>OY728130.1:310653605-315453605 GCA_963277665.1 Viscum album | reverse complement strand
ATGGGAGATGTTGAAGATCTTTCACCACGATTAGATGATTATATTCTGAGTTACCAAAGACACTAAACTATTATGGTCCTTGTGTGTCTGTTTTTGTTATGTAATAAGTATTCCGCAAAAGTAATGTAATGTCCATGTACGTCAAGATTTGGGTCTCTACAGTTGGTATCAGAGGAAAGTATTAGTTAAACTTTGGAAACATGGATGTGTTAACTTTAGTGAGATCCCTTGAGATATTTTTAAGGTATGTCTCGGGATGTCCCTAAGGTTAAGTATACGTATAGGTTATAGTCCTAGAATTGTGCTAACGATCTTAGAATTAAACCTAATATGATAGATATTGAAGGTACTCCCCCTTTATTATGTTGTTTTCCCTAGCATGGTATTTGCCTCTCACACTATTATTTTTGGGTTTTAGACGATGGCTGGAACCAGAAGGGACCATGTTGATCAATGTAATGGACAATGCAATGATTGTCCTCCTAACCAAACCAATGTCATGGGAGATGGAGTGAAAAATATCATTTCTATACTTACACAAGATATGAATCATTCTGGACATCAAAATGAGCAGAGAAAGGAGAAACATTCTGTCGAATCCTTCATGAGGCAGTGTCCACCTTCATTCAGCGGGTCTTATGATCCCTTAGTGGCTGGACAATGGATCAGCACTACTGAAAAGATATTTTTAGTTCAACAATGTTCTGAGCATGATAAATTCATCTTAGCAGTATATCATTTGGAAAGTTATGCTGATCAATCATGGAGTCTTATCAAGAATACGAGGAAAAGAGATGAAATTGTGTCTATAGAATAGGATGAGTTCAAGAACTTATTTTTCAGTAATTACGTCCCTCGTATTCTTCGAACAAATATGGAAAAGGAGTTTCTTGAGCTTAAGCAGAAGGATGATGAATCTATTGGTATATACGAAGTGAATTTTACAAGATGTGCAAGGTATGAATCTGGCTTTATCATCCAACCTGAATGTAAAGTTTATCAATTTTTTATTGGATTAAAAACAAGTCTTCGAAAGGCATTATCTATAAGAGACTTTAGTAGCTATGAAGAAATTGTGCATTGTGATATCAAGGTAGAACTGGAAGTTGGTGTAACATATCCATCTCATGGTTTGGAAAGAAACGAAATATGGAGTTCAAGGATAAATCTCAGAACAATGGTGAAAAAAAGGTGAATGATTCTTTATGCTCAAAGTGTGGAAATAAGCATGGTGGAGATTGCCTAAAAGGTACTAGAAAATTTTTTTAAGTGTGGAAAAGAAGGTCATCGATCAGTTAATTGTCGAAGTAATGGGAAAAAGTTTACTAATGATGTGAATAGAGAAAAGACTACAGAGAACTCTCCACCAACACTTCAATGCTTCAAGTGTAAGGAAATTTGGAATTATGCTAATAAATTTCCTAATCCATGGGTTAATGATGATCAACATGAGCAACCTCTTAAAGAAAAGGATAAAGGTATGTCTCATGTGATCACTATTTGTGATTTTGAGTATGAAAATGATGCTGTGTAATGATTAAGTGTTTATGTAGTGGGATTTCAAAATAGTATCATGAAATCTCATTTATGGTATTGTGGAATTTTGGACTATCTATGTATTGGTTTTCAATAATTATATGGTACTGGTAACCATGAAAAAATGATTGAAATATTTTTGGAAAGTAGATGATATGTGCATAATGATGGGATAAGGAGAAAATAAGATGTTTTATTGTATTCATGAGCTCATGACCTATATAAGGACTAAGTGAAATTATGGGTTGAGTATATAGAATTTTTTGGATTTTAGTATGTGGAAAGTGTTAAAATTTAACAACATTCATGTTTTTACTAAGGTTAAATAGGTATTCATTCTTCAAGAGAATACATGATTAAGGTATTCACATGTTTGTAATTTGACCAACAAGATATATCTTATGATATATGGGGGATAAATGATGGCATTCACGTGATTGTTATGTGACATTTCAAGTAATCATTTTCTTTATACTATGAGCTTGGACCGAAGTATTTTAGATAAGCCTAAAGATTGGAATGGATTATGTTGGACATAAATTAGTATTGGTTAAGGATAGAACTTTTTTCTATATTATTTATTGGATGTTATAGTAATGTAATTTTAGAAAAAGGAGAACCTGCAGGATGGGCGACAACTCATTGCGTCAGACAAGGCTGCGGGAATCGAACCCACAACCGAAGTGTGACTGGTCTTTATCTCCTACCACTGTCCTACAAGAAGTCCTTGGTTAGTGTAAACTAGTTTTATTTTATGAAGTGGTATGATAGATGAAGTATAAGTCCATTTTTAGAGCGATATACAATAGATGGACTTATGTATATAACTATTGCTAACCTTTTGATTAAGACAGATGGAATGACCCATCATTCTATCACATGATCTGCTAAAACTTCACGAATGGAAAATTAAACTTCATTTCTTTAAGAGATGAAGTGGAAATTGTTCAAGGAACAAACAACAGTGAGATTATATTGAAATAAAGTAAGTATTTATTCTAATTAAAATTCTTCAACTTTAGAGAAATGATCTTGAAAACCAAAAATGTTGTCCTAGTGCCCTTATATCTGATGAATCAGATGCTACCTTAGATCATCACAAATTTATGGCTTTGTGACTGTTGGATTTATCATAGCCATGTCCTCTTCCACTCTCCATTATAACAAGATGGTTAGATTTCTCCTCCATATCCAAATTTTCACCTATGTTCTCCTATGTGGAAACCCAAATGATTAGTTAATTTGGGTAACCGTTATGTTTCATACTTTAGTTTTTAAAGTTAGGTTTTGTTATTCCTTTTTATGATGTGGGTTTATATTAATGAAACTTTCAAGTAGAAAACCATTTATAACCCCGACGAATTTTGAGGGAGAAATTCATTTTAAGGGGGGTAGAATGTAACAACCCGAGATTTTATGAGATATATTATTTTTAATTTTTGTGATGTGTTCTATTATACACTACACTAATATTAGCTTGTGTTATACACCGTATTAGCTTACAATATACGCAACACTATTCTTGGATCGTGTTACACAAAATTTCAAGTTCGTTTGATAGAATTCATTCTACGCAACATTGAGTGTATATATATATATATATATATTCAATGTATAAATGAAATATGGTTGGATTCTATTATAAAAAACAATAATGGAGTCTTTAACAGCACGCAACCATGACTTGGCGTGCATTACACGCAATCGCGACCTTCCTCGATAGCTTGCGTCGTACGCAATACTGAGTTTCACTAAACAATGATATGCTATTAAAATATTATTAAAACTAACCATTATGAATAGTCATAACCACTTTTTGAAATTTTTTAAATTTCAACTTTCAAAATGGTCTTCATTTTTAGATTCAGAATATCGAAATTAGCTTAGGGTGAAATTTTGTTATTTTTCTAAAAACTTTCAATTTTTTATGAATAGTGAAAACACTGGGTTACTACTTAAAAACAAACTTTTATTTAAATAATTATTTATTTTATTTAAATTTATTTTAGGTAAAAATTGATACATAATACCTATATAAGTTCAATGCAATTCATTGGAGTCATTTTATAATAATTTTAGATATATAAAAAGTTTATTGAACTTTTCACCGTCTTCTACCCACCTCCTAGGAGAATTTATAAATTCACATAAAACTTAATTTTACCGCTTTTGTGAGTGTAATTTCAAAATTCCGAGAGACACGGTTGTTTCCATTAAGTAAAATGTGGTTTAATGAGATGAAAATAATTTTTGGCGAATAGTAACTTTTTACTTTTTTTACCACAGTTAAAAGTAAATAGGGTAATTAAGGGTAAAAATGATATTCTTATTACCCTAACACATGTACTAATTCTATTGGATAAGTGTAATTCGACCAAAAACAAATTTAGGAATAAAATATGACCATTTTGGCCCACTTGGATTAGATTAGGACATTTATTATTAATTTATTTAAAGAAGGGTTAAAATAGTTAAAATCAAAATTTTATAAGTAAATAATTTTTAACAGAGGGTTATACATAAGATAAATTAGACTATAAATATTCATTAGAAAGATAAAAATATTTACTATATAATGGTATTTTATTTTTAATTTTTAGACTTTAAATAATTTAATTTATTTATGACACAATGATGATGTAATAATTATATTTTTAATGAAATATTGATATAATTGATGTTATAAATACCCAAATAAATGTAATTTGAGACTTTTTATGAATTACAATAATTTTATATGTTAATATGGAATGTTATTATTTATTTAATCAACTTATTTAGAACTAATCTTTCTGTTATGAGTTTCACAAAAATCAATTACCAAATAGTGTCAAAATTGACATAAAATAGTTTTTAAAACAAATATTATATTATTAATTGTTATTGTATTCCTAAAAATATAAGGTTAGTCCAAATGACTTATATAAGGTTATATATATTAATAATAAACAACTTGGGGTTCTTATGGCCTGTAATAGTACGTTTATTAAACTTATAGTGTAAGAAAACAAGAAGACGCGGTAAAAGTAAAATTATTTAACGTAAAGTTAAATCTAACTGATAAGGTTAAAATAGAAACCTAAACTTGTATAAATTCTATTGGATGAGAGTATTGTGACCCATCCCAATATTAGCTTCGAAATAACTCAATTTGGATCTATTAAAAATTGAATATGACTTTATAATAAAATAATATTTTTAGTTATTCCAAAGGTTCCCCTTTCCTCCCTTATAAAAAGGCACCTCCTCCCTCTCTTCCTCACACCACTTTCAGCCTTCATGCTCGGACAACCCCTGACAATTTCTCTTCTCAACTTCCCTAGAAACATCCTAGAGGTTCTGGTCTTCTTAAAATACCAATCTTAGTGCCCTAAGAGGAGGTTTCAAAAGGCGTGTAGAAAAAAGAGGTAATATCCGTTACCGATTCTTTCAACTTTATTTCTTCTTCCACTTCTTCTTCTTTAGTTGTTTCATTATGAATTAATAACATCATTATCACTCATATATTGATATGTTATTATAAGTATGAAACAACCCTATTTCACCATCTATCCATCCTACGGAAAACGAAATCACCGCGCGTGCGTACGTATGGAATATTGTCTCCACGCCGTGGTGTAATCTGTTTTCGACCACCACCTTACTTAGATGGGTATAATGGTGTAAATAAATAACTATATATGATTATTTAAAAGTGATATTGATTCTGAAATATTATTCATACACTTCAATGAAATTCCACGTTCATGGGAATGATATCATCACTCGTGCGTACGTACAAACTACCGTCTCCACGACGCGATGAGATTCATTCTCCATGTTAACCATTCATGAATGATTATAAAGTATATACAATAAGTAATCATGAAATATATGAAATAATAATGATATTGGATATATGTGTATATATATTTATGTCATCTACTTAATTTCATTCAATTCAATAAGGAAACGAAAACAGCGTTCATGCGTACGTACGACCTACCGTCTCCATGAACGGTGTATTTCATTCCTTTTATTGATCTATAATATATATGTATATGATGAATATATATTATATATAAATCATTTTTTACACTATGTAATTATGTAAATCAGTATATAAGTAATAATATCATGAACGACAAGTCGAAACACAAACGATAAATGAAACGATTTTACCCAAAACGCTCTTTAACATGGAATTTACAAAAGAACTGGTAATATAAAGTCATAAGTAAACCATATATGATATCATAACAATGAATATGATTCTTTAATAATTCAATGACATTATTTAAATCATTATATAGGAGGTTCGGATACATACGAAGCATATCAGACATAAGGTAAGGGATAAATTTTCCAATCTCGTTTTTATCTGAGATTGTTTATTCGTAAGTATTCACTGGGGTTATATTAATCATCCAAGTTCTTGTTTTCTAAAAATGGTTTCATGTATTTTTAAAGTCCGTTTTAACCATTTTTGACTTTAACTACATGGTATGTAAGGAATATTTCCTTTTTTACCATATGAGGTACTTTTTTTACTTTTCCGACAAAAGTACGAGAAGAATGTTATTTTTAACTTATACGGCATGAACAGATTTTTACGGTTTTATAAAGCCTTATTTTCATGAAGATCCCTCCAAAATAATTCATGACTATTTTCAAAAAAATTATCTTTCTTTTAAAATTTCATGGCATTTTGTGAAAATAAAATAATTTTCAAGAAGAAAGGATATTTTCCTCAAGAATTCATTTCAAGTGTTTTATCAAAACCATTTTTCCATATAAGATGAAATGATTTCATATGTGTATAATGTCTCTATGATTTAAAAGGTTTCACATTTCTTATAATGAAATGTCCATTTGTTTTATATGGATTATGTTATGATGGGATGATGTTTATGAAACCCATTTTACTCTTTGGGTTATGATGAATGATTTATGTTTATGTTGTGGCACAAGTAAGAATGATTTCATTATGAGATGGGTGGGAACTATATCTACCTCCAATGCATTGGGTTAAGATTTATATCTCATGAGATAGACATGGCTGGAAAGGTAAGTTAATCTGGTTCAGTGTTACAGGACTGAAACGAGGAGTGAAATCGATTCAGAAAGGGGATTTGTCCACTAAAATGGTCATGGAAGTAATGCCTTGGCTACTATGGAAATCATAACATGTGCTTAATGGTTTCCACAATAACATGTTTTATTCCCATGCTATTTTATCATGATTTATTTTCCCTTATGATACATGCCTTACGTACTTCCAAGATTCATGTCTTTGCTCAAGATTTTGATGTTTAGATTTTATGTTCAAGTTTTTGCATTCAAATATTTATGGATTGTTTTATGTTCTCTATGTTTACCCTTACTGGGCATTTGAGATCACCCATTTTATGTTTTCTTTTCCCAAGATATAAAGAAAGGTTTTAGGTAAGAAAAAAAGGGAAGATCTTTATGGGAGATGTTGAAGATCTTTCACCACGATTAGAAGATTATATTATAAGTTTCCAAAGACACTAAACTATTACGGTCCTTCTGTGTCTGTTTTTGTTATGTAATAAGATTCCATAAAAGTAATGTAATGTCCATGTTGGTCAATCTTCGGGTCTCTACAATGTGGGATTAGTATTTACCTCCAGTAGAATTTTCCTATAACAATAGCTTCCATTAAAGTATTAAACTGGAACCATATAAAGTGTTATATGGAAAGAGATGTCGAACACCAACTTGTTGGGATGATGTTTGTGAAAGAAATCTCTTAGGCCCAAAACATGTTGAGGAAACAATGGAAAAGGTGATGATTATCCAAACCCACATCAAAGCTTCTCAAAGTAGGCAAAAGAGCCATACCGATAACCGAAGGAATGATATGGAATTTCAGGAAGGAGATCATGTTTTCTTGAAGGTATCTCTATGGAAGGAAGTTATACAGTTCGGTAATAATTGTTAATTAAGTCCTAGGTACATCAGACCTTTTGAAATTCTAGAATGAATTGGGGTTGCAGCTTACCGTTTGGAAATGTTGCAAGTCTCTCCAACGTTCATGATGTGTTCCATGTATCACTATTGAGAAAATACACGCCATAAACAACACATGTACTCACCTATGATGAAATAGAACTGGTACAAAATCTTTCTTATTGTGAAGAGCCTTTCAAGATTCCGGATATTAGAGAACAACTGTTCAGAAACCTGACGACTTGTCAGGTAAAAGTTCTATGGGGAAACCATAAGATGGAAGAGGAAACGTTGGAACCCGGGGAGCATGTGATCAAGAACCACCTGCATCTTTTTACGCAGTAGTATTCTAGAAATTTGGAGGATGAAATTATTTTATGGATAGAATAATATGACACCCCAAGCTTCCATGGTACATTTCCCTTTCAATAATGCAATAGCTTGCAGTGTACACAACTTCGAGTTCCAACACAACACAACCAAATTAACTAGCCATTATGAATAGTAATACCCACTTTTTTTGATTTTATAAATTTTATTGTTCAAAATGGAATTCATTTTTTGATACATAATTTCAAAATTATTTTACGGTGAATTTTTGGTATTTTTCTAAAAACATTCAATTTTTGATGAATTGTGAAAACACTATGTTATTATTTAAAACCAACTTTTTATTTAAATAATTATTTATTTCATTTAAATTTATTTTCAGTTAAAATAGATAAATAATAAATATATAAGTTAAATTTAATTCATTAGATTCATTTTATAATAATTTTAGATATATAAAATTTTATTCAACTTTTTAACGTCTTTTACGCACCTTTTAGGATCATTTGCGAACTTGCATAAAAATTAATTTTACCACTTCTATTCATGTATTTAAAAAAATTTAGAGAAATGGTTGATATTTTTAGGTAAATTTTGGTTCAATAAGATGAAAATAAATTTTGGTTAATAGTAACTTTTGACTTTTATTTACCACGGTTAAAACTAAATATGGTAATTAAAGGTTAAAATGATATTATTATTACCTTAACAAATTTCCAAATTCTATTTGATAAGTGTATATAGTCCAAAATAAACCCTATTAATAAAATATGATCCATTTGACCCACTTTGATTATATTATTACATTTATTATTATTTTATTTAAAGAAGAGTTAAAAGTGTTAAATTCAATGTTTAATAACTAACCTATTTTTAATATAGGGTTATGCGTAAGATAAATTCAAATATAAATATTCATTAGAAACCTAAACATATTTCTTACATTATGGTATTTTATTTATAAATTTTTGACATTAAATAATTAAATTTATTTATGACACATTGATGATGCAGTAATTACCTTATTAATGAAAGATCAAAATAATTGATATTATAAATATTACAATAAATGTAATTTGAGACTTTTAATGAATTACACGAATTTTCTAGGTTAATATGACATGTTAGGGTTGATTAAATAAATTATATTCGAAGTGATATAGTTGTTATTACTTTCACAAAAATGAAATACTAAAAGTGTCAAAATTGACATAAATGAGTTTTTCAACAAATAAATATATATTAAATGATATAATAACCTAAAAATATATGGATTGGACAAATGACTTATATAAGGATCTATATATCAATTAATAACCACTTGGGGTTATTTTTTTTTTGTTTATTTATGTTTATTATCCGTATAATATATAAATAAAAAGAGACATGGTAAATGTCAAACTTTTTAACTAAGAGTTAAATCTAAAAGATAAGGTTAATATGGTGACCTAAACCTGTATAAAACATATTGGTTGAGAGGTTTTCGACCCATAATCACCTTATCATCAAAATAAATTTTTTTGGATCCATTATAAACCGAATACGATTGTATAAAAAACAATATTTCAAGTATTTCCTAAAGTGACCCTCACCTCTCTTATAAAAGGGCCCCTCCCCTTCTCCCAAAATCACACCTCCAAATCCATTTGGATTGGCCATCCCCTACCCAAATATCCTTTAAAATATCCTCAATTCATCCTATAGGACTTTACTTTATCATAAATCCATCTTTTGGATCATTTTTTATCAAATCAAAAGGAAGGACCAGAAGAAGAGGTAATAATTTCATCAACTCATTCAAAGATATATTCTTCTTCCACTTCCTATTTCTTTTTTATTCCCACAAAAAAATCATAAATCCAGAACCCTATTCATACTTGATGTTATTATAAATAAGGTATGACCATATTAATTATTATATCCATCCTATTAATGACAATGTCACCATACGACTTACCGTCTCCACGTCATGGTGTAGTTGTTATTCAAAAATTCATTATTTTTATGGGTATAATAATTATGTATAATTGATGTAAATAATAAATATAACATGGTAATGATTAATTATATATGATATAACATTCAATTATATGTGATTTCTCATTCAATTGAATGATATTGTTGCTCGTGCGTACGTACAGATTACCGCCTCCACGAACTCGATGAGATTCATTCTCCATCATAACCATTCAAGAATTATTTTAATTTTATGGTTAAATTTATGTTTAAGAGCATTATATCTTTATGTATATGAATAAAATACATCCTATCCATAAAAAACATAACTTATGTAACAAAACATATAAATTATAATGAACTTGTTAACACCTGAAACAATGATACTACTAAAATATTATTATCAACTCAATAATAGAATATCATATATGATATAATATTTATGTATATAGTTCTTTTATAATTTAATAACAATGTTCTAACTATTATATAGGAGGTTAACTTACCATCAACTAAGTAAAAGTAAAAAATAAAGGTTAATTTCACAATCTCTTTATTATCTGAGGTTGTTTTTACATAAGTATCTACATGGACTTCTTTATCATCCACATATGTGTTTCTTAAAAATGTATTTCAAAACATTTTTACTATTTCCTAGAATATGGGTTAAAGTAATTTACACCATTTTATTATTTTTTATAAATGTTTGAAAGGAATATTTTTATCATTTTATAAACAACGTACTTTGTGACATATTTGACAAAATTAAGGAAAGAATGTTTTTTTAACTCATACAGCAGGTGTGGATATTTTTTAGTCATTATAATCCATTCTAAGCATCACTTACAATCTTATAATAATATTTTAAAAATAAATGTTTTATTTTGTAATTACATGACTTTAAAATTATTTCAAAATAGAAAGAGATATTTCCCTCAAACAGTCTTGGGTTCATCTATGTCAACATCCTTTGATGGATTTACTCTTGTTTGATGTTGATTTACTATGATACAATCTTCCATATTTTATTGAAGGTTTTGTGATATGATTAACCATGTATGAAATATTTATATACCATTCATGGTGTATTGTTAATTTATTGACATTTCATATGCTATTTTTAATAAGAATTTGTATGTTACGTTTTAACCTTTTTATATGAAGAATGCATTGGACATAGTATGTGACGAGTGGAGCCTGCTACAGCTCCTCGACACATCAGCAAGTCTCATTAGACAAACTACTGTCTTATCACAAGGCCTTTACAAAATCATATTTTTAGTATTGGCATGAGGCCATGACTATGTGGTTATGATGTTCGGCATTATGCATTCAATCATTAAGAAATTTTCTATTGATGTTTCATATGATAATTCGACTAGTAGAATATCCATGTGAATAAGTAAATGAAGCTATTTGATGAATTTTTTCCATATTATTCTGAAGTTTAATATTAAAAGATTTATGTTTTAGTCTTATACATTAACTTAAATTTTTATTCTTATTTATGAAAGTTTCCACTATATTGTTATCCTTACTGAGAATCTGATCTCACCCCTTTCTTATGATTTATTTTTCCCTGAATGCGAAGAATTATTTTTTGTTTAACCTACAGGATTAGTAAAAGGTATAAGATTGTCTTCAAAGGAGACACAATGATTTTTTTCCCCTATTTTATTATGTAATGTAAAACTTATGTATATATCAATTACTTCAAAGGCTACTAAACTAATCGGTCTTTCAGGATTTGATCCCTTGTGATCATGCCAATATTATGTAATAATGCCCCACCTCTGGGTAAATAGGGTTGGGGCGTTACACTCATCCACCAACTAGAGGATCCAACATGTTGGTTATATAATAATACTCACTCCATGAGTCAATACATCCCAATTGGCACAAAACCCAAATATTTCACACATCGAAAACCAAGAATCATATGTCACATAAACACCATCCAAGATGGTACTCTACTGAGAGACCTCACTCTATCGATAACACCTCCTCCATCATTGATGGAACATCTTTGGTCACTCATAAAGAAAACTCAACTGATGAAAAAACCCTTAGATCTATTGTTTCATTGATCCCAGAGGGCACTCTTATCAGAAATCACCATGAAAAAATCCCCATAGTGTCATGGAAGATATCCAAGTTTTAGTTAAGAGATCACTCCCAAGACAACTAGTGGATACTAAGTACCCTAGTCAAAAAACCACAATCAAAATAGGGTATTGTGAAACAACCCTAAACTTGTAAATCTATCTATAAATAGGATATACACCCATATAGAGTGGTTCACATTGATTCCCCACAATCCAGTGAGGAAAACATAACTGTTGAACATCGAAAGGAAACTAATGGGATTAATCTATGATATAAACTCGATCAAACTAAAACCCCATAAGGAATATTATATCTCAACCCAAGATAGAGGTTATACACCTAGGGCTCACTAGGGCTCTATCAAAAACTAGAAACTTCATTCTGGGTAGAGGATCGATGTTTATATAAGTTAGACACACCAACCCCACATCCATTCCTAGTAATCATGAATGCATGTGAGGATCGCTCTGGGACTCTCAGAAGGATACACTCTCTAATCCATTGAATCTTTAATCAAAACGGGTTGTGACAACTCAATCTATAATATAGAACATAGCCATAATACACATGATATAGGTTGTCAATGAGGGGTCCCAATCATATAATGTGTATGTGTTTCCATAAACATTAGAAGAAAAAGACAACAGGAACCCACTCAACCACCACAGTTCTAATAATTTCAAACTGAATAGAGAAAAAATGTCAACTCACACAACATCTCAAAGGGAAAAACCATGGTGCCCATCGAGTTCTATGTGAAAAACATCTCAAGATAGGATACTTGTGGGACTCTATATGAATCTTTTATAATGAGACGTGTGAGGGAGAAAAGTCCCAAATAGAGGCACACAACGTGTCTCTCAACACCGGCCCATTAATGTGTTCCCTGACCGTACACAACATGTATACAAGGAAATAAAAGGTGTCACCTATTGTCACATAGCATGTCACCTTTTCCAAAAACTTGTGCATGTCCTCAACAATACACAACCTCATCGGCCATGTAACACCACATGACATGTACACAAGGTACAATGAGTTACCCTCGTCACTTGGGCCTCAACCCATGTACATTCCAACATGGTTCACCAATCCATGTCTACCACCCGACATGTACATTTAGTATATAACATGCCATGGCTAACTGGACCATTTTTTATGTTCTCAAGATATGGATATAAAACTCTAATTGAGTTCATGTATTATAGATTTTTACCCTTACATAGCCATGGTATTTGACACATAATGTACAGTCATGACCCATAACCTAATGACTTATCCCACTACCTAAAGTGTAACCCTCATACATGGCGTCTAATACAAAATAAAATATTTCCTGAATGGGATGAACACATGGTGTGTTCCAATGATCCGAATATTGTGTAATCAGAAATTACATATGGAAATTCCCTCCCAGGAATCCAAAACCCTTGATTTTCACCTGAAAATAAGAGATCAATCCCCATAGGATCCCTAGAAATTGTATAAGAGATATAAAACCTTATAAAAAGTCATCAAATAGGGAATGTGATTTAATTGTTGTAAATACTCTTACCTTGTGCCGAAACATCGAATCTATGAGTCCAAAAAAATTCCATGTTTATAGTGCATCTTGAACCGGTGATAATTACCATCTAGAAGATAGATCAGCAGTATATCCTCTTCTCTCCATGACATTGGGTTATCTTCCACTCCAGAGAGGCCATGTACCATTCCTCTATGTGTGTCTAGCTAGCAAAGGGGGTTGGGGATAGGTAGGATAAATGTTTATTTGAATTTATTTTAAATAACAATCTCAACACTTAACGCCCCACTGACTTTCCCTCAACTGCTCACCTAGTATAGAAAATGATATTTTGTGTATTGGGTAATCATCACTTTCTGGAAAAATAAAAAACCTTAGATTTATGATCCATGACTCTACTTGAGAGTTATTACATTTTTTCCAAGAAATTTCACAAGTGTTACAATATATATTTTATATTTTACCATCACCACACCATGGATCACTAACACCGAAATCATGTTCTGACTCAGTGTTTTGTTTGGAAATATTTATAGAAATATTCTAAAGTCATACATAAAAAACCCATGTCATTAAATTCTCCCCACCTTATGGATTTTAATCCTTGATGATTGAAAGGAGAGGCATAATAATAACTGTTCTCTCTTCTTGGTCTCCCACATAATAAATCTCTTTAGAAGGTTCTTGTGTGGTCTTGAAACATGCACCTAGAGGAATGAGTAAGCCTAAAATATGTCTTTTACTGGGAAAAAACATCACACTCAATGCATATCTCATCCAAGTCGATATCTTGAAACAATCTGCACCCATTCCACCATAGTTATGGTATGTGGAAACTATAGAGTACTTCACGAAAAGTTCGCCTATGGTTTTAGAGGCATGATACCATACTAACCCATGGAACAAAAGATATAAGGGTTCACAAACCCGAGAGATAGCATGAAACTCAGGCCAAATATCCATATCCATGACAGGAAGCAATCTCAACAATCAAAAGATAACATATTTGAATTCTAATGGCCAGCATCGTCAGTAGAAATAAAAAACAAATGAGACCAAGAAGACCTCAAACACATCTGAATGGTCTGCACATTCACAAATAAAACCATGACAACATGAAAAACTTGAATCAAGTATTTCCAAAAATTGAATTTTCAACTTATTTGGAATATCCAATCCTCTCTTGGGAACACCACAATGGTAAATAAACCTCCCCAGGATAACGTATCACCATGGGACTTATGTCGACCTATGACCTAAGAAGGATGATGTACTATCCACCATCAGAAAATCCAACAAGACTGTGCCTAGTGGATGTATGTTCATGCATGACATCACAAAAAACACTAAATTCTATATCAAAAAAATTATGAAAGAGAAAAATGGTAACAAACCTCAATTAGATAATTTCTCACTGGCCTCAGCTGAATGATTTTACTAGAAGAAGGAAACTGCTACATCATCTCACTCTCTAGTAGAAGACAAACAACTTCATTCTGAGAATTTATATAGCCCTTACAAAGGTCTACCAACACTCCCACACCAAGGATAATGAATCTCAATGATTGGATCTTCCAAGCCTTCATTCAATACTCTAGGGATTTCTATAAGGCCAATACCCACAATGTTTTTCTAGAACTATCACAAAGTGTCTTGTACACAAAAATCAATGCCAAGAACACTTTGATACTTCCATGGTAGTATACTTGGAACCATCCAATGAATGTTCAAAGACTAATTCAATTAGTCTCTCAACACTGCTAGGTCATCTAATGTACCAAATTTATCACTATAAAATAAAGAAAAACTCTACCCAAACATGGAGTTGGTGATATACTAACTTGAGGTTAAACACCGAGAACTGACTCAACCCAATACTTTGGGAAAGGAATTCATAGAATTATAGGTGTGGTTACCCTACATGATTGTCACTTAAATAAGGATACATCATCCACACCTATCCTCAAGGATATCACCTCTAAGGCAAGAAACTCAAGGTTTCCCAAGTGATCAACCTGGTTCATACATGCCCTCCTCCAGAAACATGCATTGTACCACAACTCATATAGAATAATGGGAGTCCAATGACATTATATAAAAAATATCATGGCTTTCTTGAGGGCCCAGTCCATAAAACAGTAACTCTCGATGGTGATTCAAAACTAAAACATCCCCAAGAAAGATTCCCACACACTTCTCCTCCATTGATGGAACTAAAAACACATAGAATATTCTACTCCAAGGGTAATACTATCCTACTAAAAAGGAAATGTTTATAACCTATAGTGAAGGATGTCATCCTTTACTCCTAGAAGGAATCTTTATCAAAGTAGGAAAACTCCATCAACTGAAACTAGAAGCACTAATACCACAACTGGAAACAAACATCATAGCATGGACGGTAATAAACTAATCCAAACTAAGGAAAACATTGTAGGTTCCCAGAACCACTATGAAAAGTTTTCATTGGGAGGATCTCTATCTCTCTCTACTCCCATATTCATGTAACACTTTAAATCGGAGTGTGTGATCAATGATTCTCTCAGATAGAGTCCCAAATAAAGGGTTGATAAAAAAGATCTCCACTAGTATCACTAGTCCTTGAATAGGGGTTAAACATATAGAAACATTTCTCATGACATGGTGAAAACTGCTACCGAGGCTAAGTAGTTACCTCTTATACCATGAGAAACACTCAATTATTCAAGATAGAAAATCATTCCACCTAAATCTCATACTTACCTATCCCACATGTCCATCCAACAAGGGAATACTATGATATCATAAAACATAAATCCACCAATAACCAACAAATCTTTAAAACTAATCTACCAAACCTCGACAATTTCAACTTTGGGCATAAATGACTCATACACACAGTTTTGGATCATGTCTAAAAAATGCTTCTTGGTGGACCAAATTATCCCTCTTCTATATACATCTAGAGTCACATTGAACCAAAAAAACAATAGGGCTCCATCAACACCCTCTGTCACCCTAGAAAGACTCATGAAACTAGTGTTAAAGATATGGTACCCCACACCTATATCTCTACAAAAAAATTAGAAAGGGTAATGAGTATACCTCCTACCTATCCCGGAGCCTCTAGGTCAAAACCATATGACACTAACAACCACCCATGTCCTTGACCTCCATATCACCAAGAAAGACCTAAACCACTATGGGGTTGTGGTGGTGGAAGGAAACCAAATCATCATCCACCACCCGCTGCTCCAACCAATATTCCATGTCCTCTGCCCTACTAATTTTGATGAAAATGATGTCTCTTCCTTAGTTGTTGAATGACCGTCTCCCCACTAAAGTCTAGGTGTTTTGGAAACAATCACACGAGATGTCCATACACACCTAAATCATAACAAAAACTCAACACCAATATACCAATAAAACCCTACGGTCCATGAAATAACGATGCCTCCCACACCATGCGCCTACTCTCTGTGGGTCCTTCTCAACCTACACCATATGAAAACCCTACCTTGGAAGCCCATGAAATTTTCTCTATATCTATGTATTTTCATCCAACACCAAAAAATAAATACATGGATTAATCTGACAAGAATAATCAACCTAAACTCTAAGAGGTGAATCTACACACTATTCAATGGGTGGAAACTCTAAAAATTGTCCACTCAAATGAAAAAAAATTCTAGTTACCAAGTCCCCGCAAGGAAACCTCTTCACTCATCAGGTCATACCTTCAACACTGATATGGAATCCTCGATGTCTAGAATTATAGAAACATACTTAAGGATGATAATATGTTCTAATATCAAATAGTAACTTTGGGAAGATGACTCAAGAAGGACATAGAAACCAAAACATAGTCATATATAATGCATGTATCAAATGCTTTGCTGAAACCACTATAAAGTTGTTCTAATTCAATATGCTTGTTATCAATGTCCTAGTGAATAGATACAATGTATTATATTACAACAATGGAAACCCTAACATAGAATTTTAATTCAAAACACTAAACATTTTTTCCTTAAACCAGGATCGTAGTTAGGCAACAACAACATTGTGCTCCCGATGTTGAACCAAATCTAGTCCAACTATTTTAAGAACCCTCCCAGTGAGGCCTAAGCCATGAATCCCCAACCCTACCTCCAATAGGCTAGGGGTTGGTCAATATAACTGAGTATCCATATCATTATAATGGTATGCATTAGATTAATTTACTTATACACACACACCCACAACTATCTCCATGCCACAATTTTGAGAAAATAATTATAACAACAATAATATACTTGTATGTATATATATATATAACCCAAGAATAATGTAAGATAGTACTTGAAATTTTTAAATAGGAAAATACCCACCAAAAAAAATTTAAAAGCATCCAACCTACTCAAATGGAGAGGATCACTCTCAAATGAATTATCGGAACCCACCTAGGTCTGCCTTGTCTAGAACTATGCTCCACCCACTCCTTACCCCCCTAAGACAACACTAGAATACATGTGGTCTTCATAAGACAAAAATTGTGAGATTAATTCCTTTGTAGGGGTGAGTATAAAAATAAATAGTAGGCACCCAAAAAAACCAACACCAATGGGATCAACTAATTCGAAACAGTCCACTCAACCCAATCCAGAGCAAACCCCAAAGAGATCGAAACTACATCTTGACCACTCCTTGAATGTACAAAACTTGTCTACTCCACACCCCTAGCGAGTCATGATAAATTATTCATACCTCATAATCCCCTAGATAATCCCATATATACCCACAATAGACACCAAGTGTTATGTTTGAAAACCATAAATCTATCAACAACCACGAACTCAAGGTTCCAACATATTTCTCATCAAGGAGTACACACTACACGAATGTAATAATCCCAGAGGACATGAAACGCATTGATATCACACATCGGGCACCATGATGCTGATGCCACATCAACACCATCTGATATGGTACTCAGCCTAGAGACATGACTCCATGTGTTACACCTCCTCCATCCCTAATGGAACCGATTCGATCACACATCAAGAACACTAAACTGATGAAACAAACCTTCCTTCCCTAGTAGAGCCAATCCAAGAGGGTATTCCCATCTGAATATTCCATGGATAAATTCACCCAGTGACCCAAATGATATATGTGATTCAGGTAGGGGATCACTCATAGGACCACGGGAGGACACTTGGAACCCTATCTGAAACACCGCACTAAGAAGAGGGCATCATGTAAAAATTATAATATAAAAAATCATTAAGGGGATGATCAATATCAACATATAGTGGTTCCATTAAATTCCACAAACTCTTCATATGAAAGATCACTGTATTAATCTGAGAGTAAACATACGGGATTCATACACGATACACACTGGATTAGACTATAAACCCATCAAAAAGATCATCTCTCAACACACAAATAAAGGGTATGTCCCCATAGATCACCAGGGTTCTTTCCCAAAATAGAAACATAGCCACTGTTATAGGATTTAATCCCATGTATTGTTGGCCATGTCTATTCCAAAACCCTACCAAAGGACACCTGAAAGGTCAAAAGGATCACTCTGGGCATAATGGGGGGATACGTTCTAAAATCTACAAATTCTATTTTCTAATAATACTAAGAAATATAAATATAGAATATATGAAAACACCCATGTTGAACAAGATCAGGGCAGAAAATAAGGGGTCACAATTCTTTAATGGGAATTTCCAAAACCCTCATAGAAAAAAGACCACATGAACACACTCATCATCCAATAGTCTTAAAATTGCAAACCGATGTGACCCACAACAACCCCTCACTCCACATATCAATGGACTATATGATGGAGACCATCAAATTCTACATGGAATACTAATTAGGATAAGATACTCTCATGCTTCATATGATTCCAAAATTAGGAGATGCATGAAGGGGAATGTCTCTAAAAAGGAAGATGGCGTGTACCCTCTGCACAAAGAATTTCACTAAACACCAGCCCCTGGTAATTTTATCTAATGGTACATGACATGTATAAAATTAATTTAAAGGGTTGAACCCCATGTAACATTGTGTGTGATGTAATTCAAACACCTAGCCCTATCCTTTCCCATATACGGCCTCGATGGCCATGTAACACCACATGACGTGTACACCTCATACATGAAATGCTTATCCTCACCTGGGCCTCATCCAGTGTCCATCCCCAAATGGATCTCCCAACCCTTTATTCCATAATGAGTGTACCCTTGCTAGAAGGCTCGACCTAATGAACTTTCCCACTGTCTGTGTTCCCAAGAGGTACCCATGGCACTCAACCTATGTCTACGTCTTCTAGTTGGGTACCCTTATACGACCATTTACATTGACATGACATGTCAGGCCATGTACCTTGGCCTAATTACATATCCCACTACATGAATTTTAACCCTAAAGAATTCCATGTATTCCAAAAAAGTCCATTTTCCTTATATGATAGGAACAAATGACATATTACACAAAACCACACACTTTGTAGTTGTATGGTAATTCTCTCTAAGCCACCTAAAAACCCCAATTTTATCCTAAAAACAACACATCAATCCACAAGGGATTGATATAAATCATCTAAGGTCTCTAAATACATTAAAAAATTCATTGAACAAGGGTTTGGGAATAAATCATGTAAATCCATCTTCTTTGTGGAGAAACTCCAAAGCTTCAGGTCCAAAATGATGGTAAATAAACAATACATCTCAATTTGGTGATGATCAACATTAGGGATAGGGATCAATAACACCTCCTCTTCTCTCCATGGTCATGGGTAGTCAATAAAAATAAGGGGAAACTATTCCTTTTCTATATTAATATCCATCCAACAAAGGTGGTGGGGTTTAGGTTAAATTATTAATACAATATTGTTTCATTAATAACGTCACCACATAACACCATACCAACTCACCCTCAACTATACACCTAGAAAAGACAATTTTATGTCATGCCAAGGGTAAAAACCAAATTCTAGTCTCAACCATGGCCTCATAAGTTCTATATGAGGATCCTCTCTTGAGTTATTTCACTTTTCCAAAGAAACATCACGTCCATTATAAAAAAAATAATTTTTTTAATATCACCCCATTGAGGGTCACTGGGCCACACAATCCCTTTCTTATTTAGCACCTAGATTCTGAAAAATTATAAAATATTAAACATAAAATTATGATTTCTTTCATAAATTAAATATAATATTTTTTAAAAGATATTTTTTGAAAAAAATCATAATTTGAGGAAATGAGTTCATTGCAAAAATTTGTTGCTCTAATTTTATGTAAATTGGAGAAAATATTATCATCTACCTTATTTTATTCAATGGAACAATTAATATTATATTATTTATATGAATAACCAAAAGGAATCCCAATACAGTTCATCATGGATGTACAAATACAAGATGGTGATCAAAAAAATCAATAAAAAAGTTCAAAACAAATAATCAGTTAAAGGGTTAATTCCAAAAGCATACTTCTCGGTAGAAAAATTAATTTTTTCCTATTATTATTTTATATATGAATATCCTTCCAAATAGAATCAAATAGGTCATATTGAGGGAACCATTTATGATCTCATAAAACATCAATTATAAGTGTTTAATTAATTTCATCTTGTTTTTGGTGGTGATCATGAATGATGGATTTTAGGTGGTGAGAACCACAAAACATATACAAATATTCCACTAAATTATGAAGAAATGAATTTTATTGCAAATTATGTGATACTTTTAGCTGAATTTTTTTAAAAAAATTTAAAATTAAATATATATTTATTGTTTTATAGATTATATTATGATCATATTAAAAATAATCAAAAAATTACTTTCATTTTCTAAAAGAACATTGATAAGATAATTTTTTCGACTCATGTTAATGACTAATTTTTTTAATTGTTCATGATAAAACATATGAAATAATTTTTTTATTTTTTTTATTAGTAATATTTTATTTCTAAAGGTATCATATCATGGAATTAAAATTGATATTCGATTATATGAACAAGATAACCAACCACAAAAATTGGTAAGTGATTATAATGAATAAGTGGTTAATGGATTTCAATTTCACTCATTCTTATATAGTGAATTAATAAAATTATTGAATAGTGGTATTCATTGAAAGTATCCCACAATAAAGAAATTAAATTTATATTTTGTGGATTTTTGGATAATGTAATACCATGTTTCTTTGGATGGTCTGGAAATTACAAAGTGAATTTACTTTTTTTAATTGGTGGATTGGAAAAATATTTAACCATGTATTGGAATGGAATTATAATACTTTTAAAATTTTATTTTGATATTTTTGGTTAAGATTTGTGTCCAAATAGGTGCATTAGGTTTTTAGGAATGTTTCTGAAGTTTGAGGTCAAATTTAATATGTTTTGGAAAACATTTACTATAGAAAACTATCTGGGTAAAAAGGTTTTGGGAAAAATATATTGGTACCCTTAATAATGATGAGTTTTAGATTATTTTATATAGTTAATTATTTTTTGGCATGGTTAATGAACAATTTTGGGTAAACTATGTCAAATCCCAATGAAATATAGGAATCTTGGTGTTTGTTGGGATCCTCGAGAACAACTATATACAAATCATGTGAGGTATTTCAGAGGGGTTCTAGAGCCTTTTTAATGGTTAGTACATGATTAGTTAAAAAAGTGTACAAACTATGAGAAATGTTTTTTCATGGTTATTTTCTATCACATGGTGTGATAAACATTGAATTTGGCCAAATATTGTTAAAATTGGATGTTTTTCTAATTCTATCCTATGAAAATTAAATGTGGGGAGCCACTTTATTTTTTTTCACACATGAACGACCATAATCCATTCCACACATTCTCCCCTTATTCTCCCCTTGGGTTTAGGGCTCCTCAAAGATGATTTTCTAGTGATCTAAGTTATATTATGTCCTCTATTGATCACTTCCATCGTTATCTATAGTATTTCCTCAATATTGTTTTATGATTTCAGGGATGGGGTGCTGATTTAACTAGAGAGTAGTTTAATTGAATGATTTTCATAGGGTTTTAATTCTTCCAAGGATGAGAATATCCCTAGGTGTCATCCACATGGAACTGTTTTTTGTTTCAATGAGGTACATCACTATAGTTATTTTCTAAGGTTTTTTCATTAAATTAAATTGTGATTCATATTATTTTGAAGGTTTAGATTTTGTATTTGGCTCGATTTTTGTTTAGAGTCTTCTAGGGATGGTTGTCCCTGCTTTACTCAAAGAACTAAAAATTGAGATACGCTTGGTGAGTTTTCTATGAATATGTTAAAATGAATAAATTAAGTAAATATAAATGTTATAATTAATTAATTATTGATTTATGACCTTATATAAGGGTTCAGGTGCTAGTGTATGAATGGATTAAACATAATTGGGCATGGATGTGGTTATACAGGCAATGGATGTTTCGTCTAACCTTTGCAAAAATTTTGGAAAAATATTTGATAAAAGGTAGGTAGTCTCACATACTAGCACATGGTATTTTTTTTGTTATATGTAATAGGATGTGTGGGATCACACTAGTTGGAGGTTCCCTTCTATTTAATTGTAATATTTTAATAATGTTAAATAATAGATTTTATAAAGAAACATTATTTGAAATACTTGAATAAAAAAACTCTTCATATGACACATTTGTCCTTGGGTGTCATCTTGAAGGATTTTCCAGTGATGGTTGAGACCTTGATCTAAGTCATTTGGATCCCCATAAGGGATTTCCTTTTGGGAAATTGAATGAGAATGACCTAGTGACCCTTGAGTAAAAGTATGTGTCCACCTCCCTACAAATCCATGTCATCAAATGAGATTGATAACCCTAGTAAACCATTTGTGGAACTTTGGTGCATTCTTAGACTAGGTGGATAGACTGTAGGTCGTGGATTATGTGTTGGGTGAGAGGATCGATCTATAAAAACCATGATGTTCGAGATGGACAATATTCCATCTATTTGAATGTTTCCAATATGTAATACCCTTAGATGCTAAGAGTCTATTATACTTTATAACACTACTGGGTCCTAGGTCTCTCTTGGGTGATGAGAATTAGACCAAAATATTATTTTTTGACCAAAATGATCCCAAGAGGGATACCTTAACCAATGTACTATCTGAAATTATCCAAAGATGTATGAATTCACTAGTGTGTTGACCTAGAGGAGCTTAATGAGTTCCCATTTGATATAACAACCATAAAACAGAGTGTGGTTTGCGTAGTGATGGTTGCCGGTGTCACCTAGAACGTGCACTAACATGTAAACCAAATGTGAATGAGATGATGATGATGGGTGTGTGTGTTTTTTAATCCCTTTTAATATGTTTTATTTGAATTAAGTTCATGTTTGATCACCCAAAGATGATGAATTCCCCATGAAGGTGTTCTATTTAGAAATATCCAGTGCTTAGAATGAGGTTGGGTATATTACCCTAGGATCCAAACTATTCCATTTGGATGGGTATATTACCCACAACTAGTTGAGCCTATATTCCAGGGTTATGGGTATATTACCCCTGTTAGGCTTGTTCTTTTGGGATGATCTGGGGATATTTATATTTACCAAGGACGGTATTACACCTAATGTAGTGGTTCAAATCCACTTAATGGGAATTTTATCCCCAGTTAGCAGCCATAGGGAAGTTTATATTACACAACGTATGAATGTTCTCTACGAGTCACCCAATATGGAATTGAGATCAGATAGAGGTCGATGTTGGTTGAAATTGTCCATTATACATTCATAATGAAACCTTGGAACTATGCAATATAATTATGGGTGATCATGGACTCAGACTATAGGATTGACACTAGTTACTATGTTGGTGTGGTCATCATGAAGTGCTTATAAACATTCCAACATTGAGCTAAAGCATGTTTATTTTTGTTATATTTCTGAATTTATCTATTTATTTAAGCTAATCATGTCAAAAGAACATATCATAGTATATACTAATTAGTAAATGTCCACATTGTTTGTTCCCTACTCTTCTTTTCACCAATTATCGAGAAACCATTTCACATGGGTACATGAGAAGACTTTCAGTTGATGAAAGTTAAAGATGGTTTTTGGATAGTGGCCTGGATGTGGGATGTTGAGATAGATTTAATTACTTGAAATAGAATCATCAGGTGTGATATGGATCCATGATGTCATGGATATAGCATATTTATTTCTATTTATTCTTATTTAGTCCCAGTTGGTGGCCACATTTTCTATATATGGCATGACTATTTAGTGGTTTTCTATAATTCATTTATTAGAAGTATTATTTATATTTATTAATTATGATTTATTTTATTTATTATGGTTCATATTTTGTAGACACCCTAGTATAGAGGGTATATCCTCCTATAATGCATTCTCATACCATTACTTCTAGTCATAATCCTCTGAAATTCAAGAAGGTGGGTATGATGTCAAATGGTGAACCAGTTTGGATGTTGTTCATAGAGTGATTTAGTTAAGGACATTACAATGGGGTATAAGTGGATTATATAATTTTTTCTTACTATTTCTTGATATGGCATGAAAGAGATAATGGAATGTGTCAGAACATATGATGGGACCTAAACTGGTGCATGACAAACAAATTTCCATGTGGAAGTCCAGTTTACCAAGGATGGGATTTATGTCCTTGGATTCTAATGTAAAATTTATATGTGCAATTTTTCTTTAGTGGAACACAAGGTTTTTGATACTAATGAATTATCATGGATTCAGGATCTTTAAACATGGGAAAGTGTCTAGTTATTAGATTTTGAATTTTGGATTATAGAGGTAAGAGGTGTCTCATGTATCATATGCAGCATATATGATTCATGTGATATTTAGGATCTATAGTGTGATATTTCACCAATTATTGAGGATCAACTAGTTAAAGTGTCAAAAAAATCTCATACAATGTTTTCCCATATATTTTTTTGGTTGAATTCAACTCAATTGGGTGAAATTGGGTATATATGTTTTATCCTGGTGGAAGGAATTATGGATCTTAAGGCGATGTTTTTAGAGTGATCCCTATAGTGGGAGTTTTTTAGAGACCCTTGGGTGTTGGGATAGGTATGTGGTGCCTAAGTGGTATACACCTTATGGGTTAGTGTCGTTCATCCTTGATCAATTAAAGTGTTCATACCAACCTATTGGGTTTTACCATTATATTTGAATAATTTCATATTTTTACATGCCAATGGCTCTACATACCTAATATAGATCATCATGGATGATTTTGTTTTATGATTACCTATGGATTGACGATATGGTGATTTTACTTGGAAATGTAAATGTGGGAAGATGTTTTGGCATGTGATTACAAGAACATGTTGAATACCTAGAGATGTGTGTCATGGTATGTTATGGTGTTAGTTAATATGGAAGAACATATTATATTTAGTTGTTTTTTAATGTACTAAGGGGATCAAAAAATGTGATAGGGGATGGACTAAGGGACCCTGATGAAAAACCTGACCATTTGGAATGGGTAGGAGACCTAGACCCCACTAGTTATGGCTAGGGACCATAGTGAGTCCTTGATTAGTTATTTTTAAGGAATTCTTGGTGAGGGGTTATATTGGGCTTATGGTTCCTTTAGGTGAGATTAGAATTGTTATAGGATAGTTTTGATATTAATTCATGGAGGTGAAATCTATTATAAAATATATACCTTATGATGCCTTATATTTCTTTCAGGAATGATCCTTGGGTTCTAGTGCATGGATGTCCTAAAGAGCATGGTGAAACAAGGGTATATTCATGCGCATAAAATAGTGTTAGATAGAATCTAAGCATATTATTTCCTCATAACAGGTGAGATGTAGTGATTTTGGATGTGAATATTTTGGATTATCCAGGCTTGATGTGTTGACATGTCATGGATCATAGTAGGCCATCATTGATGGGGTATGAATTACAATATATTTGACTCGGGTGATGGATATGGTGTTCATGTGTGACCAATCATATTTAACCCTTTATGGAAGTATTAAGGGTTACATTAGTGGTGATATTCTCTTAGAAGAGGGACACATGAATAACCATAGATGAACCTACTGAGAATTTTCTCGAGGATAAGTATAAGGGAATTTGTATAATAGGGTTTACTCCATTATTCATGGAGGGAAAGACCATCATTATAGAATTGGTCACAGTGGATGTTGTAAAATTTATTCTCAAAAGGATGTAATAGGTGTGAAAGGATATTTTGGGTTTAGTGGTTGAAAATGAGCTGGATTGGATGGTTCATTCATCATGTTTGGTAATGGATAAGTCATGGGATGTGACAATTAGGTTTTGATCAAGTTATGTGATGGTAAAGACATTCTTATAATAGGGATTGATATTTTGGTTGTGGGTGTGTGACCCTCCTGTGAGAAGGGTCATGGGACTATAGCATCAGTAATTGGATGATCATTTATATATTCTTATGATAGTGAATAAATGGACCTAGTGAATTTTGGATTCCATAATGATTTCTAGGTATAAAATTTGACATGATAATATGTGGATTCTAAGTGTGGGATTCGAGTTTAGAATGGTTGATGGTGATCTGAAGGTGTTTGATCATATTTTCATAAATTCTTGTTTTAGGTTTGAATGATGGTTTCAGATTGTTGATAATACAACCAATTACTTAGATTGGATGTTAGAAATGAACTTCAATGATAATTCATCTATGATCATGGAATTTTTTCAGGCTTAATGTAATCTTATTTATGTTATTTGGTAATGCATAAGTGGTGGAAGTCATATGTTTTTGGGATAGGTATTTCTGAGGAGGTTTTTTTACTAACTCTGTAGGTATAAAGATACAAACATATGGAAATAGTTTTAGTTGAATAATTAGGGATTTTATTGGGGGTTAGAGTTTCCCATGTATTTTAGATGAATTTCTGACATGATCTTATTGTGAATAGATGGCAGTAGCATATCTGTTTTGAGGTAGTTTTCAGGGTGGTGGGGTTTGCATGTATGTTGGGATGTAGGGTGTTGTGAGCTACATCTAGTGAGTTAGTGGACCATAGAGATCAGGTTTCCATGTATGTTTGGATCTCTTGTGTGGTGAATCACATTCCACATACTTCTTTGTTGGTCATTAATATTGGTTTCTGAGATTTTTTTTGGTGGTCATTCCACTCGAGCATGGTGTAACCAGCTGATTATCATGGGGGTTTAATTTTATGTTAAAATATGATTTCCAGAGATGATGCCTTCATGTTTTTTATCATTTTGATGATGTAAATTATCATGTTGAATCTATTAATCTTCTTCCCTGAAATTATATTAAGATGTGTTTTTGGGTGGTGTGGGTTGGAGATTTTTCTCTTTTTGTGTTTAGGGGTTTTCCAGAGATGGTTAGAACCATGTTACTCAAAGGGGAATAAAATTTGGGTGTATGATGAGTTTTAAATAAGTATAATTTGTTTAAATAGGATTAATTAATAAATTATAAATTCTATAATTAATTAATTAATGATTAATAGTTTGATATAGGGGCTCGATTACTAATGTTGGTTAGATTAGTCATCATCGACCATGTATGAGGCTAAATAAGGCTTGGAAGCTACTGTTGGCCTTTGAATAATTATTGGGAGAAGATTTAGTACGTAGGATTTGGTCTATGATACATTCCCCTGATATTCATTTTTTCATTATATTGAATGTGATGTGAATTATCAAACTCTTTGGTGATTCCCTCCTATTTAACAATAATGTTTAAATAAATTTAAATTTTTTATTTTATGACGATCAAACAGTTAATGGACTTGAACAAAATAAATGATTTCATATGACTCATTGGTCATATGGCTCTAAAATGACGCCAAAAAATGATATTCAAGGCCTTAACCTAGTTCATTAATGACCCTATGATGGATGTACTTTTTAAAAATTGAATGAAAATGAACTATTAGCCCTTGAAGAGGATCATATGGAAACCTATCTATACATGTGTTCTACAAATTGATATGGAATGTCTTGGTAGGCATATGGACCATTGGGACATGTTTGGCTGGGGTGGTTAGAATGCATCCCATCTATGATGGGTTGGATGATCAAACCAAATGAGAGAGTCTTTGATAAATAATATATTTTTTGGGCTATATATTTAACTGAAGTCATTATGGATTACCCTTGGAGGCCCAGAGGCCATTGTACATGATCAATCTATTTGTACGTTGATCTTTCCCAAGTAATGGGAATTGAATCGAAATAATATTTTTTGACCCAAAGGATCCTAAGAGGGAAGTACTCACTTATGTATTAAACCTAATGATCCCATGAGGGATACCTTCATGACTCTAATAACCCAAATGAACCATTTCTTTTCCTATATATAGAACAATCCTAATAGGATGTGTTGGGCGGGTACTGAAAGTTGTGGGTGCCACATAAAACATGACCCAATGTTTAAAAATGATGGGGTTGAGATTATGGTGATTGTTGAGGGAATTCATCTAAACCATATAGTATGTTTTATTTGATTTATTTTCATTCTTGACACATCAAGATGATAAATATATCATGAAGTTTTTTTCTTTTTAATGTCATAGTGATTGTCCTGGGGATCAGTTATTACCCTTAGTTTTCAATTATACATGGCCTAATAATGGATAGATTACCCATTGTTACTTGACTTTTCTTGTCCTAGGGATGATAATATTACCTCAAATTACCAACTATGCCTTGGGGATGGGTACATTCTGTCCAATGGTTTTATCCCATTTTCCATGGGGATGGATATATTACCCCTAATTGGCATGTGCTCTCTAGAAGATCCGATAAAGGTTACATGTCCACTGAATAGTATTGCACCTATAATTGGTATTTTGATCCATAGGTATGGGTATGTAACCAATTTTTGGATAAGATTGTGTGACACTGGGATGGGTATATTACCCATGTCAGGACAATGAATCACCCAAGATGACATGGGGATTGACTATAGGATCATGTTGGTTGGTAGGATCCATGAAATGTTCATAGAGACACACTTTAATAGGAGAAAGAAGGTATGGTATATGAAGGTCTCAATACATGATGATTGACACTATTTTCTATGTTTATGATGTCATTATAACATGCTTAGATACATTCTGGAATTGGGTTGAAGTATGCAGGTTTTTACTTATGTCTTTGTAGTTATCTATTTATTTCATGTAAGCATGTCACATGAACATGTCACAGTATATTTCAATTAGTATGGAAAGAAATTATTGGTTCTTTAATTATTTATTATGAAAACACTTCTTAGGATTTCATTTAACATGGGTAAATAAAAAAATGTTCACTTGATGTAGGTACAGGTTGGGTTAAGCCGCATGGCTTGGATGTGGGACGTTTAGTTGGATAGGACATAAAATGTCAAAAGAACGAGGTGTGATATGTCCGGAGATTGTCAGGATACATAATATTTATTTAATTTTATTCTAATTAATATATGTAATCATCCAAGATGGATTTTAGATGATGTCTATATGACATGACCATTTGGGACTAAACTACTTTTCATTTATTATCAATTTGGTTTAAATTTATTAATTCTACTTTTTTTATTATGATGCTTGATATTTGGTTATCCTATATGATATTGTGCAATATTCTATGGGGGTATATACATTCCATTGTAAATAAATATACCCCCACCACTAGTTGATAGTCTATGATGATTAGGGAGGTGTTCCTGAGGTCACATGGAAAACTAGTTGGGGTACTATTCATGGAGTGGTGTGGTCCATATTGTAATAGATGAAATAATTGAGTTATTGTATCTAGGAAAAAGTTTTGTTATAGTGTTTTAATATCATTTTTTAGAAAATGACCAAGGATTTCATATTCATCTATGAAATTAAGTCATTAACATTAAATATTAAAGTCTTCATGAAGAAAATTAACCATTTTTGTTGTAACATCAAGCAAATAAAAATTATTTTGAAAATTATCAAATTGATTTAGTGGATTTAAATTATTAATGGATTTTAAAAAATAAAATATGGTAAAAATTATAATATTAAATACTAATGTGATTCAATAGAAGAAAAAAATCAAGAAACATCATAAAATATATATCTTACTCGAAGATATTTAAATATTTATGATGAGATGATGTGTTTAAGGTTAGATGGTGTTGATAATGTTGATGATGTAATGAATTAATTTGAAATAATTATGGATGATAACATAGACTCTCATATAGAAATTTGTGATATTAATGGGGGAGATGAAGTCATTTACAATGATGAATATAAATATGGAGATGAAAATAATTTATTACATTCTATATAAAGTCATAATCAATAAATATTATGTTTTTCAATAATTAGTAATTAGTTTTTTAAATTTGATATATATTTTAACAATTATCTATAGGTAACACAATTTTCTCTCATTTTCATTGAAAGAGATGTTCTATGATTTCTCAAATATTTATATTTTTATATACAATAAATAATCTATTATAAAATTAATTAACTATTTCATATGTATCAAAATATGTTTGATGAGATCATGGGTAGCTTCACAGAGGATGATCTTCTCAGGGATGAACGAATTTTTTCATCATCTGAGGATGTTGGCATGGAACCATATTCAAGAAGGGGTCAAGTGCTTGTATGCTTGAAGATTCTAGATCCACATTCAGAGGAGAATCATTCTATTAATTTTTATCTTCATTAGATGATGTAATCTTTAATATTAATTTTATTTAATTTTAATTAATGTAATTTTATTATTATTTGTGTTACCAATTATTCCTATTTTTATTGTTTCCCATATCTATTCATTGGAAAGACTAGTTATATTATTATGATATATGTTTCTACTTTGTTGGTGGAATGTGATCAGGTTCATATGAACATGCATGATCACATGTTTAAGAACTGGATGATACGTATAAATAAAAAACGTATTTAAATTTAAATTTATATAATTTATCATTCAATATACTATTAAAAATTTTATGGTTTTATGGTATCAGGTTGATTATTGGATGAGACCCTATATTTGGTAGGCATAGGAGGCTTTCAAGCAATATAGTTTTTAAAAAAAATTATATAACCTTCTGAGTAGAGATATGGAGAGATCACCTATTATAATGCTTGATTATACTTTTTTACCTCATAAACTTGATTAACTCCATTCCGTGTCTTAATAGGGGTTGTTCACTTACTGAATAGGGGAGTCTTTAATGAGGAAATCATCTTCAGGTCAATAGAATTGAGGGTACATGGTCTCTCACAAAGACCTGAGAGTTTTACTTCCAATATACATCATTAAAAATATTTAAGTAATAATATTTAATATTTTATACATATATATATATATATATATGTTTTAATAATAAATTAATATGATAAATTGATTCATTCTATTGTGGATATAACCATTATAGCTTTAGATGCGTACAAGGGGATATAATCTGATAGTAATATAGGGACGATTTCTGGTGAGAGACAATTATAAATTGTGGTTAGTAATATTTTATTTTTTAAAATGTACATAATATAACACCTTTTCATTGTAATTTCTATTTATATATTTGTAGGAAACATATGAGTTAGATATTTCATAGATGCAGGAGAGTCAGGTTGAGAGACATAGTGAGGATGAGGAATGATGCGGGTCATGTTTTTAGGAGGTGTCTTGGTTATGTGTGATGAAGAGTGGTATTCATAAAGTCCAGGTGATTAGTATTGGTTAACAATAGACTCAAGATAGTTACTATTATACTAAACAAATGTCATCATTTAGCTCAAAAAATTATCTTACAAGATCATCATATTTTTCTTCTATAGAGTATGAGGTGAGGAAATGAGATTAGGATGAGACTGCACAAAGGTTAACCAGAGATCAAGAAGAGTAGTGATAAATGATGGAGTGTTAGGAGGAGTATCATCAATGGAATGAAAAGATAATGGAGTATATACAATTACTAGTATGTGGTTTAGAGATAGATTTCTCTACACCTGATGGTGTTGATCACCTACCCCTCACCATGATTGTATTATTATATTACTTTTTATGAACATTTCATGTATTTTATATGTTTTAATATAATAATGAATTATTTTTTGGTTTTTACTTTTTAGTGAATTTTAATTTTTATTATCATGTATTTATAATTATTTTAGACAAATCTAGAGGCTTTTCAAAAATACTTTTTGTGACGAAAATATAATTCTACCAAAATAAATCCTAGAATATTGTTTGTGATTGAATTATTATTTTCATCCTAAATAGTATTTGTGATGGTGTTCAAAATCCATTGCATATTATTTTCATGATAAAATTCATAATTTTATTGTAAATAAGTCAGAATGAAATTAATTGCACATGGACTTGTAATCCTTTAAAATAATATTTATTATGGATAAATAAATTTATCAAAAATGATATTATTCTCAAGGAGGATTAAAAAGGTCCATCACAAATAATGGTATTTATGATTTAATTTTCAATGATAGGTTATTTGTGATAGATTTCTATTGAAAATGGGCTATTATAAGAAAGCATTATTTTTATAGAGATACCTACATACAATGGAATAAAAACAAAAAAAATATCACTTGTGAAATTAATCCATAAAATAAAGTATATAATCAAAAAATTATGTATAACATATTATAGATCATCATTTGTATTGGATGAGTGAGGTTGATGGATATAAATCATCAAAAATAATAGGTTCTTTTCACTAATAGTGAACAATACCAACAAAAATTATTAATTTATTTGGTAAGACCTCTTATCCTTTAAAGGTATGTTAACACCTCAATATAGAAGTTAAATAATGAGAATAGAATATAAATATTTTTAACTTGCTATATGATGATTTCATTCTATAAATGTGTCAAGGTACACTTTCTTTTATAAAAAATATAAATTTAATGAGGTCACTCTAATGGTCCATAGTTTTAGGCCAACCTTTTTCTATCTAAAAATATAAAATATATAAAATTTTCATTATTTACTTAAATTATTCATGAAACTCATTAATATCACTTAACTATTCATGAATTTTATTTAAGTTATTGGTAAACTCCATTTAACAATAATTTTATGTTACAAGATAATAATGAAATGCATTTATTTGATAATTAGATATCACATGTCATGGAAAACATACTGTAAATTTGTAATATTCCATAGTCACATTAACCATACTGTGGGTTTTCAAAGTAATAAACACGTTTTAGTGACTCTCACCAGGACCTAGTTTTTTGTTTTAATACACACATCTAGAAATATATTAAATGAACTAAATATTCCCTATGTTTATTAAAAAAATCATAACTCTTTAGGTATCTACCTAAAATACTTTATATATGATTATCATATAATCTCTCTATAATTTTAGAAAAAAAATATACCTAAAAACCATTTCTTATTATTTGGCCTAACCATTTTACATTATTGATATTTGAATCATTGAAAACAATTAAAAATTACCATTCCTATAATTATAAAGAATGAAAAACATCTACCCAAACATCATTTCTACTCAAACTAAAATATGGAATGGTGTGATATTGATCTATTACACATAAATCGTCATATTAACATGTCCACAATAATTTGTATTTATATAAATCAAATATATAATTATATAATTTCATTTATTATCTAGAAAACTCTAGATGTAAAATATTTCAACTTACTATAGATCATTACATATTTACACAATTCTCTACAATAGTCTGATCCAATTGAATAATGATATTGCATGTCAGTCATCCATGTAGCTGAGCACATTGCATATTACTAAACAAATCACATCCATTAATATCATAGATCTACTTAAATCATGGTCCCAAACAAAATTATTTTTATACCATATAATTAATCCATTCTTATTTGAACATAAATTATATCAAGATTAACAATACACCCAACCATCGAGATCAGGTTAGACTCAGGGCTGATGTAAGAAAAATATCGAATTATAAAGACTCATATACCAAGTATCATTTAATCCACAGATCGTGGGGATTTATATTAATTATTCACTTTTAATAATATAAATGAAATTATGAAATTTCATGTGATTTATTAGGGTGGGTTAGAATTTATAATAATTATAAAGTTATTATCGCATAGGTCATAATTTTACTATATATCAGACTCTACACATGATAATCTTAACATTTCAAAAAAACCCCATAATACTCTTTGATTTTCATCAGTTAGGGATAAAATAATTTCATACATTATGGGGGTTTTAAAATTCTTCTATTCATGTGAAATAAAAAGTACACATGAATGAATAATAAAAAGATATTCAATTTATTATAAATGCCTGATAAATTTACATTGATTAAAACAATTAAATATAATATTATATATATATAATAACCCAAGAATTTATATGAATCATAGTTTTTTCTAACATAATTTTTTTTAAATATATTTTTTTCATCCTCCTTTAAATTTACTCACCTGATCATTACATCACCCCTCTTAAGAAATTCTCAAATTAGTTGGTATTTGTTGGATATTTTATTTAATTTCTTTTGAGTTTTGGGTTTTATGTTTTGAGAAATGTATTTATTATTGTTTGGGTAAATCAAAATAGCCCCCAAAAGGCTAAAACTACCCCATGTTTACTGATAAGATTCTTTATCCAAAACAATTCCTTCAAATCAGGAGAAGTAGAAATATACTCTTTCGTTTTTGTTCATTAATACATAGTTGGTTGTTTGGAACTCCTCTAAATAATAACTCCTCTATCGAGTAAATAAGCCATATTGAGAGATCATATCATCTTTTCATTTTGAAAACTATCATCAGTATAAGCCCTTATAATGATCCCATAATTACCTCTAAATATTAAGTGCAAATCCTTTATTCTCAACAAGTAGTTAAAGATTTTATTCATAAAATATAAAAAATCACACTTATATTATATTGGTATCTACTAGTAATGATCAAAGAAAAATATTCATCTATTATATTAAATAATATATCATACATGATAGATCCTATGGAAGATGCATATGTAATCTTATATATGGTTATCCTTTTTAACTCTTTAAATGTATACGGTATCTTTATTATATTTCTTTCCCGAAATATTGGTAAAGACCCTATCTTGGAGTTCACTATTATAAACCTAATTGATAAAATAATAATATGTGGTGATACTCATCCTACTAATTTATTAAATAAATATCTATTTATCATCAAACCTAGTATATAGTATTTTTCACCCATATATTTTATTTGAAAAACATTTTACCAACCAAAATGTTTCCAAAGGCATATTTATGACACTATTTCCATTAAGAAGTTTATTATGAATGTAATGTAATAGAAATAATATATCACATGTAAAAACACACTAATATATATTTTAATAATCCACATTATCTAGGAAATATAATTTTTATTGAACTATCAAATCAGATGGTTTAACTCTAAAAAGTATATTTCAATCCATAAATTTATCATTTCAACTTGTATACCTTAACAAAAATATTTGGAATTTTGATCCATTTCGGATATGTCATATATATGACCTTAATTAAATAAATATTAATGAATGTAATTTTTAAATATGTTTGATATATGTTATCACCATAATGAGTTTTAATTGAGAGTAATATCTGAATGAACTTTATCATTGTAATTCATGAAAATTTATCTTCTTAGTAAATATCATGAATTGTTATTCCCTTTTGATACCTAATTAAATTTCTAGGTATAAACTCAATTAAAATTATAATTTTACTTCAATGAAACTGTATTAAGACTATGTGTCTCACATATTCCTGCGTATCAATTAATTTTCAAATATTGTTAATGTAGAGTTCATCTCAAATCTCATGACCTATATCCATTTCTCAAAATCAAAATGATAAATTTAGACTTTGTATGTACTGTAATGGTCTACATGTTTTCAACCTATTACATAGCATGTTATGTGTTTTGAATATTCTAGGAGGAGGATAGAGGAGAGATGGGTGGGGTTTGTGCAAAAATTTATTATAGGGTAAGTGTGTCCCGATATGGGCATTCATGTGATTGTGTGGAATGCATGGAATAGTCAAAATGTTTTTATATAGTTCTTGGTTTTAATAAGAGACCTTGTTTTCACTATGATATTTGTTCTCACCATTTGTACAGTTTTCCATGGATGCACATTGCAAGGTGATTCATGAGGTCCATGTAATAGTGCTTTGGTGGTATATTTTGGGGAGTTTTTGATGGTGGGATTCATAGTGTGAAACTACATTTCATGTTAGGATGATCTTCATGGTGGGTTGTTGTGTGATATATTATTAGGTGATGATGGTTTTTATTGGTAGGGGCATGGTGAAAACCTTTTCAAGTTGAGTAGTATTTGTGTCTCTGATCTGGGTTTCAGTGGGTGATATTTGAGAGATTTTTTGTGTGAATTTTGGATATTAAGTAGAGATTGACCATTCAGCATGTAACTATAATTCATTTCAAAATTGGTTATAATTTTTTAAAGGTCACAGTATGAAGGAGGCATATCAGACTATATGTTATCTTACTAAGTATACATGTTATCCTGATATATATATATATATATAATCTTTTTAGGTTTCCATGATTATTTTTGTGACTGACATGGATAGTAATATCGTAGATCTTGGGTTTTTGTGTGTATTCACTCTCTATAACAATATTGGTAATATTTTTTAGGTTATTGGTTCCATTGCATTGTTCAAGAATTGTTAAATTATTATGGTTCTTGGATTACATATATTATGGAATTGATTGGTAATTTATTCATTCATTCCTTGAAAATATGAGGGAAATTCCTCTCATATATATGTTTTATACCCTAAATGATATTCTCCAACCCAAGGCCTATTGGAAGAAAGATTATGGTTTAACTCTCATAGTAAATATAGGCTCAATAGAGGTTCTTAGTGAGGTAATGTTGTAAAAGTGTTGTATAAAATTAATTTTAAACAGTTTAGGTGGAAATTAGAGTTAGTAATTGGTCTATATTTATTGGATTTATACAGAACAATGTATCATTTGATATTAGTTCATGAAACTGGCATGGGACACCAGCTAGGAATTGGTATTTTAAGTCACCCCACGGTGCAATGCGTGGAACATGTGTTTATTGAGAGACCGAGTTAATTATTTCCTCTTTCAAGTTAGAGACCTAGGAGAACTAGATGCATCTTTCTAAATTTTTTCATCTATTTGAAATGGGGTGGTTTGGGGGAAAATACAATGAATCTAATTAAATTAAATGGATTAAAAAATTAAAGTCTAATGAGCATTGAATTTTTACTGTTGTTTTCAGAGATAACATATTTATTTCATCAACTCATGGTTCTATTTGGTATGATTCAGTAGAATAGACTATGTGATCGTTGGTGGGTTGACATGTATTAGGAAGATACACTGTGGGGGAAGATTTTGTGCATGGTATGGCATCATGGGATAGATATGTGCGAGTGGAGCATCTCTAGTATAGAGATAGTGATGTATCTAGAAGAACTTAAGATTACATTCTTCTGAACCATTATCTTGATGAGTATCAGGTTCCATTTGATATTAGTTAGATGTAGGGATAATTTTAGAAATATTGGATCATATATCTAGGGGGTTTCAAAGAGGCATAAGTTTCATTGGATGATTTGAATTAGTGGTTTAATGCTAAGTTTATATCATCTATGTAGTGGGAAATGAATATACAAGAGCTCATATATCTTCAGTAAGGGATCATCAGTGTTTGGTTTCTTCGAATTATAATTAAGGAACGCTTTTTCTTTAACCCATACCTATTTTTTTATGAATATTTCAGAGATCATTTCATATGGGAGGTACTACATCCCTATATTTTATTTGTTTTCAAAAAAATTAACTTTTCTATATATACAAAGGTGTTGAATAATTCTATGCAGTTTAAGAAGATAAATTCACATCCATGGTAATCTTGAGAGGGGATTCATTAGGGTTCATATATGAGTGGTGTTTTTTGGGGTGGTTTTTAAGTGTTAAGGTTGACATGGTTTTTGAATACCTCGGATTCAACCATGGTTGTTTTATCCCTCATAATTCTCAAGGCCCATCAATTTATATACCCTTTTTAAGATCTTATCTACAGTTTTTTAATATGGTGGAAATGGCCATTGACAATCTCAATGTTTTTCGTTTCTTGGGTCTTACCATGGTATTTGATTATAGATTCCCTACCATTCTTAGTAGTAGTAATTGATGTAGAGATTATATTAGTTGTAAGTGAAACATGAAAGTACTCCACTAAGGATATATAGAGCTAGTTGATGACATCCATGTCTACCCATCTCCCTCATCAACATAGTTATACACATAGTTGTGGAGGTGGTCAGCAATAGGGAGGCAATGAATCAATATGTGGACAACATCATGCAATGGATGTTCATGAGCCAAATGGGACATAGATTTATTGAGGTAAAATTTGTTTATCTTATATCATAGATTATTCTTTGTTTGGTTATAAATCATTACACTCTTTTCTTTCAACAATTGTTGTCCATACCATGGGACAAAAGGTTGAGATGTTAATAGTTTCCCTAATTTTGAACATTTTTGTTATTTATAAGATGATTCTGATTGATGTTTTTTAGAGTTGTAAGCTGGTTATGGGATTTAATTATTAATCGGTATATTTCTATCTACTTTATATACAACTATACAATTGCATTATCAAAATTTTATTATTGTACCATATACATGTGGCTATTGATTGTTTCTAGAGAAGAGTTGTGATTGGTGATGATAAAGGAAAATGTACGATGTTCTTTTGAAGTAAGTAGCATCATATGGGATTTGGATATTTTGGTTCATTAATTTATTAGTTAGTTTCATTATTTTTTGGATCAATAAATCCATAGTTTATGGAGCTTCTTAAGGTTTCAGAGGAGTTTGACAAATAATTCCTTGAAGTGGTTTTGGATATACCCCCATGATGTGGTATTGAGTTCATGATCTAGTCTCATCCTAGTACCTCTCTGATTTCAATGTATCCTAATCAGATGGAACCTCGATATCAATGTTATTTTATTATTCAAGTTAATAACTTGATGTATAATAGATTTATCAAGTATTGTGTTTCATTTTGTTGTGATCCTATTTTGTTTCCCATGAAGGAGGGTGGTGGACTGAGGTCTTGTATAGAATATTAGTGGGGGAGTCAAGTGACATTCAAGAACAATTATCCAGTTTCATGGATTGAAATATTGTTCAAATAATTGAATGGGGAAACTTGGTTCTCAAAGAGAAATTTATAATCTAGATATCATCAGATAAGGATTTGAAATAAATAAATACTGAAGACGTCATTTAGGTGTTAGTATGGGAACGTGGAGTATATCTTCATATCATTAGGTGTTACAAATTCCCTTTTTATATTCATAGAACTCATGAACTCTATTTTCCTAGAGTTCCTTGATCGAGTTGTGTTCGTGTTCAATAAAAAAATCCTCAAATACATGTAGTCATAAAAATAACATGTTGAGCACCATCGGTATATTTTAAATGTCCTTAAATGCCAGTAGATTTATAAAAATATTTCTTTTATATGTTTTGTTACATAAGACATGTTTGTAAAGGATAGGTTGTATATTATTCATATCCAGAATGATATCAAGTCCTTAAACATCATTTTTTAAATCATCCAATGATAATTATACTTGAATGGATACGATGGAGAATGAATCTCATCGCATTCGTGGAGACGGTAGTCCGTACGTACGCACGAGAGACAATATCATTCTTTTGATATTAAAATAATATATAAATGGATGGTATATCATATATACAGAATCATTAACATGTTATATTTATTATTTACAAGAGTTACACAACATTATTATACCCATCCAAATAATATTATATTGAATAACAATTACACCACGACGTGGAGACGGTAAGCCGTACGTACGCACGTATGGTGACATGTTATTCAAAGGGTGGATAGAATACTCAATATGGTTGTACCATATTTATAAAAACATCACAGTATATATATGATACTGGAGTTATTATTTTATAATGGTAACAACAAAGGAAGAAAAAGTGGAAGAAGAAAGGAACTTGGAAAAGGGTGGTGAAATCATTACCTCTTCTTCGGTTTCTTCCTTTTGATTTGATCAAAAGGGCTCCATAGGTTGTCTTTCTGATCAAACTAAAGCCTCTAGGTTGTAGTGAGGGAAGTTGGGAGAGTATTTGGGTAGATTTTGGCCTAACCAAAAGGCTTTGAAGGTGTTAAGAAATGAGAAGGAGGAGTGCTCTTTTATAAGAGGGGTGAGGGGCACCTTTGGAAAAGCTAGAAATATTAATTTATAATAAATTCATATTCGGTTTATAATGGATCCAAAGTTGATTATTCAGAGGATAAGGTGGGGATAGGTCGAAAACTATTCAGGAAATAGAATTTAGACAGGTTTGGGTCATTATATTAACCTTATCTTTAAGTATTAACTCTAAGTTAATTAGTTTCACTTTTACAATGTCTCTTTGTATTTTTATATAATATGGTTAATAAACTTACTATATACATCCAAGAGACTCCCAAGTGGTCCATTAATGATTAAACTATCATGATATAAGTCTCTTGGCCGAACCGTAGATTTTTAAGAATTTAAAATCAATTAATTATATAATATTTGTTTTAAGAACTCTTTTATGTCAATTTTGACATTATTCAATAGTTGATTTTTGTGAAACACATAACAGATTGATTACTTCGAAAAAAGTCAATTAAATAAATACTAATATATCATATTATCCTATAAAATTAGTTTAATTCATTAAAAGTGTCATATTATATTTATTTGGGTATTTATAATATCAATTATTTTAATTTTTCACTATTATGATAATTATTGTGTCATAAATAAATTAAATTATTTAATCTCTAAAAATTGAAAATAAAATATCATCATGTAGGAAATCTTTTTATATTTCTAATTAATATTTATAGTCGAAAATCCAACATATATAACCCTATGTAAAAATTGTTTTTCTAAAAGATATATGCTGGTGTCATTTTTGTATTCATTTTAACTTTATTAAAATAAAGTGTCCCTATCACCTACAAGTGGCACCATGGGGTCCCCAAATCGACTCAAAGATGCCTATGGTCGAACATCTATCAACCAATAAGGCTAGGACACGTTTTAGGGTAATTTAGTATTATTATAATATTATTTTTTAACCCTTATTTACCGGATTTACCCTTAACCATGGTAAATAAAATATTTACCGCAGTAATTATTCAAAATGTCTAAAAATAAAAGTTACCTATTTACACAATTTGAACATCATGATTCCAAATATGGAATCCATTTTTCTAAATTTGAAACACAGAAGTGGCAGAAATTAATTTAAAATTAATTCCCGCTGTCAAAACAAAAAGCGTGTTTTTAAGAGATAATAACTATCAAAAGATTGACACTTGTTTATGTTCGGTTTAATTGTAAAATTATGTCCAATGACCAAAATCATATTAAATGGTAAAAATATATTCTAAATATACTTTAAAATCACTCAAATTCATAATTTATCACTATTAATTATTTTGATTAAAAAAGTTGTTTTTAATTAAAATTTAGTAATTTTCACTATTCATCAAAATATGAAAGTTATCCGAAAAGTACCGAAATTTCATCTTAGGCTAAATTCTATATTCCGAATCCAAAAATGAAGTCCATTTTGAAATTTAAAATATATATAATTTTAAAAAGTAGGTATTACAATTCATAACGGCTAGTTTGATTGGTTGTTAGAACTCAGTGTTGCGTACAACACACGCTATCACATTATTCAAAGAGAAGCGTACCGTAGAAGCTTGGGGTGTTACATTCTCCCCTCCTTAAAATAATTTCGTCCTCAAAATTTCTAGAATACTTCCGCATGAAAAGACTCGGGTGGTTCTTCATCATAAGTTCCTCGGGTTCCCACGTTGCCTCTTCCATCTTATGGTTTCTCCACAAAACTTTTACCAGACGCGTCGTCCGATTTCTCAGTACTTGTTCTCTCGTATCAAGAATCCTGACGGGCTCTTCACAATAGGAAAGATCGGGTTCCAGTTCTAATTCCTCATAGGTGAGTACATGCATTGGTTCAGGCATGTATTTCCTCAACAGAGATGCGTGGAACACATCGTGAACTTTGGAGAGACTTAGCGGCATCACCAATCGGTAAGCCACAGCCCCAATTCGTTCTAGAATTTCGAAAGGTCCGATGTACCTGGGACTCAATTTACCTTTCTTACCAAAACGTATAACTCCTTTCCATGGAGATACCTTCAGGAAAACATGATCTCCAACTTGAAATTCCAAATCCTTCCTTCGATTATCGGCATAGCTCTTCTGCCTACTTTGAGCTTCATTGATGTGATTTTGGATTACCTTCACCTTTTCCATCGTTTCCTCCACCAGTTCTGGGCCTACAAGTTTTCTTTCACCAACTTCATCCCAACAGGTTGGTGTACGAAATCTCTTTCCATATAACGTTTCATATGGTGCCATCTGAATACTCGAATGGAAGCTATAGTTATAGTAAAATTCTACTAGTGGTAAATATTGATCCCACATACCCTGAAAGTCAAGTGAGCAAGATCTTAACATGTCTTACAAGGTTTGAATAGTCCGTTCTGATTGTCCATCTATCTGTGGATGGTAAGCAGTGCTCAAATGAAGTTCAGCATCCAGTGATTTCTGATGACTTTTCCAAAATCGTGAAGTAAAACGGGGATCATGATCAGAAACAATCGATAGGGGTACTCCATGAAGTCTCACAACTTCATTAATATATAGTCTTGCTAGACGTTCCAGGGGTAGATCTTCTCTTATAGCAAGAAAATGTGCTGACTTGGTAAGACGATCAACAATAACCCATATTGCATTGTTCCTTCTAGGAGTCTTTGGTAGCCCCATGAAAAATTCCATCGTAATATTGTCCCATTTCCACTCCGGTATGGGAAGAGGTTGCATGACTCCTCCAGGCTGTTGCCTTCCAGCTTTCACTTGTTGAAAAACCATACATCTTGACACAAAATCAGCAATCTCACTCTTCATGTTGTCCCACCAAAAATGTTCCTTCAAATATCTATACATTTTGGTGCTCCCAGGGTGTATAGAGAAATTGGAACTATGAGCATCATCCAACAATTCCATTTTTAGATATGGTATATCGGGAATACAAAGTCTCTTCCCGAATTTCAAAATTCCATCTTCATATACAAAGTCTCTCAATCTCCCATCATTCACAGATTTAATCTTCTTTTGAAATTCTTCATCATCGGTCTGAGAACTCTTAATCCTTTCTAGTAAAGATGGTTTGGAAACCATTTGAAAAAGCATTGATGTTTCACCTTCCATGGTTATTCCCATGTCCATCTTCACTAGATCCATGAAAATTGGATCCCTTTCAATTCTCATATTGTTCAAAACTCCATGGTCTTTTCTACTCAAAGCATATGCCACCTTGTTTGCTTTCCCCGGGTGGTAGTGTATCGTGCAATCATAATCCTTGAGTAATTCAAGCCATCTCATTTGCCTCATGTTGAGTTCTTTTTGTGAGAAAATATACTTCAAACTCTTGTGATCAGTATAAATCTCACATTTTTCACCATAGAGGTAGTGCCTCCATATCTTCAATGCAAAGATCACAGCTGCTAACTCGAGATCATGATTAGGATAGTTTTGTTCATGAATTTTCAATTGTCGTGATGCATAGGCAATAACTCTATCATTCTGCATAAGGACACAACCAAGTCCTTTCTTTGATTCATCACTATAAATAACGAACCCATCATTCCCCGATGGTAGAGTCAATATAGGAGCATTGACTAATCTTCTCTTCAGTTCTTCGAAACATTCTTCACACTCTTTTGTCCAAACAAATTTAACCCCTTTATGTGTGAGCTTCGTTAAAGGGTTAGCCAATCAGGCAAAGTTCTGGACAAAGCGTCGATAATAACCTGCCAAACCAATAAAACTATGTACCTCAGTTATACTTGTAGGTGCTGGACATTCTTGGATTGCCTTGGTCTTAGAAGGATCAACAGAGATTCCATCTTTAGAGGCAATATGGCCAAGAAAAGAAATCTCCTGAAGCCAGAATTCACACTTGCTAAACTTCTCATATAATTCATGCCTCCTCAGAGTCTTCAAGATAATGCGCAAGTGATTTTCATGATCTTCGTAGGTTTTGGATTATACCAAGATATCATCAATAAATACCACCACAAATTCATCGAGATACTCCGTGAAAACTCTATTCATCAGATCCATGAATACAGAGGGTGCATTAGTCAATCCAAACGGAATTACAGTAAAATCGTAATGCCCGTACCTGGTTCGAAATGCTGTCTTCGGAATGTCTTCCTTCTTCACACACAACTGATGGTATCCAGATCGAAGGTCAATCTTTGAAAAGTATTGAGCTCCATGTAGTTGGTCAAATAAATCATCAATACGTGGTAGGGGATACTTGTTCTTTATCGTTATAGCATTGATCTCCATGTAGTCGATACATAACCTCATAGATCCATCTTTCTTTTTAACAAAAAGAACAGGGGCTCCCCATGGAGAAACACTAGGGCGAATAAATCCCTTATTACTCAATTCCTCTAGTTGTTTCTTTAGTTCAACTAATTCTACAGTGGCCATTTTATATGGGGTCTTCCATATAGGCCTTGATCCATGAATTAAATCAATGGAAAACTCAACTTCTCTTTCTGGAGGATGTCCAGGTAAATCTTCCAGAAATACATCTACAAATTCTTTCACAATAGGTACATCCTCTATTTGAACATTCCTTTCCTCACCGACAGTTATTTCATTCTCTTCATCCCCAATAATTGAATTATGTTGAGCTACTGGGGGTGGATCTAAATAAGAATTAGGTGGTGACGATTCTGCTCTAAAGATAAGGTGTTCCTTATCATTATCATCAAGAATCGTAACCTCTTTCTTCTTACAATAAATCTTCGCATCATAGTCCGAAAGCCAGTCCATACTGAGGATTATGTCAAACACAATCATAGGTATGACGATGAGATCAGCAAATAAAGAACATTTATGTGCTCTAATGGGGACTGATTCACAAAACTTTGTTGCAATGATACTTCCCTTAGGAGTTTTAACTGACAACTCCCTTATTAAATCAAATTGGAAATATGTAATTTTCTTAGAAAACTGGGAAGATATGAAACAATGCGATGATCCAGAATCAAATAATGCATTTTCTAAACTTTAGGAAACCATTAAATTACCTGCCACCACGTCTTTCGGAGCTTCTACCTCAGTAGTAGTGATAGCATAAGCCTGGCCTTGATCCCTTGGCCTTTTCTGAGGTAAGTTCTCCTGACGCTTAGGACATGAATTTGCATAATGCCCCATCTCCCTGCAATTATAGCACTGAAAGTTCGTAGCTTCCTTCTTCCCCTTGCAATCACGAGCTTGGTGGCCTTTTTCACCACACTTGTAACAGACTCACATTCCCTTCAAGCAAGTACCAGGATGTTTCTTCCCGCATTTACCACAAGATGGATATTCAACCTTTCCCTTTTTTCCCTTATTTCCATTCCCAGATTGATCAGCAGGTCTCTTCTTCTCTTTCTTTGCTTTAAAGTCATAAGACTTAGAGAATTCCTTTTCGTTCTTGATAGCACATGAGACAATGTCTTCGTACGACGAAAAGGATTGTGAGACTAATGCTCGATGAAGAAATGGTTTTAACCCATCAAAGAAACGATCAATCTTACTTCTTGAGTTACGTATATAATCTCCAGCACACCTTGCTAACCTTGTAAAGTTAGCCTCATACTTTGTGACATTCTCATCCTCCTTTTGTCTCAGACTCAGAAATTGCCTTTCCATATCTGCTCGATGGTCGCGAGGAAAGTATTTTTCTAAAAACAGATCTTTGAAATCCCTCCATTACATATTTTATACTTCATCATCTTCCTTCATGTTTGGAATCAATGGCCACCATTGATCAGCTTCTCCAGTGGGCGGTAAACTGCCATGATAACTTTTTCCCTTTCCCTGCTCCCCAAAGCCTGAAATATTTTCTCTAGGGAATTTATCCATTTCTCAGCTACTAAGGGATTTGTACTCCCATTGAATGTTGGTGGTTGTTGCCTCATGAATCGACCAAACATTGATCCTCCATGTTGTGGATCAGGGTGCTCCATACGGGTAAGGTTATTATTCATAACCTGAGTAAGTTGTCCCAGTATGGTGATTAGTTGATCGGCACCAGTTGCATCACCAGCCCCAATATAATTATCTTGAGCAGGAGGGAAATCCCTACATGGAGTGCGTGCATTGATACGGTTTCTATTTCTTCCACTAGGCACCATTTCTAAACAATGGCATAAACTAGATCAGTTTATGAATCAAAATACATAATCTCATACTTATAAAACACTTAACATAAATTGAACTATTTATGGATATAATCCATAATCATAAAAATGTTTTCTTTGAGGAAGTATATACTCATAAACCCTTCATAGTGATTTGTAAAGAAAATGAGAGTTATCCTAAGCATATCCCCCAGGAGTGTCGTAACCAAGAGTGCAGCAAGGCCCGTTGTCGTGCACCAGTTCCCGTTCGAGTCTAGCTCAAAGCGGTGTTTTTGGGTTTTACCCCTAGGTACATCTATGCCAGAGCCGCCTCTACCTGCTCGTATCCAGACAGGGATGTATTGCTCGGAAAACTCACAAGATATCTACAATACTAAAATTCTAGGAAGTTCTTCTATACTAATCCTCAAAGTTCATCTTAGGTCTACGTGCTCTAATCAGAGTTTATCTAAATCTAGCTTCCATGGTTTGTACTAAACTTCCTCTAATACCAACTGTAACACCCTGACCCTTGTTACCCAGAGTCGGTGCATTATTACATAACATTGGCGTGATCACAAGAAAGATCAAATCTCGAAAGACCAATTGGTTTAGTGGCCTTGTAAACACTAGATATATTCATAAGTATTACATTACATCATAAAATGAAAAACTACTACAACAACATAATTTCTCCACAGTCCACACTATTATACCCTCATAATATCCCTGCAGGTCATTCATAACTTGCTTCTTCACATCCTGGGAAAAATAAAACATAGAAAAGCGGTGAGCTCAAATGCCCAGTAAGGATAACAATATAGCAGAACATTCAAAATAAGCATAAACATTTAAGGCAATGCATTACTAAAACAGAAGCCTTTTAAACTTGAACTTCAACATAGTATGGCAAAAGTAAAATGAAATAATTCCATTTACTTATTCACATGGATATTCTACTAATCTAATAATCACATGCAATATCAATAACCACTTTCATAATGTTGGAATGCATAATGCCAGACTATCATAACCACATAGCCAAGGCCTCGTGCCAAGACTACAAATAAGATTTTGCCAAGGCCTTGTGCCAAGACACTAGTTTGTCACATGAGACCTACCGATGCATCGAGGAGCTATAGCGGGCTCCACCCGTCACATATTAAGTCCAATGCATTCCCATATGAAAAGGTTTAAACATAACATAAACATTCATATTAAAACTAGCATACGAAATGTCAATAATTTCACCATAAACTATGAATGGTATAAAAATAGTACATCCACAGTCAAACATATCACAAAACCTTCAATACAATATAGAAGTTTTGTATCATAATAAATCAACTTCAAATAAGCGTAAAATCCATCAAAGGATGTTGACATAGATGAAATCAAAACACTTTTTAGAGAAATATCTCTTTCTATTTTTGAAATAATTTAAGAGCCATATAAAATAAAACATTTTCTTTGAGAATTTTCTTATAATCTTGTAAGGAAAGCTTTCAAGATTTTATAACGGTGGAAAATAACCGCACCCGCCGTATAAGTTAAAAAAACATTCTTACCTTAATTCGGTCGAAAAGGTTAAAAAGGCCCTTGTTTTGAAAACGACGGAAAGATTCCTCTTATAAAAAGTCAAACAAGGGTATAAATGACTTTAACCCATATTCTTGTAAATAATAAAAATGTTTTGAAATCTATTTTGAAGAAACATGGATGTGGATGATAAAGAGATCCCAGTAGATTATTACATATAAACAACCTCGGATAATGAAGAGATTGTGAAATAACCCCTACCTTGTACTTTTCCTTGGTTGGGGTAGGTTAACCTTCTGTATAATGGTGAAATAATTGTTATTACATTATACAAGAATCATATGATATCATATATGATCTTTTAATATTGATTTGATAAAAATATCTTAGTATTATCGTTGTTTCGGGTGTTAACTTACTTGTTTTCTTTTATATGTTTTGTTACGTAAGACATGTTTGTAAAGGATAGGTTGTATATTATTCATATCCAGAATGATATAAATTCCTTAAACATCATTTTTTAAATCATCAAATGATAATTATACTTGAATGGATATTATGGAGAATGAATCTCATCGCGTTCGTGGAGACTGTAGTCCGTACGTACGCACGAGCGACAATATCATTCTTTTGATATTAAAATAATATATAAATGGATGGTATATCATATATACAGAATCATTAACATGTTATATTTATTATTTACAAGAGTTACACATCATTATTATACCCATCCAAATAATATTATATTGAATATCAATTACACCACGACGTGGAGACGGTAAGCCGTACGTACGCACGTATGGTGACATGTTATTCAAAGGGTGGATAGAATACTGAATATGGTTGTACCATATTTATAATAACATCACAGTATATATATGATACTGGAGTTATTATTTTATAATGGTAACAACAAATGAAGAATAAGTGGAAGAAGAAAGAACTTGAAAAAGGGTGGTGAAATCATTACCTCTTCTTCGGTTTCTTCCTTTTTATTTGATCAAAATGGCTCCTTAGGTTGGCTTTCTGATCAAAATAAGGCCTCTAGGTTGTATTGAGGTAATTTGGGAGAGTATTGGGGCAGATTTTGGCCGAACCAAAAGGCTTTTAAGGTGTGAAGAAATGAGAAGGAGGAGTGCCCTTTTATAAGAGGGGTGAGGGGCACCTTTGGAAAAGCTAGAAATATTAATTTATAATAAATTCATATTCGGTTTCTAATGGATACAAAGTTGATTATTCAAAGGATAAGGTAAGTATAGGTCTAAAACCATTCATCCAATAGAATTTATACAGGTTTGGGTCATTATATTAACCTTATCTTTAAGTATTAACTCTAAGTTAATTAGTTTCACTTTTACAATGTCTCTTTTTATTTTTATATAATATGGTTAATAAACTTACTATATACATGCAAGAGACTCTCAAGTGGTCCATTAATGATTAAACTATCATGATATAAGTCTCTTGGCCGAACCATAGATTTTTAGGAATTTAAAATCAATTAATAATATAATATTTGTTTTAAGAACTCTTTTATGTCAATTTTGACACTATTCAATAGTTGATTTTTGTGAAACTCATAACAGATTGATTACTTCTAAAAAAGTCAATTAAATCAATCCTAATATATCATATTATCCTAGAAAATTAGTTTAATTCATTAAAAGTTTCATATTATATTTATTTGGGTATTTATAATATCAATTATTTTAATTTTTCACTATTATGATAATTATTGTGTCATAAATAAATTAAATTATTTAATCTCTAGAAATTGAAAATAAAATATCATAATATAGGAAATCGTTTTATCATTATAATGAATATTTATAGTCAAAAATCCAACATATATAACCCTATGTAAAAATTGTTTTGTTAAAAGATATATGCTTGTGTCATTTTTTGTATTCATTTTAACTTTATTAAAATAAAGTGTCCCTATCATCTACAAGTGGCACCATGGGGTCCCCAAATCGACCCAAATATGCTTATAGTCGAACATGTATCAACCAATAAGGCTAGGACACTTTTTAGGGTAATTTAGTATTATTATAATATTATTTTTTAACCCTTATTTACCGGATTTACCCTTAACCAAGGTAAATAAAATATTTACCGCAGTAATTATTCAAAATGTCTAAAAATAAAAGTTATCTATTTACAAAATTTGAACATCCTGATTCCAAATATGGAATCCATTTTTCTAAATTCAAAACACATAAGTGGAAAAAATTAATTTAAAATTAATTCCCACTGTCAAAACAAAAAGCGTGTTTTTAAGAGATAATAGCTATCAAAAGATTGACACTTGTTTATGTTTGGTTAAATTGTAAAATTATGTCCAATGACCAACATTATATTAAATTGTAAAAATATATTCTAAATATACTTTAAAACCACTCAAATTCATAATTTATCACTATTAATTATTTTGATTATAAAATTTGTTTTTAATTAAAATTTAGTAATTTTCACTATTCATCAAAATATGAATGTTATCCGAAAAGTACCGAAATTTCATCTTAGGCTAAATTCTATATTCCAAATCCAAAAATGAAGTCCATTTTGAAATATAAAATATATATAATTTCAAAAAGTAGGTATTACTATTCATAACGGCTAGTTTGATTGGTTGTTAGAACTCAGTGTTGCGTACAACACACGCTATCACATTATTCAAAGAGAAGCATACCGTAGAAGCTTGGGGTGTTACATACCGTGTCTTCTTGTTTTCTTACACTATATGGTTAATAAATATACTATAAAAATCCAAACGAACCCCAAGTGGTTCATTATTAATATATATATCCTTATCTAAGTCATTTGGTCTAACCTAAGTTATTTAGGAATAAAATAACAATTAATAATATAATGTTTCATTGAAAAACTATTTTATGTCAATTTTGACACTATTTGGTAATTGATTTTTGTGAAAATCATAACAGCATTATTAGTTCGAAAAAATTTAATTAAATCAATACTAACATGTCATATTAACCTATAATATTAGTTTAATTCATAAAAAGTCTCAAATTACATTTATTTGGGTATTTATAATATCAATTATTTTAATATTTCATTATTTAGGTAATTACTATATCACCATTGTGTCATAAATAACTTAAATTATTTAATGTCTAAAAATTATAAATAAAAAATAATTCAGTAGGAAATATTTCTAGATTTCTAATTAATATTTATAGTTGAATTTATCTTATGTATAACCCTATATTAAAATTGAATTTGTTATTAAACTTTTATTTTAACTATTTTAACCCTTCTTTAAATAAATTAATAATAAATGTCCTAATCTAATACAAGTGGACCTAAATGGTAATATTTTATTCATAAGGTTGTTTTTGGTCGAATTACACTTATCCAATATAATTAGAACATGTGTTAGGGTAATAATAATATCATTTTTACCCTTAATTAACCTATTGACTTTTAACCGTGGTAAATAAAAGTAAAAAGTTACTATTCACCAAAAATTATTTTCATCTCATTGAACCTCATTTTAGTCCTTTATATTATCTGTGTCTCTTGGATTTTTGAAATTCCACTCACAAAAGTGGTAAAATTATGTTTTATGTGAATTTCCAAATTCTCCTAGGAGGTGGTGGGTAAAAGACAGTGAAAAGTTCAATAAATTTTTTTATATATGTAAAATTATTATAAAATTACTCCAATGAATTACATTGAACTTATATAGGTATTATGTATCAATTTTGACCTAAAATAAATTCAAATAAAATAAATAATTATTTAAATAAAAAGCCGGTTTTTAAATAGTAACCCAGTGTTTTAACTATTCATCAAAAATTGAAAGTTTTCAGAAAAATACCAAAATTTCACCCTAGGTTAATTCCAATATTCTGAATCAAAAAATGAATTCCATTTCGAAAGATAAAATTTATAAAATTTTAAAAAGTGGGTATTACTATTCATAACGGCCAGTTTATATAACATATCGTTGTTTAGTGAAACTTGGTATTCCGTACAACACACGCTATTATGGAATGTCGCGATTGCATGTAATGCAAGCCAATTTTGGGATTCGTGTAGTGCAAGATCCTTTTGGTGTAGCGTACAACACAAGACATCAATAATATTAATAGAATATTTTTCATAAAATCTCATGGTGTTACATTCTACCCTCTTTAAAATAAATTTCGCCCTCAAAATTCGTCGGGGTAATAAATGGTTTACTACTCGAAAGTTTATTTAATATAAACCCAAATAATAAAAAGGAATACCATAACCAATCTTTAAAAACTAAAGTATGAAACGTAACGGTTACCCAAATTAACTAATCACTGGGTTTCCACATAGGAGAACATAGGTGAAAATATGGATATGGAAGAGAAATCTAACCATCATGTTCTGATGGATAATGGTAGAGAACATGGATATGAAAATGCCAACAATCACAAAGCCATAGATTTGTGATGATCTAAGGTACCATCTGATTCATCGGATATAAGGGCACTAGGACAACATTTTTGGTTTTCAAGATCATTTCCCTAAAGTTGAAGAAATTGGAATTAGAATAAATACTTTCTTGATTTTGGTAGAGTCTCATAGTTGGTCATTCCTTGGACAATTTCCACTTCATCTCTTAAAGAAATGAAGTTGAATTTGTCATTTGTGAAGTGTTAGCAGATCATTTGATAGAATGATGGGTCATTCCATCTGTCTCAAACAAAAGGTTAGAAAAAGTTATCAAAAATACATAAGTCCATCTATAGTGAGATTAATTATATATGGTTCCTAAAATGGACTTACAATTTATAAATCATACTGCTTAATATAATAAAACTAGTTTCTACTAAACAGGGACTTCCTGTAGGTCAGTGGTAGGTGATATAGGCCTGTTGCAATTCAGTTGTGGGTTCGATTCCCACAGCCTTGTCCGACGCAACGGGTTGTCGCCCTTCCTGCAGGTTGTGCTTTTTCTAAAACTACATTATTATAACATTCCATAAATAATATCGAAAAAAATTCTATCCTTAAACAATTCTATCTAATGTCAAACTTAATCCATTTTATCCTTTAAGATTATCGAAAATACTTCTGTCCAATCTTATAGTGTAAAGAAAATGATTACTTGAGAGGTCACATAACAAGTACATGAATACCATCATTTATCCACCATATATCATACGATATATATTTTTGGTCACATTCCAAACATTCGAAGGTCTTAATCATGTATTCTCTTGAAAAATGAATACCCATTGAACCTTAGTGAAAACATGAATGTAGTTAAAAGTTAACACTTTCCACATACCAAAATTCCCAAAAATCTATATACTCAAACCATGATATCACTTAGTCCTTATATCAATTATGAGCTCATGAATACTATCAAACAATTTATTTTCTCTGTATCCCTTCATTATGCGCATGTCATCTACATTCCAAAAAATTTGAATCACTTTTCATGGTTACCAGTACCATATTCTTTTAGAAAACCACAATGGATCAATACACAGATATTTCAAAATTCCATGATACTGTAAATGAGATTCCATGATACTATTTTGAAATCATATTACATAAACACTTAATCATTACACAACATCATTGTCATACTCAACATAAAAAATAGTGATCTCATGTGACTTCCCTTTATCCTTTGCCTTAAGAGGTTGCTCACGTTGATCATCATTAATCCTTGGATTAGGGCATTGATTAGCATAATGCCCCATTTCCTTGCACTTGAAGCATTGAAGTGTTGGTGGTGCGTTCTCTACAGTCTTTTCTTTATTAACATTATTAGCAACCCTTTTTCCATTACTTTGACACTCACCTGCTTGATGACCTTCTTTTACACACTTAAACCATTTTATAGTCCCTTAAATACAGTCTCCACCATACATCATTCCACACATTGATCATAAAGAAACATTCATCTTCTTTTCACCATTATTCTGAGATTTCTCCTTGAACTCCATCTTTCGTTTCTAGTAAAAACCATGAGATGGATATATTACACCAACTTCCAGTTCTACCTTGAGAGCACAACGCACAATTTCTTCATAGCTACTGAAGTCTCTTATAGATAATTCCCTTTGAAGACTTGGTTTTAAACAACTGAAAAATCGATCAACTGTACTTTCAGGTTGGATGATAAAGCTAGATGCAAACCTTGCAAGTCTTGTAAAATTGTCTTCGTATATACCAACAGAATCATCATCCTTCTTCTCAAGCTCAAGAAACTCCTTTTCCTTATTTGTTCAAAGAATACGAGGGAAGTACTTACTGAAAAAAAGTTCTTGAACACGTCACATTCCATGGATTCAATTTCATCTTGGGGCCTTGTATTCTTAATTAGAGTCTACCACTAGTCTTCTTCACCTTTTACACGGTAAATAGATAAAATGACTTTTTCATGTTCTGAACAGCAAAGTATGTAAAATATCTTTTCAATGGTACTGATCCATTTTTCAGCAACAAGTGGATCAGAAGACCCATTGAAAGACGGTGGACATTGCCTCATGAAGGACTCAATATAATATTGTTCCCATCTCTAATCATTTGGAAATTCAGAATGATTCATAGCTTGTGTAAGTATAGAAATAAGACTTTTCAGTCCATCTCCCATCACATTTGGTTGCTCGAGAGGACAATCATTGCATTGTCCATTACATTTATCAACACAGTTCTTTCGGGTTCTATCCATCATCTAAAACACAAAAAGAATAGTGTGAGAGGCAAAAATCATTCTAGGGAAAACAACATAACAAAGGTGGAGTAACTTCAATATATAACATCTTAGGTTTAATTATAAGATCATTACCATGATTCTTGGACTATAACCTATACTTATACTTAACCTTAGGGACATCCCTAGACATACCGTAGAAATATCTCTAGGGATCTCAGTAAAGTTTTCGCATCCTAGTTTCCAAAGGTTAACTAAACATTTCCTCTGATACCAACTGTAGAGACCCAAATCTTGACATACATTGACATTACATTACTTTTGCGGAATACTTAGTACATAACAAAAATAGACACACAAGGATCGTAATAGTTTAGTGTCTTTGGAAACTCAGAACATAATATTCTAATCATGGTGAAAGATCTTCAACATCTCCCATAAATATCTTCCCCTTTTGGTTTTCTTACCTAAAACCTTTATTTATATCATGGGGAAAAGAAAACATAAAAAGGGTGAGCTCAAATGCTAAGTAAGGGTAAAAATAGAGAACATAAAAAAATCCATAATCATTTGAATGCAAAAACATGAACATAAAATCTAAACATCAAAATATTGAGCAAAGACATAAATCTTGGAAGTACGTAAGGCATATATCAAAAAGGAACATTAATCGTGATAAAATAGCATGGGAATAAAACATGTAATTGTGGAAACCATTAAGCACATGTTATGATTTCCATAGTAGCCAAGGCATTACTTCCAAGACCATCTTAGTGGACAAAGTCCCTTTCTGAATCGAGTTCACTCCTCGTTCCAGTCCTGTATTACTAAACCGGATTAACTTTCTGTTCCATCCATGTCTATCTCATGAGATATTTATCTTTACCCAATGCATTGGAGGGAGATATAGGTCCCACCCATCTCATAATGAAATCATTCTTACTTGTTCCACAATATAAACATAAATCATTCATCATAACCCAAAGAATAAAATGGGTTTTATAAACATCATTCCATCATAACATAATCTATAAAAAACAAATGGATATCATTTCATCATATGAAAACTGAAACCATGTAAATCATAGAGACATTATACTTTAAACATAAAAATACTAAATAATGTCATCTTATATGGAAAATGGTTTTGATAAAACACTTGAAATTAATTCTTGAAGAAAATATCCCTTCTTCTTTAAAATCATTTTATTTTCACAAAATGTCATGCAATTTTAAAAGAAAGGGATTTTGTTGAAAATATTTATGAAATCGTGTAGAGTAAGCTTCATGAAAATAAGGTGTTATAAAACTGTAAAAATCCATTCATACCGAATAAGTTAAAAAATGTTCTTCTCGTACTTTTTCTGGAAAAGTCAAAAAGTACCTCTTATGGTAAACAAAAGAAAGATTCCTTACATACCATGTAGTAAAAGTCAAAAATGGGTAAAAAGGACTTTAAACATACATAAATACACTTTTAGAAAACATGGACATGGATGATAACAATAAATCCGGTAAATACTTATGAATAAACAATCTCGGATAAGAACGTGATTGGAATAATTATTTCTTACCTTGGGTCCGATATGCTTCGTACGTATCTGAACCTCCTCTTCTTCAACGCACCTCTTTTAAGATTCCTCTTATGGAAGTAGATTTGGTCTTTTGAGAAGACCAAAACCTCCAGAATGTTGCTAGGGAAGTGGATATGAGAAATGGGTAGGGGTTGGCCAAGCTTCAAGGCTCAAAAGGGTGTGAGGAGAAGATGGAAGTGGTGCCCTTTTTATAAGGGAGGAGAGTGGCACCTTTGGAAAAACTTAAAATATTATTTTATAATAAAGTCATATTCAGTTTATAATAGATCCAAATTGATTTATTTAGAATCTACAGTGGGTATGGGTCGAAATACTCTCAACCAATAGATTTTAGACAAATTTAGGTAACAATTTTAACCTTATCATTTAGATTTAACTCTAAGTTAAATAAATTAACTTTTACCGTGTCTTCTTGTTTTCTTACACTATATGGTTAATAAACGTACTATAACAAGCCAAAATAACCCCAAGTGGTTCATTATTAATATATATATATATCATTATCTATGTAATTTGGCCTAACTTTATATTTTTAGGAATAAAATAACAATTAATAATATAATATTTGTTTTAAAAAATATTTTATTTCAATTTTGACACTATTTGGTAATTGATTTTTGTGAAACTTATAACAGCATGATTAGTTCAAATAAAGTTAATTAAATAAATAATAACATGTCATAATAACCTATAAAATTATTTTAATTCATAAAAAGTTTCAAATTACATTTATTTGGGTATTTATAATATCAATTATTTTAATATTTCATTATTTAGGTAATTACTGCATCACCATTGTGTCATAAATAACTTAAATTATTTAATGTCTAAAAATTATAAATAAAATACCATTTGGTATGAAATTGTTTTAGATTTCTAATTAATATTTATAGTCGAATTTATCTTATGTATAACCCTATATTAAAAATGAATTAGTTATTAAACATTGATTTTATCTATTTTAACCATTCTTTAAATAAATTAATAATAAATGTCCTAATCTAATCCAAGTGGACCTAAATGGTCACATTTTATTCATAAGGTTGTTTTTGGTCTAATTAAACTTATCCTATAGAATTAGGACATGTGTTAGGGTAATAATAATATCATTTTTACCCTTAATTACCCTATTTACTTTTAATAGTGGTAAATAAAAGTAAACAGTTACTTTTCACCAAAAATTATTTTCATCTCATTGAACCACATTTTAGTCCTTTATTTTAACTGTGTCTCTCGGATTTTTGAAATTCCACTCACAGAAGCGGTAAAATTAAGTTTTATGTGAATTTCCAAATTCTCCTATGAGGTGGGTAAAAGACGGTGAAAAGTTCAATAAAATTTTTTATATATCTAAAATTATTATAAAATGACTCCAATGAATTACATTGAACTTATATAGGTATTATATTCCAATTTTGACCAAAAATAAATTTAAATAAAATAGATAATTATTTAAATAAAAAGTCATTTTTTAAATAGTAACCTAGTGCTTTCACTATTCATCAAAAATTGAAAGTTTTTAGAAAAATACCAAAAATTCACCCTAGGATAATTTTGATATTCCGAATCCAAAAAATGAAGTCCATTTTGAAAGATAAAATTTATAAAAGTTTAAAAAGTGGGTATTACTATTCATAACGGCTAGTTTATATAACATATCTTTGTTTAGTGAAACTCAGTATTGCGTACAACACACGCTATCATGGAAGGTCGTGATTGCGTATAATGCAAGCCAAGTCAGGGATGCGTGTAGTACAAGATCCTTTTGGTGTAGCGTACAACACAAGACATCAATAAAATTAAAAGAATATTTTTCATAAAATCTCGGGGTGTTACAATAGGTACCCTCCTTTAACGATGGGATAACCTATCATATAAACCCGTGTTTTGTTCGTGGGATAACTTCATGTATACACTCTTATTTAAAGATTATGATAACCTCATGTTTAAACTCTTATTTTGGGAATGGGATAACCTCATATGTACCCTTTATCTCATTTATATTTAATCATTACCCAATTAATTTAGGAGAGATATTGGTCTCACATGTCACATAATTCAAACATTTGTGTTCCATAAGATCATAAAATATTAACCAAATCAAAACCCATATAAAGTAAATGAGTTTCATAATCATTTCATCATTTCCAGAACCATATAAAATTAATGGATTTTCTAAACATTTAATCATATAAAACACATATAAATGAAAGGTATTTCATAATGATCTCATTGATTTATCATAGAGAACCCCATGGAAAAAGAATGAGTTTCATGAACATATTTTAATTATAATCATAAACATAAAAACATAAAAATAAAGAATATATATGGTACCACAAGATCATATCCCCAGTAAAATAGGAAAAAAACAATAATTTTGGTCTTTTATGAATATAAATTCCATAAAATATCATTAAGACATTATTCAGGAAAATATCCTTTTCATTTGAAATCATTCCATTAAAATATAAAAATTTCAAAAATATTGTGTATGTCTTTTTATTTCAAAAGAAACTTGAAATATATTAATTTAATATTTTATTAATTGAGTTTTCATGATGGTAGAAAAATTTGTTCATATAGTACACATTAAAACAATTATTCTTTTCACATTTTCAATAAAAGTCAAATGGTCATTTTTTTGAAATCAATTATAATATTCCATTCAAAATGGATTTTAAAAATTCAATCACAGGTAAAAATGAGTTTAAAAAATCATTTAATAATATTTAAACATTTGTTTAAAACATTTTTATAAAACATGAACATTGAATAAAAAAGGTTTTTGACCAAAGGGGAAAATATAATTATATTTTCCTTAAAATTTTATTTTTGAAAATTGAGTTTATAAAGAGGGTAAATTAATGGAAAAATTTTATTTTTTAAATAACTATAAGAAAATAAAATTCCTGAGTTTCTTGGGAGGTATATCATAAGATATCCACATTAGAAACATGATCTTAAATAATCTTGATAAACAACAAGGTTAGAACATAAATCCTTTTACCAATATGGTACCTTTTGAATCGTAATACCTATGAATTAAAGAACATTATATAGATATTTATTGTAATAAACAAATATGTTATCGATGGTAATTACCTTATTATAATTATTACATATAGTATAAATCACATAAATTCACTTATATATCACAATACAGTCTTTATAAATAATGAGTGAATTAAATAATAGGTATTTGTAGATTTTACGGAATCAATACCGATAAAATCATATCGTATCCTTTCTAATAATAATGTCACTATTAAGAATAGTAACATGGACAATATAATAGTACCCTATTGTAATAATGTTTAAATAAAATTTATGCATCTTATAAATGAAAATATGATATAATTATATCATAGTATAAGTAAATAAATTATTTAGAAATGATAAATTAAAAGTCAGTATTATTTTATGTCATAAATATTTAAGTGTAATTATTTAATTAACATAATGATTTAAATGAAAATTTATTTTCCTAAAATATTTTCATTAAATATCATTTTTTTCTAATAGTTATAAGAGAATTTTATGAGACCTTTCCAAATATTTCAATGTGTTATAAGATGAGTTTTTATTTTAAAATTGTTATTTTCCAAGTAAATAATGATTTTAACTAAATATTAAATTTAACATATTTATAAAACTATTTTAAAATAATGGTGTTCATTTTATAATTCTAAATGTTGAAAAATTGTTACAGTGAATATTTCAGATTTTCCTAAAATACATGATTTTTTGTGAATAATAAAATATGATAATTTATGATAAAGTCAAAATACATAAATCATAAATTCATAGATTAATTAAAGATAATGAAACCAAAAAATATAGTAATATCCATCCTTATTTTAATATATTTATTAACAATCCTCAATATATTATTAGTCTTGAGCTAATATAATAATCTAATGAATAAAATAATGAGAGAACACCCATATCATCCCCTATAAATACCACCCATCAAAACCTATTCTCAACACACATTTAAAGCATTGAGACTTTTACAAAATATTCCCAATACACATAACAAGACCCTAATACACATCCAATATCCCTTGGTCTTGTCAATATACCAAACTCTTTTCCCTGTGGATATTTTCATGAAGGAGAAATTCAAGAAGTAGGTTCTTCTTTAATTTTCTTTTATTTTCTTTTCAATTTCATTTATTTTCTAATACAATCATGACCTCCAATTATACAAGGAGAATTATAACAATAGTACCTTTTATATAATAGGATTATATTATTTAAATTTAATAAATCATCTTTTAAATATCTTATATTTTCCTCTTATTCTAAAAACTAAAATATCATCTGAGTTGTCTCGATTTATCGCCATCCTGGACTATGTGTTTTTATTTTTCACTACAACCTTAAAGTATGGTCATAAAACCATAATTATTTTTATATATGATTTTAATATAAATATAATAAATTATTTAATTTTACAAAATCAATATTTAAAAATGATATTAAATTAAATTATATAATTTTGTGATGGTTGTAAAATCAACATAATAAATTAAATCATTTTCATAACTATTGATATAATGATTAATTATAACACTATATAACCAAATTATATATAAGATCATTTAATATTAAAAATCTCATTCATAAAATATGATTTTGATTCAAGATAACTATTCCAATTTTACATTAACTTCAATACTAATATACTAGTAAACTGATCATGAAAAGTAAGAAAATTAATACTACCGAGTGATGAAATTAATTTCTATAAATCCTAAAAAAATACCATGAATGAATGTATTATAACAATAATTAATCAAGTTCAATTATAAAATATTTTCCATTTTTAATTAAATAGTTTTATTTGATTATCCTGGATTTCATTGGCCCGAGGTGACGTGTTTGAGGGAATGAAAAAAAGGTCCTATGGGTGACAAGCATTAGGTTTGTTTTTAAAAAATTCCTCACAAGATTCATCATTTTCTGTTTCTATCAAATTCACATTGTTTATCCGTTATATGGTGGATTTAATTATGTTTACCCAGTTGGGACTGGGCAGTGTATCCCTTTTGTGTTGTGAAGGAGGTACCATGGTCGAATGGTATCAGCAGGCGATTGCAGGGGGTTAGGAATTTGTGAAATCGGTCCACTTGGGATAAGATTTAATTTAATAATATCCAAAGAGTTTATTTTTTGATCAAAAAAAACGAAAATTCCATTCTATCTACGATTCATGGACCAAAATTCCAAAATCGGGCTTTAATTAGATGATGATTTGGCCAACGATGCTTCAGAACTCCACTGGTCTAAAGGATGGGTATAACAACCATGCTCTTTATTTCACACTTAAACATAATTTATTATATAAATATTCACATGATAAAACATATAAGATCAATAGTTCTAGTGTTTTTTTGGATTTGGAAAATTACATAACAACATAAAACATTCAATACACATCTTTATTGAAAACTACTTTTACATGACCACACACATTCCTTCATACTTAGCATTGCATGGGATAACCTGAGTACATACATAAACAAAGGTGATCTATAAAGACCATTAAGGGATTAAATAAGGTATAACATGATGAATACAATACATGTTAGTTAATAGTCATATCCATGGAGCATAAGAGAGACATGAACATAAAGGCATGATATAGCAAGATTATCATAACATGGAAATGTGGAACAACATTAAACATGATATTAGAATGATCCAAGGCTCATTGAACATAGATCATGATTAAACCATCATTTTACTTTAATTATCATGGGTAAACCCTCATTTCACTTGAAGTATCATGATACTAATCATTACCCAATTCATTAGATAACTATCAGGGCAGACCCTTCTTAACCATTTCATTTCATGCATAAGTGTCCACATGGATCCTATATCATGAATTCATTAAACATCATAATTTATTCCATGATAAGGGAATTTTGATTTAAAATTTTGAAAATATAAAATCCATAAGTAAATGTGAGTAAAGTTTAATACCCTTGATAGAGAAGTGGGCATGGTATTCATTACACAATGACTTTGGCTTGGAAAATCGCGGTGTAATTTTGGAAGCATAACAGCATGACATAAGAAGTCATAAAAATTCTTGATGAGGGAGAAATGGGTGTATTATTATATTTAAATTAAATGGAATGTAACAGTTTCATATAGATACATGTCCCAAAATATGTAATGTAATTTATATTCATAATACAAAAGAATTGCTTGAATCTAAATAAGGATAGAGAAATACCTTATGAAATTCTGGCATGGTAATAGGTGTTAATGGGAGGCATTGATGAGAGATAAATGGGTCTATCATCATTTAAGCATACTAAGAGATTTATATTGGAGGTGAAAAATCATACCCCAACATATTTAATTGAAAATACAAGTGTATAGAAACATTACAAAAGTTGGAAAAAAATGAGAGAGGAAGAAATCCCTTACATGGAAGTGTGATCCAATGGCTTGGGAGAGGCTTGATAGAGGCTTTTTATGATATTGGGGTGCCTTGGGATGGTAATAGAGGGAGGAGTTAAAATTAGAGATATGATCCAAGGGTTTTTAGAGAAGATATATGGGATCTTAGGTGGGTTTATATTGGAAAAGAGAGGGAATTATTTATTATTTAGGATTTGGATACCACACATTAAACTAATCAAAACAAAAAAAAACCATGGTTTTTTACCATGTTTTTTTCCAAAGGGGATTGGAAAACAACATTTTATAAGTCAAATGGACAATCCAATTAAAATATGAGGCTAGCTGATGTGGAGTTGAGTCACTCTCTCAAGGAAATCATTTTAAAAGTTAGAATGTTTTATAAATCTTGGAGGGTCCACTAAAGAACCATAAAATTAATAAAACAAATATAAAATTACATTATTTTAAATTTAAAACATATATTGGCCAAATATATTTTTTATATAATTGTATTACATTACTATTCAGTTATTATGATGTCATAAAACACATTATATATTTAAACAATATTTAATTTTTACCAAAAAATTCAATTGTCTTAGAAAATTGTGAAAAAATCACCATTAGATAACTTCGATGTAATGATTCCAAAAATAATAGTAATTTTGTCTAATTAATTTTCAAAATATGTGAATTTTTAATTTAAAAATAAAAACCGACATTTATTGAAAATTCATGGGTTTTGACAAAAATAGATTTCAAACCTTAATAAAAACTACAATTGTATTTATAAAAAAATTTACGAGCATTTATATTTAAGAAAAATTAAGTTAGTAATAATATTTTATTAAAATATTATTTAATTAAAAATCCATTAATTCACCAAAATAGATTTCATAATTTAATATTAACTAAAAATACTATTTGTGCTTCAAAAACCTTTTACAAAGTTACAATGATAAAAATGAATGTATATTATTTATAAAAAAATAATGTACACAAACATAGTGATAGGGTATTGTTACATAAACACTTATAATACTTTTATAAGACCTAAGGGTATGGTTTGAGATGGTGAAAGACTCTTGGAGTGGCTCAGATAACATCGCTGGAGTGGTAATCTTTATTAACATCCACTTCTCTTATAGACGGTTTCATTCAAGCTTAATGTGTTGAATATTAGCTTGGGATTGGTCAAGAGTGAAGTTTGGTGATGCTACCACCTTTCTGAGCTCTTCCAGATGGGTTTCTTATGGAGAAATTCTACTAGATTAGTCAATCACTTCCTTTGTCTGAGTAAATTTGATTTTTTAAAGCCCTATATTTATACTAATCATGTGGTCACTATTCAAAATCTATATTAGAAAAAATAACCATTCTTAACGGTATTTTAAAATCCAAAAACAGAAAACCAAGTAAGTTCATATGTTGTTACACAATAATAAATTTAATTATATTAAGATTAATTTTCAGAATAAAAGTTTGGGTCATTACAATGGGAGGTCAGGCTCATCTCACCCTTTTGGGGGTAATTATTTCCTTCTCCAGGACACTATTATAGATTTAAAATATATAAATATATTCATGAATCCTCAGTTAATTCCCAAAATGTTTATCCATGGATTACCACCGGGTTTCTCGATCAACATAGATATACATGGATTTGATGCCACGGAGACTATGTTGACTTTATCCATGCAATGATGTGCTCTCGAGTTTACCATCATCCTTGAGATATTTAAGGTGTTTTGATGTTGGGTATGGACTCAAAAGATGGGATTACAATATATTATCTTCAGAGGAATTAGATCCCATTTAGTTTGGTGTTTCTTAAAAAGTCACATCACCATTTATGTTCATGTGACAGGGACCCTCCCATGCAGTTTAACATCTTGTGGTGAGGATTCCCAGGTGAAAGATTCATGGTCAAGGCATGGTGTGTGACTCATCCCAAGACAAACTAAAGTTCCCATGATATATGTGGTCTCATGGGTGGACATGTCCCTACCGAGCACATGTCCTAGAGAACATTAGGGTTGATTGGAGGTTCGAATTTGGACCTCATAGGGGCTTCCCACAAATCCCAGACAAAATGGAGAATTAATGTCCATGATGTTCTAGAATAATGGGGACTTATACTCAAAGGAAGACCAATATTATGGAATGGTTTCGCATGGCTTAGGTAAAGGTGCTTCCCATTTTTTGTGAATGATTGGGGATTACACCATAGAAGAGGACTTAGCATGGGAGTTTCATTACAGATAACTCGAGAGACCCTCCCTTGATATTGATCATTAAACATGTGTCCTCCATACCCTGATTTGAATAGTAATAGGAGTTATCATAGTTTTTTATATTGGGGCTTACACCTTTGGAGAAAGACCACTTTTTGGGGGATAATTGGGTGATCTATTTTGGAAGGAAACTCCTTCAATCTTGAGCCTTCATTCAGGAATCCAACATATCCTAGTTTCAACAACAATTATATTTCTCATAGTTCCTTAGATTGGTGGGATAATGATGTGTTGTCACAAACCCTATTCGCACATGATCCGTTATCAGTGTGAGAAACAAGAGGGTATAATTGATTCATAAAAGGAGCACATTCTCTTCTCCACTGATGGAATAGTATCATGAAGATGATGGAATAGGTCGTGGCTGTGAGATCCACAGGAGAGGTAATGAGAATTGTGTGCATAAATTCCACTGCTTGGTCCTATGTCGAGCTGCCGGTAGGTGAGGGTGAAAAGCAATAAACCATTTAGTGTGGGACAAAATTGGAAGTCATGTGGTTTGGCTATCACAAGGCTACAGACTTACCTTAGTGGGAGTGCCCCATAACGTGTTCTGGGAAAAATTAGGAATGTCACCTATTGTTAAAAAAATAGAGCTTGATTACCTTGACTGATCAGTATTCTTCATTGAATGGAAAATAAAGTTATCACCCTTGATCCCTAGAATGGGCAGGTTCATGTCAGTATCATAAGTTTGGACTTTGGGTTACCATTGGAATGTGGACTTAGGGACATTATAGGGGTACAAACAATTGTGGGGACATCCTTTGTGAATCCTCTTACCTTTGGTATGTTGACTTAGATGAGCGTGTTGTGCACTCAATGATCTGATAATGTGGGTCTTGTTGCTTTGGAGGAGGGTTTGGTGTGATTCTGGTGAAATAGTTTGTGAAGGAGCTATGGAGGACGGGATGGTAATGGAGTGGAATGATTAGAATTGGAGGGAAGGAAACCCAAAGAAATCCCATTTTGCGTACTATTTTCTCATGCAGGATAGAGGAGCCCTATATAGAATAATGCAATTTGGGTAGAGGGTTTGTCCGATTACCGTAGAAAAACACAGACATGGGTAGGGAATTGAACTTACCAATGTGGTACGTGGTTCTGGATATGGGTTTCCACACCACTTCGGGATCCATTCGCATATTGAGGCAGTACGTTCTATAAGGTTCGATCCACATAGCAATTCACTATGTGGAGCACCACATTGAAGAAGGGTCCTGGAACTTTTGGTTCATAGGTTGTTCATTTGCGAGGAATTTATGTTTCATGATGGAACCAATTAGGTTCATGCTTCACCAATTATTATTAATATCTTTATTTTTATGGTTCATAGTTGGTTATACCTATGTAAAAGTGGTTTTCGATTACCACATCATTGATGATTCAAAATCGTTGTTGAAATCTTCCCCGTATCCAGATTCTTTCTTCCAGCCTCTAGGGTCTCTTTTGTTCTCTCTTCCACCTATCTCCTCTCTCTCCTCATCAGTTCTCTTATTTTCATTTATCTTATTAAAATTTTATAGAGAACTGGGTAAATCATATATGTGGGCATGTGGAACTATTTGGGGAAGAACATGAAGATATATTTCATCCCGTAGAAGACTCAGTTAATCAGGGTTTGTGGAGGATGTGGTTTGCAATTCGTGGTTTGTAGAACCCGTCCAGCGTGATTTTTTCATGAACTAATTTCTTCACAGGATGGTATGCAGCTGGGATTTTTGAGATTTATTCCACCAACGACACAGTTCTCAACATCCTAGGTTTGTTGTCCATCGCCTCGTGGGCCAGAACCTCACAGGTCCTTCCGTGTAAAGATGGTAATCAGTTCATGTGCTCTGCCGACCATTCCCAATGATGACACATGGGTCACTTAAAACTCTTAAAAATTTTAATTTCTTTAAGTCTCTTATAAAATTTTTAATTCAATTGGCTTCTATTTGCCTTTATGGACCTGTATAAATGTTTTCTTCTTTCTTCAAAGATCTTGTGGGGGTATTTACATCCCCTTGAAATGTTTTCAAGACCCAACAAATTCCCCTAACCGGAATGGGGTCCTTTCAGAATAAAGAGTCTATTATGATGTAGAGGTGGTCCTAGACTAAAGTGGTTTATGGTAGGATAGGTAGGATTGGTAGAGGGGACCAAACCTATTTATAGGGGCCAAGGACATTTTTCGTTTACTGTTTCTCATGGTGAAAATCACTCTCAACCTTTCCTGAGCTTCCTTTGCACCCACGTACTAACTCCTTTGTAAAATATGTATTCTCGAACCACTTAGTAGGTTCTTAAAACTGAACTCTTCACAATTTCTTCAACCCAAGAACTGAATTTTGGGTTTCATGGACTAAACTGTGGAATTTAGAAATTAAGTATATTCTAATGCGTAAGAAAACACTATGTGATTTTCTTGTTCTACACACTGAACATTAACATGGATTCATTAAACATCATAATTTATTCCATGATAAAGGAATGTGTAATTATTACATAAAAATATATATTAAATAAGTAAATTATCATAATGGTGAATACCCTTGAGAGAAAAGTGTGCATGGTATTCACTACACAATGACGTTGGATTCAAAAAATCTCAGTGCAATTTTGGCAGCATAACGACGTGATATAAGATTCATAAAAATGGTTAATGAGAGAGAAATTGGTGTCTCATCATTTGTACATGAAATGGGTAGTATGGAGGACATATAGATACATGTCCCAAATTATTTAACAGAATTTAGGTTCGTAATACAAAATAATTTCTTGAATGTAAATGAGGATTGAGAAAACCCATACGGAATTCCGACATGGTAACGGGTGTACATGGGACCCATTAATGAGATAAAAATGGGTATCTAATAATTAAAACATAAGAAGGGAAGTATAGGGGTGGTTCTAAATCATACCCCAACATTTTAAATTGAAAATAAAAGATTATATCAAAATAAAAAAACTTGGACAAAAATGAGAGAGGAAGAAATCCCTTCTTGGAAGTGTGATACAAAGGCTTGGAAGAGGTTTAAGGGAGGATTATTTGGAGCTTGGGGAGCCTTGGGAGGATACTGGAGAGAGGATAGAATATTAGGGACGTTATACATGGGTTTTTAGTGAAGAGAATTGGTAGCATGAATGGGTTTATATAGTAAAAGAGAGAGAATTATATATTATTTAGGTTTTGGACCCCACACATTAAACAAATCAATACCAATAACCAAACCACGGTTTTTGCACATGTTTTTTCCAAATGGGTGTGTAAAATGTTATATTATAAGGCCAGTATCCTAGCATCTTAAAATATTAGGCTTTATTATGTGGAGTTTAGTCACCCTCTAAAAGAAATTATTTTAAAAGTTAAAATGTTTTATAAATCTTGGAGGGCCCACTAAGGCACCATATAACTAATAAAACAAATCTAAAATAAAATTATTTTAAAAATAAAACATATATTTGACGAATATAAATTTTATTGTATTTATTTCATCACTATTCGGTCATTATTATGTCATAGAACACATAATATATTTAAATGATATTTAATTTTTACCCAAAAATTCAACTGTCTCAGAAAATTATAAAAAATTAACCATTAGATAATTCCAACGTCCTAATTCCAAAAATAATATTCATTTTATATATATAATTTTATAAATAATTGAATTTTTAATTTTAAAATTAAAACTTACATTTATAAAAAAAATTGGTTTTGAAAAAAACATTCAAACATTAATAAAAAATACAATATTATTTATAAAAAATTATATGATCATTTATATTTAATAAAAATGAATTATTAAAAATATTTTATTAAAATATTATTTAATTAAAAAATACATTAATTCATCAATATTTATTTCTTAATAGAACATTAACTAAAAATATTATTTTTGTTTCAAAAACAATTTACAAAGTAACAGTGATAAAAATTACTGTATATTATTTATAAAAATATAATGTACATAAACATTGTTCTAGGGTCATGTTAAATAACCCCTTATAACACCCACATAAGACCTATGGGTAAGGTGTGTGATTGTGACAGACTCTTGGGGTGTTTCGGATAACATTGCTCGAGTGGTAATCTCTATTAACATCCACTTCTCCCATAGGCAGTTCTATTCAAGCTTAAAGTGTTGATGCTTGGATTGGGCTTGGTAAAAATTGAATCCCAGTAACGCTACATCATTTCCGAGCTCTGAAAAATGGGCTTCGTATAGAGAAATTATACTAGATGAGGCCATCACTTCCTTTTTCTGAGTAAATTGGATTTGTTAAAGCCCTATATATAAACTAATCTTGTGGTCACTATTAAACATCTATATTAGCAACTATTTCCATTCTTAATGATATTTCAAAATCCAAAAATATAAAACCAAGTAATTTCATATGATATATAGAAATTTTACATAATAACACATTTAATTAGATCAATATGAATTTACATTTATAAAATTTTAGGTCTTTATAATCTTCCCCCCTTAAGAAATTTTTCCCTTAAAATTTTTTTTCCCACACTAAAATATATGAGGGTAACTCTGCTTCCTCACTTCCTCTAATTCTCAAGTTTCCTCTACAAACATGTGTTTTATCCACAACACCTTGATGAGGGGCATTGTATTATTTCATAGAACATTTTCCCTAGGATCTAAGATCTTCACTAGAATCTCTTTATAAAATAAGTCATTATCCAATGGTACCACCTCTGGATTGAGTACATGTGATGGGTCAGGTATGTACCTATTCAATAGTGATACATATATCATGTACTTTAGATAGGTTCAGTGGGTGTGATAGTCAATAGTCCACTTCTCCAATGTGATAAAGGATCTCAAAAGGTCCAATGTAACTTGGAATAAGCTTTACCTTCTTCTCAAATCACATAACCCTCTTCCACAGTGATATGCAGAGGAATATCTTGTCTATGACATCAAACTCGTTCTCGTTGTTGATTATCAGCATAACTCTTTTTCTGACTCTGAGTAGATTTAATGAGTTGTTGGATGATCTTAACCTTATCCACCATTTATTCAATAATTTATAGACCTAATAGTTTTCTGTCCCCAACTTCATCCCAACATGCTGGTGTTCTGCACCTCTCCCCATAAAGGGATTTAAAAGGATCCATTTGGATTTTGGAGTGGAGACTGTTATTGTAAGTGAACTCAACCAAAAGAATATGTTAATCCTATCCTCCATTGAAGTCCATTGAGAATGACCTCAACATGTCCCCAAGTGTTTCGATAGTCCTCTCAGATTGGCCATCAGTTTGAGGATGATAATCCGTACTAAAGTTCAGCTTCATATTTAGATCATATTGAAGACTCTTCCAGGTCATAGAGGTGAATCTTGGATCTTAGTTAGATATAATAGAGAGTGGTACTCCATTCAGCCTTACCACTTATCTGATATATAATGGTTCTAGTGTATCCAATGAGAAATCCTCTCAAATTTCAATGAAGTGTGTAGTCTTTATATGACTATCCACTACAACCCAGATAGAATTGTTTCCTTTTGATGTCTTTGGAAGTCCAGTGACAATGTCCATGGTTAGGTTCACCCATTTCCATATATGTATGGGTAATGGTTGCATCATGCCCTTATATTTTGGCCTCCCATCCTTTACTTGCTGACTTACCACAAACATAGACGTATACTTAGTGATCTCTTTATTCATGTTATCCCACCAACAATTCTCTCGAAGATATCAATATATCTTTGTGTTTCCTGGGTGAAGGGTAAAATTTGAAGTATGTGAATCATCCAAAAGTAGTTTCATTAACTCTAGATTTTATTTAACACACAGTCTTGTTCCAAATCTCAAAATTCTAACTTCATTAACATTAAACTCCGAGGATTTCCCTTTTCTGGTATTTTCCACTTTATTCTAAATTCTGACATCATCATTCTGAGCATCATTTAACCATTACAAAAGAGATGGTTGAGTAATCATTTGTTAAAGGATTGATTATGTTCCCTTCATTATGATTACCATGTACATCTTAATGAAATCTAAGATAATTGGATCCTTTTCAATTATCATCAATGATAGAATTGTTGGGTCTTTCCTACTTAGAGAATCTTCCACCTTGTTTGCTTTCCCAAGGTGGTAATGGATTGATAAGTCATAGTGGTTGATCAGCTCTAACCATCTTCGTTAGAATATATTCGACTCTTTCTATGTGAATATATAATTGAGGATTTTTTGATCCATATATATTTCACACTTCTCCCCAAAAAGGTAATGTCATCAAATCTTTAAAGTAAATAATATTACAGCCAACTCTCGATCATGTGTTGGATAGTTTTTCTCATGAAATTTCAATTTCCATGAAACATAGGCAATGACTTTGTCATTTTTCATTAACACACATCTCAGGCCCTTCTTCAAAGTATCACTAAATTCCACAAAAATTTCTCTAATTTTGGGAAGTGTTATCATGGGAATAGTGATAAGCCTCTTTGTCAACTCCTTGAAGCAGTCTTCACATTCATCGGTCCAAGAAAACTTTACACCATTCCGAGTTAGCTTGGTAAGAGGGTTTGACAATCATGATAAATTTCTGACAAATTAGAGATAATATATATCTAAGACCTAGAAGAGATGGATATCCTTTACCAATGTTGGCCGAAACCACCCCTCAATTGCAGCTGTCCTAGAGGGATCCACAGATATCCTATTTATTGTGACGATATGACCCAAGAATTAGATTTCCTTCAAATAGATCTCACACATGATGTACTATTCCAAGATATTCTCCTTTAGCAAGGTCTATAGTATACTTTTTTGATGCTCTATATTCCCCTCCTTGGTTTTGGATTATATTAGAATATCATCTATAAAGACTACCACAAATTTTTCTAGGTAATCTTTTAAGACTCTATTTATTATGTCCAAGAATATTGCTAGAGCATTAGTGATTTTGAAAGGCATTACTGTGAATTTATAGTTCCCATACCTTATACGAAAAGAAGTCTTGGGGATAGCCACTTATTCGCCATTACATGGTAATATCTTGACCGAAAATATACATTGGAGAAGTATTGTTCTCATAATTGCTGATTTAATAATTCATCCATTCAGGGAAGAGGATACTTGTTCTTTACAGTGATTTTTTTGAGCTCATGCTAATCAATTAAATGGTGTATTGACCCATACTTCTTATTGATTAAGAGGAATAGTGCACCCCATGGTTAAGCACTTGGGAATATAAAACCTTTATCCATATTTTCCTGTTGTTTTTTCTTCAGCTCCTCTATCTCCACAAAATCCATTCTATACAAAGTTCTGGATATTGGAAATTCCCCATGAATAAGATCAATCAAGAATTAAAAATATCTTCTTGGAGGAAGACCAGGATATTCATTGGGAAACACTTCAGTGAAATTACTTCACAATAGGCATGTCTTCAAGGATGGTTTTTTCCTTACACTCAATCATTAGTGAAATATACGCATTATCATAGGGCAGTAATATCTATGTTTAAGATGACAGTGTTATAGAATATTCATTCTCATCCTTTCACTTGTACAGAATTGGGGGACAATTCTCTATATGGAGAGTAATTTATCTCTCACATCAATTTATGTTATCTCTATATAAGGAAAGCCAATAAATTCCAAGAATTGCATCAAATTCCACCAAAGGGAGTATAATGAGGTTCGATGGGAAGATCAATCCCCAAAAATGATAGGAGGGGAGTTATATTCATGGGATGGAAATATTTATCCATTTTCCATTCTCACTGATATCTTTACTTCTATGTTTTGTGGTGGTGTTGGGATTGTTCTACAGAACTTTAAGGATATAAAGGAATGCGTAGAACCAGAATCAAAAAGTATGTTTTCTACTCTTGAATGGATAACTAGAATACCTATCACCACTTCGTTGTTGGGGTTCACTTCAGTGGTAGTGATGGAAAAATCTCACCCTTTCTTCCTTGGAGGTTTTTGGTTGCCTTAAAAAATGCTCAGCATAGGGAACTAGTTTGGAAAGTGACCTTGTTCTTTGCCGTTGAAGCAATGAAAAATGTGTTGAAGGTTGAACGGATCATTCCTCTCTTTCACAGGCATGGGTTTTTTTTAACGATATTTAATGGCTAGGTGACCTTCTCATTCACACCTAAAGCATTTCCTCATCCCCATTAGGAAATTTATAGGGGGCTTCTTTCCACACCATTGGCAAGTGGAGTGTTGGATTTTCTTAGCACCGTTTGATTTATCCATCAGACTAGCATAATTAAAGTCCACCATACAATTCTTATCCCCATGATAACCCTATGATTTTCTAATCTCCATTTTGACTTTAAGGGCACATCAAGAATTTTCTTCATAGCTATTGAATCATGTATCATTTGGGATTCTTGTAGGCTTGATTTTAGCCCCCAACGTAGTGGTCAGCCATGAATTTGGGGTTAATAACAATGCCAGGGCCATATCGTGCAATCCTTGTGAAGTTTTCCTCATACGCTCTGATGAATTTCTCAAATTTTTTCTTGAGGGAATCAAATTCCATTTCCATATTAAGTTAGAGGGTGGGAGGAAAATATTTATCAAAAAAACATTTCTTGAAATCCTTACATTCCAACTCCTAGATCTCCTCCTCAGGCTTCAAGTTTTTTATCAATGTCCACAATTGATCAGCTTCACCGTCCATATGATAAACAACCAGAAGAACATTCTCTTGTTTAGAACATTTATGGATGTTTTTTATCTTTTCAATTGAGTTGATCCATTGTTTAGTGATTGGGGGATCAGATGATCTATTAAAATTAAGGGTCCTTTATCTCTTGAAGCTCTTGATTGCAACTTGTTATTTCTTGGGGGGGGGGGGGTTGAACATTCATCATGACCCATGTTTCTATTCAAAACATGAGTTAACTGAGAGTGTATCATGAAAACGTTTGTGATTCCTGCTCCCATCATATGGGGAATCTCATTAGAACAGACATCGTATTGATGTTTGCATCAGTTGCTAGCCCGAGTCCTTCTATTACTAGCCACTGGATAGAATAAAAAAATTAGGGGTAAAACATACAAGGGAATCCTAAGACTGATAGGGATAACTTATAAATTACATATATTTCCTTAACTTATGAAATTATAGGCTTCAATCTATGTTATCCATGATCTATTTCCCAAAAAAATATTATTAGGGGATTTTTTTATTCCCTTAATAATAGTTCATACTAAGATTGTGAATTTACCAAAGTATATCCCTCAGAAGATTCGTAACTAATAGTGTAGTAAGGACTGTTGTCGTGTACCAGTTCATGTTCAAGTCAAGCTCAAAGCGTTGTTTTTGGGTTTTACCCCTAGATACATTTGTGATAGAGCCGCCTCTACCTGCTTGTATCCATACAGTGATATATTTTCTTGAAAACCCACTTACCCAATTGATGTGTCCTTAAAAACACATGTTTTTTCACATCATTTTAATTAAATTTTAATGATTTAATTGGTTATTTTTGTACTTTATACTAAATATTGACACTTTTTTATTTTTAAAGAAAAATTTTTTAATTAATCAATTTTGTAATTAATCGTGTATTATAAGATTTAAAATAATTAATTTATTTCTTGCTTTAATATTATAGTCTAATAAATTTTTATTTACTTTGATGATTTTTTCTACTTAGTTAATAGAATAGTATTAGTTAAATAATAGATTAATTCTTATTGTGTACATTAAATAATATATTTTTGATTTATCATTTCATGTATTAAAAATTAATTAATTTAATATAACATAATCTAAATTTCACTTATCTTTTAACAATTCAATTTCTATAAATTTATGTTTAAAACTCACTACACCTCTTTAATTTAATTTCATTAATTAACATAAATTGTTTAATAAAAGAATAGTTATCTAATTACCTTAACTAATTCAATTTGAAACAGTAGACTTTTATAAATAATTTTACTTTGTTATATAGATGTTTTATTTTATTTTAATCTTTAATAATTTAGTTTCTTCTTAATTTTAATTTTATTATTGTAAAAATTTAGGTTTTATTAATTGAAGTTAATAATAATTTTATTTATGTTTTATTTTTTTGTATATTTTATTTTAGTTTTTGAGTTAATTAAATTTTAAATTAATTTAATTAATTTTTAGTTTTAGTTAATTATATCTTTCATATTTTATTTAATTTCTAATTTATTTTATCTTACTTTATATTTTTCATTGTTATAGTGGCATTGTCTTAATGTCACGGTGGCACCCTTGTCACGATGCCTCGACTTTTTCTCTTTTACAATGACACCATAAAACCTCCTGATACGGTATCATTGTAACCTTTTCCACCATTTCCTTCATTTACAGTGGCTTTGTAACCTCCTGATACAGACTCACCATAACTTGTGACACTGTTTCATCCTCAATTCAGTCTGTCCGTTTCTTTTCTCCCAGCCACCGTCAAGACTTAGATAGCGTTTCAACCCATTACGGTGCCACCGCAGCACCATATACTATTCTAGTCCCTGCTCTTCTCATCCTTTAGGGTGACACTGTAATCACCAGACTCTTTCAACTATTTCATTTTACGGTGCCACCACGCACCGTGTCCAATTCACGGTGACACAGTTTACTCTTTACACCTTATCTCCTTTACAATGTCTCTTTTCTTGTCATCGTAACCTTCACAAATCAGTTCCACAATACTTCTTACTTCAAGATTTCATCTCTTCATAGCTCCACTCCCTGTCACCATTTCTTCACATCAGATCCAATCCCTTTCCAACATTACCCTCTTGGATTAGTATCCTCTTCCTCCCACTAGCACCACATCATCCACATCAATCTTTCACAGCACCCCTATTATGCACTCTGCCATTGTTTCTCAACCTCAGCACCTGTAGGAAATAAGAGTAGAACCTCCAAAGATCTATTAACCCAAGACATTTCAAAAAATTTGTACACAAGAAAATTGAAGAACTAAAATCCCTCTATTGATGTTGATCAAACCTTGAGCGTTAACCTCCGTTCCGCACACCGCTAGAGTGAGGCCAAGCCGCTGACTGAAATTTGAAGGAGTCATCATATGGGAACCAATGATTAGAGGGATGATCATGCCGCCACTTGTTAGTAACTCCTCACACCGTATCTTACTATCGTCATGGATGAAGTCAGGCAATCTGATTTAACCCTTATTTCCTTTGTGGTTGAGTCCACCTGCTAGAGTCGTTGTTTTAGAGGAGGTCAATCTTTTTCTACCATCGTCGAGACTGTGTTGGTGTCATTCCGCCTTGGAGTATGAGGTCTTGGTTGAACTATGGTTCTGAGAGAAGCAGCGCCCTACCTGGAGATGAATGAACCACTTTTATCGGCTTGTAGGGGAAGACACTAGAAACTCTCCCCCTATAGCACTGAAATGGGGGGTAGATAAGTTTAATTAAAAAAACAAAAAAAATAATTAATATAATAATAAAAATGGTTATAATAAATTAGTGGTTAATAATTAATTAACTCAAATATTAAACTAAATAAAATAACTAATTAAATTATGTTTTAATTTAAATTAATTCTTTGTTAAATTTTGTAATTGATATTAGTCTAATTTTATATTTTTATTACATTTTTTTAACTAATTATTAATAATACTTATATTAATAAAATAACTTAATGATTAATAATAGATTCAAAAATAATTTAATTTAATTAATGATTTAATAATAAATTAATTACTATAATATTAATATTTAATCTATTAAATATTAATTATCAACTTAAGTATTTATTATTTAACTTTAATAAACATTTTAATTTAACTTTAAATTTAAAAAAATTAACTATAATATATTATTTATTTTCTTAGTGTTCATTATGGTTTATTTTGTTCTCTATTTTGCAAGTTCCTTCAAGAGATGGGTATATGTCCAGATACAACCAACTAACTTAACTGGAGTTAGTTACATGAGGAAAAATAGTGCGACATTCCAGTCGTGAAAAAAGCACATGTGTGCGGTGCACAACTGGGGGATTTTTCATGTCGGTGGAAAGAGGTGGTGACATGCAACAGATGAAAGATTTTATTTAAAGTATAGCAGAAATATAATTGGGGGGACTCTCATTATGATTCCACGATCACATCCATTCGAGAGAATATACATAGAAACTCATCCACATTTGACACACACATTTTTTCGAGAGCGAAGACTTACTGGGAGCAACATCTGAGCAGAGAAGGAGACCAAGGATCCGGAGAACAGAGAAGTCTTTGGATAATTCTTTCTCCCTATTTACTATTTTTTTATACTCTGTTCATGGATTTTTTTCGCTGCTTTAATCAAGATTATCATAGATTGGACTTTCTCATCTTGGGAATTTTAAAACCTTCTATTTATGATCTTTTCATCTCCATTTGCTTATCTTTTTGTGAAATTTGAATCATTTGGCAAAAGAGATTCTGTTTCTAATCATTTGACCGTTCTCACTTTAATATCTTCAATTTAAAACATCATTATCAACTGGCAAGGTTGATTTTGAATGTTATTTTTTAAATCATTAACAGATTTAACATTGAAAATTTATGGTGAGTTATTTTCCAAATGTTAATTATTAAAACTTCTTTGTAGTTTGATTAAGATTTTGTGTGGTTAAATCCAAGACTTAATCCTCTGCCTGTTGAGTTTCCTGGTGAGAGAAATTTTTCAGTAATTGTTGATGTGTGATGCGATTGTAAGCTATGGAGAGAACATCCATTCATATCAGTAGTTTAAAATTCCTAAGAAAATTGTTGATCATAGCTCCTCTGTCTTGTTGCTTAATATTAGTATACTATATTTCTCTAGTTTGCTAGTACTTAGTGAAAATTTTAGTTTCATTGTATAAAAATATTTTTTCCTCAACATGTTTCCATTTCATCCTTCAAAAAATTTAAAAATAAAAAGTTAAAAGATTTTCACTCCCTCCACTACTGACAGTAGTGGAGTATATTTTGTTTAAAACCTTAGGAAACTCACCTTCCTTCCCTTGTGTTCTACCCTACACAATAGTTCTAGTGCTGGCGTAATAAATGATATTTTGAGGTCCGTGAAGACCTCTGGACACATAAAAATTTAGCGCCGTTGCTGGGGAAGGCACGCGCTGAGAGTCTAGGGTTATAATAAAAAGTAAAATAAAATCAATAAAAATAGGAAAAACACACTTAAGAAACCTAAAAAATTGCTAAAAACAACTATGAGCTTCATTGTTGTTTCTGTTGAACATCAAAAAACATATGCTTCACTATGAACTTTTGTGTGTTTCATATCATCTAGTTTTAGTTTAAAAAGAATGTTAATGAAAAATGTAATCAATCGGGGCCTCATTGTGTTTGGTGTGGCTGTTATGGGAACACTGCTTGGCAGTGTGTCAATAACCAGCCACAACAGGATTTTTAAATTGAATAAAATTAACTATATGAGTTTTGTCCAGACACCCTAGCTAAAATTTATCTAATTAATTCTATATTGGATGCTAGGGTGGAACTAATTAACACTTTGTTAACTAAAACCCATGAAATTCAACAAAGATATTATCAAGAGAAAGATAAAAGAGTGAAATGATTGGGAAACAAGTTCTTATATTTACAAAAAAGGGTTAAAGAACAAGAATAATCTAAAATAAATGAAAAATAAAATGTTTATAAAAGATTTAGAAGTCAAATTGAAGAGGAAAGAGATAGTGAAATTGGAAAATAAACCATTCCCTTTGAAAAATATGATTCTGTTGAACTAAATCTTGAAACAACCAACTCACTGAGTCAAGAACATAACATTGAAAATATCAAAAAGAACATTAATGGTGTTTAGTTGGACAATTTTGTAGATGAATTAAAATAGATTGAAAAAGATTTCCCAGTTCTTTTCATCATCCCTACTTTTGAGAAAATTCACTATTTCTGAAGTTTTGAGAATGAAGTCACTCGGGTTGAAGTCAAACATGAAACTGAAAACTTTAATGTTAAAAACTTTTCACCCAACATTTTTGTTATTGTATATAATGATTCTGAACATGATTTTGGGTATAATCTGGATGAGAACATTAAACTGGATAACATGGAATCTGAAATCTTTGAACTTGAACTGAACACTTCTCTTCCATGTTTTGAAACTCCTAACCCATCTATTTCTGAAATTATGTTGGATGATTTAGAGGATGAGGGAACGATGTTTGAAGAAAGATTAAATGATGAGCTTTCATCTTTATGTTCTCGTATGGATTGTTTGATAGAAACTGAGGGTACCGAAATAGAAAATAGTGATTCTTTATAAGGGGGTAAATGTTTAAACATGAAAAATCTGGAAATTGAATTTATTGAATCTGAATTAAACATTATTCCCCCTGATTTGAACTTCTTGGAACACACTAAATACTTTCTTTTGGAATGTGTGCTATTTGAACAAGAACATAAAGTATAGGTTGAACAAACACTTGATCTAGGAATAATTGACATGATAGAAGCAGTAAATGTTCAGTGTGAGTTAACAGATGAGGATATTTTGGATGATATTTACAACATTGTTAGACATAAATATGTTTCTAATAAAATAAATTTTGTTCCCTATTTGTCACATACTTCCTAAACTGTGAATGGTGTTGATCCTTTTCGTGATACTGATAGTAGTCCAAAGGGGGAATCACACTGGTGTTCCATTGTCCAAGATTTAGTTCAACAATTAATTGAATTCCCTCGGGACCCTGCTAATCAGAACTCACCCATGAGAACCGTTGAAGTTGAATATGTTAATTATGAAGCTGAGAGAGATGGCCATGAGAATAATTCCACACCCTTTGAAGCACCTAGTTCTATGTTGTTCCTTTCATGTGTATTCAATTCTTGAAATGTTTGAACATATTCTAGAAGTGGAAAACACTATGCCCACAACTATTAAAGGGTTCTAATTAGGGGTTATTTTAGGCTATGAGAATTCAGTTTTTGTTATGTTGAGTCTTTTTGCCCACAAATTTCATCTTTCTGTTAAAAATGATTGGGCCAAGCACGTTTGGTGGTTCCTATTAAAGAAACCACATCCACCTAGTGACTACGATTAGTTTCTTTGTGAGTCTGGCTGGGGACTAAAAACAAAGCACTTAATGGGAGACAACCCATGGTTTTTCTTTTGTTTTCAATAAAAAAATTTGTAATTAAATAAATACTAACTGAAGACTTTAAATTCAGTTCTTCTTGGGAATCAAACCATGTTCTTTTATTTGTGTTTACTTTTGTTTTCGTTTTTATTTTACATTGATAAAAGTGCTTCCATTTTTCCTTCTGTATGCACTGTCTATGGTGATTATTTATTTGTGGTTCACATGCACTATGTTTTTAGGATATTGCTACTATCATCTAAGGAGTGGAATTTCCATGATCATTTCGGGATAAGAACTTAGTCAGGGAAGTACTTCATCTTTCTGCATTTATTTATACTCTTGTTTATTGATATTAAAATTCTTCTTACAAAAAAATTTTTCTTCTATCAGAAAATTTGGCTATATCTGTACTAAACATTATGCTGCATGTCTTGGTATTTTATTAAAAATTTTGCATGTTCCTCTTACTTAAAATTGTAATTCATTGATAAATATTGAAATAATATTTCACTGTATGAACTAAGTGTGTTGGGGTGGTAAATGCTTGCTGGTTGTTGTGTTTTTTGTTGAATGTGCTTTTGTAAGGGGTGTTCATAATTCTTGCTTTATGTGTTATTGAACATCTAATTGAATCGTATTTTCTAAATTTCCTTACACCCAATTATCTCTACACCAACAAGTTACATGCTTGGTTTTAACTTTATTGGAAATTATCCACTAGACTGAATGTTAATCCAGGTACTTTCTAATGAACCTACTGATTATATATTCATTATGGCATGCAATACTTTTGAACATCAAAGAGACCCTATAAAACATGTCATAATTCTAATTAATTGAAAATCTGTTTTGAACCTTAATTGAAAAATTGTTCTTCTCTACTTTATAAGTCAACTTTGGGGACAAAGTTAGATTATAAGTGTGGGGGAGGGGGTTAATTCTAGACTGTTCTAAACTGTGCTTAATTGAAATCCCATCAATTCCCACTACAACTCAAAATTTCTTATAATAAATGGTTAAATGTTTTTCAAAATTCTTTCATAATTTTAGGTTTTACACTGTACTCAATTGGTTCTTTCCTTAGGACAATAACCTTGCAGGTAGTTAAGATTTGTTTTGTATCTGAAATTAGTGATATTTAATGATTGCTAAGTGATATATACTTAGTGATTGAATGGTAATCTGGCTTAGAGTATATTTTTGAGAGTGATTTGGGTTACTTGCTAATGGAATTATGATCATAATCTTTGGAACTTGAAGTTTGATCTTAATATGAGGGGATTAATTTTTCTTTAATTTATTAAACTAATTATCTTAATGAGCCATTGTAAATGGTTTTCATTAAAATCATTTTAAGCTGAAGTAGTTTTGACATCTGGGATCCAACTATGAGTCTTTAAGACCCTAGATGTTGGGTGCATTTTTGTTTACTATAAGCCCTCTGTACACTTTGAATAAGTGCATTGAAAAGTGTTTAGTACAATGATTCAAGGATTGGGAAAAATAAAATAAATTATTTAGGGTCAAAAATGAGTTCATTAAGGTAAGGGGAATGACGAATTTCAAATGATAAAGGGGTCAATTGGTTTATATGGGAGTCATTTAGGTTGTATCGTTAAGGTGATTCAAAAAATTTATATTTATTTTTGGAACTGAGGTGTAAAAGTTAAAGTATAAAGTTCATACTATCATGTTCTTCATTCCACATAAATTTTATCTTTTGTCACTCTTGGAATTTGGACTTTATCCTAGGTTGAAGTCAGTCACTATGTAGTACCACATATGAGGCCTGACAATTTTATTTCTTATTGATTCATTTTTCTTTTGACTACCTTTGAGTATTTGGTCTAAGTAAGATTCATATGAGCAATTTATTTTCTACTCCTAATAACATGTTTCTATTCATTGTTTCAATTGGTTGGACATGTTACATTTTGAGAAAAGTCATTAATACCATAATTTTTTTTTCAAAGATAATAAAACATGAGATTGTTTGAGGACAAACAATTATTAAGTGTGGGGTAATTCGATGTGGCCTTAAAAACCCATGTTTTTCACATCATTTTAACTAACTTTTGTTGATTTAATTGGTTATTTTTGTAATTTATACTAAATATTAACACTTTTTATTATTATAAACAAATTTATTAATTAATCATTTTGTATAATTAATTGTGTTTTATATGCTTTAAAATAATTTATTTATTTCTTGCTTTAATCTTATAGTCTAATAATTTTTTATTTAATTTGTTTATTTTTCTTCTTAGTTAGTAGTTTAATATTAATTCAATAATTGATTAATTCTAATTGTGCACATTAAATAATATAGTTTTGATTTATCATTTCATGTATTAAAAATTAATTAATTTAATAAAACATAATCTAAATTTTAGTTGTCTTTTAACAATTCAATTTTTATAAATTTAAGTTTATTAACTCATTGCATCTCTTTAATTTAATTTCATTAATTAACATAAATTGTTTACTAAAATAATAGTTATCTGGTTACCTTAACTAATTCAATTTGAAATAGTATACTTTTATAAATAATTTTACTTTGTTATAAAAATGTTTAATTTTATTTTAATCTTTAATAATTTAGTTGCTTCTTAATTTTAGTTTTAGTATTGTAACCATTTAAGTTTTATTAGTTGAATTTAATAATAATTTAATTTATGTTTTATTTGTTTCGTATATTTTATTTTAGTTTTTGAGTTAATTAATGTTTAAATTGCTTTAATTAATTTTTTGTTTTATTTAATTATCTATTTAATTTTTTTAAGTTCTAATTTAATTTATCCTACTGTATATTTTGCAGTATTATGGTGGAATAGTCTTAATCTCATGGTGGCACCCTCGTCACGGTGCCTCAACTTTTTATCTTTTAAGATGACACTATAATTCCTCCTGATACAGTCTCACCATAACCTTTCCCACTGTTTCCTCCATTTACGATGGCACTATAACCTCCTGATACGGTCTCATCGTAACTTGTGCCACCATTTCATCCACAATCCGGTCTCACCATTTCTTTTCTCCCAGCCACCATCAAGCCTTAGACCCCATTTCAACCCATTACGGTGCCACCGCAACACTACATACCATTCAAGTCTCTTCCTCTTCCCATCTTTTACGGTGACACTTTAATCAGACTCTTGTAATTGTTTCATTTTATGGTGTCACCACACATCGTGTCTATTTCACGGTGACACCATTTACTCCTTACATCATATCTCTTTTATGGTGTCTCTTTTCTTGCCACCGTAACCTTTACAAAAAAGTGCCACAACACTTCTTCCATCAATGTTTCATCTCTTCAAGACTCCACTCCCTGGCACTATTTCATCATATCAGATCTAATCCCTTTCCACCATAACCCTCTTGGCTTAGTCGCCTCTTCCTCCCACTAGCACCGCATCATCAACAATAATCTTTCACAACACCCCCATTATGCACTCAACCACTCTTTCTCAATCTCAGCACCTGCAAAAAATTAGAGTAGAACTGTCACAATTCTAATATCCCAAGCCATTTCAGATTTGTTGTTTACTGAAAATTGAAGAACTAAAATCCATCTATAGATGTCTACTAATCCTTGAGCATTTTCTGCCATTCAGCACACCGCTGGAGTGAGGCCAAGCCGCTGGCCGACGTTTAAAGGATACATCATCTGGGCACCGCTAATTAGAGGGATTCTCCTTCTAACGCTTGTTAGAAACCCCTCGCACCATATCTTCTTGTCATCGCGGATGAAGTCAGGCCATCATATTTAACCCTGATTTCCTTTGTGGTTGAGTCCACCTGCCTAAGACGCTGTTTCAGAGGAGGTTGAGCTTGTGCCGCCATCATCGCCACAATTTTGGTGCCATGGCGCCTTGGAGGATGAGGTCATGGTCAAACAATGGATTCGAGAGAAGCACCACCCTACCTGGAGATGATTGAACCATCGTTATCGGCTTACAGGGGAAGACACTAGTAACTCTCCCCCTGTAGTGCTAAAATGGGGGGGGGGAGATAATTTTAATTAAAAAAAATAAGTAATATAATAATAAAAATGGTTATAATAAATTAATGGTTAATAATTAATTATCTATAATATTGTACTAAAAAAATAACTAATTAAACTAAGTTGTAATTTAATTTAACTCATTATTAAATTAAGTAATTGATACTAGTCTAATTTAAGAATTTTATTATATTTTGTTAACTAATTATTAATAATAACTATATTAATAAAATAACATAATGATTAATAATAGATTAAAAAGATAATAATTTTATTTAATTAAAGATTTAATAATAAATTAATAACTATAATATTAATATTTAATCTATTAAATAATAATTATAAACTTAAGTATTTATTTTTTAACTTTAAAAAACTTTTTATTTTTAATTTAAATTTTGAAAAAATAACTATAATATATTATTTATTTTTGTAGTGTTTTTTACCATTTATTTTGTTCTCTTCTTTGCAGGTTCATTCAAGAGATGGGTATACATCCAGATATACACAATTAACTCACCTGGAGTGAGTTAAGTGATGAAAACTAGTGCAACGTGCCAGTCGCGAAAAAAGAACATGTGTGCGGTGCATAACTAAGGGATTTTTGAAGTCGGTGGAAAGATTTGGTGACATGAAGCATATGAAAGATGTTATTTAAAGTAGAGTAGAAACATAATGGGGGGGTAATCTCATTATGATTCCATGATCACATTGGTCCGAGAGCAGATCCAGGGACACTCATCCACATTTTACACACACACTTTCTCGAGAGAGAAGACTTCTGGGGAGCAGCATATGAGTAGAGCAGGAGACCAAGGATCCCGAGAATAGAGAAGTCCTTGGGGAGTTCTTTCTCCCTATATTTTATTTTTATTATACTCTGTTCTTGGATTTTTTTCACTTCTTTAATCAATATGATCATAGGTTGAACTTTCTTAACTCAGGAATTTTAAAACCTTCTGGTTATGATCTCATAATCTTTATTTGCTTATTTTTTTATGAAATTTGAATCAGTTGGTGAAATAGATCCTATTTATAATCTTTTGATCCTTATAACTTCAATATCCTCAATTTAAAACTTCATTATCGACTTGTGAGGATGACTTTGAAGGTTCCTTTTCAAATCATTAACAACTTTAACTTTGAAAATGTATTGCGAGTTATTTTCCAAATTTAAATTTTTATAACATCTTTATGGTTCAATTAAGATTTTGTGTGGTGAACTCCAAGACATAATCCTCTTCCTGTTGAGTTTCCTGGCGAGGGATATTTTTCAGTATTTTTTGATGTGTGATACGATTGTAAGCTGTGGAGAGAACATCCATTTACACCAGTAGTTTAATATTTCAAATAAAATTGTCGATCATAGCTCCTCTTTATTGCAGCTTAATATTAGTATACTGTATTTCTATAGTTTATCAGTACATAGCACAAATTTCAGTTTCATTGTAAAAAAATATTTATTCCTCATCCTATTTCAATTTTATCATTCAAAAAAATTAAAAAAATAATAGTTAAATATTTTCACTCCCTCCACTACTAACAACAGTGGGGTATATTTTTTTTTAAACATTAGGAAACTCACATGCCTTCACGTGGGTTCGACCCTACACCACTGTGCTAGTGTAAGAGTTATAAATAATTTTTTGAGGGTCGTGATGACCTCCGACCACATCACCAATACTCACAAAAATTTAGTGATTTTTTATTATACTTATTCTTATCCCTAAGGATTTCTCTAGGGTTTTCTAATCCTAATCCCAACAATAACTAAACATATCCTCTTATACCAACTATAATAACCCTTCTCGTTATTTCACACTAAAACATAATTTATTACATAAAATATTCACTTGATACAACATAGAAGATCGAGATATCTAGTTTATTTTGGTATTAGGACCATTACAAAATTACATAAAACATGAAATAAAAATCTTCATTAAAACTTATATTACATGACAACACACATTCTTTCATACTTAGAATTGCATAGGATAACCTTAGCACATGAATAAGAAAAATTTGAGCTATATATCTTAGTAAGGGAGTAAACAAGGCATAACATAAAGAATACAAAACATTCTTGGAAATAGGAATATTAATGGATCATAATAGAAACATGATCATAAAGGAATGATATAACATTATTATCATAACATGGAAATGTGGAAACTACATTTAACATGATATTAGCATGATCCAATTCTCATTGCACATAGAGTATGAGTAAAACCTCATTGCACTTGAATCATAATTAGTAAACCCTCATTGAACGTTATATATCATGATACTAATCTTTTCCCAATTCATTGGAGCACTATTAGGGTGTACCATTCCCAATCATTTCATTTCTTGTATTAGTGTGCCACATGGATCATATAACAAGAATTCATTAAACATCATAATTTATTACACAATAAAGTAATGTTTAATTCATACATGAAACTATATAATCAATAAGTAAATGTTCATAAAGTTATATAACCTTGATAGATATGTGGTCATGGTATTCACTACATAATGACATTGGATTGGAAACTCATGGTTCAATTCGACAACATAACTTCATGACATCAGAATTCCTAAAAATGGTCGATGAGAAAAAAAAATTGGTGTCTCATCATATGTTAATTAAATGGATAGAAAGGGGTTTAGATAGATACATATCCCAAAATATGTAATAGAATTTATATTCATAAAAAAAATAATTGCTTGAATCTAAATGAGGATAGATAAATCCCTTATGAAATTCTGGCATTCTAACAGGTGTACATGGGAGGAATTAATGAGAGATAAAGGGGTATATAATCATTTAAACATAAGAAGGGATGTATAGGGGAGGTGAAAAATCATACCTTAACATTTTTAATTGAAAATAAAATGTTTTAGTAACATAAAAAAACTTGGACAAAAATGATAGAGGAAGAAATCCCTTACACGGAAGTGTAATCCAATGGCTTGGAAGAGGCTTGAGAGAGGCTTCATTTGAGCTTGGGGTGCCTGGGGAGTATAATTGAGAGAGAAGGTAATAGTAGGGACGTGTTATGAGGGGTTTTAGTGAAGAGAAGTGGGATCTTGGTTTGGATTATATAGAAAAGAGAGTGAATTATTTGTTTTTTAAGTTTTGGACACCACACATTAAACTAATCAAAATCACAATCCAACCAATTGTTTTTCCCATGGTTTTTTCCAAAGGGGAGTGGAAAACAATATTTTATAACTCCAATGGCCGAATTTCTTAAAATATTATGCTTTCTTGTGTGGAGGTGAATCACCCTCCCAAGGAAATCATTTTAAAAGTAAAAAAGTTTTACAGATCTTGGTGGGTCCACTAAGGCACCATGAAATTAATCAAACAAATATAAAATCACATTATTCTAATGGTATTAAATATATTGGGAAACAAATTATATCATTTTATTACATCATTATTGGGTCATTCTGATGTCATAATACACATAAAATATTTAAACGGAATTTAATTTTTACTGCAAAATTCGGATCTCTTAGAAAATTATAAAAAAATAACCATTGGATAATTTCAATGTACTCCTTCCAAATATAATATCAATTTTATATAAATATTTTTCTAAATATTTTAATTTTTTCTTTTAATATAAAAACCAACATTTATCAAAAATTCTTGGGTTTTGAAAAAATATTTTTCAAACCTTAATAAAAATTACAATTGTATTTATAAAATATTATAGGAGAATTTATATTTAATATAAAATAATTTATTAATAATATTTTATTAAAATATCATTTAATTAAAAAATCCATTAATTCATCCAAATAGATTTCTTAATTGAATATTAACTAAAAATACTATTTGTACTTTAAAAACCATTTACAAAATTATAATGATAAAAATGAATGTACATTATTTATAAAAAAATAACACACTTCAACATAGTGCTAGGTTCTTGTTACATAACCCCTTATAACACCCTCATAATACTTAAGGGTAAGGTGTGTGATGGTGAAAGACTTTTCAGGTGGCATGGGTAATATCTCTTGAGTGGTAATCATTATTAACATCCACTTCTCCCATAGGTGGTTCCATTCAAACATAATGTGTTAATTCTCGGCTTGGGATTGGTCAAGAGCGAAGACCAGTGATGCTACCACCTTTCCGAGCTCTGACAAATGGGCTTCTAATAGAGCAATTCTATTGGATGAGGCCATCACTTCATTTCTCTAAGTAAATTGGATTTGTTAAAGCCCTATATTTATACTAATCATGTGGTCACTATTCAACAACTATATTAGAAATGATAACTATAATTTAATGTATTTTAAAATCCAAAAACATAAAATAAAGGAAGTGCATATGTTATAACATCATAAAACATTTAATTAGTTCAAGAGTAATTTTCATAAATAATAGTTTGGTTCATTACAATGGGAGGTCGGGTTCATCAAACCCTTTTTGGGGGAATTATTGCCTACTTTGGGACTCTCTTATATATTTAAGACATGTTCATATATTCATGAATCCTCAGTTCACTCCCAATGATTATATCCATGGCTTAACCCCGGGTTACTGGATCATCATCGATATACATGGATTTGATGCGATGGAGACTATACTAACTTTAGCCACGCAATGATAAGCTTTGGAGTTTACCGTCATCCATGAAAGATTTAATGTGGTTTTATTTTTGGGCCATACCCATAAAATGGGATTTGTATGTATCCAGATGAGAGGAATTAGAGCCCACATAGTTTGGTGTCACTTAAATGGTCACATTACATTTTAAGTTTGTGTTACAGGGACCCTTCCATGCAGTTTAATGTCTTGCAGTGAGGATGTCTAGGTGAATAATGTTGGATCAAGACTTGGTGTGGTAGTCATTCCGAGGCTTCCCAAAGAGCCCATAAGATATGTGGTCTCTTGGGTGGAAATGTCCCTACCGAGCACATGGCCCGGAGAACATTAGGGTTGATTTGAGGGTCTGATTTGGACCTCAGAGAGGCTTCCCATGTATCCCTATCAAAATGGGGAATTAAAGTCCATGATGTTCTAAATAATGTGAACATATACTCTATGGAAGACCAATATGATGGAATTATTTCTCTGGGCTTATGCCTAGGTGCTTCCCATTTGTAGGGAATAATTGTGGATTAAACCATAGAGGAGGCCATAGCATGGCAGTTCCATTATGGATGACTCGAGAGATCATTACTTGATCTCGAGCCTTAAATAGGCATCCTACATACCCTGGTTTGAATAGGAATCAGAGTTCTCATAGTTCATTATCATGGGGCTTAGACCTAGGGGAAGGACCATTTGTTGGGGGGGATAATTCGGTGACCTATTTTGGAAGGACACTCCTTTGAGCTTGGGCCTTCAATTAGGTGTCCTACACATACTAGTTTGAATAAGAATTAGATTTCTCAAAGTTCATTAGCTTAGTGGGATAATATTGTATTATCACAAACCCTATTCCCATGTGATCCATGCTCGGTGTGAGAAAAAATAAGGTGTAAAAGATTCATAAAAGGAACACTTTATCTACTTCATTGATGGAAAAGGTGCATGACAATGACGTTAGAGGTTGTACTTATGAGCTCAATGGGAAAGGTAATGAGCATTGGGTGTGTTAATTCCCATGCTTGGTCCCATGTCGAGCTGATGGTGGGTGAGGGTGGAAAGAAATAAACCTTTCATTGTGGTATGACATTGTAAGTCATGTGTTTCGGCTCTCACAAGGCTAGGGACTTACCTCCGTGGGAGTTCCCTAGTATGTGTTCTGGGAAAGGGGAGGAATGACACCTCTTGTCAAAAGGAATGGAGAGCATTATTCCCTCGACAGATCATTGTTACTCATTGAATGAAAACTAAAGTAATCACCCTATATCCCTTGATAGGGTAGGTTCATGTAAGTATCTTGAGTTTAGACTCTGGGTTACAATGACAATGTAGACTGAGAGACATTATGGGGGTCCAAACTATTGTGGGGACAACCTTTGTGACTCGGCTTAACTTGGCTATGTAGACTCAGATGAGCAAGTTCATGCACTCAATGATCAGATAATGTGGGTTTGGTGGCTTTGGAGGAGGGTTTTTCCTTATTCCAGTGGACTAGTTTTTGAAGATCTATGGAGGATTTGACGGTAATAGAGGGGTATGATTGGAATTGGAGGTAAGGACACCCAAAGACACCCCATTTTTCGTACTTTTTCCTCATATGGGATGGGGGAATCCCTGTATAGCATAATGAAATGTGGGTATAGGGGTCATCCGCTTACCAAAGCAGTACATGGACATGGGTAGGGAATATAACGTACCAAAGTGGTACATGGTCCTAGATGTGATTTTCCACACAACTTAGGGTTCCATCCAAATATTGATTTTGTACATGGAAAATGGTTCGATCTGTGTAGAAATGCAGTATGTGAAGCATCGCATTGAATAAGGGTCTTAGAACCTGTGGTTCATAGGTTGTTCATCTTCAAGGAATTTATTTTCACAATTTAACCCATTTGGTTCTTACTTCACTAGTTAATATTAAGTTCCTCATTGTTATGGTTCGCGGTCGGTTATACTTGTGGAAAAGTTGTTTGCGATTCGCACTTCATCAATGATTTGAAATTGAAGTCAAAATCTTTCCCATATCCATATTCTTTCTTCCAATCTCTAGGGTCTCCTTCATTCTCTCTTCCACCTGTCTCCGCTCTCTCTTCATCGGTTATCTTCTTTCAATTTCTCGTATTCCCCATTTATAGAGAATTGGGGTAATAAAATATTTAGACATGTGGCACCATTTGGGGAAGCACGTGAAGATATATATCAACCCATAGAAGACTCGGTCAATCAGGGTTTCCAAAGGATGTGATTCACGATTCATTGTTCGAGTAACCCTTCCAGCTTTCTCTGTTCAAGAACTACTGTGTTCACATGATGTTATATGGATATAATTTCTGTGATTTATTTCACCAATGAAACGTTTCGCAACATCCGGGTTTTCTTCCATCACCTCACGGGCCAGCACCTCGTAGGTCCTTCTGTGTACCGATGGTTTTTAGTTCATGTGCTTCGTGGTCCTTTCCCAGTAATGTTACATGGGCCACTAAAAACTCTTGAAAATTTTAATTTCTACAAGTTTCTTCTCAGATTTGTAATTTAATTTGCATCTATTTTCCTTTATGAACATGTATAAATGTTTTCTTTCTTCTTCAAAGTGATTTTTGGAGTATTTATATACCCTTGAAATGTGTTCAAGAACCAAAAAATACCCCCACCATAATGGGGTCCATTTAGAACGAAGAGGAGGCTATTCTGATGTAGAATATGTCCTGAACTGAAGTGGTTCACAGTAGAATGGGTAGGCATGGTAAGGGGGACCACAACTATTTATAGGGGCCTAGTACATTTTTCTTATACCATTTCTAATGGAGAAAACCACTCTCAGCCTTTCCTTGGCTTCCTTTTCACCCATGTACTAACTCCATTGCGAAATCCGTATTCTCAAACAACTTTGTCGGTTTTGCGAAACGAACTCTTCAAAATTTCTTCTACCCAATAACCAAATATTGTGTTTCCTAAAATAAACCATGGAATTTATTACTTAAGCATTGTCTTCTGTGAAGGATAATACTACGTGATTTTCATGTTCCACACACTGATCATTAAAATGGAAAACTGCAATTTTATCGTTGTTTAACAAAACATAAAATTCTGATTATAAAACTTTGGACATCTACATAGTGAGGCCTCGATTCATAGTTTCTTCTAGTTGTGAACCACTTAGTATATTTTACAAAGTTTCTTTGGACATCTCCTTATGGAACATCTATATAATGAGGTTTTACGAGGGATATGGATTCTGCTTATAGATGTAGTACGTGGGAAATGGATTCCACATACCATTTTCAGAAGAAATATGCAGAGCCCCATGCAGACCCTCCAATTTAGGCCAGTTGCCCATTTTGTTAGATCTTATCCAAAAAAAATCTCGTTGGACAAAATTTTTATGGCCTTTAAGATCTTTTTATACAGACCATAATGTCCCTTCCACAAACTGCTACATATGTTTTTTTTTCTACTATGGTTGTTGTACTTACCCTATTTTAGCCACTGATTAATGATTTAATAACCTTAATGATTTAGTTGGTGAAAAAATTCTAGCTGCTCCATTTCATCAATCTCTGGAAAATATTCTTAAAGTGGGTTAAAGAGCGTATCTGTCTTTAGAAAGGCTTCCAACATATGGGTTTGGTATACTTTCTGATACATCGATTCCAGAACCAAATCAGGATGATCGGCTTACTACATAGATAACTAGAACCTCCATCCCAAAGGTCTTGATTTATTCAAAGAGATGGTACCCCTAATGAGATATCTCCATTGGGTCCCTTTAGATCTACGCACCTCGAACCTTCGGGGAGTTCCAACAGAAGCTAGTAAAGATGAACCATTGTAATCAAATAAATGTGTTGAAGGAAACAAAAAATGAAAAACATGGATGGTTATCCCAGAGGGACCATTGTTCAGGGAGCTCATTTAGATTAGACTAGGGGTGGCCTTGCTAGGTTCACTGGATTTTTAAATAAATTTGTACTGAGTTGCATGATATGGGACTATATGAGTCTGGTTGGGTATCTCAAACATACACTCATCAACCCAACTATCTTATTTCCTAGCTCCTGATCTAGTGGAGACCAAACATGAATACTTTTTATTTAACCCATGGAGAATTCGGAATTATATGTTGGGATATCTAGATAATTGTAGAAGTCCTTATTGTCAGGGACATGTATGATGAATTCCAACCTCCTTCCTCTACTTGGGACAATGACTATAGGACCCATCCTTTGGACAAGAAACTCATTGTTCAGGTAAAGGTACTTCTGAAGGAAGTTGATCTATGTATAAAATAGGACATTCTATTATTTGAGTAGATTTGGGTCTTTGTTAGGAAAAACGTTCTAGATCCCCACCCATGCAGACCTAGGACCTACCCTACCAAGAAAACCCGGAGATGAGTGTGTATATATTGGCCCACCTTGGAAGATGGGAAATTTCATGAATGGGGATTGTGGAAACTTCTTGATGTTGACTGATTATTTTGACTGGCAGCCTTATCTTCCATGTTTTTAAGAACATGGCTCTTACCATTATAGGATTTGGGTAGTGTGAGAGCCTCAACTTTCATCATGGCCACACAATTGGAAATTGGAAGATGCATCAATCTAGCTATTCCAGAGCTAGCTAATATTTATCACTTACTAGTCTAGATCAGTGAAGGGGGGCCACCATACTAGATGATTGGACCCTTAAAAATCATTTGCCTCTATATAGGAGATCACATAATAGGTTAAACCATTATCAATTCCTTTCCAATTCCATGTTCCATCCTCTGACCGCATCTTCTAAGTACTAGTGGGGTTATTCAAATGGCTTGGGTCTCAGAGGATATGAAATTGGAGCAGACTGAAAAGAATTAGAAAGAATTAATGGATCATCTCAACATCCACGATCATTTTATTTACCATCCTTATGATTCGACTACCGATTCTATAGTGAATAATGAATCTGAAGACTTTTTCAACTGAGGATACTTTTTTTCTTTGAGATAAGGCATCTTCATTTCCCACATCCGAGGGGAGAATATCTGTGATGTGCGTCCACCTTGCTTATTCAATTGTCTATTTAATTATTTCCACAAGTTCTATACTTCCTCTCTCATTGGTGCACTTCAAGAGAATGATCTGACAATAACCCATCCAATGTGGTTGAGGTTTACCCGAGAGGACACCCAAAGTCAAGTCAGACTTTTGGATTCTGGGGATTTCGTGCCCTTCTTCACTGGATGCTATGATGAGGCCTAGGTTAAATCATATTTTGATGGACAATTAGCCAATATGAATCCAATCATAAAAAATTACAATGCATTCATGGCCAAGGGAAAGGAGAAGAAAAAGAAAGTTTCTAGGAACTCCCTACCAGGAAATGTCCATTGAAATCCTCTCAGGTCTTCACCAAGGAAGGTTGTGATGGATGAGGTTGTGACTTCTTGGATGGCTGAGTGAGATGATAAATCGGATGTAGGGAGCCAACTATCCACCCCCCTAAGGCTGATTTTATGGTGGACTAAAGGTAATGAGACCTTTCGAAAGGCCACTAATCCAGAAACGAGTAGTCACCTCATGCTTTATGGAAGATCATCTAGACTAGGGTTGTTTCACATACAAACATTGGTTATGTTTCATCACCTGCTGATAATTCTTTTGATGAGAATCCTGAGAAGTTATAAAGTTACCTTGAGGACATGAAAACACTGATCCTTTCTCAAAACAGTCACCGAAAGTACTTTCTTTGGGTACTTGAAATGTTGTGACTAGAAACTAATGATGAGGACGATGATGTTGTTGTATCGACTATTGCAACTATATAGGGAGATTCTACTTACCTACACCCAATTTCATGTAAGTTTCCATATCTCAAGGATCTCATGACATCAGAAGCACCCCATTTTTTTATGACTAACAGACCCATTACTCTCCCTTGTTCTGATCTTCCAGCATTGTCCATCCCAGTCATAGATGCATTTCTAGATTCTTGGAGAGTCTAGGATGAACTAAGGGAAATGATTCTCATGAAGAAATTTGGAGACTACTTCAAGGAGGATTCTTTGACATTCTGGGATTTTAATTATTCATTTCCCCCACTGTAATTTCAATTTAAGAAGATTCTAAGGAGGTGGATTCTTATTTGAACGAAATGGAAAAGTGTCTTCACGCTTCCAAAGATATGCATTACTGGTCTGACCGAGTAGCATTTGTTGAAGTAATCCCACAATTGACTACCATCGAGGGAGAGTTTTTTCTATCTACAAACCTAGGTTTTAATTTAATTTGTTGTAGAGACACTAAATCCCCTGCTTTATATTAGATTGTAGGGTCTCAAGAAATGGTTCTTTCCAAATTTTATTCTCATAGGGGAACCATATTTGGGGCTTGTACCCTTCCAATTGTGGGGGGTTCTACAGAAGGACCTCCTGGAGCCTAAGAACATATATAAGCAGTCATTGTAGACCTTTCTTGAGAATTTACCCCTCTAGACACACTATTTTCTCTTATTCATGAACCATCTCCATGAAAAATGAAGAAACAAAAGTAGGCATCCAAACTTTTAAGACGCATTGGGAGGGGAAACACAAGTAATTTTCTATTCACCCGGTGGTTGAACCAGGTACCTTTATCCTATTGACATATTATTAAGTGCATATTTTTATTCAGACCCTATTGGTAACCAGATGGAAGTTTTTCAAAAATATATTTCTCTAATTCCCTTTATGGTAAATTAAGGGTCTACAACAATAATTAGTGACCTAAGTATAGGAATAGGGCTAACTAGGGTGATTGTGGGTGTGGTCGACCTTTTAGACATCCCTGATCAAGCTCAAAAAAACTATACACAAATAATAGAATAACATCAAGATGTTGAGGCCTTGTTTGAACATGTTGAGGATATTCCCATGGGGAGAAATATGACAACCTTTATGGTAGACGCTGAATCCAATGAAGAGCACCAAGCCCCATAGAATCTTGTAGGGACATTAAATCTTGAGGAACCTATCATTCCTGACCAAATGGAATTTTCCTCTGTCTCGGGAGTCCATTTGAAGATTGAAACTCTACTCACACATGTTGACTCTGCCTATGTATAAGTCAAAACCATATAGGAGGCTATTATAATAGCCCTTGAATATTTATAGCGGGATATTGTGCCTTTTTCTCTAGTTATAAGAGAATTTGGGGTCTTAGAACCTAGAGTCTCATGCACAGTACCCTTTTTCAGACTGATCAAACCCACAGGCCTGATATTGGTGAGTGGCCATTTGGGTATTGTTTTGGAGGTTGTTGTTCTAGTTAGGCATAGTCCTGGTCCATTGTTTTCCTTGAGAGACCATGGGGATCCACTACAGATTGAAGATGTTTTGCCACCATTGTCAGGCAGTGATATTGTTAGGGATGTGGGAGGTATTGACGGTTCGGTAGATTGAGGTTATTTCACCAATATTTCAATCACATTATATACTTTTCTCTATTTTAGGATATGGATATATTTAACAGCCATTACTATACATTCATATCTGAAAACACAAGTGCTAAAAACTTTGGCAGATGGTCCCACTATGTCATCTTTTGAAATCATCAGAGCCAAGGCTGCTAAGGTCTTGAATTGTGTTGTAGTCACTGAATCAAGTTCCTCTCTAATGATATTCATCCACGGTAATATTTTTTCATCAGGGAGTGACACCAAGATTGACCGATTAGGCATGTTCGACCAACATCCCATCCTCAAATAGGCATGGAAGAATGTTTGGATATTAATCTCTCAGACTCCATTGGATGAGATGTCGAAAAAGATTTAGAAACTACACTTCCAGTTTTTGGTCCTATGATTCTGCAGGTTTGACTATCATGGAATATGTGATATAGTAAGGAATGTGGTTGATTCTAGAGAAGCAATTGGCACAATTTAATCACAACTTTACACTACATATTTGATGGCTCATCTTGATACTATGAAGAAAGTCCTCATTGACAAAGCCACCAATCAAGCTGGAGCTGTTGCGAGGCTACAACATGGTCTCACCAAGAAAGAGTCCTTAGTGAAACAACTAGACCAAGAAGTAGAGATGAAGAGCTGGATGTTGGAGTGGATTAAGCATGAGAAGGCTTGTGCCATGGTCGTTGTTGAGGCGGGGCGACGACAGATGGAAGAAAGAGAATGGACTAGCCTCAAAGGTATGAGGGATGTGGAAGCACTACAGGCATGCACTGAGGTCGATACAAGGAACTTGTTCAAACTTCTTTAGGAAATTTATGAGTCACATAAATTTTGTATACAACTATGCAGTTCTGATGAGCATCTCTTGTAATGATCTTGTCCCACTCACAGGGAGATTCTCCAAGCCATGGAATCCCTAAATATATTTATGGAATAGAATGGAACTATTTCTCCCTCAAATACTTCTTCTTTTACTTTTATTGAAATGTATGTTAATCAAAATCGATCATATAAACTTCATTTTGATTTTGTATTAATTTTAAACCATGATTCAAAACTGGTAAATTGAAATAATCGAATTATGCTCTAATTTTTTTTGAGCCGCATGACTCAGCATGCGTAGTTCTAATATTGCTGGAATTTCATGGAAAACCTCACAAACATTTATGACTTTTTTAATTATTTCAATAATTGTTTCTAAATAGTTTTTGGAATGGTCCCAATATGTATAACTTGACTTCTTCTTAGTCCACCCTTCACAGGTTTTCAATCCAAAAAGCATTATGTATTTTTTTTAATATTTGATTTCTTGACATTTTTTCTTGAACCATACATTGTTTAGGTTTAAAGAGTTGGTAATTGAATTTTATCCATGGGTTACCATTGTAGGTTTTCACTCTTTTGGGTATTTCATCTTTTCAATTACTGGTTTATAGGCTTTCTAATAATAATTATTATTGATGTTTTAGGTGTATCATTTTTGATCAAAATTGACAGGGAAGGGGTCCCAATTTTGGATTCATCTGCCAGGAATGTCATAATAACTCTCTCATATTAATGAGGGATTTTTCAGGACCCTGACATTGTGCGTTTTTTGGGTATATGGGGCTTGGGATCCATTTTAGGCACATTAAGGTATGAGGGGACTCTGCGGAGGAAAAATTTTCCTTTTATTGATGGTTCTTTTGTAGATGTCATTTACATGACCATCAGCGCATGATATGCATAGTCAATAAAGGTGTCCAAAGGACACTGGTCTCCCTTTTCTGATTTCCTAGGATATTTATTGGAATATTGGATTTATTTTTAGGTTGGGGAACACAGTGTGTGTCCAATCTAAAGGATGATGTTTGAAAGTATTATGTCAATTTGTATCGGCTTTGAATAGGAAACTACACCCACACAAATTTTTATTTTTATGGGAGAGTCGTTGAATGGTACATTTTAACATTATTAAACCGGGACACTTGAAAATTATTATTGGATATTATTTTACTCTAACCAAAAAAGAGTAAATGATTCATCAGCTTAATTTGAAATGATTTTTATCTTTGGGTTTTTGGAAGGTGAAAATTATATAAACCATAATCCATGGGTTTCTTGAATTTAGAGAGTGAGATACGACCTAAATTTTATGTGGGTGTAAAAAAACTAGAACAGACCCTCTTGAGGATGAATTTTCTTTTGCTTGATTTCCATTTTGTAGAAGACATATGAAGAGCTATCAGGGCACGATGTGCATAGTCAAACAAAGGTGTCTATAGGACACTAGCCTTCCATCTCTGATGGTCGTGACAGATTATGGAGATTTTAACCTTTCTAGACACAACATATGGCTTATCAAAGGGGTGCCTAAACCTAAAAGGGGGAATTTCATTGGCAGACCTTTCATGGGAAAACTAGAAAAAGGTGGGGACATTTTTTTTTCATACTCAGATCAGCTTCACACTTAGGGGTGGGGCATCTTTATTTTATCTAATCCTTAAGAGATACTAGAGGTGAATCAAGCAAGAATGTTCTGATATATCAAGGACATGGGGAGGTAGGAGAAGGTAAACCATGACATTGAGGGTTCTTGAATTAGGAGGGATGTTATGGGGCTTTGGGGTACTTTAGTCGTACTGAGGTTGGGGAGAACTCTACTATGGAATAATATTTCTCTAATTTATGGTCATTTTGTAGAAAACATATGCAAAGCTATTGGGAATAATGTGTATAGTAAAAAAAAAGGTGTATGTAGAACACTTTCCTTCCATCTCCAATGTCTATGGAAGGTTATGGGGATCCATGATTACTCAAGAAACATAGTTTGATGTGTTGAACGAGTGTATCTGGAAACATTGGAGATGTCTAGGCTATGATTCACCCATGGGATCAAGTAATTACTTACCTAGATCTAGATCATATGTAGGTTAATTAATCTGTCCCATATTTGGAGTACCCTACAGTTTAATGTTTTATGGCTAGGACCCCAGGTTTCTTATGGGGAATGGAACCATAACATTTCTTTTAGGGTCATGCTGGTATGACCAAAATCCTAGATCGGTTTTCCATGAAGACATGATAGATCTCCTACTAAGGTCTCTAAGATCACGTGAGCTATGATCGGTGTGAGAGACAAGGGATTACGAGGATCTCATGTCACCACTTAAGAATGAAATAATCAATGGTAGGGATCATTTTATGCTTAGACCAATGCTATGCAGTTTAACACTGTGAATCCTGGATGAATTCCACAGAATTTATCATCATGTGGATGGACGTAGGGTAATCTTAACATGAAGGAATGGAAATATGATTAAACTTCAGCAACCCTATAAACAAGACTATTCTAGGGATCCTCTACTTTGATTCAATTCATGTGCAGAGAATGAGACATTTCAATACATTCTCTACATGAGTTTGAATGGTAGGATTCAGGTCTACCACACATCATCTCAGGGGGAAAACAAGTTACGTAAGATTCCAAATGAAAACTCTTTGTAGAGGCCTATCTCATACGCAGCATGGAAATGAATTTTGTTTGAGGCGTCCGAGCCAACATAAAATCTAAGCATACCCATTGTGCAGTACAGTTTAATGTCATGTAGCTGGGATACTTATGGCCTTGCAGTTGGTCATCTAGCGGTAATGATGTTAGTAGCACATTTTACCATCATGTTGTGGAGACAATAGGTCGCAATGAACATAAATGCTTTCAGATAATCACGGTTGGGATATTCTAGTATTCCTTATACATGAGTGGGAAAGATAGGTCTAGGAATGTAAGAGATATCTAAACCATGATTAGATGTGAACTATGGAAACATTTACATAGATATGACTCATATGCAAGGGGAAGCATGATCTTTTGGCTCCATCTAGGTTTCAAAATTACGACATAGAACATCCTTCATCTCTTTTCATTTTTTATTTAGGGAATTTGGGGAATGTTTGGGATCTCGTAACACCATGAATCGATCCGCGCATGATTCTTGAGGAACCACGTAGGATAATGTCTTGTGTTTAGGACCATTCATGAATTCCCATGTGCATGTCTAGCCTATGCATATAGGAAGGGGCATTTCCTTCTCTTCTTTTTTAAGTGGTGGCTGGACCTTGATAGAGGATTCGATTTTCAATAAATATCCTACAAGGGCATGAATGAATCCACATGTATTTCTATGCATATCCTCCCTAAAAAGGAATTGTTCATTCACAGGGAGTGGGAATCCATTTTAAATGATTAGTGAACTGAGATATGAGATATGGACATCACTACAGATCCCACTAATATGGGAATCAATCCATATTAAGTTCTAGAATATTCCATGTTGTTTAAAAACATATGATATGGATGAAGGTAATCCTACGTGAATTATATATGTATTGCGGCTGAGCCTAAAACCTGGGATTCGGGTATCACTACGTATCCCTGCTGAGATAGGAATCAATCCATACGTAGTTTTTCAAATACCCTCCATATATAAGTTCAGTCCAGACATAGGGAGGGGTAATTTTTATCCTGTGCTGAGGTCTGGGCCAGGATAGATGATTCCAATGTCACTATGTATCCTACTAAGGCAAGAATCATTCCATACATAGTTCTAAAAGTTTTCTACTAAGGTCGAGTCCTTGTTCAGGGAAACGAGATGGAATTTTTCTTTGATTGATTGGTAGATCGTGGTGTTCAATCTGAATGTCAATACATAAATTATAAGGATTGGAATAAATCCATATGTATTTAGACACACAATATGCTTCCTATACCTATTTGAATCAGGCATAGGGGTAGGGGAATTTCTTTTTCATCCTCTATGGTGCTAGGTATATCATATTCCTTTATGATTTGGTTGTGCAAGGGAACACCTAACGCTGATCCTATTCTCACGTGCATTATAATAAATGTGAGAAATTAAGGGAAATTAGAATCTCCCCCATAGTATAAGGTTATACCGGATATAATAGGGGAATTATTTTTCATGTGATGGATGGGCCAAGAACGATGGTCAAGGCATCACTACGTATCCCACCAATGAATGGGAATCAAGTCACACATAGTTCAATAATTTCATTCTAGTGTCGGTCTGACCCACACAGAAAATAGGGGAGGGTATTACTACATTTTTCTCGCATGAATTTGACCTATACACAATGGGTTGTTAGGTGGAACATTATACCTACCATGCATTTTAACGTATTGCGATTATGATAAAGATTTCATATTGTTTAGAATCATGAAGCAAGGCATTGACATTGTTGTTTAACATCATACAGTAAGGGCAAAGATGTCATGTAGTTTAGCATCATGCAGTAAGGATGAATTTATGTCTCTAAGATGTTTAAATTCAAGAATATTATACATTAGGTAGCAGTTTATATGAAGTAGTTCATCAGAAACTTTGCATTGGTGGGACCTGTGATGAGTTATCCATCCATTTATTTCATGGAATATGCTCCAATAGAGTAGATAATTTGTTTAAATTATGTTCCCTCCCACTTTGGCTCAATATTTTTGGGTTTCTTCCTGAGTATAATTGGTGTTCTAAGGACCAACACTATCTTTCCATTGAAGAAATAATTAAGGAAAACCTTTTTGTTGAAGGCGCATGCGATCTAGTTTTAATATATTTTCAAATGGTATAATGTGTGCAACCTTTTATCATCTAGTCTCTCCAACTCATCGAACTGTTTTTAGGATTTCTCATTCATGAATAGTTGATCACAAATGAAAATTAAAAAACAATTTCACTTGAACTTCAATGGGAAAACCACTTTTCTTACACACACAAGTGATAATGGGGTTTCTTGGGTGGTAGTGCGGGTCAGGGTCTGGTAATCCCATAAAGTAGAGAGGAGCTTGTATAGACATAATTTCTTGTTTTTTCCTATCATCTTCTAGACTATTTTGCAGAGAGACTTGTTGGAAGCCTCTATCTTTTTGTTGGCTGCTGCATGATAATAGGATGAACAGATGACATTGATTCCATATTCTTGGTATAACTTTTCCAACTCAGTAGAGTAGAAGTTGATACCATTGTCTATCAGTATCATGTGAGGGACACTGAATTTGGTAATGATTTTGGATTTCCCAAAGCATATACTTCTTTTTTCCTAAAACTCTTTATGTTCGACAGATTCAACCCATTTGGAGAAAACATTGGTTTTTGTGGGAATGAAATTTAAATTTCTTGGATATGGTGGAAGGATATGGTCCCATGACATCCATCCCCCATATAGAAAAAGTTTAGGAATATATTTCTATGATAAGTAGTTGGAGGGGTTGGTGAATAAAATTTTCATGAACATGGTAGGGGTGGAACTTCTTGTTGAATGTGGCATAATCATTTATCATATCTGGGTAATAGTATCCAAGAATTTGAATTTGATGGGAGAGCAGTACTACTGATTGTTGTGCTCCCCATGTGTTGGAATACACTTCAATTATGACGACATCAGTGTCATCTTAATCTATGAATCTCAGAAGGATTCCATCAAGGTCTCATGTTTAGATAACCTTTTATTATTTTTCACCATTGTAGATGACAAAATTGACTTCCCTTATTCGGATATTTTCTCTTCCAACCCAATCTTGTAGATATTACCCCCTAAGAAGGTAATTTCTAATGGGATTCATCTAGAAGGTGGTTTGACTATAAGGCTCTAGAACAGGTCTAATCTCATTGACTTATTCTGTATTGTTCTGAATGAATGACAAGTACATCTAACGATGGAAAATGTTGATGAAACTTTTAGCCTGGTCTTGATCATCCAAGGATGTGCCTACATTTTTTAGTGCATCTTATTGGAAATTTTGTGACTAGGGGTCATGAACCAGTGTTGGTTTTTATGGGAATTATAACATCAAATATTAGATATGATTCATCAAAGGTACAGATTCTTCTTTCTTAATGGAATAGTCACCATTGACCTACTTGATTACTAGCTCTAAATCACCTTTTATCTATAGGCATTCATCTCATCCATGAAGTGCCAGCTCCAGGCCTACAATGAGGGCATAGTATTCTACTTCTTTATTTGTGCTCCCCTCTAAAATGAGGATGATATAAAACAAGATTACATTTTTTGGAGGTATGAGTATAACTCCTAGACCAACTTTGTGGAGCTTGGGATCCTTCATCCTTTTCCTAGTCGAGCTTCTAGAGGCTCCATCAAAGATCATTTCCCATTTGCGGGGGCCTTCTTGGGCAGATAATAATTCTTCATCAAGTATTTTCGTATCCAATGGGGTTATTTCTTCCAAGGGGTTTTTTTCCATAAAATCCAATAATTTCTGTCCATTGATGAATTTCTGGGGCACATACTATATATTAAACTGTTGTAGGATAACTTCCCACATTGATAAGAATCCAGTTAGCTTATAATAGCTAGGTATATACATGATAGGGTTGTAGTGGGAGATCATATGGACCTTGTGGTGCTATAGGTAATGCCTGACTTTCTGAACTGCATAGATTGGGGCTAGGTGGTTCTTTTCGATTATTGAATTTTTAGTTTCATCGTTGATCAATGTTCGACTTAGGTAATAGAGACTTTTCTCACTATTGGTATCATTATTTTTCATGAGGAAAGCACCTAATCACTATTCTAAGGCCATTATATAAACAATGAGTGGTCTTCCATCAAGTGGCAGCATCAGAACTTGTGGGCATAGGAGATATCATTTGACATTGGTTCATGCTTCTTGGTAGTCATTATCCCACTAGAATACATTCCTTCAAGGTTGGCTATGAAGTTCTGAATGTAGTCCAGCTGCCCCTAGAGATCCATCAACATGGTGAGGTTGTGAGGTGGTGACATGAAAAAGGATAGATTTTGTCTTCTTATGATCGAATTAGATGTACCAATGGTGTACGATGAAGATAAGGAATTCCCAATTGTGAAGCCCAAATAAAACATTCAAGAATTCATACCTAAACATTGTTGTTATAGTTTATTGAAGATAGTTTCAAGATCTTTCATGTGGCTTGAGTGATTTCATGATTTAACCACTAGATCATTGATGTAGTACTCGATGAATTTTCCTAGGAATGGATTGAAAATGTGATGCAGAGCACACTGATAAGTAGTGCTGGAACTTTTTAGACCAAATGGTATCACGTTATAGTAGAATACTCCCTAAGGTCATAATTTTCATGGGTTCCTCGTATAATTAGGCCATTTTTATTTGATTGTATCCAGAATATCCATCCATGAATGGAAGGGTGTCATATCTGATGGTCGCATCGATCTGTAATTCTGTGATCAGGATTTGGAAATCAACATTCAGGTAGTGTCGATTGAGGTACCGAAAGTTAATAAAAACTATGATTAGTCTATTATTATTTTTAATAGGTCCGATTTTTGTAATCCATATTATATATTTAACTTCATAGATGAATATAGCTTTTATTAGTTTTTCAACTTCAGCAATTATTTTTGCAGTATGTGTCAGGTGGGTTCTTCTGGAAGCCTGTTTATAGCCACAATGGTCTTTTGGCAGACCTAGGTGTTGAGCGGTGACCTCAAGAATGTGGTCTGGCATTTCTTCAAAGTTACAAGAAAAAAATCTATATTCTTATTTAGGAAGAATGTATATGACTCTTAATACTCAAAAAGAATATCCACACTAATCAGAGTGGATCGTGGGGTGTCTTGGGTGCCTAGGTTTATCTATTTAAGTTCATAGATCGTGGTACAGAGTCCCTCATTGAATGTGGACGGTCTTTTATATATTCTTCTTCATCAGGATCCTCATCATCATATTATTCCTCTTCTGATGAAGAGAGGATTCTCAAGATGAAATCTCTGGTGTTAGGAGAGAAATTTATACTCTGATGTATGGAAACTGAAAAATATCATTTTTCCCCAACTGATAGAAACTATATTTTAATGTCGATATAATGGGGGTGGAGGAGTTTCCTTGATTTTTTTTTGTGAATGGACAGTGTCATATACCTTAGAGAGAAAGGCAGGAACTGTCTTGGGCCGAAAGAACAGTTTGGTATATTTTTTTTATCCTTCACCGTCATCATAGTGGTCACTTTCAGCGTCCATGGACTTAGTGACCTTAATGGAAATCATAAAGATGACCGAGTCTGTATCCGATCATGAACTTATACACTCAACTTGGTTGATGTATAATAGATACTCTTCCCCAAACTGTTTAAGTTGATCAAAAAAATCCATTTCTAGTACATTTGGGACTGTGATCCAATCATAGTCGTCAGCCAAAATATACTTATCTTTCAGTTCATAAAACCATGCATCGATGTAATGCAACTGACATGATTGAAATGGGTATTTATCAGTGTGAAATGTCCCTTTTTCCCATTAGAACAATATTTAACACATTGATGGTTTTTTTTTGAAAATGAGGTACTATTAATGATGAAGATCCACAGCCGTAAAAAAATAGAGCCATGAAGGGAAATTGTATAGCCAAAGTTGGTTGACATCGAAGGGGCCTGAGGCCGCAAGCTGGTGGGCTGCATTGTTTCCTTCCCTTTTGGTAAATGAGAAGGTGCAGCAAGTGAAGCCTTGGCAAAGTGAGCTGATTCTCCTGATGATGAGGCCAAAAGGCTAGAGTCCGGCATCATGGTGGTTAATATCATTGATAACAGTAAGGCAATTAGACTCAATGATGATATCAGCCCATCCAAATTTCATAGCGAGCAGCATCCCTACAAGGATAACATAGGCTTCCGCTACTGCAAGTTCCCATAGGGAATGATGTAATTCATATTTGTATGCAACGATCCGCCCCAGATGATTTCGAGCCAGAAGGCCGAGAGCAAATATCCCATCTTTGGGGAGAGAAGACTCCACATTAATCTTAAGCCTCTCTTCCATTGGGTGTGTCTAGTGAGGGGGACAAGAGGGGGTAACACCCGACATATAGTGTCTGTTGTGGTCCTTCTGTCCCTCCATCCATGAAATTGCTCGTCCAATCCAAAAGTCAGGGGTTTTATGGACATGGTAGAAAACCGAATCGTTGCGCTGAACCCAAATTATCCAGGCCAGGGTGCAAAGAAAACCAGTAGTATACAATGAAAGAGAGGAGGACCAACGCATCAGAAGATCGGGGAGGTCAGATGCAGTGTCCAGGGAGGCCTCTAAAGTTGGGCCCCATTTATTACAAAATTACATAGCTCCCGGGTAGTTAATGATGGCATGCCAAGGAGATTCTGGGATATTTGGGTAGAAGGGGCAGGACTCGGCACGGGCCATATGATAAAAGGCGAGAACGCTCATTGTAGGGAGGGTGCCCGTGCATACCTGCCACTAGAAATGACAGATTTTTGGTGGGACATTGAGCTTCCAAACCGCATTCCATGGTCCCTCATCACGGTCAAGAGAGTGGGTGTCAAGAGCCAGTATGTACCTAGATCTCACTGTGTAATCGCCTAAGGAATCATTGGTCCAGAATAGATGGTCAGGGCCTGCATCAGGGACCCATGAGATACTGAGGATAATTATTTGGTCTCTTTCGTTAAACCAAGTTTGGATCTTTTCCACACACCACCCCGAACCCTGGTCTAAAAGGAGACAATCAACAGTGGTGTATTCAAGACCTGGTTGGGCGGGGGATGTGGCCCGCATACCATACTTATGATACGGCTAGGGTCCCGACAAGATAATGTTTACGATCATACTTTTCCACACTACTAGAAAATTAGAGTCCAATATGTGGTCTCCAAGATATGTTTTGAGCATGATTCCTCCCAATAAATTCTGCCCACATTTTTCATATCACAGTAGAGTTGTGTTCAGGGTTTTAAACTATCCTCATTATAGCCCAACTGACAAAGTGTTCGTAGTGGGAGGGGTTTGACTTCAGATCCATTTTCAATGAAAATTATCCCAACATCAATTCCATTTATCTTGCTAGACCCATATAATGGTTTTATGTTTGTTTTCATGATAGTGTCTTCATCATAATACGTGAAGGAGTTTAAAAAGTTGAATTCTTTGGGATTGGTCTCCATCCGATAGACTTTGGCAGCTTCTACTTTGGCCTTGAATTCTTGGGAACATAGTAAAGCTTTGATGAGTGCCTCCATATAGACTTATGACAAACACAAGGAACCCAGGATCGATAGATTTTTTGGTACCGAGGCCAGCTTCTTAAAAAATCATATTTCTACTCTAATGTTTAGAGCTTCTGGGCATGGGGATTCTCTATCATGGGTGATTTAGGGGCCTGATCTTGGGACTTAGATTTTCTGACATTTGTGACAGGAGCTGACGATGTTGTTGTGATTTAAGAGTTTGGATGAACTGGTCTGTCTATATGCCATAGACAGTTGGACATATTCTCTTCCTCCGATGAATACCCCAAGATGATTGTGCTTCATTAACCTCTTGTAGGGGAAGATAAACACTTTGGTTCATGGTGTGTCTATTGGAGGGTCCTTTGACGAGTTTCCACAACATTAACAGTTTTGTTTAAGGTGTGGTCAAGAATTTTTCTCTTTCCACGATCATACCTTCTTGGAAACCCTCGTCCTATGTGGCCTCTTCTTCTAGATCACCAGTTGAATGCAAAGAATATTGGATTGTTCCTATAGTCTCCATCATATAAGGGTTTCATCAAGTGAGTTTCATTAATGGAGTTGAAGATCAGTTCTTGATCCGAAAATGATCATGTCTAACTATCTTCTTCTAATGTCACCATTTGGTGGGGAGGTGATCATGCTTTAGATTCTAATGGAATAAAGTCTAAAAGATTCATGAACGGTTTCATCATTAGTTCAGGCTCAGCTTCTTGATCCTACTTTTTACCCATTTGGCCCTCAGGGGATTGTAGGGATGTGGATGATGGTTTTGTTGCATTGGGAGATATTGGCAGCACGGTTGGTTGATTTAACTCTGACTAAAGGATTCCATGATCTCATTTCACTATTTTCTAATTCATCCAACTCTAAAATTGTTTCTCTTTTTTTGTGTGACTATTTTCCATTCATCTATCTCTATTGGGTCTAAAGTGGAGTCATACGACACTTGTGCTGGTGGTTAACCAAACACAACATTTCTAAAATCCACCATATTTTGCAGGAGATCCTTGAAGATGAATCAATCATATATGGAATGTACCAGTACTCAGTGGTAGGGAAAATAATTTGGGTGGTCATCGAGACCCACTTCGTTAGCTTGCTTTGGCTCATGTAGCTAGAGCAAGTTGCAATTCATAGAAGATATGAAGTAGCCATGGACTTGGTCATCTCAGAAAAAAGTATAAATTATTTCTTTGTTCCTAGAAAAGATTTATTTTGGAAACCCTTCACTCATCATACCAATGTGGTGGTGGTTTTCATCATCCAAGGGGACCTGCATAGTTTGGTAGAGGCCATGAAGTTGGAGTTGGTGTCGAGGGTGAATTTAGAGTGACAAAAGACACTTCGGTTTTTCTTGTTGTTTTTTATATGGCTGATGGGGCCACTTGGGACTTGTTCTTGGTGCGATGCATGGATTATTCTATCATTTAGACAATGGTATAGAAATCTCAGAACCCGCTTGTGTACATTACTGGGATGAGTGGTGTCCAAAATTCATCATGGAGATTATTGATGCACATAGTGAGCATTTCATCCTGGGGGAGTGGCTTGTTTATGGAGTAAGTTAGGTCTTAAAATCTACTAATGAAGTATAAAACCCTTTTATTAAATCTCTACTTACAGTTCATGAGATCACTGACTGGTGTCTTAGGCAACATCAAATCGAACTAGAAGAAAAACTATCCCCGGAGGTCCTCCCACCATATGATTGAGTTAGCTGGAAATGTAATGTACCATATGAAGGATGGACCCTCCAGAGTTTGCAAAAAATACCTAAGTTTTACTAATTTTGTTGCTCTGGGATTCCCATCATGGGGTCACAATAAGATTCATAGTGCATTAGATATTATTTCACATATTCTGATCCATTGACCACCAAGAATATATGGTTCTTGGAGTTTGGAGGTGGTGGAATATTGTTCACCCAATCAAAGTAAGTTTTATGGTTTTGGTTGTATCAAAGCATGCCACCCTTCCATGTATTCCATTCGTGTTATCAATTGCATGAAAATATTCAGGATCCCATGATGCACATCCTATCGAGCTAGAGCTTGGATGGGTGAAGTAGGAGAAAATACTGGGTCTGCCAGCACTAATGGAATTTGGAGTGGATACCCAGCCATGGGTATCCTTGGTGGGTTTTCCTAAATATATTTTAGATACTTTCCTAGAGGAGTTAAATCTTTATGTCCTTCAGAGGATGGACTCAAATAGCCTGATGGTCCTAGTGCTGGATTGGATGGGCATCTGATCTTAGTTTCATTTACTAGGATGAGTTTTAGAAGAAGGGGAACCACTTTTGGGAACCCCTATTGATGTTTCACATAAGGAATGCATCTGAGAAGATAGTTTCCTCGACGCAGAATGGCATTGATTTTCCTAATCTCTTTCATTTATTCTTCTTGTTTAGTGAATATTTCCTCAATTGTGAGGGACCAATTATCAGGGGGGGAGGAGTTGGGTCATAGATGACATGGAATTTATTAATATCTTGGTGGGGGTTCCCAAGATAGGTATTAATGAGTTTTCTGAGGGTTCGACCAAATTTTGGGCAGCACTCTGATTCCAGGTATGCACACTATCTTGCATGGTGGGGGCTTCCTCTAGGAGGGAACCAACTCCTCTGGAATATTCTCGATTTTTATCATTTCATATGGGATATGTGGGACTAAAATTCACCATGTTTACTGATACATACCACATTGGTTGTGTTGCATCAGGTGTTGAATGGTAGGATATATTTTTGCGTCTTTTGTTTGACTTTATCCTTCCATTATGTGATATTCTTTATATTTCGTGGTGAAGATAAACCTAAAGGGATCCTTGATCTTTCCTTAAAATAATCCTTTGTCTCGGAGGGTATGAACCATGTGATGAGGTCAAATGGGTGACCTCTATTCTCATCATTCTTTCAATACGGGAGAAGATAGATGTCCATTGTGCAGGATTTGGAGGTGCAAATGCCCCCAATCCGATGGGTGGGGTTTCTCTCGTTATTCCATTGAGGTACTATGGACCATATTTGTTGGTCTTATGGTAGAATTGTGAGAAAAAAATGTCCCCTTTCCTCAGGTTTGGGGATATTCCCTTATTGTGGTGGTAGCTGATATAATTTCCACCTTCCTAATTTCACACACTCCCACATGGGTGTGATCCTGGTTTGGAGCTGAGTCTTCACGGGTTTTATTTTCTTTCAAGTACATGAGAACTACTTATTGTTTGGATTCCCTTAGATAGAAATATTTTTGGATGTTATTGTTTTATTTTCTCAGAAGCTTCTCGATGGTTTGATCTCATCAGGCCTAACTCTTTTGAGTCTTACATAAAGACTGTTCTTATTGATAGTTCCACCATTCCTAGAAAGGGATTTCATTTGCTTTCTGCCTTTGGGTAATGACATTAGAATATATAATTTCTAATTAGTTTTTTTAGATGGTATGTGGGGTGATGTGTAGATCTCTATGTTCTCCCAATTCCTAGATAATAACTCTATATGGGGATTCACCAATGAGGCAACACAACTTGTGTAGCGTGTGGAGCCAAGCCAGTTCAAGGCCTTTCTTTACCCTTTCTGATAGTGACTACCATGTAGATAGGAGGGCCTCTAGGTTTATTAGATATCAAATACCTCTAAATATGTTGACATGGTATGCATAACATTCATTGGGAAGGATCATTTTGTTTATTTGGCAGAGAGTTTTCCAGATATTGAGGCAAATGTTATGCATTCATTCCTCAGACAACTCCATTGGTATGTCTAAGTGAGAATTATCCATGGGCCAATACATAACTGGTATATCATCCTTAGCTAGTTGTCTTATCATGAGAAACATATCATGTTGTTGTTTATCTTGGGACTCCTCTATTTTATATGACCATCTTTACTGCTTCTTAATTATTTCATTCCATGATGAAGGGATGGTAGGAGGCTCATTGATATGTGAGCGGCACGGGGGTGGCTTAGAAGATGAGTGTGGCCCTGAACCATCCTCTAGTTTATAAATGATATCACTCAACATAGTCATAGTGTATAACTTGTATAAATCCATCATTCCATGTGCCTTAGTGTAGGAGGTCTTTCTCACATTTGTCCTAGTAAGGGGAGTACCTTCTTGGCGGTGTGAATTTTGATTGTGTGGAGGAACTTTAGAATCAGTACAACAATGGTGAGGGCTACCATTTCAACTAGATTCTCGATTATGGGGAATGTCCCTACAACTTATACCCTAGGGAGGACCTTCATGGGGAGTTATAGTGAGTGGAGGACCATTTTTATCTTTGATTTCATTTAGGGGAGGACCTCCTTGATGGCGACTATGATGGCAAGGACTACTGTCACGACATGATATCTGGCTGTAGGGAGAATTTATGCCATGGACATCCTTGGGAGGGCCTTCAGAACATAATGTAATTAGGGAAGATCCTTATTATTCCTTGATGTTTCTATGCGAAGGGACTTCACAGCAACTTCACTTGTGCGGAGGGCATTCATAATGGTTTTCATCATAGTGAGGACAACATAATGACTTGACATCCGATTATAGGGAGAAGCATATCCTCAGCGTATACCATCGGGAAGAAAATTAGGGTAGAAGAGAAAAATGAGAGGGACTACTTTCTATCTGATCTATTGGTTACGTGGATGGCTACTATGACACACATAAAGTGATAGGCTCTCATGATTGGTCATTCCTGCCTACGGAGTTAGCCCCTGGGGGTGCTTTAGGGACGACCTTCAGAGATGCTGGTAGCAATATTGCAGGGAAGGCCTTTGAAACTACTACTAAAATTTCCATAATTTAGTAATTTAATGTTAGAATCTTGGGCCTCTATTGATATATATTTTAGAGAGTCAAGATCTAAAGCGTCTAGCAGAGTGTAATCATGTATATGCTCTTAGTTTTCTCTTTTCCTTTGGTGCATTTAATTTTTCGGTGCTCTCATGCAGGTAACTGGGGTCGTCTGCTATTGGTAACAATCATCATATATGGTTCCCTATTTTTTTTGTTCTAGTGATTCCTCTGGGAAATATTGATGGACATCTTGATTTTTGGTAGGGATATATGCCTTCCCTAGAGTAGCCACCATGTTGGACCAGAGTCACCCATTTGGGATGATTATTTGTTCATGATCTGGTTGTACCTTTATCATAGGATATTGATGTCAACCCTCATGGATTCGAGTAGGGATTCATACCTTCTACGGAGTGATGAGCCAATTTTTTGGGTAAGCCATTCTGTTATAGGAAACCAGGTCCTGAGCCCGGATCCATGATTTTTATGTCGATGCAATGATACCTTGACATATCTTATTGATATGGTCTAGAATATATGTCTGATCTTCCATCATTTACAAGATGTTTTGAGATACATCTTTGGTTGGAACGGGTATGCAGGCCCATTTTGATGTCAGAGTAAGAGTTTTTTCCTTATCCATTCCTCCATATGTTTCTAGTGGATACTAGTAGTTCTCTTATACTGGGAGAGAGAAATGAGTCTGTCTGTGGTTTTCCTCTCTATTTTCCATCATATTTGATTGGTGGCCTTCACATTTATGAGTAGGAATTTGTAAAATCTCTCTTACCACTATATTTGTCTTATAATATTTGTATGCATCCGTAGAAATTTTACACTACTAATATTTGTTTGATTTCCTATTTGGAAGGAGTTTTTGGTATACATCAGTAGGTATTTTTTCCTATTTGTAGCTGATAGCCATCCTATTTGGATGATGGTCTTCTTGCACAATGGTAAATATTTACATCTACCTATAGTTATCATATCTGTCTACATGGTGGGACTGACGAGCACTGTCAAGAATGTGCACGTGCTCAAATTGTGATACCCTATTTCCATGGTAGGCATGAGTGGAGGGGGAAGAGTTGTATGTTTTACCATTGAACACCATCATTTTTAACGGTGGAGTTCCTCCTTCGGAATCAGGGTGATCACCTTCTCCTGGTTGTATGTTTTACTCCCTCGACAGGCGGCCCAAGGGGCCCATATCCTTGGGACACTAGCAGGTTCCCTGAGCATGAGATCATTTTCAGTGTGAGGATACTTGGTCACTGGTTGTTCGTGGAGATGCTCTCTAGTAGTGGCCCAAGAGTAAGAACCCTTTGAAGATGGGATGATGTCATCAACATCAATTTCATCTGCCTACCAGAGATAATGGAGGTACTTGTTGTCATGCTCTTGAGACAGTCTATGGAAACTGTTCAAGATGACCATTGTGGAAACATTATATTGGGGTGTCAGATATGGTTTAGGATGTTGCTAGAAAGATTATAGAGATTGGAGGGATTGTCTTCCTAGCTCCACCATGGGGAGAGTATCGTTTTCGTATTTTTTTATCAATGTGTTGGATACCCCTCATTGAAGACGCTGGGATGGCGAGGGGTCCAGCTCTTCATTCGAGCCCAAGCTGCCTGCAGGATCGATGAGGTGCATGTCATAATTGGTTTTCATTATCCATTTGGATCAAAGGCTGCTCTATAGAAAATTTATATATATATATATGACATATACAGTGAAAAAAAACCCCGTCAAAGTAGAATCTCTAGATCATATGCATATTTTATGATTCAACATAGCCCACTTTAATTTTTATGAGGTGAAGGGACTTGAGTGAGGTAAATCCACCCCTTGTATGAGGATTCACATTGATTTCACTATTTGTATTTCAGCCTGATGTGACATGTTTGGGGGAATTCCAAATGATTTGACTGGTGACAAGAATTTGTTTGTTTTTATAGAATTTCTAATCAGATTCGCCATTTTTTTAATTTCAACCAAATGTTCACCGCTTATCCATTTTGGGGTGGATTGATTTATGTAGAACCTGTAGGTACTGAGCAGTGTATCCATTTTTTGTACTATTAAGGAGGTACAATAGTCGAATGGTCCCATAGAGTGATTTCTGTGGGTTAAGTGTTTGTTCAATCGGTCCACATGGGATAAGATTCCCTTGGATACTCTAAAAAGGGTAAAATCATGGATGTTGAAACACCCAAAAACCCTTCTATCCAAAATTCATGGACCTTCTTTCCAAAGGAAGACATTAATTGGATGATTATTTGGCCAATGACACTTCATGACTCTACTGGTCGAGAGGATGGGAGTTCGGGTTCATCACACCCTTTTGGTGGAAATTATTGTCTACTCAGGGACTCTATTATAGATTTAATATTTGTTCATATATTCATGAATCATTGGTTCATTCCAAAATTTTATATCCATGGGTTACCCATTGGTTATTGGATCATCATAGATATACATTGTTATGATTTCACGGAGAAAATCTAGGCTTAAGTTGTGTAATGAGCCTCTCTAGAATTCACTATCATCCAGGAGAGACAAAACTGTGTTTGATGTTGGGGTTGGACCAATATAAGTGGCTTCCTATGTATCCTCATGAGAGGAATCATAGTCCACGTAGTTAGGTGTTGCTTAAAAGGAAACATCACCTTTCAAGGTCATGTGGCTGGGACCTATCCAAGCAATTTAACATCATGCGGTGAGGACGACCAGGTGAAAGATGCCTGGTCAAGACATGGTGTGGTACTCATGCCAAGGAAGCCCAAAGTGTCTAGGAGATATGTGGTCTCTTAGGTGGACATGAACTAACCGAGCACATGTACATTAGAATATTAGGGTTGATTTGAGGGTTAGATTTAGACATCAGAGATGCTTCCTGCGTATCCTGATGAAATGTGGAATTAAAGTCTATGGAGTTATAAAAGAATGTGTAATTATACTATATAGAAGCCTAGTATGATGGAATGGTTGTTTGGGGCTTACATATAGGTGTTTTCTATTTTGGGGTCATGATTGGGGCTTACACAATAGAGGATGTCTTAGTGTGGGAGTTTTATTAGGGCTGACACAAGTGATCATCCCTTGAGCTCATGCCTTAGACAAGAATCCTACATATTCTAGTTTAAATTGGAATCTGAGTTCTCATAGTTTGTTAACTTATGGATTACACCTAGGGGGAAGGCCCATTTGATGGTGGAATAATTAGTTGAACCCTTTTTTAAGGGTACTCCACTGAGCTCGGGCCGTGAAGAAGGCGTCCTGCGTATCGTGGATTAAATGGGAATGAGAGTTATCGTAGTTCATTTGAATGGTGGGCGAATGTTGTATCATCAAAAATCCCTAAGCACACGTGATCCCAAATTGGTGTGAGAAATAAGAGGGTGTGATAGATTCACAAAATGCACAATTTCTATACTCCACTAATGGAAAAGGAGGAGGATGATGGTAGAATAGGTCGTTGCTATGAGCTCGACGGGAGAGGGAATGAGCAATGGGTGTGTCAATTCCATTATTTTCTCCCATGCAAGCCGATGGTGGGTGAGGGAGAAAAGTAATGAACCTTTCAACGTGAGATGAAATTTGAAGTCATTTGGTATGTCTCTCATAAGTATAGAGATTTACCTTAGTGGGAGTTCCCTAGAATGGGTTCTAGGAATGGGGAGGAATATATACTCTTGTCAAAAGGAAAGGAAAGCAAGATTCCCTCAATTGATCAATGTTCTTAATTGAATGGAAAAGAATGTGATCACCCTGGATCCCAAGAACGGGGATGTTCACATTTTTAAACCATGTTTGGACTCTGGGTTACCCTGGGAATGTAGAATTAGAGACATTATGGGGGTCCCAACCATTGTGGGGACATCCTTTACGACTACACTTACCTTGGGTATGTAGACTCTGATGATCTCACTAATGAGCTCAATGATCTGATCATGTGTGTTTGGTGTCTTGGGAGGAGGATTTGGACAAATGAAAATGGACTAGTTTGTGAATGAGCGATGGAGGACTGGACAGTATTTGGGGTTCATGATTGGAACCAAAGGGAAGGAAACCTGAACAGACCCTATTCCACATACTATTTTCTCATGCGGGATGGGGGTAGCCCCATAGGGAATAATGTTATGTGGCTATAGGGGTTATCCACATACCAAATAAGTACCCTAAAATGGTTTGGGAACATCGTGTACAATTGTTGTACATGATCCTAGATGTGGTCCGCCACACAGATTCAGTTTCCATCCATATAATGATGTAGTATATAGCATAGGGTTCGATCCGCATAGCGATGCACTATAAAGAGTGCTACATTGAATAAGGTTCTTGGAACCTATGGTTTGTGCGGAGTTCATCCTTGATGAATTTACTGTTTTTGATTCCACTAATTTTGTTCATGGTTCACTAATTATTATTATGTTCCTTTATTTTATGGTTCGTGGCTAGTTATACCTATGGAAAATTGGTTCATGATTCACACTTCATTGATGATTCAAAATCGATATTGGAATCTTCCTCATATTTGGATTCTTTATTCTAGTCTCTAGGGTATGCTTCTTTGTCTCTTCCACCGATCTCCACTCTCTCTTTGTTGGTTCTATTATTTCAATTCCTCCTGTGTCCCATTTAGAGAGCACTTTGGAAATTATATTTGTGGGCATGTGGAACCATTTTTGGAAGCCCGTGATGATATATATGAATACATGGAATACACTATCAACTAGGTTTTGTAGAGGATATGTTTCATGGGTCATAGTTTCTAGATCCCTTCTAGCTTGCTTTGTTTTCAAACTCCTATGTTCGTAGAACAGTATGAAGATGTCATTTCTGTGCTTCATTCCTCCAATGAAACGATTTGTGGCATTCTGTGTTTTCTGGCCATCGCCATATGGGCCAGTGCCCCACGGGTCCTTCCGAGTACTGATGGCTCGTGGTTCATGTGCTCTATGAACATTTCATGATGACGATACAGAGGACACTTAAAATTCTTAAAAAGTTTAATTTCTTTATGTTTCTTCTCCAATTTTCAATTTAATTTGCATCCATTTTCCTTACTGGACTTATAGGAATGGTTTCATCTTTGGTAAAGTGATTACTAGAGTATTTACTTCTCCTTTCGATGTTTTCAAGACCCTACATGGTTACTATTGTTATAAAAGAATCCAGACATTTGGTAAGGGGAATTTTCAAACCCAACACTCTTAATTGGGTTTTCTCTCTTTCAATCAATTTTCAGTAGGTGTGTTCCATTAATGTTCTATAAATATTATTTATTTTTTCCTTAGCTTTTATTTTCAAGGATATATAGGATTCTAATCTGGTTTTATGAAAAATGCAATGAATTTTCCAAAATAAACTCCTCTTTCAAAATATACATCCTTTAATTCTCATGATAATTTTTCATCTTCAGTCAAGATTAATGATTCTAATATCAATTATGTTATTAACTCTTTAATTTGGGATCCCCATTGATTATGTAAGAATTTATTATTTTTTAAATTAAACTCATTCCTTTCCTTAGGTTATTTGATGTCCATGACTGATATATGTTCTATGTGGCATTCCTGATAATGTAAATGTTATAATGTGATGGGTACGCCTAAAATTATACAGGGAATGTAAATTTTATGTTGTGATGGGTTCACAAATAATTTTATATAACTAGAATGCATTTGTTACTATTACAAATAAAGTGATATAAATTGAAATATATGTTTACATGATGTTATATTTGTTCATAACTATGTGTAGTATTTGATCACTAAGACATGGTGTTTCATTTTTATGTATTCCCACATTCCATTCCATTATCTAATATTTCCTCTCAATATTATGATTATGACACATTTCTTATGTTATTTATGATGATTATGCCCAGCCATGTTTTGTGTCACTTATTCATCCACATACTTGGATTTAATCTCTCAACTTCTTTTGATATATATCCTTAGGTGAATACTTCTACTATGGAGAAATAAAGGGACAATAAGAAGATAATTATTAAGGAATTAAATAAATTTTTTTATTATGTAAATGTTATTTATGGTCCAAATTTTCCATAGAAACTAAATCCTTGGAGTCTAGTTGATTAGCGCTTTTATGTTTTTTATCTTTAACATTATGTAATATCTATGTCAGAAAATATTGGTCAAAAAGTTGATATTAGAACACATTTTGGTTAATTTGGATGATAGGATTATAGAACCTTAGGGATAACCCTTAGTATGAAAATATGTAAATTTAATCACCCAATAATCTTCGTTTATAAAAATTCTAAACATAGGGATCCCAAAAAATATACCTTCATAGTTAATTGCACAAATCAATAAATTATTAATTTATGACTTGTTTACATACATATTTTACAATCATTTTATATTTTAGAAAATGGTGGGAACAAGGATAAAACATGCCAACAACCAATGAGAGAGACAATATAGTGATTGTTGGAACAACATCCATAATTCCTAGGGAGGTCTAGTTCAAAACATTATAGAAATTCTTACCCAATTATCCCAGGATATGAACAGTAACCTTGATAATGTAGAATATCCCCCTTCACCTAAGAGGGTGAAACTGGATATTGAGTTATTTATGCGTCAATGACCATCAATTTTAGTTAATCTTATGATCCACTAGTCATGAAATAGCGGGTCAACTAAATAGAGTAGATCTTGTGGATACTTAATTGTTCTGAGATTGATAAGGTGTCTATGGTTGTTTACCATTTATATAGAGAGAATGACAAATGGTTGGAGTTCATTTAGAACACCAAGTTGAAGGTTGAAATCGAAGAGATTGAGCGGTAATACTTTGAGATAATGTTTCTTAACAATTATTTCCATATAAATATTTATACAAAGATGGATAGAAAATTAATAAAGCTGAATCAAAAGAAAAGTGAATCTATCTTAGTCTAAGAAGAAAATTTAACAATAATTTCAAGGTACAATTTGGGCTTTGTTATCAATAATGATATAAAAATTGATAGGTTATTTAGTGGATTAAAACCACACCTTGTAAAGGTTCTTTAAATTACATACCTTTGGTGTTATGAAGAAATTTTTTGATGTCCTCTCAATGTGGAGATGGTTTTTGGAGAATGGTCCCACGTATATGTTGATAAAAATTGAAAAACATGAGTTTCAATGTAGTTTATTTAATTACAAAGGTGGAAATAAAACTCATCCACCCACATGTTAAAAATGTGGGAAGAAGAATCATGTGAATTTTCTTAAAGGTTGAGGGAAATACTTCAAGTATGGTAGATAAGGCCATGATGATCTTGAATGTCAAAGGGACATGAGGAAGGAGGAAATTGTGGTTGTGAAAAGGAGATAACCAACCATAGTTGAATGCATCAATATTAGGGTGCAAGGGAACTATGTAATCTGGAGTACTAAATCGTGGTCCGTCGTGGGTAATCATCCTTTGTAGATAGAAAACAAAAAAGAGAAATGAAATAATTATTCCATCACTATATCTCAGGTGGAGCATGAAATTGATTTGGTGATAGGTACATTGGTTATTCATTAAATAATAGAGAACTTACTATTTGATTTTGGTTTTATTAATTATTTCATATCTTGCAAGTTTATTACAATTATTCAAACACTATCTCAAAATTTTGAGGTTGAATTATCTATGAGATTAGAGAATGGGGTATTATTTCACACAAGGTATATATCTCCTTATTGATTTTTTTTTGGGACCAAAACTCCTATAAAATCTGGTCTTACATCATTTGGTAGAGTTTTATTCTATTTTTGGCATGGATTAGTGATAGAGATAATATTTCCACTATTTTCATATGTATTTTAAGGATTTAAACCCCACCAATGTGTCATTTCATGTGAAATTGCATTGATTATTGAATTTCGGTATGTTTTGAGCTTGAAATAAAATATTTTATAATTAAATAAGTTTAAATATTTCCAATAAATTCTATATTTTATGATTATAGTTAAAAATCACTTCACACCACAAGCAAAGCACAATGGCATGACCCAAAATTTTGCTGAAAAGAATCAATGCTGGAAAAAACTGAAGCAGAAAGATTACACATAGTGTAAAAGAGTTACACATAATGACTCTTTCAAAAGATATTTTTTGTTTCATAAAAGTCATGAAGTCACTAAACCTTGTGAAATACCATTACATGTCATGTAAATACATTACAAGTTGTTACATTTTCAGTGAGAATATTTTGATAAGATTATGACGATATGTGTGATGCCTAAAATTTAGAGGATTACACGTCATGTAACCTAGTTGCAAATATTGTAAGTGTCAGTGTGAAGGAAAAATTAAATGCAAATGTGGATGAGTTATTTACAAGATTGGATATAAAAGGAACCCCTTGGATGACATTCCAAGGGATTCTGGTATGAGATAGAGCATTGTGACACCAAGAGAGAACATACAAATGATCCAGAGCCTCGCTTCGCCTCCATTTTTTCTCAAGAGGGAGTCTGGAGATTGACATAATTATGATGATTCAATCTCTCAATACTATAATGGAGAATATGGATCATCTCATGAAATGCATGATTATTTATAGAGTGGTTGTAGATGTTGATAACTGATATACACTCTCTTTTAAGTTGCGAACTTATTGGGTAATATCTGTCTGAATTTCACATGAGCATATATTTTTGATAGAATGTGGTTGATTTATTTATTTAATATATATTCAAAAATATTTATTGGATGGTCGTTCTTTCTATAAAGTACATTAATTCACTCCAATATTTAAATTTCATCCGGGAGGTATTTCCATTGAGCATACTGGTTTCAATTAGGTTTGATATCTTGGAGGTCTTCATGTAATTTAATCAATTCTATAAGTAGAAAAAAATAATATTTACCTATTGATGTGATGTCTATTTAACTATGGGTGTTTACCTAGGGGTACATGGGAGTGCATTTAGAAATTCATTTGAGAAATATTTTTAAACAAAGAAGAGGGTAGTGTCTGATATTTTTAAGATAGTTCGTGACCACTGTTATATTTCTGATTTCAGACCCATTAGGTTTTATATAAATTTTATGTCTTTCACTTTATTTTTCATTCCCATTTATTTTTAATAATATTTTGTATTCAAAAATTTATTCAAATTACAAAATTTCATTTCATGCAAAAAAATATAATAAAGTGAGAGTCTTGCTACTAAAATTACATCCTCTTCGAGAGACCATAAAGGGACTACTATATTGAATTTTTCTAGGGTATAAATTTATTTATTGGGATTTTCGAATAAAAACTGATCACATAAACTACCACCATTTATAAGGAGGCCTCATGAGTTGATTTTATAGAAATTGTTTTTTCATGACCAAAAATTCTGACCCGAACTTGTTACATTTGGATACTAAAATTGATAGAAAATTTTACTCTATAGTTAGAGCTACAAAAATCTTACGTCCCTAATTTTTTTTCTTCCACAAACACATTTATAAGGAACATGGTTGAAACTAAAATTAAAATGTCTTAAAATAGAAACTTGAAATAATTGGATTCATCCTCGGATGAAAATCAAGATAATCTGATGGAATATCAAGACGCACCTACTGTGTTTGAAATCAAATATATTTTCATCCACCAACATCCAAAATTTAATGGGATTCCAGGTGAAGAACCACATAAATACCTCCATCAATTCAGCTATATTTTTTCCAACATGAAACCACAAGAAGTAAATGTAAAAAAATTAAATTGAATTCATTTACATTTTCGTTAAATGGGGCTTCTAAAGAATGGTTATTCTATTCACATTAAACATTTAATTGAGGATTGAATTAATAAAATAAATATTTTCATGACATTTTTCCCAGTCTCAATAATATATTCCATTCAAAAAACGATTTGTGGTATTAGGAACTCAAGGTGAAACATTTCATGAGTACCAGAAATGATTAAAAATACATTTTTAGCTTCCCTCATCATTAAATCAGTGATAAATTCTAGATTAAATAATTTTTAATGGACTTTTCCTTTTTGATATAAGAATTATTGATGTTTAAGAGGGAGTTTCTTTAGTTGGAAAAAAACCAATTTTTTCTAGGATATTAATTTCAATCATATCCCAAAATGGTCAACTATTTGGAATAAGAGGACCTCTTCATGTGAAATATACCCAAGAATTTATCACTAATAATCCTGGAAACAACATCATTACAGCTCAGCTCTCTGATCTTACCATCATGATGATATTGACGATGTTTTCTAACAAAGTACCAACACAGAAAACACATGAATAAACCTTTCAAATGAAATTCTACTATGGAATTGGTTCTTCTAATAAATATTTGAGTTACCAATGCCCACAAATTAAAAGAATTATAAGAACTACAATGCAGATTTTCATAGAAAACACTTTCAATAAAACCACACAATTCCATTTCAAAATAAAAAAAATTAAATAATAGATGGAATACCACTCCAATAAAATATTTGGTAATCCTGATCAACCAAGAAGATTCTTCAAAGGAAAATCATGTAATTTGGACAAAATATATATCAATGAGAAAGCCAATGATCATTATGGAAGTAATTATCAGCCTTCTACTCCAACTAAAAAATTATAGAGAACCCTTGAAGAAGAAATAAAACAACAACAAAATCTATTTAATACATTGATGAATCAAATGGGTCAACTTTCCGATGATGTTAATTGCATGAAAAATCAAATTAATGGTGGCTTAACATCAAAGCCTTATCTTAATTTGAGAGATATGGGAAGGAAAATGGGTGTGAAATTAAACGAAAGAGTTTTAAAGAATATAATAACCCTCAATCTAAGAAACTCCATCATACTACTAACACTATTAATGTGATTCCCACCAATGATGGAAATGATGGAAATTCTAAATTTTCATTGAATGGAAACACAAATTCGAGATAATAAATTTTGTTTAAAATAACAAAGAGGTATTGAAAGAAGAAGTATGACCCTTTTGTTTCTCAAATAAATTTATAGAATATCCCTGAAATGTTCAATCCTCCACTACCTTACCCATGTAGTGAACCACCATTGAAGTAATGTTTTGAAAAAGAGTATGAAATAAAGGATTTGAAATATATTAAAAAATTTCATGTCAACATAACTTTTAATGATTTTATGAAGAAAATACCAAGGTATGCTATGTTTTTGAAAGAAATTTTTACCTAAAATAAATAATTTAAAGTAGGTGAAGAATTATAATTTGGGAGAAATGATTCATCCAAGATTCCACATGCTTTCCATTTTAAATGTAAATACATAGGAACTTTCACCATTCCCAACACCATTGGAAAATTTGAATTCATAGATGTCATGCTTGATTTAGGGGAATTATTCAATGTTATTCCACATTAGATTTAATCGTCTATTCAGGTTGTAGAATTGAAATCATCTAGAATTATCATTTAACAAGACTACTGAAGCACTACCAATCCTGCTAGAGTTATAGAGGATGTTCTTTTTTATTTGAGAGACATGATTTTTACTATGTATTTATATGTATTATACATGGAAGATGATCAGTTTAGTACCCATGAGACTCCCATTCTAGGGAGTCCATTTTATAAATATATAAAAGTAATCATCAATTTTAACAAATGAAATCCTAAACTGACATTTTTAGGATTTTTTTTCATTTAAATATTTTTAATTCCATCAAACACCTAGTTGAGGATTCATCCAACTAGGTAAACATGATCGATTGGTTTTCTAATAAGATGTTCTCTGATATTTCATGTGATGAAATATGAACTACTGATTTAAAAAGATAAAAAAATTTGTTGCTAAATCTGATAAATAAGAGGTTTAAAGGGATGATTTTAATGTGTCTTGGGGAGTTGGGATGACTAGTTTAATCATTGTTGAAGATGATTTTATTGAAACCCTTGAACCTTTAAGTGGTATTCAGGGAGAATTTTTAAATTTTGTACAAAAAACAAATCTAGATAACATTAATATTGAACGTCATATTGAATTTTCTTTTTAAATATGGTGCTTTAATGAAAAAGTTAACCACTTATTAGTGTATTTTAATCAATAAATATACCCCACCTGTGTTAGAGTTGAAACCACTTCTTGAGAACCTCAAATATGGTTTCTTAGGTGAGAATGAACCATTCATTGTAATAATTTAAAAATATTTTTCAGGGGACTAGGAGAAAAAACAATTAGGAGTACTCAAGTACCAAAACAATTTCATAGGATGGAATTTCTCTAATTTAACTAGAATCAGTCCTCAGTGTGAATGCATATAATTTTGATGGTGGAAAATTCTAAACCAATGATACTATTTCAAAAGAGATTGAACCCCACACTTTTTGAAGTTATCAAGAATTAATTCACCACCCTGATAGAATCTTGAATTATTATTCCCATATCTGATAATCAATTGGTATTTTTGGTCTATGTTGTTCCCAAAAAAGGTGTCTTTAAAACCTCAAGGAATGATTTTGGTGGGATTTTCCCAATTTGACAGACAAATAAATGTACAATGTGCATTGATTACAGATAACTAAACAGAGTGGAAATAAAAAGGCCACTTCCTATTGTTATTCCATGATCATTTCCTTAATAGACGAGTTGGAAAACCCCATTATTGTTTTCTTGATGGATTCTCTAGTTATTTCCAAATACATATCTCCTTAGAGGATCAAGATAAAACCACTTTTACATGCCCCTTTGGAACCATTTCTTATATAAGTATCCCATTATGTTTATGTAATTATCTAAGAACTTTTAAAAGGTATATGATGAAAATATTCTCTTAATTTATATAGATATGAATACATGTTTTTATGGAGGAATTTACTTTGTATGGATTATCGTTTAAATGTTGTTTGAAATGTTTGGATCATATTCTTGAACATTCATTGATAAGAATCTTGATCTAAATTTTTAAAAATTATATTTCATGGTTATTAAGGAAATGTTTTGTGGTAATGTGGTGTCTCTAGATGAAATTCATGTTCATCAATCCGTGGTTGAGTTTTTTTTCATTTCTATACCCAAAAAAGTGAGAGATGTTTGATCCGTCCTTGGTCTTGCATGTTTTTATAAGAGATTAATTATGCATATTAATATGATTTCACTTCCATTATCATGATTTATCTATAAATATGCCCCATTAATCTTTGAATATAATTACAAACATGTCTTTAGTGAATTGAAACAAAAACTAATAACCCCTCCGATTGGTCAACCACCCAAATGGGGCTTTACTTTTGAAATCATGACTGATGAATATGAATTTTCCTTTGGCATAGTGTTAAGGAAAAGGATTAAAAAGAAATCCCTTGTGATTTCCTATTACACAAGAACTTTATATTAGGACCAATCAAACTAAACAAAAAAATGAGAAGGTACTACTTCTTACTTCCTTTGCTTTGCATATATTTAGATTTTATCTACTGGGAAGTAAGGTGATTATTTTCACAGATCATTCTTTAATAATAATTTTTATGAAGAAACATGATTCAAAACCAATACATTTGAGTTGGATAATTAAATTAAAAGAATTTTATGTTGAGATAAAGGATAAAAAATAAGTAATATCCTTTTTCAAGTCATTTTAGGAATATAACATCTATTTTGAATGGAAAACATAAGATCTATCCAGCAATTAATGAAACCATTCTATATGAGGAGTTATTTTATTTTCTAATTGAAATATCATGGTTTTATAATCTTGTTAATTATTTGGATGCTGATGAAGTTCCCAACTAGTTTTCCGAGAAACAAATTGATAAGAATGTGAGAGATTCAGATAATTACATTTGGGATGATCCTTACATGTGGCACATTGGATGTAATCAAATAAATAAGAGTTGAATTCTGAATTCAAAATCTCAATCCAACCTATATTTTTGTCACACTTTGAACAGCGGAGGACCCTTTGGGCCATAATAAACTCCAATAAATGTTCTTGATTCTGGTTTGTTTTGGCCTAACATGTTTTTAGACACTTTTGAATTTTTTAGTACATGTAAAAAAGTTTCATCTCCAAGGAATCATTTCCAAAAGGAATGAAATTCCACAACAACCTCTTTTGTTTTTTTATGTATTTGAAGTATGTAGATTGGATTTTGTGGGGCCTTTTCAAAATTATTTTTTTTTCTTTAAATATTTCTTACTATTGATTATGTCTCCTTGTAGTTAGAGGCTATTCCCAAAATAACTGATGACGCCAATATTGTGTCGAAATTTGTGAAAGGAAACTTATTCACATGATTTGTATTTCTAATTTTTCTTATTATGGATCAAGGTTCTCATTTTTTTAATAGGAAAATTTATTCTATTTTGAAGAAAAAATGGAGTGAATTATATGGTCTATAAAACCTATAATCCTCAAACAAATGGAAATTATGAGTTCTTCAACAAAGAAATAAATCAAATTCTAAAAATACTATACTGCCAAATAAAAAGGATTGGATTATGAGACTAGATGATTAACTTTGGACCTATAAGACTACATTTAAAACCCCAATAGGCATGTCACTATTTATATTTGTCTATGGAAAGACTTTTCATGTACTGGGCGAGTTAGAAAAAAAATTGGGATGTCAAAAAATTTAACATGAATCTTTTTTCTACTGGAAAATAATGAAATCTTTGTCTTCAAGAGCCGGATGAGATAAGAAATAATGCATATAAAAGTTATAGTTTATACAAGGAAAGATACAAATTCATTCATGATAGGATTATTATTAACAGTAAATTCATGGATGGGAAAAAAATTTCTGTTTTATTTCTGATTTAATATGTTCCAAAAAAAATTGCTACAAATGTTCATGACCTTTCATTGTTTCTAAGGTGTTTTTTTTTATTTTTTTTTTAATGCAGATAAAAGAACCAAAAAATGGGACACCAATCATAGTTAATGGGAATAGGTTGATATTTTTTAGAGAGAATTTTCTAGAACTTCAAGGGGAGGAGATCCATATTCATGAAACTGAATATAATTGAATCCAAGTTGTGTACTTCCATATCTCTTTTTTTGTTATGTCATTAATTTAATGATTTTAAATCTAATATAAAATTATTTCATAGTGATGAAATTTCACATAATAATTACGGTATAATTCCCATGTTGTTTAGAATAAGATTCGATGTTCTTTCCTTGGATTTTTTTTTCAAATTTTTTCTTAATTATTTGTATGTTTTATTTTTATTTTTTAAAATTATATGCATTTTATTTTCAAATTTATGGTGTTTTGTATAAAATTTTATTAAAATACAACAAAAGGTGAGGTTAGATAATTATCGATTTCAATTTTTAATATCATGCCAATAATTTAACCAATTGATCATTTTAAACTGAACATAAATGAATGCTGAAAATGATATTGGTTCATGTTAAAAAAATAAGGAATTTCATTAAAAGGATACTTATTTTTGAATATCATTCTCCATATCACTATATTTATGAATTCAATTAGCATTCATGTGAGGATTCTAAACCCATTTTTAAATCTTCTTAAAATTCACCTCTTTTCTTTAGAGAATTGATCAATGCATGATTGAACCAGAAATTTATTTATTTATATCAAAACATGAGTGCTGGGGTACTTGTGATTAAAATGATTGAAGAATTTATTTGTATTTTGAGTCCCCCTTCTTCATGATTAAATTTTTTATTTTGGACTTATTTCACATTTGAACTTTTGTAAGACCGTAGTATCCATATAGAGTATGTTAGGTTATCTACATCAAAACATAATTTTCCCTTTCTAACTGGCTCTAGAAGTATAAATCAATGTTCTAGTTGAAAATAAATGTGAGGTGAAGATGAATTAGGATATGTTACCTCAATTGGGGTTGGTTTGGGTAGAGATTCGAACATTGATGAGTTGTTTTCTTCTACTGGGAAATATTTTTCTTAGAGTGGTGCCCAACTGGAGATCTCAAATAAAATAGATTTGTGCCTGTTTTGAGATCTTAATGGAATAAAATCATTCCCTATATAGAGAATTCCAAAAAAAATAAGGCAGAACTAAAAATTCATTTTTTTTGCTAGAATATTATTATAATGTGATGCAAAAGAGATTCCCAAATATTCTCAGAGATTATTTTATTCAGTATAGAGTAAGAAGGAGACCATACTTGAGTAAAAATTAGATTCATAAGAGCCAAAACCTCCTTAATAGGCCCCATAATTTTATGAATGTAAAACACACCAAACATAAGCCACAGAACAACATTAAAAAGTCATCATGGTAATAACATGTTGTTTTCTCAAATCGGGTGGAGGTGTAGAAATTTATCAAGACTATGGTGATTCTTTTATGACTTTAGATGAGAAAATCCTTTTTCAAAATACTGATTTGGGTGATTAATAGAAAATTAATGTTAGTTACATGTGTTGTGTGCATGGGAGAAAAAAATAAGTATAAATTGATTGAATGACCTAAAATGAGAACTTTAAATATATGTTTTTTATGAGGGAAGAAGTGTTTTATTTTTTGTGATAAATGGGTGAACCCCATTAGTTTGTGTTTTTAATATTCCTCAATTTGATTCTCACCTATCTCAAAGTTCAAGTGATATGTGTGGGGTAATTGGTAGAGATAATATTTCTACTATATTTCATTTATATTTTTTATAGATTTAAACCATAACAATGAGTCATTTTATGCGAAATTGCACAGGTTTTTAAATTTTGGGATTTTTGAGTGTAAAATTGAAAAATGCACATTTATAGAATTTTAAATATCATCAAAAGATTATATATTTTAGGATTATAATAAAAATACAATTCATGCAACAAGTGAATTAGAGAAGTGTGACATCAGATTTTAGAGAAAAGAATCAATTATCGAAAAAAATAAAGCAAAATTATTGCACATCATATCATATAGTTACACGTCGTGAATTTTTTCAACACAAAAATTCCACATAGTACCATTCAGGAATTCATTGAATGATATGAAACTCCATTACACATCATGTAACTACATTACAAGACGTGACATTTTTCAGGACAAGATTTTGAATATATTACGTAGAGATTCATGATGCCTGAAATTTGGAGGATTAAATGTCATGTAACCCAGTTATATGTTGTGTAAGTGTTAGTGAGTAGAAAAAAATAAATGCAGTCATGGACGATGTTGTGATGGGATTGGATATAAAAGAAGCCCATTGGCTACGCTTCCTAGTGAGTCTATAATGAGACTGATTAGTGTGACACCAGAAGACAACCTCTAAATGATACAGAGCCTTTCTTCAGCACCATTCTTCCATCGGAGGGAGTGAAGATAATTAAATCCTTATGAATATTCCATCCATATATGTTGTAATGGAGAAGATAGAGGTTTATCAAGAAATACATTTTTAAGCACTATGTGGTTAAAGATGGTGACAATAGATGGACACTCTCTTCCGAGTTGTGATGTTATAGTGTAATATCTTTTGAAATTTCTCTTGAACATAAATTTTTAAATTAATTATTATTTTTTATTTAATGAATATATATTAAAAAATTGAATGTTTTTCAGTCTAGGAATTAAATTAATTTACTTCATTATTTATATTTATTTGGAGAGGTCTTTCTGTGGAGTATAGTGATTTCGAGTAGGTTTGAATGCATTGACGTCTTAAAGTAATTTCATAGCTTATATAGGTAGGAAAAAACTCATATTATGTTCATGATATGTTGCCTAATCAAATATGGGTTTTCACCTAAGGTTCCTTGGGTGTATTTAGAAATTTAATTGTGATATATTTTAAATCAAGGAATAGGTGAGTGTTTAAAATGACCTGAGCATTACATATATGAATAATAATTCATTTTCGATGACTGTTCATTACATTTTAAAAATTCATTCCTAAGGAACATAATAGTTTAGTACCTTTGGAATCATGGAAAACATTTTCCTTACTTGTGAAAGATATTAAAAATCTCCCATAAAGAACTCCCTCTTCAGTACTCCTATATAAATGATCTATTTATAACCATAAGAATAGAAACATAAGAAAGGGAGATCTTAGATGCTTAGTAAGCGTAAGAAAACAATAAATGAATATATGAATGTAAAAAAACAAGAACATGAATTTTGAATATCTAAATCAGGAGTCATGAAATAAATCTTAGTTATTCGTAAGGGATAAATCAGAAAATAACATTAACCATGATAACCTATAAATGGAATAAAACAAAAACATGTGGAAACACATAATCATAGAAAATAATTTTAATATTTTCCATGGATCGTATCCAAGACCATCATAGCTGAAAAATTCCATTACTGAATTGAGTTCACTCTTCATTCCAGCCCTGTATTACTAAACCAGATATACTTGACGTTTTAGCCCTTTATTACTGAACAAGATTTATGTTTTTTTCCATTCATGTCTATATCATGAGATATAAATCTCTACCCAATGAATTGGATGTATATATAGGTCCCAACCATCTCATAATAAAATCATTCTTTAATGATCCACAAAAACATAAACCATTCATCATAACATAACCCAATGAAAACAATAGGTTTCTTAAACATCATTCAATCATAATCAATGTAAAATAAATGGTTTCATAAAAATAATTCCATTATAAGCACAATCAAATAATATTAACAATAGGTATAGAAAAATAAATCTATTTCATCTTATATAGAAAATAATTTAGATAAAATAATATAAATTATTTCATGGGGAAAATATCCTTTCTTCTTCACAAACATTTTCATTTTTCAAAAATTCCATGAAATTTTAAAAGAAATAAATTTAATTGAAAATACAATTTAAATATTTTAATGGTTTATGCATGTAAATAAGGCATTATTAAATCATATGAATCCATTCATGCGGTATAGAAAAAAATTCCTCTTACTTTTGCTGGAAAAGTCACAAAAAAGTACCTTGTATCGAATAACCACCAAATATTACATCCATACTATTTAGTAAAAGTTAAATATTGGGTAAAATTTACTTTAACAAATTTTAGAATAATATAAATAATATATAATATTTTGGAAACATGGATGTGGATGATAAATACACCCCAGTAAATAATTACATATAAACAATCTTAGATAATAATGAGATTTCAAAATAATCCAATACATTATGTCTGATATCCTTTGTTTGTATCTGACCCTCCTTTTTGATGATTTAAATAATGTTATTAACATTTTCCATAATCATAATAATTTTTATGATATCTTATATGATTATATTATAATTTTTTTGTTAGTATCATTTCATTATCACTCGTTATTCAGATATTAACTACTTTATGTTCTTATTCATGTTTTTCAAATACGTTCATGTTACAGTTTTTAGGATATATTTATATCATTCAAAAAATGATATTAGTATAATATATATCATATTTATTCATTCAATTCATGTATATAATCATGTTTTAATGAAGATCATATAGAATTAATTGCAACGCATCGTGGAGATGGTAGGTCGTACAAACGCACGAGGGACGATATCATTCACTTAATGGTCAAAAGGTATGGAATTGGATGGCATATTAATTATATAGAATTATTATCATGTTATAATAATTATATTAATCAATTATACCCACATTATACCCATCCAAATTAGGTATTGATGAATGAAAAATTACACCATGATGTGGACATGGTAAGTTGTACGTACGCACGCATGGTGATATTTTTATTCATAGGATGGATAAAATGATGTGTAAGGTTGTCCCATAATTATAATAACATTTAAGAATGTATAAGTTACTAGATTTATTATTTATTAAGGAAGAAACATAATAAGATGAAGTAGAAGAGGAAATGAATTTTGACAGAGGTGATAAAACAATTACCTCTTTTGAGTATCTTCTTTTAATTTTCACAAAAGGTATCCTTTTGTTGGATTAATGCCAAAAGTGTGGTATCTTGGAATAGTGTATGGATGTTGGAATATTATTTGAGTATAAGTTGAATTATTCAAGGGGATTGAGATGTCTGAGTATGTGGATAGATGTGGTGGCCATTTGTAAGTGGGAGGAGGGTCACTTTTAGAAAGTCTTGAAATATTATTTTATAATAAATTTATTTTCAAATTATTATACCTCAAAAGTGAAATTTTCTGGGATATGATTCATATTGTACTAAATCTTCTAAAATAATAGGTTTTAGAAATGTTTAGGTCACAAATTTAAACTTATCTTTTAGCTTTAATAGTTAGTTAAATAAATTAATTATTACCATGTCTTCTAATATTTTTGTACTATATGGTTAACATAGTTACTATAAAATTCCAATAGAACCTAAAGTGTCTAATTAATTAATTTTTTAACACTATATAAGTCATTTTACAGAATATAAGTTTCTTTTTACTGTTATGTCATTTCAAAAAAAAATATTTTTTAAAAAATCACATTTATGTCAATTTTTACACTAATTAGTAACTGATTTTTGATATAGTAATAAAAACAAGATTCTTTAAAGAGAAGAATTATGTCATATCTAAAATATAAATTCTATCCAAAAAATTCGTTTATGGCATAATTTCAATTATTTTAATATTTATAATAACATTTATTTCAATCATTTATTAATAAAGTAATCACTGCATCATCATTATGTCATAAATAAATTTATTTATATATAGTCTCAAAATCATAAATAAAATAACATGATGTTGGTAATATTTTATCCTTCTAATGACTATTTATAGCCAAATATATCAGTTATATTACACCAAATTAAAATTATTTTAGTAAAAATATAAATTTTTATGTTATATTTCTCTTTATTTTAAATTAATTATAATAACAGGTCATTATCACACCCAAGTGGCTCCCAAATATTTCTTGGTCCCAGTGTTTCTGTAGTTTACATAGCTCGTAAAATAGTATTAGGATAAGTTTCGGGGTGTTTTTATATTAGTATAATATTTTTGTAAATTTAGTTGCCTCATTTACCCTTTAACTGTGGTAAATGAAAATAATTAATAATGTTACTATTTAAATTGTCCGAAAATAAAATGGGAATATTTTTATAATATAGACCTTAGGATTAAAAATATGGAATCCATTGTTCTAAATTTTTAACACATAATTCATAGAAATTAATTTATAATTAGTTAATGTAGTCAAAAAAAGAAAACATGTTTTGAATAAGTAAAAACTATTAGAGGATTGACATGTGTCTATGTCCAATTTAAAAGTGAAAATACATCTAATGGAATTTATTTTTTAAATTATACCAAAATAATCTAATTAAACATTAAAACTAATAAACAAATTATCTAACTATATAAATATATTATATGAAAATGCTATTTTGAATTAAAATGTAGTATTTTTCAGTATTCTTTAAAATATAAATTATATCTAAAAAATACCACAAATTAAAAAAATTAAATTTTGATGTCACACTTCCATAGAAGAATTTTATTTAATAAAATTTATTATATAAGAGATTTAAACATTGATTTAAAATGGGTGTTTCATCAAATGGTAGAAAACCGTAATTTTTTTAAAAATACTTCTTCTTTCAAAAATATTGAATATGTTCTTATATAATGTCTAGAAAATACATAATATTTATGTTAATGTTATAAAAAATTCAAAATGTTGTTAATAATATTCATAACAGCAAGTTTATATCCCATTAAATATTAATATTTTAATAATATATCATTGTTTAGTGAAACTTTCTTTTACGTACAATGCAAGCTATCGAGGAAGGTCGCTTTTTTTTGTAACGCGGGCCATGTTAGTATTACGTGTAGTGAAATATTACTTTGGTGATACATATAACATAATCCAAACATTTTTCTTTTATACATTGAAAAAAATCTATACTCAGTGTTGTGTGTATCGTACGCCAACCTGTTAGTGTGTGTAACATATGACATGTTCATTTAGTGTGAATAGAATGTTTGACTTAGTGCATTATAAGATATAAATGAACATTTTAATTTATTTGAAAAAAAGTCCATGAAAACTATATGTGTTACATTCTACACCCTTAAAATGATTTTGGAATTCAAAATTCATTGGGTTTATAAATGTATCACTACTTAAAAGTTTCTTTCAAGGAAACCCAAATCAAAAAAAGTAATATTGAAACTTCATTTAAAAAAGGAATGTTAGAGATATAATGGTTACCAAATGTAACTAATCACGGGGATTCATCATAAGAGAACATATATGGTTAGTGAAAACATGGATATGAAAGAAAAATAGAACCATCATGTTCTGATGGATAGTGATAGAGAACATGGTTTGGATAAAGTTAACAACCAAAAACCCATAAATCTGTGTTGATATAAGGGACCACATGATTCATCAGATAAGAAGGTACTAATATAAAAAAAATCTCACAATTACTTTACCTAATTTTTAATAATAATTGAATAAATACATACTTTATTTCACTAAAATCTCAACAATGGTCATAAATTGAACAATTTTTACTTGATCTCTTATTCAAACAAATGAAGATGGATTTGTCATTCTAGAAGTGTAAGAAAATCATGTGATCTGTAAATAGAATGATAGGTCATTCCATCTGTCTCAATAAATTGTTACAAAATATTATCAAATATAAATAATTCCACCTATAGTTATATAATACATTAATCTAACAATATTTACCAAATTTATAACTTATGCTATCTATAATTGGATAACCTTACAATCCTTCTAAAAAATGAAATTATACAACTTTAGAAAGAGGTTAGCTAAATTTTTTTAACATTTACTCCTATATCTCATAATTTTTTTTCACATAACAATCATGTGAATACCTTAATAATTTATTTTCTTGAGTCATAGAAACAACCAAAACTATAAAATGTCCATATTGAAAACATGCAGGTTTTTTTATTCTTAAGTAAAAAAGGAATTAATATTCATCTAAGTTAACATAACCCATATATCAAAAGATTATTAACTAGTTACAAGAAAACTAATATAGTCCAATTTACTTACTCCTATCAAACATAACATTACCCAAATAATATTATCTCAACATCATGTTCATATTAAGGGTCATCCTTCCCTAAATCAGGTGTTTTCCCAAAACATAACCTTATTACCTTAATCAATTTTCATGGTTACCATTATGACTCAAAATTTACATACAAATACTTATGGAAAACAACTATATACCACTACATATATATTTAATTATTTCATTATACCATAAAATTCAATATACAACATTATTCTAGAATCCCATTCTATAAACACTCAATCATTCCACCACTTCATATTCATACTCAACATCACCAAAAGTGATCGCTTGTGATTTTCCTCTTCCATTTCCATTAAGGGGTTGTTTACATCGATCATCATTGATAACCCTTATATTAGGGAATTGGTTAGCATAATACCACATTTCCTTGCACTTAAATCATTGAAGTGTGGGTGGTACATTCTCTGTAGCCTTTTATCTATTCATATAATTATCTACCTTATTCTCATTACATCTGCACAGAACTGTATGATGACCTTCTTTTCCAAACATAAAAAGTTTTCTAGTCCATTTATGATAGTATCTACCATGATTATTTCCACACTTGAGCATAAGGAAACACTCAACTTCTTTTCCCCATTGTTTTTGGATTTTCCTTTAAACACCATCATTCATTTCTTTTCAAAACTATGATATTGATTTGTAACACTAACTCTTATTTCTACCTTGATAGAAAAATTGACTATCTAATCAGAGAAAATAATGTATCTTATATCTAGATCCCTTTAAAAACTAGGTTTTAAGCCACTAAAAATTGATGAACATTACTTTCATGTTGGATAATAAAGCTAGAAGCATTCCTTGCAAATATTGTAAAATTTTCATCATATATACCAACAAATTCATCATCATTTTTCTTAATCTCAAGGAAATATTTTTCCATTTTTGTTTGAAGAATAAAAGTAAATAATATACTGAAAAATAATTTCTCAAACTCATCTCATTCCATAGATTAAATATTATCTTGCTTCTATGTATTCATGATTAGAGTCCACAACTAGTACGCTTAAACTTCTAAATGATAATAGAGAAATTAACATTTTCATGTTCCAAACTGTAAAGGATGTAAAACATCTTTACAATTTTAATGATCCATTTTTCAATAACATGTTGATCAGAACACCCACTAAAAGAAGGTAGATGTTACCTCTTGAAGAAATCAACAAAATGTTATTCCTTTCTCTTCTCATTTGTATTTCCAGAGTGATACATAATATGTGTAAGTATAATGATAATATTTTTCATTCCATATCCCTTAAAAATTGTTTTTTAGGAATAAAATCATTGCATTTCCCATTTCATTGATCATTAACATGGTTCCTTCAGGTTCCATCCATTGTCTAAATCCCAAAAAAGAATAGTGTGAGAGGAAAAATCATACTAACAAAACAACATAGTCAAGGGGGTTTATTTTTAATTTATAAAATCATAGGATAAATCCTAGCTTATTCAGGATTGTTAACATAATTCTAGGATTATAATATCCTTAGGAAATCCCTTATAAATAGCTCTAAGTATCTCACTAAAGTTTTTTCATCCTAATATTCAAAGGTTGACTAAACCATTCCTATGATACCAACTATAATAAACCAAGCATGACGTATATGAATATTACATCTTTTTAGATGATTATTAATTAAATTTTACAAATGCATGCCTAAGGACTGTAATAGTTTAGTGCATTTGGAAACATGGAACACATTATTATCACTTGTGAAAGATATTCAACATCTCCTATAATGATCTCCCCTTTTAGTACTCCTACATAAATGATTTATTTATAACCTAAGGAATGGAAACATAAGAATGTGTGATCTTAGTTGCTCAGTAAGGGTAAGAAACTAATAAATGAACATATGATTGTAAAAAAAGGAACATAACTTTTGAATATCGAAATCTTGAGTCATAAAATTAATGTTAGCAGTTTTAAAGGCATAAATCATAAAGTAACACTAACTATAATAACATATAATTTTCATAAAACATGAACTTGTGGAAAACACATAAGCATATAAAATAGTTTCCATAATATTAAAGGATTATATACAATACCATCACAGTGGACAATGTCTATTATTGAACTGACTTCACTTCCTATTCCATCCCTATATTACAGAACCATATATACATTCTATTTCAGCATTGTATTTATGAACTTGATTTACATTCCATTTTAATCATGTATATCTCATGAGATATAAATCTTTACCCAATTAATTTTATGAATATATATTTCCCAACCATCCCATAATTAAATCATTCATAGATGTACCAAAAAAACATAAACCATTCATAATAACATAACCCAAGGAAGAAAAATGGTTTTCTTAAATATCATTCCATCATAATCAATATAAAATAAATGTATTTCCTAAAAATAATTCCATCACAAAAAAAATCAAATAATAGTAACAAAAGGTATAGAAACACAAACCTATTTCAACTTAGATGGAAAATAATTTTGATAAAATAATTGAAATTAATTCAGGAGGAAAATATCCCTTCTTCTTAAAAAATGTCATATTTTCTAAAAATTCCACACATTTTTAAAATAAAAGAATTTAATTTAAAATACAATTGAATTATTTTAAAAAATTATTCATGGAAATAAGTAGTTATTAAATAGTAATAATCCATTCATTCCATATGAAAAAAGGAATTCTCGTACTTTTGCAGAAAAAGTAAAAAAAGTACCTTGTATCGAATAACGAAAAAAATATTCCTTTCATGCCATCTAGTAAAAATTTAACAATGGGTAAAAGTGAAATTAAAAAATTATATAAGAATACAATTATTATTACATATTTAGGGAACATGTATTTGTATGATAAATTTACCCCAGTAAATAATTATGTAGAAACAATCTAGTATAATAATGAGATTTCAAAATTATCTCATGCCTTTGGTCTTATATCGTTAATATGTACATGAAACTCCTATATAATGATTAATATAATGTTATTGAATTATTCTAGAATAATAATAATTTTATGATAACATATATGATTATATTATCATCTGTTTGTTAGTAATATTTCATTGTCACTTATTATTCAGATATTAACTTATTAATGTTCTTATGCAAGTTTTTTCTTGTAAGTTCATGTTAAACTTCTTAGGTTATAGTTATATATATTATGGAATTGTATTAGTATAATATAATGTATATTGTTTCACTACATTCATGTATATAATCATGTTTTAATGGAGATCATGTGGAATGAATCGCATCACTTCGTGGAGACAGTGGTTTCTACCTACACATGAGGGACGACATCATTCACTTAATGTTTAAATGGTATATAACTGGATGGAATATTACTTATAAAGAATAATTATTATGTTATATTTATTAATTATATGTATTATAATCATTATTATACCCATCCAAATTTAGTATTGTTGAATAAAAAATTACACTATGGTGTAGAGTTGGTAACCTGTATGTACGCATGCATGGTGATATTGTTATTCATAGGATAGATAAAAAGAGGTATAATGTTTTCATGTAATTATAATAATAGCTTATAATTTAGGAGATTCTAGATTTATTACTTTATCATGGAAACAACAAGAGAATAGAAAGCAGAAGAAGAAAATAATTTTGAAAGAGGTGATAAAACAATTACCTCTTTTTCGAGTATCTCCTTTGGATTAGCACAAAAGTCTCCTTAGGATGGATTTACACCCAAAGTGTGGTCTCTAGGAGAATGGTAGGTATGTTTGAATATTATTTGAGTAGAAGTTGGATGATAAAATGGGTTTTATAGGTGTGATTAAGTGGGTAGATGTTCTAGAAATTTATAAGAGGGAGGAGGGGTAATTTAGGAAAGACTTGAAATATTATTTTATTATAAATTGATTTTCAAATTCTAATAGGTAAAAAGTTATATATTTTAATTATAAGATGAGGATGGTTTTAAATAATCTCAAAAAATAGGTTTTATACATGTTTAGGATACAAATGTAATCTTATCGTTTAACTTTAACCCTCAATTAAATAAATTAACTCTAACCATGTCTTCTCCTAATTTTATACTATATTATTAATATTGTAACAATAGATTGAAAAGATAACCTCTAGGGGACCATTAGTGAAATTTTTAACACTAGATATTTTATTTGGCCGTATCTTATATTTTTATGACTATTATTTCATTTAATAAAATAGTATTTGTTTTAAAAACTCAATTACGTCAATTTTGACACTATTTAGTAATTTTTTTTGTAAAGTAATAACAACTTGATTCTTTCGAAAATAGCATTATATCATCCCTCGCATGTCAATTATATTAAAAAATCTCAGATAAAATCAAAAATCTGAAATTAAATTTATTTTAATATTTATAATATCATTTATATCAATCTTTAATTAATAAGGTAATCACGGCATCAACATAGTGTCATAAATAAATTTATTTATATAATATATACAAACTATAAATAAAATAAAATGACGTAGGAGATCTTTTTATATTTATATTGAATATTTATAGTCAAATAGATCAGTTATATAACCCCCCATTTAAATTGTTTAAGTAAAAAGATACATGTTTATGTTAAATTTCCCTTTATTTTAAATTAATTATTATAACATGTCATCATCACAGCCAAGTGGCTACCATAGGCCAAATGTGCATCCCATGTGTTTCCTTGGTTTTCCATTACACATCCAATAGGATTAGGACAAGATTCAGTGTATTTTTATATTATTATAATATTATTTTTACCCTTACTTACCTCATTTACCCTTTAACCGTGGAAAATAAAAAAAATTACTAAAGTTACTATTCATATTTTCTAAATATAAAAGCTACTTATTTACATAATTTGGACCTTCTGATTCCAAATAAGGAATTAATTTTTCTAATTTCAAATCACATAATTTTTTAAAAAAAAAATATAAATTTAATTTTAGTTATCAAAACAATAAAATGTCTTTTTAAGAAGTAAATATTATCAAAAGATTGAAATGTGTTTGTATCCAATTTATGTGTAAAATTACTTTTTATGACAAAATTTTGATTAAATGATAATTACATAATCCAATTAAACTTTAAAACCAATTAACAATATATTATTTCTATAAAAATAAATTACATGAAAATGCAGTTTTGAATTAAAAAGAATTTTTTCTCACTATTCATTAAAAATGTGAATTTTATCAGACTAATAAAAAAAATTCGACCAAAATAAATAATGATATCCTTCTTCCAAATAAGAAGATTATTTTTTCAAATATAAAATAATAAAGTGTAAAAAACTAGATTTAATATCTGTGTGCCATCAAAAGGTAGTAAAGCTACATTTTTTAAAAAATACATATTTTATCCAAAAATATGATTTGTTATTATATCATGTTTAGAAAATTCATAAGATGAATGTTAATGTTATATAAAAATAAAAATATGGTTAATATCGTTCATAAAATCTAGTTTATATCCATTAAATAATAATATTGTGTTGCTTAGCGAATCTCGGTATTGCGTACAATGCAATCTATTGAGGAAGGTCGCTCTTACGTGTAACGTAAGCCAAGTTGGTGTTGAGTGTAGTGAAAAATTCCATTGGTGTTTTGTATAAAATAATCCAAACATAGTTCTTTTATACATTGAAAAAAATCTTTACTCAATGTTGTGTGTATTGTAAGCCAACTCAATGTTGTGTGTAACATACAACAAGTCAGTTTGGTGTGAAAGAAATATTTGAATTGGTGAATTGCAAGATATAAATGAAAATGAAAATTTATTCAAAAAAATGGCCCATAAAAACTTTGGGTGTTACAGTTTCAGAGTGTTTTAATCTTTTTCAGGACCACAACTTTAATTCTTGCTTTCAAACCCATTTTATCTTCTATCAATATCCTTTTTTTCCTTCAATTTTTATGAAATTTAGTTTTCGTTAATATTCTATATTCAATAATTTATTCAAATCACTAATTTCTCCGCTTATGAAAACCAAAAAACCCAAAGTGAATGTCTTGTAACTCAAATAGCATCCTCTTTGATGAAAATCCTGGGACTGATATATTTCATTTCTTTAGGGGATTAATTTTATGATTGTGGTTTTCATAAAAAAACAATAACATAAATTAGTTATCTTTATAAAAATACGTCAACTATCGAGAAGTATGGTTCAATCTTTGCTTCCGAATGCATGGTCCAATTATATACAATTATAATGAGGTAGATGAATCTTATTTAGTTCCATAATCTAAATTGTGGATATAATTTCCTTACAGTAAATAATATCAGGGTCAAATTATTGAGGCAAATCTGAGAATCGTGTTCGAAGACATGCCCACTGTCAGGAACTATTCGGATGTGTTACCTGAAGAATTATCTAGTCTTCCCCATGATTGAGAGGTTATGTTATCAATTAATCATACTCATGGATCTCAGCCTATATCACTGAAACCCTATAAAGTGTCCACCATTGAGTGGGATATTCAAAATAATAATTTACAAGAGAATCTGAAAAATGGTTGTTTACACCCGAGTTCCTCACCGTGTGGTGAAATAGTCCTCTTCATCAAGAAGGATGTATCAATGTACCTTTTCATTGACTATTGTAATCTCACCAGAATCACGAAATATAGAATGTATCCCCTTCCACGGATAGATTAATTTTTTAATCAACTACATAAGGAAAATTATTTCCACATAGTTTCCCTTTGGTCATTATATAAGAAATTAAAGGTGATGATAGAAAATATTCCTAAGAATGCCTTTCGATAGAGTTATAGACATTATGAATTCATAGTTATTCATTTTAGACTCACTAATTCTTGGTAAATATTCATGGACATAATGAATAGAGTATATATATATTACCAAAAAAATAGTGTGGTATTCATTTTGATGATATTCTGATATACTCCATGGGGATGGTGGAAAATGAGGATCAATTGAATAATGTACTAAAGGAATTAAAAAGGGATAAAATGTATTAAATGTATAGTAAATATGAGTTCTGGATGGAGTATGTATCATTATTATCAAATTTTATCACAAAACAAGAATTTATGTAGACACATACAAGATAAAGGCAATTGAATAGTGGCACTGGACAACATCTGTAACAGAGATTCGTAGTTTCCATGGTATAAATGAGTATTTTTGGTGATTTGTGAAGAACATATCATGATTTTCACACCATCTAAACTAGATGAATCAGAAGGGAGAAATGTTTGTGTGGACTATTGTATGTTAATACTACTTTAAAGAGTTAAAAAAGAGGCTCATCACCACTCCTATACTCACACTTCTAACATGTGGGGAACTCGTTGTGGTTTATAGTAATGCTTCATAGAAGGAGTTATTCAATGTACTGATAAAAATTATCAATTGATAGCCTAAACATCATGGGAGTTTAAAATTAACTTGCAAAACAATCCTATACATGGTCCAGAGATTACAACAGTGATCTTTTCCTTGAAAATATGGTACAATTATCTCTATAGGAAGATGTGTGAAATAAAAACTTATCATAAGATCCAAAAATATATATTCTCATAGAATAATCTTAATATGATCCAATGAGTATTTATATATCTCATAAAGGATTTGTACTTCTCAATCCACTACTTCATGGTAATGAAAATTAAGTGATTGATGCTCTATGTAAAAAGGATCCTGCAACATTATCAATGATGAGAATTGAGATGTATCCAGTATTAAAAGATTTTTTTTTTATGGAAATTGAAATAATTAAGGAAAAAACATCACCAAACCATTATCAATTAATTTTACAAACATCTGTTAAAGAGAAAATAAATGATACTCAAAGAAATAATATATAAATTTATAAAAAAGTGGAAGATATAAGAAAGTGTAAATCCTTAGTGATTAAAATTGAGGATGTTGGAGAGGTTATATTAGGTTCACAATTATGTATACCATCTAATCTATAGAAAATGAAGGATCTTCTAAAGGAAAAAACATATTTCAACTACCTCTACTAACACAGGGAGAACAAAGATATATCGGGATCTCTGAGAGAACTATTTTTTGGACAATATGACAAACCATGTTGTTTAATACACATAACATTTCTTGGTATGTCAACATATGAAGGATGAAAGACCAATGTAATAGGGGATGATGAAAACATTACCTATACCAACATGTAAATGGTAAAAAATAACAATGGAAATTTTCACTGGACATCTGAATACATTTAGAGAAAACAATGCTATATGGGTTGTTGTAGGTCATCTTACAAAGAAAACACAATTTATCAAAATTCAAGAGGACTTCTTATTAGGTAAAATTTTATAGATATACATTTGGGAAGTTGTAAGAATGCGTTGATTACCACTATCGATTATATATGATCGATATCAAATATTCACCTCAATGTTTTACAAAACTCTCCAACATGATCTAATCATTGATTTGATCATCGGTATGGTTTCTCATCCTCAAATTTATGGCCTCTATCAATAAACTATATAGAAACTAGAATTCATATCGAGAGAATTCATTATGGAATTCAACAGAGGATGGTACCAAAATCTTCCTATGGCCGAGTTATCTGACAATAACAGTTTCCACTAAAGTATCCAAATGGATCTATATTAAGTCATTTATATTAAAAGATTTAGAAAAATAACGTTCTAGGATGAATTCATTGAACATATGATTCTTGGACATGAAATGGTCGAAGAAATGGAGAAACTGGGGAAATCCATTCAGCAAAAAATCATGAAATCACAAAGATGATAAAAGAGCTATGCATACAATGGTTGACGAGACGTAGAGTTTAGGGATGGAGAGATGGGATTCCTATTCATATATCTATGGATGAGGATCATGAGATATAGGAAGAAATGAAATATCAGTCTGATTTACATCAGCCCATTCAGAATCCTTGATCATTTTAGAGATGGGGCCTATTGACATGTACTTCCACCTACCATGTCTCATGTACATGATGTGTCCCATGTATCCCTCTTAATGAAGTACATACCAAATTCCTCACAATTACAGAATCCAGAGGTGGTACAATTATAAAATGATCTCTCTTATGAGTAGAATCTATAGAAAATCTTGGAATATAGAGAAACAATTCTATAAAAAAAACATTAATCACCTGGTCCAAGTATTATGGTGGAAACATAATAAGAATAGGTGGTAAGGGAACTGGGGCAAGCGATGAAGGAGGAGACCCTCAATTCTTTTCACCATATTATGTAAAAACAATTTCGCGGGAGAAATTTCATAAGGGGTGAAGAATATAATGACCAAAAATTTTATCAATGGAAATTCCTTTATTATAATTATGTCTTATAGTATAAATAAAATAATTTCATTTAGATAACAAAATACAAACTTTATAAATGTATAAAGAATAAAATGAGTGGTTCTTGTCAATTTTATATAACCAATAACAATTGAATAGTATCCTAATCTTTGGAATAGAAATGAAAACATTAATAATAGTAACATGACTAATAGAATAGTAAACATACCTATGAATTTGTAATTTGAATTTAGGAATCATTTATATTATAATATTATATAATTATATCATATTATAAGAAAAATTATTTTCTCTAAATGATAAATTATGTGTTTCTATTTTATTATGTAATAAATATTTAATTACAATATTATAGTTAATATAATGATTTTGAAGAAAATTTATTATCATAAAATAGATTTATTTGTTAACATTTTTGTCCATATTATTATAAGATAATTTTATGTGACCTTATTTAATTTTTCAAAGTTTTATAAAATCAATTATTAATTTTAAATTTTAATTTTCAATGAAATTCATGGTTTTAATTAATAATTAAATTTCTTATATTTTGAAAATTATTTTCATAAAATGGTGTTCATTTTTGAATTCCACGCATCAAAAAATTGTTAGGGTGAATTTTCCAAAATTTTATAAAACACTCAAATTTTTAGGGAATAGTAAAATACATTAATTCACGATAAGAGCTAAATACATATATTATAAACTTGTAGATGATTTAAGGTTGATATAAGCCCAAAATATCTAATTCTATATCATTATTCCAATATATTTATTGATAAGGATAAATATATTTATTTTCCTGAGCCAAAATAATAAATTAGTGTATAAAATAAATAGATAACACCCCTCTCCTCACCTATAAATACCACCCCTCGCCAACTTTCTCCATACTACTTTCATGATTTGAGCCTTATAAAAATTATCCCCAATACTATTCTAAATCCCCCTCCCCCATGTTTGAGATCCCTTGGTCTCATAAAAATTATAAACCCTCTCCCCTAATGAAGTTCTCAAAGAGGATAAATTGAAGAGGTAAAATCGTCTTTCTTTTTATTTTATTTTATTTTCAATTTCATTTTTTTCATATCTTTTCCTCACCTGAACTTATCCAAGTATAATGATAACTATATTTTATTTATATACTATAATTTTATTCTATTAATGTAATAATTCAACTTCCAATACATTTTCTTTTCCTTTTAGTCTGAAAATGAAAATATCATCTATGGTGTGCTGACTTACTACCACTATGGATGATACATTTTCATTTTCCACTATAGTATTCATTTGTAGTTATAAAACCTAAATTATGGTTAAATAAGATATTATTATACATTTTAAATTTTTAATGATTGTCTATAAGAAATATATTAAAATTATATTAAATAAAATTGCATGAGTTCATGATGGTCGTAAAATACGCCAAATAAATTAAATCATTTTCATTAACTATTTATCTAACGATTAATCATTATACCGTATAACCAAATAATATATAAGATAATTTAATGTTTTTAAAGTTCATTAATAAAATAAAATTTCAATTATATATATCTATTCCAATTTTACATGAACTTACATACCCATATACAAGAGAATTGATAATGAAAACGAAGAAAATGAACACTCACAAACAATGAAATTAAATAGTATAAATAATAAAAAATCCCATATATGAACTTAATAAAACTATAATCAATCATATTCATGTATAAAACGTTCTATTTTTTTAATTAACGATTTTAATTTGATTATATTGGATATTAAGGTAAAGAAAGAATTTAGACATTAGGTAAGGAAAATTCTCAAACCCAACTCTCTTTCTTTGGGTTTTCCAACATTCACTATATTTTTAGTATGGATGTTCCTTAAATGTTCCATAAATATAATTTATTTTTTAAATTTTCATTTGTTTTCTAGGATATAAATGTTTCCATGTCTGTTTTATGACAAATGAATAAAAATTTCCAAAAGAACCTTACTTTCCAAAATATAACTTTTACCTATTGTGGTATTGTTTCTTCTTCACTCAAGATTGATGATTCCTATACCAAGGACATTATTACCTCTTTCACTTAGGAACAACAATGTTAATTCAACAATATATTCTTTGATAAATGAAACCCATTCCTTTCGATGGGTTATTTTATGGCCAATATTAATATACATTCTATGTGGCATGCTTGATAATGTAAATGTTAGGATATGATGGGAGCGCTCAAAATTATATAGAACATGTAAATGATAGGATGTGATGGGTGAAACAACAATTTTCTAATTTTCTAATATAGTTGGTAATTTTTGGAATCTCATGATATAATGTAAAATATGCACAAACATGATGCTATATTTGTTCACAACTATGTGAGGTATTTGACCACTAAGACATGATGTTTCATTTTTACGCACTACCACATTATATAAATTTATCTAATGATTTATATTATGATTATGATTATGATCCTTTTATTATATTATTTATGATGATTATGCTCATCTATGTTTTATGTCTATTATTCAAACCCTTACTAGGGTTTTAGATCACCCCTTATTTTGATATATATTCTCCAGAAGACACTTGTACTAACAAGAAAACGAGGTCCAATAAGAATCTATAGATGAATAAATTAAATAAATTTTTTTGTTTTAATATGTAAAATTATGTATGGTCATAATTATCCCAAGACACTAAAACCATGATCCTGGTTGTGTAACACTTTTACGTTGTTTATCTTTAAAATGAGGTAATAGCCAAGTAAGAAAAATAAGTGTCAAAATATTTATATCATATAATTTTATAATAATAATCATAAAAGGGATTCATGAGTAGTATATTCAACACACTAAATTTACAATTGGGGTATAAGTCATGTGTCCCATAGAAATAAAAGTGTGATGAAAACCCCTTACATTAAGTGTTGACTTCCAGCATAAACATTTGAAATTACTATATAATAAATATATGTTTATTATAAATAAATTACAGAACCATTATTATATGTAGCAAACCATATAAGACATACTTATGAATTTTTATTTCCCATTTATTAACAATTTCTTGTAAAAATCATGTTTTAGGTAATTAAAATTTCATTTTTCATGTCTGTTTGGTTTGTATTTTTTTGTTATTTTACATTGATCATGGTTCCATCATATCGGGAATTTTAAAAATTATAAAAAATCATATATATTAATTGTTTATTTATATTAATTTATTAAATTAGGAGATAAAAATGGATTACAATATTCATGGAGATGGTAGGTCATACGTACACATGAATGTTGTTTCCATTTTATTGATTCATGAATAGAAGGAAAGGTGTGTAATATATTAATATTATATAATAATACTAATTTAAGATATATAAAATATGTTCACTGAACATGTCCTTGATATCTTCCACATAAAGCTTTAGTGAATAATGAAACCCTTCGCTTCGTGAGGTGGTTGTCTATCTTACACAAGTGCGACATTATCCTATTCTTAAGGAATGTAATGTAAGAAGTTGTATGTGATATTTTAACTATAGAAAAATAATTTTGTCATAAATATCATATAATTATGTTAAATACATAATTATATATAACCGTGAGAGGTGGTGAAGGAAAATGAATTACATCAGTTCACGAGGTGGTAGTCCACCATACACATGATCGACAGATTCAGTTCCCATATGATGGATGTGGAGATGGATATAGGATATTCAATAAACACAATAAAATATTATTATTTGGTATATAGTGGTGATATTATATTTTAATTATTATTATAAATGAATGTTCTAATAGTAGAATTAAAAACAAAGGGTTTAGTAAATAGAATTTCCCTCCCTTAGAAAAACCACATTTTCATCTCTTATTAAAGATCCTTGGATTGGTATATTGGAAATACAAAATGACTTATTATGAGGATAAATATTTTTAGCTGATATATTTCTTGGTTTTTGTTGAAAAACAAAGTCTAATTAGGTGTGAAGAAATGAGAGGACGGCTCCCCTTTTATAATTGACTAAGAGTAGCATTTTTGTAAAACATCTATTCAATAATGGGAAGTCACTCTCATTACATGTGCCTTAAAATATTATAAATAATATATTGTATGGGTTATATGGTCAATAAAACCCTCCATAACAAAAAATACAAATGTTTCAAATATTTTGTTCCTTACTCACTAATTTTACTAACTTTTAACGTTTTATTTCTCACCATGGTAAGTATTATCTTTTTTTCCTAAGTAAATTATCATTTAAGAATAAAATTAATATGATACTTATTAAATAACTTGTACCAAATAATTATAAATATTAAATCCAATTTATTAAATAAATATTATATTTGTATTGAAAATAAAATTTAACACATATGTATGTAATGCACAAAAACTCATGTTATCCATAACCCTAGTAATTAATTTTTATATTTGTGCTAATATTCAGGAAAATTTTAATTTTATTTCATTATATAATTTAAATTATCATGAATTCAAATATATAATCCATTTTATCAAATTAAATTCATATTAGTGGAAGAATTTAATTTAAAGACGTGATGAAAAGAGGTTTTCAGAAGAGAAGCATTTCATTAGTATATTTAGTTTTAATATAATTATCAAATTCAAATTTTATTTAAATGACCTAAATTTGATTAATAAATTTTTAGTTGAACTTATTTTTCTTTTAAAAACATATTAAAGAAACTTATATCTTATAAATTCTTTTAATTAAAAGGTAGTTTTTGACAAAAAATGTATTTTTATTATTCATCTAAAAATTTATCTTTTCATGATTGTCTCAGAAATTCACAGAAAGATAATTGTAAAATATATATTAAAAAAATTAAATTCATTTTTCAAATAAAGTTTCAAAATGTGAAAAAATTTACTTTTATTATTTTTAATAATGTTTTTTAAAATATAGTATTTTCAAAACATAAGCACACATTACTAAAAAAATGTGTACTTTTTTCATCAATATGTTTTATTTATATATAAATATTATACTTAATATTTAAAAATTGTATATTACTATTCACACCACACTGATTAATGGAAAAATTATAATTATCATTTTTAAATAAAAATATTAATAATATATGATGGTTCATTAGAACATATTGTTTCATATAACGTAAGTTTTCAATTAAATAAAATTTATTCATAACGTATATTACATTAAAATATAAGGGTGTTTCACATAAAATAACTAAAATAATTTTATATGATAATTTTATCATTTGAAATGTGTAATAAACATAAAATAGAACATAAACATGAGTCAAGGCTAACTGCATGGACAATATCACTTTGTAGAAATAGCCATGTCGTAGATTAGTTTTACCCCCAAATCCCATACATGAAACCTCATGAAACTAAAGCTTTACCCAATTCATTGGATCAATATCTAAGAACACCCTTTAGTATATATTCATGATTATGTATTTCTCAAAAGTAAATTAATAATAAATTATAAACTTATGAATAACAAATGGAAAGAAATGGATTTCATAATGTTGTCAGATTTTATAATAAAATAAATTTCATAATGATGGCACTTGAGAGATAAACATAAAGAATGTATTAACCTATAAAATTAAAGGGGAATAACATTTTTATATATTTTGGAGATACATATTCATAATTTATAAGTATCCCATAACATTAATGGTTTTCATCATTGATGAAAATATCTTTAAAAGATTCCATGGAATATTTCTTGAGGAAAATAAGCTTCTAACATTGAAATCAATTTTTTAAATACTAAAAAATTACCAGATAGTATACAAACCAAATTTCATTAATAAAATTATGGACTCTAATAAAAGAATCTATAATGAGTTTTTTTGTCATTATTAAAGGTAATTTTGTACATTCCATATCATTACAAAATAATCCCATTCACACTATTGAAAAATGGTAAAAAGTAACTCATTAGTAGAACAATAAGAAGAATAATTTAAAAACATTTTTTAAAAATTAAAATTTTCAGAAAATGTATTTAATAAATAATTTCTATAATTTAAAAAAAAATTGAAAACATATCTTGAAATCATGTGTATGGAATAAGAAATTATTTCGATCGAAGTGAGAAAAAAAGTCTATTTTTTCAACAATCATTATCTATAATTTTAAGAACAAAATAATAAGAAAATATAAATATTAATTTAAAATTTCATGAATAAACTTGTTGGAATAAAATATATTATTTATAAGATAGAAAAATCAGATAATACATCGATGTTTTACTTAAATATAATCAATCCCAAACAATAATGAGATTTTGAAATAATCCCTTACCATTTTCTCAAATTTTGAATCATAACTCCCATGAATGAAGTAAATTCAAATTAAATTTTGAATATAATTAAGATAAATAAATTAATGATTTAAAAGTAATATGGTAATTATATACCCCACAAGAAAATATTTTTTAATATGAAATATGTATCATGGATGTAAAAGTGGTAAGAGAAATCACATACCTTGAGTCAAGACATGTCATGGGTTTCCATTGAATCTTGTATAATAAAAATATTTCAATTATTTGTTTTATTAAGTAAAAATATAGTTTTAAACAATTATACATAATCCATTAAATTCACTTGTTTTAAGGAAATATTTAATAACTTATTTAGTTATGTCCACATCAGGTGTTTTGCGGATGCTCAATTAATAATTTCAAAACGACATTAGTGAGTTAATTTTGATGAAATGGGTTAATGTTCCATCATCTATAGAATAATAATCATGAAAAAATAATCATTTTGATAAATAAATTTTAATTTTAATAACAACCCTGAAATATGGTTATGAAAAATGAACTATGTTACAATCATGTAGATAGTGGTTCATACGTACCAATGAGTAACATTCCAATTTTTCAAAAATATTAATGTAAATAATTTAAGTGTTATAATAACTTTACATAATGTTAATTATAAAATAAAAAACATATTATTTATTTAGATACACAAACATATACCATCCACGTGATTTGGTAATAGAAATAAATCACATCGCTTCGTGAGGCGGTAGTTTGTCGTACACATGAATGATATTATCATTTTTCAAGAGATTATATGGTAAAAATGTATTTGCTGTTTTAATTTTACTGAATAATTTATTTTTAATTAATATATTATATAAAAATTAAATACATCATCATCAAAATACTTGATAGGTGATGATGGAAAACAAATTACATCAGTTTGTGAGGTTGTATTCCATAGTACTTACGAATGATGGTTTTGTTTCCATTTTGATGGAAGAGGGTATGAATAAATATTATTACATCAATATAATAAAATTAAAGTATATAGGATATTTTTTAATTATATATGTATCTTTAGGACATAATTTAAGGTTAAAAATTATAACTAAAAAGAAGGATCTTTTTGAAGATGATTACATTATCTTGGTAAAACCTCCTTTGGATATATTATTAAGCACCCCAAGGTTGGTCATTTTCAAAAAAAAAAGAACTATAATGTGGATATATATTTTTTTAGGATTTTGTCGATCCAAATGGATTGAGAGTTATTAATAAGTGAGGGGAGGGGTGTCCTTTTATAATTGAGAAGTGGCATTTTTGTAAATACCAAAAACTATTCAATAATGGGAAGTCACGCTCAAGCCAAGTTCCTGAAAAATTGATACATAATGAATTTTAGTGTTGATATGTCTGACCAAAACATCAAAAATTTAAATAGAAATAGTTTTAAAAAAATTTATTGTATTTACCTCTAAGGTTACTAGCTTTTACCATTCTAGTTTTCACCATGGTAAGTACTTTTTTTTACTATTTTCACTATTTATTTCTAAAGAAATTAATTTTCATTGATAAATAATTTTAATTATGATTATTAAAAATATAAAATCGATTTTATTAAATTCAAATCCCCTAATTTTCAGAATTATATTTAAAATTAAACACACAAAACATGTTGAAATCGAGTTTTCGGGAATTTCATTCTTAAGCAATTGATGATCTTATATTAACATTATGACTAAAAATAATCATTACATAAATTAATATTCTCATAAATAGATTTATAATATTATAATTTAATATAAATATTTACTTAGAATATGTTATTTTAATTAATTAAATTGGATAATTATTATGCACTTAAAAACGTTTTATAAAAAATTGCATTTTAAACAAAAAATAATCTTATACCGAAATTATAAAAATTGTTGATTAAAAAAACTAATTAGATTATATTAAATAATATGGTTCATGTTTAAATAAAATACCAAATACTAAATGTAGATTAATTTTTAAATTACTTTATTTAATGAAATGAAATGGTAGTATTTGAACAATTTGAAGTTCTCAATACTCACTGCAAAAACATACATTTCAGAAAAATATAAAACGTTCAACCTATGTAAATTTTTAAATGGTCATATAAAAAATTGTTTTAAATTTATGATATTATATTTCTAAATGTTACATAAATTAATTATAATATTTTCTCAAAACAAATAAAAAAATCATTTTTTTGGACATTGAATTTTTATAAAAAAATATACTTTCATGATGTTTTGTGCTTATTTAATAACCATTTATCAATAAATTTGTATTAATTAGGACGATTATTTAAATTTTATAAATAATGTTGTAATATTAATACCCCCAAATTTAGTATAAAGGTTATAATAATAAAATATTTCATGGGATGTTTAATCACGGTGATGTGTGTCATAAATGCTAACAAATATTATGTTTTGATTTTAAAACAATCAGGATGTTATTGTTTGGTTGATAATTAATTTATTCATTTAGATGATACATCCAAGGTCAGATATATGTTTCATGTGTTTGATCCATACAATCACATGTGTTCTTTACAAGGTTGATTAACATGGTTAATAATTTGTTCAGACGGTCTATCCATGTGGTGTAGTCAATCCATATAGTCACTTCACATATTCTACCTTCACATTTTGATTAATTTTACATGAGTTTTGATGATAAAAATCCTTCACTCTTATATTATATCATCTTATTTCAGTCATTTTAATTCTACTTATGAGTTTCATCTCGGTGCACAACACCCTCTCTCCTTTACTCTTAGTGCAACATGACTTGGAATTCATTCCAGGTAGGGGATCTGGATATTCTTTTTTTGATTTGTGAATGGTGTGATAGAATCATGAAATATCATCCATTTTTTATTTATATTGTATTGAATATAATTATATAATCATATGGAATTATCTAAGAAAGATAAACAGATTATCACATACCATATTTGTATATCATTAGCTGGAAAATTAAAGGAAGAAGAATATATTATTATAATCACATAAAACTATTTAATAGTTTTTAAAAATTAACACACGATTTAGGATGATAATAAATTCTAGAAATTATCTATGAAATAAAAAAAGGATAATCTCATTCAATATACAGTATATTAATGAATAATATATAAAACTATATGAATAAAGGGATATTTCATGCTCTAATATCATTATTTTATTATTATTGTTATTAAAATTAGTATTTGTATAATTGTAGAAATTAAAATTAGAATGGGATATTTATCATATAGTATAGATAATTTAATATTTATTGATTTTAATGTCAAATAAATATTTTGGTATTTTATGGTCACATGAGTTTAAAGATATTCTTTATGTTTTCTCTTGGTATTTATTAGGTAGTTTATTATATTATTGGTTTTCCATTGTTGTTGTTTCATGGAATGGGTTATTTATTTAAAATGAGAAAAAATAGTTATGGTATAATATTATAATTAAATGAAAGATTCATGATTAATTATTTACCACACTTCCTTGAAATTGGTTAATTAAGGAATTAGCAATTACTCTATATTTTATTCTACTTCAAATAGGTTGTTTGATGGAGAAAACCAATGCATAATAAATATGTTAATTTAATACAAGAGTTAAATGTTTCGTTGAGAATATTATTTTTTAGGTTTAAAAACCCCAATTATTATTGAGTGAGGCTTTAATACCTTGAATTCATGTCCATATTTTTCATTTATTTTTGTTGAATATAATATATTTAATATATATTCTTACTCCAAGATAATTAAATCCTAGACGATTTTGTTGATACCCTGATATGGTTTCGAACATTTCATGGGTAATGGAATGGAGTCATGAGAATAAAATGATTGTTAATGTTGGGGATGGTGGGTCATATTATACTATGAAAAATGGTGTGGGAATGACACTAGGTTGTTAGTATAATATTAGAGTGGATATTTATCATTGATAAATATTCCCCATTAATGACTTTAAATATACCATTGCATGAATATTATATTTTTGGTTTGAAACTACTTGAATCAAACTGACCTTATGCATGACATGTGCATCCTTGTTGTGGTAGCATAGGAAAAATTATAGAGTACATAAAATTTATAACTTGATAAATGAACAAATTAATAAATGGGGATAGTTGATATTTTCTATAGTTTATGATAACATATTTTAGAATTAAAGAAAAATAAATTATAGAACCAATGAATCATGGTTGAAAAATTTATAGTATTATTATTGGAAATGAATATAAAATAATATTAATTAATTGAAGATTAATTAATTAAAATTTATATTTGATGATTTTGGACTTTTTGGTATGTAGACCATACTGGTGATAGAAAATTCTCTTATGATATGATATTGGAAAATGAGTCAATGTTTAGGTAATTTATTTTAGTGTGGTTGTTTTTTTATATATTGTATATTTTTTTATTTCACATGCTTCACCAATCATGTCAACATGGAAAATGATACCTAAATGTTTTGTGAGTTCTTTCTTCAACATCCACGATGGAGAGTTAAAGGATGGTTGACCTAGTCCTCTCCACTTTTCTCTCTTTGGTTTATGTTTATATATAGGTTTACGTTATACTATCGTGGATTATGGATCAAGGTGTGTTCCTACCCAAGTTGTGATGGCTCCAAGATTAACAATACATTTTAGTGCCGATTGTAATGGATTGAGGTATAGCACATACTTTTATGTGGTCATAGTGGATCAAGACTCCCAAAGGTGTATGTGCATGATATTTGATATCTTGAGGTATAATGAATTTGAATGGGATATATTGGATCCAGAGTACACACTTGGTTTTGGATGTGATTATTATGAGGTTATGTTATAATATATAAGTTTTACAATCGATATGAAATGATTTTATAATATACATGTCAACCAATGTAATAGTTGATAACATGATATGATTCTTTGGGGAATGAGAGAGAAAACCCTATAGGGAAGTAGAAGTAAGGATCATTCATGTATATACGTATTATTTTGATAAATAATTATTTACCTATATTCCATAAATGGTGAGAGATCCATGGTGAGGATGGTAAATAATTTACCTATATGTGTAGTGTGTTAGATTCATTTTCTTATTTACAAAGATTTAGAAGACTTCTTTCACAATTTTTATTAGAGTTTTTGTGATATATCTTGTAGGGTATAGAGGTTATGCTCACTCTAAGTATATATAAATTGTTTTTCAGGTCTACAAGAGTTAGTTGGTGATTATGTGGGGTGTTACTAGATTGTGGAGTTTTTTTGGGAGATATTGAGTTTTTTATTAACTATTATGGATTAATTTTTGTCTTTTTATTATTTCCATTTCATTTTTTCTTATTTTGTGTTACATTACCATTTTTATTAGGATTTATTCTTTATTTATCCATGATGTTGGTTAGTTGATGTTCATATCGAATCTTACTCCATAAATTTATAACGACATTAGTTACTCTTATGTGTGTTATTTATATACCATGCATGTTATTCACAAACCTATGGCCTATTATGATAAGGTTATTAAAATCATTGTCTCCCTTTATTAATTTTTATCCATGGAGGGGTACATTTTGTGTGAGGGGTTATGACACTATGGTACTAGATATGTTATGTGTTGATGAAATATGACATTTGTATGGAGATATGGGATGATAAGTATGTAATGGTTGTTTCATTAAATAATGTAGTGGTTATGGAATGGATGGATTGATGCTTGAAGGAGATGTTGGGCCCTATGGTAGGTTGGGGAAGGTAGTGTTGTGGATTGTCCTATATCAAATATGGGAGGTAGTAAGAACTAGATGTTTCACATTGGGTCATGAGAGTGGAAAATCAATAGGACAATGGTTTTGGTTTCTTGTTTACATATATTCTTGTTGTTATTTTATAACCTTTTGATTTGATACTGGTTGACTGAGCCTTGGTGAGGGTTGGGGGTAGTTGAATTTATAGGTGTTTTTTGTTCTATTATAGGTCATTGATTCATTAATATGATTCATCCACATTTTTATGAGAGGTTTTGAGTATGATCCTACTATGTATACATGTTATTATAATATATATACAATTATTTTGGTTTAGAGGGTTAGTTTTGTGACCCATTTGGATAGTACTAGATTGGAGCTTGGGTTTCCCTATAGAGTTCCTGCCTAATAATTTATTGGTATTTAACATTGGGATAGTATCTATATGTCATGTTCATGCATTGTGAGATTATTTTGAATCATGGTTTACCTATGTTGCTGTTTTTATTGCTGTTTATTCTTGTATTCTTAATAAATATGATGGAAATTACTCCCATATATATGTTCTATATCCTCGGCGTTAGTATCCAAACTTGGGTATATTGGAAGTGAGCTTCGAGGGTCACTCTCATGTAATCACTTATGGGAATAGAGGGGTCCCTAGTATGGGTAGGTCATGATAGGTAGTGGTTTCATCACCTATGAACATAACCTAAATATCATTTTCTATATGGAATTGATATATCTCAGGACACTAACAATTCTTACCACAACATTGTGGTTCTTAGGTAAATCTAATTTTTATTTATTCACAATATATTTTATTTATCCATATTTAATCCCCCCCCCCCAAATGAATCATATTTTCATCATATCCTTCTTAGTAAAAATACCCTATGAAGAAACAAAAACCTTTTATATTAATAGATTATAAATATAATAACCAATAACTTTTTTGGATATTGATAAAAAAGAATTTATATAATTTTGGTTGAATTGTTTCTAACAGTATACATCGATTGAGTTATTTATAACCCCAAATAATTATAAAATGTATACCAGGATACCTAGAAATCAATATTTAATATAATGTTTTTATGAAATCCATATATGAAATGTGGTTTAGAATACCAGATATTTATTAAATAAAATATCCCTATAATGATAAATAAGGTTACATTAACTGACCATCGACCAAACCATGTTTAATAAGATATGATTCTAACTCTCAAAAACTTTATTCCACTATATTGTTTTTTTATTAATGTTTTGGTGAAAAATTACATGATATCTTTGTTCATATGTAAATTATTATCTTAATTATTCTATATATTTATATAATTATATTAACATAATACTTTTACTGAGTAGATTATGTAATTTAGTTTTAAACTCCATTAACTTCTTTAAGGTTTCAACGTATGTCTAATTGTTGGGATATAAACGTAGTCAATTAAATTGGCCTTAGAGTCATTCAAAATTTAAATATAAGAAACAAACAACCCAAAAATATATTGTATTATATGAGATATGATCCCCATGGTCAGTCCCACAGATACTCAATAGAACACTCTAATGTGACAACTACCTATACGTAATTATAATGAAATAAACTAGAACTACATTAAATGAGTTGTGAAAGTGTGAGGGATGAAAAATAAAATCAATACAATAATCTTAGGAGATCAAGGTTCATGAACTAGTGGTTGTGAAGGTTAAATTATTAATCATTTTTTATCATCAGAATTAGGTCTAAGAGAAATATTTATCTTTTTGAACAATCTCCCTCTCATAAATTAAACATTTTTAACGATCATGTATATTAGTTTATTAATGATAAAGGTAACATAAAACATTATTTATATATAGAATTAAACATACCTTAAAGTCATGTATAAGGGATGGTTCTATAAATCTTTTTATATAACTCTTCATTAATTAACATGTAATGTTCATACATGAGAAAAAAGAAAGATAAAGATAGAATAGATTTTAAATGTAGTTACAAAACACGAACTAAATATATTTCCACAATATCACTATATACAATCCCCTTTCCTCTATATGGGTAGGCATAAAATAATTCACCCTTCAATGATAAAAATTAGAGGCTGATAAAAATAATTGAAAATAAAATAATACAACTTGGTGAAGAAGAAGTGGTCAATGCCTTCTAGTAGTATCACTTCAATTCCAGACTCATTCCTATAACCTTCCTCTGATCCCCCTCCCCATCATTCTTGACCGTCTTATTTATAGGAAAAAGTATATCATAAAGGATCAATATAACATTTAAATACCTCCTCCATCTTATCCTTATCTATAGTATTTCAATTTGATCTTTGAAATACTTGTGGTTGGGTTGAAAACTCTGCATGTTTCAACACTTATTTGTTTCCCCAAAAAATAAACCCTTGAAAATGTCATGTGGATAAAATTATTTTAAAATATATTTGTAACCATGACGTAGTGAGGTTCACCATTGGAATTTTTTTATATATTCACTTCTCACCACTGCACCAATCCAAAGTACTATATCTCCACATTATAAATAAACATAAGTTTTTAACATTCAAAATGGAAAGCCCAACTCACTACGGTTGTCATATTGTCCATTTTATTTATCATTTCCTTTAATCCCTCTATATAGAATGACCATGAAAACCTTAACCATAAAGACTTATCTGTTTTTTATTTTAAATCAACTAATGATCCATTTTATCTCCTCTAACATCATAGCATGTATTGTTTCATCCTAGATCAATCTTGGGTTATCCACCTCACTATGACATAGTAACAATTTCATCAATCATTTGCAAACCATTTCCTTCATCCTCAAAACTCATCCATTAATTTTCTCGGTCATAGCCTCAACCATGCTAATAGATAATTTCACCCACTGTTTCATCTTTTAATTATACCTATCTTCCATGAAAAACCCTTCCATGAAAAATTTATTATGGTTTTCTTCATTGTTTCATTTAGTCAAGTATCCTTATGTAGATCCTTTGTATCCTTTACACTAGTCTCTAAGACCCATATGTAGTATAAGAAAACCCTTTTGAAACTTATTGTTTTTCCACATTACCTATGTGGAAAATTAATTTACAACATAGTACCACTCCAATGACTGTTATGTAGCTTTCATGCCCTTAAACAGATTATAGATGACCTTTATGTAACTTTCTCCAGACTCGTACATGATGGTTTCAAATCAAGAGACCTCACAGTGTCCTACTAATGATCTTACGGGCCTCATAATTTCATTCATAGTGATCTTATACACTCTCAAGGAAGAAATTAGCTAACTTCAACTCTTCTAAAATTATGTAAATGGTATTTTTAGTGGCTACTCATGTCATGGAATAGAGGAGGCTAGATTTAAATGGTTGTCCACTTATTTCAAAAAAATAGATGGAGTCAAAAATTGAGATTTTGTTATTTATATTAATTTTGTATAACGATGATTGTCACAAATCCCACATCATTTTTTCACATGTTTGGGAACTTCCAATTATATATACAAGCGACTAAGGAATCCTAGATGAGCAAACCCAGTGTTGGAACACACTATACCCTCTTACCTAGAACCTTACATGCATCAAGCTCTCTTCCTAATTTTTATACCATCTTGGTGCTGACCTGCAATAAGATTATGTTCTTACTTCATATTCTCCTTACCTAATCCATTGGACACATTTGTACACTTAAAATTACATATTTTTACAATTAACAAAAAATTTCGTACATAAAAAATCTATTTATTTCCTTTCTTTTCCCAAAGTTATTTTTTAAATACAATTACCCATAAATATAATAAATCAACTAATAATTGGTAAAAATGACCAACAAAATTAAATAAATAATGGAAATTAATTTAAAATTTGTATATATGGAATAATGACATTAAATCCCCCCACATGTATATTTTTGTTCTCCTCAACCATATAATCTTTACTCAAATTATAATGGAAACCCATGCTACCTATATTTAAAGTTCCAATAAAAGGAATAAAAAAATTTTAAATGGCGAGATGAAATTTTAAGCATCACTTAAGAAATTTTATCTAACTCCTCACTTTTTAAAGAAATAAAATCAACCATTTATTTTACTTTTTCTCATATTAAATGAAAATTATCCTTAAAAACTTCATTCGTATTTTAGAATTTATTATTAATGTACATGAAAATTGTTATATACCTTACTTTGAAATCATTTCTATCATCACCCAAGAATAAAAATTTCAACATAGTTATACTCATAACATAAGTATATTTTCAATTATATAATACTTCAATGAATCTGAAATCTCCACCCCATAATGAAAAATATCACATGTAAACATGAGGATATTTAATTAAAATTCAACAGACTGTCATGTTATGTGTGGGTAGATAATGATGTTGAAAAACATATAAGGATAAATATTAGGTGAACTCCTATGCATGATTCGTGATATAATAAATTTACATTCAATAAAAATATACTATTAATAGTGACACAACCCTTTCCCCGTGCACAAATTAGTGGTCATAAATGAAAATAAAGCAGAATGAATGATTCTACCTCTTATTGTTTTTTCTTCTTTTTTAGAGGTTTCAATTTGTATAAATCTCACACCCTTTCCTAACCGTTGGTTGATATACTCACGACACATGTTTTAGTAGTTATAATAATATCATGGTCAACAAATAATTATTTTTGATCTTCCTAAGAGACAACCCATTTTTCATTTTTTTCAATGGTTGTTTCTTTTTAATTTTCTCAAGAGGGTTAAATAAGTAAAAATAATGAAGAATAATAATGAATCATTTCTCAACACACAATGAAACACATTTATTATTCACAAAAATTAAATATGTTCCCTTACACCACCAACAACCTACCCCCCACACTTATATCAATGAAAATCATTCAAAACTACTTGTGGTAAAGGTAGAAAGGAAAATATTGGATTATAATGTGGCTCTTCCCTAAAAAGGTAATTAGTTGATTCTATAGCATAAATTAAGATTAAAATGAAAAGATGGGTCTTAATTATATAGATAATAAAAATAAAATTACTCAATCATTTAAAAATTTCCACTGTATGATAAATGATTTGAAAATATATAAAGAATATTCTAGAAGGAAATCATTCCCCAAGTAACTCTCATGAAATATAGTTATAAATAAATGAATACATTTGTTCTTGAGGAATCATAAGAAGGATAACATATTATATTGTTAGATAACTCATGGAAATACATAGTAACAACAAACCAAACAACACAATTTTTAGAAATTTACATAATGAAATACCTAAGAGAAATTTAATGTAAATAAATCAATAAATTCACATAAATCAGTATTTGTTAAATCTATTTCTCAATACATATATCTAATCATTGAAGACTCCCATTTTTCTCATTAAATATAATAAAAAATGAGTTCTATAACATAGGATCATGGTTATACCATGTGAACTTGTATCATATATTAAAAATCAAACAAAAATATAAGGCGCCACATGAAATTTTTCCAAAGAAGTACAAAAAAGAAGAACGTATGGGAGTTATAAAAACACTAAAATCAAAATAATACTATAATTTTCACATGAATTACTTTTTTATTTATTTTTTATTTATTCTCAAATCATCTTTGACTTGCAAAAGAAAAAAACTCATGAATGGACAATTCTCATTCCATTAAGACTCCAAAAATAGAGGAATTGAAAACTAAATCTTAAACAAGATTCATAATATAAATCACAAAACTAATTACTATGAAAGAAATAAAAACTAATGTCCCAGAAAAAATAGAAAAAATATTTTGGTCTCTCCATAGCGCAATCAATATTTTTTTTCAAATGACACTTTTAATGGGTAAGTGTGAACCAAAACAACTCCACTCGTTTACAAATTCAACCATTGCAAGACCACACCCATTGAAAATCCAATAATCAAAAGACCACTAAAAAATTTCCAACATTCAAAATTCAAAAAGGATCAACATTACCAAACTCAGACCACAGGCCAGCTCGCATCACACTTCACCATCTGTCATGTCACTACCAACCATCGTCATTATCATTGCTAGTGTTGAAAACTCATCACCGATGCAGATCAAGTCGTTGACATCGTCTTCCCCACGAAATTGCCCGCACAAACTCACATCACAAAGAACCTTGAAGCCCATCACAGAGCTCCACCTCAGAGAGATTGGGGGAATCCCGGATCTAGATTGGAGATAAAAAGAGGGCAATTGTAGGTCAGAATAATTACAAGGATCACCAAAATCAAAAGTCATCAAGAACATCACATCCTCTATGTCGTCAACCTCTGGGAGCCAATAGAGACAAAATCACCACAAGAAGCTTATGGACTCTCACCCTCACATCCCAAAACACCATGAAGACCACCTCTCAGATCCACCTCAGAAAGAGTGGGGAGTCCTGGAGCTAGAGAAGAGGAGAAAATTGCTAGTGTTCTTAATGGATCAAGTCTCCATATCCCCGAACACTAACGATGACAACCAAAGCCAAAGGCAAGCCAAAAAACCAAATGCAACACATCCAACCATGATCACACAAAAATTCAAACAATATTGGGATCCAACATTCCAGTCCTCCAAGCTTCAAAATGATGGTCATCCGAGCAGGAACAACATAACTCAAACAGAAATAGGGAATCCATAAACAAACCTGGCATACTGATCGACCTGCCTCAGTCATGTATCTCATCAGATCTGCATCTGCCTGCCTACACCGAGATGAAACCCTGCTACCGCAAAAGACAAAGGTCGACTGTTCCATATCGTCATCTCCCATGAGAAGCCCCCACATCAACTGAATTTCAGATTCAACCAGCCTCGTATGTGATTCTCATTACATCTGCATCTACCTAGAGACAACAAGATTGAATCCCTCCATGGAGAAGCTGAAGGATGTATTCGCAGATCACCGTCGCCCGAAGAAAAAACTAGCCACTATTGCGGAGAAAGCGCACATCTTGCCGCCGCGAATAAAGATGGAAGATGTCCGAATTGAGTCGCCTGGAGAACCCTTGTCGCCACGCCGTTGCACAGGGAAGCTGATGAAGAAGTGAACACTGCGCGAAGCTGAAGGAGAACCAGATTTGATCCCTCACCGCCGCAATCAAAGTCAGTCACAGTCCAAACCATGATTCTCAAAACCCTAGAAGGGGAGACGCCGCAGCAGGAGAGTCGTATCCGAAGCCGCGACTGGACTCCCATAAACCACATTAGTTTTAGTCTTTAGGCTCGATCCCACATCTTTAGATCTCATAATATGATTATGATATAAAGCTCCACATCTCATATTTTTTCAAATTCGAAATTTTTGGCACATTTGAGTTGATCATTATTTTCCTTCTATTTTTCTTGGTTTCTCACTTTATAATTGGGGTGGTTTTTTAGTAGTCGAGAACCCAAATGATTGTAAAATTAACGCATGAGTCATCCATACCTCGAAAAATCCATTCGCTATTTAGATGTGGGGGGTTTTTTTTAATTCTAAATTGATCGCTTCATGCTCAACAACCAGCTATTCTAGTTTTTATTTCTTCTTAGTTGATGTTGGAGGTTCCTCTTGATCTCCAGGATCTCATTATGGTTGCTTCCACTATTTCAATCTTATAATTCTATAATTCTTTAATTATGATCCCTTATTTCACTTGTCTTCTTCATCTAAAATTTCCACTTCTTACTCCTCATCTAAACCTATAATGATAATGGAATCTACCATGGAATCCTAAGATTTTTTTTCATCTGAAGTTACCTTAGATTCAACCTTGAACTTGGATCCTCTATCAGATCTCTCTTCTTGTTGTTCTTTGAATTTGGCCACTTCAGTGGCTTGTTCCATTCATTCCTTAACCTCATTTTCCATGTTATCAAGATGCTTCAATTTCGTATTGAATGTTTCATTAGTGTCATGAATGATTTTCTTGTCTAAACCAAAATTCAATTGTTGAACGCATATTTGGGGTTTCACCTCCCATAATTGGATTTGGAAATTATTCTTTAGTACATCAATTTTTTATGATAAGTGATTTATTTTAATTTTCATTCATATATGGGGATTCTTATTCAATTTAACTTGTACAAAAACTATAAAAACCCAATCTTAAAATTTTTTCAAATAAGAATAAAATACTAAAATAAAGTCCATAAACATAATAGAGGGAGGGTATGGATTTTTTAACTATTAAACAAAGGATTTATTCACCATGTATACAGTAATTGTGCTAAGAATGTCGTCAAGCAAAAAGTGTTTTCAATACCTATGGCATTGAACTAGTTTATTATTTAAAAAATGAGTCACACAACCTAAACCTACTATGTTCCATAAAATATATGATTTCCAAGGTTAAACCCACAAATACTCATTAAAACACTATTGTTTAAGAATTAAGACTCGTTGACTATGATGAAATAAAATATAACTACTTTCATTGTGTTTTAAACAAGTGAGGAAAAAAAGAAAATCAATCAACCAAGAATATCATATACCTGTTCATGCAATATTTGATGTAAAGGATTAATTTTCAATTGTTTTTTTTCACTGAATTTTGGTGTAAGTGAACCCCTGGTCCTAGAGAACACACAAACACTCAAAATTTCACCTTTTTAATGGGCATGTACTTCATTTTATTAGTAAAAGGGTTAAATTAAGCCATTATTTAAATGTATAATTCAACCTACATAATGGTTATATATAAGGACTATCTCACGAAATTTCATTACATAAATCTCCCTTAATTAATATGTAGTGGTCATATGTAGGGAAAAATAAGTATAATTATATGAGATAATTGAAATTAAATTATCGAACATGAATTTGATGGAAAACTACACTCAGACAAGATAAAATTCCTATTCCATTATATATATAATCCCAAAATAAGTCACCCTCTCATGCTATTAATGAGAGATTGATAAAAATAATAGAAAATTTAATCAAACAGAAAGGTGAATAAGAAGTTTTTAATGCCCTCTTATAGCATCACTTTAAGATAAAGTTGGGTTCTCTTTCCCACCTCTAATCCCCTTCCATAGCAGGCTAAAATCACTTATTTAATAGTAAAATTATAACTTAGAGAGTTTATATATCTTCTAGATATCTTATTATTTTTCTCCATATCTCTATTAATTCAAATTTTAAATATATAATCCTTGTCTATGCGAAACAAAATCCCTATGTAGTATCCTTAATTTATTTCCACTAATAATAAAGTCAAAAATATATGACGTGGATAAAATTATTTCGAAATATCTATAAACCATGACAGAGTGGGGTTCACCATAGGAATTTTATCAATATCTCTTCAATGAAAACCATTACACCATGCCAAAGTACTCAATATCAATAGAATACGAAATCCCAATCCATCATAAAACATTCAAAATGTTATTCCCACCTCACTATGATCATCGCATTGTCCAGTTTCTATATAATGTTTTTTACTCTATCTGCATGAAGTTTCCATTCTAACCACCATATTAAATGTTTCACCATTTTAAATTTAAACTCTTATTGTGAGCCACGACATATCCTCCTACAACATAGCATTGACCATTTCAACCTTCATAAATCTCATGTATATCACCTCACAATGCCATAATAAAAATTTCATAAAGGTTTCACTGACCATTTCTTTTATTATCAAAAATAATTTATATAGTAGATCGAACATAGTTTCCTTTATGATATCTTAAAATATCACGAACTATTTCAAATATTAATTCTTCCTTTCTAACATGGTAAACCCCACCACTATGCATTGATCATTGATTTCTTTAATATTCCATGCAGGAATATACCCTTATATAGATCTGTCATGACCTTTATGAAGGTTACTAAGACTCTTACATAGCTTAGGATAACCCTTTTGTAGAAAAATAATTTACGTTATTTCCTTTTTGAAACATTTATTTAACCTTACCCATCCATCGAATGGAATTGATGTAGCTTCCATACCCTTACACATCATGTATAATACCTTCATGTATCTTGATCCAGAACCTTAGAAAACATTCTCCAATCTACAAATGTCACAATAGCTCCAAAATGATCATATAAGATTTAGTATTTCTTATATAGTGATCTTCAACATTCTTGAGGGTTATGATAGTTCAAAATGGAGCTTCTCAAATGATGTCCATGGTAGTTTCTATAGGATACTTCCAATAAGGAATAGTGGAGGCATGACATAGAAGGGAGACAGAATTTGGTCAAATAGAGGATATATGGCCACTAATCTATACGATGTTGTTTATTTTAATGATGTAATGTTTTGATCGTCCTTCACCACACTTCATTTTTTGAATGTTTACGATCTTCAATCTATATCAATAGATGATGGGTTGAGATAAGATAAGCATCCCTTATATCGGAGTACTATAGAAACTCCCAACTAAATCCTCTCATGCATTGTGTTCTCCTCATTATATCTATTCCTTCTTATTGTTGACCCATGCCAAAATCCTTTTTCATACATGTTCTTCTACATGAGCATTACATTTCCTAAATTTTCTACCTAAAATAACACATTTTCCCCTTCATATTTTTTTCAAAATTATTTTTTAAAAACATACTACACATAAATATAACAAATCAATTAATAATCGGTAAACTTATTCTATTAAATTCAAAAATTAATAAAATTGAACATAAAAAAATATATGCATGACATCATGATATGATCTCATAAGAGAAACATAACTATATATCCTGAGTTCATTAGTAATGGTTACAAAGTACCTATACCCCCCAATTGATTTTTTATGTATTAGTACATATTTTTCACCTTTCATAAGATCTGATATCCAACTTTCCCTCTCAAATTTTCTACAAAAAACATTTTTTTGGTTATTTTTTAATTAATCTATATTCATATTTTTCAAAAAAAATATATCATAGTAGAATGATTACAATAATGTATCACTATGGATAATTTAAATTAATTTTTCATTTACATGCCCAAGGAGCAAATATGAAATATTAGTGGTATGAGAATCATCCTTGATCATCATATGGTAAATATCATTGATGAAATTATCTATATCTAAAATATAGGGACCATTCACCATATTCCACAATCCAAAAAAACATTACAATAATATATATATATATATATATATAAGCACTGTTGTTCAAACTCATAAATGAAGATCTTTATACAAAAAATATTTTGAAATAAAATTTCTATTTATGGCCTAATAATTTTAACAGTTATCCAATTCTGTAACTAATTTAAAATATATAATTGCATCATAACTGAGTCTACCAATGTGGAAACTCATTTCTCATTGCCAATACATAGTTCATCTTCTCCCTCAATATATTTTTTCTTGATTTTAAGTTAGTTTCTATCATTAAAAATGTGTTATGTTAACCCATTATATCATATCCATTAGTTAAAATTAGAGATATCTAATTATATAACAATCACATCAATATACTCATAACCCTTATCCTTGAGTACACATCCCAAAATGAAATATCAATATATTAAATTATAAATCCAATCATTAACAGTTCTTAAAATTATATTCAGGTAATATGATATAATATAAAATAAGACTTATTTATTGGGTGAGTATCATGTACTAAATCAATTAAACAAGGACTTTTATTTAATTTACACTTAATAAAATGATGAAACTATGCATTAATGATACTAGTTGACCAAGATATATATTTTCAAATATTTTGAGCCCACTTTAGTGATCATCTCAAAAATTAGTTTTAAATTTCACCATTCTAATTATATCATATATGTTTTTTTAACAACCATAAATTTTATGAAATATTGTATCCAAATAAATTTAATTTCATTGATAGAATTCATTAAAAATAACACCGAGCTTAAAAAAACCACGATATACTATAAAATATTATTATTCAATTTGATAGTTATAATTAACCCATTAAATAGGAGGGTTTGAATATGACTAAGAAAATTATGAAATATTTGTTGTTTAAAACTATAAAAAATAAACCTATTGGTTATAAATTGACTAGAAATGAAAATAAAAATCATTTTGAAGTAAAATAAATATTTTTATGGAAAATTTTTTATTGTGCATGTAATGTGTGTTTGTATTAATAGATTAAATTAATAACTATTGGTGAATGATTTTAATTAACTTTATATATTATATATTCAGTAATTTTTTATCATTCGATTAATATTTTTCTAGGCATGGAATATGAATTAATCTAGTTTTATTCTTAAAAACTATAATTTTTTAAAAATTAGTTACATCACATTGTGTTCACTGTTTGTAAAATTAAATTTCACCAGTTTTATAAAATTTATTTGAAAAAAATAAGATAAATTTTCAATAAAAATTTAAAAATATTAACATATTAAAATTTTCATTATTTTTTTAAAAGATTAAATTTTCATTGAATATTGAATAATACATATTTTAATTAAAAATTATCTTTTCAGTTAAAATATTCCAATGGTCATTTTTTATTGAAATGGATTTAAATATAAAATTAGTTAAAATATTTTATAATTATTAAAATTTTTATCATTATAGTTAATTTCATGTCTAATTTATATGTACAAAATTTTATACTGTAGAATCTTTTTCTTTAGAAACCCACTTTTTCATTATGGCCGTGGATTTAAATTTAAATTAAATTCTACCCCTTCTTGATATGAATTTGTAAAATTTATTCCATATTTTTTTATCATAATAATTATTATTATGTTATAGATTAAAGTTAATTTTTTTGTCATAATTAATTGTTAAAATAGTAAAAAATAAATCATCATACTTAAGGTTGAAACGTGATTTTCCGTGTTACATGCTCTTATGTTAAAATTATTTATCCACAAACATAGTATATTTAAATTGATAAATTTTATTTCATATTTAGAATAATATTTTCCAAATTTGATAATAATTATCATTTTAGTTTTAGGATTGATTGTTAAATTACCTTTTGTAAAGAAAACTAGTTATAATGGTGAAAACATAAATGGGAAAAGTAAATTTACTGGTTAAAGGAATAACATGTTTAACACATGTATATTTTTTATACATGGGGTTTTTATCAATAATATAATTAATCTAATACATTATTTATAAATTTTTGAGTCGAATTAATTTAGTGTGACTTCCAATTAATGAATGGTTTTTTGGTATTTACAAATATACCACTCATATTCACTTATGAAAGGGAATCATATCTCTTATCTCTTTAACACTTCTGAAAAATTTTGGTTTGTAAAAAAAATTCTCACATCCCTCTATTAATTACCTTTAATTTTCATACAATATGTTTTGGTTATAAAATAATATAATTAAGGCTTTTTTTTGAAACCCTGAAGAAGTTGTCTGAAAAAGAGGTATTGTTCTTAAGAGAGCATTTTTGTTTTATTTCTTCGTCCACCTCATTCAAAAGTTATCACCTATTATGAAATAAATAAACCAATATATTAAAAATAATAATATGTTATTATGTAAATTTCATAATATATATCCACCTCCTCTTCCATCAAATTGGAAACAAAACATCTGATTGTCTGTACGGCAGACTACCGCCTCATAAACCAATGTTAATCATTTTCTCTCACTAAAACCCATGGATGGATTAAATCCCTGATTTCAATTAAATATATATATATATATAACATATATGTAATAATTATACAAACATAATTATAATATCACCTATAACTTTTTACCATCTAATATATTGAAAACGATAACGTCACTCGTGCAAACATGTGGACTACCACCTCCCCAAAGATCAGTGATATATTCTTCATTTTATCTTGAAATGGATGGTAATAATGATATATTTAATAAATACATATTATATCTATTATATAAATTTTATTCAGAAAATTGGAATTATTATATACATTTCTTTAATTCCATTAATAAAAAAATGGAAACAATGTCCATGCGTACATATAGCCTATCGCCTCCACGAATGGTGTAATTCATTTTGATATCAATAATTTTTATGACTTAATATAAATATGGATATAATTAGTTTAAATTATATTTATTTCATGGTTACCATTCTATATATGTGTTAAACTTAATCATTTGAAAAGTACCAAAAATACTTATCAAAAAATAAATGAAAAACAAAACAGTTATCACCTCAAAAAGATATTTTATCAAAGCACTGTTAATAAAAAGATGGTGAAAGGTTATAAGTAAAAAAATATAAGCTATGAAATATATTATTATTATTTTAACAGATTTACAATCAATATATTTTTTTTATAAAGGATTTTTAATTTCTATAAATTAATTTGGTTCTATGGTTTGGGATTTTTTTCTCACTCTTATTTCTGTGAGCACATGCCATATTTACAAATTATTTCTTATATGTGGTGTATATAATTCCCAAAAATTTGTTTTATGATGATTATTATGAAATTTAATGGTATTTAAATATCCATATATGTTTCTTTATTTCATAATGCTTATGATTCAAAATTTTCCAAATTTGCAAGGGAGTTATGTTTCAAACTCATCATTTATTGAGATTTTTTTACTATGCTTCTATTGAAGAAATTCATATATCTATGTCTAAATAATTTCTTCATTCATATTATAATCCGTAAATTTCTAGAAAATACATATTTTTCTTCTATTTTACACTTTTTTAATAACTAAATACAGAGAAACAATATTTTAATGAAAAAATGACATCATTTCCCTCTTCAGTTGAAAATATGTTCTCTTCCATGTCCTTGTTTTCATTAATATTTTTAAGAATATTTTTAATGCACTAAAATGTTTGATTTTTTTAATTTTTAAAATTTTTTGTTTAAAAAATATAATGGTTATTCTCTTATCATTTTCAAAATGATGTACTTTTTCACATTTTTTACAATAATGTAAAAGGAATATTTTATTTTAACTTGTATGTAATAAATATAATTTTAATCCATCATGAACAATAATTTCATTGAATCATACTATATATGTTTCTAATGTTATTTTGGAAGAAAATAGTTTTCTTAATATTAGGGATATCTTTGACTTTAATTAACTGATTTCAAAGTAGAAAAGGTATATTTTTATTATGAAATTTTTATGATCTTTTTATGGAATATCTATTCATTAACAAAAAGATTTTTTGGTGTTTCTTATGCTATAAAGGGAATATAATCTAATGGTACCATTATAATTATTTATCCTGATGGGTTATTATTGTAATGTTGATATGTTTATGAAACCCAAGAAACTTCCATTGGTTATGCTATGATATATTTAAGAAAAGTTTATAAATCCCATTTTCTTTGAATGGGTTCTGATATGATGAAATGATTTATAGTTATAGATTTTATTGAACAAAATTTATAGTTATCATTATGTTACTGGTGGGAATATAATTATATTACCCAATAATTCATCTGGTTAATTATTATATCTCATTTGATACTTATGGGAAAATAGTCGATGTTCTGGATTCTATATGGGAAACAAGTCATCGTTCTTGATATTGTTTGGGAAGCCAGTCGATGTGCATGATCCACTATAGGTAACATGTGTTGATTCCTATTCCATTATGAATTTGTGGTCTTTATAGTTAACCTGAACATATGAAATAGTTTTTATACATATTATGTTTCCACACTTTTACGAAAAGGAATTATGTTTCATGATTAATTTATGATGATTTCTCACTCATATGATTCATGAATTTTTAATGATAATGCTTTATTTCATGACTCATGTTTTTGACCCATTCTATTTTGGGTATAAAATTTTTATGTTATATTCTTTGTATCATTTCTTATTCTTATCTTATTCGATGACAAGATCATTTATTGATGTCTCCCAGAAGGAGAATCTGATCTGAGACTTTCTTTTGTTCCCTTTCCCCATGTTATGAAGAAATGTTTTTAGTATGGTATGTCTATTAATAATACTATATGGGTATATATTTATGTTATATATTGAAGTTATTTCATGGAATTATATGATTGTGTATATATTATCCAAAGACACCAATCCTTTATCATCATCAAGTGTATATTTGTGAGATATATAAAATAATAATTAAAAAGATTTAGTTTTTATACCTGAAAAACCCAGGTGTTATAGTGGGTATCATAGAATGGCTTGGTTAACCTTATGAATCTAATATGGGAAAACTTTAGTGAGAACACTAATAAGAAGTAAAAGTACAAAAAAAATTCTTGAATTTTGGTTATGGATGGAGTGAGTAGTTTCATACCAATTACATCCTTTTAGAGATACTAGAAGTGGATGTGATTTCGAAAAACATTATAACTCGAGGTAATAAATATTATAATGGTTTATTAGGATTTGACTCGATTATCATCCAATGAAATACAATAGGTCTTGCTACACACCTGTATTGATACTCTTGGGGAATATGTTTTGGAAATTAACAAAATCTTCCAAAAATCATGAAGGATATGAATAGTTTTTGACCATGAATGACCAAGGATAAATCTATGGTGTCATATATTGAAAATATTGCGTCTTTATTTATAAATCCTTCGAAATAAATTTCATTATTGATCACTCTGATCATGAATGCTTGATGGTCTTTCTAAACATTTTTAAGATACAATTATATTTTGTTGTGGTAATAGGTATTATAAAATGATGAAGTACCTTGTTTGAGCATAGAAATGTCTTGAGGAATGATAATTTATATCCTCAATGATTAGGAATATAATTGTATGTTAAAACCCCTAATGATATGTTGATCATATCTCAAGTGTGTGAGTCTTTTCTCGTTGATGGTTATGGGACTTTGCTTACTAAAAATGTCATTATTTTCCCTTTAATTGATTTTTATGTTATTAAAGACATTGATTAAATTACTCTACATAAATCATAAATCCATTTTTGAGGAAGGAAATTCATGTTTGATATTCTAAACAAACCTACAATCATCTTCTAGTGAAATGAGAAGTCTGAACATCCAATGGAAACTGAATCCATTGTATGGGTCTTGAATCCTATTTATAAGGGGATTTTATCGTAGAGGGTGTGGGAGAAAATCAAATTCAAATATATTCATATTGTATAGGATTTTATTGATGTCTTTATATAAGTGTTTCCCAGTATTCTATTGAATCATTATGTTGATTTTTTAATATAATTCATAAATGGTACCACACCTATTCAAAAATATCCTATAGGATGGTCTTAATGGAGTTGTAGGAATTGAAAAAGATAGTCCATGAGAATAATGATGAGGGAATCATTCATCCATGTTTTTCAACATGGTGTGAACCTGTTTTATTATCATGTTAAAAGATAGATTGATGTAACTCTACATTGATTATCATGAAGTGAACAAGATCACAATAAATAAAAATGATCATCTAAATCAAATTGAAGAATTATTTCATCAACTATAAATTGATAGTTATTTTTCAAAGATTGACCTTTATTCTAAATGTCACCAATTCATGGTAAAGAATGATTATATACCCAAGAAAATATTCTGTTGTAGTTATGGATACTAAGAATTTACAGTGATGCCTTTTGGTATTACTAATTGCAGATATATCTTATATTATTTAATGAATAGATTCCTTAGAGATTACCATGATCAGTTATTATTAGTTTCTATAGATAATATTTTTTATATATTCACTGTGAAATAAATACCATAAATATAAAAATAGAATTTTATTGAAGAGCTTTCCAATGGATAATTTGTATGGAACATTTACAAAGATTGAATATTTTATACAAAATGTGTCTTTTTTTTGTCATAAAATCTTAAGAGAGGGTATTTCTATTGATCCATCAAAGATATAATTTATTGAATTTTGGTCCAAATCCACTACTATAACAAATATTTAACTATTTCTTGTTTTTTTGAAGAATATTATCGATGGTTTGTTGATAATTTCATATGAATATGTAATCAACTCATAATGTCTACTAGGAAGGGATCCAAGTGTCTTCTGAAAAATAAATATGATGAAATATTTAATGAACTAAAAGAATGTTATTCAGTGAATCTATTCTTACATTAACCTATAATGTAAAGGGGTTTGTACTCTATAACGATGCATCGAAGAAGGTTTTTCTTCGTTTTCTCATATATATTATATTCTTATAGCATATGCCTCATGAAAATTGATGGTTCATTATCAAAATTAGCCAACTCACAATTTAAAGTTAGCGGTGGAAATTTTCAAAAATAAAGATATGGATTCATTATATTTTAGGGGAAATGTGTGATATATATACTGATTATAAAATTATAAAGTAAATATTTACTCAAAAAGAGTTGAATATTTTCCAGTGAAAATGGTTGGAGCTGCTTAATGATTATGAGTTCAAAATACATACCATCACATGAAAGGGAACAAGGGGACCGATGCTTTGAGTTGAAAGGGTCATGCTAGCTTATCAATGATAAGGACAATAGAATATTTAATTTTTTTTTTCTAATGATGGATCTAAAATTATTCAAGGATGGGGAAAATATTTTCTTTCCCATATAGGTATTCAAAAATCTATCCATGTGAATATTAAAGAGCCACAAAAGGAAGATATATAACAAAAAAGATAAAGAGAATGTTTCTTGAGAATAAATTTAATTTTTATAGATTGTAATGTTCAATAACCGTGTCTGTGTTTAATACATATTATATTTAAATAAGGATTTGTTTGATGAGGCTCATATTTCTGCATTATCTATTCATCATATAATTACCAAGATATATAGAGATCTGAAAGAATATTTTTTTTATGGGAAACGTTAAGAGAGATATTGCTGAGTATGTATCTTAGTTATTGGTATATTATCATGTAAAGGATGAGATAAGTAATTTTATGGGGATGTTACAGCCATAAATCATACCAAGATAGAAATAGGAAAATTTCACCACAAACATTGTAATCAAACTACCTAAATTATCTAAATGACTAATGCTATTTGGGTTTTAGATTATTACCTTTATGTGTTAGTGAAAAACACTAATATTAGATAATATTTCCTTCTAGAAAATATTTCTTGGATATTAATTAATGAAGTGGTAAGGGTTCATTGAGTACCAAATTCTATTGTATCTGATCAAAATATGAGATTTACCTCAAATTTTTGGAAAAGTCTTCATCATGCTCTATATATAGGGTTATGTTTCATCACTACATATCTTCCTCAAGAAGATGATTTTCCTAATAGAACCATTTAAACTCTAGAGGATATTTGGAGATATTGTTCTAAAAATTTCAAAGGTGGTTGGGATTATCAAATTCCACTAGTTGAGTTTTCAAACAAAAATAACATTCAATCAAGCATTCAAATGGACCCTTATAAATTCCTTTATGGAAATATGCATCGAATATTAACATGTTGGGATGAATTTAGAGAAATAAATATATTTTCCCCTGAGATAGCTGCTAAAATAAAAGTAAAGGTTAAATCAATTCAGCAACATTTATGTTCAAGAAAAATTCAATATAAAATGTATGATGATAATCATGGAGGATATTTCAAGTTTGAAGATAGTGATAAGTTTGTTCCTATGAATTTATCCATCGAAGAAGGTTTTGATATTCTGGAAGAAAAAATGTTGAGCCCTATGTATATTGTGATAAATATTATTGATCAAGTAGGGATTATAGTTTATCACCATCCTCTTACACCTAACATCTTTCATGTTCATGATATGTTCCATATATCTCTCTTGAGAATTTATATATCTAAACCTTCACATGTACTTAACTCATAAGACATACCACTGGATCATGAAATTTCATAGGAGGAACAATTGAAGGGGATTATGAATATTAAATAGAATGTTTTATGAAACAAGACCACTCACCTGCTCAAATTTTGTGGGGAAACCCCCAATTATTGGAAGCTATATAAGAACCAGATGATATGATGTGATTGAAGTATCATTATTTATTTGAATCAATGTAATATAATATTAAGGGTAAAATTCATTTTTAAAGGGCTATTATATAACATCCTCAAACTTTCACTCCCTGATCTGGTGCCAAAAACATAATCATTTCTTTTCTAGATTTGAAACTGATAAATGTGACCTAAATATTGTCTTCAAAACCTGACGACATAAAAGGAAAATATTGGATCACATACATATCTATAATCCTTTTATTTTCAATGTTTTAGAAAATTAATAAAATATATTATATAAAAAACACTCATGGCTTCAAGAGAGTATTTTTTCCACTATGCATAGATTTAAATATTCCATACTGGGTAATCATCATCATCCATATGAAAATATTCTAGAAATAATTCATTAATTTACATTATTGATATCATGGGGGAAATGAATCATAATGTGGGTGATCTCAAATGCTCAGTAAGGGTAAATATAGTAATTAACAATTGAATGTCATCAAAGAACACAAAAAGAACATAAGAGTATAATAACATAATCAAATTTCATTCACATAACATAAGATAACTCATACCCATCAAATATGGATCTATAAACATGTGGAATTTAATGAAGCTTTAATTATGTAAAGAGTCGTGATAATCAATAATCATGATCCATGTAAAATCAATATTTCCCAAAGGAATCATAAATTCCCATATAAAGATTTAATAAAATTAGTTAGTATCTTAGAACATTATCTTCATAATACTCTTACAAATAGAATAACCAAATGGTCAACTACCATCTCCATAAAACTCAATGCATTTGTGTGATATAATTGACCCAACTATACATTCATTAAAATTTAACCACTCATCTATAGTGACTAACATAACCACTGTTCCTTCGTAAATAACATAACCAATCATCCATGGTTTATAAAGGAACCACCAGTCTTTATAAGAAATTCCCATGAACCATAATATAGTCATAAATTATGAAAGATTTAATTTTCAACATAAAAATCATATTAAAAATCAATATTCCTTTCATTACATCATTAACCTTTTGAAAAGAAACAGATTCTATGAGAATCTCATGAAATATTCATAATCTATCTAAGGAAAATATAAATATTGTTTTATTTCAATATATCTTAGTGGGATATAAGAAACAAAACGTATTGATGATGTTGATGAATAAAAATACCATTAAATGATAAGTAAAAAAATTGTTGAGAAAATTAAAATTTTCACTTTGAGTAGCATAAAAGGAAGTCATCTTAGTTGGAAAATGATTTTGGAAAATCACATAGAAAATTTCTATATGAAAATATTATTTACATTTGGAAAACACATATTTAAAATATAATTGTGTTTGAAACATTAAAGTAATCATTTTACATAAAAATAAAATTTTAACAATAAAAATTAATCTTCAAAAAATTCAATGTTCATGCTGGAAGGAAAATCCATTCACGATGTAAATGTTTAAAATAAACATTTTATTCAAATATTTTGTCAAGGTAGTAAATGTGAAAATATTAGAAAATGTAAATAAATTTCCTTTTAAGACTAATTTAAATTATTTTAATGGATTATAAATAATATATTTATAAAATAATTTATTTTTAGAATATAAATATTTAAAATATGTTTGAGAACATTGATTTGGAAGTGAAATATTCTCGATCTTAATGAAATTTACAAGATCAATATCACATAATTTTTTTATATATCTAAAAAAATATAGGAGAAAGTGAAATTAAACGTTAATACCACATTCAAAAGTATAGTTTAATAAAACTGATGTGGTTCAGGAAAATAAGATCATATTCTTTCCTCCAAGATAACATTCAACATAAACAATCTTAAAAAAAGAGATTGTAACATATTTGATTTGTCACATGGAAACCCTTCAATCATAAGCCTTGTGAATGGATAAAATCATATAAGACATTAATTACCAAGAACATTAGGAGATTCATGATATAATATATCAAATAGAATGTTGAAACACCTCATAAATTATGCTATGTGTATAATATATCATATATACAAAAGAAGGAAATTTGAGATGAGTAACGCTTACAAAGATTATAACATTGAAGTGGTAATTAATAAATGAAATGATTGTGTGTATAAATTTTAATTACATATAAAAAATTATAAATATAATATATGAAATTCAAAATTCATTACAGACATAATATTATAATGGAAATGGTAATGAAGATGTGATATAACCCGTATAAAATAAACCCAGTAAGGAGATTTTTTACCACTTAATAACTTTCATTCCAAATCCACTTCGATGAAATAATTCAAATTGAAACATAAAATACCATTATTTAATAATGAATCATGATATTACATGTAAAAGGTCTATTAAATATTCCGTATAAAATAATTTTTTTGCATAACATACAAAAATCCTCAATGAAGGAAAATTGAGACGAAGTCCAATACCTAGAGCATAACATTCCATGTTTGTACATTCACACCATAATAATAAACATATATAAATTATTTTATTTCATATGAAACAATTATAGTTATAATAACTTATACATAAACCATTTATTTTATGTTTTTTAATGACATATTTCAATACATGATTAGTTAAATCCACATCATGTGTTTTGAGGATGATTGGTTCATTGTTTCAAAATGGATTTGGTGCATTGATTGTGGTCAAAGAGGTTGTTGATCCATATTCTAAAAAATAATAATCATGATGAATTATTAATTTTTATAAAACAATTATAGGATTAAAAATAATCATGAAATACAGTTATGAAAAATTTACTACTTTATAATCATAGAGACGATAGACCGTACGTACGCAAGAGTAACATTTCCATTTTTCGATGTTCTTTATGGAATGAAGGTATATAATATTTTACATTTCTCTAATGATCAATTTATAATAAATATCATAATATTTATTTAAATATTCTTATATATTTCACATCAATGTAATGAATTGATGAAAAAAGAATCACATTGCTTCGTGGATGTGGTAGTACACATATATAAAGAAACGATGTTATGATTTTTTAGTGATTTGAAAGGTATTAAATAAAATGATATATTATCTTTTCAGAATCACATATATGTATTTAATATTATATTTATGTCATATATATAAATTATATTCATTAAATTTTTTCATTTTTAGCTTCCATGAAATGCATTAGTGAAAAATGAATCACATCGATTCGTGAGGTGGTAGTCCACTATATAAAAGAGTGATGTTATCATATCCCCAGAGGATGTACGTTAAGAAGGTATATCTAATATAAAAATTACTAATGTATAATTATGTCAAAATATATTTTATCTACTTTAAATTAATCATTATAAAGTTCCATGATAGGTGATGATGGGAAAAAATTAAAGTGGTCTGTGGGGTAGTAATCCACCATACACATGAAAAATGGTTTTGTTTTCAAATTGATTGAAGAGGAGGGGGATTTGGGTTATTAAATGAACATAATATAATCTCATTAAATTTTATATAGTGGGTTTATTATATTCTAATTATTAATACATGAATAAAGGTGGTAAGAAAAGATGTAAAAAAGAAATAGTTTACTAAAGACCATTACTTTTACTTAGAACAATTCCTTATGGAAATCTTATTATAAACCCTAGGGTTGGTCTTTTAGGATTAATTGTATCTTTAAAATCATTTATAATGTTTTTTGGTATGGATTTTTGAATGTTTTAGTCGATCCAAATTTCTTAGTATGTGCAAATAAGTGACTTGATGAGGTAAAATTTTATAATGGAAGCATGACATTTCTGTAAATAACAAGATTATTCGATGATAGAAAGAAATTCTCACTCAAACTGACATAAAAATTGATAAATAAAGGATTTTATGGATTATATAGTCAATAAAATCATCCAACACAAAACTATATGTTTTATATAGGTTATTCTTTATCCTTCAAGTTTACTTAATTTTTCCATTTTAGGGTTCACCATGGTAAGAAGTTTTTTATTTGTTTACTAGGGTTATTAATCCATTGATACAACAAATAAAATTAGTATTATTAGAAAACTTGTATACACTAGTTCTAAATATGAAATTAAATTTCTAGAATAAAAAATATCATGTATCTGGAAAATTAATTTTTCCGACAGCACGCATAATGCACAAAAAGATCATTTTATCCTTCACCATGGAAATAATGTTTTCACTTATTTAGGGGCCAATAAAACTATAATAAACTGATAATTTGGTCCATTAATAAATCCTTATTGATATATATATATATATATCAATTAAATTAAAGAGGATATGATTTTTTTATGAATTTTAAATCAGTTAATAAAATATTATTTTTTATAAAATATGTTCAAAACAATTTTGAAATTATTAATCTAATTTGAATTATAAAAAATAAATTTAAGAAGAAATTATAATATAATATTTTATCACACATATATCATGACTCATTAATATAAAAAATTCATGTAATACAATAATTCATTCAATTTATATTACATTTAATATTTTATTATCGTTTGTAGTATTTTTCTATAAATTAAATAATTTCTGAATTGGATTTGTTTAAGAGTATAATGTGGTTATATAATTACTAAAACATAAAAAGAATTTATGGTCATGAAATTAATTTCATTGTTCTCAAAATTAGCTTTAATATTTGATACCCCCACAGGTGTCATTAATTCCCTATGGGTTACCTAATTTATAAATTTATAAACATGAATTAAACAAATCCCAAAACTATAGGGAAGTATAGGAATTTCAAGTCCATGGTTGAACCCTCAGAGATATGGTGGGATAAAATACTAATTAATTAAAGTAAACCTAAACTTCATTTGAAAAAAATCTACACTATAAAGCATGAATTGTTTTTATAAAGTTGGAGAAGAAAATATAAAAATTGTGTAGGGTAGTAAAGATTCCTTGTTCATGGGTTAAATAGGAATGAAATAATTAATTATGAATTATGTAGTAGCCAGAATCTGGTTTCATCGAGTTAAATGGTCATGATAAACTCTCTATATCCTAAGCTCTCCTTTTCTCATGGTCTAGTACTTCATATAATAAAGAATGGGTAACCCAAAACCTTATTTAAATTTAAGGAAGAGACAATCCCCATGGTCATGAAGGATGTATAGACCCTATATTTCATATCAAATGTATTCAGTCTACTCATGAAATGGTTATGATCAACGAAGGAAAGAAATTAAAACCAATCCCTAACCCCTCTCACAATGTTCATTCGAGAAGAATTTGGAAAAAAGGATAGAATTGAAGAATATATGTGAAATCCCCACATGAATAGTATTAATTATAAAATACCTCTTACATTTAATTCCCCATCATCATTCATGCACCGAAAAAAATAAACCCCTTAGTCATGATGACTATGAGAGGGTGTAAAAAAATAACAATGTAAAATCCTATAGAATTGGGAAATTAGTTGGGCGCCCCTTTGCAGGTGTTCTTCATTTTTGTCTTAATCTAGAAGTTGAACAAAAATGGTGTGGTTAGAGGTTCTATTGATAGGCATTGGAGGAGATCTATCAGATGCGGGTCATGGCGTGTAATGATATTATGAATCGTGTACCCATTGTCTATGTTCTCTTTGCTATACTTGAAATTCATATGTTGATTTGAATCTTTGACTCATACACCACGTGTAAGTGAAGTACATGACCCATAATCCTTATCCAAGTTTCCTCCTCACACATGTGACTCTTGTTCATATCACTTTCATTAATTTGGAACTTTTACTACATTAATGACATGTACTTTGGAATCCTGATGTGTAAGATCTTCTTGAATTTGAAATCTCATGAATTATCTTCACAATTTATGACATGTAATGAAATGATACTACACATTGTGTACAGATGGTTAATGATGTGAACAAAAAGTTTTCCTCCATTTTGCAGATCTCCTTTATTCTTCTAAATCTCATGCCGCACCACTTTTCTTTGCTAGCGGTGCAAACTGTCTTTTTGAACCTTCTCTTCTCTTCATTACATTACTGTAAATTCACTATATCCTTCAATAAAACAAAAAACAAGTCAAAAAATTCAAAAAACTAGAAATAATATTCATTTAATTGCAAAACTCATTTATTAAAACACCTTAAAATATATACATGAAATACACTAATCAGACCCCCTACACTTAAATTTAGTATTGTCCTTAGGGATGGAATATCAACATACTACCAATGAATTTCACATTACCATGATTTAAATTCAATTTCAATAAAATAAATGGATCAAATGGAGAATTAAATGCTCATTAATCACATATATAAAATTATGTAAGACCTCATTTTTTAAATAAAAAAACTAACAACGTATTTTTCTTTTCCACTTTTGAAATAGTCAATACTTTTCAATCATCCATTACAAATTTTAAATTTATTATTAATATGCATGTCACTAGTAATGTGTCTCTCATTAATTTTTCATGTCATCATATGTGTACCAATGAATAAAATCTAACACATTTAAAAAAAATGTGACTTTCGATAGGCTTGGAAGGCATCTAGCATCTCCCCCATGTAAAGAAAAATATTATATTTAATCATGAGGGGTTTATCATTTAGGATCAAATGACTCTGATGCTTCAGGGTAGGTAGGAAAATAATGTAAAAAGTAAGGTTCAAAAAGGAGGATCAACACTGGAGTACATTTCATGATATCAAAATATAAGATCAATGATGTCTCTTTTTAAATATGTCATTTATATTTTCCCCCAAAAATATCAAAGTGGGCTCATGATATATGTAGGTGCAATGATTGATTCAACTTGTATTTCTTTTTTTTTAATTTTAATTTTTTTAATATTTTCTCCCTTTTTTTAAATATTTTATTAGGAAAAATATCATATCCATCACCAAACCACATAATATAAAAAATCAATAACCTAGAAAATTGTGGTTTTTGATCATCCTGTGACACTTACCAATTTTTTCATTTTTTCATTTTTTAAAAATGTTCTTTAGTAATAGTGGTGAATAATGAAATACAATGAAATATGTCATGGAGTATCCCCATATCATAATAGAAATTCCCTTAGTAAAATATCCATATGATATACATCCCGATACACCCAATAAAGTTATTCCCCCACACTTATTCTTTTTAATATCATGAAAAATATTTAGAATAATATCAGAATAAATAAAATAAGCATGTAACATGCCGGAATTATTAATAATCAAATTCTTGTCTTATACGGGCATAAATAGGATTAATTCAAGGTGGTTCTCATGATAAGAGTTAACCAAAAAATAATCCAACAATCATTTTAAAAGTGATTCTATTCAGTCATAGATTTGATAAGACTCAATGCATTTTTTAAGAAAAAACATGAACAGGATTTTCAGGAAATATACTATAGAAATAATGAAAAATATTTAGCTTAGTGGATATCTAGAGAATGAGATGAATGGTCATGACAATTGATCCTAGAAATTCATATGAATAATTAAATCAATTAATTAAAATATTAGAAATTAAAAACATATCTAATTCTAAAAAATATTCATTTACAGTGATTAACATTCTCTATAAATCATGATTTTTAAAATCCCATTCCACATGTTTATGTCTACTAATTATTGTTTCATTTTTATCATTAAAATTTATTGACAATGAAATTTAAATACACAGAATGGTAATTATCCCTGGCAGTTTATGTATCCTAGTTCAGTTGAGTAAAGAAATAAAAAAATGTGGGCATGAAATTGAGAATTAAAGCTCTAAAAAATTAACAATGTTTGGAATACAATTGAAAATTTCAAAATTTAAAAGCTTACTTCCCTTGAAATTTTTCTTCCAAGTAGGGCTGTATAGGTTCTTCCTGCTTCTATTTTACACTTATTTAATGTGCCATTGATGACCCTAAAAAACTACAAAAAAAGTGAAAGTAAAATCCCTTTCAATAACACTGAAAAAGGTTCGGGGAAATGAAATTAAATCCTAATATAAAATTAAATTCAATGAAATAAATACATCTAAATTTTTATAATGCAATAAAAAACTTGGGTTTCCTCCCATAAGATGATCTTTTTAATGGCCTTTTAGGTCGACCATACATGGGTTAGAGAATTTGAGTATGATATAGAGCTAACCGTCATGGGTTCACCAAATAATCACTTTTACATCCTCCCAGCTAAGCTTGAAATCCCCTCAATGGAATCGGTGTGGTCCTCTAAGGTGGTGACCAGAGTCTTAAGAGGATGAGTATTACTAAAAAGATCTCAGCACCGGTCAAGACTCGGTAAAATTAATCTTATTCTATGTATTGTTGCATGGGTTGGGTCTCTTCAATGATCACTTCTTGTTCAGCCTCAAGCTCTTTAACTTCCTTTTTGGTTGTTGCTTCTTCTATTTCCTCGGTGCAGTCATCTCATGGTATAGCTAGTTCTTCCTCTTCTGTATCTTCTAATGAAGAACATATATTTTTTAATTTTTTTTAATAAATTCATCAGTAATAATATCTCCCTCCTATTATTCATCTTTTTTCTCTTCATACTGCATCCATTTTCGAAATTGAACATCATGTCACTCATGTTATGCAGCATGGTCTACCACTTCCTCATATTCTGAGCTGTTAAAATAAACAGAATCATGATTAACATAAATTTTAGCATTGCTGTTGTACTTACCTCATCATTATTATCCTATAATTTCTCATAATATGGCGTGTGGAATTTTTTGGTTCTTGGCTATGGGGTACTATATGATCAGTGATTGGGTGCAATTTCAGGAATGCGAATGGTGGAATTCTCATTTTTTGACTTCATTGAGTAGTTTCTCCGTATCCTCTAGTAGGAAGGTCAACCTCTCCTTGGTAGTAATTTCATTCTATAGTTTCACCTTCACAACTAAAAATACCCAGTGTGGTAAAATTTAATAAAATTGATAATGAAAATCCTATGAAAAATTATGAAAATAAAATAGATGGGAAAATATTTTGTTGAAATGATTTAAATATAAAATTCTCTACTCATATCCTCAGAAATGGTGCCAAATATTTGATATCCTCATGGGCATAATTAAATCCCCCTAGGTTATAAAAATTTGAAATTTATAAACAAAAATAAAAAAATCACTAAACTATAGCCTAGTATTGGAATTCAAAGTTTGAGGTTGAACCCACAGATTTAGGGTTGGAGAAAGTATTAATTACATAGTATAAACTTAATATAATTAAAAAAATCTAAACAATAAAGAATATATTTTTTTAGAATGTGGGAGAATAAAATATAAAATGGGTTCCAGGCAGTAATGATTCCATGTTTATGGGATGAAAAGGTATGAAATAATAATTTAGAAATCATGATGTTTTCAGAATAAATTTTAATCAAGTTTAATGGTCCTGGTAAAAAATATCCAACCTAAGATATTCTTTTCTTGTAGTCAGGTACATCGAATTAAAAAGAATGGGTAACCCAAAATTTAATTTAGAAATAGGTAAGAGACAAACCCAATAGTCAAGGTGAAATTCGATCCACTAGATCTTAAATTAAATTTATTAAATCTACTGAGGAAGTTGTCAGGCTCAAAGAATTACAAAAAATAAACTAAATGCCTAACCCCGCTCACAATGATCATGCATGAATATTTAGAAAAAAGAATAGAATTAAATAATAGCTATGAAATCCCAAGAATAATGCCATTAATTATAAAATACATCTTACATTAAATTCTCCTTCATCATAAACACACACATAAACAAATAAATCACCTACTCTTGCTAAGCACAAATGGGTGTAGAAATAGAATAATGTAAAATCCTATAAAAGTGGTGAAGCAGGTTGGAACCCCTTCACATATTTCCATCATTTTCGGCTTTATCTAGATGTTAATAAAAAATGGTGTTTCTAGAGTTTCTATTTATCAGCGTTGTAGAATATCTTCCTGACACAGGTCATGATGTGTAATGATATTACACATCATATACCCATAGTTTGCATTCTCCTCTATGTGGGTGAATTTTTTACACTGATTTTAATCATTGACTCACTACATGACTTGTAAGTGAACTATACGACCTGTAATCCCTATCTGAGTTGCTTCCATGTCCACATGACACTTTTGGGTATTGAGATAATTAATTTTGAACTTTGACTACTTTTTTGACATGTAATGTGGAATCATCTTGTATAGGATCTTCTTGACTTCGAAATCTCCTGACTTGTCTACAGGGTTTATGAAATGTCATGAACTGATACTACATTTCTTGTATTGAAGGTTCACGATGTGTACTAATATTTCACAGCATGTAATCATTTCATGACATGTACTCATGTTACATGATGTATAATATTTTTCCTCTATTTCCCAGCTCTTATTTTTTCTCCAAAATCTAGTGTCACCCCACTTCACTTCCCTCATGGAACAAATTTTTTTTCTCCTTTTCTATCTCTTCTCATTCCTTTTCCAGAAATTCAATGTATCCTTCCATAAAACATAAAATAAGTCAAAATAATAAAAAAATTGCAAGATTTATATTTTAATTGGAAAATTATTTATTAAAATAAATTAATATATATGCGTGAAATACACTTATGAAATTCCCCACACTTGAATTCAGATATGTTTTTAAGGATGGAATATCTACATACTACAAAGGACGTTCATCTTACCAACATTTAAATTAAATTTCAATAAAGGGAATTGATAAAATATAGAATTAAATGATCGATCATAACATATAATAGATTCTTCAATGCCTCATTTTTTAACAAAATAAACAAACCATGTATTTTACTTTTTTACTTTTGAAATATCCAAACCTTGTCAATCATCTATTTCTATTATTCTATTTATTATTAATATGCATCCAAATGAAAATTTTCCTCACACTAATTTTTCAACTCATCCTCAGGGTAAAAATGAATAGAATTTAACATATAACTCAAAAATATGTAACTTAACATAAGCTTAAAAGGTATATAACATCACCACCGCTTAAAGATAAAGATCACATTTACTCATGAGGTATTTATCGTTTCGGATCAATTGACTCTGTGGATTTTGGGTATGTCGGTAAATAATATAAAAAATAATGCTCAAATGGGGAGTTCAAATCTAAATTACTTTGCTTGATATCAAAATATAAGATCAACAATGTCTCCCTTCAAAGATTTCATTTCCCTTTTCCCCAAAAAATCTCAAAGTGGGCTCATTATACCTGTAAGTTCAATGATTGAATCAACCATTCTTGATTTTTTTATTTTCATTTTATTTTATTTTATTTTCAATTTCAAAATTTGTGCTTAGGAAAAATCTTACAACCATTACCTAACCACATATGATCAATAATCATCGATCTATAAAATTGTGATTTTTGATCCCTCTAAGGCACAACCCAATTTTTCATTTTTTGTTCCAATTTTTTTTAGAATGACAGGAAAATAATGAAATAAAATGAAATATTTCACCGCCTCTCCCATATCACAATAGAGAATCCTATACAAAATATCCATATAAAGTATATCCTGGTACACCAAATATAATTCTTCCCCCACAGTTATTATTTTAAATATCATGAAAAATATTTAGAGGAAGGTATGAATGGGTAAAATAGGATTATAACATTGCTCAATTCCAAAAAAGGAAACTCATGGATTCTACAGGATTAAAAAGTATTAATACAATGGGGGTCTTAGGAAAAGGGATAATAAAAAAGAATGTCTCTATCAATTTAAAAGTTATTCAGTTCAATCTTAGATTTGATAAGATGAAATGAATGTCCTAGAAGAAAACATACCTGATTATCTCAAGAAATATACTATATATTTAATGGAAAATATTTGGCTCAATGGATGTCTGAGGAATGAGGTGAATGGTCAAGAACATTACTCATGGAAATGCATAGGAATAATTAAATCAATTTATAAAAATATCCAAAACTCAAAATGTAACAACCCGAGATTTTATGAAAAATATTCTTTTTATTTCACTAATGTCTTGTGTTGTATGCTACACCAAAAGGAGCTTGAACAACACGCATCCTTGACTTGCCTTGCATTACACGCAATCGCGACCTTCCTCGATAGCGTGTGTAGTACGCAATAACGAGTTTCACTAAACATCGATATGCTATTAAAATGTTATTAAAACTAGCCGTTATGAATAGTAATAACCACATTTTGAAATTTTGTAAATTTTATTTTTCAAAATGGATTTCATTTTTGGATTCGGAGTATCGAATTTAGCCTAAGGTGAAATTTTGGTACATTTCGGATAACTTTCATATTCTGATGAATAGTGAAAATTACGAAATTTTAATTAAAAACAAATTTTTTAATCGAAATAATTAATAGTGATAAATTATTAATTTGAGTGGTTTTAAAGTATATTTAGAATATATTTTTACAATTTAATACAATGTTGGTCATTGGTTGTAATTTCACATTTAAACCAGACATAATCAAGTGTCAATCTTTTGATAGATATTGTTTCTTAAAAACACGCTATTTGTTTTAACAACGGGATTTAATTATAAAAATAATTAATGAAACTTCTATGTTATGAATTTGGTAAAATAGACTTTATTTTTGAATTCAGAATATAAAATATAGCTTAGGATGAAATTTTGGCATTGTTCTGAAAAACATCAATTTTTGATAAATAGTGAAACTACTAAGTGGTAGTTAAAAAACTGAATTTTTCATAAAACTTAATTTTACCGCTTCTGTGAATGGAATTTCCAAAATCCGAGAGACACGGTTGATGTCAGTAAGTAAAATGTGGTTCAATGAGATGAAAATAATTTTTTGGTGAATAGTAACTTTTTACTTTTTTTACCGCGGTTAATAGTAAATAGGGTAACTAAGGGTAAATATGATATTACTATTACCCTAACACATGTCCTAATTCTATTGGATAAGTGTAATTCGACCAAAAATAACCTTATGAATAAAATATGACCATTTAGGCCCACTTGGATTAGATTAGGACATTTATTATTAATTTATTTAAAGAAGGGTTAAAATAGTTAAAATCAATGTTTAATAAGTAAATCATTTTTAATATGGGGTTATACATAATATAAATTCGACTATAAATATTCATTAGAAAGCTAAAAATATTTCCTACATAATGGTATTTTATTTGTAATTTTTAGACATTAAATAAGTTAATTTATTTATGACACAATGATGATGCAGTAATTATCTTATTTATGAAATATTGACATAATTGATGTTATAAACACCAAAATAAATGTAATTTGAGACTTTTTATTAATTACACTAATTTTCTAGGTTACTATGATATATTAGTGTTGATTTAATCAACTTGGTTCGAACATATAATTCTGTTATGACTTTCACAAAAATCATATATCAAATAGTGTCAAAATTGACACAAAATAGTTTTTCAATCAAATATTATATTATTAATTGTTATTTTATTCCTAAAAATCTAAGGTTCGGCCAAATGACTTAGATAATGATATATGTATTAGTAATAAACAATTTGGGGTTCGTTTGGCATGTTATAGTAAGTTTATTAACCATATAGTGAAAGAAAACAAAAAGACACGATAAAAGTTAAATTATTTATCTTAGAGTTAAATCTAATTGATAAGGTTAAAATAATATCCTAAACTTGTCTAAATCCTATTGGTTGATAGGATTTAGACCCTTACCCACTTTAGCTTCTAAATAAGATCCTTTGGAACCATTATAAACCGATTTTGACTTTAATATAAAATAATATTTTGAGATATTCCTAAGGTTCCCCTCTCCTCCCTTATAAAAGGGCACCTCCTCCCCCTTCCTCCTCACACCAATTTGAGCACTCAAGCTCAGCCAACCTCTGCCAAAATCCCTTCTCCACTTCCCTAGAATAATCCTAGAGGTCTTGGTCTTCTTCAAATACCAATCTTAGTTCCCTAAGTGGAGGATTCAAAGAGGCGTTTCAAAGAAGAGGAGTTTCGGACACGTACAAAGCAAGTCAGACCTAAGGTAAGGGATATATCACAATCTCATTTTTATCCGAGATTGTTATACTTTGGTATTTACTGGGGTGTATTTTATCATGCACATCCATGTTTCCTTAACATGTATTATTTATATCCTTATACAATAGTTTATATCCAATTTTACCCTTTGGTGAGTTTTTAGTAAAAGATATGAAAGGAATCTTTTGTCGTTTTTCGTACGAGGTACTTTTTGACTTTTCCGACAAAAGTACGAAGAATGTTTTTTTAACTTATACGGAATGAATGGATTTTTAAAACATTATTTCCAAGAAGCTTCCTTTACAAGTTTTCAAGTTTATTTTTAATCAACTTCTTTTAGTTTAGAATTTTATGACATTTTAAGAAAGGAAAAGTGTTTTTGAAGAAGAAAGGATATTTTCCTCAAGAATGGAGTTCAAGTGTTTTATCAAAATTATTTTCCATCTAAGATAATAAAGGGTTCTGTTTTTATCCCTATTATTACATTGATTTGATTATGTTGTGATGGAAATAGTTTTATGAATTCCTTTATCTTATATGAATTGTTTTATGATGTCATGTTGTTTAAGAATCCCATTTTTATTACATGGGTTACGCAATGATGTATGGTTTATGATTATGTGGCACACATAAGAAAGGATTCATTATAATATGGGTGGGACCTATATCTCCCTCCAATGCATTGGGTAAAGATTTTATATCTCATGAGATAGACAGGGCTGGAACGGTAGGTTATACCGGTTCAGTGAAACATGACTGAAACGAGGGTTACTCGATTCAGAAAGGGACTTTGTCCACTAAGATAGTCTTGGCAATGAGTCTTGACTAACAAGAAATGATTATATATGATTATGTGTGAATTCCAAAAAGTTTCATGTTTTAAGTTATGATTATTGTGATTACATTTCACTGCCATGATTTATCCCATGTTATGAAATTTTGATCTCTTTTACAGGTTAAGATTTCAAAAAGTTATGTGCTTGTGTATATGATGTGATTGATATTTCTTTTGTTTACCCTTACTGAGCATTTGAGCTCACCCTTTTATGTTTTCTTTTCCCTAGGATATAAAGAAAGGTTTTAGGTTAAAAAAAAGGGAAGATCTTTATGGGAGATATTGAAGATCTTTCACCACGATTAGAAGATTACGTTCCGAGTTTCCAAAGACACTAAAATATTACGATCCTTGTGTGTGTGTTTTTGTTATGTACTAAGTATTCCGCAAAAGTAATGTAATGTCAATGTACGTCAAGCTTCTGGTCTCTACAGTTGGTATCAGAGGAAAGGTTTAGTCAACCTTTGGAAACTAGGATGCAAAAACGTTAGTGAGATCCCTAGAGATATTTCTAAGGTATGTCTAGGGATGTCCCTAAGGTTATGTATACCTATAGGTTATAGTACTAGAATTACGCTAACGATCATAGAATTAAACCTAAGATGTTAGATATTGAAGGTAATCCCCCTTTATTATGTTGTTTTCCCTAGCATGATTTTTGCCTCTCACACTATTCTTTTTGGGTTTTAGACGATGGCTGGAACTCGAAGGAACCGTGTTGATCAATGCAATGGACAATGCAATGATTGTCCTCCTGAACAAACAAATGTTATGGGATATGGAGTGCAAAATCTTATTGCTATACTTACACAAGCTATGAATCATTCTGGACTTCCAAATGAGCAGAGAAGGGAACAATATTCTATTGAGTCCTTCATGAGGCAACGTCCACCTTCTTTCAGTGGGTCTTCTGATCCACTTGTTGCTGAACAATGGATCAGTACCACTGAAAAGATATTTTCAGTTCTTCAATGTTCTGAACATGATAAAGTCATCTTAGCAGTATATTGTTTGGAAGGTGAAGCTGATCAATGGTGGAATCTTATCAAGAATACAAGGCAAAGAGATGAAATTGAGTCCATGGAATGGGACGAGTTCAAGAACTTATTTTTCAATAAGTACTTCCCTCGTATTCTTCGAACAAAGATGGAGAAGGAGTTTCTTGAACTAAAGCAAAAGGATGATGAATCTGTTGGTATATACGAAGCGAATTTTACAAGACTTGCAAGGTATGCATCTGGCATTATCATCCAACCTGAAAGTAAAGTTGATCGATTTTTCAGTGGCTTAAAACCAAGTCTTCGAAGGGCATTAGCTATAAGAGACTTCAGTAGCTATGAAGAAATTGTGCGTTGTGCTATCAAGGTAGAAATGGAAGTTGGTGTTACATATCCATCTCATGGTTTTGACAAAAAACGAAAGATGGAGTTCAAGGAGACATCTCAGAATAATGGTGAAAAGAAGATGAATGTTTCCTTATGCACAAAGTGTGGAAAGAAGCATGGTGGAGATTGTCTTAAAGGGACTAGAAAATGTTTTAAGTGTGGAAAAGAAGGTCACCGAGCAGCTGAGTGTCGAAGTAATGGAAAAAGGGTTTCTAATGATGTGAATAAATCAAAAACTGCAGAGAACGCACCACCAACACTTCAATGCTTCAAGTGCAAGGAAACGGGGCATTATGCTAATAAATGCCCTAATCCAAGGGTTAGTGATGATCAACATGAGCAACCACTGAAGGCAAAGGACAAAGGGAAGTCAAATGCGATCACTATTGGCAATGTTGAATATGACAACGATGTGGTGGAATGATTAAGTATTTATGTAATGGGATTTCGAAATAATGTTGTATCATTGAGTATTGCAATATTTATTGATGTGGTATTCAAAGTGATTGATATATTTTGGAAATAAGATGATATGTGCATAATGAAGGGAAAACGAGAAAATGAAATGTTTAATAGTATTCATGAGCTCATGATTAATATAAGGACTAAGTGATATCATGGTTTGAGTATATACAATTTTGAGGATTTTGGTATGTGGAAGGTGTTAACTTTTAACTACATTAAAGTTTTCACTATGGTTCAATGGGTATTCAAGAGAATACATGATTAAGGCCTTTGAATGTTTGGAATGTGACCAACAAGACATATATATGGGGATTAACGATAGTATTAAATATCTGGTAATCGTTTTCACTATATTATGAGAGTGGACTGCAGTATTATGGATAAGCCTAAAGATTAGAATGGATTATGTTGGACATAAGTTAGTATTGTTTAAGGATAGAAGTTTTTTCGATATTATTGATGGGATGTTATAGTAATATAGTTTTAGAAAAAGGACAACCTGCAGGACGGGCGACAGCCCATCGCGTCGGACAAGGCTGTGGGAATCGAACCCACAACCGAAGTGCGACTGGCCTTTATCGCCTACCACTGGCCTACAGGAAGTCCCTGTTTAGTAGAAACTAGTTTTATTATATTAAGCAGTATGATATATGAAGTATAAGTCCATTTTAGGAACCATATATGATTAATCTCACTATAGACCGACTTATGTATATAATTTTTGCTAACCTTTTGTTTGAGACAGATGGAATGGCCCGTCATTCTATCACATAATCTGCTAACACTTCACGAATAACAAATTCAACTTCATTTATTTAAGAGATGAAGTGGAAATTGTTCAAGGCACGAACAACAGTGAGATTGTACCAAAATAAAGTAAGTATTTATTCTAATTCAAATTTTCAACTTTAGGGAAATGATCTTGAAAACCAAAAATGTTGTCCTAGTGATCTTATACCTGATGAATCAGATGGTACCTTATATCATCACAAATCTATGGATTTGTGATTACTGGCTTTTCCATAGCCATGTTCTCTACCACTCTCCATCAGAACATGATGGTTAGATTTCTCTTCTATATCCATATTTTTACCTATGTGGAAACCCAGCGATTAGTTTATTTGGGTAATCGTTACATTTCATACTTTAGTTTTTAAAGCCAAGTTTGGTATTCCTTTTTACGACGTGGGATTCTATTAAAGAATCTTTCGAATAGTAAACCATTTATAACCCCGACGAATTTCGAGGGAGAAATTCATTTTAAGGGGGGTAGAATGTAACAACCCGAGATTTTATGAAAAATATTCTTTTTATTTAACTAATGTCTTGTGTTGTACGCTACACCAAAAGGAGCTTGCATAACACACATCCTTGACTTGCCTTTCATTACACGCAATCGCGACCTTCCTCGATAGCGTGTGTAGTACGCAATAACGAGTTTCACTAAACAACGATATGCTATTAAAATGTTATTAAAACTAGCCGTTATGAATAGTAATAACCACTTTTTGAAATTTTGTAAATTTTATTTTTCAAAATGGATTTCATTTTTGGATTCGGAGTATCGAATTTAGCCTAAGGTGAAATTTTGGTACATTTCGGATAACTTTCATATTCTGATGAATAGTGAAAATTACTAAATTTTAATTAAAAACAACTTTTTTAATCGAAGTAATTAATAGTGATAAATTATTAATTTGAGTTGTTTTAAAGTATATTTAGAATATATTTTTACAATTTAATACAATGTTGGTCATTGGTTGTAATTTCACATTTAAACCAGACATAATCAAGTGTCAATCTTTTGATAGATATTGTTTCTTAAAAACACGCTATTTGTTTAAACAGCGGGATTTAATTATAAAAATAATTAATGAAACTTCTATGTTATGAATTTGGTAAAATAGACTTTATTTTTGAATTCCGAATATAAAATATAGATTCGGATGAAATTTTGGCATTGTTCTGAAAAACATCAATTTTTGATGAATAGTGAAACTACTAAGTGGTAGTTAAAAAACTGAATTTTTCATAAAACTTAATTTTACCGCTTCTGTGAATGGAATTTCAAAAATCCGAGAGACACGGTTGATGTCAGTAAGTAAAATGTGGTTCAATGCGATGAAAATAATTTTTTTGGTGAATAGTAACTTTTTACTTTTTTTACCGCGGTTAATAGTAAATAGGGTAACTAAGGGTAAATATGATATTACTATTACCCTAACACATGTCCTAATTCTATTGGATAAGTGTAATTAGACTAAAAACAACCTTATGAATAAAATATGACCATTTAGGCCCACTTGGATTAGATTAGGACATTTATTATTAATTTATTTAAAGAAGGGTTAAAATAGTTAAAATCAAAGTTTAATAAGTAAATAATTTTTAATATGGGGTTCTACATAAGATATATTCGACTATAAATATTAATTAGAAAGCTAAAACGATTTCCTACATAATGGTATTTTATTTGTAATTTTTAGACATTAAATAATTTAATTTATTTATGACACAATGATGATGCAGTAATTATCTTATTTATGAAATATTGACATAATTGATGTTATAAACACCAAAATAAATGTAATTTGAGACTTTTTATGAATTCCACTAATTTTCTAGGTTACTATGATATATTAGTGTTGATGTAATCAACTTGGTTCTAACATATAATTCTTTTATGACTTTAACAAAAATCATATATCAAATAGTGTTAAAATTGACACAAAATAGTTTTTAAATCAAATATTATATTATTAATTGTTATTTTATTCCTAAAAATCTAAGGTTTGGCCAAATGACTTAGATAAGGATATATGTATTAGTAATAAACAATTTGGGGTTCGTTTGGCATGTTATAGTAAGTGTATTAACCATATAGTGAAAGAAAACAAAAAGACACGATAAAAGTTAAATTGTTTAACTTAGAGTTAAATCTAATTGATAAGGTTAAAATAATATCCTAAACTTGTCTAAATCCTATTGGTTGATAGGATTTAGACCCTTCCCCACTTTAGCTTCGAAATAAGACCCTTTGGAACCATTATAAACCGATTTTTACTTTAATATAAAATAATATTTTGAGATATTCCTAAGGTGCCCCTCTCCTCCCTTATAAAAGGGCACCTCCTCCCCCTTCCTCCTCACACCAATTTGAGCACTCAAGCTCGTCCAACCTCTGCCAAAATCCCTTCTCCACTTCCCTAGAATAATCCTAGAGGTACTGGTCTTCTTCAAAGGCCAATCTTAGTTCCCTAAGTGGAGGATTCAAAGAGGCGTTTCAAAGAAGAGGAGTTTCGGACACGTACAAAGCAAGTCGGACCTAAGGTAAGGGAAATATCACAATCTCATTTTTATCCGAGATTGTTATACTTTGGTATTTACTGGGGTGTATTTTATCATCCACATCCATGTTTCCTTAACATGTAATATTTATATCCTTATACAATAGTTTATATCCAATTTTACCCTTTGGTGAGTTTTTAGTAAAAGATATTAAAGGAATCTTTTGTCGTTTTTCGTACGAGGTACTTTTTGACTTTTCCAACAAAAGTACGGAGAATGTTTTTTTAACTTATACGGAATGAATGTATTTTTAAAACATTATTTCCAAGAATATTCCTTTAAAGTTTTCAAGTTTATTTTTAATCAACTTCTTTTAGTTTAGAATTTTATGACATTTTAAGAAAGGAAAAGTGTTTTTCAAGAAGAAAGGATATTTTCCTCAAGAATGGAGTTCAAGTGTTTTATCAAAATTATTTTCCATCTAAGATAATAAAGGGTTCTGTTTTTATCCCTATTATTACATTGATTTGATTATGTTGTGATGGAAATATTTTTATGAATTCCTTTATCTTATATGAATTGTTTTATGATGTCATGTTGTTTAAGAATCCCATTTTTATTACATGGGTTACGCTATGATGTATGGTTTATGATTATGTGTCACACATAAAAAAGGATTCATTATAAGATGGGTGGGACCTATATCTCCCTACAATGCATTGGGTAAAGATTTTATATCTCATGAGATAGACAGGGCTGGAACGGTAGGTTATACCGGTTTAGTGAAACAGGACTGAAACGAGGGTTACTCGATTCAGAAAGGGACTTTGTCCACTAAGATAGTCTTGGAAATGAGTCTTGACTAACAAGAAATGATTCTCTATGATTATGTGTGAATGCCACAAAGTTTCATGTTTTAAGTTATGATTATTGTGATTACATTTCACTACCATGATTTATCCCATGTTATGAAATTTTGATCTCTTTTGTAGGTTAAGATTTCCAAAAGTTATGTGCTTATGTATATGATGTGATTGATATTTCTTTTGTTTACCCTTACTGAGCATTTGATCTCACCCTTTTATGTTTTCTTTTCCCTAGGATATAAAGAAAGGTTTTAGGTTAAAAAAAAGGGAAGATCTTTATGGGAGATATTGAAGATCTTTCACCACGATTAGAAGATTACGTTCCGAGTTTCCAAAGACACTAAACTATTACGATCCTTGTGTGTGTGTTTTTGTTATGTACTAAGTATTCCGAAAAAGTAATGTAATGTCAATGTACGTCAAGCTTCGGGTCTCTACACAAAACCTGGCCAATTCTCAAAAAAAAAAATCATTTAAAATGATTAAAATTGTCCTTAAATAGTGATTTTTAAAATCCTAATCCACATGTTTATCTCTACTAATTAATTTAACATTTTTCAAATTCCGATTTTTTTACCATGAAATTTAAATACATGGCATGGTAATTATTAAAGGTATTTTATGAATCCTAGTTCAGTTGAGTAAAGAAAGAATCAAATGCAGGACATGTAATCAAAAATTAATGCTCTCCATAATTAAAAATCAGGGGAATACATTGTAAAAATTTAAAATTTAAATTTTAACTATTCTGTATAATTTTAAATCATTCATAGATGTGCAAGTTCTCCCGGCTGATTATTCCCAATTACTACATGAGCCTTTGATTATCCTAAAAAATAAATAGAAAAAAGTTTAATTACATGACCTTTCAATAACACTAAAAAATATTAGGGGAACTGTAACTAAATCAAAATATAAAATTAAATTCTATGAAATAAATAAATCTAAAATCATATAAATCAATAAAAAATTAGAGTTTCCTCCCAGAAGATGCTCTTTTTTAATGGCCTTTTAGCTCAAACATATCCAGGTTAGCTTATGGGAGTATGATATAGAGCTAACTATCATGAGTTCACCAAATCTTGTCTTTGACAACCTCTCAGCTCATCTTGACATATCCTCAATGGAATTTCCATGGTCCTCTGAGGTGGTGACTAGAGTCTGAACAACATAAGTATTGCTAAAAAGATATCAGCACAATCCAGGCTCTGTAAATTTTTTCTTCTACTATGGATGGTTTCATGTGTTTGGATTCATCAATGACCACTTCATGTTCAACCTCTAGCTCCTTAACATCCTTTTTTTGTTGGTTCCTCATGTTCCTCTGCGTAGTAAGCCCATAGTTCAATTTCTTCCTCCTTATCTTATTTTTACGGTAGACTTAAATTTTCAAATAATTTTGTGATAAATTTTGTAGTTTTAATCTCTTCCACATCCTCTTAATCTTTTTATTTTAATCTTTCATCTGTTTTCTTAAATTTTGCTTCATCCCACTCTTGTTCTATAGTACAGTTTCCCTCTTCATTCTCTTCTCAGCCTGAAAAATCATGGGCATCATGATAAGAATAAATATAAGCATAAGTAGTTGTACTTACCTTAGCTTTATTATCATCACTTAACTCATAGTATGCCTCGTAGAATTTTGGGTCTAGGCTATGGGTTGTGGTTCGATCAGTACTTGGGTACAGTTGTGTGAATGTGGTTGGTTGACTTCTCATCTTTTCAACTTCATTGCGTAGTTGCGCCAAATCCTCCAACATGAAGGTGGACCTATCCTTGGTAGTCATTTCACTATATTTATCTACTATTACAACTAAAAATACATTGTGAAATAAAATAAAATAAAAATAATAATGAAAATACATTCTAAAATCATAAACAAAAATATATGGGAAAATATTTTGTTAAAAATATTTAAATAATAAATTCTCTGATCTTATCTTTGGAAGCAACACCAAAAATTTGGTAACCCATGGGTGTTATTAATTTCCACCGATAGGAATTTCAAGTCCAAGGTCGAACCCACATCGATAGGGTTATAGATAATAGTAATTACATAAAATAAACATAAACTAATTTTGATAAAAACCTAAACTACCGATCATGAATTTGTTTTATAAATTGGGATAAGAAAATATAAAATGGGTGTTGAGCAACAATGATTCTAGTTTCATGGGATGAAAAGGTATTAAAGAATCTATTATCAATTATGAAGTTGACATAATTGGGTTTAAGAGAGTTCAATGGTCATGATAAAAACTTTATATCCTAATCTCTTATTTTCTCATGGTTAAGTACTTCAGATTATAGATAATGGGTAACCTAAAATCCGGTTTAAACATACGGAGGAGATAAAACCATTGGTAATGGTGGAAGTATAGAACCTAGAAATCATATTAAATGTATTTAATTGACTCTAGAAATTTCTATGATCAAATAATGAAATAAATTAACGCCAATCCATAACCCCTCCCACAATGATCATGTGAGAGGAATAATAATAAATGATATAATTGAAGAAAATATGTGAAATCTCAACATGAATTGCATTAATTATAAAATACATCTTCTATTCAATTCCTCTTCATCATTCATGTATCAAAACAATTAAATCACATAATCATGGTAGCCATGAGCAGGTGTAGAAAAATAATATATTAAAATCCTATATATGTGGTGAAGAATGTGGGTGCCCCTACACATACGTCCGTCATTTGCATATTTTTTAGAAGATGATGAAAAATGATGTTGCCAAGGGTTTTATTTATAGGTGTTGGAGGATATCATCCCGATGTTAGTCATGAAATGTAATGAGATTACACTTAGTGTACCCATAGTCTACATTCTCCTCCTTGTGTGTGAGTTTTCATATGCTTATTTAAATCTATGACTCACTATATAACTGTTAAGTGATGTACATGACATGTAATCCTTAAAAGAGTTTCCTTCGCATCCAAATGACTCTTATGAATATCAAATTCATTAATTTGTAACTATGAATACTATCACAATGTATAAAATTGAATCATGATGTGTAGGATCTTATTTACATTGAAATCTCAAGAATTGGGTTAATGGTTTATTAAATTTCACGAATAAATATTGTACACCTGGTACTGATGGTTCACAATGTGTACCAGACATTCATAGAGTGTGAGCATGTCACAATGTGTACTCATGTTATATGATGTGTAATATTATTCTTCCATTTTATATCTCCACTTTATTGTCCACAATCCAGGGTCATGCCACTTCACTTCACTAATGTCACATTGTGTCTTTTTTCTTCTTTTCTAACTCTTTTCGTTCCTTTTCTACAAATTCAATGTATCCTACCATAAATCATAAAACAAGTCAAATCATTCCAAAAATTGGAAAGATTTATCATTTAATTGAAAAAAAAATTATTAAACCACCTTAAAATATATGCTTGAAATACACTTATCAATATTCAATCACATACTATTTTTTCCATTGTGAACACATAATGGAAATTTAATAGTAGGAGGGTGAAATTTTGTCTTTTTGTTTACTGAAATTATTAAATCTGTAACATTCTTGATAAAACTTCCCACAAAAACTTAAAAATATATCCTACCTTAACAAGGGTCTAAAAATGTTCATCTAATTGAAATTTTCAGGTGTTTGAATTAGTTTAACTCTTATCTTTTTAGTTTACCCCCGATAAACTGGTTTTTACATTAACCACTGTAAGATGTTTTTACTATTTCCAATATTTATTATGTCCAAAAATTAATTTCACATTATTAGATAATATAAATTATACCAATTAACATTATTAAATCCATTATAAAAAATTATATTCACAGAACTGGAAGAAGTTAATTTAATGTGAAACCCACAGACAAGATGAAAAAGTGAGTTTTCAAGAAATCAAATTTTCAACCATAATAAAATTTTATATCAATTATATGGACTGTAACCATTATTAAATGAATTTAAATTAATATTTATAGATATAAAATCTATAAATTCAATTTAAATCATTCCTCAATAGTGATTTTAGTTAATTAAAAATGAGAAACATCATGCACTTTAAAACAATTTTTAGATAATTGTCTTTTCAAATCCAAAAATAAAAATAAAGTAGATATAAAAGTAATTAATTTGATAAAATAAAAATAAATTATACTTATGTTACATTTATTTAAATTTATATCATAATGTTGATATGAAATCACATAATTAATTGAAATGATATGATTGTTTTGGAAAAATTATTATTTTTTACTATACCCTAAAAATTAAATATTTTCTAGAAAATCCCAAACCTTCACCCTAATTTAATTTTGATATTTTAAAATACCAAGATTTTCTTTAAATAATAATTCCTATGTTGGATAATGTGTAATATATGCAACATCAAGCTTAAACTAATTAAGATATATTGTTATTCGAATGTGACTATTATAATTTAGGCATTAAATTAATAGGAATAAATGGTATTAACCACATTGTAAAAAATATAATGGAACTACTGATTTATATATATTAATTATTTATTTTTAAATAAATACTATTTTTTGTTAAAATCATATTATTCTTTTAAAAATTAATTTTTCCTCGAAAATGATTTTAATTACTTTTTATGTGTTATTATTATAATTAAGTTTGAATGTTTTAAAATATTACTATACAAAATGATTTTTATATTTAAATTAATAATTTCAAAATTATCTTCTGTTGATTTTTTGATAATTTTATGAAATTATTTATTTTTTAAGGAATATTGAAAAATACAAATTTTTATTGAAAAATATAATTCATTATATATTTTTTAGAGCGTCAAATTATGTTTTGGATTAGTTTTATATTGTAGTTTGTTAATTATGATTTAAATCTTTCCAATTATTTTTTTATAAAATGATTTTATTATTTAATTTAGAATAAAAACATCATATATTTTGAAAGGGAATTTTTCGAAAAAAAATTAATTTTCATTTCATTTTGTCATTTTAAATTTCAATTCAATTCTAAAAAGTAATTTCATTTACTTTATTAAAATGGATTCCATATTTGGAAATTTAGGGTCCAAATTTATTAAATATGTAACTTTTTTTCAATATATCTAGTATCTTTAGAAATATTGGTTTCCAAGATAAAGGGATAATCGGGTAATCTAGGTTAAAAAAATGATAAGTACTATTAAATGACCAAAAAAATAACCTATATTTAATTATAAGAGTTTTTCCCGACCATTATCATACAATTTTAGAATTGATGACCTTTTGGATCAACATGGATAAAATTATTACATTTATATTTGTTTTTTGATTGAAATGTCAACCATGTCACTCTCTTGTTTTTAATAAGGGTAATATTTTTAAATTCATTTAATATAGGGGATATGATCAAAAATAAATATTATATTTAAATCTAAATGTATTATATTCATTATGGTAATTTATTTATAATTTTATGGAAGAAATAATTACCATAAATTCTTCAATAACTCTGTTGTAGTAATTATTCAATTAATGAAAAAATATAATAAATGATATTAAAATTATTAAAATATATATAATTTGACATATTTTAAGTGATAAAAAACTTTATAGATTAACATTAAATTTTTAGGATATAATAAAATATTTGTACTGAAGGTAACTTATTGATGTAACGTTTGTAAATCAAAGTAATGAATAATATCAATATTTATAATAATTATATTTTAGGGAATTACTAATTTATTAAGTTTCTTAAAATAATAAATATCATAAATAAGTACAATTAGGACAATATATGGTCAATAATGTCATCCCCTATGCATTTATAGGCCACCTGGAAGCAATTGGATCTAGAATAGTATTATTTTAATTTAATATTTTTATAAATTTGATGAATGCCCCTACCCACTTCCATAAAAGTGAACCAGTTCCTCTCAATACATAACACTTAAATACTCAATGTTTTATAAAATAATTTGAGAATACCTTAATATATTTTCTCACCACATTCTATAGGTCTTTTATTAGGATGAATAACACTATTAGAGGTATTAAGGTGTTAAGTAGAGGAGGATTTCAAACGAAGGGGAAGATAGAGAATGTATGTGGCGAGTTGGACTCTAGGTAAGGGGAACGTCCTTTAAAAATACTCATTCAACATTTCTCTTTTAAACCCCATTTACAAGGACCAATATTATTATTTTTATATAACACATTAATGGAATTTCCCTCTAGAATTATTATTTAAATTTTAAAGCATACATAACATGTTGATATGGACACTCTAAAAGAAATTTTTTTCCATTGTACGTGAGTTGTTAAAAATAAGTGATTTCAAAATAGAAAGGTTATTTCCCCAGTACTGTTTTTATTTTTCTTTTTTCAATGAAAACTTATCTTTCATTTTTGCTAGGTATTATAGTTTTGAAAATTGTTTTTTAAAATTTTATTTTGGATATCCAATTTTTTTTACAAATGTGTTTAATATAGTTATTAAAAGGTTTTATAAATTTTTTTAATCTTGATAATTTTAAATTATATCACTTGGGTGATTCCAATATAGCTTATACAACTATTGGAGCCTCATTTACCACATGGGTGATCATGGTATAACTTATATAAAGGGTGATCCCCATTATAGCTCTCCAATTCATTAGGTATATTAGAAGATGACCATAATGGTTATTCCAATTGTAACTATAACGGTTACTCCAAGTATAACCATGAGGTTTATTTAATGTATAATAGTCAGGGTTATTCTATATGTAACAATGAGGGTTACACCATTTGTAGTTTTGATGGTTACTACATTTGAAAGTATGATAAGAATGCGACACCCCAAGTTACTTACAAGATTTATTTGTTATTATTATTGGTTTTTAATGTTTTTATCTTTTTAATAATCTTTCTGATCATCAAATATAAATGTTTTATTATTCTCAATGAGATTTGAATATAGAGGTCAACACTATTTGGGTTGTAAAGTCCTCATTGGACAAATGGTTTTCTTTATATTTATATCCATTACTAAGAATTGTTTCCTCCCAACATGTTTAAAAATAATGTTCATAGGTCTTAACTATGGGTGTGATAAGAGGAGTCATGTTGAATGTTTTAAAGATCTGAAATTAAATTAAACCATATTTTATTTTAATGAATTTTGTTTTAGGTGAAAAAATAGATACTTTATAGAGGTGTAAACTTATAATATATGGGTTTATGATATATGAGTTTCTCCTAATTTTCTAAAATAATAAACTAAAAATATCCAAGGAATTTTATGAAGGTGAGTTGTAGTTTAAAATCACTAGAATAAGTAATTTTTATGGTCAAGTTCTTATTTTTGGTATTAAATTAAGCTCTAGACAACTTTAGAGATTAGTATTTTTTGTGGTTTTCATAAGAGTTATGGTTATCATCATGAGTTTATAATTTTAATGTTGATTAATGTCTTAAAATCCACTTTTGATGTTTTATGTTATGAAATTTTAATGTGATTAAATATATTTTTAGAAACATTTAATTTTTAGGTAATTATGTCTTATAACATTTGGGGATACAAAATGAAATGTATTAAATAACCTTTGAGGTTGAAATATTTCATTAATTTATAATTTATTAAGGTTACTTTTTATTATTCTTTTATGATTTATAGAATTTTATAATGATTTTATTAATATATTTTTAGAAAAGGACAACCCATTAGAAGGGTGAGAAACCATTGTGTCTAGAAAGTCCATGGGGATTGAACCCAAAACTGAAGGGGGGAAACGATTCACTGCCTACTACATTCTTTCATGATTTCTTGGATATTAAATTTTTTTTCTTATTTATTTATTATAACATATGGATAAATGTTATGTTCATTTTTGGAATATATGAATTATTAAATAGACAACCATGGTATTGGTAAATGATGTGGTGATTAATTGATTAGTGTTATTTTTGGAATACATACACTTTTTTGGGAACCCTATATGATTAAGGAAAATATAGTAATATGATAAATTATTTGAGGAATAAATGTTTAAATATATTTTTAGATAATATAACATTTATATAGATTTAGTTTATTTATTGAAATTATTATCATACCGTAAATATTATCTGATTGCTACAATTACATTTTCATATGGTAAGTTAAGATTCATTGATGAGATTTGGTGTTAAATATTAAAATTATATAGGAAGAATATGTGATAAAATAATTCTAATTTTACAATTTGACTCTTAGTTTTGAATATTTTTTAGGAATTTTAAGTATACTTACTTATTAAATGTTTTATGATGGACTCTGGGTAGTACTGTCGATTTTTGGAACTTAAAGTCGTTTTTCATCTTATAAAGGATTATTAATTTTATTGAATTATATTATCTTTTACTATTTTTTTTGGTTTTCGTTAATTAATAATGATTTAAAGAAAATATACTTATTATTTTTTTTTATTTTGTTATCTATATAATGTTATTCCAGTTCTGTAGGCCCAAAAATTTCATCTTGAAGACTCATTATTTGGAGAAAAATATGAGATTTGTGGTGGAAATTGATTAAAAACTTAAACTATATACTTCATGTAAAAATTCTTCCTTATGTTCTTAGTAAAGTTAGAAAAATAATTTCAAATTTTTTTAAAAAGGAATTTGAAAACCAAAAACATTATTATTTTACTTTATTTACCAAGAAATAAATAACCTATTAACCCGTCAAAGATTTTCAATTTATGGAGGTTAAATTTATCAAGACCATGTTCTCTATAAGTCACTATCATTCATTAAGAGTTAATTTTGTCTTCCATATCCTTGTTTTCACTTTCCATTTATGTTCTCTTACATGGAAGACTCGTATGTCTTATTTTAGGGGGAATTCATTCTTTCTATTCACTCTTTTGAAATTGAAGCTTTATTAATCCTTTTTATAATGTGATATTTGGAAAATTGTATTTTGAAAAGTCAATACCCAAGTTTTCTATCCCAAGGTGAAATTTTGAGTAAGGGATATCATAAAGGTGGTATACTATAACATCTTGAGATTTGTTTTTTAGAAAAACCCAATGTTCGATAGTGTAAAATACACACCACACCGAGCCTAAACAAAAAAGAAATATTATTATTTATATTTTATCATTATAACATAGATATAAAAATGGTAGGAGTGGATATAATTAACTGAATTATGAAATATATAATTGTTCTAATAATTTTGAATTTATTAATTAATTTATTTTAAATAAGTACTAGGATTTTATTGAAGTCATTTTATTCATAAAAATATACTTTTTCTTCCAAAATGATTTTGATAAATTTTAATGAGTTAGTAGTATAAATATATTATGAAATTTTAGAAAATATATTTTAAAAAATGAATTTAGTTTTTGAATTAATCAATTCCAATTTATAATAGTATGATATTTATATACTTTTTTGAAAATATTTATTTTCAAGGAATATTGGAAAACTACATTACTTTTTTGAAAATTGTATTTTATTTTATATTGTTTACTATAGAAAATTCGGTTTCTGATTAGTTTTAAATTTTATTTAGGTAATTTTAAATTAAAATAATATAATTATGGGGTTTTAAATGCATTTATAATATAATATTTTAGACAACATTTTATATTTTCAAGGATAATTTTTCTAAAAAAATTATTTTCTATTGCGTTTTTTATGTTTAATTTTAAATTAAATTCTGAAAAACAATGTTTTTTTAATTTTGAAAAATGGATTCCATATTTGGAATTAGTTTTCCCACATTTATTAAATATTTTACTTTTGTTTTCAGTCGATATGAATAGTAACTTTTTAAATATTGGTTGCTATGGTAAATTAAAAATTACGTATGTTGGGTTAAAAATAAAATGATAAAAACTATTATATAACAAAAATACTTATCTAAATCATATTGGATGACTTTATATCAACCATAATATTCTAAGGGAGTAATTTATGATCATTTGGGGTGATGTGGATAATATTATTACCATTAGATTATTTTAATTATGAAATGTAAAACCTAACATAATATTTTTTAATTACTGTAATATTTTTAATAGTCAATTATCTAGAGGATATGTTTGTATATAAATATCAATTCTAATTATAAATTTATTATATTTATCATTATAATTTATTTTTAATTTTATGGAACAAATAATAACTCTATAGCCTTTCCCAACACTGAAGGAGTAATTATTCAATTAATGAAAAACTCAAATAAATGATACCAAATATATAAAAATAATTATATTATAACATATTTATGGTCTCCAAAAAATTATATAGAGTACCAAGATGTTTTTAGGATATAATAAAATATTTTTTTCTAAATTTTGTTATTTTTTTGATGTTTTTTATGCCAAATTAATGAATAGTATCAAAATTGACAACAATGATCTTTTATGCGATTAATATTTTATTAAATTATTTATAAATAAAAAAAATATTAAATAGTAACAATGGGGATAATATATAGTATACTATTGCATCCCATGTGCATTTATATGTCATTTAAATGCATTTGGATCTAGAATAGTCTTACTGTATTTGGATATTTTGACAGATTCTAAGAGCGCATCTCCCCTCTCTTATAAAAGGGAACATCTTATTCTCAATAATTCACACTTGAAAACCAAATTGGATCTGATGATAACTATCCATAACCCTTTGTATAATCACTACCCACATTATAGAGATCCTTTCGTATATTTAATAACAATCTTAGAGGACTTAAAGTTTTAATAAAAAGAACATTTTCAAAGATGAGGAATATAGAGAACCTGTTTGATGATTTGAATTCAAGGTAAGATACTTTTTAAAAAATCATATTTTAAAGGCCCTTTTTAATCTATATTTATAAATTTAAATAAGAATTTATTTTTTAACATATATATAATGAAAGGTAGTTCTCTATATTATGATGGCATAATATTTTGAAGCATAAATTACATGTTGGTATGGTTACATTCAATGAATTTCTTCCTTTTGTACATGTATAGTTTTTAAAAATAATTGATTTTAAACTGGAAAAGTTATTTTCCTGTATAAGGTTTTTGATGATATATTATTCAATGAAAAAAATATCTCTTCTTTTATCTAGCTATTAATGTTTTGAAATGGGTTTTTAATTAGAAGGGGTTTTTTGATATCCTAAAGTGTTTTGATTATGGGTTTAAAGGATTTTCATAAAGGTTTTATAAAATGTTTAATTCTTTATACATGAGAATTATACCTCAAGGGTGAGCCTGATATAGAATATATGAAACATTGATCCCCATTATATCTCACAGGTGATCTCGATATAGTTTATACAAATGATGAGCCCCATTATAGATATATAAAGCATTAGGTATGTTGGAAGATGAAAATGAAGGATATTATATGTGTAATATTGATGGTTACTCCAAGTATAACCATGAGGTTATTTTAAGTATAATTGTGGGGATTATTCTATGTGTAACCATGAAGGTTTATCCAGTTACAGCCACCATGGTTACACTATGTGTATGTATGATTAGAAAGTGATGCCCAACGATACTTATATGATTTATTTATCCTTGAAAGGGGGTTTCAAGTTATTCATTGAGTATAAATTTTTTTGTGAATTACATGAAAAAATGTTTTATTACACTCAAAAAACATTATATATAATGGTAAAAGTTACGTGGTTTTCATGTTTTTACCATACTAATAGTTTTCATTGTTTTATGTTATTTATTGATTTTTTTGTGATCACTGATCATTTAAAAATGTTTTTAGAAGGTTTTAGGATGTAAATGAGAAAAGAAGAGTTCATGTTGAAAGTGTTAAATATATTACATTAAAATAAATCATGATTTATTTTAAACACATTTTTTATGGGAAAAGAGATTTCTTTAGATGTGTCAACATAAAAAAGATGGGTTTCTATGGTAAGAGTTCTTCCTTGTAATCTAAAACTCCAAACTTAAAACATTCTGAGAATTTTATGAACGTTAATTATAGTATAATATAACTAAAATAACTAATTTTTAAGGCCGAATCCCTATAGATATGCTGATTAAAAAAAATTTGTTAATTTTATCAAATACTTTTTCTTTAATTTATAAAAACTATACATAATATTTTCTCTCAAAATAAAATTAAAAATCATTTCCGAAAAGATCGTATTTTTAGTGTATAAAATTATATTAATACAAATAGTTTGAATATTCTCTAATATTTTTTTATTAAATTTATATTTAGTAGAATGTATATATATATATATATCTTAGTTTACTCAATACAATTCAAACATACCAATTTAGTGGATATTTTATAGCAGTCATATTTTAAATATTATTATCTCATTGTTTGTTTAAGCTCATTGTTGCAAATCTTTTAATATATCAAGCATATTTAACTTTTATAAAATCTCAAGGTGTTAAATTCTCTCCACTTTAATAAATTTAATCCTTAAAATTTTAACATTATCCTGGTAAATAGAGGATTTAAATTTTAAAAATACTATTGTTGAGTACACACATAGTATGAAGGGTTAATAAAACATCCGATTATAAAAAGATAGAGGGAAGTATGAACATAATATAGAATAAAGCGTAACTAGGTTTCCATGTAAGAACCCATTTGTGGTTAGTGAATATTTGAAAATTTAATAAAACCATAAATGAATATGGGGAGTGATAGATATCATTTATCACAATTATGTGAATGATCTGAAAAATTCAACAACCAAAAATCCATAAATATTATGTGAGTGAAAAGAGCATCAGTTTATCAGAAATGAAGATACCAGGATAAAATTTTTATTCAAGATCTTTTCCCTATAGTTGTTGAATTAATTAACGAAATATATTGAAAAAATAGTGAAATATACTAACTTGAAATGTTTTATTTCATATTTTAACCAATTTCTAATGCAATCACATATATTTCTGCAAATGATGATTATGCATGAAGATTTATTCTATTCCTGAAGCACTAAAATCAAATTTTAATGGATAATATGACTATAAAAGTATAATAATATTTTCATCTTTTATTTAGAAATTAATCAAAAAAAAGGTTAGCATAATGTAATATTATTCACAATAAAATAAACCACCATACCATGAAATAATATATTAAGCTCCACAATTTAGCAATAATAATCAATACTCAAACTAAATCATTACATGAATAAATAACCCTATATACTAAATAAAATCAAAATTAAAAAGTGTTTTAACTTAAAAGGTTATCTCATATCATTATAATTAAAAGAAAAATATATATTGATTATTTTATAAAATAAATTTAATCATATAGTTACTAAATCAATGTTGAATTGCATGGTTATCAATATGATAAAACTTATGTTCTCATAATCACATTAATATCCATGATCTTATAAACCTAATGAATAGGAATTTGTAAAACAATTTTATACAAAATGACAATTTATACATAATTTTAAACAAAAACATTATATACACTTCAACCCAAAAAAACATTTCCAGAAATATCATTAATCACTTTATGATCTCATCACTTAAAATGTCGAAATTGGTTTCTAAGAATTTGAAATTATGAGCAGCCTTAATCTTAAAAAACTCATGATTGTATCCAAATATCTTAATAAATCCTCTCATTAATAAATTATAATTTCTAAATTTGTTAGAACCACTACTCTGATACAAACTATAACATCCCGGAACACGCACTACTAGATCTGGTTATAAAAACATCATTATTTAATATTTTTTCTTTTATTCTAATAAGTGTGACTTAATTTTTCCCAAATAATCCTTCAAACATTAAAATAAAATATTAGATCCTAAAGAAATATTTTGTATATATTTTTAAAGAATTAGGAAAAACAATTATATAAACAATACATATAAATTCAAGAGAGCGTTTTTTCTACAATAATAATCATTTAAATTTTCATATTAGGTCATAATAATCATCTATATAAAACCCTTATATAAATAATTCATTTAACATCATTCTTGATAACCTTGAGAAAATGAAACAAAAGAAGGGTGAGATCAAATAAATAGTAAGGGTAAATATAAACATTAAAAATTGAATTTTATCAATGATATTGAAGAGGTATTAAGTATTATAAAAAAATAAAATTTCATGACCATAAAAAAATATAAATAATACCCATCAAACATCAATCAAGATGTAACACCTTCAAATTTTTGAATTTTTTTTCACGAACATTTATTCGTTTAGATATTTTATATGATAGAAAATTCTATGTTTAGAATATGATACATGATACACCAAGTTGATATTGAGTTACATGAAACACCATGTTAATCTTATTTTATGAACAACACCATGTTATTCTTGTTCTACACGTAATAGCAGGATAGCTTGTGACACTATGTTTTAACAAAACCATGATATATTATATATTTATTTAGATACAACCATTATAACCAAACAGTTAAAAATAGACCTATGAATAATAATATATAGTTTATATATATTTATTATAATTGATTTATATAATGATAACAAATTCATATAATGGTACATATTTTTTTATAGATTAATTTATACTCCCTAGAAATAATATTTTCTAAAAAATAGATTTTTATTTCTTATTTGTAAACATTAACACATTTTTTTTAAAACCTTTAGAAACATAATTTGATAAAATACAGATTATATGTTAAATATTAACTATAAAATTACCAGAAAGTTATTTTTTGAATTTTATTGGAAATTTTCATTTCTTGATGAATAGTGAAAAATACTAAATTATAATTGAAATCTACCTTTAAGTATACTTAATTTATAAAGTTAAATTATCTTTTAATTTTTTTTAAAGTAAAAATAAATAAATTTTATATAAATTAATAAAATTTAAGTCATTGTAATTAACATCATATTGAATTTTGATATAAAAATTTAGTAAATATTTAACCATTTCCCCTTTAAAACCCATTTTTCTCATCACATATCTGGGAATTAAAATTTAAATTATATTTTTTCACCTATCTGAATAGAATTTAGAAAAATGGATTCCATGTTTTCAATTATATTTACTTATATTATCCAATAATTTAAACATACTTTTTGATAAAAATAAATAGTGAATGCACTTAAAATTAATTACAGTGGTTAAGGTAAAAATGGGTTTAATATGGAATTAATCTAAAATTATTTGGTTTAAAAAGACATAACAAATTGTAAGAATATTTTTACCATATTTCTACTAAATCATCACAATATCTACCCTAGTGTAATTTTGAATCCTTTTTATTTCTAACATTGTTATAATGTGGGTGTCTTGGGGGAAATTTCTATGTAGTTTCCATGTTGGCTCCTTTCTACCACTTATAAATGAACCCCAACAATATTGAATTAATTACACCAGCCAAGCCCTATTTCTAAACCAAAACCTACCCAATTGTTTCCCCAAAACCCTTAGTCACATCCTAGATCTACTGGTCCTCCCAAAATACCATCCCTATGGTTCTTGAGGGGAGATCCAAATGAGGGTTCTCTTAGAAAAGGTATTTATCGTAACAAGATATTTCATTTTCATTATTTTTTTACACTTTTAATTATGTCTTAAAAATTAGAATACAATAAATAAGTACTTACCATAAAATTATATATAATTATATTTTTGGAATAATAATTTTATTTTTCCACTTCCATCAAATTGGATATGGAATCATTATTCATGTATACAGGGGACTACTACATTGTGAACTGATGTTATTCATTTTTCTATTATCACCAATAAATAATAATTATAATGATGAGTTTATTATTAATATATTTTTAATATCTTTATTATGATTATTAAATTATTATGTCACACATACCTTCATAATCATTATTTTATGGGAATATAAAAGTGTCACTCATGTGTACAGAGGAAAATCACCTCACGATTTAATGCGAACAATTTATGATTTACATGGATGGTATTAAAGGAATGTTTCATGAAAATATGTGATATATATGTCATAAAAATATTCTGGAATTATAATATTTCATTGAAAATTCTTTTTTAAAATCTAATAAAATAGAAATAACGTTTATTTATATGTACAACCTATCGTCTTCATGAACAATGTGTTTCATTTTCATTCAATAAATTTGATGGATTACTATAAATACATATATTCTAAATATAGAGGATATTTATATCATCATTAAAATTATTTATATTATGAAACAATTATTATATTAACAGGAAAAAATCATAACATATACATAAAATAAAGCGGTTATTACCCAAAACATAACATTAACATGGAATTGTCCAAAAAATCGGTAATAAAAGGTAATACGAAAATAAAAAATATATATATATATATATTATAATAGATGTATATTAAAATTATATTTATTACATATGAGTTTTGAATGTGTATGCCAATTTTCAAGAATTAAGGTATGGGATTTCTGAATCACTTTTTACTTGTGTGAGACGCATGCCATATTCACCACTTATTTCTTCTATGTGGTATATATACTTCCCATGGATGTATTTTATGTTTCTTATTATGAAATTTTTTATTTAAAAATCAATTTTTTGATCTCCCTTCCATGGGCTTTGCGATATTATGTCATGCCTTTATGTTCTTCCATATGGTGTATCTACAAACCCTTCGACAAATAAATTCATAAAAAAAAAATTCATCATGATATTTTTTATCCATTTTATTTTATCCATTCATTGGTATTACTCATCAATGTTACCAAAGTGGTAATGATTTTACGTTAAAATCACATCGTTTATCATGATTGTTAAAGATTATGTTTATAATGACAAAATCTTATGATCAATCTCTTGAGAAAATCATGTATTTTATTATCATCTGGTTATTCATGATGTTTTCAAGTAATAATATCATTATCCTACTCTATGGTATATCAAATAATTAATCATTTATTTTATGATAATCCATTTTTATTTAAATCTTAGGTTGAAAATCATTTTTCTTCCAAAACATTGTTTTCTAAAATTGTTTTCCAAAAAGTTTTTACGACTCTTAAAATAATTTTAAGATATTTTCTCCCATGTTTGAATTTTAATTATAATATTCTATTGAATGAAATCATCATGTAATTTTATTGAAAACGCCCTTTATTAATTTAAAAAGATTGTGAAAGGAATATTTTTTTAACATGTATGGAGTAAACAAAACATCTAATTTTCAAGACCATTATTTTCATTGAGGATTAATCTATGTGTTTCTATAATTATTTTAAAATTAAAATATTTTAAAAAAAAAATTATGATTCAATATATTTTTTAGAGTTGTAGGGTTTTATCCCCACTAATTAATCTCAAATATCAAAGGACATCATTATTTTAAAATGTGATTTTGAAAGAATAATATTTTTCCCCAAGAAACATTCCTTGTGATTTATCTTCAAAATAATTTTATTTCAATGATGGAACCCTTTGATGCCACGTTTTATTTACTAGGGATATAATATTGGTATACCATTATAATTATTTCTCTGAATGGTTTATTTTTATGATTATAATATGTTCATGAAAATATTTTTTCTTTTTTATGTTATACTGTGATAAAATTCCTCTGAACCCCACTTCATTTTTCATGGGTTATTCATTGATAAAATTATGAAATTATTATGAAACATGTTTATTATGCATTGGTTATGATATGATAAATGGTTTACGAAACCCATTTCATTTCATTAGTTATGATATGATGATTGTTTTATGATATTATAGAAGACATATATATGATTTTCCTTATGTGTCGGGTGGGAACTAAATCCCCCTATAATAAATTAGGTAAATAGTTATATCTCATGAGATATACAGGACTGGAACAAAGAGTAAACATGTATCATTATGGGACATTTTCTGCTTTGATAGTCTTCGAGTAAACCTTCACTATGTGTGGACCTATCTTTCATGTCCAAAATTTTATCCATGAACCTAATTAAATTTTCATAATGTTATGTATTAACTAAATTATATGCACAAAATATTATACATGGACTTAATTACATGTTCAAATTATTATGAATGGACCTATCTTTAATGTTGTGAAAGTTATGGGTCGACATTGTTTAATGTATTGATTTTCATTTGAGTGCCTAATTTCATGTCATTAACATAATTAGTGAAATTTTTCCTATTTATACATGTTCACAATTTTATAAGGTGATGAGTAAGACTCAAAAATATTTCTCATTCCAATGTTAACCTCTCATGGATCATGATCTTGGATTCTATTATAATTTATGTATTATAAACTTCTAATCATTATTCCATGACTCAATATTATGATCCTTAATATGTATGGTATGGTTTTCAAATGTTATGATAATGTTACCAAACCCTTAAATTCATGTTTTTCTTATGAATCACACTTTTATAACCCTATTGATCATCTAATATTTCCATTTATTATGCTTCCTTTTTATATGTTATGAAGAAAGGTTTTATTTTGGGTATGTATATAAAGAGTACTAAATGGGAAGATATTTGTGGGAAACATTTAATGTCTTATTATAGAAAGTAATATAGATACCTAGTATCCAAATGTAGCAAACTGTTATGGTCGTTAGGAATTTGTTCGTATAAATTATTGAATATTCTTCTAAAAAGATATAACATCCATGTATAAGAATCCCGGGTCACAATAGTTGGTGTTAGATGATAGGTTTAGTTAACCTTTGAATACAATGATAAGGCAACTTTAGTGGGAAATATATGGATATTTTTAAGTATATTTCTAGGTTTGTCTATGAGGATATGTCTAAGGATGATAATTTGTATATGAATATATCCTGTAATTTTGATAAAGGATAGAGTGAGTGGTTTCCATGAAATTACATCTCTGTATCGATACTAAATGTGAATGTGGATTTTGTACAAAGGTACCTTTGTGTATTAACTATATAAAGGTTTAATTTATATAGACTCAATCATAGCTTGGTTCAAAACAACATCCCTTGCTAAAAAATAATTTTGACACACCCAAGGGATAAAATCTATATATTCAAAAAACATTTATAAACCATTAGAATGGATTTAATCGTATGATGAATATGAATGACCTAGGATAAAACTAAATTTTCATAGATTAAAAATAATGTTTCATGAAATAGACACTCTATAAGTAATTCATCATGATTATGTGGTACCCTAATATGATTATTGTTTGATACATTTTTATTTTTTGTTTTAGTCAATGGTTGGAACCCGAAGTAATCTTGTTAATAATGAATGAAACAGAAATTTAAATGATTCTCCTTCTAGGATACCAAATGTTATAGTATCTAAAATGGAAGACCTAATTATTATGTGTAGTAAACATTATCATGACATGAATCATGATGGAAATACAATTAAGAACCAGAGGGAGAAAAGTTTTGTTGAGTCCTTCATGAAGAGAAACCCACCTTCCATTAAAGGTTATGTTAATATTAAAGTTCATGAGTAATAAATAAATACAACTATAAATATATTTTACATTATAAAGTTTTAGACCATTAAAAATCCATTTTGGGTTTTTTTCATTTGAAAGTTGAGGCAGATCAATTATGGACTCTTACTAATAATATGAGTCAATGAGAATAAATGACTCCATATAGTGAGATCAGTGTAAAATAATATTTTTAAATAAGTACATTCGTCCTATTATTTATACAAAAATAGAAAATAAATTACTCAAGATTAATCAATAGGATGGTGAATGTGTCTGTATATATGAGAGAATTTTTATAATACTTTCAAAGTAATCTTTGGAAATTATAATATAGGATTAATTTAAGGTTGTTTGATTATTAGTGTCTTGAAACCAAATCTTCAAAGATAATTAGTTGTAAGGGGAATTAGATGTTATTAAGAAATCATTTGATTTTTTCTAATAGAGGAAGTGGATACTACAAACCCACATTGTTCAGATGATAAAAAATGAAAAATGGTGTTTCATATACAATCAAATGATATGTCACGTAGGGGGAAGAAAAGGATTCAAACTCCTACTTTAAAAAACTCTATGAAACGGAACTGAGGTGAGTTTCTGAAAGGAACAGGCAAGGGTTTTATGTGTGGGAATCCTCTTAATCGAGAAAAATAAAAAATATGTGAAGTTAAGAGGACGATGAATGAAATAGATATATAGATATATCAATAGAATACACAACACACACTTTATTCTTTCAAGTGCACGGTGTTTTAGGATTATGAAAATCAATTCCCCTATCCAAGGGTTAATGTGGAGGATATGCCAATACATCCTATAAATAAAAAGGAAAATTTTAAAGATTATACAATCAAAATAGATGAAGGGAGTCATGATAACTAGGGAACACTAAATATACCATCCTTTTTTGAGAATTTAATTTTTTATTTTTTCTGAATGATCTATTTGAAAATATTATTTTTCAAAAATTACTAGAATTTAGGGTGATTATCTCCCTATACATGGATTCTAGAATAATAAAATCACCTTTTATATTCTATCAGTACAATGATCAACCCAAGAATTTAGGAAAATGATTTATATATCATAAGATCATATATATGGAATAAAGGGTGATTTAATATTTGGATGTGTATATATATCCATGTATGATTAACATAAATGATATGGATATCATTATTTTTTTTGTGATTTTAATTATGATTATATGTTCTATGTCATTAACACTAACTTTTAAGGTTTTATGTGATTTTAGATTTTCAAAATTAAGGATATTTTAAGAGACATTCCTTTTAGAACAAACCATTTGATTCACATATATAATTTATTTAAAATGTTATTTACAATGGAATTCATTTTTATGGACATATTATTAGCAGTATGTTTGACTATAGAGTTTATCATATCATTTATATTGATATTATTATGGGTTTTCATTGATGACATTATTAAGTCAGACACACTTAATTTCTACCATATAAAATCTCTCCCTATATCCTCTTACTGGAATATATATATATATATATATATATATATAAGAATATGTAAAGTTATATGGGGTACCACATTCATTTTTATCTATTTATGAAATGATTTTTACCATGATTTTTTGGTGAGTAATTTATAAATCTATAGATACATCATTGATTTCAGTACTATGTATCATCCCCATACAAGTGATCAACATATGATAACAATTCAAAAACATTAAAGGGCGGAAAAAAGATAACAAAATTATTATACTGATAATTGTTGATGTGACATAAAATTTTATTTTAGTGAGAAGATGTTTCTTGGAATTTCTTCGTGTGATAAATAAGGGAATACCAATACCTAGGTATATTGGTCCCCTTGAAATACTTGACTGTATCAGGAAAGAAGATTATTGTTTGATTCTTCCACTGAAGCTAGCTCATGTTCATGATGAGTTCCATGAGCCTATTTTGAGGAATTAAATATATAATATATAAAATGAACCAAACTCAGTGGCCTTATCAATGAAGTATGATATTTTTATGAGGAATAAATTATAGAGATTCTAGATCAAATAGATAATTTTATACGAAATAAGACCACCCACATGGTCATTATTTGTTTGTGACACCACCAGCTTGAAAAACCTTCATAGGAACTAGAGGATGTTATGAGGTATATATATCCTTGATTTTTTGTACCAAAGATACAATTTTTTATGGAGAAATTAATTTCATGGGGGGTATAATGTAACACCTATATATTTTGTGAAAAAACATTTCAAATAAATTTTATCTATTTTATATTTTTCTTTACATGAAATATTGAGTTTATCTTATGTTACATGAACCACCAAGATAATATTTCATTACATGAAATACCATGTGAACTTTGAGTTACCCAAAACAACAAGTTAATATTAAAAAACATGGAATACTTAGTTATCTTCTCACAACAATTTTTAACAAAACCTCAATATATTATAAAGTTTTATAAACATGACCATTATAAACATTCTGTTAAAAATAGGGACATGAATAATAATAAATAATTTTTAAATATTAATAATAATTGTTTTATACAAATAAATAAATTGATAAAAATGTATATAATTTTTTAGAAATTTTTTTATACGCATCAAAAATACTATTTTCTGAAAAAAAAAATTTATTTAATTATGTACACAATAATAAAATTTATTTTTGAAACTTTTAGAAAGTGAATTTTATAACATAAATATAGAATTTAAAATCATATTTTCATAATTATATTATAGTGATGTTTTGGGTTTTTTTAAATATTAATATTTGGATGACTAGAGAAAAATATTGAATTCTTATAGAAAACAAGATTTCCATTTAATTGATTCATAATGTTAAATCATATTTAAATTACATTTAATTTCCAATTAATTCAATTATACATAAATTAATCTAATTAAATCCATTTGAATCAATTTTGTATTTAATTTTGATATAAAATCTTTGTAAACATTTACAAAATTTTCTTTTTAATACCCCACATTCTCATAGCATATGTGAGTTTAATTTTAAATTAATTTTTCCACTTATTAGAATGTAATTTGGAAAATTAGAATAAATGTAATAATCATAATAATTTATATTATCTAATTAGATCAATATAATTTTTTACCCAAAGTAATAGTGAAGGAAGTAACAATTAATTGTAGTGGTTAAGGTAAAATGGGTTTACCATTGGGTTAATCTAAAAATATGAAAGATGAAATGACTTACCAACATGTCAAAATTTAATTTTTTGGCCATGTTTACTCCTTGTAATTCACATTTAGGATCCTAGGTTCATTAAGAATATTTTTTCAAGGAACTGAATTAATTATATTTGAGTCTTTTTTTGAAATTTTGTTGTATTTTCCATGTGGGTTCATTTCCTCCACTTATAAAAGGCCACTACCAACATTAATTTATTCACACTTACCAATCCCTTTGGCTAGGAAAATCACTTCCCACCTATATCCCCAAAATTTTTAGTCACATATAGTGCTACTATTCTTCCAAAAATACCATCCATATGGTCCTTGAGAGGATATCCAAATGATGTTTCTCTTAGATAATTTAATTATCCTAACAAGATACTTAATTTTATTTCATATTTTTTTCCTTCAATTATGTCTTAACACTTAAAATATTATAACACCAATATACCATGTATATTGAGATGTTATTATATTTATGGAGTAATAATTATCCATGTCCACTTTTGTCATATGGGATATGAAATTATTGTTTGTGTATATAGCGGACAACCGCCTCGCAAACCAATGTCATTCATTTTTTCATTATACCCCCAAAATTATATTATTAATGATTAATTTATTATTTATTTATTATATTTATTATGTTATTATTATTATAGAGTTATTATAACACATTTACCTACATTCTATATTTTTTTGGGGAATACGATAATGTTGCTCATATGTACGACAGAGTACTGCCTTTCACAGTGATGTGATTCATTCACGCATTAATTGGATGGTTTTTAGAATGGTTTTAATGAACATATGTGATATATATGAAAAAAATATGATTTTGGGATGATAATATTTCATTTACCATTCCTTATTTCAAACTAATATGAATATGGAAACAACATTCTTGTGTACGTACGACATAACATCTCCATGAATGATGTATTTCATTTTGTATTAGTTAATTTTATAGATTACTATAAATAAAAATATAATTAAAATATATTATATTAATTTCATGTTTAAAATTATTTATATGATTAAATCACTATTAATTTAATAAGAATAAAAATAAAAAACAAAACATATGTGAAAAACAAAACGGTTGTTACCTTAAACGTGACATTAACATGGAATTGTTTGTAAATGGGTAATAAAAATTTGTAAAAAAGCATATATTTAATGATATATATATATATTGTTATTTAATATATTTTTAATCAACTTTTATTTATTATAAAATAATTTTGAATGTGTCAGATGGAAGTCAACACTTAAGGTAATAGATTTTGACCTCACTTTTTAATTATGTGAGATATTTGTCATATTCACCACCAATTTCACTTATATGGTTTATCTAATACCCATGGATGTATTGTATGATTATTATAATGAACATTATTGGTATTTTAATATCCATTTAAGGATATATCTTTCATGGGATGTATAATTTCAATGTTATCATCATGGTAATGGTCTTTTATCTCAATTTTCTTTTTCTGAGATGTATGTTATGTTATGAACCTATATTTATCAAAGAGGTGTATATACATACCAGTTTACATTAAATATCATTATTTTATTTATTTTCATGACCTTTTATGTTCCATTTTATGTAATTCTTACATGAGTCTTCTGATTTGATGTTACTAATGTGGTAATGATTTTATATTATAATCTAATCATTTATCAAGATTATTGATTTTTATGTTTCCAATGATAAAATTTTATGATCTATATCTCAAGATACTAAATAATTTTCATCTAATCTAGTTTTTAATGATATTTTAATGAAATACTACCATTCTCGCACTCTTTGGTGGATAAAATAATAATGAAAAATGTTTTAAAAAAATTGTAAATTTATTTAACTCTTCATTTGAAAATCTATTTTCATCCAAAAACATGTTATTAAAAATGTTTTCAAATAAATGTTTTCTATTATAATTTTTTTATATTTTACCCATGATTTATTTTTTTTAAATTTTTTTAACTGAATATTGATATCATTTTCCAAAAAATTCATGTCTTTTTATTATTGAAAATGTGAAATTAATATTTGTTTTAATGTGTAAGACATGAATAAAACATCCCTTCATCATGGAAATTATTTACATTTAAAATTACTTCATATGTTACAAATTTTATCTTTATAGAAAAATATTTTTGAAATTCTTTATGTTTAAAAAAAATTTAAGTCAAAAAGGACATTTTCCTCAAGAAAATTTTAAAATAATTTTTAATACTTATTTTCAAAGAAAATTATTTCCAACATAATTTAGAAATTTTAGTGTTAAAAAGTAATTTAAAATGGTGATTTTCATTAATAATTAATCTAAGTGATTTAGAAAAAAACATCATTTTCCATATAAGATGACATCTATTGACGTTAAATTTTCTTTACAAGGGAAAAGATTCAAGGATACCTACTTTATTATTTCTATAAATGGTTTATGTTTATGATGACAATATGTTTTTTAAACCTATTTATCTTCCACAGGGTAAAAAATTATAATATTCTTATGAAACCTACATATTTTTTTATAATTTATACTTTGATGAAATTATGAAATTATTTTCAAATTGGTTTATTTTCTAAAGGTTATGATATGATGAATGTTTCATGAAACACATTTAAATTCATTAGTTATGATATGGTGATATTTTTATGATTTTATGGAACACATATGTATGATTTTCATTAATTGAATAGTGGTAACTATATCTATATCCAATGTAATCGGTAAAGATTATTTTCTCATGAGATAGACTGGATAGTAATGAAGGTTAAACCTGGTTCAGTAATGGGATTTTTTCACTATGAAGGTTTTAAGAGTGAACATTGACTACTATAATGTTGGGTGTAGATGTTTCATTCATGTCCATAATGTTATGAGTTCACCTTATTATTTTTCTATAATGGTATGAATGAACTTCATTACATGTTCACAATGTTATTTGAGAACCTGATTGTATGTTCACATTATTATGTGTGGACCTATTATTAATTTCAATAATATTATGTGTGGACAAGGTTGCATGTCCATAAGTTTATTTGAGGGCCTGGTTTCATGTTTGTAACTTAATGATTAAATATGTTTCTATTTATACATGTACATGATTTTATAATATGATGTGAATGACATATATATATGTTCTATGGAAATGTTATGCTCTCACAGATCGTGTTCTTTGATTACGTTATGATTCATGTATTACGAAATACCAATATTTATTATGTAATTAAACATTTTTCTCTTTGATATTAAATGTATGGTTTTCAAATTCTATGCTCATATTTAAATCCCATATTTTCACATTTTTCTTATATATCTCACTTCTTTACCCTTTTTGATAATTTGAGATCACTACATATATTGTTTCATTTCCATGGGTTATGAAGAAATGTTTTATATAGGGTATGTATTTAAATATTTATAAATGGGAAGATCTTTGTGGATATCATTGAATATCATTTGTTTGAAAAGAAGATTATGTACGTAGTCTACAATTAAATTAATTTAATATGATCCCAATGCATGTGTTTGTGTAATTTTACAAATATTCATCTAAAAATATTTAATATACATATATGTTAATCCTATGTCTCTATACAATACACATGTTCCTAATGGTTTAATAATTTCATGTTTCATGAGAATAAATACTCACAAGACATGTCATATCAATCTTGATCAAAAAAATAATTAAAAACACATACAAGGCATAAATAAAATATGTTTCTATCATGTGAAATCATCTTTATATCACTCTTACCAACGGAATAATCAAATGGTTGAATTCCATCTCTGGAGAACACAATTCCATGGAAGGATATCATTGATCAATATATCCACGATTTATAATATAATCACCCATCATTGGTTAATAATGTAACCACCCATCCTAGGTTAATAACAAAACCACCCATCATTTTTCTATAACATAACCACCCATCATTATAAAAAATTCCAAAGATCCATAAGAAATTCATAAAATAATAAAGATTTCATTTTCTCATAAAACTCATAGAAATGGTCATTATTACTTTAATTAATTCATTTACCAATGGAAAAGAAATAGGACCCATAAAAATTTCTTGAAACAATCACAATTCATCCAGAGAAAGAGTAAGGATTTTATTATTTCAATATATCCTATTAGATCATAAGTAACATTAATGGTTTCAACTTTGATGAATTCATATACCATTAAAATATATTTAGAATCATTCCTAAGGAAAATAATCATTCCACTTTCATTAACATAAAATGATATCATATTCGATGTAAAATAATATTGAAATATCACATCAAAATTTTCTTTGGAAAATATCATTTTAATATTTACAACAATTATTTAAAATCTAAACCACTTTCAAACATTAGTGAAATAATTTTCATTTAAAATAACTTTTAAAATTTAAAATTAAATATTTAAAATATTGAGTGGTCATGATGGTGGGAATGTCTATTCATAATGTAAATTTTAAAAATAAATATTCTATTCCAAAATTATTTAAAGGGAGTCAAAGTGACCCATTTGGAAAATGAAAATAAAATTACCTTTAAAATCACATTAAAAAATTCAAGTATTATGAAAAAAATACATTGGTGATAATTTATTCTTTAAAAATAAAACATTTGAAAACATGTTATAAATAATTTATATGGAAGAGAAATATTTCAAATATTGTAGAAAGATACATTTCAGTTTCACATATAAAAAACATTATTAATATTTCTAAAATAAATAATGGAAGAAATAGAAATTCAATATGTGAATGAAATTCCTAGAAATATGAGATGAATATATATTTGGTTCATGAAAATATGATAATATTATTTCCTTTAAAAGAACTTTAAACATAAACAATCTTGATAAGAAATGTGATTCTAACAAAACATATTTTCCAGTTCAGTATCACCTCAATCATAAGACCCATAAAACAATAATATCAAATAAAACATCAATTATTCTGAGAATTAGGATATTCATGACTGTTATGTAGCTTTCATTCCCTTAAACAGCTTATAGAAGACCTTTATGTAGCTTTTTCCAGACTCGTACATGATTGTTTCAAATCAAGAGACCTCACAGTGTCCTACTAATGATCTTACGAGCCTCATAATTTCATTCATAGTGCTCTTATACACTCTCGAGGAAGAAATTAGCTCACTTAAAATATTCTAAAATTATGTAAATGGTATTTTTAGTGGCTAATCATGTCATGGAATAGAGGAGGCTATATTTAAATGGCTAGCCACTTATTTCAATAAAAAAGAGATGGATTCAAAATTTGAGATTTTGTTATTTATATTAATTATGTATAACGATTATTGTCACATATCCCACATCATTTTTTCACATGTTTGGGAACTTCCAATTATATATACAAGCGACTAGGGAATCCTAGATGAGCAACCCCAGTATTGGAACACACTATACCCTCTTTCCTAGAACCTTCCACGCATCAATCTCTCTTATTAATTCTTATACCATATTGGTGCTGACCAACACTAATATTATGTTATTACTTCATATTCTCTTTATCTAATCCATTGGACACATTTTTACATATTAAATTACATATTTTTACAATTAAAAAAAAATTTCGTACATAAAAGATCTATTTATTTCCTTTATTTTCTCAATGTTTTTTAAATACAATTACCCATATATATAATAAATCAACTAATAATTGGTAAAAATAACCAATAAAATTAAATAAATAATAGAAATTAATTTAAAATTTGTATATATGGAATAATAATAGTAAATCCCCCCACATGTATATTTTTGTTCTCCTCAACCATATAATCATTACTCAAATTATAATGGAAACCCATGCTACCAATATTTAAAGTACCAATAAAAGGAATAAAAAATGTTTAAATGACGAGATGAACTTTTAAGCATCACTTAAGAAATTGTCTCTAACTCCTAACTTTTCAAAGAAATAATATCAACCTTTTATTTTAATTTTTCTCATATTAAATGAAAATTATCCTTAAAATCTTCATTCGTATTTTAGAATTTATTATTAATGTACATGAAAATTCTTATATACCTTACTTTGAAATAATTTATATAATCACCCAAGAATAAAAATATCAACATATTTATACTCATAACAAAAGTATATTTTCAATTACATAATACTTCCATGAATCTCAAATCTCCACCCCATAATGAAAAATATCACAATTAAACATGAGGATATTAAATTAATCTTCAAAAGACTCTCATGTTATGGGTGGGTAGATAATGAAGTTGAAAAACATATAGGGATAAATATTAGGTTAACTCCAATGCATGATTCATGATATAATAAATTTACATTCAATAAAAATATACTATTAAAAGTGACACAATCCTTTCCCCATGCACAAATTAGTGGTAATAAATTAAAATAAAACAGAATGAATGATTCTACCTATTAGTGTTTTTTCTTCCTTTTTAGAGGTTTCAATTGGTATAAATCTCACACCCTTTCCTAACTCTTGGTTGATATACTCATGAAACATGTTTTAGTAGTTATAACAATATCATGGTCAATAAATAATTATTTTTGATCTTCCTAAGAGACAACCCATTTTTCATTTTTTTCAATGGTTGTTTCTTTTCAATTTTCTCAAGAGGGTTAAATAAGTAAAAATAATGAATAATAATAATGAATGATTTCTCAACAAATAATGAAACACATTTATTATTCACAAAAATTAAATATATTCCCTTACACCACCAACAACCTACCCCCCATGCTTATATCAATGAAAATCATTCAAAAATAAATATGGTAAAGGTAGAAATGAAAATATTAAATTGTAATGTGGATCTTCCCTAAAAAGGTAATTTGTTGATTCTATAGAATAAATTAAGATTAAAATGATAAGATGGGTCTTAATGATATGGATAATAAAAATAAAATTACTCAATCATTTAAAAATTTCCACCGTATGATCAATGATTTGAAAATATATAAATAATATTCTAGAAGGAAATCATTCCCCAAGTAACTCTCATGAATTATAGTTATAAATAAATGAACACATTTGGTCTAGAGGAATCATAAAAATGATAACATATTATATTGTTAGATAACTCATGGAAATACATAGTAACAACAAACGAAACAACAAAATTTTTAGAAATTTACATAATGAAATACCTAAGAGAAATTTAATGTCAATAAATAAATAATTTCTCATAAATCAGTATTTGTTAAATCTATTTCTCTATAGCATCCCGCCTTTTTTTCCACATAAACTTTCATTACATTATACAAAACTGAGGATCTTTATGGTTTAGTGTCTTGGAAACCAGGAACTTAATACATTAAAACAAAAAAAAAATCTTATTAAACAATTAAAATGCTTCTCCTTATGTTAATCCTAGGTTCATTACCGTATCTCATAACCTAAGGACATACATCAAAAGAAATTGTGAGCAGAAGGCCCAGTAAGGGAAACAAGGGGAAACAATTAACATGTGAACTTGAGATACATCAACAATGTCATGAAAAAGAACTTTAAGGCATGAGAAAGAAATCATGAAACATATCATAATATAAATAATGTTTTTCATAACTTGAAGATGTGGCTACAACATTTAATATTGACAATCATTTCATTTCACCAAGGTCCATCCCCAAGGTGTCATTAAAAATTACCAAGGTTATTCACCAAGGTATCAGTCTAAAAGGTCATCTCTAGAGATTACGTCTTTACCCAATGAATTGGAGCTCTATCTTGGAGCACCCTTGAAATGTATTTTTTATCATGTGAGCCACATATATATCATCATAAATCATTTCATAAAAAAACCATATAGCATAAAAGAAATGGGTTTCATTTTATAATCACAACTTTTTAAAAACTGCTTTAAAGACATGATCTTTATGTCACTTTAAACCCACGGAAAGGGAAAGCGGGTTTCATGTATGTAAATCCCAGAATTTAAAATAGAAAATTTTGATATATATATGTGAATAACCCTATAGAAATAAGAGCTTTGAGTATTCACTTAATAACATAAAATAATTTTGAGAAAAGAGAGAGGCATTTTGAGACGAAAATTCTGCAGCATAACGGCTACGTTTTGGGGTTTTAGAAAACATTGAAAAGAGAGGGGAAATGGGTCAAACATTCATAAATGACCCATAAAACAGTATAGGGACAGAATATGAAGGATATATGAACATGGTAATGAAATTTGAAAGATGTACCATATGAAATGAAGAATATGAAAGGAAGACAAAAATAAGATTTCTCTTATGAAAATTCGGCAACCTAACAGCGTCACTTAAACATCAAAAAAATGAATTGACGAGATCAAATAGGGTCTCTAATCATATGATCATAAAATATCAGTATGATAGATATAGAGATCATAACCCAAAAAAATAAAATGGAAATTTAAAGACTTGACATGAAAGTAGAACTTGGAAAAATGAGAAAGTTGAACGAATCCCTTAAAAATTCGGCAGCCTAACGGCGCAACTTAAAACTTCAAAATACTAACTTGAAGAGATCAAATAGGGCATCTCGTCATATGAAAATAAGAGTTCAGTATTATAGATATATATATCATACCCCAAAATAATAAAAAATAACTTGAAAGACTTTACATGAAAGTAGAACTTGAAAATGAAAAGGGTGAAAGAACCACTTAAAAATTCAGCAGCCTAACGATGCCACTTAAAACTTCAAAATACTTAATTGAAGAGATCAAATGGGGTCTCTCATAATATGATCATAAAATATCAGTATGATATATATAGATATCATACCCCAACATAATAAAAAGTAACTTGAAAGACTTGACAAGAAAATAGAACTTGAAAATGAGAAGTGTGAAAGAATCCGTTACAAAAATTTCAGCAGCCTAACGGCGCCACTTAAACTTTAATAAAATGAAATGATGAGAGTAAGAGGGGGTTTATCATCATATTAACATAAAAAGTACAGTATAATGAATATAAAATAATATCCTCCAACATAAGAAAAAGTATCATAAAAGAAATGACATAAAAGAGATCACTTGAAAACAAAGAGAGGGGGTCAGATCCCTTACCTTAAAACGTAACTCTTAAAACTCAATGGTTTGGACCTTGAGGGCTTGGGGGAACCTTTGGAGGACTCATTGGGAGGTAATGAGACCAGAGATTCATTGGGGAAGAGTTAGGAGTCGAATGGATGAGAGTATGACTTGGTATTTATAGGGAAAGTGAGGGGACAAGGCATTAATGGCCAAGGGACACCTTATTAGTGGTTTTGGAAAAACCATGAGCTTTCCCATGGTATTTTCCCATGGTATTAGCCACATGGGACACCTCATACCTTATCTTACTATTCATAAGTCGACCATATAGATTACATACTTAATACATCATTTAATGATGTCATTAAACACCCGTAACTTAAAAACGGTATTTTCACTATTCATCGAAAATTCAACTTTCTCAGAAAAATTCCAAAATTTCACCTTAAGAAAATATCGATGATCTGACTTCAAAAATGAACTCCATTTTATAAAAATAATTTTCTATATATTTTTAATTTAATTTTTAAATAAATACACTATTCACCAAAATTTTTTTTTTTTTTTCAGAAAAGTCCCCAAAAATTACCTTAACATAATATCGATGATCTGAGTTCAAAAATGAAATCCATTTTATAAAAATAATTTTATAAATATTTTTATTAAAATTTTTAATTAAAAACACTATTCACCTGAAAAAAATAATACTTGACTAATAATTTATGAAACCGTTATTTAACCATTTTATTGAATCACATTACTTAATCAAGGTGCCTAGATTATATTAATGCTTTATTTTAGTGAGATTACAATTCCATTTGGTCTCATTACTAATCCTAAGCATAAAATCACTATTCATAATTTACTATTCATCAAAAATTAAGTTGATCTTATTAGATTCTAAATTTCGTACTGAACATAATTGTAGAAGACCATTTTTTGAAAATAATTACAAATTTTTAATTTTTTAAGCTTTACATAAACATTTTTAAAAAATATACTTTCTATAAAATTCACCAAAAATATGCATACTATATTTATCCGAGAATTTGAAAATTCATAAACTTCATCATAAGAAGAAATCAAAATTTTTATTTAAAACAAAGGATTACACAAGGAAGTTACAGTCTCCTTACAAAGCCCCTTATCACACCAGCATAGGACCTAAGTGTAAGGTGTGCTAAGGTGAGAGAATCCGAGGGAGGCTCGACCAACATTGCACGAGTAGTAATTTCTATCAGTTTGAACTTCTTGCGAAGGCGATTCCGTTCTAGCTTCATACGATGAAGTTCAGCTTGGGTTTGGTCCAGAGCAAAGCCCATTGGTGCTACCTCCTTCCCAAGTTCTGTTAGATGGGCTTCGATCGGTCCAAGACTACTGGGCGAGGCCATCAAATCTTCTTTCTATATTAATTAACCATGATCACTAGTATTTAGAGACAAATATTGAAATGTTTAGTTTCCAGCAGTCATATTGACCAATGGTTATATAATAGTCAAAACCCAACAGTCTCATTTAAATTATACACATGTTATCCAATGAAACAGTTTTGTTGACTATAAATAAAATAATAATAATAAAATAACACACAAAATTAGGAAACAAGATTTATTCAAAATTTCGGGTCGTTACAATCTTCCCCCCTTAAGAAATTGCGTCCTCACAATTTTTAAAACAGGGTTTTCAAATTTCATTGAAAGTCCCACACTGGAAAAGGACTCAGTAAAAATATTACTTTAAAAGAAATAAAGGGAAGTAGAAAGGCCACCCAAGTCAACCCATACTAGGATTCCATATCGGAAAACATAAACATGGAGGAAAAAAACAAAGGGTCATGTTCTAAGGGAGAGTGATAGAAAACATGATTAGGAGAAAGTTAACAACAAGAAAATCACAAACTTATGATGGGTCAAACGATATTTGATTTCCTAGTAGGAAATGTTAACAGAAAATGTTTTTTTTACATTCCTTTTCATATTTTTGAGGAATTCATTTACTACATAGAATAAAACATAGGGAAATATACCTACCTTCAAGTAGAGTTTCATCCATTAATAAGTTTCTACCAAAAATAATCTTTTCTCTAAACAATGAGCATTCAAAACTACTTGGTCTCATCAAAGCACAAGAATAATTTTCTATAGAATCGCATAATCCACCAAGGATTAACTATCTATTTCTTCTATTATCCAAAAAATAGAAAGGGTAAGATAAAACAACTCTTCAAAAAGAAAGAATCCCATAGGAAGGGAAACTTCTTTAAATCTTCAAAATTCCATGGTACTACCCAAAGTTCATCATAGACCATTCCATTATTAACTGTCCTTAAAATTCCTCAAAATAATCCAAACTAAGATTAAAACCCAAATACAAGAAGGATTTGTTAACATAGTCTTCCAAAATAAACTTCATCGTTCATCTCCAAACCACATCAACCACTCCTAACATCTTATAACAAAAGTAGCTGACCTAAACATATTTTCCCCAAGATAGGTTAATCATTTCCATAAGTACCATAAATTACTATTATTCCACCTTAAATTCATCGATTCTTCAAAATATAAGTCAACCTTTACTCTTCAAATAAAATACCGTAGTAATCTATTTACCTCGATCAAATAGGGTTCCCAAAATCGTGAACGTCTTCCAAAATAATAATCATCTTTTAATCCCCTAATCACATTTTTTTAAGAAGAACAACTTCACTACATAAACATGTGGTACATAAAAATAGATGTTTTCCTTAATGATATAAAATCATCTTAGGTAGTGACTCGATGATCTTAGAAAACATAAAATATATGCTCATAGAGCACGAACTAAAACACAACATGACATAGAAAATTATTGCGAAGAAGTTACATGTACTCCAGTCATCATGATCCATCTCAGCATAGGACTTGCATTGTTCCCTTGTCATCTAAGATTGTTGATGCTCATCATGCTTCTCATCCACTCCAAGAGAGAATTTCCTTGTATAATTTCTAACTTCTCCACATTTATGTCATCGAAAAGTATAAGGTACATTAGATAGAACCTTATCTACATTCATCACATTATCTATTTTTTTAAAGTAATTGGATACTTTATTCCCTATCTTCCCACACTCAAAACATCTCCTAGTTCCTTTGTGACATTCTCCTTGGTGCCTCTTCCCACACTTTTTGCAAAAAAGAAATTCAGTCTTTTTTCCCTTATCAACTTTATCAGATGAACATCCTCGAGACTTTGTCTTATTCTTCCTTGATGAATTTGGGCATTTAACTAGGTACCAATTATTAATTGTGATTTTTGATAGCTGGATTGGCATAATCGCAATATGTTCAACTTTATCCTTCGTCATCTCTATCACATCAATAGGGAAATCATAACATTTCTTATCACATTGGTTGTTGGGACATGTTCTTACATTTCCCACCATTAACTAAGAAATGAGCGTATAATTAGGGGGCTTAAATACTTATCCAATAATCATAAAAATGAAACTTTATGCATAAAAGGATAGACTTGTAGAACAAAAGTATATCTTGACTTGTGATCCCCTAGGTTCTAATCTAGGTTATTCATGATCATATATTCTTATGTGAATCTTTATTTTATCTTTGTTCCTTTAATTATGGTTCATGCTAAGATTATGAATTTACCAAAGCATATCCCCCGGGAGTATCGTAACCAAGAGTGCAGCAAGGCCCGTTGTCGTGTACCAGTTCCCGTTCGATTCTAGCTCAAAGTGGTGTTTTCGGGTTTTACCCCTATGTACATCTGTGCGAGAGCCACCTCTACCTGCTCGTATCCAGACAGGGATGTATTTTCTTGGCAACCCCTTACTCAATACTCACCAAAAGACCAGGAAGATTTCATATATTTAAAATTTTCTATAGGGTTCTTCCTATAGTTTTCATATCCTAATTTCCACAAATAAATAAACCATCCATTGATACAAACTATAACATCCTTCCTTTTTTTGTCACATAAACTTTCATTACATTATACAAAACTGAGGATCTTTAAGGTTTAGTGTCTTGCAAAACAGGAACTTAATACATGAAACAAAAAAAAATTCTTATTAAAAACTTAAGAGGCTTCTCCTTATGTTCATTCTAGGTTCATTACCGCATATCATAACCTGGGGACATACATAAAAATAAAGGGTGATCAGAAGGCCCAGTAAGGGAAACAAGGGGAAATGGTTAACATGTGAACTTGAGATACATCAACAATGTCATGAAAAAGAACTTTAAGGCATGAGAAAGAAATCATGAGGAATATCATAATAAAAATAACGTTTTTCATAACTTGAATATGTGGCTACAAAATTTAATATTGACAATCATTTCGTTTCCCCAAGGTCCATCCCCAAGGTGTCATTAAAAATTACCAAAGTTATTCACCAAGGTATCATTCTAAAAGGTCATCTCTAGAGATTAAGTCTTTACCCAATGCATTGGAGAGCTATCTGGGTGCACCCTTGAGATGTATTTATTATCATGTGATCCACATTTATCATCATAAATAATTTCATAAACACCCCATATAGCATAAAAGAAATGGGTTTCATTTCATAATCATAACGTTTTAAAAACTTCTTTAAAGACATGATCTTTATGTCACTTTAATCCCACAGAAAGGGAAAGCGAGTTTCATGTATGTAAATACAATAATTTAAAATTGAAAATTTTGATATATATGTGAATATCCTTATAGAAATACGAGCTTTTATTATTCACTTAATAACATAAAATAATTTTGAGAAAAGAGAGAGGCATTTTGAGATGAAAATTCTGCAGCATAACAGCTATGTTTCGGGGTTTTAGAAATCATTGAAAAGAGATGGGGCATGGGTCAAACATTCATAAATGACCCATAAAATAGTATAGGGAAATAATATTAAGGATATATGAACATGGTAATGAAATTTGAAAGATGTAGAATATGAAATGAATAACATGAAAGGAAGGAAAAAATAAGATTTCTCTTATGAAAATTCGGCAACCTAACGACATCACTTAAACATCAAAAAAATTAATTGACGAGATAAAATAGGGTCTCTCATCATATGATCATAAAATATAATTATGATAGATATAGAGATCATAACCCAACATAATAAAAAGGAACTTTAAAGACTTGACATGAAAGTAGAACTTTGAAAAATGAGAAAGGTGAACGAATCCCTTAAAAATTCGGCAGCCTAACGGCGCCACTTAAAACATCAGAATACTGAATTGAAGAGATCAAATAGGGTCTCTCATCATATGAACATAAGAGTTAAGTATGATATATATAGATATAATAACCCAACATAATAAAAAAGAACTTGAAAGACTTTACATGAAAGTAGAATTTCAAAATGAGAAGGGTGAAAGAACCACTTAAAAATTCGGCAGACTAACGACACCACTTGAAACTTCAAAATACTGAATTGAAGAGATAAAATGGGGTCTCTCATCATATGATCATAAAATATCAGTATGATAGATATAGAGATAATACCCCAACATAATAAAAAGGAACTTGAAAGACTTGACAAGAAAATAGAACTTGAAAATGAGAAGGGTGAAAGAATCCATTACAAAAATTTCGGTAGCCTAACGACGCCACTTAAACATTCATAAAATTAAATGATGAGAGTAAGAGGGGGAATCTCATCATATGAACATAAAAAGGACATTATAATGAATATAAAATAACATCCTCGAAAATAATAACACGTATCATAAAAGAAATGACATAAAAGAGATCACTTGAAAAGAAAGAGAGGGGGTCAGATCCCTTACCTTAAAACGTAACTCTTAAAACTCAAAGGTTTGGACCTTGAGGGCTTGGAGGCACCTTGGGAGGACTCCATGGGAGGTAATGAGACCATAGCTTCGTTGGGGAAGAGTTGGGAGTCGAATGGCTGAGAGGATGGCTTGGTATTTAGAGGGAAAGTGAGGGGACAAGGCATTAATGGCCAAAGGACACCTCATTAGTGGTTTTGGAAAAACCATGGGGTTGCCCATGGTATTTTCCCATGGTATTGGCTACTTGGGACACATCATACCTTATATTACTATTCATAAGTCGACCATATAGATTACATACTTAATACATCATTTAATTATGTAATTAAACACCTGTAACTTAAAAACTGTATTTTCACTATTCATCGAAAATTCAACTTTCTCAGAAAAATCCCAAAATTTCACCTTAACCAAATATAGATGCTCTGATTTAAAAAATGAAATCCATTTTATAAAAATATTTTTCTATATATTTTTAATTTATTTTTAAATAAATATACTATTCACCAAAAATTCGTTTTTTTCAGAAATATCCCAAAAAATTACCTTAACATAATATCGATGATCTGAGTTCAAAAATGAAATCCATTTTATAAAAATAATTTTCTAAATATTTTGAATTAAATTTTTAATTAAAAAACACTCTTCACCCGAAAAAACTAATACTTGACTAATAATTTATGAAACCGTTATTTAACCATTTTATTAAATCAAATTACTTAATCAAGGTGCCTATATTATATTAATGCTTTATTTAAGTGAGATTACTAATCCATTTGATCACATTACTAATCCTAAGCATAAAATCACTATTCATAATTTACTATTCATAAAAAATTAATTTGATCTTATTAGATTCTAAATTTCATACTGAACATAATTTTAGAAGACCATTTTTTGAAAATAATTACACATTTTTAATTATTTAAGGTTTACATAATTTTTTTTTAAAATATCCTTTCTCTAAAATTCACGAAAAATATGCATACTATATTTATCTGGGAATTTGAAAATTCATAAACTTCATCATAAGAAGAAACCAAAATTTTTATTAAAAAAAAGGATTACACAAGGCAGTTACTGTCTCCTTACATATCCCCTTATCACACCAGCATATGACCTAAGTGTAAGGTGTGCTAAGGTGAGAGAATCTGAGGGAGGATCGGCCAACATCGCACGAGTACTAATTTCTATCAGTTTGAACTTCTCATGAAGGAAATTCCGTTCTAGCTTCATACGATGAAGTTCAGCTTGGGGTTGGTCCAGAGCAAAGCCCATTGGTGCTACCTCCTTCCCAAGTTCTCTTAGATGAGCTTCGATCGGTCCAAGACTACTGGTTGAGGCCATCAAATCTTCTTTCTATATTAATTAACCAAGATCACTAGTATTTAGAGAAAAATATCAAAATGTTTAGTTTCCAGTGGTCATATTGACCAATGGTCATATAACATTCAAAACCCAATAGTCTCATTTTAATTATACACATGTTATCCAATGAAACAGTTTTGTTGAGTATTAAAAAAAATAAAAAAATAAAAAAAATAAAATAACACACAAAATTAAGAAATAAGATTTATTCAAAATTTCGGGTTGTTACATTCTCAATATATATATCAAATCATTCAACACTCTCATTTTTCTCATTAAAAATAATAAAACATGAGTTCTATAACATAGGATCATGGTTATACCAAGTGAACCTGTATCATATATTAAAAATCAATCAAAAATATAAGGTGCCACATGAAATTTTTCCATAAACGTACAAAAAATAAGAATGTATGGGAGTTATAAAAACAATAAAATCAAAATAATACTATAATTTTCACATGAATTACTTATTTATTTTTTATTTATTCTCAAATCGTCTTTGACTTATGGCAGAAAAAAAACTCATGAATGTACAATTCTCATTCCATTAATACTCTAGAGGAATTGAAAACTACATCTTAAACTAGATTCATAATATACATCACAAAACTAATAACAATGAAAGAAATAAAAACTAATGTCACAAAAAAAATAGAAAAAATATTTTGGACTCTCCACAACGCAATCAATATTTTTTTTTTCAAATGACACTTTTAATGGGTAAGTGTGAACCAAAACAACTCCACTCGGTTACAAATTAAACCATTGCAAGACCACACCCATTGAAAATCCAAAAATCAAAAGACCACTAAAAAATTTCCAACATTCAAAATTAAAAAGGATCAACATTACCAAACTCATACCACAGGCCTGCTCACATCACACTTCACCATGTGTCACATCACTACCAACCATCGTCATCATCATTGCTTGTGCTGAAAACACATCACCGATGCAGATCAAGTCATTGACATCATCTTCCCCACGAAATTTCCTGCACAAAATCACATCCCAAAAACCTTGAATCCCATCATAGAGCTCCACCTCAAAGAGATTGGGGGAATCCCAGATCCATAGCAGAAATAAAAAGAGGGAAATTGTAGGTTAGAATAATTACAGGGATCACCAGAATAAAAATTCATCAAGAACATCACATCCTCGATGTCATCAACCTCTGAGATCCAATAGAGACAAAATCACCATAAGAAGCCTATGGACTCTAACCCTCACATCCCAAAAAACCATGAGTACCACCCCTCAGATCCACCTCAGAGAGAGTGGCGGAGTCCTGGAGATAGAGAAGAGGAGAAAATTGCTAGTTTCCTTAATGGATCAAGTCTCCATAGCCCTGAACACTAACGATGACCACCAAAGCCAAAAGAAAGACAAAAAACTAAATGAAACACATCCAACCATGAACAGATCACACAACAATTCAAACAATATTGGGATCCAACATTCCACTCCTCCAAGCTTCAAAATGACGGTCATCCGAGCAGGAACAACACAACTCAAACAGAAATAGGGAATCCATAAACAAACCTATAATACTGATCGACCTGCCTCAGTCATGTTTCTCATCAGATCTGCATCCACCTGCCTACACCATGAATGAATCCCTGCTACCGCAAAAGACAAAGGTTGACTGTTCCATATCATAATCTCCCATGAGAAGCCCCCACATCAACTGAATTTCAGATTCATCCAGCCTCGTATGTCATTCTCATTACATCTGCATCTACCTAGACACAATAAGATTGTATCCCTCCATGGAGAAGCTGAAGGATGTATTCGCAGATCACCGTCGCCCGAAGAAAAAACCGACCACTATAGCGGAAAAAGCGCACATCTTGACGCCACAAATAAAGATGGAATATGTCCTAATTGAGTCACCTGGAGAACCCTTGTCGCCACGCTGTTGCACAGGGAAGATGATGAAGAAGTGAACACTACGCGAAGCTGAAGGAGAACCAGATCTGATCCCTCACCGCCGCAATCAAAGTCAGTCAGAGTCTAAACCATGATGCTCAAAACCCTAGAAAGGGAGACGCCGCAGTAGGAGAGTCGTATCCGAAGCAGTGACTGGACTCCCATAAACCAATTTAGTTCTAGTCTTTAGGCTCGATCCCACAGCTTTAGATCTCATAATATGATTATGATATAAAGCTCCACATCTCATATTTTTTCAAATTCCAAATTTTTGGCACATTTGAGTTGATCATTATTTTCCTTATATTTTTCTTGGTTTCTCACTTTATTATTGGGGTGGTTTTTTAGTAGTCGAGAACCCAAATGATTGTAAAATTAACGCATGAGTCATCCATACTTGAAAAAATCCATTCGCTATTTAGATGTGGGTTTTTTTTAAATTATAAACTGATCGCTTCACGCTCAACAACCAGCTATTCTAGTTTTTATTTCTTCTTAGTTGATGTTGGAGGTTCCTCTTGATCTCCAGGATCTCATTATGCTTTATTCCACTATTTCAATCTTATAATTCTATAATTCTTCAATTATGATCCCTTATTTTACTTATCTTCTTCATCTAAAATTTCCACTTCTTACTCCTCATCTAAACATATAATGATAATGGAATCTACCATGGAATCCTAAGATTTTTTTTCATCTGAAGTTACCTTAGATTCAACCTTGAACTTGGATCCTCTATCAGATCTCTCTTCTTGTTGTTCTTTGAATTTGGCCACTTCAGTGGCTTGTTCCATTCATTCCTTAACCTCATTTTCCATGTTATCAAGAAGCTTCAATTTCGTATTGAATGTTACATTAGTTTCATGAATGATTTTCTTGTCTAAACCAAGATTCAATTGTTGAATCCATATTTGGGGTTTCACCTCCCATACTTGGATTTGGAAATTATTCTTTAGTACATCAATTTTTTATGATAAGTGATTTATTTTAATTTTCATTCATATATGGGGATTCTTATTCAATTTTACTTGTAAAAAAACTATAAAAACCCAATCTTAAAATTTTTACAAATAAGAATAAAGTACTAAAATAAATTCCATAAACATAATAGAGGGAGGGTATGGATTTTTTTAACTATTAAACAAATGATTTATTCACCATGTATACAGTAATTGTGCTAAGAATGTTGTCAGGAAAAAAGTGTTTTCAATACCTATGTCATTGAACTAGTTTATTATTTAAAAAATGAGTCACACAACCTAAACCTAATATGTTCCATAACATATATGATTACTAAGTTTGAACCCACAAATACTAATTTAAACACTATTGTTTAAGAATTAAGACTCATTGACTATGATGAAATAAAATATAACTACTTTCATTGTGTTTTAAACAAGTGAGGGAAAAAAAATAAAATCAATCCACCCAGAATATCATATACCTATTCATGAACTATTTGATGTAAAGGATTAATTTTAAATTGTTTTTTTTCACTGAATTTAGGTGTAAGTGAACCCCTGGACCTGGAGAACACACAAAATCTCAAAATTTCACCTTTTTAATGGTCATGTACTTCATTTTATTAGTAAAATGGTTAAATTGAGCCATTATTTAAATATATAATTCAACCTACGTAATGGTTAAATATAAGGACTGTCTCAAGAAATTTCATTACATAAATATCCCTTAATTAATATGTAATGGTCATATGTAGGAAAAAATAAGTATAATTATATAAGAGAATTGAAATTAAATTACCGAACATGAATTTGATGGAAAACTACACTCACACAAGATAAAATACCTATTCCATTATATATATAATCCCAAAATAAGTCACCCTCTCATGATATTAATGAGAGATGGATAAAAATAATAGAATATTTAATCAAACAGAAAGGTGAATAAGAAGTTTTTAACACCCTCTTAGAGCATCAATTCAAGATCAAGTTGGGTTCTCTTTCCCACCTCTAACCCCCCTCCCTAGCAGGCTAAAATAACTTATTTAATAATAAAATTATAACTTAGAGGGTTTATATATCTTCTAGATATCTTATTATTTTTCTCCATATCTCTATTAACTCAAATTTTAAATATATAATCCTTGTCTATGCGAAACAAAATCCCTATGTAGTATCCTTAATTTATTTACACTAATAATAAAGTCAAAAATATATAATGTGGATAAAATTATTTCGAAATATCTATAAACCATGTCAGAGTGGGGTTCACCATAGGAATTTTATCAATATATCTTCAATGAAAACCATTAAACCATGTCAGATTACTCAATATCTATAGAATAAGAAATCCCAATCCATCATAAAACATTCAAAATGTTATTCCCAACTCACTATGATCATCGCATTGTCCATTTTCTATATAATGTTTTTTACTCTATCCGCATGAAGTTTCCATGCTAACCACCATATTAAATGTTTCACCATTTTAAATTTAAACTCTTATTATGATCCACGACATACCCTCCTACAACATAGCATTGACCATTTAAACCTTCATAAATCTCATGTATATCACCTCACAATGCCATAATAACAATTTCATAAAGGTTTCACTGACCATTTCTTTTATTATCAAAAATAATTTATATAGTAGATCGAACATAGTTTCCTTTATGATATCTTAAAATATCACTAACTATTTCAAATATTAATTCTTCCTTTCAATCATGGGAAATCCCACCACTATGCATTGATCATTGATTTCTTTAATATTACATGCAGGAATATACCCTTATATAGATCTGTCATGACCTTTATGAAGGTTACTAAGACTCTTACATAGCTTAGGATAACCCTTATGTAGCAAAATAATTTACCCTAGTTCCTTTTTGTAACATTTATTTAACCTTACCCATCCATCGAATGGAATTGATGTAGCTTCCATACCCTTACACATCATGTATAATACCTTCATGTATCTTGATCCAGAACCTTAGAAAACATTCTCAAATCTAAAAATGTCACAATAGCTCCAAAATGATCATATAAGATTTAGTATTTCTTGTATAGTGATCTTCAACATTCTCCAGGGTTATGATAGTTCGAAATTGAGCTTCTCAAATGATGTCCATGGTAGTTTCTGTAGGATACATCCAATAAGGAATGGTGGAGGCATGACATAGAAGGGAGACAAAATTTGGTCAAATAGAGGATATATGGCCACTAATCTATACGACGTTGTTAATTTTAATGATGTAATGTTTTGATCATCCTTTACCACACTTCATTTTTTGAAAGTTTGCGATCTTTAATTTATATCAATAGGTGATGGGTTGAGATAAGGTAAGCATCCCTTATATCTTTTTACTATAGAAACTCCCAACTAAATCCTCTCATGCATTGTGTTCTCCTCATTATATCTATTCCTTCTTGGTGTTGACCCATGCCAAAATCCTTTTTCATACATGTTATTCTACATGAGCATTATAATTCCTTTATTTTCTACCTAAAATAACACATTTTCCCCTTCATAAAAATTAATCTATAAAAATATTATATGTATTTGTTTATTTTTTTTCAAAATTATTTTTTAAAAACATACTACACATAAATATAACAAATCAATTTATAATCGGTAAAATTATTCTATTAAATTCAAAAATTAATAAAATTGAACTTAAAAAAATATATGCATGACATCACGATATGATCTCATAAGAGCAACATAACTATATATTCTGAGTTCATTAGTAATGGTTACAAAGTACCCATACCCCCCTAATTTATTTTTTATGTATTAGTACATATTTTTCACCTTTCATAAGATATAATATCCAACTTTCCCTCTCAAATTTTCTACAAAAAACATTTTTTTGGTTATTTTTTAATTAATATATATTCATATTTTTCAAAATAAAATATATCATAGTATAATGATTACAATAATGTACCACTATGGATAATTTAAATTAATTTTTCATTTACCTGCCCAAGGAGAAAATATCAAATATTAGTGGTATGAGAATCATCCTTGATCATCATATGTTAAATATCATTGATGAAATTATCTATATCTAAAATATAGGGACCATTCACCATATTCCACAATCCAAAAAAACATTACAATAATATATATATATATATATATAAGCACTATTGTTCAAACTCATAAATGAATATCTTTATCCAAAAAATATTTTGAAATAAAATTTCTATTTATGGCCTAATAATTTTAACAGTTATCCAATTCTGTAACTAATTTAAAATATATAATTGCATCATAACTGAGTCTACCAATGTGGAAACTCATTTCTCATTTCCAATACATAGTTCATCTTCTCCCTCAATATATTTTTTCTTAATTTTAAGTTAGTTTCTATCATTAAAAATGTGTTATGTTAACCCATTATATGATATCCATTAGTTAAAATTAGGGATATCTAATTATATAACACTCACATCGATATACTCATAACCCCTATCCTTGAGTACACTTCCCAAAATGAAATATCAATATATTAAATTATAAATCCAATCATTAACAGTTCTCAAAATTATATTCAGGTAATATGATATAATATAAAATAAGACTCATTTATTGGGTGGGTATCGTGTACTAAATCAATTAAACAAGGACTTCTATTTAATATATACTTAATAAAATGATGACAACATGCATTAATGCTACTAGTTTACCAAGATATATATTGTCAAATATTTTGAGCCCACTTTAGTGATCATCTCAAAAATTAGTTTTGAATTTCACCATTCTAATTATATCATATATGTTTTTTTAACAACGATAAATTCTATGAAATATTGTTTCCAAATAAATTTCATTTCTTTGATAGATTTCATTACAAATAATACCGAGCTTAAAAAAACCATGATATGCTATAAAAAATTATTATTCAATTTGATAGTTATAATTAACCGATTAAATAGGAGGGTTTGAATATGACTAAGAAAATTATGAAATATTTGTTGTTTAAAAATATATAAATGTAACATCCAAGTAATTAAGGAATAATAGATATTTTTATCTATTCCTATTAATGAATAAGATAGTGATTTAGAGGCTTAAAATGAGAATAAATCCAATCTTAAGCATGGAATACACTAATATTTTTAAAAGATTGTTTTACTGCCTTTTGATGGAAAAACATTTTTAAATATAACTTTTGACAATTTTTTAATCTCTATTTGTCAAAATAAGAATATTATTTATGATTGGGACATTGAAATTTACATTGGATAATGTTTTGGTATTTTTCTGACAATGTTCATTTTTTAATGAATAGTGAAAAATACTGCATTTTACATCAAAACTGCTTTTTCATCTAATTTAATTATATGGTTAGATTATCTTTTTAATTGGTATTAAAGTGTAATCTGAATATATATTTATCATTTAATCCAATGGTGTTCATTATTATTAATTTCACTTTGGAATTGGTCATAAACTAATGCCAAACTTTTCATAGATATTGTTTCAAAAAAACCCGCTATTTGTTTTGACAACGGGAATTATTTTTAAATTAATTATTGCAATTTCTATGTTTGGAATTTGGTAAAATGGATTAAATATTTGGAATTAGAAGGTCCAAATTATGTAATCAAGAATCTTTTGTTTTTGGACATTGTGAATAGTAACGACGGTAATTATCTTTAAATATCTTGATTAATGAGTAATCGGGTAGTTAAGGATAATAAAATAATACCATAATAATAAAAAATGACACCAACATGTGTCATAATGATAAGTTTTGTCTCATGTCCGACCATGGTATGCCTTGTGCCAAACTTGAGGACCCCATGGAATCACTTTTGTGTGAAAGTGACTTTTTATCTTTTTATTTCTAAAGAAAGTTAAATATAACAAAGAATGTATCACCTGAGTAAAACATTTTTAATTTTGTCTTCATAAATGATCTTTTGAACTATAAATATTCATGGGAAATCTAAGAAAATTTCATACATCATAGTATTTTTATTTATAATTTTTATACATTAAATAAATTAAATTATTTATGACATCATGATGATGCAGCGATTACCTAATTAATAAACGATTTAAATAAAATGAAAAGATAATGTAAAATCTAAGACCTACACATGTCAAAGACATATTGGATGAGTATATTTCGAACCCTTATCACCTTATCCTAGAAATAAGTCAATATGGTACCTTTAATATCTGAAACTCATTTTAAAATAATGTAACATTTCTTTACTTTCCAAGAGTGCCCCTCCTCTCCTCTTATAAAAGGCCCCCACCTCTACCACCTTACCCAAAATTACAAAGCCTTTGGCTCATCCAAACCCTATCCATTTTGTCTCTCCACATCCCTATATTACTCCTTGAAGCCTCAATTTTGGCTGAAGTCTTCCCAAGGAAGCCTTTGAGTTCAAATCAAAAAGAGTTAGCCGATTTAAAGGTAGTGTCTTCTCTTGTGTTCTTATGTTTTATTTTTCTTCTCCAACCCCCTAAAATCTTTTTATTAATTTTTTTTGTAACAAATCCTGTATATTAAATATACTAGGATGTTTTTATGAGAATTATTAGAGCTATACTTACACACACCTACATCTAATGGTTAAAGAACATACTATTTCTGTGGGTGGCGAATTTCTTCCTCACAAAACGATAATTGTTCAACACTCATATAACACCTTCAAAGGTGTCCATTGAGATGTCACTATATTTATATATGATATATAATATGTTTATGTTTTACTTAATCTTATTTATGTTTCATTTATGGCATACCTTTATGATTTCCATTATGGGTAAACGCGATATCTTTATTTTAGGAAGTGCGGACTACCACCCCCTCAAAATGATTTGATTCGTTAATGCCATAAGTGGGATGCATAAAGGATGGATTTAAAGTTATTATATATTATTTTATACTAGAATTATAATATTCCTTTATATCATTATTATTTCTTTCCATTAATGTATGAGATAGAAATGAAAGTAGCGTTCATGCGTACATATGGCTTACCATCTCCATGAACGGTGCATTTCATTTCTTATCCCCAAATGTAATGTAATATTATAAGTACATATATATAATGGATATATATGATTTATGTTACATCTAAGTGATGAATATAATTCTTGAATTAAAATATACATACCACTCATTTAGTTTTAATTCCATTAATATGACATAGAAATGAAAGTAGCGTTCATGCGTACGTACGACTTACCGTCTCCATGAATGGTGCATTTCATTTCTTACCTCTAAATGATTATGTAATATTATAAATACATGTATATTTTGGATATATATTATATATATGATATCCAAATAATGAATATCATTCTGGATATAATCAACCTTTGACCACACGAACAACATGTAATTGTAAGAAGTTCACTTTCGACTTAAGAACCAAATATCGACAAAACAAACATTATTAACTTAAATGATTACATAATGTTTATAAAATGGTAATAAGTGATATAAAAGTAACAATGAGCTTGAAAAAGGTTCTTATGAAAGTATAAATTAACTAAATTTTTTTATTCAGGAGGTTAAAGAACGATCGAGTCAAGTCGGACCCGAGGTACGGGACGTCGTCTCAATATCCTTTCATTGAGGCATATTTTGTTTTATTCACAACCTTCTTTTAAACGGTGTATAAAACCCTTTGACTTTTATGTTTATAAAAAAGGAATCTTTTTTATACGAAGTGTTTTACTAAATGAAAAAAGGGAATGTTTTTGTCGTACGTATTCGGCGACAACGATTTCTCCGCCACCGTGACCATTATTTGAGTTTCGGCTTCCTATACAAGACATAACCTTTTTTTTAAAAGAAAAATAAATACCATGTTTTAAAATTTGTTTTATTTTGGTATTAAAAATGGTTTTCATAATGTTTTTATATCAATGTGTTGTATTTATATCTTGTGATTGAAAAGTGGAAATGTTATGTTACCTTTATGCATGTTTTATGTGATACGATTATGTTATGGTTCTTGGGAATTATTATGAAGATGGGTGGTTCCTTGATAAACTAAGGGCGGGTGGGCCCGATATAGCTCTCCAATGCATTGGGTAACGCGAAGGAGTTAAACGTTGAGGTTTCTCTGAAGAGATTTAGGGAATATACTGTGATGGGTATTCCAAACGTAACCAAGAGGGTTACTCCCTACATAAGAATGTTATGAATGCCTCAAGTTACCTTTATGTCTTATGATTTCTATGATTTATTCATGATTTTATGAGGTATGTTAAAGTGCTTATGTTTTATGAGTACAGTATGATTTCATTGATTCTTGTGTATAAATGTACTCATGTTTCCTTTCTATATTTTTATATCCCTTACGGAGATTTTTATGCTCATCCCATGTTTTTGAAATGTTTTTCACAGGTCAAGGGAAGGGTACATGATATGATGATAGTGTCAAGGAAGTGTTAAGAAAGAATCCATGTTTTATTTTAAATATGTTTCTGTTGATGGGAAAAATGAATACTATCTTTTATGTAACGACTTTGTTTAAATGTGTAATGTAATGCATATTTTATGATCTAATTCTCTAAAACTCTAAACCTAAAAAGATCCTCAATGTGTAATCTTGTAATAACTCAAGATTGAGTAAGGTTTATGGCTGGGGCCTTATAGTTTGTATCAGAGGTCGGTTTAGATAACTTTAGGAGTTATAATTCTATTAAATGTTTATCCAAAAATATTTTTTATGGTCAAATTGAAATGATATAGCATTTGAATATTACCATGTTGCTTCTCCTAAGATATTTATATGTTAAGAATGATTTTTCATAGAAGAAACAGAACCGATTTTCTGGGAATGCATACAGAGGGAAATGACCTTTCAAATCAGTATCCTGAGATGGTCAGAATCAGAATTGAGTAGTTTACTGCACTGATGGCTCAGTTGAATCAGGTGATAAATGGTGGTTGTGTTTATTGATGATATTTTGGTGTTTTCTAAAAGTAAAGAGGAGCATGAAAGTCATTTAAAGGTTATTTTTCTAACCTTAAAAGAAAAGAAATTGTATAGGATATTCAGCAAGCGTGAGTTTTGGTTGCAAAAAATTTCTTTCCTTGGTCGTATTGTTTCTAAAGATGGGATAACTGTTGATCCTGAAAAAAAAAGGTTGTGGAAGAATGGCCAAGACCCACAAATGTAACTGAGATTCGTTGCTTCCTTGGTTTGGCAGGCTATTACCGAAGGTTTGTTAGAAATATTTCCCGATTATCTAGTCCAATGACTATGCTAACTCAAAAGGGTGTTAAGTTTATCTGGACAAAAGAATTTGATGATTGTTTTCAGGAATTGAATAGAAGATTGGTGAATGCTCCAGTTTTGGAACTACCTTCCAGGAATGGTGAGTTTGTTATCTATAGTGATGCTTCATTGAAAGGACTTGGTTGTGTCCTTATGCAGAATGATCAGGTAATTGCTTATGCTTCACATCAGTTGAAAACTCATGAGGTAAATTACCCTACACATGATTTGGAATTAGCTGCTGTTGTTTTCGCTTTGAAAATTTGGAGGCATCATTTGTATGGAGTAAAGTGTGAAATATATAATGATCACAAAAGTTTAAAGTATATATTCACTCAGAATAAATTGAACATGAGACAGAGGATATGGATAGAATTAATCAAGCATTATGATTGTACAATTCATTACCATCTGGGAAAAGAAAATAATGTGGCTGATGATTTGAGTCGAAAAAGTAACGCTTCATTAACAATGTTGCGTTTGGAATGTGATCCTTTGGTTAAGGATTTGATGAACTTTGGCATTGATGTTTTTGGTGCAGGATGTTCTTCTGTTTTGTTTCAGGTATCAGTGAAATCTTCTCTATCAGACAGAATCAAGCAAGCATAGAAGCAAGACAGTGAGTTGTAGAAAAAGGTAGAGTTGGTTCAGAAGGTTAAGTTTCCTGAATTCAACATTGATAATGATTGTGTTTTGAGATTTGGGACGAGATTTTGTGTGCCGGGTAATTCACAGTTGAAGAGAGATTTTTTATGTGAAGCTCATAGTTCTCCTTTTTCAGTCCATCCTGGCAGTACTAAGATGTATAGAGATCTTCGGGAGTATTACTGGTGGGATGGAATGAAAAGGGATATTGCTGATTTTACTGTGAAGTGTTTGACATGTCAACAGGTTAAAGCAGAGTGGCAGCTACCGAAAGAGATGCTTCAGCCTTTACCAGTACCAGAATGGAAATAGGAGAATATATACATGGACATCGTTTTGGGATTTCCGAAGACACCTCAAGGTAATAATGCAATCTGGGTTATTGTTGATCGCTTGACTAAATCTGCTCATTTCCTTTCCATACGAGATACTTTTTCCCTAGATCAAATTTCCCGTTTGTATCTTAAAGAGATAGTCAGGTTACATGGAGTTCCTCTCTCCATTGTATCTGACCGTGATCCCAGGTTGACTTCTAACTTTTGGAAAGGCTTTCAAAAGTCGTTGGGTACTGAATTAAATTTTAGTACAGCTTTTCATTCTCAATCAGATGGGAAGTCAGAACGAAAAATTCAGAATTTGGAAGATATGCTACGTTCTTGTTCGATGGATTATCAGGGAAGTTGGTACCAACATCATTCTTTGGTTGAGTTTTCTTATAATAACAGTTTTCATTCCAGTATACAGATGGCACCATTTGAGGCGTTATATGGGAAGCGGTGTCGAACTCCAGCTTTTTGGGATGAAGTGGGTGAAAGGAAGCTGATGGGACCAGAATTGGTAGATGAGATGGCAGAAAAAGTTCAGCTGATATAGAAAGACATGAGAACAGCTCAGAGTAGGCAGAAGAGTTATGCGGACAATAGGAGGAAGGATCTCTCTTTTGAGGTAGGTGATCATGTTTTTCTCAAAGTATCACCATGGAAAAGTGTGATGCGATTTGGTAAGAAAGGAAAGCTGAGTCCAAGGTTCATTGGACCACATGAAATTCTAGAGAGATTTGGATCAGTTGCATACCGAGTGGCTTTACCTCCGAGTTTATCTCAGGTACACAATGTTTTTCATGATTCGATGCTGAGAAAGTACATGCCAGATCCATCTCATGTTTTGAGTCCAAAGGTAGTTCAGCTGGAAGAGAACCTATCTTATGAGGAACAACTGGTCCAGATTCTTGACCATAGGGAGAAATTGTTATGGAATAAGGTGATTCATCAGGTAAAGGTTTTGTGAAAAAACCACATGATTGAAGAGGCAACATGGGAATCTGAAAATGCAATGAGGGATAAATACCCCCACTTATTTGATAAGTAAATAAATTACGGGGACACAATTTTCTAAAGGGGGGAAGGATGTAACATCCAAAGTAAGTAATGAATAATAGATATTATTATATATGACTATTAATGAATAATATAGTGTTTTAGAGGCTTAAAATGAGAATAAATCCAATCTTAAGCATAGAATACACTAATATTTTTAAAAGATTGTTTTACTGCCTTTTGATGGAAAAACATTTTTAAAAATAAATTTTGACAATTTCATAATCTCTATTTGTCAAAATAAACATATTCTTTATGATTGGGACATTGAAATTTACATTGTATAAAGTTTTGGTATTTTTCTGACAATGTTCATTTTTTAATGAATAGTGAAAAATACTGCATTTTACATCAAAACTGCGTTTTCATATAATTTAATTATATAGATAGATTAACTTTTTAATTGGTCTTCAAGTGTAATATGAATATATTTTTACCATTTAATCCAATGGTGTTCATTAGGATTAATTTCACTTTGGAATTGGGCATAAACTAATGCCAACCTTTTCATAGATATTGTTTCAAAAAAACCAGCTATTTGTTTTGACAACGGGAATTATTTTTAAATTAATTATTGAAATTTCTGTGTTTGTAATTTGGTAAAATTAATTACATATTTGGAATCAGAAGGTCTAAATTATGTAATGAAGACTCTTTTGTTTTTGTACATTATGAATAGTAACGACGGTAATTATCATTAATTATCTTGATTAATGAGTAATCGGGTAGTTAAGGATAATAAAATAATACCATAATAATAACAAATGACACCAACATGTATCCTAATTCTACTGGTTGTCTCATGGCCGACCATGGAATGCCTTGTGCCAAACTTGGGGACCCCATGGAATAACTTTTGTGTGAAAGTGACTTTTTATCTTTTTATTTTTAAAGAAAGTTAAATATAACAAAGAATGTATCACCTGAGTAAAACATTTTTAATTTTGTCTATATAAATGATCTTTTGTACTATTAATATTCATTGGAAATATAAAAAAATTTCATACATCAGAGTATTTTTTTTATAATTTTTAGACATTAAATAAATTAAATTATTTATGACATCATGATGATGCAGCGATTACCTCATTAATAAATGATTTAAATAAAATGAAAAGATAATGTAACATCTAAGACCTAAACTTTTCAAAGACCTATTGGATGAGTATATTTCGAACCCTTATCACCATATCCTCTAAATACATCAATGTGGGACCTTTAAAATCCGAAACTCATTTTAAAATAATGTAACATTTCTTTACTTTCCAAGAGTGCCCCTCCTCTCCTCTTATAAAAGGCCCCCACCTATACCACCTTACCCACAATTCCAAAGCATTTGGATCGTCCAAACCCTATCCATTTTGTCTCTCCACATCCCTCTATTACTACTTGAAGCCTCACTTTGGGCAGAATTCTTCCCAAGGAAGCCTTTGAGCTCAAATAAAAAAGAGTTACCCGATTTAAAGGTAGTGTCTTCTATTGTGTTCTTATGTTTTATTTTGCTTCTCCAACCCCCTAAAATCTTTTTATTCATTTATTTTGTAACAACTCTAGTATCTTCAATATACTAGGATTTTTTTATGAGAAGTATTAGAGCTACACTTACACACACCTTCATCTAATGGTTAAAGAACATACTATTTATGTGGATGGCGAATTTCTGCCTCACGAAATGATGATTGTTCAACACTCATATAACACCTTCAAAGGTCACCATTAAGATGTCACTATATTTATATGTGATATATAATATTTTTATGTTTTACTTAATCTTACTTATTTTTCATTGATGGCCTACCTTTATGGTTTCCATTATGGGTTAACACGATATCTTCATTTTAGGAAGTGCGGACTACCGCCCCCTCAAAGTGATTTGATTCGTTAATACCATATGTGGAACGCATAAAGGATGGATTTAATGATATTATATATTATTTTATACTGGAATTATAATATACCTTTATATCATTATTATTTCTTTCCATTAATGTATGAGATAGAAATGAAAGTAGCGTTCATGCGTACGCATGGCTTACCGTCTCCACGAACGGTGCATTTCATTTCTTATCCACAAATGTAATGTACTATTATAAGTACATATATATAATAGATATATATGATTTATTTTACATATAATTGATGAATATAATTCTGGAATTAAAATATAAATACCACTCATTTAGTTTTAATTCCATTAATATGACATAGAAATGAAAGTAGCGTTCATGCGTACGTACGGCTTACCGTCTCCATGAACGGTGCATTTTATTTCTTACCTCTAAATGATTATGTAATATTATAAATACATGTATATGCTGGATATATATGATATATATGATATAAAAATCATGAATATCATTCTGGATATAATGAACCTTTGACCACACGAATAACATGTAATTGTAAGAAGTCCACTTTCGACTTAAGAACCAAATATCGACAAAACAAACATTATTAACTTAAATGATTAAGAAATGTTTATAGCATGGTAATAAGTGATATAAAAGTAATAATTAACTTGAAAAAGGTTCTTAAGAAAGTATAAATTAACTAAATTTTATTATTCAGGAGGTTAAAGAATGATCGAGTCAAGTCGGACCCGAGGTACGGGACTTCGTCTCAATCTCCTTTCATTGAGGCATATTTTGTTTTATACACAACCTTCTTTTATACGGTGTGTAAACCCCTTTGACTTTTACATTTATAAAAAAGGAATCTTTTTTATATGAATTGTTTTACTAAACGACAAAAGGGAATGTTTTTGTCGTATGTATGCGGCGAAAACGATTTCTCCGCCACTGTGACCATTATTTGAGTTTCGGTTTCCTCTACAAGCCATACATTTTTTTTAAAAGAAAAATAAATACCATGTTTTACATTTCTTTTATTTTGGTATTAAAAATGGTTTTCATAATGTTTTTATATCAATGTGTTGTATTTATATCTTGTGATTGAAAAGTGGAAATATTATGTTTCCTTTATGCATGTTTTATGTGATACGATTATGTTATGGTTATTGGGAATTATTATGAAGACAGGTGGTTCTGTGATAAAATAAGGGAGGGTGAGCCTGATATAGCTCTCTAATCCATTGAGTAACGCGAAGGAGTTAAACGTTGAGGTTTCTCTGAAGAGATTTAGGGAATATACTGTGATGGGTATTCCAAACGTAACCAAGAGGGTTACTCCCTACGTAAGAATGTTATGCATGCCTCAAGTTACCTTTATGTCTTATTATTTCTATGAATTATTCATGATTTGATGAGGTATGTTAAAGTGCTTATGTTTTATGAGTAGAGCATGATTTTATTGATTCTTTTGTATACATGTACTCATGTTTCCTTTCTATATTTTTATATCCCTTACTGAGCTTTTTATGCTCATCCCATGTTTTTGAAATGTTTTTCACAGGTCAATGGAAGGGTACATGATATGATGATAGTGTCAAGGAAGTGTTAAGAAAGAATCCATGTTTTATTTTAAATATGTTTCCGTTGATGGGAAAAATGAATACTATCTTTTATGTAACGACTTTGTTTAAATGTGTAATGTAATGCATGTTTTATGATCTAATTATCTAAAAATCTAAACCTGAAAAGATCCTCAATGTGTAATCTTATAATAACTCAAGATTAAGTATGGTTTAAGGTTGGGGCCTTATAATAAAATAAACCTATTGGTTATAAATTGACTAGAAATGAAAATTAAAATCATTTTAAGTAAAAGAAATATTTTTTTGGAAATTTTTTTATTATGCATGTAATGTGTTATTGTATTAATAGATTAAATTAATAACTATTGGTGAATGATTTTAATTAAATTTATATATTATATATTCACTAATTTTTTATCATTCGCTTAATATTTTTCTAGGCATGGAATATGAATTAAGATATTTTTATTCTTAAAAACTATAATTTTTTAAAAATTAGTTACATCTCATTTTGTTCACTCTTTGTAAAATTAATTTTTACCAGTTTTATAAAATTTATTTGAAAAAAATAAGATAAATTTTCAATAAATATTTAAAAATAATAACATATTAAAATTTTCATTACTTTTTTAAAATATTAAATTATCATTGAATATTGAATAATACATATTTTAATTAAAAGTTATCTTTTCAGTTAAAATATTCCAAGAGTCATTTTTTATTGAAATGGATTTAAATATAAAATTAGTTAATGTATTTTATTATTATTGAAATTTATATCATTATAGTTAATTTCATGTCTAATTTATATGTACACAATTTTATACTGTAGAATCTTTTTCTTTAGAAACCCACTTTTTCATTATGGACGTGGATTTAAATTTAAATTAAATTCTACCCCTTCTTGATATGAATTAGTAAAATTTATTCCATGTTTTTATCATAATAATTAATATTATGTTATTGATTAAAGTTAATTTTTTGGTCATAATGAATTGTTAAAATAGTAAAAAATTAATCATCATACTTAAGGTTGAAACGTGATTTTCCGTGTAACATGCTCTTGTGTTAAAATTATTTATCCACAAACATAGTATATTTAAATTGATAAATTTTATTTCATATTTATAATAATATTATCAAAATTTGATAATAATTATCATTTTAGTTTTAGGATTGATTGTTAAATTACCTTTTGTAAAGAAAACTAGTTACAATGGTGAAAACATAAATGGGAAAAGTAAATTTACTGGTTAAAGGAATAACATGTTTAACACATGTATATTTTTTATAAATGGGGGTTTTATCAATAATATAATTAATCTAATACATTATTTATAAATTTTTGAGTCAAATTAATTTACTGTGACTTCAAATTAATGAACGGTTTTTTTATTTACAAATATACCACTCATATTCACCTATGAAAGGGAATCATATCTCCTATCTATTTAACACTTCTGAAACATCTTGGTTTGTAAAAAAAACTCTCACATCCCTCTATTAATTACCTTTAATTTTCATACAATATGTTTTTTTTATAAAATCATATAATTAAGGATTTCGTTGAAACCCTGAAGAAGTTGTCTGAAAAAGAGGTCTTGTTCTTAAGAGAGCATTTTTGTTTTATTTCTTCGTCCACCACATTCAAAAGTTTATCACCTATTATGAAATAATGAAACCAATATATTAAAAATAATAATATGTTATTATGTAAATTTCATAGTATATATCCACCTCCTCTTCCATCAAATTGGAAACAAAACATCTGATTGTCTGTACGGTAGACTACCGCCTCATAAACCAATGTTAATCATTTTCTCTCACTAAAACCCATGGATGGATTAAATACCTAATTTCAATTATATATATATATATAATGTTTATGTAATAATTATACAAACACAATTATAATATCACCTATAACTTTTTACCTTCTAATATGTTGAAAATGATAACGTCACTCGTGAAAACATGTGAACTACCACCTCCACAAAGATTAGTGGTATATTCTTCATTTTATCTTGAAATGGATGGTAATAATTATATATTTCAAAATTATATATTATATCTGTTATATAAATTTTATTCATAAAATTGGAATTATTATATACATTTCTTTAATTCCATTAATAAAAAAAATGGAAACAATGTCCATCCATACATATGGCCTATCGCCTCCACGAATACTGTAATTCATTTTGATATCAATAATTTTTATGAGTTAATATAAATATGGATATAATTAGTTTAAATTATATTTATGTCATGGTTACTATTCTATATATGTGTTAAACATAATCATTTGAAAAGTACCACAAATACTAATAAAAAAATAAATGAAAAAAAGAAACAGTTATCACCGCAAAAAGATATTTTAATAAAGCACTGTTAATAAAAAGATAGTGAAAGGTTATAAGTAAAAAAATATAAGCAATGAAATATATTATTATTATTTTAATAGATTTACAATAAATATATCTTTATTATAAAGGATTTTTAATTTCTATAAATGAATTTGGTACTACGATTTGGTGTTTTTTTCTCACTTTTATTTCTGTGAGCACATGTCATATTTACAACTTATTTATTATTTGTGGTGTATATAATTCCCAAAAATTTGTTTTATGATGATTATTATGAAATTTAATGGTATTTAAATATCCATATATGTTTCTTTATTTCATAAGTCTTATGATTCAAAATTTTCCAAATTTTCAAGGGAGTTATATTTCAATCTCATCATTTATTGAGATTTTTTTACTATGCTTCTATTGATTAAATTCATTTATCTATGTCTAAATAATTTCATCATTCATATTATATATAGGGACCCGAAGCTTGAAGTACATGGACATTACATTACTTTTGCGGAATACTTAGTACATTAAAAAAACACACACACAAGGACCGTAATAGTTTAGTGTCTTTGGAAACTTGGAATATAATCTTCTAATCGTGGTGAAAGATCTTCAACATCTCCCATAAAGATATTCCCTTTTTTTCTTACCTAAAACCTTTCTTTATATCCTGGGGAAAAGAAAACATACAAGGGTGAGCTCAAATTCTCAGTAAGGGTAAAAAAAAGAAATATCAATCACATCATATTCATAAGAACATAACAATTTGGAAATCTTACCCTAAAAAAGAGATCATAATTTCATAACATGGGATAAATCATGGTAGTGAAATGTAATACCAATAATCATAACTTAAAACATGAAACTTTTTTTAATACACACATAATCATAGAGAATCATTTCTTATTAGTCAAGACTCATTGCCAAGACTATCTTAGTGGACAAAGTCCATTTCTAAACCGAGTTCACTCCTCGTTTCAGTCCTGTTTCACTGAACCGGTTTAACCTGTTGTTCCAGCCATATCTATCTCATGAGATATAAAATCTTTACCCAATGCATTGGAGGGAGATATATGTCTCACCCATCTCATAATGATACCATTCTTATGTGTGCTACAAAATCAAAAAAAATCATACATCATTGCATAACCCATAATGACATCATAAAGAAATTCATATAAGATAAAGGAATTCATAAAAATAATTCCATCACAACATAATCAAGTCAATGTAATAATAGGGATAGAAACAAAACCCTATATTCTCTTAGATGGAAAATAAATTTGAGAAAACACTTGAACTCCATTCTTCAGGAAAATATCCTTTCTACTTCAAAAATAGTTTTCCTTTCTTAACATGTCATAAAATTCTAAACTAAAAGAATTTGATTAAAAATAAACTTGAAAACTTGTAAAATAATCTTCTTGGAAATAATGTTTTAAAAATCCATTCATGCCGTATAAGTTTAAAAAAACATTCTTCCTGTACTTTTGTCGGAAAAGTCAAAAAGTACCTTGTACGAAAAATGACAAAAGATTCTTTTTATATCTTTTACTAAAAACTCACCGAAGGGTAAAATTGGATTTAAAAAATTGTAGGTGGATGGAAACAATATTAAATTTTGAGGAAACATGGATGTGGATGATAAAATACACCCCAGTAAATACCAAAGTATAAAAAATCTCGGATAAAATGAGATTGTGATATTTTCCCTTACCTTAGGTCTGATTTGCTTCGTAAGTGTCCGAAACTCCTGTATAATGATTTAAATAATTTCATTTAATTATTCCAGAATCATACTCATTGTTATTATATCATATATGGTCATATTGTTAGCTTACTATTAGTAATATTTCATTGCTACTTGTTATTCGGGTGTTTATTACTTTTTGTTCTTATGCGTGTTTTGTCGAATAAATTCTTATTCTTATTTTTAGGTTATAGATACCTCATTTCTAGATTGGTATTAGTGTAATATATATCATATTCATTCACTCAATTCATTTATATAATCATTATGAAAATGAAGATCATGTAGAACGAGTCGCATCACAACGTGGAGACGGTATTCCGTACGTACGCACGAGCGATGATATCGTTCCCATGATCATGTAATTGTATTGGAGTGTATGTATAATATTTCAGAATCAATATCAATTCACAATAATTATATATAGTCATTATTTACACCATTATACCCATCCAAGTAAGGTGGTGGTGGAAAATAGATTACACCACGACGTGGAGACGGTATTCCGTACGTACGCACACGTGGTGATTTCACTTTCCGTAGGACGGATAGATGGTGAAATAGGGTTGTTTCATACTTATAATAACATATCAGTATATTAGGGATACCGATGTTATTACTTCATAATGAAACAACTAAAGAAGAAGAAGTGGAAGAAGAAATAAAGATGAACGAATCGGTAACGTGCATTACCTCTTCTTTGAAGTGCCTCTTTGAGACCTTTTCCTAGGGCACAAAAATTGGTCTTTGAAGAATACCAGGACCTCTAGGATGTTTATAGGGAAGTGTAGAGGAGATATTAGCAGGTTTTGGCCGAGCTTGAAGGCTCAATGTGGTGTGAGGAAGAGAGGGAGGAGGTGCCCTTTTATAAGGGAGGAGAGGGGCACCTTTGGAATAACTAAAAATATTATTTTATTATAAAGTCAAATTCGGTTTTTAATAGCTCCATGTTGATATATTTCGAAGATAATGTTGGTATGGGTCTAAATCCTCTCATCCAATAGAATTTAGGAAAGTTTAGGTATCAATTTTAACCTTATCATTTAGATTTAACATTAACTTAGATAATTTAACTTTTATCGTGTCTTCTTGTTTTCTTACACTATATGGTTAATAAACTTACTATATCAAGACAAACGAACCCCAAGTTGTTTATTATGAATATATATAACCTTATCTAAGTCATTTGACTGATCCTTATATTTTTAGGAATAAAATAACAATTAATAATATAGTATTTTATTTAAAAATTATTTTATGTCAATTTTGACACTATTTGGTAATTGATTTTTGTGAAAATCATAAAAGAATGATTAGTTAGAAATAAGTTAATTATATCAATACTAACATTTAATATCAACATATAAAATTATTGTAATTCCTAAAAAGTCTTAAATTATATTTATTTGGGTATTTATTACATCAATTATGTCAATATTTCATTAATAATATAATTACTTCATCATCATTGTATCATAAATAAATTAAATTATATAAAGTCTAAAAAGTACAAATAAAATACCATTATATAGGAAATATTTTTATCTTTCTAATGAATATTTATAGTTGAATTTATCTTATGTATAACCCTATTTTAAAAATGATTTACTTATTAAACTTTGATTTTAACTATTTTAACCCTTCTTTAAATAAATTGATAATAAATGTCCTAATCTAATCCAAGTGGGCCTAAATGGTCATATTTTCTTACTAAGGTTATTTTTGGTCGAATTACACTTATCCAATAGAATTAGGACATGTGTTATGGTAATAATAATATCATTTTTACCCTTAACTACCCTATATACTTTTAACCGTGGTAAATAAAACTAAAAAGTTACTATTCACAAAAAATTATTTTCATCTCATTGAACCACATTTTACTTACTGAAATCAACCGTGTCTCTTGGATTTTTGAAATTCCACTCACATAAGTGGTAAACTTTTGTTTTATGAAAAAATTCTGTTTTTTTTAACTACCACTTAGTGGTTTCACTATTCATCAAAAAATGAATGTTTCCAGAAAAATACCAAAAATTAGGCCTAATCTATATTTGATATTATGAATTCAAAAATTATGTTTATTTTATCAAATTAAAAAAATATCAGTTACATTAACTAATTTAAAAATTAATTCCCGTTGTCAAAACAAATAGCGTGTTTTTAAGAGATAATAACTATCAAAAGATTGACACTTGTTTATGTCTGGTTTAAATGTGAAATTACATCCAAGGAACAACATTGTATTAAATTGTAAAAATATATTCTAAATATACTTTAAAACCACTCAAATTAATAATTTATCACTATTAATTATTTTTATTAAAAAAGTTGTTTTTAATTAAAATTTAGTAATTTTCACTATTCATCAGAATATGAAAGTTATCCGAAAAGTACCAAAATTTCACCCTAAGCTAATTTAGACATTCCGAATCCAAAAATGAAGTCCATTTTGAAGAACAAAATTTACAAAATTTCAAAAAGTGGTTATTACTATTCATAACGGCTAGTTTTAATAATATTTTAATAGCATATCGTTGTTTAGCAAAACTCGGTATTGCGTACAACACACACTATCGTGGAAGGTCACGCTTGCGTGTAATGAAATCCAAGTCAGGGATGTGTGTTGTGCAAGATCCTTTTGCTGTAGCATACAACACAAGACATTAATGAAATTAAAAAGAATATTTTTCTTAAAATCTTGGGGTGTTTTATTCTACCCCCCTTAAAATGAATTTCGCCCTCGAAATTCGTCGGGGTTATAAATGGTTTACTACTCGAAAGTTTCTTTAATAGAAACCCACATCTTAAAAAGGAATACCAAAACTTGGCTTTAAAAACTAAAGTATGAAACGTAACGGTTACCCAAATTAACTAATCACTGGGTTTCCACATAGGAGAACATAGGTGAAAATATGGATATGGAAGAGAAATCTAACCGTCATGTTCTGATGGAGTGTGGTAGAGAACATGGCTATGAAAAATCCAACAATCAAAAATCCATAAATTTGTGGTGATCTAGGGTACCACCTGATTCATCGGATATAAGGGCACTAGGACAACATTGTTGGTTTTCAAGATCATTTCCCTAAAGTTTAAGAATTTGAATTAGAATAAATACTTACTTTATTTTGGTACAATCTCACTGTTTTTCATGCTTTGAACAATATCCAATTCATCTCTCAAAGAAATGAAGTTGAATTTTCTATTCATGAAGTGTTAATAGATCATGTGATAGAATGATGGGTCATTCCATCTATTTCAAACAAAAGGTTATAAAAAGTTATCAAATATACATAAGTCCATCTATGGTGAGGTTAATCGTATATGATTCCAAGAATGAACCTATACTTCATATATCATACCGCGTAATAAAATAAAACTAGTTTCTACTAACCAAGGACTTCCTGTAGGCCAGCGGTAGGCGATAAAGGCCAGCCACACTTCAGTTGTGGGTTCGATTCCCACTTCCATATCCGACGCGATGGGATGTCGCCCGTCCTGCAGGTTGTCCTTTTTCTAAAGCTATATTACTATAAAAACCCATCAATAATATCGAAAAATGTTTTATCCTTAAACAATACTAACTTATGTCCAACATAATCCATTCCAATCTTTAGGCTTATCTAAAATACTTCGGTCCAAGCTCATAGTATAAAGAAAATGATTACTTGAAATGTCACATAACAATCATGTGAATTCCATCATTTATCCCCCATATATCATAAGATATATCTTGTTGGTCAAATTACAAACATGTGAATACCTTAATCATGTATTCTCTTGAAGAATGAATACCCATTTAACCTTAGTGAAAACATGAATGCAGTTAAAAGTTAACACTTTCCACAAACCAAAATCCTCAAAATTCTTTATACTCAAACCATGATATCACTTAGTCCTTATATCAATCACGAGCTCATGAATACAATCAAACTTCTCATTATCGTATTATCCCTTCATTATGCGCATATCATCTGCTTACCAAAAATATCTCAATCACTTTCCATGGTTACCGGTACCATAAAATTATTGAAAACCCCAATAGACCAATACATAAATATTCCAATATTCCATGATTTCATATACAACATTATTTTGGAATCCCATTACATAAACACTTAATCATTCCACCACATCGTTGTCATATTCAACATCACCAATAGTGATCGCATGTGACTTCCCTTTGTCCTTTTCCTTAAGTGGTTGCTCATGTCGATCATCATTAACCCTTGGATTAGGGCATTGATTAGCATAATGTCCCATTTCATTGCACTTGAAGCATTGAAGTGTTGTTGGTGCATTCTCTGCAGTCTTTTCTTTATTCACACCATTAGCAACCCTTTTTCCATTACTTCAACACTCAGCTGCTCGATGACCTTCTTTTCCACACTTAAAGCATTTTCTAGTCCCTTTAAGACAATCTCCACCATGATTCTTTCCACACTTTGAGCATAAGGAAACATTCATCTTCTTTACACCATTATTCTGAGATTTCTCCTTGAACTCCATCTTTCGTTTCTTGTCAAAACCATGAGATGGATATGTACCACAAACTTCCATTTCTACCTTTATAGCACAACACACAATTTCTTCATAGCTACTGAAGTCTCTTATAGCTAATTCCCTTCGAAGATTTGGTTTTAAGCCATTGAAGAATCGATCAACTTTACTTTCAGGTTGGATGATAAAGCCAGATGCATACCTCGCAAGCCTTGTAAAATTTGCTTCGTATATACCAACAGATTAATCATCCTATTGCTTTAGTTCAAGAAAATCCTTCTCCATATTTGTTCGAAGAATACGAGGGAAGTACTTATTGAAAAATAAGTTCTTGAACTCGTCCCATTCCAAGGACTCAATTTCATCTCTTGGCCTCGTATTCTTGATAAGATTCCACCATTGATCAACATCACCTTCCAAACAATATACTGCTAAGATGAATTTATCATGTTCAGAACATTGAAGAACTGAAAATATCTTTTCAGTGGTACTGATCCACTGTTCAGCAACAAGTGGATCGGAAGACCCACTGAAAGAAGGTGGGTGTTGCCTCATAAAGGACTCAATAGAATATTGTTCCCTTCTCTTCTCATTTGTAAGTTCAGAATGATTAATAGCTTGTGTAATTATAGCAGGAAGATTTTTCACTCCATCTCCCATAACATTTGTTTGTTCAGGAGGACAATCATTGCATTGTCCATTGTATTGATCAACACGGTTCCTTCGGGTTCCAACCATCGTCTAAAACCCAAAAAGAATAGTGTGAGAGGAAAAAATCCTTCTAGGGGAAACAACATAATAAATGGGGAGTACCTTCAATATCTAACATCTTAGGTTTAATTCTAAGATCGTTACCGTAATTCTAGGACTATAGCCTATATTTATAATTAACCTTAGGGACATCCCTAGGCATACCTTATAAATATCTCTAGGGATCTCAAAAAAGTTTTCACATCCTTGTTTCCAAAGGTTGACTAAACCTTTCCTCTAATACCAACTGTAGAGACCCGAAGCTTGACGTACAAGGACATTACATTACTTTTGAGGAATATTTAGTACATTACAAAAAACACACACACTAGGACCGTAATAGTTTAGTGTCTTTGGAAACTCGAAATATAATCTTCAAATCGTGGTGAAAGATCTTCAACATCTCCCATAAAGATCTTCCTTTTTTTTTCTTACCTAAAACCTTTCTTTATATCCTGGGGAAAAGAAAACATACAAGGGTGAGCTCAAATTCTCAGTAAGGGTAAACAAAAGAAATATCAATCACATCATATTCATAAGAACATAACAATTTGGAAATCATACCCTACAAAGGAGATCATAATTTCATAACATGGGATAAATAATGGTAGTGAAATGTAATCCCAATAATCATAACTTAAAACATGAAAATGTGTAGAATACACACATAATCATAGATAATCATTTCTTATTAGTCAATACTCATTTCCAAGACTATCTTAGTGGACAAAGTCCATTTCTGAACCGAGTTCACTCCTCGTTTCAGTCCTGTTTCACTGAAACAGTTTAACCTGCCGTTCCAACCATGTCTATCTCATGAGATATAAAATCTTTACCCAATGCATTGGAGGGAGATATAGGTCCCACCCATCTCATAATTATACCATTCTTATGTGTGCCACAAAATCAAAAAAATCATACATCATTGCATAACCCATAATGACATCATAAAACAATTCATATAAGATAATGGAATTCATAATAATAATTCCATCACAACATAATAAAGTCAATGTAATAATAGGGATATAAACAGAACCCTATATTCTCTTAGATGGAAAATAATTTTGATAAAACACTTGAACTCCATTTTTGAGGAAAATATCCTTTTTACTTCAAAAACAGTTTTCGTTTCTTAACATGTCATACAATTCTAAAATAAAAGAAGTTGATTAAAAATAAACTTGAAAACTTGTAAAAGAAGATTGTTGGAAATAATGTTTTAAAAATCCATTCATGCCTTATAAGTTTGAAAAAACATTCTTCCCGTACTTTTGTCGAAAAAGTAAAAAAGTACCTCGTACGAAAAACGACAAAAGATTCCTTTTATATATTTTACTAAAAACTCACCAAAGGGAAAAATTGGATTTAAACAATTGTAGGTGGATGGAAACAATATTACATATTGAGGAAACATGGATATGGATGATAAAATACACCCCAGTAAATACCAAAGTATAAAGAATCTCAGATAAAATGAGATTGTGATATTTCCCCTTACCTTAGGTCTGATTTGCTTCGTAAGTGTCCGAAACTTCTGTATAATGATTTAAATAATTTAATTGAATTATTTCATAATAATAATCATTGTGATGATATCATATATGGTCATATTTTTAGCTTATTATTAGTAATATTTCATTGCTACTTGTTATTCGGGTGTTTATTACTTTTTGTTCTTATGCGTGTTTTGTCGAATAAATTCTTATTCTTATTTTTAGGTTATAGATAACTCATTTACAGAATGGTATTAGTGTAATATATATCATATTAATTCACTCAATGCATTTATATAATCATTATGCAAATGAAGATCATGTAGAACGAGTCACATCACATCGTGGAGACGGTATTCCGTACGTACGCACGAGTGAGGATATCGTTCCCATGATCGTGTAATTATATTGGAGCGTATTTATACTATTTCAGAATCAATTTCACTTAAAAATAATCATATATAGTCATTATTTACACCATTATACCCATCCAAGTAAGGTGGTGGTGGAAAATAGATTACACCACTGCGTGGAGACGGTATTCCGTACGTACGCACGCATGGTGATTTCATTTTCCGTAGGATGGATAGATGGTGAAATAGGGTTGTTTCATACATATAATAACATATCATTATATTAGTGATACTGATGTTATTACTTCATAATGAAACAACTAATGAAGAAGAAGTGGAAGAAGAAATAAACATGAAAGAATCGGTAACGGGCATTACCTCTTCTTTGAAGCGCCTCTTTGAGACCTCCTCTTAGGAAACGGAAATTGGTCTTTGAAGAAGACTAGGACCTCTAGTATGTTTCTAGGGAAGTGGAGATGAGATATTAGCAGGGGTTGGGCTAGCTTGAATGCGCAAAGTGGTGTGAGTAAGAGAGGGAGGAGGTTCCGTTTTATAAGGGAGGAGAGGGGCCCCTTTGGAATAACTAAAAATATTATTTTATTATAAAGTCAAATTCGGTTTTTAATAGCTCAAAGTTGAAATATTTAAAATCTAAGGTTGGTATGGGTCGAAATCATCTCATCCAATAAAGTTTAGACAAGTTTAGGTGTCAATTTTAAACTTATCATTTAGATTCAATTTTAAGTTAGATAATTTAACTTTTACTGTGTCTTCTTGTTTTCTTACACTATAAGGTTAATAAAATTACTATATCAAGCCAAACGAACCCAAAGTTGTTTATTAACAATATATATAACCTTATCTAAATAATTTGGCCAATCCTTATATTTTTAGGAATAAAATAACAATTAATAATATATTATTTGTTTTAAAAACTATTTTATGTCAATTTTGACACTATTTGGTAATTGATTTTTGTGAAAATCATAACAGAATGATTAGTTCGAAAAAAATTAATTAAATCAATAATAACATGTACTATTAACATATAAAATTATTTTAATTCATAAAAAGTCCCAAATTACATTTATTTGGGTATTTATAACATCAATTATGTCAATATTTCATTAATAAGATAATTACTGAATCATCATCGTTGTATCATAAATAAATTAAATTATTTTAAGTCTAAAATTTACAAATAAAATACCATTATGTATGAAATATTTTTATCTTTCTAATGAATATTTATAGTGGAATTTATCTTATGTATAACCCAATATTAAAAATGCTTTAGTTATTAAACTTTGATTTTAACTATTTTAACCCTTCTTTAAATAAATTGATAATAAATGTCCTAATCTAATCCAAGTGGGCCTAAATGGTCATATTTTCTTCCTAAGGTTATTTTTGGTCGAATTACACTTATCCAATAGAATTAGGACATGTGTTATGGTAATAATAATATCATTTTTACCCTTAACTACCCTATTTACTTTTAACCGTGGTAAATAAAAGTAAAAAGTTGTTATTCACCAAAAATTATTTTCATCTCATTGAACCAAATTTTACTTACTAACATCAACCGTGTCTCTCGGAATTTTGAAATTCCACTCACAGAAGTGGTAAAATTATTTTTTATAATAAAATTCAGTTTTTTAACAACCACTTAGTGGTTTCACTATTCATCAAAAAATGAATGTTTCCAGAAAAATACCAAAAATTAGGCCTAAGCTATATTTGATATTATGAATTCAAAAATTATGTTTATTTTACCAAATTAAAACCATATCAGTTACATTAACTAATTTAAAAATTAATTTCCATCGTCAAAACAAATAGCGTGTTTTTAAGAGATAATAACTATCAAAAGATTGACACTTGTTTATGTCTGGTTTAAATGTGAAATTACATCCAAGGAACAACATTGTATTAAATTGTAAAAATATATTCTAAATATAATTTAAAACCACTCAAATTAATAATTTATCACTATTAATTATTTCTATTAAAAAAGTTGTTTTTAATTAAAATTTAGTAATTCTCACTATTCATCAGAATATGAAAGTTATCCAAAAAGTACCAAAATTTCACCCTAACCTAATTTCGATATTCTGAATCCAAAAATGAATTCCATTTTGAAAAAACAATTACAAAATTTCAAAAATTTGTTATTACTATTCATAATGGCTAGTTTTAATAATATTTTAATAGCATATCGTTGTTTAGCAAAACTCGGTATTGCGTACAACACACGCTATCGGGGAAGGTCGCGCTTACGTGTAATGAAAGCCAAGTCAGGGATGCGTGTTGTGCAAGCTCCTTTTGGTGTAGCATACAACACAAGACATTAATGAAATTAAAAATAATATTTTTCGTAATATCTTGGGGTGTTACATTATAATCCATAAATTTCTAGAAAATACATATTTTTCTTCTATTTTACACTTTTTTAATAACTAAATACAGAGAAACAATATTTTAACGGAAAAATGACATCATTTACCTCTTCAGTTGAAAATATGTTTTCTTCCATGTCCTTGTTTTCTTAAACATTTTTAAGAATATTTTTAATGCACTAAAATGTTTGATTTTTTTAATTTTTAAAATTTTTTATTTAAAAAATCTAAAGGCTATTCTCTTATAATTTTCAAAATGATGTACTTTTTCACATTTTTTACAATAATGTAAAAAGAATATTTTCTTTTAACTTTTATGTAATAAATAGAATTTTCATCCATCACGAACAATAATTTCATTGAATCATCCTATATATGTTTCTAATGTTATTTTGGAAGAAAATAGTTTCCTTAATATTAGGGATATCTTTGACTTTAATTAACTGATTTCAAAGTAGAAAACGTATATTTTTATTATGAAATTTTTATGATCTTTTTATCGAATATCTATTCATTAACAACAAGAATTTTTGGTGTATCTTATGTTATAATGGGAATATAATCTAATGGTACCATTATAATTCTTTATCCTGATGGGTTATTATTGTAATGTTGATATGTTTATGAAACCCAAGAAACATCCATTGGTTATGCTATGATATATTTATGAAAAGTTTATAAATCCCATTTTCTTTGAATGGGTTCTGATATGATGAAATTCTTTATAGTTATTGATTTTATTGAACAAAATTTATAGTTATCATTATGTTATTGGTGGGAATATAATTATATTACCCTATAATTCATTTGGTTAATTATTATATATCATTTGGTACTTATGGAAAAATAGTCGATGTTCTGGATTCTATATGGGAAACAAGTCATCGTTCTTGATATTGTTTGGGAAGCCAGTCGATGTGCATGATCCACTATAGGTAACACGTGTTGATTCCTATTCCATTATGAATTTGTGGTCTTTATAGTTAACCTGAACATATGAAATAGTTTTTAGACATATTATGTTTCCACACTTTTACGAAAAGGAATTATGTTTCATAATTAATTTATGATGATTTCTCACTCATATGATTCATGAATTTTTAATGATAACGCTTTATTTCATGACTCATGTTTTTGACCCATTCTATTTTGGGTATAAAATTTTTATGTTATATTCTTTGTATCATTTCTTATTCTTATCTTATTCGATGACAAGATCATTTATTGATGTCTCCTAGAATGAGAATCTGATCTGAGACTTTCTTTTGTTCCCTTTCCCCATGTTATGATGAAACGTTTTTAGTATGGTATGTCTATTAATAATACTATATTGGTATATATTTATGTTATATGTTGAAGATATTTCATGGAATTATATGATTGTGTATATAGTCTCTAAAGACACCAATCCTTTATCATCATCAAGCGTATATTTGTGAGATATATAAAATAATAATTAAAAAGATGCAGTTTTTATACATGAAAAAACCAGGTGTTATAGTGGGTATCATAGAATGGCTTGGTTAACCTTATTAATCTAATATGGGAAAACATTAGTGAGAACACTAAGAAGAAGTAAAAGTACAGAACAAATTCTTGAATTTTGGTTATGGATAGTGAGTAGTTTCATACCAATTACATCCTTTTAGAGATAATAAAAGTGGATGTGATTTAGAAAAACATTATAACTCGAGGTAATAAATATTATAATGGTTTATTAGGATTTTACTCGATTATCATCCAGTGCAATACAATAGGTCTTGCTACACACCTGTATTGATACTCTTGGGGAATATGTTTTGGAAATTCACAAAATCTACCAAAAATCATGAAGGATATGAATAGTTTTTGACACTGAATGACCAAGGATAAATCTATGGTTTCATATATTGAAAATATTGTGTCTTTATTTATAAATCCTTCGAAATAAATTTCATTATTGATCACTCTGATCATGAATGTTTGATGGTCTTGCTAAACATTTTTAAGATACAATTATATTTTTGTTGTGGAAATAGGTATTATAAAATGATGAAGTACCTTGTTTGAGCATAGAAATGTCTTGGGGAATGATATTTTATATCCTCAATGATTAGGAATATAATTGTATGTTAAAACCCCTAATGATATGTTGATCATATCTCAAGTGTGTGAGTATTTTCTATTTGATGTTTATGGGACTTTTCTTACTAAAAATGTCATTATTTTCCCTTTAATTGATTTTGATGTTATTAAAGACATTTATTACATTACTGTACATAAATCATAAATCAATTTTTGAGGAAGGAAATTCATGTTTGATATTCTAAACAAACCCACGATCATCTTCTAGTGAAATGAGAAGTCTGAACATCCAATGGAAACTAAATCCATTTTATGGGTCTTGAATCCTATTTATAAGGGGATTTTATCATAGAGGGTGTGGGAGAAAATCAAATTCAAATATATTCATATTGTATAGGATTTTATTGATGTCTTTATATAAGTGTTTCCCAGTATTCTATTGAATCATTATGTTGATTTTTAATATAATTCATAAATGGTACCACACCTATTCAAAAATACCCTATAGGATGGTCCTAATGGAGTTGTAGGAATTGAAAAAGATATTCCATGAGAATATTGATGAGGGAATCATTCATCCATGTTTTTCACCTTGGGGTGAACCTGTTTTATTATTAAGATAAAAGATAGATTTATGTAACTCTCCATTTATTATCATGAAGTGAACAAGATCACAATAAATAAAAATGATCATCTACATCAAATTGAAGAATTATTTCATCAACTATATATTAGTAGTTAGTTTTCAAAGATTGACCTTTATTCTAAATGTCATCAATTCATGGTAAATAATGAGTATATACCCAATACAATATTCCATTGTAGTTATGGACACTATGAATTTACAATGATGCCTTTTGGTATTACTAATTCCAGATATATCTTTTATTATTTAATGAATAGAGTCCTTATAAGGTACCATGATCGGTTTTTATTAGTTTCTATAGATGATATTTTTATATATTCACTGTGAAAGAAATATCATAAATATAAAAATAGAATTTTATTGAAGAGCATTCGAATGGATAATTTGTATGGAACATTAACAAAGATTGAATATTTTATACAAAATGCGTCTTTTTTTTGTCGTAAAATCTTAAGAGAGGGTATTTCTATTGATCCATCAAAGATATAATTTATTGAATTTTGGTCCAAATCCACCACTTTAACAAATATATAACTATTTCTTGGTTTTTGAAGAATATTATCGATGGTTTTTTGATAATTTGATATGAATATGTAATCAACTCATAATGTTTACTAGGAAGGGATCCATGTGTCTTCTAAAAAAATAAATATGATGAAATATTTAATAAACTAAAAGAATGTTATTCAGTGCATCTATTCTTACATTAACCTACAATGTAAAAGGGTTTGTACTCTATAATGATGCATCGAAGAAGGTTTTTCTTTGTTTTCTCATATATATTATATTCTTATAGAATATGCCTCATGAAAATTGATGGTTCATTATCAAAATTACCCAACTCACTATTTAAAGTTAGCGGTGGAAAATTTCAAAATAAAGATATGGAGTAATTATATTTTAGGGAAAATGTGTGATATATATACTGATTATAAAATTATAGAGTATATATTTACTCAAAAAGAGTTGAATATTTTCTAGTGAAAATGGTTGGAGCTACTTAATGATTATGAGTTCAAAATACATACCATCATGGGAAAGAGAACAAGGGGACCGATGCTTTGAGTTGAAAGGGTCATGCTAGCATATCAATGATGAGGATAATAGAAGATTTACTATTTTTTTTTCTAATGATGGATCTAAAATTATTCAAGGATGGTGAAAATATTTTCTTTCTAATATAGGTATTCAAAAATCTATCCAAGTGAAGATTAAAGAGCCACAAAAGGAAGATATATAACTAAAAAGGTAAAGAGAATGTTTCTTGAGAATAAATTTAATTTTTATAGATTGTAATGTTCGATAACCATGTATGTGTTTAATACATATTATATTCAAAGAATTATTTGTTTGATGAGGCTCATATTTCTTCATTATCTATTCATCATATAATTACCAATATATATAGAGATCTGAAAGAATATTTTTTTGGGAAACGTTAAGAGAGATATTTCTGAGTATGTATCTTAGTTATTGGTATATTATCATGTAAAGGATGAGATAATTAATTATATGGGGATGTTACAACCATAACCCATACCAAAATAGAAATAGGAAAATGTCACCACAAACATTGTAATCAAACTACCTAAATTATCTAAATGACTAATGCTATTTGGGTTTTAGATTATTACCTTTATGTGTTAGTGAAAAACACTAATATTAGAGAATATTTCCTTCTAGAAAATATTTCTAGGATATTAATTAATGAAGTGGTAATGTTTCATTGAGTACCAAATTCTATTGTATCTGATCAAAATATGAGATTTACCTCAAAATTTTGGCAAAGTCTTCAACATTCTCTATATATAGGGTTATGTTTCATCACTACATATCTTACTCAAGAAGATGATTTTTCTAATAGAACAATTTAAACTCTTGAGGATATTTTGAGATATTGTTCTAAAAATTTCAAAGGTGGTTGGTATTATCATATTCCACTAGTTGAGTTTTCAAACAAAAATAACATTCAATCAAGCATTCAGATGGACCCTTATAATTTTTTTCATGGAAATCTGCGTAGAACATTAATATGTTGGAATGAATTTAGAGAAATAAATATATTTCCCCCTGAGATAGCTGCTAAAATAACAGTAAAGGTTAAATCAATTCAAAAACATTTATGTTCAAGACAAATTCAATCTAAAATGTATGATGATAATCATGGAGGATATTTCAAGTTTTAAGTTAGTGATAAGTTTGTTCCTATGAATTTATCCATGGAAGAAGGTTTTGATATTATGGAAGAAAAAATGTCGAGCCCTATGTATAATGTGACTTTAAATATTATTGATCAAGTAGGGATTATAGTTTATCGCCATCCTCTTACACCTAACATCTTTCATGTTCATGCTATGTTCCATATATCTCTCTTGAGAATTTATATATCTAATCCATCACATGTACCGAACTCATAAGACATACCACTGGATCATGAAATTTCATAGGAGGAACAATTGAAGGGGATTATGAATATTAAATAGAATGTTTTATGAAACAAGACCACTCACCTACTCAAATTTTGTGGGGAAACCCCCAATTATTGGAAGCTATATAAGAACCAGATGATATGATGTGATGGAAGTATCCTCATTTATTTGTATCAATGTAATATAATATTAAGGGTAAAATTCATTTTTAAAGGGCTATTATATAACATCCTCATACTTTCACTCCCTGATCTGGTGCCGAAAACATAATCATTTCTTTTCTAGATTTGAAACTGATAAATGTGACCTAAATATTGTCTTCAAAACCTGACGACATAAAAGGAAAATATTGGATCACATACATATCTATAATACTTTTATTTTCAATGTTTTAGAGAATTAGGAAAATCTATTATATAAAAAACACTCATGGCTTCAAGAGATTATTTTTTCCACTATGAATATATTTAAATATTCCATATTGGGTAATCATCATCATCCATATGAAAATATTCTAGAAATAATTCATTAATTTACATTATTGATATCATGGTGGAAATGAATCATAATGTGGGTGATCTCAAATGCTCAGTAAGGGTAAATATAGTAATTAACAATTGAATGTCATCAAAGAACAAAAAAAGAACATAAGTGTATAATGACATAATCAAAATTCATTCACATAACATAAGATAACTCATACCCGTCAAATATGGATCTATAAACATGTGGAATTGAATGAAGCTTTAATTATGTAAAGAGTCATGATAATCAATAATCATGATCCATGTAAAATCAATATTGACCAAAGGAATCGTAAATTCTCATATAAATATTTAATAAAATTAGTTAGTATATTAGAAAATTATCTTCATAATACTCTTACAAATGGAATAACCAAATGGTTGACTACCATCTCCATAAAACTCAATGCATTTGTGTGATATCATTGACCCATCTATCCATTCATTAAAATTTAACCACTCATCTATAGTGACTAACATAACCACTGGTCCTTCGTAAATAACATAACCAATCATCCATGGTTTATAAAGGAACCACCAGTCTTTATAAGAAATTCCCATGAACCATAATATAGTCATAAATTATGAAAGAATTAATTTTCATCAGAAAAATCATATTAAAAATCAACTTTCCTTTCATTACATCATTAACCTTTTGAAAAGAAACAGATTCCATGAGAATATCATGAAATATTCATAATCTATCTAAGGAAAATATAAATATTGTTTTATTTCAATATATCCTAGTGGGACATAAGAAACAAAAAGTGTTGATGATGTTGATTAATAGAAATACCCTTAAATGATAAGTAAAAACATTTTTGAGAAAATTAAAATTTTCTCTTTGAGTAGCATCAAAGGAAGTCATCTTAGTTGGAAAATGATTTTGAAAAATCACATAGAAAATTTCTATATGAAAATATTATTTACATTTGGAAAACACGTATTTAAAATATAATTGTGTTTAAAAAATTAAATTAATCATTTTACTTAAAAATAAAATTTTAACAATAAAAATTAATCTTCAAAAAATTCAATATTCATGCTGGAAGGAAAATCCATTCATGATGTAAATGTTTAAAATAAACATTGTATTCAAATATTTTGTCAAGGTAGTAAATGTGACAATATTAGAAAATGTAAATAAATTTCCTTTTAAGAAAAATTTAAATTATTTTAATGTATTCTAAAAAATATATTTACAGAATAATTTATCTTTAGAATATAAATAATTAAAATATGTTTGAGAACATTGATTTGGAAGTGAAATATTCTCAATCTTCATGAAAGTTACAAGATCAATATCACTTATTGTTTTTATATATCTAAAAAAATATAGGAAAAAGTGAAATTAAACATTAAAACCACATTCAAAAGTATAATTTAATATAACTATTGTGGTTCAGGAAAATAAGATCATATTGTTTCCTCCAAGATAACATTCAACATAAAAAATATTAAAAAAATGAGATTGTAACATATTTAATTTGTCACATGGAAACACTTCAATCATAAGCCTTGTGAATGGATAAAATCATATAAGACATTAATTACCAAGAACATTAGGAGATTCATTATATAATATATCAAAAAGAATTTTGAAACACCTCATAAATTATGCTATGTGTATAATATATCATATATACAAAAGATGGAAATTTGAGATGAGAAACCCTTTCAAAGATTATAACATTGAAGTGGTAATTAATAAATGAAATGATTGCATGTATAAATTTTAATTATATATAAAAAAGTATAAATATAATATATGAAATTCAAAATTCATTATAGACATAATATTATAATTGAAATGATAATGAAGATGTGATACAACCCGTATAAAATAAACCCAGTTAGGAGATTTTTTACCACTTAATAACTTTCATTCAAAATCCACTTTGATGAAATAATTCTAATTGAAACATAAAATACCATTATTTAATAATTAATAATGATATTACATGTAAAAGGTATATTAAATATTCCTTATAAAATATTTTTTTTGCATAACATAAAAAAATCCTCAATGAAGGAAAATTGAGATGAAGTCCAATACCTAGAACCGAAACATTCCATGTTTGTACATTCACACCATAATAATAAACATATATAAATTATTTCATTTCATATGAAACATTTATAGTTATAATACCTTATACATAAACTATTTATTTTATGTTTTTAATGACATATTTCAATACATGATTAGTTAAATCCACATCATGTGTTTTGAGGATGATTAGTTCATTATTTCAAAATGGATTTGGTGCATTGATTGTGGTCAAAGAGGTTGTTGATCCATATTCTAAAAAACAACAATAATGATGAAATATTAATTTTTATAAAAAAATTATAGGATTAAAAATAATCATGAAATACAGTTATGAAAAATGTACTACTTTATAATCATAGAGACGATAGACCGTACGTATGCAAGAGTAACATTTCCATTTTTCGATGTTCATTATGGAATGAAGGTATATAATATTTTACAATTACCTAATGATAAATTTATAATAAATATCATTATATTTATTTAAATATTCTTATATATGTCACATCAATGTAATGAATTGATGAAAACAGAATCACATCGCTTCGTGGATGTGGTAGTCCACATGTATGAAGAAACGATGTTATGATTTTTTAGTGATTGGAAAGGTATTAAATAAAATGATATATTATATTTTTCAGAATGATATATATGTATTTAATATTATATTTATGTCATATATATCAATTATATTCATTAAATTTTTTCATTTTTATCTTCCATGAAATGCATTAGTGAAAAATGAATCACATCGATTCGTGAGGTGGTAGTCCACTATATAAAAGAGTCATGTTATCATATCTCCAGAGGATGTAAGTTAAGAAGGTATATCTAATATAAAAATTAATAATGTATAATTATGTCAAAATATATTTTATCTACTTTAAATTAATCATTATAAAGTTCCATGATAGGTGATGATGGGAAAAAATTATAGTGGTCTATGGGGGTAGTAATCCACCATACACATTAAAAATGGTTTTGTTTTCAAATTGATGGAAGAGGAGGTGGATGTGGGTTATTAAATGAACATAATATAATCTCATTAAATTTTATATAGTGGTTTTATTATATTCTAATTATTAATATATGAATGAAGGTGTTAAGAAAAGATGTAAAAAAGAAACAGTTTACTAAAGACCATTACTTTTACTTAGAACAATTCCCTATGGACATCTTATTATGGACCCTAGGGTTGGTCTTTTAGGATGAATTGTATCTTTAAAATCATTTATAATGTTTTTTGGGATGGATTTTTGAATGTTTTAGTCGACCCAAATTTTTTAGTATGTGCAAATAAGTGACCTGACGAGGTAAAATTTTATAATGGAAGCGTGACATTTCTGTAAATAACAAGATTATTCGATGATAGGAAGCCACTCTCACTCCAACTGACATAAAAATTGATAAATAAAGGATTTTATGGATTATATAGTCAATAAAATCATCCAACACAAAACTACATGTTTTATATAGGTTATTCTTTATCCTTCAAGTTTACTTAATTTTACTATATTAGGGTTCACCAGGGTAAGAAGTTTTTTATTTGTTTACTAGGGTTATTAATCCCTTGATACAACAAATAAAATTAGTATTATTAGAAAACATGTATACACTAGTTCAAAATAGGAAATTAAATTTCTAGAATATAAAATATCATGTATCTGGAAAATTAATTTTTCCAACAGCACACATAACGCACAAAAAGATCATTTTATCCTTCACCATGGCAATAAAGTTTTCACTTATTTAGGGGCAAATAAAATTATAATAAACTGATAATTTGGTCCATTAATAAATCTTTATTGATATATATATATATATATATCAATTACATTGAAGAGGGTATTATTTTTTATGAATTTTAAATCAGTTAATAAAATATTAGTTTTATAAAATATGTTCAAAACAGTTTTGAAATTATTCATCTAATTTGAATTTTAAAAAATAAATTTAAGAAGAAATTATAATATAATATTTTATCACATATATATCATGACTCATTAATCTAAAAAATTCATGTAATACAATAATTCATTCAATTTATATTACATTTAATATTTTTAGTATCATTTGCCGTATTTTTCTATAAATTAAATAATTTCTAAATTGGATTTGTTTAAGAGTATAAAGTGGTTATATAATTACTAAAACATATAAAGAATTTATTATCATGAAATTAATTTCATTGTTCTCAAAATTAGATTTAATATTTGATACCCCCACAGGTGTCATTAATTCCCTATGGGTTACCGAATTTATAAATTTATAAACATGAATTAAACAAATCCCAAAAATATAGGGAAGTATAGGAATTTCAAGTCCATGGTTGAACCCTCAGAGATTTGGTGGGATAAAACAATAATTAATTAAAGTTAACCTAAACTTTATTTGAAAAAAAATCTACACTATCAAGAATGAATTGTTTTTATAAAGTGGGAGAAGAAAATATAAAAATGGTGTAGGGTAGTAAAGATTCCATGTTCATGGGTTGAATATAAATGAAAAAATTAATTCTGAATTATGCTGTAGCCAGAATCTAGTTTCATCGAGTTAAATGGTCATGATAAACTCTCTACATCTTAAGATCTCCTATTCTCATGTTCTAGTACTTCATATAATAAAGAATGGGTAACCCAAAACCTTATTTAAATATAAGGAAGAGACAAACCCCATGGTCATGAAGTATTTCTAGACCCTATATTTCATATCAAATGTATTCAATATACTCAAGAAATGGTTATGATCAACGAACGAAAGAAATTAAAACCAATCCCTAACCCCTCTCACAATGTTCATTCGAGAAGAATTTGGAAAAAAGGATAGAATGGAAGAATATATGTGAAATCCCCACATGAATAGTATTAATTATAAAATACCTCTTACATTTAATTCCACATCATCATTCATGCACCGAAAAAAATAAATCCCCTACTCATGATGACTATGAGAGGGTGTAAAAAAATAACAATGTAAAATCCTATAGAATTGGGAAAGTAGTTGGGCGCCCCTTTGCAAGTGTTCGTCATTTGTGTCTTCATCTAGAAGTTGAATGAAAATGGTGTGGTTAGAGGTTCTATTTATAGGAATTGGAGGAGATCTATCAGATGAGGGTCATGGCGTGTAATGATATTACGCATCATATACCCATTTTCTATGTTCTCTTCCCTATACTTGAATTTCATATGTTGATTTGAATCATTGACTCATACACAACGTGTAAGTGAAGTACCTGACCTCTAATCCTTATCCAAGTTGCCTCCTCATAAATGTGACTCTTGTTCATATCACTTTCATTAATTTGGAACTTTTACTACATTAATGACATGTATTTAGAATCTAGATATCTAAGATCTTCTTTAATTTGAAATCTCATGAATTATCTTCACAATTTATGACATGTAATGAACTGATACTACACATTGTGTTCTGATGGTTAATGATGCGAACCAAAAGTTTTCCTCCATTTAACAGATATGCATTATTCTTCTAAATCTCTTGTCGCACCACTTTTCTTTGCTAGCAGTGCAAACTGTCTTTTTGAACCTTCTCTGCTCTTCATTACATTATTGTAAATTCACTATATCCTTCAATAAAACAAAAAACTAGTCAAAAAATTCAAAAACCTAGAAATAATATTCATTTAATTGCAAAACTCATTTATTAAAACACCTTAAAATATATACAAGAAATACACTAATCAAACCCCCTACACATAAATTTAGTATTGTCCTTAAGGATGGAATATCAACATACTACCAAGGAATTTCACATTACCATGATTTAAATTCAATTTCAATAAAATAAATGGATCTAATGGAGAATTAAATGCTCATTAATCACATATATAAAATTATGTAAGACCTCATTTTTGAAATAAAAAAACTAACAATGTATTTTTCTTTTCCTCTTTTGAAATAGCCAATACTTTTCAATCATCCATTACAAATTTTAAATTTATTATTAATATGAATGCCACTAGTAATGTGTATCTCATGAATTTTTCATGTCATCATAAGGTTACCAATGAATAGAATTTAACACATTAAAAAAAATGTGACTTTCGATAGGCTTGGAAGGCATCTAGCATCTCCCCCACGTAAAGAAAAATATCATATTTAATCATGAGGGGTTTATCATTTAGGATCAAATGACTCTGATGCTTCAGAGTAGGTAGGAAAATAATGTAAAAAGTAAGGTTCAAAAAGGAGGATCAACACTGGAGTACATTTCATGATATCAAAATATAAGATCAATGATGTCTCTTTTTAAATATGTCATATATATTTTTTCCCAAAAATATCAAAGTGGGCTCATGATATATGTAGGTGCAATGATTGATTCAACTTGTCTTTATTTTTTTTTTAATTTTTTTAATATTTTATCCCGTTTTTTAAAGATGTTATTAAGAAAAAATATCACATCCATCACCAAACCACATAATATAAGAAATCAATAACCTAAAAAATTGTGGTTTTTGATCATCCAGTGACACTTCCCAATTTTTTCATTTTTTTCATTTTTTAAAAATGTTCTTTAGTAATAGTGGTGAATAATGAAATACAATGAAATATGTCATGGAGTATTCCAATATCATAATATAAATTACCTCAATAAAATATCCATATGATATACATCTTGATACACCCAATAACGTTATTCCCCCACACTTATTCTTTTTAATATCATGAAAAATATTTAGAATAATATCAGAATGGATAAAATAAGCAAGTAACATGCCGGAATTATTAATAATGAAATTCTTGTCTTCTACGGGCATAAAAAGGATTAATTCAAGGTGGTTCTCATGATAAGAGTTAACCAAAAATAATCCCACAATCATTTTAAATGTGATTCTATTCAGTCATAGATTTGATAAGACGCAATGATTTTTTTAAGAAAAAACATGAACAGGATTTTCAGGAAATATACTATAGAAATAATGAAAAATATTTGGCTTAGTGGATATCTAAGGAATGAGATGAATGGTCATGACAATAGATCCTAGAAATTCATATGAATAATTAAATCAATTAATTAAAATATTAGAAATTAAAAACATATCTAATTATAAAAAATATTCATTTACAGTGATTAACATTCTCTATAAATCATGATTTTTAAAATCGCATTCCACATGTTTATGTCTACTAATTATTTTTTCATTTTTCTCATTAAATTTTATTTACAATGAAATTTAAATACACAGAATGGTAATTATCCCTGGCAGTTTATGTATCCTAGTTCAGTTGAGTAATGAAATAATCAAATGTGGGCATGAAATTGAGAATTAAAGCTCTAAAAAATTAACAATGTTTGGAATACAATTGAAAATTTCAAAATTTAGAAGCTTACTCCCCTTGAAATGTTTTCTCTAAGCAGTGTTGTATAGGTTCTGCCTGCTTCTTTTTTCCACTTATTTAATATGCCATTGATGACCCTAAAAAACTACAAAAAAGTGAAAGTAAAATCCCTTTTAATAACACCGAAAAAGGTTTTGGGAAATGAAATTAAATCCTAATAAAAAATTAAATCCAATGAAATAAATACATCTAAATTTTTATAATGAAATAATAAACTTGGGTTTCCTCCCATAAGATGATCTTTTTAATGGTATTTTAGGTCGACCATACATGGGTTAGCGAATTTGTGTATGATATAGAGATAACCATCATGGGTTCACCAAATAATCACTTTTACATCCTCCTAGATAATCTTGACTTCCCCTCAATTGAATCGGTGTGGTCCTCTAAGGTGGTGACCAGAGTCTGAAGAGGATGAGTATTACTAACAAGATCTCAGCATCGGTTGAGACTCGTTAAAATTCATCTTATTCTATGTATTGTTTCATGGGTTGGGTCAATTCAATGATCACTTCTTGTTCAGCCTCAAGATCTTTAACTTCCTTTTTGGTTGTTGCTTATTCTATTTCCTCTGTGCAGTTACCTCATGGTATAACTAGTTCTTCCTCTTCTTTATCTTCTAATGAAGAACATATATTTTCTAATTTTTTTTAATAAATTCATCAGTAATAATCTCTCCCTCCTCTTATTCATCTTTTTTCTCTTCATACTGCATCCATTTTTGAAATTGAACATCATCTCACTCATATTTTGCAGTATGGTCTACCACTTCATCATATTCAGAGCTGTTAAAATAAACGGAATCATGATTAACATAAATTTTAGAATTTCTGTTGTACTTACCTCATCATTATTTTCCTATCATTTATCATAATATGGCGTGTGGAAGTTTTTGGTTCTTGGCTATGAGGTACTATATGATTAGTGATTGGGTGCAATTTCAGGAATGCGAAGGGTGGAATTCTCATTTTTTGACTTCATTGAGTAGTTTTTCTATATCCTCTAGTAGGAAGGTCAACCTCTCCTTGGTAGTAATTTCACTCTATATTTTCACCTTCACAACTAAAAATACCCAGTGTGGTAAAATTTAATAAAATTTATAATGAAAATCTTATGAAAAATTACGAAAATAAAATAGATGGGAAAATATTTTGTTCTAATGATTTAAATATAAAATTCACTACTCATTTCCTCAGAAACGGTGCCAAATATTTGATATCCTCATGGGAATAATTAATTCCCCCTAGGTTATAAAAATTTGAAATTTATAAACAAAAAAAAATCACTAAACTATAGCGTGGTATTAGAATTCAAAGTTTGAGGTTGATCCCACAGAGTTAGCATTGGAGAAAGTATTAATTACATAATATAAAATTAATCTAATTAAAAAAATGTAAATAATAAAGAATATATTTTTTTAGAATGTGGGAGAATAAAATATAAAATGGGTTCCAGGCAGTAATGATTCCATGTTCATGGGATGAAAAGGTATGAAATAATAATTTAGAAATCATGAAGTTTTCAGAATCAAGTTTAATCGAGTTCAATGGTCTTGGTAAAAAATATCCAACCTAAGATCTTCTTTTCTTGTAGTTAGGTACTTTGAATTAAAAAGATTGGGCAACCCAAAATTTAATTTAGAAATAGGTAAGAGACAAACTCAATAGTCAAGGTGAAATTATATCCACTAGATCTTATATTAAATTTATTAAATCAACTAAGGTAGTTGTCAGGCTCAAAGAATTAAAAAAATAAACTAAATGCCTAACCCCGCTCACAATGATCATGCATGAATATTTAGAAAAAAGTATAGAATTAAATAATAGCTATGAAATCCCAAGAATAATTTCATTAATTATAAAATACATCTTACGTTAAATTCAACTTCATCATAAACACACACATAAACAAATAAATCACCTACTCTTACAAAGCACAAACAGGTGTAGAAATAGAATAATGTAAAATCCTATAAAAGTGGTAAAGAAGGTGGGAAACCCTTCACATATTTCCATCATTTTTGGCTTCATATGGATGTTAATAAAAAATGGTTTTTCTAGAGTTTATATTTATCAGCGTTGTATAATATCTTCCCGACACAGGTCATGATGTGTAATGAAATTACACATCATATACCCATAGTTTGCATTCTCCTCTGTGTGGGTGAATTTTTTACACTGATTTTAATCATTGACTCACTATATGACTTGTAAGTGAACTATATGACCGGTAATCCCTATTTGAGTTGCTTCCATGTCCACATGACACTTTTGGGTATTGAGATAATTAATTTTGAACTTTGACTACTTTCATGACATGTAATGCAGAATCACGTTGTATAGGATCTTCCTGACTTTGAAATCTCTTGACTTGTCTACAGGGTTTATGAAATGTCATGAACTGATACTACATTTCTTGTATTGAAGGTTCACGATGTGTACAAAGATTTCACAGCATGTAATCATTTCATGACATGTACTCATGTTACATGATGTATAATATTTTTCCTCTATTTCCCAGCTCTTATTTATTCTCCAAAATCTAGTGTTACCCCACTTCACTTCCCTCATGGCACAATGATTTTTTCTCCTTTTCTATCTCTTCTCATTCGTTTTCAAAAAATTCAATGTATCCTTCCATAAAACATAAAACAATTCAAAATAATTAAAAAAATTGCAAGATTTATAATTTAATTGGAAAATTATTTATTAAAATACATTAATATATATGCGTGAAATACACTTATGAAATTCCCCACACTTGAATTCAGGTATGTTTTTAAGGATGGAATATCTACATACTACGAAGGACGTTCATCTTGCCAAGATTTAAATTAAATTTCAATAAATGGAATTGATCAAATATAGAATTAAATGATCGATCATCACATATAAGAGATTCTTCAATGCCTTATTTTTTAACAAAACAAACAAACCATGTATTTTACTTTTTTACTTTTGAAATATCCAATCTTTCTCAATAATCTATTTCTATTATTCTATTTATTATTAATATTCATCCAAATGAAAATTTTCCTCAGAAGAATTTTTCAACTCATCATCAGGGTAAAAATGAACAGCATTTAACATATACCTAAAAAATATATAACTTAACATAATCTTAAAAGTTATATAACATCAACACCTCTTAAAGATAAAGATCACATTTAGTCATGAGGTATTTATCATTTCAGATCAATTGACTCTGTCGCTTTTGGGTATGTCAGTAAATAATATAAAAAATGCTCAAATGGGAGGTTCAAATATAAACTACATTGCATGATATCAAAATATAAGATCAACAATGTTTCCCTTCAAAGATTTCATTTCCCTTTTCCCCAAAAAATATCAAAGTGGGCTCATTATACCTATAAGTTCAATGATTGAATCAACCATTCTTGATTTTTTTATTTTCATTTTGATTTTTTTTTAAATTTCAAATTTTTTTCCTAGGAAAAATATTACAACCATTACCTAACCACATATGATCAATAATCATCGATCTAGAAAATTGTGATTTTTGATCCCTCCAAGGCACAAACCTATTTTTCATTTTTTTCCAATTTTTTTTAGAATGATAGGAAAATAATGAAATAAAATGAAATATTTCACGGCCTCTCCCATATCAAAATAGAGAATCATATACAAAATATCCATATAAATTATATCCTGGTACACCAAATATCATTCTTCCCCCACATTTATTATTTTAAATATCATGAAAAATATTTAGAGAAGGTATGAATGGGTAAAATGGTATTATAACATTGCTCAATTACAAAAAATGAAACTCATGGATTCTACATGATTAAAAAGTATTAATACAATGGGGGTATTATGAAAAGGGATAATAAAAAAGAATGTCTCTATCAATTTAAAAGTTATTCAGTCCAATCTTAGATTTGATAAGATGAAATAAATGTCCTAGAAGAAAACTTTCCTGATTATCTCAAGAAATATACTATATATTTAATGGAAAATATTTGGCTCAATGGATGTCTCAGGAATGAGGTGAATGGTTAAGAACATTACTCAAGGAAGTGCATACGAATAATTAAATCAATTTATAAAAATATCCAAAACTCAAAACCTGGAAAATTCTAAAAAAAATCATTTAAAATGATTAAAATTATCTTTAAATATTGATTTTTAAAATCCTAATCCACATGTTTATCTCTACTAATTAATTTAACATTTTTCAAATTCCCATTTTTTACCATGAAATTTAAATACATGTCATGGTAATTAGAAAAGGTATTTTATGAATCCTAGTTCAGTTGAGTAAATAAAGAATCAAATGTAGGACATGTAATCAAAAATTAATGCTCTCCATAATTAAAAATGAGGGGAATACAATTTAAAAATTAAAAATTTAAATTTTAACTATTCTGTAAAATTTTAAATCATTCATAGATGCGAAAGTTCTCCCAGCTGATTATTCCCAATTACTACATGAGCCTTTGATTATCCTAAAAAACAAATAGAAAAAAGTTAAAGTATATGACCTTTCAATAACACTAAAAAATATTAGGGTAACTGAAACTAAATCCAAATATAATATTAAATTATATTAAAGAAATAAATCTAAAATCGTATAAATCAATAAAAAATTAGAGTTTCATCCTAGAAGATGCTCTTTTTTAATGGTCATTTAGCTCGAACATATCCGGGTTAGCTTATGGGGGTATGATATAGAGCTAACTATCTTGAGTTCACCAAATCATGTCTTTTACAACCTCTCATCTCAGCTTGACATATCCTCAATGTAATTTCCATGGTCCTTTGAGGTGGTGACTAGAGTATGAACAACATAAGTATTTCTAACAAGATATCAGCACAATCCAGACTCTGTAAAATTCTTCTTCTACTATGGATGGTTTCATGTGTTTGGATTCATCAATGAACACTTCATGTTTAACCTCTAGCTCTTTAACATCCTTTTTTTTTGCTTCTTCCTGTTCCTCTACATAGTAAGCCCATAGTTTAATTTCTTCCTCCTTATCTTATTTTTACGGTAGAATTAAATTTTCAAATAATATTGTGATAAATTTTGTAGTTTTAATATCTTCCACATCCTCTTAATCTTTTTATTTCAATCTTTCATCAGTTTTCTTAAATTTCGCTTCATCCCACTCATGTTCTATAGTACAGTTTCCCTCTTCATTGTCTTCTCAGCCAGAAAAATCAAGGGAATCATGATAAGAATAAATATAAGCATCAGTAGTTGTACTTACCCTAGCTTTATTATCCTCACTTTACTCATAGTATGCCTCGTAGAATTTTTGGTCTAGGATATGGGTTGTGGTTTGATCAGTACTTGGGTACAGTTGTGTGAATGTGATTGGTTGACTTCTCATCATTTCATCTTCATTGCTTTGTTGTGCCAAATCCTCCAACATGAAGGTGGACCTATCCTTGGTAGTCATTTCAATATATTTCTCTACCATTACAACTAAAAATACATTGTGTAATAAAATGAAATAAAAATAATAATGAAAATCCATGATAAAATAATAAACCAAAATATATGGGAAAATATTTTGTAAAAATATTTAAATAATAAATTCTCAGCTCTTATCTTTGGAAGCAACGCCAAAAATTTGGTAACCCATGGGTGTTATTAATTTCCACCGAGTTACCAAATTTATAAATTTATAAACACATATCAAACAAAACACTACAATATAGGGTAGTATTGGAATTTCAAGTCCAAGGTCGAACCCACAACGATAGGGTTATAGAAAATAGTAATTAAATAAAATAAACATAAACTAATTTTGATAAAAATGTAAACTACAGAGCATGAATTTGTTTTAGAAATTGGGATAAGAAAATATAAAATGGGTGTTGAGCAACAAGGATTCTAGTTTCATGGGATGACAAGGTATTAAAGAATCAATTATCAATTATGAAGTTGACAGAATTGGGTTTAAGAGAGTTCAATGGTCATGATAAAAGCTTTATATCCTAATATTTTATTTTCTCATGGTCAAGTACTTCGGATTATAGATAATGGGTAACCTAAAATCCGGTTTAAACATACAAAGGAGATAAAACCATTGGTAATGGTGGAAGTATAGAACCTAGAATTCATATTAAATGTATTTAATTGACTATGGAAATTTTTACGATCAAATAATGAAATAAATTAACCCCAATCCATATCCCCTCCAACAATGATCATGTGAGAGGAATAATAATAAATGATAGAATTGAAGAAAATATGTGAAATCTCAACATGAATTGCATTAATTATAAAATACATCTTCTATTCAATTCCTCTTCATCATGCATGTATCAAAATAATTAAATCACATGATCATGGTAGCCATGAGCAGGTGTAGAAAAAGAATATATTAAAATCCTATAGATGTGGTGAAGCATGTGGGTTCCCCTACACATACGTCTGTCATCTGCATATTTTTTAGAAGATAATGAAAAATTGTGTTGCCAAGGGTTTTATTTATAAGCGTTGGAGGATATCATCCTGATGTTAGTCATGACATGTAATGAGATTACACTTGTGTACCCATAGTCTACATTCTCCTCCTTGTGTGTGAGTTTTCATATACTGATTTAAATCTACGACTCACTATATAACTGTTAAGTGAAGTACATGACATGTAATCCTTATAAGAGTTTCCTTCGCATCCACATGACTCTTGTGAATATCAAATTCATTAATTTGTAACTATGAATACTATCACAATGTATAAAATTGAATCACGATGTGTAGGATCTTATTTAAATTGAAATCTCACGACTTGGGTTAATAGTTTATTAAATGTCACGAATAAATATTGTACACCTGGTACTGATGGTTCACAATGTGTACCAGACATTCATAGAGTGTGAGCATGTCACAATGTGTACTCATGTTATATGATGTGTAATATTCTTTTTCCATTTTATAGCTCCACTTTATTGTCCACAATCCAGGGTCACGCCACTTTACTTCACTAACGTCACATTGTGTCTTTTTTCTTCTTTTCTAACTCTTTTCGGTCCTTTTCTACAAATTCAATGTATCCTACCATAAATCATAAAACAAGTCAAATCGTTCCAAAAATTGGAAAGATTTATCATTTAATTGAATTTTTTTATTAAACCACCTTAAAATAAATGCATGAAATACACTTATCAATATTCAATCACATACTATTTTTTTCCATTGTGAACACATAATTGAAATTTAATAGTAGGAGGGTGAAATTTTATCATTTTGTTTTCTGAAATTATTAAATATATAACATTCTTCATAAATCGTCCCACAAGAACTTAAAAATATATCCTACCTTAACAAGGGTCTAAAAATGTCCATCTAATTGAAATTTTATAGGTGTTTGAATTTGTTTAACTCTTATCTTTTTTGATTACCCCCGATAAACTGGTTTTTACATTAACCACTGTAAGAGGTTTTTACTATTTCCAATATTTATTATGTCCAAAAATTAATTTCACATTACTAGATAATATAAATTATACCGATTAAAATTATTAAATCCATTATGCAAAATTATATTCACAGAACTGGAAGAAGTTAATTTAATGTTAAACCCACAGACACAATGAAAAAGCAAGTTTTCAAGAAATCAAAATTTCAACCATAATAATATTTTATATCAATTATATGGACTGTAACCATTATTAAATGAATTTAAATTAATATTTATAGATATAAAATCTATAAATTCAATTTAAAAAATTCCTCAATAGTGGTTTTAATTAATTAAAAATGAGAAACATCATGCACATTAAAACAGTTTTTAGATAATTGGCTTTTCAAATCCAAAAATAAAAATAAAGTAGATATAAAAGTAATTAATTTGATAAAATAAAAATAAATTATACTTATGTTTCATTTATTTAAATTTATATCATAATGTTAATATGAAATCACATAATTAATTGAAATGATATGATTATTTTTGAAAAATTATTATTTTTTACTATACCCTAAAAATTAAATATTTTCTAAAAAATCCCAAACCTTCATCCTAATTTAATTTTGATATTTCAAAATACCAAGACATTCTTTAAATAATAATTCCTATGTTGGATAATGTGTAATATATGCAACATCAAGGTTAAACTAATTAAGATATATTGTTATTCGAATGTGACTATTATAATTTAGGCATTAATTAATATGAATAAATGGTATTAACCACATTGTAAAAAATATAATGGAACTATTGATTTATATATATTAATTATTTATTTTTAAATAATAACTATTTTTTGTTAAAATCATATTAGTCTTTTAAAAATTAATTTTTCCTCAAAAATGATTTTAATTACTTTTTATGTGTTATTATTATAATTAATTTTGAAAGTTTTAAAATTTTACTTTACAAAATGATTTTGATATTTAAATCAACAATTTCAAAATTTTCTTATGTTGAATTTTTGATAATTTTATGAAATTATTTATTTTTTAATGAATATTTAAAAATACAAATTTTTATTGAAAAATATAATTTATTATATATTTTTTAGAGTGTCAAATTATGTTTTGGATTAGTTTTATATTGTAGTTGGTTAATTTTGATTTAAAAAATTCCAAATATTTTTTTATAAATGATTTTATTATTTAATTTATAATAAAAACATCATATATTTTGAAAGGGAATTTGTCTAAAAAAATTAATTTTCATTTCATTTTGTCATTTCAATTATAAAAAGTCATTGCATTTACTTTATTAAAATGGATTCCATATTTGGAAATTTAGGGTCCAAATTTATTAAATATGTAACTTTTTTTCAATATATCTAGTATCTTTAGAAATATTGTTTACCATGATAAAGGGATAATCGGGTAATCTAGGTTAAAAAAATGATAAGTACTATTAAATGACCAAAAAAATAACCTATATTTCATTATAAGAGTTTTTCCCGACCATTATCATACAAGTTTAGAATTGATGACCTTTTGGATCAACATGCATAAAATTATTACATTTATATTAGTTTTTTGATTGAAATGTCAACAATGTCACACTCTTGTTTTTTATAAGGGTAATATTTTTAAATTCATTTAATATAGGGGATATGTTCAAAAATAAATATTATATTTAAATCTAAATGTATTATCTTCATTATGATAATTTATTTATAATTTTATGGAAGAAATAATTACCATAAATTCTTCAACAACTCTTTTGTAGTAATTATTCAATTAATGAAAAAATATAATAAATGATATTAAAATTATTAAAATATATATAATTTGACATCTTTTAAGTGATAAAAAACTTTATAGATTAAAATTAAAATTTTAGGATATAATATAATATTTGTACTGAAGGTAACTTGTTGATGTAACATTTGTAAATCAAAGTAATGAATAATATCAATATTTATAATAATTATATTTTATGGAATTACTAATTTATTAAGTTTTTTAAAATAATAAATATCATAAATAAGTACAATTAGGACAATATATGGTCAATAATGTCACCCCCTATGCATTTATAGGCCACCTGGAAGCAATTAGATCTAGAATAGTATTATTTTAATTTAATATTTTTAGAAATTTGATGAATGCCCCTACCCACTACTATAAAAGTGAACCAGTTCCTCTCAATACATAACAATTAAATACTCAATTTTTTATAAAAATAATTTCATAATCCCTTAATATATTTTCTCACCACATTATATAGGTCTTGTATTAGGAAGAATAACACTGTTAGAGGTATTAAGGTTTTAAGTAGAGGAGTATTTCCAACGAAGGGGAAGATAGAGAATGTATGTGGCGAGTTGGACTCTAGGTAAGGGTAAAGTCATTTGAAAGTACTCTTTTAAAATTTCTCTTTTAAAACCCATTAACAAGAATGAAATTATTATTTTTATATAACACATTAACATAATTTCCCTCTAGCATTATTATTTAAATTTTAAAGCATACATAACATGTTGATATCGTCACTCTAAAAGAAAATGTTTTCCTTTGTACGTGAGTTGTTAAAAATAAGCAATTTCAAAATATAAAGGTTATTTCCCCAGTAATTTTTTTAATTTTCTTTTTTTAATGAAAACTCATCTTTCATTTTTTCTAGGTATTATATTCTGAAAATTGTTTTTTGAAATTTTATTTTGGATATCCAAAAGTTTTTTACAAATGTGTTTAAATTAGTTATTAAAAGGTTTTATAAATTTTTTTAATCTTGATAATTTTAAATTATATCACTTGGGTGATTCCAATATAGCTTATATAACTATTGGAGCCGCATTTACCACATGGGTGATCATGGTATAGCTTATATAAATGGTGATCCCCATTATAGCTCTCCAATTCATTGGGTATATTAGAAGATGACCATAATGGTTATTCCAAGTGTAAATATAACGGTTACTCCAAGTATAACCATAAGGATTATTTAATTTATAATAGTCAGGGTTATTCTATGTGTAACCATGAGGGTTACACCATTTATAGTTTTGATGGTTACTACATTTGAAAGTATGATAAAAATGTTACACCCTAAGTTACTTACAAGATTTATTTGTTCTTATTATTGGGTTTTAATGTTTTTATCTTTGTAATAATCTTTCTGATCATCAAATAGAATTGTTTTATTACTCTCAATGAGATTTGAATATAAAGGTAAACACTATTTGGGTTTTAAAGTTCTCATTGGACAAATGATTTTCTTTATTTTTATATCCCTTACTAATAATTGTTTCCTCCCAACATGTTTTAAAATATTGTTCATATTTCTTAACTATGGGTGTGATAAGAGGAGTCATGTTGAATCTTTTAAAGATCTGAAATTAAATGAGACCATATTTTATTTTATTAAATTTTGTTTTAGGTGAAAAAATAGATACTTTATAAAGGTGTAAACTTATAATATATGGGTTTATGATATATGAGTTTCTCCTAATTTTCTAAAATAATAAACTAAAAATATCCAAGGAATTTTAAGAAGGTGAGTTGTAGTTTAAAATCAATAGAATAAGTAATTTTTATGGCCAAGTTCTTAGTTTTGGTATTCAATTAAGCTCTAGACAACTTTAGAGATTAATATTTTTTGGGATTTTCATAAGAGTTATGGTTATCATCACGAGTTTATAATTTTAATGTTGATGAATGTCTTAAAAGCCAATTTTGATGTTTTATGTTATGAAATTTTAATTTGATTAAATATATTTTTAGAAACATTTAATTTTTAGGTAATTCACTATTATAACATTTTTGGATACAAAATGAAATGTATTAAATAACCTTTGAGGTTAAAATATTTCATTAATTTAGAATTTATTAAGGTAACTTTTTATGATTATTTTATGATTTATAGAATTCTATATTGATTTTATTAATATAGTTTTAGAAAATGACAACCCATTAGAAGGGTGAGAAACCATTGTGTCTAGAAAGTCCATGGAGATTTAACCCAAAACTGAAGGGGGGAAACGATTCACTGCCTACTACATTCTTTCATGATTTCTTGGATATTAATTTTTTTTCTTATTTATTTATTATAACATATGGATAAATGTTATGTTCATTTTTGTAATATATGAATTATTGAATAGACAACCATGGTATTGGTAAATGATATGGTGATTAATTGATTAGTGTTATTTTTGGAATACATACACTTTTTTGGGAACCCTATATGATTAAGGTAAATATAATAATATGATATATTATTTGAGGAATAAATGATTAAATATATTTTTAGAGAATATAACATTTTATTTAGATTTAGTTTATTTATTGAAATTATTATAATATCATAAATATTATCTAATTGCTACAATTACATTTTCATATGGTAAGTTAAGATTCATTGATGAGATTTAGTGTTAAATATTAAAATTGTATAGGAAGAATGTGTGATAAAATAATTCTAATTTTACCATTTGACTCTTAGTTTTGAATATTTTTTATGAATTTTAAGTATACTTACTTATTAAAGGTTTTATGATGGACTCTGGGTAGTACTGTTGATTTTTGGATCTTAAAGTTGTTTTTCATCTTATAAAGGATTATTAATTTTGGTGAATTATATTATCTTTTAATAATTGTTTTGGTTTTGGTTAATTAATAATGATTGGAAGAAAATATACCTATGATTTTTTTTGATTTTGTTATCTATAGAATTTTATTCCAGTTCTGTAGGTCCAAAAATTTCATCTTGAAGACTCATTATTTGGAGAAAAATATGAGATTGTGGTGGAAATTTATTAAACAGTTAAATTATATACTTCAAGTAAAAATTTTTCCTTAAGTTCTTAGTAAAGTTAGAAAAATAATTTCAATTTTTTTTAAAAAGGAATTTGAAAACCAAAAACATTATTCTTTTACTTTATTTACCAAGAAATAAAATAGCCTATTAACCCATCAATGATTTTCAATTTATGAAGGTTAAATTTTTTCAAGACCATGTTCTCTATGAGTCACTATCATTCATTAAGAGTTACTTTTCTCTTCCATATCCTTGTTTTCACCTTACACTTATGTTCTCTTACATGGAAGACCCGTATGTCTTATTTTAGGTGGCATTCATACATTCTATTCACTCTTTTGAAATGGAGGCTTTATTAACCCTTTTTCCAATGTAATATTTGGACAATTGTATTTTGAAAATCAAAACCCATGTTTTCTATCCCAATTTAATATTTCAAGTAAGGGATATCATAAAGTTGGTATACTGTAACATCTTGATATTTGTTTTATAGAAAAACCCAATGTTCGATAGTGTAAAATACACACCACACTGAGCCTAAACAAAAATGAAATATTATTATTTATATTTTATCATTATAACATAGATATAAAAATGGTAGGAGTGGATAAAATTAACTGAATTATGAAATACATAATGGTTCGAATAATTTTGAATTTATTAATTAATTCATTTTAAATAAGTATTAGGTTTTTATTGAAGTCATTTTATTCATCAAAATATATTTTTTCTTCCAAAATGATTTTGATAAATTTTAATGATTTAGTAGTATAAATATATTATGAAATTTTAGAAAATATATTTTAAAAAATGATTTTAGTTTTTGAATTAATCATTTCAAATTTATAATAGTATGATATTTATATACTTTTTTGAAAATATTTATTTTCAAGGAATATTGGAAAACTACATTACTTTTTTGAAAATTACATTTTATTTTATATTGTTTACTATAGAAAATTAGGTTTTTGATTAGTTTTAAATATTAGTTAGGTAATTTTAAATTAAAATAATATAATTATGGGGTTTTAAATGCATTTATAATATAATATTTTAGACAACATTTTATATTTTCAAGGATAATTTTTATAAAAAAATTATTTTCTATTGCGTTTTTTAGATTTAATTTTAAATTAAATTCTGAAAACAATGTTTTTTTAATTTTGAAAAATGGATTCCATATTTGGAATTAGTTTTCACACATTTATTAAATATTTTACTTTTGTTTTCAGTCAATATGAATAGTAACTTTTTAAATTTTGGTTGCTATGGTAAATGAACAATTACGTATGTTGGGTTAAAAATAAAATAATAAGAACTATTATATAACACAAATACTTATCTAAATCATATTGGATGACTTTATATCAACCATAATATTCTAAGGGAGTAATTTATGATCATTTGGGGTGATGTGGATAATATTATTACCATTAGATTATTTTATTTATGAAATGTAAAACCTAACACAATATTTTTTAATTAGTGTAATATTTTTAATAGTCCATTATCTAAGGGATATGCTTGTATATAAATATTAATCTTAATTATAAATTTATTATATTTATCATTATAATTTATTTTTAATTTTATGGAATAAATAATAACTCTATAGCCTTTCCCAACCCTGAAGGAGTAATTATTCAATTAATGAAAAACTCAAATAAATGATACCAAATATATAAAAATAATTATATTATCACATATTTATGGTCTCCAAAAAATTATCTAGAGTACCAAGATGTGTTTAGGATATAATAAAATATTTTTTTCTAAATTATGTTATTTTTGTGATGTTTTTGAAGCCAAATTAATGAATAGTATCAAAATTGACAACAATGATCTTTTATGCGATTAATATTTTATTAAATTATTTATAAATAAAAAATATATTAAATAGTAACATTGGGGATAAGATATAGTCTACCATTTCATCCCATGTGGATTTATATGTCATTTAAATGCATTTGGATCTAGAATAGTCTTATTGTATTTGGATATTTTGACAGATTCCAAGAGCGCATCTCCCCTCTCTTATAAAAGGGAACATCTTATTCTCAATAATTCACACTTGAAAACCATATTGGATCTGATGATAACAATCTATAACCCTTTGTATAATCACTACCCACATTATAGAGATAATTTCGTATATTTAATAACAATATTATAGGACTTAAATTTTTAATAAAAAGAATATTTTCAAAGATGAGGAATATAGAGAACATGTTTGATGAGTCGAATTCAAGGTAAGATAATTTTAAAAAAAATCATATTTTAAAGCCCCTTTCTAATCTATATTTATAAATTTAAATATGAATTTATTTTTAAACATATATATATTGAAAGTTAGTTCTCTATATTATGATGGCATAATGTTTTGAAGTATAAATTACATGTTGGTATGGTTACATTCAATGAATTTTCTCCCTTTGTACATGTATAGTTTTTAAAAAGAATTTATTTAAAATTGGAAAAGTTATTTTCCTGTATAATGTTTTTTATGATATATTCTTCAATTAAATAAATATCTCTTCTTTTATCTAGCTATTAATGTTTTGAAATGGGTTTTTAATTAGAAGGGATTTTTTGATATCCTAAGGTGTTTTGATTATGGGTTTAAAGGATTTTCATAAAGGTTTTATAAAATGTTTAATTATTTATACTTGAGAATTATAACTCAAGTGTGAGCCTGATATAGCATATATGAAACATTGATCCCCATTATAGCTCACAGGTGATCTCGATATAGTTTATAAAAATTATGAGCCCCATTATAGATATATAAAGCATTGGGTATGTTGGAAGATGAAAATGAAGGATATTATATGTGTAATATTGATGGTTACTCCAAGTATAACCATGAGGTTATTTTAAGTATAATTGTGGAGATTATTCTATGTGTAACCATGAAGGTTTATCCAGTTACAGCCACCATGGTTACACTATGTGTATGTATGATTAGAAAGTTATGCCCAACGATACTTATATGATTTATTTATCCTTGAAAGGGGGTTTCACGTTATTCATTGATTATAAATTGTTTTGTGAATGACATGAAAAAATGTTTTATTACACTCAAAAAACATTATATATAATGGTAAAAGTTACGTGGTTTTCATTTTTTTACCATACTAATAGTTTTCATAGTTTTATGTTATTTATTGATCTTTTTGTGATCACTGATCATTTAAAAAATTTTTTTAGAAGGTTTGAGGATGTGAATGAGAAAAGAAGAAGTCAAGTTGAAAGTGTTAAATATATTACATTATAATAAATCATGATTTATTTTAAATACTTTTTTTATGGGAAAAAAGATTTCTTTAGATGTGTAAACATGAAAAAGATGGGTTTATATGGTAAGAGTTCTTCCTTGTAATCTAAAAATCCAAACTTGAAACATTCTAAGAATATTATGAAGGTTAATTATAATATAAAATAACTAAAATAACTAATTTTTAAGGCCGAATCCCTACATGTATTATGAATAAAAAAATTTGTTAATTTTATCAAATACTTTTTCTTAAATTTATAAAAACTATAAATAATATTTTCTTGCAAAATAAAATTAAAAATCATTTCTGAAGAGATCGTATTTTTGGTGAATAAAATTATATTAATACAAATTGTTTGAATATTCTCTAATATTTTTTATTAAATTTATATTTAGTAGAATGTATATATATATATATCCGAGTTTACTCAATACAATTCAAACGTACAAATTTAATGGATATTTTATAGTATTCATATTTTAAATAATATTATCTCATTTTTTGTTTAAGCTCATTGTTGCACATCTTTTAAGATATCAAGCATATTTAACTTTTATAAAATCTCAAGGTGTTAAATTCTCTACCCTTTGATAAATTTCATCCTTAAAATTTTAAAATTATCTTGATAAATAGTGAATTTAAATTTTAAAAATACTATTGATGGGTACACACATAGTATGAAGGGTTAATAAAACATCCAATTGTAAAAAGATAGAGGGAAGTATTAACATAATATAGAATAAAACGTAACTAGGTTTCCATGTAAGAACCCATTTGTGGTTGGTGAATATTTGAAAATTTATGAAATCCATAAATGAATATGGGGAGTGATAGATATCATTTATCACAATAATGTGAATGATCTGAAAAATTCATCAACCAAAAATCCATAAATATTAGGTGAGTGAAAAGAGCATCAGTTTATCAGAAATGAAGATACTAGGATAAAATTTTTATTCAATATCCTTTCCCTATAGTTGTTTAATTAATTAACCAAATATATTGAAAAAATAGTGAAATATATTAACTTGAAAAGTTTTATTTCATATTTTAACTAATTTCTACTACAATCACATATATTTCTGCAAATGATGGTTATGCATGAAGATTTATTCTATTCCTGAAGCACTAAAATCAAATTTTAATGGATAATATGACTATAAATGTATAATAATATTTTCATCTTTTATTTATAAATTAATCAAAAAAAATGGTTAGCATAAGGTAAGATTATTAACAATAAAATAAACCACTATACCATGAAATAATATATTAAGCTCCACAATTTAGCAATAAAAATCAATATTCAAACTAAATCATTACATGAATAAATAACCCTATATACTAAATAAAATCAATATTAAAAAGTGTTTTAACTTCAAAGGTTATCTCATATCATTATAATTACAAGAAAAATATATATTGATTATTGTCTAAAATAAATTTAATCACATAGTTACTAAATCAATGTTGAATTGCATGGTTATCAATATGATAAAACCTATGTTCTCATAATTACATTAATATCCATGATCTTATAAACCCTAATGAATATAAATTTGTAAAACAATTTTATACAAAATGAAAATTTATACATAATTTTAAACAAAAACATTATATACACTTCAACCCAACAAAACATTTCCAGAAATATCATTAATCACTTTATGATCTCATCACTTAAAATGTCGAAATTGGTTTATAATAATTTGAAATTATGAGCAGTCATAATCTTAAAAAACTCATGATTGTATCCAAATATCGTAATAAATCCTCTCAGTAAAAAATTATAATTTCTAAATTTGTTAGAACCACTACTCTGATACAAACTATAACATCCCGGAACACGCAATGCTAGATCTGGTTATAAAAACATCATTATTTAATATTTTTTCTTTTATTCCAATAAGTGTTACTTTATTTTTCCAATATAATCCTTCAAACATTAAAATAAAATATTAGATCCTAAAGAAATATTTTGTATATATTTTTAGAGAATTAGGAAAAACAGTTATATAAACAATACATATAAATTCAAGAGAGTGTTTTTCCAAATATAATAATAATTTAAATTTTCATATTAGGTCATAATCATAATCTATATAAAACCCTTATATAACTAATTCATTTAACATCATTCTTGATAACCTTGTGAAAATGAAACATAAGAAGGGTGAGATCAAATAAACTGTAAGGGTAAATACAAAAATTAAAAATTAAACTTTATCAATGCTATTGAAGAGGGATTAAGTATTATAAAAAAAATTTCATGGCCATAAAAAAATATAAATAATACCCATCAAACATCAATCAAGTTGTAACACCTTCAAATTTGTGAATTGTTTTTCAAGAACATTTATTCGTTTGGATATTTTATGTGATAGAAAATACTATGTTTAGAATATGATAAATGATACACCAAGTTGATATTGAGTTACATAAAATACCATGTTAATCTTGTTTTATGAACAACACCAAGTTAATATTTTTCTACACATAATAACAGGTTAGCTTGTGACACTATGTTTTAACAAAACCATGATATATTATATATTTATTTTGACACTACCATTATAACCAAACAGTTAAACATAGACCTGTGAATAATAATATATAGTTTTTATATATTTATTATAATTGATTTATATAATGATAACATATTCATATAATGGTACATAATTTTTTATAGATTACTTTATACTCCCTAGAAATAATATTTTCTAAAAAATAGATTTTTATTTCTTTTTTGTAAACATTAACACATTGTTTTTTTGAAACCTTTAGAAACATAATTTGATAAAATACACACTATATTTTAAATATTAACTTTAAAATTACCATAATGTGATTTCTTGGGTTTTATTTGAAATTTTCATTTCTTGATGAATAGTGAAAAATACTAAATTATAATTGAAAACTACCTTTAAGTATACTTAATTTATAAAGTAAAATTATCTTTTAAATTTGTTTTAAATTAAAAATAAATAAATTATATATAAATTCATAAAATTTAAGTCATTTTAATTAACATCATATTGAATTTTGATATAAAAATTTAGTAAATATTTAACCATTTTCCCTTTAAAACCCATTTTTCTCATCACGTTTCTGGGAATTAAAATTTAAATTATATTTTTTCACCTATCTGAATGGAATTTTGAAAAATGGATTCCATGTTTTGAATTATATTTATTTATATTATCCAATAATTTAAACATACTTTTTGATAAAAATGAATAGTGAATGCACTAAAAATTAATTACAGCGGTTAAGGTAAAAATGGGTTTACTATGGAGTTAATCTAAAATTATTTGGTTTAAAAATACTTAACAAATTATAAGAAATTTTTACCATATTTCCACTAAATCATCACAATATTTACCCTAGTGTAATTTTGATTCATTTTTATTCTTAACGTTGTTATAATGTGGGTGTCTTGGGGGAAATTTCTATGTAGTTTCCATGTTGGCTCCTTTCTACCACTTATAAATGAACTCCAACAATATTGAATTAATTACACCAGCCAAAACCTATTTCTAAACCAAAACCTACCCAATTGTTTCCCCAAAACCCTTCGTCACATTCTATATCTACTGGTCCTCCCAAAATACCATCCCTATGGTTCTTGAGGGGAGATCCAAATGAGGGTTCTCTTAGAAAAGGTATTTATCGTAACAAGATATTTCATTTTCATTATTTTTTTACACATTTAATTTTGTCTTAAAAATTAGAATACAATAAATTAGTACTTACCATAAAATTATATATAATTATATTTTCGGAATAATAATTTTATTTTTCCACTTCCATTAAATTGGTTATGGAATCATTATTCATGTATACATGGGACTACTACATTGTGAACTGATGTTATTAATTTTTATATTATCACCAATAAATAATACTTGTAATGATGGGTTTATTATTTTTATATTTTTAATATCTTTATTATGATTATCTAATTATTATGTCACACATACCTTCATAATCATTATTTTATGGGAATGTAAAAGTCTCACTCATGTGTACAGAGGACAATCACCTCACGATGTAATGCGAATAATTTATGATTTACATGGATTGTATTAAAGAAATTTTTCATGAAAATATGTGATATATATGTCATAAAAATATTCTTGAATTATAATATTTCATTGAAAATTCTTTTTTAAAATCTAAAAAAATGTAAATAACATTCATCTATATGTACAACCTACCGTCTTCATGAACAATGTGTTTCATTTTCATTCAATAAATTTGATGGATTACTATAAATACATATATTCTAAATATATAGGATATTTATATCATCATTAAAATTATTTATATTATGAAACAATTTTTATATTAAGAGGAAAAAATCATAACATATAGATAAAATAAAGCGGTTATTACCCAAAACATAACATTGACCTGGAATTGTCCAAAAAATTGGTAATAAAAGGTAATAAGAAAATCAAACATATATATATATATATATACTATAATAGATGTATATTAAAATTATATTTATTACATATGAGTTTTGAATGTGTATGAAAGTTGTATAGAATTAAGGTATGGGATTTATGAATCACTTTTACTTATGTGAGACACATGCCATATTCACCACTTATTTTTCTACGTAGTATATATACTACCCATGGATGTATTTTATGTTTATTATTATGAATTTTTTTATTTAAAAATAAATTTTTTGATCTCCCTTCCATGGGATTTGCGATATTATGTCATGCCTTTATATTCTTCCATATGGTGTATCTATAAACCCTTCGACTTATAAATTCATAAAAAAAATTCATCATGATATTTTTTATCCATTTTATTTTGTCCATTCATTGGTATTACTCATCAATGTTACCAAAGTGTTAATGATTTTATGTTAAAATCACATCATTTATCATGATTGTTAAAGTGTATGTTTATAATGATAAAATCTTATGATCAATCTCTCGATAAAATCATGTATTTTCTTATCATCTGGTTATTCATGATGTTTTCAAGTAATATTATCATTATCCTACTCTATGTTATATAAAATAATTAATAATTTCATTTATGATAATCCATTTTTATTTAAATCTTAGGCCGAAAATCATTTTTCATCCAAAACATTTTTTTCTAAAATTGTTTTCCAAAAAGTTTTTACGACTCTTAAATGATTTTTAAGATATTTTCTCCCATGTTTGAATTTTAATTATAATATTATATTGAATGAAATCATCATGTAATTTTGTAGACAAATCCCTTTATTAATTTACAAAGATTGTGAAAGGAATATTTTTTAACATGTATGGCCTAAACAAAACATCTAATTTTGAAGACCATTATTTTCATTGAGGATTACTCTATGTGTTTCTATGATTATTTTAAAATTTATATATTTTTAAAAAAAATTATGTTTCAATAATTTTTTTAGATTTTTATGGTTTTATCCCCACTAATTAATTTAAAATATCAAAGGACATCATTATTTTAAAACGTGATTTTGAAAGAATAGTATTTTTTCCCAAGAAACATTCCTTGTGATTTATCATCAAAATAATTTTATTTCAATGATGAAACCCTTTGATTCTATGTTTTATTTACTGGGGATATAATATTGGTATACCATTATAATTATTTCTTGGAATGGTTTATTTTTATGATTATAAGATGTTCATGAAAATCTTTTTTCTTCCTTATGTTATACTGTGATAAAATTCCTCTGAACCCCACTTCATTTTTCATGGGTTAGTAATTGATAAAATTATGAAATTATTATGAAACATGTTTATTATGCATTGGTTATGATATGATAAATGGTTTACAAAACCCATTTCATTTCGTTGGTTATGATATGATGATTGTTTTATGATATTATAGAACACATATATATGATTTTCCTTATGTGTCCGGTGGGAACTAAATCCCCCTATAATTAGTTAGGTAAATAGTTATATCTCATGAGATATACAAGACTGGAACAAAGAGTAAACATGTATCATTAAGGGACATTGTCTGCTATGATAGTCTTCGAGTAAACCTTCACTATGTGTGGACTTGTCTTTCATGTCCAAAATTTTATCTGTGAACCTAATTAAATTTTCATAATGTTATGTGTTAACTAAATTATATGTACAAAATATTATACATAGACTTAATTACATGTTCAAATTATTATGAATAGACCTATCTTTAATGTTGTGAAAGTTATGAGTCGACATTTTTTAATGTCTAGATTTTCATTTGAGTGCCTAATTTCAAGTCATTAACTTAATTAGTGAACTTTTTTCTATTTATACATGTTCACAATTTTATAAGGTTATGAGTAAGACTCAAAAATATTTCTCATGCTAATGTTAACCTCTCATGGATCATGTTCTTGGATTCTATTATAATTTATGTATTATAAACTTCTAATGATTATTCCATGACTCAATATTATGATCATTGATATGTATGGTCTGGTTTTTAAATGTTATGATAATGTTATCAAACCCTTAAATTCTTGTTTTTCTTATGAATCACACTTTTATAACCCTAATGATCATCTTGGATTTCCATTTATTATGTTTTCTTTCTATAGGTTATGAAGAAAGGTTTTATTTTGGGTATTTATATAAAGGGTAATAAATGGGAAGATATTTGTGGGAAACATTTAATGTCTTATTATAGAAAGTAATATAGATACCTAGTATCCAAAGGCATCAAACTGTTATGGTCATTAGGAATTTGTTCGTATAAATTATTGAATACTCTTCTAAAAAGATATAACATCCATGTATAAGAATCCCAGGTCACAATAGTTAGTGTTAGATGATATGTTTAGTTAAACTCTGAATTCAATGATAAGACAACTTTAGTGGGAAACATATGGATATTTTTAAGTATATTTCTAGGGTTGCCTATGAGGATATGTCTAAGGATGATTATTTGTATATGAATATATCCTGTAATTTTGATAAAGGATAGAGTGAGTGGTTTCCATGAAATTACATCTCTGTATCGATACTAAATGTAAATGTGGATTTTGTACAAAGGTACCTTTGTGTATTAACTATGTAAAGGTTTCATTGAGATAGACTCAATCATAGATTGGTTCAAGACAAAATCCCTTGCTAAAAAATAATTTTGACACACCCATGGGATAAAATATATATATTCCAAAAACATTTATAAACCATTAGAATGGATTTAATCGTATGATGAATATGAATGACCTAGGATAAAACTAAATTTTCATAGACTAAAAATAATGTGTCATGAAATAGACACTCTATAAGTAATTCATCATGATTATGTGGTACCCTAATATGATTATTGTTTGATACATTTTTATTTTTGGTTTTAGTAAATGGTTGGAACCTGAAGTAATCTTGTTAATGCTGATTGAAATAGAAAATTAAATGATTATCCTTTAGGATACCAAATGTTATAGTAGCTAAAATGGAAGACCTAATTATTATGTGTAGTAAACATTATCATGACATGAATCATGATGGAAATACAATTAAGAACTAGAGGGAGAAAAGGTTTTTTGATTCCTTCATGAAGAAACACCCACCTTACATCAAAGGTTTTGTTAATCTTAAAGTTCCTGAGTAATAAATAAATACAACTATAAATATATTTTACATTATAATGTTTTTAGACCATTAAAAATCCATTTTCGGTTTTTTTTTTAATTTGAAAGTTGAGGCAGATCAATTATGGACTCTTACTAATAATAAGAGGCAATGAGAATAAATGACTCCATACAGTGAGATCAATGTAAAATAATATTTTTAAATTAGTACATTCGTCCTATTATTCATACAAACATAGAAAATAAATTACTCAAGAATAATCAATAGGATGGTGAATGTGTCAGTACATATGAAAGAATTTTTATAATACTTTCAAAGTACTCTATAGAAATTATAATATAGGATTAATTTAAGGTTGTTTGATTATTAGTGTCTTGAAACCAAATCTTCAGAGAGAATTAGTTGTAAGGGGAATTAGATGCTATGAAGAAATGATTTGATTTTTACTAAAAGAGGAAGTGGATACTACAAACCCACATTGTTTAGATGATAAAAAATGAAAAAACGGTGTTTCATATACAATCCAATGATATGTCACATAGAGGAAAAAAAGGATTCAAACTCCTACTTTAAAAAACTCTATGAAACGGAACTGAGGTGAGTTTCTGAAAGGAACATGGAGGGGTTTTATGAGTGGTAATCCTATTAATCGAGAAAAATAATAAATTTGTGAAGTGAAGAGGACTATGAATGAAATAGATATATAGATATATCAATAGAATACACCGAACAAACTTTATTGTTTCAAGTGCATGGTGTTTTAGGATTATGAAAATCAATTCCCCTATCCAAGGTTTAATGTGGAGGATATGCCAATACATCCTATAAATAAAAAGGAAAATTTTAAAGATTATACAATCAAAATAGATGAAGTGAGTCATGATAACTAAGGAAAACTAAACATACCATCATTTTTTGAGAATTTAATTTTTTATTTTTTCTGAATGATCCATTTGAAAATATTATTTTTCAAAAATTACTAGAATTTAGGGTGATTATCTTCCTATACATGGATTCTAGAATAATTAAATCACCTTTTATATTCTATCAGTACAAGGATCAACCCAAGAATTTAGGAAAATGATTTATATATCATAATATCATATATATGGAATAAAGGGTGATTTAACATTTGGAAGTGTATATATATCCATGAATTATTAACTTAAAATATATGGATATCATTATTTTTTTGTGATTTTAATTATGATTATATGTTTTATGTCATCAACACCAACTTTTAAGGTTTTATGTGATTGTAGATTATCAAAATTAAGGATATTTTAAGAGACATTCCTTTTATAACAAACCATTTTATTCATATATATAATTTGTTTAAAATGTTATTTATAATGGAATTCATTTTTATAGACATATTATTAACAGTATGTTTTACTATAGAGTTTATCATATAATTTATATTGATGTTATTATGGGTTTTCATTGTTGACATTATTAAGTCAGACACACTTAATTTCTACCATATAAAATCTCTCTCTATATCCTCTTACAGGAATATATATATATATAAGAATATGTAAAGTTATATGGGGTACCACATTCATTTTTATATATTTATGAAATGATTTTTACCATGATTGTTTGGTGAGAAATTCATAAATCTATTGATACATCATTGATTTCAGCACTATGTATCATCCTCATACAGATGATCAGCATATGGTAACAATTCAAAATCATTAAAGGGTGGAAAAAATATAAAAAAAATATTATACTCATAATTGTTGATGTGAAATAAAATTTTATTTTAGTGAGAAGATGTTTCTTGGAATTTCTCCAAGTGATAAATAAGGGAATACCAATACCTAGGCATATTGGTCCCCTTGAAATACTTGACTGTATCAGGAAAGAAGATTATTGTTTGGTGCTTCCACTGAAGCTAGCTCATGTTCATGATGGGTTCCATGAGCCTATTTTGAGGAATTAAATATATAATATATAAAATGCACCAAACTCATTGGACTTATCAATGAATAATGATATTTTTATGAGGAATAAATTATATAGATTCTAGATCAAATAGATAATTTTATACGAAATAAGACCACTCACATGGTCATTATTTTTTTGTGACACCACCAGCATGAAAAACCAACATCGGAACTAGAGGATGTTATAAGGTAGATATATCCTTTATTTTTTGTACCAAAGATACAATTTTTTATGGAGAAATTAATTTCATGGGGGGTATAATGTAACACCTATATATTTTGTGAAAAAACATTTCAAATAAATTTTATCTATTTTATATTTTTCGTTATATGAAATATTGAGTTTATCTTATGTTACATGAACCACCAAGAAAATAATTCATTACATGAAATACCATGTGAACTTTGAGTTACCCAAAACACCAAGTTAATATTAAACAAAATGGAATACTTAGTTATCTTCTCACAACAATTTTTAACAAAACCTCAGTATATTATATAGTTTTATAAACATGACCATTATAAACATTCCATTAAAAATAGGGACATGAATAATAATAAATAATTTTTAAATATTAATAATAATTGTTTTATACAAATAAATAAATTGATAAAAATGTATATAATTTTTTAGAAATTTTTTTATACGCATCAAAAATACTATTTTCTTAAAAAAATTTATTAAATGTTTTACACAATAATAAAATTTATTTTTGAAACATTTAGAAAATAAATTTTATAACATAAATATAGAATTTTAATTCATATTTTCCTAATTATATTATTGTGATGTTTTGGTTTTTTTTTTAAAATATTAATGTTCGGATGAATAGAGAAAAATATTGAATTCTTATAGAAAACAATATTTCCATTTAATTGATTCATAATGTTAAATCATATTTAAATTACTTTTAATTTCCAATTAATTAAATTATACATAAATTAATCTAATTAAATCTATTTGAATCAATTTCATATTGAATTTTGATATAAAATCTTTGTAAACATTTACAAGATTTTGTTTTTAATACCCCGCATTCTCATCGCATATGTGAGTTTAATTTTAAATTAATTTTTCCACTTATTAGAATGTAATTTGGAAAATTAGAATAAATTTAATAATCATAATAATTTATAGTATCTAATTAGATCAATATAATTTTTTACCCAAAGTACTAGTGAAGGAAGTAGAAATTAATTGTAGTGGTTAAAGTAAAATGGTTTTACCATTGGGTTATTCTAAAAATACGAAAGATGAAATGACTTACCAACACATCAAAATTTAATTTTTTGGCCATGTTTCTTCCTTTTACTTCACATTTAGGATCCTAGGTTCATTAAGAATATTTTTTCAAGGAATTGAATTAATTATATTTGAGTATTTTTTGAAATTTTGTTGTATTTTCAATGTGGGTTCATTTCCTCCACTTATTAATGGCCACTGACAACATTAATTTATTAACACTTACCAAGCCCTTTGGCTAGGAAAATCACTTCCCACCTATATCCACAAAATTTGAAGTCACATATAGTGCTACTATTCTTCCAAAAATATCATCCATATGGTCCTTTAGAGGATATCCAAATGATGTTTCTCTTAGATAATTTAATTATCCTAACAAGCTACTTAATTTTATTTCATATTTTTCACCTTCAATTTTGTCTTAACACTTAAAATATTATAACACCAATACACCTCGTATATTGATATGTTATTATATTTATGGAGTAATAATTATCCATGTCCACTTTTGTCATATGGGATTGAAATTATTTTTTGTGTGTATAACAGACAACCGCCTCACAAACCAATGTCATTAATTTTTTCATTATCCCCCCACAATTATATTATTAATGAATAATTTATTATTTATTTATTATATTTATAATTTTATTATTATTATAGAGTTATTATAACACATTTACCTTCATTCTATATTTTTTTTGGGAATACGATAATGTTTCTCATATGTACGGCAGAGTACTGCCATTCACATTGATGTGATTCATTCACGCATTACTTGGATGGTTTTTAGAATGGTTTTAATGAACATATGTGATATATATGACAAAAATATAATTTTTGGATGATAATATATCATTTACCATTCCTTATTTCAAACTGATATAAATATGGAAACAACATTCTTGTGTATGTACGACATAACATCTCCATGAATGGTGTATTTCATTTTTTATTATTAAATATTATAGATTACTATAAATAAAAATATAATTAAAATTTAGGATATTAATTTCATGTTTAAAATTATTTATATGATTAAATCACTATTAATTTAATAATAATAAAAATAAAAAACAAAACATATGTGAAAAACAAAACAGTTATTACCTTAAACGTGACATTAAAATGGAATTGTTTGTAAATGGGTAATAAAAATTTATAAAAAAGAATATATTTAATGATATATATATATATATATTTATTTAATATATTTTTAATCAACTTATATTTATTATAAAATAATTTTGAATGTGTCAGAAGGAAGTCAACACTTAAGGTAATAGATTTTGACCTCACTTTTTAATTATGTGAGATATTTTTCATATTCACCACCAATTTCATTTATATGGTTTATTTATGACCCATGGATGTATTGTATGATTATTATTATGAATATTATTGGTATTTGAATATCCATTTAAGGATATATATTTCATGGGATGTATAATTTCAATGTTATCATCATGGTAATGGTCTTTTATCTCAATTTTCTTTTTTTGAGATGTATGTTATGTTATGAACCTATATTAATTAAAGAGGTGTATATACATCCCATTTTACATTAAATATCATTAATTTATCTATTTTCATGACCTTTTATGTTCCATTTTATGTAATTCTTACATGAGTCTTCTGATTTGATGTTACTAATGTGGTAATGATTTTATATTATAATCTAATCATTTATCAAGATTATTGATTTTTATGTTTCCAATGATAAAATCATATGATCTATATCTCAAGAAACTAAATAATTTTCATCTAATCTATTTTTTAATGATATTTTAATGAAATACTACCATTCTCACACTCTTTGGTGGATAAAATAACGATGAAAAATGTTTTAAAGAAATTGTAAATTTATTTAACTGTTCAGTTGAAAATCTATTTTCATCCAAAAATATGTTATTAAAAATGTTTTCAAAAAAATGTTTTCTATTATAATTTTTTTTATATTTTACCCATGATTTATTTTTTTTACAATTTTTTTTAACTGAATATTGATATCATTTTCCAAACAATTCATGTCTTTTTATGATTGAAAATTTAAAAGTAATATTTGTTTTAATGTGTACGACATGAATAAAACATCCCATCATCATGGACATTATTTACATTTAAAATTACTTCATAAGTTATAAATTTTATGTCAATAGAAAAATATTTTTGAAATTCTTTATGTTTAAAAAAAATTTAAGTCAAAAAGGACATTTTCCTCAAGAAAATTTTAAAATAATTTTTAATACTTATTTTCAAAGAACATTATTTCCAACATAATTTAGAAATTTTAGTGTTAAAAATTAATTTAAAATGGTGATTTTCATTAATAATTATTCTAAGTGATTTAGCAAAAAAACTTCATTTTCCATATAAGATGACATCTATTGATGTTAAATTTTCTTTACAAGGGACAATATTTAAGGATACCTACTTTATTATTTCTATAAATGGTTTATGTTTTTGAGGACGGTATGTTTTTTAAACCTATTTATCTTCCATAGGGTAAAAAATTATAATATTCTTATGGAACCTGCATATTTTTTCATAATTTATACTTTGATGAAATTATGAAATGATTTTCAAATTGGTTTATTTTCTAAAGGTTATGATATGATGAATGTTTTATGAAACACATTTCAATTCATTAGTTATGATATGGTGATATTTCTATGATTTTATGGAACACATATGTATGATTTTCATTAATTGAATAGTGGTAACTGTATCTATCTACAATGTATTGGGTAATGATTATTTTCTCATGAGATAGACTGCATAGTAATGAAGGTTAAACCTGGTTCAGTAATGGAATTTTTTCACTATGAAGGTTTTAAGAGTGATCATTGACTACTATAATGTTGCGTGTAGATGTTTCATTCATGTCCATAATGTTATGAGTTCACCCTATTATTTTTCTATAATAGTATGAATGAACTTCATTACATGTTCACAATGTTATTTGAGAACCATATTGTATGTTCACATTATTAGGTGTGAACCTATTATTAATTTCAATAATATTATGTGTGGACAAGGTTTCATGTCCATAAGTTTATTTGAGGGCCTAGTTTCATGTTTGTAACTTAATGATTAAATCTCTTTATATTTATACATGTACATGATTTTATAATATGATGTGAATGACATATATCTATGTTTTATGGAAATGTTATGCCCTCACGAATCGTGTTCTTTGATTACATTATGATTCATGTCTTATGAAATACCAATATTTATTCTGTAATTAAGCATTTTTCTCTTTGATATTAAAGGTATGGTTTTCAAATGCTATGATCCTATTTCAATCCCATATTTTCACATTTTTCTTATATATCTCACTTCTTTACCCTTGTTGAGAATTTGAGATCACTACATATATTGTTTCATTTCCATGGGTTATGAAGAAATGTTTTATATAGGGTATGTATTTAAATATTACTAAATGGGGAGATGTTTGTGGGTATCATTGAATATCATTTGTTTGAAAAGAAGATTATGTACCTAGTCTATAATTAAATTAATTTAATATGATCCCAATTCATGTGTTTGTTTAATTTTATAAATATTCATCTAAAAATATTGAATATACATATATGTTAATCTTAAGTCTCTATACAATACACATGTTTCCTAATGGTTTAATAATTTCATGTTTCATGAGAATAAATACTCACAAGCCATGTCATATCAATCTTGATCAAAAAAATAATTAAAAACACATACAAGGCATAAATAAAATATGTTTCTATCATGTGAAATCATCTTTATATCACTCTTACCAATAGAAGAATCAAATGGTTGAATTCCATCTCTGGATAACACAATTCCATGGAAGGATATCATTGATCAATATATCCATGATTTATAATATAATCACCCATCATTGGTTAATAATGTAACCACCCATCGTAGGTTAATAACAAAACCACCCATCCTTTTTCTATAACAGAACCACCCATCATTATAAAAAATTCCAAAGATCCATAACAAATTCATAAAATAAGAAAGATTTCATTTTCTCATAAAACTCAAAGAAACAGTCATTATTCCTTTAATTACATCATTTACTAATGGAAAAGAAATGGGATCCATAAAAATTTATTGAAACAATCACAATTCATCTAGAGAAAGGATAAGGATTTTATTATTTCAATATATCCTATTGGATCATAAGTAACATTAATGGTTTCAACTTTGATGAATGGATATACCATTAAAATATATTTAGAATCATTCCTAAGGAAAATAATCATTCCACTTTTATTAACATAAAATGATATCATATTCGATGTAAAATAATATTGAAATATCACATGAAAATATTCTTCGGGAAATATCATTTCCATATTTAAAACAATTATTTAAAATCTAAACCACTTTCAAACATTAATGAAAGAATTTTCATTGAAAATAACTTTTACAATTTAAAATTAAATATTTAAAATATTGAGTGGTCATGACGGTGGGAATATCTGTTCATGATGTAAATTTTAAAAATTAATATTCTATTCCAAAATTATTTAAAGGGAGTCAAAGTAACCCATTTGAAAAATGAAAAGAAAATTACCTTTAAAATCACATTAAAAATTCAAGGAAAAAAATACATTGGTGATAATTTATTCTTTAAAAATAAAACATTTGAAAACATGTTATAAATAATTTATATGGAAGAGAAATATTTCAAATATTGTAGAAAGATACATTTCTGTATCACATATAAACAACATTATTAATATTTCTAAAATAAATAATGGAAGAAATAGAAATTAAATATGTGAATGAAATTCCTAGAAATATGAGATGAATATATATTTGGTTCATGAAAATATGATAATATTATTTCCTTTAAAAGAACTTTAAACATAAACAATATTGATAAGAAATGTGATTATAACAAAACATATTTTCCAGTTCAGTATCTCCTCGATCATAAGACCCATAAAATAATAATATCAAATAAAACCTCAATTATTTTGATAATTAGGATATTCGTGACTATTATGTAGCTTTGATGCCCTTAAACAGCTTATAAAAGACCTTTATGTAGCTTTCTCCAGACTAGTACATGATTGTTTCAAATCAAGAGACCTCACAGTGTCCTACTAATGATCTTACGAGCCTCATAATTTCATTCATAGTGCTCTTATACACTCTCGAGGAAGAAATAAGCTCACTTCAAATATTCTAAAATTATGTAAATGGTATTTTTAGTGGCTAATCATTTCATGGAATAGAGGAGGCTAGATTTAAATGGCTGGCCACTTATTTCAAAAAAAAAGAGATGGAGTCAAAAATTGAGATTTTGTTATTTATATTAATTATGTATAACGATGATTGTCACATATCCCACATCATTTTTTCACATGTTTGGGAACATAAAATTATATATACAAGCGACTAGGGAATCCTAGATGAGAAACCCCAGTGTTGGAACACACTATACCCTCTTTCCTAGAACCTTCCACGCATCAAGCTCTCTTCCTAATTCTTATACCATCTTGGTGCTGAACTACACTAAGATTGTGTTATTACATCATATTCTCTTTATCTAATCCATTGGACACATTTTTACACATTAAATTAAATATTTTTACAATTAACAAAAAATTTCATACATACAAAATCTATTTATTTCCTTTCTTTTCCCAAAGTTTTTTTTAAATACAATTACACATATATATAATAAATTAACTAATAATTGGTAAAAATAACCAACAAACTTAAATAAACAATGGAAATTAATTTAAAATTTTTATATATGGAATAATGTCAGTAAATCTCCCCACATGTATATTTTTGTTATTATCAACCATATAATCATTACTCAAATTATAATGGAAACCCATGCTACCTATATTTAAAGTTCCAATAAAAGGAATAAAAAATTCTTAAATGACGAGATGAAATTTTAATCATCACTTAAGAAATTTTATATAACTCCTCACATTTCAAAGAAATAATATCAAACTTTTATTTTAATTTTTCTCATATTAAATGAAAATTATCCTTAAAATCTTCATTCATATTTTAGAATTTATTATTAATGTACATGAAAATTTTTATATACCTTACTTTGAAATAATTTCTATCATCACCCAAGAATAAAAATTTCAACATATTTATACTCATAAAAAAAGTATTTTTTTCAATTAAATAATACTATAATGAATCTAAAATCTCCACCCCATAATGAAAAATATCACATGTAAATATGAGGATATTTAATTAATCTTCAAAAGACTCTCATGTTATGGGTGGGTAGATAATGACGTTGAAAAACATATAAGGATAAATATTAGGTTAACTCCTTTGCATGATTCATGATATAATAAATTTACATTCAATAAAAATATACTATTAAAAGTGACTCAACCCTTTCCCCATGCACAAATTAGTGGTCATAAATGAAAATAAAATAGAATGAATGATTCTACCTCTTACTGTTTTTTCTTCTTTTTTAGAGGTTTCAATTGGTATAAATCTCACACCCTTTCCTAACACTTGGTTGATATACTCACGAAACATGTTTTAGTAGTTATAACAATATCATGGTCAACAAATAATTATTTTTGATCTTCCTAAAAGACAACCCATTTTTTATTTTTTCAATGGTTGTTTCTTTTTAATTTTCTCAAGAGGGTAAAATAAGTAAAAATAATGAAGAATAATAATGAATCATTTCTCAACAAACAATGAAACACATTTATTATTCACAAAAATTAAATATATTCCCTTACACCACCAACAACCTACCCCCCACACTTATATCAATGAAAATCATTCAAAAATACATATGGTAAAGGTAGAAAGGAAAATATTAGATTTTAATGTGGCTCTTCCCTAAAAAGGTAATTTGTTGATTCTATAGAATAAATTAAGATTAAAATGACAAGATGGGTCTTAATGATATGGATAATAAAAATAAAATTACTCAATCATTTAAAAATTTCCACCGTATGATCAATGATTTGAAAATATATAAAGAATATTCTAGAAGGAAATAATTCCCCAAGAAACTCTAATGAAATATAGTTATAAATAATGATGGAAGATGTCCGAATTGTGTCGCCTGGAGAACCGTTGTCGCCATGCCATCCCACAGGGAAGCTGATGAAGAAGTGAACACTACGCGAAGCTGAAGGAGAACCTGATCTGATCCCTCACCACCGCAATCAAAGTCAGTCATCATCTAAACCATGATGCTCAAAACCCTAGAAAGGGAGATGCTGTAGCAGGAGAGCCATAGCCGAAGCCGCGACTGGACTCCCATAAACCACAATAGTTATAGTCTTTAGGCTCGATCCCACATCTTTAGATCTCATAATATGATTATGATATAAAGATCCACATCTCATATTTTTTCAAATTCCAAATTTTTGGCACATTTAGTAGTAGAGAACCCAAATGATTGTAAAATTAACTCATGAGTCATCCATACCTGAAAAAATACAATCGCTATTTAGATGTGGGTTTTTTTTTTAAATTCTAAATTGATCGCTTCATGCTAATCAACCGTCTATTCTAGTTTTTATTTATTTCTAGTTGATGTTGGAGGTTTCTCTTGATCTCCAGGATCTCATTATGCATGCTTCCACTATTTCAATCTTATAATTATATAATTATATAATTATGATCCCTAATTTCACTTATCTTCTTCATCTAAAATTTCCGCTTCTTACTCCTCATCTAAACCTATAATGATAATGGAATCTACCATGGAATCATAAGATTTTTTTTCATCTGAAGTTACCTTAGATTCAACCTCGAACTTGGATCCTCCTTCAGATCTCTCTTCTTGTTGTTCTTTGAATTTGGCATCTTCATTGGCTTGTTCCATTCATTCCTTAACATCATTTTCCATGTTTTCAAGATGCTTCAATTCCGTATTGAATGTTTCCTTAGTGTCATGAATAATTTTCTTGTATAAACCAAAATTCAATTGATGAACCTATATTTGGGGTTTCACCTCCCATACTAGGCTTTGGAAATTCTTATTTAGTACATCAATTTTTTATGATAAGTGATTTATTTTAATTTTCATTCATATATGGGGATTCTTATGAAATTTTAATTGTACAAAAACTATAAAAACCCAATCTTAATTTTTTTTCAAATAAGAATAAAATTCTAAAATAAATTCCATAAACATAATAGAGGGAGGGTATAGATTTTTTAAACTATTAAACTAAGGATTTATTCACCATGTATCCAGTAATTGTGCTAAAAATGTCGTCAGGGAAAGAGTGTTTTCAATACCTATGGCATTGGACTAGTTTATTATTTAAAAAACGAGTCACACAACCTAAGCCTACTATGTTCCATAAAATATATGATTCCTAAGGTTGAACCCACAAATACTCATTAAAAAACTATTGTTTAACATTTAAGACTCATTGACTATGATGAAATAAAATATAACTACTTTCATAGTGTTTTAAACAACTGAAGGAAAAAAAATAAACTCAACCCACCAAGAATATCCTATGTCTATTCATGAACTATTGGATGTAAAGGATTAATTTTCAATTGTTTTTTCACTGAATTTAGGTGTAAGTGAACCCCTGGTCCGAGAGAACACACACACTCTAAAACATTCCCCTTTTTAATGGTCGTGGACTTAATTTTATTAGTAAAAGGGTTAAATTAAGCAATTATTTAAATGTATAATTCAACATACATAATGTTTATATATAAGGACTATCTGAAGAAATTTCATTACATAACTCTCTCTTAATTAATATGTAATGGTAATATGTAGGAAAAAATAAGTATAATTATAGAAGAGAATTGAAATTATATTATCAAAGATGAATTAAATAGAAAACTACACTCACACAAGATAAAATACCTTTTCCATTATATGTATAATCCCAAAATAAGTCACCCACTCAGGCTATTAATGAGAGATTGATAAAAATAGTAGAAAATTTAATCAAACAGAAAGGTGAATAAGAATTTTTTAACGCCCTATTACACCATCACTTCCAGATCAAGTTGGGTTCTCTTTCCCGCCTCTATTCCCCTTCCATAGTAGGCTAAAATCACTTATTTAATAGTAAAATTATATCTTAGAGGGTTTATATATATTTTAGATATCTTATTTTTGTTCTCCATATCTTTATTAATTCAAATTTGAAATCTATAATCCTTGTCTATGTGAAACAAAATCTGGACGTAGTATCCTTAATTTATTTCCACTAATAATAAAGTCAAAAATATATAATCTGGATAAAATTATATTGAAATATCTATAAACCATGATAGAGTTGGGTTCACCATAGGAATTTTATCAATATATCTTCAATGAAAACCATTACACCATTCCAAAGTACTCAATATCTGTAGAATAGGAAATCCCAATCCATCTTAAAACATTCAAATTGTTATACCCAACTAACTATGATAATCACATTATCCATTTTCTATATAATTTTTTTTAATCTATCCCCATAAAGTTTTAATTCTAACCACCATATTAAATGTTTCACCATTTTAAATTTAAACTATTATTATGAGACACTACATATCCTCCTACAATATAGCATTGACTATTTCAACCTTTAAAAATCTCATGTCTATCACCTCATAATGCCATAATAACAATTTCATAAAGCTTTCACTGACCATTTATTTTATTATAAAAAATCATTTATGTAGTAGATCATTCATAGTTTCCTCTATGATATCTTAAAATATCACTAGCTATTTCAAATTTTAATTCTTCCTTTAAAACATGGGAAACCCCACCACTATGCATTGCTCATTGATTTCTTTAATATTTCATGTAGGCATATACCCTTATATAGATCTGTCATGACCTTTTTGAAGGTTATTAAGACTCTTAAATAGCTTAGGATAACCCTTATGTAGCAAAGTAATTTACCCTATTTCCTTTTTGTAACATTTATTTATCATTACCCATCCATAGAATGGAATTGATGTAGCTTCCATACCCTTACACATCTTGTATAACACCTTCATGTATCTTGATCCAGACCCTTAGAAAACATTCTCAAATCTAAAAATGTCACAATAGCTCCAAAATGATCATATAATATTTTGTATTTCTTGTATAGTTATCTTCAATATTCTCGAGGGTTATGATAGTTCGAAATTGAGCTTCTCAAATGATGTCCATGATAGTTTCTATAGGATACTTCCTATAAGGAATGGTGGAGGCATGAAATAGAAGGGAGACAGAATTCAGTCAGATAGAGGAGATGTGGACACTAATCTATATGATGTTGTTTATTTTAATGATGTAATGTTTTGATCGTCTTTCACCACACTTCATTTTTTGAATGTTTGTGATCTTCAATTTATATAAATAGGTGATGGGTTGAGATAAGATAAGCATCCCTTATGTCGAAGTACTATAAAACCTCCCACCTAAAGCCTCTCATGCATTGGGTTGTCCTCATTATATCTATTCCTTGTTGGTGTTGACCCATGCCAAAATCCTTTTGCATACATGTTCTTCTACATGACCTTTACATTTCCTATATTTTCTACCTAAAAAAACACATTTTCCCCCTTCATAAAAATTAATCTATAAAAATCTTATATGTATTTGTTTATTTTTTTCCAAAATTATTTTTTAAAAACATAATACACATAAATATAACAAATCAATTAATAATCGGTAAAATTATCATATTAAATTAAAAAATTATTAAAATTGAACTTAAAAAAAATACATGCATGACATGACGATATGATCTCATAAGAGAAACATAACTATATATCCAGAGTTCATTAGTAATGGTTACAAAGTACCTATACCCCCAATTGATTTTTTTTTGTATTAGTACATATTTTTCACCTTTCATAAGATATAATATCCAACTTTCCCTCTCAAATTTTCTACGAAAAAGATTTTTTGGTTATTTTTTAGTTAAACTATATTCATATTATTCAAAAAAATATATCATAGTAGAATAATTATAATAATCTATCACTATGGATAATTTAAATGAATTTCTCATTTACATGCCCAAGGAGAAAATATCAAATATTAGTGGTATGAGAATCATCCTGGATCATCATATGTTAAATATCATTGATGAAATTATCTATATCTAAAATATAGGGACAATTCACCGTATTACACAATCCAAAAAAACATTACAATATATATATATATATATAAGTACTATTATTCTAACTCATAAATGATGACCTTTATCCAAAAAATATTTTGAAATATAATTTCTATTTATGGACTAATAATTTTAACAGTTATCCAATTCTATAACTAATTTACAATATACAATTTCATCATAACTGAGTTACCATTGTGGAAACTCATTTCTCATTTCCAATACATAGTTCGTCTTCACCCTCAATTTATTTTTTCATAATTTTAAGTAAGTTTCTATCATTAAAAATGTGTTATGTTAACCCATTATATGATATCCATGAGTTAAAATTAGAGATATATAATTATATAACATTCAAATCGATATACTCATAACCCTTATCCTTGAGTAAACTTTCCAAAATTAAATATCAATATATTAAATTATAAATCCAATCAATAAAAAATCTCAAAATTATATTCAGGTAATATGATATAATATAAAATAAGACTTATTTATTGGGTGAGTATCATCCACTAAATCAATTAAACAAGGACTTTTATTTAATGTATACTTAATAAAATGATGACACCATGCATTAATGCTACTAGTTGTCCGAGATATATATTTTCAAATATTTTGATCCGACTTTAGTGATCATCTAAAAAATTAGTTTTGAATTTCACCATTCTAATTATATCATATATTTTTTTTAACAACCATAAATTTTATGAAATATTTTTTCCAAATAAATTTAATTTCTTAGATAGATTTCATTACAAATAACATCGAGTTTAAAAAAAACCACAATATACTAAAAATTTGTTTTATTCAATTTGATAGTTATAATTTACCCATTAAATAAAAGGGTTTCAATTTGACTATGAAAATTATTAAATATTAGTTGTTTAAAACTATATAAAATAAACTTATTGGTTAAAAATTGACTATAAATTAAAATAAAAATCATTTTAAAGTAAAAGAAAAATATTTCTGGAAATTCTTTTATTGTGCATGTAATGTGTTATTGTATTAATAGATAAAATTAATAAAAATTGGTGAATGATTTTAATTAACCTTATATATTATATATTCACTAATTTCTTATCATTTGCTTAATATTTTTCTACGCATGGGATAAGAATTAATCTAGGTTTATTCTTAAAAACTATAATTTTTTAAAAATTAGTTACATCACATTTTGTTCACTCTTTGTAAAATTAATTTTCACTAGTTTTATAAAATTTATTTGAAAAAATAAGATAAATTTTAAATAAATATTTAAAAATAATAACATATTAAAATTTTCATTATTTTTTTAAAAGATTAAATTTTCATTGAATATTGAATAATACTTATTTTAATTAATATTATCATTTCAGTTAAAATATTACAATAGTCATTTCTTATTGAAATGGATTTAAATATAAAATTTATTAAACTATTTTATTATTATTCAAATTTATATCATTATAGTTATTTTCATGTCTAATTTAGATCTACAAACCTTTATACTGTAGAATCTTTTTCTTTAGAAACCCACTTTTTCATTATTGTCCTGGATTTAATTTTGAATTAAATTCAACCCCTTCTTGATATGAATTTTTAAAATATGTTCCATATTTTTTATCATAATAATTAATATTATTTTATAGATTAAAGTTAATTTTTTTTTCATAATGAATTGTTAAAATAGTAAAAAATTAATCATCATACTTAAGGTTGAAACGTGATTTTCTGTGTTACATGCTCTTGTGTTAAAATGATTTATCCACAAACATAGTATATTTAAATTGATAAAATTTATTTCATATTTAGAATAATATTATCCAAATTTTATAATAATTATAATTTTAGTTTTAGGATTTATTGTTAAATTACCTTTTAAAAAAAAACTAGTTACAATGATGAAAACATAAATTGGAAAAGTAAACTTACTGGTTAAAGGAATAACATGTTTAACACAAGTGTATTTTTTATACATAGGGGTTTTATCAATAATATAATTAATCTAATACATTTTTTATGAATGTTTGAGTCAAATTACTTTAGTGTGACTTCCAATTAATGAATGGGTTTCGGTAATTACAAATATACCACTCATATTCACTTATGAAATGGAATCGTCTCTCCTATTTCTTTAACACTTCGGAAAATTTTTGGTTTGTAAAAAAAATTCCCACATCCCTCTATTAATTACCTTTAATTTTCATACAATATTTTTTTTTTATAAAATCCTATAATTAAGGCTTTTGTTGAAAACCCGAAGAAGTTGTCTAAAAAAGAGGTATTGTTCTTAAGAGAGCATTTTTGTTTTATTTCTTCGTCCACCTCATCCAAAAGTTTATCACCTATTATGAAATAATAAAACCAATATATTAAAAATAATAATACATTTTTATATAAATTTCATTATATATATCCACCTCCTCTTCCATCAAATTGGAAAAAAACTACCGATCGTCTGTACGGTAGACTACCGCCTCACAAACAAATGTAAATCATTTTCTGTCACTAACACCCATGGATGGATGTAATCACTGATTTCGATTAAATATATATATATATATATATATAATATATGTAATAATTATACAAAAATATTTATAATATCACCTATAACGTTTTACCTTTTAATATGTTGAAAATGATAACGTCACTCACGCAAACATGTGGACTACCACCTCCACAAATATTAGTGATATATTCTTTATTTTATCTTGAAATGGATGGTAATAATTATATATCAAATAAATACATATTATATATATTATATAAATTTTATTCAGATAAATTCGAATTATTATATACATTTATTTTATTCCATTAATCAAAAAAATGGAAACAATGTCCATGAATACTTATAGCCTATCACCTCCACGAATGGTGTAATTAATTTTTAAATAAATAATTTTTTTGAGTTAATATAAATATGGATATAATTATTTTAAATTATATTTATGTCATGGTTACTATTCTATATATGTGTTAAATGTAATCATTTGAAATGTACCACAAATACTAATCCAAAAATACATGAAAAACAAAACAGTTATCACCTTAAAAAGATATTTTAATAAAACATTTTTAATAAAAAGATGGTGAAAGGTTATAATTAAAAAAATATAAGGTATGAAATATATTATTATTATTTTAATATATTTACAATAAATATATCTTTATTAAAAGGATTTTTATATGTGGTGTATATAATTCCCAAAAATTTGTTTTATGGTGATTATTATAAAATTTATTGGTATTTAAGTATCCATATATTTTTATTTATTTCATTAGGCTTATGATTCAAAATTTTCCAAAGTTGCAAGGGAGTTATGTTTCAATCTCAATATTTATTGAGATTTTTTTACTATGCTTCTATTGATGAAATTCATTTATCTATGTCTAAATAATTTCTTAATTCATATTATAATCCGTAAATTTCTATAAAATACATATTTTTCTTCCATTTTACTCTTTTTTAATAACTAAATATATAAAAACAATATTTTAAAAGAAAAATGACATCATTTCCCTCTTCAGTCGAAAATATGTTCTCTTCCATGTCCTTGTTTTCTTAAATATTTTTAAGAATATTTTTAGTGCACTAAAATGTTTGATTGTTTCATTTTTTAAAATTTTTTATTTAAAAAATAGAAGGTTTATTCTCTTAACATTTTCAAAATGATGTACTTTTTCACATTTTTTACAATAATATAAAAGGAATATTTTAATTTTACTTGTATCTAATAAATAGAATTTTCATTCATCATGAACAATAATTTCATTTAATCATCCTATATATGTTTCTAATTTTATTTTCGAATAAAATTGTTTCCTTAATATTAGGGATATCTTTGACTTTAATTAAGTGATTTTAAAGTAGAAAAAGTATATTTTTCTTATGAAAATTTTATGATCTTTTTATGGAATATCTATTCATTAAAAACAATATTTTTTGGTGTTTCTTATGTTATAAAGGGAATATAATCCAATGGTACCATTATAATTCTTTATCCTGATGGGTTATTATTGTAATGTTGATATTTGTATGAAACCCAAGCAATTTCCACGGGTTATGCTATGATATATTTATGAAAAGTTTATAAATCCCATTTTCTTTGAATGGGTTCTGATATGATGAAATGATTTATAGTTAATGATTTTATGGAACAAAATCTATAGTTATCATTATGTCATTAGTGGTAATATAATTATATTACCGTATAATTCATTTGGTTAATTATTATATCTCATTTGATACTTATGGGAAAATAGTAGATGTTCTGGATTCTATATGGGAAACAAGTCATCGTTCTTGATATTGTTTGGGAAGCTAGTTTATGTGCATGATCCACTATAGGTAACACGTGTTGATTCCTATTCCATTATGAATTTATGGTCTTTATAGTTAACCTTAACATATGAAATATTTTTTATACATATTGAGAGGACCAGTTTGGGATATACCTAACACTGAGAGGGGGGGTGAATCAGTGTTGGGGACTTTTTAAACCAATTCCATCTTTTTTCCTTGTACCTATAGACCTATTAGGATCTTGATTCTCTTATTCTCTTTTCCCAGTCGCATGAAATAATAGAAAGTAGTAAAGATATGCACACGATATTTTTACAAGGTTTTCCACTCAATAAGAGTAGCTACGTCCTTTCCATGCATGGGTATGACCACTACATGGATTCTCCATTATAATGTGATATTATTTTACAATGGAATGTCTAGGAAAACAATCCTCTAGCCAGTGTGAGTCCCTACACTTTGAAGGGGGGTGTGAAAAAATCCTCTTACCTGGACTGGTGATGACCTAGTCCAACATGCATCCTATAACTGGTTCTTTATACTGCCTATAGAGACAATCTCTTACAGCCTCTAGCTGGTTCTTTATACTGCCTCTGAAGACAGTCTTCTCTCTGCTAAAAGAGTTTGCAACACCAAAAGAATCTTACACCTGTTGAGAACTATTGGTTGTCACAGTGCTACTTTGTTCTTCCTCTATTCAATTATTTCATGCCTAGCAGCATGCAGGTAAACAACCACTTCTTTCTCTGCAGCAAACCTGAAAGCTGCACAATCTTCTTCCACTTGTTCTTCAGTGCAAAACCAGCTACACTGAGATCGCTTCTGCTTCTATCTGCTGGTATCACAAACTCCCTTTGTGATTATCAGAACAATGAAGACCAGCTCATCTTAGCATCATCAGAATTAAACTGCCATGAATAATTGTCAGCCTTCAATTGGGAATAGTCTGTTCTTATTCTTCTCTTCTTTCTCTTTGAAACAATATTAATTACAGTGTCTCAATCTCATTCTTCAATTCTCAATACCAACACAAGAGTGTATTGGTATACTAACTTCTTCCTTGGTTCAGATATGAATTCAGTTTCACATCTTGTTATTCTTCACTTCATAGTGCACATCGATAGTGTTAAACACTAGTCGTGTGAGTGCGGTTCAACTTCTCTTTGTGAAACCGAATGGTTCACAGTTGTTTCTTCTTCACAAAGCTGCTTCGAGAGTGCTATGCACCTATCGAAGGACTGCAGGGCCCTCAATTTTTTCACGCACCCTTCTAGGTGGCTTGAACGTAAAATTCAATCCTTGCGCGTAAAAACACCTTTTCGCGCGAAAACCTTTTTTTGTACAACTCTTATTTTTCACGCAGAACTTCCTATTTCGCGCAATAGTTCCTTTTTCGTGCAACACGTCTTCTTTTTGCACAATACTCTATACTTCAATTTTTCTACATGTCAGAGCTCGGGATTTGTCAAGTGTCGAGACTCTACCAATTAGAGGGGGTCACCTCATATTTATAGGCAGTTTGGACCCTGCGTGTAAAACCCCTTTCTACGCGTAAAACTGTCTCTCAATTCTTGAGATTATGCCCACCTTCCTGGATTTTTCGTGCACCTCAGGACTTTTCCATTTTTCGACTATCCAATCAAAATACACCAATTGCATGAAAAATTCTACACTGTATTCCATATTGTGCAAAACCACAATATTTCCCATGACATCATATTTTGTGCACTGCTCCAATCTTTCGCGCATTTCATGCCTTTTCCATTTTTCATCATTCTAAGCATGAAGCACCAATTGCACGCAAAATTCCACAGCGCTTTCCATATTGCACGCAAAACCAATATTTCGCGCAACCTCTTTTTCGCGCATGCGGACCAATTTTTCGTGCAGTCCATGCCTTGGCCATATTTTCCTTTGCTGGACTTGGAGCTCAACTTGCGTACAAAATTCTAAACTGCATTCCATATTGTGCGCAAAATTACCTTTCACGTAACCTCATTTTTTACGCAATGATCCATTATTTCCCGCACCTCATTCCTTTTCCAAATTTCGAGCTTCTGATCTCAAAAAACCTTTTGCGTGGAAAACATCATTCCTCTATTTCGCGCATCCCACAGATATTTCGTGCAACCCACTACTATTTCGTGCACCACTTTATTTTTTCGCGCAACCTGCCTAAATTTCTGCGCACTCCATGCCTTTGTCATTTTTTGATGTTCTGACCCTGAATCATTCCTTTCATGAAAAAATATAAACCATATTCAATATTTCATGCTCCATCCATTGCCAAACACATTTCTTCATCTCCGGTTTTTCAGGACCTAAAATTTGGTAAACACTGGAAAACGGTGCCACCTTAAACTGTGCTTTTCTGCCGTCCGCAGATTGTCTATTGCTTTGTCATTTTATCTATTCACTGCTTCCCATAACCATTCTTTTACCCTTCTCATGAATCCCACTATCGTGATATTTATCCATTGATAGATCATCTTTAGCATCGTCAGAGTTAGAATGGGAGCTACTGAAACATCTCATCTTCCAACAGCATCATTCCTTCCAATCAAAACTGTATATGACTGACATCATCATTTATCCCCGTTTCTTTCATAAGTCTTACATCACAAGTTCTCCTGACTTATGATATTTGAGAAATACATATCAGCAAATCATCGTCTAGTTTTATACAATGTGGAATGCATGGCTACCTCAGAATGCCAAGCCCTTCGACATACTCTCTTCTTCTTCAACCATCATTCTACACATCATGAAAATCATATGATTCTATTATTCAAGTAAGCTCATGCATGGTTTTCATGCAGTTATGATGAATTGCATGGTCTTCTTCATATCCTCATTCTTCTTCAATCATCCTTAGATGGATGATCCCTCACCATTCTTCATTGTTGAGAAAAATGTGTCACCTTTGACACAAGTTCTTTGAACATAGGATCATATCAACAATTGTCTGATTTGCTTCATAGAGAATTTCCCAAGTATGATATTAAATGCTATGATATCATAACAATTCTCCAAGCATCCTCACTTCATCCAATCTCTATTAACTTTGGAGTCCCTCTTTAACCCCTTCTTCATTTTTACCAGCATTGACAACTATTGACAACAAATAAAATCTTCATACACAAAGTGGTCCAAACACATATTATGTTTCCACACTTTTATGAAAAGGAATTATGTTTCATGATTAATTTATGATGATTTATCACTCATATGATTCATGAATTTTTAATGATAATTCTTTACTTCATGACTCATGTTTTTGACCCATTCTATTTTGGGTATAAAATTTTTATGTTATATTCATTGTATCATTTCTTATTCTTATCTTATTCTATGATAAAATCATTTATTGATGTCTCCAAGAATGATAATCTGATCTCAGACTTTCTTTTGTTCCCTTTCCCCATGTTATGAAGAAAGGTTTATAGTATGGTATGTCTATTAATAATACTATATTGGTATATATTTATGTTATATATTGAAGATATTTCATGGAATAATATGATTGTGTACATGGTCTCCAAAGACACCAATCCTTTATAATCATCATGCGTGTATTTGTGAGATATATAAAATAGTAATTAAAAAATATACAGTTTTTATACTTGAAAAACCCATGTGTTATAGTGGGTATCCTAGAATGGGTTGGTTAACCTTATGAATATAATATGGGAAAACTTTAGTGAGAACACTAAGAAGAAGTAGAAGTACAAAAAAATTCTTGAATTTGGGTTATAGATAGAGTGAGTAGTTTCATACCAATTACATACTTTTAGAGATACTATAAGTGGATGTGGTTTCAAAAAACATTATAACTTGGGGTAATAAATATTATAATGGTTTATTAGGATTTGACTCGATTATCAGCCAGTGCAATACAATAGGTCTTGCTAGACACCTGTATTGATACTCTTGGGGAATATGTTTTGGAAATTCACAAAATCCACCAAAAATCATGAAGGATATGAATAGTTTTTTTTACCATGAATGGCCATGGATAAATCTATGGTTTCATATATTGAAAATATTGTGTCTTTATTTATAAATCCATTGAAATAATTTTCCTTATTGATCACTCTGATCATGAATTCTTGATGGTCTTGCTAAACATTTTTAAGATACAATGGTATTTTTGTTGTGGTAATAGGTATTATAAAATGATTAAGTACCCTATTTGAGCTTAGAAATATCTTGGGGAATGCTAATTTATATACTCAATGATTATTAACATAATTGTATGTTAAAACCCCTAATGATACTTTGATCATATCTCAAGTGTGTGAGTATTTTCCAGTTGATGGTTATGGGACTTTGCTTATTAAAAATGTCATTATTTTCCATTTAATTGAATTTGATCGTATTAAAGACATTGATTACATTACTCTACATAAATAATAAATCAAATTTTGAGGAAGGAAACTCATGTTTGATATTCTAAAAAAACCTACGATCATCTTCTAGTGAAATGAGAAGTCTGAACTTCCAATGGAAACTGAATCCATTGTATGGGTCTTGAATCCTATATATAAGGGGATTTTATCGTAGAGGGTGTGGGAGAAAATAAAATTCAAATATATTCATACTGTATATGATTTTATTGATGTCTTTATATAATTGTTTCCCAGTATTCTATTGAATCATTATATTGAGTTTTAAATATAATTTAGAAATAGTACCACACCTATTCAAAAATACCCTATAGGATGGTCCTAATGGGGTTGTAGGAATTGAAAAAGATAGTCCATGAGAATATTGATGAGGGACTCATTCATCCATGTTTTCACCTTGGTGTGAACCTGTTTTATTATTAAGATAAAAGGTGGATTGATGTAACTCTATATTGATTATCATGAAATGAACAAGATCACAATAAATAAAAATGATCATCTACATCAAATTGAAGAATTATTTCATCAACTATATTTTTATAGTTAGTTTTCAAAGATTAACCTTTACTCTAGATGTCATCAATTCATGGTAAAGAATGAGGATATACTCAAGACAATATTATATTGAAGTTATGGAGACTAAGAATTTATAGTGATGCCTTTTGGTCTTACTAATTTCAAATATATCTTATATTATTTAATGAATAGAGTCCTTAGAGATTACCATGAACATTTTTTGGTAGTTTCTATAGATGATATTTTTATATATTCACTGTGAAAGAAATATCATAAATATAAAAATAGAATTTTATTGAAGAGAATTCCAATGGATAATTTTCATGGAACATTTACAAAGATTGAATATTTTATAAAAAATGTGTCTTTTTTTATTATGAAATATCAAGAGAGGGTATTTCTATTGATCCATGAAAGATGTAATTTATTGAATTTTTTTCGAAATCCACCACTTTAACTAATATATAACACTTTCCTGCTTTGTGAAGAATATTATCGATGGTTTGTTGATAATCTCATATGAATATGTAATCCACTCATAATGTTTACTTGGAAGGGATCCAAGTGTCTTCTGAAAAAATAAATATGATGAAATATTAAATGAACTAAAATAATGTTAGTCAGTGCATCTATTCTTACATTAAACTACAATGGAAAAGGGTTTGTACTCTACAATGGTGCATCGAAGAAGGTTTTTCATTATTTTCTCATATATATTATATTCTTATAGCATATGCCTCATGAAAATTGATGGTTCATTATCAAAATTACCCAACTCACAATTTGAAGTTAGCGGTGTAAATTTTCAAAATAAAGATATGAATTCATTATATTTTAGGGTAAATGTGTGATATATATACTGATTATAAAATTATAAAGTATATATCTACTCAAAAAGAGTTGAATATTTTCTAGTGAAAATGGTTGGAGCTGCTTAATGATTATGAGTTTAAAATACATACCATCATGGGAAAGAGAACAAGGGGACCGATGATTTTAGTTAAAAGGATCTTGCTAGCTTATCAATGATGAGGATGAAAAAAGATTCACTATTTGTTTTTTTTTCTAATGATGGATCTAAAATTATTCAAGGATGGGGAAAATATTATCTTTCCCATATAGGTATTAAAAAATCTTTCCAAGTGAAGATTAAAGATCCGCAAAAGGAAGATATATAACTAAAAATATAAGTAGAATGTTTCTTGAGAATAAATTTAATTTTTATAGATTGTAATGTTCAATAACTGTGTATGTGTTTAATAAATATTATATTTAATAAAGGATTTGTTTGATGATGCTCATATTTCTTCATTATCTATTCATCTTATAATTACAAAGATATATAGAGATTTGAAACAATATTGTTTTGTGGGAAATGATAAGAGAGATATTTCTGAGTATGTATCATAGTTATTGGTATATTATCATACAAAGGATGAGATAAGTCATTCTATGGGGATGTTACAACCATAACCCATAACAAAATAGAAATAGGAAAATGTCACTACAAACAATGTAATCAAACTACCAAAAATATCTAAATGACTAATGCTATTTGGGTTTTACATTATTAAAATTAAGTGTTAGTGAAAAACACTAATATTAGAGAATATTTCATTTTAGATAATATTTCTAGGATATTAATTAATGAAGCGGTAAGGTTTCATTGAGTGCCAAATTCTATTGTATCTGATCAGAATATGAGATTTACCTCAAATTTTTCACAAAGTCTTCAACATTCCCTATATATAGGGTTATGTTTCATCACTACATATCTTCCTCAAGAAGATGATTTTACTAATATAACCATTCAAACTATAGAGGATATTTTGAGATATTGTTCTAAAAATTTCAAAGGTGGTTGGGATTATCTTATTCCACTAGTTGAGTTTTCAAACAAAAATAACTTTCAATCAAGCATTCAGATGGACCCTTATAAATTCCTTTATGGAAATATGTGTAGAACATTAACATGTTGGGATGAATTTAGAGAAATAAATATATTTTCTCCTGATATAGCTGCTAAAATAGTAGTAAAGGTTAAATCAATTCAGCAACATTTATATTTTGGACAAATTCAATATAAAATGTATGATGATAATCATGGAGGATATTTCAAGTTTGATGTTAGTGATAAGTTTGTTCCTATGAACTTATCCATGGAAGAAGGTTGTGATATTTTGGATGAAAAAATGTTGAGCCCTATGTATATTGTGACTTTAAATATTATTGATCAAGTAGGGATTATAGTTTATCCCCTTCCTCTTACACCTAACATCCTTCATGTTCATGATATATTCCCTTTATCTCTCTTGAGAATTTACATATCTAAACCTTCACATGTACTGAACGCATAAGACATGCCACTGGATCATGAAATTTTATAGGAGGAACAATTTAAGGAGATTCTGAATTTTAAATAGAATATTTTATGAAAAAGGACCACTCACCTACTCAAATTTTGTGGGGAAACCCCCAATTATTGGAAGCTATATAAGAACCAGATGTTATGATGTGATTAAAGTATCCTCATTTATTTGTATCAATGTAATATAATATTAAGGTTAATATTCATTTTTAAAGGGATATTATATAACATCCTCAAACATTCACTCCCAGATCTAGTGCCGAAAACATAATAATTTCATTTCTAGATTTGAAACTGATAAATGTGACCTAAATATTTTCTTCAAAACCTAACGACATAAAAGGAAAATATTTGATCACATACATATCTATAATCCTTTTAGGTTTAGTGTTTTAGAGAATTAGGAAAATCTATTATATAAAAAACACTCATGGTTTCAATAGAGTATTTTTTTCACTATGAATAGATTTTAATATTCCATATTGGGTAATCATTACCATCTATATGAAAATATTCTAGAAATAATTCATTAATTTACATTATTGATATCATAGGGGGAATGAATCATAATGTGGGTGATCTCAAATTCTCAGTAAGGGTAAATATAGTAATTAAAAATTTAATGTCAACAATGAACACAAAAAGAACATAAGAGTATAATAAAATAATCAAATTTCATTCACATAACATAAGATAACTCATACCTTTCAAATATGGATCTATAAACATGTGGAATTGAATAAAGCTTTAATTATTTAAAGAGTCATGATAATCAATAATCATGATCCATGTAATATCAATATTTACCAAAGGAATCATAAATTACCATATAATGATTTAATAAAATTAGTTAGTATCTTAGAACATTATCTTTATAATACTCATAAAATGGAATAACCAAACGGTCGACTACAATCTCCATAGAACCCAATGCATTTGTGCAATATCATTGACCCATCTATCATTTTGTTAAAATTTAACCACTCATCTATAGTGACTAACATAACCACTCTTCCTTTGTAAATAACATAACCAATCATCCATGGTTTATAAAGGAACCACCAGTCTTTATAAGAAATTCCCATGAACCATAATATAGTCATAAATTATGAAATATTTAATTTGTATCAGAAAAATCATATAAAAAATCAATATTCCTTTCATTACATCATTAACCTTTTGAAAAGAAATAGATTCTATGAGAATCTCATGAAATATTCATAATCTATCTATGGAAAATATAAATATAGTTTCATTTCAATATATCCTAGTGGGACAAAAGAAACAAAAAGTGTTGATGATGTTGATGAATAGAAATTCCATTAAATGATATGTAAAAACATTGTTGAGAAAATTAAAATTTTCTCTTTGAGTAGCATCAAAGGATGTCATCTTAGTTGGAAAATGATTTTGAAAAATCACAAAGATCATTTCTTTATGAATGTATTATTTACATTTGGAAAACACATATTTAAAATTTAATTGTTTTTCAAACATTAATGTAATCATTTTACTTATAAATAAAATTTTAACCATAATAATTAATCTTCAAAAAATTCAATGTTCATGCTGGAAGGATAATCCATTCACGATGTAAATGTTTAAAATAAAAATTGTATTCAAACATTTTGTCAAGGGGGTAAATGTGACAATATTATAAAATGTTAATAAATTTCCTTTTAAAACCAATTTAAATTATTTTAAAGGATTCTAAAAAATATATTGACAAAATAATTTATTTATAGAAAATAAATAATTAAAATATGTTTGAGAACATTGATATGAAAGTGAAATATTTTCGATCTTAATGAAAGTTACAAGATCAATATCAGTTAATTTGTTTCATATATCTAAAAAAGTATAAGAGAAAGTGAAATTAAACATTAAAACCACTTTCAAAAGTATAGTTTAATAAAACTGATGTGGTTTAGGAAAATAAGATCATATTATTTTCTCCAAGACAACCTTCAACATAAATATTGGTCGGAGTGGATACTCTATAGGGGGGTGAATTGAGTTCCAATAAAAATTTCTGTTAAAAATATTTCTCTTAAAATCCACTAAGTTAAAAACAAAGTTAAACTGTAGTGAATCTATACAAAGTGTAAATGTTCAATCTGTTTCTCAAATATTGATTAGGTCTCAGTTGACTTAATCTGAAGATTAAATTAACTTTTGAAACTAACTTACAGTTTTACAATAAGTATAAACACTTGAAAATTTAACTATCAAAGTAGTTTTAAAATAGTTTTGTATTTCTAAGTAATAAATGCGGAATATGAAATAAATATATAGTATACTTATAGAATTAAATTAAAATGCACAACAAAAATAACCAAGACATTCAGTCTCAAGCAGAGACTTATTCCTCTCAACAATTTATATAAATTGATCCACACACTGGATCGGGGGTAAACAGAAGTACACTACTATCTAGATCCCATGACCTCTACCACAGTTCTTTGTGGGAAAAACAAACATCATCACATAGGCTGTTCATGTCTTACTCGACCTCTACCACTATCCACAGTGAGAAACAAAGGGTTCTAAAGTTTGAGTGAGGATTTAAGAATCCTCCAGCTTAGTACAAGATTCAGTATGTGTATAGAATAAACAGGGTACACACACAACTAGAAATGTAAATAAAAGAATCACTAAGATAAGTATGATTGAGTTTAGAAATGATTTAGTGATTTGCAGTGCAGATTTGGACTCGATTGGTTTATCAGAAAAGATGCTGAGTCCTTCTCTGGTTTCTTGTTCAGAAAACAGTTTGTCGTTTTCTTCCTTGGTTCCTGGTCTAGTTTAGCAGCCTGAGTGCATGAAATGCTTATTGTAGTTCTTTACTCAAGATGCAGCTTGTGTTCTCTTCTAGAATAAGTTTCTTCTTGTATGTCCAGGATTCTTGGAGTATGGATGTTGACTAGTGAAAAATGTCCACATTTGAATGTTGTTTAGCTCTTGGCTCTTTCACCCTTCGTGTGTCTTCTTAGTTCCTTGATTCTATCTCTTTCAAAAAGTGTATCTTGCATGATATTTTTCTATCCCTTTATAGCTTTTAGCTTCTACAGAAAAGAATAATTAATTTTTTGCATGGATAATTGGTACGGTTCCCTAACATGGAAACAAAGATCATTAAATAACATTAATTGCATTAAAAACATCAAATGTAGCCGTTAGCTTAATAGAAAAATAATATTGAGAGTATAGAGTATAGAGTTTGACTGGTTGGTCAATCATTAGTAGCTCATGTTGGTAAAAGTGTACAGTGTCGTAGGATCTTTAATAGGTATCTCTTTCTCTTGCATTGGTAGCTCTATATAGCAGTTTCTCTCCATTGGTAGCTCTTGCTCCATCGGTAGCTATTGAGCTATCAGTAGCTTGATATATCAGTAACTATTTGTGAATTGGCTCTATCGGTAGACTTCTGTCTATTGGTAGATCTTGTCTGTCGGTAGATATGGTGTGCTTTTTAGTCGGTAGCTCGGTAGACTAGTTATATCAGTAGACTTCCTCATATCGGTAGCTCTGGTTTGTGATTGTCAGTACTCGTATCAGTATGCTTACTCTATCAGTAACTACTGGTAGACATGCACATCGATAGCTCATCTGTTCTGTCAGTATACTTTGTGTCTGCTTACCGGTAACTCTATTTATATTAGTGACCATAGATTATTGGCGACTCTGTCTATCGGTAGACTAATTATATCGGTAGACTGATTACTGGTAGCTCTTTATCAGTAGCTATGTACAGATCAGTAGCTTACACTTATCTGTTTTTATGGAAAACACATCCGATTGGGTTAGAATTATTTCAGAACTTATATAACCATGGATAAACAAAGATTAACATATCTCAGGGATTATTTTAATATTATTATCATCTTGATCACAAATTGAAAGAATTAAAATATTTAAAAACATTAGATTGAGATTATCAAAGTATATGAAAGCATAATTGGGATTATCAAAACAGGTGAGGTCAACAATATCCCCCTTTTTGATAATCACAACATATAAAATTATAGTTTTAAAATAGTGAGAAGTTGTATCAGAGGATATATAATTAAATGCAATTATCTCAGAGAAACACTATGTTATAGAACATAAAGGATCAGAGGTGGAATAAAATTTGATAGTAGCAGAGATAAAATTGAATGTAATGATATCAAAAGTAAAGTTTAGTGGCATCAGAGAGTTAGAGAAAATGGTATCAGAGGATGAAATGTAACAGTATCATAGGAGTAAAGCATGATAGCTTTTCCTTAGATAAAATTTCTCCCCTTTTCATTAATATCTCTCCCCCTGGGTGAATATTTCACCCTCTTTGATACTTATAGAGTATTTCTCCCCCTTTAATTAATATCTCTCCCCCTTTGTGATAATCAAAAAGTGGGAAACAATAAGAAAGAAAATAGCACAATGATAAAGGAAGGAAAGCCAATTGTATTAGATATTGTAAAAAGGTACAGATACATAAAACAAAGTACAATGAATTCCTATCAAACAGTCTAGCCAGTTTTCAATCCACATCCTCAATATGAGATTTTCCTTTGGGAGGAGAAGAGGACTCAGGTGAAGTGGCTGCAAGTGAGTGCTTAGGAATTACAGAAATGATCATAGGAGGCTGAGCCACAGAAACTGATCATGGTGTGTAATGAGGATTCCTTTGTGTGATCATAGGAGTGAGGCTTCGAATTGCTTGGGCAGGAGTCATCTAAACTAGAGAAGTAGTAGAGGCAGGGGCAGGCAAAGCAAGAGGGACAATTACTAGCCTAGCATCAACATGCAGAAAAGGCATCAACAGATATCTGAAATCCATAATTATTCCTCCTCCTCTCTCTATAGCAGATATGAAGTCACCCTTGTTCTCTATAAACTTGTCCAACTCTGGAGTCAATTACCTTATCTTTCTAACTTGTTCTCTGAAAGATTGATTGACAGGAGGCAGCTTCATATTTTCCAACATAAGTTTGAAGTGATTGTTGAGTTGATTTTTGGTGAAAATCTTAGAGAAATAGGAGTCCACCTTATCTTTCACTTCTTTCTGAGAGGCAAATGCTTATCTCATATAGTCTTGGAATATCTTCATTATTTCTATAGATAAATCCCTGGTAGAGATAACAACTCTTCTAAGCTCAGATGAGTCCATAGAACCACTGGTTGAAGCTTGACCAAGCTCCTCCTTCATTACAACTCTAAACTGATTCAAATCCATAGAAGTTTTAAATGCAACAGAACAAACAGAGAAAGATATGGTCTCTTTGATGCTTTTCTTCAACCCACTGATACGATTTTGAACTTGGGAATCCTGGGTTTTAATATGATCTTTCATAGAAGTTTTTAAACGTTCAAACACTGAAACCATATGGCTTACCACACTCTTGACATAGGCTAAGTCGTAGTCTACTTGGGATTTTGAGCTCATATAATATTCCAAAGAGATAACCAATTTCTTTAAAGCGTCAAGATCTGCTTCATGTATAGAAACTTGAGCCCGACAATCTTTAACTTCTTCCATTATTTCTACCATGAAGGTTTAAAAAATACAACCTTGAGAGAGTTCAAATGATCTTTCCAACATAATCATCTCTTCAGCAAAACTGTGCTTCATCTCCGCAACTGAGGCATTAAATGATTATTTCAGCTCATCCTTCAAGGATTCCAGCTCAGACCTTGTGATCATATCGGCAGGTACAACTGCAGTGGGTACTCTTTCAGATGCTTAAGTGACCACTGTGTCAGTCATAATCGATTGAACTGGAGATACCAGAGAAACATCCATCTTATTTACTTCTTCCACAAAACAGTCCTTATTCTTTTTCTTTAAAGTATATAGGTCATGCTTTCTGACCACATCTTCAGGAAATAACTCAGAATCGACATCATAAGTAATCTTAGGTCTATTGAGCGATGCTTCATTATCTGAATCAGGATAGTCTAAACCACAGACTATAAAACCTGGGTCTTCTACCCAATCTTCAATTCCAGTATCCACTTTAACACTTCCAACATTGGTTTGATGCTCCCCCTCAACTGGTGCATCCTCAATTAGGATAACAACATTCTCAGTAACATTCTCAGCTGGTCTTTTATCCTGATGAGAATATTCCACTATCAATTCTTCTTCTGCAACAGCAAGAGAGTCTTCCAAAATAGGCAAGGGAATGTCAACTTCATTTGCATCATTAGTAGGCATTAAGGATTTTCCAATCACTGGAATAAGACTCAAATCAGCTGACAAAGATGCTTCACTCTCAGGAACATCTTCTTCATTCTATATAGAAGCCTCTTCAAAAGCATCTAAATAAGCTTCTTCCTTATATGATTTCTGTTGATCAAGATTTTCAGGAGTTGGGCTAGGAGGTAAGTCAGGGTCTCCTCCTTCATCAGTATAAGACTCTTCCTCTTCTGAATCATCACTGTATTCTGGATCCTCTTCATCAGGTCCCAGACCTGGATCCCTCACATCCTTTGGTGTTCAAGGATGATCCACAGGATTGAATTTGTCATATACCTTCTGGTAATCATTGACCAATTCTCCTCTCCAAGGGTTCCAATTGATCCTCATGTATATTCACACTGTGGATGTGATGAAAAAGTTATTATTCACTACTACTGTCTCATCTTGAGACTCATATACCCCTTTTACTTTAATCATCACACAGATCAATTTATCAAAGAATATGGAATTTGTCTTTGATTTCAGCCTCGTCATATCTTCCATTTGGATCATCAGCAATCTGCATAGATTAACCTTTACACAATGTCTTAATAGGTGCCGAAGATAGATATCTTGATACCTCAAATTGGAAAAGTCTCATCTCCTTGGTATCAAGACATATTGAACGAATTTGAACAACAATCTATTCTCTCCATCCACTTCTACAATAACTACTTGTCTTTGACTTACATCACTAGTCAGCTCCTCCAAAGCAGTCTCATAATCGAAAATATCACTGGTAGGTGGCATGGCTCTCGAGCCATATCCAAATACACCTTCATGTGGGACATTTAAGCACTCAACCCATTCAACAATGAAAACGATATCTCTTTTCCATTCACAAAAGAGGTTACTCGATTTTCATTCTCTGATTTTTCAATGGTTACAAAATCGTAAAACTGTTTCACTAACTTTGGAAAATAGGGACCATTGTTGTTCGAAAAACACTCTACCCATTTTTGATCTTTAAGTACTTTGAGAACTAAGGATTTTCTAGGCAGCAGCCATTCTACACACATCTCCTTTTCAATCACAATAACTCTATTTTGCAGATGAGGATTCACTGTTCGTCTCCCCGACCTAGTTCTAGCAACACTACCACTACCACTTGCTTCTTTCTCGGTCCTCTTCTTCTTTGTTTTCGGCTCAACAGAGTAATCTATGATGGTAGGAAGTTTGGTTTTTTCCATTGCTGGTTCGAAGGATTTAGGGTTCTCTAAGGATTCGGGACCTAAGGTTTGAGGGTTAAGGTTTGAGGCTCGGTGGATTTTGAAGTAGCTCTGACTTTAGTTTTATCATTTAGAAATCATAAAATAATCAAACAAAATGAAATAAAGTAAAAACGATTCAGATTCTGGCAGCAGACAGAAGCTTTAAAACAGCGCACACATCAGTGAGAATTTTACATCGGTGAGGATTATGTAACGCCCCGACCCCAGTTACCCAGAGTCGGTGCATTATTACATAACATTGGCATGATCACAAGAAAGATCAAATCTCGAAAGACCGATTGGTTTAGTAGCCTTGGAAACAGTAGATATATTCATAAGTTTTACATTACATCATAAAATGAAAAACTACTACAACAACATAATGTCTCCATAATCCACACTACTATCCCCTCATAATATCCCTGCAGGTCATTCATAATTTACTTCTTCACATCCTGGGAAAAATAAAACATAGAAAAGGGGTGAGCTCAAATGCCCAGTAAGGATAACAATATAGCGGAAACTTTCATAAATAAGAATAAACATTTAAGGCAATGCATTACTAAAACAAAAGCCTTTTAAAATTGAACTTCAACATGGTATGGAAAAAGTAAAATGAAATAATGCCATTTACTTATTCACATGGATATTCTACTAATCGAATAATCACATGCAAAAATCAATAACCACTTTCATAATGTTGGAATGCATAATGCCAGACTATCATAACCACATAGCCAAGGCCTCGTGCCAAGACTACAAATAAGATTTTGTCAAGGCCTTGTGCCAAGACACTAGTTTGTCTCATGAGACCTACCGATGCATCGAGGAGCTATAGAGGGCTCCACCCGTCACTTATTAAGTCCAATGCATTCCCATATGAAAAGGTTTAAACATAACATAAACATTCGTATTAAAACTAGCATACGAAATGTCAATACTTTCACAATAAACTATGAATGGTATAAAAATAGCACATCCACAGTCAAACATATCACAAAACCTTCAATACAATATAGAAGTTTTGTATCATAATAAATCAACTTCAAATAATCTTAAAATCCATCAAAGGATGTTGACATAGATGAAATCAAAATTCTTTTTAAAGAAATATCTCCTTTTATTTTGAAATCATTTAAGATCCATATAAAATAAAACATTTTCTTTGAAAATATTCTTATAAGCTTGTATGGGAAGCTTCGACGATTTTATAACGGCAGAAAATAACCGCACCCGCCGTATAAGTTAAAAAAAACATTCTTACCTCAATTCAGTCGAAAAGGTTAAAAAGGACCTTGTTTCGAAAATGACGGAAAGATTCCTTTATAAACCTCTTATAAAAAGTCAAACAAGGGTATAAATGACTTTAACCCATATTCTTGTAAATAGTAAAAATGTTTTGAAATACATTTCAAAGAAACATGGATGTGGATGATAAAGAGATCCCAGTAGATTATTACGTATAATACAACCTCGGATAATGAAGAGATTGTGAAATAACCCTTACCTTGTACTTTTCCTTGGTTGGGGTAGGTTAACCTCCTGTATAATGGTGAAATAATTGTTATTAAATTATACAAGAATCATATATATTAATATGATATCATATATGATCTTTTAACATTGATTTATTAATAATATCTTAGAATTATCATCGTTTCGGGTGTTAACTTACTCATTTTCTTTTATATGTTTTGTTACATAAGCCATGTTTGTTGTATCTTATTCATATCCAGAATGATATCAAGTCCTTAAACATCATTTTTAAATTATAAATTGATAATTATACTTGAATGGATACGATGGAGAATGAATCTCATCGCGTTCGTGGAGACGGTAGTCCGTACGTACGCACGAGCGACAATATCATTCTTTTGATATTAAAATAATATATAAATGAATGGTATATCATATATACAGAATCATTAACATGTTATATTTATTATTTACATGAGTTACACATCATTATTATACCCATCCAAATAATATTATATTGAATAACAATTACACCATGACGTGGAGACGGTAAGCCGTACGTACGCACGTATGGTGACATGTTATTCAAAGGGTGGATAGAATACTGAATATGGTTGTACCATACTTATAATAACATCACAGTATATGTGAGATACTGGAGTTATTATTTCAGAATGGTAAGAACAAAGGAAGAAGAAGTGGAAGAAGAAATGAACTTAGAAAAGGGTGGTGAAATCATTACCTCTTCTTCGGGTTCTTCCTTTTGATTTGATCAAAAGGGCTCTTTAGGTTGGCTTTCTGATCAAACTAAGGCCTCTAGGTTGTATTGAGGGATGTTGGGAGAGTATTTGGGCAGAGTTTGGCCGAACCAAAAGGCTTTGAAGGTGTGAAGAAATGAGAAGGAGGAGTGCCCTTTTATAAGAGGGGTGAGGGGCACCTTTGGAAAAGCTAGAAATATTAATTTATAATAAATTCATATTCGGTTTCTAAAGGCTCCAAAGTTGACTATTCAAATGATGAGGTGGGGATAGGTCGAAAGAAACTCATCCAATAGAATTTAGACAGGTTTGGGTACTTATATTAACCTTATCTTTAAGTATTAACTCTAAGTTAATTAGTTTCACTTTTACAATGTCTCTTTGTATTTTATATATTATGGTTAATAAACTTACTATATACATCCAAGAGACCCCCAAGTGGTCCATTAATGATTAACCTATCATGATATAAGTCTCTTGGCCGAACCTTAGATTTTTAGGAATTTAATATCAATTAATAATATAATATTTGTTTTAAGAATTCTTTTATGTCAATTTTGACACTATTCATTAGTTGATTTTTTTGAAACTCATAACAGATTTATTACTTCGAACAAAGTCAAGTAAATCAATCCTAATATATCATATTATCCTAGAAAATTAGTTTAATTCATTAAAAGTTTCATATTATATTTATTTGGGTATTTATAATATCACTTATTTTAATTTTTCACTATTATAGTAATTACTGCATCATCATTGTGTCATAAATAAAATAAATTATTTAATGTCTAAAAATTATAAGTAAAATATCATTATGTAGGAAATCTTTTTATCTTTCTAATGAATATTTATAATCGAAAATCCAACATGTATAACCCTATGTAAAAATTGTTCTTCTAAAAGATGTAATCTTATGCCATTTTTATTTTTATTTTAACTTTATTAATATAATGTGTCATTATCACTTACAAGTGGCTCTAAGGGGTCCCCAAATTGACCCAAGGATGCCCATGGTCGGGTATGTGTCCACCAATAAGGTTAGGACACGTTTTAGGGTAATTTTGTATTATTATAATATTTTATTTTTAACCCTTATTTACCGGATTTACCCTTTAACCATGGTAAATAAAATATTTACCACAGTAACTATTCAAAATGTCTAAAAATAAAAGTTACCTATTTACACAATTTGAACATCCTGATTCCAAATATGGAATCCATTTTCCTAAATTCAAAACACAGAAGTGGCAGAAATTAATTTAAAATTAATTCCCGCTGTTAAAACAAAAAGCGTGTTTTTAAGAGATAATAACTATCAAAAGATTGACACTTGTTTATGTTCGGTTTAATTGTAAAATTATGTCCAATGACCAAAATTATATTAAATGGTAAAAATATATTCTAAATATACTTTAAAACCACTCAAATTCATAATTTATCACTAGTAATTAATTTGATTAAAAAAGTTGTTTTTAATTAAAATTTAGTAATTTTCACTATTCATCAAAATATGAAAGTTATCCGAAATGTACCAAAATTTCACCCTAGGCTAAATTCGATATTCCGAATCCAAAAATGAAGTCCATTTTAAAATATAAAATATATATAATTTCAAAAATTAGGTATTACTATTCATAACGGCTAGTTTGATTAGTTATGGTGTGTTAGAACTCGGTGTTGCGTACAACACACGCTATCACATTATTCAAAGAGAAGCGTACCATAGAAGCTTGGGGTGTTACATTCTCCCCTCCTTCAAATAATTGCGTCCTCGCAATTTCTAGGGTATTACTGCATAAAAAGACTCGGGTGGTTCTTCATCATAAGTTCCTCGGGTTCCCACGTTGCCTCTTCCATCTTATGATTTCTCCACAAAACTTTTACCAGACGCGTCGTCCGGTTTCTCAGTACTTGTTCTCTTGTATCAAGAATCCTGACGGGCTCTTCACAATAAGACAGATCCGGTTCCAGTTCTAATTCCTCATAGGTGAGTACATGCGTTGGGTCAGGCATGTATTTTCTCAACAGAGATACGTGGAACACATCGTGAACTTTGGAGAGACTTGGCGGCATTGCCAATCGGTAAGCTACAGCCCCAATTCGTTCTAGAATTTCGAAAGGTCCGATGTACCTGGGACTCAATTTACCTTTCTTACCAAAACGTATGACTCCCTTCCACGGAGATACCTTCAGGAAAACATGATCACCGACTTGAAATTCCAAATCCTTCCTTCGATTATCGGCATAGCTCTTCTGCCTACTTTGAGCTGCTTTGATGTGATTTTGGATTACTTTCACCTTTTCCACCGTTTCCTCCACCAGTTCTGGGCCTACAAGTTTTCTTTCACCAACGTCATCCCAACAGGTTGGTGTACGACATCTCTTTCCGTATAACGCTTCATATGGTGCCATCTGAATACTCGAATGGAAGCTATTGTTATAGGAAAATTCTACCAGAGGTAAATATTGATCCCACATACCCTGAAAATCATGTGAGCAAGATCTCAACATGTCTTCTAAGGTTTGAATAGTCCGTTCTGATTGTCCGTCTGTCTGAGGGTGGTAAGCAGTGCTCAAATGAAGTTCAGTATCCAGGGATTTCTGAAGACTTTTCCAGAATCTTGAAGTAAAACGGGGATCACGATCAGAAACAATCGATAGGGGTACACCATGAAGTCTCACAACTTCATTAATGTATAGTCTTGCTAGACGTTCCAGGGGTAGATCTTCTCTTATAGCAAGAAAATGTGCTGACTTGGTAAGACGATCAACAATAACCCATATTGCATCGTTCCTTCTAGAAGTCTTTGGTAGCCCCATGACAAAGTCCATCGTAATATTGTCCCATTTCCACTCCGGTATGGGAAGAGGTTGCATGACTCCTCCAGGCTGTTGCCTTCCAGCTTTCACTTGTTGACAAACCATACATCTTGATACAAAATCAGCAATCTCCCTCTTCATGTTGTCCCACCAAAAATGTTCCTTCAAATCTCTATACATTTTGGTGCTCCCAGGGTGTATAGAGAAATTGGAACTATGAGCATCATCCAGCAATTCCCTTTTTAGATCAGATATATTGGGAACACAAAGTCTCTTTCCAAATTTCAAAGTTCCATCTTCATACACAAAGTCTCTCAATCTCCCATCATTCACAGCTTTAATCTTCTTCTGAAATTCTTCATCATCGGTCTGAGAACTCTTAATCCTTTCTAGTAAAGATGGTTTGGCAACCATTTGAAAAAGCATTGATGTTTCACCTTCCCTGGTTATTCCCATGTCCATCTTCACTAGATCCATGAAAATTGGATCCCTTTCAATTCTCATCATGTTCAAAACTCCATGGTCTTTTCTTCTCAAAGCATCTGCCACCTTGTTTGCCTTCCCCGGGTGGTAGTGTATCGTACAATCATAATCCTTGAGTAATTCAAGCCATCTCCTTTGCCTCATGTTGAGTTCTTTTTGTGAGAAAATATACTTCAAACTCTTGTGATCAGTATAAATCTCACATTTTTCACCATAGAGGTAGTGCCTCCATATCTTCAAAGCAAAGATCACAGCTGCTAACTCAAGATCATGAGTAGGATAGTTTTGTTCATGAATTTTCAACTGTCGTGATGCATAGGCAATAACTCTATCATTCTGCATAAGGACACAGCCAAGTCCTTTCTTTGATGCATCACTATAAATAACGAACCCATCATTCCCCGATGGTAGAGTCAATATAGGAGCATTGACTAATCTTCTCTTCGGTTCTTCGAAACATTCTTCACACTCTTTTGTCCAAACAAATTTAACCCCTTTACGTGTGAGCTTCGTTAATGGGTTTGCCAATCGGGCAAAATTCTGGACGAAACGTCAATAATAACCTGCCAAACCAATAAAACTACGTACCTCAGTTATACTCGTAGGTGCTGGCCATTCTTGGATTGCCTTGGTCTTAGAAGGATCAACAGAGATTCCATCTTTAGAGACAATATGTCCAAGAAAAGAAATCTCCTGAAGCCAGAATTCACACTTGCTAAACTTTCCATATAATTCATGCCTCCTCAGAGTCTTCAAGATAATGCGCAAGTGATTTTCATGATCTTCATAGGTTTTGGAGTATACCAATATATCATCAATAAATACTACCACAAATTCATCGAGATACTCCTTGAAAACTCTATTCATCAGATCCATGAATACAGAGGGTGCATTGGTCAATCCAAACGGCATTACAGTAAACTCGTAATGCCCGTACCTGGTTCGAAATGCTGTTTTCGGAATGTCTTCCTTCTTCACACACAACTGATGGTATCCAGATCGAAGGTCAATCTTTGAAAAGTATTGAGCTCCATGCAGTTGGTCAAATAAATCATCAATACGAGGTAGGGGATACTTGTTCTTTATCGTTATAGCATTGATCTCCCTGTAGTCAATACATAACCTCATAGATCCATCTTTCTTTTTAACAAAAAGAACAGGGGCTCCCCATGGAGAAACACTAGGGCGAATAAATCCCTTATTACTCAATTCCTCTAGTTGTTTCTTTAGTTCGACTAACTCTACAGTGGCCATTCTATAAGGGGTCTTCGATATAAGCCTTGATCCAGGAATCAAATCAATGGAAAACTCAACTTCTCGTTCTGGAGGATGTCCAGGTAAATCTTCCGGAAATACATCTACAAATTCTTTCACAACAGGTACACCCTCTATTTGAACATTCCTTTCCTTACCGATAGTTACTTCATTCTCTTCCTCCCCAATAATTGAATTAAGTTGAGCTACTGGGGGTGGGTCTAAATAAGAATTAGGTGGTGACGATTCTGCTCTAAAAATAAGGTGTTCCTTATCATTATCATCGAGAATCGTAACCTCTTTCTTCTTACAATAAATCTTCGCATCATAGTCCGAAAGCCAGTCCATACCGAGGATTATATCAAACTCAATCATAGTTATGACGATGAAATCAGCAGATAAAGAAAATTTATGTGCTCTAATGGGGACTGATTCACAAAACTTTGTTGCAACGATACTTCCCTTAGGAGTTTTAACTGACAACTCCCTTATTAAATCAAATTGGAAATATCTAATTTTCTTAGCAAACTGGGAAGATATGAAACAATGCGATGATCCAGAATCAAATAATGCATTTGCTAAACTTGAGGAAACCATTAAATTACCTGCCACCACGTCTTTCGGAGTTTCTACCTCAGCAGTAGTGATAGCATAAGCCTGGCCTTGATCCCTTGGCCTTTTCTGAGGTAAGTTCTCCTGACGCTTAGGACATGCATTTGCATAATGCCCCATCTCCCTGCAATTGTAGCACTGAACATTGGTAGCTTCCTTCTTCCCCTTGCAATCATGAGCTTGGTGGCTTTTTTCACCACACTTGTAACAGACTCCCATTCCCTTCAGGCAAGCACCGGGGTGTTTCTTCCCGCACTTACCACAAGATGGATATTCAACCTTTCCCTTCTTCCCCTTATTTCCATTCCCAGATTGATCAACAGGTCTCTTCTTCTCTTGCTTTGCTTTAAAGTCATAAGACTTAGAGAATTCCTTTTCGGTCTTGATAGCACATGAGACAATGTCTTCGTACGATGAAAAGGATTGTGAGACTAATGCTCGACGGAGAAATGGTTTTAACCCATCAAAGAAACGATAAATCTTACTTCTTGGGTTGCGAATATAATCACCAGCGTACCTCGCTAACCTTGTAAAGTTAGCCTCATACTTTGTGACATTATCATCCTCCTTTTGTCTCAGACTCAGAAATTGCCTTTCCATATCTGCTCGATGGTCGCGAGGAAAGTATTTTTCTAAAAACAGATCTTTGAACTCCCTCCATTCCATGTTTGATACTTCATCATCTTCCTTCATGTTTTGAATCAATGACCACCATTGATCAGCATCTCCAGTGAGGCGGTAAACTGCCATGGTAACTTTTTCCCTTTCACTACTCCCCAAAGCCTGAAATATTTTCTCTAGGGAAAATATCCATTGCTCAGCTACTAAGGGATTTGTACTCCCATTTAACGTTGGTGGTTGTTGTCTCATGAATCGATCTAACATTGATCCTCCACGCTGCGGATCAGGGTGCTCCATACGGGTAAGGTTATTATTCATAACCTGAGTAAGTTTTCCCAGTATGGTGATTAGTTGATCAGCACCAGTTGCATCACCAGCCCCACTATAATTATCTTGAGCAGGGGGGAAATCCCTACATGGAGTGCGCGCATTGATACGGTTTCCATTTCTTCCACTAGGCGCCATTTCTAAACAATGGCATAAACTAGATCAGTTTATGAATCAAAATACATAATCCCATACTTATAAAACACTTAACATAAATTGAACTATTTATGGATATAATCCATAATCATAAAAATGTTTTTCTTTGAGGAAGTATATACTCATAAACCCTTCATAATGATTTGTAAAGATAATGAGAGTTATCCTAAGCATATCCCCCGGGAGTGTCGTAACCAAGAGTGCAGCAAGGCCCGTTGTCGTGCACCAGTTCCCGTTCGAGTCTAGCTCAAAGCGGTGTTTTCGGGTTTTACCCCTAGGTACATCTGTGCCAGAGCCGCCTCTACCTGCTCGTATCCAGACAGGGATGTATTGCTCGGAAAACTCACAAAATCTCTACAATACCAAAATTCTAGGAAGTTCTTCTATACTAATCCTCAAAGTTCATCTTAGGTCTACGTGCTCTAACCAGAGTTTATCTAAATCTAGCTTCCAAGGTTTGTACTAAACTTCCTCTAATACCAACTGTAACGCCCCGACCCCAGTTACCCAGAGTCGGTGCATTATTACATAACATTGGCATGATCACAAGAAAGATCAAATCTCGAAAGACAGATTGGTTTAGTAGCCTTGGAAACACTAGATATATTCATAAGTTTTACATTACATCATAAAATGAAAAACTACTACAACAACATAATGTCTCCATAATCCACACTACTATCCCCTCATAATATCCCTGCAGGTCATTAATAATTTACTTCTTCACATCCTGGGAAAAATAAAACATAGAAAAGGGGTGAGCTCAAATGCCCAGTAAGGATAACAATATAGCGGAAACTTTCATAAATAAGAATAAACATTTAAGGCAATGCATTACTAAAACAAAAGCCTTTTAAAATTGAACTTCAACATGGTATGGCAAAAGTAAAATGAAATAATGCCATTTACTTATTCACATGGATATTCTACTAATCGAATAATCACATGCAAAAATCAATAACCACTTTCATAATGTTGGAATGCATAATGCCAGACTATCATAACCACATAGCCAAGGCCTCGTGCCAAGACTACAAATAAGATTTTGTCAAGGCCTTGTGCCAAGACACTAGTTTGTCTCATGAGACCTACCGATGCATCGAGGAGCTATAGCGGGCTCCACCCGTCACTTATTAAGTCCAATGCATTCCCATATGAAAAGGTTTAAACATAACATAAACATTCGTATTAAAACTAGCATACGAAATGTCAATACTTTCACAATAAACTATGAATGGTATAAAAATAGCACATCCACAGTCAAACATATCACAAAACCTTCAATACAATATAGAAGTTTTGTATCATAATAAATCAACTTCAAATAATCTTAAAATCCATCAAAGGATGTTGACATAGATGAAATCAAAATTCTTTTTAAAGAAATATCTCCTTTTATTTTGAAATCATTTAAGATCCATATAAAATAAAACATTTTCTTTGAAAATATTCTTATAAGCTTGTATGGGAAGCTTCGACGATTTTATAACGGCGGAAAATAACCGCACCCGCCGTATAAGTTAAAAAAAACATTCTTACCTCAATTCAGTCGAAAAGGTTAAAAAGGACCTTGTTTTGAAAACGACGGAAAGATTCCTTTATAAACCTCTTATAAAAAGTCAAACAAGGGTATAAATGACTTTAACCCATATTCTTGTAAATAGTAAAAATGTTTTGAAATACATTTCAAAGAAACATGGATGTGGATGATAAAGAGATCCCAGTAGATTATTACGTATAATACAACCTCGGATAATGAAGAGATTGTGAAATAACCCTTACCTTGTACTTTTCCTTGGTTGGGGTAGGTTAACCTCCTGTATAATGGTGAAATAATTGTTATTAAATTATACAAGAATCATATATATTAATATGATATCATATATGATCTTTTAACATTGATTTATTAATAATATCTTAGAATTATCATCGTTTCGGGTGTTAACTTACTCATTTTCTTTTATATGTTTTGTTACATAAGCCATGTTTGTTGTATCTTATTCATATCCAGAATGATATCAAGTCCTTAAACATCATTTTTAAATTATAAATTGATAATTATACTTGAATGGATACGATGGAGAATGAATCTCATCTTGTTCGTGGAGACGGTAGTCCGTACGTACGCACGAGCGACAATATCATTCTTTTGATATTAAAATAATATATAAATGAATGGTATATCATATATACAGAATCATTAACATGTTATATTTATTATTTACATGAGTTACACATCATTATTATACCCATCCAAATAATATTATATTGAATAACAATTACACCACGACATGGAGACGGTAAGCCGTACGTACGCACGTATGGTGACATGTTATTCAAAGGGTGGATAGAATACTGAATATGGTTGTACCATACTTATAATAACATCACAGTATATGTGAGATACTGGAGTTATTATTTCAGAATGGTAAGAACAAAGGAAGAAGAAGTGGAAGAAGAAATGAACTTAGAAAAGGGTGGTGAAATCATTACCTCTTCTTCGGGTTCTTCCTTTTGATTTGATCAAAAGGGCTCCTTAGGTTGGCTTTCTGATCAAACTAAGGCCTCTAGGTTGTATTGAGGGATGTTGGGAGAGTATTTGGGCAGAGTTTGGCCGAACCAAAAGGCTTTGAAGGTGTGAAGAAATGAGAAGGAGGAGTGCCCTTTTATAAGAGGGGTGAGGGGCACCTTTGGAAAAGCTAGAAATATTAATTTATAATAAATTCATATTCGGTTTCTAAAGGCTCCAAAGTTGACTATTCAAATGATGAGGTGGGGATAGGTCGAAAGAAACTCATCCAATAGAATTTAGACAGGTTTGGGTACTTATATTAACCTTATCTTTAAGTATTAACTCTAAGTTAATTAGTTTCACTTTTACAATGTCTCTTTGTATTTTATATATTATGGTTAATAAACTTACTATATACATCCAAGAGACCCCCAAGTGGTCCATTAATGATTAAACTATCATGATATAAGTCTCTTGGCCGAACCATAGATTTTTAGGAATTTAATATCAATTAATAATATAATATTTGTTTTAAGAATTCTTTTATGTCAATTTTGACACTATTCATTAGTTGATTTTTTTGAAACTCATAACAGATTTATTACTTCGAAAAAAGTCAATTAAATCAATCCTAATATATCATATTATCCTAGAAAATTAGTTTAATTCATTAAAAGTTTCATATTATATTTATTTGGGTATTTATAATATCACTTATTTTAATTTTTCACTATTATAGTAATTACTGCATCATCATTGTGTCATAAATAAAATAAATTATTTAATGTCTAAAAATTATAAGTAAAATATCATTATGTAGGAAATCTTTTTATCTTTCTAATGAATATTTATAATCGAAAATCTAACATGTATAACCCTATGTAAAAATTGTTCTTCTAAAAGATGTAATCTTATGCCATTTTTATTTTTATTTTAACTTTATTAATATAATGTGTCATTATCACTTACAAGTGGCTCTAAGGGGTCCCCAAATTGACCCAAGGATGCCCATGGTCGGGTATGTGTCCACCAATAAGGTTAGGACACGTTTTAGGGTAATTTTTTATTATTATAATATTATTTTTTTTAACCCTTATTTACCGGATTTACCCTTTAACCATGGTAAATAAAATATTTACCACAGTAACTATTCAAAATGTCTAAAAATAAAAGTTACCTATTTACACAATTTGAACATCCTGATTCCAAATATGGAATCCATTTTCCTAAATTCAAAACACAGAAGTGGCAGAAATTAATTTAAAATTAATTCCCGCTGTTAAAACAAAAAGCGTGTTTTTAAGAGATAATAACTATCAAAAGATTGACACTTGTTTATGTTCGGTTTAATTGTAAAATTATATCCAATGACCAAAATTATATTAAATGGTAAAAATATATTCTAAATATACTTTAAAACCACTCAAATTCATAATTTATCACTAGTAATTAATTTGACTAAAAAAGTTGTTTTTAATTAAAATTTAGTAATTTTCACTATTCATCAAAATATGAAAGTTATCCGAAATGTACCAAAATTTCACCCTAGGCTAAATTCGATATTCCGAATCCAAAAATGAAGTCCATTTTCAAATATAAAATATATATAATTTCAAAAAGTAGTTATTACTATTCATAACGGCTAGTTTGATTAGTTATGGTGTGTTAGAACTCGGTGTTGCGTACAACACACGCTATCACATTATTCAAAGAGAAGCGTACCATAGAAACTTGGGGTGTTACAATTACATCAGCGATGATTCTCATCGGAGAGAATATTACATCGGTGAGAATTTTACATCGGTGAGAATTTTACATCGGTGAGATTTCACATCGGTGAGAATTTTACATCGGTGAGAATTTCACATCGGTGAGATTTCATAGTGGTGAGATTTCACATCGGTGAGAATTTCACATTAGTGAGAATTTCACATCGGTTAGATTTCACATCAGTGAGAATTTCGCATCGGTGAGGATTTCGCATCGGTGAGATTTCCCATCGGTGAGATTTCCCATCGGTGAGAATTTTGCATCTGTGATTACTTCTCATCGGTGAGGTTAGCTACTGATCAAGGTTAGAAATACCTAAATCATGTCTAATGTAACTTAACCTATCTGAACTCAAAGGTTTAGTGAAGATGTCAGCTAATTGATGTTTAGTACCTATAAACTCAAGAGTTATATCACCCTTTTGGCAATGATCTCTCAAGAAATGGTTCCTTACATCAATGTGTTTGGTCCTAGAGTAAGACACATGGTTCTTCGAGATAGTTATTGCAATAGTTTTGTCACAGGTGATTGAAACATGCTTAAAGTCATATCCATAGTCCAAAATAGTGTGTTTCATCCACAAAATTTGTGCACAGGAACTACCAGCAGCTATGTACTCTACTTCAGCAGTGGATAATGCTAAAAAATTCTTCTTTTTACTACACAAAGATACTAATGATTTTCCCAATAAGTGATATGTTCCTGAAGTTCTTTTTCTATCCAACTTACAACCAGCAAAATCATCATCTGAATAACTAATTAACTCAAAGGGTTGTTCTTTTGGGTAAAACAAACCTAAGTTTACAGTATGTTTATGATACTTAAAAATTTGTTTAACAGCAAGTAAATGAGATTATTTTGGATTATCTTGAAATCTTGTACACATACACATAGTAAGCATAATATCTGGTCGACTAGCAGTAAGGTAAAGTAATCTTCAATCATTCCTCTTTAATTGGTTTGATCCACTGGTTTCCCAGTTTCATCTGCATCTAATTTACAAACAGTACTCATAGGAGTTTTACTTTCCTTAATACTATCCAAAGCAAAACGTTTTAAAAGACCCTTTGTATATTTACATTGATTCAGAATAATACCATTTTCATTTTGAAAAACTTGAAATCGAAGAAAATATTTATGTTATCCCATTAAACTCATTTCAAACTCATTTTGTATAAATTTTAAAAAATCAGTACATAAAGAGTGTGTGGAAGATCCAAAAATAATATCATCAACATAGATTTGTACTATTAAAACATATTTAGAAATTAATTTAATAAAATGAGTTGGATCAGCAATCCCTTTAGTAAAACGTTTTGAAATAAGAAAATTACTAAGTCTATCATACCAAGATCTTGGAGCTTGTTTTAGACCTTATAAAGATTTAGAAAGTTTAAAAACTTGATTTGGAAAATGAGGATTAGTAAATCCAGGTGGTTTTTCAACAAAAACATTTTCAACAATAAAACCATTTAGAAAAGAACTTTTGACATCCATTTGATATAACTTGAAATTCAGATGAGCAGCATAGGAAATTAAGATCCTAATGGCTTCTAATCTGGCTACAGGTGAAAAGGTCTCCTCATAGTCTTTACCTTCCTCTAGACTATATCCCTGTGCAACTAATCTAACATTGTTTCTAACTATGTTTCCAGACTCATCAACTTTGTTTCCAAAAACTCATTTAGTGCCTATTGTTAAAGTGTCCTTAGGTCTGTCAACTAATTCCCAGACTTTGTTTCTTTCAAATTTATCTAACTCTTCTTGCAATTCCATTACCCAAAATTTATCATTGATAGCATCATTAAAATTTTTAGGTTCTAGCTGTGAAAGAAAGGCTTGATGTTCAACCTGGTTTCTTAGAGAATCTCTAGTCTGTGTCCCTCTATCAAGATTACCAAAAACAACATCAAAAGGATGATTCTTTGGAATCCTTGTTGATCTAGTAAAGGAAGGACTATAAATTTCCAGTTCATCTCCAAGTTCGGGTTCAATAGAAGCAGATTCTGGAATATGTCCAGAACTGGATGTTTTTATAGCAGGTTCTTTAGATTCGTCATTAAGGTTCAGAACACTCAAATCTTCTTCATGATTTTCAAAAGAGGTTTTAGGCTCATGTGGATCAGTTTTGTCAAACTTGATGTGAACATATTATTCCACACATTTGGTTCTCTTATTAAAGACTCTATAGGATTTTCTAGTTAAATAATAACCAAGAAAAATTCCTTCATCCCTCTTAGAAGAAAACTTTTCTAGATTATCCTTTGTATTAAGAATAAAATCTTTGCAGCCAAAGACTCTAAAGTAACTAACTTTAGGTTTTCTATTGTTCCACAACTCATATGGGGTCTTCTTAAGAACTGGTCTAATTAAGACTCTATTAATAATATAACAGGCTGTATTCACAGCTTCAGCCCAAAAGTAATTAGGTATATCATACTCATTAAGCATGGTTCTAGCTATTTCTTGAAGGGTTCTATTCCTTCTTTCTACCACACAATTCTACTAAGGTGTACTAAGAGCAGAAAAGTTGTGACTATAGCCATTGTGTGAGAAATAAGATTCAAACTCTTTATTTTCAAACTCACGACCATGATCACTTCTTAGGGTTTTAATCTTAAGTCCACTAAGATTTTCTACAAATTGGGAGTATTTAACAAAGTAAGAGCAAGCTTCACTTTTGTGAGCTAAGAAGTATACCCAAGTATATCTAGAAAAGTCATCTACTAGGACATATACATAGTGCTTCCCATTTAAACTAGAAAATCTTGAAGGTCCAAACAATTCCATTTGAACCAACTCGAGAGGTTGATAAGTTGAAACTTATTTCTTTGATTTAAAAGAATCTTTATGTTGCTTTCCCTTTTAACAGGGATTAAAAACATTGTTATTTGGGAATAAAATCATAGGTAGGTCTCTAACAAATTTCTTCCTAGTTAGTTTTCTAAGCGAATAGATGTTGTAGTGTCCAAATCTTCTGTTCCAAAGCCAAGATTTTTTATGAAAATCATTTAAACAAGTAACGTTTTTCTTAGCTAAATAATTTAAATCAACAACATAAAAATTTTCATTTCTTAAAGTAGAAAATAATAAAACATTTTGAGAATGAAAAACATTAGAACAATAATTTTAAAATTTCACATTAAATCCATCATCACATAATTGAGAAATACTTAACAGATTATATTTAAGTCCATCAACAAATAAAACGTTGGAAATTAAAACTGAATTAGTGTTACCAATCTGGCCTAGGCCGATGATTTTTCCTTTAGAATTATAACCAAAGGTGACGTGACATCTATCAACATTTATTAATCTCTTGAAGCATGAATAATCTCCAGACATGTGTCTTGAACATCCACTGTCCAAGTACCATACCTTCTTGTGAGATCTCTTTAAGCATGTTTCCTACAAAACAGATTTAGATAGGAAATGATTTTTGTACCCAGATATTCTTGGGTCTAGATAGGTTAGCAATCAAAGTTTTAGGTATCCATATTTTTCTTATGGGTCTCATATAATTTATAGAATCAATATATTTTGAAAGATAAACATTAGTTGAACTATAACCATATGAATAACTGGTTGAAGTATACAAATTTCCAGAACTGGAATAAGCAGAATTTTGTCCAGACTTAAGAATATATCGAGTTTTAGTGAACTATCTATTTCCAGGTTGGTATCCCAAACTAGTAGTGTATTTAGGTGCAACTTTATTAACTAACGTTTGAGTTAGAGTATCTTTTCCATTTGTGAAATTTTCTAAGTCCTTTCTAAGTTTCTCATTTGACAATTTCATTTCTGTATTTTCCTTTAACAGTTCAGCATTCTTTTCTTTTTCTATATCAAAGGCAGATTTAACATTGTCAGTAAGATCATGTTGTTTCTTTAATGACTTATATTTATCTTTAAGTTCATTACATGTTTCTTCCAGTATATTGCAGTATTCAAATAATTCCTCACATGTCATGTTTTCTGAATCGGAATTAGAGTTTGCATCATCTCCAAAATAATAGGAATTTATAACAGGAGTATCTAAAGTTACCTCAGATGTGTTGGTCATGAAACACATGTTGGCATGATTCTTCTCAGAATCAGAAACTTCAGACTCACTTGTGGTGTCCTATGAAGAACTCCAAGTTGCTTTCATATATTTCTTGTACTTCTTGTCCTTATAATCAAATTTATTTTTGACTTTTAATTTTGGACAATCATCCTTGATGTGTCCTTTCCTTTTACACTCATAGCAGACTATTTCATCATTCTTGTCAGCTTTCTTCCAATCCTTCTTCTACTGTCCCTTATTTTCATACTTTCCTTTGTAGTTAGATTTCCTAAAGAATTTCATCTTCCTATAAATCTTTTTGAATCTTCTGGCTATATGAGCCATCTCAGCATCCCTGTCAGAGTCAGAATCTTCACTGGTTGAACTTTCAGTAGGTACTTTCATTGTCTCCTTGTCTTTGTTCTTATAAGCAGTAGATAAGAAAGCTACGTATTTCCTTTTTTGTTTCATCATCTTCCTCCTTATTCAACTTGAGTTCTTCCTCATACATCATTAATTTACCAATAAACTCTTTTACTAGCAGTTCTATAATGTCACATGACTCTCTGATTGAAACAGAAGTGCCTCTCCATCGTTCTGGAAGACATCTCAGTATCCTCATTATTTGTTCCTTAGCTGGAACAACTTTTCCAAGTGAACTCATTATATTGACTATCTCATTAAACCTGAGATACATATCAGAAATAGGTTCATCGGTCTTCATTTTAAAATTGTCATATTTAATAGTGTAAGTATTCAATATCATTTCTTTAAAATTGGTTGTTCCTTCATGAGAAACATCCAAAGTATCCCAAATTTCATAAGCAGTTTTGCAAGAAGATATTCTATTAAACTCTTCATCTCCTAAATCACAGTACATGGAATTCATGGATTTACAGTTATTATTGTAACCAGCCTTTGTAGGTTCATCTCAAGTTGTTCTTTAAGTTTCTGGAATTTTATATTGAGATTCTATAGCAGTCCAAATATCAAAACCCATACTTTCCAAAAGTATTTTCATCTTAAGTTTCCACTGGGCACAGTTTGTTCCATTGAAGAAAGGTGGACGGTTAGTAGCAGCACCCTCTAGTCTATTATCCATAGGTAGATTTTAGAAAATAGTTTTAAAGAGGTAATATTTAGAACTAACAGAAATTTAATATCTTTAAAGATGCAACTAAAATCACAGTTGGAAAACAGAGTAATTCAAAAATTCATTAACAAAAACAATCCTCTAATACAAAATGTTGGTCGGAGTGGATACTCAAGAGGGGGGTGAATTGACATCCAATAAAAATTTCTGTTAAAAATATTTCTCTTAAAATCCCCCAAGTTAAAAACAAAGTTAAACTGTAGTGAATCTATACAGAGTATAAATGTTCAATAAGTTTCTCAAAGATTGATTAGGTCTCAGTTGACTTAATTTGAAGATTAAATTAACTTTTGAAACTAACTTACTGGTTTACAATAAGTATAAACACATTCTAATTTAACTATCAAAGTAGCTTTAAAATATATTTGTATTTCAATGTAATAGGAGCGGAATATGAAATAAATATATAGTATACTTATAGACTTTATTAAAAATGCACAGAAAAAATGACCAAGAGGTTCAGTCTCAAGCTGAGACTTAGTCCTCTCAGCAATTTATATAAATTGATCCACACCCTGGATCCGGGGTAAACAACAATACACTACTGTCCAGGTCCAAATACCTATACCACAGTTCTTCATGGGAAAAACAAACAACAACACACAGGCTGTTCAGGTCTTACTCGACCTCTACCACTATCCACAGTGGGAAACAAAGGGTTATAAAGTTTGAGTGACGAATTAATAATCCTCCAGGTTATTAAAAGAATCAGTATGTGTGTAGAATAAATATGGTACACACACTACTCGAAATTTAAATAAAATAATCACTAAGATATGTATGATTGAGTTTAGAAATGCTTTAGTGATTAGCAGTGTAGCTCTGGACTCGTTTGGTTTATTAGAAAAGCTTCGGAGTCCTTATCTGGTTGTTTGCTCAGAAAACATATTGTCATTTTCTTCCTTGGTTATTGGTCCAGTTTAGCATCTTGAGTGCATGGAATGCTTGTTGTAGTTCTTCACTCAAGATGCAACTTGTGTTCTCCTCTAGAATAAGTTTCTTTGTGTATGTCCAGGATTCTTGGAGTATGGATTTTGACTAGTGAAAAATGCTCCACATTTGAATGTTGTTCAGCTCTTGGATCATTCACCCTTAGTGTGTCTTCTTATTACCTTGATTCTCTTTCTTTCAAAAAGTGTATCTTTCACGATCTTTTTATATCCCTTTATAGCTTTCAACTTCTGTAGAAAAAATAATTAATTTTTGCATGGGTACTAGGTATGGTTCCTTGAAATGGAAACAGAGATAATTAAATAACATTGACTACATTAAAAACATCAAATGTAGCCGTTATCTTAATAAACAAATAATATTGAGAGTATAGAGTGTAGAGTTTGACTGGTTGGTCAATCATGAGTAGCTCATGTTGGTAAAAGTGTACGGTGTCGTAGGATATTTAATCGGTAGCTCTTTCTCTTGCATCAGTAGCTCTATATAACAGTTTCTCTCCATCGGTAGCAATTGCTCCATCGGTAGATATTGAACTACCGGTAGCTCGATATATCAGTAACTATGTGTGAATTGGATCTATCGGTAGACTTCTGTCTATCGGTAGCTCTTGTCTGTCGGTATGTCTGGTGTGTTTGTTATTCGGTAGCTCGGTAGACTGGTTCTATCAGTATAATTCCTCATATCGGTAGCTTTGGTTTGTGATTGTAAGTACTCATATCAGTAGGCATTCTATATTGGTAACTACTGGTAGACATGCACATCGGTAGCTCGTCTGTTCTATCGGTAGACTTTGTGATTGCTTATCTGTAACTCTGTTTATATCAGTGACCATAGCTTATCGGTGACTCTATCTATTGGTAGACTAAGTCTATCGGTAGGCTGAGTACTGGTAGCTCTTTATTAGTAGATATGTGCAGATCAATAGCTTACACTTATATGTTTTTATGCAAAACACATCCGACTGGGTTAGAAATATTTTAGAACTTATATAACCATGGATAAACAAAGATTAACATATCTCAGGGATTATTTTAATATTATTATCATCTTGACCACATATTGAAAGAATTAAAATATTGAAAAACATTAGATTGAGATTATCAAAGTATATGAAAGCATAATTGGGATTATCAAAATAGGTGAGGTCAACAATAAACAATCTTAATAAAATGAGATTGTAACATATTTGATTTTTTGCATGGAAACTCTTCAATCATAAGCCTCATGAATGGATAAAATCATATAAGACATTAATTACAATGAAAATTAAGAGATTCATGATATAATATATCAAATATAATTTTGAAACACCTCATAAAAGAATCTATTTGTGTAATATATCATATGTACAAAAGAAGGAAATTTGAGATGAGAAACTCGTAGAATGATTATAACATTGAGGTGGTGATTAATAAATAAAATTATTGTGTGTATAAATTTTAATTACATATAAAAATGTATAAATATAATATATGAAATTAAAAATTTATTATAGACATAATATTATAATGGAAATGACAATGAAGATGTGATATAACCCGTATAAAATAAACCGAGTTAGGAGATTTTTTACAACTTAATAAGTTTCATTCCAAATCTACTTCGATGAAATAATTCAAATTTAAACATAAAATACCATTATTTAAGAATGAATCATGATATTACATGTAAAAGGTCTATTAAATATTCCCTATAAAATAATTGTTTTTCATCACATAAAAAAATCCTCAATGAAAGAAAATTGAGACGAAGTCCAATACCTTGAGCCCAAACATTCCATGTTTGTACATTCAAACCATAATAATAAACATATATAAATTATTTTACTTCATATGAAACATTTATAGTTATAATAACTTATAAATAAACCATTTATTTTATGTTTTTTAATGACATATTTCAATACATGATTTGTTAAATCCACATAATGTGTTTTGAGGATGATTGGTTCATTATTTCAAAATGGATTTGGTGAATTGATTGTGGTCAGAGAGGTTTTTGATCCATATTCTAAAAAATAATAATCATGATGAAATATTCATTTTTATAAAACAATTGCAGGATTAAAAATAATCATGAAATACAGTTATAAAAAATGTACTACTTTATAATCATAGAGACGATAGACCGTACGTACGCAAGAGTAACATTTACATTTTTCGATGTTCTTTATGGAATAAAGGTAAAAAATATTTTATATTTTTCTGATGATAAATTTATAATAAATATCATATTATTTTTTTAAATATTTTTATATATGTCTCATCAATGTAATGAATTTATTGAAAAAGGAATCACATCGCATCGTGGACGTGGTAGTCCACATGTATGAAGAAATGATGTTATGATTTTTTTAATGATTTGAAAGGTATTAAATAAAATGATATATTATTTTTTCAGAATGATATATATGTATTTAATATTATTTTTATGTCATATATATCAATTATATTAATTAAATGTTTTCATTTTTAGCTTCCATGAAATGCATTAATGAAAAATGAATCACATCGATTCGTGAGGTGGTAGTCCACTATATAAAAGAGTGATGTTATCATATCCCCATAAAATGGAAGTTAAGAAGGTATATCTAATATAAAAATTATTAATGTATAATTATGTCAAAATATATTTTATCTACTTTAAATTAATCATTATAAAGTTCCATGATAGGTGATGATGGGAAAAAATTACAGTGGTATGTGGGGTAGTAATCCACCATACACACGAAATATGGTTTTGTTTTCAAATTGATGGAAGAGGAGGTGGATGTGGGTTATTAAATGAACATAATATAATCTAATTAAATTGTATATAGTGGTTTTATTATATTCTAATTATTAATACATGAATGAAGGTGATAAGAAAAGATGTAAAAAATAAATAGTTTACTAAAGACCGTTACTTTTACTTAGAACAATTCCATATGGATATCTTATTATGGACCCTAGGGTTGGTCTTTTAGGATGAATTTTATCTTTAGAATCATTTATAATGATTTTTGGGATGGATTTTTGAATGTTTTAGTAGATCCAAATTGCTTAGGATGTGAAAATAAGTGGCCTGACGAGGTAAAATTTTATAATGGAAGCGTGACATTTCTATAAATAACAAGATTATTAGATGATAGGAATCCACTCTCACTCCAAGTGACACAAAAATTGATAAATAAATTATTTTATGGATTATATAGTCAATAAAATCATCCAACACAAAACTACCTGTTTTAAATAGGATATTATTTATCCTTCAAGTTTACTTAATTTTACAATTTTAGGGTTCACTAGGGTATGAAGGTTTTTATTTGTTTACTAGGGTTATTAATACCTTAATAAAATAAATAAAATTAGTATTATTAGAAAACTTGTATACACTAGTTATAAATAGGAAATTAAATTTCTAGAATAAAAAATATCATGTCTCTGGAAAATTAATTTTTTCAACAGCACACATAACGCACAAAAAGATCATTTTATACTTCACCATGGCAATAAAGGTTTCACTTATTTAGGGGACAATACAACTATAATAAAATGATAATTTGGTCCATTAATAAATCTTTATATATATATATATATATCAATTACTTTGAAGAGGATATGATTTTTGATGAATTTTAAATTAGTTAATAAAATATTATTTTTCATAAATTATCTTCAATAACAATTTTGAAATTATTCATCTAATTTGAATTTTAAAAAATAAATTTATGAAGAAATTATAATATAATATTTTATCACATATATATCATGACTCATTAATCTAAAAAAATCATGGAATAAAATAATTCATTCAATTTATATTACATTTAAAATTTTTAGTATCATTTGTAGTACTTTTCTATATATTAAATAATTTCTGAATTGGATTTGTTTAAGAGTATAAAGTGGTTATATAATTACTAAAACATAAAATTAATTTATGGTCTTGAAATTAATTTCATTATTCTCAATATTAGCTTTAATATTTGATACCCCCACAGGTGTCATTAATTCCCCATGGGTTAGAAAATTTAAAAATTTATAAACATGAATTAAACAAATCCCAAAACTATAGGGATGTATATAAATTTCAAGTCCATGGTTGAAACCTCAGAGATATGGTGGGATAAAATAATAATTAATTAAAGTAAACCTAAACTTTATTTGAGAAAAATATACACTATCGAGCATGAATTGTTTTTAGAAAGTGGGAGAAGAAAATAAAAAAATGGTGTAGGGTAGTAATGATTCCATTTTCATGGGTTAAATAGGCATGAAATAATTAATTATGAATTATGTAGTAGCCAGAATCTGGTTTCATCGAGTTAAATGGTCATGATAAACTCTCTAAATCCTAAGCTCTTTTATTCTCATGGTCTCGTACTTCATATAATAAAGAATGGGTAACCCCAAACCTTATTTAAATATAAGGAAGAGACAAACCCCATGGTCATGGAGGATATCAAGACCCTATATTTCATATCAAATGTATTCACTCTACTCAAGAAATGGTTATGATCAATGGACGAAAGAAATTAAAACTAATCCCTAACCGCTCTCACAATGTTCATTTGAGAAGAATTTGGAAAAAAGGATAGAATTGAAGAATATATGTGAAATCCCCACATGAATAGTATTAATTAGAAAATACCACTTACATTTAATTCCCTATCATCATTCATACACCGAAAAAATAAATCCTCTAGTCATGATGACTATGAGAGGGTGTAATAAAATAACAATGTAAAATCCTATAGAATTGGGAAAGTAGTTGGGTGCCCCTTTGCAGGTGTTCGTCGTAGGTGTCTTCATCTAGAAGTTGAACGAAAATGGTGTGGTTAGAGGTTCTATTTATAAGCGTTGGAGGAGATATATTAGATGCGGGTCATGACATGTAATGATATTACGCATCATGTACCCATTGTCTATGTTCTCTTCCCTATACATGAATTTCATATATTGATTTGAATCTTTGACTCATGCACAACATGTAAGTGATGTACATGACCACTAATCCTTATCCAAGTTTCCTCCTCATACATGCGACTCTTGTTCATATCACTATCATCAATTTGGAACTTTTACTACTTTAATGACATGTACTGTGGAATCCTAATGTGTAAGACCTTCTTGAATTTGAAATCTCATTAATTATCTTCACAATTTATAACATGTCATAAACTGATACTACACATTGTGTACTGATGGATAATGATGTGAACCAAAAGTTTTCCTCCATTTTCTAGATCTGCATTATTCTTCTAAATCTCGCATCTCACTACTTTTCATTGAAAGTGGCTCAAAGTTACTTTTTGAACCTTCTCTTCTCTTCATTCCATTACTGTTAATTCACTATATCCTTCAATAAAACAAAAAACAAGTCAAAAAATTAAAAAAACTAGAAAGAATATTCATTTAATTTCAAAACTCATTTATTAAAACACCTTAAAATTTATACATGAAATACACTAATCAACCCCCCTATACTTAAATTTAGTATTGTTTTTAGGGACGGAATATCAACATACTACCAAAGAATTTCACATTACCATGATTTAAATTAAATTTCAATAAAATAAATTGATCAAATGGAGAATTAAATGATCATTAATCACATATATAAAATTATGTAAGACCTCATTTTTTAAATAAAACAACTAACAACGTATTTCACTTTTCCTCTTTTGAAATATCACATACTTTTCAATCATCCATTACAAATTTTAAATTTATTATTAATATGCATTCCACTAGTAATGTGCCTCTCATGAATTTTTCATGTCATTATAATGGTGCCAATGAATAGAATTTAACACATTCCAAAAAAATTAAACTTTCTATAGGCTTGGAAGGCATCTATCATCTCCCCCACATAAAAAAAATATCATATTTAATCATGAGGGGTTTATCATTTAGGATCAAATGACTCTGATGCTTCAGGGTAGGTAGGAAAATAATGTTAAAAGTAAGGTTCAAAAAAGAGGATCAACATTGAAGTACATTTCATGATATCAAAAGATAAGATTAATGATGTCTCCCTTTAAATATGTCATTCATATTTTTCCCCAAAAATATCAAAGTGGGCTCATGATATATGTAGGTGCAATGATTGATTCAACTTATCTTTTTTTTTTAATTTTCATTTTTTAATCTTTTATCCCTTTTTTGAAAGATTTTATTAGAAAAAATATCACATCCATCACCTAACCACATAATATAAAAAATCAATAACCTAGAAAATGGTTGTTTTTGATCATCCCGTGAAACATCCCAATTTTTTCAATTTTTTCATTTTTTACAAATGTTCTTTAGTAATAGTGGTGAATAATGAAATACAATGAAATATTTCATGGAATATCCCCTTATCATAATGGAAATTCCCTCAGTAAAATATCCATATGATGTACATCCCGATACACCCAATAACGTTATTCCCCACAATTATTATTTTTAATATCATGAAAAATATTTAGAAGAATATCATAATGGATAAAATAAGCATGTAACATGCCTCAATTATTAATAAGGAAATTATTGTCTTCTACGGGAATAAAAAGGATTAATTCAAGGTGGGTCTCATGATAAGAGATAACCAAAAAAGAATCCCACAATCATTTTAAAAGTTATTCTATTCATTCATAGTTTTGATAAGATGCAATGCATTTTTTAAGAGAAAACATGAACAGGATTGTCAGGAAATATACTATTGAAATAACAAAAAATATTTGGCTTAGTGGATATCTAGAGAATAAGAGGAATAGTCAAGACAATTGATCCAGGAAATGAATATGAATAATTAAATCAATTAATGAAAATATCAGAAATTTAAAACATATCTAATTCTAAAAAATATTCATTTATAGTGATTAAAATTCTCTAAAAATCATGATTTTTAAAATCCCATTCCACATGTATATGTCTACTAATTATTTTTTTATTTTTATCATTCAAATTTATTGACAATGAAATTTTAAAACACAGAATGGTAATTATCCATGGCAGTTTATGTATCCTAGTTCAGTTGAGTAAAGAAATAATCAAATGTGGGAATGAAATTGAGCATTAAAGCTCTAAAAAATTAACAATTTTTGGAATACAATTTAAAATTTCAAAATTTAAATGCATACTCACCTTGAAAGTTTTTCTCCAAGCATGGTTGTATAGGTTCTACCTACTTCTTTTTTCCACATATTTATTGGCCCATTGATGACCCTATAAAACTACCAAAAAAGTTAAAGTAAAATCCCTTTCAATAACACTGAAAAAGGTTCGAGGAAATGAAATTAAATCCTAATATTAAATTAAATTCAATGAAATAAATAAATCTAAATTCCTAGAATGAAATAAAAAACTCGGGTTTCCTCCCATAAGATGATCTTTTTAATGGTCCTTTAGGTCGACAATACATGGTTTAGAAAATTGGAGTATGATATAGAGCTAACCGTCATGGGTTTACCAAATAATCACTTTGACATCCTCCCAGCTAAGCTTGACATCCCCTCAATGGAATCAGTGTGGTCCTCTAAGGTGGTGACCAGAGTCTGAAGAGGATGAGTATTACTAACAAGATCTCAGCATCGGTCGAGACTTGGAAAAATTCATCTTATTATTTTTATTATTGCATGGTTTGGGTCTCTTCAATGATCACTTCTTGTTCAACCTCATGCTCTTTAACTTCCTTTTTGGTTGTTGCTTCTTCTATTTCCTCTGTGCAGTCAACTCATGGTATAACTAGTTCCTCCTATTCTTTATCTTCTAATGAAAAAAATATATTTTCTAATTTTTTTAATAAATTCATCAGTAATAATATCTTCCTCCTCCTATTCATCTTCTTTATCTTCATACTGCATCCATTTTCGAAATTGAACATCATCTCACTAATGTTTTGTAGCATGGTCTACCACTTCATCATATTCCGAGATGTTAAAATAAACGGAATCAAGATTAACATAAATTTAAGAATTGGTAGTTGTACTTACCTCATCATTATTGTCCTATCATTTCTCATAATATGACGTGTGGAATTTTTTGGCTTCTGGATATGGGGTAATATATGATCAATGCTTGGGTGCAATTTCAGGAATGCGAATGGTGGAATTCTCATTTTTTGACTTCATTAAGCAGTTTCCCCATACCCTCTAGTTGGAAGGTCAACCTCTACTTGGTAGTAATTTCACTCTATAGTTTCACCTTCACAACTAAAAATACCCAGTGTGGTAAAATTTAATACAAAAATTAATGAAAATCCTATGAAAAATTACGAAAATAAAATAGATGGGAAAATATTTTGTTCAAATTATTTAAATAAACGATTCTCTACTCATATCCTCAGAAATGGTGCCAAATATTTGATATCCCCATGGGCATAATTAATTCCCCCTAGGTTATCAAAATTTGAAATTTATAAACAAAAATAAAAAAACACTAAACTATAGCATAGTATTGGAATTCCAAGTTTGAGGTCGAACCCACAGAGTTAGGGTTGGATAAAGTATTAATTACATAAAATAAACTTAATCTAATTACAAAAAAATCTAATCAATAAAGAATATATTTTTTAAAAATGTGGGAGAATAAAATATAAAATGGGTGCCAGGAATTAATGATTCTATGTTCATGGGTTGAAAAGGTATGAAATAATTATTTAGAAATCATGAAGTTTTCAGAATCAAGTTTAATCGAGTTCAATGGTCTTGGTAATAAATATCCAACCTAAGATCTTATTTTCTTATAGTCAAGTACTTCGAATTAAAAAGAATGGGTAAATCAAAATTTCATTTAAAAATAGGTAAGATACAAAACCAATAGTCAAGGTGAAAGTCTATCCACTAGATCTCATATTAAATTTATTAAATCAACTAAGGAAGTTTTCAGGCTCAAATAATTAAAAAAAAATAAACTAAATCCCTAACCCCACTCACAATGATAATGTATGAAGATTTAGAAAAAAGAATATAATTAAATAATAGCTGTGAAATCCCATGAATTATTTAATTAGTTATAAAATGAATATTACATTAAATTCTCCTTCATCATAAACACAAACACAAACAAATAAATCACATACTCTTGTTAACCACAAACGGGTGTAGAAAAAGAATAATGTAAAATCCTATAAAATTGGTGAAGCAGGTGGGAACCCCATCACAGATTTCCAACATTTACGGCTTCATCTAGATGTTAATGAAAAATGGTGTTGCTAGAGTTTATATTTATCGGCGTTGTAGGATATCTTCCTGACGTAGGTCATGATGTGTAATGAAATTACACATCATATACCCATAGTTTGTGTCCTCCTCTATGAGGGTGAATTTGGTACACTGATTTTAATCACTGACTCACTACATGACTTGTAAGTAAACTACATGACTTGTAATCCCTATCTGAGTTACTTCCATGTCCACATGAAACTTTTGGGTATTGAGATAATTAATTTTTAACTTTTACTACTTTCATGACATGTAATGTGGAATCACATTGTATAAGATCTTTTTGACATTGAAATCTACTGACTTGTCTACACGGTTTATGAAATGTCATGAATTGATACTACATTTTTTGTATTGAAGGTTCACGATGTGTACCAACATTTCATAGCATGTAATCATTTCATGACATGTACTCATGTTACATGATGTATAATATTTTCCTATATTTTCCAGCTCTTATTTATTATACAAAATCTAGTGTCACCCCACTTCACTTCCCTTATGGCACAACTTTTTTTTCTCCTTTTCTATCTCTTCTCATTTCTTTTCCACAAATTCAATGTATCCTTCCATAAAACCTAAAATAAGTCAAAATAATTAAAAAAAATTCACGATTTATCATTTACTTGGAAAATTATTTATTAAATTTCATTAATATATATGTGTGAAATACACTTATGAAATTCCCCACACTTGATTTCAGATATGTTTTTAAGGATGGAATATATACATACTACAAAGGACGTTCACCTTACCAAGATTTAAATTGAATTTCAATAGATGGAATTGATCAAATATAGAATTAAATGATCGATCATCACATATAAGATATTCTTCGATGCCTAATTTTTTAACAAAATAAACAAACCATGTATTTTACTTTTTTACTTTTGAAATATCCAAGCCTTATCAATCATGTATTTTTATTATTCATTTTATTATTAATATGCATCCAAATAAAAATTTTCCTCACAAGAATTTTTCAACTCATCATCAGGGTAAAAATTAATAGCATTTAACATATACCTAAAAAATATGTAACTTAAAAAAGGATTCAAAGTTATATAACATCACCACCGCTTAAATATAAAGATCACATTTAGTCATCAGGTATTTATCGTTTATGATCAATTGAATCTGATGCTTTTGGGTATGTAGGTAAATAATATAAAAAATAAGGCTCAAATGGGAGGTTAAAATCTAAAATACTTTGCATGATATCAAAATATAAGATCAATAATGTCTCCCTTCAAAGATTTCATTTCCCTTTTCCACAAAAAATCTAAAAGTGGGATCATTATTCCTGTAAGTTCATTGAATGAATCAACCATTCTTGATTTTTTTATTTTCATTTTATTTTATTTTTTTCATTTTCAAAATTTGTTCTTAAGAAAAATGTTACAACCATTACCTAACCACATACGATCAATAATCATCGATCTAGAAAATTGTGATTTTTGATCCTTCCAAGACACAACCTTATTTTTCAATTTTTTTATTTTTTTCAAATGTTCTTTTAGAAAGATATGAAAATAATGAAATAAAATGAAATATTTCACCACCTCTCCCATATCAAAATAGATAATCCTAAGAAAAATATCCATATAATGTATATCCTGGTACACCCAATAATGTTCTTCCCCCCACAATTATTATTTTAAATATCATGCAAAATATTTAGAGGGAGGTATGAATGGGTAAAATAGGATTATAACACTGCTCAATTCCAAACAAGGATACTCATGGCTTCTATAGGATAAAAAAGTATTAATGCAATGGGGGTCTTATAAAAAAGGCTAAAAAAAGAATTTATATATCAATTTAAAAGTTACTTAGTTCAATCATAGATTTGATAAGATTAAATGAATGTCCTAGAAGAAAACTTTCACAAGTATCTCAAGAAATATACTATATATTTAATGGAAAATATTTGGCTCAATGGATGTCTCAGAAATTAGGTGAATGGTCAGGAACATTACTCATGGAAATTCATACAAATAATTAAATCAATTTATAAAAATATCCAAAACTCAAAACCTGTCCAATTCTCAAAAAATTTCATTTAAAATTATTAAAATTATCTTTAAATAATGATTTTTAAAATCCTAATCCACATGTTTATCTCTACTAATTAATTTTTCATTTTTCACATTCCAAATTTTTTACCATGAAATTTAAATACATGGCATGGTAAGTATATAAGGTATTTTATGTATCCTAGTTCAGTTGAGTAAAGAAAGAATCAAATGCAGGACATGTAATCAAAAATTAATTCTCTCCACAATTAAAAATGAGGGGAATACAATTGAAAAATTCAAAATTTAAATTCTAACTATTCTGTAAAATTTTAAATCAATCATAGATTTGAAAGTTCTCACGGGTGCTGATTACCAATTTCTACATGTGGCTTTGATTAGCCTAAAAAATAAATAGAAAAATTTTATGTATATACCCTTTCAATAACACTAAAAATTATTAGGGGAACTGTAACTAAATCCAAATATAAAATTAAATTCTATGAAAGAAATAAATCTAAAATCATATAAATCAAAAAAAATTGATTTTCCTCCCAAAAGATGCTCTTTTTTAATGGTCGTTTAGCTCGAACATATCCGGGTTATCTTATGGGAGTATGATATAGAGATAACTATCTTTAGTTCACCAAATCTTGTCTTTGACATCCTCTCAGCTTAGCTTGACATCTCTTCAATTGAATTTCCATGGTCCTCTGAGGTGGTGACTAGAGTCTGAACAACAAAATTATTGCTAACAAGATATCAACACAATCCGGACTCTGTAAAATTATTCTTCTTCAATGGATGGTTTCATGTGTTTGGATTCATCAATGACCACTTCATGTTCAACCTCTAGCTCTTTAACATCCTTTTTTTGTTGCTTCTTCCTATTCCTCTACGTAGTATGTACATAGTTCAATTTATTCCTCCTTATCTTATTTTTATGATAGACATAAATTTTCTAATAATTTTGTGATAAATTTTGAAGATTTAATCTCTTCCTCATCCTCTTAATTGTTTTATTTTAATCTTTAATCAATGTTTTTTTTAAATTTTTCTTCATCCCACTCACATTCTATAGTACTGTTTCCCTCTTCATTGTCTTCTCAACCTGAAAAATCAAGGGAATTGTAACAGCCCGAGATTTTATGAAAAATATTTTTTTTATTTCACTAATGTCTTGTGTTGTACGCTACACCAAAAGGAGCTTTCACAACACGCATCCTTGACTTGCCTTGCATTACACGCAATCGCGACCTTCCTCGATAGCGTGTGTAGTACGCAATACCGAGTTTCACTAAACAACGATATGCTATTAAAATATTATTATAACTAGCCGTTATGAATAGTAATAACCACCTTTTAAATTTTAGAAATTTTAGCTCTCAAAATGGACTTCATTTTTGGATTCGGAGTATCAAATTTAGCCTAAGGTGAAATTTTGGTACTTTTCGGATAACTTTCATATTCTGATGAATAGTGAAAATTACTAAATTATAATTAAAAACAAATTTTTTAATCGAAATAATTAATAGTGATAAATCATTAATTTGAGTGGTTTTAAAGTATATTTAGAATATATTTTTACAATTTAATACAATGTTGGTCATTGGTTGTAATTTCACATTTAAACCAGACATAATCAAGTGTCAATCTTTTGATAGATATTGTTTCTTAAAAACACGCTATTTGTTTTAACAGCGGGATTTAATTATAAAATTAATTAATGCAACTTCTATGTTATTAATTTGGTAAAATAGACTTCATTTTTGAATTCGTAATATGAAATATAGCTTAGGATGAAATTTTGGCACTGTTCTGAAAAACATCAATTTTTGATGAATAGTGAAACTACTAAGTGGTAGTTAAAAAACTGAATTTTTCATAAAACTTAATTTTACCGCTTCTGTGAATGGAATTTCAAAAATCCGAGAGACACGGTTGATGTCAGTAAGTAAAATGTGGTTCAATGAGATGAAAATAATTTTTGGTGAATAGTAACGTTTTACTTTTTTTACCGCGGTTAATAGTAAATAGGGTAACTAAGGGTAAATATGATATTAATATTACCCTAACACATGTCCTAATTCTATTGGACAAGTGTAATTCGACCAAAAACAAACTTAGGAATAAAATATGACCATTTAGGCCCACTTGGATTAGATTAGGACATTTATTATTAATTTATTTAAAGAAGGGTTAAAATAGTTAAAATCAAAGTTTAATAAGTAAATCATTTTTAATATGGGGTTATACATAAGATATGTTCGATTGTAAATTTTAATTAGAAAGATAAAAAGATTTACTACATGATGGTATTTTATTTGTAATTTTTAGACATCAAATAATTTAATTTATTTATGACACAATGATGATGCAGTAATTATCTTATTAATGAAATATTGACATAATTGATGTTATAAACACCAAACTAAATATAATTTGAGACTTTTTATGAATTCCACTAATTTTATAGGTTACTATGATATCTTAGTGTTGATTTAATCAACTTGGTTCGAACATATAATTCTGTTATGACTTTCACAAAAATCATATATCAAATAGTGTCAAAATTGACACAAAATAGTTTTTAAATCAAATATTATATTATTAATTGTTATTTTATTCCTAAAAATCTAAGGTTCGGCCAAATGACTTAGATAAGGATATATATTTTAATAATAAACAATTTGGGGTTCGTTTGGCATGTTATAGTAAGTGTATTAACCATATAGTGAAAGAAAACAAAAAGACACGGTAAAAGTTAAATTATTTAACTTAGAGTTAAATATAATTGATAAGGTTAAAATAATAACCTAAACTTGTCTAAATACTATTGGTTGATAGTATTTCGATCCATCCCCACTTCATCTTCGAAATAAGACCCTTTGGAACCATTATAAACCGATTTTGACTTTAAAATAAAATAATATTTTGAGGTATTCCTAAGGTGCCCCTCTCCTCCCTTATAAAAGGACACCTCCTCCTCACACCAATTTAAGCACTCAAGCTCGGCCAACCCCTGCCAAAATCTCTTCTCCACTTCCCTAAAAACATCCTAGAGGTTCTGGTCTTCCTCAAAGACCAATTTTAGTGCCCTAAGAGGAGGTCTCAAAGAGGCACTTCAAAGAAGAGGTAATTACCGTTACCAATTATTTCATCTTTATTTCTTCTTCCACTTCTTCTTCTTAGGTTGTTTCATTATGAAGTAATAACATCAGTATAACTCATATACTGATATGTTATTATAAGTATGAAACAACCCTATTTCACCATCTATCCATCCTACGGAAAAAGAAATCACCGTGCGTGCGTACGTACAGAATACCGTCTCCACGCCGTGGTGTAATCTATTTTCCAACACCACCTTACATGGATGGGTATAATGGTGTAAAGAATAACTATACATAGTTATTACAACATCATATTGATTCTGATATATTGTATGATCCACTCCAATTCAATTCAATATTTATAGAAATGATATCATCGCTCGTGCGTACGTACGGACTACTGTCTCCACGACGCGATGAGATTCATTCTCCATGTTAACCATTTAAGAATGATTATATTGTATATATAAGAAATAATAATGAAATATATGACATTATAAAGCTACTGTATTTATGTATATATATACATATGTATGTCATCTACTTACTTCCATTTCAAGACAATAAGGAAAGGAAAACAGCGTTCATGCGTACGTACGGACTACCGTCTCCATGAACGGTGTTTTTCATTTTATTTATCTACCTATTATATATATATATATACTGAATATATATGATATATAAATCATATTTTATATTCTGGAAGTGAGTAAATCATGATATAAGTAATAATGATGTCAAGAACAACAAGTCAAAACACCTACGATAAATGAAACGATTTTACCCAAAACGCTTCTTTAACATGGAATTTACAAAAGAACGGGTAATATAATGTCATAAGTGAACCATATATGATATCATAACAATTAATATGATTCTGTAATAAGTCAATAACATGATTTAAATCATTATAAAGGAGGTTCGGACACTTACAAAGCAAGTCGGACCTAAGGTAAGGGAAATATCACAATCTCATTTTTATCCGAGATTGTTTATTCGTAAGTATTTACTGGGGTGTATTTTATTATCCACATCCATGTTTACTCAATATGTAATATTATTTCCATCCACCTACAATTGCTTAAATCCATTTTTACCCTTCGGTGAGTTTTTAGTTATATGTATGAAAGGAATCTTTTGTCGTTTTTCATACGAGGTACTTTTTGACTTTTCCGACAAAAGTACGAAGAATGTTTTTTTTAACTTATACGGCATGAATGGATTTCTAAAAAAATTATTTCCAAGAAGATTCATTTACAAGTATTCAAGTTTATTTTTAATCAACTTCTTTTATTTTAAAATTGTATGACATGTTAAGAAAGGAAAAGTGTTTTTAAAGTAGAAAGGATATTTTCTTCAAGAATGGAGTTCAAGTATTTTATCAAAATTATTTTCCATCTAAGATAATAAAGGGTTCTGTTTTATCCCTATTATTACATTGATTTGATCATGTTGTGATTGAATTATTTTTATGAATTCCTTTATCTTGTGTGAATTGTTTTATGATGTCATGATGTTTAAGATTCCAATTTGTATTACATGGGTTATGCAATGATGTATGATTTATGATTATGTGGAACACATAAGAAAGGATTCATTATAAGATGGGTGGTACCTATATCTCCCTCCAATGCATTGGGTAAAGATTTTATATCTCATGAGATAGAGAGGGCTGGAACGGTAGGTTATACCGGTTCAGTGAAACAGGACTGAAACGAGGGTTACTCGATTCAGAAAGGGACTTTGTCCACTAAGATAGTCTTGGCAATGAGTCTTGACTAACAAGAAATGATTTTCCATGATTATGTGTGCATGCCACAAAGTTTCAAGTTTTATGTTATGATTATGGGGATCTCATTTTCACTTCTATGATTTATCCCATGTTATGATATTATGAGCTCTTTTGCAGGTTAAGATTTCCAAAATCTATGTTCTTATGTATATGATGTGATTGATATTTCTTTTGTTTACCCTTACTGAGCATTTGAGCTCACCCTTTTATGTTTTCTTTTCCCCAGGATATAAAGAAAGGTTTTTAAGTAAAAAAAAGGGAAGATCTTTATGGGAGATATTGAAGATCTTTCACCACGATTAGAAGATTATGTTCCGAGTTTCCAAAGACACTAAAATATTACGATCCTTGTGTGTGTGTTTTTGTTATGTACTAAGTATTCCGCAAAAGTAATGTAATGTCCATGTACGATAAGCTTCGGGTCTCTACAGTTGGTATCAGAGGAAAGGTTTAGTCAACCTTTGGAAACTAGGATGCGAAAACGTTAGTGAGGTCCCTAGAGATGTTTCTAAGGTATGTCTAGGGATGTCTCTAAGGTTAAGTATACGTATAGGTTATAGTCATAGAATTGCGCTAACGATCTTAGAATTTAACCTAAGATGTTAGATATTGACGTTACTCCCCCTTTATTATGATTTTTTCCTCTCACACTATTCTTTTTGGGTTTTAGAAAATGGCTGGAAACAAGATGATTCACGATAATGGAGGATATGATGGACAATGGAATGATATTCTTCATGAGAAACCAAATGAAATGGGATTTGGAGGTCCAAACATCATTATTATTCCGAATCAGCAATCTCATAATATGATCAATAAAGTAAAATTTGGTAAGTTTCCTGACTCGGCTAATAAGAGAAAGATGGAGTTTCATGATGATCATAGAGGAAAGAAAGTTCAATTTCCCCTATGTAAATCATGTGGGAAGAGGCATCAAGGAGAATGTTTCAAAGGAACTGGAAGATGCTTTGGGTGTGGAAGAGAAGGACACAAAGCTAGTAAGTGAAAAAAAAAGGTTCAGTTAACACCATTGATGAGGATAATGGTATTGCTACGACATCAAAAATGGTTAAGTGTTTTAAATGTGGAATGTACGGGCATTATGAAAACCAATGCCCTAAGGGAAAGTCTCATGAAGATAATCAGTACGGCCGTATGGGTAGTATTTATGTTGATGATAATGAAGAGACTACAAATGATATGTGATATGAAAGAATTGTTGAAGCTTGGTCAATGGTTTAAGAAGGTAGTGGAATGATTACATGTTATTCAAGTGTAATGTTGTATAAAGAATCTCATGGTACTAAGGAATAAAGAGACATCTAAGGATTGTTACATTATTGTCTTTCCTTGAGTTTTGAAAGTGTGTGATTAATGCTACCAGTATCCATGAAAGGTTATTCAGATATTTTTGGAATGAAGATGATATGCACATAATGAAGGGATAAGAAGAAAATTAAATGTTTGATAGTATTCATGAGCTCATGACTGATATAAGGAGAAGGTTATATCATGGTTTGAGTATATAGAATTTTTGGATTTTGGTATGTGGTAAGAGTTATCTTTTGACAGCATTCATGTTTTCACTAAGGTTCAATGGGTATTCCAGAGAGTACATGATTAAGGACTTTGAATGTTTGGAATGTGACCAACAAAACATATCTTATGATATATTGGGATCAACGATGGTATTAAATCTATGGTAATCGTTTTCACTATGTTATGGATAAGCCTAAAGATTAGAATGGATTATGTTGGACATAAGTTAGTATTGTTTAAGGATATAAGTTTTTTCGATATTATTGATGAGATGTTATAGTAATATAGTTTTAGAAAAAGGACAACCTGCAGGACGGGCGACAACCCATCGCTTCGGACAAGGCTGTAGGATTCGAACCCACAACCGAAGTGCGACTGGCCTTTATCGCCTACCACTAGCCTACAGGAAGTCCCTGTTTAGTAGAAACTAGTTTTATTATATTAAGCAGTATGATATATGAAGTATAAGTCCATTTTAGGAACCATATGTGATTAATCTCACTATAGAATGACTTATGTATATTTAATAACTTTTTCTAACCTTTTGTTTGAGAAAAATGGAATGACCCATCATTCTATCACATAATCTGCTAACACTTCACAAATAACAAATTCAACTTCATTTATTTAAGAGATGAAGTAGAAATTGTTCAAGGAACGAACAAAAGTGAGATTGTACCAAAATAAAGTAAGTATTTATTCTAAACAAATTTTCAACTTTAGGGAAATGATCTTGAAAACCAAAAATGTTGTCCTAGTGATCTTATACCTGATGAATCAGATGGTACCTTATATCATCACAAATCTATGGATTTGTGATTACTGGCTTTTCCATAGCCATGTTCTCTACCACTCTCCATCAGAACATGATGGTTAGATTTCTCTTCCATATCCATATTTTCACCTATGTGGAAACCCAGTGATTAGTTTATTTGGGTAATCGTTACATTTCATACTTTAGTTTTTAAAGCCAAGTTTTGGTATTCCCTTTTACGATGTGGGTTTCTATTAAAGAAACTTTCGAATAGTAAACCATTTATAACCCCGACGAATTTCGAGGGCGAAATTCATTTTAAGGGGGGTAGAATGTAACAACCCGAGATTTTATGAAAAATATTTTTTTTATTTCACTAATGTCTTGTGTTGTACGCTACACCAAAAGGAGCTTTCACAACACGCATCCTTGACTTGCCTTGCATTACACGCAATCACGACCTTCCTCGATAGCGTGTGTAGTACGCAATACCGAGTTTCACTAAACAACGATATGCTATTAAAATATTATTATAACTAGCCATTATGAATAGTAATAACCACATTTTAAATTTTAGAAATTTTAGCTCTCAAAATGGACTTCATTTTTGGATTCGGAGTATCGAATTTAGCCTAAGGTGAAATTTTGGTACTTTTCGGATAACTTTCCTATTCTGATGAATAGTGAAAATTACTAAATTATAATTAAAAACAACTTTTTTAATCGAAATAATTAATAGTGATAAATCATTAATTTGAGTGGTTTTAAAGTATATTTAGAATATATTTTTACAATTGAATACAATTTTGGTCATTGGTTGTAATTTCACATTTAAACCAGACATAATCAAGTGTCAATCTTTTGATAGATATTGTTTCTTAAAAACACGCTATTTGTTTTAACAGCGGGATTTAATTATAAAATTAATTAATGCAACTTCTATGTTATGAATTTGGTAAAATAGACTTCATTTTTGAATTCGGAATATGAAATATAGCTTAGGATGAAATTTTGGCACTGTTCTGAAAAACATCAATTTTTGATGAATAGTGAAACTACTAAGTGGTAGTTAAAAAACTGAATTTTTCATAAAACATAATTTTACGGCTTCTGTGAATGGAATTTCAAAAATCCGAGAGACATGGTTGATGTCAGTAAGTAAAATGTGGTTCAATGAGATGAAAATAATTTTTGGTGAATAGTAACTTTTTACTTTTTTTACTGCAGTTAATAGTAAATAGGGTAACTAAGGGTAAATATGATATTAATATTACCCTAACACATGTCCTAATTCTATTGGACAAGTGTAATTCGACCAAAAACAAACTTAGGAATAAACTATGACCATTTAGGCCCACTTGGATTAGATTAGGACATTAATTATTAATTTATTTAAAGAAGGGTTAAAATAGTTAAAATCAAAGTTTAATACGTAAATCATTTTTAATATGGGGTTATACATAAGATAAATTAGATTGTAAATATTAATTAGAAAGCTAAAACGATTTACTACATGATGGTATTTTATTTGTAATTTTTAGACATCAAATGAGTTAATTTATTTATGACACAATGATGATGCAGTAATTATCTTATTAATGAAATATTGACATAATTGATGTTATAAACACCAAAATAAATATAATTTGATACTTTTTATGAATTACACTAATTTTCTAGGTTACTATGATATATTAGTGTTGATTTAATCAACTTGGTTCGAACATATAATTCTGTTATGACTTTCACAAAAATCATATATCAAATAGTGTCAAAATTGACACAAAATAGTTTTTAAATCAAATATTATATTATTAATTGTTATTTTATTCCTAAAAATCTAAGGTTCGGCCAAATGACTTAGATAAGGATATATATTTTAATAATAAACAATTTGGGGTTCTTTTGGCATGTTATAGTAAGTGTATTAACCATATAGTGAAAGAAAACAAAAAGACACGGTAAAAGTTAAATTATTTAACTTAGAGTTAAATCTAATTGATAAGGTTAAAATAATAACCTAAACTTGTCTAAATCCTATTGGTTGATAGGATTTCGACCCATCCACACTTTATCTTCGAAATAAGACCCTTTGGAACCATTATAAACCGATTTTGACTTTAAAATAAAATAATATTTTGAGGTATTCCTAAGGTGCCCCTCTCCTCCCTTATAAAAGGACACCTCCTCTCCCTCCTCCTCAAACCAATTTGAGCACTCATGCTCGGCCAAACCCTGCCAAAATCTCTTCTCCACTTCCCTAAAAACATCCTAGAGGTTCTGGTCTTCCTCAAAGACCAATTTTAGTGCCCTAAGAGGAGGTCTCAAAGAGACACTTCAAAGAAGAGGTAATTACCGTTACCAATTCTTTCATCTTTATTTCTTCTTCCACTTCTTCTTCTTAGGTTGTTTCATTATGAAGTAATAACATCAGTATCACTCATATACTGATATGTTATTATAAGTATGAAACAACCCTATTTCACCACTTATCCATCCTACGGAAAAATAAATCACCGCGCGTGCGTACGTACGGAATACCGTCTCCACGCCGTGGTGTAATCTATTTTCCACCACCACCTTACATGGATGGGTATAATGGTGTAAAGAATAACTATACATAGTTATTACAACATCATATTGATTCTGATATATTGTATGATCCACTCCAATTCAATTCAATATTTATAGAAATGATATCATCGCTCGTGCGTACGTACGGACTACCGTCTCCACGACGCGATGAGATTCATTCTCCATGTTAACCATTTAAGAATGATTATAATGTATATATAAGAAATAATAATGAAATATATGACATTATAAAGCTACTAGATTTATGTATATATATACATATGTATGTCATCTACTTACTTACATTTCAAGACAATAAGGAAAGGAAAACAGCGTTCATGCGTACGTACGGACTACCGTCTCCATGAACGGTGTTTTTCATTTTATTTATCTACCTATTATATATATATATACTGAATATATATGATATATAAATCATATTTTATATTCTGGAAGTGAGTAAATCATGATATAAGTAATAATGATGTCAAGAACAACAAGTCAAAACACCTACGATAAATGAAACGATTTTACCCAAAACGCTTCTTTAACATGGAATTTACAAAAGAACGGGTAATATAATGTCATAAGTGAACCATATATGATATCATAACAATTAATATGATTCTGTAATAAGTCAATAACATGATTTAAATCATTATACAGGAGGTTCGGACACTTACAAAGCAAGTCGGACCTAAGGTAAGGGAAATATCACAATCTCATTTTTATCCGAGATTGTTTATTCGTAAGTATTTACTGGGGTGTATTTTATCATCCACATCCATTTTTACTCAATATGTAATATTATTTCCACCCACCTACAATTGTTTAAATCCATTTTTACCCTTCGGTGAGTTTTTAGTAATATGTATGAAAGGAATCTTTTGTCGTTTTTCGTACGAGGTACTTTTTGACTTTTCCGACAAAAGTACGAAGAATGTTTTTTTAACTTATACGGCATGAATGGATTTCTAAAAAAATTATTTCCAAGAAGATTCCTTTACAAGTATTCAAGTTTATTTTTAATCAACTTCTTTTATTTTAAAATTGTATGACATGTTAAGAAAGGAAAAGTGTTTTTAAAGTAGAAAGGATATTTTCCTCAAGAATGGAGTTCAAGTATTTTATCAAAATTATTTTCCATCTAAGATAATAAAGGGTTCTGTTTTATCCCTATTATTACATTGATTTGATCATGTTGTGATTGAATTATTTTTATGAATTCCTTTATCTTGTGTGAATTGTTTTATGATGTCATGATGTTTAAGATTCCAATTTGTATTACATGGGTTATGCAATGATGTATGATTTATGATTATGTGGAACACATAAGAAAGGATTCATTATAAGATGGGTGGGACCTATATCTCCCTCCAATGCATTGGGTAAAGATTTTATATCTCATGAGATAGACAGGGCTGGAACGGTAGGTTATACCGGTTCAGTGAAACAGGACTGAAACGAGGGTTACTCGATTCAGAAAGGGACTTTGTCCACTAAGATAGTCTTGGCAATGAGTCTTGACTAACAAGAAATGATTTTCCATGATTATGTGTGCATGCCACAAAGTTTCAAGTTTTATGTTATTATTATGGGGATCTCATTTTCACTTCTATGATTTATCCCATGTTATGATATTATGAGCTCTTTTACAGGTTAAGATTTCCAAAAGCTATGTTCTTATGTATATGATGTGATTGATATTTCTTTTGTTTACCCTTACTGAGCATTTGAGCTCACCATTTTATGTTTTCTTTTCCCCAGGATATAAAGAAAGGTTTTTAGGTAAAAAAAGGGAAGATCTTTATGGGAGATATTGAAGATCTTTCACCACGATTAGAAGATTACGTTCCGAGTTTCCAAAGACACTAAACTATTACGATCCTTGTGTGTGTGTTTTTGTTATGTACTAAGTATTCCGCAAAAGTAATGTAATGTCCATGTACGATAAGCTTCGGGTCTCTACAGGAATCATGATAAGCATAAAGATAAGAATTAGTAGTTGTACTTACCTTAGCTTTATTATCCTCACTTTACTCATAATATGCCTCGTAGAATTTTGGGTCTAGGTTACGGGTTGTTGTTCGATGAGTACTTGGGTACAGTTGTGTGAATGTGATTGGTTGACTTATCATCATTTCAACTTCATTGCATAGTTGCGCCAAATCCTCCAACATGAAGGTGGACCTATCCTTGGTAGTCATTTCACTATATTGCTCTACCATTACAACTAAAAATACATTATGTAATAAAATTAAATAAAACTAATAATGAAAATCTATGCTAAAATCATAAACCAAAATACATGGGAAAATATTTTGTTAAAAATATTTAAATAATAAATTCTCCGCTCTTATCTTTGGAAACAATGCCAAAAATTTGGTAACCCATGGGTGTTATTAATTTCTACTGAGTTAACAAATTTATAAATTTATAAACACATATAAAAAACACTACAATATAGGGTAGTATAGGAATTTCAAGTCCAAGGTCGAACCCACATCGATAGGGTTATAGAAAATAGTAATTAAATAAAATTAACATAAACTAATTTTGATAAAAATTTAAACTACCGAGAATGAATTTGTTTTAGAAACTGGGATAAGAAAATATAAAATGGGTGTTGAGCAGTAAAGATTCTAGTTTCATTGGATGACAAGGTATTAAAGAATCGATTTTCAATTATGAAGTTGACAAAATTGGGTTTAAGAGAGTTCAATGGTCATGATAAACACTTTCAATCCTAATCTCTCATTTTCTAATGGTTAGGTACTTCAGATTGTAGATAATGGGTAACCTAAAATCCTATTTAAATACACGGAAGAGATAAACCCATTGGTAATGGTGGAAGTATAGAACCTAGAATTCGTATTAAATGTATTTAATTGACTCTAGAAAGTTTTAGGATCATAGAATGAAATAAATTAACCCCAATCAATAACCCATCCCACAATGATCATCTGAGAGGAATTATAAAAAATGATAGAATTGAAGAAAATATTTGGAATCACAACATGAATTGTATTAATTATAAAATACATCTTCCATTCAATTCCTCTTCATAATGCATGTATAAAAACAATTAAATCACCTGATCAAGGTAGCCATGAGCAGGTGTATAAAAATAGTAAATTAAAATCCTACAGATGTGGTGAAGCATGTGGGTTCCCCTACACATGCATCCGTCATTTGCATATTTTTCCCGAAGTTAATGCAAAATGGTATTGCCAAGGGTTTTATTTATAGGCGTTGGGGGATATCATCCCGACGTTGGTCATGACATGTAATTATATTACACTTCATGTACCCATAGTCTAAATTCTCCTCCTTGTGTGTGAGTTTTCGTATGCTGATTTAAATCTATGACTCACTATACAATTGTTAATTGAAGTACATGACATGTAATCCTTAAAATAGTTTCCTTCGCATCCACATGACTCTTGTGAATATCACATTCATTAATTTTTAACTATTAGTAATATCACAATGTATACAATTGAATAACGATGTGTAGGATCTTATTTACATTGAAATCTCAATACTTTTGTAAAAGGTTTATTAAATGTCACGAATTAATATTGTCCACCTGGTACTGATGGTTCACAATGTGTAACAGAGATTCATAGAGTGTGAGAATGTCACAATGTGTACTGATGTTATATGATGTGTAATATTTTTCCTCCATTTTATAGCTCCACTTTATTCGTCACAATCCATGGTCACGTCGCTACACTTTACTGACGTCACAATGTGTCTATTTTCTTCTTTTCCAACTCTTTTCATTCCTTTTCTACAAATTCAATGCATCCTACCATAAATCACAAAATAGGTCAAATCGTTCCAAAAATTGGAATGATTTATCATTTAATTGAAAAAAATTACTAAACCACCTTAAAATATATGCATGAAATACACTTATCTATATTCAATCACATACTATTTTTTTCATTTTGAACACATAATGGAAATTTAAGAGCAGGAGGATGAAATTTTGTCTTCTTGTTTACTAAAATTATTAAATCTATAACATTCTTGATAAATCTTCCCACAAGAACATAAAAACATATCCTACCTTAACAAGGGTATAAATATGTTCATCTAATAAAATTTTTACAAGTGTTTGAATTAGTTTAACACTTATCTTTTAGTTTACCCCTAGTAAACTGGTTTTTACATTAACCACTGTAAGAGGTTTTTACTATTTCCAATATTTATTATGTCCAAAAATTAATTTCACATTATTAGATAATATAAATTATACTGATTAAAAATATTAAATCCATTATAAAAAATTATATTCACAGAACTCGAAGAAGTTAATTTAATGTTAAACCCACAGACATGATGAAAAAGTGAGTTTTCAAGAAATCTAATTTTCAACCATAATAAGATTGTATATCAATTATATTGATTGTAACCATTATTAAATGAATTTAAATTAATATTTATAGATATAAGATCTATAAATTAAATTTAAAACATTCCTCAATAGTGGTTTTAATTAATTAAAAGTGAGAAACATCATGCACCTTAAAACAGTTTTTAGATAATTTGCTTTTCAAATCCAAAAAAATAAAGAAGATATAAAAGTAATTAATTTGATAAAATAAAAATAAATTATACTTTTGTTACATTTATTTAAATTTATATCATAATGTGAATATGAAATCACATAATTAATTGAAATGATATGATTTTTTTGGAAAAATTACTATTTTTTACTATTCCCTAAAAATTAAATATTTTTAAAAAAATCCCAAACCTTCACCCTAATTTAATTTTGATATTGTAAAATACCAATATTTTCTTTAAATAATAATTCCTATGTTGGATAATGTGTAATATATGCAACATCAAGCTTAAACTAATTAATATATATTGTTATTCGAATGTGATTATTATAACCTAGGCATTAAATTAATAGGAATAAATGGTATTAACCACATTGTAAAAAATATAATGGAACTTCTGATTTATATCTATTAATTAATTATTTTTAAATAATAACTATTTTTTGGTAAAATCATCTTATTCTTTTAAAAATTAATTTTTCCTTCAAAATGATTTTCATTACTTTTTATGGGTTATTATTATAATTAATATTGAATGTTTTAAAATTTTACTTTAGAAAATGATTTTGATATTTGAATTGATAATTTAAAAATTACCTAATGTTGAATTTTTGATAATTTTATGAAATTATTTATTTTTTAAGGAATATTGAAAAATACTAATTTTTATTGAAAAATATAATTTATTTTAAATTCTTTAGAGCGTTAAATTATGTTTTGTATTAGTTTTAAACTATAGTTGGTTAATTATGATTTAAAACATTCCAATTATTTGTTTCTTAAATTATTTTATTATTTAATTTAGAATAAAAACATCATATATTTTGAATGGGAATTTTTCCACAAAAATTAATTTTCATTTCATTTTGTCATTTTAATTTTAAATTCAATTCTAAAAAGTCATTACATTTACTTTTTAAAAATGGATTCCATATTTGGAATTTTAGGGTCCAAATTTATTAAATGTGTAACTTTTTTTCAATATATCTAGTAACTTTAGAAATTTTGTTTACCATGATAAAGGGATAATCAGGTAATATAGGTTAAAAATAAAATGTTAAGTACTATTAAATGACCAAAACAACAACCTATATTTCATTATAAGAGTTTTTCATGACCATTATAATACACGTTTAGAATTGATCACCTTTTGGATAAACTTGTATAAGATTATTACATTTATATTAGTTTTTTGATTGAAACATCAACCATGTCACACTCTTGTTTTTAATAAGGGTAATATTTTTAAATTCATTTAATATAGGGGATATGTTCAACAATAAATAATATATTTAAATCTAAATGTATTATATTCATCATGGTAATTTATTTATAATTTTATGGAATAAATAATTACCATAAATTCTTCGACAACTCTGTTGTAGTAATTATTCAATTAATGAAAAATATAACAAATGATATTAAAATTATTAAAATATATATAATTCGACATATTTTAAGTGATAAAAAACTGTATATATTAACATTAAATTTTTAGGATATAATAAAATATTTGCACTGAAGGTAACTTATTGACGTTACGTCTGTAAATCAAAGTAATGAATAATATCAATATTTATAATAATTATATTTTATGGAATTACTAACTTATTAAGTTTCATAAAATAATAAATATCCATTACAATTGAGACAATATATGGTCAATAATGTCACCCCCTATACATTTATAGGCCACCTGGAAGCAATTGGATCTAGAATAGTATTATTTTAATTTAATATTTTTAGAAATTTGATGAATTCCCCTACCCACTACTATAAAAGTGAACCAGTTCCTCTCAATACATAATACTTAAATACTAATTTTTTTTATAAAATAATTTCAGAATCCCTTAATATATTTTCTCACCACATTTTATAGGTCTTTTATTATGAAGAATAACACTATTAGAGGTATTAAGGTGTTAAGTAGGGGATGATTTCCAACGAAGGGGAAGATAGAGAATGTATGTGGAAAGTTGGACTCAAGGTATGGGGAAAGTCATTTAAAAATACTCTTTTAACATTTCTATTTTAAACCCCATTAACAAGGACCAAAATTATTATTTTTATATAACACATTAATAGAATTTCCCTATATCATTATTATTTACATTTAAAATCATACATAACATGTTGATATGGTCACTCTAAAAGAAAATTCTTTCCTTTGTATGCGAGTTGTTAAAAATAAGTGATTTCAAAATAGAAAGATTATTTCCCCTGTAATGTTTTTAATTATCTTTTTTCCATAAAAACTCATGTTTCATTTTTTTAGGTATTATAGTTTTGATTTTTTTTTGATATCCATAAGTTTTTTACATATGAGTTTAAAATTGTTATTAAAAGGTTTTATAGAAAAATTTAATCTTGATAATTTTAAATTATATCACCTGGCTGATTCCAATATAGATTATATAACTGTTGGAGCCTCATTTACCACATGGTTGATCGTGGTATAGCTTATATAAAGGGTGATCCCCATTATAGCTCTCCAATTCATTGGGTATATTAGAAGATGAACATAATGGTTATTCCAAGTGTAACTATGACAGTTACTCCAAGTATAACCATGAGGGTTATTTAATGTATAACAGTCAGGGTTATTCCATGTGTAACCATGAGGGTTACACCATTTGTAGTTTTTATTGTTACTACATTTGAAAGTATGATAAGAATGTGACACCCCAAGTTACTTACATGATTTATTTGTTCTTACTATTAGTTTTTAATGTTTTTATCTTTGTAATAATCTGTCTGATCATCAAATAGAAATGTTTTATTATTCTCAATGAAATTTGAATATAGAGGTAAACACTATTTGGTTTTTAATGTTCTCATTAGGAAAATGGTATTCTCTCTTTTTATATCCCTTACTAAGAATTTTTTCCTCACAATATGTTTTAAAATATTGCTCATAGGGCTTAACTGTGAGTATGATAAAAAGAGTTATGTTGAATGTTTTAAAGATCTACAATTAAATGAAATCATATTTTATTTTAATGAATTTTGTTTTAGGTGAAAAAATAGATACATTATAAAGGTGTAAAATTATAATATATGGGTTTATGATATATGAGTTTCTCCTAATATTCTAAAATAATAAACTAAAAATATGAAAGGAATTTTAGGAAGGTGAGTTGTAGTATAAAATCACTAGAATAAGTAATTTTTATGGTCAAGCTCTTATTGTTGGTATTAAATTAAGCTCTAGATAACTTTAGAGATTAGTATTTTTTGGGTTTTTCATAAGAGTTATGGTTATCATCACGAGTTTATAATTTTAAAATTGATGAATGTCTTAAAAGAAATTTTTTTAGGTTTTATGTTATGAAATTTTATTATGATTAAATATATTTTTAGAAACATTAAATTTTTAGGTAATTATGTCTTATAACATTTTGGGATACAAAATGAAATGTATTAAATAACCTTTGAGGTTAAAATATTTCATTAATTTATAATTTATTAAGGTTATTACTTAGGATTCTTTTATGATTTATATTATTTTATAATGATTTTATTAATATAGTTTTAGAAAAGGACAACCCATTATAAGGGTGAGAAACCATTGTGTCTAGAAAGTCTATGGGTATTGAACCCAAAACTGAAGGGGGGAATGATTCACTGCCTACTACATTCTTTCATGATTTCTTGGATATTAAATTTTTTTCTTATTTATTTATTATAACATATGGATAAATGTTATGTTCGTTTTTGGAATATATGAATTATTGAATAGAGAACCATGGTATTGGAAAATGATGTGGTTATTAATTGATTAGTGTTATTTTTGTATTACATACACTATTTTGGGAACCCTATATGATTAAGGTAAATATAATAATATGAGACATTATTTGAGGAATAAATGTTTAAATATATTTTTAAAGAATATTACATTTTATTTAGATTTAGTTTATTTATTTAAATAATTAAGATATACTAAATATTATCGGATTGCTACTATTACATTTTCATATGATACATTAAGATTCATTGATTAGATTTGGTGTTAAATATTAAAATTATATAGGAATATTATGTGATAAAATACTTTTAATTTTTCTATTTGACTCTTAGTTTTGAATATTTTTTACGAATTTTAAGTATACTTACTTATTAAATGATTTACGATGGACTCTGGGTAGTATTGTTGATTTTTGGAACTTAAAGATGTTTTCATCTTAAAAAGGATTATTAATTTTGGTGAATTATATTATCTTTTACTAATTGTTTTGGTTTTGGTTAATTAATAATGTTTAGAAGAAAATATATTTATTCTTTTGTGGATTTTTTATCTATAGAATTTTATTCCAGTTCTATAGGCCAAAAAGTTTCATCTTGAAGACTCGTTATTTAGAGAAAAATATGAGATTGTAGTGGAAATTGATTAAATAATTAAATTATATTCTTCATGTAAAAATTCTTCCTTATGTTCTTAGTCTAGTTATAAAAATAATTTCAAAATTTTTTAAAAAGGAATTTGAAAACGAAAAACATTATTCTTTTACTTTACATACTAAGAAATCAATAGCCTATTAACCCATCAGAGATTTTCAATTTATAAAGGTTAAATTAATCAAGACCATGTTCTCTATCAGTCACTATCATTCATTAAGAGTTAATTTTCTCTTCCATAACCTTGTTTTTAATTTCCACTTGTTTTATCCTACATGGAAAACTAGTATGTCTTATTTTAGGTGGCATTCATACATTTTATTCACTCTTTTGAAATGGAATCTTTATTAATCCTTTTTACAATGTGGTATTTGAAAAATTGTATTTTGAAAAGTCAAACCCCACGTTTTCTATCCCAAGTTGAAATTTCAAGTAAGGTATATCATAAAGGTGGTATACTTTAACAACTTGAGATTTTTTTTAAAAACCCAATGTTTGATAGTGTAAAATGCACACCACACCGAGCCTAAACAAAAAAGAAATTTTATTATTTATATTTGACCAGTATAACATAGATATAAAAATGGTTGGAGTGGATAAAATTAACTAAATTATGAAATATATAATGGTTCGAATAATTTTGAATTTATTAAACAATTAATTTTAAATAATTACTAGGTTTTTATTAACGTCATTTTATTTATCAAAATATAATTTTTCTTCCAAAATGATTTTGATAAATTTTAATGATTTAGTAGTATAAATATTTTATGAAATTTTAGAAAATATATTTTAAAAAATGAATTTTTTTTGAATTAATCATTTCAAATTTATAATAGTATGATATTTAAATAATTTTTTGAAAATATTTATTTTCAGGATATATTGAAAAACTACATTAATTTTTTGAAAATTTTATTTTATTTTATATTGTTTACTACAGAAAATTAGGTTTTTGATTAGATTTAAATATTACTTAGGTAATTTTAATTAAAATAATATAATTATGGGGTTTTCAATGCATTTATAATATAATATTTTAGACAACAATTTATATTTTCAAGGATAATTTTTATAAAAAAATTATTTTCTATTGTTTTTTATGTTTAATTTTTAATTAAATTATGAAAACAATTTTTTTTTTAATTTTAAAAAATGGATTCCATATTTGGAATTAGTTGTCCAAAAATTATTAAATATTTTACTTTTGTTTTCAGTTGATATGAATAGTAACTTTTGAAATTTTGGTTGCTATGGTAAATGAAAAATTGTGTATGTTGGGTTAAAAATTAAATGATAAGACCTATTATATAACAAAAATACTTATCTAAATCATATTGGATGACTTTATATCAACCATAATATTATAAGTAATTTATGATCATTTGGGGTGATGTGGATAATATTATTACCATTAGATTATTTTATTTATGAAATGTAAAACCTAAAACAATATTTTTTAATTAGTGCAACATTTTTAATAGTCCATTATCTAGAATATATGTTTGTATATAAATATTAATTTTAATTATAAATTTATTATATTTATCATGATAATTTATTTTTAATTTTATGGAATAAATAATAACTCTATAGCTTTTCCCAACACTTAATGAGTAATAATTCAATTAATGAAAAACTCAAATAAATGATACTAAATATATAAAAATAATTATATTATCAGATATTTAAGGTCTCTAAAAAATTATATAGAGTACCAAGTTGTGTTTAGGATATAATAAAATCTTTTTTTCTAAATTATGTTATTTTTTTGATGTTTTTGAAGCTAAATTAATGAATATTATCAAAATTGACACTAATAATATTTTATGCAATTAATATTTTATTAAATTATTTATAAATAACAAATATATTAAATACTAACAATGGGGATAATATATAGTCTACCATTTCATCCCATGTTCATTTATATGTCATTTTAATGCATTTGGATCTAGAATAGTCTTTTAGTATTTTCATATTTTGAAAGATTCCAAAAGCGCATCTCCTGTCTCTTATAAAAGGGAAGATCTTATTCTCAATAATTCACACTTGAAAACCAAATTGGATCTGATGATAACTATCCAAAACCCTTTTTATAATCACTAACCACATTATAGAGATAATTTCATAGATTTCATAACAATCGTAGAGGACTTAAAGTGTTAATAAAAAGAATATTTTCAAAGATGAGGAATATAGAGAACATGTGTGATGAGTCGAATTCAAGGTAAGATACTTTTTTTAAAAATCATCTTTTAAAGTCCATTTTTAATCTATATTTATAAATTTAAATAAGAATTTTTTTACATATATAGAATGAAAGGTAGTTCTCTTTATTATGATGGAATAATATTTTGAAGCATAAATTACATGTTCGTATGGTTACATTCAATGAATTGTTTTACCTTTGTACAAGTATAGTTTTTAAAAATAATTGATTTAAAACTGGAAAGGTTATTTTCCTATATAATGTTTTTGATGATATATTCTTCAATAAAAAAATATCTCTTATTTTATCAAGCTATTAAAGTTTTGAAATGGGTTTTCAATTAGAAGGGTTTTTTTGATATCCTAAAGTGTTTTGATTATGGGTTTAAAGGATTGTCATATTGGTTTTATAAAATGTTTAATTCTTTATACATGAGAATTATAACTCAAGGGTGAGCCTGATATAGCATATATGAACCATTGAGCCCCATTATAACTCACAGGTGAACTCGATATAGTTTATTCAAATGATAATACCCATTATAGATATATAATTCATTGGGTATGTTGGAAGATGAAAATGAAGGATATTATATGTGTAATATTGATGGTTACTCCATGTATAACCTCAGGGTTATTTTAAGTATAATTGTGGGGATTATTCCATGTTTAACTAGGAGGGTTTCTCCAGTTATAGCCACCATGGTTACACCATGTGTATGTATGATGAGAAAGTGATTCCCAACGATACTTATATGATTTATTTTTTCTTGAAATGGGGTTTCAAGTTATTCATTGAGTATAAATTTTTTTATGAATTACATGAAAAAATGTTTTATTACACTCAAAAAACAACATATATAATGGTAAAAGTTACGTGGTATTCATGTTTTTACCTTACTAATAGTTTTCTTTGTTTTATGTCATTTATCGATCTTTTTGTGATCAGTGATCATTTAAAAAGTTTTTTTAGAAGGTTTGAGGATGGGAATGAAAAAAGAAGAAGTCAAGTTGAAATTGTTAAATATTTTACATTACAATAAATCATGTTTTATTTTAAATACTTTTGTTTTATGGGAAAATATATTTTTTTGGATGTGTCAAGTTGAAATAGATGGGTTTATAAGGTAAGAGTTCTTCCTTGTAATCTAAAAATCCAAACTTAAAACATCCTTAGAATTTTATGAATGTTAGTTATTGTATAAAATAACTAAAATAACTAATTTTTAAGGATGGGTCCATACAGATATGATGATTAAATAAATTACGTTAATTTTATAAAATTCTTTTTCTTAAATTTCTAAAAACTATACACAATATTTTCTCATAAAATAAAATTAAAAATCATTTTTGATGAGATCGTATTTTTGGTGTATAAAATTATATTAATAAAAATTGTTTTAATATTCTCTAATATTATTTATGAAATTTATATTTACTAGAATGTGTATATATATATATATATCTTAGTTTAGTCAATACAATTCAAACATACCAAATTAATGGATATTTTATAGCAGTTATATTTTAAATAATATTATCTCCTTGTTTGTTTAAGCTCATTGTTGCACATCTTTTAAGATATCATGCATATTTAACTTTTATAAAATCTCAAGGTGTTAAATTCTCTCACCTTTGATAATTTTCATCCTTAAAATTTTAAAATTATCTTGATAAATAGTGGATTGAAATTTTAAAAATACTATTGATGAGTACACTCATAGTATGAAGGGTTAATAAAACATTCAATTGAAAAATGATAGAGGGAAGTATGAACATAATCTAGAATAACATGTAACTAGGTTTACATGTAAGAAAAAATTTGTGGTTGGTGAATATTTGAACATTTAATAAAACCATAAATGAATATGGGGAGTGATAGATATCATTGATCACAATAATGTGAATGATATGAAAAATTTAACAACCAAAAGTCCATAAATATTAGGTGAGTGAAAAGAGCATCAGTTTTTCAGAAATGAAGATACTAGGATAACATTTCTATTCAAGATTAATTCCCTATAGTTGTTGAATTAATTAACCAAATATATTGAAAAAATAGTGAAACATACTAACTTAAATGGTTTTATTTCATATTTTAACCAATTTGTAAAACAATCACATATATTTATGCAAATGATGATTATGTATGAAGATTTATTCTATTCCTAAAGCACTAAAATAAAATTTTAATGGATAATATGACTATAAAAGTATAATAATATTTTCATCTTTTATTTAGAAATTAATAAAAAAAAGGTTTGCATAAGGTATGATTATTCACAATAAAATAAACCACCATATCACAAAATAATATATTAAGCTCCACAATTTAGCAATAATAATCAATACTCAAACTAAATCATTCCATGAATAAATAACCCAATATGCTAAATAAACTCAAAATTAAAAAGTGTTTTAACTTCAAAGTTTATCTCATATAATTATAACTAGAAGAAAAATATATATTGATTATTTTTTAAAATAAATTTAATCACATAGTCACTAAATCAGTGTTGAATCGCATGGTTATTGATATGATAAAATTTATGTTCTCATAATTACATTAATATCCATGATCTTATAAACCCTAATGAATATCAATTTGTAAAATAATTGTATACAAACTGAAAATTTAGACATCATTTTAAACAAATACATTATATACACATCAACCCAACAAAACATTTCCAAAAATATCATTAATCACTTTATGATCTCATCGCTTAAAATTTCGAAATTGGTTTATAATAATTTGAAATTATGACCAGCCGTATTATTAAAAACACATGATTGTATCCAAATATCTTAATAAATCATCTCAATAAAAAATTATAATTTCTAAATTTATTAGAACCACTACTCGACTACTAACTGTAACATCCTAGAACACGCACTGCTAGATCTGGTGATAATAACATCATTATTTAATATTTTTTAGTTTATTCCAATAAGTGTGACTTAATTTTTCCCATATAATCCTTCAAACATTAAAATAAAATATTACATCCCAAAGAAATATTTGGTATATATTTTTAGAGAATTAGGAAAAAAAATTATATAAACAATACATATAAATTCAAGAGAATATTTTTTGCAACTATAATAATCATTTAAATTTTCATATTAGGTCATAATCATCATCTATATAAAACCCTTATATAAATAATTCATTTAACATCATTCATGATAGCCTTGAGAAAATGAAACATCAGAAGGGTGAGATCAAATAAACAGTAAGGGTAAATATAAACATTAAAAATTGAATTTTATCAATGATATTAAAGAGGGATCAAGTATTATAAAAAAATAAAATTTCATGAACATAAAAAAATAAACATAATACCTATCAAACATTAATCAATATGTACCACCTTCAAATTTGTGAATTTATTTTTCAAGAACATTTATTCATTTTGATATTTTATCTGATAGAAATTATTATATTTAGAATATGATACATTATACACCATGTTGATATTGAGTTACATGAAACACCACGATAATCTTATTTTATGAACAACACCAAGTTAATCTTGCTCTACACCTAATAGAAGGTTAGCTTTTGACACTATGTTTTAACAAAACTATGATATATTATATATTTATTTAGACAAAACCATTATAACACAACAGTTAAACATAGACCTATGAATAATAATATATATTTTTTATATATTTAGGATAATTGATTTATATAATGATAACATATTCAAATAATGGTACATAATTTTTTATAGATTACTTTGTACTCCTTATAAATAATATTTTATAAAAAAATATTTCTATTTCTTTTTTGTACACATTAACACATTTATTTTTTGAAACATTTAGAAACATAATTTGATAAAATACATATTATATTTTAAATATTAACTTTAAAATTACCGTAATGTTATTTCTTGGGTTTTATTGGAAATTTTCATTTCTTGATATATAATGAAAAATACTAAATTATAATTGAAAACTACATTTAAGTATACTTAATTTAAAAGGTTAAATTGTATTTTAAATTTATTTTAAAGTAAAAATAAATAAATTATATATAAACTAATAAAATATAAGTCATTATAATCAATATCATATTGAATTTTGATATAAAAATTTAGTAAATATTTAACCATTTTCCCTTTAAAACCCATTTTTCTCATCACGTTTCTGGGAATTAAAATTTAAATTATATTTTTTCACCTATCTGAATGTAATTTAGAAAAATGGATTCCATATTTGGAATTATAATTATTTATATTATCCAATACTTTAAACATAATTTTTGATAAAAATGAATAGTGAATGTACTAAAAATTAATTATAGCGGTTAAGGTAAAAATGGGTTTACTGTGGAGTTAATCTAAAATTATTTGGTTTAAAAAGACTTAAAAAATTGTAAGAATATTTTTACCATATTTCCACTAAATCATCACAATATCTACACTAGTGTAATTTTGAATCCTTTTTATTTCTAATGTTGTTATAATGTGGGTGTCTTGGGGGAAATTTCTATGTAGTTTCCATGTCGTCTCCTTTCTCCCACTTATAAAACAACTCCAACAATATTGAATTATTTACACCAGCCAAGCCCTTTTACTCAACCAAAACCTAACCATTTTTTTACCCAAATCCCTTAGTCACATTCTAGATCTACTGTTCCTCCCAAAATACCATCCCTATGGTTCTTGAGAGGAGATCCGAATAAGGATTCTCTTAGAAAATGTATTTATCATAACAAGATATTTCATTTTCATTATTTTTTTACACATTTAATTATGTCTTAAAAATTAAAATACAATAAAGAAGTAATTACCATTAAATTATATATAATTATATTTTTGGAATAATAATTTTATTTTTCCACATCCATCAAAGTGGTTATGGAATCATTATTCATTTATACAGGGGACTACTACATTGTGAACCGATCTTATTTATTTTTACATTTTCACAAATAAATAATACTTGTAATGATGGGTTTATTATTTATTTATTTTTAATATCTTTATTATGATTATGTAATTATTTTGTCACACATACCTTCATAATCATTATTTTATGGGAATATTAAAGTTTCACTCATGTGTACAGAGGACAATCGCCTCACGATGTAATGTGAATAATTTATTCTTTACATGGATGGTATTAAAGAAATATTTCATGAAAATATGTGATATATATGTCATAAAAATATTCGTGAATTATAATATTTCATTGAAAATTCTTTTTTTTAAAATCTAATAAAATGGAAATGACATTCATCTGTATGTACAACCTACCATCTTCATGAATAATGTGTTTCATTTTCATTCAATAAATTTTATGGATTACAATAAATACATATATTCTAAATATAAAGGATATTTATATCATCATTGAAATTATTTATATTATGAAACAGTTATTTTATTAAGAGGAATAAATCATAACATATACGTAAAATAAAGTGTTTATTACCCAAAACATAACATTAACATGGAATTGTCCAAACAATTGGTAATAAAAGGTAATTAGAAAATAAAATATATATATATATATATATATATATTATAATAGATGTATATTAAAATTGTATTTATTATATATGAGTTTTTAATGTGCATGACAGTTGTCACGAATTAAATAATGGGATTTCTGAATCACTTTTTACTTATGTGAGACGCATGTCATATTCACCACTTATTTCTTATATGTGGTATATATACTACCCATGGATGTATTTTATGTTTCTTATTATGAATTTTTATTATTTAAAAAACATTTTTTTGATCTCCCTTCCATGGGATTTACGATATTATGTCATGCCTTTAGGTTTTTCCATATGGGGTATCTACAAACCCTTCGACTTGTAAATTCATAAAAAAAATACATCATGATATTTTTTATCTATTTTATTTTATCCATTAATTGGTATTACTCATCAATGTTACCAAAGTGGTAATAATTTTATGTTAAAATCACATCTTTTATCATGATTGTTAAAGAGTATGTTTATAATGATAAAATCTTATGATCAATCTATCAAGAAAATCATGTATTTTCTTATCATATGGTTATTCATGATGTTTTCAAGTAATAGTAGAATCATCATACTCTATGGTATATCAAATAATTAATAATTTATTTTATGATAATCCATATTTATTTAACTCTTAGTTCGAAAATAATTTTTCTTCCAAAACATTGTTTTCTAAAATTATTTTCCAAAAAGTTTTTACGACTCTTAAATGATTTTTAAGATATTTTTTGCCATGTTTGAGTTTTAATTATAATATTATATTGAAAGAAATCATCATGTAATTTTATAGTCAACACCCTTTATTAATTTAAAATGATTATGAAAGGAATATTTTTTAATATGTATGGAGTAAACAAAATATCTAATTATCAAGACCATTATTTTTATTGAGGATTACTCTATATATTTCTACGATTGTTTTAAAATTAATAAATTTTCAAAAAAATTATGTTTCAATAAGTTTTTTTGAGTCGTAGGGTTTTATCCCCACTAATTAATTTAAAATATCAAAGGACATCATTATTTTAATACGTGATTTTGAAAGAATAGTATTTTTCCTCAAGAAACATTCCTTGTGATTTATATTCAAAATAATTTTATTTCAATGATGGAACCATTTAATGTTACATTTGATTTACTAGGGATATAATCTTGGTATAACATTATAATTATTTATCTAAATGGTTTTTGTTTATGATGATTAGATGTTCATGAAAATCTTTTTTCTCACTTATGTTATACTTTGATAAAATTCCTCTGAACCCCACTTCATTTTTAATGGGTTATTCATTGATAAAATTATGAAATTATTATGAAACATGTTGATTATGAATTATTTATGACATGATAAATGGTTTACGAAACCCATTTCATTTCTTTGGTTATGATATGATGATTGTTTTATCATATTATAGAACACATATATTTGATTTTCATTATGTGTTAGGTGGGACCTAAATCCCCCTATAATGAATTAGGTAAATAGTTATATCTCATGAGATATACAAGACTAGAACAAAGAGTAAATATTCACAATTAAGGGACATTGTCTGATATGATAGTCTTTGAGTAAACCTTTACTATGTGTGGATCTATCTTTCATGTCCAAAATTTTAGCCGTGAACCTGATTAAATTTTCATAATTTTATGTATTAACTAAATTATATGTACAAAATATTATACAAGGACTTAATTACATGTTCAAATTATTATTAATAAACCTATCTTTAATGTTTTGAATGTTATGAGTAGACATTGTTTAATGTCTATACGTTCATTTGAGTGCCTAATTTCATGTCATTGACTTAATTAGTGAACTTGTTTCTATTTAAACATGTTCACAATTTTATAATGTGATGAGTAAGACTCAAAAATATTTCTCATGACAATGTTTACCTCTCATGGATCATGTTATTGGATTCTATTATAATTTATGTCTTATAAACTTCTAATCATTATTCCATGAGTCAATATTATGATCATTGATATGTATGGTATGGTTTTCAAATGTAATGATAATGTTATGAAACCCTTAAATTCATGTTTTTCTTATGAATCACACTTTTATAACCCTACTGATTATCTAATATTTTCATTTATTATGTTTCTTTTCTATAGGTTATGAAGAAGGATTTTATTTTGGGTATGTATATAAAGATTAATAAATGGGAAGATATTTTTGGGAAACATTTAATGTTTTATTTTAGAAAGTAATATAGATTACCTAGTATCCAAAGGCACCAAACTGTTATGGTCCTTAAGATTTTTTTTGTATAAATTGTTGAATATTCTGCTAAAAAGATATAACATCCATGTATAAGAATCCTGAGTCAGAATAGTTGGTGTTAGATGATAGGTTTAGTTAACCTTTGAATATAATGATAAGACAACTTTAGTGGGAAACATAGGGATATTTCAAAGTATATTTCTAGGGTTGTCTTTGAGGATATGTATAAGAATGATTATTTGTATATGAATATATCCTGTAATTTTGATAAAAGATAGAGTGAGTGGTTTCCATGAAATTACATCTCTGTATCGATACTAAATGTGAATGTGGATTTTGTACAAAGGCACCTTTGTGTATTAACTATGTAAAGGATTCATTGACCTAGACTCAATCATATCTTGGTTCAAGACAACATCCCCTGCTAAAAAATTATATTGACACTCCCAACGGATAAAAACTATATATTCAAAAAATATTTATAAACCATTAGAAAGGATTTAATAGTATGATGAATATGAATGACCTAGGATAAAACTAAATTTTGATAGATTAAAAATAATTTGTCATGAAATAGACACTCTATAAGTAATTCATCATGATTATGTGGTACCATAATATGATTATTGTTTGATACATATTTATTTTTGGTTTTAGTCAATGGATAGAACCCGAAGTAATCTTGTTAATGCTAAATGAAATAGAAAATTAAATGATTCTCCTCTTAGGATACCAAATTTTATAGTAGCTAAAATGGAATACCTAATTATTATGTATAGTAAATATTATCATGACATGAATCATGATAGAATTAATATTAAGAACCAATTGGTGAAATGTTTTGTTGATTCCTTCATGAAGAAACACCCACCTTCCATCAATGGTTTTGTTAATCTTCAAGTTCTTGAGTAATAAATAAATACAACTATAAATATATTTTACATTATAAAGTTTTTAGACCATTAAAAATCCATTTTGGGTTTTTTTCCATTTGAAAGATGAGGCAGATCAATTATGGACTCTTACTAATAATATGAGGCAATGAGAATAAACCACTCCATACAGTGAGATCAGTGTAAAATCATATTTTTTAAAAAGTACATTCATCCTATTATTCATACAAAAATAGAAAATAAATTACTCAGGAACAATCAATAGGATGGTGAATGTGTCTGTACATATGAAGGAATTTTTATAATACTTTCAAAGTACTCTTTGGATATTATAATATAGGATGAATTTAAGGTTGTTTGATTATTAGTGTCTTGAAACAAAATCTACAAAGAGAATAGGTTTTAAGGGGCATTAGATTCTATGAAGAAATCATTTTATTTTTACTAAAAGAGGAAGTGGATACTACAAACCCACATTGTTCAGATGATAAAAAATGAAAAAAATGGTGTTTCATATACAATCCAATGATATGCCACATAGAGTGAAGAAAAGGATTCAAACTCCTAATTTAAAAGACTCTATGAAACAGAACTGAGGTGAGTTTCTGAAAGGAATGGGGAGGGGTTTTAGTTATGGGAATCCTATTAATCGAGAAAAATAATAAATAAGTGAAGTGAAGAGGCTGATTAATGAAATAGATATATAGGGATATCAATAGAGTACACAACACATACTTCATTATTTCAAGTGCATGTTGTATTAGGATTATGAAAATCAATTCCCCAATACAATAGTTAATGTGGAGGATATGCCAGTACATCCTATAAATAAAATGGAAAAATTTAAAGATTGTACAATCAAAATAGATTAAGTGAGTCATGATAACTAGTGAACACTTAATATACTATCCTTTTTTAGAATTATATTTTTTATTTTGTCTGAATGATCCATTTGAAAATATTATTTTTCAAACATTACTAGAATTTAGGTTAATTATCTCCCTATAAATGGATTCTAGAATAATGAAATCACCTTTTATAATCTATCAGTACAAGGATCAACCCAAGAATGTAAGAGAATTATTTATATATCATAAGATCACATATATGGAATAAAGGGTGATTTAACATTTGGATGTGTATATATATCCATGTATGGTTAACTTAAAAGATATGGATATCATAATTTTTTGTGATTTTAATGTTGATTATATGTTCTTTTTCATTAACACAAACTTTTAAGGTTTTATGTGATTGTAGATTATCAAAATTAGGGATATTTTAAGAGATATTCCTTTTAGTAAAAACCGTTTGATTCATATATATAATTTATTGAATATGTTATTTACGATGGAATACATTTTTATGGACATATTATTAATAGTATGTTTGACTATAGAGTTTATCATATCATTTATATTGATGTCATTATAGGTTTTCATTGATGACATTATTAAGTCAGAGACACTTAATTTATACCATATAAAATTTCTCCCTATATCCTCTTACTGTAATATATATATATAAGAATATGTAAAGTTATATGGGGTACCACATTCATTTTTATCTATTTATGACATGATTTTTACCATGTTTTTTTGGTGAGGTATTCATAAATCTATAGGTACATCATTGATTTCAGCACTATGTATCATCCTCATACAGAAGATCAGTATATGGTAACAATTAAAAAACATTAAAGGGAGGAAAAAAGTTAAGAAAAATATTATATTGATAATTGTTGATGTGAAATAAAATTTTATTTTGGTGAGATGATATTTTTAGGAATTTATCTGTGTGATAAATAAGGGAATACCAATCCCTCGGCATATCAGTCCCCTTGAAATACTTGACTGTATCAGGAAAGAAGATTATTGTTTTATGCTTCCACTAAAGCTAGCTCATGTTCATGATGTTTTCCATGAACTTATTTTGAGGAGTTAAATATATAATCTATAAAATGAACCAAAATCAGTGTCCTTATCAATTAAGCATGATATTTTTATGAGGAATAAATTGTAGAGATTTTATATCAAATAGATAATTTTATACGAAATAAGACCACTCACATGGTCATTATTTTTTTATGACACCACCAGCTTGAAAAAACTACATCGGAACTAGACGATTTTATGAGGTATATATATCTTTGATTTTTTGTACCAATGATACAAATTTTTATGGAGAAATTAATTTCATGGGGGTATAATGTAACACTTATATATTTTGTGAAAAAACTATTCAAATAAATTTTTTCTTTTTTATATTTTTCGTTACATGAAATATTGAGTTCATCTTATGTTACATGAACCACCAAGATAATATTTCATTACATGAAATACCATGTGAACTTTGAGTTACCCAAAACACCAAGTTAATATTAAACAATATAGAATATTTAGTTATCTTCTAACAATAATTTTTAACAAAACCTCAATATATTATATAGTTTTATAAACATGACCATTATAAACTCTCCGTTAAACATAGAGACATGAATAATAATAAATAATTTTTAAATATTAATAATAATTGTTTTATATAAATAAAAAATTGATAAAAATGTATATAAATTTTTAGAAAATATTTTATACGCATCAAAAATACTATTTTCTGAAAAAATGTTTTTTATTTAATTTTGTACACAATAATAAAATTCATTTTTGAAAATTTTATAAAGTGAATTTTATAACATAAATATTGAATTTTAAATCATATTGTCATAATTATATTATAGTGATGTTTTGGGTTTTTTAAAAAATATTAATGTTTGGATGAATAGAGAAAAATATTGAATTCTTATAGAAAACAAGATTTCTATTTAATTGATTCATAATGTTAAATCATATTTAAATTACTTTAAATTTACAATTAATTACATTATACATAAATTAATCTAATTAAATCCATTGGAATCAATTTTGTATTGAAATTTGATATAAAATCTTTGTAAACATTTTCAACATTTTCCTTTTAATACCTGATATTCTCATCGGATATGTGGGTTTAATTTTAAATTAATTTTTCCACTTATTAGAATGTAATTTAGAAGATTAGAATAAATTTAATAATCAGAATAATTTATATTATCTAATTAGATCAATATAATGTTTTACCAAAAGTAATAGTGAAGGAAGTAACAATTAATTATAGTGGTTAAGGTAAAATGGGTTTACCATTGGGTTAATCTAAAAATATGATAGATAAAATGACTTACCAACTTGTCAAAATTTAATTTTTTGGCCATTTTTCTTCCTTTTACTTCACATTTAGGACCATAGGTTCATTAAGAATATTTTTTCAAGGAAATGAATTAATTATATTTGAGTCTTTTTTGAAATTTTGATGTATTTTCTATGTGGGTTCATTTCCTCCACTTATAAAATGCCACCACCGACCTTAATTTATTCACACATACCAAGCCCTTTTTCTAGGAAAATAACTTCCCACCTATATCCCCAAAATTTATAGTCACATATAGTGCTACTATTCTTCCAAAAATACCATCCATATAGTCCTTGAGAGGATATCCAAATGGGGTTCATCTTAGATAATTTAATTATCCTAACAAGCTACTTCATTTTATTTCATATTTTTCACCTTCAATTATGTCTTAACACTAAAAATATTATAACACCAATATACCTAGTATATTGAGTTGTTATTATATTTATGGAGTAATAATTATCCATGTCCACTTCTGTCATCTCAGATATGAAATTATTGTTTGTGTGTACAGCGGACGACGACCTCACAAACCAATGTCATTCATTTTTTCATTAACCCCCCTCAATTATATTATTAATGATTAATTTATTATTTATTTATTATATTAATTATGTTGTTATTATTATAGAGTTATTATATCACATTTACCTTCATTCTATATATTTTTTGGGAATACAATAATGTTGCTTATATGTACGGCAGAGTACTACCTTTCACAGTGATGCGATTCATTCACGCATCACTTGGATGGTTTTTAGAATGGTTTTAATGAACATATGTGATATATATGAAAAAAATATTATTTTGGGATGATAATATATCATTTACTATTTCTTATTTCAAACTAATATTAATATGGAAACAACATTCATGTGTGCGTACGACATAACATTTCCATGAATGGTGTATTTCATTTTGTATTAGTAAATTTTATAGATTACTATAAATAAAAATATAATTAAAATTTAGGAAATTAATTTCATGTTTAAAATTATTTATATGATTAAATCACTATTATTTTAATAAGAATAAAAATAAAAAACAAAATGGTTGTTACCTTAAACGTGACATTAACATGGAATTCTTTGTAAATGGGTAATAAATATTTATAAAAAAGAATATATTTAATGATATATATATATTGCTATTTAATATATTTTTAATTAACTTCTATTTATTATAAAATAATTTTGAATGTGTCAGATGGAAGTCAACACTTAAGGTAATAGATTTAAACATCACTTTTGACTTATGCGAGATATTTGTCATATTCACCACCAATTTCATTTATATGGTTTATCTACTACCCATGGAAGTATTATATGATTATTATATGATTATCTCAATTTTATTTTTATGAGACACATATCATATTCACCACTTGTATATTTAATTTGGTGTATATAAATACCATTAATGTTATTTATGATTATTAAAATGATATTTTTAGGATTTACATATGCATAAAAATAATTTAAGTGTTCTTAAAAATCTAGACTTAACTAAATGGTAAGATATTTTTGTTACAATCTCATTGCTTATAGATTTTTAATTATACTTATGATGATTATATTTATTGATATAAATATCCCTAATCTCATTAATTTTATTATACAATTATAATTTTTGTAGAATATATGTTTTCCTTTAATTTTCCACTCTTTATTAATTGAAGAGGCTAACATAATTTTGTAAGGAAAATTAACATTATTTATCTCTTCGATCCAAAATATGTTCTCTTCCTTGTCTATGTTTAAACAAAATGATTTAAAAAATGATTTTACTAGACTAAAAGGATTTATTAAATAAATTTTTACACTTTTTTTACCTTTTAAAAAATGTTTTAAAATGAATCTTCTTGTCATTTTCTTAATAAGGTACTTATTAAATCTATTTAAAAAAATGTGAAAAATACTTTGTTTTAACTTGTACACCAAGAATAAACGTTACCACCATCATGTTTAAAATATTTTTTGAATATTTCGTTATAAGTGTTCATGTTATTTTCATTGAAATATTTTTCTTCAATACTTTGGAAATTTTTATATTTTAAATATGTGATTTCAATGTTAAAAAATATATTTTTTCAGACTAATTTTGTAATTATCATTTGATTGAATTTTTATTCATCAACAAAAACCATTGCTATTAATTTTTCTTTACTAAGGATATTCTCATATTGTATCATCCTTATTATTTATCTAGATGTTTTATAATCACTATGATGATATATTTATGAAACCAATTTATTTTTTATGATTTATTCTATGATGGATTTAATAAATGACAATGAAATCCATTTTATTTTCAAGGGTTATAATAAGATTATATGATGAATATTTAATAATTTTATAGGAGAAAAATATATTGTAATAAATATGTAATGGGTGGGCCCAAAATTATTTTACCCTCTATTTAATTGGGTAATGTATTATATATCTATAGATAATTATGGGAAATAGGTTGATGTGATTGATCAAATATGAGAAATAAGTCAAAGTTAATGATCCATTATGGGAAACAAGTCAATGTGCTTAATCCACAATGAGAAACTGGTGCTGATTAATGTCCAAGTATGATTTGATCATCTGAATAAATAACCATGACATGAGAGATAGTTTTCATACTTATGATGGTTCCATACTTTTATGACATGTGATTATGGTTCACGATATGTTTTTTATGATTTCTCAATTTTATGATTAATGACTTTTGAAATGATAAATCATTATTCCATGAATCATTTTTATTATACATGATAGACGGTATATGAAACTTTTATGTTTTATTCATAATCTTAAACTATTATTCTTATCTTATGTTTTCATATGATCGATGATTTATATATTACATGTTTACCCTTAATAATAATATGATATCACCCTTTCATATGTTTCATTTCCCCAAATTATGAATAAAAACACTAATTAGGGTAATTCTATGAAGACTACGAAACGGTGAGATCTTTGAGGGCGATATTGTATATATTTCCTGGAATAATATGATTGTGCATCTATTCTCCTAAAACACTAAATCATTACTGTCCTTGGGTGTGTATTTATGAGATATATGGAATATTCATAAAAAAGAAGTAATTTTTATGCATAAAATACTGGTTCACAATATGTTTCTTGAATTGTTATGTGGAATACTTTATATCCAAATTCATTTTATGAATTTTACTAACTCCATTACTTTAATTAACTTACACTTAGTGTTTTCCAAGTATGTACAACACAAAACCTATAATGGGATGTGTTTTCTTAACATTTAGAGTTCACCTCATCCTCTATTCCTTATACATCACCCATCTTTTTCCAGACCCAACACATTTAGATGATCGATGTCCTATTAATTTTTCACTTTGGAAGGAATATAAAATTTAGTAGTTTTCAATGGTTTTGTTTTTGTTTCAATATATCAAGTATAATCCTATGCATATTACATATAACTAATGCATCTCATGTAATCTTTCACATCTCATATAATTCATATATGTAAAAATACCTCTAATAATCTACATTCTGAAACCATATTCGTTTAGTAGAATTAATAGGTTCTAATAATATTATTTGGAAACATATTATACAATTAATTATTTTTTGTTACTCACCCAAAAATAAATTCAATTATGTTCACACATTCTAAATACATCGCATGAATGATGTACAAGAAACTCATTCAAGTAAAAGATCAAAATCATAGAAAATAAATATTTCTATAAGATAAGGTATAGTGAAACAAGTAGAAAACCCTTAAATTTCTAGATTGTGCCTAAGATCCATGATCAGTAAGAAGTTATACTCAATCCCATTATCCCTAAATAATTACATAAAAGGGGCCTTAATTCTAATAAAACTTGAACATCCAATATGTACAAATAATATTAAACCACTATGATTATGTTAACATCCATATAATAAACCATAGTTGTGGTTGAGTGGAATGTAAATCATGTTTTTTGTTCCTAGTAGATAATATTTATATATATGGTATTAATTTTTATAATAAGTAATTTAACACATTATTTTAAATACTTAAATTATTCAAAACATATACAAAATTGATAAACATGAATACTATATGGTAATTTTAATAAATAAATAATTAAAAACATTATACATATGATATACATATTTATAAACATTAAAAAAAATATATAAATAATCTAAAATTTATAATATTCTATTGTATTTATTTATTTATTTAAACAAAACATGTAAAGTTTAAAAACATACAAAAGTAGTTGCAATCCATCATTGATACATGGCTAAAAAATAGTTGAAAATATTTACAAAACACACTCCACATGATATAATTGTGAAGAGTGTTTTATCTATGGATACGAGAGATATTTTCAATTTTTTAATTTCTTTATCTAAGCTAATTAAAGTAGACATCAGTAACATCTGCGACATGTGTGTGTATGGTGGAGTAACCATGAATTCATAGAAGCATAAGCATGCTTGCAACATTATTTTTCATTTATTATTATTTTTTTAATTTTTAAAATGAATCGTTTTAGGATAATTGGTAATGCGTAAAGTGTGACCATACCAAAACCACATGAAAAAAGTACACATGATGAGATAAATTTAATAGATCACATAATTAAGGGGTTTGTCGACCCATTTCAATAGATCATTAAGTGATTACTACTCTTATAACCTTTTAAACACCAATCAGGATTAATATAATCCCACTCAGACTTGACCATAATGAAATCATCAAAGTGGTTAAACATCACGTTTCAAGTCCTAATATACAAAAAACATTTATATATTCCATTAATTTAACCTAAAAATCAATATGATATATTTCACATCAATCCAATATTTCTTCTTTTCATTAGTTTGGACTTGGAGACCTATTCTATAGATACTGTCAACATCATTTTTAAAAGAAAAAATATGATGTTTATATTTCACTGCCTTTATAGAGTGTATGACCATGACCATTGACCCCTATTTATCCATTACTTATCCATCCAATGTTTTAATATCAGTTCTCCTTCCTTATTGGTCTTAGCATACGTTATCTTCTCAAAATATCAAGTATCCTTATGAACTAAGTGCAGCTGATAGTTTTTTCAGTTATAATTCCTTATTATATAGACCTGACTCCTTAAACCTTTCTCCTTTCCCCAATAGTGATGTCACCATAATAATCAATAATTAGAAATAGTACTTGCATCATCAGGTTCTCATCCCCGAACTCACTACATAATCTACAAATTCATGTTACCCTTTATTCCTATCAGGATAGTAGATGTATTATAGTAGTAAATAATCTTCACATTCATAAGAGAGATGAGAGGAGGATTTTTCACATGAACCAACTTCTAAAGGGTTTTCGGTATCCATTTACCCCACCTAGTCTTGCATATGAATTTAGTCTATGCCTCGACTTGATCCATAAATATTTTTTGTTTTCTTCCATTACTTCACAATATAACAATGTCTATTTTTTTCCTCTGAGATATTATGCTTCATTAAAAAAAATGATTCTTTATCTCTATGATGGGATATGAATTCTTCTTAGATAAAACATAACCATGGAAAACAAAAAATAGTGGTAATATTTGGTGCAACAATACAGCAATTGTGAAAGAGTTGATAGAATGATTGAAAAGTTCACAGAATAGTGATTGAAATTTAAGAAAAATGAATAGGTGATAAGGAAGGTGAGAAATCAGTAGTCAATTATAAATAATGGGTGAAGAAGAAAAAATAGTGGATAAGTAACAATGGTAATAAAAACATGAAAAAATAGAGTAAATAGTTCTAAGGGTTATTTAGTTGATCATAGTTAAATAAAGTATTTTTTTATAGCTATGTGTCCTTACTTTGTATAATACCTAATCCTTTTCCAAGGTGTCAGAGTGTCACGATTGATTTCCTCTAGCCATAGGTCATTATGTTCCTATATTTAATCCCTTCTGGGGTTCTATCCTAAAACCCATGGTTTCTAAGTGGAATTTCCCATCCAAGATTATATGTGAGTAATCATACATTATAGAAACCAATGTAGGATTATGTTCGGAAAAAAACATTATACCTTCAAACCAAATACCATAGAACTGGGCATTCCCTTTGATGAAAATCCATTCGATCTGAATTATCTTTCACGTGCACAACTATTTATCTCCCCATCAGGACACGGTGCCTACCCACTGTTTTCAAATAGACATTTAACAAAACATACCACCATGGATCCACATGCTCCAACCTGATCCATCATTATCATTCTCAAACCGAGTTAGTGTCATCTACATCACACCTATGCTACACTATTTCTATGATACCAAATGGTACAATAAATTTCTTTCAGGTCTAGGTCCTCTAATCCAGTCACATAATCCCTTCTATGGTTCCATCCTATAACTCATGGGTGTTGGGAGGAATTCTCCATCCATTTTTATATGCGACCCACCATCCTTTACATAATCCAATGTTGGATTGGGTTTTCACCCAACATGGAGATATTTTTGAAGAGTAATCAACCAATTAATAGATAAATATTCTCATTTCCGAAAAGCATGTCCAACATGTAAGGATAATAAAATAAAAATGAAATTTCCATCACTATTATATATATATTTTTAAAAACTAATGATGTTTAACTCTCAAATAAACTTAGCTCAACCTATTCCTGGCCGGCCTGAGAAAACTCCCCATGATCCCATCATCTAGGGAAACCAATGAGAGTTGGAAAATACACTCTTCTTACTCCCTCATTTACCCACTCACATTAATTTTTCCTCATTTCCACACCAAATATGCATGCCCTGAAAACACTCACCGCCTATACCACCATACTCATCATACTCAATATGACAACCATCTATATATCACTTTTCATTGTCTCCCAAACTTATTCCTCTTCTATGCTTTCTAGTTTACTTTTATACTCTATTCATGGGGGCCTTAGGGCTCATGAGTGATGGGTGAGTGTTAATTTTTGGACGACCTCTTTGACGTTATGACCTCATTCACTAGATCGTGTCCATTTCCCCAAAATCTTCTCTAACGGTGCCACACCCCATTGTTTTTTTCCGATTAGATAGCTATCTGTCATGAAACCCTTTTCTGAAAGGATAATTGATAGTGAGGTTATAGACAGTTTATGGAATATTTGGTCTCATTGGGTTGTCTTGGTTGTGTCTTACAAAAAATGGTGTCATGCATTAGTGTTGAATTATCACAAGGTGGGGATCGCGGTGTTTCCATGATGGGTGTTGGTTTGGATGGATATCCTTTCATGGTCCCAAGGTGGAGGTTTATCTGAGGATATTTGTGGTCCACTGGTGTCCTAAATAAAATTATCTCATCATATTTATATTTATGATTATTTTTATTAGATTTTTTGGAAGAACTTGTGTTTAATTATGTGTATTTATATTATTGGTATTTTGTTATTTAACTACACGAAAGGGAAGTAATTTCAATGACAATATTGGGAAAAAATGTCATGGATAGGAGGTGATCCAATTTGATTATTTCTCAAGTTAAAAAGGACATTTATTCAGGAAAAATTGATGTTCATGCCCTACAGTTTCAAAATGTGAGGGATGTGAATAAATTTTGAGGTGTTTAATGTGGTTGAAATAATCAAATTTAGATATCACAAAAAATGAAGGGATGGAAGTAATATTTAGTATCATGTTACAAAATAATTTCTCTTGTCAAAATTACCCAAGAAAGAATTTCATTAATATGCTATAATCAAAATCATATCAAAAGTTCCCAACAAATAACAGCAAGAGGAAGATACCATTCATCCATCAAAATCTAGCTCCCCTCTATAGTAAAGCTACAATGATGAATAGTCATCCCAACATGGAATCATCAATATCTAATAGAGTCAAAACAACCTCATGACTCCAAATTTTGAGCTCTCGATTTGGGGAATGTCCGAGTCACTCAAGATGAAGGTAACAAAAACCCTCGTCATTGATCATGTTGGTTGGATTGGATACTCAATAGGGGGGTGAATTGAGTTCCAATTAAAATTTCTGTCAAAATATTGTCTATCTAAAATCCCCCAATTTATAAAACAAGTTAAACTATAGTGAATTTATCCATATTGTAAATGTTCACTTAACTTATCAAAGATTGATTAGGTCTCAGTTAATTTAACTACGAGATCAAAGTAACTTTTGAAACTAACCTACTGATTTACAATAAGTGTAAACACTTTCTAATTTAACTATCAAATTACCTTTGTATTTCAAAGTAATAGTAGCGGAGTATAAAATATATATGTATTATACTTTAAACATAAACTAAATATGCACAGCAGATGTAACAAGAGGTTCAGTCTAAAGCTGAGACTTAGACCTCTCAAATTTATATAAATTTGATCCACACCCTGGATCGGGGTTAACAACAGTTTACACAACTGTCCAGGCCACACAGGGACCTCTACCACTGTTCTTTATGGGAAAAAAAAATAGAGATCAGGCCATATAAAGACCTCTTCTACAGTTGACGTGGGTAAAAAAGAGTTAAGAGTTTTAGAGTGAGGATTTTGATATCCTCTAGTTAAGTGCAGGAGAGTGTGTGTGTGTGAGATATACAGAGTACACCACACTGCTCGAAAGTAAATAAAAAAATCACTTATAGAGAATAGATAAGAGTTTAGAAAGCCCTAGAGATTAGCAATGCAGTTCTGGACTCGTTGGATTTAGCAGAATTGCTTCTTATTCCTTCTATGTTTTTTCTGTTGAAAAACAGAGTGTCGTAGTTTAGCTTGTGTCCTACAAGAGTGAAAATGATCTCTTGATTCGTCATATGTTCTTCATTAATGTTGTATTTCACTTATGCGAGTTCTTTTAAAGTCTTGCAGTCTCCTTCTTGATCAGGATTGTTCTTTTTTGTTCAGTACAGTACTCTCGGGCGTATGTATGTTCTTCTTGTTGTATCGTCACACTTTTCTCACTTCACAACCTTTTTTCATGTACTACATTTTAATATTCCCTATATTCCATGAGTTCTGGTAGTAGTAATGATTCACTTTTCATAGGTACGAGATACAGTTTCCTGACATGCCAACAACTATCATTAAATAACATTAATTGCATTAAAAACATCAAATATGACCATTAGTATTATTTAATTAATATTGAAAAAAAGTTAAGAAACGGTGTCACAATGATTATGTAAACTGTGTCTTCTTCACGATAGATGGTTTATGGTATGAGGTTCACGGTATGTGGTTCACGGTATGTGCCTCACGGTGTCTCCATGTCATGGTGTGTAGCTCACAGTGTCTGGGTCACGGTGTGTCCTTCATGGTGTCTAGGTCACGGTGTGTCCTTCACAGTGTATGGGTCGCAGTGTGTCCTTCACAGTGTCTGGGTCACGGTTTGTCCTTCATTGTGTCTGGGTCATGGTTTTCCCTTCACGGTGTCTGGGTCACGGTGTGTCCTTCACGGTGTCTGGGTCACGGTTTGTCCTTCACAGTGTCTCCACACATAGACAAATATAGGTATTTATACTTAAACAGTAATATGCAGAGTATGGATTAAGCTTAATCATTATAGAGTAAGAAACCTTGAATCATAAATATAAAGGCTTGATAATATATGTGAGATTTGTAATCATGCATAATACTTGAAAATAATAAAGAGAGTAATTAACATCCATAATATTTTTTATCATTAAAACATGATGTGTAGTTATTATTGAGATTGAAGAGCATTAGCAAGATGTGCAATGAAGATTGAGATTAATCAGTAATAGGATTTGTGATCATTAAAACATGATTAAAACATGAGGAGTCCAACAATCTCCCCCTTTTTGATGATCAAAAATCATGTATAGTCAAAATATAAATGAAATGCAATATAAAAGAAACTAGCATATTAGAAGAGCATATCTCATTATAGTACTGACACTTGTAGTTTTTCTGCCCATTTTATACTTGCAGTTTTTCTCCCCCTTTTGGGATTATCAAAAAGTAGAGAAAATTGAAAAAAAAACACGGCATTGTTTATTAAACAAATGGTTCATAATACAATAAAAACAGTAAACAGAAAATGACATCCCATCAAAAAGGAAAACAGTCCTCAGACTCTTCAGGGATCCACCTTGTCTTTTCCATTATCAGTAGTAGGAGCTGGTGCCGATGTAGAAGAAGGCATATATGTGGTAGAAAAAGAGGGTAAGGGTTGACCTTCAAAAACAGATGGAGCCAAAGTAGGAGCGGTAGAAGATCTAGGCTGGGGTTGGTCAAGAATGACTGGCCGGATCTGAGAAAGAGCTTGGCTGACTATCATGGCAGTTGAGGCTAAGGAAGGTAGACCAGGTCTAAGGGGTGCAGTAGCTGGAGAAACTATAGCAGTACTCTACACATGAAGATATGTCTTCAAAATATTGATGAAAGCAGTAATGATTTCACCACCATATTGCATATAATTTTCAGAATCGTCCTTATAATCCATGAATTTGTCCAACAATCTGGTGCAATCTGTATGTTTCTGAACTTGAGTTTTAAAATCTTGAGTTACAGGAGGAATTTTCAGGTTTTCCACAAGATATATAAAGTGATCTGTCATATCACTTTTAGAGAAAATCCGAGAGAGATAAAAATCTATTTTCTTAGTGATCTCCTATTGAGCATCATTGGCTATCTTAGAATGAATTCTAATGAAGTCCAATGCTCGATCACTGTTCTTAACCACTTCTGAAAAAGAAGACAGATCCAAGCCACTGAAGGAATTCTGAAGTTCTTCCTTGATTATGGATCTCAGTAGAGAATCATCCAAATGAGGAACATAAGGTTGACCTGAAGCAGGAGAAGCTTTCACAGCTTCAGATATAACTTTGATCTGTTTGAGAACTTTTTTGCAGGCATCCAGTGTATTCATCTGTAAGGTTATTCATATTTTCTACAAGGTCCCTCATATGATCCAACATCTTGGTATGTCTTTTTCCAATCTTCTCATAGAATGATAGTAGATATGGATGAACATGATACACAATCTCCCTAGCAAGGATGGAATCAGATGTCTCAGGAGAAGTAGAAACATGTGCAAGGGAAGAAACATGAGCATGCTCTGATCTCAAAGACAACTCATTCTACAAGGTTGCTACCATATTTTTCAGATTTGCAACATCATCACTTAGCAGCTTATTTTCAACTCTGACTTCTTGAATTTCGTGAATCATTTTTTGTTGAATATGCAATATAATATTTTCCAAGAGAATTGATGCATCTTCTTGACTTAACTGAGTCACTGGACGAGGTTGAGAGGATAAGATCTTATCAACACCAGCCAAGATAGTCTCTCCAAATACTTTCAAATCATCCTTAGTTACAAAATAGTGATGCTCGGGTAAGGGTGTAGGTAAAGGTAGAGGTTCAAGTTCTTGTTGCGGTTCAGAGTCATCTTCAGACACAGATTCAGATTCAGATTGAGGCTCTGGTTCTGGATGATCTATAGACTTCAGTTGAAACAGAGAAGAAAGATCCATTCTTGTTGTAGTCACTTGCTGTGACTCATTCACATCATAAAATCTTGGGAACTCATACCGAGTTTACATAGAATATGTGACAGTAGGTTGAGAAGCTTCAGTAGATCCAGCATCCATAATCTCAAGGTTTTGAGGTTCCTCCCCCTCAACTTGTTCTTCCATTCCAGATTCTTCAGGCTCAGGAACATGATCAAGATCCATAAGATCATCTCTAATCTCTTCATCAAACTCTTACCTTCCAAGCTGAAAGTCAATTTCCATCCTCTCTTCAGCAGAGGGAATATACTCAGGAACCGATTATTCCACTGGTTGAGCTTCCAGACTTGCTTCTTTCTCAACAGGGAGATCCTCTTCAACATGATCTGTATCTATGGTTGCTTGCTGTTCTGAAACAGGAAAAACCAATTTTCATGTAGCATGAGAATGAGTTTCTGGATTTACATCCTCACTAGAAGAAGGAGATTCTTCTTCTCTCAAACCAATAGCAACTTCCTCTCCTTGAGGTATTTCAGCAGGGATAACAGTAGGGACAACAATAGGGACAACAACCCTTTGTTTTTCAACAGGAACTATTTCCATTGGAGGTCTTCCAGCTTCTTCTCTAGGTGATACTTCAGCTGTTACTTCTTCTTCTTCTTCTTCTTCTTCTTCTTCTTCTTGTTCTTCTGAATACTCATCCACTTTATCTGGTTTTAAACTAGGATCAGATATATTCTTAGGTCTCCTTGGATAATCAACAGGATTAAACTTTTTATAGAGTTGATCATTATCCTCAACCCATTGCTTCTTCCAGGGGTTCCAGCATACCTTCATCCTTTTGATGATAGGCATGGATAAGCAGAAATCAAAGTCCTCTAACTTTTCTTCATACGGTCCAACCATCCCTTTGGCAACTAACATGGATGAAATCATCCTTGATTAAAACAAGGAGGTGGATTTGGAAGTGACTTTGATCAGCTCACAGATATGGTTAATAACATACTTGAATAGGTTGATCTTATATCCATTCTTCAGCATGTGAATTAGTAACACATCTTGATACATCATTACAGCAAAATACCCTTTTCTCAGACTAAACAAATTCTGATCAAATTTGAAAAGAAGTCTTGTCTCCCCATCTAATTCAGAAGATATGGCCCTTCGCTTGGTGCTATTTCCAGTTAGACTTTCCCAAGAATTCTCCAGATTGAAGATATCAGAAGATGGAGGAGGGTCTCTCTGGTAATCTTTACAAACTCCTTCATGTGGAATTCTTAGGCATGCAGCCCATAGACTTGAACTGAAGGAACACTTCTGACACTTGATCCTGCTTCTTACCATAAATCTTTCTCCAAAATCAAAGGAAAACATCACATATTGGTAGAATTGAGATACCACCCTCAGCTAAATCGACCTATTTTGTCCAGAGAACCATTCAATCCATCCTTGTTCTCTTAAAACATTCAAAACTAACAAATTTCTAGACAACAACCACTCAGGGAAAACTTATTTTTCAGGTACAACAGTACGGCTTACCATGTTTGGGTTTAGAGGTCCTTTGGGAGCTATCCTCGGTATCCTTTTCTGTTTCTTAGAGCAGTGCTTCTCAGATGAGGGTGAAGATGGATGCTTCATCCTTGGAATCCACTGAAGGTTCAGGCGAGAGAGAAGAGAAGGTTTTCATGAATGATAAGGTTTAGGAGAGATTTTGGGTAAGGAATAGAATGAAGCTCTTATGTTTTATCATTTGGGAATTTCAAACGTCATGAATACAAAAACGCGGTAAATCAAATAGTAGTGAAATAAAAATTACCGAGATACGAGTTAAAATAAGAATATAAATAATCTTCACAGTGAGACCGTGAGTAGGCATTATGGTGTGAGGAAAAACAGTCATCACTGTGAGACAGTTGGTGGTCGTCACGGTGAGACAGTGACCATTCTGTGCAGTCACGGTGAGACAGTGAGTTAACAGACCGTGAGCACAAGATCTTAACGGTGAGACCGTATACATGAAACAGTAACTATAAAACAGTGACCATGAAACTGTAAAGTAAAATACATTAAATTATTGAGCATTAAGATCAATAATATATCTATTTATGATTAATCATGCCAAGATTATGTATGATGTAGTCTAATCTTTCAGAATTTAATGGTTTAGTGAATATATCAGCATGTTGATATTCAGTACCAATGAATTCCAAAGTGATATCACCTTTTTGATAATGATCCCTCCAAAAGTGATGCATTACATCAATATGTTTTGTCCTAGAATGAGAAACAGGATTCTTAGAAATATTAATAGCACTTGTGTTGTCATAATTTCTTGGGACTTGTCTGAATTGATATCCATAGTCTAGTAATGTGTGTTTCATCCACAAAATTTTCCCACAACAACATCCATCATCTATGTATTCAGATTCTGCAGTAGATAATGCAACATAATTTAGTTTCTTACTACACCATGATACTAGTGACTTGCCTAAAAAATGACATGTTCCAGAGGTGATTTTTCTATCTAACTTATATCCTGCAAAATCAGCATCAGAATAACTAACTAGTTCAAATGATTGTCCATTGGGATAGAACAGTCCTAAATTGAGACTATGCTTGAGGTATTTGAAAATTCTCTTTGCAGAATTTAAATGTGACTCTTTAGGGCTTGCTTGAAAATGAGTACACATACACACACTAAACATAATATCAAGACGACTAGCAGTCAGGTAGAGTAGACTTCTAATCATTCTTCTATAAGTGGATTGATCAATAGATTTACCATCTTCATCAAGATCCAACTAAAATGTGGTACTCATTGGAGTGTCACTAATTTTTGTTCTATCCAATACAAAAATTTTTAGAATATCTCTAGTATATTTACCTTGAGTTAAAATAATTCCACCATCATTTTGAAAGATTTGAAATCCACGAAATAATTTGAGTTCTCCCAATAAACTCATTTCAAATTCATTTTGCATCATTTTAGAAAAATCAGTACATAGGGAATTTCTTGAAGATCCAAAAATAATATCATCTACATAAATTTGTACAACTAATAAAATCTTTAGAAATTCATTTGATAAAAAGAGTAGGGTCAGCTATACCTTTTGTAAAACCATTAGAAATTAGAAAATTACTTAATCTATCATACCAAGCTCTTGGAGCTTTCTTTAAACCATATAAAGCTTTTGATAATTTAAAAATATGATTTGGAAAATGAGGGTTTGAGAATCCAGGTGGTTGTTCAACAAAAACATCCTCAGCAATATATCCATTTATGAATGCACTCTTGATATCCATTTGATGTAGTTTGAAATTTAGATGTGCAACATAAGCAAGTAAAATCCTAATAGCTTCTAATCTGGCTACAGGAGAAAAAGTCTCCTCATAGTCAATTCCTTCCTCTTGAATATAGCCTTGTGCAACTAGCCTATCTTTGTTTCTAACTATGTTTCCAGATTCATCTACTTAATTTCTAAACACCCATTTAGTGCCTATGGTGAAAGTGTCCTTAGGTATTTCAACAAGATTCCACAGTTTATTTCTTTCAAACTGATTGAGTTCTTCTTGAATAGAAATTACCCAAAATTCATCATTAATAGCATCATCAATGTTTTTAGGTTCAAGCTGTGACAAGAAGGATTAATGTTCAACCTGATTTCTAAGAGAAGCTCTAGTCTGTGTCCCTCTATCAAGATTTCCTACAACAGCATCCAAAAGATGATTCTTTAGAACCCTTGTTGATCTAGTAAAGGTAGGACTAGAAATTTCAGGTTCATCTATAGGTTCGGGTTCCATAGCAGCAGATTCTGGAATATGTCTAGAACTAGATGTTTTTACAGTAGTTCCTTTAAATTTATCATTAAGGTCTAGAATACTTAAATCTTCCTCATGATTTTCAAGAGTGGTTTTAGGCTCATGTGGATCAGTTTCATCAAACATGATGTGAACAGATTCTTCCACATATTAGGTTGTTTTATTAAAAACTCTATAGGCTTTTCTAGTTAAAGAATATCCTAAAAATATTCCTTCATCACTATTAGAGGAAAACTTATCAAAATTATCTTTTGTATTGAGAATACAAACATTGCAGCCAAAGACTATAAAGTAATTGACTTTAGGTTTTCTATTATTCCACAACTCATACGGGGACTTCTTAAAAACAGGTCTAATTAAGACTCTATTAAAAATATAACAAGCTGTATTCACAGCTTTAGCCCAAAAGTAAATAGGCATGTCATATTCATTAAGCATAGTTCTAGCAATTTCTTGCAGGGTTCTATTTCTTCTTTCTACTACACCATTCTGCTGAGGTGTCCTAGGAGTAGAAAAGTTGTGACTATATCTATTGTGTGAGCGATAGGATTCAAATTCATGATTTTCAAACTCAAGGCCATGATCACTTCTTAGAGTTTTAATCTTAAGTCCACTGAGGTTTTCTACAGACTTGGAGTATTTAACAAAATAAGAACAAGCTTCACTTTTTTGAGCGAAGAAGTATACCCAAGTATATCTATGAAAGTCATCTACTAGGACATAAACATAGTGCTTCCCATTTAAGCTAGAAAATCTAGATAGTCCAAATAGATCCATGTGAACCAACTAGAGAGTTTGAGATATTGAGACTTCTTTCTTTGGTTTGAAAGAGATTTTGTGTTGCTTTCCATTTTAACAGGGATTACACACTTTGTCTTTTTGAAAATCAATTTTGGGTTAGTCTCAAAATAAGTTATTCCTAGTTTGTTTCCTAAGTGAGTGTATATTACAGTGTCCTAATCTCCTATGCCACAACCATGACTCTTTATGAAAGGCATTTAAACAGGTAACATTTTTCTTAGCTAAGGAATTTAAATCAACAACATAAACATTTTCATTTCTTAAAGCAGAAAAGACTAAAACCTTTTTAGAATTAAAAAAATTACAGGAATCATTTTCAAATTTGACATTAAAACCATCATCACACAACTGAGAAATACTTAATAGATTATATTTCAGTCCATCAAAAAATAAAACATCAGAAATTGAAACTGAATTAGTGTTACCAATTTGGCCTAGGCTGATGATCTTTCCTTTAGAATTATCACCAAAGATGAAAAAGACTCCATCAAACTTTATTAAACTCTTGAAGCATGAGTAATACCCAGACATATGTCTTGAACATCCACTGTCCAAATACAATGTCTTCTTGTGGGAACTCTTCACGCAGGTTTCCTACAAAACAGTTTTTGATAGAGTATGATTTTGGTACCCAGATCTTCTTGGTTCCAGACAGGTTAGCAATCAGTGAATTTGGTACCCAAATTTGTCTTATGGGTCTCATATAATTTACTGAATCAATATATTTTGAAAGATAAAATCTATTGGATTTATAACTATGTGAATAACTAGTTGAAGCATATGGATTTCCAGAACTAGAACTAGCAGTATTCTGTCTATATTTAGTAATAAAGCTATTATTAGTGAACTGTCTCTGTTCAGGTTTGTAGCCAATTCCAGTAGTGTATTTTGGTGCAACTTCCTTTCCTAGCATTTGAGTTAGCGTATCCTTTCCATTTGGGAAATACTCTAAGTCCTTTCTAAGTTTCTCATTAGACATTTTCAGTTCAGTTTTCTGCTTTAACAGTTGATAATTCTTCTCTTTTTCAATAGTAAGTTCGGTTTTAACAGTAGTAGTGAGAGCATGTTGTTTCATTAATGATTTTTATTTATCCTTAATTTAATTGCATGTCTCATCCAGCATATTACAATATTCAAATAATTCCTCACTAGTCATGTTTTCAGAATTAGAATCATATTCTACATTATCTCCAGAAGAATAAGAATTTAAAAAAGAAGTATCTAAGGTTACCTCAGATGTGTTTGTCATGAAACACATGTTGGCATGATTCTTTTCAGAATCAGACATTTCAGATTCACTTGTGCTGTCTTCAGAAGCACTCCAGGTAGCCTTCATAGCTTTTTTGTACTTACTGTCCTTGTAATCATATTTCTTCTTGAATTTTAGCTTTGGGAAGTCTGCATTAATGTTTCTTTTTCTTTTTCACTCATATCAAACAACTTCATCACTTTTATCTGTCTTTTTCTAGTCCTTCTTCCAATGCCCCTTATTATCATACTTTCCTTTGTAATTTGTTTTTCTAAAAAATTTCTTCTTCATATAAAATTTCTTAAACCTTCTGGCTATCTGAGCCATTTCAACATCACTATCAGAGTCTGAGCTTTCACTTGTTGAACTATCAGTTTGTATTTGAGATTTTTCTTTGTCTTTGTTATTTGAAGCAGTAGTCTTGAAATCCACTGATTTCCTTTTTGGTTCATCCTTTTCCTCTTTATTTACGTTGATTTCTTCCTCATATATCATAAGCTTACCAATGAGTTCTTTGACAGGTAGAGGAGAAATGTCACATGATTCTATGATTGAAACACATGTGCCTCTCCATCGGTCTGGTAAACATCTCAGTATCCTCATAATTTGTTCCTTTGCTGGAACAGCTTTACCGAGAGGATTCATTGTATTGACTATCTCATTGAACCTGAGATACATATCAGAAATAGGTTCATCAATTTTCATTTTAAAATTATCATATTTAATAGTATATGTATTTAATCTCATTTCTTTAACATTGGTTTTTCCTTAATGAGAAACACCCAAGGTATCCCAAAATTTCAAAAGCAGTTTTACAAGCATAAATTCTGTTAAACTTTTCATCTCCTAAAGCATAGTACAAGGCATTCATAGCTTTACAATTATTATTGTAAGCTACTTTAGTAGGTTCATCCCAAGTAGTTTTTTCAGTTTCAGGAATTTTATATTGAGACTCTATAGCAGTCCAAATATCAAAACCCATGCTTTCTAAATGAATTTTCATTTTAAGCTCCCACAGAGCATAGTTTGTACCATTGAAGAAAGGTGGCCTGTTAGTAGCAGCACCCTATAGTCTATTGTCTATAACTAGATTTTAAAAAGTATAAATAAATAGATAAAATTTAGAACTAATAGAAATTTAAGATCTTTAAAGATGCATCTAAAATCATAGTTGAAAAAAGAGTATTTAAAAAATCCTTAAACAAAAACAACCTCTGATACCAAATGTTGGTTGGAGTGGATACTCAAGAAGGGGGTGAATTGAGTTCCAATTAAAATTTCTGTTATAATATAATCTATTTAAAATCCCACAATTTATAAAACAAGTCAAACTGTAGTGAATTTATATATATTGTAAATGTTCACTTAGATTCTCAAAGATTGATTAGGTCTGAGTTAATTTAACCACAAGACCAAACTAACATTTGAAACTAACCTACTGATTTACAATAAGTGTAAACACGCTCTAATTTAACTATCAAAGTAGCTTTAAAATAGTTTTTTATTTCAATGTAATAGCATCGGAGTATAAATGATATATGTAGTATACATTAATCTTAAACTAAATATGCACAGCAGATGTAACAAGAGGTTCAGTCTCAAGCCAAGAATTAGTCCTCTCAAATTTATATAAATTTGATCCACACCCTGGATCGGGGTTAACAACATTTTACATGACTGTCCAGGACACACAGGGACCTCTACCACTGTTCTTCATGGGAAACAAAATAGAGATCAGGCCACACAAGGACCTCTTCCATAGTTGATGTGGGTAAACAAGAGTTAAGAGTTTTAGAGTAAGGATTTTGATATCCCCCAGTTCAGTGCAGGAGACATTGTGTGTGTGAGATATACAGAGTACACCACACTGCTTGAAAGTAAATAAACAAATCACGTAGAGAGAATAGATAAGAGTTTAGAAAGCTCTAGTGATTAGCAATGCAGCTCTGGACTCATTGGATTCAGCAGAATCACTTCTTAGTCCTTCTCTGGTTTTTCTGTTGAAAAACAGAGTGTCTTAGTTTAGCTTGTGTTCTATAAGAGTGAAAATGATCTCTTGATTCATCGTGTGTTCTTCAGTGATGCTGGATTGCAATTATGTGAGTTCTTTGAAAATCTTCCAATCTCATTCTTGATCAGGATTGTTCTTTTTTGTTCAGCACAGTACTCTCGGGCGTATGTATGTTCTTCTTATTGTATCATCACACTTTTCTCGCTTCACCACCTTTTTTTCGTGTACTACATCTTAATCCTCCTTATATTCCACGAGTTCTGGCAGTAGGAATGATTCACTTTTCATAGGTACGAGATACGGTTTCCTAACATGCCAACAACTATCATTAAATAACATTAATTTCATTAAAAACATCAAATATGACCGTTAGTATTATTTAAATAACATTGACAAAAAGTTAAGAAATGGTGTCACAATGATTATGTAAACGGTGTCTTCTTCACGGTAGATGGTTCATAATATGAGGTTCATGGTATGTGCTTCATGGTATGTGGTTCACGGTATGTGCTTCACGGTGTCTCCATGTCATGGTGTGTAGCTCACGGTGTCTGGGTCACGGTGTGTCCTTCACGGTGTATGGGTCACGATGTGTCCTCCACGGTGTCTGGGTCACGGTGTGTCCTTCATGGTGTCTGGGTCATGGTTTGTCCTTCACAGTGTCTGGGTCACGGTTATTCTTTCACGGTGTCTGGGTCACGGTGTCTGGGTCACGTTTTGTCCTTCACGGTGTCTGGGTCACGGTTTGTCCTTCACGGTGTCTCCATACTTAGACAAATATCTGTATTTATACTTAAACAGTAATATGCAGAGTATGGATTAAGCTTAATCATTAGAGAGTAATAAACCTTGAATCATAAATATAAAGGCTTGAGAATATATGTGAGATTTGTAATCATTCAAAAGACTTGTAAATAATAAATAGAATAAGTAACATCCATAATATTTGTTATTATTAAAACATGATGTGTAGTTATTATTGAGATTGAAGAGCATTAGCAAGATGTGCAATGAAGATTGATATTAATCGATAATAGGATTTGTGATCATTGAAACATGATTAACACAAGAGGAGTCCAACAGATCAATTCACATTCAATGACTCCCTTGGTATTGAATGTGTGACTGAAAATGAAAATTGTATACCAATAATTTTTTAATCGGGTGTTAAAGAGAAATGGGATTTATTCAGCCCAATGAGAATTTCCCTAAAAAATAATGGCATGTATTAAAATTGTATAATGTTAATGTACATGAATTTTTATTTAAATATTTATTGTTTTCTAAAATGATAACTTTAAAATGTGATATCTCCCTCAAAATGTTATTTATAACGAGATTAAAGAATAGTGTCTTTAAATAGAGATCCAAAATCATTAAATTAACACATTTAATTATGAACCACAAATCACATTTTTTTTCATAAAAAAATTAATAAGATGAATCAATAGCGTCCGAAAAACACACTAAAAATATGTTTAAAATTTATATACATTTAGTGGTTCATAACATTCATCATCATAGAAAAAAAGTGGTTTTTTATTCCATTTTCACAAAAGTGATACTTTTGATATGATAAACACCAAACACATGTAATGAGTGAAGAAAGTGTGGATTTTCTTGAACATGCACATGATTTACTATAAAAAATGAATTAAGAATTTCCGTAAAATGAGGTCAAATAAAAATCCTCCACACTTGATTCATTATATGTTATTAACAAATAAAAAAAATTATAACCAAAAAATAAGATTGATGTTTAAATGAGTGGTGAAATACATGATTGAATAAAGTTAACATTGATTCAATTAAAATGAATTTAATAAGTAGAATAGTAATGTTGTGACCCAAATCATTAGGTTTGGGCCAGACTATCACATGACTCTATCATGTCTCCCCATCCCTATAGGTTTCTGACTAGCAAAAATGTTCTATAATGATTCATTAAGAGACTATACCCTCTTATTTGAGTAAACACTATGAAAATAACCAAAACATGTAGCAACATATAACCCATAGTATATAAATAATATCAATAAACATAATGTCATAACAAATGTTGTTTTCAAATAGGACATACCACTGATCGTCCAAAGGGTTGATTATAAAAATAAAAAATAGATATAACTGAATGTAAAACAAATTGAAGAATCAATGATGAAACTTTTTACAAACTATCTAGACTTGCACATACACACTATACTACCTCAACTACAACCACAACATGTTCCTATGCACAACCTGAAAAGAAGATGTAATGTCTACATGTGCACTGACGAGCTCATGTAAAGTGTGAGAATATAAATTAAGTAGGGACACAAAAAGAACCCCTAATCAATTTATTTATATAGATGTGAATTCACATAATATAAATGAACAAATAATAAATCCACCATGTGTTAAGTTGTGAAGCACTAACTAAGTCACCAGGAACCCTGACCGTGCTTTCTTAAATGTCATACTGGAAGGGTAATTTATGAATATCAAAAGTAATCAAGAGATGTATTCAATGTAGGTAAAAATTTCAATATCATGGTTCGGGCCACATGATCATCATATCCCGAAAATCCCTCAGGATAATACACATGTCCATCATAAACCAACATGGTGTCTTGGATTTGGCCATAAGTCCATCATGCCCTTAACCAATGTAAATGTATAAATTCATCATCATTGCATGTCATGTACACTAACCCTCCATGGTAACACCCTACATGATGATCCTTCTATATGAGTACCCATGAAATGTATCCAAAGTAAAGGTAATTTATAAAATAGGGAAGACCATATAAAAGTAGTACAAATCATTGTGTCATGAGAAATAGTGTCAACTTCCAAGTACATGTGATCAAATCAAACATGGTCTTACAAACAAAATTGGTGTACAAATGGAGTCAAATATATATATGGTCTCATGGGATAAAAATGCACACCATTCATACCATATCATTTCAAGGTTCTAACGGATTCACCCACATACGCCCCTATGTATAATATAACAACCAATGTCATAAAGAAAACACATGCATTCCCATATTTTCCATGTCCAACAAAGGTCTTAAGGTAAAACACCTAAATATAGGGAATTTAACAACCACAATGTTTAAGGGAATCTCATATCAAAATTTATGGGAATATCATGCATTCTAATTCAAGTCCCATCCACTAAGGTTTAAGGACAAATCTTCCATGGTATAAGTGTATCTAATGAACACTAGTTCATGGAATACCACCCAGGTGAGTAGTCATGGTCCTCCAAATATGTAGGAATACTCCATAATCCACTAGAATTACATCATGAATCATGGTAGAAACTCATAAAACTACTCATCCAATCAAATATTTCAGTCTAGAACTTAGAAAAATGGCTTATGTTGTAGCATCGCACAAACAACCAAATGAAAAACTAACAGGGATTATTAATAAACCATTGAATCTGCTAACTATTACTAACACCAATCACTACCCCATAGAAATTCTACACCCCAAAGGGTCTCCCTGAACCATAGCCGCCAACAGGTAGAGTCAATTCCTAACCAAGACCCGCATGGTTCCCAAATACATGTTCTAGGATAAAGCTCAAGAACTAAGCCCATGTATCATCCCATGTCTTCAAAAGAAGTCCATTTAATGCTCAATTTCAATAACCCAAGACATCATAAAAACCCTTTCGGTTTCCCCAATACATAAACATAGCCCTAATTCCTTGGATGATTCCTTGGACATATTTTATGGGAGACCACTAAATAACACAATGGGTTACTCCACTTCATCCTAGGAATGAAGTCCCAAATGACTAATTTTTGTTAAGGCATGCTATCTATGATATCCAAGTATCCCAAAGTCCTCATGGTTCTACCATTGTATCCCTCTAGGTAAACTGAAAAGGATTCCTTGTTTAAAAATGAAACTAGCACCCACTATATTCACAAGTGCACTTTTTATGGGTCTAGGGACTCACAATAACATCATTGTTTAGTCTAACAGTCTCTCTGTATATCCATGTACTAATCAAACCAAAGAATTAATAAAGTCACACATGAGACTTATAGAGTCTTATAATAAATATTAAAAAAATAAAATAAACATTTAATCACACAATAAATTACATCAATCAATGTATATATAATTGATAATCAAAGGGAACACCAACCCTAGAGAAGGAATGAACGATCATCGATCCTATGTAATCCTTCACAATGAATTAATAATACACATCCTATCTATGTACATCGAAATCCACGCCTTTTCATACCCCTGATTCCCACTAGATCCTCCATCAGTGATAAACATGTAAATCGACCAATGGGAGAACCTCCAACATGATATATCCAAGCTGATATATCACCAAACTGAGAATATCTCATTAGATCATGTATAAGACTCTATATCTGACCACCACAACCCAAATTGAAGGATCTGGTCTATGGAAAATGGGTTTGTCTAATAAGAGCATAAACAAAAAAAGAAAAATTCATACATTCCTTTAATTTCAATGATCTAATCACATGTGATTTTCCTAGAACACACTAGGAACAGGGTGGAATTCTATTTGGATTCCTTTGGAGTCTATAACATGGATCTGCATAGATAATAGGAAGAAAAACTAATAAATTTGGTGGGATAAAAGTCACTTAATGGTGTTTACGATCATTAATATCACGTTCAAATGGTTTGGTTACATTTTATCTAAACATTGAGGAAATCGTGCAAGGTTAATTCTACTCATTGGAATCCCCCATAGTTTGGAACATGTTTTTTCAAACTGTTCACCAATCAAGATTTTACAACTGGAATGAGTTTCATGGTTTTTTAAGTGATCCACATGGTTAGAAAAATATTTTTCTGTAATATTGTGCCTCCCCATGAGACTATACCTTTAGGAACACAATTTCATGGAAAATCTTCCTGGTTTGAAAAAACCCAGATCCAACAATGCACCATTAAAAAGGGAAATAAAACAATATAAACCCTCATATAAAAACATAAAACTTATTCCACACAACTAAGTCTATAAACAATGGTAAAAACTAAATTTAACTTGTAAATTGAAACATGTATCAACAAAAGGTGTTACAATCTCCCCAATATAACACTTCTCGTCATTGTTAAGGATCTAAATTCATCCGACTAATCCTTAGATCATCCTTGACCTTCAAATTCAATGTTCTATAATTGAATTCCCATCAAGATCCTAGTATGAAACATAAAATACAAGCCTAGTTATACCCACCTATCCAACGAAACTCACCTTCCAAGCTGAGATTATACCAAACTACCTAGTCGTGATTATTTAACACACAGAGAAGCATTGGATCATTGTTTAAGAAAGACTAATAAACCCCATTTCAATTTCACAGTTCATATTCCAATATTTGACTACTACCAACCCACCTATATCGACCTGATTTCATTCCAAAAATGGAGTACAACCAAACCAACCCACTACAAGATTCATGCCACCTCATCCAGGCCCACAACTTGCATCTAAACTCTATTTAACATCACATCCAAATCTAGAATCTAGTATTCATGGTAAAAATAGATTAACTCTATTCCACCTACACATAGACTCTATGATGAGAATATGAATATTCAGCAGCTAACCTAATAACCTCCTATAACATTATGAATGAATTTCATTCACCCATTACTGAAATGATTCTCCTCACCAAGGATTATCCTTACATTAACTACACAGATGACAAATAGTAAATCATAGACTGAAATAACTAGGAATGACCAACCACTCATAACACAGTTCTAAATGAACATTGATTGTCCTATCTCTAAGGTCGTACTATGAATGAAATTCATGATGATCATCATCAAAAAAAGATGCATATTACATCCTACCACAAAATATAGTTTACTCCACACAATATGTCTTCCCTAACACTGTTCCTAAATACTGAAGTTAATAATTCAATAACTACAGACACATTTTTCTATTGAGTCAATATCGTCAGACTCATCATAGGTAGATGCACCCATAATGTTTTACACCGAGTCTAACTACAAAAATTTACTTCAAACCATACAGACGTCTCCTTACCCCATAGGGACACTCACATTACCAAAGAAACCCACAAAACACATAAATATTTTACTTTAAGGTTTATCTCAAAACCAAAACACAAATAATCAACAACTAAAAAAATTTCACCCAAAGAAACTAATATATTACCATTATATGGGTAATAAATCTATTCTCCATGGTCTACAAGCCAATAGACATATGCAAAATCATTCACACCATAAGGTGTTCTTAGAAAGCTTTCATGACACCACTCTTCGACTCAAGATAAAGTGTTACCTAGTAGACTTGTTATAGATTATTGATCAAAAATCCAACTCAGTCTCAAAAAAGATTAATTTTCACACACTCTCATGAAACTTGATCTAGATCTCCTTTTGAAATAGAATCTCTTTCTACTGTGGTTCATCACACACCATCCATCACACAAGGTTAGATCGAGCTGTTGATCATCCACCTACAATGTAACCCTATATGGTTTGGTAACCTAAGATCATCACCCTATATAGAATGAGAGTTTAATTATAAAACAGTAGGCCGGTAATCCCTTTTTCCCAACCTTAATGATTCATGAATTCATGTTCTCTAAATCCCAAACTTTTATCTTGAGTACTGGCCCCCATTGTGCAATATACTCAACTGATGAAAGAAAACTTTTGATAAATTCTTATAGGATATCCAAAATATTCTAAAATTAAAAGAACAGAAACATAATAGTAACAATAGTTTAATATATAAGGTCACATGGTTTTTCACATACCCTAATAATAGAATCACTATGTGTTACAACTCATAAAATGTTATCTAGGAACATCTCTACTGACGTTCTACGAGGGCTTCTCAATTAGACCAACTATGTTGAGATTCCTAAATGAATTGTTTACTTAAAAATGATGCAACTAGGTTCAAGATAGATAAATACATATAGGATATTTTGTAACCTTAATCAACTAGAACTATCCAAATTCTACTCAAACAAGATTCTTTCTGAGTCAATTAATTCCAAATAATGACCTAACAAGGAATAATTTTGCAATTATGCATAGAGAGAGTGCATCTCCATCATTGTCTTTATCATCATCATCACCTAGGTTCACCAAACCATAGTATCACATGAAAAGATATTTTAAATATACATGAAATGGGGTTCATGCAATTTTAACGTCATTAGGAACCCATATGTGCAAAAATAGTTCATGTTGCTCATACAAAACCAGCGGAGAGCTATTTTGTCAGTAAAATCACAAACAAGAATCATATATATAATGTGAATAGTATGTGATGAAAATAATATATGCGACACTTGTTTCCAATGTGTAAAAGTTTATATCCATATGAAATAATGAACATCATGAATCCATGTGAGACATACAAGCTGAAATTATAAAAACATATCAACACAATACAAGAACAATAATCCCATAACCTAGAATTCCCCTATTAATTTTTTTTGTGATACACCAGATCGAGTTTCATCACAAGATATAATGAATTATTTTATCACCCATCTAAAAAATCTCTGAAATAGGAAATGAAGATATGCTATGATACCATTTTTGAATTCCCAGATATGAATCCCTATGTATGGGACAATGTTATACATGTCCTCAGGCACACCACCCCTTACAGAAGAGGACAATGACATGCAGTCTCGGACTATAGTGAGTCATATGGAGACAATAACCTCATATCTAAGTAAAAATCATGGACATCATAATAATATATATCATCATATAACTATTAATATATATTGAATATTAATAAACATAATTCTATAACAAATGATGTATCAAACATGACATTCAACTAATCATCCAAAGGGTCTATTATATACATATAAACATGTTATAAATCAATGTAAAACATATAGAAGGCACAATGACATATCTATCTCCCAATAATCCGAATATCCACATACAAAGTGAACTACCTCATGTATAACCATTGCATGTTCATATTCACAACATGAAAATAGATTTATATTATATAGACGCACCAAGATTATCTTGTAGTGTGTGAGAATATAAACTTAGTCGGGCCTCACCAATAATCCAAAAAAATATGTTTTATACATTTGAATCCATTGAAGTTAAATTCAAAAATAGTCAATCAATCTTGGGTCGAGTGGTCATGTTCAAACCATGATTCCATGAACCCTAGTCCTACCTTCTTCAGATCTATTTTAGAATAATAATCATAAGGATGTTAGAAGTAATTGAGAGCATGAAATATGGATGGAAAACATCTCACTATCATGGTTCAATCCACAAGGCCTTCATATCTCACCACTCCCTCATGATAGGCCTCAAGGCCTTCGTGTCTTGGCATTTTGTCTCAAGTCATGCCATAAGGCCATCCTTCCCCTACCCTTTATAAAACTCCCAAGTCATTTTCACTGCATGTCGTGTATCCACCCCCTCTAAGGGATAACCATACACTATTATCCAGCAATTCAAGTACCCATGAAATGCCTACTAAGTCAAGGTAATACAGACAAAATGATAAAGTGCATAAAATAAGTACAAAGCATGACATCACAAGAAAAAGTAGTAGTACACATGTACAAGTGATCAACATTAAACATGGTCTAACAAGAAACATAGGTGTACTTGTTGAATCAATCATCGTATATGGTCTCATGGGATACACATGCATGACAGGTATACCATATAATATGAAGGCTCTTATGGACACACACACGTAAACCCCTATAAAAAATAAAACAACCAAGGTAACCTGGGAGACAAACTCATACTGATGCATACTACATATCCTAAAGGTTTCAAGGGAAACCATATGGATACAAGGCATGTCACAAGTACATGGTCCAAGGTAATATTATAGTAAGGTGTGTGGGAATATCATGTATACTAGAGCATTAAAAATCCACTAATGTACAAGAACAACTCTTCCAAGGTATAAGGGTATCTCATGTGTAATAGTTCAAGACACAACCACCAAGGTCTAAGGAAAGGGAATCCTACCACGTAGGCATACCACACCATCGACTAACACTATTTCATGAAACAAGGTCGCAACTCAACATATTAATCACCCACTCACATATTTTTACTCATACATCTACTAAAAACACATTTTTCAACGTAACACATACAATCTAGTGAAGAAATATCAAGGATTTCTAATCAAACCATCTCCCTGATTTTTTGTATTTACACACATCACAACCCTGATGATGCTATAACCAAAAGGCCCCTCCCGACCCTTTTCCCCTATCAAGAACTACACCAAGGACTCAAACCATATCTTCAAATGAATTCCATTGAGCAGTCATCCTAAAAAAACCTAATGTATCTTAATATCTTTAGGGATTACCCAATATATAACTTTAACCCTCAACCAACAGTTTTTTGCCTCACACATCTCATGTGAGAGACTACACAATGACACAAGGGGTTAATCCACTTCATCATATGCACTACATCCCAGGGAATTATTTTTATTAAGGAACAATTTCAACGGTATGGGTGTCTCAAAAATAATTTAAGGACCTAATGATGTCTCTCTATAAGAAAACTAGCATGGTCACCTCATGGGGACCTAGTTTCAAAATGAAACTATCATACCCTATGCGCAAAAGAAGAGTCATTGTGGGTATATAGCATAACAGTTACCAAATTTCTTAATATACATGTCTCTAAATATATCCCCTTACCACAAAAACCTAAAAAATAATTAAGGAACACACAATAAATATTGAATGATGCATGCGGTATGATATTGTACACGAAATATGAAATCACACAAGAAATAACATCCATAAAAAAATATGACTGAGTATCAAAGGGGAAACATACCTCACAGAAAAAAAACATGAATATATTGCATGCACAATCATTCACCAACCATTGAAAAGACTCATCCAAGATACGTTCATCCTCATCAATGATTGTTCATATCCACTATTACCCATGAGATCCACCATCAGTGTTAAATTTGGGAACATTCCAAAGGTAGAACCTCTATCATGTTATATCTAAGTTGATATATCACTAAACTAAAAAAAAATCATTGGATCAATCCTATGACTCCCTATGTGACCATTACATCCCAGATATAAGGCTCTAATCCATGGAAAATGAGTCGATCTAATAATTACATGATGAACAGAAAGAAAATGATTGCATTCCTTTAATTATCATGATTTTATATTATTAGATCCACTAAGAACACTCTAGAAAAGGCGAGGAGTTAAATTGGGAGGTAATAAGATTCCATAGGTTCAAGATTCTGAGAGAAAAGGGAAGAAACTCTATTCAATCCTGGGGGTTTATCTTTATTTAATGAGTATTAGAATCATTAAAATCACATTCACATGGTTTGGTCACCCAATTTTTCGAATCATGCACCAATCATGCGAGGCTACATCCTCTCCAAGGAATGCCACAATTTTTGGTCACATGGGTTGTAAAATCATGTGCCAACCCTTCTTTTAGCGCTAGAAAAAATTGTATGATTTCTCAGGTGAGGCCACACATTTTGATAAACTATGTTCCATAACCATCTGCCGACCCATGAGACTCTTCATTTAGGAAGAATATTCCATTGAGGTTGATCATGGTTTGGGAAAACCATGATCCAACTGTGCACCTTCAAAAAAGGCTCCAAAACACTCCAAATCACATCTGAACAGTATGAAACGTTCTCCACATAGTCGAGACATGAAAAAAGATAAAAAAAAATATCCTAGAATTTCTACACGTAATGGCACAGGTTCTTATAATAATTATTTAATTAATATCACAAATAAAATGAAAAAGGACGTGATATAGGTTATGTTTTAAATAATATAAAAAAATAAAGTGAAATATAAAATTCCTAATTATTCTTCATTATTGTTATCATGTTTTAATTCATGTTATTCCATCATCCATGATCAATAACACACACAACCAACTTAATTCACACTATTTTTGTAGTGATGAATGTTTTCTTTTGAAGACTCAAACTATAAATAAAAAATGCCTCAAAATATTGTAGTTAATTGATTTACATCACGCCTTGTTTATCCCCTAGGAGGTAAGGTTATTAACCTCACCATATTTAATATATTTTTATAGAGTCCACCATATGAATAATTGATACACGTATAATTAAAATTATATAGAATGAATACATATAATAATCCATGCAACTCATCACATAGTTAATTATTTATGTGATAATTAATTATATGCCCTTATTTTTGGAGTTCTATTGATTTTTCAATGAATTCCAGATACTAATCATTGCCCTGAAATAATCTTCGAAACACTTAGATTGGGTTGATAGAGTTTAGTACTTCAATGAGTTATTCATTCATAAATTTTTTTATAACACACATGGATTAGTCAATGGATCGATGTCACTCTCTAGATAACCCAAGAAAAAGAATTAGTAAAAACGATTCACATAATACACTATTGAATTAATTGAAAAAGATGAATACTTCTCAATAAATCCACCTAAAAATATTTTCAGGAGCATAAAATAATAATTTTTAAGTGTGATTCATAAATAAAATAAATAATGACATCCACCTCAAAATACAAGAAATTTATATTATGTTTTATAAAAATCATACTTGCTGACTTTGAATATATTTTTTGCAATGAAATTATATTTTGAAATAATATACGGTGATATTTTATGATTAATTTTTCATTTAAAACATGAATTAAAAAAAATTAATTAAATTAGAAAATAAACCCTTTTCCAACACATTAAGCCCAACATTATCCCCAATGTTTCATTTCAAGTTGAGGATGCATTTAAAGAATTTATTTCAAAAAAATTCAACATTTTATAGAAAATAATATCTTATAAAAGGTAAAAACATGAGGTCAAAAGTAGCAGGTTATATCATACTTGAAACTTCACATGGATTTTTTTATTTTAGTTAATCATATTTTTTAATAAATCGTAGACAAAGACATGCAGACAACATAGAAAAAACCCCCCAAAATAATTAATTTCAGTAAAAATCTTTTAAACTGGTTGAAATTATAAAAAACAATCAAGTCAATGAGACTAAAAATATTTTAAGATATGAAATTAATTTTTAGAGAATATAAAAATATGGGATGTGCAGTTTTCAACACCAATTGAAAGTAAACTGATATTATAATATAATGAAATAAATAATCCCCTCATTATGTTTAACTCTTTCCATTATGTTCACATATGGGACACTCATCTCCATATATATTATGATGTGAGGATGCCTCCATGATGTTTTTATAAGAGAGAAATTTTTTTCTTTATTTTTAAAAGTGTGTCCAAAATATATTAAGTTTACATAAAGAAATAAATTATGGATATCCTCTTCCACTAGTGTAATAGGTAACCTTAGAATTATGTGGAAGAAACATCAAAGTAAGTAAGTACTTGTAAGTAGTAATGAAAAAATTATTAATTAATATCTAAATTCATAAAAATCCAAAAAAAATTATTATAATGTAAAAAATAAAATAAAAATAATTATCTAAAAAAGGGAGAACATGAGTTAACTCTTATGAAGTGCTTGATATATTATCTCTAGAAAAATTTATTATCATTTAATTTATATATGACTATACAATATCTAATTGATTTGGGTTACCTTCCATTAAATTATTCACCCACAATCCATTAACCTAAAATGGTCACTTATCCTAACTAAAAAGTTCTAATACTACATTATCCAATACTTTACTGATGGTAAATGGGTCACACCATTTGGACTTCTATTTTTCATTAAAAACATCATTTAGTGTTAAATAAAGTAACATTATGACAAGACATAAACTCCCAATCTTGAATCATGTGATCATGAAATTTTTTTGTTATCTAATTGTAAATCCTATCAATTTTATAAGACCCTCTATACATTTCATCTAATTTATTTATCTCAAGTGACAATTTTTTTATAGCTAATTAGAGAATAAAATTCGATGATTTCACTTCAAAAAATTACTTATGTTCTTGTTCAAATGGTATATGGAATGATTTTTTATAAATAATCCTAAAATGGGACCTACTTAAGGGTGTTTTGAAGGCTATACTATTGGCCCAAAAATCCTCATATAATTTTAAGGATAAATCTATCATTAAACATTTCATATTTTCCTCTAATTTCATTTTTCATTTTTAATTTGGAGATTTCAATTTTCCCACTAGTTTGTCAGTGGTTTGTGGTAACTATTTTATGGGTTTTACCATATTTTTCTATTATGGTATTGAACATAATTTTCTTGAAATGGACCCTATTATTGATGATGAAATCCTTCGATACACCAAAACATGATATATTGTTTCCAGATGAATGTCAACAAACTCACTACTATAAATTTGGGTTTATCTTGCACTAGCATTTATCAGTGATAGATAAATGAATTGATAAATGTACTATTTATCAGAACTAGTAAAAATCAATGATAATGGACCCCATTATCAGTGCTTGAAAAAATTAAGTGATAAAAGGGTTTATTATCGATGGTAGAACAAAAGTTATAATGATGGGAGGCCTTTATAAACACTTGATTTGTAGTATTGCTAAATGGGGTGGGGGTTATCAATTATAAAATGATATTATAATGAAAGTTCATTACTAGTACTAAAAAACATTATCAAATTCCCCCATTATGATCTTTTTTTATTAGCACTGATAAATTAAAATTTTATTAGCGCTAGAAAAGAACAACGATAAAGGCCCTTGTCAGGTCTTTTTTTATCAGTGATGATAAATTCCCTCTATTATCGGTGATCATTTTATAGAACTGGTAAAGGGTATGTTTCATAAAAATGTTATATTTTAATTAAAAATAATATTTTTATATATTAATATAATATATTTCATTATATATGATTTAGAAAATATTATATATGCATTATACTTAATATATATATTATTTATAAAAAATGTACTATAAAATAATTAAAAAACTACTAATTAATAATTTTCAAATTATTATAGAGTAATCATCCTTTTCTAATATTTGGATGGAATAAACGTTCAATAAACTAATAAATGATTTCATATAGGATAAAAACATGAATTGAATATCAAATGACCGTAACTTTTTTTCGTGTGTCAAATTGAGCTCTACCACATATGAAACTGATGTTTGAAAATATATATACACCGTGTTAATAGGGGGGAACCCCAATCACTATTTTTTAGGAATAAAGTCCTAAAAGTCATCAAAAAATGATTTCTTGTTAGGGTACTCTAATTTTTTTAATATTCAATAGTATTTTAGCTTTAATTATTAGTCTTGTTGTCACTTTTGAGTGTATATTAAATTTATTCCCACGTATTACATTAATATAGATATTATGGTGTTGGAAATTTTATCATTTGTTATATTTTAGTTTTATTTATAATTAAATAAATTCATATATTCTGGTGTTTACATATAAAAATCAATTATATAAATAAATATTTAAACATATTTACATAAAAAATCATTTTTAAATTTATAACAAAATTAAAAATCATTATTATTAGTTTTATTTAAAATAAAAAATTATCCATTTTTTACCTTATAAAATTTAATTATTATCATATATATATCGATCATATATTATTTATATCTAATCATCTACAAATGAAAAAAAAAATATTTATATATATATATTATAATATATGTAAATTAATATATATGTATATATAATTTAAATTATATGTGAAAAATATAAATTTACACTTTTGTGTGTAAATATGTGGGTGTCTATATATCAATATTATATACATAAATCATATATAAATGTATTTTTATAGTGAAATAATTATCATTAACATTTAATATAGTATATAAAAGTATTTTACAACAAATATTTGTATTTACATTAAAAAAATTATATGTTAAAATATAGTTATATGTGAATATGTATAAATATATATAATTATGTAAATATATAGACATATAAATATATATTTAATGTATTCTATTTATACCTAAATATAAAATATATAGAGATATTGGAAAAATTTATTTAAAATAATTTCTAATAGTTTTTTACATTATAAAATATATTAATATACATACATATATACATGTAAATGTAAATATAAATATATATGTATATATTGTTTAAATATACATATGTGTGCATATTAATAAATTCATATATATTTTTATTTTTATTCTAAAACATGAAAATTAATATTAACATATAATATATTTAAATAATTAATTATATATATATAAATCACACACACATGAGCATATATTTTCTAAATGTAATTAAAAATAATTATATTAATATATTAAAAAAATATTTATTTATATATATATATAAACATAAATATCATAAAATAGAGAATAAAATATCATATTTCATTCGTAAAGGCATTCCATTTTCAAAAGAGTGGTACAAGGATCAAATCTAGGCGTGCACATTGGATGAATAAGAGGTTATGCCTTCAAAAATAAATTAAAAAGGAATATTCTGGGTGCTGAAAAAATGGGGTGGACATGGAAAATCTTGTAATAGGTGGGGTGGGGGAGTGGAAGAAAACACTAATAAAGAGTGAGTGATAACACGAACAAAGGAGGGTGGGGAACTCGAAAACAATAGTTTCCCCCTTTATCAATGCTGAAAAACATTAAGAAGTGTACAATTTATTAGTGTTTTTAAGTACTAATTAAGTTCCCCTTTATCATCACTTTTTATCCCTGATAAATGGTATCTTTATTAGTGATAAAAAATCACTAATAAAGGATCCCTTTATCATCCCTAAAAATGAGCTGATAAAGACCCCATTTATCAACACTTTTTTATCACTGATAAATGTAGGATTTTAACAATGCTTAGATTGGGAATGATTTTATAGCACTATTAAATCCAATTTGCAGTGATGTTTAAATGACGTCCTCTAGTAGTGAATGGAGGCTCGGTTATTGGTGATTTCCACCTCCTCTATAGTGATTCAATTCACTTACACATATTATTAAATGATTATTAACATAGATTTCAAATAAACACAACTTTAGGATCTATATTCCCACTGTATTTGGAACACTAAATAAACAAAACATCAACATTAATCTAAAATAAAATATATTTATTTTAATCACTATAACATTGTATTAAACCCCTTTGAGATTATATGACATCAAAGGTAACATAAGGAATACGTAAATAAAAGGGGTTGGATATTAAGCCTTGTAAGGGAATAAACTTGATAAAATACCACATCACAGGAGTCAAATGGAATAACATGATATCATAATGGACACAGTGCATGAACGATCACATGGATTGATGCCCTAAATGAGATTGAATCATAGAATTATTTCATTATATGAATTTGAAAAAACTAATATAGTAAATAATTAGTATAAGTGAAGGCTCACTTATAAAGAATCATAACATGATGGATATTGTTAGATAATGGATTAGATTTACACCATAATCCCAGGCATATCAAATCATGAGATATTAAAATTACCCAATTCATTAAAGTTCTATCTTGGCATACTCATCAAAACATTTACATGAACATATGTTCTATAAAATTAAATCGATCATATGTATTAAACATAATAATTATCCATGAAATGAAATGGCTCAGATAATCATGTATTATAGCATTACCAAATGGAATACCTTAATGGAATCCATTAAATATGGGATTAAATAATTACAAGATGTTCCTGGGTGATAAATAAGTATAGTCCAATAGAAATGATATCTATGTGATGTGTATACTAGAAAAGGAGTGGATAAGTAACATTATAAATTTTCCACTTAAGCATGGTTTTAGGGGAAAAGAAAAAGTGTTTTTAAAATGGTAAAGTGCATACCAATTTTCATAAAACAAAAAAACTAAAAATGTTTTACATGATACAATGTGAAATTTAATAAACAATGTATGGTTTAAAAAACATTTTTGGAGTAATATATGAAATGAGGTAAGAAATATAGAAGATCCCTTTAATTGGGTTTTCTTTACAAATGATATCGAGAAGGAATCCTAAACATTTTTTGTTAAATAAAGGTAATAATAACTATGTATATATTTGAGGATAAATTATATTTAGAATATTAAAAAAAATATTTGACAATATTACTATGATAAAGTTATTGTTATTTAAAAAATCCATGAAAATAAATTAAAGAGGTTGATTCAGAAGCTTATTTTCCTCGAGTCCTTGACATGCTGAGTATGGCCGCCAAACTTCTTGATTAATAAAATTAAATTTATTAAATAATTTCTTAATAAAAATTTTCCATTTATATTATATTTATTAATATTATTATATGTTGTATTATAATAATTTTTTTATGACATCATGTCTATTTTTACTCTGATGATGGTGACTCCTCACGATTCCAAATCTGCTTTAGTTTAGGTATAAATATTGAATTTGTTTACAAATGGGACTAAAAATGAATAATTAAAATGGATTGATGTTCATGAACTTCTATAATTTGAAATGATCTCCAATATCAAAATGTTCTCGGACATAGTGATGATTTATTTAGTATAAACGTTATCATTACATGCTTTGTTCATTTAGTCTGTTTTACCAACAATCGTGAACTAGAATTGTTTTATTAAATTAAATTACTCTTAATATATTAATAACATGAAATAATTTATAATATATTTATTATCATCATATTTAACCATAATATTTTCTACTTAACCAATAATAATGGTGGTGCAGAAAAATGATGTTTATTGTTCACAAAAGTAGTGAACACATCATAATATAAACAATCGTTTTCAGTTTAGAATTATATAAATAGTTGTTTGATAATTGACATTTAATTAAACAAAAATTAAATTATTTTTATCACATTGGAGTCATTATTTAATGTTCTATGGAAATTATTTGGAAGGAGAAGAGGAAAATGATTAAAAATATTAGAATAAATATTCAACTTCTCCTTTGGATGAATCCTCTCTTAGGTCTCCCCTTAAGGCCCCTTGGAATGGTATTTTGGTATGACCAGAAATACGTGGACAAGGGGAGGGCTTTTATGGTGAAAAAGTAGTAGATTTTGGGTTATCTCCAAGTCTTAAAAGGTGTGAGGAGAATTGGTGGTGATGGAAAGTATTTATAATGGGTAGAGAGGGGTGTTTTTTTATAATATCGATTAGTTTTATCTTTTAGCTTAAGAAAACAAATATTGTTGATTATAATGACTATATATACTAATTATTTTGTATGAGTTTAAACTAATGGTTAATTACATCATCTATGACTCATTTCTGCATATATTTTTTAGTATTTCATTATTCATAAAAATCTATTATTTTAGAAAAATATAAAAAAATCATCATAACCATTCTTAATAGGTAGAATAAAAAATTATAATCCATTTTATGAAAATAATTTTATTAATTTTATAAAATTATGTTGTAGATAAAATCCATATTTATTAGAAAATATACAAATTTTAATTTTATGATCTATTTTATGACCCATTGGAAAATTACTCATTATCTCATAAAATTATATTATACGACTCAATATTATTTAATAAATAAATTTTATGAAAATAAAATAGCTTTTAAATTTCAATATTTAATATAAAAATATGAATTGTTTTTGTTTTATAAAAACCAAAACACATATTTTACCCTATTTAGAACATTTATTTATTTGTATAATGATATAATGTTTTGAAATTTTCACTTTATATGATAACTAAATATTATTTTACAATTACATATTTGAGGATACTATTCTAATGGCCGGATTATTATTCTATCGACCAGATAACTATACTGAACGCCATATTTTGAATGTTCACATGGGTTCCCTACATTCTACAAATTACTCATATTCCTTTCATTCATCATCCACTTATATTGTCTATCAAGTTTATAGGTATTTTCATTTTAAAAATGTGAATCACATTACTAATATTCTATTTTATCTCCACAATATTTTACGTCAGACTGATCATTTTAGGGGATCTACCATACACAAATTCATAATATAGTTATCTAATTTTCTATATTACCCCATTATAACATTCTCATGTATTATAGATATATTTATTCTATAAATATAATGATCAAGTTAATATAATAATTTTTTTTTGTTCTATCATTTTATGAATGTTCTTTATATAATATAAAATTCCAAAATAAGACATATATATATAATCAAAAGAGAAATTCTATTGATAAAATTATGTGTTGTTACATTCATCCCCCCTTAAGAAAATGTTACCTCAAAATTTTATTTTACCCACTAAGATAGAAATATATAAGAGTAATTCAACTTCATTATTTCCTATGGTTCCCATGACACCTCCTCAAACTTATGGTTTTTTCATATTAAATTGATTATGTGAGTAGTCTAGTTGTGTACTAATTTGTCTCTTTGATCTGTGATCTTTACTAGCTTCTCCACATAAGATAGATATTGATCTAAATTTACCAGCACCAAATTTAGTACATGTGAGGGGTTATATATATATATCCACAATAAAAAAACAATTAACATGATAATTAATTAAGATAGGGTGGGTGAGAGTGGTAATCGATATGCCAAAACTCTAATATGATCAAGAATCTCAAAGAGGTCGATGTATCTAGGAATTATCTTTCCCTTCATCCCAAATATAATGAATCTCTTCCATGGTGATATTTATAGGAACGTGTTAACTTCAAACTCAATCTCTGTGTCTCTCTAATGGTTATCAGCATATCTCCTTTATTCAATCTGAGCTATCTCAATATGTTGTTAAATAGTCTTGACATTTTTGATAATTTCATTGTCAATTTTAGTTTCCAGAATCTTTCATTTACTAACCTATCCCAAAACCTATGTGTTCTAAATATCTTCCAATAAAAGTATTCATATAGATCATTTGTATCCTTATGTGGATGCTATTTCTCTATGATAAATCAATAAGAGGATGATGTTGATCCCATCATCCTTTGAGGTTTATCGAGAATGATCTAAAAATGACCTCAAGTATCTGGTTAGTCTACTAAGATTAGAAATTATTTTAGGTTTGATAATCCATATTGAATTTTCACTCAATGTTTAGATCATATTGAAAACATTTTTAGAACATAGAGGTAAATATTAAATATCAATTTGATATAATCAATTATTCTGTTCCATACACACTGAATACTTCCCATATGTATATCCATGTAATTTGATCAAGTAAAAATTCTTCTAGAATTTAAATAAAGAGAGTAGTGATTGGAAGATGATCCACTACAACCCATGGGTAATTATTTCATCAATATTATTTTATAAGGCTTATGAAAAATTCCATGATGTTTCATCCCATTTCTATGTAGGTATAGGAAATTTTTTCATCCTTTCCTTGTACTTTTTCTTCTCCACATTAACTTCTTACCAGACCAAAAACTTTGATTTATATTTTTTGATCTCCATCTTCATATTGTCCCACCATTGGTGCTCTTATAAATTTTGATACATATTTATTATCCTTAGGTGGATGAATAATGTTGATCTATTTGTATCATTCAACATATCCTTAATTATCATTTTCTTTTATGGTACACATAATCATGACCCAAATCTCACATATCCTTATTCATTAAATTTTAATTGTGGTGATTTTTATGTTCTTATTGGTTCTACATGTTTATATATTTCAACATTAATCATTTTACTAGAATATATCCTCTATAGAATGGATGGTTTGGAAATAATATTTGTTATGTAGGATTATGTTACTTCATTTATGAATTCGATGTTGATTATTTTCATGTCAATAAATATTACATCCTTATCAATTCTAATCTTTGATTGGGATAAATGATTCTTTTTCTTATAGAATCTTACACTCTATTTTTCATCACATGAATTTGATGGATTGATCAATACTAGTCCTTGATCAACTCTATATATATTAACTAGAACATATTAATCTTCCACATTGTGATTTTAAATTTTATATTCTTTTAATATATTTCAAATTTATCCCCTAGAAATAATTCCACCAAATCATCAATGAAAAGAACACTATAAAAACCCCAAATCATGCATTAGATAGTTCTGCTCATGAACATTCAATTTTTATATAGTTTAACCTATCTCATTATCTTTTTTTCATTAGTACATAGCCCAATAAGTTATTTTAAGGACCATTATATACCAAAAAAAGTTTCCCTTGTATTGTAGTGTAAGTATTAGTGTACTGATAAGCCTCCTTTTCAATTCCTTGAATATTTCTTTACATTCATTAGTATATAAAAACATCAACACCATTTATTTTATCTTGTTCATTGGGTTTAACAATTGTTATAATTTTCCTATAAATCACTATAGATGTCGTTCTTTGTAACTCCTCAGTCACCTTTTTCTCAGAAAGATCCACAAATATCAATTTGGAGGGGATAACGTGCCCCAATAATAATACCTTCTCCAACATAAATTCACATTTACTATAAAATACACATAAATTATCCTTTCATAAAATATTTACCATAATATTTTAAATGAACATCATTACCCTCCTTAAATTTGATGTATATTAGAATATCATCAATAAAGACTACCAAAAATTTGTAAAGGTAATATTTTGTGTCTTTATTTATTAATTTTATTAATTTTTATGGATCATTAGTGAGTAAAAAGGGAATATATATGAACTCATAGTGTCCATAAATTGTTCTAATAATATTTGTTTAGAATATCTTCCTTCTTCACCTTTAAATGGCGATATCCTAATAGAAGGTCCACCTTAGAAAAGTATTGGGCCCCATATAGATGATCAATCAAGTCATCAATAAATGAAATGGGATTCATTTTCACTATCGTTGTTTTTTGAGTTCGTGATAATGAACAATGTGATTCATTGGTCCATCCTTCTTATTGATGAAGAATACTGCTGAAACCCATGGTTAATAACTCTAGCGTATAAAAACCTTGTCTATATTATCTTGTAACTACTTCATTATTTATTATGACAAAATGGTGTCCATTTAATATGGATACATGGATATGGGCATTGGTATAGGTATAAATTTTAATAATAATACTAACTTTTGGATTAGAGGAATACTAGAAAACTCTTTGGGGAATACGTCAGTATAGTTCATAAAAATGGGCATGTATTCAATTTTGTTTCTCTCCCCTACATCAATAAATTGAACAAGAAATTATTTCTCATAATAAAATAGTATCCTTATTAAATAATAAATTTACAAAGGATATTTAATCTCCTCCTAATACTTGTACAAAATCAGTTTATGACATGAGATATAGAGTCTGATTTCCTCCTATGGTCATTTGATGTTGGCTTTATATATGGACAACCAATCCATTCCAACTATAGTATAATATTTTACTAAATAAATTATAACAATATTTACTAGAAGTTTTAATCCAAAAACATTTATTAGGGAGGTTTTTTACACTTTGGATGTACTAATTTCCCCATTCAATGTTCTCTTATATAATTCAACTTCCATGTTTTTAACTTGTTTTTGAATAGTTAGACGAAACATACATTACCTGAAAAAAATATGTATAACCGGAATAAAATAATACATATATAATTATTGAATAGAAAACTTGCATACCTATTTCAACTTCGTCATTAGGGTCTAACTCGAAAGTAGTGATATCATAACCCCTTCTATGATCTCTAATCCTTATAGGTTTTTTTCATCTGTTATCTTTGACAATCATTTTCATAAGGAATTGGATTCCATAATTTATGTATTATTTATTGTTAAAACACTATTCTAGAGGTTGATTATTCATCAAATCCTTCTTTTCATCCATCAAATTAGTGGGCTTATTCTTCTCCCTTCGACATTCAATAGACTGATTTCCCTTCGTTCTATAGCATAAGTATCTCTTCATTCACTTGAGATAATTTATGTGATGCTTATACCCGCACTTTTGAGACTTGGGAAAATGGGTTCTATTCCCCCAATGGAATTTATCCATTTATCCTTATATATTAAATTACATTTTTTTTATTTTTCATCTCAATCCCCTTGATACCACTGAGAAGTACCAATATCATTCTTGAACATATGGGAAAAACAATCTCTTCCTAGCTGTTAAATTATCAAATCACCAAATACATTCATTGAATAATATTTAATCTACTAAATATGTGTACCACCTTATATTAAATATTCATAAAAAGGATGGATGTTTACCATTCAAGCATTGAGTTGTTTTCATCATAATCCCCAATAGCATAATCATCCTTTTTCATTAGTCCAAGGAACTCACTTTTTATTTTAATTTGGTGTGTTTTCGGAAATCATTTATTGAAAAATATTTTTATTGAATTGTTTTTATTCTGTAGATTAAATATCCTCCATGGGATTCATGTTCATGATTAGTGTCCTGAACTTATCAACTTATCCCTCCTGGTGATAAATGGACAATATGAATTTCTCATATTTAGAGCATTTGAGGATTGATAATATCATCCCAATAAATTTAATTAATTATTTTTTGATAAGGTTATCAGAATATAAATTAATGGTAGGATACCATATTCAAATAAATGAATAATATATAACATCCTATTTTTTAAGAGGAGGGATTTACACAGGATTCAATTTATTATTCATAACTTGAGTTAATTGATCTAGTACTATAACAATGTTCTCAACTCCTAATACCACCAGGATATGAATATCATTAGTGAAATCATCAAATTCTATATCACATTGGTTGTTGGCGTGATTCTTCATATTTATCTTCATCAATAAAAATCAAGGGAAAAAATTGATGACAATACTTAAAGTAATATGTATATAAATGGGGAAGAAATAAACATAGAAGTAATAACCTATAAATTATATGTATATACAAACATATGATTCCCTAGGTTTTAATATATATTATCCATGGTAATTTAATTATTAAGTTTTTATAACCTAAAATATATTAAATTATTCATAATGGTTCGTAAAGAGTTTTTGAATTTTTAAAATCATATCCCCTAGGAGTGTCACACCACAAGTAAAACAAGGGCTATTTGTCATGGAATAGGTATAGGATAAGTTAATTCCCAATGATACCTTTTATAGTTATTATCCCATGTTATATCTATTCCGGAGAAATATCCAATTGAAGTATCTAAACATGGATTTTATTTCATAGAAATCATTCCCCCTATACTTCAACAAACATTTAGGATGTTTTTTCTTTAAATATCATTATTCCTATGGGTTTTAATAATTTATTCTTTTCCTAATCTCCAGAAATAACTATTCCATGCTTTGATACTAAACATAAAGTCCCAATCCTATAACAAATATTATTACATGATTTTTAACGCAAATATCTAATAAACACAATCCATGTTTACATAGGCTTAGTTTATTTGGAAGACTTAATATATAGAACATAAACATGAATATAACCAAAAAATCATTATTTTGATCTATATAATGATATCCTAATCCATTTGAGAAAATAAAATTCCATAGGATTATCCATGGAATACATAATCCAAAGGGGTGATATATAAATCCTAATAAGGGAATAAGCATGATAAATTAGTATATCATATGTGTCAAATGGAATAACATAATATCATAATGGAAAATGTACATGAATAATCACATGATGGTAATACATAAATAAATGGAATCATAGAATCATGGAATCATTAGAATGCTTTAAAATATAGTACAAGTCATCATATGTATAAGTTATGTGTCTCTATTGAGATATAGTAACATGATGAAAAGATCCCCATAATGAGATAGGTTTACACCATAATCCAATACATATAATCTTATGAGATATAATAATTACCTAATTCAATGAATTATTATCTAGGTCCACAAATCATAACATGTACACGCATATATGATCCATAAAAATTAAATAAAATGAAAGGTTTAAACATAAGAATTGCTCATGGGAAAAAATGGGTTATATACTCTTGTATTACAGAAGATGAAAATAGAGTAGCAGAATGGTTTACATGAATGAAGGTATTAATTCATTCATGTATGTTCATAGGTGAACAAATAATCATAGTCCACAAAACATGATGTATACGTAAATTGAATACAAAATGAAGGAGAATATCATATGAATTAAATGGAAAAAATATATCATAATTGAAAATGTACAAGAATGATCATATGGATTCATGGAATAAATATGATTAAATCGTAGAATCATGGCATCGTATGAGTGTGACAACAACATTATATATGACATCATAAGAATAAGTCAAGGATCACTGATGATACATCATATCATGGTTGAAATAGACCAAAAATGGAATATGTTTACTCTATAATCTCATACAAATCATATCAAGAGTTATAAGAATTACCTAATGCATTTGAGTATTATCTATTCACACCCATAATAACATATACATGCATATATTTTCCATAAAAAATAAAATGTAAAGTATAAACAGAAGAATTACTCATGGAAATAAATGTGTTACATAATCATGTAATATAGGATAACCAAATGGAATAACATAAAGGTTTATATAAATGAAGGGATTATATATTTCTTATATATTTATTGGTTAAAAATAAAAACAGGACTATAAACCATGGATGGTTTAAAAAATCAAATGAGTAGTACTTGAAATGATGTAGGAAATAGATAAGTTCCTTTTCACAATGTTTTCTTAACAAATTCAATTTAGAAGGAAACCTCAAAAACATGTAAATCCCCATAAAATAAAGGTAATAATAATTAGGTATATATGTTATGGGAATATATATATAATATTAAAGAAATAGATTAGAATAATAATGTTATGAGATGCGTTTTAGAGGAAAAATGAATGAACCAAAATAATGAAGCTTGTTCAAAAGTTCCCATTCCTCGGGACCTTGACCTTCTTGGTAAGATCACCAAAATTCATGATTAATAAAATAAAATTTATAAAAAACCTAATTAAGTAAAATTTTTCATCTATATTTTATTTATTTGATTCTTTTATGATCATTTAAAATCATATTCTTAAGACATCATATTTATTCCAACTCCCTTAATGGTGTTTATTTCAAAATTATAAAGTATCATTAGTTTGTGGATAGTTTCTGATGTTATTATAAAATGGGACTAAAAATGCAAAAATGAATTGAAATAATTTTAATTTTTTAAGGGATTTTAAATAGTTCCAAATATCCATATGTTGTTTGATAGATGGATGATTCATTTAGTATAATTATTGTCGTTATAGGGTTAGTTCAATTAGGTGATTTTACCAACCATCATGAACTAGATTTTTTTATTTAATTAAATGACAATTAATACATTATCGAGAATAAATTAAGGTATAATATATTTTTATTATTATCACATTTAACTATAATATTATTTCTATAACTATTAAAGAATTTGTTGGAGAAACACAAATTATGTCGTTCATGAGGGTGGTGAAGCCACTATAATATGAACAATTAGTTTCATTTTAGTGTGGAATTAAAATTGTATTGATATTTGATATTAAAATAATAAAATAAAATTCATTTTTATTTTGGATAATTGGGTCATTATTTCATGTTATAATAAATTGTTTTGTTGGATGAAGACGAATAAACATTAAAAAAAACTCACTTGAGAGTATGACCTTCCCCTATGTATGTATCATCTTAGGTAAACCCTTAAGGATCCATAGAACTATATTTTGGTAAGGAAAAAACCTTCTTGTATTTTTGGATGATATTTTGGGGGATAATTGAACATATTTTGGGCTATCTACAAGGATTAAAAGAAGTGATGAGAAGAGGCGGCAAGGGGTGGTATTTATAAGGGGATGAGAAGGGTGTTTCTGAATATAATATTGATTAGTTTATTATATTATTTTAACACTACAAATATAGTTGATTATTTTGAGTATATTGTAGAGACCCAAAGCTTAACGTACATGGACATTACATTACTTTTGCGGAATACTTAGTACATAACAAAAACACACACACAAGGATCGTAATAGTTTAGTGTCTTTGGAAACTCGGAACGTAATCTTCTAATCGTGGTGAAAGATCTTCAATATCTCCCATAAAGATCTTCCCTTTTTTTTAACCTAAAAACCTTTCTTTATATCCTGGGGAAAAGAAAACATAAAAGGGTGAGCTCAAATTCTCAGTAAGGGTAAACAAATGAAATATCAATCACATCATATACATAAGAACATAGCTTTTGGAAATCATAACCTGCAAAAGAGCTCATAATATCATAACATGGGATAAATCATAGAAGTGAAAATGAGATCCCCATAATCATAACATAAAACTTGAAACTTTGTGGCATGCACACATAATCATGGAAAATCATTTCTTGTTAGTCAAGACTCATTGCCAAGACTATCTTAGTGGACAAAGTCCCTTTTCTGAATCGAGTAACCCTCGTTTCAGTCCTGTTTCACTGAACCAGTATAACCTACCGTTCCAGCCCTGTCTATCTCATGAGATATAAAATCTTTACCCAATGCATTGGAGAGATATATAGGTCCCACCCATCTCATAATGAATCTTTTCTTATGTGTGCCACATAATCATAAAACATACATCATCGCATAACACATGTAATAAAAATGGGATTCTTAAACAACATGACATCATAAAACAATTCATATAAGATAAAGGAATTCATAAAAATATTTCCATCACAAAATAATCAAACCAATGTAATAATAGGGATAAAAACAGAACCCTTTATTATCTTAGATGGAAAATAATTTTGATAAAACACTTGAACTCCATTCTTGAGGAAAATATCCTTTCTTCTTTAAAATCATTTTCTTTTCACAAAATTCCATGAAATTTTAAAAGATAAGGGTTTTGTTGAAAATAATCATGCAATCTTGTAGAGTAAGCTTCTTGAAAATGAGGTGTTATGAAACCGTAAAAATCCTTTCACGCCGTATAAGTTAAAAATAACATTCTCCTCGTACTTTGGTCGGAAAAGTCAAAAAATACCTTGTATGGTAACCAAAGGAAAGATTCCATTCATACAATGTGGTAAAAAGTCAATAAAGGGTAAAAATGGCTTTAAAAATTCATGGAAGAATGGTAAACATTTTATAAAAACAATTTTAGAAAACTTGGTCATGGATGTTAAACGTAACCCCAGTAAATACTTAAGTATAAGCAATCTCGGATAAAAATGAGATTGAAAATTTATCCCTTACCTTAGGTCCGACTTGCTTTGTAAGTGTCCGAACCTCCTGTATAATGATTTAAATCATGTTATTGACTTATTACAGAATCATATTCATTGTTATGATATCATATATGGTTCACTTATGACATTATATTACCCGTTCTTTTGTAAATTCCATGTTAAAGAAGCGTTTTGGGTAAAATCGTTTCATTTATCGTAGGTGTTTTGAATTGTTGTTCTTGACATCATTATTACTTATATCATGATTTACTCACTTACAGAATATAAAATATGGTTTATATATCATATATATTCAGTATATATATATATATAATAGGTAGATAAATAAAATGAAAAACACCGTTCATGGAGACGGTAGTCCGTACGTACGCATGAACGCTGTTTTCCTTTCCTTATTGTCTTGAAATGGAAGTAAGTAGATGACATACATATGTATATATATACATAAATCCAGTATCTTTATAATTTCATATATTTCATTATTATTTCGTATATATACATTATAATCATTCTTAAATGGTTAACATGGAGAATGAATCTCATCGCGTCGTGGAGACGGTAGTCCGTACGTACGCACGAGCGCTGATATCATTTCTATAAATATTGAATTGAATTGGAATGGATTATACAATATATCAGAATAAATATTATGTTTTAATAACTATGTATAGTTATTCTTTACACCATTATACCCATCCATGTAAGGTGGTGGTGGAAAATAGATTACACCACGGCGTGGAGACGGTATTCCGTAAGTACGCACGCGCGGTGATTTCTTTTTCCGTAGGATGGATAGATGGTAAAATAGGGTTGTTTAATACTTATAATAACATATCAGTATATGAGTAATACTGATGTTATTACTTCATAATGAAACAACCTAAGAAGAAGAAGTGGAAGAAGAAATAAAGATGAAACAATTGGTAACGGTAATTACCTCTTCTTTGAAGTGCCTCTTTGAGACCTCCTCTTAGGGCACTAAAATTGGTCTTTGAGGAAGACCAAAACCACTAGGATGTTTTTAGGGAAGTGGAGAAGATATTTTGGCAGGGGTTGGCCGAGCTTGAGTGCTCAAATTGGTGTGAGGAGGAGGGAGAGGAGGTGTCCTTTTATAAGGGAGGAGAGGGGCACCTTAGGAATACCTCAAAATATTATTTTATTTTAAAGTCAAAATCGGTTTATAATGGTTCCAAAGGGTCTTATTTCGAAGATAAAGTGGGGATGGGTCGAAATAATATCAACCAATAGTATTTAGACAAGTTTAGGTTATTATTTTAACCTTATCAATTAGATTTAACTCTAAGTTAAATAATTTAACTTTTACCGTGTCTTTTTGTTTTCTTTCACTATATGGTTAATACACTTACTATAACATGCCAAACGAACCCCAAATTGTTTATTATTAAAATATATATCCTTATCTAAGTCATTTGGCCGAACATTAGATTTTTACGAATAAAATAAAAATTAATAATATAATATTTGATTTAAAAACTATTTTGTGTCAATTTTGACACTATTTGATATATGATTTTTGTGAAAGTCATAACAGAATTATATGTTCGAACCAAGTTGATTAAATCAACACTAATATATCATAGTAACCTAGAAAATTAGTGGAATTCATAAAAAGTCTCAAATTATATTTATTTTGGTGTTTATAACATCAATTATGTCAATATTTCATTAATAAGATAATTACTGCATCATCATTGTGTCATAAATAAATTAAATTATTTGATGTCTAAAAATTAAAATTAAAATACCATCATGTAGTAAATCTTTTTATCTTTCTAATGAATATTTAAAATCGAATTTATCTTATGTATAACCCCATATTAAAAATGATTTACTTATTAAACTTTGATTTTAACTATTTTAACCCTTCTTTAAATAAATTAATAATAAATGTCCTAATCTAATCCAAGTGGGCCTAAATGGTCATATTGTATTCTAAGTTTGTTTTTGGTCGAATTACACTTGTCCAATAGAATTAGGACATGTGTTAGGGTTATATTAATATCATATTTACCCTTAGTTACCCTATTTACTATTAACCGCGGTAAAAAAAGTAAAAAGTTACTATTCACCAAAAATTATTTTCATCTCATTGAACCACATCAACCGTGTCTCTCGGATTTTTGAAATTCCATTCACAGAAGCTGTAAAATTAAGTTTTATAAAAAATTCAGTTTTTTAACTACTACTTAGTAGTTTCACTATTCTTCAAAAATTGATGTTTTTCAGAACAGTGCCAAAATTTCATCCTAAGCTATATTTCATATTCCGAATTCAAAAATGAAGTCTATTTTACCAAATTCATAACATAGAAGTTGCATTAATTAATTTTATAATTAAATCCCGCTGTTAAAACAAATAGCGTGTTTTTAAGAAACAATATCTATCAAAAGATTGACACTTGATTATGTCTGGTTTAAATGTGAAATTACAACCAATGACCAACATTGTATTAAATTGTAAAAATATATTCTAAATATACTTTAAAAACACTCAAATTAATGATTTATCACTATTAATTATTTCGATTAAAAAAGTTGTTTTTAATTATAATTTAGTAATTTTCACTATTCATCAGAATATGAAAGTTATCCGAAAAGTACCAAAATTTCACCTTAGGCTAAATTCGATACTCCGAATCCAAAAATGAAGTCCATTTTGAGAGCTAAAATTTCTAAAATTTAAAATGTGGTTATTACTATTCATAACGGCTAGTTTTAATAATATTTTAATAGCATATCATTGTTTCGTAAAACTCAGTATTACGTACCACACACGCTATCGAGGAAGGTTGCGATTGCGTGTAACGCAAGGCAAGTCAAGGATGCGTGTTGTGCAAGCTCCTTTTGGTGTAGCGTACAACACAAGACATTAGTGAAATAAAAAAGAATATTTTTCATAAAATCTCGGGCTGTTACATTCTACCCCCCTTAAAATGAATTTCGCCCTCGAAATTCGTCGGGGTTATAAATGGTTTACTATTCGAAAGTTTCTTTAATAGAAACCCACATCGTAAAAAAGGAATACCAAAACTTGGCTTTAAAAACTAAAGTATGAAATGTAACGATTACCCAAATAAACTAATCACTGGGTTTCCACATAGGTGAAAATATGGATATGGAAGAGAAATCTAACCATCATGTTCTGATGGAGAGTGGTAGAGAACATGGCTATGGAAAAGCCAGTAATCACAAATCCATAAATTTGTGATGATCTAAGGTACCATCTGATTCATCAGGTATAAGAGAACTAGGACAACATTTTTTTGGTTTTCAAGATCATTTCCCTAAAGTTAAAGAATTTGAATTAGAATAAATACTTACTTTATTTTGGTACAATCTCTCTGTTGTTCGTGCCTTTAACAATTTCCACTTCATCTCTTAAATAAATGAAGTTGAATTTGTTATTCATGAAGTGTTAGCAGATCATGTGATAGAATGACGGGTCATTCCATCTGTCTCAAAAGGTTAGCAAAATTTATATACATAAGTCGATCTATAGTGGGATTAATCATATATGGTTCCTAAAATGGGCTTATACTTCATATATCATACTGCTTAATATAATAACACTAGTTTCTACTAAACAGGGACTTCCTGTAGGTCAGTGGTAGGCAATAAAGGCCAGTCGCACTTCGGTTGTGGGTTCGATTCCTACAGCCTTGTCTGAAGCGATGGGCTGTCGCCCGTCCTGCAGGTTGTCCTTTTTCTAAAACTACGTTACTATAACATCCCATCAATAATATCGAAAATCTTCTATCCTTAAACAATACTAACTTATGTCCAACATAATCCAGTACAATCTTTAGGCTTATCCATAATACTTCAGTCCACTCTCATAATATAGTGAAAACGATTACCAGAGATTTAATACCATCATTGATCCCCATATATCGTAAGATATGTCTTGTTAGTCACATTCCAAACATTCAAAGGCCTTAATAATGTATTCTCTTGAATACCCATTGAACCATAGTGAAAACTTGAATGCAGTTAAAAGTTAACACTTTTCACATACCAAAATCCTCAAAATTCTATATACTCAAACCATGATATCACTTAGTCCTTATATCAATCTTGAGCTCATGCATACAATCAAACATCTCATTATCGCCTTATCCCTTCATTATGCGCATATCATCTACTTTCCAAAAATACTGGTACCATTCATCACATACTTTCAAAACATAAGGAAAGACAACAATGTAACAACCCTTAGATGTCTTTTTATCCCATAGTACCATGAGATTACTTATACAACATTACACATGATAAACATGTAATCATTCCACTACATTCTTAAACCATTGACTGAGCTTCAACAATTCTTTCATCTCACATATCATTTGTAGTCTCATCATCATCATCCACATAAATACTACCCATATGACCATACTGATTTTCTTCATGAGACTTTCCCTTAGGGAATTTTTTTGCATAATGCCCATACATTCCACATTTAAAACACTTAACCATTTTTGATGTCATAGCAATACCATTATCCTCATCCATGGTGTTAACCGACCCTTTTCCTTTGCACTTACTTGCTTTGTGTCCTTCTTTTCCACACCCAAAGCATCTTCCAGTTCCCTTGAAACATTCTCCTTGATGCCTCTTCCCACATGATTTACATAGGGGAAATTGAACTTTCTTTCCTCTATGATCATCATGGAACTCCATCTTTCTCTTATTAGTCGAGTCAGGAAACTTACCAAATTTTACTTTATTGATCATATTGTGAGATTGCTGATTCGGCATAATAATGATGTTTGGACATCCAAATCCCATTTCATTTGGTTTCTCATGAAGAATATCATTCCATTGTCCATCATATCCTCCATTATTGTGAATCATCTTGTTTCCAGCCATTTTCTAAAACCCAAACAGAATAGTGTTAGATGCAAAAATCATAATAAAGGGGGAGTAACTTAAATATCCATCATCTTTGGTTTAATCTAATATCGTTACCATAGTTCTAGGACTATATCCTATACGTATACTTATCCTTATGGGCATCCCTAGAAATACCTTAGAAATATCTCTAGGGATCTCACTAACGTTTTCGCATCCTAGTTTCCAAAGGTTGACTAAACCTTTCCTCTGATACCAACTGTAAAGACCCTAAGCTTAAAGTACATGTACATTACATTACTTTTGCGGAATACTTAGTACATAACAAAAACACACACACAAGGATCGTAATAGTTTAGTGTCTTTGGAAACACGGAACGTAATCTTCTAATCGTGGTGAAAGATCTTCAATATCTCCCATAAAGATCTTCCCTTTTTTTACCTAAAAACCTTTCTTTATATCCTGGGGAAAAGAAAACATAAAAGGGTGAGCTCAAATGCTCAGTAAGGGTAAACAAAAGAAATATCAATCACATCATATACATAAGAACATAGCTTTTGGAAATCTTAACCTGCAAAAGAGCTCATAATATCATAACATGGGATAAATCATAGAAGTGAAAATGAGATCCCCATAATCATAACATAAAACTTAAAACTTTGTGGAAAGCACACATAATCATGGAAAATCATTTCTTGTTAGTCAAGACTCATTGCCAAGACTATCTTAGTGGACAAAGTCCCTTTTCTGAATCGAGTAACCCTCGTTTCAGTCCTGTTTCACTGAACCGGTATAACCTACCGTTCCAGCCCTGTCTATCTCATGAGATATAAAATCTTTACCCAATGCATTGGAGGGAGATATAGGTCCCACCCATCTCATAATGAATCCTTTCTTATGTGTGCCACATAATCATAAAACATACATCATCGCATAACACATGTAATAAAAATGGGATTCTTAAACAACATGACATCATAAAACAATTCATATAAGATAAAGGAATTCATAAAAATATTTCCATCACAACATAATCAAACCAATGTAATAATAGGGATAAAAACAGAACCCTTTATTATCTTAGATGGAAAATAATTTTGATAAAACACTTGAACTCCATTCTTGAGGAAAATATCCTTTCTTCTTTAAAATCATTTTCTTTTCACAAAATTCCATGCAATTTTAAAAGATAAGGGTTTTGTTGAAAATAATCATGCAATCTTGTAGAGGAAGCTTCTTGAAAATGAGGTGTTATGAAACCGTAAAAATCCTTTCACGCCGTATAAGTTAAAAATAACATTCTCCTCGTACTTTTGTCGGAAAAGTCAAAAAATACCTTGTATGGTAACCAAAGGAAAGATTCCATTCATACAATGTGGTAAAAAGTCAATAAAGGGTAAAAATGGCTTTAAAAATTCATGGAAGAATGGTAAACATTTTATAAAAACAATTTTAGAAAACTTGGTCATGGATGTTAAACGTAACCCCAGTAAATACTTAAGTATAAGCAATCTCGGATAAAAATGAGATTGAAAATTTATCCCTTACCTTAGGTCCGACTTGCTTTGTAAGTGTCCGAACCTCCTGTATAATAATTTAAATCATGTTATTGACTTATTACAGAATCATATTCATTGTTATTATATCATATATGGTTCACTTATGACATTATATTACCCGTTCTTTTGTAAATTCCATGTTAAAGAAGCGTTTTGGGTAAAATCGTTTCATTTATCGTAGGTGTTTTGACTTGTTGTTCTTGACATCATTATTACTTATATCATGATTTACTCACTTACAGAATATAAAATATGGTTTATATATCATATATATTCAGTATATATATATATATAATAGGTAGATAAATAAAATGAAAAACACCGTTCATGGAGACGGTAGTCCGTACGTACGCATGAACGCTGTTTTCCTTTCCTTATTGTCTTGAAATGGAAGTAAGTAGATGACATAAATATGTATATATATACATAAATCCATTAGCTTTATAATGTCATATATTTCATTATTATTTCTTATATATACATTATAATCATTCTTAAATGGTTAACATGGAGAATGAATCTCATCGCGTCGTGGAGACGGTAGTCCGTACGTACGCACGAGCGATGATATCATTTCTATAAATATTGAATTGAATTGGATTGGATTATACAATATATCAGAATCAATATGATGTTTTAATAACTATGTATAGTTATTCTTTACACCATTATACCCATCCATGTAAGGTGGTGGTGGAAAATAGATTACACCACGGCGTGGAGACGGTATTCCGTACGTACGCACGCGCGGTGATTTATTTTTCCGTAGGATGGATAGATGGTGAAATAGGGTTGTTTCATACTTATAATAACATATCAGTATATTAGTGATACTGATGTTTTTACTTCATAATGAAACAACCTAAGAAGAAGAAGTGGAAGAAGAAATAAAGATGAAAGAATTGGTAACGGTAATTACCTCTTCTTTGAAGTGCCTCTTTGAGACCTCCTCTTAGGGCACTAAAATTGGTCTTTGAGGAAGACCAGAACCTCTAGGATGTTTTTAGGGAAGTGGAAAAGAGATTTTGGCAGGGGTTGGCCGAGCTTGAGTGCTCAAATTGGTGTGAGGAGGAGGGAGAGGAGGTGTCCTTTTATAAGGGAGGAGAGGGGCACCTTAGGAATACCTCAAAATATTATTTTATTTTAAAGTCAAAATCGGTTTATAATGGTTCCAAAGGGTCTTATTTCGAAGATAAAGTGGGGATGGGTCGAAATTCTATCAACCAATTAGATTTAGACAAGTTTAGGTTATTATTTTAACCTTATCAATTAGATTTAACTCTAAGTTAAATAATTTAACTTTTACTGTGTCTTTTTGTTTTCTTTCACTATATGGTTAATACACTTACTATAACATGCCAAACGAACCCCAAATTGTTTATTATTAAAATATATATCCTTATCTAAGTCATTTGGCCGAACCTTAGATTTTTAGGAATAAAATAACAATTAATAATATAATATTTGATTTAAAAACTATTTTGTGTCAATTTTGACACTATTTGATATATGATTTTTGTGAAAGTCATAACAGAATTATATGTTCGAACCAAGTTGATTAAATCAACACTAATATATAGTAGTAACCTAGAAAATTAGTGTAATTCATAAAAAGTCTCAAATTATATTTATTTTGGTGTTTATAACATCAATTATGTCAATATTTCATTAATAAGATAATTACTGCATCATCATTGTGTCATAAATAAATTAAATTATTTGATGTCTAAAAATTACAAATAAAATACCATCATGTAGTAAATCTTTTTAGCTTTCTAATTAATATTTACAATCGAATTTATCTTATGTATAACCCCATATTAAAAATGATTTACTTATTAAACTTTAATTTTAACTATTTTAACCCTTCTTTAAATAAATTAATAATAAATGTCCTAATCTAATCCATGTGGGCCTAAATGGTCATATTTTATTCCTAAGTTTGTTTTTGGTCGAATTACACTTGTCCAATAGAATTATTACATGTGTTAGGGTTATATTAATATCATATTTACCCTTAGTTACCCTATTTACTATTAACCGCGGTAAAAAAAGTAAAAAGTTACTATTCACCAAAAATTATTTTCATCTCATTGAACCACATCAACCGTGTCTCTAGGATTTTTGAAATTCCATTCACAGAAGTGGTAAAATTAAGTTTTATGAAAAATTCAGTTTTTTAACTACCACTTAGTAGTTTCACTATTCATCAAAAATTGATGTTTTTCAGAACAGTACCAAAATTTCATCCTAAGCTATATTTCATATTCCGAATTCAAAAATGAAGTCTATTTTACCAAATTCATAACATAGAAGTTGCATTAATTAATTTTATAATTAAATCCCGCTGTTAAAACAAATAGCGTGTTTTTAAGAAACAATATCTATCAAAAGATTGACACTTGATTATGTCTGGTTTAAATGTGAAATTACAACCAATGACCAACATTGTATTAAATTGTAAAAATATATTCTAAATATACTTTAAAACCACTCAAATTAATGATTTATCACTATTAATTATTTCGATTAAAAAAGTTGTTTTTAATTATAATTTAGTAATTTTCACTATTCATCAGAATATGAAAGTTATCCGAAAAGTACCAAAATTTCACCTTAGGCTAAATTCGATACTCTGAATCCAAAAATGAAGTCCATTTTGAGAGCTAAAATTTCTAAAATTTAAAATGTGGTTATTACTATTCATAACGGCTAGTTTTAATAATATTTTAATAGCATATCATTGTTTCGTAAAACTCAGTATTACGTACCACACACGCTATCGAGGAAGGTTGTGATTGCGTGTAACGCAAGGCAAGTCAAGGATGCGTGTTGTGCAAGCTCCTTTTGGTGTAGCGTACAACACAAGACATTAGTGAAATAAAAAAGAATATTTTTCATAAAATCTCGGGCTGTTACATATATATAGTAATGAAACCCTTTTAGGTTTTACTAATGTTCCCTTATATCTTCCATGACCCATTTCTGAATGTATTTTATTATATTTTACCATTCACTCAAAATTTCACTACTTGAGAAAAAATACCAAAAAATCACCTTAACCATTTTTTGATGTGTACATTGTAGAAAATAAATGTATTTAATGAAAATAGTTTTCTAAATATGAATTTTTTTTTAAATTACTTACATATTTATTTGTAAGAATGCAAATTTTAATATAATTATTAATTGTCTTATCCATCAAAAAATTAATCATGGTACCAAAAAATTACATTTTGAATTTTAATATTATTTTTTAGAAAAAATTAATGAAAAAACATAATTCCACTATAATTTTATATTTATCATAAAAATTTAAAATAAACATGTGTTTAAAAAAAATCCAAACTCAAATTTTTTAAATTTTAAACCATTTATTTATTTGTATCATAATATAAATTTTCAATATTTTTTTTGCAGATAAATAAATATTATTTCACAATTACATAGGTGAGGTTACTATTCTAACCGGAATATTAATATTAATAATGGTTAGAAAACTATACCAATGTTCATATTATTATTCCTATGGTTAGACATAAAATGCGCATATGAGTTCCCTACCTTCTACAAATACCTCATATTCCATTCATTCTTCATTACCTTCTACTTTTTCTTTAGGTTACATATATTTATTTTTGAAAATTTATTATTTCATTAAAAATAATTTATTGAATTTATATATTGTTGTTCATGAGTGAAATCATTCTACAGGATTAATTAGATTGTAATTTTTGGATTATATCTGTCATACTTTATATTTTTGTCATATTATAACACTTTAAACTCTAATTTATATATTTATTCAATAAATTTATTTTCATGGCAATATAATACTTTCTGTAGTTTGATCATCTTGTGTCTGTGCATTATATAATTCTAAATTAATAAATATGACACATCTATATAATCATAAAGTAAATTCAATCGATAAAATTATAGGTTGTTTCAACTGTAACCCACTTTCATTCATAATCTACTACTGTAAGGATGTACTCATTCTCAGGGGAGGGAGGGAATTGTCTCATAAAATCTATGAAAAAAAAGTGAATGATATAAGACTTTATAAATTTTTAGGGATATATTGTCACCATTATATGTCTTCAAATCATACATATCATATCCCACAAAAAATCTCTTATGAACCATCAACATGATGGGCGAATAGAATTTGGAAAGAATTACTTTGCGTGTTTCCCTCCCCCATGATTTCCTCCCAAATGTAATATGTAATAACTCCCAAAAAGGGTATCATTTATTATTTATGTACAAACCTCATCATAATTTCATAACTACACTTCCAAATGAGTATATATCCATCCCATAATAATCATTTGACCTCCAAAAGAAGTTTCCAATTTTTTGTGATTGAGTTCAGAAGGGATCATCATATAACCAAAACTATTTTCTATTAAAATGAACTAGGGGGAGGTTGGTGGTGTAGTATGATACAAAAATCAAATTTTCATCTCAAAATATATAATTTATCCAAGTCTTGTAACTATTTTCAATATGGGGTAGCACATGAAAATCTCTAGCTATACATTTTATAGCCCCCCCTATTATCCTGTATTTCAATGTCAATCACATAATGAATAAAAATACACCTAATTAACCATGTTTTAAAAAAATTAATTTAAAAGGTAATTTATGGAAACATGGTCAGTGAACACAATGAATTTAGACTATGAAGAACTGTCTAAATTTTAATAAGGAAAACATTAGTAGCAAGAGTTCATTTTCATTTACAGTGTTATTTTTTTTGAGAATTATACAATTATCATCTGTCATAGTACAAAAAATGATGATTCCACTAATTTATTATCATAGGAGATCCCCAAACATAGCCTCACTAGCATCATGAAGGTTCCATCCTTCACAACAAAATAATACATGGGTTTAGTGATTTTGGAGATGCCATTTATGAAATGCTTATAAAATCAAATATTAATAAGGAAATACTTAATGAATATGATGTAATATATTAGAATATTCTTTTGGATGACCTCTAACTTAGTCTATTCAAACATAATCCCAATCCTAGTAACTTTATTGAAGATTACATGACCCATTGTGACCATAAATTAACACTTATCTAAACTCAATACAATGTTTTAACATGATATCATTATAACCACATCCTCAATATCTAATTTGCTTCCCAAATGTGTTATAAATTATGTAAAAATATATAAATACATCATTTATCCTCTCATATGTATCCAAAAAAATGACATCATGATCCTTATAAATTTCTTCGTAGCTCCACAAATTCCAAATGGCATCTTCTAGTTGGAGAATATACCAAATGGGAAATGAATGTGGTTTTATATTGGTCTTTTGAGGCTATTGGGACTTGATTATAACCCAAATAACCATTAAGGATGTAATAAATTTAATTTCCCAACAAAATCTTTAATATATGATCTAAATATGGAATTAGAATATTTCATTCTCTATAAATAAGTTTATCTTTCTAGAGTCAATGAAAACCCTCCATTTTTCCACATTCATATCTGGAATTGGCTCATTATTTTCATTGTAAACATCTACCAAATTCAAAAAAATTTAGGTAAAAACTGAACTAGACAAAGAAAAAGGTCATTTTAGAATATGTAATGGATTATTCCAAAAGAAAACATGATAAATTATTATTTATAACCCTTCCTATTTTTAATACCGAGTCTCATTTATCCATCTACCCTTGGTTTGTATTTGGGTTATGGTAGAATATTATGTATCTAAAAATAAGGACTAATCACCACAATGTCAAAATTTGATTATGTAATGAGGTATTTTTTTTCTCTCACATGACACATAAAAATATAACCACTTGACACGTTTCTATCTTATTAGTTATGAGCACATGAAATAAGAAATTCTAACTAAAATTTATTATTTCATTGTAGAAAAAAATCATTCATCTTAAAAAAAGTTTTCATTCAAAATATTGATGAATTTTTTGTGGCTTTGTCCAAATATGTATAATATTTTGATTATAAAGGCACGTTTACTATAAAAAACCTCTTCCTCACTACCATCTTCATTGGGCATCAATTCTAACCAAGTAACTATATTTTATTTAAAGATCATTTTCTTGTAAAATTCGTTAATTTATTTTAATAATTATTCCTTCTGTTCATATAGAGACTCCTCTAACATAATAAATTCAAATTTAAAGATGTATTCATTGTGTGGGGGTTCTGCAATTAACCAACCCAATACAAAATGAAAATCTACCCAAACAATCCAATCACATGATATGGATAAAACCTGATATTGAAAAATAGCCGTGAATATAAGAAAAAAATTCATACAACCTAAGGGATAAGTGGAAATTAGAAAGATACATTAAAAATAAAAAATAAAAGGAGAAATGGATATACTATAAATTAAGTCATAACCCCACATAACCAATAGTCCCATATTGGACAACCATAACTATGAAGAGAGAAATAATAGAATCCATCAAGGTACTATATTCTCTTCCCTCTACCTTAAACTGGCAGTAAAACATCATCAAACACCCAAAAGTAAAAGTAGTGTATGAGAAAACCCCCAATAGGATAACACCATAGTATCTATACAAAGTCTAATATCATGAATTCAATAATTCATTCTTTTAAAAAAATTATTTGAGAATGTATTTTCATAAATCCAAATCATTTATAAATCTTTTTACATTTTACTTACATTGGTTTTCATAAAATCCATTCATATTTTATATGTATAAATATGATTAGTAGAATTGATAAATCCTAAATTAGTTCCCCTATATTATGATTTATATAAGTAAACACACATCCATGAAATAACATATCATGCGAAGCTATGTGATAAAACCACATATTAAAAAAACAATGAGAAATAATCCATGATATACAAAAAATGATATTATAAATAACCAAAAATAGAGAAATGAAGATTCACCTAGTATTGGGATCAATCCTGTGGGACACTAAGTACTAGACACTCACAAGCCAAAAAAATTCATTACTTTTATCAAAAAGATATCAGGTCCTCCCAACCGACATCATAAAAGGTTACCCCCTATGTTGTAACACACACTAATGGTTACAGTGTCTCTATCCTGATTCACCCAAGGTTCCCAATGTTCATTTTCCAAATCCAATTCAAAACCATGATTAAAATTTCATAAAACATTATCAAATCCAAGAAAAACTTCTTAATAGTGTGAAAAATGTTTGTTAAATAATTTTATATCATTTTCAAATAGAAACTACTTTTAAAAACATGTTTGTTCCAATAAATCATTTGAAACAATTTATCACTTTCAATTCAATGAACAACCAAATGTAAATAATCAATAACAACATGAAATTCATCATATTAACCCATTATATAGAAACACATACCTAAACATGCTATAAACATAGTTTCCTTCAACAACATAGATCGACATCCAAGAGAATGGTCTTTGAATGAAAAGTCATGCCATGAAACTGCAAAGGATCTATAGAAAACACTATCCAATGTCAAAACCATAGCAAGACCATATCTGCAACTCCAGGTTAAGAAAGGAGTTCTTCACATAGAATAAATGAGATATATCTGTCATATGATTTACTAAAATAAAACATTGTATCATTTACATAGCATGTAACTCATTTACAAAACATAAAATACATATTGTCCATATACACACAAAAACCCATTCCCCTTTTTATTTTAGACCATATTTTCCCACTTACACGACATGTAACAAATACACTACATATAGACCTTTCATGCTAGTATTCAGTTCCAAAATTCTTCTCAATAATATTTCAATGGTGTGTACTCAACATACACGGCATGTAAGTTCCTAGAAAGTAGAAAAAATTATTGTTTTTGGACAAAAAAATCCAAAAAAATATTTGAATCTACCATTAAAGTTATCCTCCCAATTCCCTTTTCTGGAAAACCACATCCAAATAAAATGGAAAAGTAAAATTATTATAAAAATATTACTGTTTGAAAATAATGGGGTGTGATATTCTCCACACTAGAAAGGCTTTCTTCACATAGAAAACCCTTAATATTAAGGATCTACAAAAATAGATGGTCGTTGTTATGTCATCAGTGACTCCCACCCACAATGTCTCATGTATATCCAAATTTCACTTCCACAATACCCGGACTATGGGGGGATCATTTTAATGTGTTGTACCTTATCTTAGTGATCTATAATCTGAACTGGTTGTTGAACCAAAGTGGTATCAGGCTTAAGATCCAAATCCTCCCATCTAATCACATGGGAAGTATATGATATATATATCCACAATAGGGAAATAGAAAACTCATCATGTGTTGATGTTAATCTATAGAGTAGAAGAAACCAACATGCCACCCTCCTCATTTTTCTAATGATCTCAAATAGACACAAAACATTGGTTCATACTTACCATACATACCCAACAGATGATGTCCTAAGCGAGGTGAATTTTTGAGAAATATATTCTCACTAAAATCAAACTTCAATGGTAGAGAAAGATAGTCTAAATAGGATTTATAATTAATATGTGATGTGATAAAATGAATAAGGGTCAACTGCACCATCCCTGTCATCTCCTAAACAATATTCAACCCAGCCAAGGAACAATTTCCCAAATATTCCTTGTACAAGATAGATCTACCTGGCTACCCATAAAAAGCCTCAAATGGTTCCATATTTATCAAATCATAAAAACTATTTTTATAGGAAAACTCATCCAATGGAAAATTATTTACCAAGTATCCTCTAAATTCAAGCACATAAGCCCATAGCATATCCTTTAGAACCAAGATATCCCTCTGAGTCTATCCATCTGTCTGTGGATGATAATATATTATTAATTTAATCTAGTAACCCATAACATTCTATAAACCATTCTAGAACCTAGATGTAATAATCTTATCCCTATTAGAAACAACTATATAAATAACCCTGTAGAGACTCAGGTTTCGGCACTATCAGACTTTGGAATATTCAACAAATATTTCCAGAGCTAGGCGTGAAAACGGCGTGTGATTCCGAGGCACGGGGTGCCAGGAATATATTTTATAAAAATATTAAGTATTTTTATACTATTCACGTGGTAGGGGTGTGTTTTCTCTTAAAAAGTAGCTCAGAACGTGAATCTGAGGGCACAGTTGCGTCTGGAGCGTGTCGTTTACCCTAGGAAGGGTGTAAATATTGCGGGTGCGGGTCTGTTGTGAGAAAATCCACCAGGGGTGTTTTCGTAAATAAATGGAAATGTTTTTTTATGAGCGTCGAGTCGAATAACTCCTAAAGGGAGTCTCATATTGCAATTCTGAGTGCGATGTTGCGTTCAGAATGCCATGTTTACCCTAAGGGCGACCTAATCTTATTTGAGTCGGGAGGTTTGGTCGGGGGCATAAAAATGTGGTTTAATTAATTAATTTATCTAATTAATATAACATAATCAATTCCCCCCCTTCGACGAAACAACACAGGAGAAGCTCTTACCCTATACCTTCCTCCTCCATCGACGAATCAGAGGCCAAATCATTGTAACGAAGCATCGTCGGTCTTGGATCTTGATGGAGGATGCTCCGGGATTGTGCAGCAGCAACAGCGGGTCGTGAAAAGAGTCGGTGTTCCACCAAAAGGTAGGTGGTTTGTGTTTTAAAATCATAGATCCCATTTCTGTTAGGTGTTTGTTCAAATTTTCATAAGGTTTGGGTAGTTTGGGTCCCATGCTTTTTGAAACATGTTTCAGATCTGAATTTGGAGCACTAGGGTGCTCCCAGAGGCACCCAGATGTTTTCCGGCAGAAAAACAGGATTCCTCCGGCGGCTATGGCAGATTCCAGCAAGGATGGAGGCGGCGTGGCGGCGACACGGTGGATTTCAGCTTCGGCATGGTGGATTCTGGTGGCAGCGTAGTTGTTTCCAACGATGCAGGTGGGGGTTCGACCAGGTTTTTCAGGGGGGTTCTTTAAACATCTGTAACTCACAAACCGAGAGTCCGATTTGAGAGTCGTTTGGGGTGACGCGAAGCATGCATCGAGATGGACCTATTGAGATTCTTTAGAGAATATTCTACGTCGGGTTTTTCTTCTGGGGCCATGAAATGTTAAAAATAATAATAATATTTTATTATTTTCAACTTTGATCTACCATAACTCCTGCATGAAGTGTCCAAATGACGTGTCATCAGTGGCGTTGAGACCCTGATGGTACGACGTACATTTCAAGATAGTTTCCTGGTGTTGGGACCCAGAACAGGTGTGGGCCTCATGAGGCCAGGTTCCTGCATTTATGGAGAAATGTGGCTTTTCCGCAGGATGTCCATTTTGGACGATCGAGTAGTCGATCTCGAGGGTTTTTTTGAGGGGATCGCAATGGTGTGATCCGCTTGATGAGTTTCGAGATCATGGTGTGGGCCCACCTAGGTTGGATATGGCGAGTAGTGACTTTTTCACCGGCAGTCTGTAATGGACGATCGAGTAGTCGATCTCATGTGTATTTTCAATGGAATCGAAGTGGTATGATCCGCTTGATGAGTTTCAGGATCATAGTGTGGGCCCACAAGGACTAGCAACTGTGAATAGTGTCTTTTTCACTGGTTGTCTGTTTCGGGTGAGTAAATAGCCTATCATTCATCTTTTTACACGTGGATCATGATGGTGGCATCGGTATCGGCCTAGGAGGTGCGCAGTGTGGCGTTGTGGTGGGTCTCTCGGGTTAGCGACATTTGGACCAGCAATGGTTGGGGGTACTCCCTTGGTTCATTCCTACGATGGATTGCATGGCATCATAACCTTAGTATATGTTTGTGATATTCTTGATGGGATGTTTAATCTGTTAGGGTTGTGACATCCCTCCAGTGGGATCAGAGTGGGATCTTATAGCAACGTTTCCCTAGATCAGGTTCATGATATCCCTGTGACCGCTTATCCATGGGCGAAAATCCCCTATGTAGCAGGTTATCTCCCTAGGGTTTGTGGAATAATCGAGAATATGATCTGTTACATAGTGGGCCATGCTCAGTAGGGTTACGGGATCACCGGGTATACGATCCCCTACTCAGCATAAGGATTATAGTAGGGTTGCAGTAATGTTGGTTATACGATCCCCTACTCAGCGTGTGGTGTCGGTAGGTTTGTGGCATCGTTAGTTAGATCCCCTATAGTATGTGATGTACTAGATAGGGTTTTGGTATCGTCGTGATTTTCGTGACATGGGTGACGATCTTTTATATGAATGTCGTGTTTCTGTCGAGCGCTAGATCAGGTTGTGGTATCCCCCAGCAGATCCAGGGAGTGATCCCCTATCTATGAGCTCTAAGAATGCCAGATTGGGTTGTATTATCCCCCAGAAAACCCTGGGAGTGATCCACTATCTGTGAGATCTTTGTACACTAGTGTGGGTTTTGGTATCCCCTTACAGACCCTCAAAGTTATCCCCTTTCCGAGGAGTTTTTTGTTCTTGGTGTTTCAACGTGGTTTTCTCAGTGACGATATCCGATGAGCGTGATCTCTTGGGTGAGAATCTAAGGTGTTTGTGTGGGAACCAATGGAGTGTATCTCTCGGACGAGCGTCATCTGGGATGATAGTGATCGTGGAGTGTTCTCTCCTGGTTGTGAACCATTGAAGGTGACGAGGTCGGTACCTCTTGTGGATTGGTGCGCGAGCCGTGTATATCTGGATTTCTCATGGTATATGTTTGGGAATACACCTGAGTTGAGGTGACTAGTATTTTTTAGCGGAGGTTAGTCATGAGATAGAGTTTCTCTCTCATCTAGGTTCCCTCTGGCTGGGATGAGAAGACCGATGCCTTTCATTTTCTCTCTTTTGTTTTGGTTTTTTGGGGTGCCTACTGAATATTATTATAATCACCTCTACAAGATATTTTCCAGTACATGTTTGTGTCTTGTGAAGATCACAGGCCCTTCGATGGTGTCCCAGGAGGACCCGGAGCAGGCGAAGGTTAGTGAGCGGGACTAACCCTGGAGTCTTCCTGGAGCTCTGCCAAATTGTTTTCTGGTGGTGTTTTTGGTAGCGTACCCCTTCCTCCGAACAGGTTGGACACTTTTGTGGTTTTCCTTTGGTGGGCCCTATTTTTCCCATTTGTACTTTTGTTGTTGCACTCTGGTTTGGGATAGTTCTATGCATGAATTTACTTTTCAGTTTTATATATCTCTGCACTATTTCATGGAGGTCTATGTGGGTGTGTGTGTACAGGTACCAGCGTCTAATGCCTCCCTTGTGTGTGATAGCCTACTCGGCGCTAGTCGCCATCCCCTGGCCTATTGGGGGTAGGCTTGGGGAGTCATTACCCATGCCCTGTAGGGTCAAGTTGTCATATAGTGGTATCAGAGGAGGTTCCACCTTTGTGATCTCAGAGCATAGCTGGTCTAGTTATGAGTTTGGTTTGGTTTGCATAGCGGCTCTGTTAAGATGTTTCAAGTTTGACTTTTCGGCCAGGGACTCCAGTGTTGGTGAGGCAACCAACCTATCCATTCAACGGGACTCTGACAACCTTCTTTTCGACTCGGGACGTTCGTACATAGGTCGTAGGGGAAAATAATGTGACATACATCATATAGGACTGGGTTTTTGGGATTCCATTGTTCTTCTTGAGTCAGCTCTCCAGATATACTCTTTGACCATGGAGCGTCTTGATTGAATTTCAGGATGCCTCCACGATGACCGCCAGCAACGGTTCCATAGCAGGATTGTGGTGATGATCCTCCACGTTTAGAGGATGTAGACCAGGGCACATGTTCTGAGGCTGGACCTCCATGTGGTCTGCCTGTTGATCCACCACCTATCGAGCAGCTGGTTATGCCGGTAGTGTAGGATGAGGTTGCGTGCAGGATGAGTGCACTGCACGAGTTCTAGAGGAAGCGACGTATGAGGTTCCGGGGTGATACAGACCCTCAGGCAGCTGATGACTGGATCGAATCAGTCACCAGAGTTTTCTGTCTGGTGAGGACACCCCCAGATCAGATGGTGGTCCTAGCGGCGATCCTTCTGCATGGTTCGGTCAGGCGATGGTGGAGTTTGGTGACACAGTTCCCTGATAAGGAGACACACATGTGGGTATAGTTTGATCAGCTCTTCAGGGAAGAGTTCAATCCGATGACGGTAAGGTCCGTGTGGATCCAGGAGCTTTTGGAGCTTCGATAGGAGGGCATGACTGTGTTGGAGTACTCGACGAGGTTTACAGAACTGTCACGTTACTCCCTGAATATGGTTCAGGACCCATTCTTTAGAGCTCGGGCCATCGAGCAGGGCCTACATAGAGACATCCAGGAAGGTGTGTTTTTCTTGTGTCTACCCACCTATGCTGGAGTGTTGGAGCGAGCCTTGGTGGTGGAGAGATTTCTGGATGAGTAGATTCAGCCCGTCAGTGTCGGGCACGTGGAAGCTGAGACATCGGCAGCTAGTAGCTGGCGGTAGACACATGGGTCTAGGTGTAGCCGATGTTTCAAGTAGTGACACCAGGATTGAGGATCTGAGGCTTGGGGTTTACAGGGCCCACATGCCAGTTTTGGTCAGCCGCATGAGAGGCAATGTTACACTTGAAATGGTCGGGACATCTTTCTAGAGATTTTCTGTCCCGTCATGCTGCTGAAAGGGGGTCTATTGATAGGCCGCCTTGGCAGCGGCAACATCTCTATTTTGGAGGTTCGTAGGGTGGCGAACGTGGCAATGGAGATAGTGCAACAGTGGGAGATGGTAGGCGGTATCATGTGCCACTACCACCACCCCCAGGTGGTCCAAACCATTCTCGGGGAGCTAGAGGGAAAGGGAAAGGACAATTGTATGTCCTAGAGGCTATTGACCAAGAGGCCTCATCGATGGATAGAGGTACGTCTTGTGTCCTTTATACTTTTTGCAGTAGTTTTGATAGACATTGTTTAGAGGTACTCTTCCATTTCCATTGCTTTCTCGGGTTTTGTTCAGGGCGTTGGTAAGACCTATGTGGGTGTTGTTCGACGTGCTTTGAATGCATGAGGAAGAGGGATCCTTCCCCCACCAATACTCATTTTTTGAGAAGTGAAAAAAACTGTAAAGGTGAGTCAGTGCTGCCCAAATTGTATACTATTGAGGTGGGGTGGATGAGTCCCTCTAACTTAGGTGTTCAGGCATGGGTGTCTGTTGGAAAACTCGCTGGTATGGGAGACCTAGTTGAGAGTCTAGTTTCTTTCCTTGTGCTCATGAATTTTCGGGGATGAAAAGTTCTATGGTGGGGAGGATGTAACGACTCCGGTGTTGGTATTGTCATACATTGGAATATTTATAAGAATATTTCTAAAGCAAGGCACGAAGACAACATGAGATTTTGAGGCCCGGTGTGCTGGGAATAAATTTTATATAAATATTAAGTATTTTTATACTATCCACATGGAATGGGTGTTTTATCTCATAAATAGTAGCTCAGAATGGGAATCTGGGGGCGTGGTTGCATCCAGAGCGTGTCATTTACCCTAGGTGGGGTGTAAATTTTGCGGGCGCGGGCCTGCCGGGAGAAAAGCCACCAGGGGCATTTTCTTAAATAAATGGAAAAGTTTATTTATAAGAATCAGCTCGAATAACCATTGAATGGAGTCTGAAATCTCAATTTTGAGTGCGTCATTGCGTTCAAAACGCCGTGTTTACCCTAGGGGTGACCTAATCTTATCCAAGTCGGGAGGTTTGGTCAGAAGCGTAAGAGGCGGTTTAATTAATTAATTAATTAATTTAATATAACATAACCAATCAACCCTCTTCAACGAACCAATGTAGGAGGAGATACCCCCCTCTACCTTCCTCCTCCACCAACGAATCGAAGGCCGAATCATCGAAACGAAGCACCGTCGGTCTCGGATCTTGATGACGGATGCTCCCGGATCGTGCAGCAGCAACAGCGGGTGATGAAAAGTGGCAGTGTTCTGCTAAAAGGTATGAGGTTTGAGTTTTAAAATCCCAGATCTTGTTTCTGTGTTGTTTTTCTTCAAATTTTCCTAAAGGTTGTGTAATTCGGGTCCCAAACTTTCGGAAACATGTTTCAGATCTGAATATGAAGCACTGAGGTGCTCTCGATGGCTCCTGGCGGAAAAAATGGATTCTAATGGAAACTATAGAAGATTTGTTCGAGGTTGGCAGTGGCACGGTGGTGGCATGGCTGATTCCGACTCCAGCACGGCGAATTTCGGAGGCAGCGCAGTGTTTTCCGGCGAGGCATGCAGGGGTCCGACAAAGATTCTCCGGAGGTTCTTTAAAACTCTATAACTCACAAACCCAGAGTTCGATTTGAGAGCCATTTGCGGCGACACAAAGCTTGCATCGAGACAGACCTCTTGTGATTCTTTAGAGAATTGTGTGAGTTTTGTTTTTCACCAGGGTCCTTGAAACGTTGAAAATAATAATAATATTTTATTATTTTCATCTTTGATCCGCCATAACTCCTGCATGGAGTGTCCAAATGATGTGCCGTCAGTGGCGTTGTGACCCTGATGGTACAACAGACTTTTTAAGATTGTTTCTGGGTGTTGAAACCGAGAATATGGTGTGGGCCCCATGAGGCAGTGTTCTAGAGTTTACAGAGAAAACGTGAATTTTCCATCGGATGTCTATTTTGGATGATTGAGTAGTCGATCTCCTGGGTTTTTTAGGGGATCACAATGGTGTGATCTGCTTGACGAGTTTTAAGATCCTGCTGTGGGCCCCACTCGGGCTGGCTATGGTGAAGGGTACATTTTTCACCGAGTGTCTGTTTTGGATGATCGATTAGTCAATCTTGTGTGTTTTTTTGATGGGATCACAGTGGTATGATCCGCTTGATGAGTCTCGGTATCGCAGTGTGGTCCCCACACGGGCTAGATGTGATGAAAGTGCCTTTTTCACCGGTTGTGTTTTGGTTGAGTAAATAGCCTATCTTGCGTGTTTTTCCGCGTGGATCATGATGGTGGCCTCGGTATCGGCCTTGGAGGTGCGCGATGTGGTGTTGTGGTGGGTCTCTCTGGTTAGCGACATTTGGACTAGAAGTGGTTGAGTGTACTCCCTTCGTTCGTTCATACGAGGGATCACGCAACATCAAAACCATAGTATAGCTTTGTGATCCTCTCAATGGGTTGTTTAATCTGTTAGAGTTGTGGCATCCCTCTGGTGGGCCTGGAGTGAGATCCTCTAGCATTGTTTCCCTATATCGGGTTCTTGGTATCGCTGTGACCGATTATCAATAGGCAGCGATCCCCTATCTATTAGGTTAACTTCGTAGGGTTTGTGGCATCATCTGGAATATGATCCATTACACAGTGGGTTGTGCTCAGTAGGGTTGTGGAATCATCGGGTATAAAATCCCTTACTCAGAATGAGGATTATAGTAGGGTTGCAGTATCATTGTTTATATGATCCAATACTCAGTGCATGGTGTCGGTCGGGTTGCAGCATCATCAGTTCGATACCCTACAGCGCGAGATGTACCATAAAAGGTTTTGGTATAATCGTGACCGTCGTGACATGGGTGACGATCCTCTATCTGAGTGATGTGTTTCTGTCGAGCACCAGATCAGGTTGGGGTATCCCCCAGTGGATCTTGGGAGTGATCCCCTATATATGAGCTCTAAGAATTCCAAATCGAGTTGTGGTATCCCCCAGTGGACCCTGGCAGTGATCCCCTAGCTTTGAGATCTTTGTATACCGGTGTGGGTTTTGGTATCCCCTAGCAGACCCAAGGATTGATCCCCTTTATGAGGAGCTTGTTGTTCTTGCTATTTCAGTGTGGGTTTCACAGTGATGATATCTGACGAGCGTGATCTCTCAGATGAGAAACTGAGGTGTTTGTGTGGAAACCGATGGAGTGTATCTCTCGGACGAGTGTCATCTGGGATGACAGAGATCATGGAGTGTTCTCTCCTGGTTGTGAACTTTTTCTGGTGACGAGGTCGTTACCTTAGGTGGCTTTGTGTGTGAGTAGAGTATATCTGGATTGATCATGGTATATGTTTGAACATACACCTGAGTTCAGCTGACTAGTTTTGTTTAGCCGTGGTTGGTCACAAGATGAAGTTTCTCTTTCGTCTAGGTTCTCTCTAGCGTGGATGAGAAGAATGTTTCCTTTCAGTTGCTCTCTATTGTTTTGGGTTTTTAGGGTGACTAATGAGTATTGTTATACTCACCCTTTCACGGGCTTTTCCCACACATGTTTTTGTCTTGTACAGACCACATGACTTTCGACGGTGTCCCAGGAGGACCGGGAGCAGGCGGAGTTGAGTGAGCCGGACTCACCATGGAGTCTTATTGGAGCTATTCCGAGGTGTTTTCCAGTGGTGTTTTTGGCAGCATACCCCTTCCTCCAAGTAGGTTGGATGCTTTTGTGGGTTTCCTTTTGTGGGCCATGTTTTACCCTTTTGTACTTATACTATTTCACTCTAGTTTGGGATAGTTGTATGCATGAATTTACTTTTCAGTGTTATATATCTCTTCACTGTTTCATGGAGGTGTATGTGGGTGTGTTTGTACAGGTACCTTAGGCTAATGCCTCCCTTTTTTTGGATAGGATACTCAATGCTAGTCTCTAGCACCTGGCCTATTGGATAAGCATTTGGGGAGTCATGACTCGAGCCCCATTACGTCAGGTCATGATAAACTCCTTGATGTTTCACAATCTCTTTGATATAAAAGTCCCCAACCTTTTCCACCTTTTTTACCTCCCAATTTGGTAAGAAATTCCTTGATTTTGTGACTTGATAAATTATCTCCCGAATCAAATATTTCCCTCTATACATAAATGGAAAAATAAATGAAAAAATCCATGCAAATTGCATCCCACTTCTATATAGAAATGGGTAATGGTTTCAATAACCATGAAGGTCTCTAGTTCTATACCTTAATTCCATGAAAGTAATATATTCTGAAACAAAATCCAAAATCAATCAAATCATACCTTACAAAAAATATATATTCCTCAAGTCATGATACATCGTGGTAGCCCTAGGGTGCATGGACCAATAAGAATGATTTCCACTATCTAGTAGCTCTTGTATAAAGGAAAACAAAACAACCAACCTTCTACAAAATAACAAAGCACTACTAAGAGACAAAGAACACTCACCTGATGTGTCTACATCATGAAGGGTTTCACTATTGTGTTGGAACTCGGTGACTTCCACCTTCCCGAGCCAAAATACCTCATAAAAAAATGATTCATATTTCATCAAAGTGAATAAATCCTATCAACCAACTTGTTCACCTTATAAGATCTCCACAAAATATATTTTTCACTTGTCATTCAATTCATACATTATACTCTTATGGGGTAAATATGTAATTGAAGAAGTGATCTTGGAATAGTCCAAAACAAACCATCAATAGTAACCAACAAAATCCAAGATGATCTAGATCTAAACACATTTTAGGATACTCCTATTAAATAACTACCTCCACCATTTTAGGATATTCCAAGACACCCATCTCAGATATCACATTCCCAATAAACTCCACCTCTTGGATCCAAAACTCAGACTTGGAAAGCATACCATATAGACATTGTTATTTCATGATATGAAGAATGATATCCAAACATTCCACATGGTCCTCCTCTGACTTAGAGTATAAAAAAATATAATCGACACACACAATAACATAATAGTATAATTACTGATGAAGTACTTGTCCTATCAAAGTTAAAAACTATGCAAGAGATATAATGATTTATAATGGAATAACAAACAACTCAAACATCCAATATCGACTCCTAAAAATTGTCTTAGCTATATTCTCTTCTAAGACTCTCTACTATAAATACCCTGACCGCATTTCAATCATAGAGAACTAATGAGGCCCTATAAAATGATCTTGTAGATTATCAATTCTCAGAAAAGGATATTTGTTATTGATGGTCACCTGATTCAACATTCAATAATCTATTATGATTTTAAGGCCCTTATCTGCCTTGTTATAAAGGAGGATAGGTGATTCCCATAGTGACATGCTAGGATGAATAAATATTTTAGCCTCTAATGTTTCATATGGTAAGATGACAAAGAAACAAGTATCGTACAAGGGAGAAAGTCAATATTAAAATCATCCTCTATCTATGGCAGTACCCCCGAGAATACAAATGAAAATACCATATGGTAATCACAAACAATTGAAATAATTAAACCACAAAAGAAAGGGTCAACTTGATTAAGAAACATCAATGACAACTAACATGAGATTACTCTAACCTTAAGAACAACATGCCCTTCCATTCTTGTCCTGGAGTCCCACCCACCGTATAAAACATGAGTGACTCCATTGAAAAATAAGAAATAAACTAGATGGTGATAAAATTATATCAAGTCCCTATCATTAATCATCCAATACATTTAAATAATCATGTTAATGATGTTAACATAAAGAAATATGAATACCCACTCCACCTCAATGGTTAGAAATCATCACCCGATAGACGAGACATTTAAAACCTTTATCAAACGTATTCCCTAAAGGTGTTGAAATATCCCAAAATAACGACATAAGTTTCAAACATAAGACAAACACATATACTAACTTTGAGTATATAAAATAATTAGTTTCACTTGTATCAAGAAATGGTAGAACTATAGAAGATGAAATAAACACTATACTTCTAACAATAACTGGATAGACTTCAGATTCTTCTAGTGAAGACTCTACAACATATAGTCATACGGTCATCATGACCTGAACATCCCCCATAACATTGAGATTATACCCACCAATCCTAGAATCAATATTATAAACCTATAAACCCATGGTGAGAGTATATTTAACCCTACTTCCCTGAGATATCTTTTCACAGAATCATGTAGTTGGCCAAATCATCCAAATAGAGAACAAGTTTTAGGACCCTCTACATAGTTAGTCTTGGTATTATCTCACTATTAACATTAGTATAACAAAACATGCTACTTATCTATCCTTTCCCCTTAACCGGTGTTGATGAAATTAGATTAGTCTTTCATGTCCTTTTTTGGACAGAATATACATCCTAGCAGACCAATGAATCAGCTGAAGCTCCAACCAAACCTACCATCCCAACTATGTCTGCCTCATCTCGAGATTCATTTTCAACTACCTCTACAATTTTTATATTTAACAATAGTATCGATATTAATTGAATATTGGGCCTCAGTCCTAAATATTTCCTTCTAGACTTTACGTACTCATTAGTGACCAAGTCTTGTTCAAGATTCAGTAGCTTATAATTTTTTTTTGATTAATCTAGAACGATATACTCTCTTTACTCTAATATCATAAACTCTCATTTCTTCGCTGAATTTTTTTTACCAAGATAGAAATACTGTTTAAATAACTTCTTGAAAAAATACTAGGTAAGATACCCATGCAACTAAATATGCATAATGTAATCCCACCACATTCATTTCTGTCCCTTGACCATATACGTGGAAAACCCCACATTAGAGTCTTTAGTATTCTTTATGAATTTTAATATCAATTATATCCAATCAAGCTACTATTTGGATTCCTATGGACTGTTTCACCTTGAATGATGGATGGATGTTTCTTTGTAAATCCTAATCCATGATCCACTTGACATCCAAGATTCCCAAAAACGACCTGACCAAAAATATGAAGAGTTCAAATAACTACATCTAAAAAATAATTTTCCAATGGAGGGATCACATTTCAAACTTGTATCGCTCTATCCTCTCGTAGATTTGGAAGAATAATTCTTAGAGTCATTCTCTAACAAAATGGAATAACTAATTACTCACAAGAAAATTCCAAAATTATAGGTCCCACATTAGGTATTGGAAATAGTGATTTAAAACATTAAGAATTTAAATAGGCAACAAAAAAACTTAAATATAAAAGGGAAAATGATAAATTAAAATAAATATCCAATTCATTTCATTCGAATGAAATCAAGAACCATGTCTCAAACCTAGTAAGAAGTCCCTAACCACACATGGAAACCTAGTTTCAATCACGAATGATAGATTTCTATACCCATTTCTCATACCTAGTATCTTAATCCTGATGATCCTAACTCTGGTCTTCTCAAGATAGAAAACCAAACATAGGCATTACTCGCACACGTCAAGATGAGTATCCCATTGATACAATATTATAAAGAACCAACCTAGGAAAACTTGTAAATCCACCCAAACCTTCATGTCACATGATTTCCACAAAACAATATAATAAAAACTAGCCTTGAATATAAGAAAATAGGACATAAAACAAGAGTATTATGTGTAAATAGACCAGATACCAAAAAAAATACAATCCAAACCCAACATGATAAACTAGAAAGTATTTTATAGCTCCACATGATGAGAAATCACCTTTAGACCAACCTACAATGAAATAAATAACAACAACAGAAGCCAACATGCTACAAGATTCTCTTCACATTACATAAATCATTTAATAAAATGTATAAAAACACCCAAACAAACAATTTTTTTGTGGGCCAATTCCTATAAGGATAACACCACAATTTCCTTACAGGGTATAATATCAAGAAATCAATAATTCTATATTTAAAAAAAAATAGTTTTACCAATCATTTTCATTAATCGAAACCATTTATAAATCATTTTTATTTTTTATTCCTCTGGTTTTTATTAAATAATTTCATATTCGATGACACAAAATATGAAAAGTCGAAGAGATAAATAGGAATAAATATCTTTCCATCAAAAGGTATATATGTAAAAAATAAATACTTTAAAAAACCTATCATACAATGTTAAGTGATAAAACCTCATATAAAAACCATGAGAATCAATCTACGATACAAAAAAATCATGCGATTAATTTCCAACAATGGAAAAATCAAAAATCACTTATGTCAAAAACCAACCTCGATACCTCGATAAACCGACACCCAAAATAATACATACATGTCCCAAATAGTGTTACTAATCCTCGAATCGTTGTAACTAGCACCAAGCATCATACAAAACGATTGTGGGAATGAATGTTTCCTCAACAATTTCAGATGTAGATAAGTATGTCAATATGAATATAGTGGAAAACACTATAGAGAGTAGTTTACTATAAGTCAAACTGGAAAAAAACCCCAAAGTACTATAGTATATACTATGAAAATAAGATAACTTCCCATTTCCCAACTGAGAAAACCCTCCATGCCCCAAGGATCAATAGTAATGACCACAGAGTAGTGACTTACCCTTTCTCAAACATGTTAGAAGATAATCTATAAACATTTGGAGGCATAGTTAGCATGGGAGATAAATACTAGTAGGGTCTTATCGTCGATTCCTTAATAAGATTCCAATATTTAATTAACCAATTAATTTTTTTATATTTATATAAATAGGTTGGGTAGTTTAGATTATAATTTAAACAATCCATTCATTCCATTTCAAATGATAGAAATATTTTTAACAAATGTACTCAGAAAAATATTATATAAAATTATATATATAAATTTATTGGGCATGTAAGAGATCTTAAAAACAATTGAACACATTTGTATCTCATATATAAATAATTGGTCAACATGGTAATCTAAAAAAATTATAATATTCCCAGGATAAGGTATCCCCACACACTCAAAGGTGATTATTACACTATGTGTATACACATGTCGATCTGACACTATCCAAAGGTTACTCATCACCATCCCATCATGATGTCACCTACTACACTAGGATCATTTTAGTTATAATGTGTCATGTGATTTCTATCCTAATAACACACTAACTACCTAGGATTTCATGTGCTATAGTAAAAACAAATATAAGATATTTATTTTAAAACTTTTTGAAAATACAATTCATCACATTCCCCCATTCCAAAAGTGCCATTTTTTTCATTTAAAACCCAAATCAGGTTTTTAATGAAATCACACATTTTTAAGATAATACCAATATATTTTTATAAAACTTATTTCATAGAATTTTTTCAAATAAAACATAGAAATAAATTTCAAAAAATTTATTTCATATTCTAAATTCCTTAATATTCCATCAATTTATCAACGACATCACAATTCAATGGAATTGCAGGTTTCCCCCAGTTTAGATTGAAAATAAAATTTCACATTGAAGTCCCAAATTAAGATAAATTTGGTTCTCAATACCCAAATTGAAATCAATTATATGAATTTAAATTAAATCAAACAATTTGAATTTAACTCAATAAATTCAGGGTTAATCAAATTTGGCTATCACAGTGGAAACACATATCTTTCTCATGGAAACACAAAGCTCAAAACAGAACCCATGAACATGAATAAAAGAGTAAATGATCTAGGAACTACATCTAGAAACAAGATTCATCATCATTGTGTTTAGATTCATAAATACCTAGATAATTTATCAAACTCCAAGGAAGGTAAGATAAAGAGACCAAGAGATAAGCATAACACTTACCTAGTGAGCCACACTGCAACCATAGTGATGATTAATCACTGATCGAGGACTAAAAAATCACCTGGTATTAGAAATTAAGTGGATATAAATTAAAAATAGAGAGGTTGAAAATATAAATCATCTGTCCTTATTGTTATGGAACAAACATCACGATTTTATAGAATGTGTAACCCAGTTTCACATAATGTAATTGATAATTCCCATAATTGATAAAAAACCTACCACCTTTTGACAAAATAATATATAATATTATATTATAATGTATATTTCATATAACCATATTTCACGATATTTAAATCCCAAGAAAACAATAAAACACACTAGTTTTGTGATAAGAATCCATCAAATCTTTGACTTCACCATTATATGTATCCTCCCAATGCCTTTTTATCTCTTCCAATTCAATGAAAAAAGAAAACCATGAAATGTTTTAATACATACCTATTAGAAAGTTAATGGAATTTTACAATATCCCCACCATAAAAACAATATTTCTCCAGAAATCCTCTCAATAATCATTCATATAAAAAAGGTGGGTCCATTGCTCTCTCATTAGTTCCTCACACTCCCATGTCTCTTGAAAATATGAAATGTGATGACATAGAACTCAAACTAATGGGATCACCATCAAATGAGGTACCTTTTTTTTCAGAATCAACTACCCTGACTAGTGATTCAGTCATGGATAAATCATGTTCAATTCAATGATCACTCCATCTCAGAACATGAGATGGATTAGATAGATACTTTTTTATCTGAAATTCATGGATATTGTTATGTACTAATGTTATCTCTATAGGAAGTGATAAATTGTAAGAAATTGTCCCAACCAGCTAAAAATCTTTATAAGGTCCCACAAATTGAGGATAATGTTTCCCTTACCTCCTCATCCATCGATGGACCTACTAAAGTGAAACTTTGAAGAACACCTGATCACCAACTGAGAATTCGAACAGTAAATGATGATGATCAGCATATGATTCATACCAGATATGTGCTATCAACAATCTATGATGAACAAACTAAATAAATGAGGTCCTCTCTTAAACCAGGCCTAGTACAACAAATAAAAAATCACCAATATTTGACCACCACAACATAGATATACAAGGTCATCCATACAGTCCCTTGGAAAGATCCATTTTTGTTGAAGATAGGTAAATATTATTATAATCAAACTCAATGTGCCCCAGATGGTTATCCTAAACTCCACTAAATTTGAGAACATAATGACATAACATATCATCATAAATATTTATATCCTATTCAGTTTGGAAATCCAACTATAGATGGAATGTCATGATCAATAGTACATAAGATCCTAGTGTGTCTTGATGGACTCTCAAAAAATGATAAGTGAAATGAGGATATCTGTTAGAAGCTATAGAATATGGAACTATGTGATAATGGACAATCTTATTCACATAGATATTTCCAAACTCCAAAAATTTGGTTTTATCATGAATGGGTATAATGTGATCTAATTTGGTCATCTGATCGATCACAGCCCATATTTCATCCTTCTTTCGTTGGGTACATGGAAACCCAACCAAAAAATCTAGAGAGATCTCATCCCACTTACAAGTAGGAGCTATAAGTGGATGAATGAAACCTGAAGGTTTCTAGTCTCCATCCATGACCTATTGGAATGTATAACAACAAGAATAAAATTCAGAAATTCCCATTCTCATACCTGGTCACCAGTATCTGTGTCGCATGTCATATAACTTCTTCATTATTCCTAGGTTCACTGCCCACTATGAGAAATATAAATCCATCATCACAAAATTCCTAATTTTTAATGGCACAAAAACGAAATTATGATATCATATAATTACCTCTTTTGATAATGACCAATAAAAATGGTATTTCCAACATAAAGAGTGTCTCTAATGATTTTTAATTCATTATCAGGCAAATGATTCCAAAAAATTAATTCTCTAAGAGTGGAGTTCAACAGAAAAGTATCCAAAGTAACCTCATCCTCTGATTTTGAGTCTCCAACATGTAACTATGAAAAGAGATCCATCAAGATCCACACTTCCGATGAATAATTTGTGGCTTGTGTCTGATTATTCCAGATCAAAGCATCTACAACGACATTCCATTTTCCCATGGTATAGGAAATGTTTGAGTGGAAAGATTTCATGTGTTCCACCCAATGCCTCTTGTGAAGATTCAGGTATTTTGAGGGAATATATAGCTCAATATATTATGGTTAAGGAAAATGGTAAATAATTATCTATAAAGATAATTCCAAAAACTCTTAAGCACATGCATCATAGATAGAAGTTAAAGTTAATGTATCAAATAATTCTTCTTGTGTTGCCCCAGATGATGAGAGCCATAACCAACCACCTGATCACCTAGAATAATATTGAAGCCCAAACCTAAACATGATGCATCATAGAAGACCACATAGCCCAACCCACCCTCTAGCAGAGTCAACAACGATGTATTAGCCTTAATGAGTTTCATCTATAGAAAATAATGATAACATATTTCATCACAATTAAACTTTACACACTTCCAAGTTAGTGTAGTCATAGAAGAATCCGACATTGAGAAGTCCTTAGCAAATTTTTGATAATTCCTTGAATGTCCTAGGAATCTCCAGATCTTGAAAGAATTTTTTGGTTATTCTCATGTCATAAAAACTTTTACCTTTTTAGGATCAACTGAAATACCATGTTTGGACAGCAAGGATTATAGTAATTTCACTTCTCAAATCCAAAAAGTACTTTTCTAATGCTTGGACGAAAGTTATTGATTTCAAACCACTTTTTTTCATGAATCATAGACGATGCACATGATCCTCCTCCGAAATAGAGTAAAGAAGGATTTCATCCGCAAAGACAACAATGAAAGTATGAAGATACTCATGGAAAATCATGTTCATTAAATCCATGAAAAATATAAGAGAATTGGTTAGAACAAAGGGAATGAAAATGTAATCATAATTTCTATACCTACTTTGAAAGAAAGTTTTTTTAATTTAAGATTATTTTATACTCAACAGATGGTATAGAGCGTGAAGATCATTCTTTGAGAAAGAAATTTCTCATTTAAACTCATCAAATAGATTATCAATCCATGTCAATAGATACTGTTTATTTACTGTCACTAGATTGAGATTTATGTAATGAACACAAAGGTGATGTGAACCATCAACTTTATTAGAAAAGAGAATCATTTCTGACCAAGGTGACACACATGGGATTATAAATTGCTTCTCTAGAATATCATTATACTAATACTTCAACTCTTTTATTTTAGCTGGTTCCATGGTGTATGAAGGAATTCACACTGGATGAGTACCATATATTAAATCAATAAAAAATTATCTTCCAAAACAATAGAAAACTAGATAATTCATAAGGAAACATTCCCAAAAAATCATCGACAAATGAATGGAGATCACCACATAGAGATTCCCACTCCATATCAAAACTAAAAAAAGATGCCACTTTTTCCATATATGAATAATAATTTCTATGTCTACTCAAACTTGGGTACCATTATTCTAGAATGACATGACATACACCATTGGGTGTAAAAAAGGAGACCTATCAAAGATAACAAACAAATAATGCTTTATTGGCAATGAGCAAATCCATCCAAAAAATGACATCATGTTGTTTCATGTGGAAAACTAGAAAACTCTAAGTCATATCAACATCTGATATAGATAAATCACAAGAGGGAATATGGAGACCCTACTCTCTCTTCATTACAAGGGGTGTTGTAATATCCATCTCAAAAGAAAAAAAATCTATGTAGGAAGATTTATCAGATTAATAGTATTGGTTGAAATAAATGAATGAGATGCACCAGTATCAAATAAAGGTATCGCTACTAGGGAAGTTGTATTTATGGTACGTCTTATATTCCATGAACTTATGTTTGGTTTCTCTAGAAACTCTTCCACTATGTGAAGAATCTTTTCCCGGATACCCAAGGCTAGAACCCCGTTGTACATGAATCATCTAATTGTGCCATAATTTTAGTAGGTTTTGATGATACCAATCCACTATGAAGAGTGTAAAACATATAGAATAACTTATAAAAGTTACTTGAGAGTCCACAAGAGCCACATGTTTTGGGTGTCTCCATGAAATTCCTTTTTGAGTGTCCATGTTGGCCACACTGATCGAACATAAAAGTTCCACTATCATTCACTACATCAGGTTTAAAAAACCTGGTTTTGGGAGCCACCATGATAATCATCACGTCTATTTTTTTTCCTTCAAATAAAATCAGATTTCCACTGGGTGGAGAAGAAACTCTTGTCAACCATGGCTTTTTATCCAAGTCAATTTCAAAAATCAACACTCTATCATGTACATCAGCATAAGAATGCAGATTCAACAAGAAAATATGATAGTGAATATCAGCTCAACATCCCAACTCAAAACATTAAGTATCTGTGTTCTCATTTGATAACAAATCAGGAGATAACTTCACTAGATCATGAAAATGATCTGCATACACTAACACAATTTTTTTATCTTTCTCAAGTTCGAAGAACTCTAAATCTCTGGCTAACAGCATCGAACCATGATAGAATTGGTCTGTGAAAAGATCATTCAAGTCTTTCCAATCTTTTCATCATGTTTCTTAACCGCCATCATTGTGTCCCACCATCTCCTTATTAGTACCACTATCACAAAGTTGGAACAATTCACCTTGATCTACATAGGTGTATCCAACAATTCAATCAAACACTCTATCCTACTCAACAATTCCTCTACATCAAGAGGATCATTAGATCTTGTTAACGTTGGTGGATTTTGGCAAAGGAACTCTTGAGAATGATTCCAGATAATATCCCTGTGAGGTTCCACATCTATTGCATGAATAGGAACTGGTTCTTGTTCCTATCATAGAGCTTGTACAACACATAAGATCTACTAATCAAGACTTGGACCCATGATATGATTTTATCATTATGATTCATCACCATATTCCTTCTAGATCTAATTATTACATCTTCTTGGAGGAATGATGTTACAAAAATTCAACAGAAAATATTGAACACATCAGATTAAAACATTATTCACGCTCAAAATTACCCAAACGAAGAAGGTAGAACAATCCTTATATTATAGCTTGGGTTGTGAAATCCTCAGAGACCTAAGAAGTAACCTACAGACACGTACATTCTTGGGATTTTTTTGGCTATGAAGTGGCCAACTTGGATTGATATAAGATAGTTTAAAATAAACTCTATGAGACTTAAGTGAATTAAATTTAAAATAATGAGTTGATCCTAGGTTATCACTTGGGGTGGATTGGACGTATTCCCTTTTCAATTATTTTAATTTCTTTTATTTGAGATGAGTTCATTTAAGAAGATCAAAAAACTTCATCACTCATTGATTTTATTCCAAAATACCATAATACTAATCACCTATACACTTGGAGGATCAAATTTATGATCACTCCAAGGTAATGGTTTGTATTAGCACATGAAATATGTGACCTTAAAATTCAACAAGGACGAATGTGTTTTAAATCATCAAATAAAAATCTCAATTAAAATAAGTGATTATAAATTAATTGGGTGATAAATAACATCCAATCCTACCACATTCTACTCCCATGGATCAAACCATAAGTGGATAATCCCTCCATTGATTCTATGCTTTCAATGGAAGCGGGAAGTAGACTCGTGAGGGGGGAAATTGAGAAGTAAAAAAACAATGAAATAACGATCACTCCACTGTTGTGTGATAATTTCAAGGTTTAGGGTGAATAAATTCACACCTTGAACCAACAATATAAAATTGATATTTAAAACAACATAATAAGATGGGAGTAATAACTTTTATTAAGAAACTAAATTGAATTGAACAACTTACATGTGAAAGATAAACATGAGACAACAAAATCGCAGCATAACATTACAATGAAAGGAAGCTCAAAAGATGATAAACTCCTCCACCACCACTACATTAAATAGTAATTTTAGGAGGCTTTTGTTAATATTCCAATAGTAAAAATTATCCCACTTGATTATGGTTGGCCTAGGGTGGTGGAATGTAAGGGAGAGAAGACTTTTCCACCCTTGACCAGAAGTTGCAGCCAGCTTGTTTCCACCGAACAGAGGTGCCTGGAAGACCTTCTAGATGGACTAATTGAAGTGGGACATACGAGACAAAAATTAATATCCTAATGTTCCCTAGCTATATGTAAAGTTTCCTCCAAAATTATTATGTGGTTTGCGCGATAGAATTAAATTGGTGTGTTGATTTTATGGGCCTCATAATCTATCCCAGAATTGTATCTCCAAATTGGACCACATTAATAATCACCATGGAAGCCGAATTAGCATGGGCTCCTTAAGAATTATTTTTTCCTCCATATTTCTTCTAACATCCCACGAAATTTGGGCATCATTTGGCCTGTATGTTGGACCCCACATTCTTATCTGTGGGCTGGTGACCAATCTGCCTTCTCCAGAATTGTTTGCATAAAATCCCATTTTGGTGGTCTTAAAATGTGAATACTCCAAAAATCCTCAAGTATAAATTGTTACAAATATAATCAGAAACCTGAAAATTAAATATGAAAATAAAATCAAGATCATTTGGTACATTAAATAATGTTCAAGAATGTACCACATAGTAGTGCATTTTAAGAATGAATTACAATCAAAATGTGAAATGATGTTCGAAGTGTAAAATGCACTAAAATGGTGTTTATGAATAATAAATCACATGAAAATTATATATATTGACAATTAATATTATCCTCATTTACTGGCTAATCACACCCCCTAAATTGAGTTTTGCTAGTCCCGAGCAAAATATATCTCAACAATATGAAATTCGAATTCCCTTTTCCAAAAAACATTTTAATACACAATGATTGTAAAATCCCAATTAAGTAAAGAATTATGGATTTTCATATCTATGTCTATTTATGAATTAGATATTGTTTTAAAATCTTAAAATGAGAATAAATCCAATCTTAAGAATTGAATTCTCTAATATTTTTAAATATTATTTTACCGCCTTTTGATAGAGAACAATTTTTAAATCCATCTTTTGACAATTTTATAATCTATATTTATAAAAATAAAATTATTATTTTGTATTGGGACATTGATATTTAATTTTGATAAATTTTTGTTATTTTTCTGACAATGATCATTTTTTAATGAATATTGAAAAATACTGCATTTTACTTCAAAGCTGCTTTTTCATCTAATTTAATTATATGGATAAATTGTCCTTTTAATAGGTCTTAAAGTTTAATTAGAATATAGTTTTACCATTTAATCCAATTTTGGTAATTATAATTAATTTCCCTTTGTAATTGGACATAAACAACTTTTGATAGATATTATTTCAAAAAAACCCGCTATTTGTTTTGACAATGAGAATAATTTTTAAATTAATTACTACAATTTATGTGTTTGTAATTTGGTAAAATGGATTCCATATTTGAAATAAAAAGGTCCAAATTATGTAATTAAGACTTTTGTTTTTTGACATTATGAATAGTAATGATAGTAATTATCTTTAATTATCGTGATTAATTAGTAATCGGGTAGTTAAGGGTAATAGAATAATAGAATAATAATACAAAATGACCCCAACATGTGTCCTAATGCTACTGGTTGTTTCATGGACGACCATGGGATTCCTTGTGACAACTTTGGGGCCCCATGGAATCACTTTTTTGTGATAGTGACATTTTATCTTTTAATTATTAAAGAAAGTTAAATATAACAAAAGTATGTAACACCTAAGTAAAAAAATTTTAATGTTGTCTACATAAATTTTCTCTTATACTATAAATATTCATTGGAAATATAAAAATATTTCCTACATCATGTTATTTTTTTCTATAAATTTTAGACATTAAATAAATAAATTTATTTATGGCACCATGATGATGTAGTGATTACCTAATTAATGAATGATTTAAATAAAATGAAAAGATAATGTAAAATATAAGACATAAAGTTGTCAAAAACCTATTTTATGGGTGGATTTAGAACCCTTATCACCTTCTATTTGAAATATAACGTTGTGGAACCTTTAAAATCCGAAAATCTTTTCATAATAAAGTAACATTTCAAGACTTTCCGAGAGTTCCCCTCCTCCCTCTTATAAAAGGCCCCCACCTCTACCCCCATACCCACACTTCTCAAGACATTGGATCAGACAAACTCTGATCATTTTAACTCTCCACATCCCTCTATTCATTATAGAAGCCTTACCTTATGCAGAAATCTCTTGAAGAAACCATTTTGATTCAAACTAATGGGAGTAACCAAATTTAAAGATAAGGTCTTCTTTTATGTTCATTTGTTTTATTTTTCTTCTCCATCCACCTAAACTCATTTTATTCCTTTATTTTGTAAAAACACCAGTATATTCAATATAATAGTATTTTGTTATTAGAAGTACTTGATTTACACTTACATGTGCCTCTGTCTAATGATTAAAGAACATACTGTTTCTGTGAGTGGCGAATTACTGCCTCACGAAATGATGATTGTTCAATATTCATTTAACACCTTTTATGGTGGACATTAAGATTTCACTATATTTATATATGATATATATTATGTTTATGTTTTCCTTATGCTTCTGTATTTTTCGTTTATCTCATTCCTTTATGGTTTCTATTATGGGTAAACACGATATCTTCATTTTAGAAAGTGTGGACTACCGCCCCCTCAAAGTGATTTGAATCGTTAATGCCATATGTGTGACGTATAAATGATGGAGTTAATGATATTATATATTATATTATACTAGAAATATAATATATCATTATATCATTATGATTTCATTCCATTAAATACAAAATAGAAATGAAATTAGCGTTCATGCGTACGTACGACTTACCATCTCCATGAATGGTGCATTTCATTTCTTACCTCAAAATGTTATGAAATATTACAAATGAATGTATATACAAGATATATATGATATATATGATATCTAAATCATTAATATAATTCTGGATATAATGGAAATTCTACCACATGAACAACTTGTAATTATAAGATGTTTATTTTTGGATCCAGTACAAAAGATCGACAAAACGACCGTTATTAACTTAAATAGTTACTTAATATTCATAACATGGTAATAAGTGATATAAAAGGAATAATTAACTTGAAAACATTTCTTAAGCAATTATAAATTATCTCTAGTTTATTATTTAGGAGATTACAGAACGATCAAGTCAAGTTGGACACGAGGTAAGGAACTTTGTCTCAATCTCTGTTAATTGAGGAATATTTTGTTTTATACACAACCTTATTTTATACGGTTTATAAAACCCTTTTAATTTTACTTTTATTCAAAAGGAATCTTGTTATACGAATAATTTTACTAAACGACAAAAGGGAATGTTTTTGTATTATGTATGCGGTGACAACGACTTCTCCACCGTCGTGACCATTATTTGAGTTTCAACTTCCACTACAAGCCATAACTTTTTTAAAATGAAAAATAAATACCTTGTTTTAATTTAATTTTATTTTTTTATTGAAAATAGTTTTGATAATGTTTTGATTATATCAATTTGTTTTTGATATCTTGTCATTGAAATGTGGAAATGTTATGTTTCCTTTGTGCATGTTTTATGTGATGTGATTATGTTATGGTTCTTGGACATTGTTTATGAAGATTGGTGGTTCTGTGATAAACTAAGGGTGGGTGAGCCCGAGAAATCTCTCTAATGCATTGGGTAACGCGAAGGAGTTAAATTCTATGGTTTCTCTGAAGAGATTTAAGGAATATACTGTAATGGGTATTCCAAACATAACAATGAGGGTTACTCCCTATGTAAGAATGTTATGAATGCCTCAAGTTACCTTTATGTCTTATGTTTTGCGATGAGTTATTCAAAAACCTTATGATTTTATGAAGTATGTTAAAGTGCTTATGTTTATGAGTAAAGTATGTTTTCAATGATTCTTATGTATACATGGGATAAGGTTTTCTTTCTGTATTTTTATATCCCTTACTGAGCTTTTTATGCTCATCCCATGTTTTTGAAATGTTTTTCACAGGTCAAGGGAATGGTACATGATGTGATGATAGTTTCGAGGAAGTGTCAAGCAAGAATCCGTGTTTTATTTTAAATATGTTTCCTTTGATGGGAAAATGAATACGGTCATTTATGAAACCACCTTGTATAAATATTGAATGCAGTGCATGATTTATGATCTAATTATATAAAACTCTAAACTTGAAAAGATCCTCAATGTTTATTCTTGAAATAACTCAATATTAAGTAATGTTTAAGGCTGGGGCCTTATATTTGGAATCAAAGGTTAGTTTAGATAACTTTAGGAGTTATAATTCTATTAAATGAGTATCTAAAAATATTTTTTTTATGGTCAAATTTAAATGATATAGAATTTGAAGATTATCATGTTGCTTCATCTAAGACATATTTGTTCAGAATGGTTTTCCACAGTGGAAACAGGGAAGAAGTTCTTGGAAGGAATACATAAGGAAATTACCTTTCAAATCAGCATCCTGAGATGGTCGGAATGGGAACTGAACAGTTTGTTGTCGTAATGGTGCAGTTGACTCAAGCGATAAATGGTGGTGGTATCCATGAACGAGATCAGCCAGATCAACCGCAGATGAACATGTCAGTGGTGGAACCTTTCATGAGGTAACATCCCCCATCATTTAGAGGATCATCTGACCCTGTGCTAGCTGAAGGGTGGATTAAAGCACTGGAGAAGATTTTAGATGTCATGGGGTGTTCATGTAACACCCCAAGATTTCATAGTGTGTTAGTTCTTCAAAATAATTAAATAACTTTCACTACATGCAACACCAAGTTCAAGCACACCATGACTTACCAAACAAGCTGTTCAAAAGAGGTTATGAATAGTATTAGATAAATTTTAATGTTTATATAATCCTTATAATTTTAGAATCCATATTATGAGTTTCTTAGATATAATGGAAGAACAAATTCATTTTCAGTATTGCACTTTTATAAACTTTAATAGTGAACCCTTTTTAAATACTATATTTTAAACTTTTTGACTAAATGGGGACATCAAAAATTTAAAATGAAACATCCCAAGCTTCTACGGTACGCTTCTCTTTGAATAATGTGATAGCGTGTGTTGTACGCAACACCGAGTTCTAACACACCATAACTAATCAAACTAGCCGTTATGAATAGTAATACCTACTTTTTGAAATTATATATATTTTATATTTGAAAATGGACTTCATTTTTGGATTCGTAATATCGAATTTAGCCTAAGGTGAAATTTTGGTACATTTCGGATAACTTTCATATTTTGATGAATAGTGAAAATTACTAAGTTTTAATTAAAAACAACTTTTTTAATCAAAATAATTAATAGTGATAAATTATGAATTTGAGTGGTTTTAAAGTATATTTAGAATATATTTTTACCATTTAATATAATGTTGGTCATTGGACATAATTTTACAATTAAACCGAACATAAACGAGTGTCAATCTTTTGATAGTTATTATCTCTTAAAAACACGCTTTTTGTTTTGACAGCGGGAATTAATTTTAAATTAATTTCTGCCACTTCTGTGTTTTGAATTTAGGAAAATGGATTCCATATTTGGAATCAGGATGTTCAAATTGTGTAAATAGGTAACTTTTATTTTTAGACATTTTGAATAATTACTGCGGTAAATATTTTATTTACCATGGTTAAGGGTAAATCCGGTAAATAAGGGTTAAAAAATAATATTATAATAATACTAAATTACCCTAAAACGTGTCTTAACCATATTGGTTGATACATGGTCGACCATGGGAATCTTTGGGTCTATTTTGGGACCCCATGGATCCACTTGTAAGTGATAATGACCCTTTATTTTAATTAAGTTAAAATGAATACAAAAATGACACAAGCATATATCTTTTAGAAAAACAATTGTTACATAGGGTTATATATGTTGGATTTTAGATTATAAATATTAATTCGAACGCTAAAAAGATTTACTACATAATGATATTTTATTTATTATTTTTAGACATTAAATAATTTATTTTATGTATGACACAATGATGATGCAGTAATTACTATAATAGTGAAAAATTAAAATAATTGATATTATAAATACCCAAATAAATATAATATGAAACTTTTAATGAATTAAACTAATTTTATAGGATAATATGATATATTAGTATTGATTTAATTGACTTTTTTCGAAGTAATAAATCTGTTATGAGTTTCACAAAAATCAACTATTGAATAGTGTCAAAATTGACATAAAAGAGTTCTTAAAACAAATATTATATTATTAATTGATATTAAATTCCTAAAAATCTAAGGTTCGGCCAAGAGACTTCTATCATGATAGGTTCATCATTAATGTACCACTTGGGGGTCTCTTGGATGTATATAGTAAGTGTATTAACCATATTATATAAAAATACAAAGAGACAGTGTAAAAGTGAAACTAATTAACTTAGAGTTAATACATAAAGATAAGCTTAATATAAGTACCCAAACCTGTATAAATTCTATTGGTTGAGTGGTTTTCGACCTATACCAACCTTAAACTTTGAATAATAAGCTTTGGAGCCATTATAAACCGAATATGAATTTATTATAAATTAATATTTCTAGCTTTTCCAAAGGTGCCCCTCACCCCTCTTATAAAAGGGCACTCCTCCTTCTCATTTCTTCACACCTTCAAAGCCTTTTGGTTCGGCCAAACTCTGACCAAATACTCTCCCAACATCCCTCACTACAACCTAGATGCCTTAGTTGGATCAGAAAGCCAACCTAAGGAGCCCTTTTGATCAAATCAAAAGGAAGAACCCGAAGAAGAGGTAATGATTTCACCACCCTTCTCCAAGTTCATTTCTTCTTCCACTTCTTCTTCCTTTGTTCTTAACATTCTAAAATAATAACTCCAGTATCTCACATATACTGTGATGTTATTATAAATATGGTACAACCATATTCAGTATTCTATCCACCCTTTGAATAACATGTCACCATACGTGCGTACGTACGGACTACCGTCTCCACGTCGTGGTGTAATTGTTATTCAATATAATATTATTTGGATGGGTATAATAATGATGTGTAACTCATGTAAATAATAAATATAACATGTTAATGATTCTGTATATATGATATACCATCCATTTATATATTATTTTAATATCAAAAGAATGATATTGTCGCTCGTGCGTACGTACGGACTACCGTCTCCACGAACGCGATGAGATTCATTCTCCATCGTATCCATTCAAGTATAATTATCATTTGATGATTTAAAAATGATGTTTAAGGACTAGATATCATTATGGATATGAATAAGATACAACAACCATGGCTTATGTAACAAAACATATAAAAGAAAATGAGTAAGTTAACTCCCGAAACGACGATAATTCTAAGATATTATTAACAAATCAATGTTAAAAGATCATATATGATATCATATTATTATATATGATTCTTGTATAATTTAATAACAACTATTTCACCATTATACAGGAGGTTAACCTACCCCAAACAAGGAAAAGTACAAGGTAAGGGGTTTTCATCTCACTCCTTATTCCCGTGAGATTCATGCCATATTGCCACCATTAACTTTTGTGTGGTGTATGTACTGCCCATAATTATATTATTTGTGTAATACAATCTAATTTATGTGTACTTACATATTCAATTTATGATACCTCTTTCATGGGTTGTATGTTTCATAAGTTACCAAATTGGTAAGGGTTTACTTTACAACCTCTTCATTATCCAAGGTTGTTTATACGTAATAATCTACTGGGATCTCTTTATCATCCACATCCATGTTTCTTAAAAATGCATTTCAAAACATTTTTACTATTTACTAGAATATGAGTTAAAGTCATTTATACCCTTTTTGACTTTTATAAGTGGTTTATAAAGGAATCTTTCGGTCGTTTTCAAAACAAGGTCCTTTTTAACCTTTTCGACAGAATTAAGGTAAGAATGTTTTTTTAACTTATACGGCGGGTGCGGCTATTTTCCGCCGTTATAAAATCTTCAAAGCTTCCCTTACAAGCTTATAAGAATATTTTCAAAGAAAATGTTTTATTTTATATGGATCTTAAATGATTTCAAAATAAAAGGAGATATTTCTTTAAAAAGAATTTTGATTTCATCTATGTCAACATCCTTTGATGGATTTTAAGATTATTTGAAGTTGATTTATTATGATACAAAACTTATATATTGTATTGAAGGTTTTGTGATATGTTTGACTGTGGATGTGCTATTTTTATACCATTCATAGTTTATGGTGAAAGTATTGACATTTCGTATGCTAGTTTTAATACGAATTTTTATGTTATGTTTAAACCTTTTCATATGGGAATGCATTGGACTTAATATGTGACGGGTGGAGCCCGCTATAGCTCCTCGACGCATCGGTAGGTCTCATGAGACAAACTAGTGTCTTGGAACAAGGCCTTGACAAAATCTTATTTGTAGTCTTGGCACGAGGCCTTGGCTATGTGGTTATGATAGTCTGGCATTATGCATTCCAACATTATGAAAGTGGTTATTGATTTTTGCATGTGATTATTCGATTAGTAGAATATCCATGTGAATAAGTAAATGGCATTATTTCATTTTATTTATGCCATACCATGTTGAAAGTTCATATTTAAAAGGCTTTTGTTTTAGTTATACATTGCCTTAAATGTTTATTCTTATTTATGAAAGTTTCCGCTATATTGTTATCCTTACTGGGCATTTGAGCTCACCCCTTTTCTATGTTTTATTTTTCCCAGGATGTGAAGAAGTATGTTATGAATGACCTGCAGGGATTTTATGAGGGGTTAATAGTGTGGATTGTGGAAACATTATGTTGTTGTAGTAGTTTTTCATTTTATGATGTAATGTAAAACTTATGAATATATGTAGTGTTTCAAAGGCTACTAAACCAATCGGTCTTTCGGGATTTGATCTTTCTTGTGATCATGCCAATGTTATGTAATAATGCACCGACTCTGGGTAGCTGGGGTCGGGGCGTTACAGTTGGTATCAGAGAGAGTTTAGTACAAACCTTGGAATCTAGATTTAGATAAACTCTGATTAGAGCACGTAGACCTAAGATGAACTTTGAGGATTAGTATAGAAGAACTTCCTAGAATTTTGGTATTGTAGAGATTTTGTGAGTTTTCCAAGCAATACATCCATGTCTGGATACGAGCAGGTAGAGGCGGCTCTGGCACAGATGTACCTAGGGGTAAAACCCGAAAACACCGCTTTGAGCTAGACTCGAACGGGAACTGGTGCACGACAACGGGCCTTGCTGCACTCTTGGTTACGACACTCCCGGGGGATATGCTTAGGATAATTCTCATTTTCTTTACAAACCACTATGAAGGGTTTATGAGTATATACATCCTCAAATGAGACATTTTTATGATTATCGATTATATCCATAAATAGTTCAATTTATGTTAAGTGTTTTATAAGTATGGGATTATGTATTTTGATTCATAAACTGATCTAGTGTATTCCATTGTTTAGAAATGGCGCCCAGTAGAAGGAATGAGAACTCCAGAAATGCACATGATCCAAAGAGAAGGAAGAATCATATCTTTCATGGTCTTAAGCTAGAATTTATAAGAGAAATAGTCTCCCATGTATTATCATCATATGAAGAAATAATATCATGTGTTGATAAGATAAGTAAAGAGTTTACTGAGTCCTATGGCTTTGAAGGGATGCAAGAGAAGAAAAGGATAGAAGAGAGAAAGATGGATAAAGGGAAGAGGGAAAAGAAGAATTTTCCCATATGTGGTAACTGTGGAAAGAAACACCCTGGAACTTGCCTGAAAGGAATGGGAGTTTGTTATAAGTGTGGAGGAAAAGGGCACAAAGTACATGACTGCAAGGGTAAGAAAATGGTTTCAAATGTACAATGCTTCATTTTCAAGGAGTTTGGACACTACGCGAACCTATGTCCCAGTCATCAGACTATGCCGCAAATAATGCTATTGGATAATAATCAAGTTATGATACTACCACATATTAAGAGGAATGATTAGAGTTATTATGTTGATTATATCAATTGAGTGTTGTATCAACAATGTACTTGTTATAATAATTATGGAGTATATAAGGATTGTACTGCAGTACTATTTCATTAAGGACTTGAGATGGTGTGGAACAAAGAAAAGTGACTCAGTAGCAGGTTAAATGTTTGGAAAATATATGGTTGAGAGAAAGATAAACCATAATATGGTTCAGATACCGAGGTGGTGATTTTAGAATAATACATGATTGATTTGGATAAATTATATTGGATATTATTGACTACCTTGAAGCTGATTAATGATTTGTATATTCCATCATTGTTGGGGTTTAAAACATTTTTGGATTAATGAAGTATATCCAGCATTCTATATGGAATAAGGGAACATGAATGTAATCAATAAGGAATATGGTAAATACATGATGAAGGTATTCATATGCTATGACGGGGTAAAAAGGATCTATATTATGTTTACCTTCCTTATAAATGTTGGACTGTGAGTTTGGATAGAAGTATTTTGGATAGTTCTCGTTTGGATTATTTTGGATTTCCATAAAAGGACAACCCGGAGGTCGGGCGACAACCCGTCGCGTCCGGCAAGGCTGCGATACTTGAACCCGCAACCGAAGGGCGACAAGGGTGTATCACCTACCACTGGCCCACGAGATGTCCTGGATTAAATAATGTAGTTTTTATTAAAAGATCTTTTAGATGAATTATAAATTCGTTTATTTTGGAACCCTATACGAATAGTGTAAATAGATTTTTTTTTACATTCTATTATCTTTTAGAGTGAAAGATGAGTATGTGGTAGAAATTTATTAATGGATAAAACTCTAATTATAAAGTAAGTATATCTCTATATGATCTTAGCCAATCTCATAAAAAAATTCCTCAATATTAAGAAAAGAAAATTAGAACAAAAATGTTTTCCTAGATGGTACCTTAAATCATCACTAATTTATGGCTTTGGGATTGTTGGCCTTTTCATAGCCATGTTCTCTACCACTCTCCATCAGGTAATTGATGGTTAGATTTTTCTTCCATATCCATATTTTACTACATGGAACCCTAGTATGTGTTATTTTCGGTAATCTTCATACTTTCGACTCTTTATTTTAAATAGAGGCCTCATTAATTCATTTTTCGATGTGGGATTTCAACTAATATATTTTGAAACGTCAAAAATGTGTTATCCTAATACCCTATGTTTTGTTGAACCGATGGTATTTCAAATCATCATAGATTGATGAATTTAAGGACCTCAATTTTATACTTGTTTGTGATTGATGACCTCAATCACTACCTATAAATATTTACGTTTTTCATCCAATTATATGTCTCAAATTGCCACCAATGTTCTCCTAATCGAGATCATAATTTGGTGGTGACCCTTTCATTTTTCTTTTCCTCATATTAAGACTAAATTTTAGTAACCCAATTTCCGATGTGGGGTTTCCCACAAATATATTATCTATTTTCAACCTTTTATTTTCGAAGAACAATTTCAAATTGCGAGGACACAATTTATTGAAGGAGGGGAGAATGTAACACCCCAAGATTTCATAGTGTGTTAGTTCTTCAAAATAATTCAATAACTTTCACTACATGCAACACCAAGTTCAAACACACCATGACATACCAAACAAGCCGTTAAAAAGAGGTTATGAATAGTATTAGATAAATTTTAATGTTTATATAATCCTTATAATTTTAGAATCCATATTATGAGTTTCTTAGATATAATGCAAGAACAAATTCATTTTCAGTATTGCACTTTTATCAACTTTAATAGTGAACCCTTTTTAAATACTATATTTTAAACTTTTTGACTAAATGAGGACATAAAAAATTTAAAATGAAACATCCCAAGCTTCTACGGTACGCTTCTCTTTGAATAATGTGATAGCGTGTGTTGTACGCAACACCGAGTTCTAACACACCATAACTAATCAAACTAGCCGTTATGAATAATAATACCTACTTTTTGAAATTATATATATTTTATATTTGAAAATGGACTTCATTTTTGGATTCGGAATATCGAATTTATCCTAAGGTGAAATTTTGGTACATTTCGGATAACTTTCATATTTTGATGAATAGTGAAAATTACTAAGTTTTAATTAAAAATAACTTTTTTAATCAAAATAATTAATAGTGATAAATTATGAATTTGAGTGGTTTTAAAGTATATTTAGAATATATTTTTACCATTTAATATAATGTTGGTCATTGGAAATAATTTTACAATTAAACCGAACATAAACGAGTGTCAATCTTTTGATAGTTATTATCTCTTAAAAACACGCTTTTTGTTTTGACAGCGGGAATTAATTTTAAATTAATTTCTGCCACTTCTGTGTTTTGAATTTAGGAAAATGGATTCCATATTTGGAATCAGGATTTTCAAATTGTGTAAATAGGTAACTTTTATTTTTAGACATTCTGAATAATTACTGCGGTAAATATTTTATTTACCATGGTTAAGGGTAAATCCGGTAAATAAGGGTTAAAAAATAATATTATAATAATACTAAATTACCCTAAAACGTGTCTTAACCCTATTGGTTGATAAATGGTCGACCATGGGAATCTTTGGGTCTATTTAGGGACCCCATGGATCCACTTGTAAGTGATAATGACACTTTATTTTAATTAAGTTAAAATGAATACAAAAATGACACAAGCATATATCTTTTAGAAAAACAATTGTTACATAGGGTTATATATGTTGGATTTTAGATTATAAATATTAATTAGAAAGCTAAAACGATATCCTACATAATGATATTTTATATATAATTTTTATACATTAAATAATTTATTTTATTTGTGACACAATGATGATGCAGTAATTACTATAATAGTGAAAAATTAAAATAATTGATATTATAAATACCCAAATAAATATAATATTAAACTTTTAATGAATTAAACTTATTTTCTAGGATAATATGATATATTAGGATTGATTTAATTGACTTTTTTCGAAGTAATCAATCTGTTATGAGTTTCACAAAAATCAACTATTGAATAGTGTCAAAATTGACATAAAAGAGTTCTTAAAACAAATATTATATTATTAATTGATATTAAATTCCTAAAAATCTAAGGTTCGGCCAAGATACTTATATCATGATAGGTTCATCATTAATTTACCAATTGGAGGTCTCTTGGATGTATATAGTAAGTTTATTAACCATATTATATAAAAATACAAAGAGACATTATAAAAGTGAAACTAATTAACTTAGAGTTAATACTTAAAGATAAGGTTAATATAAGTACCCAAACATGTCTAAATTCTATTGGTTGAGTGTTTTTCGACCTATCCCCACCTTAAACTTTGAATAATAAGCTTTTGAGCCATTATAAACCGAATATGAATTTATTATAAATTAATATTTCTAGCTTTTCCAAAGGTGCCCCTCACCCCTCTTATAAAATGGCACTCCTCCTTCTCATTTCTTCACACCTTCAAAGCCTTTTGGTTCGGCAAAACTCTGCCCAAATACTCTCCCAACATCCCTCACTACAACCTAGAGGCCTTAGTTTGATCATAAAGCCAACCTAAGGAGCCCTTTTGATCAAATCAAAAGGAAGAACCCGAAGAAGAGGTAATGATTTCACCACCCTTCTCCAAGTTCATTTCTTCTTCCACTTCTTCTTCCTTTGTTCTTACCATTCTAAAATAATAACTCCAGTATCTCACATATACTGTGATGTTATTATAAATATGGTACAACCATATTCAGTATTCTATCCACCCTCTGAATAACATGTCACCATACGTGCGTACGTACGGACTACCGTCTCCACGTCGTGGTGTAATTGTGATTCAATATAATATTATTTGGATGGGTATAATAATGATGTGTAACTCATGTAAATAATAAATATAACATGTTAACAATTCTGTATATATGATATACCATCCATTTATATATTATTTTAATAGCAAAAGAATGATATTGTCGCTCGTGCGTACGTACGGACTACCGTCTCCACGAACACGATGAGATTCATTCTCCATCGTATCCATTCAAGTATAATTATCATTTGATGATTTAAAAATGATGTTTAAGGACTATATATCATTCTGGATATGAATAAGATACAACAACCATGGCTTATGTAACAAAACATATAAAAGAAAATGAGTAAGTTAACTCCCGAAACGACGATAATTCTAAGATATTATTAACAAATCAATGTTAAAAGATCATATATGATATCATATTATTATATATGATTCTTGTATAATTTAATAACAACTATTTCACCATTATACAGGAGGTTAACCTACCCCAACCAAGGAAAAGTACAAGGTAAGGGGTTTTCATCTCACTCCTTATTCCCGTGAGATTCATGCCATATTGCCACCATTACCTTTTGTGTGGTGTATGTACTGCCCATAATTATATTATTTGTGTAATACACTCTAATTTATGTGTACTTACATATTCAATTTATGATACCTCTTTCATGGGTTGTATGTTTCATAGGTTACCAAATTGGTAAGGGTTTACTTTACAACCTCTTCATTATCCAAGGTTGTTTATACGTAATAATCTACTGGGATCTCTTTATCATCCACATCCATGTTTCTTAAAAATGCATTTCAAAACATTTTTACTATTTACTAGAATATGAGTTAAAGTCATTTATACCCTTTTTGACTTTTATAAGTGGTTTATAAAGGAATCTTTCGGTCGTTTTCAAAACAAGGTCCTTTTTAACCTTTTCGACAGAATTAAGGTAAGAATGTTTTTTTTAACTTATACGGCGGGTGCGGCTATTTTCCGCCGTTATAAAATCTTCAAAGCATCCCTTACAAGCATATAAGAATATTTTCAAAGAAAATGTTTTATTTTATATGGATCTTAAATGATTTCAAAATAAAAGGAGATATTTCTTTAAAAAGAATTTTGATTTCATCTATGTCAACATCCTTTGATGGATTTTAAGATTATTTGAAGTTGATTTATTATGATACAAAACTTCTATATTTTATTGAAGGTTTTGTGATATGTTTGACTGTGGATGTGCTATTTTTATACCATTCATAGTTTATGGTGAAAGTATTGACATTTCGTATGCTAGTTTTAATACGAATGTTTATGTTATGTTTAAACCTTTTCATATGGGAATGCATTGGACTTAATATGTGACGGGTGGAGCCCGTTATAGCTCCTCGATGCATCGGTAGGTCTCATGAGACAAACTGGTGTCTTGGAACAAGGCCTTGACAAAATCTTATTTGTAGTCTTGGTACGAGGCCTTGGCTATGTGGTTAAGATAGTCTGGCATTATGCATTCCAACATTATGAAAGTGGTTATTGATTTTTGCATGTGATTATTCGATTAGTAGAATATCCATGTGAATAAGTAAATGTAATTATTTCATTTTATTTATGCCATACCATGTTGAAATTTCATATTTAAAAGGCTTTTGTTTTAGTTATACATTGCCTTAAATGTTTATTCTTATTTATGAAAGTTTCCTCTATATTGTTATCCTTACTGGGCATTTGAGCTCACCCCTTTTCTATGTTTTAATTTTCCCAGGATGTGAAGAAGTAAGTTATGAATGACCTGCAGGGATTTTATGAGGGGTTAATAGTGTGGATTGTGGAAACATTATGTTGTTGTTGTAGTTTTTCATTTTATGATGTAATGTAAAACTTATGAATATATGTAGTGTTTCCAAGGCTACTAAACCAATCGGTATTTCGGGATTTGATCTTTCTTGTGATCATGCCAATGTTATGTAATAATGCACCGACTCTGGGTAGCTGGGGTCGGGGCGTTACAGTTCAGACAATCAAAAGGTTAGTCTTGTTGTTTACCGTTTCGAGGGTGAAGTAGATCAGTAGTGGTCGATGGTTAATAATATCAGGGACGCTGATGAGATTGATGCTCTTGACTGGGATGAATTCAAAGGTATGTTTCTTGAGAAATATTTTCCTAAGTCTGTTCGAGTTAGGATGGTAAAATAATTCTTGGAATTGAGGCAAGAGGACGACTGAGTGTCTTCTTATGAAGAAAGGTTCACTCGATTGGAAAGGTAAGCTCCAAATTTTATTCGAGACCTTGATAGTAAAATCAATCATTTTTACTCAGAATTAAAGCCAAAATATCGAAGGGTATTAGCTTCTCGGGAGTTCAAGAGTTATGAAAAGCTTGTTCGACATGCTAAGAAGGTTGAAATGGATTTTTCTGATGATCATGTGTTCTATAACAACCAACAGAAGAAGAGACCGAGGTGGCAGGAGAAAGGAAAGAATCCTTCAAAAAGGTTTGATTGTAAGAAAAATATGTTTTCAGTTTGTGAAAAGTTTCGTAAAAATCATGTTGGGGAATGTATTTTGAATTCTGGAAAGTGCTACCGATGTGGTAAGATGGGACATAAGGCTCGCAATTGCACTGAAAAATAGTAGGGTGATGGTAATACCAAATTTGATTTACAGTTAGTGAAATGTTTCAAGTGTAATGAGACTGGTCATTATAAAAATGAGTGTTTGACCAAGAGCTCAAATGACGAGATGCAGTCAGACCACAAGTTGAAAGGTGTGGTGAAATCTTTTGAAACTACTTTAACAGATGTTGGGCCATCAAATGAAGTGGTATCAGGTACATTTTTTGTTCTTTCAGATTATGCCAATGTGTTGTTTGATTCAGCGTCTACACATTCTTTCATCTCTGAAAAATTTTCTTGTAAATTGGTTATTCCATATCAAGAAATGACTCTTGAACTTGTGGTAAAAACACCTGGGGGAAATTTTGAGGCAAAAAATGTTTATAATAATCTTCCTGTCCTTATCCGTGGAAATAACCTACTTGGAAACCTTATTGTTTTACCTCTAGTAGAGTTTGATGTTATCCTGGGTATGGATTGGCTCTCTCTTTACCATGCTAAGTTTAATTGTAGAGCTAAAAAAGTTTCTTTTCAGAAAGACTTTCAGTTTGTGTACAATGATGAACCCTTATTGTTGATAACATATAAAGAGGTTGATAAACATGTAAAATATGGAAATGAATGTTACCTTGAACATATTGTCGAAAACAAAGGAACCATTCAGATTAATTATGTGCCAGTGGTAAATGAGTATCCTGATGTTTTTCATGATGATTTTATAGGAATAATACCAGATCGGGAAGTTGAATTCACTGTTGACTTAGTTCCTGATGCTAATCCAATTTCAAAACCCCCTTATTGAATGGCTCAAATTGAACTTTTAGAGTGGAAGGAGAAATTGAAGGATTTATTAGAGAAAGGTTTCATTCGACCTAGCACATCACCATGGGGTGCCCCTGTCTTATTTGTTAAAAAGAAATATGGTTCAATGAGACTTTTCATTGATTATAGAGCCTTGAATAAAATCACTATTAAGAACAAATATCCAATTCCTCATATCGATGATTTTTTTGATCAGCTCGAGGGAGCTCAGTATATTTCAAAGGTTGACCTGAGATCGGGGTACCATCAGTTGAAGGTAAAGGAACAATATATTATGAAGACTGTGTTTTGTACAAGATATTTCCACTATGAATTTGTAGTAATTCCTATTTGGTTAACCGATGCACCTGTTGTATTCATTGACCTTATAAAAAGAATTTTCCATGAGTTCTTGGATAAGTTTGTGGTTGTCTTCATTGATGATATATTGGTGTTTTCTAAATGTAAAGAGGAGCACAAAATTCATTTAAGGGTTATTTTTAAAACCTTAAAAGAAAAGAAATTGTATGGGAAATTAATCAAGTGTGAGTTATGGATGCAAAAAATTTCCTTCCTTGGTCACATTGTTTCTAAAGATGGAATAACTGTTGATACAGCAAAAACAAAGGTTGTTGAAGAATGGAAAAGACCCAAAAATGTAGCCGAGATTCATAGTTTTCTTTGTTTGTCAGGATATTATCAAATATTTGTTAAAAAAATTTCACGGTTACCTAGTCCAATGACTAAGATAACTCTAAAGGGTGTTATGTTTATCTGGAAAAAAGAATGTTATGATTGTTTTCAGGAATTGAAAAGAATATTGGTGAATGCTCCAGTTTTGGTACTACCTTCTAGGAATGGTGAGTTTGTAATCTATAGTGATTCTTCATTGAAAGGACTTGGTTTCATCCTAATGCAGAATGATCAGTTAATTACTTATTCTTCACGTCAGTTGAATACTCATGAGGTAAATTACCCTACAGATGATTTGTAATTAAGTGCTATTGTTTTGGCTTTAAAAATTTAGAGGCATCATTTGTATGGTGTAAAGTGTGAAATATATAGTAATAAAAAATTATAAAGTATATATTCACCCATAAATAATTGAACATGAGACAAAGGAGATAGCTAGAATTAATCAGGGATTATGATTGTACAATTCATTACCATCCGAGAAAACAAATAAAGTGGATGATTCTTTGAGTCGAAAAAGTAATGCTTCATTAACCATGTTACATTGGGAATGTGATCCTTTGGTTATGGATTTGATGAACATTGGAATAGAAGTTGTCGGTGCAGGAAGTTCTTCTATTTTGTTTCAGGTGTCAGTGAGATCGTCTCTATCAGACAGAATTAAGAAAGCTCAGAAGAAAGACAGTGTGTTGCAGAAAAAGGTAGAGCTGGTTCAGAAGGGTATGATAACCGAATTCAACATTGATAATGACTATGTTTTGATATTTGGGAAGATATTGTGTGTGCCTTGTGATTCAAAGTTGAAGAGAGAGTTGTTATGTGAAGCTCATAGTTCTCTGTTTTCAGTTCATCCAGGAAGTACTAAGACGTATAGAGATCTTCGAGAGTATTACTGGTGGGATGAAATAAAAAGATATATTGCTGATTTTACTGTGAAGTGTTTGAATTGTCAACAGGTTAAAGCAGAGTGGCAGTTACCGAATGGGATGCTACAACCTTTACCATTACCATAGTGGAAATGGTAGAATATATCCATGGACTTCGTTGTGGGATTGCCGACGACACCTCGAGATAATAATGCAATCTGGGTTATTGTTGATCGTTTGACTAAATCTACTCATTTCCTTGCTATAAGAGATACTTTATCCCTAGATCAACTTTCTTGTTTGTATTTTAAAGATATAGTTAGGTTACATGGAGTTCCTCTCTCCATTGTATCTGATTGTGATCCCTGTTTTACTTCTAACTTTTGTAAAGGACTTCAGAAGTTGTTGGGTATTGAATAAAATTTTAGTACAACTTTTCATCCTCAATCAGATGGGCAGTCAGAACGAACAATTCAGATATTGGATGATATGATACGAGCTTGTTCGAAGGATTTTTAGGGAAGTTGGGTCCAACATCTTTCTTTAGTTGAGTTTTCTTATAATAACAGTTTTCGTTCTAGTATACATATGGCACCATTTGAGGCATTATATGTGAAGCAGTGTCAAAATCTAGCTTTTTGGTATCAAGTGGGTGAAAGGAAGTTGATGGGACCAGAATTGGTAGAAGAGTTGCCAAAAAAATTTCAGCTGATACAGAAACACATTAGAACAGCTCAGAGTAGGATGAACAATTATGCGGACAACAGGAGGAAGGATCTCTCTTTTGAGGTAGGTGATCATGTCATTCTCAAAGATTCACCATGTAAAAGTGTGATGAAATTTGGTAAGAAAGGATAGTTGAGTCCAAGGTTCATTGGACCATATAAAATTTTAAAGAGAGTTGGATTAGTTTCATACCGAGTGGCTTTACCTCTGAGTTTATCTCAGTTACATAATGTTTTTCATGTTTCAATGTTAAGGAAGTACATGTTAGATCTATCTCATGTTTTGAGTCCAGAGGTAGTTTAGTTGGAAGAGAATCTATCTTATAAGGAACAACCGGTCCAGATTCTTGAACACAGGGAGAATGTATTGTGGAATAAGGTGATTCATCAAGTAAATGTTTTTTGTAAAAACCACATGATTGAAGAGGCAACATGGGAATCTAAAAATTAAATGAGGGACAAATACCCCCACTTATTCGATAAGTAAATAAATTACACGGACACAATTTTATAAAGGGGGGAAGGATGTAACATCCTAAGTAAGTAAAGAATTATGGATTTTCATATCTATGTCTATTTATGAATTATATAGTGTTTTAAAGGATTAAAATGAGAATAAATCCAATCTTAAGCATTGAATTCTCTAATATTTTTAAAAGATTGTCTTACCACCTTTTGATGGAGACCCATTTTTAAATCTATCTTTTGAAAATTTTATAAGCTATATTTGTCAAAATAAACTTATTATTTAGTATTGGGACATTAAAATTTACTTTGGATATATTTTTGGAATTTTTCTGACAATGTTCATTTTTAATGAATAGTGAAAAATACTGCATTTTACTTCAAAACTGCTCTTTCATCTAATTTAATTATATAGATATATTGTCCTTTTAATTGGTTTTGAAGTTTAATTTGAATCTATTTTCACCATTTAATCCAATTTTGGTCATTTTAATTAATTTCACTTCGTAATTGAGCATAAACAAGTGTCAATATTTTGTTAGATATTGTTTCTAAAAAACCCGCTATTTGTTTTGACAATAGGAATTATTTATAAATTAATTACTAAAATTTCTGTGTTTGGAATTCGATAAAATGTATTACATATTTGGAATCATAAGGTCCAAATTATGTAAGTAAGACTCTTTTGTTTCTGGACATTATAAATAGTAACGATGGAAATTATCTTTAATTATCGTGATTAATTAGTAATCGGGAAGTTAAGGGCAATAGAATAATATCATAATAATATTAAATGACCCCAAAATGTGTCTTAATTCTACTTGTTGTGTCATGTCAGACCATGGGATGCCTTGTGACAACATTGGGACCCCATGGAATCACTTTTGTTTGATAATGACATTTTATCTTTTTATTTTTAATGAAAGTTAAATATATCAAAAGTATGTAACACCTAAGTAAAACAATTTTAATTTTTTCTACATAAATAATCTCTTAGACTATAAATATTCCTTGGAAAGATAAAAATATTTCTTACAACATGGTATTTTGTTTTATAATTTTTAGACATTAAATAAAAAATTTATTTATGACACTATGATGATATAGTGACTACCTCATTAATGAACGATTTAAATAAAATTAAACGATAATGTAACATCTAAGACATACACTTGTCAAAAACCTATTGTATGGGTGAATTTAGATCCCTTATCACCTTACCCTGGAAATATATCATTTTGGGACCTTTAAAATATGAAAAACATTTCATAATAAAGTAAAATTTCAAGACTTTCTGAGAGTTCCCCTCCTCCCTCTTATAGAAGGCCCCCACCTCTACCCCCTTACCCACACCTATCAATCCATTGGATTGGACAAAATCTGATCATTTTATCTATCCACATCCCTCTATTCATCATATAATCATTACCTTAGGCATAAAGCTCTTCAAGAAACCATTTTGGTTCAAACCAAGGGGAGTAACCCCTTTTAAAGGTAATGTCTTCTCTTATGTTATTTTGTTTTATTTTTCTTTTCCAACCCCCTAAACTCTTTTTATTACTTTATTTTGTAACATCCAAGTATATTTAATATAATAGGATATTGTTATTATAAGTATTTTATTTACAGTTACACATGCCTCCGTCTATTGGTTAAAGAACATACTGTTTCTGTGAGTGGCGAATTAATGCCTCAGGAAACGATGATTGTTCAATATTCTATTAACAGCTTTTATAGTGGCCATTAAGATGTAAATATATTTATATATGATATATATTATGTTTATGTTTTACTTATGCTTTTGTATTTTTCATTTATGGCATACCTTTATGGTTTCCATTATGGGTAAACGCGATATCTTCATTTTAGGAAGTGCGGACTATCGCCCACTCAAAGTGATTTGAATCGTTAATGCCATATGTGGGACTTATAAAGGATAGAGTTAATTATATTATATATGATATTATAATTGAAATATAATATACCTTTATATCATTTTTATTTCATTCAATTAAATAAAAAATAGAAATGAAAGTAGCGTTCATGCGTACGTACGACTTACCGTCTCCATGAATGGTGCATTTCATTTCTTACCTCTAAATGTTATGTAATATTATAAATCAATGTATATACTGGATATATATGATATATATGATATATAAATCATGAATATAATTCTGGATATAATGGATATTCTACCACATGAACAACTTGTAATTATAAGAAGTTTAATTTTGGCTCAAGTACCAAAGATCGACAAAACGACCGTTATTAACTTAATAATTACATAATGTACATAACATGGTAATAAGTTATATGAAAGGAATAATAAACTTGAAAATTGTTTTTAAGAAAGTAGAAATTAAGTCAAGTTTATTATACAGAAGATTAACGAACGATCGAGTCAAGTAAGACACGAGGTAAGGAACTTCGTCTCAATCTCCTTTCATTGAGGCACATTTTTTTATACACAACTTTGTTTTATACGGTTTATAAACCCCTTTGACTTTTACTTTTATTAAAAATGAATCTTTTTATATGAAACTTCTTACTAAATGACAAAAGGGAATGTTTTTGTCTTACTTATGCGGCGAAAACGACTTCTCCACCGCCGTGACCATTATTTGAGTTTCGACTTCCTCTACAAGCCATAAAATTTTTTAAATGAAAAATAAATGCCATGTTTTACTTTTCTTTTATTTTGGTATTGAAAATTATTTTGATAATGTTTTGATTATACCAATGTATTTTTGATATCTTGTGATTGAAATGTGGAAATGTTATGTTTTCTTTATGCATATTTTATGTGATACAATTATGTTATGGTTCTTGGGGATTGTTTATGAAGACGGGTGGTTCCATGATAAACTAAGGGCGGATGGGCCCGTGATAGCTCTCCAATGCATTGGGTAACTCGAAGGTGTCAAACGCTACAGTTTCTCCGAAGAGATTTAGGGAACATACTGTAATGGGTATTCCAAACGTAACCATGAGGGTTACTCCCTACGTAAGAATGCTATGAATGCCTCAAGTTACCTTTATGTATTATGTTTTTCTATAAGTTATTCATAAACCTTATGATTTCATGAGATATTTTAAGGTGCTTATGTTTATGAGTAAAGTATGTTTTCAATGGTTCTTATGTATACATGGACTAAGGTTTTCTTTCTGTATTTTTACTTCCCTTACTGATCTTTTTATGCTCATCCCAAGTTTTTGAAATGTTTTCCACAAGTCAAGGGAAAGGTACATGATGTGATGTTAATGTCGAGGAAGTGTCAAGAAATAATCCATGTTTTATTTTAAATATGTTTTCATTGATGGGAAAATGAATACTGTCATTTATGTAACCACCTTGTTTAAATTTGGAATGAAATGCATGATTTATGATCTAATTCTCTAAAACTATAAACCTGAAAAGATCCTCAATGTTTATTCTTGAAATAACTCAAGATTAAGTAATTTTTAAGGATGGGGCCTTATAATGATCACCAAAACCCTTATACCAACCAATCATTTAACCCATTAAAATATTTTAATACATGATAGTTTTATAAGAAGATCCTATTCTCAAGACCATTACTTTGTTCAAATTAATCACCATATTTCATCCAATATCAATTAAGAGTGATGATGTGTTGTTCATCGCATTAGACACGGGGGTTCATCATTATTCAAGAGGGAAATGATAGAAGCTCTAGGTGGAATCAAATTTCAATATTAAGATGAGTATTCAAAAAGAAATTATTGTATTTTTTTTTCTTTTTCAATTTATCCATGGTAATCAAAATTTCACTCAAAAGAGTCAACCCCTGCAGCAAGACTTTTCTGATGACTCCCAGGCTCAAAGACATTAGGGTACCATGTGAAGACCACATACTCAAGCATCATCTCGAGTAAACTCAGTCAAAAAAAAAGTCAAATTACCACAAATAGAGAAAAAATTAATAATTCTGGGGCAGAAAAATATGTAGTGATGATCCCCAAGTGCTGAAAGCCACGCATTCGGTCATTTCATTTCACTATGTGAAAATTTCTTGTTTTTTTTATTTTATTTTTTGGTTTTTTTGGTTTTTTTGGAATACTAGAATTAAAACTAAAATTATTACCAAACCTATGCTATTTATTTGGGGGACCCCATGAACTCAAAATAATACCCCACTATCCAAAGGATGTGCATTGTGGTCTTTTTTTTATTTGGATGAAAATATAAACGATGAAATATCACATTGGACTACCACATTTTTCAAAATCTATTCTCATGAAATTATACACGGATTAAAATCAGAATCGAGGAATAATAAATTATTTGATATTCAGTTTTAAAGATTTCAAAATTTTTTATCATGTTCAAAGTTAATGGGATTTTCCCTTCCATTTACTCACATTTTTTCATAAACCATTTTTCCCCACAAAAGAAAAATAAATTATTTCATCTCCCCCCAAAATAAAATAAAATTGTCCCCATTGTTTGAAGAAAAGAAAATTTAGAAGATGTAGAGGAAGATAAGGGAAGTTGAAAAAGGAAATTGAAATATGTGAATCATGGAATGAAGTCACCTGGTGGTTGAAGTTGATGTTCTTGCTGCTCTAATTTAGTCCTTTGATATCCATGACACTTGAAGAGTTCCCTAGTGGAAAAGGAAAAAAAAACTATATATATATATATATATATATATAAAGTAAAATATAATTATATATATATAATTTATAGAATAAGGAAGCATAATAAGTTTTCGGCCAGTGGTAAGTGTGCGCCCCAATCTCTCTTCGGTCCTGGGTTCGATCCCCCACAGCTTCACCAATTGTGATAATGTTAGACCCATGACCTACGATGTGTCCCTTTTTTATTATTATTATATTTTTATTTATTTATTTCTTGTATTTTTATTTTAACCTACAAACACATAAAAATAAAATAAACTGGTGATAAATTGTCTTATTTTTAAATTTCTGGGCAAGGTATTATTCAAGGATCACACCACATGACACTGAGGAATATGGCGCTCCCCTTTTATACACATCAATACTCATAATAGAAGAAGAGGTCAACAATATAGTGTTTTTAAATATCAAAATGATTTATTAATCCTATTTAAAAAAAGGATGATTCACAAAGATGAAAACCACAGGTTGCCTCCCGTGTAACGCTTTGGTTTAATGTCACTAACTCAACTTAGACCCTTAATTATTTAAGTATTTTCTTCATCTAATGTTTGTTCTCACTAGTTTTCATTAAATTCATTTTTTTGGAATGGTTCAATGAATGGTTTGATTCTATGACCATTAAATTTAATGGTTTAACCATTGGTGAGATCTTAAATTTCTATAACCCCATTAGGTTACACCTTATGCACAATGTATGGACATGACCATATGGACCTCAAATTTCATGGGTGTAAATGAAGTTTAGAACTATACAAAAGAATAGGTTTACTCAGTACAATGTGTTTGGTTTTATGATTTCATGATTGGTAGGCTTGTACTTTAGCTTTATTGATCCTTGAGTTTTCATAAGCCTCCATCCTAATTTTCTCAAGTTCATTGAGATCTAATTTTCTTTTTGTTTGAGCCAATGAGAGGACATAATTCATTTTCCTAATTTCCAAAAAGTCCTTATGTTCAATCTCCACTGGAAAATTTCATTCTTTACCATAAAACAACCTATATGGGGACATTCCTAAAATGGCTTCATATGCAGTTCGATAGGCCCAAAGAGAATCTAAGAGTTTGTTTGACCAATCTTTCCTGGATGGATTAACAGTTTTCTCAATAATTGGTTTAATTTCTCAATTGGCTAAATTAGCTTGACCATTGGTCTGTGGGTGGTAAGAAGTGGATACTTTTTGAGAAACTCCATATTTTTTCATGAGTGATGAGAATAGACGATTGAAAAAATGAGTTCCATGATCACAAATGATAGCCCAAGGAATTCCAAATATAGAGAAAATGTTTTCCTTGAGAAATATATTGATAGTTTGATGATCATTGGATTTTTTAGGAATGGCCTCAACCCATTTGGAGACAGAATATACAACTAAAAGAATGTAAAGATATACCCTAGAGTTTTGGAAGGGACCCATGATATCAATTCCCCATTAGTCAAATATTTCAACCACTATGATGGGAGTGAGTGGAATTTGATTCCTTTTTCTGATTGACACTACATGTTGACATTTAGGAAGGCTTTGAAAAAATGTGTAGGAGCCCCTTGAGAGGGTGGGCCAGAAGACACCACACTAAAGAACTTTAGTAGAAGTTTTCTTAGAGGAAAAGTGACCTCTACATGCCTCACTATGACAAAATTTAAGGATGGACTCTTGTTCCGATTATGGGCCACACCTTCTAATGGCTTGGTAAGGGTAGAAGTTATAGAGGTATGGATCATCAAACTCATAATTCCTAACGTCAGAAAGGAATTTCCTTCGAGCTTGAGTCCCTAAGAATTTTGGAATTACTCCTGTAACTAAGAAGTTGGCGATGTTATCATACCAAGGGCAGTCAATCACAAAGTATAGGTGTTCATCAGGAAATGAAACAGACACAGAAAGGTTATTTGAGTTGTCTTTGAATTCCATCCTAGAGAGGTGATTAGCTATAACATTTTCAACACCCTTTTCTTCCTTAATTGTGAGGTAAAATTCTTATAAGATAACGACCCACCTAATTAGTCTAGCCTTAGCATGTTAGTTTTAGAAAAGGTATTTTAGTGTAGAATGGTTAGTGAACACATTGATGGGGGATCCTAAGAGGTAGTACCTAAACTTTTCTAAGGAAAACACAACAACAAGTAACTCCTTACCATTGGTGGTGTAGTTGATTTGGGAGTCATTTAGGGATTTTCTTGCATAAGCAATGACATAAGGAGTTTTATCACAACATTTTCCTAACAAAAATCTTATAGAAAAGTCACTAAAATCATACATGTGTTCAAAAGTAAGGCTCCAATTTAGATATTTCATAATGGGAGGAGATGTGAGAGAATATTTGAGGGTTGATAATGAACCCTCACAACTTTCTGTCCAAAACAAAGGATGCATCCTTTACTAGGAGAGCACAAAGGGGATGTGAGATTGAACTAAATTCCTTGATGAATCTTCTATAGAAACCAGAATTTCCTAAGAAATACCACACTTTCTTAACTGTTCTGGGTGATTAAAGGTGACGAATGATGTCAACCTTTGCTTTATCAGCTTCAATTACCCTACCCGAGACTATATGACCAAAGACTAATCCCTGTTTAACCATGAAATGTAATTTCTTCCAGTTTAAGACCAGATTCGTTTCTTCACATCTATAGAAAACTTTCTCCACATTACTAAGACATCCCCCAAATGTATCCCCAAAGATAGGGAAGTCATCTAGGAAGACCTCAAGAAAATCCCCTACCATGTCTGAGAATATTATCATCATGCATAACTAGAAAGTTCTATGGGTATTTCATAACCCAAAGGGCATGCATTTAAAAGGAAATGTGCCGAATAGACATGTGGATGTAGTATTCCCTTGATCCTCTAGGGAGAACTAAATTTGATTATACCCCGAGTACCCATATAAGAAACAGTAGAAGGCATGACCCGCTACACTCTCAAGGACTTAGTTAATGAATGGTAAGGGGAAATGGTCCTTCTTGGTGAATGAGTTTAGCTTCCTGTAGTCAATGCAGAATCTCTAGCAACTACTCACGCTAATTGGAAGAATCTATCCATCCTTATTGGTTATCACTATGATTCCTACCTTTTTGGGAACCACATTGATTGGGCTCACCCACTCACTCTCATCTATGGGATAGATGATACCAGCTTTTAACAATTTTAGAAGTTCCTTCCTTACTACCTCCATGAGATTAGGACTGAGACTCTGTTGAGGTTGACGACATGAATTTGAATTAGATTCTAGAATAATCCTATGAGTTCCGATTAGTGGGCTAATCCCAGGAATATCAGATAGGGTCGAACCAATGGATTTATTTTGTTTCCTAAGGACATCAAGAATCATCCTCTCATGACTAGCTTCATGAGAAGATGAAATGACAATAGGATGTGTTTGATTGTCCCCCAGGAAGGCATACTTTAGTGAAATGGGATTTTTCTTCAATTCAAGATCAAGTTGGTTCAGAATTTTAGTAAAATACCGGGACATTAGATCAAGATCAATTTTGTTTCCTAGAGTTTTAGATATGATTGATTCCCCACATGTATAATTTTTAGCTACTAGATTGGTTTGATCAGGTTTAGGGAAGGAAGTTGGAGTGGTCTCCATGAAGGTGGTTTCGTGAAAGGTTTCATTGATTTTTGTACCTAAGACTTCATCATAAGAGCAATTTGAAAAGGATTCAAGCCAAGGAGATAAACTTCCTTCTTTTGAACTAAAAAAATCAATATCATCCTAACTTCAACATCCATCAAATATTCCATGATGTTCAATGGGTTCATTATCATTGCTTCCTATCATGTTTACTTCAAGAATGTCATTGTCATCCCATATTTGTGAGCTTCCATTATAGATGTTTAAGTCTAGACTCATGTTTTTAATGATTATGGTCATGTTCCCATTTTAGACTTGAATAATAGAGTTGATTGTTGAAATGAAGGGATGACCAAGGATGATTGGGGTTCGTTTCTTGTTACATAAGTTTGGATGGTTGTCAAAGACAATGAATTCAGTAGGGTATATGAAGTTTTCAACCTTTACCATAACTTCCTTTAAAACACCCTTGGGAACCATAATGCTATGATCAGTATGTTTAAGTGTGAAAGATGTGGGTTGGAGTTATTATAGGTCTAACTACCAGTACACAGTATAGGGTATGAGATTTACACTAACACCTAGGTCACACAAGGCCTTGACAACTTTTCTATCTCCTTGTTCAAAATTGATGTAAGGGAAACACATGTCTTTCAACTTAGGAGGAATGGTCCCTTGAATGGTGGTACTCACATTATCAGCCAAAAATACTTAGTTTATATGTGAAAATTTTCTTTTAAATTTGAAGAGGTCCTTAAGGTATTTTGATTATGAATGAATGGTTTTAATGGCATCGAGAAGTGGATTGTTAAACTTGACTTGTGAGAAGATTTATCTTAATGTTTCAATCAATCCAGTCTTGGTTTTCCCCCTCATGCCTTGAAGAAATGGTGCAGGTTATGTGGTTTTTTGTTGAAGAGATTTTTGTTGAAAATGCTATCATGTTTTTCAGTTTGATCATTTAGTTAATTTGAATTTTTATCCATGTTTGAATCTACTAATGGGTATAGAATTAGTTGTTCAGGTTTCACAATTGATTTCCAACTTCTTCAAATAGTCACAGCCTTCAGTTTTTCATGATTTTTTTGAGTGCAACATGACTCTCCCATTAAATTTGAGGATAGTACCACCTGAGTAGGAATGGGTGCCCTTCCAGTTTTGAAGGTTTGAAGATCTTTTTTAAGGGAAGGGACCTCCAAGTTCATCCCTTCCATTTGATTGCATAGTTGTTCTAGTTGGCTTTGTGGAACAGTTTGGGTCAGTGCTTGAGAAGATTGTTTTATACCAGGGGGATATTTTGGATATGGGATGGTTTGTTGAAAATAGAATGGTGGATATTGGTATTGGATAGGTTGGGTTTGGAACTAGTTATGGGTTTGGTAGTTCTGATGGGGGTAAGGATTTTGGCCCTGTGGTTGGCTAGGTTGTTGGTTATCTTTATAGCAGAAGCCTGGGTGCTCATTATACCTTGGGTTGAAGGTGTTTTGGTATTGAGGATTTTGAAAGATCAAGGCATTTACTTCCACTGAGGGTCCTCCTAAAAGAACAACCTTTTTGGGTGGAATGGTTGGGTAGTTTTCTATCATATGGTCATGTTTGTCGCAAATTGTTCAAATAGAATCGACAGTTTGGATTTCATTGACATTCCTAAGGTCCATGTCTTCAACCTTCCTAGAGAGTGTTGTGAGTTTAGACCTAAGACTTTCATCTTCTCTAAGTGTTTGAATTCTAGTAGTTCTATCAAGATTTGCAGAATATGGTGATGTTCCCCATTTTTTGTTTTGTTCAACAAGGTTTTCTAGATACTCGTAAGTCTCATTTCGGGCTTTGTTTTAAAAGGTTCCCTTACACATCTTGTCAATGATTTTTTTGTTCCCCGGACCCACCCCTTCATAGAAAATTCTCACATGTTCCAGAATAGAAAAACCATGGTGTGGAACCATGTTTAGAGTGTCTTTGAACCTCTCCCAAGTTTCATATAATGACTCTCCCTCTTTTTCAAAAATGTTTTGGATTCTATTTTTATGTGTAATATTTTTGTGGTAGGGAAAGTATTTTTTGTATAATTATCATTGTAATTGGTCCCAATAGTTGATGGATGATGGTCTCAAATTGTTTAGCCAATTTTAGCTCGGTCCTTTAATGAAAAAGGAAATAGACTCATCTTAGTTGATTCTAGTTCTTGTGGGGGACACATGGTTTCTACAATGTCATTGAACTCTTTAATGCGAAGGTATGACATCTCAGACTCCATTCCATGGAATGCGGGAAGGTGGTTCAGGACATGGGATTTAAATATGTAGTTGGAATATCTTAGGAAATTTTATCTAATTCATGAGGGAGGATTGGTACAGGAAGGTGTGAGGTAGTCATTCCTGGTTTGATCGACTACATTACCCATGTTTAGGGCTTCCTCCTTTGGATTTCCATTTTGGTTTCCACCCGGGTTTATGAGTTGGTGTCTTTGAAGACCATCCATTAAAATGGGATCAATTTTTAGCTATGGAGTATCAAGAAGTTTAGGATCTTATTTAAACAATCCCATAGGTTTACTTGACTCCCCAACCCTAGGACTTTCCATCCTAACTAGAAGGTTTGATTGATCGCGGGTGTAGGCAGATATGTGCCAAAAGAAAAAAAAGATAAAGGGAAAATATAATAGATCTTGGTTGAGAATAGAAGAAATAGAGGAGAATAGAATGGGTGTTGATATGACTTACTTGGGTCCCTATCAACGGCACCAAAATTTGATTCACGCTCAAATTTACCTAAGTGAAGAAGGTAGAATAGTCCTAGTAGTCTAGCTTGGGTTGTCGAATCCTCAGAGACCTAAGAAGTAACCTATTGACACGTACATTCTAGAAATCATTTTTGGAAATGAAGTGGCCAAATTGTCTTGATTTAATATGGTTTTAAATGAATTATTATAGACTTAAGTGAATTCAATTTAAAATAATGAGTTGATCCAAGGTTACCACTTGGGGTGGATTGGATGTATTCCCTTTTCAATTATTTCATTTTTTTATATTTTAGATGAGTTAATTTAAGGTGATCAAAAAACATCAGCACTTACTAAATTTATACCAAGAAACTATAATAAAAATCACATATATACTTGGAGGATAAAATTTATGATCACTCCAGGGTAAAGGTTCGTATTAGGACATGAAGTATGTGGCCTTAAAATTCTACAAGGACGAAGAAGTTTTAAAATCATCAAATATAAATCTCAATTAAAAGAAGTTATTATACATTAATGGGGTGATAAATAACATCCAATACACCCCATTTCTTCTCCCTTGTATCAAACCATAAGTGGGTTAACCCTCTATTGATTCTATGGTTTCAATGGAAGTGGGAAGTATACTCCTGGGGGAGGAAATGGAGAAGTAAAAAATGATGAAATAATGATCACTACACCATTGTGTGATAATTTCACAAGGTTTGGTGTGAATAAATTCACACCTTGAACCAACGGTATCAACGTGATATTATGAAAAAAATAATAAAATGAGAAGAATAACTTTTATTAGGAAACTAAAGTGAATTAAACAACTTACTTGTGAAAGACAAACTTGAGACAACAAAATCGCAGCATAACATTACAATGAAAGGAAGGTCAAAAGATGATAAACTCCTCCACCACCACTACCTTAAATAGGTATTTGAAATGTATTGGGTCGAGCTACCAATAGTAAAAAGGATCCCACTTGAGTATGGTAGGCCTAGGGTGGTGGTAAGTAAGGGAGAAGACACTTTTCCACCCTTGAACCGAAGTTCAGCCATCTTTCTTCCACCGAACAGAGGCGCCTGGAAGACCTTATAGATGGCCGAATTGGAGTGGGCCATAGAAGACTCAAATGAATCTCCGGATGTCCCCTATATCTCGGTAAAATTTCAGAAAAATTCATATGTTTTTTCTATTATATGGTTAAATTTGTGGGCTGAGTTTTGGAGCCTCAGAATCTGGCCCAAAATTTTATCTCCAAATTGGGCCACGTTAATAACCACCATGGAGATCGAATTAGCACTGAATCCTGAAAATTGATTTGTTCCTATATATGTCTTCTAACATACCAAGAATTTATATATTCATTGGGCCGGTATGTTGGGCCCTACATTCTCATCAGTGGGATGGTGTCCAATCTACCTTCTCCAGAATTGTTTGCATGAAATCCAATTTTGGTGGACTTCCAATATGAATCTTCCTACACTTCTTAAGTACGAATTGTTCCCAATATAATTTGAAACCTGAAAATTAAATATGAAATTAGAATCAAGAACATTGGGTATGGTAAATGATGTTAAAAAATGTACCACATAATAGTGGATTTTAAGAAGGAATTACAATCATAATCTGAAATTATTTTCAAAGTGTAAAATGCACTAAAATGGTGTTTATGAATAATAAAGAACATGAATAATATATATATAAACAATAAATATTAGCCTCATTTAGTGTCTAATCAACACTCTAATAGAGAAACCTGGTAAATGAATCCCCATATATAAGAACAAATTATTTGGATTTCAATCTGTCCTAATAAAACTTTGGGAAAATACTAGAACTAAACCACAAGGTGACATTCCCAAACCACCCCTGGAGACCTATGGTTAATTACGGTGAGAGCTATCTACACAATCCAATCCATATTTTTTTTTCAAATAACACTTTTAAGGGTAAGTGTGACCTAGTTACAAATCCAAAGGGAAACTCCACAGGGAGTAGGGTAATAGAAGTAAGTAGTTAAAAAACAAAAAATAATTATAGCAAGAACTTAGAAAACATGATAACTATCAAAGAACCAATATATGAAACTCTTTAATCCCTAAGGATTAACTGCTTCAACAACTAAGTGGTGCCATACCCTTACTCTAATCTCGATGAAGATAATCTAAAAATAACTGAAGCCACAAGTTGGTTGTGAGATAAATCACATTATGGTCTCTCCATAGATTCCATAATATTATTCTAATATTTAATTAACTATTATATGTTTCAATTTTTTATCAAATGGTATGGATGATCAAAGTATTATTTAATCAATTCATTCTTCACATTTCAAATTATGGAAATAATTTTAAACAAATGGGTTCATAAACAATTTATATAAAACATTTTTATATAAATTCATTAGGAAAGTAATACAGTTTACAAAAATATTTACATATTTAAATATCATATATAAAAAAAGTGACCATCACAGTCATCTTCCAAAAGGTATGATAGTTCCTGGATACAATATCCTCACACACTCAAAGGTTATCATAGAAATATTTGTGTATATAGGTCCCTCTATCTTTGGACAAAGGTTAGTCGCAACCATCAATCGTAGATGTGACTTGCTGTAGTAGGTTTGTTTTAGTTGTAAAGAATCAAAAGTGTGATATCCCAATAACTCAAAAACTACCTAGGCATTCATGTGATCTAGTACATCCAATGATAGAAAATTTATTTTAAAACTATTTGAAAATACAATTCAACCCATTCCCCCATTCCAAAAGATCCATTTTTCCCATTTAAAAAATAAAAATGGGGTTTTAATCAAATCATTCCTTTTCCAAGATAAAACCTCTGAGATTATATCAAACCTTTTCAATACTTTATCTAAAATAGAAATTTTAATTCCATTCCATCAAATAATCTTCATAATTTAAATTCATCAATTTAAATTCCATAAATTTCCATCAATTTGTCAAACATACCCCAATTCAAAGGAATTGGGTGTTTTCTACAATTTCATTCCAAAATAAAATTTCACATTAAAATCACCCAATTTAATATAATTGGGTTTTAAATATACCCATTGAATTCATTTCTTGTAGTTTATTTTAAATTAAAAAAAATGGATTCTAAATCATGAAATTCTTGGTTAATAAAATTTGGGCAACATAATGGAACCACATATCTTTCTTAGGGAAACGAAATCTCACAATAGAACACATCAATAATTTTAAAGGCATAGAAAATCAAGGAACTCAACATAAAACCATGATTTGAAAACATAGAATTTAGATTCATTAATCCCTAGATGTTTAATCAAACACCATAGAAGGTGAGAGAAAAAGATGAAGAGACGTAGAGAATGATTACTCGGTGAGTCACATCACAACCACAATGACAATCATTAACTGATACAAACAACAAAATGGGTTTTTAGAGAAACAACATTTCATTGGAATAAATCATTTTTTGAGATAAATGAAAACATGGGAGAATGAAAAGGGAAATCATCTAGGACATTCTTTCTGAAACAACTATCAGTATTTTACATGATGTGTAATATAACTACAAGTCATCTAATTGATAATTAACATAATCACTGACAAAACCATTCCCTATTGATAAAATCAAATTTATTATTATTTTAGAATATAGAAATATTGTAACTGTATTAGACAGATTAGAAATCCCTAGAAGGAAAAAAAGATGATTTAATGTGGACAATCCTAAAAATAATTGTCATCACCATTATAAGTATCCTTCAATTCCTTCCCCTCTCTACATAGTCAACAAAAAATGAAAACCATGATAATTTTTAAAATGTATATATATAAAGGTAAATAGGACATTATAACCAAGTGTTCCGATAAATCCTATGTTAATATATATACAAGACACTCAACTACATAAATAGAAATATTTTGGATCAAAAATATTTTGATTCATACAAGTTGATACCATAAAAGATACCTCTTGTGGTGAAAAACACACTAAGGCTTCCTGTGTCTCTTTACTAATGCACCCAAGGTTCCCAATTTCATCTTTTAAAACTCCAATTCACAAACATTATGAACCCTCCATAAAACATTTTCAATTAAAATTCAATCAACTATTGAGTTTAAAAAATGATTTCTAAATTAAGAAAATCAATTTTCAAAAAAACCAGTTTTTAAATATATTCTTTTACAATAAATCATTTGAAAAAATGTATCACTTATAACTAAATTAATAAATAATATGAAATAATCATGAAAAAATTGAAATTCATCAAATTAACCTATTTTATAGAAAACCTATCTCAACATAGTAGAAACTTAGTTTCATTTGATAACAGAGATGTGAAACCAAGAGAACGACTTCCCCAAGATAAGAAATGCCAATAAAATGAAAAGATCGATAGAAAATGATAAATAATATCAAAATTTCATCCAAACCATAGATAAAACTAAAACATAAGAATAATAAAACTATCACATCCCTAGAGACATATAAACCCACAACAACGGTGATCAATCACAGAATAAATCAATCTGAACGGAGAGGAATCACCCAAAATCACCAAGAGAGGACTCTCAGTTTAGAGAGGATGGATGAAAAAATAATTAATGAATCATACCACTCATATGAAACCGTAAAAACAAAAACAATGACCTTTATATGAAATGAAACTCATTTACATGTCGTGAAATTTTTCGGGTATGTATAATCGAAAAAACACTGTTTCTATTTAATTTAAAACAAAATTGTCCCCTTACAGAGTGTGTACTAGATACATATTGTGTATACAATTCATGATGTGTATTTTGTTCATGGTTTCGATACATAAACCATTACATGGAACCCGTGTTCTCATCGAGTAGTAGAAACTGTCGTTTTCTATAGAAAATTCTAAAAAATCCTTGACTCTGCCATTATAGGTATCCTCCCAATTCCCTGTCCATCATTCCACATCCAATGAAAAATGAAAACTCAAAAAAGGGTATAAACATATATAATTTTAAATGTAACAAGGCATTAAAGGTTCTCTATAATTTTTAAACACATTAAAATCTCTATCTTCTCATCAAAAATAATGATTAATTCCAACTTAGACACAATTTTGAAACCCCTAATAGAGGAAAAAATAGACCACCAAGAATGATATAGACATGCTTATCATACTATATATTTAGTATTGAAAAATATTATGGAATAAAAAACTTCCCACAACAACCATAATGTCATCCACTCTCTCAGTATGATGCACAATAGACCTAAAATTAACTTTAAGAGAATATTTTTTGGGTTACAATTATCTAAATCTATTTTTTGAACAACGATAATAATTGGATTCTCACACCAAGATCACATAATAAATTCATCATACCTCTATTTCATAATTTAATTTTTTTGAATTAACTACCTTGGTCTTGAATATTATAAGGTTTTTTTTCTAAAGCAAAACACTCTACACCTTATTTGATCATATTATAGAAAACTCATCACAACTCTTTTTTAGAACCAATTTGTTATGGATTTTAAATATTATATAATTTGGACCAAATATTATATGAATGGAATGTTCACTTGAATTTATTTAAACAATCCAAGAAACTATATATGTTTGGTTTCATTATTTATTAGTTTTAATCTTTGTGGGAATTTGATAAGTGGTAAAAGGTTTTTCAAAATAGTTAGTGTTCCCTCGTACTCATCTTTAATTTTTAACACTTCTCTTTTTTAATATTCTTTTGAATACTTAATTTTAATTTTCAGTTAATGTAATGTAAATTTACACCTTGTTCACTATTATTTCTAGTTTTCATTTACAGATTCATTCCAGAATTCATCGTGGACTTACCATGGATTTTCAAAAGAATTTTCATATATTTTAATCCTACTTATAATGGTGAAAACCATAACTATCTCCCTATACATATTTTTTGTAACACTAGGATTATCCCTTTTATCCCTTAAAGTCATTTTTTCCTTTTGACTCATTTTCAACTCCATATTATGATTTTTTTAAAACATTTCATCCATTTATCAATTTATTGTACACAATTATGATTCAGTTTTTAAAAAATTTATCATATCAACTCTTATTTATCCGCCTAAGAAACAGAATATTAAATCCCACTTTGAATTTGAAATTGTTGTCCAAGATTATTTTAGAATTGATTGGTTGTTGGTTTCATAAAAACCACTTGGTATTTCTAAGATAAATTTGGGTTACTCCTATAACTAGGATTGAAAATTTTAGGGAAAGGATAAAAAATAACATACTTTCTACCCACTTAGCCAGTAAAATTTTCATTTATATTTGAATGTGTGGTAATATCAATGTTTTTATAGTAGGATTCTAAATATATGTACCTCCCCAAATATGGTCCTTATTCCCTCTGTGTTTTTATCTAGTTATGATATGTAACATGACTCATATTTTGATTGGAATTACAAGGTATAATTATCCGAAGTACTTTTTAAATTTTTCCCAATGTATAATTTTTTCCAACATAAAAATATTTTTACATTTTATTATTCTATTCCATTATCCTATTACTATATTTTTATTTGGTATTCAAGGAATGTGTGTTTTAAATTTCCATTTGTTAGATCTCAAATTTTTTTGGAGTATAATTTCATGATGTTTCAATAAGAATGTATAGGATTTTAACTTATTTGTAATGGCTAGGTGCTTCACTGGGAACCATTCCCCATGCATGAACTCTGCACATACATCTATTAGTCATGTGGTAATTCCATTTTTCACCCACAAGCCTGCACCTCTGGATCCTTGGCATGTACTTTCATCCCATATGTCTTCATTTCACGCATTGTTTCCCGAGTCATTTTGTATGGTTACCCAAAAGGTATATACACACATGCCTCCTTTGACCTATAAATGGAGCCCCTTGACCTCCAATTTGTTATAGGGTTTTACTAAGATCCAATATATTCCTCAATGATGGAATAAGTGAATCATGAGTGTATGTAAACATGGGAAATATTTCTAAACTCTCCCTTATGGGACCTTTCAATTAACATCCTTGGAAAAGTATTGCAAATTGTTGTTATTTTTTTCAAATGATGGTTATAAAACAAAAAGACTTCCAAAAATAGTACATAATACAATCTTCCTTAAAGGATAGGGTAAATGAACCCTTTCAAGAAATCTTACCAAATAGGAAGTGAACAGATATATACCACCCATGTTTCTCCTCAATGGAACCATGAAAAGATATCTAAAGAGACACTAAGGTTCCCATTCACCCAAACCTCCCCTAATATAGAGTTACTACATAATTTAAAAGGATCACTAGGGTTCCTATTTACCCAAGATACCCTTTTATGGTTATTAAAATCCTTTAAATATAGTCAAATGTAGTGCCTAATCTACCCCATACAATGATGTCGTGACAAACCAATATGTGTCCAACTTAGGTTCCCCATTCACCTAAGACACCTACATGGGATAAAAATTATCCTTTTTTATTAAAGGATTTAGTGACATAGATTGAATCCTTTTGACAAGGTTCATCGATCAGGATTTCTAACTTAATAAAGCATATGTCTTGGATACCCAATATACCTGACTAGGTTATTTTCAATTTTCATATAGCCCTTATGAGAAAATATTCCATTGATAATGGTTTCCCATTGGTCATTCCCACAAACTATTAGGGTAATTGAGGTACAATAAATCATGTAACCCCTTGATTATAAGGATACCACTTCCCAAGGAACCTATTTTACTTTTCATAGCCATGATTCCCTTATCTATTTAAAGAGATAATGTTGCTGATTCATTGTAACTCAAAAGTTTTTCCCATTGTTTTTCACTTTCCATGTATATATTCATACCTCCTCCCACATCATCACTGATTTGAAAATAATGTTCAACAAATAGAATATGATTATATATTAAAAACCATTTACCTGTACCGATATCATCCTAGAACAAAATTGCTTTGGGCCTCAAACCATGTAAAAGCCTCATGTTTTCTTCACCCAAATCACATGTCAGGGTAAATTTTTTTTTACCACTCATGCATAAACAATAAATAAAACCATTATCAATCACTCACATATTTAGGTCATCATTTTATGAAATTAAATAGAAAGACATAATAATCCATTCTATATGAATTTAAACCACTTTAAATTAGTCATAATACTATGAAATTAAACTGTACACCTTATTTGTTTTAACTACCTGAAATTAAGAAGAAACGAACCAGGCTCCTAAATGCATGACTGTAAATGTCACAACACTTGGTAAATGACCTTAATTGCCACCATATTTTTTCCTATAACATGAAATTAAATGTTATGTTATGACTCATTACATTTAAATAAATAATGTGTGTTTTGATTCCATTTACCTGGATATCTAGTATGGACCTCTCACGATAAAAATCCCAAATCCAAAATAGCTTATACCTCCATAGATGCTGGTAATTTCTTGAGTCCCAAACTATAAATCCTCAATTATATAATAATTAATCTATTAGTAGTGATAGAGAACATATTATAAAAAAAAATTCTCATTAATTCATTATTTCAATCAAACACTTTCATTTAAAGGGTAACTGATATTTTTTTGGGGAATTATTTCTATAACATGACATAAATCTATAAGAGATATTCAACATTATTTAGTGTTTGGATCATGAGAAACTGATTCTAGTTGTTTATCTCTAAGAAGGAAAATCAGATTAGTGGTGGAATATAATCATGAATATGAGGTAGAATGCTAAGATTGAATCCATGGTTTTGGATGAGTTAAAGAACATATTGATCAATAGATACTTTCCTCAAATCCCTCATATAAAGATGGAGAAAGAGTTCCATGTGTTGATGAAAGTGGATGATGAATCTATTGGTAGCTATAAGGCCAATTTCATGAGACTTGTGAGGTATGATTTAGGAATTATAATCCAAACTAAAATTAAAGTTTATAGGTTCTTTAGTGGTTTAAATCCATGTCTCCAATGGGAGTTGGATATAAGATATATTTTTAGCCGTGGACATATTATTTGTTTTGTAATCATGGTTTAAATGAAAGTAGGTGTCACGTATCAATCTCATGGAATTGACAAGAAATGAATATGGAGTTTAAAGGAAACTCTAATAACTATGGAGAAAATAAGATTAACTTTCCTTTATCCTCCAAATGTAGGAAGAAACATGAGGTAAATTTTATTAATGGGTATAATAAATGTTTTAAGTGAAAAAAAGAAGGTCACTAGGTGATTGATTGCTAAAATGGTTGGATGATGTTAGCTCAAAACACTGATGGATAAAATTCTGCATAGAATACACCCCTTATGATTCATTGCTATATGTGTAAGGAGAATGAACATTGTGCTAAATAATGGTCAAACACAAGGGATGGTGATGATGATCAAATTCATCAACCTCTTAAGCTGATGGAAAAGGGGAAATATCATGAAATTTCTATATCTGGTGATGGGTGTGATAATTATGTAATAAAATTTACACTTAGTATCCACTCTAGAAATACTATTGTCAAATTACATTCTGGATATACCCAATCTTTCATATCTGAAGAATTTTCTAAGGGTATAATGATTCCACAAAAATAATAATATTGGTAATTAGTAGTGAAAATTCATAATGGTATGATGATTTCATTTCTTGTATATGATACCTCTATGGTTAAAGTTTGTGGGAATGCACTTCTTACAAATCATGTCATTATTTTTATGGTAGAATTTAATGTCATCTTAGGCTTTGATTATATTTCTCTTCACAAATACCAAATCAATTTTCAATGAAGGGAAGTTACTTTTTATATTTCAAACCCTCCTATGATCATTCATCAATGTGATAGAATGTATGAACTTCATTTGGAGATTTCATCTACTGTATGGGTCTTAATCTCAATTAAAAAGGGTGGATTATCTGAAATGGTTGGGGAGAAAATTGAAATTGATGATTTGCATGTTGTTATGAATTTTGTGGATGTATTTCAAGAAGAGTATCATATTCTTCCAAAAAAATGTGAATTAGAGTTCTCAATTGAACTTATACCTGGTTCCACACCAATTTTGATGAATCTTTATATTATAGACCTGATTGAGTAGCATGAATTTAAGAAAAAACTCCCAGAAAACATTGACAAGGGATTCATTCAGCCATGTGTGTCATCTTGGGGTGTACTAGTTCTTTTTTTGAAAAACAATATGGATCAATGAAACTCTTCATTGATTATTCAGAGTTGTACAAGATCAAAATCAAGAAAAAGTATTCACTTCCCAATATTGATGACTTGTTTGAACAACTACATCAAGATCAATACTTTTATTAGATTTAACTTCATTTTAGATATCATCATTTGTGGTTTAAGAGGTCAGATATACCCAAGAAGCCATTCTGTACATGGTATGGTCACTACGAATATATTGTGATGCCTTTTAGTATCACAAATTTTCCTACTATATTCATGGATTTAATGAATAGAGTCTATATAGATTACGTCAACCATTTTGTTATATTATTTATAGATGGTATTATTAACTATTAAAAAAATCAAGGAAGAGCATTAAGAACACATGATAATTGTAATGAAGACCCTAAGAATGTAGAAGTTATATTCAAAATTTAAAAACTGTAAATTTTAGAAGAAAAAGTTTTCATTTTTGGGTCACATAATATTAAGATATGGTATAGTAGTATATCCATAAATGAAAGAGGCTATTGAAATGTGGACGAGACCAACCACGATGACTGAGATCTGTAGTTTTCTTGGTTTGAATTGATACTATAGACGGTTTGTAGGGAATTTCGCATGAATATCTAACCCAATGACCAAGTTGACTCAGAAGGGTGTTATGTTTCTCTAGATAGATGAATGTGAGGAAAATTTCAAGGACATGAAGATAAGGTTGGTCAGTTCACATATTCTTACATTACTATGTAGTGGACAAGGGTTTTTCATCTATAGTGATGCATCCAATAAGGGACTGGGATGTTTTCTTATACGAAATAACATGGTTATAGCCTATACATGTAGAGAGTTGATGATTCATGATAAAACTAACCCAAATCATGATTTGGAGTTAATAATGGTAATTTTTTCATTAAATATTTTGAGTAGTTATCTTTGTGTGGAAAACTATGATATATATAACGATCTTAAAATTCTGAAATATATATTCACATAGAAGGAGTTGAACATGCACTAGATAAGATGGTTAGAGATGATAAAGGATTATGATTCCTCAATACATTACCAATTTGAGAAAGAGAACAAGGTGGATGATTTTTGAGTCATAAGGATCATTCTAGCTTATCCATGATGAGGATCACAAAAGATCAAATATTTAAAGATTTTCAAAGGAGGGATCAAGAAATCCTGAAGGAAGGGGGGAAATATTATCTTTCCCAAATTATTTTTCAACCATTATTCCATGTGAATATTAAATAGAAATAAAATTAATATTAAGAGCTAAAAAAGAAGGAAACAAATTTATATGTTTATCCTTGATAAGGAAGGAATGATATGGTTCGACAACCACGTTTGTGTTCCTTCCATCCCAAATTTGAAGAAGGAACAATTACAGGAAGCTCATATTTCTTCATTGAAACAACCTAGGTATTTATAGAATAGTAATTTTTATATATATTAACATTTATGAATAATATATTAGTTTTAAGTTAAAGGGGACTCTTTGTCCGACATCATACTCGATATGCAACAACTAGTTTCTCTGAAATCTTACATTGCACACAACATTGAGTTATACTAAAAAATAATGTAATAATATTATTATTTTAAATGGTGGTTAAAGCCTTGTCCTTATATTGGTGGTAATTAATAGAATTAACTATGTTATTATTTTACATATTTTCTAAATATTTTAACATTTATCTAATAAATTTTAGAGGCTTAAAATGAGAATGATTTGAATTTTAAGAATAAAATAATCTAATATTTTTAAAAGGTTGGTTTACCACCTTTTGACGAATAAACCTTTTTAAAAAATATTTTTTTCACTTTTATTTGTTATATTTGACAAAATAAAATTCTTATATATAATCTAAACACCAAAATTTACTTTGGATAAATTTTTGGTAATATCCGTATAAAGTACATTTTTTAATGAATACTTAAAAACCGTATTTTATGTGAAATCATCCATTACATATAATTTATTTATATTGTTATATTGTAATTTTAATTGATTTTAATGTTAAATTGGATTATATTTTTAACATTTAATATAATTTTGTTAATTCGATGCGATTTCACATTAAAATTGTACAAAAACACATCTTAATATTTTGATAGTTTTTACTTCTTAAAAACATGCTTTCTCGTTTAGACAATGAGAATTAAATTTAAATTAATTTCTACCAATTCTGTGTTTTTAATTTGGAAAAATGATTTTCATATTTTGAATCAGAATGTTCAATTTTTGTAAATTGTTACCTTTTATTTTTTCACATTTTGAATAGTGACTTCAGTAATTTTTTTTATTTTCCACGGTAAAAGGGTAAATTTTGTAAATTAGGGTAAAAAATAATATTATAATAATATAAAACTACCCCAAAACGTATCGTAATTTAATTTGATGAGATATTTACGACCATGGAAATCATTGGGTTGATTTTAGGATCCCATGTATCCACATGGTTGTGATAACGACATGTTATAAAAATTAATTTAAAGTAAAGGGAAATATAACATAAACATGTATCTTTTACTAAAACAATTTAAATATATGGTTATATAAGTTATCTATTTTACAATAAATAGTCATTAGAAAAATTAAAATATTTCCTACATTGAGGTTTTTTATTTATAATTTTTATAAATTAAATAAATAAATTTATTTATGACCCAATGATGATGTTGTGATTACCTTGTTAATGAACGACTCAAATAAATGATATTATAAATAAAAAATAAATGTAATTTGAACATTCTGAGGCTATAAAAAAATTTAGGTATGCTTTTGACTTTTAATATTTGTTTTAATTCCTTTGGTTCAAATTAATCAAGTTTTTATGAATTTAACAAAAACCAATTAGTAAATAGTGTCAACGTTGACATAAATGTGTTTTTAAAACAAATACTATTTTATTAAATGATATAATAGTCCTAAAAATATGATATTCATAAAAATTACTTATATAGTGTTAAAAATTTCATTAATGATACACTTGTGGTTTTGTTGGAATTTTATAGTAACTATAGTAACATTATATTATGAAATTGAAGAATCCATGGTAAGAGTAATGTTTTAAAATAAGGGTTAATGCTAAATGATAAGGTTTATTTTATGAACTAAACTTGTTTTAAACCTATTGGTTGAGATTATTTAGACCCACTATCATCATATCCTCTAAATACACCACTTTGGGACTATTATAATTCTAAATTAAATTTATAATAAAATAATATTTCAAGAAATTCCAAAAGTACCCCTCCTCCCTCATGTAAAAGGTCACCACCTCTACCCTCTTACTAACACCCCTCAAGCCCATTGGATCATAAAAATTATTCCCAAATAATCTCCCCACATCCCTCCATTACCCCATAAATCATTATATTTGGAATAAGTTTCAAGAAATCCTTTTGGATCAAATCAAAAAGGAGGTACCCGTTTCAGAGGTAACGTCTTCTCTCATGTTCCTTTCTTTTATTTTCCTTCTTCACTCCCTATGCTCTTATTATTCTATGATTAAATAAAAAAAGTATTCTCAATATTCTAGTTTGTTGTTATGATAATTATTCTAACTACACTTACACACACCTCCATCTAATGGATACGAACATACTATTTCTTTGTATGGTATATTGCTCGCTCAAAAAATGATTATTGTTCAATTTTCTCTTGCCACATCTCATGGTGGCCATTATGAAGAAACTGTATTTATATATGATATATTCTATATTTATTTATTTATTCTATTCTTCTGTAATTTTTATTTACCACATCCTTTTATGCTTTCCATAATATTTAAATACTATAATTTGATTTGAGGAAGTGTAGACTACAACCCACTCAATGTGATATGACTTGTTCATGCTATACATGGAACACATAAAGGATGGAATTTATGAACTTATAAAACATATATAAAATATAAATTATAAAGTAATTATAACATACCTATGATTCATTTAGTTTTCATTCCTTTAAGATGACAAAGAAATGAAATTATAGTTCATACAAACGTACGACCTACCGTCTCCCTGAATGGTGAATGTCATTTCTTATCTCTAAATGTTATGAAATTTTATAAATACATATATAATGGATAGATATGATATTTAAATCATTAATATAATAATTTAGATAATGTAATTATGACCACATGGATAGTTAGCATCAAAACAAGTTCATTTTCAACTCATGTACCAAATATCGACAAAACAACCGATATGAACATGAATGATTATGTGATTGTTATAAAAAGGAAATAAGTTATATAAAAGGAATTATAAACTTGAAAAAATGTTATTAATCAAGTATAAATTAACTTAGGATTATTATTCCATAAGAATAAGGAACATTTGTGATCATTTTCACTCAAGATAAGGGACTTCATCTCAATCTCTTTTCATTGAGGCATGTTTTGATTTATACCTAAAATTATTTTATAAGGTATATAATAAACCCCATTGGACTTTAATTTAATTCAATAGTATTCAAAGGAAAAAATTTTTATAATTTTTTTTACTAAATTACAAAAATAATGTTTCTTTTTAACATACGTAGCAACAATGACCTTTCCACCTCCATGATCATTATTTGTTATTTGTATTCCTCTATAAGATGTAATGTTTTTAAAAAGAAATTTAAATAACATATTAATTTTTAGGGTGTTTTATTATTAAAAAAGGTTTTGATAATGAATTGATTATGTCAATATATTTAACTTATATCTTTTTATTGAAATATGGAAATTTTCACTTTCATTTATGCTTGTTTTATGTGTTATGATTTGGTTATGGTTCACGGTAATTGCTTACGTATATGGGTGGTTCCATGATAAAATGAGGGTGGGTGAGACCGATATATCTCTCAAATTCATTGGGTAACATGACTGAGGTAAACATTAAGGTTTCTACTAATATATTTAGGGAATATACTATGATGGGAATTCCAAATGTAACCATGAAGGCTACTCCCTATGTATCTAAAAAAGCTACAATGTAAGTATGTGATGGTTTCCACAAGATACCTATATGATTTATGATTTATATGATTTATTCATAGATATTATGATTTCATGAGGTATGTTAATGATCTTATGTTTTTTGTTTACAAAATATGATTTAATTGATTTGTATGTATTCATGAACTAAGTTTTTCTTTTCTTCTTTTATATCCCTTAATTTCATTCCACGTTTTTGAAATGTTTTTCACATGGAATAAGGAAGGGTACGAGAAAGAATAATTCAAAAATATTTTTATTAATAAATTAGTTCTTGTTTTATTTAAGGAGTTTTATTATTGTGAAGAAATTGGATAGAGTATATGGGTCTATTTTATAATATTTGAGATGTAATGTAATAGTTATGGCCTAATTATCTATAACAAAAAACATGAAAATATCCTCAATGTGAATTATTGACATAACCAAGGATTATGTAATGTTTAAGGATGGGGCATTATAGTTTTTATCTGAGGTCAGTTTAGATAACAATAGGATTTTGGATATTATTAAATGAATATCCATAATTTATTTTTACTTTATGGTAAGATTGAAATGAAATAGCATTTGAAGATTTCTATGTTACTTTTTACAAGATAGGATTGTGTTCAGATGAAATAAGGCAGCTATAATGGGACGACAGGAAGAGGAAAACAACCTACAAAATAAGCAACATGAAATTGTTAGAATCAGAACTGAACATTTTTTGTGATGGAAAAATTTATTTAGGTGATAAATGGTGGTGGTATCCACACACAATATCAGTTAGATCAGACACAAAGGACCATGTCAGTAGTGTTTCATTGCATGAGGAATCACCCCCATCATTTAGAGGATCACCTAAACCCATGCTAGATGATGGTTTCATTAAGTCATTTGAAAATATGGTTAATTCCATGGGGTTTTGATAACATCAAAAGGTTAGTCTTTTTTTTTACCATTTCTTAATTTGAAGCTGACCAGTGGTGGTCGATGGTTAAAAATATCAGGGACCGTGAGGAGATTTATGATGTTTATAGGGATGAATTCAAAGGTATGTTTATTAAGAAAATATTTTCCAAAGGTGTATTATCTTAGAATTGAAAAAAAATTCATGGAATTGAGGCAAGGGGATAAATCATTGGCTTCTTATGTGACAATATTCACTCGACTAGAATGGTATGCTTCGAATTTCATATGGGATCTTGGTAGTAAAATCAATTGTTCTTACTAACGATTAAATCCAATGTAACAATGCTCATCAGCTTCTTGTGAGTTCAAATGTTATGAAAATATTTTCTATAATAAGAGAAGGTGGAAATGGAGTTTTCCAATGATCAAGTGTTCTTCGAAAAACAACAAAAATAAGAGTTTGAGGTGGCAGACAAAAGGGGAGAACTCTTCAAATAATTCTGATGGTAAGAAACCTAAATTTATAGTTTGTGAAAATTATGGTAAAAATTACAATGGGGAATGCGTATTGAATTTTGGTAAGTGCTTTTGATGTGGTAAAATGGGACATAAGGCTCATAATTGCACTAGAAAAGATCTGGGTAGTGGTAAGACAAAATATGATTTATAGGTAGTAAAATGTTTTAACTGCAATGAAATGGGTCATTATGCAAATGATTTTCTGACAAAGAACTCAAATATTGGAAAGCAGCTGGACTACAAGCCGAAATAGGTGGTGAAATCATTTGCAACAACTTAAGTAGATGTCGGTTCCTCAAATGAATAAGTACCAAGTATATTGTTTTCTTATTCATATTATGCCAATATTTTGTTTGATTTCGGGTCTATACATTCATTCATTTGTGAACATTCTCTAGTAAATTCGGATTACCATCTCAAGACAGGACTCTTGAACTTGTAGTTAAAACACCTGGTGTAAATATTGAAAAAAATAATGTATAAGAATCTTCATGTCCTTATGTGTGGAAATAATATACCTAAAACCTTATTATTTTGTATCTACTAGAGTTGGATGTTATTTTTCATATTTATTGGCTTTCCATCTATCATATTAAGATTAACAACAGAGCTAAGGAGGTTTAAATCCTGAGAGAATGTTAGTTTCTGTACAAGAATGGACCCATACCTATGATAACAAATCAGGAGGCTGAGAAAAAAGTTATAGATGGAAATTAATGTTACCTTTCACATGTTGTTGAAAAAGAGAACTATTCAGATTAATGATCTCCCATTGGTAATTGAGTATCTAGTTGTTTTTACTAATGAGTTTTATAGTGTAATACCTGATCTAGAAGTGGAATTTACTATTTACTTGGTTCCTGATGCTAAGAAAATTTCAAAACCCCCTTATCGAATGGATCAAATTAAAATTTTAGAGTTAAAGAAGAAACTGCAAGAGTTATTAGATAAAGGTTTCATTCTACCTAGAATATCACCATGGGGGAACCTATCTTGTTTTTTAAAATGAAATATGGTTTAGTGAAACTTTTCATTGATTTTAGATCCTTGAACAACATTTATGTTTTGAATAAGTACCATTTTCATTACATCGATGATTTGATTGACCAACTCCAGGGATCTTAGTATTTTTGAAAGATTAACTTGAGATCGGGGGACCATTAGTAGAAATTAAAGTAAGAAGACATTCCAAAGACTATGTTTCTAACTAGATAAAACCATTATGAGTTTTCAGTAATTCCTTTTGGGTTATCCAAAGCACCTACTGTATTCAGGGATCTTATGAATATAATTTTATGTCAGTTATTGGATAAGTTTTTGGTAGTGTTTATTGATGTTATTTTAGTATATTCTAAAAGTAAATAGGAGTATGAAATTCATATAATGGTTTTCATGAAAACCTTAAAAAAATAAACTATATGTGAAATTCATCAAGTTTGAGTTTTGGTTACAAAAAAAATCATTCATGGTCACATTATTTCAAATGATTCTATAACTGTTGATCCTTCTAAAAAAAGTCATTGATGAATGGAAAAACACACAAATATAATCATGACTCATAGTTTTCTTGTTCTGGAATGTTATTACTAGAGGTTTGTTAAGAATTTTCAAGGGTTATCTAGCCCACTAAACACATTAACATGGAAAGGTGTTAAGTTCATCTAGTCAAAAAAATGAGATGAATGTTTTCATGAATTGTTAAGAATATTTATGGTTGCTCATGTTTTAGAAATTCCTTCTAGAAATAGTGGATTTTTTATCTATAGTGACATTTCATTTAAAGTAAGTGGTTGTGATCTAATGTAGGATGATCATGTAATTTCTTATGATTCACGTCAGTAGAAAACTCATGAGTTAAATTACCCTACACATGATTTGGAATTAACTTATGTTGTTTTGAATTAAAAATTTAGAGGCATCACATGTATGGAGTAAAGATTGAAATATATACTAATAGAAAAATTTTGAATTATATATTTACTCAGAAAGATTTTTTGATGAGACAGAGAATATGGTTATAATTAATAAAGGATTATAATTTCACGATTCATTTCCATCTGGGAAAAGAGAACAAATTGGATGATGATTTGAGTCAGAAAAGTAATGCTATATTAACCACGCTACGTTTAGAATGAGATCCTTTAATAAATGGATTGACAAAGTTTTTCATGGAAGTCCATGGTGATGGAAATTACATTGTTTTGTTTTATGATTTAGTAAAATTATCTATATCATAAAGAGTTGAGCAAGCACAGAATGAATGAAATAAGTTACAAAAAGGTAGAATTGGATTATAAGGGTAAGTTACCTGAATTTAATATTGATAGAGATATTGTTTTGAGGTTTGGAATGAGATTATTTGGTCCCTTTGATTCATAGTTAAAGAAACAGTAATTATGTAAATCTCATTGTTCTCAGTTTTCAGTTCATCATGGTCATACTAAGATGTACAGAGATCTTCAAGAGTATTACAAGTGGGATGGAATAAAAAGATATACTACTGACTTTACAATGAGATGTTTGATTTTTCAATGTGTTCAATAAGAGTAGTAGTTACTGAAAGGGATGCTTCAACATTTTCCAGTTCCAGAGTAAAAATGGGAAAATGTTTCCATGGTCTTTATAGTGTTATTACAAAAATACATCCTGATCTAATAATGTAATCTGGGTTATTTTTGATTTATTGACTAAATCTACTAATTTTCAACACCTTCATGATACATAGTCTCTATATCAACTTTTTCGATTTTATATTAAAGATATAGTTAGTTTTTATGGAGTTCCCCTATACATTTTATCTTATCATGATCTCAGGTTCACTTATAACTTTTAGAAGGGCCTTCAAAAGTCATTGGGTAATGAATTAAATTTCAGTACATCTTTTCATCTGCAATCAGATGGGCAGTTAGAATGAAAAATTAAGACATTGGAAGATATGCTACAAGATTTTCCCAGGAATTACCAGGGAATTTGGGACCAAATTGTTTTTTTAGTTGAGTTTTCTTATAATTACAGTTTTCATTCCAGTATTCAAATTGAACCATTTGAATCATTATATGGAAATAGGTGTCAAACTCCATATTTGTTTGATGAAGTAAGTGAAAGGAATTTTATAGGAACAGAATTGGTAGAAGAGATGGTAGAAACGATTAGTTGATTCATAAACACATGATAACATCTCATAGTAGGAAAAAACGTTCTGTGGATAATTAGAGGAAGGATATTTCTTTTGAGGTAGGTGATCATATCTTTCTCAAAAGTTTTTCCATGTAAATGTGTGATGCCTTTTAGAAAGAAGGGAAAGATGAGTCATAGGTTCATTTGACCCTATGAAATCCTAGTGAAAGTCAAATTGGCTTCCAATAGAGTATATTTACCTCCATGTTTATCCTAGATACACAATATATTATTTTTTTCAATTTTGAGAAATTATATGTCAGATCCATCTCATGTTTTGAGTCCAGAGCTAGATTAGTTGGAAGAAAATCTTTCCTATATGGAACAACCGGTCTAAATTCTTTGCCGTAAAGAGAAAGTGTTATGGAATAAGTTAATTCATTAGGTAAGGATTTTTGAAAAAAAAATGGTTTGGGAGGAAACATGGGAATCTGAAAATACTATGAGTGATAAAAATCCCCACTTATTAGATAAGGGAATAAAATTTTGAGGACGCAATTCCCAAAAGGGGGAATGATATAACAAACTAGGTATTTATAGAATAGTAATTTTTTTATATCTATAAATATTTATGAGAAAGATAGAAATTTTATGTTAAAGGGGACACTTTTTTAGATAGCGTATAGATACGCATCAACGGGTTTCTCTGAAATCTTATGTTCCACACAACAATGAGTTATACAGAAATTAATATAATATTATTATTATTTTAATTGGTAGTTATCATGTATACATTGTATTGAAGTAAATAAAAAGAATTAACTATATTATTATTTTACCTATTTCTTAATTTTTTTTATATTTATCCATTAATTTTCAGGTGCATAATGAGAAAGCATCCAATTTTTTGCATTAAATAATCTAATATTTTTAAAAGATCTGTTTACTGCCTTTTGATGGAGAACATTTTTTAAAAACATTTTTGTCACTTTTATATGTTATATTTGATAAAATATACTTATTTTATAGAATTGGGACATCAAAATTTACTTTGGATGATTTTTTTTTATTTTTATGATAATGTTCATTTTTTAATGGTTAGTGAAAAATACCACATTTTAAGTCAAAAATGACTTTTCATATAATTTATATATATATTTAAATTGTAATTTTAATTCGTTTTAAAGTTTAATTGGAATATATTTATATCATTTAATCCAATTATGGTCATTTTAAGTGATTTCACATTGAAATTGTACATAAACACATGACAATATTTTGATAGTTTTTACTTGTTAGAAATCCACTTTCTTGTTCGAACAACATGAAATAATTTTAAATTGATTTCTGCCAATTCCGTGTTTTAAATTTAGAAAAGAGGATTCCATATTTGGAATCATACATTCAAAATTGTGTAAAAAGGTGCCTTTTATTTTTTGACATTATGAATAGTAACTTCAGTGATAATTTTTATTTTCCATGGAAAAAGGGTAAATTTGGTAAATAAGGGTAAAAAATAATATTATAATAATATAAAACTACCCTAACATGTGTCTTAATCTTATTGGATGAGATATTCCCAGTTTTATCCATCCTTGGATAGATTTTAGGACCCCATGGAGCCACTTGGGTGTGATGATGACATGTTATAAAAATTAATTTAAAGTAAAGAGAAATATAACATAAACAGATATCATTTACTAAGGAAATTTTAATATAGGGTTATATAACTAATGTATTTTACTATAAATAGTAATTATAAATATAAAAACATTTCATAAATCATGGTATTTTATTTATAATTTTTAGAAATTAAATAAATAATGTTATATATGACACAATGATGATGTAGTGATTACCTTCATAATAAAATATTCAAATAAATGATATTATATATATTAAAATAAATAAAATATGAACATTTTGATTCCATCCATGAATTTTTTGGATGATATTGAAATATTATATTTGAGCTAATTCCTTTGGTTCTAATTAATAAATATTTTATGCGTTTAACAAAAATCAATTACTAAATAGTGTCAAAATTGACATAATTGATTTTTTAAAATAAATTTTATTTTATTAAATGATATGATAGTCATAAAAGTATAATTTTTGGGCCACCAACTTATATGATATTACTAATGTAATTGATGAACTAATTGTTGTTATCTTGGAAATTTATAGTAATTATAGATACAATATATTATGAAAATACAAGAAGACATGGTAAGAGTTAATGTTTTTAACTAATGGTTAAAGCTAAAAGATAAGGTTAATTTTGTGACATAAACTTTTATAAAACCTATTGGTGGATATTAGTTCGACCCATTATCATCTTATCATTAATATACATCACATTGTAACAACTATAATTAGAAAATAAATTTATAATAACATAATATTTCAAGACTTTCTTAAAGTGAACCTCCTCTCTCTTATAAAATGCCACTACCATTACCCACTTACTTAACCCACTAAAACCCCTTGTAAAATGAACCAATATTGACATAAAAAGACCTTAATTTTTTTTTGAATACATAATACATGATAGAAAAGGATTACCAAATACCATATTAGTTTAGTGTCTTTGGAAACATGAAATATAATATTCTAACATGGTGAAAGATCTTCAAAATATCCCATAAAGATATTCCCCTTTAGTATTCCTACCTAAAACCATTATTTATATCCCGGGGAAAAGAAAACATAAAAAGGGAGATCTCTAATTCTTAGTAAGGGTAAACATGAATAACATCAAAGAAAAAATAAGCATAAGAATGTGAAAACATGAACATAAATTTTGAATATCAAAATCATGAGTCATGAAATAAATCTTGGTAGTACATAAGGCATAGATCATAAAGGAACATTAACCTGGATAAAATTACATTAGCATAAAACATGAAATTGTGGAAAAAATAACCACATTATATGATTTCCACAGTATCTAAGACATTGTTTCCAAGACCATAATAGTGGAAAAAGTCCATACTAAACTAGGTTTACTTTCCTTTCCATCCATGTAATACTGAACCAGATTTTCTTGTTGTTATAGCCATGTGTTACATAACTAGATTTACCTACCATTATAGAAATGTATTAATGAACCCGGTTAATTTGTCATTCTGGTCATGTCTATCTCATGAGATATAAATCTTTACCCAAGTCATTTGAGGGAGATCTATGTCCCACCCATCCCATACTGAAATCATTCACACAAGTTCCACAAAACATAATCCATTAACCATAGCATAACCCAAGGAACCAAAAATGTGTTTCTTAAACATCATTTAATCATAACATGACCTATATAATAAAAAGGGATTTTATTAATATAATTCCATCATAAAAAATCAAATAAAATTAATAATAAAGATTGAAACATAACCCTATTTCATCTTACATGGAAAATAATTTTGATAAAACACATTAGAATAATTTTTGAGGAAATATCCTTTCATCTTAAAAAATGATTTCTATTCTCAAAATATCATGAAATTTAAAAATAAATGAATTTGGTTTAAATAAAATTGAAATAATATATAGGAATCCTAATTGAAATAAGAAATTATGATGAAATAAAAATCAATTCATATTGTATAGGATAAAATACATTCTTCTCATACTCTTGTTAGAAAAGTCCAAAAGTACCTCGTATGGAAAACGAAAGAATATTCCATCCATACCATGTAATAGTAATTCACCAATAGGTAAAATTAAAATTAAAAAATAGTATAAGGATATAAATAATATTATATATTTAGGAAATATGGACATGAATGATAAATATACACTAGTAAATACTTAAGTATAAACAATCTTTGAAAAAAAGAGATTACAAAAATTGTCCCTCACCTTAGGTCGGATTTCTTTTTTATGGGTTCAAAACTCTGGTATAATTAGTTTTAAAATATTATTAATTTGTATCAAAACCATATTAATATTTATGAAATCATATATGATTCACTTATGACTTTATATTACCCAATCATTTATCAATTCCACGTTAAAGAAACGTTTTGTGTAAAAATCATTTTATTTATCAAATTTATTTTGATATTTTATTCTTGATATTATTACTTATATTGTGATTTAAATACTTCCATAATGAAAAAAATGATTTATATATCATATATATTCAGCATATAAATATATATAATAGGTATATAAACAAAATGGAATAAACCATTCATGGAGGCAGAAGGTCATACGTACACATGAATGTTGTTTCTGTTTCCTTATTGAATTGAATAGAAGAAAGTAAATGACATGTATATATATATATAAATAAGGTAGAATTATTACTCCTTATATTTAATTATTATTTATTATATATACTTTATAATCATCTTGGAATGGTTAAATGTGTGGAATGAATCTCATTGTGTCACGGAGACGATAAACCATATGTACGCATGAGTGGCGATATCATTCCCTTGATAGTTATATTGTTTGGAATTGGATTGCATTTGAATTTTAGAGAATAATAATTATTTTTCAATCATTATTTTAATCCATTATACTAATCAATATACCCATCCAAATTAAGTATTATTGAATAATAATTACACCACAGCGTGGAGATGGTAAGCCATATGTACACACACATTGGGATATTGTTATTCGTGGGATGGATTAAATAAGGTATAAGGTTTTAAAATAACTATAATAACATCATATAATTTAGAAGATATTGGATTTATTACAGGAGTATGGAGACAACATAATACTAGTGTTTCAGATGCTTTCCACCGGGGCGCGTGCGCGCATCCATCACGCAGGGGAGGATGCACGACTTGTGGCCCCACTTTCCCACATTACAAAGGAAGGCGACATCCATTACTTGTTCAAGGACATCTGCTCCTTGATCAAAACCGGGATGATGGGATGTCGGTTCTTCCTTCCGTGGATTCGTCCTCGGAGCTCGTCACCTAGTCCGGGTCTCCCTCATAGATTTAAGAAGTATTCGTGAATCTCGTTCCTAGTGCCATATCTTCATGGAAACCAGTTAATTACTCTGCTTCCATCGAGATGCTCCAAGGGGTCTGGTCAGGGTAGCAGCCTTCAGTGAGGAGAATGGTCACGCTGGGGTGTCGTTGGTGTGTCTTGACACTGGGGGATTGGCATGTCTGTCTTATGTCCCTTATTATAGGGCTTCTCGAGGGCGCGGAAGCCCATGGAATCCCACATCGATCGCGGGGAATTGGCATGCCATAGGCATGTATCTAAGGTTTTCCTCAGCTTCCCATGTTTAACATGAGGTATACCGTGAGTTTAACGTCCAGCAGGGACGGATCAGACTGATCGTAACACTGAGAGTGGTTCAGTTAAAAGGACCCCCTGAAGGGAACTCTGATATTGGGGCCAGGATTTGGGTGGCTTATAAGATAATGGGGACTAGAATAAGGTTGCATGATCCCACCGAGATGTGGCAGTCCGGGTAATATTCAGTATGGGTGATGAAGTGAAGGGGCTTTAACCTCATGGAGGGTTCCTACGTACCATGCCTTGACATGGATCAAAGTCCCTGTAGTTTGGGAATACAGTTTAACGTCATGCGGGATGGGGGAATATAGTTTAATGTCATTCGGAACGGGGGAATTTGGGGCTTACACTCTAAGGCGGCCCACAATGGTGGATATGGGGCTTACACATTGAGGCGACCCATAATGATGGATATGGGGCTTACGCTCTGAGGCGGCCCATGATGATGGATACGGGGCTTACGCTTTGAGGAGACCAATTTTGGAGAACTGACGCGAAGGGGTCGGAATGACTGAGTGGTGGTCTTGAACCTCGTGGAGGCTTCCTACGTACCATGCCTTGACATGAATCAAAGTCCTCGTAGTTCATGTGGTGTAGTTTAACATCGTGCGGGATGAGGCAGACAGTTTAATGTAGCGCTGGATGACATATAGTTTAACATCATGCGGGACAAGGGCATACTGTTTAACGTCATGCGGGACGAAATTTGGGGCATACACTCTGAGGCGGCCCAAGGAGTTGGGTGAACTGACGCGAAGGGGGTCGGAGCAACCGGGTGGTGGGCTTGAACCTTGTGGAGGCTTCCAATGTACTGTTCCTTAGAACGGATCAAAGTCCTTGATGTTCTCTGGGATGGGGCTTACGCTCTGAGGTGTCCCAAGGTGTTGGGTGAACCAACGCGTAGGGAGTCGGAGCAACCGGGGGGTGGGGTTGAACCTTATGGAGGCTTCCTACGTACCTTGCCTTAGCGCGGATCAAAGTCCTTGTAGTTCTCCAGGATGGGGCTTACACTCTGAGGCAACCCACATGAGGATTTCATGGTCGATGCTCACTCTAAGACCATGTGAGTCATGCTCGGTGTGAGAAACAAGAGGAAACAGGGACCAGACGATCACGTCGAAAATGGTACGTCCATGAGAAGTGAAGATGGGCTTACGCATTGAGCGGCCCATAGTGTCGGGACATACTCCGGGATGGAGGCTCGAAGTGTGACAATGTGCATAGGGAGAGGGATTTGGGACCAAACAAGGGAGATTCCTCGTTCCCTATCACACCCTCCACTGGCCTCGGCGGTGGGGAATTACAGAGTTGTAATGGTGCTACCTTCCGCAGGAGAGGATAGGGGCTTACGCTCTGAGGCAGCCCTTCGTCTGTGGAAAAACGCCAATCCGAGAGGGAGGATATCATTCCATGTGAGAAATATTCCATTCTCATGGAGATTAGCGGTGTAAAGAATGTCCGAGCCGGGGGGACCCTACATGTGAGGCACGGGGTCAGATCACAGTTTAACATCTTTTGTTGAGGACGGGGTGATTGGAAGTTTAATGTCTTGTAGCTCGGATGAGATGGGTTTGCGCCACATCCCTAGGGCTTACATGACCAGCACCCTCTACCCCTTATGGGAGGGAAGGTATCGGCAAGGCCGTGGTGAAGGGGGCCACAGGGCGAACCATCGAGGGGTCCACGTTAGTGTGGCTTTGTGAAGAAGAAATAGTCGTTAGCGTGCCTATGCGAAGGAGCATGAGGCAGAGCAACACAATAGGAAACACCACCCAAGGGACCTTGAGGTAACTTCGTACGAGCATGGAAGTCTGCATGTGAAAACAACGCATGACATGCATGCCCGACATGGAGGACACTGGACGTCTATGCAGGGAGGTGCCTGGGGGGCGTCAAGGTGAGGGGTCCTGAGGATTGTATGCAAAGAGAAGGTTTGCATGAAAAACACTGGGATGACGCGTAATTGGGGCAGGTGGATTGCATGTAGCTAGGAGCATCACGCGCAAAGGAGGTGAATTGCGCGCAAGTGGAAATGGCTGAATCCTAAGCAAAGGCTGCACTGCGTGAAGGGATTGTGCGCAATTGGAATGTTTTGCGTCCAATGGGAGAGATTACATGTAAAAGAGGAACCCCGAGGGGTTTGGAATTTTACCTATGCTAGTGGGATTGTGTGAAAAGGTGGATCCCAGGGCAAGGTTGTGTGAAAAGAGTCAATACATAAATGTCATATTGCGTGCGCAGAAGTCCTATTTCCTACCCGAGAGCTAGTTGAAATTATGCAACCCAGAAATGGAAGGGGTCTCCTTCTATTTATAGGATCCTGGCGTCGCGGAATCTATATGGCACATGATATTTTGCGTGCCAGGGAAGGCGGCACAGAAAAGGGACCCGCATGGGTGCGGGCACACAAAATTGCGAGCCGGAGCCGGGGTCTTTTCGCGAATCCCAGACTCCTTTTGCGAGGCCAACAATTTTTCATGAAAAGCATCCTTAATTTTGTGAAACACTTCTGAGCCCTCCGAATAGGGCCTCCTGGTCTGAATATGACTTCGCCTCGTCATTTCGAAACTTCCTTTAGGAGTTACAGACTTTTCCCGCCTTTACAAATTCCCCCCTTAGAATTGGATTGGCGGGAGGTCGCAACGACCAGATTCTTACGGAAATGCCGAAATGCCTAAGTGGTGGATTTCATGGGCATTTTGCGTGCAAAAGTCAATGGGACGTGCAAAACTCCGGTTCGGCGTCGAATTTTCTTTCCGCGTGGTGCGGAAACCTAGCCTCGTGCATAAGAAGGGGCCCTGGGTCCCATGTCCATACTCAAGATTTTCCACGCGATTGGATCAATTCTCTCGTGCACAAAATTTCTTCTACGGCTGGGCATAAAAAATGATTTGGTAGCGTGCAATTACATCCGAGTTTTGGGAATAATTCCACGCAAACATGGGGCATTCTGCCCCAATTGTTGTGGATTTTGTGCCCAAATCCTGAATTGTGCGCCGCAAGTATAAATTTCATGCAACTCTTTGCGATTCCACGCACCTCATCCTGATTTCTCACAGCTCATCCTGATTAATCGCAATTCTCAAAGAACTCAGGATAGCTGCGAACCAAGTCGATGAGGGGGAAGCCGCTGTTCGTAGAGCTGAAATGGCAGCAAGTGAAGAGGTTTATGGCACCAAGGTGGTTGTTTCCGACAACCTTACCTTTTTGAACCTTATGAACCCTGCCCAGAAACAGTATCCTCTGTCCTACAACCTCCCGATTTGGAACTTCGGCATCCTGGAGGAGGTTCAACTACCAGGATTTAAGGTGGAAACACCGCGTTCATGGGTTACCCGAGAGGACAACCTTCCCAATTACAACATCACCAACAATGGTCATTCTACTAGAGATACCAGACCCATGGATGTATATGTCCTGAACCCAAGGACCAGGACCATTGATGGGGGTGATCCTATTGCAGAGAGCTCCCTGACCCTCTATGCGAGCACATTCCATCCGAGCATCACGGACAATACTAAGGGCTGGCTGCAAGATTGGGACCTGCGGTCTGGAGGCAACTTCACCAGTGAGTGGGCTTGGGTGTACTGGGTTCACCATACGTGCAACCAATTCAGGGCCGATCTATGGCACATTGGTCTGTTCGAGGCGGTGTGGACGTCGCAGTTCCACTTCCACCGTCAACCTGAACTCGGGCCGGAGCTGTTCACCCGGTGGTCCCCTAATACCAAAAAATTCCATCTTCACCATGGGAAGTTGGCATCAGCCTCTGGGACATTCACTGCATCACAGGTATCCCACTGGAGGGCTACCAATATGAAAAGTTCATTCCTCCAATGAACACCTGGGAAGACAGGTCACAGAACCCCATGCAGACATGGCACCTGCTGGAATTGGCCAAGGAGAGGATGCAGGTCAAGGATTACCTGAAGGACATCGCCTACAAGGACTGGTTCAGCCAGTTCCTCGACAAGGACCCATCAGTTAAGATGCAGGGATGGGGAAAACGGTGCCCAACTGTGGATCAGAGGAGCTAGAATGGATCGTATTAGAGGACCTTGGAGGCGGGGCAATAACAATCATGGGGATACTGCATCATTGAGGCCTAGGACCCGAATGTTCGATATGACGGGTTCCTTGCCACCTTCTTGAGCGGGTGCCTCCTGTTGGTGCAGGGCATGAGGATGGGCATCCATCCATCAAATCTAGTGATGGCGGGCACCATGGATACCAAAAAATCGTTCAATCTAGGGGCCCCTGTGCTGGCTAGGTTTTATATCATTCTAAAACGCATCTCCAGAGGGGGGTCGCCCCAGAGGGTGTGTGGCCCCTTCCAGATCTTTCATAGATAGGTGGCGGCTCATCTTGGTGGGTTCACCTTCCCAAACGTCGTTCATCCTCCGGGAAATGGCCTGTGGCCATCTCTCCTGAATATTTTCAGGGATGCACCGATGACGCTCAATGAGGAGGGTGTAAGGATCTGAATCGATAACCATGCCAATTTCAACTTCAAGCCATTTACCACCCCAGTCGGCCAGGTGGTGGACAATGGGAAAGGCTCGCTGGAGCAGCAAGAATACTTCCAGAGCATCTGAGGTGGGGTTCTTGTAGCTCAGATTGACTGGAAGATCATATGTGAGCCTTACGTGTCGTCCCGATTTGCCAGGCAGTTCGAGAGCCTCTAGAAAATGTCGAAGAAGTTATTCATGGATATTCGGGAGGAGAATATTCCCTATGTCCTTCACCAGATGTGGTTAATGTTCAACACTTATGGCTCTGGTGATGTCATTACCCTTCCTCCCACGGGGGTCGACGATGGCTTATCAACCGATTATGTCAAACACTGGACCATCACGTACCCTGAGAGGGTTTTACGCAAGCAGGTCTGGCAACTCGAGACTACCCACGTAGAAACTGGGTGACGGGGGAGCAGGAAAGGTGCTGCTATGAGGGGAGAACCAGGGGCGCGCTAGGCAGCGAGGCCTGCGCAGGCCGAGAACTCAGCAGCAGGGACATCACATGGGGTCACTGCGACCTTGTTCCCTATATGGGGGTCACACGAGGCGGCCAGATAGCTGCCCAGGAAGCAGATAAGTTACCTGCTCAAACCTTCCCAAGATGCAATCCTTCCAGCATTGTGGTCAGCCTGGATGACTCTGCAGTAATAAATGAGTGTTGAAACCATCAGGCAGAAGATAATACAGGATGAGATCCAGCTACCAGAGGTCGGTCTCTATCGAGTTACCGACAGAATGAACTTCCATCGGCGGTATGCATATCTAACAGCTATGGACACATACGCGTGCCAAAGGGGTCGGCGCGTAGAGCCACCATTCCTTGTGAAAGTGATGCTCGACCAAGAGCATGATCCATAAGTGATTCCATTGGGAGATGGTGACAGTGATGAGGAGTTGGAGGTGGAGGAGGAAACAAGATAAGATGAAGGATAAAGAGAAGATAATGGAGAAGTTGAAGGAGAAGTAGAAAATGAAGGTGTGGGATCGCAGGGGGTGGCCTACCAAGGGTGTCTTCGGGAGAGCCGCGAGATCGTCAGCTCTGATCTCGACATAACCGAGATACTCGAGGTCTGTCTCTATCGTTTTTCAACTTCTTTCTTCATCCATTCTCTTCTGCAATTTCTAATTCATTTCCCTACCTCACTCAGGAGCACATAGGAACTGATCATGCATCCCCAATAGAGGAAGGAGGAGAGGCGCCAGTGGGACATGATGGGGCTCCGACACCCATTATCAAACTGAAAAGCGAAGAGGGGTCTCCTATCATGATAGCTCCTATAGTGACCATCACACTGGAGGCTAACGATCTGGGTTTCTGTAAGTCCCCTGCTTTGCTACTAGTGGTTACTGTCAGAAAACCCACCTAACCAGGATGCTCCCTGTACAGTGATCTCGGTGTTGGAGGATCATTGTGATGCTAAGCCCGAGCCATCCATGAGTGGACCAATGGCGGACATACCACATCCTCCAGAACATACTTCCCAAACTAAGTCAGCCCCAACAATTGGTGATCAGGGGGTGATGGTCATCAGTGGTTCTGTTATTGGGGCAAGTCTGGAAGCTGACGAAGGCACCGCCGCTGTCGAGGCGAGAGAGGAAGGTCGCTCGGATGTCGAGAATCACATTCCCCATGAAGGCATATCTGAGGCAGACCCTACTGTCGACCTGCTGGATACCTTTCTTGTGTACCAACCCACTGATCCCGAGGAGATAGACGATTCAAACTCAGAAGCGGCCGAGGAGAGCCGGATGAAACGGCACAATGGGTGGAAGTGTATCCAGCGCTTTCTCAGGCTTCCTCAGATGGATTGGCTGAGGCGGATGGGATCACTCCAGACCTGGATGAGATTCCTATGTGTCAGAGGGGCTGATGCTCAACGCCTTCATCTGACATTCCGTGATTACATGGAAGAGAAGATATGTGAGAGAATCTGGCGCACCGACTTTGACCAGTGTCGGGAATGATCATTGAGCACCCAAGAGTTTCTGAGGTCAGAGCAGGAAGTTTGGCGCCTCTAAGGGCAGGTGGAAGAGAAGCGGGTCTTCATTGAAACGTGCTCTGAGCTCGTGGAGCAACTGACGACCCAGCTGGCTGACGCCCAAGAACAATTGATAGAGGCGAGTCACCAGATGACCGTACATCAAACTGAACGGGCGTAGGCACATGCTTTTATTGGCGAACTGCACTCCACAATTGCTGATGAAGAGGGAGTCTTCAGCGATCAAGAAGCAGTCCTAGAGGCTACCAGCCAAAGGGTAGCGGCATTGGAAAGGTCAATCCTGCATGTTGATCCTTAAGGTCTCTGTTTTGGCCATCTCATGAACGTTTTTGCTTTAACTGCTCAATATTTCGATCCAATGTGTGGACCAATCTATTTACCTGTACGTTTGGTTTAATATTATCCACCCTAATCCTCAAATGAGTAACAATTCACCCCTAAGCTCATGTGGGTCACAGCCAATGTGAGAAACAATGGATTCCCGTGTTATCATTTCGTCCGACTGTGGGGCGTCAACTAAGCTTCAGGCATTCGAAATCGGGCCTGGATTTCTGAGGAGGAGAGGGAGGTCTGGCCAAAGGGAGGGGACCTCATACTGATTGATATATAGTCTCCTCAATGTGCTCTAACACACGAGCGGAGAAATGCTGGGGGAATTTAAATCAATCCGAACATAAGGATATGAAAAAGGTGAATCACGTTACCCAAATTCAGAACACTATGGGTAGGCGCGACGATGAGGATAAATGTTAACAATGGAGGAAACATAACATCCATATCGCGTTGGCCTGAAATGGGGACAACAAATGAGGGCTGACCGCGGACCATGTTCTCAACACAGGGCCTAACTCAAATATCGTTGATCATTCTTCCAGAAAGTTGGCCCAGGATAGCAGGCGGACCGTATGTAAATCATCCATACTGTTACAATATGCAGACCAAAGGTCTATCATCCATATTGTTATAGCAGGAGGACCACAGGTTGAGAATCCATACTATTAGGGGGTCACATCAAACATGACCAGTCTTCCAGAACGTCGGCCTAGGACAGTAGGCGGACCATAGATCAATCATCCATACTATTGCAATAGGCGGACCAAAGGTCTACCATCCATATTGCTACAGCAGGCGGACCACAGGTCGAGCATCTATACTATTAGGGGGTCCCATCAAACATGAAAGAAGATGAAGATCTGAATAAAGGGGCACACAATGTGTGGAAAGTGGAGTGGTGGTTTGTTTGAACAGAATCCAACACTCCCAAGATTGCACCACTGTGGTGGAGGAGCATTAGGCAGACGTATTAATCTGGTCATGGATCATCCCAATCTCTAGAAAGGATCTCTCTAGTGAGAGAATTGTCGCTTCCCAACATTACAATGGGGCATCCCGAACTTTTTCGGGGCATATGATGCAGTTACATGACTCCCCAAAAAGTCAGGCCATGGGGCCGATAGTGAGAAGGGACGGGATTTGGTAGTCCCTGGGGCTGGACCAAAGATGAAATTTCCGTGCATTCCTACGTACCTCATAAGGATGAGAATCAATCTACATGTAGTTCTTGATAGGTTCTTAGTTTAAGGTCTTACAACTCAGACCAAAGAGTAAGGGATGTGGGAGACACATGGTAAAGTGGTTGCGAAACCCGACATGAATGAGGATAAGGTCCTGCTTACCATGTGCTCCTGGGAGAAGTGTTTAGGTCAACGTACCAAACACAAAAGTTAGGTTGGGCCTGTGGGGAAGTGCCCAGGTGCTCATACATATCTCATATGGATGAGAATCAAGCCATACGTAATTCGTGGGGGTGCCTTTTAACATCGCGCAGGATGAGACACAGGAGGGATTATTCTTATAACAGGTCGTATGCTGTGTTTCTATCGAAAAACTGACATAAATAAGGACAAGGTCCTACTTACCATGCCACGTAGTCCTGTGGTCAATGTCCTAAAAGTGGGACAGACACAATGAATTAGAAGACCCCAAGCTGGACCCTTAGACGAGAGGTATGGGCGTTCCTACGTACCCCATGAGAATGGGGATCAAGATGGACATAGTTCTTGAAGGGTGGTCTGGAATGACATGGTACCTATGAAAAGGATGAAAGAGGTGTGTGGGTCTAGCCCTCACACCAAAAGAAGCGGCATTTGATATGTCTTGTTTATCCTTGAAGGTGAATGGTTTTTCATTCATGGAACGACCGACCTAGGGAAGAAATTCCTGGAATATCCCTAATAATCAAGCCGTATACATGCATTGAAAAATGGTATGGTAATTAACCAATACCCAACGTGATGTTCCCTATGGGAAGGTTACCACGATGTAGTGCCGTTTTTCGTCGTGCGGCCGGGACGATATCATCACAGTTTATGGTCGTGTGGTAGGACCAACTAGCACAGTTTTAGGTCGTATAGATTAGACCTAGGGGAATACACACGATGCGATAAGGCGTACCTGATGTATATGAGTACATATCCTCATACTGTCACCACACGCGATTCCGGGAGAGAAACCTCGGGCCAAGGAGCCGACAAGGGTCCAACAATCATGGGGTAGGAGACACTAGAATCCAGCTGAGCTGGGCCCGAAACGCAACGTCTGGGTGACTCCTAGTTTCCCATGGGGATGAGGGTCATGCTGCACATGTTCCTTAGAGAAAAACCAATCATATAATCTTAGTACTCAGATCGCGGGAGCCTCGAGAGATGCCGTCACACAGCTTTGTCCTCCTAATGTGTGGAGGTGCACTGGGGGTTAGTGCAAGGAGTGTCGAGATTCCACCTTGACATGATGGGGTGGAACATAATGTGAATCATGAAACCAACATTCGGGGCCTGAAGGAGTCGAAGTGATGACTGAGGATTACTGCTGACCATGTTCGCAACATAGCATCCATTCATGTTAGCCTAAAATCGAGACAAAAAAATGAGCATCGACCGCTAATAATGTTCACAATGCGGAATTTGTATCAATTTGTTGTCTGAAACCCTCGGGGGCATTGGCCTGTGATGGTAGGAGATCCCTTAGGCATTGTATCCAGCCGTTCTTGGGGGTCCTTCTAGGTTTGAAACATAACGAGGGCCCAAATGGAAGGGAGCACGAAGCTTGACAAGTGGATGAAACTTTCCTAAGTTGAATCTGACTCTCCAGGTCCTAGTCCAGAGTACTCTGAGTACATTAGCAGACCACTGGAAAGGGTCGAAGGGCTTAGTTTGAGAGCGTCCAAAAAATGGTGGATTCCTGGGAGAAGGGGGCATGGTGCCAAAAACCATGTACCACACCTATATATACCCCCATGGGGAGGGACAAGCCAAGAGACCGAGGTGACCAGGAGAACGTGGGATCTCCTAAGAGATGGGTATAGACCTGAAACCTAGATGCTCAGGAGGTCTTACGTATCCCATAAGGATGGGAATCAAGCCGCATGTAGTTCTAGAAGCACAGCTTAACGCCAGGTAGGACGATGAGAGGAATTTCTCCCAGGAGTGTGTACGGTGCAGTGGGTAACCCCACGTGAATGAGGATATAATCCTACACCACACCGCACACTCTAGGTAAGGAATGTGGCTAAGGGGCCCGAGAAGGCCAAGGGGCCTAAGGTTGGGCCTCGGTCAGGAAGGCCTAACCAGCTTACAGTTTAACGTCTTTTAGTGAGGACAAGCATGTAGTTTAAGGTCATGCTGGACCACAAGGATCTTAGTTTAAGGTCTTAGAACTCGGCCCAAAGGGGCCCAGATGCAAGGTCAAGTGCAATTTAAGGTCGTGCTAGACCAAATTCAGTTTAGGGTCATGTAGGACCGTGTGAAGTTTAGGGTCATGCTGGACCGTTATCCAGTTTAAGGTCATGGGGGACCCTGAAGAGTCAGGAAAAATACTGCTTGAGGAACCTGGCGTTGGCGGGGGGAGTGACACGCTCGCCATCCATAGTCACCAGAAAATATGAGCCATTGGGATAGACCTTATGGACGATGAAAGGCCCCTCCCATTTGGGCTCCAACTTGGGTGGTTTCCTTCCAGGGATCATTGTCTCCCTAAGGGCCAGTACCAGGTCACCTTGTAGGAAAGAGTGGAGGCGAACCTTCTTGTTGAAAGCTCAGGCCATCCTTATCTGATGCCTTTCTAGGTTGTGTAAAGCGCGAAGCCTATTTTCGTCCATTGTTTCCAATTCAGCTAGGCGAATTTCATCCACTATATTTGGAGATTATTGGTCGTAGATCGCCGTGCGCAAAGAGGGAAACTGAATCTCGACGGGCAGGACGACCTCAGCTCCATACACCAGGTAATACAGGGTCACCTGGGTGGTATTACGAGTCATCGTATGATAAGACCATAGGGCGTTGGGGAGCTTGTCCGACCAAATTTCTTATTCTGACCAACCATTTTTTGCAGAATTTTAGAGAGGGTTTTGTTAAACTCCTCGATCTGTCCATTATTTTGTGCATGATATCGGGAGGTATGGTTAGAGCGAATGTTGTACTTGGCGTACAATTTCATCAGCTCGGCTGCTTAGAATTTGGTTCCGTTATCCGTGAGGATAGAGTGAGGCACTCCAAATCGATAGATGATGTTGGAACTCAAAAAGTCAGTGATAGAACGGGCTTTGACTTCCTTGAGAGGAATTTCCTCTACCCACATGGAAAAGAAATCCGTAGTGGTCAGAATGAACTGGCATTGGCGAGCCGTCACCGGTGGGTAAGGTCCTACGACATCCAAACCCTAGACTGAAAATGGCCATGAATACTTGGTAGTGTGGAGGGGCTCTGATGGCCGATTCACAAAGTTATCATGAACTTGGAATGCATGACACCTCTTGGAATACTCGATGCAGTCATAGATTATGGAGGGCCAGAAGTACCCCAGCCTCCGAATATGGTGAGAGAACTTCGACCTGGCCTGATGTGCGCCAAAGGAACCAGTAAGAACCTCTTGCATGACATGAGGTATCTCAAGTCCTTGGAGGAAACAGAGAATAACACCATCAAATCCACGTCTGTAAAGGATCTGCTCAAGGCTGGGACCGCTCTAAGGGGAAAACTGCAGAATGCGGCGTCGGATTCTCTCGCGCTCGGCCCGGTTTGATAGAAGATTACGGCATTGGAGGTATTCAAGCAAGGGCGTCCTCCAATCATGAACTACTTCGATCACCATATCTGATGTACCTGAGGCCCCCGACGTAGGAGCACCAGCGGTAAGTTGGTTCACCCGCGAGCCATGATCATTCTCCGGGGTAACGGGAGCGATGACTCTCCAGTGCACCACAAGGATAATCAAGTCATCTAATTCGGGCTCTGAAAGCGACATGGCCAGGCTGGACAAAGCATCTTCTCAACCGTTCTGTGACTGGGGAATATGAACGACCTATGGTTGAGAAGGGAACTGGGCCATTTGATGGAGGGTGCACTCCAACAATGGTGCGAGTTATGGCTTTCGGAAAACATAGTCACCATTTCCCTTCTTGAAGACCAGCTCGAAGTCCCCTTTCACATGCAGATGGGGCACGTCAATCTCGAGGGCCAGCTCGAGGATAATGATGAGGGCATGATACTCTGCCTCATTGTTAGTGCATCCCTCTAACAACAGGAATGAATATGGAAGAAAAACTTGCTCCGGGGTGACAGAGATGATACCCAGACCAACTCTGTTGAGCCTTGGATCATTGAGTCTTCTACCGGTGGGGCTCCAGGAGGCACCGTCAAAGTGAATCTGCCAGCATGGGGCTGTATGATTGACTGAGAGGATTAACTCATCAGGAAAACCTAGATCCAGTGGCTGATCCGCAGAGGTTGGTTGAGAAGCTAAAAATTCTGCCAACGCATGTCCTTTAATATCCTTATGAGGTAGGAAGCTGATGTCGAACTTCTGGAGGATCACCACCCACCGCGCTAGTCGACCATTCAACATAGGTTGGTTCAAGATGTACTTCAACGAGTCTACCCGAGAGACTAGCTGTACCTCATGGTGTTGCTAGTAGTGCCACATTTTCTGTACGATAAATACGAGCGCCATGCAGCTCTTCTCGATAGGAGAATATCTAATTTCCGTATCGAGGAGCATGCAGCTGAGGTAGTAGAGGTTGTTCTCTGTTCCTTCATTGTTCTTCTGGGTGAGAAGTGTGCCGAGGGACCGTTCTAAGGCGGTCACTTAAAGGACCAGTGGCTTCTCGAAGACAGGTGGCATAAAGAGCAGAGGTTGGAGTTTATACTGCTTGATTTCCTCAAAGGCGGTCTGACACTCTTCATCCCATTCATAGGTGGCACGTTTCTTCACGAGCCGAGAAAAGGGTTAACACTTGTCGTCCAGATTCGCAATGAATCGGTATATGTAGGATAAGTGGCCTTGGAGTCCTCGAAGTTCCCAAATATTTCTCAGGGGAGGCATCTAGATGATGTCCTTGATCTTCTCCAAGTCGATCTAGATGCCTCGCTATCTGACAACAAAGCCAAGAAACATGCCGGAGGTGACCCCGAAGGCACACTTCAACGGGTTCATCTTCAGGTGGCTGGAATGGAGGAAGCCGAACTCTTTCTCAAGGTCCCTGAGAAGGTCATGGCGCAAGCGAGATTTGGCCACCAGATCATCCACGTAGCATTCCACCAGTGTCTCAATAATTGGCTACAATATACGATGCATGGGCCGTTGATAGGTGGCACCCTCATTCTTCAGGCCGAAGGGAATAACCTAGTAACAAAAAGTACCTTGGGGGCCCTGAAGGAAGTAAAGTCTTTGTCCTGGGGGGCCATCCGGATCTGGTTTTACCCGAAATACCAATCCATGAAGGAGATGTCTTGGAACCCAGCCGTGACATCAATCAACAACTCTATCACTGTAAGGGGAAAATAATCCTTCGGACAGTGGCGATTGAGATCACGGAAGTCGATACAGACCCTGATCTATCCATTTTTTTCCTGACCGTCACAATATTGTCCTACCACCGGCGGTACTGACCATCCTTGACGATGTTGTCCTTGATAATCTTGTCAAATTCAGCCTCAACCATTGCACCGTGAGAAGTGTGCATCTTTCTGGGAGGCTTCTTGAACCCGTGATGGTTTGTTGGAAGGCCAAGGTAGTGGATGGCTACCTGAGGCTCTAGTCCTGGCATATCATCATAACTCCATGAGAACACATCGCAATGCTATTTAAGAATGTCTACATACAGTTGCTGCTCCTCGAGGGTTATAGCGGCACTGACCAATGTGGGTCTTGGGTCTGCCTCGCTACCGAGGTTCACCTGCACTAACTCGTCAACCATGGTAGAGACACCCTCCTCAAAGGTGGGGGCACATCTTCCATGTCATCTCCACTTGTGGAGGGATCGTCTGTGGGGGGGAGCTGCTTCAAGGCCAGCAGACCCTGATGGGAAGCTGGTGCCGGCTTGGGCGGCAGTGGTCATCATATCAGGAGACTCATGCGCCACTGACACCCTAGCAATGAAGGAAGTTGATCCAATCCCATTTGTTCTTCGGCCCAAGGGGCCACACTTGATGACATCAAAGCAGTAGTGGTGTGTTATCTTGAGCTGGTTAATTCCAGCCTGACAGAAGAGTCAAGTATGATGCACCGCCGTTGCCATGAGCCTAACGTCTCGATACTGTACAGGGGTAGGAGGTTCGGGAATCACATGAGCCTGGTTGGTGTAGGAGTATGAGGTGATTTTCTGCCATTGCTTGGACCAGGGAACATGCCTTCCTCTTGTACCCAAAACCACAAAGCACTGCCCTATGTCGGGGGTCGTAGCCTCCAAATGATGGATTGGGAAGACATATGCATCATCCAAACCTGCCTAGGGATCACTTGTGACAGTGGCATGATCAACCTCACCTGCCAAAATCTTCTTATCCTTGCGCTTTTAATAGTCAGCGTCCAAATAATGGGCTTCACAAGAGGAAAAAGGGGACACGTCTCCTTGGAAAATGCCTACTCGACCATTAAGGGAGTATTTGAGGCATTGGTGATATGATGAGGGGACCACCGCGTTAAGGTGGAGCCACAGCCTGCCCATCAATGCATTATAGGTGGTGTCCAGAGAGACAACCATGAATTCGGTGCTGAAAATTAGGCCCCCGAACTGGGTCTTCAAGAGAATCTTGCTGACTGAAGATTTCTCAGTCCTATTGTACCCCAGAATCCTAAGGTTGGAGGGAGTGAAATCATCCTTAGACAAAACCAGCTTCCGCAGTGTCCGAGTTGGGATTAGGTGACATTTTGGAACCTGTATTTACTAGACAGCGGCGGACATCCATGCCATTGAACTAGCCAGTGATGTACAGTGGGCGAATGTGCCCCTGTAATGGAGGGTCTTCATCTTCACCAGAGAATGAGATAACTACCAGACATTCAGCGTTCTCAATTTCCTTATCGTGGAAGGATTTAATAGTTGCTACCTCCATCTCAAAATGGAGGGCACTCCTTAGGGCCTCAATGAATGCCTCAAGCATTTCAGACGACAGGAGAAGAGCCTCAATGATAGAAAGCCTTACTGGAATGACGTCCAGGTGCTTCAGAACATCATACTTTCGGGCCAAATGTGAGCCTCTTCATACAGGAGGCCGCTCTGCGATTGGAGGCATCACGGGCCCTACCGACTAGATCAGTGGCTGACTGGTACTAGGCATGTCTCATTATTCACTATTCGAAGCCCGGAGAGTGGCTGTCGGATTAAGACCAGAAGGCTGGGGTCGGCTGGTGGCAGGGTAGAGGTGGTCGCGGCACGACCGAGGTGGTTCCGCCTAATCCAGCAACACAAACAGTGGCGGAGGTGAACCTGTCGACACCGGATGAAGGGGCCACGTGTGCTGAGATCTATACTGGGCCTACTTCCTGGCCTCAGTGGCGTGCACGGCCTGGCTGGAGGTACCAATTTCTATACCCTGGTGATTCATGTAGCCACGGCTCCACCGACGTTGGCGACGGCGGGGGGCATTGGGAAGGTCCACCTGGCGTTCCTCGTCTTCGGGAGTCAAAAAGGGATTTACCAACTCTATGGTGTTAACCTAAGCATACCCCTGACTGTCTCTTGAGGATTCATCCACTACCGGGTGGAGTCTTGGAAGGATCCCCATTTCTGGGGTCATGAAGTCGCCAAGAGTGCGGGATGACAACAACATTGGAAGGGAACATTCTTTCTTCATGCGCTGCCACCACTTGCTCTTCTGGGAAAAGGCAGGATGGGATGACAATGTCGAGGTAGAAACCGCATCTTCTGAGGGATTTGGCCGATTCAGGCATGCACAGATGATGTTTTGGGCGCGGGCGACCATCTTGCGGGCCATCTAGTCACTGTAATTCTGGAACCCACGGTCGGAAACCTGCTTCCATTAATTCTCATCGCCACTACTATCATCTGATCTCACAAAGACACCTGCCACTTGTGTCGGGGCTGGGCCCAACCTGACTATATTTTTGTCAATCTGGTCTTGGAGCATGTCCTTGAACACGTATCATCACTGGATGGTGTTCCCCAGGGTCCGTTGATAAGGGTAGTAGTTGGGGTGATTAGTGAGATGTGCCTATTCTAGCTTCTGACACTCAGGAAGCCGCACGATTCTCTTCTCCAAGGCACTACGGAAGTAACTGGGGACCTAGGCCTCATCAAATGAGTAGGTATGATTCCTTATGTTCTGAAAGGGAGCTCTTGGAGGCTGGCACTGATGAGGGGCTGGAGGAGCATGCCACGGATTCAGAACCTGATTATCTCACCTAGGCAGTGGTGGTGCGTTACGCGGAGGCATTTTCTGATTTTGAGGTGGTCGCTACTGGGCTGGAGGCTGTGCTCGTGGAGGCAGACCCCTATGGGGCTGTAGAGCTGGCCTCACTGGTTGCAACTCTAGCAACCTGGGGGCCTCTATCTGGGCCACAACAGTAGGCTCGGCTCTGGCATCTCTCCTTGTAGGGAATAACGGAGGTAGCGAGCGTTCCTGACTGACCTGTTGCAGGGATTCTTCAAGGTGCTGAGCCTTGTCTGAGAGGTCCCGGAACCCTCCTGGGTAATTCTGAGTGATCGGAGAAGGAACTAGGTCTTCCTTGACATTCCCTACACACATTGTCAGTAATTTCTCCTGAGTTAGCAGAATGTCAAGGGAATATGTTAGCCCCTTCCACCGGGCGATGAAGTCTGCGACTCACTCATCGGGCCTTTTCTTGCACCTGAAGAGCTCTGCGATGTTCATCTTCTGGGTTGTGGAACTGAACTGGTAGAAGAATTTCCAATGAAGGTCCCCCCAACTAGTCACAGATCCGACAGCGAGCTGGCTATACCATAAAAATGTCGACCCTTCTAGTGTCTGAACAATGAAATAGATCTTGGTGGCCTCCTACTGCGTAGGAGTCCCTAACATAGGACCACACCTCGAGTTGAAGGGGACCAGGTTCTGTGTCAGGTCTCCTATCCCGTTAAAGGGGGTGAAAGTGGGGTTCTCAAATCCCAGAGGTGTCAGCATATCATCCTCCCATGCTGGGTATGGCTTGTAATCCGGTGGGATTGCCACCTGCCAAGTTTGCAAAGCCTCTAAGTGGGCGATGAGTGACACCATCGGATCATCTGGATGCAGGTTCCTGTCCTGGAGGGAATCACTAACCCCAAGCGCATTGCCTGGCTCTTCAATCTGGTAGTCAAGCTCATCAGCTCATGGGGCAGCTGGTGGAGCGACACTTGGGGCAGAAGGAGGAACCCAAGAGTGGTCTCTTGAGAAATAACGCCACTCAGGAGGGTTTGGAGAAACATATCTCACCATCTTTTCATGAGCTCTGGCCTCTCCTCTGTCGACAAAGACGACATGATCGCGGTTTCCCGGGAGAATAGTGTCGAGGGGAAGTTGTTCCTTCCCCTGCTGTCCTGGCCTAAGATCACCGTAGTTAGGATGCCGCTCTGCAATGTGTTCGGCCAGGAGTTCATCAACCAACCTCTTCTTCTTAGTATGCTGTTGGCGCAGCGTGGCCTTCTCGGGATCTTCCTCTGCCTTTTGTACTGAGGCAGATGGGCCGACAATTTTGATAGCCCCGACACACTCTTTACCCTTTCTGATATTCCGGCTCAGTGTTAATTCCTCAGTGGGTGCAGGGAGACCTAGGAGGTTTCTCTGTTGGTGAGTAATCCTCCCGGATGGGTCCAGTAGTGGCTTGACCTCCGGGGGTGGGTCCCCGTCAAGAAGTTCCTAACCGTTCCCCTCTCCCGACAGGTCGTCCATGTTGACCACTGCTACCCTTGGGGATATACCCTCAGAGCCGCCTGGTGAGTCAGGCTGTCAGCGAATCACACTGAATATAAGGGAAGAGTACTTCCCCCATCCACGGATGTGTGCGTGGGGGTAATCTCCTCGATAAACTTACATAGTACTTGAAAACTCTGAACGTGTCGTTGTTGGAGAGCCCTGTGGTGGCCAAGTGACTCGGGGTGCCGAACCGTGGGGATTGTGGCCAGGTCGACCTAACGACATTTCACGCTGATATCCTCGAGGCATGCTTGGCTCCTGGGGTAGGGCACTTGCTGATAGCGAAGACGGGAGTGAGTCTCCCAGAGATTCTGGAAGAAACATTCAAACTCTCCTGGGGTGAGAAATTATGGTATATCAAAATCTGACCGTGCGAATGGACAAAACTTCTCAGGGAAGTGGTCTGCTGCGAGGACGATCCAGAAGCTCCATGACTCAGTTTCGGGATCCAGCCATTGATGGCCCCACTCATCAACTGATAATGGCTGGGGAACTGGCAGCGGTGCCGAGGCAGGTTGCTGGGACGGTGGGATGGCCGACGGAGAATACGATGATCAGGTCGATTGGCCGTTGAATCCTAAGTCTCCCTCCAAGTGTTGCAGTGTCCTGGCTGCCACATCACGATAAGATGGGCCAGCGAACAGGCCTCCTGTCACAGTGTCAGCACATGCCGAGGGTGTACCATGTTGTGACTCTTCCTTTGGTCCCCAGAAAAGTTCTCCAGCCTCTCTGAACGATGTCAAAGGTGCTTCCGAAGAGGCCAATGGTAACCGCATGTTTGATTCCTGGGGGTACGCCAAGTCCTGGTCCTCCTAGATATACCTTCTGAGGGAGGCGGGGATCATACAGATCTCACATTCAGGGAGTACGAGGCTGACACACCGTGTCCCTATCCCTGCCCTTGAATCATAGGACTGGGGGGAGGGATCCATCGCCGAGTCATACTCCACCTCAGTGTCTGAGAAACGGACTGGTCTGATTTCCGTCCGGCCTTCCCTGGAATTTCCCTTGCGGGGATGAAGTCCCGCCTTCCTGCCCCTGTGTATCTCTTCGGGGCAGGTCTGATTTCCATCATGGAGTCCTCTGGCCGTAATAGTGCTGGGGAGAGAGGATCGAAGGCCAGGGTGCAAGGAGCACTGGGGCAGATGTCGAAAGGGACATGAGGAGGACCTCCGTGTGGGTGAGTGACCAGATATGCAATGGCTCCATAATCACTGCCAATGGTAGGGGAAGTGACCCCGTACCCAGTGCAGTGAGTGATGGAAAGAGCCGCACCTGGAGCATAGCTGTCATGGGGAAGCCTTTTACTTTCCAGAACGGTGGCACGGAGTAGCCCATCACGCTGGATGGCACTACCAAAAATTGGTCCGTGGTGGCCATTGCCTGTGCCAGCGACCGGGAGAGTCGACCCAACATGGTTGTGGGGTGGTCGGGGCCTCGATCCGAGTCGAGCATGTAACTTCCCCTGGTAAACGTGTGTGGGGGTTTGATGACAGGATTCAGCAGTGGATTGGGCCACACTGGTTGCTGATGTTGATGTCTCAGGGCAGGCATCCTCTTCCGCTTGCGCCTGACGCTGGTGTCGGGACAGATGGGTTGGAGCCGGTGGTGTGGGCACATGGATTTCCTACTCTTCAGCCCGGGGAGTCGGGCAGTGGCATCGACGTAGCCTGACAGGGGTCCTGAACGTGAACCCTTAGAGCGGGTCCCTGATCGGGTGATCCCGGACATCCCATATCTCATTGGCGTAGGGAAGGGAGGTGTCGAGACGTTCCATGGATAAAAACCTAAAATAGTTGAACGTCGGGGTGGGGAGAAGTGACTCCCTATGCAGCCCTCGGGGGTGGCTTTGGCGACGAGGCGCAGCTGCCTTGATGTCCAAATGGGCCATGTCCCTGGTGGGGATGACCCCTTCCTACTCGTACCTACGCATAAGGTCGTTGATCACCCTTCGTTGGATAATCTATGATGGGGAGAGGGGGCGTGAGAGCCCAGCAGTCACAGTGGTTGGAGCAGCTGTGGAAAAGGCGGGACCGCGCAGGGTGGTCGCGTCGGTACTGCCCCTGCCCCTGCACTAATGGGAAAGTGGCGATCGAGCTCCGGATGCCACGATCTGATTTCTGAAAGCATGCAGATGAACCCATTAACACTAATAGGAAAAGGAATCAACCACCAATAGTCATGTGCCATTCTTTCTTTCATGGTTGGTAAGAGGGATCCACACTGACGACATCACAGAACAGAGTGCTCAACGTCCTGACTGCCCCAACCCTTGGCGGGTTTCACGTCCTGGTGCTGGGTGCCCAGACCTAGTGACATGCTAATCATCCGACACCCCAACACTACCAGTCGTTATATTGAGGAGAAGAGATTCACGTTGGTTTCACCATTTTATATTTACGATTCTTTCCATCGGGGAGCGTGTGTGCATCCATCACACAGGGGAGGACGCGCGACGTGTGGCCCCACATTCCTGATTTCCAAAGGCGGGCGACATTCATTCCTTGTTCAGGGACGTCTGCTCCTTGATCGAAACCGGGATGATGGGATGTTGGTTCTTCCTTCTGTGGATTCCTCCTCGGAGCTTATTACCTAGTTTGGGTCTCCGTCATAGATTTAAGACGTATTCGTGAATCTCATTCCCGGTGCCATATCTTCATGGACACCAGTTAATTATGTTGCTTCCCTCGAGACACTCCAAGGGGTCTGGTCGGGGAAGCATCCTTTGGTTTGGAGAATGGTCATGATGGGGTATCGTTGGAAAGTCTTGATGCTGGGGGATTGACATGTATGTCTTTTGTCCCTTTTTATAGGGCTTCTCAAGGGTGCGGATGCCTAAGGCATCCCACATCGAATGCGGGGAATTGGCATGCCATAGGAATGTATCTGAGGTTTTCCTCAGCTTCCCATGTTTAACACGGGGTATGCCGCGAGTTTAACGTCCGGAGGGGACAGATCTGACTGATCGGAACACTTAGGGAGGATCAGATAAAAGGACCCCTAAAGGGAACTCCGATATTGGGTCCAACACATGGGAGGCTTCCCGGATACTGGGGAGTAGAATGAGGTGGCATGATCCTACCGGGATGTGGTGGCCCAGGTAAGAATCAGGATGGGTGATGAAGTGAAGGGGATTGAACCTCATGGAGGCTTACTAAATACCATTCCTTGACATGGATCAAAGTCCCCGTAGTTCGGTCATACAGTTTAACGTCATGTGAGATGGGGGAATAGAGTTTAACGTCATGCGTGATGGGGGTATTTGGGGTTTACACTCTAAGGCAGCCCACAATGGTGGATATGGGTCTTACACTCTGAGGTTTCCCATAATGATGGATATGGGGCTAACTCTCTGAGGCGACCCATGATGATGGATTTGGGGCTTACACTCTAAGGCGGACCATGTTGGAGAATCGACGCGAAGGGTTCGGAATGACTGAGTGGTGGGCTTGAACCTCATGGAGGCTTCCTACATACCATGCCTTGACATGGATCAAAGTCCTCATAGTTTAAGCGGTGCAATTTAATGTCGTGCGGGACGAGGCATGCAGTTTAACGTCGTACTGGACGACATATAGTTTAACATCTTGTGGGATGAGGGAATACAGTTTAAGGTCATGCGGGATGACATTTGGGGCTTACATTCGGAGGCAGCCCAAGGAGTTGGGTGAACCAACGCGAAGGGGGTAAGAGAAACCGGGTGGTGGGCTTGAACCTCGTTGAGGCTTCCTACGTATCGTGCCTTAGCATGGATCAAAGTCTTCGTAGTTCTCCAGGATGGGTCTTACGCTCTGAGGTGGCCCAAGGAGTTGGGTGAACCGACGCGAAGGTGGTCGGAGCAACCGAGTGGTGGGATTGAACCTCGTGGAGGCTTCCTACGTACCGTGCCTTAGCACGGATCAAAGTCCTAGTAGTTATCCATGATGGGGCTTATGCTCTGAGGTGGACCATATGAGGATGTCATGGCCGATGCTCACTCTAATCCCACGTGAGTCAAGCTCGGTTTGAGAAACAAGAGGCAGTAGGGACCAGATGATAATGTGGCAAAGGGTGCATCTGTGAGAAGCAAAGAGTGGCTTACGCGTTGAGCGGCCCATTGTGTCGGGACTTACTCTGGGATGGAGGCCTGACGTGCAACAAAGCACATAGGGAGAGGGATTTGGGACCGAATAGGGGAGATACCTCATTCCCTATCACGCCCACCACTAGCCTCGGTGGTGGGGAAGTAAGGTGGTGCATGGGTTCTACCTTCCGCAGGAGAGGCTAGGGGCTTACGCTCTGAGGAATCCCTTCCCCCGTAGACAAACGCCACTCCGAGAGGGAGGATATCATTCCATGTAAGGAAGATTCCATTCCTGTGGAGACGAACGGTGTAATGAATGTCTGAACTGGGGGGACCCTGCGTGCGATGCATGGGGTCAGATCATATTTTAACATCATCTGTTGAGGATGGGGTGTTTGGCAGTTTAACGTTCTTCAGCTCAGACGAGGTGGGTTCTCACCACACCCCTAGGGCTTACATGACCAGCACCCTCTACCCCTTGTGGTAGGGAAGGCATCGGCAAGGCCTTGGTGAAGGGGCCGCAGGGCGAACCATCGAGGGGTCCACGTTAGTGTGGCTATGTGAAGAAGCAATATCCATTAGTGTGCCTATACAAAGGAGCATGAGGTAGAGAAACGCAACAGGAAACACTGCCCAAGGGACCATGACGTTACTTCTTATGATCCTGGAAGGCCACACGGAAAAACAGCTCATGACATGCATGCCCGGCATGGAGGACATCGGACGTCTACGCAGGGAGGTGCCCGGGGGACGTCAAGGTGAGGGGTCCTGGGGATTGCGCGCAAAGAGAAGGTTTGCACACAAAACACCGGGATGGTGCATAATTGGGGTAGCTGGATTGCGAATGGCTGGGAGGATCGCGTGCAAAGGAGGTGAATTGCGCACAAGTGGCAACGACCTAATCCTATGCAAAGGCCGCACTACGTGAAGGGATTTTGCGTAATTGAAACGTTTTCCGCGCAATGGGAGAGATTGTGCGCAACAGAGGAACCCTGAGGGGTTTGTAATTTTATCTAAGCCAATGGGATTGCACGCAAAGGTGGATCCTGGGACAAGGAAGCGAGCAAAGAGTCAATACCTTAATGTCATATTGCGCGCGCGAAAGTCATATTTCGCACCCGAGAGCCGGTTGAAATTATGCATCCCAGAAATGGAATGGGTCTCCTTCTATTTATAGGATCATGGCGTCGCGGAATCCAGATGGAGTGCACAATTTTGCATGCCAAGGATGGCGGTGCACAAAAGGTACCCCCGCGGGTGCGGGCGCACAAAATTTCACTCCAGAGCCGGGGTCCTTTCGCGAATCTCGGATTCCTTTCGCGCGACCAAAAGTTTTTCGCACAAAGCATCCTTAATTTCACGCAACACTTCCAGGCCCTCCAGACCGGGCCTCCGGGTCCGAATATGACATCGATTCTTCATTTCTAAACTTCCTTTAGGAGTTACGGATTTTTTTGGCATCTATAAATAGGATGTAGGAGAACAACATTATTTTGAAAGAGGTGATAAAACAATTACCACTTTTTCAGGTATCTCCATTTGCAATGAATGGATGGACTTTTTAAGACGGATTTATGCCCAAATGCTGACCTATAGAAAGATGTGAGGGAATTTGGGAGGATATTTGGTCATTGGTTTGCTCAGAAAAAGGGCTTTGGAGGTGTGATTAAAAGATAAGGAGGGTGACCTTTTATAAGAGAACGGAGGGGGGCCTTTGGAAAGTCCTGAAATACTAATTTATTATAAAATCATTTTAATTAATAATTCTCTCAAACTCATTTATTTAGAATATAAGAAAAATATGGGTCCAAATACTCTCAAATAATAAAATTTATACTTGTTTGATTTATTTTTAATCCTTATAATTTTGATTTCTCCTTATTTAATCTATTTAATTTTATTTGTGGTAATATTATTCTAAATATTAAATAGTTATAAATATTTAATTATTTGTTGTAAATTTTTCATAATAGGATAAGGTAAGATGTTTTAGACAATATAATTTTTGCTTTGTAATTTTTAAATATTTTTTTTTATTTTTAAATAATTTAATAATCTGTAATTTTTATAAAATATCGTTAGTGTCAATTTTGACACTATTAATTTATTTGACTTTGAATAAAATCCACACCAAAGATAAATTCGAAAAAAAATTATTTAACACACTCCTAAACTGTCATATTCACCCTGAAAATTCGTGGATCTCATAAATTAGTTCATATGATATTTATTTTAATATTGTTAGATCTATTTATTGGACATTTCTATTAATAAAATAATTTCAACATCACTATTGGGTCATCATTACTGGTAATTATTCAATCCCTAAAATTTTTAAATAAATTCACATGAATTATATAATTTCATTATATTTCTGGAGATTATTTATTTTTTAAGTTTTATCATGATTATCACAATACTAAAATTATTGTACTTATAATAATATGTGAGTGACATGTTGTCACCTTCTTTGGTTTTAATTATAATTTCATCACATTCAAGGAAAACATTCTGTTAAATGAATCAATTCCGACCCATAGGTGATATTGATTGTATTCAATTCATCCAATAGGATTTTTTCATCTTTTAGGGTAATTTTATTTTCTTTATCATATTTTTTTACCCAAATTTACCAAATTTTCCTTTACCTGCCGTAAATAAAAATTACAGTAGTTACTTTTCATTATATCCAAAAAATAAAAGTAACCTATTAACATAATTTATACCCATTGATTCCAAATTTGGAATCCATTTTATATAATTTAAAACATATAATTATAATAAATTAATTTAAAATTAATTCCTGTTGTTAGTAACCAAAAAGTGGGGTTTTAAGAAGTAAAAACTTATCAAAAGATTGTCATGTATTTGTGTCCAATTTAAATGTTAAATTTCTTACGATGAAAAAAATTGGATTATATGATAAAAATATATTCTAGTTAAACTTAAAAACCAATTAAAAAGATAATATAACTATATAAATGAAATAAATTAAAATGAAATTTTAAATTAAAATGTAGTATTTTTCACTTTTCATCCAAATATGAATCTCATTAGAAAAATTCCAAAATTTCAACGAAGTAATACATTGATGACCTGATTCAGAAGAATATATTTATTTTTAAAATAGAATATATAATTTTTAAAGACTATATTTAAAATTGGTGCACCATCAAAAGGTTGAAAAACTAATTTTTTTAAAAAATAATTCTTTTATCCAAAAAGTTAAATTTAAACTTATATCATGTTCTAGAAAATACATAAGATGAATTTTAATGATATATAAAATTTAAATTGAGGTTAATACTATTCATAATGGCTAGTTTATATCCTATTAAATAATAATATTTTAATAATATATCGTTGTTTATTGAAACTCGGTATTGCGTACAATTAAAGCTATCGAGGAAGGTCTCTCCTGCATGTAATGCTAGCCAAGTCAATGTTCCGTGTAGTGAAATCATTCATCGTTGTTGTGTATAACATAATCCAAAAATATTTATTTTATATTTTGAAAAAAATATATAATCAGTGTTGTGTGTATAATATTCCTACTCGGTGTTTCATGTAACATACGACCTTTCATATTAGTGTTAATGGAATGTTTGAATCAGTGAATTGAAAGATATAAATAAAAATTTTCATTTATTTTAAAAAAAATTCAATAAAAACATGAGGTTTTACATTATACCCCCCTTAAAATGAATTTCACCCTGAATATTTTTTGGGGTTATAAAAGGTTTACTACTTGAAATTTTCTTTCATAGAAATCCAAATCATAAAAAGGAATAATAAAACATTCTTTGAAAAAGGAAATTTAGAAAAATAGAGGTTACTCAATGTTACTCATCACTTGGTTTACACATAGTATAACAAATGTGGGTTGTGAGAAAATGGATATAGAAGAAAAAAATCTAAGCATCATGTTCTGATGGAGAGTGATTGGGAACAAGGTTTGGAGAAAGTGAACAACCAGAAAGCCATAAATATGTGCTTATTTAAGGGACCAAATGATTTATCAGATAGGAAGGTACTAAGATAACATTTTTGGTTTTCATTATCCTTTCCTTAATGATAAATAACATGAGAATAAATACTTACCATATTTTAGTATAATCTCACCATTGGTAATTCCAAGAACACTTTCCACTTAATCTCTTATTTAAAGAAATAATGTTGAATTTTTTATTCTTTAAATGTTAGCAGAACATGAGATATAATGATAGGTCATTCCATCTATTTCAAAAAAAGGTTAAAACAGTTATTCAAATATTCATAATACCACTTATATTAAGATAGTACCTTAATCTAAGAAACTTTAACCAGAAAATAACTTATACTATCCTTAAATGGATAACATTACAATCCTTCAAAAAACATAAAATATAAAACGTTAAAAAGAGGTTAACTAGATCGACATAAAATTTTTCTCCCATATATCATAAGGTATTTCTTGGTTGTCATATTCCAAAATTGTGAATATCTTAATCATTTATTTTGTTAAACATTGTAATAATATGAATTACCATAGAACCTTATTGAAAACATGAAGTTTCTCAAAATTAACTCTTTTAACACGCCAAAAATACCAAAAAATCTATATACTCAAACCATGATATAACATTTTTCATATATATGTTTGGAGGTCATTAATAATATCAAACAAATCCTTTTATCCTTATCCCATCATTTTTCACATATCATGTTTTTTTCAAAAATATCTGAATAACTTTTTATGGTTACCAGTACCATTCAACATATACTTTCAAATACTTATGGAAAATAATAACATAAAAATCATTAGATGTATCTTTATCTCATAGTTTCATAAAATTACATATACAATATTATTCTTGATTAACAAGCAATAATTCCACTATCTTCCTAAACCATTGATTGATATTCATTATTTTATTCCTAAACACAACTCTCATCAAATATATCATTAGTAGTATCTTCATTGTCAATAAAATAAATACAACCCATATAACCATTCTGATTCTAGAGACAAGATTTTCTTTTATACAATCTATTTTCATAATTCACATACATTCCACATTTAAAACATTTAACTGTCATTGATGTCGTAGAAATACCATTATCCTTGTACATTGTATTAACTGTACCTTTTCCGTTGAAATTACAGGCTTTGTGCCCTTCTTTTCTACACCCAAAGCAGCTTTCAGTTCCTCTGAAAAATTATCCTTGATGCCTCTTCTCACATGACTTATGTGAGGATAATTGAACATTATTTCTTATTTGATCACCGTGAAACTCCATCTTTCTCTTATTATCTGGTTCATGAAACCAACCGAAGATGAGATTATTAATAATATTTGTTGATTATACATAATAAAGATGTTTCACCTTCCATATCTCATTACATTTTGTTTCTCATGAAGAATATCATTCCATTGTCAATCATATTATTCATTAACATGAATCATCCTATTTCTAATAATGTTCTAAAACCCAAAATGAATAGTATTAGAGGGGGAAATCATACCAGGAAGACAATATAATCAAGGTGGAGTACTTTCAATCTCTAGAATCTTAATTTTAATCCTAGGTTATTCCTGATCATTACCATAATTCTAGGATTATAACCTATAGTTAGACTTACCCTTAGAAACATCCCTAGACATACCTTAGAAATATATATAGGGATCTTACTAATGTTTTCACATTAAAGTTTCCAAATCCTAAATAATTCTTCACTCTAATACCAACTAAAATGAACATAGTTTAATGTATATAGAAATTAAATTTATTTTCTAGAATACTTAATACATGACAAAAAAATATTCCCAAATACTATATTTGTTTTGTGTCTTTTGAAACTTGGAACATAATCTTCGAAATTTGTTAATGATCATAATCATCTCCCATAAATATATTCCCTTTTAGTTTTCCTACCTAAATCTGTTCTTTATATCCTGGGGAAAATAAAACATAAAAAGGGTGATCTCAAATGATTATTAAGGGTAAACATGAAGAACATGTAACCAAAACAAAAATAAGAATTTGAAAACATGCACATAAATTTTTAATATCAAAATAGTGAGTCATGAAATAAATCTTCACAGCACATAAGGTATATATCATAAAGGAACATTAACCATGATAAAATAGCATTGGCAAAAAACAATGAATTATAGGAAAAAATAAGCACATAATATGACTTACATAGTAGCCGAGGCATTACTTCCAAGAACATCATAGTGGAAAAAGTAAATTACTAAACTACATTTCCATGCCGTTCCAGCCATATATTGTTGAACCAGATTTAATTTCAATTCTAACCATGTATTATTGAACCAGATTTACTTACCCTTACTGCCATGTATTACTGAACCAATTTTTTTTTCAATTACAGTCATGTCTATTTAATGATATATAAATCTTTATCTAGTGCATTGGAGGATTATATATCTCCCACCCAACATGTAATTAAATCACTCTCACATATTCCAAAAACATAAACCATTAACCATAGCATAACCCATGGAACAAAAATGGGTTTATTAACAATCATTCCATCATAACATAATAAATATAATGTAAATAGATTACATAAAAATAATTTCATCATAAAAATTGACAAATCAAAGTAATAATAGGTATTGAAACATAACCCTATGTCATCTTATATAGAAAATAAATTTGATAAAACACTTGAGCTTAATTCCTAAGGAAAATATATTTTCCTCTACATAAACATTTTCTATTCTAAAAATATCATAAAATTTTAAAATAAATGAATTTAGTTGAAAATAACCCTGAAATCATGTATAGGAAGCTTCATGGAAATAATGTATTATTAATATGTAAAAACCTTTTCATACCATATAATTTAAAAAACATTCTTCTCGTTCTCTTGCTGGAAAAGTCAAAAAGTACATCGTATAGAAAACCAAAGAGATATTCCTTCCATGCATTATAATAAAAATTAAAAATTGTGTAAAATTAACATTAAAAATATTATAAGGATATAAATAATTTTATATATTTATGAAACATGGGTGTGAATGACAAATATACCCCAGTAAATACTTACGAATAAACAATCTCAGATAAAAATGAGATTGAAAAACTATCCCTTACCTTAGGTCCAATTTCTTTTATATGTGTCTGAAAATAATATATAGTGGATTTAAACATGTTATTAACTTATAAAACAACCATAATAATATTTATAATATTATCTATGATTCCCTTATATCTTTATATTACTCGTTTATTTATTAATTCCATGTTAAAGCAGCGTTTTTGATAATAATGGTTTTATTTATCATACGTGTTTTGAATTTTTTCCTGATATTATTACTTATCTTGTGATTTTATTAAATATAGAATGAAAAAAATGATTTATATATCATATATATTTAGTATATAAAAATATGTACAATAAATGGATAAATGACATGGAATACACTATTCATGGAGATGGTAGGTCGTACGTACACATGAACGGTGATTCCGTTTCCTTATTGAATTTAATGGAATAAATTAATTTATATATATACATGAATCTAGTTGGATTATTATGTCATATATTTCATTCTTATTTATTATATAAACATTATAATCATTCTTGAATGGTTAAATATGGGGAATGAATCTCATAGCTTCATGGAGACGGTAAGTCGTACGTACGCACGAGCGACGATATCACTCCCTAGATGGTTAAATAGTATGGAATTGGATGGTATATGAATTTTAATGAATAATTATTATGTTATATGCATTATTTAAAACCATTATACTCATCAATATACATATCCAAATTAAGTATAGTATAACAATTACGACATGGCATGGGGATGGTATGTTGTATGTACGCACACACGGTGATATTAATATTCGTTGGATAAATAAAAAAAGTTATAAGGTTGTCCCATAATTATAATAAAATATAATCATGTATACTATACAAGATATATTACTTTAGTATTGAAAATACAAAATAAGGGTAAGTAGAAGAAGGAAAGAATTTTGAAAGAGGTGATAAAACAATTACATCTTTTTCGGGTATCTCTTTTTGGTATGCACAAAAGAACTTCTTAAGATGGATTTATACCAAAAGGGTGGCCTCTTGGATAAAATAACTGATGTTGGGAGAATATTTGGGAAGTTTCTTTCCAAGAATAAGGTATTTTTAGGTGTTATTAAAATATATCAAGATGTTCCCTTTTATAAGAGACGGGAGGGGCACCTTTGGAATGTCTTGAGATATTAATTTGCTATAAATTAATTTTTGTTGTATAATGATCCAAAAATCATCTATTTCTAAAATAAGATGATTATAGGTCAAAATAATCTCAACCAATAAAATTTATACATGCTTTTAGTATATTTTAAACCTTATCATTTTGATTTATCCTTATTTAATCTATTTAATTTTATTTGTGGTAATAATATTCTAAATATTAAATTGTTATAAATATATACTTTTGTGTTGATAATTTTCCATAATTGAATACTTTATAATGTTTTATACCATATATTTTCAATTTTTAATTTTCAATTTTTTTTTACTTTTAAATAATTTAATAATATGAAATTTTTATAAAATATCAATAGTGTCAATTTTGACACTATTCATTTATTTGACATTAAATAAAATCCACAGAAAAGATAAATACTAAGTATAATAGTTAAAATACTTATAACATATCATATGACCCCAAAAAATCTTGGAGAACATTAATTAGTTCATATGAAAATTATTTTAATATTTTTAAAACCATTTCTTGGATTGTTTGATCAATAAAATAATTTCTACATCACTATTCTGTAACCATTAATGATAATTATTTTAACTCTAAAAACTCTAAATAAATTTCAATAATTTATATAATTTCAATATATTTCGGGATACTATTTATTTATGTGGTTTTATCACATTTATCACTTTTTTAAAATTATTATACTTATAATATATATGTGTCTGACATTTCATCACCTTCTTTTGTTTTAAATATATTGACATCATTTTCATAGAAAGAACACATCAAATGAATTAATTCCATCCCATAGGATATATTGGTCGACTTAAAGTAATCCAATTGGATTCTGGTAGGTGTTTGAATGATTTTATAATCTTTATCATATTGTAAGTTTTCATAATTTAACCGATTTACCTTTAGTTGTGGTAAATAAAAATTATCATAGTTACTATTCTTAATATCCAAAAAAATAAAATTAACCAACTGATATAATTTGGGCCCAATTATTCAAAATATTTAATCTCTTTTTCATAATTCAAAAAATATAATTGGTAGAAATTAATTAAAAATTATTTCTTGTTCTCAGAAACCAAAAATTGGGTTTATAAGAAGTAAAAACTTATCAAAAGATTATCATGTATTTATGTCCAATTTAAATGTGAAATTACTTATAATTAACTAAAATAGATAAAATTATAAGAAAAATAATTCATTTAAACTTTAAAACCAATTAAAATGTAGAATAACTATATATATAAATGAGACGAAAAGCTTGTTTTGAATTAAAATGCAGTATGTTTCAGTATGCATCAAAATATGAATTTCATCAGAAAAATACGAAAATTTCAACCAAGTTAAATTTTCACGACCTGATTCCAAATAAGATGATTATTTTTTTCAAATATAATATATAAAATTGTTAAAATTGGATTTAAAATTGGTTCACCATCAATAGGCAGCAAAACTACATTTTTCTTTAAAATACATCTTTTATCTGAAAAATTGAATTTGTTCTAATAGAATGTTCTAGAAAATCCATAAAATGAAGCTTAATGTTATATAAAACTCAAAATGTGGTTAATAATTTTTATAAAGACTAGTTTATATCTAATTAAATAATAGTATTTTAATAATATATGCTGTTGTTTAGTGAAACTCGGTATTGCATACAACGCAAGCTATTGAGGAAGGTTGATCTTGTGTGTAACGCAAGCCAAGTCAGTGTTGTGTTTAGTGAATGTTTCCATTGGCGTTGCATGTAACATAATTCTAACATGGATCTTTTATAAATTGTATAAAATATATATTATGTGTTTCATGTATCATACGCCATCTCAGTGTTGCATGTAGCATACGACATGTTGGTTTAGTGTGAAATGAATGATTGACTTAGTGCATTACATGATATAAATGAAAATTTTAATTTTTTCAAAAAAAGGTCCAAAGAAAAAAGGTTTTACACCTTGTATAATTTATCTTCATCTCATATAATCTCCCAACATCCCTCCCTTACTCCTAGAAACCTTATCTTGGGCAGAACTCAATTCAAGAAAGCCTTTTGGCACAAATCAAACAGAGTTACCCATTTTAGAGGTAACGTCTTCTCTCAAGTTCCTTTATTTTATTTTCCTTACTCACACCCTATAATCTTGTTATTCTATGATTAACTAAAAAAACAAGTATCCTTGATATAATATCATGTTTTTATGAGATGTATTCAATCTAAACTTACAGACTCCTCTATTTAATGGATACGAACATACTATTGCTAAGTACAGAAAACTACTACCTCGCAAAATGATGATTATTCAATTTTTTCCAACCAAATCTTATAGTTTCCATTATGATGAAACTATATTTATATATAATATATATTATAATTATTTTTTCTCTATTATTATTTAATTTTTATTTTCCACAAACCTTTATGATTTCCATAATGTGTAAATACGATAATTTCATTTGAGGAAGTGTGAACTACTGCCCCCTCAAAGGGATATGAATCGTTCATGAAGTACATGTAATGTATAAAATATGGAATTAATGAAATTATGTAACATATATAATATAGATATTATTATATAATTATAACATACATTTTTTCTTTTAGTTTTCATTTCTTTTAGATGACAAAGTAATGAAAGTAGCGTTCATGCATATGTACGACCCACTGTCCCCATGAACAATGCATTTCATTTATTATCTCCAAATGTTATAGACTATTATAAATACATATATACTAGATATATATGATATTTAAATTATGAATATCATTATGGAGATAACAAACTTATGACCACATGGATATTTTTCATCAAAACAAGTTCATTTTCGACTCAAGTAACTAATATCGATAAAACCACTGATATGAATTGGAATAATTATATGAAAGTTATAACCAGGTAATAAGTGATATAAAAAGAATAATAAACATGAAAAGGTTTGTTAAAAAAATATAAATTAACTTATGTGTATTATTAATGAATAACAAAGGACAAACATGACGATTTGGACTCAAGGTAAGGGACTTCATCTCAATCTCCTTTCATTAAGGCATATTTTGATTTATACATGAATTTAATTTATAAAATATATAATTAACACCTTTGAGTTTTAATTTCATTCAATGATATTCAAAAGGAATCTTTTTCTACGATTCCTTTTACTAATGGTGTAAATGAATATTTCTTTTAAACATACATGATGATAATGACCTTTCCACTACTGTGATAATTATTTGATATTTGGGTTCCAATACTAGCTGTAATATTTTTAAAATATAATTAAATACCATATTCCATTTTTAGGTTATTTTGGTATTGAAAATGTTTTTGATAATGGATTGATTATGTTTGTATCTTGAACTGATATCTTGTGACTACAATGTAGAAAATTTATCTTTCCATTATGTATGATTTATTTGTTATGATTATCTTATGGTTATTAGGAATTTTTTTATGTATATGGGTGCTTCCTTCATAAAAAAATGATGGGTGAGCCCTAGATAGCTCTCTAATGCATTGTCTAATGTGAAGGAGGTAAATTTTAATGTTTCTATTAAGATATTTATGGAATATATCATGATGGTTATTCCAAACATAACCATGAAGGTTACACCCTCTGTAGTTGTGAATTATAAAATGTATGAATGTTATGGTTTCCACAAGATACCTTAATGATTAATGATTTCTATGAGTTATTCATAAATCTTATGATTTCTTTTGTTATTTTAAACAGATTATGGTTTAGGAGTAAAACATAATGATTTCATTGATTTGTATGTATACATTTTATAATTGTTTCATTATTTAATTTATATCCATAAATGAACCTTTTATGCTCATCCCATGTTTTTGAAATGTTTTTCAAATGGTATAAGGGATTTTAAGAGAAATGAAAAATTCAAGAAGATTTTTTCTAGAAAATAATTCTGGTTTTGTTTAATTTTTTTTATTATTGTGAAAAAATCGGATAGAGTAGAAGTGTCTAATTTGTAATATTTTTGATGTATTGTAGAATTTATGGCATAATTCTCTAAAACTATAAACCATAACTGATACTTAATGTTAATTCTTTAAATAACTCATGATTATGTAATTTTTAATGTTCGGGCCTTAAATTCTTTCTCTATTCATCCATGAAGTATGGAGATGTATAAGGACTTGAAAGAATATTTCTTGTGTGATGGAATGAAGAGAGATTCCATGGAGTTTGTATATCAGTGTTTAGTATACCATAAATTTTAGGAGAAATAAATAAGTCTATAGGGATGTTTCATCCACTACTCATAACAAAACAGAAATGAGAGAACATAACTCCTGATTATTTCATTAGACTACCCAAACCTCTAAAGGGTTTAATGATATATGGGTGTAGTTTATCTCTTTACTAAATTATAACTATTCAAAACTAACAGAGAATATTTATCTCTTTATTAGCTTGAAATAATATACATTAAAGAATTTCTAATGTTGCATTGAGTACCTGTAACACCCCAAGATTTCATAGTGTGTTATTTCTTCAAAATAATTCAATAACTTGCACTACACGCAACACCGAGTTCAATCACACCATGATTTACAAAAAAAAAATCCATTCAAAAGAGGTTATGAATAGTATTATATAAATTTTAAACTTTATATAATCCTTATAATTTTAGAATCCATATTATGAGTTTCTTAGATATAATGCAAGAACAAATTCATTTTCAGTATTGCACTTTTATCAACTTTTAATAGTGAACCCTTTTTAAATACAATATTTTAAACATTTTGACTAAATGGGGACATCAAAAAAATTTAAAATGAAACATCCCAAGCTTCCACGGTACGCTTTCCTTTGAATAAAACAGTAGCGTGTGTTGTACGCAACTTCATGTTTTAACACGTACCACAACCGATCAAACTAGCCGTTATGAATAGTAATACCTAATTTTTGAAATTATATATATTTTATTTTTAAAAATAGACTTCATTTTTGGATTCGGAATATCAAATTTAGCCTAAGGTGAAATTTTGGTACTTTTCGGATAACTTTAATATTTTGATGAATAGTGAAAATTACTAAATTTTAATTAAAAACAACTTTTTTAATAAAAAAAATTAATAGTGATAAATTATGAATTTGAGTGGTTTTAAAGTATATTTAGAATATATTTTTACCACTTAATATAATGTTGGTCATTGGACATAATTTTACAATTAAACCGAACATAAACAAGTGTCAATCTTTTGATAGTTATTATCTCTTAAAAACACGCTTTTTGTTTTGACAGCGGGAATTAATTTTAAATTAATTTCTGCCACTTCTGTGTTTTGAATTTAAGAAAATGGATTCCATATTTGGAATCAGGATTTTCAAATTGTGTAAATAGGTAACTTTTATTTTTAGACATTTTGAATAATTACTGCGGTAAATATTTTATTTACCATGGTTAAAGGGTAAATCCGGTAAATAAGGGTTAAAAAAATAATATTATAATAATACAAAATCACCCTAAAACGTGTCCTAACCTTATTGGTGGACACATACCCGACCATGAGCATCCTTGGGTCAATTTGGGGACCCCTTGGAGCCACTTGTATGTGGTAGGGACACATTATATTAATAAAGTTAAAATAAAAATAAAAATGGCATAAGCTTACATCTTTTAGAAGAACAATTTTTACATAGGGTTATACATGTTGGATTTTCGATTATAAATATTCATTAGAAAGCTAAAACTATTTCCTACATAATGATATTTTATTTATAATTTTTAGACATCAAATAATTTAAATTATTAATGACACAATAATGATGCAATGTTTACCTCATTAATAAATCATTTAAATAAATAAGATTATAATGATTAAAATATTATCTAAAACCTGTCCAATTCTTATTGGTTGATGTTATTTAGAATATTAGTCATCTTATATGCAACCTCAATGAATTTTGGACCATTATAAACCGAATATAATTATATTATAAAGTAATACTTTCACTCTTTCCTAAAGAGCCCCTCTTCTCCCTTATAAAAGGAGACCACTTCTACTCATTCCTCACACCTCTCAAGCCACTTGGCTCATCCAAACTCTTCCCAACTAAGCTCCCCACATCCCTCTACTCCTCCTTGAAGCTTCCCCTTAGGAAGAAATCATTTCAAGAAGTCCTTTGGTTCCAACCAAAGTGAGTTACCTAAATTAAAGGTAACGATTTCTCTTAAATTATTTTCCTTTATTTTGCTTCTCCAACCCCCAAACTCTTTTTATTTCCTTTCTTTTGTAACAACACCAGTATCCTCAATATACTAGGATGTTTTTATAAGAAGGATTCAAACTACACATACACACAATTCCATCTAATGGATGATGAACATAATGTTTCTGTGGATGGCAAACTAACGCCTCACGAAACGATGATTGTTCAAATACATCTTACCACCTCTCATGGTGGCCATTATGATGGCACTATAATTAAATATGATATTAATGATATATATATTTTGTATATAAGCTTCTTTAATTCCATTTTATTTCATACCATTATTCGTTTCATGTTGTATATACATACGATAATTTTAATTTGAGGAAGTGCGGACTACCGCCCCCTTAAAATGATATGACTCGTTCATACCACACATGGAACGTATAAAGGATGGTGTTAACGAAATTAAGTAACATATATAAAATATTATATTATACTGGAATAGTAATATACCTATGTATCATTTGGATTCAATTCTTTTAAAATAAAAATTAAATGGAAGTAGCGTTCGTGCGTACGTACGGACTACCGTCTCCACGAACGCGGTGAGATCCATCCTCCATCGTATCCATTCAAGTCTTATTCTCATTTTAGGGTTAAAAATAATGTTAATATCATTCTGATTATGAATAAGTTTTAATCTATCCATTACAAACATGTCTTACGTAACCAAACATTTAAGAAGAATGAATCGATTATCACCTGAAACGACGATAATACTAAGATATTATTAATAAAGCAATGTTAAAAGATCATATATGATATCATATTAATGTATATGATTCTTGTATAATTTAATAACAATTATTTCATCATTATACAGGAGGTTAACCGACCCCAACAAAGTAAAAGTACAAGGTAAGGGTTATTTCAAAATCTCTTCATTATCCGAGGTTGTTTATACGTAATAATCTACTGGGATATCTTTATCATCCACATCCATGTTTCTTAAAAATGTATTTCAAAACATTTTTACATTTTACAAGAATATGGGTTAAAGTAATTTATACCCTTGTTTGAATTTTTATAAGAGGTTTATAAATGAATCTTTCCGTCGTTTTCAAAACAAGGTCCTTTTTAACCTTTTCGACAGAATTGTGGTAAGAATGTTTTTTTTACTTATACGACGGGTGCGGTTATTTTACGCCGTGATAAGATCTTCAGAGCTTTCCTTACAAGATTATAAGAATATTTTCAAAGAAAATGTTTTATAATATATGGATCTTAAATGATTTCAAAATAAAAGGCGATATTTCTTTAAAAAGAATTTTGATTTCATCTATGTCAACATCCTTTGATGGATTTTAAGATTATTTGAAGTTGATTTATTATGATACAAAAATTCTATATTGTATTGAAGGTTTTGTGATATGTTTGACTATGGATGTGCTATTTTTATACCATTCATAGTTTATGGTGAAATTATTGACATTTCGTATGCTAGTTATGTTTAAACCTTTTCATATGGGAATGCATTGGACTTAATAAGTGACGGGTGGAGCCCGCTATAGCTCCTCGATGCATCGGTAGGTCTCATGAGACAAACTAGTGTCTTGGCACAAGGCCTTGGCAAAAATCTTATTTGTAGTCTTGGCACGAGGCCTTGGCTATGTGGTTATGATAGTCTGGCATTATGCATTCCAACATTATGAAAGTGGTTATTGATTTTTCATGTGATTATTCAATTAGTAGAATATCCATGTGAATAAGTAAATGGCATTATTTCATTTTACTTTTGCCATACTATGTTGAAGTTCAAGTTTAAAAGGCTTTTGTTTTAGTAATTCATTGCCTTAAATATTTATTCTTATTTTTGAATGTTCCGCTATATTGTTATCCTTACTGGGCATTTGAGCTCACCCCTTTTCTATGTTTTATTTTTCCCAGGTAGTGAAGAAGTAATTTATGAATGACTTGCAGGGATATTATGAGGGGTTAATAGTGTGGATATGAAGACTTTGTTGTTGTAGTAGTTTTTCACTTTGAAATGTAATGTAAAACTTTATGATTATATCTAGTGTTTCCAAGGCTACTAAACCAATCGGTCTTTCGGGATTTGATCTTTCTTGTGATCATGCCAATGTTATGTAATAATGCACCGACTCTGGGTAGCTGGGGTCGGGGCGTTACAGTTGGTATCAGAGGAAGTTTAGTACAAACCTTGGAAGCTAGATTTAGATAAACTCTGATTAGAGCACGTAGACCTAAGATGAACTTTGAGGATTAGTATAGAAGAACTTACTAGAATTTTGGTATTGTAGAGATTTTGTGAGTTTTCCGAGCAATACATCCCTGTATGGATACGAGCAGGTAGAGGCGGCTCTGGCACAGATGTACCTAGGGGTAAAACCCGAAAACACCGCTTTGAGCTAGACTCGAACGGGAACTGGTGCACAACAACGGGCCTTGCTGCACTCTTGGTTATGACACTCCCGGGGGATATGCTTAGGATAACTCTCATTTTCTTTACAAATCATTATGAAGGGTTTATAAGTATATACTTCCTCAAAGAAAACATTTTTATGATTATGGATTATATCCATAAATAGTTCAATTTATGTTAAGTGTTTTATAAGTATGGGATTATGTATTTCGATTCATAAACTGATCTAGTTTATGCAATTGTTTAGAAATGGCGCCCAGTAGAAGGAATGAGAACTCCAGAAATGCACATGATCCAAAGAGAAGGAAGGATCATATCTTTCATGGTCTTAAGCTAGAATTTATAAGAGAAATAGTCTCCCATGTATTATCATCATATGAAGAAATAATATCATGTATTGATAAGATAAGTAAAGAGTTTACTGAGTCCTATGGCTTTGAAGGGAAGCAAGAGAAGAAAAGGATAGAAGAGAAAAAGATGGATAAAGGGAAGAGGGAAAAGAAGAATTTTCCCATATGTGGTAACTGTGGAAAGAAACACCCTGGAACTTGCTTGAAAGGAATGAGAGTTTGTTATAAGTGTGGAGGAAAAGGGCACAAAGTACGTGACTGCAAGGGTAAGAAAATGGTTTCAAATGTACAATGCTTCATTTGCAAGGAGTTTGGACACTACGCGAACCTATGTCCTAGTCATCAGACTATGACACAAATGATGCTATTGGATAATAATCAAGTTATGATACTACCACATATGAAGAGGAATGATTAGAGTTCTTATGTTGATTATGTCAATTGAGCTTTGTATCAACAATGTACTTGTTATAATAATTATGGAGTATATAAGGATTGTACTGCAGTACTATTTCATTAAGGGCTTGAAATTGTGTGGAAAAAAGAAAAGTGACTCAATAGCAGGTTAAATTTTTGGAAAATATATGGTTGAGAGAATGATAAACCATAATATGGTTCTGATACCGAGGTAGTGATTTTAGAATAATACATGATTGATTTGGATATATTATATTGGATATTCTTGACTACCTTGAAACTGATTAATGATTTGTATATTCCATCATTTTTGGGGTTTAAAACATTTTTTTGATTGATGAAGTATATCTAGCATTCTATATGGAATAAGGGAGCATGAATGTAATCAATAAGGAATATGGTAATTCAGGATGTTTCAGTGTATTAAAAGAATACAAGATGAAGGTATTCATATGCTATTACGGGGTAAAAAGGATCTATATTATGTTTACCTTCCTTATAAATGTTGGACTGTGAGTTTGGATAGAAGTATTTTGGATAGTTCTAGTTTGTATTATTTTGGATTGCCATAAAAGGACAACCCGGAGGTCGGGCGGCAACCCGTCGCATCCGGCAAGGCTGCGAGACTTGAACCCGCAACCGAAGGGCAACAAGGGTGTATCACCTACCACTGGACCACGAGATGTCTTGGATTAAATGATGTAGTTTTTTTTAAAAAGACCTGGTAGATGAATTATAAATTCATTTATTTTGGAACCCTGTACGAATAGTATAAATAGAAAAAAAAATTACATTCTATTATCTTTAAGAGTGAAAGATGAGTTTTTGGTAGAAATTTATTAATTGATAAAACTCTAATTATAAAGTAAGTATATCTCCTTATGATCTTAGCCAATATCATAAATAAATTCCTCAATATTAAGAAAAGAAACTTAGAACAAAAATGTATTCCTAGATGGTACCTTAAATCATCACTAATTTATGGCTTTGGGATTGTTGGCCTTTTCATAGCCATGTTCTCTACCACTCTCCATCAGATAATTGATGGTTATATTTTTCTTCCATATCCATATTTTCCTACATGGAACCCTAGTATGTGTTATTTTTGGTAATCTTCATACTTTCGACTCTTTATTTTAAATAGAGGCCTCATTAATTCATTTTTCGATGTGGGATTTCAACTAAGATATTTTGAAACGTCAAAAATGTGTTATCCTAATACCCTATGTTTTGTTGAACCGATGGTATTTCAAATCATCATAGATTGATGAATTTAAGGACCTCAATTTTATACTTGTTTGTGATTGATGACCTCAATCACTACCTATAAATATTTACGTTTTTCCTCCAATTATATGTCTCTAAATGCCACCAATGTTCTCCTAGTCGAGATCCTAATTTGGTGGTGACCCTTTAATTTCTCTTTTCCTCATATTAATACTAAATTTTAGTAACCCAATTTCCGATGTGGGTTTTCCCACAAATATATTTTCTATTTTCAACCTTTTATTTTCGAAGAACAATTTCAAATTGCGAGGACGCAATTTATTGAAGGAGGGGAGAATGTAACACCCCAAGATTTCATAGTGTGTTATTTCTTCAAAATAATTCAATAACTTGCACTACACGCAACACCGAGTTCAATCACACCATGACTTACAAAAAAAAAATCCATTCAAAAGAGGTTATGAATAGTATTATATAAATTTTAAACTTTATATAATCCTTATAATTTTAGAATCCATATTATGAGTTTCTTAGATATAATGCAAGAACAAATTCATTTTCAGTATTGCACTTTTATCAAATTTTAATAGTGAACCCTTTTTAAATACAATATTTTAAACTTTTTGACTAAATGGGGACATCAAAAAAATTTAAAATGAAACATCCCAAGCTTCCACGGTACGCTTTCCTTTGAATAAAACAGTAGCGTGTGTTGTACGCAACTTTGTGTTTTAACACGTACCACAACCGATCAAACTAGCCGTTATGAATAGTAATACCTAATTTTTGAAATTATATATATTTTATTTTTAAAAATAGACTTCATTTTTGGATTCGGAATATCAAATTTAGCCTAAGGTGAAATTTTGGTACTTTTCGGATAACTTTAATATTTTGATGAATAGTGAAAATTACTAAATTTTAATTAAAAACAACTTTTTTAATCAAAATAATTAATAGTGATAAATTATGAATTTGAGTGGTTTTAAAGTATATTTAGAATATATTTTTACCACTTAATATAATGTTGGTTATTGGACATAATTTTACAATTAAACCGAACATAAACAAGTGTCAATCTTTTGATAGTTATTTTCTCTTAAAAACACGCTTTTTGTTTTGACAGCGGGAATTAATTTTAAATTAATTTCTGCCACTTCTGTGTTTTGAATTTAAGAAAATGGATTCCATATTTGGAATCAGGATTTTCAAATTGTGTAAATAGGTAACTTTTATTTTTAGACATTTTGAATAATTACTGCGGTAAATATTTTATTTACCATGGTTAAAGGGTAAATCCGGTAAATAAGGGTTAAAAAAATAATATTATAAGAATACAAAATTACCCTAAAACGTGTCCTAACCTTATTGGTGGACACATACCCGACCATGAGCATCCTTGGGTCAATTTGGGGACCCCTTGGAGCCACTTGTATGTGGTAGGGACACATTATATTAATAAAGTTAAAATAAAAATAAAAATGGCATAAGCTTACATCGTTTAGAAGAACAATTTGTACATAGGGTTATACATGTTGGATTTTCGATTATAAATATTCATTAGAAATATAAAAAGATTTCCTACATAATGATATTTTATTTATAATTTTTAGACATCAAATAATTTAAATTATTAATGACACAATAATGATGCAATGTTTACCTCATTAATAAATCATTTAAATAAATAAGATTATAATGATTAAAATATTATCTAAAACCTGTCCAATTCTTATTGGTTGATGTTATTTAGAATATTAGTCATCTTATCTTCGACCTCAATGATTTTTGGACCATTATAAACCGAATATAATTATATTATAAAGTAATACTTTCACTCTTTCCTAAAGAGCCCCTCTTCTCCCTTATAAAAGGAGACCAATTCTACTCATTCCTCACACCACTCAAGCCACTTGGCTCGTCCAAACTCTGCCCAACTAAGCTCCCCACATCCCTCTACTCCTCCTTGAAGCTTCCCCTTAGGCAGAAATCATTTCAAGAAGTCCTTTGGTTCCAACCAAAGTGAGTTACCTAAATTAAAGGTAACGATTTCTCTTAAATTATTTTCCTTTATTTTGCTTCTCCAACCCCCAAACTCTTTTTATTTCCTTTCTTTTGTAACAACACCAGTATCCTCAATATACTAGGATGTTTTTATAAGAAGGATTCAAACTACACATACACACAACTCCATCTAATGGATGATGAACATAATGTTTCTGTGGATGGCAAACTAACGCCTCACGAAACGATGATTGTTCAAATACATCTTACCGCCTCTCATGGTGGCCATTATGATGGCACTATAATTAAATATGATATTAATGATATATATATTTTGTATATAAGCTTCTGTAATTCCATTTTATTTCATACCATTATTCGTTTCATGTTGTATATACATACGATAATTTCATTTGAGGAAGTGCGGACTACCGCCCCCTTAAAATGATATGACTCGTTCATACCACACATGGAACGTATAAAGGATGGTGTTAACGAAATTAAGTAACATATATAAAATATTATATTATACTGGAATAGTAATATACCTATGTATCATTTGGATTCAATTCTTTTAAAATAAAAATTAAATGGAAGTAGCGTTCGTGCGTACGTACGGACTACCGTCTCCACGAACGCGGTGAGATCCATCCTCCATCGTATCCATTCAAGTCTTATTCTCATTTTAGGGTTACAAATAATGTTAATATCATTCTGATTATGAATAAGTTTTAATCTATCCATTACAAACATGTCTTACGTAACCAAACATTTAAGAAGAACGAATCGATTATCACCTGAAACGACGATAATACTAAGATATTATTAATAAGGCAATGTTAAAAGATCATATATGATATCATATTAATGTATATGATTCTTGTATAATTTAATAACAATTATTTCACCATTATACAGGAGGTTAACCGACCCCAACAAAGGAAAAGTACAAGGTAAGGGTTATTTCACAATCTCTTCATTATCCGAGGTTGTTTATACGTAATAATCTACTGGGATATCTTTATCATCCACATCCATGTTTCTTAAAAATGTATTTCAAAACATTTTTACATTTTACAAGAATATGGGTTAAAGTCATTTATACCCTTGTTTGACTTTTTATAAGAGGTTTATAAAGGAATCTTTCCGTCGTTTTCAAAACAAGGTCCTTTTTAACCTTTTCGACAGAATTGAGGTAAGAATGTATTTTTTTACTTATACGGCGGGTGCGGTTATTTTACGCCGTTATAAGATCTTCAGAGCTTTCCTTACAAGATTATAAGAATATTTTCAAAGAAAATGTTTTATAATATATGGATCTTAAATGATTTCAAAATAAAAGGAGATATTTCTTTAAAAAGAATTTTGATTTCATCTATGTCAACATCCTTTGATGGATTTTAAGATTATTTGAAGTTGATTTATTATGATAAAAAACATCTATATTGTATTGAAGGTTTTGTGATATGTTTGACTATGGATGTGCTATTTTTATACCATTCATAGTTTATGGTGAAATTATTGACATTTCGTATGCTAGTTATGTTTAAACCTTTTCATATGGGAATGCATTGGACTTAATAAGTGACGGGTGGAGCCCGCTATAGCTCCTCGATGCATCGGTAGGTCTCATGAGACAAACTAGTGTCTTGGCACAAGGCCTTGGAAAAAATCTTATTTGTAGTCTTGGCACGAGGCCTTGGCTATGTGGTTATGATAGTCTGGCATTATGCATTCCAACATTATGAAAGTGGTTATTGATTTTTCATGTGATTATTCGATTAGTAGAATATCCATGTGAACAAGTAAATGGCATTATTTCATTTTACTTTTGCCATACTATGTTGAAGTTCAAGTTTAAAAGGCTTTTGTTTTAGTAATTCATTGCCTTAAATATTTATGCTTATTTTTGAATGTTCCGCTATATTGTTATCCTTACTGGGCATTTGAGCTCACCCCTTTTCTATGTTTTATTTTTCCCAGGTAGTGAAGAAGTAATTTATGAATGACTTGCAGGGATATTATGAGGGGTTAATAGTGTGGATATGAAGACTTTGTTGTTGTAGTAGTTTTTCACTTTGAAATGTAATGTAAAACTTTATGATTATATCTAGTGTTTCCAAGGCTACTAAACCAATCGGTCTTTCGGGATTTGATCTTTCTTGTGATCATGCCAATGTTATGTAATAATGCACCGACTCTGGGTAGCTGGGGTCGGGGCGTTACAGTACCACATTCTAGTGTATCATATTGGGATCTGAGGTTTACCTCAATGTTTTGGTGAAGACTTCAGAAAGAACTTGATATAGAATTGAGTTTCCATAGTTATTATCATCCTCAAATGGATGGTACAATAGAAAGAATAATTCAAACCCTAGAGGATATATTGAGATCCTTTTCTATGGATCTAAAATGTTGTTGGGATCACCACCTTCTTCTAGTTGATTTTTCTTACAATGATAGCTTTCACTCAAGCATTCAGATGACACCGTATGAATCCCTCTATGAGAAGAAATATGGAGATCCAACATGTTTGGATGTGGTTAGAGAAAGAAATATATTGGGACCTGATATCTCCAAAAAAATGGTCAAGAAGGTTAGAACCATTCAGCACCATATCAATGAATCTCAAATCCCGTAGAAATTTATGATAATAACCATTGCTGTGAGCTAGAGTTTAATGTTAGTGAAATGTTTTTTCATCAAATCTCACCCTGGAATAAAGATATGAGATTTAGGAAGAAAGGGAAACTAATCACTATGTATATTTGTGCCTATAAAATCCAGGATCATATCAGGATGGTATCTTATCAATTCTAACTTCCTTCAAATAACTCCCAAGTTTATGATGTTTTCCATTAGTCTCTCATGAGGAAGTATATACCTAAACCATCACATGTATTGAGCTCCGAGGTCATACTGTTGAACCAAGATCTTTCTTATAAGGAACAAATTTTTGAAATTAAGGATTGATCTGATAAAGTTCTTTGTAACAAGACCACTCATCCAATAAAATCTTCGTGAAAAAATCACCAGTTAGAGGAAGCTATGTGGTAAATTTAGGACATGATGAAGAAAAATTAGGCCTATTTGTTTCTACACAATTGATGAATTTTGAGGGAGAAATTAATTTTATAGGGGGTAGAATGTAAAACCTTGTGTTTTAGGGTATTTTTTGTATGAATAAATTGAATTTTTCATTTATATATTGCTATTAACTATGTCAAATATTCCATTCACACACAACAATGACTTGGTGTATGTTACACGCAACACTGACTTGGTATATGTTACATGCAACACCGATTTGGCATATGATACATGCAACACAGAGTTTCTATGAATCATATCATTATTTATTTTAATTATTGAAATAATATAATTTTAACATATACATGAAAAATAGTATTATGATTATAGTAACTAATTTTCAAATATTCTGTAAATTGTTTTACATAAATAAAACATATTTATAATAAAAGATATTAATTTTTGGTGAAGTCCTTCTATGTTTTAATACATCATTTTCTCAAATTAACCACATATAATAATGAACATAATTTTAGAAACATTTAGAAATTGAATTTGGAAAAATAAAATTTATTTTTTAATTTATATTGTCACAATTAGCTTAGGGTTTATTTTTGGGATTTTTCTAAAAAACATCATTTTCTGACGAACAGGGAAAAATTCTATTTTTTTAAAAAAAATGAATTTTTGTCTAATTAATTATTAATGAAAAATTATATTATAAATATTTTTCATGGTCCCATTAGAATAATATTACATATATTAATACAATTTCATTCATTATAATCAATTTAACTTTGAAAATTAATATAAAATGTTAACAATCTTTTGAACATTTTCGGACTTTAAAACCCAATTATTTAGACCCATCTATGAGATTATCACTAATTTTAATTTTTCTTATTCAATGAAGTAAATTTTAAAAATTTTATATAAACCGTTATATTTAGTCAAATGTTTACATTCTAATTATCCTGTGTTAATTTTTTTACCAAAATTATTAGTAAAGTGATTAAAAATAATCATAGTAGTTGAGGAAAAATTTAACTTAACTAGGGACTAAACCTTATAATTAAGGGACCAAATGACATATAAAATTTCTAAAAACCCATTTTATGTCCATATTTCAGCCATATAACTTCCATTATTTTATTTTTTTGGTTTTTTAATACTTTGGTTTTGGTAGGAACATGTGCACAGCTAATTTGTTTCAAAAAAGCCCACGAGTGTCATTTTCCTTCCCTATAAAAGGACACAGACTCTACCCATTACTCACACCTATAAAAACTCTTATGTTAGTCCATTCACTTCCCATGTATCTTCCCAAAATTCCTCCCATATTCCTTGAAGCCCCAATTTTGAAATAAACTGACTCAAGGAAACCTTTTGCACAAAATAAAAGGAGTTACCCAATTTAGAGGTAACGTCTTCTTTCAAGATCCTTTCCTTTTTCCCCTTATTCATCCCTTCAACTCTATTTATTCCATTATTTTGTGACCAAAACAGTATCCTCCATATACTAGGATTTTTTATGAAAATATTCTCACCTATAGTTACGTACACCTCTATCTAATGGTTGTTAAACATATTGTTTCTGTGTACGGTGAACTACTGCCAAACGAAATGATGATTGTTCATTTCTCCTCTTCCACAAATCATGGTGGATATTATGATGGAAACTATATTTATATATTTAAGATATTTTATTTAATATTTATTTACATTATTTATTCGTTTTACAAAACACATATCTTTACTTTCCATTGGTGTTAATATGATAATCACATTTGAGGAAGTGCGGACTATCGCATCTTCAAGGTAATGTGATTCATTCACACCCCACATGGAATGTATTAAGGATTATATTAATGTAATTATATGATATATATATATAATATAAACATGATACTATAATATATATATATATCATTTACATGTTTTCCCCAATGCCTGAAGGCCTTAATTTTTTATTTATTTTTGATAATCCAATCTTTCAAGGGGTGAGGTGGAACCCTAAAAAGGCCCATAGGGATAAGTATTACATGTCCTGTAGGACATAGAGGAATTAATTACCCATAGGCTTAAAACATTACATGTAACCCAGACTAACTACTTGAACTGCTCCACCCCAGCATATTCATCATGAAATCATCTATCGACCTTCGCATGGCTGTTCGACTAGTCTTTCCCATTCATGCACAGGCTTGTCCCGATGGAAGGTGTCATATACTCTCATTATTGAAATTCATTTATCTTCTACTCTGGTGAAAGCTCTTTTCTCCTCCTCCTTCTAAAGCTTTTTCCTTGTAGGCTGTCTGGTTTACATCTGCACTTAAGGAGGTCCGAAGGCCTTGAGGTGGCCCAAAGGCCTTACTTACCTGAAGGCATGGGTGGCCCGAAGAACTTAAAGGACTCGGGGACCAAATCAGTGGCCCGAAGGCCCAAACATGGGCATATTCTCTACCGATACAGTGCCAAATAGTTCCTACTATAGTACCTGCTACAGTTCAGCACAGTACATGCTACAGTACCTGCAAAGAACCAACCGAATATTACCCATAGTAGACCTTTAACATAGGATCATCAACAAGAGGGTAACATAAGGTCATAATCATACCATATATGGTATTATTAATAAGAATATTTTCTATAAAAGATTTAAAGTAAATATATATTTATTATGAAAGAATCTTGTTTGATTATGTAGAGATTCAAGACACAAGGTAAGGGGATTTCATCTCACTTTTAATTTCAGGGAGATACATCTTATGTTCACCAATCATTACTTTTGTGTGGTGTATATACTAAAAATTATTGTATAATATGTATCTTATACAAAAATTTATGGGTATTAACATATCCATTTTATGATCCATCTTTCAAAATTTACCAAATCGGTAAAATTGTTTTTTCTCAATTTTATTTCTTTGAGACCCATGTTTTGTTATGCACCTAAACATTTTTTTGAGGAGTATATACTTCCACTTTAGATGTTATATAATGAATTTAATTAATTAATTATATCGAAAGATTCATGTAATTTTCTTTTCTTACATGGATATTATGATCACAAGGTACCGAGTTATAATATTTTATTGGGACAATAACATTTCTTTTAGAGATTATTTCTATTTATGAAACATTTGATGAAATTTTATGATCCTTCTATAAATAATATTAATTAGTTTCATTATAATATGTTTATTCAAGATATAAAAATCATTTAATACCATTTTCTAACTCTTTGGTACTTAGGATAATTTTTTTAGTAATATTTAAATGTACACATCTTCAGTCGGAAATCTACATTACTCAAAACCATATTTTAAAAAGTATTCTAAATAGATCCTTGAAGACCATTTTCAAGGAAAAAGGATTTTAAAAATGTTTTACTCTTTTCAGATGTTCCTTTATGTGTTTTCAAATATATTTAGAAAGAAAAATGTTTTCAAAAGGGATTATGTAATAAAAATAATTTTACAAAGAAGAAAGAAAAGTTTCCTCAAGAAATGATTTTAAAAGATCTTTCAAAATTATTTCCCATCTAAGATAACATCCATTCTTATTACTAATTCCTTTATAGGGAAATTATTAAATGTTTCCATTAATATTCATTCTCTTAATGGATTTTGTTTTGATTTCATGACTTTATGAAACCCACTTCTCTTTCACGAGTTATATGATTTTGAAACCCGCTTCTTTTCCCAGGTTATATTCTTTTGAAACCTACTTATTTTCAATGGTTACATTTATGATCAAATGATTACGAAAACTATCTCTTTATAGAGGTTTTGTTAACTTGACATGTTATTGATACCAATTTGAATTCACGGGTTATAATATTTTCATTTATGATCTTCTAGAACAGGTATGTATGATTTAATTATGAGGCATGTGGGACCTATATCTACCTCCAATGCAGTGGGTAATGTTTTATATCTACTAAGATAGATTATGATTGAATGAAGAGTGGAATCATGAAACTAATATGGTATTAGTAGTGAACCATGACTACTAACATGGACATTGGATTGCACTATTACTTCTATGATGGTATTAGGAGTTAACTCGTGATACTATGATGGTCGTGTAAATGAACCATAACTACTAATATGGTCCTGGATGAAATTCCTTGTCTAATATGGAAATCATTACATGCTTATGTGTTTTCCACAATTCCGTGTCTCATTACTATGTTATGCATTCCTGGATTATATTCATTAAAATTCATGTCTAATGAATTGAAAATATTTAAGCCATGATATATGTTATGATATTTGATATGGTGGTTATGATATTCTATCATCACTATTATGTTCTCACACCAATATGCTCATGATTATACTTATATGTGTCCCTTGTTTACCCTTACTGGGAATTTGAGATCACCCCTTTTTTTCCTTCCCCATGTTATGAAGATATATATTATGTTTGATGTTTCTAAGAAGGGTGTTATTCAATAAGAACCAAGTGGGAGATAATGTAGCTCATATATGTATTAGAGTTCATGTATTCCATCTTCTTGAAGGCACTAGACTAGTATAATCTTCTCGTGTCTATTTGTATCATTCTTTTGTATTATGAAAAAGTTATTTCATGTAATTTTTGTAAAGAGAGGATCACTATAGTAATGTACTAATAATGAAAACGTTATTTTCATAAATATTCAAAGAAACATTAGTTGAAGAAGAAGAAGGTTCAAGTATCTTTAAGAAATACTCGGTTTAAGATAAGATTAAAGTAATGTTTTAGCCCATGGTAACATATTAGTTTATTTTCCTTAAAATTATTTAAAAGGTATATATGTGTATCTTTTTTCAAAATATCTAGATGATGTTTAAAAACCTTTTCTCCATGTTTTGACCATTTTAATGGTATATGTATCATATCAAAGTGTAAGAATAATGATGACATCAAGTTCGCCTCGTTGATCTACCAGTATTTAGAAATCCTATGTTAATTAAATGATGTGAGTGTCTCCAACATGAATTCATAAAAGGAATTAGAAATATCAACTAAATTATAAATTATGATTCCCCTATTTGGGAATAATAATTTATGATGAATATAGAGTGATGCATTTATTCCCAATTTTTGGTCAAATGTGTGGATCTCGGAAGGTAATTTATAAGTTTATTCCCATGAGTCACACTCCATATAATATATTGATTATTCAAGTTGGTCAATCCAATGAAAAATTGTTATATCTAGAGAATATAAAAGGTATAATGTAAGGGAGTGATAAATTTATTTCATTGTCCTCAGGGTTATTATAAAAATAAAATATGTAGTAAATCAAGGATAGTCTTATCCTATTGATGAAAATAAATCTTTATATGTAAAATTTAATGGGTAGAATCATCATAAAAATTAAAAATCCATAACATGTTAATGTGTTTTATTATAGGGAAGAGAGGGATGTTGAGACTTCTATAAAAGAATAAGGGATATCCTGACTCATAGGTATAATGAAATTTTTACACCCCCACCACGACCCTCAAAAAAATTAAATGAAAGTATACTTGAATTGATGACACTCATCCAATGTGGTGATTGATTTATAAAGGATTGGGGAATCACCCCAAAAGGTACCCTAGTGGTTCAATTTTTCAATATACTAGGAATTAACCAATGTATTAGGATTGTATTCAATGGAAGTTAAAGGAGAATCGCTAAAAATCACTATTTAAGATTATCCTACAATATTATCATGATGGTAGAACCAAAAAAAGTGAAGCCTCATAGGGGATGCAAACCCAAAACATCCTCCAAAAAAGTGAAAATGAAAGAGTATTATAACTTACCCCTTAAGGGTTAATCTAAGGCAGTTGAGGTACTATTTTCTATTGATGTATTAATGAAATTAGTTAATTCTATGTCATTCAAATTAGTTAATGTCATAAACAAAAACAATGGTGATACCATAGAGAATGAATATGAAAACAAGAAGTAAACAATGAAAGTATCCAAGGAGAATGGATTTTAAAAAGAGTTATGTAAAGAATGTGTATTTAACTTGAATAAAAGGAAGGAACATGATCTAGGATATCCCTGAAATATTTTTTTGTAATCCACTTGATTAAAGAGAACAGAATAAAAGGTAAAAGGAGTGACGACATCAGTAACTAATACAATTGGAAACCGAAGTTGTGGAGGTCTTTTATACTATAGAATTATATGCCCAATAATATGCTAGGATTCAAAATATTTACTATATTATCATCAATATTCTCAGATTAAGTATTTATATCAAAATAAACAGCCAAGAAAATTCTCTCAAACCTCCTATTCCCAGCTCATTTCAATACTAGGATATGTATTGAGCTTCCAAATTATAATCAAAACATTCTTTCCTATTAATATAACACGTACATGTTCATTTGATAAAAAAATTGATTTATTATCAATAATTATATACAATAAAGAAATATTAACCACAAGTTCAGGAATGTTATTTGGGGATAGCTCAGATAATTTAATTACCACAAGTTTAGGTAATCTAATAGTATAAATATCCAATAAATTTCTAAACCTAAATGTCTTATAAGGAATTTATGTTATAAGTTGAGGTACTAAATTCTATCATTTATCGATTACAGGTCTTATATTTCGTTTATACTCTTTTGAAACTAGATATGAAACCATTTTCCAAATAGTTGGAATTTAAACCTCATCCACATATATTTGGGAATCCTAACATTTCAAAATTCAATCGAATGATAGGCCTAGGACATAACCTAATGAATTATTTATCCTAGTTAGAACCAATGTTAGGAAGAATATAGCACAAAAAATTACAAACCAAATATTTTCATGAAGACTTCTAAATTACCTTCATTCATCTAATATGAAAATTCATAACCTAGATTCGAATAATGTTGGAAAGACATCTGATGGGCCTTATATTATAAATTAGTTTTTACACTTAGAAAGGAAATTATTTTTTACCTTTTTAGTTACAAGAATTTCAAAGATGATATATTTATAGAAATTGTTTTTGTTGGAGGGGTTTTACCTATTATATAGAAATAAAACCCCATAATAAAAATTACTATAAATATATGTCGATATTTTTTAGGATAACTGGTGACAATTAACATTCCCAAAAAATACCCTTGATTGTTTTATAATACTTCTTCAATAAAAAAACATTTGGAAGATTCAATTGAGTGAACCAAAACTAAAACAAAATAAACACTAAGATGATAAATAATTAAATCTGGGAAGTCAGAGACCACTATCATTCTCTAAAACTAGAACTAGTATTGGCTCTAACTCCCAAAAAATCTAATTTAAACATGGTACATCCTACCAAAAAGAGGAAAAAACACACAAATACTAATGAAGAATCATAGGATAAAAAAATAGAAAATACATGTATACTTTAGAAATTTGGAGAATAAGGTATGCTTTTATTTTTATGATCAATTTCTGGAATATTTCATATTATCCTTGGAGAATAGTTTTTGTAAAATTTCTAAAAAAAATACTGAATGAAGTGTAACTAAATTATCACCCTAATTAGAAACCTTACAATTTTATAATAGATCAAACCATTTAGAAGTGATTTATCTAAATATATTTTATCCAAAATATAGCAGATAAAAATAAATAACATTGTATGGTCCTGATATTCTTGTAACATGAATTTTTGCTACTCATCTAGATTATGGATAGAGGGGAAATAAATCACAGATAAAATGGGTTCAAGTTAGATAAATATATAACATGAATGTTGGTAAAACATGTGCCTAAAATCAACAAGTAATGGCTAAATCAATCCATCAGGACCCCAATTCCATCTAAAAGCATTATATTAATATATCTTTCTCCACAGTTTTTAAAAATTGATGAAATCATCCCTGGATGAAAAGATCAGAGAATAAATAACTAACACATATACCCAAACTTATACAAATGCTCGTATAATTCATTCATTTATCACTAAGATATTTGAAACCACTCCTTAAAAAATAATTTCCCTCCATGGATTAGTTTATTTATGTATTTTTCAACATCATCCACTTTATAGACCTATTTATTGATGAGGAGTGTTCTTATGAAATTGGGTTCCCCATCAACAGTCAAAAATGGGGACACATGGGTAATGGAATTTATAACTAAGTCAAATAATGGAGTTTTCCCATTATAATTTTCAATATTATATATGAGGAAAAATCAGGTAGAAAGTCAACTTAATGAGACAAAAAAGAGCACTTTTATGATCCTAAATCATTCAACACATATATTAACATGTCATATTGGTAGATTTATTCGAAGGTGTAATATCATATGTCAAAATATGAGATGTGGATAAAATATATTGAATCACCCCACAAGCCAAAATTACCCCAAATTATGACTCGTGAATGTTATCATCATAATCATCAAATAATATTCATTCTTCTAGTACCTTAACTAATGAAAAACCACATGACAAAAGGCACATTAGTCTTACAAAAAATTACCAAATTTTAAAGTATCTATTAATCATCTAATCATGGTATTAAATATTTGACATCATTTATATCTCTAAGGAAATATACAATTTATTTATTTATTCTATATAAATTTTGAAAATCAGTTTTAATTCACATATTAAATTATCATTTTTCGCATAAAAATAAATCAATCATAACCGAGGAATCTATAAGACCTGTATCTTTAAGAGATTTGATACATAATCTATAAAAAAATACATAATATTTAGTTAAATATACATAATATTATCATAATTCCATTAATCATTTTATTACTACAAATGATACCCTATCGAAATACCTAAAATAAAAAAGAGGGATATAAATCCCAATAATGGAACAAGCATGACCGTGAAGTATAACTAATGAGTAAAGAGGCATAAATTGATATCTTAAAAGTGGAGGATAATATATAATAACCTGGAATAATGGAATAATAGAGATTATATCATAATTACATTGCATCATAATAATGTTTTAGAAATATAAAACATCACATAATATGGATAATTTTATGCACACTTCCAACATAACCTAACATAGTGTGTCTGGTCTATTTCCCATGCACTGTAAATGATATCTAATGAGTTGAAACAATTATCCACCCAATTGAAAGACTGTATAATTACAATCCAACACATTACATCATAATATATACAAATATATGAGAGATACATAATAAATTCATATATATGGTGTATGTAAAATTAAAACCCTTGATAAGGATAAATGTTGCATAACCATCTATTAAAAAAAACCAAATGATATATCATAACGATTAAAAATAAAAAGAATTTATTAAGGGTTTTTAGATATTATTAATTGAATAAATAAATAAATTTAATTAATATGAAGCTCAATTTAAGGAAAAAAATGGATGGATTAATTGGACTAGAAATGAACATCTTAAGCGATGTTTTCTGAAATGGGTAAAGTACCTTTATCAAAGGTAAACACATTGTGATTCACATAAAATAAAAATTAGGATCAAATAGTTTTACAAAAATGGTTATTATTTTTTCCAAATCATGAAAGTTAAAATAAATTAAAATAGGGTAATAATAATGGGAATAATGATTATAAAAGTTCCCTTTAATCAGGTTATATTAAAGAAACCATTGAGAAGGGAACCCTGAAAAAATTGTATATCCCCAAAAAGAAAGGGAAGATAAAATAGGTATATATATAAATATATATAAATATATATATAATGTATATTAATTACATGTTAATGTGATAGATATGGATAGAGGTAAATATATATAATTCTTAACCTATAAAAAAGAGGGTGGTTTGGGAGTTCTCTTACCCCAAGTCCCGAGTCACTTGGTACTTGGAAGTAAGCTCCTAAATTATAAAATTTAATTTAGTAAATAATTTATAAAAAACCCTTTTAATTTATATTTAATTTATTATTAATCTTTTCGTTTTTTTTTCAAAATCAACTTTTTATGATATCATGTTCAAGTTCATCATCCAAATGATGTTTGTTTCATGGTTTCATTATGACATCGGTATTTTGATAAATATAGAGAATCACATAAAAATGATTCCACATATATTGTAGTGTTATGTTATGATGTTCATGTAATTACATAATTTAAAATGTTCCATGTATCCATATTTGGTATGAAAAATTTATGGTTCACTGATTATAAATGTTAACATTAAATAGTTTGATCAATTTAGTGGTTTTATGATCCATCATATACGTAATTTATTTTTTTATAATGTATGACTATTTACCAATTAAAAAATATGAATCATATTATAATATAATTATTATGTTTATATCTAACCAAAAATATTTATTAATATTTCTGTCTAAGAAGGTTTTAACAATTGTTTAATAACAACATCCATTTATGCAGTTATATGGGCAATAAAGATAATTTTATTTATGAAAAAAATTATATTATCATTTTATGGATATAATGTTAGTACTATAACAGTCTAATTTTATATATTATATTAAATGGATCATGCATATCATATTCATGAGGTAGAATAATAATATATAGTGTAATAGAAATGAAAATGAGTGACTACGCGTTCTTAACTTATTACATGGGATGAATCATTTTCTAATTGAACTATGTCTTTGAAGGGTTGAAATTTAATGAAACGAAAACCTCTATAACATATATAAGAATGTCTAAGAGGGAGTTTGGTCACATTTAGAAAATATAATAAGCTTAATGTATGAGGATAAGTGTGGTGGTGAAGGGTGGTATTTATAAGAAGAGGGGAGGGGTGTCATAGAATAATATATTGTATTCTTAAATTGTTATAAAAATTGTGATTCAATAGTAAAAGTGTTGTGATATAATAGTAAAGGTTACATTAAAATATTTATATAAATTATAGAATCCAAAAATACTAATTTATATACCAATTACAAAATATGGAACTTATACAATAGTTTATTGTTCACATTTGTATTTTACTATTTATGAAAAATAAAAAACATAACCCAAATTAATTTCTGAAATGATGATTACAAAAATTTAATCCATTTTATCAAAATAATTTTATCTAAATGAGAACATTCATTTTTATATATCATTCATATTTATTTTAAAATAATAATATTTATGGCGTGATCAAATTTCAGGACCATAGAAAAATTACATATGATTTACAAAAATATATATTACTTTTTTTATGAAAATAACTAGTTTTAAATGATTTTTTATGAAAATTAACATTTATTCTACATTTATAAATTTATCATACCAATATATTTTAGCAAAAATAAAACATATATTTTTTTCACAACACTATGATTATTTTTTCATTGTTCTAAATACTTATTTTATCATATCTAATTATTTTATTTAATTTAATCTGTACATAAATTACTTATATTTTAATTTCATAAGATATCGTAATATTAGTTTACTATTCCAATCAGTTAAGTTACTAATATAATGGCCAATATACTATTCTAATATACATATTTCCAATGGTTAAATAACCTTTACACATATTATAAATACCGCTTATTTCCATCAATCACCATTCAATGTAATTCCAATCCAGGTTCTATATTCTGAATTTTATAAATTTCATTCATATTTTTAATGTTTTTTTATAATATGATCTGTGTATGTTATAATTTCTAGGGATTGTGATGTACCAAAATATCATGTTGTAGTTTTAGTATTTACTTGTATTTATTATCTCATTGTACTATTCTTAGTTTTTTAGTGTATATTTATACTTTTATGTAATATTATATGTTAATTCAATAATATAGTTTTTGAATTTATTATAGGGGTGGATTTTGAATATATCCAAATAAAGCACATATATCTTGATAAGGATGTTTCAGATAGAAATTCTGGGTCTCTACATTCACCCCATTAGAAATTTCATCATTGAAATTGTATTTCACACTATATTATTAAAATATATTAGGGGACTTTTGTTTCATGGCTTCCTCAAGTTCTCATGTTTACACTTTATTACTTTTGGTTTCACCAAAATACCTTGAAAAGGTGAGCTGTTTTGTTGCATAGAATTTGATTATATAGTCCAAGATCATCACTCACTACTCCACGAATGAGAGCTAATTATTCAATTATACCCCCTATGTATTATGTATATGTGAGAGGTATGGTATGAACTTTATCAAGAGGTATATATGTAACACATTATAACCATGAAATAGGATTGGTTGAATTGATATTTAATAGTTAAAAACTATGATAAGATTATTAATATTAAAGCGGGAAATATATGTTATACTTAGCTTTCACTTCTTCCAATACCTCATGAATCCCTTTTATAGTGATATAAAAAGTAATATTTTTTCTCAAAACACAATATTCAGTCCTCATTGATTATTTTTAGCATATATTTTCTATAATATTTGTGATAGTTTGATGTGATATTGAATAATTTTGACCTTCTCTACCATTTCTTGGATCAATTAGGGTCCCAATAGCATATATTCTATAAATTCATACCATTATGTTAATGTTCTAAATTTCATTGCACAGAGGGATTTATAGGTTTTCATATTATTTCTTGGGTGTAATCAATTATTGTATGAGAACATGATAAGTTGAATATGGTGACCTCAGCCTCCTTTAATTCAATAGATAAATATATATTCATATTCTCAATTATATGGATTTGGAAAAAAATGAGGGTTATAATATGTAAAAATATTCAACTTTGTGACCAAGGAATGTATAAAATGGTTTTCTAAATATTTTAGGTGAATCTCTGATCTCAATTATAAAAATAGATAGTTGTGTTCTGTGTCGACACACCACTTCTCTAATGTTTATATTTTACAGTTGATCAAGTGAGACATCATCCCGAATGGTTATGAATTGAGATTTATTTGTAAAAAATTCCACTATAACCAATATAAAATTATTTCCATTGGATATCTTTCAAAGGACCATGTAAAAATAAATTGTTATGTTCTCTCTTTTACGTGTATGTATATATAATAGTTTCATCATCTCCTTAGGCTTTTTTCTCATTTATTAGAATACCAGAAACATTGACATATATTCAAAAATCACCTTCTTTATATTATCCCACCAGTACTACTATTGGAGATCTCTATAAATTTTTTATGCTTCCTGAGTAGATAGAGAATGGTGATCTATTAGCATCATTCCATAGTAACATTTTTATTTTAGGCTCTGATGGAATGTATAATCATGTTCCAAATTTCAAAACTCCTTCTTTATTAGTGTTTATAACTAATGATTTCACCTTCATTATGGAAACTACATTGTTTTTATCTTCACATCCTTCCTCGAATCATTATAAATCCTCTTTATAATGGATGGATGAAATATTATATTTGTAACATCATCTATTTTTATTTCAAATATGATTATCATGTCTATAATTTTTATTTCAATGAATATTTCATCCTTCTAAATTAACATCATGGAATAGTTTATTGGATATTTTATATATAGAAAAAAATCCACTTTATTCATCTTACAAGGATGGTAATGGACTTAACAGTCATAGTCCTTGATCAAATCTAACCTGATTTGTTGGCCCATGATGATTATGTTCCATTTAAATATATACTTCAAGATATTATGATATTTATATATGTTATACTTATCATTGTTGAGATAATTACTATAAATATATAATGTGAATATTATTTCAACCAAAATCACATCATGAATAAAATAATCTTTCTCATGAACATTCAACTCTCTTAAGGCTATGATATCACTTTAGCATTTTTTATGATTAAACAACCTAATCCCTTCTTTTAATAATCAACTAAAATCACATATAATTTCCACCATAGGGGTAGTGTGAGTAAATATTTAATTATTATCCTCTTATTCAACTCTTTATATCTCTCCTAACATTCATAAGTCTAGAGAAACATTACTTATTTATGATTTAGCTCTATTAGTGTGTTTTAAAATCATGAGAAGTTCCTCCTAAATCATAGATATCACCTATAAAATCTAAGGAAACTATGGATATTAATTACATATGAAATTTTGGGACATAGTCAATCTATTTTATCTTTTAAGAATCCATAGATATCCCATTTTGTTTGATATAATTCCACAAGAACATTACTTTCTCCATCAAAAAGGGAAAAAATTATAAATTGAATATAATATATACTTCTCAATGTTTTAAGAAAAATTATCTATTAATCCTCTTATTCCTCCTTTATTTTGGAGTGTATTGGAATAGCATATATAATTATGACCAAAAAAATTTCAATTTAATATCTGATGACTTTATTCATCATGTCCATGGAAATGTTAGGAGGATGTTTCAGACTAAAAGACATCGATATGAACTCATATAGTTATACCTAGAATGAAAATAAGCCATGGTAATATCTTCCTCCATCTTCTATTGATGATATACTAACCAAATATCTTATATTGAGAGTCATTAATCACATTGTAGTGGATATAATGAGTTATCCATTTGTGGCACAAGATATATTTTTTATCATGTTCTTATCGAGTTCATGAGAATCAATGTAGAGATTCATTGGCCCTTATTTATTCTTGATAAAAATGATCGATACACCGCATAGTTAATCAAATTGGAATATGAAATACTTGACTTTATCCTATTTTTTCTATTTCTTATGTTCTTCTAGTTCAATGAGATTAATTATATAGGGACACTTGAATATAGGCAGAGCTACAAGTATAAGTTCAATTGATTAATCTTCCACTTGATCTGGAGAAAGATAAAAAAATTGATGAATAAGTATATAATATCATAGTGATAAAATATTTAAGAATGGTCCAATGCTTCATATCAAACATTTTTTATAGTTATTATTTCTTATAAAGTAATAATATCTATTATTTATATGTAGTTTGGTAAAGAAATTAATCCTCCTCATTGAAGTTATATTGAATTAAAGGATGATTTGGGATATGTAAATTTATTTTCTTATCCAAGAAGTTCATATTGTATCGTTATAAATATTGTTGGTCCATGCCCAATATAACATTTAATTCTACCAAATGGATTATAATAATGTTTTTTTGGTAGATTCTTCACCCAAATATTAATTTGGGAATATTTTTATACTTGATATGTATTGATTTTATTACATAGTGTATTCACTAATTACTTAAAAACTATGTCTCTAAGTGGTCTTTCCATATTTATATTAAAAGTTCATGATATTAAATAATACATATAAATATAATCATATAAGAAATTATAATTTCTTAAATGAATAACATGTATACCTATTACTACTTATTTATTATGATGCTTCTCAACAGTAGTGATAACATAAGTATCTATTTGATCTCTTAACATTAGAGGTTGTTTTAAAAGGTTATCCGTAATAACCATTGCCTTGGTGCACTAAATTTTTTAGATTCAATATTTTGTGTAGTTGAATAATTGGACTGTAGGTAGAGGATTTTTTGGAAAACAAATTTATACCATCATATTAGTAGGATTTTTCATCTACTGTTGACATTCATTATCTTATTACCCCTCTTTTATGCACTTAAAAAATATCTTTGTTCATTTTTGGTGGTTTAATAGATGTTTATTCCCATATATATAACATGTTGTTTATTATATTTTCCACCCTCTGTGGTATGTAACTATTGGTCCTCATGAATTAAACTCCATTTTCATATTTTTATGTCTGGAATCATGATACCAAATTGAATCACTAATATATATCTCAAAATTAATGGAAAATCCTACTATTTCATTATATATATCACAGCCTCAAATTTCCAAATATTTTCAAGGACTCAAATTTAGTTTACTAAATAAGTCTTTAACCATAATTTTGGGGTCAACGAAAAATCAGGAGCGGTACCTTGAAATTATTGTGATGTTTTTCTCATAATACCAAATTGATTTATCCTCCATTTTCATGAGTATACAAAACTCATTGATTGTACCATGATTCACTACATTATATTAGCCTTACATCACTGTTTCGAACTAGTTTTTTATTTAAAATTTAAAATATAATAACAAATTGAACATCCCATGGGATTCATTTATCCAATATTTATCACTTTTAAAAAGGTAAATGATATTTTTTGGTGATTTCGTTTTATGAGGAGGTGAATTGGAAGGTCGGAGATGATGTATTAGGAAAATGGGCCAGACATCGTAGAATCCCAAGGACATATGTCCACCATTTTACATGTTCCACAAAATTAATGTGTTCAAATGGGATGAAATTTTGAGATTTGTTCCTAATTTTAGTGGGATACAATTATTATTCAGACCACCAAGCCCAATTTGTCCAGTAAGGGGCCCAAACGATCTGATCTATCCAATAAACCAAATCTACTCTATGTCAATGATTTGGTTATATTTTTCGACCCTATCTTAGGATATAGTCATTCATTGACCCCCATATTTGACATGGAGACATTCAAGATGATTAAAAATATATTTTCATTTTCTTTTCAAGTCATGATAGGTCCATTTACTATGCCCAAACCATGAAAAAATGGGTATATTGAAATCTAGGTTCCCAAAACCCACTTCCCATTTTGGCTATAAATTGGCCCCTAGGGAACCCCATTTAAATGTTCGACAAAAGTGTGTAGTTCTTACATTTTGGAGTTATATATGAGTCCTCTTATCACCTTGGAGGTTCTTTCACACCCTATACTCATATGGGGATCTCGTAAAGTAGGGATCCCTTCATTGAAATCTTCCACTCCTTCTCATGTTACAATATTTGTTTTTTTTTTGTAATAAACTTCTTAGTTCCTCTTTTATTTATTCATTATTATTATGTTTTCTTAATTTTTTGTTAAATTATATTCTTCTTTACACATCCTATTTTGTTTTTAAATCAAATCTAAAAATGATATTTTCTTATACCTTTTCTAATCTTTCGCACATGAAATATGTTTCTATGATGACTACACTTCCCAAAGAAGAGTAGTTATTTTTATTAATCGATCTAACTCTTAACATCTTCATTCATTTATATTCAAACAATGATATATAGTAATTAAGATAATATTATATATTAATTGAGTTATTAATTTAAATGAAACTAATAAAGAAATTGAACAATTAACACAAAACAAGCGAAGTCGAGTATTGTGTGAATTGTGAGAGCACGCCCTTAATCGGTAATACAAAACCAAAATGGATCAATTTTTCTAGTTCAAATATAATACCTAACATCAATTAATCTTGATTTCCAGAGTGGATATGTTCCATAATATACCACTTACCATAATCTATCCTTATACCATCAATCAAAGTAAGGTGGTGCGATTGCATGTTCCAAAACTAGACTTCGGTTTAATTAATTTCTTTTTTTGGTAAAGATAAATCTTGTATGGTGTGAGGGTAAAAAAATTAGGTAATAATAATTATGTGGATATTAATTTAAATAATAATTATTAATAATTAAAATATGATTTAGAGTCATATATATTACATCTTTTAAGAAGATTTTAAAAAAACATCTTCTTGTTTTTATTTATTAATCGAAATTATATTTCAAAAATAAAAACAAAAAAAATTGAAATCATATCCTAGAATACATATTATGATTTTATAAATGACAAAAACCCTCCATACTTTTAATTAGTTTGTTTATATTATTTTATTTTATTTCCAAAATACCCTTAATAATTTGTTTTAATTGTTGCCTCTTTGAATGATGGCCTTAGTCAACCACTATATTTCACCTAAGAACCCAAAAATCACATATATTTTGAACAGGAAAATGAAAAAACCTTTCAAATTGGCACCGTTTTCTGGGTGGAAAGTAATTATTTCAACCAAATAGATTTATTTATTTTATTCTTTATTTTATTCTTCCCTTTTTTTCTTCTGTCTTTACCCGATATGAATTTTTCCTTATTGATTTGTTTTTTTATTCTTCCCTTTTTTATGGACCATCAACTCAGACATCTCATTTATATTTTATTATGGTATAATTTTATTCTTTTAGTTTTTTTATTTATGAAATGAACTAATCCTGATGATATTTTGGATCTTGACCTTGAGATTGAACACAGCCTTCGAGCTCAAATCTGGAATTCTCAGTATATGGGATGTTTCAACATTCAACTACTTTGATAATTCCACCATTATGGTAACACTAAAATTTTCGGAAATTCAAATTAAAAAATAAAACAATTTCTAATGGGTTAAAATTATAATAATTAACATTATATATCCATTTGAGAATTGGGTGCATCAGATAATAACTATCAACCAAATTGTATTACATACCCTAATCTCAAAACAGACTTTGAACTAATATCTAGGTTAATTCAACTACATATAAAATTTCATGTATTATCTTGTGAGGATCCAAACAAACATTTAAAATAAATTAATGTGGTTTTATCCACACTTAAAAAAAAGAAATGTCTATGAAGATCAATTAAAATTAAGAGGATTCCCAAATTAACTTGATGAAGTAGCAATGGATTGGATGTACTAATTACAACATGAAGATGTAACATGTTGGAATTATTTTAAACATCCTTTCTTATAGATATTGTTTCCAGTATCTAGGGATAGTTAAATTCATATTGAGATCTTGGGGATCATGAAATCACACGGGAAGTCAATGTATAACTAATGAGAGAGATTCTAGAAGTTGTGTGCAACCTATACAAATAACCCAATTAGTTATAAACTAATCATACAACACCTCTATGAAGTAATAACACATAGGGATAAGATAATGGTGGATTACATAGCTAGAGGATCATTTATGTACAAAACACTAGTATCCACAAGTGCATTGATCGACAATATAGAACAAAACTGCCATCAATTTAGCAATAGAGGTACACCACATGTCAGGGGAGTAAATAATGTAAGTATACCTTCTCTTGAAAGGAATTTAATTGATATCACATTGGAAAAATTTACCACTATGGTGAGGAAGATTTATTTGGTTCAAAATACATCCCAAACCACTCTTATAAGGCCTTGTGGAATTTTCACCGAAACAGACCCCCCAACTGACTATTTCCCCCAATTATAAGAGATAGAGGATTACGCTACCATTTTTATAGGGACTCCATATCAGTAGAAAAAAAACCACATTTTCAAAAGATGTATGATTATTTGGAACTAACATACTATAAAGGAAGGAAGGATCAATCTGACATGAGGTATGGCTCTATAAAACAATCATAACCCCCTATTCAATAAAATTTATAGCAGCCTCCACCTTTCCAACATGTTTCTCAACAACCCCAAAATAGATTTCAAGCCCTAGCATCAACAAGTCAATAATAAGGGAATTCTCAACCAAAGAAAGATTCTAATACTAATGATCTTTTGAAATAAATTATTCTTAATCAAAAGAATGAGATGAAGAGTCAATTTTTGGAGATGAGAGAGTTAAATACACAAATGATCCATATTTACGCCACCCTCCATGAACTCGTAAATAAGAACTCTAGAAATATACCTTCCCAACCTACTCTAAATCCTAAAGGGAATTTAAATTCCATCACATTGGGAAGTGGGATGAAAATGACTAATACATCAGTATATATCATTCAACTAAGTTCACCTCAAAGTCTGAGGAACCCCATTCTAGACCAACTGATGAACATCCTAAAGAGAAATACAATGGAAGGAAACATATTGATGATGTTTCTCCTAAACCACTTCCCATTATAAATAGAGTTGTTAAAATTAAAATGATGTCTAAAGAGGGGATGCAAGAAAAGAGTTTTTATATACATTCAAACTTGATAAGATCAACATTCATATACTTGAAGCATTTTATAAAATCCCAATTTATGCCAAATTTTTAAAATAACATTGTACCAATTGATTGGGGATCAAGGGAAATGAGAGGATTAATCTTGGAAGGAATGTGGCATCAATTATTACACCAACTCAATCAATTCCAATAAATTGTAGGGATCTAGGGACATTCACCATCCCATGAATCGTAGGGGATTTACACTTTTATGATGAATTATGTCATTTAGGAGCTTATATAAATGTGTTTCCTCCCACTGTATTCTCTTCTTTATAGGTTGGTGGGTTAAAGCTGATGGGAGTAGTGTGGAAGTTGGAAAATAAAGATACAGCTTAACCAACAAGATTCATTGAGTATGTACTTGTTTGGGTAAGATACTTGATATTTCAATCATATTTCTATGTGCATAACATAGAAGATTATCAGTTTAATTCTAATAATCCCATTATATTAGATATTCCCTTCCACAAAATTATAGAAAAAGTAAAACATTTCCATGAGGGTATACATTCCATGAATTTTGTAGTTGATGTTTTGATATTTAATGTAATGAATCCATAAATTACCCCTCATAGTACCAATAATCTTTTTTATCACCCATTTTTATCCACCAAGTAAAAACACCATGGAATTTTATTATCCTATGATTAAAGATATTTTGATGATTTGATTTAGTTTTATATCTAAGAGAACTTCCATAGCAGTTTCAAATGAAAAAAACTATAATAAATTTTATTTTCAAATGGATTCATATTCTGATTTTGATCATGTGAACTCTGATTATGACAAAAATGTTGAGTATTATGATGGATTTGTTGCTTTATTCTCTGATTTTTATGATATATATTCTAATACTGATGTTCATTGTGAACATATTTCATTTCCTTCAATTTTTTCATCCATAAATAACCCCCTACATTGAAACTCAATCCATTTCCACTAAATCTCAATTACTCATACTTGTTGTGTAGTGATATATTACCTATTATAATTTCTAACAATCTCTCTTTTGAACATGAATAAAAGATTTAAAATATTTTTATGGAGAACATAATGGAAATTAGGTGGACCTTGGATACCATATTAGGTATTAGCCCCTTTATTTTATGTATATAAATCTTCTGGAATATGGGGATAAACTAGTTAGGTAGTCACAAAAGAGACTCTATCCAACCCTTTTGAAAGTTGTTAAAAAATAAGATAAAAATTTCTCAAGGCTTGTATTATTTATCCTGTTTTAGATTCCTAGTGGGTATGTTGGGACTAAGACAATTGGTGTTACTTTTGTTTAAAATGAGAGAGTGGAGTTAATTCCATTGAGGGTGAAAAACATTTGGATTTTTGTATTGATTATAGAAAACTAAATCAATCAACTCACAAGGAAAATTTTTCCCTCCCAATTATTGATCAAATGATTGAGAGAATAGTTAGGAAAACACACTATTATTTCATTGATAGATTTTGTAGATATTTTTTGGTTCTTATAGCTCTAGTGGATCAGGATAAAACAACATTCACTTTTCCATTTAGTACATTTTCCTTCTATATGAAGCCATTTGGACTTTGCAATTCCATTGGTACCTTCCAGAGATGCATGGGGAGTATTTTTCTGATTTCATTGAAAACATCATGGAGGTATTTAAGTATTACTTTAGAGTGTATGGATATCATTTGTTGAACATATATTTATCTTTTGAAAGGTGTTGAATCACTGTATTTAGATGAATTTGGTTTTAAACAACGAAAAATTTCATTTCATGGTAGATAATGGCATTGTCTTTGGGAATGTAGTGTCAACACATGAGATAGAGGTTGATAGATATAAGGTAGATATTACTTCATACTTGACATGTCCTTGATGTGTGAGTGATGTAATTTACTTCCTAGAGAATGGATGCTTTTGTTGACACTTCATCGAATATTTTATTAATATTTATATACCCATATCTTTATTACTTTAAAAGGATGTTAACTTTATTTTTTTATTCATGCAGGGTACCATTTGGTGAGCTAAAGAAAATTTTGACCACTCCACCAATCATACATCCCCTACAGTGGGAAATTAGTTTGAGCATATACCTGAGGCATCCAAATTTGTGGTTGGAGTTGTCTTATCTCGAAGGGTGGAAGGGTGGTCCTATGTGATTGTCTCTGCATTGATGAAATTGGATTCATCTAAATCAAAGTACACAACCATGGAAAAAGAGTTTTTTTTCATCATATTTGGTTTATATAAATTCAAATCATATTTATTGCTATCTAACATGGTTGTTTTTTTTCATACCATGCAGCTCTGAAGAACCTCTTGAAGAAGCCAGACTTCAATTACATACTCATCTGATGGATTGACCTTCTTTAAGTATTCAATATTGAGATAAACGATAAGAAGGGTTTAGAAAACCTGGTATTGGATCACATGATTTTGATTACTCACACACTAGAGGTTGAAACCTTGGACTAGTTACCACATTAAGACACATTCACCAATGAGCATCATTTTGTGCTATCAGGTACACATCTTTGGTATGATGATTTTGTTAGATACCTGGTCCGCTATGAAATTCTTAAAAATTTAAGGAAACATTTATTCCAAAAATTAAAGAGTGATTCTGGATTTTATGTGTGGGATGATCCCTACCTATGGAGCATGAGTAGTGACGATGTTATTAGGAGGTGTATTCCTCATTACAAGTTTATATCTATTTTACAATGTTTTTATACACATTCATGTGGTGAAACCATTAGACCCTAATGGATATCTAGCAATGTTTTAGACTATGGATTATATTTTAATAGCTTATACCATTATTCTCATCAATTTTTTATGTGGTTCTCACTTTTCCAAAATAAAAGAAACGTTTCTAGAGACATGAGATACCCCAATAGAAAATATTAATCTATGATATTTTTGATTTATGGGGAATTGATTTTATGGGTACTTCTCCAAGTTCAATTGTTTTTTTATATTTTGGTTGGCATTGATTATGTTAGAGAATATGTGGAAGCCACTGATACTGATGATTCTCATGTTGTAGAGTAAATTTTCAAGGCTCAAATTTTCATCAGGTTTGGGGTGGCAAAGTCATTCATCAGTGATCCGAGGACTCACTTCTACAATAAGAATTCTTCTCCCCTCCTTTTGAAGTATGGGGTGACACAAAAAACATCCACACCATACCACCCACAAAAAATGGATAGGATGAGATTTCAAATCGTTAGTTGAATCAAATTTTTGAAAAATTAGTGTAGTACAATAGAAAGTTCTAAATCATGCACTTGGATGATGTGTTGTAGGATTATAATAAATCATTCAAGACCCCATCGCTATGTCCCCATTTCATATTGTTTTTAAGAAATCCAATCACCTCTCCTTGGAAGTCAAACATTATGATTATTGTTCTATAAATAATTACAACATGGATTTGGCCCATGATAGAATTTAAAGGATTATAAAAATTAAAGAACCTAAGCATATTATATTGTCATTATATGAAAACTCAAGGCTCTATTAGAAAATATCAAAAAAAGATCCTAAAAAATGGTCCAAAATAGGGAGTTTCTTGTATGATAGAATGTTCTAATGTACAACTCACGAATGAAAATGATGCTCGGTGTGTTGTGTTTTAGATGGAAAGGCCCTTATGTTTTATCTAATGTTTTTCCTTATAGTGTATTGGAGATCACACATGAGGAAACTGAAATAGGATTTAAATTAAATGATAAATGTTTGGTGAAATATGTTGAAGTATTTCCTACCCATGAACTTGATTTCATCACACTAAATGACCCCGTCATCAATTTATAATTTTTTAGTTTTTGATAACCCTTTCACTTTTATATTATTTTTCTTATTTAAAATTCATCATTTCATGTTGACATATTATATCATAAGTTCACATTGTGGGCATTAAATAAATATATGTGTGGGGGAGGTGACAAAATTATGGGGTAGATATTTAGTATTTCCATTTGTGTGTATTGTGTGTGTTTTCGATTATGTTTTCAGTAAATTTTTCCATACAAAACATATCATGTAACATGTTTTTTTAGATATATAATATATAAAAGATTCATGTATAAAAAATTTAATAGTGGAATGATTATTATGAGAAATATTTCATATCAAAGGGTTAATTTTAATAACCCATAATCCTTGGTTTATAGTTGGGGACTTTAATGCTATTTTAGCTCCTAGTGAGAAAGTAGGCCCTCCGCATGACTCTATCACCAATAGGGAATTTAGAATTTCCATTGAACTTAATAAATATAAAGATGTTAATCTAATGGGTGCTAAATTCACATAATATAGAAAACATTATAATATGATGGTGGCTAGTAAACATGATAGGGATTTCACTAATGACCATGTCATGGATAAATGGGACAACATTTCTAGTATCAATCTTACGAATATTGCTTCAGATCACCATCCCATCTTAGTTAGCCTTGCCCACAACACTAAAAACCCTAGGACCACTTTCAGATATAACACTGCTTGTTCCTCTAACCCAGACTGAATGAATATCATCAAAACGTCATGGGCTAATATGCATAGTCTTAATGATGCGTTTTCCTGCCCGGTGAAATTGAAAAAGCTTAAGCAAGTCCTCAAAAACTGGTGAAATTATAAAGAGAATTAAATAGACAATAATATCACCCTTTTGAAAAAAGTACATACTCAAATTCAAAAGGATATCACCTCCTATAAAATAGCTTAGAAATCCCAACAAGAAAGAAACATTTCTTCTAAACTTATCACTCTACTCAACCTTTATGTCATCCACAAAAAGAAAATCTTTAATGCCAAATGTCTGAATGATGGGGATATGAACACTAAATTTTACAATGCCCTCCATAGACTTAGAAAAGCCTATAGGATGCTGGCCTATCTTAGAGAGGGGGTCATATTCTTGACACTAAGGAAACCATTTCCAATCATGTGATAACTTACATTCACAATCTCCTCAATGGAACTGTGATTGATAAAGATATTATGCCTGATGTCATTCCCAAGATGGCTACTGATGAAGATAACTATTTTCTTAATATTATTCCTTTTGAACAAGAAATTAAAGACACATTCTTTAGCCTAAACTTGGATGGTGCTTCTGGGTCGGATGGTTTTAATAATGAGTTCTATAAAAAACACAGGGATGTAATTCAAGACGATGTCTATCGCATGGTGAAATCTTTAATTTCCAGAGGAATTCTTCCTCATGGTTTAAATTCTCAATTCCTTTTCCTTATCCCTAAAAATGATAATGCTGATGAATTACACCTCTTTGGGCCCATTTACCTCATAAACTCTCTCTTCAAGATTATCACCAAATTAATTGCCTATAGAATTGCTGCTATTAGAAATCGAATTGTTTCCTGGAATCAATATGGATTTATGAAAGGAAGATATATTCAAGGCTATATTTTTCTTGCCACTGAATCCACAAATCTCTAAAACAAAAAAAAATCAAGGAGGGAATGATGACATTAAACTTGACATCTCAAAGGCTTTTGATACCATCAATTGGAATTTCATATATAAAGTCCTTATGCAATTTGTCTTTATTTAAAATTTTATAGACAAAACCAAAACCCTTTTTAATTTTTACCACATTTCCATCCTCTTGAATGGCTCTCCTAATGGTTATTTTAATTTCTCCAAGAGATTTAGGCAAGATGGTCCTCTCTCAGCTATTCTCTTCTCCATTGCTAATGTCTATTTAAGTAAACTGCTTACGCAATCGATAGAAAAAGGTAACATGAAACCTATACATGCCTCTAGAAACTTGAATGCCCCCTCACACATTCTTTATGCTGAAGAAATTATTCTTTTTATTGGTGGGGACAAAAGAAATTTTACTAATGTTAAATCCATCCTTTTTCACTACCAAGAAGTGTCTGGTCAACACACCAACTGGAACACATCCTTCATTTACTTTGGTAATGACTTTCCCTCCAATAGGAAACACAAAATTACCAATACCTTAGCTGTTAAAGAGGGATTCTTACCCTTTAATTATCTTCGTGTTTCTATCTTTTGGGGTAGACCTAAAGAGGCTTACATCTCCCCAATAATTGATGAAATTCTTCGACACCTTTCTTCTTGGAAGGGTAAGAACCTCTCGATGGCTGGGAGATTTTGTATTGTTAATTACACTTTTTTCTCCAAATTGGTTTACTCTATGATGATTTACAAATGGCCAAAAAGTATCTTAAAGTGAATTAAAGTTTCTATTAAGAACATTTTTTAGACTGGGAGTACACTAGAGAGAAAACTGTTTACTTTCCCCTAGGCCACTTGCTGCAAACCGGTTGATAAAGGGGGTATTGGTGTTAAGAACCTTTATAATTTTAATTAAGCTCTTCAAGCCAATCTCACATGGAACCTCATTCATAAGAACTCTACTTCCATGGATTTTCTGAGGTCTCATTTCCTTAACAAACTTGGAAATAAAAACTCTCACTTTCTCACATCCTCTATTTGGACCGCCATTAAAAACACCTTCACTTATATTATGAAAAATTCCATATGTATGGTTTAAAATTATTCAAATTTAATGTTTTTGTTGGATAAATGGACCGGTTCTCCCCTGATATCTTTAATGGCCAATAATCAACCTCCTCCCCACTCAAATGACACCATTAAGAACATCATTAGTTTTCAAAACCCATTTTTACCTGAGAATATCAAACACATTGTTGACAACTTTCCCTTCACTAATATATATGACTTTATTATTTTGGAAAATGATCACAATGTGGTGCTTGACTCTAAAAATTACAATAATCACTTTTTCAACAATGATGTAAACAATTTATCCTGGTTAAAAATCATCAATAAATCCTGGTTAAAACCCTCAGGATTCACACTAGTTCGGCGTATCACCCATGGAAGAATCCCCATGGATACCTGCTTACAAGATTTCAGGGTTAATATCTGTTCTAAATGTTGTATGTTTAATCAACATCATGAATATATTAATCACCTCTTTCTTACTTGTGATATGAAAACGGATCTCTGGAATTATATTTTTGACATTTTTGAATGCAGATGGTTGTTTTCTAGTTCTATTACCTCGCAGCTACACTGGTGTATGGACCTTCTTGACTCCCAACAGATCAAGAATATTTTTTGTCTTAGCTTTAGAGGAGCTTCTTCATGTGATCTGGTATGGTATAAATGATCTTACATTTCATTAAACTCATTCAAGAAAAATAAAGGTAAAATAAGAATTCTCATCATGATTCGAGAGGCAGCTTCGATTCAAAAGGATCTTTGCAACAACTCGGTGCGTGACCTTGGGATTCTTCGTCGTATTGGGGTTGATGGGAATTACCCTCACCCTAGATCTACTTTTGATGTTTTCTGGAATCCCCCTCTACCTGGATGGATCAAAATAAATGTGGATGGTGCCTCTAAAGGCAACCCTGGCCCAGCAGGTTGTGGAGCCATCTTTAGAAATCACCTTGACCAGACGCTCAACTGATTTTATGGATCTTGCGGTTTTGCTTCTTCTTTGGAAGCCGAGATGATGAGAATTATCCATGCTATCTCGTTCACCAATATACACCACTAGAACAATATTTGGATCAAAAGTGGCTCCACAATAATTGTCCAGGCCATTTGGAATGGTACCACACATCTTTCTTGTATGCTCACTGCGCGCTGGATGGACTGCATGAACTCTTTTTCAGATATCAACTTCATCGTCACTCATATGTATCATGAAGAAAACAAGATCGCTGATGGGATTTCTAATATGGGTTTTGATCATGATATTCTATAGAGGGATGAACTTCCTTCTGAGTTACTCTCTCTTTATGCTAGGGATGTACACAAAATTTCTTATTTCAGACTTATGTAACTATTTTCTTATCAATAAAATTTGTGTTCTGGCCGTTGACCAGAACTCTAAATTTAAAAAAGGGTTAATTTTCATAAAAATTGAAGTCATTTATGAAATTATTGGTTGTGTCATTATAAACCCTTTTAGATTTTGACCCCATTATTTGTGATATTTGTTCATGGTAAATTATGTCATTTATTTCTCCAAAAAAAATCACTCATCCTTTAAATGTAATTTTTTTTCTACTCAATTGAAAGTATATTCATTTAGGTAAAACAAATCATCTTATATTAATGTTTGATATATCTGTTCATTTCCCTTTTGATTGGTAGAATTATCATACCAAACTGACTTATGTGTGTTTACATATTATCCAACTATTGTATACCCTAAAAATAGTAAAATAAAAAAAATGAATATGGGTTGTGTCTTGGGAAGGTCAAAACCAACTCTTCTTCGACCTATGATCTTGTTACAACTATTAAAATTAGTGCCACGGGGAGATCAAACAAGGGTTAAGATATGAGTGTGATATTTTTTCCATGTGAATCTTTTGAGAAAAAATTATAATAAATGATGGGAGTGATAAAATGTCAGATATTTGATTATAGATAGGTAGAGAGCTTATGGTTTGACTTTTTGGAATGCTAAAGTGTGGGGGTCTTGAAATATGATTGTAAAGGATTGTAGAATAGGTTCAATGAATTAAACAAACTAAGAAGAATTATTTTACATAACCTGAATATAATAAATAATGGGTGGAGATATGTACATAGAATGGCTAGCAAAGACACATGGGGAATTAGTGGAATTTTATTCCCATGATTTTTTTCACAATGATTCATGTTATTAATCTTAATGTTTTTGGATTTTACCAAATTTATGAGGCAAGGAATTTAGAATTTATATATATTGAATATTGATGGGATTATTACATTTCATATATCTCCACTATGGATTTAGGAATATGAACATTCATAACTTGTTACAATTTTTTTAAATACATGATTTTTGGTTTTTCCTAGGATTATAAAAGGGTAAGTGTGGGGGTGTGATCACACCACGATTCACTGCATTATTTCACCCTTACAACACTTTTTTAAACTGGTTCTATATTAAAAATTATAAATATAATAACAAAATGCACTTACCATTTGATTCAAATATTAAATTTTTATAACTGTTAAAAAGTTAAACTATATTTGTTTTGGTGATTTCATTATAGGAAGAGGGTAATTATAAGGGTGAAGATGATGCATAAGGAAATTGAGACAAAATACACAGAACACCAAAGACATATAGCCACTTTATTTCATGTTTCATGAAATCCGTAAGTTAAAATTTTAGGATATTTTGTGAGATAATCTGAATGATAGTGTGATACAAATGTTATGAATACCACGAAACCCAATTCATCGAGAATTGGGCCCAAACGATCAGGTTTTTCCAAGAATCCAAATCTGCTCAAAGTTAAAGAGTTAGTTCTATGTTTCATCAATATCTCAGGTTATATTCATACATTGGACAAACAATTTGACATAGGGATAGTCTAGACACTGACCAATAACATTTCTATTTTGAATAAGTTTATATAAGTCTATTTACCAACCAAAAAACGAGACACAAGTGGTATCTCTAAATCTTGGTTCCCAAAACCACTTCTAATTTTGGCTATAAATTTGTAGATTGGGGACCCCTATTAAAAGTTTGAAAACGGAGTGAAGTACTACAATTTTGGAGTTATATAAGAGTCCTCTCATCACATTGTAGGTTCTATAACACCCTATACACATAGGTGATTTCTTGAAGCAATGATCCTTTCTTTTAAGCCTTCCTCTCCTTCTTATGTTGTAATATTTTTTTGTGTAATCAGTTTCTAGTTACTCTTCTATTTATTCTATATTCTTATATTTTCTTCCATTTTGTTCAATTATTTTATTTTTTAGTAAACCTAATTGGGTTTGAAATAAATAATAGAAATGATATTGTTTTATAAAATTTATAAACCTTTTCAAAATAAATATGTTTCTATGATGACTACACCGCCCATGGAAGAGTAGTTATTTTTGGTAATCGATCTACTTATTAACTTCTTCATTCGTTAATTTGAATTAGTGAGATACTATAATTCCAATATAATTATTTATTAATTTAGTTTTTAATTGATGTTCAATTAATCAATCAATTTTACAATTAACACAAAACAAATGAGGTTGAGTATTTTGTGAACTGAGAGAGCACGATCATAATCAGTAATACAAAACCACACTACATCAATTTATAGAGTTCAAATATTATCCCTTTATTATATTAGTCCTCATTTATAAAAAATTATATGTGCCCTAATTTATCACTAACAATAACATATCCTTATAATATCATTCAAAATAGGGTGTTGTGATTTAATGTTATGAAACTAGCCTAGGGTTTAATTAATTTCATCTTTGTGGTTATGTTAACTTCTATAGGGTTTCAGGTTAAACAATTTAGGGGATCATAATTATGCATATTTTAATTTAAATGATAATGATTAATATGTAAATGAATTTTTATAGTCCGATCAATTATTCCTTCTAAAAATATTTTCATAAAAAATATATTCTCATTGTCCCTTATTAATCAAAATTATATTTCAGAAATAAAAAAAATATTCTTAGAGCATACTTCTTCATCAATTATAAATGTTAAAAAACCCCTTAATTTTAATAAGTGTCTTTATATTATATTGTTTTATTTCCAAAATACCTTTATTAAGTTTTTTTATTTACTTCCTCTTTAAGAGACGACCCTAGTCAGCCACCCTTCTACACCTAAGTACCCAAAAAACACATATCATTTGAAAGAACCCCTGATATCACCTTTCATTATATATTCATTTTAAGATGAATAGTTTGTGGAAAATATTTATTGGAAAATATTTTTCCTTAATTTATCCCACTCTATTAATTAAATTTCTACCTTGGGTTTTATAATCTTGATCATTTTCCACCATAAATCTACTTCTACCTTTAAGTGATAAGTTAATAATTATCATTATTATAATTAGAGTATTAGTGGATAAATAATAGATTCAAAATTGAATTAATCCATCATTCAATAATTATAGGACTAGGAGATTAAAAAAATTTGAGGCCTTTGTAACATAAAGAATTAAACCACAACTTTTTTTTCTCATGAGAGAAGAATATAATTCCACATGATTCCTATTATTATTCACAACTTGATTTAGTTGACAAAGTACCTCCATGTCTTTCTCAACTCTCATTCACATCATATTTGTTATTTTATGTGATAAATCATTACATTTACCATTAAATTAGGTTTTCAAACATTTCTTCTTATTTATATCCATTAACTAAAATAAAGAAATATTATGAATTAAAATACTCAAATTAACAATCATATAAATAGGAAAACTGTTAATATATAATGAAAAACTTGAAAATAAATTGTATATCCTAACTTATGAATTTGTATGTTTTAGTATAGGTTATTCACAATCACTTTCATATTAAATTTTATTTTATAATCCTCAAAATTTACTAGATCATACTTTGATACCAACTATAGTATAACAAGTTTCATGAACCTACTATTACACTATTTTTAATATAGAAACACAAAATAATGACTTATAAATATAGAGGTATAATGTCTTTGGGAGAATATATATATAATGAATAATCTAAAAAATAAATTAAATCATATTATTTATATATCCATAATGTTTTACTAAATCCTTCTATACATTTATTACATTAAAGGATACCATGGGGATTTACGTAAATGAAATGGGTGGGTTATTGAGCTCAGTAAAAAGACAAGAAAGATAATAAAGTACAACATATTTTTCAAGAGGCATAACATAGTATCATAAAAGTATAGCATCATATATAATAATATTGTATCATGAAATAAAGTAGATGATATCAGATAATCATGGAATCATAATAATGTTATAGGAAGATAAAAAATGAAAACATAACCATATGTCAAGAATAACTTTCAAGACAACATATCAGTATGTTATATGCTTATTTCTCGTGCACAATACATGGTATCTCATGAGATGAAAACATTACCAAATTATTTTGGATGGGGGTTAGAATTGTTGTCCAAACTATCACATCAGAATATGTACATAAATATGTGTGCCTCATAAGGAAATAATATATATGTGTCAAAACCATCACATTAGAATTACTTTCCCCAATTTCACGCAATCATCCCCAGGTGCACACACACCTTTTCTATTGCGCATGAACCTTCATATTACATGAAAACCTTTCCTATTTTGCGTGATTGTTTCTTATTGCATGCAACAATCCCTATTAGGAAAAAATATTCCCTTTTGCATGTGGTCCATCATATTTTCATGCAATCCTTTCTTCTTAAGTGAAAAAATTAATATGTCTTAGATATCACCTCCCCATGAACCATGTTCAAGCTCATCTTACAGACAACACAACTCTCTTGTTTTTACTTCTTCTATGCATCCCTACAGGATTTCACGTAGTGATTTCACAATCCCTCAAGTGGTGCCTCTGGTTTTGTTTCTTTTCTTCATGTTCCTTTTCATAGGTATTCTAACTCCTATTGGTTAGTCACATAGCCATGCTAACACGATCCCCCTCAATGGATCACTCCACAACCAGGAGTCTCCATGGAATTACTTGTGCCCTTCCTCCCTCAATAGTTGGTTGGTACATGTTGTCCTAGGGGTGAGGAGTGAATCTTTGTCATTCGAGTTGTATGATGTTAAACTCCCTAGAAGCCACATCATCAGCAAATGATGTTAAACTGTTATTTCAGTATGTGTAATAGGTTAGAGAGGGTCATAGAGGGGATTTTAACCAGTTCCCTCCCACTCTCTCTTTCCCAATGGGATTTGTCACCATGTGTTCTTTGAGTAGCCCTTTGCAATCCCTGACCCACCTTGATAGGGCACTCCCTATATGATTGAAATTGAATGAGTCCTTACTTCAAAGGAATGAAATCCTTCTCATACCGTAAGACACCCTCTTTGGGTTTCTATCCTATAGTAATTCCCAATCTTCATCTCCCAATGCTACTAACCACGTGTAAGACCATGTTTCCTCTTTGGGCCACCATCCACTTATAAGCCTCAATCCATTCATCACAGACGCACCTTTCATGATGCAATCACCAGGTCTTTTTTCCTCTTTTTTCTCACACTGAGAACGACTCATGTGGTCTTAGAGTAAGTTTCGACCATGACATACTCTATGTGCTTCCATAGTGTGAAAGTCCCATGCCCCTCTTAGCCAAACTACATGTACTTTGATCATTTCCCTTTCCAAGAGAGGTACGTAGAAGCCACTCTTAGGTTTAGGCCTATCACCTATTGGTCCTGACCACTTCATGTCGGTTCACCCTCATCTTGCATGATGATAAAGTATATACCCCTTTAGTCCCCCATTTATGCTAAAATGTATGTTCTCGATCTATGTGGGTATTGATCCCTATCTTTTAGATAGGGTACATAAGAATCCTCCATGAGGTTTAAACCCAAATACTTGTATGTAATGGAATCCCATTTATTGGGACCCACATCCTTCTTCCACCCCTTAGTGGTGTCGGACTAGTTACCGTGAAGCTAACCAAGCATAATCCCTACACTCTAACCATACTCCTCCAACCAGAGTGTCCCTCTTGTGATGGGATGATAACCACACATAACCCCCATAATGTCGTTAGGTAGCTATCCTTTTTGTACTATCTGATTCCATTCCCCATTCTGAAACTATGTGGACTTCGATTCCCTACCACATGGATATGTAGGAAGCCTCCCTGAGGTTCAATACCACCACCAATGTCCAATTATGGTTCCTGCCTTGAGCCTTTGTTTTTGGAAAGATCAATCCTTGACCCATTGCTCCCAGCCCCTTTAGGTCCCCATTCATGCATCCATTCTCACGAGCCACCTCCTCAGGTGATTCATCGCACCATTCCATAACAACCTGGACTTTGATTCCTTTCCATGGGGAAAGGTAGGAAACTTCATTGTGGCTCAATCAAAACACTGTCACCATAACATCGGTCCCATGTTCCATCCTCACTCATTCCATACTTCGACACCTCATTCATATCCATCCCGATTCAACCTGTGTCTCCACATCTTGGTGAAATCATGTGATCCATTTGGGTAGAAAATCGTGTGTAATCCCCATTCATCTCATTGATCCTTTGTAGCACCAAGACCGCTAACCACACATAAGCCACATCATGTCTTTAGGTTGTTTTCCATTGTGTACACCCAGATCCCATGATTCAACCTCTTGAACTACATGAGTTTTTATCCCTGTATTCTATACATGTTACATAGGAATCATCCACAAGGTCTATTACCAACTAATGTAAAACATTGGTGTCCCCTTTGTTAGGACCCAATCATCCTCTGATCTACCCATTGAGGTGTCCAGATCAGACATCACGGTGTGATATCTCCCCTCTATGGGAGACACCTCCTCAGATCCTCCCTAATTAGGCATGTTGACCCACCAATATTGTAAACCTCCCAAGTTATCCCTCCTACAGATATAACCATATGATCAACTCTCAGTATTGTTCGGACCAGTCTGATCCGTCTCCGCTAGATGTTAAACTCACGGTATACCCCATGTAAAACATGGGAGTTGAGGAAAATCATAGAGACATGCATCTGATATATAATTCACCACATTTTTTGTGGGATGCCTTGGGATTACTCCCCCTCAAGAAGACCTATCATAATGGAAAAGTCCAAGTGTACAAGTAGTTTAGCGTCCAGACATGCCAGTGACATTCAATGTGACTACTAAACTAACTGACGGTTTCTTCCATGACTTTACCCCATGGAATGTACTAACAGATGCAATGTAATTAACCAACATCCACAATGGTATGACACTAGGAATTGTTTCCCTAACAATGTCTTAATCATTAAGGTAGGACTAGACTAGGTGATGAATTCTGAGGAGAAATCCCTGGAAGGAGAGGCCCACATCCCAACATCATGTTTAAATCCAAAAGAAAACATCACTAAATAAGTGATGAATGTTCCCTAGATATAGAAAGAGGGAATAAGGGGAAATAAATAGTTTTTCATCCTCTTCTAAATATGGATTCACACACCCTGGAAAAAGCATCCGAAAAATAAATGGTTACCCAATGTGAAACTCTTTACCTCAATATAGAGATTAGTAGTGTTCAAGACATAAACAAATAAAGATGTCACCAAATCTAGTTATCTGGTGTCAGGTCCCTCCAAGAAAATAGTTGGTCTGGTGTGAAACTCACTTGAATTTGGGGCGTTTAATCATTTGGCATCACAGTTTGTGATGTTTTCAACATGGGTCTTTCAATCATGCCATGGAAAACTGAACAGCGGTGGGACATTGGGCATCACTTTCCTATGGTCAGTCCTGATGGATGAATTTTCATTATTTCCAGGTACCAAGATACAACTCTAGGAAACCGATCACCTCCCACCCATGGATATAGGGTAAGGGACAACAAAAAAAGGGCAGTCTTGCATGGATCCATATCTTTTGTGACAACTTTTATGACCGTAGTTGTCAGGCTCCCATGAACCATCTAACTATTTTAATTTATTCAAAGGGGTTGATTAATAATCTTTTCTGTCAATATGAAAATTAGGGGGTCATATCAACAAGTGAAATAGAACGTTTAGACATGGAGGCCTCAACACCACATCAAATCCACCACCATGGGTCGTGCAAGGAGCTGCTACTCCCCACTCAGACATTCAACAGATTTGGGAGACTATCCCTTGAGTGATCTTATGATTCAATACCTTATGAGGATAATTTAAAGAGATTATCAAGTTTTATTGGATATAAAATTATCCAAAGTGTTGTACAGGAGAGATCCCACCCAGTCGCGTCAGCATTTCCAATAAGTCCTATAGACTGAGAAACAAGCGGTCCATACCCCTAGATAGACAACCCTAGTTCCACTGAACTGATGTCAACGTATGCTGCAAGCTTAGGATGATACCAGCCTGGGGGAATCATCTTGTGTGTCTCCTATGTCCCAAGCTACCACTATTGGATGATATTAAACCCTATTGTTGTTACGGATCAGGGGAACTCTTCAATCCCAGATCTGGGATGCTTCTATTCTCAGTCCGAAATGAGGTACCAGCCACCTCATATGGAAGTTTAGTTAGCATCCCCAGTCATCGGTTAAAGTAAGAGCCGTCACAAGCCAGGCCACGATGATGACGTCCAGTACAGAGGTCCTCTACATACCCTCATCAGACAGAGTAGAGGTCCTCCCTACACTCTAATCTAGCATGGAGGCCCTCCCTATGCCACCATCATCATCCCGAGCAGAGTTTTTACCCATCATGTTGACACATAGCATGAAGGTCCTCCCTATACCATTGGTCTTAGGTGTAATAATTTTCCTTGCCTACCAGGTTATCAATGAGATGGAACTCATTTTTTTGTCACTTACTAGCATGGATATCTTCACTATGTTCTCACCAAATCTAGTGGAGGCCATCCCCACTTCATTGATGGTCATTACGAGGGTCTTTTCTATATCTTGTGTGGTCTATCTGAAGGCCCTCCTCATACAACATGTAAAATAGATGGCTGACATGGAGGTCCTCCCCGTGCTATGGATGATCATGATATAGGTCCTCCCCATGTTCTTTCCAGATCTATTATAGGCCCTACCAACTCTATAACCCGCAATCATGGAGGTCCTCCCCATGTTCCATTTGAAATTTTCCCAGGTACTCCTCAGACCCCGTTTTGTCTGAGAAGAGACGTCCCTGGTACAACACCATCCCAAAAAAAGGTCCTCCCCATATAAAAAATCTACCATTCCTTGAAGAACCTTCTTAGGGTAGGAGGGTGGGATGTCGCCACCAGAAGAAGAATCCCAAGAATCCTCAAACTGCAATCAAACCCATCATCTTTTCAGATTCTAAAGAGAAGTGCGATTTGAGGATGGAACCTTCACCTAGATCCTCTATGTCGGGGGCTTGGGAAAGAACAAGATGTATTAGTCCCATCCCTCTATAAAGTTAGGTCCACAAGATCCCTTCATCAATGAAAATATACATACATGAGGATGATGATTTGGCCCCATTCTAGGGACTAGTTCTGAATCCTCCTTATTTTCAACATGATCATTCTCAACCTAAACAATGTATCACAGAGAGTTGTCCCAAGTAACAATAGATGACAATAAATATCATGAACCCCCTCCAATAACTACAACCCATGAATTGGAATCAGTGTTCTTTATGCCGTCTTACAAGGATGTGGTGGTGTAATCAATGCACTCTCTAAGAAGCAACCCAAAATACAAATTTTTGTCAGCTCGTGTGCCATACTCTACACTGACCATCCTACCAATGCAATGGTCCATATCAGCACCATTACCCATCCCTCAACCTCCCCCAGTCGATAAATTAGGTAACCAAGGGTCAGATCCCGAGTCTGAGTTGAGAAGATTGTGGGACTTTCCCATAGTGGACCATTTCTTTGAGATGTTTTAGCCAATGTCAACTGCAAACTTCAACATCCGTGAGTCCCTTACCTAGGACAAGGTTATGTTCCTTCACCAAACCATAGATATAACATATTTCCATATCTATTGTCATCGGTTAGCATACCCCAAGATTCGGGAACACTATGATGACATTGGCCAATAATGGCGTCTGGTCGAGTTGGTCACACTCCTAACTATTCAACACCCTATGTATCCTGGTTATCATCAGACCCTCCAACAATAATGAATTCAGAGATTCAATGTGCTCCACAATTTTATCTAGGTGGCTTCCCTGCATGTTCAGATCTGTGTATCGGGGCAGTATGCTCTCACACATTCCAGTCCTATCCTGTGCCAGCCTGGTTCACCCGGTGATATTGAGGATATTCCCCTAGGTGTCGTCATAGTAAACATGGTCATTCCAGAAATATACACAGAAGGGGGAACTGGAACAAGTCTTTGTGTAGAGGAACATCCCTTTTATACTGTTCAACACCTTTCAGACCATGGTGGCATCCATACTCACAAACAAAGAACTTTTCTTGGCCTTCACGCACATTCGGAGTCACTACCTCTCGGTCGAGACCCCAGAAAGGGAAAAAATAATATGAGGTTTTTCAAACCCATAGACCTATATGTATTAGTGAATTTTTTTTTAAAAAGACCCTAAAAATGAAGTATTAGGACAATAGTTTACAGAAACAAAAACATGATTGAAGAGCTACTCGCAGAACATGCTGCAGAACATCGACCATATTAAAATAATCCTCAACTGGGGTAGTAGGGGTAGGGGTTGGTACAAATTTTTCCCAATGAGTTGTCTCTTGGTGATCTTGACAACCCTGTCCTTCTAGATAGAGTATAGGTTGGTGTTAATGGAAAGCGGGTGTGATATGCATCACCAAATCTACCTGAGATGCACGACAACCTACCTCAGGACCCATCTCGAGTTCCTTCGGCCACTCCATTGGTCTCACCGAACACTCTACAGGTCCCACCGGCATCTCTATGGTTTATTCTCCGATATACATGGGTAATTATTCCAGTTTTCCCATGAGATTATGGGAACTATTACCCTGTTGATGAACCTACCAATGTGTTGGTGGTTAGGGACCCTCTTCATGACTAGAATCCTTATCTAGATGATCAGATGGCAGCATTTATCGCTCACCTTGAGGGTCTATAAACTCAACAGGTGGAAATAATTCATGATGGAAAGCCATTTCTAGAATGGGTGAATGATATGCCATCACCATTGGGTTTCGTAAATCCTACCTTCTCCCCCTTTAATGGTATTGGTGATCCACTACAGCATCCGACCAACTTTATTTCAAGGTGTAGACCCATGTTGGGAACTCCAGTGCAATAAGAGACTGCCAAGCTCTGGTGTTTATTATAGACATTGGAAGGCCCCAAATGTTTTTGGTACAACCAGTTACCTAGTTGGTCAATAGCTAGTTTTGAGGATCTTTATAGGCAGTTTCTTTACCAGCTCAGTTCCACAACCCGAAAGAAAAGAATTACTGACCTCTTCAAGTGCAAATAGAGGCCCGGCGAGTGCATTGTAGACATTGTCGCAAGGTGGAAGGGCCTCACATATTCAATCAATATTCCTCTAACCTAGGAACAACTGCTAATGATGTTTTTGGGGAATTTGATGACCAAAATGGCCCCTAATTTCATCCCTCAGAACTTCCCACATGGGTTTGGGGATTTCTCTAACAAAGGCCAACATTTAGAAGAATCCTTACAGCAAGACAAGAAGGATTGTCCAATGCCTCCTTTAACTCTTTAGATAAGAGACACCATGGATGAGACCGCCACAATAGCAAAAATAGAGCCACCCAAGAACCCGGAATTGTTACTGGCAGAACCACCTCCATAGCCTCACCAGGACCCACCACCTCTGGAATAGCCTTGGGCTCTATAGCACCAACCTCATAATCAGCAGGTGACCCCGCATATTTTTCCACCTCCACCTAGGTAAGATAATTAGGTTCAACCTCTTTGATAGGCTCCCCCAACCCTTCATCAAGGCCAAGACCCAAAATCCTTTTTCCTGGATCATAGGAACAATAATTACTCATTTAATGATGTTCAGGTTCCTAGTTATTTCTGAAGTTCCTTGGACAAGGGAATCCTATGGTTTCCCGAATTCAAGAGGCCTGAAGAGGTGGATATCACTGATCTTATCAAATACTACCCCTATCACTAGTTCTGTGGACACAATCTAATGAAGTGTTGTGTGTTTATATACTAGATCAAAGACTCGGTTGATAACAACATAGTTAGATAGGGTCCATCCCTAGAACAGGTGGTATGTGTGTTTATAAATCCCGACCGTGATAGTGAGGGTGAATGGCAGTAGGTTTCTAAGAACGGGTCTCAAAAATAGTATTGGGTGGCTCACATGGAAGTTGCATGTTCCCAATTTATTATCCATGAAAGTTTAAATTGTTGCATGCCTTCCAAAATCTATACAATACATCATAATACTAACTATGAACCCATATCACAGCCTTCGTCCTCTCAGGGGAATAAGCACAGATGATGAAAGGGAAAATAATTCTCTCCACCTATGTCAAACTCGTACCATATAATGAGTCATTTCATGATCCTAGAGATGGATATTGCCCCCAGAATCCACCCAATAATGGAAAATTCAATGAGTGATGACCAGAGCTACACTACAGTCAATACCATTGAACTGGTAAACCCTTTCATGTTTATAGATGACTAAGAGTGGTTGGTGGACCCTCCCAACATCCCCAGTCGATGCCGACATTGATGACACTGTGGGTATGTAAATGGTTTTAATGCATTGGACAGTTTCCATTCAATTCATGCATTCCATCAAGACCAGATAGCTATGTTAGTGTAGATCTCAGCACACAGAGCCTTCTCAACTCATTTCATCATATTCAACCTCTCCTCTATTTGTACTACTCGATCTGGTGCAGCCACCATTTCTGTGCTATGATCAGCCAAGTTTCTTTGTGAATGGGCCACATTCATCTAACCATTAGTCAGTATCCACTCTACGTCGTCTGATTAGTGAGCAGTGGGACATCCCTATTCCTAATCTGAGTCCTCCAGTTTTACCAACAATACCCTTCATTCCCCCTACAGCTGAGCAACCTTCTGTTATAAGAATTGTGCACCTCACATAGAAGTACATTGTGCTCAAGATCCTTCCAAGAATTTCGGAAGGGCTCTTGATCCTAGAGGCACTCTTACTATCTGTTGATATGTGTATAGGCCTCGTATAGAATTTAACAACCCCCTCTAGTTTGAAAAAGAGTTAGCAGCTGTAGAATCCTTCCAGGATGAGGAAGTCGAGCATGTTGAATTTCATTCCATCATATCTTTCTCTAGAGAATATGAAGGTTCTTCTATACAATGGAGCATCCACCTACTATAAATCACTGGGAAATTATATGGCTTGGAGGTCCATTGTTGTCTTGTTGACAAAAGGTCTAGGATCAATCTTATCCAAACTTAGACAATCTGCAATATGGGGTTGTCTGAAACATATCTGAGTCCCTCTAACCTGAAGATTCACGGTTATGACAGGACGGATAAGACACCAATTAGAAATATATTCCTAAAGACCTAGTTCGGTAGGCTAGTTACCAACACTGAGTTAATTTATGTCTCATAAGACATCACATAAAATGAATTAATGGGTAGACCATGGCTCCACCTGAATGAAGTAGTCCATTCATCATATCACCAATGCCTTAAGTACTCCCATAATGGTCATGTAGGTGTAGTACAAGGTGATTCATCTTCATTTTACTCTTGTGAAGCCTGGTACCTGGATGCCAACAACTACATGTGAAAGGATAATCATGTTCATGCCAATGAGGTTGAACACACCACCGCTGTGTCTAACCCATGGACATACATGGGTGATGCATATGTCCTACTGATTCACCGATTAGAGGCCACAAACCTGGACTTGGGGAAATTCTATGTTGTCCTGGGGATAAGGGGGAAGCACATTCCCAAACCTAAAGATTAAAATAATATCACCTCATATTACTACACAAATCAGGGTTGGGTAATCCCAGATCCCCTTACGGTTATAAGGTATTGGGATGTCCGCCCCATGGAAACAACAATACATCATACTTTCTTGTTTCATTGTGATGGGATAAACTGGATAATGAAAACGCACCACTATTGTTTGGATATTATCAAATGTGGCCCCGTGGGTCAAATTCTTGATGTATTCAGTTCAAACAATTTCTTCACCATGGTTTTAGAAGTACATAAGTCCCCAAATGAGTCTTCCACATCCGCTCAGGCAGGAAGCAGTTTCATGTCAGGATCATCCAATTCAGAATAGTTGCCTCCTATCGATAATCCTCTATCTATGGATGATGAAGAGGATTTGTAAGATGATCCTCCCAAATTTGAATAAGGTGTCACCACTATGGTTGATGAGTTAGTCCAGGTGAACATCGACACCGATATATATCTGAATAAAACACTTATTAGCTCATCCATGTCTACAAGACCAACAACAATATGTGGATTTCATGAAACAACATCATGATTTATTTTCTTAGAGCTACGATGAGATTCTAGGACAATATACTCATGTCACAGTCCACCACCTTGGACTCATGATAAACTATCACAGGTTTAAAAAATCTCCCAGAAATATGCACCCGTCTCATGGGACCATGATCGAGGTCGATGCTGATATTCTCATTAAAGCCTACATCATGAAGGAGGTATTGTACCCCAGATGGTTAGGTAATGTTGTGCCTTCCAGGAAGAAGAAAAGGAATATTAGAGTCTCCATCGACATCCAGGATCTCTACCATCACTGTTTGAAGGATGATTTTCCTATTCCAATGACAAAACTATTGATTGATGCCACCAATGGGTTCTAGTCTCTCTCCTTTATGGATTGTTATTCCAGATATAATAAAATATGAATGGATATCGAGGATGAAGAGAATACCTTATTCAAGGAACTACAAGGAACATTATGCTACCAAGTAATTCCTTTTTGATATAAAGATTTCACATTCACCTATTAACATGCCAGTCGCCTCATATTCAAACTGGTACTTGGAATGTTGGTGGAATGCTACGTGGATGATCTGGTGGCTAAATCTCACCAGTTTCATGACCATATTAGGGATCTTAATAAAGTATTATTCTTCTTCCTTTATCTTTATCTAAATAAGAACCCCATGAAGTGTTCCACTGGGGTCACCACTAGAATGTTTCTTATCATCATTGTTAGATACAAAGGCATTGAGATCTATCTGGAGAAGATCAGGGATATGAGAAACACACCTACTGCAAGAAATATTTGAGATCCCAAAGGCTTTCATGACACATAGAAAAAATGAACCAATTTATTTCTAATTTTTATTGAAATTTTAATCCCTTTTACTGACTCATGATAAATGGTTCCGATTATTAGTCGGATGACGAGTGTCATATTGGCTTTGAGGAAATTAAGTAGTACCTACTATAGTCTCTAGTTCTGATACTGCATGTTTCTGGAAAGCAGTTGTTCCTCTACGTGGAATCTCTAGAAATTTCCCCCAATTCCCACCTTTCTCATAAAAACAATGAAGGAAGAAATATTATTTATACAATCTCATCCATATGCTCCTCCAAACAGATACTGAATATTACTCTATTGAGAAGAGCTACCTTGCACTAGTATTTGTAGTGTAGAAATTGTGACATTACTTGTTTCACCATGAGATACACCTGGTGTCCCAAGTGGATCTACTAAAGTACATTCTAATCCTTATCATGTTGATAGACTGTGAAGCTTGATGGTTAGTGATCCTTCAATAGTATAACATCAAGATTTTCCCCCAGAAGGATATCAAGGTACATGCATTGGAAGAATTTCTTTCCAAACATTCATCCCCCGCAAAGAAGTATCTATATCTTGACCATTTAGATGAGGAAAAACCCTTGGTGGATCAAGCCCTTATATGTTGGAAAATTCACTTTGACGGTGCCTTATGGAGACCTTATGGAATAAGGCTCAATGATCATAGATTTAACAAGTTAGGCCTTGGTATCGTGTTCACCAAGCCTGCATAAGCTATCCTACCCTATTCATTATTATTTTCATAGGGATTCACCAACAATGAGGCTGAGTATTATGCCCTCAATACTGTTCTCAAATAGGCCCTTGAGATTGATGTTCCCTACCTTCATGTGAATGGGGACTCTGAACTTGTCTTCATGAAGATCATTGGAGAATTTTTCAATAATAAGTCATAGCTCGTATCCTTTCTAGAGCACACTCATTAGTTGACATCCCAATTACCTTCACGGAAAGAAGTTACTCATTTCCCTAAATCACAAAACAACCAAGCTGATTCCTTTTCCATCCTTTCTTCATATCCTATATAGCTTGAACGAGATGATCTGATTATCTGTGGGGAACATCGAATGGTTATTTCCCCTGTCACCCTAGATGACGATGATAGCCAGTTGGTAAGCCATCTTAATGAAGATTCCTTTACATCGGGACCTTGAGGCCCCCTGAATCATTAGAGGAGACATTTTACTATATTATTTCCTTTATTGAGTATCTAGGGAATGTAAATCTCCAGAAAATCTGAGGATTTTATCAGCGTGATGTGCAGTTAACCTTCTAGTGTGGTTCCAGCCTTGAGAAGATTCTCTAAAGATGTGGTTTTGGTGGTATTATCCTTTCGATCATTCAATGAGATGATATTTCTTAGGTTATGCAGGAATTTCATGAATGTTCTTATGGGGCTCATTAGTGAGGTTTGAAACTCTCTCATCAAATATGAAGAGTGGAATATTTTTGGCCCACCATGATTCATGAATGTATCGAGTTTGACAAGAGGTTTCATACATGGTATATCCATGCTAATTTTGTGCATAATCCTTCAGAGCCCTTCTATACTACTAAGTAATATTGTACCTCTGTGGTCTAGGGACTCGATGTAGGGGGACCATACCCACCAGCAACAGCTCGCTAGTGCAGGTTCATCCTGACCACTATAGATTTATTTTCTAAGTGGGCAACGGAAATTCTAGTCAAGAATTTCAAGGCTCATTCTATAATTGAATTCATGAGATCTAATATTACCCAACAATTTAGGGTCCCTCATGCTATCCTCATCGATAATGACAGCAACATCTAGGATTCTGAGTTGAAGAAATTTTATGCCAAGTACAATATCTGTTCTAATGATACCTCTTTCTATAAGGCACAACAAAATGGGAATATCGAGGTGTTAAAAATAAACCTCTATAACATTATATAAATGATGGTTGGTTATAAAAATAAAATTTGGCTAGAAAAACTCCCCAACAAGCTCTGGGATTACCAGATGATGGGCCATAATTCCACCCAGGTGACCCCATATTCCCTGGTGTATGGAATAGTGGTATTCTGGCCCATCGAGATTTACAAACCATCACTTCGCACCTCTTTTTATGATCATAAGATTCCAGAAAAGATATATTATGTTCCTCTGGCTGAATTATAATCCCTCTATGAGAACAAGCTTCGTTCCTTGAAAAATCTAGAGAGGCATCAGAACAAGGTAGCTAGAACATTCAATAAGAAAGTTCTTCTCTATTCATTCCTTCATGATGACATGGTATTGGCCCTGAGGACACCAATGATACCCTGTTGGAAGCCACCAATGTTTGATGAAAAATGGGTGGGACCATAGAACATTCACAATGTTTTCCCTAATGGTATACTATCTGGTCACTATGAACGGTGAGTGTGACACTCCTCCCACCAATACCAAATTCCTCAAGAAGTAATTTTCATGAGTGGACCCTTCTTATCTGGCATGATGTTAAAATGAAATTTTTTTGATATCTATGAACATAAACTAAGATCCATTTCATCCTGAATGATGATAAACTACAACAACTAAACATACCTCATGGTCTGAGATCTATGACTTTAAACTTAAATATCCCACATTGTTGCCACAAGATGTTAAACTGCATGGGTACCACCCGACTTCATGTGTTTTTTCATCTGGGTCTCCATCACCTTTCACAACTGAAAGGACCCCTTAATGGGCTGGTCTCATGCCACATTGCCTCACATACCATTTTAGGCCGATGTCCTGGAGGATCTCGAACAAAAATTTGACTCAAGTACCACTTTGTGAATATGGTCAACGGTCGATGCTCAGTTGTTTGTTCCCATTCTAGGACACAGTTGATAGATACTATGTTGTAAACATGGTCATTATATATCCTCAATTGCTATCTCTATCCCCGTGGTCTTGCAAATATCGGGCATAATGATTCACCTTTTTCATCCCTTTTGTACCATGCACATGACACTAAACTGGGCATATACGGTCCATGATATATGAAATTAATTTTAGATCTCCATTATCCTTACTAAGTGACATTAAAATGCATGGAATTTTCAGAACTATGTTTGGCTTGATTCTCATTCTTATGGGATATGTAGGAATGCCCGAACAAATAATCTTCATGTTTAGCACGAGTTTTTATAAACCTTCTCTTTATCTCGGCCCATGTGGCAATGTTATCCTAGGGGTTTGTAGTGTGGTGTGGAATTATGTCCTCATTCATGTCGGGTTTTTAATTACCATAATATATACCAGTCTCGAGAGCTCTCTATTCCCTATCTCTACTACTTGAACATAAACTGTAAATAATTTTCAGAACTACGTGTGGCTTGATTCCCATCCTTATGGGATGTATAAGAACACCCAGTCATTTCATATTCAAGCCTATCCCCAAGTATCACATATTATTCCTTACTTCTAAAATACTGGCCTAATTATCCTAAGAGAACATGGAATGAAGTGTAATTTTTTCCTCATTCACATCGAGTTTACAATAGCCACACCATGTGCCCCTCCCTCTAGAGCATCCCCTTATCGTTGTGTCCTTCCAGCATGATGTTAAACTGTACAACCGTTAAGAACTATGTGTGGGATGATTCATGTCCTTTTGAGATACGTATTAATTCTTATACATTTCATCTCCGTGTACATCCCCAGGTTCTGTATCCAATTTTGGTCTGTTGGCCTGAGGTTCCCCCTTAGATTGCACATGGTGTGGTGTGGACTTTTAGTCCTCATTTATGTTGGGTATACTTTATCATGCCATGTGAATTCCTCTTAGGACCATAGTCTTCCACATTTTTCCTAACCATATGATGTTAAACTATGATTTCTAGACCCACATGACATTAAACTTTTGCATCTTTTCCAAATGATGTCAAAGTGCAATGGTTGGTCCTCTCATACGACATTAAACTGTGACACTATCATCCTCGCCACATAGTGAAAAACAACACTACATTGTGGTTTCCTTGCTTGAGAGAGCATCACGTTTGGAACTTGTCATCCATAATGCTATTTTTCAAACCCTACATAAGGATTGATTCTGATGACGACACCTAGATTATTTTTCCTGGGTCTATTTCTCAAAAAAAACACCCATGCTAAAGAAACAACAAGATATATCAAATGCCTCTCCTTTAAGTGCATGGGATATAACTAAACAACAATTACTTTCAGAACTACATATGGATTGATTACCACCCTTAGGGGTTACGTAGTAATGCCTGAGTATTTCTTCTTTAGGTCCATCCCCATTAACCTCAAATCCTACCTTCTTCCTAGCCCCTTTGCATGATCTCTGTCTGAAGCACATGGTGAGGGGTGGTCCATATTTTACCTCATTCATGTCGGCTTTTTTATAGACATTCCATATACATGCCTTCAGGGATCTACCTTTAATTTTCCAACATGCTTACCACTTGAAATCAAACTACACGGGTCTTAAGAACTACATAAGGCTTGATTCCCACCTCTATGGGAAACATAGGAATTCCTAGACATGTTGTCCTTTGGTCTAGCCTTAGGTTCTTCTATTCTTTCTCCCTTCCCCTTTGCTTGGGTTCTCTCCAAGGATCATGAGTTGTGTGGTAGGTAGACATTTTCCCTCATTCATGTTGAGTTATTTTTCCATCCATATAAGTTTCTCTCTTGATAAAATAGGATCTCCTATGTTCTTAATGCATGATGTTAAACATCATGGCATGTCCAGAACTATGTGTGGATTGATTCACATCATTATGGATATGTAGGAATTCCCAGACAATTGATCTCTAGGTCCAGCCCCATGTTTATAAATCCATTTTCCCCTTATTCATCCACTGACATCCTCGAGTCATCTACCATTAATTGGACCCATTTACCATTTTATGCCTCACCAATGTGCTCATATGCACTATGGTTTAGGAAATTGAGTGTTGGATTCAGCATGGACATGCTATCATCCATTTCCATGCTTTATGTATCCCTTTATTTGTGTTTCCATCATCTTTCACATCCAAAAGGTCTCCCAGCTTTTATGGATTCTCAGTCTTATGGAACACCTAATGCTTTGAGCCAACATCCCAGAGGATTTAAAATGACATTATATGAATGGTCCCCTGAAGAGAATTTTTTCAGTGGTCGACCCTCTATTGTTGTTCACATTTCATGTCACACGATGTGAATACTGTATCTCGAATACAGTCAACAGTATTCCTACAGTGTTATTGTCATCCCCTTTATGCCCAAATATTGGTCTTGTGGTCCACATCTCATTCCACCTCCTCATGTCCATGATGAATTTCAACACCCTCGGTGTTATCCCTATGTGCACCTTTACACATTGCAAGGATAGATCGACATTGTTAGATTATCCTTGTCCAAACTCCCCCATTCCTCTTTCATATAATTCCACGTGCCAAATTTATCTTCTTCTCCCCTTGTTTCCCACACCAAGAATGGATCATGCGGGCTTACGGTTTGTGGTAAGATTCAATCCCGCATGGAATAGATTCACACCTCCTGGTCCAAAATCTATGCCCTTAGACTAGGAAACCCATTAATAATGTCCAATCATCATGAATTTAAACTGTGTCTGCTCCCTTGAAAATATATGATGTGGTGCAGAATCCCTTTTCCACATTCACATTTTGTTTATTTATGGTGTATATTCACATACTTCCCCCTTTATAATTATCCTCTTATGGCCTGATATCCATGACCATAAACTGGGATCTCCTACGTCCTTATCGTATGATGTTAAACTACACCTCCTATATTCAAGATGTGTGCTGATGAACTACCACGCCATATGATGTCTTCATTTGAGGATACATTTACCCCTTTGGAACTGAAAGTATGTCATACCATTCTTAAGAACGACATGTATCTTGATTCTCAGCCATGTGGGATATGTAGTGTAACTCGAGAATTTTGTCTGAGGGCCTTTCCACATCATAATGACGCCTTTCATCTTTCTGTCCTTTTGTCTGTAACCCCCTTTTATGAATGTGTGGTGAGTGTGGAAGTTTTTTCCACCATTCACTTCAGGTTATGTACCCCACCACACATATCTCTTTTGGGGTTCCTATGTCCTTCGACTCATGACGTTAAACTAAAACCCTACCGTAAACTAGTTCAGGATGCTCCATGAGAATTATGGACTTTTAGGCTTTGTCACTATAGAGGGATTCCCCCACCAAGGATGGTTTCTAACCACATTGTGCTTCAACGACTATGTATGATTTTATTCACATTCTTATGGGATATTTAGCGATGCTTGGATATTTCTCCATTGGTCCAGCCCTAGGTTCATTAACCCTTTTCACTTTTCCCCCTAATTGTGGTAAAAACTCTATAACCCTAAATTAGAGTTCCCTTGTCCATATATCATGATATTTGACTATTTAATACGGTCCATGTTGTATGACCTTAAACAATGAACAACAACCTAGTCATATGATCTTAAACTATTCCATCCATTTTTTTCACCATACGATGTTAAGTTTTGTATGTATCGTTCTAACCATATGACATTAAACCATGTGTTTATCATCCATATTCTCATGAGGTAAAACATAAAGTAATTCTAGGTCCTCACTATAGAGGTCCTTTTTGGATGTAGGTTTGATCTTGACTTAGACCAATATGCCTAACCAATGTGCTTTTTTCATGGTGGTGTAATTTGAAGAGCATTGGAATTCATTCAAATAGTCTATCTCTCCACCCCACACTTCACATTCCCCATATTTAGATCCTAATACTCTTTTACATATAAAATAACTCCTTAATGGCATGGATTCTTGTCCTTTTTGATCGCCTACTATTTTGGGCCAACGTTCTAGAGACATCATACAACATTTCGATTATGGCCTCATGTTTTCAAATTCGGTCAGCAATTGGCCCTTGTTTTTTTGTCCCCACCTAAGGATATTGTGATAAAGATACTATTTTTCTAATAAAATCATTAGTTATCCTATATCATCATGTTTATATCCCTTTGTTCCAAATTTTGGGTATCATGAGTCACACATCTCATTCCCCTTGGTTAGGATTGATTCTAACTCCCCTGGCGTCATTGCTCTCATGCACTACAGAATGTTTAGAAGAGAATTTTGGCTATTCTAATATCCATATTCTCTAGTCAGGACCCCTATTTTATTTCAAAAACTCTGGGTGGTCATTCAGACCCCATGTATTTTAAATATTTTCTGGCACCCTCATTCACAATGTGAATAATTATGTACTCATCTTTTGTTGCCCACATCGGGAATAACTTATGTAAGCTTAGGATTAATCGCTAATTACTTCAAAGTTATGGTTGAGGTGCACAAAAATAAACAAGGAATAAAATAATAAGTCCATGCATATAGTTCGGGATAAGAAAAAAAAGAAGGAAATATGTTTATGTGTTCAGAAAAAACGCATCCCTTACTGATCATCCTTGTTGATGGACTACTTCAGTGCTCCCGCCTTCTAGCTCACAGCCTCTAGGGTTGTTTCCCACTCATTTATCTCCCTAGATTTTTAGTATATGTGGAGTGGAGATCATTATATTTGGATTTAATTCACTCTTTCTTAGCTAGGAACTCAACAATTTGGTGGCTTTCCTACATTGATTGCTCCTGGGGATCAGCCAACTGGGATTTCAACCATTCAATAACCATGGATGTGTATGTGAGGAATGTTTCTGATTCATTTTCCTGATCTTCAAGGAACCTAAATTCTTTCTCAACTCCAAGAAGCTTGTGTATGTTCTCATATATGTTCTATCACTGGCCAATGGTGGAACATTAGCTCCTCTCTAGCATCTTCATAGCTATCTAATCACAGATCATTATCTGAAGATGATGAGCGTCCACCCCTCTAGTACAGAGTAAAAGCAACCATGTGTGATGTTACCCCATTCAGGGAACCCATTCATCCCATATATTCTTGAGGAAGCTTCAAATACACTTCCACCCCTTTCATCGCATCATACGACTCTCCTTGGATGCTTTAGGATCAGAATCTTCTATTTCCTTAGGATTTGCAGGCCAATATTTAGTGAAAGCAGCTAGAAGATCAACGTTAGGGTCCTCCTATAGTATTCCTTCCAAGGGATAGGCTATATAATGTGTGGGAGACCCTCATTACTCATATCCAATTCATAAATCATTCCCCTTCCAACATCAGGCTCCACTAAGCAATGACATCGCTTACGGTCATAACTCCTTGTTCACTGGGTGGTAGGGTCGGCTTAGTTTGAAGAGTTGGTTTTATGCGGGTTGGTATAGTCACTAGAAGATTCATCACAGATAATATGGATTCAAAAGCCTATCGATCCTCCAGTGTCAGGATCATTGCCTAGAAAATCCATACCATTGTTAGTTGAGTTCTATGATGGAAAATTTGGGTATATAAAGAATGGAACATACAAAAGATTAGGTCGATGACCTCTGTAATTTTAGTCTCCATAAGAGCTAACCCAACAAGAGATCCCTTAGAACATGTTAATTCAATAATAGGTTTTCACTCCCCACATTATACCACCATAGTTGATCCTCCACCTTATCCCATAATAGTCGTAGATTCAAGGGGTTCCCTTTTTCAACCATCAATGATCTTTCACCCCCTATAATGGGAATTTCCAAATCACCAGCATCAATATGCTCGTGAACATGATAGAGGTTTTTTGGTGACTCTGAATAATGAAAAGAGGAAGGACTATGGGAAGATTTGATGTTTTCCATAAGTTTTTCATCCATTTCCACATCAGATCTAGCAATATTTCCACTCTCTTGAGGACTCTCGTATTTGTACATCTTCTCATGAGATCCTTCACCTCGAAGCTCCTCTTCTGCTTCCCCATATTTTTTCTCTCCCTCTTCATCTTCTTATTCTTCACCTTCTACTAACTCTTCATCGTCATCTTCATCCTTTGATGAATGTTTTTCATGGTCATGCTCCAGACTGAGCATCACTTCCCCTCAGATATTTGGTTCTTCACATTTTCCTTACTGGCGTACATATACATCCATAGTTGTTCGATATGTGTATCATCGGTGAAAGATCACCTGGTCATCAATCCAGATGAGCCCAATTTCTAGAAGTCGATTCCCTTATCATGTAAATTTTTTCCATATGGCTTTAGAACTCACTGACTGCCAAAAGGTCAACCAGGTGCACCAGTGCGTAGGGAAAACTACATCTTCAGCAAGCTAATGCAGATACCTTATCTGCTTTCCAGGGATCTCCCTAGACGAACGTCAAGTTTCTCAACAAGACCCTCTCCCTCTATATGTCATAGGTGCAACCACACCACATGATACTCATGCTACTGATGTCCCGACCTATGCCTTAACAGCTACTTGAATTGTTCTTAGAAACATCTCACAGGAAACACCATTCCTTCTTACTCACTCTCTAGATTGAATTATGGATACCTTGAGTTGTCAAATGAACATCCACAGGATTTCCTTTCATTATGCTGCCGCCCAATTTTTGACATAAATTGTATTTAGGTATGCATTGACACTAGTAGGGGAAGGTAATTACCTTACCAGAGCCATAAGTTGTGAACATTAGCCACATTTGGTGATAAATGCAAGGATTCCACACCTCTCCTTCATCTGTATACACCTTCCTTGGAATCCGTTGTATGCATCTGAACATCCTGGAAAACATTGATGACATGTAGGGTTAGAAAAGGATCTACCCATTGATCCAAGCCACCAACCCCCACCTCTTATTATCTACAATTATTCTTTTTTTCTCAAGTGAGCCTTTCATGTTATCCTTTATCTGACCGATTGGGGTAAGAAATGGACTAAATATGAAGTTTTTATGATCACTGATCATGAGCCCTATCACCTCTTCATTGAGTTTCAGTGGTGTAATCCTGGAAATATTCCCCAAATATGGTCACATGTCATCACCTGGGGGATGAATGGCATTTGGAGAATCATATCCAGCATAGTGAGACGTGACCCAACCCTGATGTATTTGTAAAGGGCAACAAATCCTATTTGGCATTTTTTCCACTTGAAATACATCCCAGAATTGCAAATAGTTGGGCCAACATAGGGCCCCCTAGGTAAAACCTCTATTTGGGATCAATGATTCTGGCCATCACTTGCATATCTGAATGGACTCCTATCATTGGGTCCCTAATTGGAAGCAGCTAGCCACTCATGAACACCACATGAAATCTCACATATCAATAGTTTGGGTCTTGGATTTTGTTCACACTAAATCCCCAGGATTGGTATTCGCATGTCTCCAAGATCCACCAGTATGACCCGCTAGTACTTATTTTCACCACAGTCGGACACCTCTTTCCTCATCCCAATATATTTATACTGTGGTAATTCTTCAGAATCAGGATGAACCAATTTTAATATGCAATGTATTTCGAAAATTCATTGAAACCCAACTTCTTCTTGGCTAGCTCTAATATATTCCATGTACGGATGGGAGTCTGTGACCTGTCCCACTAGATATTATCTATCTGTATAAACTCACCATACTATTTTCCATCCAAAGGTATTCCCTTTTTGTAGTGAATATAATAATGATAGATATCAACCTCTCAATATAAGAGATGGAATGTATTGGTTTCAGGGGACCACCTGTTGAAATGCTCTTTCATTGGATCTTTTTTATGATAGAAATGGAACTACGATGTCTACACCTCCTCAAGAAACCCAACATGTAACAAATCTGCTCCAAAATACTAAATTTTTTTAGCATTCCCAATATTCCCATTCCCACTCACTGGTGAAAATCCCTCCGGGAATCAGGTCACAGTCTTGCGACCCGCACTTGTTCTCTTCAATAATGCTAATCTGAATGGTGTTTACATAATAAGTCATAGAGTCCTCGGAAATTGGCCCACTCCCCATGAATGTATTAGTCCTTGGGTTTAGGATGTAAATGGAAATATGTATAGTTTCCCTATATGGGTGACCATTTTTTGTAATATTATATCACAGAGGATCATCCTCAATTGTCACCCATGATCGCGACATATCGATATCGAATCCCAACAACAAAACAACATATAGAATTCGAAATTCCCATATTTGAAGGTTGTATCACAACATGTAATTCATGAAATCTTGAGTCATTATTCCATAGAGGGTCTGGTTATTCACTAAAACTCTCCTGGCACCTTAAATCTGAGGGTTTTCAATCATCTCATCCCTTCGAGTGGTATAGATAGCCTCCCTCTAAGCATGAGTCTGATCAGCAGCTTTTTTAGGTTATGTTTTGAATTTCACAATTAGTATGCATGAAACAACAATGATTCTATGTGAAAAATAAATGGGCGTGAGAAAAAGGAACATTGTAAATTAAGGGTGCGTAATATTATGACTTATGTGCGATGAAAACCAGCAAGTTCATTTAAAACATCAACCAAAATCAATGCTTTTCATGAAAAATGGAAGGGATCTCATGGACAAGTGCACCAGTACCTATTGTACATGAAATTATGTATGGATTACTGGACCCCTGGGGAATATCAAGGCACAAATCAGCATTTTTGTGCACATGGAATGGTTTTCTGAACAACAATATAATTTTTTCATGCACCGAACTCATTTGGCTAGACATTTCGGTGTTTCTGTCAGAATCCCACTTTCGCATCCCATTTCAGCTCAGATTGAAAGGGGGTCATTTGTAGGTTCGAAAAAAAATTGAGGCCCAAAAAGGAAATTTTGGGAAAACCAAAGGCATGTTTCTCTATAATGGACCATCCAGAGACGCATAGGGGAGGTGCACAAAAAATCAAAGTCTTGTGCTTAAAAACTAATGTTCAGGATGAAATATTGCATGACCAGTGGAAATATTATGCACCATGATCCTGATATATCCCCACCCATGTGATGAAAAAGGCCCTGGTAGGCACCAAAAATTCTCACGTAACCCGTTATCCAGTGTATATTTACATTCAGACTCCATTTCCACGCCACCACTGCCATAAATTACCTATAAATAGAAGTGAACCCCCTCACTTTAGGACATGTGAATTATTCAAAATATCTTTCGCATGAATAATACAAACCTTTTGTGCAAAAAGGTATTTCAGGTATTGTATTTTTCATGATAGGTCTCCCGTGGGTCTTTCTTCGGGTGGGCCTTATTGGGCTCAACCCTCGCCCATTTCCTTAATTTCTAATCCACTTGCACGCAAACCACTCCTTTTTCATGAAAACCTCCCCATTGAGCACAATAATTCTATATTTCATGAAAATGTCCCCAATTTCATGCCAACATCCCCAATTTCATGGAAACCATTTTTATTTCACGCAAACCTCCCTGTTGTATGCACTCCTTCCCTATTACATGCAATCGTTATCTATTTTTCACAATCATACCTATTATGAGAAAATCATATCTTTTGCACGCAGTCCTTAATATTTGTGCATAGTCATTCCTTTTTACATGAAACAATTATCATTCCATTGATATCTCATCCCCAGGCACCATGTTTTGGTACATCTTGCATGCAACACACGTATCATGCATGCACTTCTTCCGCATAGCCCTCCAGGCATGGAAAAAGTGGATTCATGGTCCCTCAAGAGGCACCACATGTTTTGTTTCTTTGCCTCATGGTCCTTATCATAGGCACACTAATGGCTATTTCTTCCTCGCATAGCCATGCTAACATGAGCCCCTCAATGGTTCACTCCACATCTCTGTTTCACCATGGAAATACTTGTTCCATCCCTCCCTCAAGAGTGGGTTGGTAAAAGTTATGTATTTCCTAGGGATGAGGAGTGAATCCTCACCATCTAAGTTGCAGGATGTTAATCTTCTAAGCAACCATGTCCGAAACACATGACAATAAACTGCAATTTATGCATGTTTGGTAGTTCAGAGAGGGTCTGAAAGGGGATATGAACCAGTGCCCTCCCATTTTCTCTTTCCCTCTAGGTTTTGTTTCTATGTGAACTTCAAGAATCCCTTGAGTAATACTCGGCCCACATTGATATTGTTCCCCCTATATGATTGACATGGAATGAGTCCTTCCTTCAATGGAATGACATCCTTCTAATACAACAAGACACCCTCCTTGGGTTTCCCTCCTAAAGTAATTCCCAATCTTCCTATACTAGGGCCTCTAACCACACGCAACCCCCTTTTTCCACATTGGTTCAATAACCATGCGTAAGCCCCACTCCATTCCTCATATACGCACCTTTTGTAACTCGATCATTAGGTCTTTGTTTCCTTTTGTCTCTCACACCAATCAAGACTCTCATAGGCTTAGAGTAATCATCAGTCATGACATATTCTATGGGTTGACTTAGCGAGTAAGCCTCATTAACCTCTTAACAAACTATGTAGAATTTGATCCACACCCATTCCATGCAAGGTAAATAGGGAGGATATATGATCTTCAAGACCATCACACATCACTCCCGATGACTTCAAATCGGCTCACCCACATCCTGAATGACATTAATCTATATGCCCCTTTCTTCCCACATGATGCTAAACTATATGGTTTTCGACAACATGGGTTCTAATCCCTATATCCTAAAGAAGGTATGTAGGAATCATACCTGTGGTCCAACCCCAAACATTGGTAATATTTGGTGTCCCCTTTTTTGGGACCCACATCCTTGGTCCACCCCTTAGTGGTGTCAGACTAGTTCCCAGGAAGCTTACTGTTCGTAATCCCTACACACAAACAATACTCTCCCAACCAAGAGTATCCCTCTTGCGATGGGATGCTAACCATGCGTAATCCCTAGCAGGTCGTCGGTTTGATGTCCTTTGTGTGTAGTTCAATCCCATGCCCCATTCCTAAACTACGTGGAATTTGATTCCCTATCATAGGGATACGTAGGAATCCTCCATGACGTTCAAGAACACCACCCTTGTCCCATCTTGGTCACTACCATGATCCTTTGTGTTCGAAAAGATCACACCTTAACTTGTTGATTCTAGTACATTAGGGTCCCCATCCATGCATCCATTATCACGAGTTTTCTCCTCATGAGACTCATCTCCCCATTATAGAACAATGTGGACATTGATTCCCTTCCACAGGGAAACATAGGGAACCTCTTTGAGGTTCAAGCCCAACACTGTCACCTTCACACCAGTCCTCAATTCCATCCCCAATCATTCCATCCTTCAACATTTCATCCATATCCATCCAAATTCCAATAGGTCATCCACATCCTGGTGAAATCATGCCATCCATTCGGGAAACTAACCATGTGTAAGCTGCATTTGTCTCATTTCTCCATAGAAGAACTTAGACAGCTAACCACATGTAAGCCCTAGCATGTCTTCGGGTTTTTTTCCATTGTGTACACCCTGATACAATGATTCCCCTTCTAAAACAATGTTAGTTTTCATCCCTATATTCTATCATGGTTATATAGAAAGCCTCCATGAAATTCAATCCTAGCCAATCATAAACCTTGGTGTCTGCTTTTTTGGGACCCAATCATCCTCTAATCCACCCTTTTAGGTGTCCATATCATCCTTCATGGTGTGATATATTCCCTATATGGGACACACCACCTCAAATACTTCCTCATGGGTCATTTTGATCCACCCATCTAGTAAACAAGGTTCTCCCTCTTAGGGATGTACCCATATAATCCACTCTCATCAGGGTTTTGATCAGTTCGATCCATCTCTGCTAGATGTAAAACTCACGGAATATTCCATGTTAAGCATGGGATGTTGAGGAAAAAATCATATAAATTCCACCAATATATAATTCCCCACATTTTATGTGGCATTCCTCGGCCTTTTATGCCCCCATGAAGCCCTGTCGTATGGGGAAAAAGCATGTGTACAAGTGTTTCAGCATCCTGACACACCAAGGATGCCCAACGTGACAACTCACATAACCAATGGTTTCTTCCCAAACATAAACCCATGGAATTTACTGATATATGAATTTTAATTAACCAGTGATCCACAAGGATATGGTACTGGGAAGAGTTTCATGAACAACATCATAATCTTTAAGGGAGACTCGGAATAGGCGATGAATTTTAAGGAGAAATACTTGGAATGAGAGGTCAAAATCCCATCATACCATTTTGATCAAGGAGAATGAATATCTTAAGAAGTGATGAATATCGCCCACCTTTGGAAAGTAGGAATGTGGGGAAACAAACAACTGCATGTTCTCCTCGACAGACTGATGTGCGCCCCCAGGCGAAAGCATCAGAAACAGTGTAGTGAACTTATATGTTATATATGTTATAGTAATTATAATTGAATACTGATATATATATATATATTTATATACTTATTTCATTAACATACATTCTTTCAATAAGACAATACAAATGGAAACAACATTAATGCATATGTACGACTTACGGTCTCAATGAATGGTGTATTCCATTTTGTTCATCTTTATGTTGTAAATTATTATAAAATACATATACTCTATATATATTTTATTTATATCATTATTTTAATTTTTTAATCTTGTAATAAGTATAAGGACCAATGATATAAAAAATTCAGAAACATGTGATGAACAAAGAGAATATTACTCAAAGTAAAACCTTAATAAAGGATCATTAAAAAGTGTGTAATATAAGGTCACAATAAAACCATATATGGTATTAGATGTAATAATATTGTTACATAAAATACATATAATAAATTTATATTTATTATATAGTTTTTTTGAATGAGTACATTGAGAGTCAAGACATAAGGTAAGGGGATTTCCTCTCACTTTTAATTTTCATGAGATATATGTTATGTTAACCAATATTTCCTTTTATGTGGTGTATGTACTGAACATGATTTTATTATAAATATAATTTTCTAAAATATAATTGTATTCAAATTTTCATTTTATGGTCCATCTTTCATGGGTTTCAGGTTTCAAATGTTACCAAATCTGTAAGGTAGTTTTGTCTTAATTTTATTTCCTTGAGACTCATGTTTCGTTATAAACCTAATATATTTTTTTAGGTGTATATACTTATATTTTAAATATCAGGGTTATAAAAAAATTTATGATATTATAGTATTCATTTAATTTCATTTTAGGAGAGTATAATCCCATGTTACCATGTTGTAAGATTTTATTGACACAATCTCATCACTTTTTGAGAATGTTTATGTTTATTCTTCCTTTGATGAAATTTTCTGATCCATCTCTCAAGAAAACTAATTAGTTTCCTTATCCTTTTTAATTTCATGATATATTCATATATTGGTACAACATTAAACTATTTGGTACATTTGATGGTTATGAAATATTTTTTAAGAAATCCTGACTTTAACCTCTCCTCAATCAAAAATCTATATTTTCTAAAAAGTTTTTTCAAGAATATTATAACATTATACTGTAATATCTAAAAGAAATTTTTACCCTTTTTATCTTTTACCAATATATTCAATGAAATATTATTTATTATTTTAAAAAACGACATCTTTCTAGCCTTTTACCATAAAAACGAAATTTTCTTTTTACCTCGTACGACATGTAGGGTTTTACCCACTATCATTCCATTGAATATTCCTTTTCATTTATTTTAAATATAATCATTAAGAAAATGTTTTAAAAATTAATTTTGAATTAAAATTGTTTTTGAAATTGGATTTCAATTTTATTTTATTTTTTTTTCTTATAAATTCAATTTCAAAATGTTTTCAACCCTTATTTAATTTTATTGCATGTATTTTCAAAGAAATAGTTTTCAAAACGTTTTCATGATTTCTTTATAAGTATTCAAATTATTTTCAAATAATTTTTTTTCAAAAAAATTTCAATATTTATTTATAAATTTTCAAAGTTGTTTAAATGAATATGTTTTTCAAAATTTTGTGAATCATGTTCAACAATCTTTCATGGAATTTTTTTTCACAAATAATTTCAAGTCTCCTTTAAATGCTTTCAAATATATTTTCTATGAAAATTATTTTCAAATGTTTTTATAAATTAGAAATCCTTTTTAAATCAAGAAAGTATATTTTCCTCAAGAAACATTTTTAAAATACATTGGAAGATATGTTTACCTGTAGAAATTAATCAATTGATGTCATTTATTCCTTTATATGAAATTATCTAAAGGATCCATTCATATCCTTTCAATGAATGTGTCATACATAATGTCATGGTCTTTGTGAAACCCATTTATCCTTCACGGGTGATAAGTTTATGGAATCCATTTATCTTACATTATTAATGATTTTAATTAAATGATTATGAATTATTGGCGCCAAAATATTGCATGAAAAAGAAGGCAGGCATGCTGCCTCACGAAGCACCGATGTGAAGCACCGACACGAAGCACCGATGCGAAGCAACCCAAGCAGCACGGTCTCACGAAGCTCCAGAGGTGGTATCTCTCCGCAAACGCATTTGACGTTCGTGAGCCCGCCGCGAAGCTCTAGAGGTGCTAACTCTCTGCGAATGCATTTGACGTTCGCGAGCCCGCCGCAAAGCTCCAGAGGCGGTAACTCTCCGTGAACGCATTTGACGTCCGCGAGCCCGCCACGAAGCTCCAGAGGCGGTAACTCTTCGTGGATGACGTTGACGTTTGTGAGCGCGCCGCGAAGAACCTGAGGCGGCGCGTGAGTTCTGCTTCGCGGCGCCCCTTCTCTATAAATACTGGACTCCCCATGAGTCCCAAGGATGGACAATCTGACCTTTCGACATCTCCTCTCCTGAATCGCGAATCATTCTTTGCCCCGGGAATCATGAGCTCTGCGAGGTACTTCTACTTCGCGTGACGCCTTTGTTTTGTCTCGTTTTGAGCCCCTATTCTGAGAGGGATGCCCTTCGCGAAGGTCAAGGGAATTTGCGAAGGAAGGGGATTCCCAATGGAACCCGAGCAGCCGTGGACTGTTTATGCTTCGCGAAACACCCAAGTTGTACTAGTGATCCTTATGCTAAGGCAGGATCGCTACACATCGCGAAGCACACTTCTTCGCGGCACCCTCCTTCACGAGGCACCCCTTCTTCGCGAGGCAGTGCTCCGCGAATACTGTTCCACTTCGCGAATCACCCTCCACTCACACTTATGCCCCATGCTAAGGCCAAGGCACTCCACTTCGTGAAGCACACTCCTTTTCTTCGAAATTACTCTTCCCGTGCGACCCTCCAGGTTTGCACGATGTGATTTCAAAGTCCCACGGACAATACCACTCGTAGCATTACTTCGCCTAATGCTTCTTCGTATAGGCACGCTAATGGATATTTCTTCTTCGCATAGCCACGCTAACGTGGACCCCTCGATGGTTCGCTCCATAACCCCCCTTGACCATGGCCTTTCCAGTGCCTTCCCTTCCCCAAGGACCAGAGGGTACCGGTTATGTAAGTCCTAGGGGTGCGGAGTGAACCCACCTCGTCCGAGCTGCAGGACGTTAAACTGCCAAGCACCACGTCCTTAACACATGATGTTAAACTGTGACCCGACCTCGTGCTTCGCACGCAGAGTCCCCCCAGCTCGAGCATTTTATACGCCACTTGTCTCCACAGGAGTGGAATCACCCATCCACAAGGGATGATATCCTCTTTAATGGAGGGACGTTTGTTCTCAGGAGAAGGGCGACCCTAGTTCCTCAACAGATGGTTGCACCCCTGCATCTCCGTACTTCCCCACTACCAAGGTCAGTGGAGGGTGTGATAGGGACCGAGGCACCTCCCATCCTTGGTCCCAAATCCCTCTTTCGCTGCGCTTTGTCACACACTGGGCCTCCTTCCTAGAGTAAGTCCCAGCACCATGGGACGCCTAATGTGTAAGCCCCTCTTCGCTTCTCCCGAATGCATCCTCCGCGAAGTGATCGTAAGGTCCTTGAAACCTCTTGTTTCTCACACTGAGCATGACTCACGTGGGCTTAGAGTGAGCACCGACCCTGACCCCACCCTTAGCGAACTACGAGGACTTTGATCCATGTCAAGGCATGGTACGTAGGAAGCCTCCATGAGGTTCAAGCCACATTACTCGGTCATTCATTCACGACGAGTTTTCCCTTCGCCCAGTATGACGTTAAACTACATGCCTTCGTCCAACATGACGTTAAACTGCATACCCTCGTCCAGCATGACGTTAAACTGTATGCCCCTTATCCCGCATGACATTAAACTGCACACCAATTTGAACTACAAGTTCTTCGATCCATGTCAAGGAATGGTACGTGGGAAGCCTCCCTGAGGTTCAAACCCATATCTCATCGGACCAAGGTCCATCATTTACGTCGGTTCGCCGACACCCACCGCCCATCGTTCATTCACGTCAGGGCCCACTACCATCCCACATGACATTAAACTGTACTCCATAAATCCTTTAAACTACGAGGGCTTTGATCCATGTCAAGGAATGGTACGTAGGAAACCTTCCCAAGGTTCAAGCCAACCACTAGTGGACCCACGAGTCTACTTTCACATTGGTTCACCGATGAAATCCTTTGAACTACGAGGACTTTGATCCATGTCAAGGCATGGTACGTAGGAAACCTTCCCAAGGTTCAAGCCCACCACTAGTGGACCCACGGGTCTACTTTCATGTCGGTTCACCGATGAAACCCTATGAACTACGAGGTCTTTGATCCAGGTCAAGGCATTGTACGTAGGAAGCCTCCTCGAGGTTCAAGACCATCTCTCATTGGACCAAGGTTCACATTCACATCGGTTCGCTGATGAATCCCGTCCTTTGAACTACGAGGTCTTTGATCCATGTCAAGGCATGGTACGTAGGAAGCCTCCCCGAGGTTGAAGCCCACCACCCATCAGACCAAGGTCCACCTTCAGGTCGGTTCGCTGACGATGCCCATCGGACCAAGGTCCACCTTCACCTCGGTTCGCTGACGATGCCCATCGAACCAAGGTCCACCTTCACGTCGGTTTGCTGTTTATGCCCATCGGAACAAGGTCCTCCTTCACGTCGGTTCGCTGACGATGCCCATCGGACCAAGGTCCACCTTCACGTCGGTTCGCTGATGATTCCCATCGGACCAAGGTCCACCTTCATGTCGGTTCGCTGATGCATCGGGCCAAGGTCCACCTTTACATTGGTTCGCTGACGAAATCCATCGGGCCAAGTTCCACCTTCACGTCAGTTCACCGGCACCATCCCGAACTACGCGGACTTTGATTCCCTACCACAGGGATACGTAGGAAGCCTCTTCAAGGCTCAAGCCCAACTTCACTGTCGCCCCCTGCGATGGTCCCATTTCATTCCCCCTCCACTTCATTCGCCTATTCATCATCCACCCTGATTCTCGCCCGGACCGTCATATCCCGGTGAGACCATGTCGGCACGTTCCTCTTCACAGCCGCCCATGAGCTGGTCCAAGTATCGGCACCCCCTCTAGGGGAATCCCTCAATCCGATCCATTCTAGCTAATGCTCTGATCGGGTTGATCTGTCTCCGCTGGACGTTAAACTCACGGCGTACCCTGTGTTAAACACGAGAAGCTGAGAAAAAACTCAGATATGTGTCTATGAAATATAATTCCCCACGCTCGATGTGGGACGCCTCGGGCTTCCACGCCCTCGAGAAGCCCTGTGACCAGGGATAATAGACAGACATGCCAGGTTCCCCAGCATCCAGACACGCTACTGATGCCTCAACGTGACTACTCCCCCGACTGATGGTTGCTGCCCTGACCGGACCCTTTGGAATGTCCCGACAGAAGCAGTGTAATTAACCGGTGTCCATGGAAACATGGCACTGGGAAGAGTTTCATGAACAATGTATTAAATCTATGAGGGATACCCGGACTAGGTGACGAGTTCTGAGGAGGAATCCACAGAAGGAAGAACTGACATCCCATCATCCCATTTCGATCAAGGATCAGACGTCCCTGAATAAGGAGCGAATGCCACCCGCCTTTGGAAAGTCGGAACGCGGGGAAACAAGCGCAGCGCGTCCTCCTCCATGGACGGACGGATGCGCGCGCCCCGATGAAAGCGTCGGAAACAGAAATGGTGAACCCGACGTGAAATTCTTCTCCTCAATGTGGAGATTAGTAGCGTCTGAGACACAAGTAGATTGATGTGTCACCGGATCCAGATATCTGGCGCCTGGTCCCACCAAGAAAATAGCGAGCCTATCGTGAAACTCACTGGATGTCGGGGCAGTAGAACGTGGGGCACTCTGTTCTGCAGCGTGTTGGCGTGGATCCTTCTTACAGACGTGGAGAATGGACGGACGTTGGGGCACTGGTTGTCAATCCTTTTCCTCTTTGTGCTGATGAGTTGATCCCTTCGTTTCTCAGGAACCAGGTTGCTGTTACAGAGACACGATCATCGCCCGCCCGCCTACGCAGGGGCAGGGGCAACACCGCCACAGCCACCCCGCATGGTGCCGCTACCACCACAAAGGCCGCCACATCGCGGAATACGGGGCGCTCACGTCCCCATTCCCCATCAGAGGTCATCCAGCGAAGGGTGATCAACAGCCTCGTGCGCAGGTATGAGGAGGAAGGGGTCATCCCAACTCGGGATATGACCCGCCTGGACCTGGAGGCATCCAGGCCCCACAGTCAACGCCGCCCTAAAAGGCCGCGCGTGGAGCCCCTGCTCCCCACCCCAATGTTCAACCGTTTTGGGAGCTTGTCCCTGGAACGCCTTGACGACCCCTCGCCTTACGCTGATGAGGCGGGCACCGTCCGGCTCAGCCCGATCAGGGTCCCGACCCAAGGGCTCCAGGCAAGAGCTCACGTCCAACCGCGTCAGCGCCGCCATCCAACTCCGCCGGAAGAGCAGGCAGGCCATGCCCATGCACCACCTGCACCAGCTCGTCTGACCCGACGTCAGCGCCGAGCCCAGACTGAGGACGCTCACCCAGGTGCGTCGACGTCAACAGCTACAGTGGCCCGAGCCACCGTCGACGTGCATCATGAAGTCCCTGCATACACTAAGCAGGGGTACTCTTTCACGCTACCAAGATCGAGACCCCAACCGCCCCACATGCAGGCTGGGTTGACTCTCCGGGTTGCAGGCCCGAGTGGTGATCGCCGTGAACTAACCCGCGGTGATGTCACCTCCTATGGAGGCCCTCCCCGTACCACTACTCCACAGAGCATGGGCCTTCCCCGCTCAGAAGCTCGTCATGGAGGTATGCCTTGTGCTACCCCCATCCCGAGGGAAGACCTTCCCCGCGGCAGTGACGCATGGCGCGGAAACCTTTCCCGCGCCCACTATACAGGGTATGGAGTCCATCTTCCTACCCCCGACCACCGATCTGAAGGCACCGTCCAGCCGGTCCTTCTCCAACATGGGGGCCCTCCCTACGTCCTCTCTGCAACCGGCGAAGGTCCTCCTCGGCCCAGCAACTGGAGGAGTGAAGGTCAGCCTCGCTCCACCCGCATAGTCCATGGAGGTCCTCCCCATGCTCCTACCAATTCCAACAGAGGCTCCGCCCACATGGGTGCTTTCCATGGTGGTCCTACCCATGTACCCTTCGACATTTTCCCCAGTTCCCCTCGCACCTCAGCTATCTCGAGTGGGGGTCCTCTCCGCCACGACGCTAGTTCCGCCCCGAGACTACATGATAGGGATCAACCCTGTCCCGAAGAGCTACCCCGGGGTAGGAGAGCGGGTCATCGTCGCCATAAGAGGAGTCCTGGAAAAGCTCGGGTGGAGATCAAACCTGCCCGCTTCTCCGACTCTAAAGCGGAATGAGACTCAGCGATGGAACCTTCTCCCCGCTCCTCCATATCAAGGACTGAGTCAGGAACCAGATGCGTTAGCCTCATTCTCCTGGAATATGTGGTCCACCAGATTCCCATCTCTCTCTGCAGGTAAATCCAGGAGGAAGAAATATAGGGAATTCCGCAGGTCTCAACCATGCAGTCACCACCATTGTCACCCGAAGTGCCCTCTACCTCTACCGTAGATCACGTAGATCTATTTTGGGGGCCAACGATAGTAGATCGACGACATGACCTGTCGCCGGTAGCCGCGACTCCTATTCCAGAAGCTGTGGCTATCAGCCAATCGTATCGTGACATCGTGGCCAGGTCACCTTACTCTTCAGAGGATGGCCCGGAATTCGGCGGCCAGTCAGCTCGTTCGTCGTATTCTCCGCCGCCGAGTTTGCTATCCCAGAGGTCCGCCTCGGTACCACAACCGGTCCCTCAGCAGCCCAAGGTTTACGAGTGGGGCAATACAGGTCTAGACCCCGAGTCCGAACCCAGGAGCTTCTGGAGTATTCTCGCATCAGATTACTTCCCGGAGAAGTTCTGGCCGACAGCGGCACTGAACTTTCGCGTGCCAAAGTCCCTTACCCCTGAAGAAGTGGGGTGCTTTTGTCGAACCCTATGGGAGACACACTTCTGCCTTCGTTATGAATGGGTGGTGTACCCCAGAAGTCGAGATCACTTCAAAGAAATCGGCGAGCAATGTCGCCTGATCAATTCGTCTGCACTCCTTGCGGCCCAGCACCCCGAGTCGCCAGGCCGTCAGAACGCCCTTCAACGGAAATGTGTTCAGAGTTTCAAAGTACTCCGCAGAATCATCAGGGAAGCTACCCCCCATGTGAAAGTCTGTGGTTGGGGACACTATGCTTCCCTCCTCTTAGACCCTATCCGACGGCAGCCCGATTCGCTATGCGACATAGAGGACATGCCCTCGAGAGGGGTCGCGGTCCACATGGCTGACGTAGTGGACAAGGAGGATGAGATTGAATTCCTTGATGGATACTTACCTCCCGAGGACATACCGCCACTGCTGAACCCATCAGGGAGGGTTACCCGTCAGCAGAGGAACCTTCTAGGCCTCCCCGTACCCACCGAGTCGCTGGTACTCGGTCGAAATACCGGCAAGGGTAAGGAGCACGTCGGAACTGTCAATCACTAAGACCCGTCTGCCTCTGTGTAGAAAACAGAAGAAGATCCCGAGAAGGCCACGTTACGCTAGTAGCTTGCTGAGTAGAAGAGGCTGGTTGATGAACTCCTGGATGAGCACGCCGCAGAGCGGTGGCCCGACTATGGTAATCCCAGGCCGGGGCAGCAGGGGCAGGAACAACTTCCCCCCGGTGAGATGCCTCCGGGAAACCCTGATCATGCTACTACCGCAGACAGGGAAGAGGCCGGAACTTATGGAAAGAGGGCGCTATATGTCTCGCCAACCCCCCCCCCCCCCCGAATGATGGGGCAATCTGAAGAATCCAGTCCGGGTTCCCCCAGTCGCCCCGCAGGTCGTTCCGCCTATTGACCCACGAGCTGCTGAAGCCATCTACCATGTTGAAGAACCTGGAAATGCACGTGTATTTAGGGATCCCCGTCATGACATGGACCCCCACCCGGATGATCTCATTGCGGCACTCACAGCCCGCCTTGAAGAGTTGGAAACGCGGCAGGTGGCGGTCCCACCGGATGGAAAGCCGTATCCTGCGTGGGTGGATAATATGCCCGCACCTCTGGGTTTTGGGAACCCCACTTTCTCACCCATCAACGGGATAGGGGACCCGCCGTAGCACTTGGCACATTTTTCTTCCAGGTGTGGCCCCATGCTGGGACCCCAGCTCAGCAAGAAGCCGCCAAGCTCCGATGTTTCGTACATACATTGGAAGGTCCAGCATTCGTCTGGTACAACCAGCTCCCCATCGAATCAGTGACCGGTTGGGAGGATCTCCACCGAAAGTTCTTATACCAGTTCAGCTCCACCACATGGAAGACCAGCATTGCAGACCTCTTCAAGTGCAAGAAAAGGCCAGATGAGCGAGTTGCAGATTTCATCGCCCGGTGGAAGGGACTTACGTATTCCCTCGACATGCCACTGACTCAGGAGAAATTACTGATGATGTGTGTGGGGAACGTCAAAACGGAGCTGGTACACTCCCTGATTACCCAGAACTACCCTGGAGGGTTCATAGACTTCTCAGATAAGGCTCAGCGTCTTGAGGAAGCTCTGCAATAGGCTAGTCAGGCACGTTCGTTGCCCCCTATGATCCCAGCCAGGAGGACCTCCAGGGCTGAACCTGCTGCGGTGGCCCAAATAGAAGCACCTAGGCAGCTAGAATTACTGCCAGCGACACCATCCCATCAACCCCGCAGAGGTCCTCCACCTCAAGCACAGGCTCCTGCCCAACAGCGACCGCCTCAGAATCAACAGGTTCCCCCGCGCAATGCGCCACCACCACCTAGGCGAGACAATCAGGCGCTGCCTCCTCGGCAGTCCCCTCCGGCCCCTCATCAGGGCCAGGCCCCCAGGGCCCCCTATCCAGAAATAAGGCACCAGACTTATTCATTCAATGAAAATCAGGTCCCTGGGTACTTCTGAAGTGCTCTAGAGCAAGGGATTGTGCGCCTGCCCGAGTGCAGAAGGCCGATAGAGGTGAATCTCACCGGTCACCCCAACTACTGTCCTTATCATCAGATTCTGGGGCACACCCTCAAGAAATGCTATGTGTTTAAAGACTGACTTCAAGACCAGGTCAACAACAACATAGTCAAGTTGGGCCCGACACCAGCACAAGTGGCAAGTGTCTTTGTGGGGTCACAGATCGGCAGCGACATCGAAGGCAAGTGGCAGCAGGTCCCCAGCCACGGATCCCGGAAATACGATGACTGGATGGATCGAAAAACCATCTTATGTGCCCATGGTATCATCCGGGCACGCTTGAAGAAGCCGGAACCTTCATAAGAAGTAGCCAGTACCTCCGCATCGCCTTCACAGTCAACCTCTTCCCAAAAGGTCAAGCAGCGGCAACGCAAGAAGAAGCAACGCGCACCGCCGGTGCCGTCATCGTCCCGCACTCTCGGCGACTTTATGCCCCCTAAAATGGGGATTCCTCCCAGAATCCACACGGTACTAGATGACTCCTCGAGTGACAGTCATGGGTACGCTTCGGTTAACACCGTGGAGTTGGTAAAGCCCTATATGAATCCCGACGAGGGGGAACGCCAGGAAAACCTCCCCAACGTTTCTAGCCGATGTCAACGTCGGCGGAATCGCAACCACACCGGTCATCAAGGTATGTCAGCGGGAACTTTCAGCCAAGACGTGAATGCTACTGAGACCAGACAGCAGGCTCAACATAGAGCTCAGCACGCACAACCCCATCTAAGGCCCTCAGCCCTACCTCCACCGCCGTTTGTGCTACTAGATCAGGGAGAGATTCCTCGTTCATATCGTAGTCAGTCTTACCCGGCTATAGGCCAGCCTCTGCTGTCCAATCCTAGTCCGGCGACTACTCTCTAGGCTTCAACCAGTAGGCAGCAGGATGTACCCAGTACTAGCTGATCGCCGGTTCGACCGGCAGGACCCGCAATGCCTCCAAATGCCGAACGACCCCCTGTAGGCAGAGATTCACATTTGGAACGAAAGTATGATGTCCTGAAGCAGCTGGCCGGCATTCCGACAAGGATTTCTATCCTTGAGGCCCTTCTCATATCATCCGAAATGTGCGAGGCACTTGCCGAGTCCCTAAGGAGCCCCTCCAGTTTGATACAGAGGTAGCAGCTGTAGAAGCCTTACATACCGAGACGATTGAAAACGCCGAGTGTCAGGTGGTTATCTCGTTCTCTGGCGAAGATGAGGACCCTCTTATACAGGGGAACATTTTCCCGCTGTACATCACTGGCCACTTCAATGGTGTGGATGTCCGCCGTTGCCTCGTCGACACGGGTTCCAGAATCAATCTAATTCCGACTCGGACGTTGCGAAAGCTGGGTCTGTCTGAAGGTGATTTAAGTCCCTCTGACCAAAGAATCCAGGGGTACGACAAGACCGAGCAAACCCCAATCGGCAAGATCTTCCTGAAGACTCAGTTCGGTGGCTTAATTTCCAGCACCGAGTTCATGGTTGTCTCTCAGGACACCACCTACAACACGTTGATGGGTAGGTCATGGCTCCATCTGCATGCAGCAGTCCCTTCATCGTATCAACAGTGTCTCAAATACTCACCCAACGGTCGAGTAGGTGTGCTCCAAAGAGATGCGTCCCCTTTCTCTTCTTGTGAGGCCCAATATCTGGATGCGGGTTATTACAAAACTAAGGATAAGCAAATCCTAGTAAGTGCGGATGAACCCTCCCCAGTCACAAGTGATCCCTAGGAAAGCATGGATGACGCCTACGTCCTCTCGATCCATCGATTGGAGGCCACGACCCCCGACATGGGGCAATGTTTTGTTGTTTCAGGTACACAAGGAAGGCATGTTCCCGTGTCCAAGTGACGACGGAAAATCACCTCGTACTCCTACGTCAACCAGGCTCAGGTGATCCTGGAACCTCTTACCCTTGTACGGTACTGGGACGTCAAGCTTATGACAACGGCGGTAGGCCATACGTGTCTCTTTCTTCGGGCTGTAATTAACCGACTCAGGCTGACACGTCACCACTGCTTTGATATCATCAAACGTGGCCCCTTAGGCCGAAGGCTAGATGGGATAGGGTCGACTGCCTTCATTGCTATGGTCTCAATGGCGAGTAAGTCTCCGGATATGATGACCACTACTGCCCAAGACGGCACCAGCTTCCCCCCAGGTTTTGATAGCCCAGAAGTATCTCCTGTCGCGGGAAATCCCCCCACGGGTGGGGTGGAAGACCTGGAGGATGCTCCCCCCGCCTTTGAGGAAGGCTTCTCTACCACGGTTGATGAACTGATATAGGTGAACCTTGGTAGCGAGGTAGATCCAAAACACACATTGATCAGTGCAGCCATGTCGCCCGAGGAGTGGCAGCAGTACGTAGACTTCCTCAAACAACACCGTGACGTGTTTGCTTGGAGTTACAATGAGATGCCAGGACTAGATCCCCAGGTATCCGTTCACCGTCTGGGCCTCCCGGCAAAACATCGTGGGTTTAAGAAGCCTCCCAGGAAGATGCACCCTTCTCATGGTGTTATGGTTGAGGCCGAAGTTGACAAGCTTATCAAAGCCATCTTCGTTAAGGAAGTCCAGTACCCCAAGTGGCTTTCCAACATTGTGCCAGTCAGGAAGAAGAATGTGTAGATCAGGGTCTGCATCGACTTCCGTGATCTTAATTGCCACTGCCCAAAGGATGACTTCCCACTCTCAGTGACGGAGTTATTGATTGACTCCACGACCGGGTCCCAAGCTCTCTCTTTCATGGACGAGTATTCTAGGTACAACTAGATCCGGATGGCCCCCGAAGACGAGGATTCCACTGCCTTCAGGGCTCCCCAAGGTACCTTTTTCTACCTGGTTATTCCATTTGGCTTGAAAAATGCAGGTGCCACTTATCAGAGGGCCATGCACCACATATTCAAGCCGATTCTCGGGACATTGGTGGAATGCTACGTAGATGACCTCTTAGTCAAATCATGTTAACTCTAGGACCATCTCAAAGACCTTGAGAAGGTGTTCGGTTTCCTCCGTTCCCATCACCTGAAGATGAACCCATTAAAGTGTGCCTTCGGGGTCACCTCTAGGAAGTTTCTGGGCTTTGTTGTCATATACCGAGGCATCGAGATCGACCTAGAGAAGATCAAGGACATTAGCCAGATGCCTCCCCCGAGCAACATTCGGGAGCTTCGAGGCCTCTAAGGCCACTTAGCCTATATACGCCGATTCATCGCGAATCTGGCCGGTAAGTGTAAGCCCTTTTCGCGGCTCATGAAGAAGGGCACCACCTACGAATGGGATGAGGAGTGTCGGACCGCCTTCGAGGAAATCAAGCAGTATCTGCTCCAACCTCCGGTCTTGATGCCACCCATCTCTGGAAATCCACTTTTCCTTTAAATGACCGCCATGGAAAGATCCCTCGGTGCGCTGCTCACCAAGAAGAATAACGAGGGTACTGAGAACAGTCTCTACTGTCTCAGCCGCATGCTTCTCGATACAGAGGTCAGATACTCCCCTATCGAAAAGAGCTGCCTTGTGCTCGTCTTCGCCATGCAAAATTTGCGACATTACCTGCAGCACCATGAGGTGCAATTAGTCTCCTGGGTAGACCCACTGATGTACATCCTGAACCGCCCCATGCTGACTGGCTGATTAGAACGGTGGGCGGTGATTCTCCAGCAGTTTGATATCAGGTTCGTACCTCAGAAGGCCATTAAGGGACAGGCATTGGCGGACTTTTTAGCTGCCCATCCAACCTCCGCTGATCAATCCCTGGACCTAGATTTTCCGGATGAGACGATCCTCTCAGTCTATCATGTCGTCCCGTGTTGGAAAATTCATTTCGACGGAGCCTCCCGGAGCTCCACCTGTAGGCGGCTCAACGATCTCAAGCTCAACAGAGTGGGCCTGGGTATTGTCTTCATTACCCCGGAGAAATCTGTCCTACCATACTCGTTCCTATTTTCAGAAGGCTGTATGAACAACGAGGCAGAGTACCAGGCTCTCATCACCGGCCTCGAGTTGGCCCTCGAGATCCATGTGCCCCATCTACATGTGAAAGGAGATTCTAAGATAATAATCATGCAGGTTAATGGTGACTACGTCATCAGGAAGCCGGAGCTTGTACCGTTGCTGGAGTACACCCTCTGCCTGATGGCCCAGTTCTCTTCTCGACCAGAGGTTACCCATGTCCCACGGTCACAGAACGATCAAGCAGACATCTTGGCTGGCTTGGCTACGTCGCTCGCAGAACCCGAGCAAGATGATTTGATCATACATGTGGCACACCGGAGAGTCATTTACCTCGTCACCCAAGAGGAAAATGATGGCCTATGGGTAGGTCATCTCACCGCCGAACCCTCCACGCCAGGGGTCCTGGGTTCATCAGACATAGTGGTTGAAGCCACTCCCGACTGGAGGGAACCTTTTGTCGAGTACCTCCAAAATGGTTGCCTCCCGGACGACCGGGCCGAGCGTGAGCGAATTCGACGCCGCGCGCTGCAATTTACCCTCCAGAGCGGCCCCAGTCTTGAACAGATCATTTATAAGAGGAGTTTCGATGGCATCCTCCTCTATTGCATCCAAGGAGCAGAGATACCTAAAGTTATGCAAGAGGTTCATGCCGGTTCCTGTGGCTCCCATCAATTTGGGCCGAAGCTGTCCCATCAAATCCGGAGGTTGGGGTACTTCTGTCCCTCTATGATCCACGATTGTATTGGGTATGTCAATAGATGCCACGCGTGCCAAGTTCACGCCAACTTCCTACATCGGCCGCCAGAGCCCCTCCACCCCACCAAGTACTCTTGGCCATTTTCGGTATGGGGACTTGATGTAGTGGGACCATATCCACCGACAACAAACCGCCAGAGTAGGTTCATCCTGAATGCTACAGATTTCTTCTCCAAGTGGGTAGAGGCAGTTCCGATCAAAGAGGTCAAGGCATGTTCCATCGTTGACTTTGTGAGTTCAAATATTATCCACCGGTTTGGGGTCCCTCACGCAATCCTCACCGATAACGGAACCAACTTCCAAGCGGCTGAACTGAAGAAATTGTACGCCAAGTACGACATTCATTCGAACCATACCTCTCACTACCACGCGCAGGAAAACAGACAGATCAAGGCGTTCAATAAAACCCTCTCTATCATTATGCAGACGATGGTTGGCCAGAACAAGAAAAGTTGGCCGGTCAGGCTCCCCAACGCCCTCTGGGCTTATCGGACGACGACTCGCAACTCTACCCAGGTGACCCCATATTCCCTGGTGTATGGATCTGATGCCATCCTACCAATTGAGATCCAGCTGCCATCGTTACACACCGTAGTCTATGATCACCAAACATCAGATGAGGTAGCCAAAATCCGTCTAGATGAATTAGAAGCACTGGACGAGAACCGGCTTCGTGCCCTGCACAATCTGGAAAGGCATCAGGATATGATAGCAAGGGCCTTCAACAAGAAGGTTCGTCTCCGTTCTTTTCTACAGGGCGACCTAGTACTGGCCCTTCGAGCGCTAATGATTCCCGGTAGGAAACCACCCAAATTAGAACCCAAATGGGAAGGGCCTTATATCATCCATAAGGTTTACCCCAATAAAGCATAATCCTTGGTGACCACGGATGGAGAGCGTATAACCCCTCCCACCAATGCCATGTTTTTTAAGAGATACTTTGCCTAAGGAAAAAGGGTCCTGCACGACCTTAAACTGCGAGAGGGTCCTGCATGACCTTAAACTACACGCTAGGGTCCTGCATGACCTTTAAACTGTACGTTAGGGTCCTTCATGACCTTTAAACTGCACGTTTGGGTCCTGCACGACCATAAACTGCGAGAGGGTCTCGCATGACCTTTAAACTGCACGTTAGGGTCCTGCACGACCTTAAACTGCATCTTCGTCCTGCAAAACGATAAACTGCAAAATGGTCCCACATGAGTTTAAACTGCATGTTATGGTCCAACACGACCTTAAACTGTAAGGTCCTGCACGACCCTAAACTACATCTTTGTCCTGCAAGATGATAAACTGCAAAATGGTCCGAGATCTATGACTTTAAACTAAGATATCCCCCCATCCTTACTACAAGACGTTAAACTGCAAGCTAGTCAGGCCTTCCTGAATGAGGCTCAGCCTCAGGCCCCTTGGCCTCCTCAGGCCCCACGACCCCCGTCCTTAATGCAAGACAATAAACTGCAAGCCAGTCAGGCCTTCCTGACCGAGGCTCAACCTCAGGCCCCTTGGCCTCCTTGGGCACCACGGCCCCCGTCCTTACTGCAAGACATTAAACTGCAAGCCAGCGAGGCCTTCCTGACTGTGGCTCATCCTCAGGACCCTTGGCCTCCTCGGGCCCCATGACCCTCGTCCTTACTGCAAGACGTTAAACTGCAAGCCATTCAGGCCATCCTGACCGAGGATCAGCCTCAGGCCCCTTGGCCTCCTCGGGCCCCACGACCCCCGTCCTTACTGCAAGACGTTAAACTGCAAGCCAGTCAGGACTTCTTGACCAAGGCTCAGCCTCAGGCCCCTTGGCCTCCTCGGGCCCCACGGCCCCCGTCCTTACTGCAAGACGATAAACTGCAATCCAGTCGGGCCTTCCTGACCGAGGCTCAGCCTCAGGCCCCTTGGCCTCCTCGGGCCCCACGGACCCCGTCCTTACTACAAGATGATAAACTGTAAGCCAGTCAGGCCTTCCTGACCGAGGCTCATCTTCAGGCCCCATGGCCTCCTCGGCCCCCCTGGCCCCCGTACTTATTGCAAGACGTTAAAATGCAAGCTAGTCAGTCACTAGTGCAGAAAACATTTTTTACGTCGGTTATTTTTCATTATTTACGTCGGTTTTTAGGCGACGTTAATACGGACGACGTTATAAATAATGTTTTTTACGTCGGTTATTTAAAACCTGACGTAACATCCCTAACATCACGGTGTTTATCACGTCAGTTCATTAATAACCGACGTGATAAATATGCGCGGGGGGGGGGGGGTGTTTATCACGTCGGTTATTTTCTAAACCGACGTGATAAAACGCCTGGGATATCGTTTATCACGTCGGTTATGACATAACCGATGTGATTAACCCTTCCCCGGGCCTATTATCACGTCGGTTTCTTAAATAACCTACGTAATAAAAAGGCCTGGGAAACGTTTTAAAACGTCGGTTATCCAATAACCGACGTGGTAAATCGATTCCCAGGCCTTTTAGCACGTCGGTTATATTAAGAACCGACGTGATAAAAGGCTCGGGAACGGTTTAGCACGTCGGTTCTCAAAAAAACCAACGTGATAAACCCCTACCGATTTATGTACCACGTCGGTTATAAAATAACCGATGTGAAAGCGATATTTTTTTAAAAAAAATAATTTCACTGCTCTCACCAAAAATCAACCAGAAACCAAACAACAAAAATAACCATGCCAGCCCTCCCCCAAGCCCCAACTGAACCCCACCCTCATCTATACCCACCTAATAACCTGGCCAGCCCTCCCCCACCACATTGGAGCCCGACCACAACCCTTGGACACCCCCCCACCCCTTGGACAGCCCCCCACCCTCATTTACACCCCCACGACCCCTAGTACAGCCTCAAACACCCATTGGACACCCCTCCCATATCCCTTGGACACCCCCACCCCTTGGACACCCCCACCCCTTGGACATCCCCCACCCTCATTTACTCCCCCAAGACCCCTAGTACAGCCTCAAACACCCATTGGACACCCCCCACACCTTGAAAACCCTCCCAGACCCCTTGGACACCCCCCCGACCCCTGGACACCCCCCCGAGCCCTTGGACAGCCCCAAACACCCCTTGGACACCCCTCCCATATCCCTTGGACACCCCCACCCCTTGGACACCCCCCCACCCCTTGGACAGCCCCCCCACCCTCATTTACACCCAACCGGCCCCTTGGACAGAACTCCCAGACACCTTGGACACCACTCCCATATCCCTTGGACCCCCCCCCCCCCTGGGACACCCCCCACCCCTTCGACAGCCCCCCACCCTCATTTACACCCCCCGAACACTAGGACAGCCCCAAACACCCCTTGGACACCCCTCCCATATCCCATGGACACCCCCCACCCCTTGGACACCCCCCACCCCTTGGACAGCCCCCCACCCCCTGGACACCCCCCGACCCCTTGGAAACCCCCTACCCCTTGGAAACCCCCCCATCCCCTTGGACAGCCCCAAACACCCCTTGAACACCCCTCATATATCCCTTGGACCCCCCCCCCCCACCACTTGGACACCCCCACCCCTTGGACAGCCCCCCCCCCCACCCTCATTTACACCCAACCGACTCCTTGGACAGCCCCAAACACACCTTGGACACCCCTCCCATATCCCTTGGACACCCCCCACCCCTTGGACACCCCCACCCTCATTTACACCCCCCCGACCCCTAGGACAGCCCCAAACACACCTTGGACACCCCCCAAACACCCACCCACCCCCTTGGAACCTCTCCCCCCATACCAAAATCCAGACCATAAAAACCATCAACAGTAGACCAAAACAAGAAGTAGAGAAAAATTAAACATTCACTTATATAACATTCAAAACTTACACTGTCAACTTCAAAAAAAACTAAATCCAACCTAAACGACTACGAAATACACAATTACATTGACAATATTCAAAATTACATTTTACATTACAAACAACTAAAAGTCAATCAAACCTGTAAAATAATTTGACCACTCCACTTGTAAGTGTTTGATATCTTCAGCAGTAAAGGGTTGAGGGTCATCAAACAGCTACAAAGGAAAAGGATAGTAGTCAACGTGTATAATGAATAAATCAAATTGAAATATTATGAGAAAGAGGAAATCTTACCAGGTCAAAACTCAGAACTGTCCCAGTTGTTATTATTTCATACATAAATCTTAACATGTAATATCCGCATTCAATGATGCCTTGTTGCTCATGACATTTCTGTTTGAATGAGTGTAAATTCAATATATTATTTTTATGTAATAAATCAAAATGTACAAATTATAAATGGATATTTACCTTCGCATGTACATATTTGATCTTGAAATTCCTTTTCTTTGCGCTTTTTCGAAAGTGGACCCATGCCCTGTTAGAAAATAATACTAATGGGGTAAATTTAAAATTCATTATAATATATAAAACTATTGTGAAATTGAAACTTACGTTTCCAATATATTCTTAAAACTTTCTCTCACATCATCATGGAGAGAGCATATCCAATAAAGTGTTTTCTCCCTAGGGCAAAAAACCCCTAACATCCAATGATCCCTGATAAAAGGAAATTTAACATTAGTGGTTTTTTATGTTAAAAGATAATTAACTCTTTGAGAGGGATGTGTTTCATACCTCTCACAAAAAGGCATCATCTAACACTGTGTGATTAAATTCTTTTCAAATCTATCAGCAATATAAAGCATTCTTTGTTCCTCATCCAATGCACATGCTTCAGGGGAAATCAATTGTGGGTCCACGAATCCATATACATCTGTCAGCTCATTCCTCTCACAAATTTTATACAGATACCTAATATAAAGCAGACATAAGTATACATTTTTAATAAATATAACACAAGGAAAAGGTGTTAAGACTTACATGATAAAAATTTGCACCACGTTGATGCCCAACTTATCTCCAGTGACAAACTCCATGATATCAGTTTTCATAATCCCCACACTTAGTTCACGTCCACAAACATGAGCTTCCATTGTAAAGTCATAATGATCCGCCAACAAATTTGAATATCTAGACAATTTTTCAAGACTGCTAGTATCTGCATCTGATGTCATAGCTATCTGTCTTTGTTGTTGTCTATACAGTATTTCTTTACCTTTAAAGTATTCCTGTAAAAATAAATTGAAAAATATATTAGTTTTCAAATGATAAAACATTAATAAAAATATAAAATAAAAGATATAACATCCATACCTCTATGGTAATGGGTCGAAGAAGTCTGGATGGCCAAAGTAAAAAATGGCTGATACTATGTCCAACTGTTGTCACCTCATCTGTAGGTAATGGTATCCGAGCTGATCTATCTATAATATCCTGTACAGTGACCCTCTGATTCTCTACCTCTAACTGTTGATGATGAACTGTATCTCCTATACAATATACCATCCCATATGAAACTATATGATGTTGAGGATCATCAACATACAACTCAAAATAAGTAGGTAGCTGCGGCAGAGGAGGAGGATCAAAAATGGGGTCCGCAGGCTGAGGTGGGGGAGTGGGAGCTACTAGGAGAGGTGGAGTGGGAGCTGCACCCTGAAATTGTCTTTGCAAGTCTGCAAACATAAACTGCACCGATGCTCTAATCTTGTCCTCCATTGTCGCATTAATATTATGGACTTCAGCCTCCAAGGATTCTATTTTTTTTATAAACTCCCTCAACGTTAGAAGTTGAGGAACGTGGCAACACTTTTCTTACCGATACACCTGCCGGATATCCTCTTACACGGCCAGGATGTTCGGGCTTTCCCAATGCCACAGATAAAATATCTTCCCTCCCAGATGGTGTAAATGTCCCCTGTGAACTCTGCTCCTCAAGAGAGTCCTATAATAATTAATTGAACATTTCTATAATGATTGGAAATATATGACGAAAATAGTAAACTTAAATAAATAAAATAGATATCTTACAATCCTCTCAACTACGAGTCTCGATTCTTCCGAAAGATATTGTCCTTTTTTCCCCTTCCGAGCTCTTTTCCATTTCTCATGTCTAGATGGAGGGGATGGAGGGGCCACCTCTCCAGAGCTTGAAGACTCAGCTCTTCGTTGTTGAAATTTTTCTGCCATCATTTGTTCTTCCAATAATGCATACCCTCCCCGAGATAAACTATGAGGGTATACATTTTTAGATTGGATCTCTTGATGAGCTTTCCTTGTTTGCTGTAAATTAAGAATAAGTAATCATTACTAAAAAAATAATAAGATCATTTATATAAGAAAGCTTATAAAAGTTTACATTGCCCTTACCAAAAATGATTCTTTTCTTCTACTTTCAAAAAATTGTCTCCATGTGTCTTCATCTATAAAAGGATATATACGACATGGATTATCATGACTCCTATGACCATAAATGAAATCAGATGAGAGGGTTGATTTGAAATCCCTCCATCTCCTAGCAGCCAACGATAAGCATTTCTTCCTGACTCCTCCAGTGTCAGGAATATCAAATGTCATCTGATAAAAAAGAGGTTAAAAATAATATATATACTAGAAACATTTAAAGAACAGTCAAACAATAGAAAAAGATCTTACCAAAATGGTCTCCCACAGTTGAGAAATTATCGCCTTATCCACACTTCTCCAATCATCATAGAGAATTCTTACTTTTCTCTTAGCCTGAGTTGCTACAAAACCCTTAAAATCTTTAGCATTTGGACCTCTAGGAAGATCATCATCATCAAACTCCACGACTATCCTCTCCTCCTTCGTACGGGCAAGTGATAAATTTGGTAAATGTGTGCACCCACGCTTACCAACCTTTGAACTCTTTTTCGTAATAGGAGCATGTGAATGTTCCTCCCCAGATGTATGACCAATATGCTCATCTCCAGAATCATGTGGCCGATCAACTGATTGATCTGTCATTTTCCTTCAAATCAAAAAAACAAACATTAGGTCACAAATATACAAATTCAAATATTGTAATACTACTTAATCAGAAAATAGAAAAGTGTACTAAATTACAAAATAGTAAACATTGGTAATATGGTAAGCATGTTAAACAATGATAAACATGGTAAACACAGTCTGTTGTACCCCTATCTCTTGGATTTTAATGATCACAATCACTCTTATTATGTTCTAACTTGTTTTCAAGTGTTTTTGTTGATAGGAAAAAGGTTTCCAAGGAGTTGGCCCAAGAAAGCTGAAAAGTGGACTCACTGAGTCCACCGGTCAGCCGGTGGACCAGACAGAGAGCCTTTCTCTGTCTGGACCACCGGCCGGCTGCTGGATCACCACCGGCCGGCCGGTGGACCAGACAGACAGCCTTCCTCTCTGTCTGGACCACCGGCCGACTGCTGGATCACCACCGGCCGGCCGGTGGACCAGACAGAGAGCCTTCCTCTCTGTCTGGACCACAGGCCGGCCGCTGGCTCATCACCGGCCGACCGGTGGACCAGACAGAGCTTTGCTGTCTGGACCACCGGCCAACCGGTGATCCCCCACCGGCCAGCCGGTGCGCCCATGACTTCTCCTCTTTACGGTTTTTATTGTTTTATCATTTTGGTTTGATACATGTTTTAATAAGTAAAAAATTTACAATATCTAACATTATATGAAAAAACTAAATGTAAACAAGAAATAAACATGTGTTACCTGTAATTTTAGGAATGTACAGTTGGATTGTTTTCCCAAATTCCTTCGTCGTGATCGTTCCTTATGGCACAAACCATGTCTTCAACATACTCATCATTATGTTCTGTTAATCTTTCCATGGAAGTAGGGATCTCACATAAATCAGCATCTTCATCAAATTCATCCTCACCAACATATTGTTTTTTCCCTTATAAGACAACATCCCACTGCATATCTGATTGATCTACTACATAGAAAATTTGTTTGGCATGTGTTTCCATTATAAAAGAATCAGATGTGTCTTCCAATCTATTCAGATTAACAAGTGTCATTCCAAATTCATCGTGTCTGACACTGTTGTTACCGATAAACCATTTACAGTTAAAAATAGGAACTTTAATTTTAAAGTAATCAGCCTCCCATATGTCTTCAATCACTCCATAATATGCACTTGATGCCGAAATTGGGTTTCTGTCCTTGGCACTCGAAAAATGCATTGCTTCTGCAAACACCAATACACCACTATTCTGAACTGCACTTCTGTTGTCCTGAGCTTTCGTATGAAAAGTATATCCATTAATGTCATAAGAGGACCATGTTATCACATTTAAATATGGACCACCCACTATCCATTTTAATGTCTCTGATACATCTGATCTACCAAGAAAGGTCTTTTTAAACCATGGCAAAAAAGTTTTGTTGTGCTCATTCAAAATCCACATTTCTTTCTTCTTTGGATGACATTGTTTCAACTCATTAATATGCAATGTGATATATGGTTGAACATCATCTATGTTATTCAAGATGTATTTTCTAACTTCTTCATCTGTTCAGTTGACAGTGATTTGACTTTCAAGCCATGAATCCCCTTTCCCTCATTATTAACCCGTTCATGTAGAGATGGAGGCAAACCTATGTGTTGCGCCGTAGCCAAGTAGCTCGTACAAAACTCTGCTACCTCCTCAGAAATATAATTTTCAATAATGGAGGCTTCAGGTCGATATGGATTTTTAACATATCCCTTTAATATTTTCATATACCTTTCAAAAGGATACATCCAACGAAGATATACAGGTCCACAAAGCTTTATTTCTCGAACCAGATGAATCATTAAATGCACCATCATATCAAAAAAAGTTGGAGGAAAATAAATTTCCAAATGACAAAGTATAAAAATTGCATCCTTTTCCAAAATTTTCAAAGCATTCACATCAATCGCCTTGTTACAAATTGAATTGAAAAAATAACACAACCTCATTATAGTCTTTCTGACACGGATGGGAAATATTCCACGCAGTGCAACTGGTAGAATTTGTTGCATCATGACGTGACAATCATGTGATTTCATACCTATCAACTTCAAGTCTTTCAATGAGACAAAATTTTTTACATTTGAAGAATAACCTTGAGGCACTTTGACATCATGAAGACACTGACAGAAGCTACTTTTCTCCCTCTTCGATAATGTATGACAAGCCGGGGGAAGAAATGTTCGTCTTCCTTTAGGAGTGGGAGCTAACTCCAAACGTATTCCCATTGATAGTAGGTCTAACCTTGCATTCAACCCATCTTTTGTCATTCCTTTAATATCTAGCAATGTTCCGATCAAAGAATCACAGATATTCTTCTCCACGTACATGACATCAATATTATGTTTGACTTCATGATACCTCCAATAGGGTAGCTCAAAAAATATTGACCTTTTCTTCCAAATATGTCTATCATTACCAGATTTCTGTGTCTTTCCCAATGTCACATCAAGGTTTTTCACCCTCTCAAAATACAAATCTGGGGATAAAGGTTTTGGAGCAGTATCAAATTCTTGTGAGCCATTGAATGCCTTTTTTAGTCTTCTATAAGGGTGATCCATAGACAAAAACATTCGATGACCCATGTACACTATTTTCCTCCCATGATGCAATTGACAATATGACGTCTGTTGTTCGCAAATTGGACATGCTTTATGCCCTTTAACACTGTATCTATAAAAATTTCCATATGCTGGGAAGTCATTTATAGTGAATAGAAGCACTGCATGCAGTTGAAAATATTCCATTTTATAAGAATCATACACCCTAATACCATCAGCCCATAACAGTTTCAAATCATCAATCAGCGGTGACAAGTATACATCAATATCATTGCCGGGTTACTTTGGACCAGAGATCATGATACTCAACATGACATATTTGAGCTTCATACAAACTTCAGGAGAGAGGTTGTAAATTACCAATAAAACAGGCCATGAACTATGTGTGCTACTGAGGGTTCGGTATGGATTCATTCCATCTGTGCACAAGCCTAGTCTCAGATTTCTAATTTCATTTCCAAATGTAGATTATTGGGCATCAATTTTCTTCCATTGTGGACAATCAGCTGGATGACGTATTTTTCCATCACATACCCTCTCATCAGCATGCCATATTAACCTTTTTGCATCATGTGAATTAGCAAATAAACGTTTGAAACGAGGAATTATAGAAAGATACCAAAATACCTTTGAAGGGAGCTTTGTAATCTCTACACCAGCTTGTGATTTTTCTTTCACCTTATACCGTGATGTCCCACATTTAGGACACTCTTTCAGAAATTCATATTCCTTCCTATATATAATGCAGTCATTCGGACAGGCATGTATTTTCCTGTATCCCAATCCCATCGGGCATAATATTGTTTTGGCCTTATAATGTGAATCTGGAAGATCGTTATCTTTTGGAAGAATGTCTTTCATTAATTGTAGCAGCTCTGTAAAACTTCTGTCACTCCATCCATGTTTCTCCTTCAGGTTAATCAATCTTAACACCGCCGACAAAACCGTAAAATCTGTACAACCAGGATATAATGGTTTTTCGGCATCACCATATTGACGTGAAACTGTCGGTTCTATCTCAATTTGTTCTGCTACAATATCGCGAATCATTTCTTCAATTCCATCGGAGTTACCATCTTGCGATTCATTATCATCAGTGACATTCTGTCCAGTTTCGCCATGCCAAATCCAAGGGTTGTAACTCGGATTGAAACCATGACAAATCAGATGATCTTTTATCTCTCTACTTTTCAACTTCTTCATATTCAGACATTTCAGGCATGGACAGAAAAAAATGTCACTACTTGGAACATTTCGTTTAGCAAATTCCAAAAAGGCATCAACACCTTCCTCATATTCATTGCTCATTCGATGTGCCGTAATCCAACTTTGACTCATTATTACCTATAACAAATAGAAAAAATATATCTATTTTTTAGATAAGACAAATATATGTTTATATGAAAAAAATCATAATTTGAATGTAAACAATTTTGAAATATAAAACAAATCAATGTGTATTTAAAAAAATATGCTTGAATATTATTTTTTAAACAAAATATAGTAAGATATAACACCCCCCTGGACACCCCCCGACCCCTCTGGACAGCCCCCCACCCCTCCTGGACACCACCCCCCACCCCCTACCCCCTTGGACACCCCCCTGGACATCCCCCAACCCTCTGGGCAGCCCCCCCACCCACCCGGACAACCCCAAATACCCTCTAGAGAGGCTGCCACCCACTTGGACAGCCCCCCACACCCATCCACCCCCTTGGACACCCCCCTGGACACCCCACCGACTCCTCTGGATAGGCTGCCACCCCCTTGGACAACCCCCCACACCCACCCATCCCCTTGGACACCACCCTGGACACCCCCCGACCCCTCTGGACAGCCCCCGACCCCTCTAGAAAGCACCCCCACCCCTCTTGGACACAACCCCCCACCCCCGACCTGCTTGGACACCCCCCTGGACACCCCCAACCCTCTGGACAGCCCCCACCCCTCCTAAACACCACCCCCACCCCCTACCCCCTTGGACACCCCCCTGGACACCCCCCAACACCCACCCACACCCTTGGACAGCCCCCACACCCACCCACCCCCTTGTAAACCCCCCTGGACACCCCCAACCCCTCTGGACAGCCCCCCGCCCCTCCTGGACACCACCCCCCACCCCCTACCCCCTTGGACACCCCCCTAGACATCCCCCAACCCTCTGGACAGCCCCCCCACCCACCCGGACAACCCCAAATACCCTCTGGAGAGGCCTCCACCCACTTGGACAACCCCCCACACCCATCCAACCCCTTGGACACCCCCCTGGACACCCCACCGACCCCTCTGGACAGGCCGCCACCCCCTTGGACAACCCCCACACCCACCCATCCCCTTGGACACCACCCTGGACACCCCCCGACCCCTCTGGACAGCCCCCGACCCCTCTAGAAAGCACCCCCACCCCTCCTGGACACAACCCCCCACCCCCGACCTACTTGGACACCCCCTGGACACCCCCAACCCTCTGGACAGCCCCCCCACCCCTCCTAAACACCACCCCACCCCCTACCCCCCTTGGACACCCCCCTGGACACCCCCCAACACCCACCCACACCCTTGGACAACCCCCCACACCCACCCACCCCCTTGTAAACCCCCCTGGACACCCCCCGACCCCTCTGGACAGCCCCCCGCCCCTCCTGGACACCACCCCCCACCCCTACCCCCTTGGACACCCCCCTGGACATCCCCCAACCCTCTGGACAGCCCCCCCACCCACCCGGACAACCCCAAATACCCTCTGGAGAGGCCTCCACCCACTTGGACAGCCCCTCACACCCATCCAACCCCTTGGACACCCCCCTGGACACCCCACCGACCCCTCTGGACAGGCCGCCACCCCCTTGGACAGCCCCCCACACCCACCCATCCCCTTGAACACCACCCTGGACACCCCTCGACCCCTCTGGACAGCCCCCAACCCCTCTAGAAAGCACCCCCACCCCTCCTGGACACAACCCCCCACCCCCGACCTGCTTGGACACCCCCCTGGACACCCCCCAACCCTCTGTACAGCCCCCCACCCCTCCTAAACACCACCCCCACCCCCTACCCCCCTTGGACACCCCCCTGGACACCCCCCCAACACCCACCCACACCCTTGGACATCCCCCCACACCCACCCACCCCCTTGTAAACCCCCCTAGACACCCCCCGACCCCTCTGGACAGCCCCCACCCCTCCTGGACACCACCCCCCACACCCTACCCCCTTGGACACCCCCCTGGACACCCCCAACCCTCTTGATAGCCCTCCCACCCCCCTGGAATCACTGAAAATTTACCATAACAATAAGTTGGGTCATTCAAAGAATGTTTTTAGGTGTAGAGGAAGAACTGAGTTTCAATAGACATAGAAGGAACTCTACATTAGGTTGTCTATTCCAGGTGTGGATTTGAAGGAGTTAATGTTTGTTCATTGACCCAAGAGATTGAATCAGAAATTCAGATGTTGTGCCATTTTCTCATGATGAGGATGAATAATTGGTGGGGTTTGACTTTTAAATGGAGAGCTTAGCAGACCATCATATTTTCTATAGATCAGTAAAGGATGTTAGCATCGAACATAAGGCTTAAGGGATGCTTTCAGATCCAAATATGTATGTTGATGGATGCAATGGATCTAGTAGAGGTTCTAGAAATAATGGTGGTTTTATTTGTTTAGGATAAGTAGTGAAGAAAAAACTAGTTAATTTTTTACTTGCTGAAAAGAGGGTATCTAAAATTTTTAACATGCCGAGGGGAAATATGGCGAGTCCTCCTCGTGAAACTTTGTTTTCAGGGGGTGAAAATTTGTGATGTGATCCCAAATCCATGCACCTATGCCATGGTTGTGTGTGAATAAAGTAGTAACAACTGTAAAAGGGCAACCCATCCAAATGGACACGCCCCAACCCTCTCGGGGATTTATAGAAAACGATGAAAAATTAGTGAAATCATAAAATTAGTCAATATTGCAAGTCGAACTAATAGATCTAGGGATGATAAATAAGATTATGGTGCCAAAACGAGTTAAAAGGGTTCGCAATCGAAGAATCTTAGCTAGTTTCAACAAAAAAATCACAACACATATATATACTATCCGCAAAAAAAAAACGAACGAGTGGGAGGATTACCTGAGTGCTGCGAGTTTAGATTATTGATCCGAGGAGATTAAATATGAGAAACGATGATCGCAAAACGAATCTAAACCAACGAAATGGACGAGCCGATTCGGGTTTACGCGCGAGAGAGACGAGTCGCGACTGTCGAAGGTAAACTCGCGAATGACAATCCACGGGGTATGGGTAAATTTTTAAATGAGTTATCACGTCGGTTATTCAATAACCGACGTTATAATTTTTTTAAAAACATTTATAACGTCGGTTATTCAATAACCGACGTAAAAACCTTCCTCCGATTCTTTTTTTACGTCGGTTATTTTATAACCGACGTTATAAAGGGCTCAAAATCCGCGTTTTATTACGTCGGTTATTCCATAACCGACGTCAAAAACATCTGCAGATTCTTTTTTTACGTCGGTTATAAAATAACCGACGTAAAAAGGTCTTCAAAAACCGCGTTTGTTACGTCGGTTATTGAATAACCGACGTAAAAAACGCCCCCGGCTTCTGTTTTTTACGGCGGTTAATGTATAACCGACGTAAAAAACGAAGCCGCGCGATTAATAACGTCGGTTATAAAAATAACCGACGTTAAAGGTGTACTAAACACAGGTTTTTACGTCGGTTATTAAATAACTGACGTAAAAAACCTCATTTTACATATTATGACGTCGTTTTTATATAACCGACGTAAAAAATTGTGACGTAAAAAACGTTTTCTGCACTAGTGAGGCCTTCCTGACCGAGGCTCAGCCTCATTCCCCTTGGCCTCCTTAGGCCCACGGCCCTGTCTTCACGCTGATACGTTAAACCACAAGCTGGTCAGGTCTCCCTGACCGCGGTCCGGCCTCGGGCCCCTTGGTTTTCCTTGACTTACCCTCTTGCCGGATTGTACGGTATGGTATAGGACTACATCCTCATTCATGTTAGATTACTTTCCATACCTTACATATCCCCAAAAGAGATGCGTCCTCGTCCCGCATGATGCTAAACTGCATCTTAAGAACTACGTGTGGCTTGATTCCCATCTTGATGGGATATGTAGGAACGCTCTGACGCCTCGTCTCGAGCCCAACCCCAAGCTTTTCTCTTCCACTATCCCCCCTAGGAATAGTTTCCTTGGAGGAACTTTGTGTATCGAGGGGTAGGCTTTCTTTTCCCCTCTCACACAACCCCGCTCACACAAGGATTGTAAGGGTCGCACCATGTGCCCACTCCCGTTCTTCTATCCTCCCACGTCCTCACCGCATGACGCTAAACTGCATGGCCTTCGAGAACTATGTATGGATTGATTCCCATCCTAATTGGATACATACCAATGCCCGGGCATTTTGTCCGTTGGCCCAGCCCAAAAACCAAAATCTTCCCCTCGGGACAAGACATACGGCAGGGTGCACACTTTTTCCCCAACTCACATCGAGCATGCCTCGACCCGGCTACACATCCCCCTGGAGATGTTTGCCTCTTTCATGGATGGATACAGTTATGCTTCACCCACTCCTTGATTGGGATTCCATCATTTTTTTCACACCCAGAGGGACCCCCAAGAATAGCCTGGATACTACGCCCAAGGGCTCTCCTACCGATACGGGCCAACGCCCCCGAGGGTTTTCAAGCAACAAGACGATACAAGTCCTGCATTGCGAATTTGGTCAGTGGTCGATGCTCATTTGTTGCTCCCATAACAGCGTCCTGGATCTTTGGGTCCACCCCAAGATGTCCCAGAAATCGAGTGCGGTGATTCATTCTACCCCATCCTGAAGTGACAAACTTCTTCCCGGGTGGCGCTAGCGATCGGGCCCACGACCCCGATTCCCCATAACGGTGTACGGTGTGGTGCAGGACTACGTCATCATTCACGTCGGGATCATGTACCATGCCGTACACCTTCCCTTACGAGGCCCAGCCTCAGGCCCCTTGGCCTTCTCGGGTCCCCGACCCCCGTCCTCATGTAAGACGTTAAACTGCAGGCCCGTCAGGCCTTCCTGACTGATGCCTGACCTTAGGCCCCTTGGCCTTCTCGGGCCCCTCCGCCCAACCTCTTACCCAGGGTGTACGGTGTGGTGTGGGACTACATCCTCATTTACGTAGGGATCATGTACCATGTCGTACGCTTTCCCTTATGAGGCCCAGCCACAGGCCCCTTGGCCTCCTCGGGTCCCCGACCCTGGTCCTCACTGCAAGATGATAAACTACAAGTAGGTAAGGCCTTCCTGACCAATGCCTAATCATCCGGCCCCTTGGCCTTTCCGGGCCCCGGCCCAGGTCCTCTCTTATAGGAGTGTATGGTGTGTTGTGGGACTACGTCCTCATTCACGCCAGTTTATTCGCCGTACAGTACACCTCCATTGTTTAGGGGGTATATTACTCCCCTCCTCGTCCTGTATGACGTTAAACTACATTTAGAGAACTACGTTCGGCTTGATTCCCATCGTCATGGGATACGTAGGACCACCCGAATGTCTGGGATTCGGGTCCAGCCCCATCTCTCGGGAATCTTCATCCCATCTTGGACCCTTGGCCTACCCTTCCTCCATGAGAGGATTACATGGTGTGGTATGGGATTATGTCCTCGTTCACGTCGGTCTCGTAATGACCACGCCATGTATCTCTCCCTCCTAAGTTGTTTCGTCGATCCCTTTTCGGTGGTTCACCAATGTGCCTAAGAGTAATCTGGTTTATTACCTGGAATGCCAAGCTTTACTCGGAAACGTCCGCACCCTCTTTCCAGGCTTTGTGTATCCCTGCATCAGGACTTCCATCATCTTTCACACCTAGAGGGACCCCCAGGAATGGCCTAGATACTACGCCCAAGGGCTCTCCTACCGTTACGGGCCAACGCCCCCGAGGGTTTCGGACAACAAATCGACAAAATCCCGCGTTGCGAATGTGGTCAGCGGTCGATGCTCATTTGTTGTTCCCACCTCAGGCTAACGCGATATGGACGCTGCGTTTCCACCACGGTTAACAGTTTTCCTCTATCGCCATGCCAATCCATTAAGCCCAAAATGTCGGGTACACAATTCACACCCTTCATCACTTCATCATGCCCAAGTAGAGTCTCGGAACTATTGGTATCTGTGCACGTCTTCATGTTGGGAAAACAAGCCGCGTCAAAGGTGTCCTTCGGGGATCTCTGCCGACTCCCCTTTGATGGGTTCCCCAAGTATTGCGATAAGGATCTTCCCCCCTTTTTTCCCACACCGAGTTTAGCTCACGTGGGCTTAGGGATCGGGTTGACATCTGCGCATACTCGGTAAGTTGTCACAATCCATGGTCCGAGCTCTATGACCATAAACTAAGATCCTCTCAGAACTACATTCAGCTTGATTCCCATCCTAATGGGATACGTAGGAATGCCCAGACCTCATGTATTCAGGTCTAGCTTGAGTTCAGCTAATTCGCCTCTCTGGTCCTGCCATCGGGACCCTGACTACGGGACCACGTGGCGTAGTGCGGGATTATGTCCTCATTCACATCGGGTTTGTAATAGCTGCACCATGCGCACCCCCGTTCTGAGAGTTATCCCTCTTATTCCTTGTCCCACATGACATTAAAAGGCACCCTCCAGAACTACGTATGGCTTGATTCCCATCCTCATGGGATACATAGGACCACCTGAATGTCTAGGATTCGGGTCTAGCCCCACCACTTAGAGATCTCTTGATCTCCCGGTCACCTAGGCCATTTGGTCTATCCCTCTCCAGGAGGGGGATATGTAGGTATGATACAAGGTTTTGGGCACCATGCCCCCTTCCCCCGGGAACCCACCATCTCTTGGTTACCCTCAAGTTGAGTCTCTTGACCCCTTGCAGTGGTTCACCCATGTGTTAAGAGTACTCTGTTCTAGGACCAGGAGTGTCAGATTCAACTTGATCAAGTTCCTTCCACTTGTCAAGATTCATGTTCCCCTACATTCGGGCTTCCATTACCTTTCACACCTAGAGGGACCCCCAATAACAGCCTGGATACTACGCCCAAGGGCTCTCCTACCATTACAGGCCAATGCCCCTGAGGGTTTTGGACAACAAATCGATAAAATCCCGCATTGCGAATATGGTCAGCGGTCGATGCTCATTTGTTTGTCCCCATTTCAGGCTAACGCGAGAGGATGCTGTGTTGCGAACATGGTCAGCAGTAATACTCTATCGTCACGCTAGCCCCTTCAGTCCTCGAATGCTGGTTTCATGATTCACATAATTTTCTACCCCATCATGTCCAGGTGGAATCTCGACACTTTTGGCGCTATCCCTCAGTGCACCTTTGCATGTCATGGGGACAAAGCTGCAATATGGCGTCATTCAGGGCTCCCATGGTCTGAGTTCTAAGACCATAAACTAAGATCCATCCGGGACTATGTTAAACTTGATTCCCATCTTCATGGGATACGTAGGACCTCCCAAATGCCCTGTCTTCGGGTACATCCCATTTAGGGAGCCAGTCTCTCCCCCATGTTTCACCTCTTACCTCTATATAGGCCCCCCGGCCTAAGGTCTCCCTCTCTGAGTGGCATACAATGTGATGTGGGATCATGTCTCCATCAATTGTGTTTTATAACACTACACAAGTTCCCCGCCTAGCATCGTCTCTGCTAAGTTTGCACTGCATGACGTTAAAATGCATGCTCGGTCCTATCATACGACCCTAAAATGTGACATTATCATCCTGGACGCACGACAAAAAACGGCACTGCATTGTGATGACCTCGTTGTAGAGGACATCACGTTGGGTATTGGTCACGTACCATGCCATTTTTCAACGCCTATCACAGCTTGATCCTTGTGGCGACACCACGGCCTATTACTCTAGGCCTGTCGTTTCACAAAAAAAACCACTCACCTTAAAGAACAAACAAGATTTATCAAATTCCGATTCTTTTAGTGCAAGGGCCACGACCACACTCCCCTTTTCCCCTGGCACTGGTACCTTACCATGTCACCTTTTAGAACTACGTATGGATTGATTCTCATCCTCATGAGATACGTAGGAGCACCCGGGCATTTCCCCGCGGGCCCAGCCTAACCTTTGTGTTCGGTCCCTCGACTCGAGCATTTCCCCAGAGAACGCATGGTATGTAGGTCTTAGGTCCTCGTTCATGTCAGGTCTTGTTGCCATGCGTCCCCTGCTCCCTTTACCCATTTATGGTCTAAGGTCCATCAAGAACTATGTGAGGGTTGATTCTCATCCTTATGAGATACGTAGGAGCACTCGGGCACTTCCCCACGGGCCCAGCCTAACTTTCGCTTTTGGTCCCTCGACCTAAAGCCTCTCCCAAGGGGGTCGGGTGGTGTGATATGGGATTACGTCCTCATTCACGTCAGGTTGTTCATCGCACCACACACACCCCATATTCCCATTCACACCAGGTGTTTGAGTTACTCCACCATGTGCCTCTTATGTCTCCTCCCATCCATGGTCCGAATTCTATGACCCTAAACTAAGATCTCCCTATGGGAAAGGAATCTTCTCCCTCTATATGATACATCTCGTTGTCGTATTCAGATGTGTTTTGACAAAGAGCCTGAAGTGTGGGATTTTCAAAGGGACATTCCCCTCCTCCCATGACTAAGCTTCGTGAGCTCGCTATTTGGATCCTCATCCTCTTCCACATACAAAAGGACCCTCGGATGAAATGGATACAAGGCTTAAGGGCTCTCCATGAATGCTGGACCTAAGGGCCCTCCAATCATTTCGGGCCAACGTCCCTACAGATATCCGACACCATTTGTGACATGGTCCCGTGTTTCGAACATGGTCAACGGTCAACCCTCATTTGTTTGTCCCCATTCTAGGCTAACGCGATATGGATGATGGGTTTCCGCCACGGTCCACAGTCATCCTCCAACGTCACGTCACCATCATCGTGATCTGAATCTCGATCTTCATGATTCACACATTTCCACTTCCTCGTGTTCTAGAAGAACTCCATCATACTCGGCTCTTTCTCTTCGCGCATCTAGGTGCGCTAAATGATCGTGTTAGTGTCATTGGGCCGGTATTCACCGAGTGTCCCTTTGCCCTAACCTGTCCCTTTTTGTCGGGAAATTCCCACCACTAGTGCTTTTTTCCCACACTGAGCACGACTCACATGGGCTTAGTAGTTTTGGCAGGATGTGTACCAACACAGCCAGACTTCTCATCGTCCCACATGACGTTAAACTGCACTTGCAGAACTACGTATGGCTTGATTCCCATCCTCATGGGGTACGTAGGAACGTCCGACCACTCTACTTCGGGCCCAGCCTAATCCTCACTCTTGGTCTTTTTCTGGCGCCGAACGTCCCGCAAACATTGTTGGGATGTAACAAAGCGATTCAAACAGTGGAAATCGTGCGCGCTACGGCATTCAAAGCAAAGAAAGAAAAAATTGAAGCAAGAAAGTACAAATAAAAGGTTTTTTACAATACCTGGGGGTCGAATCCCCCCATGGACGGGCTGACCCCGTCAAAAGAGTGTTGCAGCTCCGCCACCCGTTGGCTTGTGGCGTCCAAGGCTTGCTGCCGCAGACTTAGCTCCCGCTCCTCCTCATCAGCGGCAGGGCGCAGTTGGTCGGCCTTGGCTTTGGCCCTCTCTACGCCATCTTGAACAACAGCCATCTTTCCAGAGCCCTGCCTCATATGATCTTCTGCCTCTGCCAGCTAGGCCTTCAACCTTGAGATTAGCTCGGATTGTGCATTAAGAGAGGCTGAAATCTCATCTGCCCGGGTCTGCATCTGTTGGACCTCACCTTCATCCTCCTGGAGCTTCTTGATGTTGGTCACCTTCCTCCGCTGCCATCCCACGCTGATCCCGTGATCATGCTCCCGGATCTTCTCAGCCATAAGATCTCGGATGAGTGTGTGAGGACGTTGGGCATCCATTCCCCCAACACACAGTTCGCGTAACCACGAGCGGAGTCTATCCATTTCGGCCAGCCATTGCGCTTGGGGGGTGTCTTTGATAAAACGTGTGATTAGCTTCCATGACCGGCGGTGGACTATACTGTTTTCTTCCTCTTCGGAGGCCGTTTCGTCCCAGTCTACACGATTGGCAGGCTCGTACGCGGGGTACGCCAGCAAGAAATCCTCGGCAGGATCAACATATGGTGTTGAATCTAGTACAACACCTGGCGTCGAAGCAGGCGTGACAGGACTGGAACCGACCGGTTGATCCTCTTCATCGGAGTCCACCTCGATGACCTCAGGCACGACCCTGCTGGTAGTCCCGCCGGTGATGATGTGTGTCGCAGTTTGAGGAGATGGGGGGACTATCACCACTATCATCGGCATGCCCCTAGGAGGGACGCCGCCAGACATCCCGACCAGTCTTGCCGCAACAGCCCACGCCAGTCGGAGAACTGTACGACAGAGAGGGACGTAAACTTTAGTTGTCATTGTCTACATGTGACGACAAGGAAATCAGTAGAGGAAACTTACGGAGATCAACCTCTTGGCGCTGATCTTGATCCGGTACTGACGGGACCCCGAGGCGAGGCCCCCCATATACTGTTGGAAGGTCTGGAGATTCCAGAGGAGCCACCTCGGGTGCTCTGGTCCCACCAGACGCGGAACTGGACGCAGCCATAGGCACGGGTTCTGAAGGTCCCGTATCATCACCTGCCAAGGGGAGAGAACGGGGCCTACGAACTAGTTCCTCCTGCATGGCTCAAGCATCGGTGAGAAGTCCATAGTGACCCAAGAACGGATCGTAAGGAAAGAAGTTCGGAATACTACCTCGAGAGCCTCTGTGAAATCGTCAGAATCTGAGCATTGATCTCTGACCTCGCCCTCCTCCAACGGGCTCCCTCCTCCAGCCTCATCCTCCTGAGAGGAGTCCTATAATTCGTCCGACAGGGGGAAGCGCTCCCTCATATCGGCAGCCGATAACGGGTGGGGGACCGTTTGATTCAACAGTACCCTCACTCAGTTTGTCATTGGGCGAGGGACACCACTAGAGTGGACGTAATCCTCCAGCTCGTCCAGGTATTTCTCTACCTCCACCGGAGATGCCATGACTCCAGCCCGGACTTGGCCTATGCCCGGTAATTCCATCCCGAGGCAATTCAGGTGGGCCCAAATCTCGGGTGGGCCGAGGAACTGCCGGTTGACATCCTAAATGTCCCAGGCTTCCGGGAAGATGACATCCTATGCCATGTAGATATGACGCAGGCGCTTCCACGGAGCCTGAGTGGATATCCTACGAAATCCCCTCGGTGGATGCCCCTCCGGATGGCCCTGCTCTTCCGGAATCACCAGATCCGCCGCTGCTGCCATACCCTCGGCCGGTGCGGTTCTCGCCGCCGTGGCATCCTCGCTACCGTGAGAGGCCCTAGCTGCCCTCCGACCCCAACCTCGAGATAGAGGAGGCCCACCGTCACTGACCCAAATGGTTGGCTGCTTCAGCAACTCCCCTAGGTAAGCATCCTCCCAACTAATGGCATACTCCCTCACCAATTCGAAAGTGGCGGTGGATGGAGGCAATGCAATCCGCATCTTCCCATATTCCAGTGTGAACATGAGCCACATCTGCCTCATCACACACGGGTGCTCCTCGTGACGGACCTCCCAGAAGACCTGCGGGGTCAACCGCTGGAGGTACCGGAACTGCCTCGCAAACCGATGCGGGGTGTACGGTTCGCAGAGTAGCTCACAATATATTCATGCCACCAAAACTCCACCTCAAAAGGATAGGAGGTAAGCCCGATGTTCTTCCGTTCCCCGCCCATCATCAGTAAGTATCCCCGTCGGCAATGGGAAGGGTTGGAAATTAAAATCATCCGCCCTCCACACCCGATTCAGCACCATCGGCACGCCTAGTTTGAATGGGATGCTCCCGACCGCATTCAGGATAGAGGGGCAGAAATTCGATCCTGGCTGCGAAATGGGGTTTGGATACTCGTAAATCCCCCTGATGTGCGCTGCGATCCACCCATACAGGAGGTGGAAGGGCCCGCATATCCTTGGAGGCTTCTTTCCCTCGCTAATGTGCCACAGCATTCTGTACAGTTTGGATAGCATTGGAATCCCCAGATTGATCCGCTGCCCCATGGCCAACATGGACACCATAATAAACAAGCTGGGCCGCACCCCCATGCTTGTATCCCTCACCGGTAGGATCCAACCGCAGATGAGAGCCACAATGAACGCCGCCAGCCTGACTATCGGCTGTTGTTCAGTGCTGACACTGAAACCCCAAGTCTTCCATTGGCTGTCCTCCAAGACCCACCAATACGAGTGCCCCTTACCCCGTTGGGCCGCCCTCGGACATGTTCGAGGTCTCGGGGGGAACTCTCGATTCTCTAGGAAATTCAGGAAGCACTTGAACCATCTCCTAAAGTGGACATCCCTCACTGCCTCCTTGTCCTCTCCAGGGACGAGTGCCATCAGCGCTGACGCTAGTCGCGACATTTGCTATGTATCCTCCCACGCGCTTATGACAGGGAGGAACTCATCGTACATTTCCCCCAAGATCGGAACCCCAAAAATCTGGTGGACATCCCACAGGCTGATGGCCACCTCCCCGTGATGCAGGTGAAAGGTATTGGTCCTAGACGACCATCTGCTCAGCAATTCTGGCATCAGTTTCTTTGGTTGGTAAATGTGGAATTGGGAGGCCCATGCCGCCTCATACAACCCCACTCTCCTCAGCTCGGCCCCAAACTCCTCGCATGAGGCGCCTACCCAGTAGGCCCAGTCCTAGTCATCAGTAAAGTTGCCGCCTTGGCACAGGTACCACTCATCGGACCATCCCTTCTTCAAATCCTGCAAAGCTTCCTTCAGTATGGTACGGTATAGAGGAGGGGATGTCTCCGGTTGCAGTGGCCTCCCTTCAATATCATTCACATGGTTGTAGAGACAGTCAGCGGTGACGGGTGTGAAGTCCTCCTGTGCGTGACCATCGGCCACCCTGAACAATTGGTGCTGGCATGGTGTAATCCTGAACCAGCAAGCTGGTTCGTCCCTACTCGCCTCAGGGATGAATACGTCATCCCTAAACCTGAAGTCGTACAATGGAATCTTCTTACACTGCGGATAATTCTTCTGACCCTCCGATAGCATATCTGTCAAAGAAGCGTGGTCCGAATGGCTTCAGACCATCTCCCCAAGGCTTGGACAGTTGGCCATCTCATCCCGACGGGCAGCATCTACAAGCACCCCCAATACAGCCTCTTGATGGGCCATTTCGATTCCGGCCCTCAGAAAAGAATTTTTTTTCAGAACGGATCGCGAAGGTGGATCGTGAAGCCAGATCGTGAAGGTCTGTCGCGAGACCAAGACGCGATGTCTGGCCTAGGCCAACAAGCAGAAGTTCTCTTGGCGCGGACGCGGAGTCGGAGACCCGCGGTTCGCCGCAAAGCTCGATTCACAGAGGGCTGTCGCGGAGTACGCGGAGCTTCGCGAAGTCGAGAGAAAAAAAAGACAAGGAAGTCGCGTGAAGACAAAAGAGGTTGACCCCCCTATTTATAGGCGGCGACCCCGGAGCATCGCGGCGTACCTCACCCACGCGGAGCATCGCGGCGCATCCGGATCTGGGGCCCCGGTCAGCGCCGCGTGCCCCCTTCGCGAAGCCGCATCACGAACCGCCGACAATTTTGGCGATTTTCCCTCAGAATTCGACCCTTCGCCCTCCGCTGATCCAAGTCTAAGGGGGGGCATTTGTTGGCGCCAAAATATAGAACGAAAAAGAAGGCTGGCATGCTGCCACATGAAGCACCGACACAAAGCACCGACATGAAGCACCGATGCGAAGCAACCCAAGCAGCGCGGTCTCACGAAGCTCCAGAGGCGGTATCTCTCCGCGAACGCATTTGAAGTTCGCGAGCCCACCACGATGCTCCAGAGGTGGTAACTCTCTGAGAACACATTTGACGTTTTCAAGCCCACCGCGAAGCTCCAGAGGCGGTAACTCTTTGCGGACAAAGTTGACGTTCGCCAGCGCGCCGCGAAGCACCTGAGGCGGCACGCGAGTTCTGCTTCGTGGTGCCCCTTCCCTATAAATAATGGACTCCCCCTAAGTCGCAAGGATGGACAATCCGACCTTTCGGCTTCTCCTCTCCCGAATCGCAAAGCACTCTTTGCCCCGGGAATCATGAGCTCCGTGAGGTACTTCTACTTCGCGTGACACCTTTGCTTTGTCTCGTTTTTAGCCCCTCTTCCAAGAGGGATGCCCTTCGCGAATCTCAAGGGAATTCGTGAAGGAAGGGGATTCCCAAGGGAACCCGGGAAGCCACGAAGTGTTTATGCTTCCCGAAACACCCAAGCTGTACTAGTGATCCTTATTCTAAGGCAGGATCGCTACACATCGCGAAGCGCACTGCTTCGCAGCACCCTGCTTCGCGAGGCACCCCTTCTTCGCGAGGCAGTGCTCCGCGAATACTGTTCCACTTCGTGAAGCACCCTCCACTCAAACTTATGCCCCATGCTAAGGCCAATGCACTCCACTTCGCGAAGCACACTCCTTTTCTTAGTAATTCCTCTTCCCGTGCGACCCTCCAGGTTTTCACGATGTGATTTCAAAGTCCCACGAACAATACCACTCGTAGAATTGCTTCGCCTAATGCTTCTTCGCATAGGAACGCTAACGGCTATTGCTTCTTCGCATAGCCACGCTAACGTGGACCCCTCGATGGTTCGCTCCATAACCCCCCTTGACCATGGCCTTGCTAGTGCCTTCCCTTCCCCAAGGACCAGAGGGTACTGGTTATGTAAGTCCTAGGGGTGCAGAGTGAACCCACCTCGTCCAAGCTGCTGGACGTTAAACTGCCAAGAACCACATCCTTAACACATGACGTTAAATTGTGACCCGACCTCATGCTTCACAAGTAGGGTCCCCCCAGCTCGATCATTTTTTACGCCACTCGTCTTCATAGGAGTGGAATCACCCATCCACAAGGGATGATATCCTCCTTAATGGAGTGATGTCTGTTCTCAGGAGAAGGGCGACCCTAGTTCCCCAATGGATGGTTGTACCCCTGCATCTCCGTACTTCCCCACTACCAAGGTCAGTGGAGGGTGTGATAGGGAATGAGGCACCTCCCATTGTTGGTCCCGAATCCCTCTTTCTCTACGCTTTGTCGCACTCCGGGCCTCCTTCCTGGAGTAAGTCCTAGCACCATGGTCCACCTAATGTGTAAGCCTCTCCTCGCTTCTCACGAACACATCCTCCGCGACGTGATCATTGGGTCCTTGCAACGTCATGTTTCTCACACTGAGCATGACTCCCGTGGGCTTAGAGTGAGCACCGACACTGACTCCCAACCTTAGCGAACTACGAGGACTTTGATCCATGTAAAGGCATGGTACGTAGGAAGCCTCCATGAGGTTCAAGCCAGATTACTCTGTCATTCATTCACATCGAGTTTTGCCTTCTCCCAACATGATGTTAAACTGAATGCCTTCATCCAACATGACATTAAACTGCATACCCTCGTCCAGCATGACGTTAAACTATATGCCCCTTGTCCCGCATGACATTAAACTGCAAACCCATTTGAACTATGAGGTCTTTGATCCATGTCAAGGCATGGTACGTAGGAAGAATCCCTGAGGTTCAAACCCATCTCTCATCGGACCAAGGTCCATCATTTACGTTGGTTCACCGACACCCACCGCCCATCGTTCATTCACGTCAGGGCTCACTACCATCCCACATGACGTTAAAATATATTCCATCAATCCTTTGAACTATGAGGACTTTGATCCATGTCAAGGCATGGTACGTAGGAAACCTTCCCAAGGTTCAAGCCCACCACTAGTGGACCCACGGGTCTACTTTCACGTCGGTTCACCGATGAAATCCTTTGAACTACGAGGAATTTGATCCATGTCAAGGCATGGTACGTAGGAATCCTTCCCAAGGTTCAAGACCACCACTAGTGGACCCACGGTTCTACTTTCACGTCGGTTCACCGATGAAACCCTTTGAACTACGAGGTCTTTAATCCATGTCAAGGCATGGTACGTAGGAAGCCTCCCTGAGGTTCAAGCCCATCTCTCATTGGACCAAGGTTCACTTTCACGTCGGTTCGCTGATGAATACTGTCCTTTGAACTACATGGGATTTGATCCATGTCAAGGCATGGTACGTAGGAAGCCTCCCCGAGGTTCAAGCCCACCACCCATCGGACCAAGGTCCACCTTCACGTCGGTTCGCTGACGATGCCCATCGGACCAAGGTCCACCTTCACGTCGGTTCGCTGATGATGCCCATCGAACCAAGGTCCACCTTCACGTCGGTTTGCCGAGGATGACCATTGGACCAAGGTCCACCTTCACGTCGGTTCGCTGACGATGCCCATCGGACCAAGGTCCACCTTCACGTCAGTTCGATGATGCATCGGACCAAGGTCCACCTTTACGTTGGTCCGCTGACGACATCCATCGGGCCAAGGTCCACCTTCACGTCAGTTCACCGGCACCATCCCGAACTACGCAGACATTGATTCCCTACCACGGGGATACGTAGAAAGCCTCTTCAAGGATCAAGCCCAACTTCACTGTCGCCCCCCCTGCGATGGTCCCATTTCATCCCCCCCCCCTCCACTTCATTCACCTATCCATCATCCACCCTGATTCTCGCCCGGACCGTCATATCCCGGTGAGACCATGTCGGCACGTTCCTCTTCACAGCCGCCCATGGGGTGGTCCCAGTATCGGCACCCCCTCAAGGGGAATCCCTCAATCCGATCCATTCTAGCTAATGCTCTGATCGGGTTGATCCGTCTCCGCGGGACGTTAAACTCGCGGCGTACCCTGTGTTAAACACGGGAAGCTGAGGAAAACATCAGATATGTGTCTATGGAATATAATTCCCCGCACTCAATGTGGGATGCCTCGGGCTTCCACGCCCTCGAGAAGCCCTGTGACCAGGGATAATAGACAGACATGCCAGGTTCCCCAGCATCCAGACACGCTACTGATGCCTCAACGTGACTACTCCCCTGACTGAAGGTTGCTGCCCTAACCAGACCCTTTGGAATGTCCCGACAGAGGCAGTGTAATTAACCGGTGTCCATGGAAACATGGCACTGGGAAGAGTTTCACGAACAACGTATTAAATCTATGAGGGAGACCCGGACTATCTGACGAGTTCCGAGGAGGAATCCACGAAAGGAAGAACTGACATCCCATCATCCTGTTTCGATCAAGGAGCAGAAGTCCCTGAATAAGGAGCGAATGCCGCCCGCCTTTGGAAAGAGGGAATGCGTGGCAACAAGCGCATCACGTCCTCCTCCGCGGACGGACAGATGCGCGCACCCCGTTGAAAGCTTTCGGAAACATGAATCCTATATCTTTCCATATGTTATGATATGTTTACTTGTTTGTGATACCCATTTCACTGCATGGGTTATGATATGTTTATTTATGGACTTGTAGAACATGTTTGTATGATTTTATTATGTGACAGGTGGGACCTACATATCCCTCTAATTAGTTGGGTAAATATTTATATCTCATGACTTAATACAATAATCTTTCATGGTATTCTTCTTTTTAAATAATTCAATTGCTTGCATTGTACGCAACCCCAAGTTCAAGCATACCACGACCTATCAAAGTAGCTGTTAAAAATATAGTTATGAATAGTACTAAAAACATTTTGAAATTTTATAAACATTAATTTTCAAAATATACTTCATTTTTGAATTCTGAATACCAAAATTAAATAATGGGAAAATTTTGGTAATTTTCAAAAAAGATTCAATGTTGTATGAATAGTGAAAAACTACATTTTTATTCAAAACTGACTTTTCATCTCATTTATTAATAATGATTCATTGTCTTTTAAATTGATTTTAAAGCATAATTGGATTAAGATTTTATAATTTAATCCAATTATGGTCATTGGAAGTAATTTGAAATTAAATTGTATGTAAACACATGTCAATCTTTTGATAGATATTACTTCTTCAAAACCTGCTTTCTTGTTTTGACGATGGGAATTAATTTTAAATTAATTTTTGAACCTTTTGTGTTTTGAATTTGGAAAAATGGATTCTATATTTAGAATCATAATGCCCAAATTTTTTAAATTTGTACCTTTTATTTTGTAACATTATGAATATTAACTTTAGTAACTATTTTATTTACCTTGGTTAAAAGATAAATCGTGTAAATAAAGGTAGAAAATAATACTATAATAATGTTAAACTATCCTAACCCATGTCCTATTCCTATTGGATGAGATATGTCTGACCTTGGGCTTTTGTGGGTTTATTTTGGGACCCCATGGAGCCACTTGGGTGTGAAAATGACATTTTATAATAATTAACTTAAAGTATTTAAAAATATAACATAAAAATGTATCGTTTACTAAAACAATTTTTATACGGGGTTATATAATAAATATCATCGAATATAAATTTTCATTATAAATATAAAAAAATTAATACATATTGATTTTTTTAATAACTTTAGATATTTAATAATTAAATTTAATTATGACACTATGATGATGGAGTGATTGCTTCATTAATAATTGATTTAAATAATTGATATTATAAATGATAAAATATATATAATTTTTTTATTTTGATTTCATAAATGAATTTTATGGATGATATTAAAATATTATTTTACAATAATGCATTTGGATTGAATGAATTAGGTTGTTATAAATATGTAAAATGGTCAAGTATGAATAGTGTCCAAAATTGACATAATTTATAACTTAAAACTGAAAATAGTTTATTAAATGATATTAAATTCAAAAAAATTATAGATTTTTTCAAATGGTTAAGACAAGTATAGATATTTCATAAATTCCTTTTTGTGGGTCGTTTTACATGATATGGTAATTAAATTAACCCACAATTTGTAAATAACATTATATCACAATATGATTAAAACGTTAAAATAAGGGTCAAACAAAAAATACAAGGATAAGAAAATATTAAAAACATGTATAAAATTATTGGATGATTATAATTATAAAAAAATCATCTTATATTATAATTAAATGAATTTTGAACTATTTTTAATCAAAATTAAATTTATAGTTAATAAATATTTCTAGACTTTCTTAAAGTGCCCCTCCTCCCTCATATAAAAGGGAACCATCTCTACCCACTTATTCACACCTCCAATGACCTTTGGATCAGCCAAACCCACCCCAAATCACCTCCCAACTTCCCTAACTTCATCTTAGAGGCCACCCTTTGGGCAGAAAGCTATCTTATTAAGTAGTTTTGTGAAAATCAAAAGAAGGCACCCAAAGAAGTGGTAATCATTTTATCCTTTCCATCAAAGTTCATTTCTTCTTCCCCTTCCTCTAACTAAGTTGTTACAGTAGAGAAATAATAACTATAAAATCTAATATATGATGAGTATTTTTTATGATTATGGGAAAACCATATTCCTCTTTTTACCCATCCTACGAAAAAAATATCACCATGTGTGTGTATGTGCGGCTTACCGTCTCCACGTCGTGGTGTAATACTGCTGCAAATGTGGCCTTTATCAGTGCTAGAAATGTCCATATAAAGTTCTAAAAAAGTGAAATTAATCTCAGTGAATATAAAGGTGGTACCTTTTATCGTCTCTTAAAAAGTGATTATATAGACCCCTTTTATCAGTGCTAAAAAAATTACTGATAAAAGTTAAAAAACAATAAAAATTATTTCTACAATTCTATGAGGGACTTCAACAGTGCTTGAATCCCCCTTCAACAGAGCCCCCGGTAACACCCTGAAATTTTATGAGATATATTATTTTTAATTTTTATGTCTTTTATTATACACTACATATAGCATCCCGCCTTTTTATAACATAAACTTTCATTACATTACACAAAACTGAGGATCTTTAAGGTTTAGTGTCTTGGAAACCAGGAACATAATACATGAAAACAACATAAAACATTCTTCTTAAACATTTGAAAGGATTCTACTTAAGTTCATCCTAGGTTCATTACTGCATCTCATAACCTGGGTACATACATCAAAATAAAGGGTGAGCAGAAGGCCCAATAAGGGAAACAAGTGAAAAATTTTACATATGAACATGAGATACATCAATATAGTCATGAAAAGAACATTAAGGCATGAAAATGAAATCATGAGGCATATCATAATATAAATAAATTTTTTTCATAACTTGAATATGGGGCTACAAAATTTAATATTGACAATCATTTCATTTCACCAAGGTCCATCCCCAAGGTGTCATTAAAAATTTTCAAGGTTGTTGACCAAGGTATCATCCTAAAAAGTCATCTCTAGAGATTAAGTCTTTACCCAATGCATTGGAGCGCTATCTGGGCACACCCATGACATGTCTTTATTATCATGTTAGCCACATATATCATCATCAATAATTCATAAACAACCCATATTTCATAAAATAAATGGGGTTCACTTCATAATAATAACGTTTTAAAAACTGCTTTAAAGACATGATCTTTATGTCACTTTAAACCCACGGAAAGGGAAAGCAGGTTTCATATATGTAAATCCCAAAATTTAAAATAGAAAATTTTGGTATATATGTGAATACCACTATATAAATAATAAATTCGAGTATTAACCTAATAATATAAAATAATTTTGAGATAAAGAGGGAGGCATTTTGAGACGAAAAGTCTGCAGCATAACGACAATGTTACAAGGTTTTAGAAGACATTGAAAAGAGAAGAGACATGGGTCACCCACTCAAAAATGATCCATAAAATAGTAGGGTAACATAATATAAATTATTTAAGAACATGGTAATGAAATTTGAATGATATACCATATTAAATGAAGAACTTGAATGGACGACAGAAAATAAGATTTCTCTTATGAGAATTCCGCAGCCTAACAGTGTCACATAAAACTTCCAAAAATGGATTGACAAGATCAAATAGGCTCTCTCATCATATGAACATAAATGATCAGTATGGTAGATATAGAGTTTATACCGCAACATAATGGAAAGGAACTTGAAATACTTGACCAGAAAATCTAACTTGAAAAAGAGAAGGGTGAATGAATCCCTTAAAAATTCAGCAGCCTAACAGCGTCACTTAAACTTCAACAAAAATGAATTGACAAGATCAAATATGGTCTCTAAACATATGAAAATAAGAGTCTAGTATGATATATATAGATATCATACTCAGACATAATGAAAAGGAACTTTAAAGACTTGACATGAAAGTAGAACTTTGAAAAAGAGAAGGGTGAAAGAATCCCCTAAAAATTCGGCAGCCTAACGGCGTCACTTAAACTTCAACAAAAATGAATTGACAAGATAAAATATGGTCTCTCATCATATGAAAATAAGAGTCCAGTATGATAGATATAGATATCATAACCCAAAATAATAAAAATGAACATGAAAGACTTGACATGAATGTAGAACTTTGAAAAAGAGAAGGGTGAAAGATTCCCTTAAAAATTCGGCAGCCTAAGGACGCCACTTAAAGTTCAAAACCCTGAATTGAAGAGATCAAATAGGGTCTCTCATCATATGAACATACAATATCAGTATGATAGATTTACAGATCATAAACCAACATAATAAAAAGGAACTTTCAAGACTTGACATGGAATTAAAACTTTGAAAAAGGAGAAAGGTGAAAGAACCACTTAAAAATTCAGCAGCATAACAGCGCCACTTAAAAAATCAAAATACTGAATTGAAGAGATAAAATGGGTCTCTCATCATATGATAATAAAAGATCAGTATGATAAATTTAGAGATCATAACCCAACATAATAAAAATAAAATTGAATTACTTTTCATGAAAATAGATCTTGAAAAACGAGAAGGGAGAAAGAATCTGTTACAAAAATTTCGGCAGCCTAACGGCGCCACTGAAAACATCATAAAACGAAATAATGAGAGTAAGAGGGGATATCTCATTATATGAAAATTAAAATGGAATAAATAGGAGTATAAAAGGACATCATTTAACATAAGAACATTTAGCATAAATGAAATGACATAAAAGATATTTCTTGAAAAGAAAGAGAGAGGTCGGATCCCTTACCTTAAAATGTAACTCTTAAAACACAATGGTTTGGACCTTGAGGGCTTGGGGGCACCTTGGGAGGACTCCTTGGGAGGTAAGGAGACCCAAACATCGTTGAGGATGGTTTTGGAGTCGAATGAATGAGAGGAGGTCTTGGTATTTATAGGGAAAGTGAGGGGGACAGGGCATTAGTGGCCAAGGGACACCTCAAAAGTGGTTTTCTCAAAACCATGTGCTCTCCATGATTTTTCCCATGCATTTAGGCCACATGGGGCCCAAAATACAATAAGTCATCAACTTTGGTCGACCAATCCTTAAAATATCTCATGAAATCACCATGACACAGGTATGATGTCATTAAACATACAGAAACCCTAAAACTGCTTTTTTTACTATTCACTGAAAATACATCTTTCTCAGAAAAATCCCAAAATTTCACCTTAACCAAATATCAATGCTATGATTACAAATATGAACTCCATTTTATGAAAATAATTTTCTAAATATTTTTAATTTAATTTTTAAATAAAAAAACTATTCACCAAAAATTCATTTTTTCAGAAAAAACCCCAAAAATTATCATAACATAATATCGGTGCTCTGAGTTCAAAAATGAAATCCATTTTATAAAAATAATTTTTTAAATATTTTTAATTATATTTTATATTAAAAAACACTATTCACCTGAAAAAAATAATACTTGATTAATAATTTTTGAAACCATTATTTAACCATTTTATTGAATCACATTACTTAATCAAGGTGCCTAGATTATTTTAATACTTTATTTAAGTTAGATTACTAATCCATTTGTACACTTTACTAATCCTAATCATAAAATCACTATTCATAATTTATTATTCATCAAAAATCATGTTGATCTTATTAGACTATGAATTTTGTACTAAACATAATTTTAGAAGACCATTTTTTGAAAATCATTACACATTTTTAATTATTTAAGGTTTACATAAACATTTTTAAAATATCCTTTTTCTAAAATTCATCAAAAATATGCATACTATATTTATCCGATCATTTGAAAATTCATAAACATCATCATAAGAAGAAATCCCAATTTTTATTTAAAACAAAGGATTACACAAGGCAGTTATGGTCTCCTTAAATAGCCCCATATCATGCCAGCATAGGACCTAAGTGTAAGGTGTGCTAAGGTGAGAGAATCTGAGGGAGGCTCAGCCAACATCGCACGAGTAGTAATTTCTATTAGTTTGAACTTCTCGCGAAGGTGATTCCGTTCTAGCTTCACACGATGAAGTTCGGCTTGGGTTTGGTCCAGAGCAAAGCCCAGTGGTGCTACCTCCTTCCCACGTTCTGTTAGATGGGATTTGATCGGTCCAAGACTACTGGGTGAGGCCATCAAATCTTCATTCTATAATAATTAACCAAGATTACATGTATTTAGAGACAAAAATCAAAACGTTTAGTTTCCAATGGTCATATTAACCCATGGTCATATAACAGTCAAAACCCAACGGTCTCATTTTAATTATAATCATGTTATCAAATGAAACATTTTTGTTGAGTATAAAAATAAAATAAAATAACACATAAAATTAGGAAACAAGATTTATTCAAAATTTCGGGTCGTTACAATCATCCCCCCTTAAGAAATTGCGTCCTCGCAATTTTTTTTAAAAAAATTGGGTTTTGAAATTTCATTGAAAGTCCCACATCAGAAAAGGAGTCAGTAAAACTATTACTTTAAAAGAATGAAATGGAAGTACAAAGGTCACCTGAGTTAACACACACTAGTATTCTATGTAGGAAAACATGGACATGGAGGAGAAAACAAAGGGTCATGTTCTGAGGGAGAGTGATAGAAAACATGATTAGGAGAAATTTAACCATAATAAAATCCCAAACATATGATGTGTGTAAATGGTCTTTGATTACCTAGTAGGAAATGTAAACCAAAAACGTTTTTGTTTTACGTTCCTTTTCATAATTTTGAGGAATTCATTTACAACATAGAACATAAGAAAATATACCTACCTTTATGTAGAGTTTCATCCTTTAATAAGTTTCTACCCAAAACAAATCTTTTCTCAAAATGATGAGCATTCAAAACTAATTGGTATCATCAAAACACAAGAATGATCTTCTAGAGAATCACATAATCCACGAAAGATTAACTATCTATTTATTCTATCTTTAAACATTATCCGAAAAACAGAAAGGGTAAGGTAAAACAACTATTTAAAAAAGAAATAATCCCATTGGAATGGAAACTACTTTTAAATCTTCAATGTTCCATGGTACTACCCAAAGTTCATCATAGACCATTCCATAAATAATGGTCCTTTAGATTCCTCAAAATAAACCAAACTACGATTGAAACCCAAATACAAGAAGAATTTGATAACATAGTCTTCCAAAATAAACTTCATTGTTCATATCCAAAACACATCAACCACTCCTAACATCTTATAACAAAATTAGCTAACCTAAACATATTTTACCCAAGATAGGTTAGTCATTTCCATAAGTAACCTAAATTACTATAAGTCCGCCTTAAATTCATCAATTATATAAGTCAACCTTACTCCTTAATGAAAATACCGTAGTAATATATTTACCTCGATCATATAGGGTCCCCAAAATAGTGAACGTCTTCCAAAATAATAATCATCTTTTAATCCCCTAATCATCTATGTCATATTAATACGGCAATCGTCGCATTTCCTATCCCATTGGTTGTTGGGACATGTTCTTCCATTTCCGACCATTAACTAAGAAGATAATGTATAATTAGAGGCTCAAATACTTAACCAATAATCATGAAAAGGAGCTTAAAGCATATAAGGATAACTTGTAGAAGAAAAGTATACCCTAAATTGTGATCCCCTAGGTTTTAAACTAGGTTATCCATGATCATATATTCTTATGTGAATCTTTATTTTGTTTTATACTTGTTCCTTTAATAATGGTTCATACTAAGCTTATGAATTTACCAAAGCATATCCCCCGGGAGTGTCGTAACCAAGAGTGCAGCAAGGCCCGTTGTTGTGTACCAGTTCCCATTCATGTATAGCTCAAAGTGGTGTTTTTAGGTTTTACCCCTATGTACATATGTTCCAGAGCCACCTATACCTACTCGTATCCAGACAGGGATGTATTTTCTTGGGAACCCCTTACTCAATACTCACCAAAATACCAGGAAGATTTCCTATATTTAAACTTTTCTATAGGGTAATTCCTAGAGTTTTCATATCCTAATTTTCACAAATAACTAAAACATACTTTGATACCAAATATAGAAACTTGCCTTTTTATAACATAAAGTTTCATTACATTACACAAAACTGAGGATCTTTAAGGTTTAGTGTCTTGGAAACCAGGAACATAATACATGAAAACAACATAAAAAATTCTTCTTAAACACTTGAAATGCTTCTCCTTAAGTTCATCCTAGGTTCATTACTACATCTCATAACCTGGGGACATACATCAAAAGAAAGGGTGAGCAGAAGGCCCAGTAAGGGAAACAAGCGAAACATTTTACATATGAACTTGAGATAAATCAATAAAGTCATGAAAAGAACTTTAAGGCATGAAAATGAAATCATGAGGCATATCATAATAAAAATAAATTTTTTTCATAAAATGAAGATGTGGCTACAACATTTAATATTGAAAATCATTTCGTGTCACCAAGGTCCATCCCCAAGGTGTCATTAAAAATTACCAAGGTTATTCACCAAGGTATCAGTCTAAAAAGTCATCTCTAGAGATTAAGTCTTTACCCAATGTATTAGAGCGCTATCTGGGCGCACCCTTGAAATGTATTTATTATCATGTGAGCCACATATATCATCATCAATAATTTCGTAAACAACCCCTATAGCATAAAATAAATGGGTTTCATTTCATAATCATAACGTTTTAAAAACTGCTTTAAAGACATGATCTTTATGTCATTTTAAACCCACGGAAAGGGAAAGCCGGTTTCATGTATGTAAATACCAGAATTTAAAATAGAAAATTTTGGTATATATGTGAATACACCTGTAGAAATAAGATCTTTGAGTATTCACCTAATAATATAAAATAATATTGAGATAAAGAGGGAGGCATTTTGAGACGAAAATTCTTCAGCATAACGGCAATGTTACAAGGTTTTAGAAGACATTGAAAAGAGAGGGGACATGGTCACCCAGTCAAAAATGATCCATAAAATAGTAGGGGAACATAATATAAAGTATTTAATAACATGGTAATGAAATTTTAATGATATACCATATGAAACGAAGAACTTGAATGGACGACAAAAAATTAGATTTCTCTTATGAGAATTCGGCAGCCTAACGACGTCACTTAAAACTTCCAAAAATGGATTGATGAGATCAAATAGGCTCTCTCATCATATGAACATAAATGATCTGTATGATAGATATAGATTTTATACCCCAACATAATCTAATGGAACTTGAATGACTTGACCAAAAAATATAACTTGAAAAAGAGAAGGGTGAACGAATCCCTTAAAAATTCAGTAGCCTAACAACATCACTTAAACTTCAACAAAAATGAATTGACAAGATAAAATAGGTTATCTCATCATATGAACATAAGAGTCCAGTATGATGGATATAGATATCATATGACAACATAATAAAAAGGAACTTGAAATACTTAACATGAAAGTAGAACTTTGAAAAAGAGAAGGGTGGAAGAATCCCCTAAAAATTCGGCAGCCTAACAGCGTCACTTAAACTTCAACAAAAATGAATTGACAAGATAAAATAGGGTCTCTCATCATATTAACATAAGAGTACAATATGATAGATATAGATATCATAACCCAACATAATAAAAATGAACATGAAAGACTTGACATGAATGTAGAACTTTGAAAAAGAGAAGGGTGAAAGAATCCCTTAAAAATTCGGCAGCCTAACGACGCCACTTAAAGTTCAAAATACTGAATTGAAGAGATCAAATAGGGTCTCTCATCATATGAAAATAAAATATCAGTATGATAGATTTAGAGATAATACCCCAACATAATAAAAAGGAACTTGCAAGATTTGACATGGAATTAGAACTTTGAAAAAGGAGAAAGGTGAAAGAACCACTTAAAAATTCGGTAGCCTAACGACGCCACTTAAAACATCAAAATACTGAATTGAAGAGATCAAATGTGGCCTCTTATCATATGATAATAAAAGATCAGTATGATAAATTTAGAGATCATAGCCCAACATAATAAAAAGAAACTTGAAATACTTTACATGAAAATATATCTTGAAAAATGAGATGGGAGAAAGAATCTGTTACAAAACTTTCAGCAGCCTAACGACTCCACTTAAAACTTCATAAAACGAAATAATGAGAGTAAGAGGAGATCTATCATTATATGAAAATGAAAAGGGAAGTAATAGGAGTATAAAATTACATCATTTAAAATAAGAACATGGAGCATAAAAGAAATGACATAAAAGAGATTTCTTGAAAAGAAAGAGAGAGGTCTGATCCCTTACCTTAAAATGTAACTCTTAAAACTCAAAGGTTTGGACCTTGAGGGCTTTGGGGAACCTTGGGAGGACTCCTTGGGAGATAAAGAGACCAGAAATTCGTCGAGGATAGTTTTGGAGTCGAATGGATGAGAGGAGGGCTTGGTATTTATAGGGAAAGTGAGGGGACAAGGCATTAATGGCCAAGGGACACCTCAAAAGTGGTTTTCTCAAAACCATGTGCTCTCCCATGATTTTCCCATGAATTTAGGCCACATGGGGCCCCCAATACAATACTTCATCACCTTTGGTCAGCAAATCCTTAAAATATCTCATGACATCACCATGACATAGTTATGATATCATTAAACATACCGAAAGCCTAAAACTACTTTTCTACTATTCACTGAAAATTCATCTTTCTCAGAAAAATCACAAAATTTCACCTTAACCAAATATCGACGCTCTGATTACAAATATGAAATCCATTTTATAAAAATATTTTTTTAAATATTTTTAATTTAATTTTTAAATAAAAACACTATTCACCGAAAATTCATTTTTTCAGAAAAAACCCCCAAAATTACCATAACATAATATCGGTGCTCTGAGTTCAAAAATGAAATCCATTTTATAAAAATAATTTTTTAAATATTTTTAATTAAATTTTTAATTAAAAAACACTATTCACCCGAAAAAACTAATATTTGAATAATAATTTATGAAACCGTTATTTAACCATTTTATTGAATCACATTACTTAATCAAGGTGCCTAGATTATTTTAATACTTTATTTAAGTGAGATTACTAATCCATTTGGACACATTACTAATCCTAATCATAAAATCACTATTCATAATTTACTATTCATCAAAAATCATATTGATCTTATTAGACTTTGAATTTTGTACTGAACATAATTGTAGAAGACCATTTTTTGAAAATCATTACACATTTTTAATTATTTAAGGTTTACATAAACATTTTTAAAATATCCTTTTTCTAGAATTCATCAAAAATATGCATACTATATTTATCCGGTCATTTGAAAATCCATAAACATCATCATAAGAATAAATCCCAATTTTTATTTAAAACAAAGGATTACACAAGGCAGTTATGGTCTCCTTCAATAGCCCCTTATTACGCCAGCATAGGACCTAAGTGTAAGGTGTGCTATGCTGAGAGAATCTGAGGGAGGCTCGGCCAACATCGCACGAGTAGTAATTTCTATTAGTTTGAATTTCTCGCGAAGGCGATTCCGTTCTAGCTTTACACGATGAAGTTCAGCTTGGGTTTGGTCCAGAGCAAAGCCCAGTGGTGCTACCACCTTCCCAAGTTCTGTTAGATGGGATTCGATCGGTCCAAGACTACTGGGCGAGGCCATCGAATATTTTTTCTATAATAATTAACCAAGATTACTTGTATTTAGAGACAAAAATCAAAACGTTTAGTTTCCAACGGTCATATTGACCAATGGTCATATAACAGCCAAAACCCAACGATCTCATTTTAATTATAATCATGTTATCAAATGAAGCATTTTTGTTGAGTATAAAAATAAAATAAAATAACACATAAAAATAGGAAACAAGATTTATTCAAAATTTAGGGTCGTTACAGTCCACCAAGATTAGCTTGTACTATACACAACACCGTCTTATATTGCAGTATACACAACGCTATTCTTGGCTCGTGTTAGACACAATTTCAAGTTCGTTTTTTGGAAATTATTCTACACAAAATTAAGTATAGATTTTTATTAATTTATAAATGAAATAAGTTTAGATTATGCAACACAAAATAGATCTTTCACTACACGCAGCCCTGTCTTGGCTTGCATTACACGCAATCAAGACCTTTCTCGATAGTGTGTGTAGTACGCAATACCGAGTTTCACTAAAGGAGATATTATTATAATATTATTATGAACTAGCCGTTATGAATAGTAATACCCACATTTTGAAATTTTGTAAATTTTATCGTTCAAAATGGACTTCATTTTTGGATTCGGAATATCGAAATTAGCCTAGTGTGAATTTTTGGTATTTTTCTGAAAACTTTCAAATTTTGACGAATAGTGAAAACACTAGGTTACTATTTACAAACAGAATTTTTATTTAAATAATTATTTATTTTATTTAAATATATTTTTGGTCAAAATTGATACATAATACCTATATAAGTTCAATGTAATTCATTGAGGTCATTTTATAATAATTATATATATATAAAAATTTTATTGAACTTTTCACTGTCTTTTACCCACCTCCTAGGAGCATTTTCAATTGTACATAAAACATAATTTTACCACTTCTGTGAGTTTAATTTCAAAAATCCGAGAGACATGGTTAATATCAAGGAGTAAAATGTGGTTCAATAAGATAAAAATAATTTTTGGTGAATAGTAACTTTGTACTTTTTTTCCACGGTTAAAAGTAAATAAGGTAATTAATGGTAAAAATGATATTATTATTACCCTAACACATGTCCTAATTCTATTTGATAAGTTTAATTAGACCAAAAACAACTTTAGGAATAAAATATTACCCTTTAGGTCCACTTGGATTAGATTAGGACACTTATTATTATTTTATTTAATGAAATGTTAAAAGAGTTGAAATCAAAGTTTAATAAGTATAACATTTTTAATATAGGGTTATATATAAGACACATTCTACTATAAATATAAATTAGAAATACAAATAGATTTCAAATATAATGTTATTTTATTTAAAAAATTTATATATTAAATAATATAATTTATTTATGACACAATGATGATGCATTAATTACCTTATTAATAAAATATTAACATAATTGATGTTATAAGTACTCAAATAAATGTAATTTGAGACTTTTTATAAATTCCACTAGTTTTATAGGTTAATATGACATGCTAGTATTGGTTTAATTATTTCTTTTCTAACTAATCATGCTTTTATGATTTTCAAAAAAATCAATTACCAAATAGTGTCAAAATTGACAGAAAATAGTTTTTAAAACAAATATTATATTATTAATTTTTATTCTATTCATAAAAATCTAAGGTTCGGCCAAATGACTTAGATAAGCTTATATATATTAATATTTAACCACTTGGAGTTCGTTTGTCTTGTTATAGTACGTTTATTAACCATATAGTGTAAGAAAACCAGAAGACACGGTAAAAGTTAAATTATTTAACTTAGAGTTAAATCTAAATGATAAGGTTTAAATAGTAACATAAACTTGTATAAACCCTATTGGTTGAGAGTTTTTCGACCCATAACCACTTTATCTTCAAAATAAATTAATTTGGGGCTATTATAAATCGAATATGACTTTATTATAAAATAATATTTTAAGCTTTTCCTAAGGTGCCCCTCTCCTCCCTTATAAAAGAGCACCTCCTCCCTCTTCTGTTTACACAGTTTTGAGCATTAAACCTCGGAAAAACCCTGCCCATTTCTCTTCTCAACTTCTCTATAAACATTATAGAGGTTCTGGTCTCCTCAAAATACCCACTCTAGTTCCTTAAGAGGAAGCTTAAAAGAGGTGCGTGGACGAAGAGATAATCTTTTCTACCGATTCTTTCAAGTGTCTTTCTTCATCAACTTCTTCTTCTTTAGTTGTTTCATTATAAAGTAATAAAATTAGTATCAATAATATATTTATATGTTATTATAAATATTAAATAACCCCATTTCACCTTCTATCCATCCTATAGAAAATGAAATCACCGCGCGTGCGTACGTACGGAATACCGTCTCCACGTCGTGGTGTAATGTATTTTTCCACCACCACCTTACTTGGATAGGTATAATGGTGTAAATAATAAATATATATAGTTATTATAACATCATAATTATTATGAGATATTATACCATTCACTCCAATTCAATTCAATAATTATGGGAATGATATCATCGCTCGTGCGTACGTACGGATTACCGTCTCCATGACGCAATGAGATTCATTGTCCATGTTAACCATTCAAGAATGAGTATAAAGTATATATAATGAATAATAATGAAATATATGACACGATAAAGCTAATGTATTTATTTATATATATATATTTCATCTACTTACATACATTCAATTCAATAATGAAAGGAAAACAACATTCATGTGTACGTACGGCCTACCGTCTCCAGGAACGGTGTATTTCATTTCATTTATCTATCTATTATATATATATATACTGAATATATATGATATATAAATAATGATTTACATTCTTTATGTATGTAAAAACATGATATATGTAATAATAATATCAAGAACAACATGTCCAAACACGTACAATAAATAAAACAATTTTACCCAAAACGCTGCTTTAACATAGAATTTACAAAAGAACTGTTAATATAAAGTAATAAGTGATCCATATATGATATCATAACAATGAATATGATTATTTAATAAGTCAATGACATTATTTGAGTCATTATATAGGAGGTTCGGATACGTACAAATCATATCGGACCTAAGGTAAGAGAACTTCTTAACCCAATTTTAGTTCTTTGGGTTGATCTTCTCTTTCTTGTTTATATCGTTCTTTGATTATGTGAGAAATGAATTTTGATATCTTAACATGTATTTATACTTTCTTTATGCGACCTTATATTTAATACAAATAAGTGTTCATTTACAAAAATATCTTTGTAAGGGACAACTTTTCCAATCTCGTTTTTATCTGAGATTGTTTATTCGTAAGTATTTGGGGTTATTGTTATCATCCATGCCCATGTTTTCTAAAAATGTTTTCATGTATTTTTAAAGTCATTTGGACCCATTTTTGAAATTTACCACATATTATGAAAGGAATCATACTTTTGTTTACCACACAATGAACTTTTTGACTTTTCTGACAAAAGTATGAGAAGAATGTTATTTTTAACTTCTACGGTGTGAACGGATTTTTACGGTTTCATAACGCCTCATTTTAATGAAGCTTACTCTACAATATTTTATGACTATTTTCAACAAAATCGTTTTCTTTTAAAATTTCATGGATTTTGTGAAAACAAAATGATTTTGAAGAAGAAAGGATATTTTCCTCAAGAATTCATTTCAACTGTTTTATCAAATCAATTTTCAATCTAAGATGACATTATTTAATATGTATATGTTTCAAGTATAATTTCTCTATGATTTACATGGTTTCAAATTTCTTATGATGAAATTTCTATTTGTTTTATATGGATAAAGTGATTATGTGATGATGATTATGAAACCCTTTTTATTTTTTGGGTTATGATGAATGTTTTAAGTTTATTTTGTGGCACAATTAAGAATGATTTCATTATGAGATGGGTGAGACCTATATCTCCCCTTAATGAATTGGGTAAAGATTTATATCTCATGAGATAGACATGGCTGGAATGGTATAAGTTAATCTGGTTCAGTGATACAGGACTGGAATGAGGAGGGAACTCGATTTAAAAAGGGACTTTGTCTACTATGATGGTCTTGGCAACAATTCCTTGGCTACTATGGAAATAATAACATGTGATTAATGGTGTTCCACAATTACATTCTTTATTCCCATTCTATTTTATCACGATTGATGTTCTATTATGATCTATTCCTTACATAATTCCATGTTTTATTTTACTGCTAAAGATTTTTATGTTTAAACATTATTTTCATGTTTTTATGTTCAAATGTATATGGTTTGTTTTATTTTCTCCATGCGTACCCTTACTAAGAATTTGAGCTAACCCTTTATGTGTTTTCTTTTCCCCAGGATATAAAGAAAGGTTTTAGGTAATAAAAAAAAGGGAAGATCTTTATGGTAGATGTTGAAGATCTTTCACCATGAATAGAAGATTATGTTCTGAGTTTCCAAATACACTAAACAATTACGGTCCTTGAGTATTGGTTTTTTTTATATATTAAGTATTCTACAAAAGTAATGTAATGTCCATGTATGTCAAGCTCTGGGTCTCTATAGTTTGTATAAGAGCAATGGTTTAGTTAACCTTTGGAAAATAGTATGAAAAAACCTTAGTGATATCCCTAGAGATATTTCTAAGGTATGTCAAGGGATGTCCCTAAGGTTAAGTATAAGTATAGGTTATAGTCCTAGAATTACGGTAACAATATTAGAATTAACCCTAATATGTTATATATTGAAGGTACTCCCCCTTTATGATTTTGTTTTCCCTAGCATGATTTTTTCCTCTCACACAATTCTTTTTGGGTTTTAGACGATGGATGGAACCCGAAGGAACCATGTTGGTCAATGTAATGGACAATGAAATGATTTTCCTCTTGAACAAACCAATGTTATGGGAGACGGAGTGAAGAATCTTATTGCTATAATTACACAATCTATGAATCATTCTGGACTTCCAAATGAGTAGAGAAGAGAACAATATTGTATTGAGTCCTTCATGAGGCAACGCCCACCATCATTCAATGGGTCTTCTGATCCACTTGTTGCTGAACAATGGATCAGTACCATTGAAAATATATTTTCCACAGTTCGCTGTTCGGAACATGAAAAATTCATTCGGGCTATTTAAAATTTATAAGGTGAAGCATATCAATGGTAGACTCTAATTAAGAATACGAGGCCCTGAGATGAAATTGAATCCATGGAATGGGATGAGTTCAAGAACTTATTTTTCAATAAGTACTTACCTCATATTCTTTGAACAAAGATGGAAAATAATTTCCTTTAGCTTAAGAAAAAGGATGATGAATTTGTTGGTATATACGAGACAAATTTTACAAGCTTTCCAAGGTATGATTCTGCATTTATCATCCAACCTGAAAGTAAAGTTGATCGATTATTCAGTGGATTAAAACCAAGTCTTCGAAGGGCATTAGCTATAAGAGACTTTAGTATCTATGAAGAAATTGTGCGTTGTGCTATCAAGGTAGAAATGGAAGTTGGTGTTACATATCCATCTCATGGTTTTGGCAAGAAACAAAAGATGGAATTCATGGATAAATCTCAGGATAATGGTGAAAAGAAGATGAATGATTCTTTATGATCAAAGTGTGGAAAGAAGCATGGTGGATATTGTCTTAAAGGGACTAGAAAATGTTTTAAGTGTGGAAAAGAAGGTCATAGAGAACCTGAGTGTTGAAGTAATGGAAAAAGGGTTGCTAATGATGTGAATAAAGAAAATACTATAGAGGAATCACCACCAACACTTCAATGTTTCAATTTCAATGAAATGGGGCATTATTCTAATCAATGTCCTAATCCAAGGGTTAATGATGATCAAAGTGAGAAACCACTTAAGGCAAAAGATAATGGGAAGTCACATGTGATCACTATTTGTGATGTTGAGTATGAAAATGATTTTGTGTAATGATAAAGTGTTTATGAAATGGGATTTCAAAATAGTATCATGGAATCTCATGTATGGTATCGTGGAATTTTGGAATATCTATGTATTGGTTTTTAATAATTATATGGTACCGGTAACCATGAAAACTGATTGAAATATTTTTGGAAAGAAGATTATATGCGCATAATGAAGGGATAAAGAAAAAATTAAATGAGCTCATGACTAATATAAGGAAAAATTTATATCATGGTTTGAGTATATAGAAATTTTGGGATTTTGGTACGTGGAATGTGTTAAATTTTGACAGTATTCATTTTTTCACTAAGGATCAATGGGTATTCATTTTTTCAAGAGAATACATGATTAAGGTATTCACATGTTTGGAATGTGACCAAAACAATATATCCTATGGGGGATAAATGATGGTATTCACATGCTCGACAGATGACATTAATAGTAATTGTTTTCTTTATAATATGAGCTTGGACAGAAGTATTTTGGATAAGATTAAATATTGGAATGGATTATGTTGGACATAATTTAGTATTGTTTAAGGCTAGGTCTTTTTTCGATATTTTTGATGGAATGTTATAAAAATTTTGTTTTAGAAAAAGGATAACCTGGAGGACGGGCAATAATCCGTCGCGTCGGACAAGGCCGTGGGAATCGAACCCACAACCGAAGTGCAACATGCCTTTATCTCCCACCACTGGCCTATAAGAAGTCCCGGGTTAGTAGAAACTAGTTTTATTATATTAAGCTGTATGATATATGAAGTATAAGTCCATTTTAGGAACCATATATGATTAATCTCATTACAGATGGACTTATGTATATTTAATAACTTTTTCTATCCTTTTGTTTGAGACAGATGGAATGACCTATAATTATATCGCATGATCTGCTAACACTTCACGAAAGAAAAATTCAACTTCATTTCTTTAAGAGATGGAGTGGCAATTGTTCAAGGCATAAACAATAGTAATATTGTACCAAAATCAATTAAGTAATTATTTTAATTCAACAATTATTCAAATTTAGGGAAATGATCTTTAAAACAATTTTTTTCCTAGTGTCCTTATATCTGATGATTCAGATGGTACCTTAAATCAGCAAAAATTTATGGCTTTGTGATTGTTGGCTTTTTCATAGCCATGTCCTCTACCACTATCCATTAGAACTTGATGGTTAGATTTTTCTTCCATATCCATATTTCCACCTTTGTTCTCCAATGTGGAAACCCAGTGATGAGTTAATCGGGGTAACTGTTACATTTTTTACTTTACTTTTTAAAATTAAGTTATAGTATTCCTTTTACGATGTGGGTTTTTATGAATAATGTTTTCATGTAGTAAAATATTTATAACCCCCACGAATTTTGAGGGGGAAATTCATTTTAAGGGGGTAGAATGTAACACCCTGAGATTTTATGAGATAAATTATTTTTAATTTTGTTGATGTCTTCTATGTCACAATATCCCAAGATTATCTTGTACTATATGAAACACTGTATTAGCTTGCAGTATATGAAACACTATTCTTTGCTCCTGTTATAAACAATTTCAAGTTCGTTTTGTGGAAATTATTCTACGCAACATTAAGTATAGATTTTGTTTAATGTATAAATGAAATAATTTTTTATTATGAAACACCAAACGGAGCTTTCACTGCATGAAGCCCTGACTTGGCTTGAATTACACGCAATCAAGATCTTCCTCGATAGCATGTGTATTACGCAATACTGAGTTTCACTAAATGAGATATTATTATAATATTATTATGAACTAGCCATTATGAATAGTAATACCCACTTTTTGAAATTTTATAAAATTTATCTTTCAAAATGGACATCATTTTGGGATTCAGAATATCTAAATTATCCTAGGGTAAACTTTTTGTATTTTTCTGAAAACTTTCATTTTTTTGATGAATAGTGAAAACACTGGGTTACTATTTAAAAACCGACTTTTATTTAAATAATTATTTATTTTATTTAAATTTATTTTAGGTCAAAATTGATACATAATACCTATATAAGTTCGATATAATTAATTTATGTCATTTTATAATAATTTTAGATATATAAAAATTTTATCGAACTTTTCACCATCTTTTACCCACCTCCTAGGAGCATTTGCAATTGTACATAAAACATAATTTTACCGCTTCTATGAGATGAATTTAAAAAATCAGAGACACATGGTTAATATCAAGGAGTAAAATGTGGTTCAATAAGATAAAAATAATTTTTGGGGAATAGTAACTTTTTACTTTTATTTACCACGGTTAAAAGTAAATAGGGAAATTAAGGGTAAAAATGATATTATTATTACCCTAAAACATGTCCTAATTCTATTGGATAAGTTTAATTCGACCAAAAACAACCTTAGGAATAAAATATTACACTTTAGGTCCACATGGATTAGATTAGAAAACTTTTTATTATTTTATTTAAAGAAGAATTAAAAGAGTTAAAATCAATGTTTGATAACTAAAACATTTTTAATATAGGGTTATACATAAAATAAATTCGACTATAAAAATTAATTAGAAAGATAAGAAAATTTCCTACGTAATGGTATTTTATTTATTGTTTTTAGGAATTAAATAATATAATTTATTTATGACACAATGATGATGCAGTAATTACCTTATTAATGAAATATTAACATAATTGATGTTATAAGTACCCAAATAAATGAAATTTGAGACTTTTTATGAATTAAAATAATTTAATAGGTTAATAAGACATGTTTTTATTAATTTAATTAATTGTTTTAGGACTAATAATGCTGTTATGATTTTCAAAAAAATCAATTATCAAATAGTGTCAAAATTGACAAAAAATAGCTTTTAAAACAAATATTATATTATTAACTGTTATTCTATTCCTAAAAATCTGAGGGTCGACAAATTGACTTAGATAAGGTTTTATAAATTAATATTGAACCTCTTGGGGTTCGTTTGGCTTGTTATAGTAAGTTTATTAACCATATAGTGTAAGAAAACAAGAAGACACGATAAAAGTTAAACTATTTAACTTAGAGTTAAATTTAATTTATAAGGTTATAATAGTAACCTAAACCTATCTAAAACCTATTAGTTGAGATTATTTCGACCCATCCCAAATTTATCTTATAAATAAATCAATTTTGAGCTATTATAAATAGAATATGACTTTATTATAAAATATTATTTTATGTTTTTTCTAAGGTTTTCCTCTCCTCCGTTATAAAAGGGAACCTCCTCCCTCTTCTCTTTACACAATTTTTAGCTTTCATGCTCAGCCAAACCCTACCCATTTCCCTTATAAACTTCCCTATAAACATTATAGTCTTTCAGGTCTCCTCAAAACATCAACTCTAGTGCCTTAAGAGGAGGCTTAAAAGAGGTGCGTCGAGGAAGAGGTAATCTCTTCTACCGATTCTTTCAAGTGTCTTTCTTCTTAAAATCTTCTTCTTTACTTTTTTCATTATAAAGTAATAAAATAAGTATCACTAATATACTAATATGTTATTATAAATATGAAATAACCCCATATCAGCTTCTATCCATCCTACGGAAAATGAAATCACCGTGCATGCGTACATACGGAATACCGTCTCCACGCCGTGGTGTAATCTGTTTTTCCACCACCACCTTACTTGGATGGGTATAATGGTGTAAAGAATAACTATATATGGTTATTATAACATCGTAATGATTCTGAAATACTATATCATCCCCTCCAAATCAATTAAATAAACATGGGAACGATATCATCGCTCGTGCATACGTACGGATTACCGTCTCCACGACGTGATGAGATTCATTCTCCATGTTAACCATTCAAGAATGATTATAAAGTATATATAATGAATAATAATGAAATATATGACATGATATAGCTACTGGATTTATGTATATATATATATATTTAATCTACTTACTTCCATTCAAGTCAATAAGGAAAGGAAAACAACGTTCATGTGTATGCACGACCTACCGTCTCCATGAACAATGTATTTCATTTCATTTATCTATCTATTATAAATATATATATATACGGAATATATATGACATATAAATAATGATTTAATTTATTGAAGTAAATATAAACATGATATAAGTAATAATAATATCAAGAACAACAATCCCAAACACGTACAATAAATAAAATGATTTTACCCAAAACGTTGCTTTAACATAGAATTTAAAAAAGAACGGGTGATATAAAGTCATAAGTGAACCATATATGATATAATAACAATTAATATGATTCTGTAATAAGTCAATGACATTATATAAATCATTATACATGAGGTTCAGATACGTACGAAGCAAATCAGACCTATGGTAAGGGAACTTCTTAACCCAATTTCCGTTCTTTGGGTTGATCTTCTCTTTCTTGTTTATGTCGATATTTGATTATGTGGGAAATGAATTTTTATATCTTATCATGTATTTATACTTTATTTATGTGACCTTATAGTTAATACACATAAGTGATCTATTTTATTTACAAAAATATCTTTGTAAGGGATAACTTTTCCAATCTCGTTTTTATTTGAGATTGTTTATTCGTAAGTATTTGGGGTTATTATTATCATCCATGACCATGTTTTCTAAAAAATGTTTTCATTTATTTTTTATGTCCTTTTTACCCTTTTTTAAAATTTACCACATGTAATTAAAGTAATCTTACTTTTGTTTACCACACGAGGAACTTTGTGACTTTTCTGACAAAAATACAAGAAGAATGTTATTTTTAACTTATACGGCGTGAACGAATTTTTACGGTTTCATAATGCCTCAGTTTCATGAAGCTTACTCTACAATATTTTATGATTACTTTCAAAAAAATACTTTTCTTTTAAAATTTTATGTCATTTTGTGAAAATAAAATGATTTTGAATAAGAAATGATATTTTCCTCAAGAATTCATTTCAAGTGTTTTATAAAAACAATTTTCCATCTAAGATGACATTATTTTATATGTGTATGTTTCAAGTATAATGCCTCTATGATTTACAATGCCTCACTTTTCTTATAATGAAATATCCATTTTTTTTATATGGATTATGTGATTATGGGATGATGTTTATGAAACTCATTTTATTCTTTAGGTTATAATGAATGTTTTAAGTTTATTTTGTGGCACAAGAAAGAATGATTTCATTATGAGATAGGTGGTACTTATATCCCCCTCCAATTAATTGGGTAAAGATTTATATATCATGAGATAGACATGGCTTGAATTGTATGTTAATCTGGATCAGTGATACAGGACAGGAATGAGGAGTGAACTCGATTCAGAAAGGGACTTTGTCCACTATGATGGTCTTGGCAGCAATGCCTTGGATACTATGGGAATCATAACATGTGATTAATGGTTTTACACTATTACATTATTTATTCATATTCTATTTTATCATGATTTATGTTCCATTATGATCTATTCATTACATACTGCAATGTTTTATTTCATTTCTCGTGATTTTGATGTTTAAACATTATGTTCATGTTTTTAAGTTCAAATGTATATGGTTTGTTTTATTTTCTCAATGCTTAACTTTACTGAGCATTTGAGCTCACCCTTTATTTGTTTTATTTTCCCCAGGATATAAAGAAAGGTTTTAAGTAAGAAAACAAAAATGGGAAGATCATTATGGGAGATGTTGAAGATCATTCACCATGATTAGAAGATTATGTTTCGAGTTTCCAAAGACACTAAACTATTACGGTCCTTGAGTGTTCGTTTTTTTTATGTATTAAGTATTCTACAAATGTAATGTATTGTCCATGTATGTCAAGATTCGGGCCTCTACAGTTGGTATAAGAGAAAAGGTTTAGTTAATCTTTGGAAACTATAATGTGAAAAATTTCGTGAGATCCCTAGAGATATTTCTAAGGTATGTCAAGGTATGTCCCTATGGTTAAGTATAAGTATAGGTTATATTCCTACAATTATGGTAAAAATCATAGAAATAAACCTAAAATGTTTTATATTGATGGTACACCCCCTTTATTATTTTGTTTTCCCTAGCAAGATTTTTCCCTCTAACACTATTCTTTTTGGGTTTTAGATGATGGATGAAACCCGAAGGAACCACATTGATCAATGTAATGGACAATGAAATGATTTTCTTCTTGAAAAAACCAATTTTATGGGAGATGGAGTGCAGAATCTTATTTCTATACTTACACAATCTATGAATCATTCTAGACTTCCAAATGAGAAGAGAAGAGAAAAATATTGTATTGAGTCGTTCATGAGGCAACATCCAATTTCATTCAATGGGTCTTCTGATCCACTTGTTTCTGAACAATGGATCAGTACCATTGAAAAAATATTTTCCATACTTCGTTGTTCCAAACATGAAAAATTCATTCTGGCTATTTACCATTTAGAAGGTAAAACAGATCAATGGTAGACTCTAATTAAGAATACGAGGCCCTGAGATGAAATTGAATCTATTGAATGGGATGAGTTCAAGAACATATTTTTAAGTAAGTACTTACCTCATATTTTTCGAACAAAGATGGAAAAGGATTTCCTTGAGCTTAAGCAAAAGGATGATGAATATTTTGGTATATACGAGGTGAATTTTACAAGTCTTGCAAGGTATGCATCTGCATTTATCATCCAACCAGAATGTAAAGTTGATCGATTCTTCAGTGGCTTAAAACCAAGTCTTCGAAGGGCATTAGCTATAAGAGACTTCAGTAGCTATGAAGAAATTGTGCATTGTGCTATCAAGTTAGAAATGGAATTATGTGTTACATATCCATCTCATGGTTTTGACGAGAAATGAAAGATGGAGTTCATGGATAAATCTTATAATAATGGTTAAAAGAAGAGGAATGTTTCTTTATGCTCAAAGTGTGGAAAGAAGCATGGTGGAGATTGTCTTAAAGGGACTATAAAATATTTTAAGTGTCGAAAATAAGGTCATCGTGCACCAGCGTGTCAAAGTAATGGAAGAAGGGTTGCTAATTATTTGAATAAAGAAAATACTGCAGAGGACGCACCACCAACACATTAATGCTTCAAGTGAAATGAAATGGGGGATTATGCTAATCAATGCCCTAATCCAAGGGTTAGTGATGATCAACGTGAGAAACCACTTAAGGAAAAGGATAAAGGGAAGTCACATGGGATCACTATTTGTGATTCTGAGTATGAAAATGATGTTGTGTAATGATTATGTGTTTATGCAATGGGATTTCAAAATAGTATCATGGAATCTCATTTATGGTATCATTGAATTTTGGAATATCTATGTATTGTTTTTGAATAATTATATGGTACTGGTAACCATGAAATGAGATTAAAATATTTTTGGAAAGAAGATGATATGTGCATAATGATGGGATAAAGAAAAAATGAAATGAACTCATGACTAATATAAGGACAAATTTATATCATGGTTTGAGTATATAGAAATTTTTGTATTTTGGTATGTGGAAAGTGTTAAATTTTGATAGAATTCATGTTTTCACTAAGGTTAAATGGGTATAAATTTTATCAAGAGAATACGTGATTAAGGTATTCACAAGTATGGAATGTGACCAAAAAGATATATCCTATGGGGGATAAATGATGGTATTCACATGCTCAATAGATTACATTTCTAGTAATTGTTTTCTTTATACTATGACCTTGGAAAGAAGTATTTTGGATAAACCTAAATATTGGAATGGATTATGTTGTACATAAGTTAGTATTGTTAAAGGCTAGAATTTTTTTTGATATTATTGATGGAATGTTAAAATAATGTAGTTTTAAAAAATTTAAGGACAACCTGCAGGACGGGCGACAACCCGTCGCGTCGGACAAGGCTGTGGGAATTGAACCCACAACCGAAGTGCGACATGCCTTTATCTCCTACCACTGGCAAAAAAGAAGTCCCTGGTTAGTAGAAACTAGTTTTATTATATTAAGAGGTATGATATATGAAGTATATGTCCATTTTAGGAACCATATACGATTAATCTCACTATAGATGGACATATGTATATTTAATAACTTTTACCGTCCTTTTGTTTGAGATAGATGGAATGACCTATCATTCTATCGCATGATCTGCTAACACTTCACGGAAGAAAAATTCAACTTCATTTCTTTAAGAGATGAAGTGGAAATTGTTCAAGGAACAAACAACAGTAAGATTGTACCAAAATCAAGTAAGTATTTGTTTTAATTAAACAATTCTTCAAATTTAAGGAAATGATCTTGAAAACAATTTTTTTTTGTCCGAGTGTTGTTATATCCGATGATTCAGATGGTACCTTAAATCATCACTAATTTATGGCTTTGTGATTGTTGGATTTTTCATAGACATGCCCTCTACCACTCTCTATCAGAACTTGATGGTTAGATTTTTCTTCCATATCCATATTTCCACCTATGTTCTCATATGTGGAAACCCAGTGATGAGTTAATCTAGGTAACCGTTACATTTTTTACTTTACATTTTAAAATTATGTTTTAGTATTCCTTTTATGATGTGGGTTTTTACGAACGAAATTTTCAAGTAGTAAACGATTTATAACCCCCATGAACTTTGATGGAGAAATTCATTTTAAGTGGGTAGAATGTAACACCCTGAGATTTTATGAGATATATAATTTTTAATTTCGTTGTTGTATTCTATTTTACACTATCCCATTATTAGCTTGTACTATATGGAACACCGTTTTAGCTTGCAGTATACACAATGCTATTCCTAGCTCGTGTTACACACAATTTCAAGTTCATTTTGTGGAAATTATTCTACACAACATTAAGTATAGAATTTGTTTAATTTATAAATGAAATAATTTTTGATTATGCAACACCAAACAGAGATTTCACTACATGCATCCCTGACTTGGCTTACATTACACGGAATCAAGACCTTCCTCGATAGCGTATATAGTACGCAATACCGAGTTTCACTAAACGAGATATTATTATAATATTATTATGAACTAGTCGTTATGAATAGTAATAAACACTTTTTGAAATTTTATAAATTTTATCATTAAAAATGGACTTCATTTTTGGATTCGGAATATCTAAATTATCCTTGGGTAATTTTTTGGTATTTTTCTGGAAACGTTCAATTTTTGATGAATAGTGAAAACACCGGGTTACTATTTAAAAACCAACTTTTTATTTAAATAATTATTTATTTTATTTAAATTTATTTTTGGTCAAAATTGATACATAATACCTATATAAGTTCAATTTAATTCATTGAAGTCAGATTATAATAATTTTAGATATATAAAAATTTTATTGCACTTTTCACCGTCTTTTACGCACGTCCTAGGATCATTTTCAATTGTACATAAAACGTAATTCTATCGCTTCTGTGAGTTGAATTTCAAAAATCTGAGAGACATGGTTAATATCATGGAGTAAAATGTGGTTCAATAAGATAAAAATAACTTTTGGGGAATAGTAACTTTTTACTTTTATTTATCACGGTTAAAAGTAAATAGGGTAATTAAGGGTAAAAATGATATTATTATTACCATAACACATGTTCTAATTCTATTGGATAAGTTTAATTCGACCAAAAACAACCTTATGAATAATATATTACACTTTATGTCTGATTAGATTAGAAAATTTATTATTATTTTATTTAAAGAAGAGTTAAAAGAGTTAAAATCAATGATTAATAACCAAATTTTTTTAATATAGGGTTATACATAAGATAAATTCGACTATAAATATTCATTAGAAACATAAACAGATTTACTACACAATGGTAGTTTATTTGTAATTTTTATAAATTAAATAATATAATTTATTTATGACACAATGATGATGTAGTAATTACCTTATTAATGAAATATTAACATAATTGATGTTATAAGTACCCAAATAAATGAAATTTGAGACTTTTTATGAATTAAACTAAATTTATAGGTTAATAAGACATGTTAGTATTAATTTAATTAATTTTTTTAGGACTAATAATGCTGTTATGATTTTCAAAAAAATCAATTATCAAATAGTGTCAAAATTGACATAAAATAGCTTTTAAAATCGATATTATATTATTAACTGTTATTCTATTCTTAAAAATATGAGGGTTGGAAAATTGACTTAGATAAGGTTATATAAATTAATATTGAACCACTTGGTGTTCGTTTGGCTTGTTATAGTAAGTTTATTAACCATATAGTGTAAGAAAACAAGAAGACGCGATAAAAGTTAAATTATTTAACTTAGAGTTAAATCTAATTGATACTGTTAAAATAGTAACCTAAACTTGTCTAAAACCTATTGGTTGAGAGGATTTAGACCCATCCCCACTTTATCTTATAAATTAATCACTTTAGAGCTATTATAAATCTAATATGTCTTTATTATAAAATAATATTTTATGTTTTTCCTAAGGTGCCCCTCTCCTCCCTTATAAAAGGGAACCTCCTCCCTCTTCTCTTTACACAATTTTTAGCTTTCATGCTCGGCCAAACCCTACCAATTTCCCTTATCAACTTCCCTATAAACATTATAGAGGTTATGGTCTCCTCAAAAGACCAAATCTAGTGCCTTAAGAGGAATCTTAAAAGAGGTGCGTCAAAGAAGAGGTAATCTCTTCTACTGATTCTTTCAAGTGTCTTTCTTCTTCAACTTCTTCTTATTTAGTTGTTTAATTATAAAGTAATAACATAAGTATCAATAATATATTAATATGTTATTATAAATATGAAACAACCCCATTTCACCTTCTGTCTATCCTACGGAAAATGAAATCACGGTGCGTGCGTGCGTACGTACGGAATACAGTCTCCACGCCGTGGTGTAATATGTTTTTCCACCACCACCTCGCTTGGATGGGTATAATGGTGTAAAGAATAACTATATATAGTTATTATAACATAATAAGAATTATGAGATATTATATCAGCCACTCCAATTCAATTAAATAATTATGGGAACGATATCATCGCTCGTGCATACGTACGGATTACCGTCTCCACAACACGATGAGATTCATTCTCCATGTTAACCATTAAAGAATGATTATAAAGTACATATAATCAATAATAATAAAATATATTACATGATAAAGATACTGGATTTATGTATATATATATTTCATCTAATTACTTCCATTCAAGTCAATAAGGAAAGGAAAACACCGTTCATGTGTATGCACGACCTACCATCTCCATGAAAGGTGTATTTCATTTAATTTATCTATGTATTATATATATATATACTGAATAAATATTATATAAAAATCATTATTTAAATTCTGGAAGTAAATATAAAAAATTATATATGTAATAATAATATCAGGAATAACAACTCCAAACACGTACAATAAATAAAACGATTTTACCCAAAACGCTGCTTTAACATAGAATTTAAAAAAGAACAGGTAATATAAAGTCATAAGTGAACCAAATATGATATCATAACAATGAATATGATTCATTAAAAAGTCAATGAAATTATTTAAATCATTATACAGGAGGTTTAGATACGTACGAAGCATATCAGACCTATGGTAAGGGAACTTCTTAACCCATTTTTTGTTCTTTGGGCTGATCTTCTATTTCTTATTTATGTCGTTCTTTGATTATGTGAGAAATAAAATTTTATATCTTTTCATGTATTTATACTTTCATTATGTGACCTTATAGTGAATACACATAAGTGATCTATTTTATTTACAAAATGATCTTTGTAATGGATAACTTTTCCAATCTCGTTTTTATCTGAGATTGTTAATTCGTAAGTATTTGGGGTTATTGTTATCATCCATGCCCATGTTTTCTAAAAAAATGTTTTCATGTATTTTTTAAGTCCTTTTTACACATTTTTGAAATTTTCCACATGTTATGAAAGGAATCTTACTTTTTTTACCACACGAGGATCTTTTTGACTTTTCCAACAAAAGTACTAGAAGAATGTTATTTTTAACTTATAGGGCCTAAATAGATTTTTACTGTTTCATAATGCCTCATTTTCATGAAGCTTACTCTACAAGATTTTATGACTATTTTCAGAAAAATACTTTTTTTAAAATCGTATGGCATTTTGTGAAAAGAAAATGATTTTAAAGAAGAAAGGATATTTTCCTCAAGAATTCATTTCAAGTGTTTTATCAAAACCATTTTCCATATAAGATGAAATTATATTATATGTGTATGTTTAAAGTATAATGTCTCTTTAATTTACATGGTTTCACTTTTCTTATGATGAAATACCCATTTGTTTTATTTGGATTATGTGATGATGGGATGATGTTTATGGAACCCATTTTATTCTTTGGGTTATGATGAATGTTTTATGTTTCTTTTGTGGCACAAGTAAGAATGATTTCATTATGAGATGGGTGGGACCTATATCTCCCTCCAATGAATTGGGTAGAGATTTATATCTCATGAGATAGACATGTCTAGAATGGTAATTTAATTCGTTTCAGTGATACAGTACTGGAATGAGGAGTGAACTCGATCCAGAAAGGGACTTTGTCCACTATGATGGTCTTGGTAGCAATACCTTGGCTACTATAGAAATCATAACATGTGCTTAATGGTTTTCCACAATTATATTATTTACTCCTATTCTATTTTATCATGATTGATGTTCCATTATGATCTATTCTTTTTGTACAACCATGTTTTATTTCATTGCTCATGATTTTGATGTTTAAACATTATATTCATGTTTTTAAGTTGAAATGTATATGGTTTGTTTTATTTTCTCCATGCTTACCCTTACTGAGCATTTGAGCTCACCATTTATATGTTTTATTTTCCCTAGGATATAAATAAAGGTTTTAGGTATGAAAAAAAGGGAAGATCTTTATGGGAGATGTTGAATATCTTTCACCATGATTAAATGATTATGTTCCGAGTTTCCAAGACACTATACTATTACTGTCCTTGAGTGTTGGTTTTTCTTATGTATTAAGTATTCTGAAAAAGTATTGTAATGTCCATGTATGTCAAGCTCTGGGTCTCTACACACCCCCTAACCCACACACCCCAGCCACCCCCAGCCTATAACAACACCCCACCCCCTTTAACAGTGCAAGCCTGAATTCCACCACCGCGCGCGACGTTCCACCCCTAGGATTTGAACTGAGGACATATTTCTTATGCACCTAAGCCTTTACCACTCCACCATATTTCTTTTCCCTTAATTTATTAATATATCTATTTGTATATATATATAGTTATATTGACTCATGTATTAATTTATATTTTTATTAACTTATTTATATTTATATTTAGATATAAATTTAGTTATATTAATATATATATATATATATATATTCAGAAATTAATATATATATATATATAATGTTACATTTATATATTAATATGTTTATTTGTATATTAATATACATTTATAAGATCAATTTTAAATACATTTATAAAATATGACTTTTTATGTGTTTTTATAAATAAATAAATACATATATATACAACACACACACACACACATAGATATATATATATATATATATTATTATATTATTATATTTATATCTGTAAGTATAATTATAAATATTTATATATATATACAAATATTATATATTAATATGAATATATATATGTTTACAATATATAGATAATATATATCAGTTTGTCAATACAGACACACACACACATATATATATACACATAAACATTATATAGGTATACAAATATTCATATATTTGTATTTTAAATGGATATTAGTTTTTTATTTAGATAAGTCTTATATGTTGAGAAATATGTTGAATATGTGAATATGTTTAATTGTTTATTTATAAAATTAAATTTTTAAGTGTGAATATATAATAAATATATATATTGTTATATAATTGATTATAAATAATAGTACATTATGAAAAACGATAAAAATCCCTAAACCCTGAAAAACAAGTAAAAATAGAGAAACCCTCAAAGCCTGGAAATACAGTCAAAAAGTCAAACAAACCCTAAACTGAGGGTAAAGATAAAAACTAATGATCCGAGATTCTGTTCCAAATCTATGACCATTCAAATCAATGATCATAAATCAATGTAGGATATGATAGGTGGTTGATGCCGAACAGATAGGCAGATCATATGTTACAACTGTTTGAAAAAATAGCAGATAAGTTAAAGTTCAAGAAATGGCGGCTTGAAAAACCAAACAAACCGAATTAAATGAAATGGGAATAACTTCTAATCCATGTGTTTGTTTGAGATCTATGGCCAATCAAAACAATGATCATGGAATGAAATAAAATATATCAGTTGGCGGAGGCCAAACAGACACACTGATCGAGAGGTATTGCCATTTATTTAAATATTTGACAGGGCACCAGACACAGAAATAGTGTTTTGGATGCCTTCTAATGGTTTTTTGGTGTCATAGGGACTAGTTAAGGATTTTAAATACTTTAAATACATCTTTATTCATAGATCTATTTTCTGCCTTCGATTTGATATGTGGTTGAGCCTAAACAGGCACTCGGAGCAAAAGTTATGGCCTTTTGATGTTGGAGTTATTTTTTTCAGTGGTGTAACTGATATATATGCCGTTTATTTGAACATATGATAGTTTCAATTGGGAATGGTCCTCACCCATCTCATGATATTTATTTTAATTGTTGTGACACTCGAACAGACACCCAGATCAGATGTTATGCATGTTTTAGTGAGTTGCGAGTTTCTTAGATTTTTAGGCCCTAGGAGGGTTTCTCAATTTGAAATGATAATAACTTCTGATCTAGGTGTCATTTTTCCTATGAAACATATGAAATCAGATTTTTTGAAAATATAAACACACTGGTGAACATTAGAACCCTTTATAATGTTCGTCAAGGCCCAAAATCTCTATGGACGGTCATAAGTTCATTTCTAGGAGTTCGTTTTACCATAACTTCAGCTATGGGTGTCCATTTTTCTTAAACCACATATCAAATAAATGTTTGTGACTATACCTACACTTCTATGACCACTTTAACACCTCTTCATATTTTTAAAGGCACAAAAAGCTCCTTAATCCCTCCAAAAAGAAATAATTTCTTCTCCGTGTGTCCTTTTTGCGTCTACCAAATATCAAATCGATCTAAAACATATTTTAAATTATATATTATAACTATATCAACATAAATATACTTATATAACAATATATCATTTTTTAGGGAATGAATTTTTTTAATATACATTTTATTTTTACAAGGAAAAAAATTGATGATGAATCCCCCCTTTATCAGGGATACTAAAAAAGTGTCGATAAAGGTGCTCCTTTAACAACACTAAAAAATGTTGATAAAGGGGGTCCCTTTATCAATGATAAAAACCCGCTGATAATGATTCTCTTTTAATAGATCTTTTTTATCTTTTAAAGGTACCCTTTATCGTCACTTTTTTAGCACTGTTAAAGGGTGGCACTACGGAAACCATGTTTTATGGTTGTGTACATTGTTTTTCATATATATTTCTTTTCGATGGATATAATGATGAATAAAAATGAATTAAATAATAAATAAAACATGATATTATTTCATTACAATACATATTAAATCCAAATATATACCATTAAATAGTTAAGGAAATGATATCGTCGTTCCTGCATACGTATGACTTACCATCTCCACAACGTGATGAGACTCATATTCCATGTTTACAAACCAAGAATTATTATAAAGATATATATAATGAATAATTATGAAACATATTACATAATAATTCCACTGAATAATATATATATATATGTACATATATGTTATTCACTTACTTCTATTCAATACGATAAGAAAACGGAAACAACGTCCATGTGTACGTACGGCTTACCGTCTCCCTGAATGGGGTATTCAATGTAATATATCTATATATTATGTATATTTATATTATGAATATATATTATATATAAATCATATTATACATTTTGGATTTATGTAAATCATGATCTATGTAATATGATCAAGAATGAAAAGTCAAAACACATACGATAAACAAAGCGATTATTACCTAAAATTTTGAAATAACTTAGAATTATTAATAAACGAGTAAAATAAAGTCCTAAAATAATCCTATATGATATCATAAATTTTATTATGATTATAATATAAGTTATTAATACCATCATGCATGATTTTCAGACAAATACAGAGAGTATCATAATTATGGTAATGGATTTCGTCCTAATTTCATTTCATTTGGGAAAATTGTAATGTTATACACCTAGTTCCTTTTATATGGTGTATATTCTACATTTTGACTTGTTATATCATGAATATCATTATTTTCATGATATTATATTATTTCCATCATGGGAATTATTAAAAGATCCATATTGCACATTCAATATGGTTATTTGATATTGAATATTATTTATTTTGGTTATTCAATATGGGAAATACATTGGACTGACAATGATGGGTGGAGACCAAAAATTATGATGACTCTCAATGCATTGAAAGGTTCTCATGAGATAAAAATGCTATCTAAATTAGTTTCTAACATTAATTTTAAATAGTCTTGTGAATGTTCTTAATAGTAATAGGCTTTCATGTGCCTCATACATGACGCCCTTAAATAAAGTATTTACCTCATTTAATTTCAATTATTATTTATCTATGAGATATTTTGTATACATATATATGGAATTATTTCATTCTCAGTTTAATAATCTATGCCATTTGTTTTAGTTCCTTACATTCTATATTATTTTTTCATTATCTATTTTTTGTAAATGCAAAGTGTTCTTAGATATTTACCTTTCCATATAGATTTATTATTGCTTCTATTGAACTTACCCATACTGAGAATTTGAGCACACCCTTATTATGTTTCTCTCCCTAGGTTATGAAGAAGAAAACATTGGTTAATATTTCAAGGATGAATTTTATTTCAGTTATCGTGTAGTACATGTTATTTTGGTTTCCCAATGTACGATGGGTATTATGTATGTAATCTATATCTCCAAGACTGCTAAACTATATGGTCCTTTGGATTTTGTTTCCTTGTAATAATGCCAAAGAAATGGAATAATTCCAATGAAATGTAATAATGCACTGACTTCGGTGTATCTGGAGTTGGGGCATTATAGTTGGTATCATAGGAAGTTTAGAAACAACCATGGAAACTAGATTTAGATAACATAAATTAAGTAAAATACCCTAAGATAGACTATGGGTATATACTTATGATAATTCACCCAAAGTAAAAAAGGTTTATGATTTATTATGTATAAATTTTTAATTTATTCATAGTGTTTTACAATATTTGAAACTCATAATTTTGTGAGCTAATATCATATGTGTCATTATTTAGAGATGGAACCTAGAAGGATGAATGGTATCACCAATCGAGGAAATTGAAGGGGTTTCCCTTCAGAGTAAACCAATACATCTTGTATTAGAATATAGAAAATTATAGAGATATTAGGGAAAATTAATAAGATTTTGACAAATAACCTTACCCGAATTGAACCAGCCAATCCAAAGAGTGGATCTTTTATGCTGGATCACTTTACGTGGTTAAATCCCCCATCATTCAGAGGTACTGCTAATCCAATTGAAGCAGCACAGTGGATTAAGTCTCTGGAATAGATATTTATGGCCTTAGGATGCAAGGAAATTGAAAAAGTTACTTTTGTGGTCTATTGTCTCAAAGTTGATGCTGATCAATGGTGGTCATTTATCCAAAATACTTGGGATGAAGAAAAAATAGAACTTATGTAATGGAGATCTTTTAAAGGGATATTCGTCGACAAAAACATTCTTTGTGATCATCAGATTGAGTTGAAGAGAAAGTTACTTAGCTTAAAGAGAAAAGAAGAAGAAAGTGTAGTAGACTATGAAGATACCTTTACAGGGTTATCCAGGTTGGATACAGATTATATATGCCACATATAGTGCAAGATCGATCATTTCATTGAAGGCATTAATCCAAATCTTTGAAGGGAACTAGTTTCATAGAATGTTTCATCATTTGATGAAATAATTTTATTTTCCATCATGACAGAGAATGAATTTTCTAGGATCAATATTTTCAAATGTAAATAAGAAATGTAGTGGCCATAGGAAAAACAAGAAAAAGGAAAATCATCAAAATAAGAAGATAAAGTATGAAGGATATTTATATAGTGAAAATTGTGGGAAAAATCTCCTGGGGAAATGTTTGATGGGATTAAGAGTTTGTTATAACTACATAGATAAGGGAAAGTAGGATTATGAATGCAAAGGGAAGAAAAAAATAAATGATTTATAGTTCTAAAATTGAAAATATATGGGACACTATTCTGATGAAGGCCCCAAACATCAAGAAAATCTACCATATAAGAGGTTGAGGTGATATAGACAATCATTTGCGATCACAACTGTTGATGTTGAACTTCTTAATGATTTGGTGGTAGGTACTTTAATTATTTCCTCAAATTTATCTAAATCATTATTTGACTCTAGATCGTCACATTATTTTATATATTCCTTGTTTCCATTAAAAATTAGATATTTCCAATTCATGAAAAAAGGAAATTATTGTTTAGATATCCTAGTGGGAACCTTACAACAATAAAGATGTGTTGAGCAGTTCCAATTTTGGCATATAAACATACTCTAATTGATAATTTATTTATCATACCCATGGTTGCTTTAGATATAATCCTTGATATGTATTGGCATTAAAAATATGTTTCAAACAAATTTTCAATGAAGAAGAAAGTTTTGATTTGTGAGGAAGATGCAGAATATGCTATATTTAGATCAGAAACCTCATCTCCTGATTCTAATCAAAATCCACCCCCAGTAGATTTATTGAATGAGTTAATTGAGGAGGAATAGAAATAAAAATATAGGGATGAAGTAGGTAATTTTCAAATTGAATATGTAACTATTTTAAAGGAATAATTTAATTTTTTTCTTTAATATTTACTTAGACTCACACAGAGTTTGAAGATGAGTTTTGTATTGATTTAATCACTTATGCATGGCCAATATCAAAAAATATCTATAAAATGGTCATCGTGGAACTACTAGAGCTAAAAAAACATAGAGAGTTGGGTAATAAGGGATTTATCCACCCCATTGTTTCTCCATGGGGAGCCCCTGTTCTATTTGTCAAGAAGAATGGTGAACCCATGAGGTTGTGTATTGATTATTGGGAAATCAATAGGATTAAAATGATGAACATGTATCCTCTACCTCATATCGTTGATTTATTTGATCAACTTCAAGGATATTTTTTTTCAAAGATTGATCTTTGTTCTGTATATCATCAATTATGAGTCAATAAGGAATACATTCCATAGATAGCTCTTTGAATAAGATGTGGTCATTATGAATTTACAGCAATGCCTTTCGTATTAACTAATGAACCCTCAGTTTTTATGGATCTCATGAATATACTATTCAAGGAATATATTGATGATTTTCTTGTGGTATTCAATGATGATATTATGATATATTCTATAATATTTAAAGATCATAAGTATCACATATGAATAATTATTGAGACTCTCAAGAGAGAAGATTTATATGGTAAATTTTGAAAGTCTAAATTCTAGATTTAGGAAATTTCTTTCCTTGCCCATATAGTCTCCAAGGATTGAATCTCTATTGATCATTCAAACACATAGGAAATTCAAGAATGTTCAGAACTGACAAGTAGAACTGAGGTACAAAGTTTTATTTTCTTAGCAGGTTACGATCGTTGATTCATCTAAAATTTCCCCTGATTTTCTAACCAATTAACCAATCTCACATGCGAAGGGGTTATATTTTTTGTACAAAAGAGTGTGAAGAATGTTTTTATGAATTGAAGAGATTATTATTCAGTTCTCCTATCTTTATTTTACCATCTTGGAATGATGGTTTTGTTATTTATAGTGATTCATCAAGGAAAGGAATTGGTTGTGTCCTTATGTATAATGATGTGGTTATTTCATATGAACCAAGGAAATTAAAAATGCATGAAAAAAACTATACAACTCATGATATTAAGTTAGCTACAGAAATATTTTCTCTGAAGATATGGTGAAACTATCTCTATGGTGAAATATGTGAGATATATACTAATCACAAGAGTTTGAAATTTATTTTCTCACAGAAAGAACTCGACATGAGGTAAAGGAGATGGCTTAATCTACTTAAGGATTATTATTTCACAATACACTACCTCCCAAGGAAGGAAAATAATGTGGATGATTCCTTGATCAGAAATGACCATGGAGTTATAAACACGATGATATTTTAAAGGGATCCAATGATCATGGATATAGTAAATATTGACATGGGAATTATCATTGAGGGTGAAACATCACAACTTTTTCAAAAGGATGCAAAACCATCTTTACTGGAAAGGATAGAAAGTTCTCAGACTGATGACGAGGAGTTTCAAAATAAAAATAAAGCTGTAAATGATGGGAGATTAATTGATTTCATATTTGATGATGGAATTTTGAAATTTATGAAGAGGATTTGTGTTCACACTATACCTAACTGATGGTCTTAGCTTCAATTTCTCAATACACCCCAGTGGAACTAATATGTATAGATATTTGAAGGAAAATTTTTGTCGGATAACATGAGGAGGGAGATTGTGGGTTATGTATCGAAATTTTTGGTTTGTCAGTAGGTGACAGCTAGAAGAAAACATTCTAGAAGAGTCATAAAACCTCTTCCTATATGTATGTGTAAATGGGATGGTATTACAACGAACTTTGTCTTGAGGCTACCAAAGACTCCCAAGAGGAATGATGTGATATGCGTTACTTTTTATCGTCATACCAAGTAAGAAAATTTTATTTCTATAAGAGAATATTTTACATGTGAATGTTTATCAAGGAAATATATTAATGAAGTTTTAAGACTTCATGGTGTAACCCTGTAGATTGTTTCTGATCATGATACCCATATTTCATCAAGATTCTGGAAAATGTTTCAGAAAGCCCATGATATAGAACTTCGTTTGAGCACTGCATACCTCCCTCAAACTGATGGAAAATTAGAATAGACTATTCAAACATTAGAAGTCATATTGAGATCCTTCTCACTTGACTTTAAATGTATGTGGGATCTTTATTTACCTCTTGTAGTGTTTTCCAATAACAATCGCTTCCATTCAAGTATTCGGATGGAACCATTTAAAGCGTTATATGGAAAGAGATTTCATACACCAATTTTTTGGGATGATGTTGGTGAAACAAAAATTGTAGGTTCAGAACATGTTGAAGAAACAATGGATACTTTGAAGATTATCCAAACCCATATCAAAATATCTCAAAGTTGGAAAAGATCTATGTTGATAACCGAAGGAAATATATGTAATTCCAAGTTGAAGATGATGTATTATTCAAGGTATCTCCATCGAAGTGTTTTCTGAGATTAGGTAAGAAGGCTAAACTAAATCCCATGTACAGTTTACCTTATGACATTTTAGAACAAATAGGAGTCTTAGCCTACCATTTAGAAATGTTTCAATGTCTCTCGAATGTTCATGATGTGTTCCACGTATCACTGTTAAAGAAATACATACCATACCCAACATATGTACTCATATATGTGGAAATAGAATTGTAACATGATTTGTCTTACAGTCCAGAGACAATAAATATTCTTGATACAAACAAAAAAGTGTTGAGCAATCATACAACTCATATGGTAAAATTTCTTTGGAAAAACCGTAAAAGGGAAGAGGTGACATGTGATCTTGAAGAACATATGATGAAGAACCACCAGAATCATTTTATGTCGTAATATTATTGAAATTTTGAGAACAAAATTATCTAAATGGGGAATAATGTAACACCCCAAGATTCCACGATATACTTGTTTTTAAATAATTCAATGTCTTGCGTTGTACGCAACCCCGAGTTCAAGCACACCATGACCTATCAAAGTAGCCGTTTAAAAAGTAGTTATGAATAGTTCTAACAACATTTTGAAATTTTATAAACTTTATTTTTTAAAATAGACTTCATTTTTTAATTAATAATATCTAGATAACCTTAGGGTAAATTTTTGGTAATTTTCTGAAAAGTTTCAATTTTGGATGAAGAGTGAAAAATACTTCATTTTAATTCAAAACTGTCATTTCATATAATTTATTAATATTGATAGATTTTATTTTTAATTGATTTTAAAGTATAATTAGATTAATATTTTATAATTTAATCCATTTATGGTCATTGGAAATAATTTCACATTTAAATTGTACATAAACACATGTCAATCTTTTGATAGATATTACTTCTTAAAAGGCCACTTTCTCATTTTGACAATAAGGAATAAATTCAAATTAATTACTACAAATTCTATGTTTTGAATTTGGAAAAATTAATTCCATATTTGGAATTATAAGGTACAAATTTTGAAAATAGGTGCCTTTTATTTTTGGACATTATGAATAGTAACTTACGTAATTATTGTATTTACCATGGTTAAAAGGTAAATCTGGTACAAAAGTGTAAAAACTAATATTATAATAATTTTAAACTACCCTAACACATGTCCTAATCCTATTGGATGAGATACGGCTAACCATGTGCTTCCTTGGGTCGATTTTGTGACCCCATGGAGCCTCTTAGGTGTGAAAATGATATTTTATAAGAATTAGTTTAAAGTATTGAAAAATATAACATAAACATTTATCTTTTACTGAAATGATTTTTTATATGGATTAATATAATTGATCTCTTCAACAATAAAAATTCATTAGAAAGTTAAAATAATTTCCTTCATCATGATATTTTATTTATAATTTTTAGACATTAAATAAATAAATTTAATTATGACACAATGATGATTCTATGATTACTTCATTAATTAAGTATTAAAATAATTATTTACATATTAGATTTAATTTAATTTCTTTGTATTGAAAGAATCAGGTTGTTATAAATATGTAAAAAAATCTAGTATGAATAGGGTCTGAAATAGACATAATTCATAACCTAAAACCTAAAATAGTTTATTAAATGATATAACATTCTTGAAAATCTATGATTTGAAAAAATGGTTAAGAAAAATCCATATATTTCATAAATGAATATTTTTGGGTAAGTTGACATGATATGGTAATTAAATTAACCCACAATGTGTAAATAATATGATATCATGGTAAGATTAAGAAGTGTAAAATAAGGGTTAAACCAAAAAGATAAGGATGAAAAAATAATAAAAACTTGTATAAGAGTTATTGGATGATGGGAATTAAAACCAACATCATCTTATATTCTAATTAAATGAGTTTTGGGCCATTTTTAATTAAAATATTATTTGTAAAAAATTAATATTTCTTGAATTTCCTAAAGTACCCCTCCTCCCTCTTATAAAAGGGACCACCTCTACCCAATTATTCACACCTCCAAAGACCTTTTTCATTGACAACCCTTAACAAAATCTCCTCCCAACTTAACTCACTTCATCTATGAGGCCACCCATTGGTATGAAAACTATCTTATGGTGTCCTATGGTGAAAATCCAAAGGAGACACCCAAAGAAGAGGTAATCATTTTATCTCTTCTTTCAAAGTTCATTTCTTCTTCTACATCCTCTTACTAAGTTGCTACCATACTAAACAAATACATCATCAACTATATACTAATATATTTTTCTGTTTATGGGAAAACCATATTCTTCTTTTACACATCCTATGAAATCAATATCATTGTGTGTACGTACGTGTGACTTACTGTCTTCACGTCGTGGTGTAAACTATTTTTCATCTATACTTTATTTAGTTATGTATAGTAACGAATAAAAATGAATTATATAATAAATATAAAATGATATTATTTCTTTAAAATTAATATTAAATCCAAATACACACCATTAAACCATTAAGGAAATGATATCATCACTCGTGCTTACCTACGGCTTACCGTCTCCATGACAAGAAGAGACTCATCTTCCAGGTTCACCATCCAAGAATGGTTATAAAGATATATATTATTAATAATTATTATGTATATATGAAATAAAAATTTTACTATAATAACATATGTATATATATGTGTGTTTGTGCATGTACATATATTTTATTCACTCGCTTCCATTCAATACGATAAGAAAACAGAAACAACATTCATGCGTACGTAAAAATTACCGTCTCCATGAATAGTGTATTCCATGTAATATATCTATCTATTTTATAAATTTATATTATGAATATATATTATATATAAATCATATTATACATTTTCTATGTATGTAAATTATTATATATGTAATATGAATAATAATAACAAGTCAAAACATGAATGATAAACGAAGTGATTATTACCCGAAATATTGCATTGACATGGATTTGTTAATAAACTGGTAATATAAAGTCATAAAAGAATCATATATGATATCATAAATGTTAATATGATTATAATATAAGTTAATAATACCATCATATAGGAGTTTCAGACAAATACAAAGAGTATCATACTTAAGGTATGTGATTTCGTCTCAATTTCATTTTATTGAGGCATATTTTAATGCTATGCACCTAGATCTTTTATAAGGTGTATATTATACCTTTTGACTTGTTATATCAGTAATATATTTATTTTAATGATATTATATTATTTCCTTCATGGGAATAATTTATGGATCCATATTACTCAGTCAATAAGGTTATTTCATAGGGCATATTATTTATTTTGGTTATTCAATGTGAGAAATACTTTGGATTGGAAATGATGGGTGGAGACTATGAATTATATAGCTACTTGATGCATCAATATGTTCTTATGAGATGAATAAGTTTTCCGAATGGGTTTCTACCATTAACATTAAACCGTCTTGTGAATGGTCTTGACAGTAATATGTTTTCTCGTGCCTGAGACATGCCGTCTTTAAATAAAGTATTTCCATCATATAATTTCAGTTGATATTTATCTGTGACATTTTAAATCGACACATATATGGAAGTAGTTCATTCACATTTTATTTAATTATGTAATATTTTTCAGTTCCTTACATTCCATATTATTTGTGCCTTATCTTTTTTTTTTGTAAATGAATAGTCTTCTCAGATATTTACCTTTCCATATAGATTTATTATTTCTTAAATTTCACTTATCCTTACTGAGAATTTGAGTTCAACCTTATTATGTTTCTCTCCATGGGTTATGAAGGAGAGAACTTTGATTATGATTTCAAGGATACAGTTTATTTCAGTTATTGTGCAACATGTATTTTTTTTCCCAGAGTAAAATGGGTATTATGAATATAATCTGGATTTACAAGACTGTTAAACTATACTATCCATTGCGATTTGTTTCCTTGTAATAATACCAATGAAATTTAATAATTCACAAGATTCAGGATATCTGGAGTCAGGGAGTTACACATGAGATAATGACGGGAATCAAGTTAACGGTCTTGAACCACTATGGGAAGATGGGGAAACCTGATCCCTTATAAAGAAAGTACTGTAGCTGGGGATGGTGGTGTGTCCCACCAAAAATGTGTAGTAACCAAAAAGATGGAACATGGGGAAAACCAATCTATTATGGAATGATTGGGAAACCTTATCCCTTCAAATTAATGAAAATTGAGTAGGGATGGTTGTGTGTCCTAGCCAGTATGTGTTGTTCCCATGAAGTGCCCTGATAAGTTTTAACAATGTGTTTGGACTTATACAGAATGATTTCACATGTTTATATATGCCACAATTTTATATCTAATTTATATGATATTCTTTCATGGATTATGTTCATTACTGGATTATGACTCATGTCTTATAAAATTTCCTGCTTTATGCCACAATTCATGTTTATGATCATTGATATACAAGTTATGATATCCTAATGATTCTATCATGTTCTCATACCCCCTATGTTCATGATTATTCCTAGATTCCCCCCTTGTTTCCCTTACTGAGAATTTGAGCTCACCCTTTTTATGTTTCTTTTCCCCATGTTTTGAATATATGTCATAAGAATGATGTGTCTAATAAGGGTTCTAGTTGTGAAGAATATAGTGGGATATAATGTAACTATTTTATTTATCGGTGTTTCTGTTTCTATGTTTCCAAATGTACTAGAACGATTACGGTATTTGGGTGTTTATTTTTTATAATGTTTTATATATTCCAAAAATGTAATGAAATTTCATTGAATGAAAAGAAAAGGTATAAATAGCATTTATCAGATCAATGGTTTAGTTATCCTTTTTGAATTGGGACGAGAAAACTTTAGTGTGATCCCAAATTATATTTTCAAGGATACGTTTAGAGACGTATCTAAGGATAATTATATGTATGAGTTAAGGTTTAAGAAAATTTACTGGAATTTCGGTTAAGGATAGTGTGAGTGTTTTCCTAGAAATAAATCTATTTCTGTATACTAAATGTGGTTGTGACTCTGGCACAAATTTACCTAGGGGTAATAACTATGAAAAGATGTTCTAGGCTTAACATGGGCTAATCTGGTACACAACAATGGGTCATGTTGCGTGCCTAGTTTTACACTTCTAGGGGTTATGTTTTGTACATTCACAAACTCTTCATAAATAACTATGAAGGATTTAAGTATATGTTCTCTATTTATAACCTAGTATGAACCTAGGGTGTCATAGATTAAGGAAGGTGTCATTATTTAGACATCCTATAAGTAATTTTTCTAGATTATGTGGATTTATTATATGATATATGTTTATCACCCTATTATTTTTGGTTTTAGTCAATGGATTTAACTATAAGGAACATGTTTAACATTGAATGTTTTAGATGTGGAAATTATGGGCATGATTTGAATCATTTACCATGTAGAATTCTCTTAATGATAATCGGAAAGGTGGTATGAGTATTGGTTATACTTCTTAAGATAAAGAGTCTATAAAGGACATGTGAATGGTATGTCATGTTATTTTAGTATTTTTTACAGTAATAATTAGAATCATGATTATATTGAGGTTGATTAACCTTAATACATGATTCATAATTAATATTATAGGAAAGAGGTATTATGGAATTAGTTGATGAAGCTGGGGTAATGATTTAAGAATAAGGTTAGATTAGTAAATTATTTATGTTTTCTAATTCAAAGATTATGTTATATGAATCATGAAATATATAATTATTTTCAGTATTGTTTTTTATTAAGGATTTAAAATGACATATTGAATATTGATGAAGACATAGAAAAGTGATTTCATGGAAATGTGATATTTTGGATAAGGGATGATAGCCCTTCATATGTTCATTATGTTAAGATAATTTTGTATGGATAAAGATATGTTGGATATTAATAAGTAAATAGGACAGTATTGATTACCTTGTAACTAAGTAAAGACATTTTTATAGATGATTTATTCTATCACAGATGAAGATTACATCATTTTTGTATTTAGGGAATAAATCCAATAAACTTTGGAATGAGGAAGAATGCATTTTTTTCCAAAATTATTTATGGTAATTTAGGTTATTAACATGTTTAAAGTGTTATATAATGAAGTTATTCACATATTTGGAAGGTGAAAACCATTTAATACTTTTTGATATACTGGGGAATAAATGTTAAACAAATTTTATTCATCTTCTACTAATGTTTTGGATTTTCATCTTTTATATGTGTTGTAAGGCTAACCGTCCATGAAACGATTATGTTAAACATCAGAGGAAGTATTTGTGCACAACATTTTCATTGATAAACTTGGTTAAAAGGATATTTATTGATTACATTTATTTCAAGGATGACCATGTTTTATATTTTGGAAATTATATTCATGTTTTTTTAGAAAATGATTTCATGTATGTTGGGTGATATCCAATAATGTCTGGAAAGGTTGTGGGTATCTAAACCATGACTGAAGGATGATAAGCGTTTCACACCTACCAATGGCCTATGTAATGTTCTGGTTAATGTAAAATTATTATTTTTGATTAATTACTAATGATTATTGGTAGTGTTAATTTTCTTGTTAATATATTAATGCATGTTTATTTTTAGGAGACAATTAGTTAGACTTTTTAGTCTTTTATGGGCCTTAATATCCATTGAAAAGTGTATTTTAGTTCTTTATCCATCGAAGATACTTCAGGACATTCATTCCTTGTGGTAATGGATTTATTAGAATTTTTTCAATGCTCAAATAAAGAATTATATTTTCATTATAGAAATTTATCCATAATTACTCAACATTCTGAAAGTGATAAAAAAATGTTTTCCTAATACCTTAAATTTTCTTGAACCAATGGCTTCTCAGATCATTAATAATTTATGAATTTTAGTCCCTTGTCTTTCCTTTGATAATTCACTTGATTTTTATTGATGACCTCAGTAACTCCCTATAAATATTTATGTTTTTCCTCCATATCCAATCTTCACTCCCAACCCATGTTCTTCTATGTGGGAACCCAGTTATATGCTGATTTGGGTAGCCATTATGGTTCTAAATTTACCTTTTAAGGTATTTTTTAACATACATTTTTAAGATGTCGGTTTCTATGAATTAATATTTAAAATGTTAAACCTTTCATAACACTGATAAATTTTTAGGGCGAAGTTCATTTTAAGGGCACTAGAATGTAACTCACTGATTTTTTGTGAAGTAGTTTTTCTTATTAAATTATATTTTGATATTTTTTATTTCATGTGACATTAGAAAAATTTATTATTATATATATACTAAAACACTATGTAAAACACTCCATTCACACAAAATACTAACTTGGCATGCGTTACACGAAATACCACCATGGATTTTTCCACACGAAACACCAACTTGGCGTACGATGCACACAAGACTAAGTTTCGATGAAACATCATTATATATGTATATAATTATTTAAATGAGATAATTATAACCTAAATATTAAATTTAGTTATATTAAGAGTAGAAATTACTTTTCAAATATTTTTTATAATTGATATATATATATATATAGCATATTGATAATGAAATATAATTTTTTGTTAAAGTCATTTTTTGTTAAAAATACCATTTTATACAATGAATGACCATTAATAATATAATTAATTTTATGCTAAATTATAAATTCAATTTTATAAAACAAACTTTGTTTTTAAATTTAGAACATTAAAATTATCCTGGGGTGATTTTTTGTAATTTTTCTACGAAACTTCATTTTTTAATGAATAGAGTTAAAAATATCCCTTTTTTTAATTAACTATTAATTTTAAATGAAATTATAAAATTTGTAAGGTAAAATTAGATAAATATTACATCTATCTATACAATTTTATTCATTATAATCTATTTCACTTTGAAATTGAATTGAATCATAACAAACATTTGAACATTTTTCTACTTTAAAAACTAGTTATTCCATCCAGTCAGTGGGATTAAAATTAATATTAATTTGGCCTCTTATATGTTTTGAATTTATAGAATCGTACATAAAAATTTTTATTCAGTATAATATTTATATTATAAGAATACCATGTTATCTTTTTACAAAAATTATTAGTAAAAGTGATTAAAATTAATCACAGTGGTTATGGCCAAATTAAGCCTAATTAGAGACTAAACCTTAAAATTAAGAGTCTAGATGACGTATAAACCTATAAAAAACTCTCTATATGCCTATATTGAGTAAATAAAATTTCCATAATTTAGTTTGGTGGGTTTTTTTATGTCTTTCTTTAGGTAATAACATGTGCACACCTAGCATGTTTTTAAAAAATCCAAGTGAGTCCTCTTCCATTCCTATAAAAGGCCACCACCTGTACCCATTAATCACACCAATCAAACCTTTAATATTCTCAAAATATCTACTCACATAGCCACTGAACATCCATACCTTCATCCTTTAGGCCTCACTTTGTTAATAAATCTTCTAATGTAAGCCTTTTGACACAAACAAAAAAGAGAAACCTGATTTTGGGGTAATGTCTTCTCTCAAAATACTTTCTATTATTTTCCTACATCACCCCTAAACTCTCCTTATTAAATTATTTAGTGAAAAAAAGTATAATACACATACTAGAATGTTTTTATACATATATTACTGCATAAAATTACATATACATCTATCTAATGGATGTTGAACATACTGTATATGTTTACGGTGAACCACTGCCTCACGAAATTATGATTGTTCATTTCTAAATTACAACCAATCATGATGGATATTATGATGAAAACACTATATTTATATATGTTATATGTTATATTTATTATATTTATTATGTCATTAATTTTATGTATTAATTTTTAAACACACATCTGTTTACATTCAATTTTATGTTAATACGATAATCTTTTTTGAAGAAGTGTGGACTACCACCCCCTCAATGTGATGTGATTCGTTCACACACCACATGGAATGTATTAAGAATGGATATAGTGATATTATATTATATATATGTTATATTAATTCTACTATATAATGCCATATATCTATTTTTTACTTACTTTTTTTACTTATGTCATTTAAATACTTTCTTTCAATACGACAATAAAACTGGAAACAACATACATGTATACGTACATCTTACCATACCCATGAATGGTGTATCCCATTTTTTACATATTAATGTTATATATTATTTTAATATAAATATACTGTATATACATTATATTTATATCATTATTTAAATTCTGGAATCAGTTTATAATTTTAAGGACCAATGATATAACAAATTAAGACACATGCGATGAACAAAATGAATATTACCCGAAGTGACACCATAACATAGGATCGATAAAAAGTGGCTAACATAAGGTCATAATCAAAACATATATGGTATTATATATAATAATATTTTTATTAAAAAGTTTTATAATAAATTTATATTTATTGTACAAGTTTTTTGGATTAGTACGATGAAAGTCAAGATATAAGGGAAGGGGCCTTCATCTCACTTTTAATTTTCCTGAGATATATGTCATGTTCACCACTCTTACCCTTTTGTGGAATATTTAATTCCAATTATTTAATTCTATATATATTTTAATTAAATATATGGGTATTAAATTTTCCATATTATGATCCTTCTTTAATGGTGTTTTTGTTTCAGATGAAACCAAATCAGTAAAACGGTTTTGTCTCAATTTTCATTCTTTGAGACTCATGTTTTGTCATACACCTTAAATAATCTTCATTGTGTATATACTAACATTTTACATATCATGGATCAAAATATTTTCATTATATTCTATGATTCATGAAATTTTATTTTTGGATAATACAATCTCTTGTCACGAAGTTATATGACATTATTAAGGCAGTCTTATAACTTTTTGAGATTGTCTATGTTTATACTTCTTTTGATGAAATATTATAATCCATATCTCAAGAACGCAAATTAGTTTCTCTATCCTATGTTATTTAATTATATATTCATATATTAGTACCATTTTATACTCTTTGGTACATAATATGGATAAGAAACATTTTTTAAAAAGATTGACTTTACCCTATCCCCGGTCAGAAATCTATGTTTTCTAAAACCGGTACCAAGAATATTATACAATTCACCAATAATATATAAAATACATTATTATACTTTTTTTCATTTACCAGTCTTCTTGTTTCTTTCTGAATAAGACATCTTTCTAAACATTTTATCCTGATAAAGGAATTTTCTTTTTACCTTACACAACATGTACAGTTTTACCTACCATTATTCCACTGAAGATTCCTTCGTATTTTTAATGATAAACATTAAGAAAAAGTTTTTAAAAGTAATGTCAAAGGAAAATTGTTTTAAATATTATTTTATATTTTTTCATATAAAATGTTTTCAATGATTTTTCAAGCCTTATCTAAATGATTTCAATGTATTTTTAGTGAAATTGTTTTCAAAATGTTTTCAAGATTGCTTTTATAAGTTTTCAAATTATTTTAAAACAAATGGTTTTTAAAAACATTTTCACACTTTATTTATATGTTTTAAATTTGGTTTTCAATGAAAAAGGTTTTTGAAATGTTTTAAATAATAGTTTATAATCTTTTAAGGAAAAAGATTTTCAAAAGGATTTCAAGACATCTTCATATGTTTTCTAATCTATATCATATGAAAATAATTTTCAAATGGTTTTTCATATTAAAAATAAATTTTCAATGATGAAAGGAAATATTTCTCTAGAAAAAAATTTAAAAACATATTTCAATATTATTTTCTATCTAAGGTGATATCTATTGTTTTTACTCATTCCTTTCTTATAAATGATATAAAGGTTACATTCATATCTTTTATATGAGTGGGTTATATTTATGTCATGGTCTTTATGAACCCCATTTATACTACTTGGTTTATAAGTTTATGGAATAATTTTCACTTTCTCGGGTTATGCTTTTAATACAATTATTACGAAACTTATCTCTTTCAAAAGGTTATGATATTCTTACGTATTTATGATACCCTTTTTATTTCATGGGATATGATATTTTGCTTTATGACCTTGTGTAAGATGTATTTTTTATTTAATTATGTGATGGGTGGGACCTATATCTCCCTCTAATGAATTGGGTAATGATTTATAGATAATGAGATAATGATGAGAATCAAGTTGAAGGACATGCTATGATATGAGAAGATGGGGAAACCTCAACCCTTATAAAGAAAAGACTATGGCTGGGGATTGGGGTGTGTCCCACCCAAAAGGTGTAGTCACCACAAAGATGGAAGATGGGGAAACCCAATCCATTATGTTAAGATAGGGAAACCTGATCACTTATAAAGAAATAACTATGGCTTGGGGCAGTGGTGTGTCCCACCCAGTAGGTGAAGTTCCATGAATGGCTTTGATACATTATAACTATGCATCTTGACTTATAGGGAATGGTATCAGATATTTATATATGACACAATTTCATGTCTAATTATTATGATATAATTTCATGGATTATGTTCTTTATTTCCTTATGACTCATGTATTATAAACTACCAATATTTCTTTCATGATTCACGTTTATGATCATTGATATACTAGGTATGATCTTCTAATGTTTTGATCATTTTCTCATTCCCCATATGTTCGTGTTTCTACTTACATGTCTCCATAGTTAACTCTTATAGAGAATTTGATCTCAACACTTTTTATGTTTCATTCCCCATGATATAAAGATATTTTGTAAGTTTTATGTGTCTAAGAAGGGTGATAGTAGTGAAAAAAATTGTTGTAGATAATGTATCTCTTTTATGTACTGGTGTTTATGTTTCCTTATTTAAAAATGAACATGACCAATTACTGTATTTGGGTGTCTGTACATATATTGTTTTAAGTATTTAGAAAATGTTATGAAATTACATTATATTAAAAGTGATGGTTTCTATTATCCATGTTTTTTTTCTAATCATTTATATTTTCAGCAGAGTTTTCTCCATTATCCAATTCATCTCTCAATTTCAAAAATTTATCCTAGCTATTTGTTTTGGGGTGGTATAGAGTCGATGTTTTTTGTTTCACCCCATACTTCCAAAGGAGGTAATACAAATTAATAATTAAAAAGTATTACCCTTGTTAACTTGTAATATCCTTTGATATTCATAACTTAAAAAATCCATTCTCTTAAAAATTCCACAAAAATTGAGAACCATCAGTCTTGGTGGTCTTATCCTCCACCCATTCTCCAACGTAATTAAAAAAGGATATATAAGAAACCAAATGATTTCAGAAAACAAACCATAAAATAATTTCCCCACAACTAAAAAATATTTCAAAATAAAATGGGTTTTTGAGGCATCTCATGTTTCTTAGAAATATTACTAGTTTGGTGGAAGAAATAACATGACATGGAACACATATGGGAATAATGGTAAAAAATAGGAAAATATAAAACTAATTATAAAACCATCATAGATAACCCTTTGGGGATAAAATTTCCTTCATAATAAAGTGTATGGAATAAATATAGAAAAACTCCAACTTAGAGTTAGCGATGTATCCCCTAATTATATAGTTACTACATATATACCAAATATATGAATCATCCAATAAATTATACCTAAACTGAAATATTAATTTTTGTACATGATTATTATTTATGTTTAACAGAATTTAATTGTAAACCATGTAATTAACTAAATCATATTTCATAGGTTTTCTGCTCGAGAAAGAATGTAGATTCTCATCAGAAAAAGTGCCCAATGTGGTACTTATCAGTGGTACCATTATCTAATGAGTGAGTGATCCAACTCATGTGGTTAGACACCATTATATTTGAAACATTATTTTCCATTATCTCAATGTCCATCTAATGAAGAAATAAAACCCAATGGGTAATTATTTTTTTCATATGGTTTTGTTAATAAATATCTCAAAGCTTCATTTTCAGAGAAGAAAACCACTATAGAGCCTGAAAAATAAGAATATAATTTATCTAAGGAAAATATGATTTCAAGGAACTCTTTCACCCCATTCATGTAGTTTTATTTGGATGAATACAATGGAGATAAATCATAGAAAATCATATGGTAATTCCAATCCACCCTATGAGATAATAAATCTCCAACTAGGAAGATTGAAGTGTCAAATAGAATCATAAATGGGGTCTCCCATTATGGGGATAGAATGATCAGTGATGTGATTAGAATTTTCTTAATATCAAAATATAAATCCCCAAAATAACCAGAAAATACTATATCTAAACACATACAAACAAATATTTATCTCATAGATCAATCATAATAAAATCTCTAATGAAGCGTTGATAAAAACATTCATTCCCTAAAAACATTTATAACCTCATGCACACATGTAGGTTATAAATTTTCTGAAATAATGTAAAATTTTGATCATTCCGCCCCATAACATGACCATAAACTAAATTTTATAGGAAAATTATTTTCTATAACATGAAATGAAATTTTTTAATGTTCAAAACAAGATTTTTCTCAACGAAATAATGAGAAAACATCTCCTAATCTATAAAGATACTGATCACATGAGAAGAAAAATATAGTAAATTCATCCATTAATACCTCCACATGTGTCTCAATTTGATTATAAAAGATAATTAACATACATTAATGGAATGAACTTTGGGAATTACAAATTAAAAATAGAATCATTATATATGATAATTTACTGAATGGGAATGTGAAATTTTTCTTCACCTGGTTTGATGGTTCAACGGGGATCTCAAAATTAAAATTTAAGCTATTAATGAAATAACAGTGTGAAATATCATAAATAATCTCATTTCATTAATCACGGAATTTTAGTGGGAAATGGTCTTTTTTTGTGGATTAATTTAGCTTCCAATAATCAATACACACCCACCATCTATTTTTTACTCTATAACTAACTCTTGTTTCTCATGTTTTACAACAATCAAACCAATTTATTAGGGAAAAAATAAATTTGGATAACCCAATAAGAATTAGATATTGGATAAATGATATATTCCTCAAGAAATTTTTTCAACCACTTTCTTTATAACTTCTGAAAATGTTGCATTAATCCTCTATTGTGTTTATATCACTAGTTTAGCACCATCCACCATATAAATCCCTTGCATGAAAATAAATGGGTTGATAAATAGTATATATGATAGGTTCCACCCAATATCCTAGAATTTCTCACAAAAAATATTCAAAATTTTCAATTCTTATTCAGGAAAGACATTGTAAAAAATATTAAACGGAACTTTTTCACCACTCAACAAATAAGAGTCATTGTGATTTGGTAGTAATAGCTCCAGGTCTAATGAGGTTGACTTCTATATAGATTAAATAACTGGTGGAATAGAAATATATAGAAAATGAAAATCCTAATAGAAATTGTTTTGATAAAAATAAAATAATAATAAAAAATCCCTTAGCATAATCAATATCTATATCAAAATCATAAATTTTATACTCTAATTGGGAATAAAAAATCACATAAAAATCAAATATAAGTGAGGATTTCTCATAAAAAATAGGCTATGAAATATTCCTAGACATAAATATAGAAACAATACTAAAACATTATCTAATAATAGTGTAATCATAATTAAAGTAAATTTTACAAGATGTTTCAAAATGGGAGGTAACAAAATCAAAATGATCCTTTAAATTTTATTTCAGGGAATTTATAATATTAAATTTTAAAACATAAACTATAAATTCCTTTTAAAGTGTACCCCCATTGAAATATATGATTTTTTTAGTTTTTATGGAGATATTACCTATGATAATGGGACTATGAGACTGTTCCTTTTCATCCTCCATATTAAGCATATAGAAATCAATAGGATATATAATTTCCCTTACTCAAATAGGTAAATCTTCAAGGAAACCCATCAAATACATTATAGAAATATTATCTAATTTCACCACTACTGTTGTTAGATTCAACTCCTAAATATTTAAATAAGAAAAAATGTAGTGAGGCATTACATTTATGGAAGCACCCAAATCACATAAAGCATTAGAAAAGTGAAACTTACCTATAGTGCATGGTATAGTGAATTTACTATGGTACTTGAACTTTATTAGGATATATTAAGTTGCTTTAATGTGTTTCAAGACATTCCTTACAAGATTGATTCATTCGTTTCCACTGATATCACTTTGTTTAGAACAAATTTCATTCAAGAATTTACCCTACCTTAGGATATGTTTAATGTATTCATGAAGTGTAATGTTATTCTCAATAATCATTAATGTGTCCAACACTTATTTTTTACATTTCGTCATAATCTATATTTTTTATACCATATTTCTGAGAATGGAAGGTTGTCTAGGAATTACCTAATCAATAATTTCTTTTATTTTTCTTTCTCCTTTGATTCCACATTAACCTAATGTTATGGTGGAATCTCACAAGATGTGTTAAATCTGGGTGGACTGATATGAACACTTCTCTCAACCATTTTATTCCCACTCATTAATTTGATTTCATTAAAACTCTATTTTGGATTTAAATTTTTTTGTTAAGGAATATTTTTTGTGTAATTTCATACCAATTCATAGAGGGACCCTGTAATCATGCTTATTAACGTATTCAATTCCTTCAACTCCATACATTGGATTATTAAATAATTCAATTTATAATTAATAATTTGTTTAAAAATATTATTAATATTATAATCTACCTATTTTTCGAGTTCATTTTTTGGTTTCCTTGTTGATTCATGGGATTCAAATCTCTTTTGAGGATTTTTAAATCCATGATGATAATATAGATTATATTTGATGGTTTGTTGAAAATAGAACCTTTGTTATTTTCCCAAGACAGACCTCATGCCTAAGTTATCATTCCTCCATGGGTTCTATATAGGTGCAATAGAATTTTACTTCTTCTATAGGTTTTTTTGTTTTATCAGTAATGGTCTCTTAGGAAATACATTTGTACAATCCTATTCCTCCTATAATTAGTGGAAACATGAAATAGGGTGGTTAAGTTTAGTTTAAAGGCTATAAGGCATTAGAGGAGTGAGATATGATATATTTTGATCCAAGTTAGTATTTCTCATTGAGGTGATCAATTCATCTAACAATGTATAAATTATATTATTTTCATGATATGAATGATATACTTGTTGGGATCCTCTAATTTTTGATGTACCTTTATTTTGAAATTTGGAACTATAATACTTCATATTTTCAATAATGATAATACACCTCCTGGTGTTTTATTAACAAATGATCCTACTACTATGAAATTAACCATGATCCTCTCCATTGGATTATAAAACTAATATATGAGTATTTTAAAATTGATTTGGTCATCAAGAAATCTTGCACACAACTTCATAAATCTAATAAAATTCTTGTAAAATGACCCCTTGTGTTTTCTTGATCCCTTGTATATCATTCTAAATGAAACTGGTCCTTGATACAGGAAAAAATAAATTTAAGAGAAGGCATTTTAAATCATTCAAACATGTTACTTCCTGAGGTTGTAAATAATAAAACCAAACTTTTTCAGTTTTTTAATGTGGGAATAAGAATTATATTTCATTTATATGGCCTTAAAAAAATTACATGGCTTTAACATTCACCAGACGACATTGAATTCAATTTTATCTTTGTTGGGATCTTCAAAATAGAGTCCACTGACTTTTAAAATAATGTGAACCATACCAAATTTAAATTAAATATATGATTGAATATATGGGTATGTAATACACGTTGGTTAAAAATTATTCTCTCATGCAACCAATTCATGAATGGTTTTATGATGTTCATTATTATTACTTACAACCATAAGTTCTAGTTTTATGTTCAATTATGATGTGATTTCAATTTCAATGTTCCAATAATGGAATAATTCTCCAATTGGGTGAATATTAACACTTCTTGTAGATAGGGAATGTTTTATTTGAGACAGAAGTGTACATTGAATCTTTGATTCTAGATTAAATATATCCTTACAATGAGATCAAGTCGAAAATAAAATAAAAGTGAACATAATAAATGTGGAAGAAAATATCTTGATAATAATTTTGAATTGATTGTCCAAAGAAATAAAAATATAGAAATGGGAAAGAAAAAAGAATAAAAAGGAATAAATGAATAAAATAATAATAAAAATATAGAAATAATTGGATGAAAAAATACTAGCCACCTTAGAAATGATTCGAATTTGCAAGGAATTATAACTCTACACTAATACACTGGATAGAGGAGATTTATTAGTGGATGTTCTATTAACCAAAACTAAATATATTTGTTTTAAAAATATTAATATAGGGGTGGTTTCATAAATCCCACACTATATTTTTTTATTTCAATAATTTTTTGTGGTTTCCACTAATCCACTGAAAAATGTTTTAAAAATCCTATTTTATCTTCCTCTCCTTGTCCCTCTAGGTAACCCCACCACAACCCTTATCCTCAACCAATACTTCTGTAACCCTTAACACATAACCCCCTAACCCTCTGAACTCCCTCTCCCCAATATAGATGAAAAACACCCACCCCAACCCTTTGAACTCCCTCCTCCATCATTAGTGGTGACCCAAACCCCCCCCCCCTCCGGCCTCCCTCTTCCTGGTGATGATGTTGACCTCCCCTCTGACCTCCATCTCCCCAGTGGTTCCCTTCCATGGGGGGATGTGGGCTGGAAACCTATATGAACTTCCTCTCTAAGGCTCAGTTCCCCTCCACCTAGACTCTTAAGTATTATTTGGCTTTATTGTGGTGATTTAGAATACCACATTGTGGAAGTGGAAGATAATAGGTTGATTTTCTCTACTTCATAGCTCATTCAATTAATAAACACCAATTTAATTTATATTTAACATAGTTTTTAGATTCCTTATAAAATTATTATATGGTTTATATAAATATATTTGAAAGGGAAACCATTTTCCTCTTTATTTCATTTTAATGTGATAATTTTTTATAGAAAACAAATATTTGAAATTTATTTTTCAACTACCATGCACACCTAACATTTGATAAAATAGTAGAATGTATTTTATTACACGATTTCATGAAATTAAATGTTGTTTTGGTTCATAAATGAATTTTTAATGGAATCTCATGACCTCTAAATTTGTGCATGGATTATTAAAAACCAATATTTGGTTACCTTGAATCTGGTGACTTTATGATGATTGAGTATTTGAGTATCAAAAGGAAATTTTTTTAAGAGGTTTCTCAAAGTGTATTCCATTATTTTCACCACCCCTAAAACTTATTTTATTGTTTATAATATACATAATTGGAATCTATTTATTTGTAATGTCCTGGATGCGGGTGCCACACAACGGGTGCCCCATACCCAACTAGTCACATGACCTCAAGCACATTTCCCCAAACTTCAGATGCTACCGACTAAGAGCGAGGGCCTGGTTATGATAGTAGGATAACTATGTACTCATTTTTCAAAGTGTAGCATAGTGGAAAAATATAAAAATACAAAAAGTGGAAGCAGTAATAATAAAAAGTTTAAAGGAAAATGGTACTGAAGTTAAAGATAACCAACAGTCATATATATATGATGATGCAATATGTCCTATTTATAAGAAAGCAGTCAGAACATGATACATTACAATGAAATACAAAACAGTACAAAGTAAAAAATGAGCCCGTAAGGGGAAGAGTGTTTTAGGTTTTCTCCCCGGTGTCGTCTTCTTCTTCGCCTTGTTGGGATGACAGCTCTTCCTCAGTCTTCCTGACGTCTCGTGGTGCGGCGGCTTCTTCCACACAGAGGGTATACTCTCTCGGATTGGGGTTCATTCTTCTGCGGTGAGGGTGGTCCAGTCCCCAATGGCCTCAGGGTCGATTTCTTCAGCAGCACGAGTCGAGATCTGGCATGGCATCGGGGTGGCGGTCCTTCTATATGGCGAGGGATCTAGTTCCGGTGCGTCCGGGTTGATCTAGTACATCGTCGGGGTGTCTCTGGTGGCGAAGGGGTTTCGATCCAGTGAACTGGGGAGAGATCTGGTTTCCGATGTATAGTGGGCATGCTCTGGTGTGGCTCTAGTGTTGTGGTCCGGCCGACATGGGGTTGGTTCTGGTGTGTTGTCGGGGCGACAACCTTCTCTCTTTCCGTGTTGTGGGTTGCATTATCCTTCTTCCACGGCATGGGATCAAGACAAACTTCCTCCTATTCTTCTGCAGTGTGGAGTTGGATCCAGTCTTCTTCATCTTCTGGGTCGGGTTCCTGCATCGCGGTGAAATGGTGGAGTTTCGTCTGCTGCTTTGTGTTTCGGTAGGGGTTCCATGGTGGGTTTGTGGATGTATCTACATGCGGGTTTGAAGGTGGAATCGGGTCCTATGGTGCGAATGGTGAGGTTTGAGTTACTTTGAAGGTTTGTTGGGAAGGTTTTGTTGTTGAGTTGGTTGATTTTGAGATTTGGTGGTTTTTGGTTAGTTTGGTGATCTGGTTGAGCCGCAGGCTATTGGAATGGAGGTTCTTCTGGGCTCGACCACATGAAACTCCAATGATGTTTCAAAGCTAGCAGTCTTTCTTTGTAGAGATGTATGGATTTGGATGTTGAGATGGTATGGAGTTAGCCATCGGATCGGTATTGTGCTTGACACATGACACTTTTATACCATTTATCCTTGCTTCGGTGGATTTCTTTTTCATGTTCACATGCTAGGGAGGAGTGCTACATGTTGTCAATTTCTCTTTCTCCTGACTTTTAGGTTGTGAAATGCCTTAAGTCTTGAAGTATGTTTGGGTTTCCCCCTTCATCCCTTAAAAGGGGGTTCTTTCTTTTAATAAATTAAAAAATTTTAAGGCCCTCGGTCCGTTGGATGGAGTACAATGTACCAAGTACAACAAATAAAACTAAAGCAGTGCAACATGAACTCAACAGCATTGCAAGCCTAATCTTGTCCCCAAGCTCTCCTACTCCTCTACATTAGTCTTGTACATGTATAGGGACCCTTGAAATTTTCGACACCTGTAGAAAATATAATCTATTTGGGCCCAATACATAACCCAAATAGGGTGTGAGATATAAATCCCAGTAGGAAACCACCAAAGGCTCGTGCCCAACTGTCAATGAAAATGTTCAACAACAGTGTGCAATAATAAAATTTAGTAACTAGGCAGTACTCAAAAGTTACTATCTCTACTAGTTACATTAAAATTTTAATAATTATTTATCAATTCCAAGATTTTTCTTTATCTTGGCAGGTACAACATAAGAAATCACCACATTGAATATTCAAAGTACACGTTGTACTCATACATGAAAATCCATACCCTCAGGAAATGAAAATCGAAACCTACAGGTGAATGCCCACAGGCAAAACTAATATCACCCTCAGGCATACAAGATATCTCCCTTAGGAACAAAAGCTACTGCCCACAGGCATGAAAAGAGTTTCCCTCAGGCTAAACGAAACACTGCCCTCAGGCTAAACAAAACACTTCCCTCAGGCTATGAAAAACACTACCCTTGGGCTAAGAAAGTAACCAGGCCGAGCCCAACGCATAAGAAAGTAATAAATAGGTTTCCTCTCAAGAAAACCCAAAACTTTCTATCATAACGGAATACCCACAGGTATTCTAGCCAAATGGATAAAGAAGGGAAACACACCCATGGGGTGGCCCTGGATCCAATCAACGATCCCAAACAACATTTTATATTGATCATTAGATTATCTATGTAATTTTAGATATCTTATCAGCTAATCCCTCATCTATATGTAACCCCAAATATGGGCGCATAGCACAACAGTACACAAAAATAACTCAATAGTTAGAAATTAACACCAGACCACCTACCTCGATCTCCTCTAATCGATATACGTGAATGATGCCTCCCGAATCAACCGAGAACGACATAGATCTTGGATAAAAATTCACCCACTCAAACTCAAATAACTTCCCCTTGGGAAAGAATTGCAAGGAGAGACACAAGGAGATAAAAGAACTCACCAACACAGTTCAAACTAGATTGACGATGAAGGAATCAGGGTCCGGGTGTGCAGTCGGGAGTTCTTCCAAGATCTTTCCTCCTCTCCCGTGGCTCTCAGGCATTCTAAGATTCCTATATCGAAAGAGGAGGCTACTGCCTATTTTTAATAAAAAAAACTACACGGCGTGTACTCTCGTGTACACGGCCTGTACTTTCGATTTTTTAACTGTTCCTCTGGCAGCCACTTTACACTACCTCATTGTTCATCTGTCGACTTGATTACACGACGTGTAGTTATAAGTACATTGTGTGTACTGTCGTTCCACTGGTGGATACTCCCATGGCCTTACTATTCACATGCCAACTGATTACATGGCATGTATATACTAAGTACACAGTGTGTAGTCAGTTTTTACACCCTTCATCACCAACAGGCCTACACGCCCTGTATTCTCATCCCACACGGCCAAAGTACAGAGTGTGTTACATGGCGTGTACCCATAAAATTTGGTATTTTTCCTGATTTTCCTTATTTTCTTGAAAACTCTTAAGGAATATGGAATAGAAGAAACCCATACCTCAAGAATAAGAACCATGTTCTTAAAACATCCCCCCTTAAAAAAATTCATCCCCGAATTTCCCTTCCAAAGTTGGTGAAGATAAATCTGAGAACTACTATAGCCATTGAGCATGTACGTCAGTCTCCCGCTCCAAGGTTTTGTCACGTACTCGGCCATGCTTCAATAGCACCTGTAAGAGAGGAACTGACCGACCTCAAAGAACCTTCGTGATCCTATCAACAACATGAATAAGATGCTCCTAAAAGGATGCATCGACTTGATGTTTAACCTCCTTGGGATGAAAAATGCGAGATGGGTCTGAGTGATAATGGAACAACTGAGATATATGGAAGACATCATGCATAGCCCGGTATCACTGTGGTAACAGCAACCGACAGGCAACCAGTCCGACTCTCTCCAGAATCTCAAATGGTCTCACATACCTCAGTGAAAGTTTACACTGTATCCTTATCCACCTATGTCCCATCCTTGGTGAAACACACAAGAAGACCTGATCCCAGACCACAAACTCCAAGGGTCATCTGCGGAGATTAGCATAATATTTCTGACGAGACTGTGCAGTAGCCATCTGCTTCTGTATCAACTGGACCTGCTCTGAAGTCTCCTTCACAAGACATGTTCCTAGTAAAGCTGCCTCATCTGCCTCTATCCAGCATAAGGGTGATCCTCATGGCCTACCATATAAAGCCTCATAAGGATCCATTTCTACAGTTGCATGAAAAATATTTTTGTAGGAAAACATGACCAGGGGTATGTGCTTCTCCCATGATCCCCCAAAGACTAGGACACATGCATGAAATATTCCCTCTAGCACCTGTATCGTACGCTCTGACTGGCCATCAGTTTGATGGTGGTAAGTTGTGCTCAGAAGCACCTGTGTACCTAGTTCCCTCTGAAAACCCTACCAGAAAAGAGACTTAAAACGGGTGTCCCTATCTAAAATGATAGAATGAGGGACCCCATGAAGATGCACTACCTCTCGGATATACAACTTCCCGATCTCATCAACAGCGATGGTCTCCTTGATCGGCAAAAAGTATTCGACCTTCGTAAGTCTGTCTACAATAACCCACACAACATCATTTCCTTGAGGTGACCTCAGAAACACGGTCACGAAGTCCATCACAACATCATCCCATTTCCACTACGGAAGGCGTAAATACTGTAACAGTTCGGTTGGACTGTGATGCTATGACTTTACCTACTGACAGGTGGAACATCTCTCTACAAAACCATCTACCTCTCTTTTCATACCAGGACACCAATACTAACATCTCAAGTCAAGGTACATTTTCGAAACTCCAGGATGCACTGTCCAAGATGAATCATGAAATTCCTGCATCAACTCCCCACATATATCACATGTAACCCACAATTGACCATGGATATGAATTACCTCATCATCACCTATCGTCCTACAAGGAGGAGGGTCCCCACTTGCCACCGAATCCTATAGAACTAGGACTTCTGAATCCGATAAATGTCACATCCTTACTCAATACTAGAGGGTAGAAGTCACAGCTGAGGCTAAAAGATAGGCTCGTCCATGACTATTTTGAACCTCCAGATGCATCTTAGATAACAAAGCCTTAAGCTGCCACTCACCACTGGTCTCATTCACTGCCTATATCTGAGTCCTCTTACTCAGTGCATCAGCTACTGAATTACCCTTACTAGGTGTATAGGAAATCTCAAAGTTGAAAGATTGAAGGTATTCAACCCACCTTCAATGTCTCAAATTTAGGTCACATTGGGTAATGATTTTTTAAGCCTTTTGTAGTCCGTAAATACCACAAAATGTTCTCCCAAGAGATAATTTCTCCAAAACCATAACACATGAAAAACTGCAGCCAACTCGAGATCATGCGTAGGGTACTTCCACCCATGTGGCCTCAACTTCCGAGACCCATACACAACTAATAAATCACTGTGCATCAAAACTGGTCCCATCCCAATACATGTTTCATCGCTAATAAACTGTATAGCTCTTCCCATACTCTGGAAGTTTCAGGAATGGTGTTGATTTCAACCTTCCCTTCAGCTTCTGGAAGGCTGTCTCGCATGATTCTAACCAAACGAACTTCATACCCTTCTTAGCCAAACCTATCACTGAGACTGCTAAGTGCGAGAAGTTGTGTATAAAGATCCTTTAGTAACCATCCATCCCCAAGAAACTACTTATTTAAAACACATTCTTAGCCTTCTCCTAGGAAACTACTGATCTCAGTTTATCTGGGTCTACTGAAACTCTTGCCTCTAATATACTATTACCCATGAAGTGAATCTGGTCCATCAAAAAGTGGCACTTTGAGAGAATTGCATATAACTGTTTCTCTTTCAGTGTACTCAGTACAATCTTATGACGGGTGGCATGGTCATATAGAGTGTGAGAGTACACCAATATATCATCCACAAAGACTACCACAAAAAAATCTAGATAAGGGATGACCACACGATTCATCAAAGCCATGAAAAATGATGGCATATTCGTGAGTCCGAATGGAAAGAACAAGTACTTATATAGACCTTATCTGCTCCAAAAGGTTGTAAGTAATATGTCCGATGGTCTAACACGCAAGTAATGATATCTAAATATCAAGTCAATCTTTGAGAACAATTGTTCTCCTACATGTTGATAAAACATATCATCAATCCTCGGTAAGGGATATCGGTTCTTAACCGTCAACTGGTACCATTTCCGATAATCCATGCAGAGTCTGAGGGTACCGTTCTCCTTCTGCACAAACAGGACAGGAGAACCCCAAGGAGAAGTACTGGGTCGGATGAAACCCATTACCTGCAACTCCTCTAACTTCTCTTGAGCTCCTGTAATTATGGAATAGCCATCCTATAAGAAGGAATGGACACCGGTGCCACTCCTGGAACAAGCTCAGTAGATAAATCCACCTCTCGCCTAAGTGGTAGACCTGGAAAGTCATCCAGGAAGACATCCCTAAAATGATCAACTACTGGAGGGAAATCCTTCTAACAAGTTCCCTGGTCATCCAGATATAAACTCGCAATCTGGGCTGTCACTCATTCTCACCCACATTGGTCGAGGCCATCTTTTCTCGTCTGAACATCCTATTTGACCTTGTATAGAAACTCTCCGCTCTCTGGTGATGTGAAACTCACCCTGAAACGATAGAAATCCACAAAGACTCAAAGGGTAACCAAACAGTCTATACTGAGAATGAAATCAAAGGATGTCATCTCTAAGACATAGACGTCACATAGGAAGTGACACCCACCAACCTGAAGGGGGAACTCCTTACTCTAATGCTCACCTATCATTCTAATTCCCAATGGAGTGTCTAGAATCATGATATCAGAAGAAGAAGAAATGCAGAGCCCAAGTCTCTCCACAACGACTACATATATAAAGCTATGTGCAGCACCAGTATCAAAAATTACCATAGATAATACAGAAGCAACTAGAATAGTACCTCTAACAGTGGAAGGTCTGGGATCCTTCTCCTATTGGGTCTTCTACACTGCATATGCCTGGCCAGAATCGTAGCCCTATGACAGAGCCTGGCTACCTAGAGCTGACCCGCCCTACTATCTCTGAGATTTTGGTATTTGGATACCACGACCACGACCACCAGCTCGACCGGTATGTCCTGAAGTATTCCAATTCCCTGACTGGTAAGAAGCTGATGGCCCTACTCCCACATACAAAGTCTGTACAGAACTCTTCTCACTAGTCACTGGTGGAAATGCCCTACAAAAACGCTAGAGATATACCACCTTTCCACAAGCTCGACACTCCATTGGGTCACATGGACACTAAGGTATCTTGTGCCCCTCTTTACCACACTGGCAGCACATGACCTAGACACCTGAAGAATTCTTCTAGCTAGTACTTCCACTTTGAGAGAAATGCATCTACCTCTCCCTCTTACTTGAAGAAACAGTACCAGAAACTGGGGTTGATCCACCCTGGCCTGCACTACTATCTTCTCACATGTTTCGATCATTAATCAATGTCTGTTTCACAATAGCATGCATTGTAGGCAACCTAAAAACATTCACGAGTGCTCAGATGTCATATCTAAGACCATCCCCAGTGCATATAGCTCTCAACATCTCATCACCCACTAGAAAAGGTGGAAAATGTTGTAGCTCGATGAAGCGGGCAGAATAATCCATCACCGACATGGTTCCCTACTGCAGATTCATGAACTCTCAAGCTCAATCTTCCCTTAGCATCTCTGGAAAGAAAAATTCATAGAAAACTTCTTGAAAAAATAATCATGGCATGTCATGGTGATTCTCAGTCTAGGTGGTAACATACTACCATCTCTTGGCAGAAGTACGCTGCATTTAAGTAGCGAGTTTGACCCTCCTCCCTAGAGGCGTCTCAAGATTCTCAAAGATAGTATGCATTGAATACAGCCATGAGTCTAAAGCCGGTGGTCTACCATCCCTTGAAAATTTAGGGGAGGTTGCTGCTGGAATATACATGTCAGCTTGGCCATAGGTGTGGCAACCTTTGGTTCTCCCTGCAAGGTCTGCATGAACCGCATGATGCCTTCACAGAACTGTGCATATGTTCCTACGTCCGGTATAACGACTGGCGCCGCATCTGGCACTATTGGAGGATCCATTGGTAGACCATGTCCTACCATGTATGGAGTATAATCATTGTCACTCTCTTGGAAAGAAACTGGTGTTTGTCTCAGTGGCATGACTCTACAAGATCAAACACATGCCTTAGTTTAAGATAATAAAAGACTAAGAACTGAAGGCATAAGAAGGGAACAATAGAATGAAAACATTCTTGTTTTTCAAAACAAGACTGCATGGCATGTATAATAAGTACACGACATATTCCCTTAAGTCTTTTACATGGATGTGTACTCTGCCAGCACTGGTCGTGTGACACCCCAAACACACGGCATGTTGTCCTTTACACACGACATGTGCTTGAATTTTCTTCCCTTTCCTAAGTACTTCTACACAGCTATGCCACATATATATCGTTAGAACGAGACTACACATCATGTATATTTCCTACACGTCATGTACAAGACATTCTTCACAAACACGTGTTGTTCGTTACACGGCCAGATTCCCAGATTACACTACACGACGTGTTTGAAAGTTACATGACATGTTTAAGAGAAAATTTCTCTATCCATGTTGTTAGTAAAATGGGAGGACACAGGGTCAACATGAAACGACGTGTACAATCAGTAAATGGCATGTTCCCTCTTGAGTTTCTCCCCCCCCCGTTTTTCTACCTACACGGCCTGTGACATGGTTAGAAACCACACGGCGTGTACTTAAAAAAATTCATTTATTCTTGAACAGTTGAGTACATGTTGTGTGTTTATAGAACCAGAAACCATGTTGTCTGGATTTCCAGACAACACACCTCAAAAACACCTTTGGATCCCCTTTTTCTTTAATTTCAATCGTCAGTATGCCCAATTTCGATCCGTGGGGGTCCATACTCCCCAAAAAGCAATGTTTAACACCCGACCTTTCTCTTTATAGTAAAAAATGCAACAAAAATCTGGATCATTAACCACTAAATTCTTGTCCAAGAGAGCCTATAAATCCCAAAAACCAAAGTTTAGCATTTATAAACCCATCCACAACATGTACTAATACCCTTTCTATAGTAGATGTAAATAAAAAGGTAACTATCAACACATCATGCATTATATTGCACATCATCTATCACAATAACATGCAATTTATAATTCTCCGACATGGTATGGAAACTCTGCTTGGAATGTTATTCTAACATGTGCCTAAATGATGAATGATATGGAATACCCTCATCTCAGAAGGTTGCGACTAAATAGAACCCAGTATAAAAATATAAATAGCACACCACAAGTGTATCACCCAATGGTGAAAATTAGATCAACTATAAAGTAAAAAATCAATACAATTACAACACGAGGTAAATTGGATTTTCCCTGTACACATGTTAGATACTCTCATGCATATCTTATTACCAAGTACCTATTCTATTATATCGCAGGATATAAGCTCCAAAAAGTATGTCAAGAAGAAAAGAAATACCTCTGATACCACTTTGTAACGTCCCAGATCTGGGTGCCACACAATGGGTGCCCTGGACCCAGTTGGTCACATGACATCAAGCACATTTATCGAAATGCTAGAGGCTAAAGACTAGCAGCGAGGGCCTGGGTCTGATAGTGGGGAAAATATGTCTTCATTTGTCAAAGTGTAGCACAGCGGAAAAATATAAACATACCAAAAGAGGAAGTAGTAACAATATAAAGCTGAAAGGATAATAGTATTGAAGCTAAAGATAACCAACAATCATATATATATGATGATGAAATATGTCCTATTTCTAAGAAAGCAGTCAAAATAGGATACACTAAAATGAAATACATTACAGTACAAAGTACAAAGTATAGTAAATAAAACTAAAGCAGTGGAATAAGAACTCAGTAGCATCGTAAGCCTAAGCTTGGTCCCATGATCTCCTACTCTTCTACAACAATCATGTACCTGTATAGTGACCACTGACCTTATCGACACCGTCAGAAATATAATCAGTTTTGGACCAAGAGAGGACCCAAATAGGGTGTGAGAAATAAATCCCAGTATGAAACCACCAAAGGCTTGTGCCCAACTATTTGTGAAAATGTGCAACAGTAGTGTGCAATAATAAAATGAAATAACTACTCAGTACTCAAAATAAAACATCTCTACCAGTTATATTTCCATTTTAATTTTTATTTATCAATTATAAGCTTGTGATTCATCTTGGAATGTACAACATAAAAATACACCACAGTGAATATTCAAAGTAAACATTGTACGCAAACATGAAGATATTTACCCTCAGGCAATCAGAATCGAAACCCGAAGGTGACTACCCACATGTAAAATGAATATCGCCCTCATGCATATGAGATTTCTCCCTCAGGAACAGAAGCTACTGCCCATATGTAGGAGAAGAGTTTCCCTCAGGCTAAATGAAACACTGCCCTCAAGGGAAATGCATGAATGGGGTGGCCCTGGATCCAAGAAATGATCCCAAACAACAGTTTATATTTACCATTAGATTATCTATGCAATTATCGATATCTTATTATCTAAGGCCTTATCTATAAGATACCCCAAACATGGGCGCATAGCCTAATGGTACGCAAAAAACAACTAAAAATTTGTAAATTAACACCAGACCACCTACCTCGATCTCCTCTGATTGATATACGTGAACGATGCCTCCTGAATCAACCGAGAATGATGTAGATCTAGGTTAAATGTTCACCAGTTCAAACTAAGATAACTACCCCTTAGGAATGAATTGGAAGGAGAGACACAATGAGAGAGAGAAACTCTCTCGCGAGGTTTAAACAAGATCGACGACGAAAGAATTGGGGTCCCGGTGTGCGGTCAGGAGCTCATCCAAGATCAAGCCTCCTCTCCCGTGGTTCTCAGGCATTCTAAGCTTCCTCTATCAAAAGAGGAGGAAACTTCCAGTTTTTTTTCAAAAAAAACACAACTAATCGGCATGTAATCTCAAGTAAATGATGTGTAATTTCCATTTTTAACTATTCCTCTAGCGGCCACTTTCCACCACCTCACTGTTCATCTGTCGACTTGATTACATGGCATGTAGTTCTAAGTAACAAGCGTGTACCCGTTATGTTGGCTGCTACTCCCACTACCTTACTATTCACATGCCATCTGATTACACGGCGTGTATATACTCAGTACATGGTGTGTAATCAGTATTTACACCCTTCATCGCTGACATTCCTATAAGCCATGTATTCTCTTCCCACACATCCAAAGAATATAGCATGTAGAAAAGTACACGGCATGTACCCATATAATTTGGGATTTTCCCCCATTTTTTTTATTTTCTAAAAAACACTTAAGGAAAAGAGAAAATAAGAAACCCATGCCTTAAGAATAAGAACCAGGTTCTTACATTATTTCTCTTAATTTTTTTCAAAATAATTGTAGGAATAATGAAAATTTGATATACCACTATAATTTAAAGATAATTTTACACCTTGAGGGTTATTTGCCTTCGTTTTCATCATTTCACTAATTAATCTACTCCATGAAATTGATTAACTCCATTAATTTATTCTTTAATCATTTTTCATCAACAATTAATTCTTAATCCTCATATTGCAGTTGATATATTATTCCCTTATTTAATAACATTCTCTCAAGTAGAATATTCATTGTTCAAAATTGTATAATAGGAAATTCTAATTATGAAAACACCAATCTAATAGATTAAAATAGGAAAACATAAATGGGGTGAAAAAAGACATATATTAATCTCACATACATTCACTAGATATCTTGTAACAGTTCCAAAATCATGACTAATCTTCAAGAATAATTACTTATTACATTGGAGAAATTTTAAAATTTTAAATATTTTTCTTTCAAATAATTAAGTAATAAGGTGTAGCATGTTTCTATTAAATTATTCCCATACCTTGGTTGTTTTCCATGAAATTTAGGTGCACATGTAAAATCAAATTAAATGTTAGAAAGATATATAAGAATTTATAACAACCTAAAACATTAGTATTTATCATTTTTTCCATCTAATATTGTGTTATAAAAAAAGTATAATCTGAATTTTAATTGTTAAAGGGGTTCTCTTGGTCTTAGTTATAAAATGGGAAATATTTTGGGCATTGACCAATGTAGCTAATTGTGAAGTGGAATGAACCCTCCTTAGTTTTAGCACTATTGTAGAATACACCATTCTCTTTTTCTACAATAAAAATAATACAATATATATATAATATCAAAAAATGATGCATCATTGTCATGTTAAATATAGAGGTTGTTCTCCAAACTCCCATTATTAAGTATTAATTGATTTAAGAATGTATCTAACTTCAAATACCACTCTCTTGAGTCTAATTATAACTCATATATAATATGATTTATTTTTGATTATACATGTTTGATTAAACATTTATGAATTAGTATTTGACTGTATCCTGAAAATACATTCCACTACATATAGATAAAATATGGATTAATTTACCTCGAAACACACCTTGATATGGAAGGGTATGGAAGGGTATGGGAATAATTTTTAGATTATGAAATTGCAAACTGATCAATGGATGGTAGAATAAAATGTAGGTGTCCTGATTACAAATTCATGGGTTGGTTGAATAGAAATGAATAAATGAGAATTTCACAATGATATAGTTTCTCGTTTGATATCTATTTCATATTTTGCACGGGGAATCAATTTTTATAGAATGCCTTTAAAAATATGATACTTTCAATGAAATACATAGTGATCCAGCATAGGGGAATTTAGTTTGAAATGTTTTAAATGAAGAATTTTTTTTGTAGAATAAAATGTCAACAATTTTAATAAATCTACAAAACCTTTGGTTATTCCAAAGAAGGTTAACCTTTCTCAAAACATAAATGGCCAAAAAATTATTTTTATGAATTAGTTGAATACAAAATGAGAGAAATGTATAAATTTTGTGCCAGTTTTAGAAGTTGTATTCTCTACTTATGTTGTATCATATCAACTGACACTATAGAAATATTGAAAAATAAATATCCATGATTTTAGAGTTTCTTCCTAATGAATTTAGTTAAACAAATATCCCTATATCATTTATGGGATGAATAAAGTCATCAACAAACTTGGACCTGATTATAAAAATATCCATGCATTCCCAATTGTTTTCATTCTTCAATAGGGATAAGAGTCTAAAAAAGATTAATTCACCAGATGTAACGTAATAATATGTAATTCAATGAATAATAGTGAGAGTATAATTCAATGAAACCCTCTAAAGAAGCATAATAACAAAACTCCTACAAAGGCATTGCTTTAATTTCCTCTGAAACCATGATTGAAAAGAAATTTCATGTTTTCTAAGACTACAGATCATAGGTTGTGGCATGATCATGATTGATATTATTTCTTTATGAGACATAAAAAATACTCAACATCATGAATGATTTTGGATTCAATATATCCATATTTTTCTTCGGATCTAAGGAATATAGGTTTGGGATTGGCTTTTAATGGTTTTATACTTTTTGGTACTTTTATGTAATAATTATAGCATTGGTTTTGTTGCTTTGATCCCCTAAAATATACCTCCATAATGTGAATGAAGAATACTTATATCATTATTTCTATGATTATTCCTTGAATTAAAATTCTTATAAATTACATTGATGTATTCCTTCAACCTCTAATTAATGAATTAATATAACTATAAGATGATGGTGTAGAAAAATATGATGATTCAAAGAGAAAACTATTAAACATGAATCATTATATAATGTTAACAATTAGAACCTTTCCTAGAATAAAAAATTTATCTAGTTGGAATTTTCATAATGGTTTGGCCTGTCCAGTGTTTAATATTTATTTTGAACCTCCACAATTACCTCATAGAATAAAATGGTGTTTTATGTGTCATCGTTGATTTATTGAAGCTTCTCATAAATTTAGTTTTATCAAGACATGATTAAATTGATAAATTGAAATGATAAATTCAATAAATGTGTTATCTGGTTTAGAAATTGTGCAACAATTAATTAATCTCAGGGAAGAATTTGGAAAATTTAATTAGTTTAAAGAAGGGGGAAAGGGTATAAGGTATTGTATATGAAGAAGTTGGATGAAAACAATAGAAGAAAACGATTATATTATTCATAAGAATTTATGATGAGTTTAATTTTATATGTTATAATCTTGATGTAATGCATATTAAGAAGAACATTTATGATAGTTTTACTTTCACAGTTCTTAATAAGAATGGTAAATTGAAGGATCTCCATAATGATAATAAGGATTTAGAGAAAACGAATATAAATCATGGTTTATAGGAAAATGTGAACGGAAAGTATCCTTAAACTATTTTTATAATGAAAAATCATGAGAAATATGCATTCCTTCAAGATTTAATGAATTTAAAAGTGTCGGATTGATATTCAAGTGACATATAAAGGTGCATTGACATAACATACAGAATGTAACATGGATTGAAAATTCATGAATCATATATGTTGATAGAGAAGATTATTCAATTGTATTTTCATAATATATTACATGAAAATCTAACTATTGTTCAAGTTGAGTTGAGTACCTTTTTCAAAGAGCCCAATGGAAAAAACATTAAATCCAACTGAGATTGATAAATTTTATGAAAGAATAGTTTTTACACTATGTCATTTGGACATGTTATTTATCCCTTCATTATTCAAAGTCACAATTGATTTTACTATTCATTTAGTTGAATAAGATAAACTTTGTCGACCAGTACACTATCTATGAATGTATAAAATTGGTATTTACATTGATATTTTTTTATTTTCATTGCATAATTCAGTTTTATCAAATTGTTGCATAATTTTTTGTAATATGTTAATTTTTTTCATCTGGTTCGTAATTCATTTGAAATAATAAGTGAGGAATAAAGCTGAATTAGAAGGCTCTATTGTTGATTGATACATAGTTTAAGAGTTCATAACCTTTTTTCTAGGTTTTTTATGGGATTGTGACAAGATTCAATTGTGATGGACTTGCTAACAACATCTCCACTAGTTCTAGTTCTGAAAATTAGTCATCATTATTTCCATCTATAGGAAGAACAAATTGAAATGGGTAAAATTTTATACTGAATTAATTGGATTTGGTACAAATACATAAATATTTACTACTCAGTAGTGTTATTAAAGATCCATTTATTGATTAATTATTACTGAAAACCAAGAGGCGGCTAAGGGGTTGAGCTCGAAATAAGTTGGAATTAACAAAATATCTTATTTAAGTGCATGTCGAGTGGTTCTCCCATCATATATGTATATAATCATATTAATATTACTAACATGTAATTATTTTTTATATGTTAAAAGTTACAATATATATATATATATTTATATATATATTCTATATAATTAATGTTGACAATCAAGCTAAACTGTCAAATGATTTGACGTTGTTGTCTTGATATCCTCTATAAGAGGCTATGATATTTCATGCCTACAATATCCATGTCTTTAGAATTCATATAAATTATGATGAATAATATGTGATAACTACAAATAGTGGTCTATATATAATTTCAAAGGTTTTATACTACTGGAAGCTGATAGATATAATCGAAGTAAACTATCATGGAATGTTTTTTATTATTAAAACGAAAGTGGATCAAAATAAATAGGGTTATAATGGAAGATTTGTAAAATTTTACTTCTATTAACTTCTCCCAATTGAGGGATAATAGTGAGCATGCAGATCATGACCCACTTATCTTGGATTCACTTGATAAGACGGTTTATTATGTGGATGATAAAATACCTAAAGGTTGGAGTTTTATGGTACACGTAAATTAAAGTGACATATATGATATGGGAAATTAATATCAAGTAGAGATTTGTGATAGGGAACCTCATAAACAACAAAATATTGATTAGTTATTACCTAAAAATATTAAAATAATAGATCTTGTAAAAGAGGGTAAAAATGAAGGATGTGTCACAATAGAGGTTGATAACAGTGAAGGTAATGAATACAACGAAAATTGAATATATTAATTGGTAATTAAATTATATTACAATTCTAATTGATAAGTGTTTCATAAATATATACATGGTTATAGTTTTTATTTTTTGAATGATATTAGATTTTTAATATTTATATATCCAATATACCTTAACCATTTGATACGTAGGATTTCCGGAAAAAAAATTCAGGATTCTAGCTGATTGATATATCGAAGCACGCCACCACTACCTTCATCTTCTGTTGATTGGAGGAATATTCCTACACCTTAAAATAATTATGTCATTGATACTCTAGTAATGATAATATTAATTTTTTTTATGACTTGATAAAAAATTTAAATGACATGAGTAAATTTTTTATTATACTTATAAATTGTTATGTTTTTTAATTCTAGACATTTTGTCATTTTGACATCCGTGAATCTGTTTCATGCCCATGGAATTGGTGAAGATCACATAAAACATCCATAAAAAATAAAACGTCACTTTTTAAATAAGACATGCATTTCCAGTTATAAAAACCACATCTTGTTGTGGATTGACATGTGGTTGATTCCTATAACTCCGAAATAATTTATTGATAGTAATCCATAAGTTTATAAATAATCCAGGATTATTTTCTCTTTTTTCACTCAATAAACACTTATGAATGGTATAGAAGCCTTTAAAAAATAATAGGGGATCAAAACTAAGAAAACAATGTTGTATTATCCTCAAATATATGGACAAAAACCACATATTTATTTGTCAAATATAGGAAATGATGACACATAATTCCGAAATATGGTTTTCCCATTATGGAAATAAATGTGTATTTAGTGATTTAAAATAGAAAAATGTATGTGTAATGGTAAAATTCATAAACAAAATTAAAATTACTATAAATTTGGGGAAAATTAAAATAGATTTAATTTTCAATTGTTGGAATTGGTGTCCCATCATTATGAATGAATTTTTTTTATTATGGCTATAAATGTGTTTTTAGTGATTAAAACCCTAAACCATTGATGAAGTTGTCAAAACCAAGAAACTATGTTGTATCTTATATGAATAAAGGTACAATAAAAAATTTATTTTATTTTATGGGTACACATAGATAACCCCATAATATGATGTGTGGTGTGATCATGATTACTTGGTAAACACTTATGAATGGTAAAAACCATGAAAAGCACGTGTTGGGGTCAAATTAAAGGAAACAATGCTGGACTTTCATGAAACTAGGGTATAATGACTGTATATTTAATTTATAAATATAGGAACTGTCGACACTTCATTCTGAATGATGGTTTGGCCATTATTGCCATAAATGCATTTTTATTGTTTTAAAACACTAAAGCATACATCGAACTATCAAAATAAGTAAAACTATGTCATTTTGTCTTAAAATCAAGGGACAATGACCATAGATTTTATAACACACCATGCATCAATGGTGCACTTCTCTTTGAATAATACAATAGCTTGTGTAGTATGCAACTTCGAGTTCTAACACACCACAACCAATCAAACTAGCGATTATGAATGGAAATACCCACATTTTTAAATTTTATAAAAATTTTCATTCAAAATGGACTTCATTTTTTTATTTGGAATATCAAAATTTTCTTAGGGTGATTTTTTTGTATTTTTTTAAAAACACTCAATTTTTGATGAATAATGAAAAACACTACTTTGTTGTTTAATACTGAATTTTTATTGAAATAATTATTTATTTTGTTTAAATTTATTTTAGGTAAAAATAGAAACATAATAACTATATAAGTTCAATGTAATTCATTGGATTCATTTTATAATAAGTTCTTATATATATAATTTTATTGAAAATTTTACCGTCTTTTACCCACATCCTAGGAGCATTTGCAAATTTGCATAAAACATATTTTTACCACATCTGTGAGTAGAATTTCAAAAATCCAAGAGACACAATTGACATTAGTAATTAAAATTTGGTTCAATAAGATTAAATATTTTTTTGGTGAATAGTAACTTTTGACTTTTATTTCCAATGGTTAAAAGTAAATAGGGTAATTAAAGGTCAAAATGATATTATAATTACCTTAACACATGTTTTTTTCTATAGGATAACTGTATTTCAACCAAAATCTACCTTATGAAGAAAATACGATCCTCTTTGGTCCACTTGGATTATATTAGGACATTTATTATTATTTAATTTAAAGAAGATTTAAAAGTGTTAAATTCATGTTTTCATAACTAAAACATTTTTAATATATGGTAATGAATAAGATAAATTAGACTAGAAATATTAATTATAAAGCTATGGAGATTTAATACATAATTATATTTTATTTATAATTTTTAGACAATAAATAATTAAATTTATTTATGGCACAATGATGATGAAGTAATTACCTTATTAATGAAAGATTAAAATAATTGATATTATAAATATCTGAATATATTTAATTTGAGACTTTTGGTGAATTCCACTAATTTTTTAGGTTACTATGACATTTTAGTGTTGATTAAATGAATTTTTTTCGAAGTAATCGTTTTATTATGACTTTAACAAAAACAAAATACCAAATAGTGTTAAAATTGACATAATAGAGTTTTTAAAACAAATATTATATTATTAATTGATATAATATTCCTAAAAATCTATGGTTAGGGAAAAGGACTTATATAAGGATATATATATATCATTAATGAACCCCTTGTGGTTCTCTTGGCCTATTATATTATGTTTATTAACCAGTTATTATAGTAGTACAAGAATACATAGTAAAAAGTTAAACTATTTAACTAAGAGTTAAATCTAAAAGATAAGCTTAATATGGTGACCCAAACCTTTCTAAAACCTATTGGTTGATATTTTTTCGACCCATACCCACCTTTAATCGAAATAAATCATTTTTGAGCCATTATAACCTGAATATTATTTTATAATAAAATAATATTTCAAACTTTTCCTAAAGTGACCCTCACCTCTCTTATAAAAGGACACTTCCCATTCTCTCAAATTCACACCTCCAATGTATTTTAGCTCAGCCAACCCCTGCCGAAATATCCTCCCAACATCCCTCACTTCGATCTATAGGCCTTAGATTGATCCAAAATCCAACATAAATAGCCCTTTTCATCAAATCAATTGGGGGAACCCTAAGAAGAGGTAAATATTTCATCACCTCTTTCAAGTTCTTTTCCTCTTCCACTTCCTCTTTATTTATTGTTTCCATTCTAAAATAATAAATCTCATATCTTATACATACATTGATGTTATTATAAAAATGGTACAACCATATTCATTATTCTATCCAACATATTAATTGAAAAGTCACCATACGTGTGTACGTATGACTTACCATCTCCACGTCATGGTGTTGTTGTTATTCAATACATTATTATTTGGATGGGTATAAAAATGATGGATAATTGATGTAAATAATAAATATAACATGTTAATGATTATTTATATATGATATACCATCTATTTAAATATGATTTTAATATCAAAATAATGATATAGTCGCTGGTTCCTACGTATGGATTATCGTCTCCACGAATGCGATGAGATTCATTTCCCCATCGTAACCATTCAAGAGTAATTTTCATTTGATGATTAGAAATAATGTTTAAATAAAATAATATCATTCTCTATATGAATCAAATACATCCTATCCATAACCAAAATGGATTTCGTAACTAAGCATATCAAATAAAACGAACTAGTTAACACCTGAAACAATGATACTACTGAAATATTATTAACAAAGCAATATTAAAAGATCATATATGATATCATATTTATATATATAATACTTTTATAATTTAGTAACAATGTTTTATCTACTATAAAAGAGGATAACATACAACTTACTAAATAAAAGTACAAGATAAGGGTTAATTTCACAATCTTTTTATTATCTGAGGTTGTTTTTACGTAAGTATCTACAGGGAAATTTTTATCATCCACAACCATGTTTTTTACAAATGTATTTCAAAACATTTTTACTATTTCTTAGACTATGGGTTAAAGTAATTTTACCCTTGTTTTTATTTTTATAAAAATATTATAAATGAATCATTCCATCATTTTCCAAACAAGGTACTTTACGACCTTTTCGTCAAAATTAAGGAAAGAATGATTTTTTAACTTATACGGAAGGTGTGGATATTTTCTTCCATTATAACACCTTTGAAGCTTCTCTTACAATATTATAAGAATATTATCAAAATAAATGTTTTATTTTATAATTACATGAGTTTTAAATGATTTCAAAATATAGAGATATATTTCTCTCAAACAGATTTGATTTAATCTATGTCAAAATCCTTTTTTGTATTCTACACTTGTTTTAAGTTATGATACAATATTCCACATTGTATTGAAGGTTTTTTGATATATTTGACTGTGGATGTGTTATTTTATACCATTCATGGTTTATGGTTAATTTAATAACATTTCATATGCTAGTTTTAGTACAAATGTTTATGTTATGTTTCAACATTTTCATGTGAGGAATGCATTCTACGTAGTAAGTGACGGGTGGAGCCTGCTATAGCTCCTCGATGCATCGGTAGGTCTCATGAGACAAACAAGTGTCTATACACAAGGCCTTGAAAAAATCGTTATTTGTAGTCTTGTCACGAGGCCCTAACTGCGTGGTTATGATATCTGCATTATGCATTCCATCATTATGAAATTGGCTATTCATATTGAATGTGATTATTAGACAAGTAGAATATCCATGTGAATAAGTAAATAACATTATTTTCATTTTTATTTTCCATATTATGATGAATTTTATGTTTATAAGTATTTTTTTAGTCTTATATAATGCCATAAATGTTTATACTTATTTATGAAAGTTTCCGCTATATTGTTATCCTTAATGAGTATCTATGATCACCCCTTTCTATGTTTTATTTTTCCTTGGATAAGAAGAAGTATATTATGACTGACCTGTAGGGATAGTCTAAGGGAAATGAGTGTTTTTAATAGAGGCAATGACATTGTTGTTTTCATTTTATAATGTAATGTAAAACTAAGGAATGTATCTTATATTTCATAGGCTACTAAACTAATCAGACTTTCAAGACTTGATCTTTTGTGATCATGAAAATGTTATGTAATAATGAATCGACTCTGGGTAACTATGGTCTGGGCATTACAATTGGTATCCGAGGAATTTTAGTACAAACCATGGAAGCTAGATTTAGAATATCTCTGATTAGAGAACATTACCGAAAGATAGACATTGAGGATTAGTATAGAAAATATAGTCTCACAATACTTCTCATCATACGAAGATATAGTCTCATGTGCTGTCAATTCAGAAAAAGAATTCTCTAAGTCTTACGACTTTAAAGAAAAGAAAGAGAAAAATAGATCTGGTGAACACTCTAGAAACGGAAATTAAAGGAATAAGGAAAAAGATGAATATCCATCATGTGGTAAATGTGGGAAAAAACACCATGGTAGTTTCCTAAAGGTAATGGGAGACTGTTACAAGTGTGGTGAAGAAGGCCACCAATATTGTGATTTCCAAAGAAATAAAGAGGATTTCAATATTGAATTCTACAATTGTAGATAAAGTAGTAATTATGCAAATGAATTCCCTAAGCACCAAGGAAACTTACCTAAGAAAAGGACAAGGTAGAAAGTCCAAGCTTATGTGATCATTACTGCTAAGGTTGAAGCTTTAAAATATGTGGTGGTAGGAAATTTAATGGTTTCCTCATGATTACCCAATGCTCTATTTGAATCTGTATCATCACATTTTTTCATATCTTCCTAGTTTACTAAGAAAATTAGATATTTCCAATTTTATTTAACTACGATGTTTTTAGTCAAACCTCCTAAGAGAAGTATGATTGCAACAATGTTTTTTCAATCAGTTCTCATTATGGAATATAAATTTTATTTATCTTCTGATCTGATCATCATAACTATGATTGAATTTGATATAATCCTTGGTATGTATTGTCTTTTAGCCAATGATGCGAAGATTTATTGCAAGAAGAAGGAGGTTACAATTTTCGATTAGGGTGAGGAAAACCTTATCTTTAGAGAAGAAATGTCACCATCTGATTATTATCTAGATCCACCCCTAGAAGCTCAACTAAATTCAATTATTGGGAAGGAAGAGAATGAAATAACTATTAGTGGGGAAAAGAATATTCAAATATAGTTTGTACCTATTGTGCAAGAATATGTTGATATGTTTCCAGAGGATTTACCTGGACATCCTCAATAATGATAAATTGATTTTTCCATTGATTTAATTCCTAGTTCAAGGACCTTATCAGAAACCCATTATAGAATGGTCCCTATGTAATTAGTCAAACTAAAGAAATAACTAGAGGAGTTGGGTAATAAAGGATTTATTCACCCTAGTGTTTATCCATAGGGATCCCCTATTATTTTTGTTAAGAATAATGTTGGATCTATAAGGTTGTGCATTGACTATATGAAGATCAATGATTTAACAATAAAGAACATGTATCCCCTACCTTGAATTTATGATTTATTCAACCAACTTAATGGGGCTCAATATTCTTCAAAGATTTACCTACGATCTGGATATCATCAGTTTTGTGTTAAGAAGGAAGACATTCTGAAAATTTCATTTCGAACCAGTTACGGGAATTACAAGTTTATAATAATGCCTTTTTGACTGACTAATTCACCCTATGTCTTCATGGATCTAATGAATAGAGTTTTTATGGAATACCTTTATGACTTTGAAGTAGTATTTTTTGATGATATCATGGTATACTCCAAAATCTAGGAAGATCATGAAGATCACTTGCGTATTATTCTATAGACTCTTAGAAGAAATGAATTATTTGGGAAGTTTAGAAAGTGTGAATTCTAGCTTCAATAGATTTATTTTAATGGCAATATTGTCACATATTGTCTCTAAAGATGGAATCTATGTTCAACCTTCAAAGTCCAAGGTAATACAAGAATGGACAGTACTGAAAATTCTAACCAAGGTATGCAGTTTTATTTGTTTAGCAGTTTATTATCAGCGCTTCATCAAATATTTTTCCCGATTGGCAAACACTTTAACCAAGATCACAGGTAAAGGGGTTAAATTTGTTTGGAAAAAATAGTGTGAAGAAATTTTTGAATAACTGAAGAGAAGATTATTCAATGCTCCTATCTTGACTTTACCATCATGGAATGATGGTTTTGTTACTTATAGGGGTGCTTCAACGAAAGGACTTGGTTGTGTCCTTATGCAGAATGATAGAGTTATTACCTATGCATCGTGTAAGCTAAAAATTCATGAACAAAACTATCCCACTCATGATCTTGAGTTATCAAATGTAATCGTTACTCTAAAGATATGGAGACACTACCTATATGGTTAAAATGTGAGATTTAAACTAATCACAAGAGTTTGAAGTATATTTTCTCACAAAAAAACATAACATGAGGCAAAGACGATGGCTTGAACTACTCAAGGATTATGATTGAACTGTACACTACCACATTGGGAAGGCAAATAAAGTGGAAGATGCTTTGATGAGAAAGGATCATGGAGTTTTGAACAAGATGAGAGTTAAAAGGGATCCTATTTTCATGGATCTAGAAATGATGGGTACGAGAATAATCATGGAAGGTAAAACATCGACACTTTTTCAAATGGTTTCTAAACCATCATTACTAGAAAGGATAAAAAGTTATCAAACTGATGATGGGGAGTTTGAAAAGAAAATTAAAGCTGTGAACGATGGGAGATTGATCGACTTCATATATGAAGATGGGATTTTGTAATTTGGTAAGAGACATTGGGTTCCTAACATTCCTGATCTAAAAAGGGAATTTTTGGATGATACCCATAGCACCAATTTCTCTATACACCATGGTAGAACTAAAATGTATATAGATTTAAAGGAAAATGTTTTGTGGGAAAAGATGAAGAGATATATTTCTGATTTTGTGTCGACATGTATGGTTTGTCAACAATTGAAAGCTGGAAGACCAATTCGTAGAGAATTAATGAAACTTCTTCCCATACCTAAGTGGAAATGGGATGATATTACAGTGGAATTTGTGATGGGGCTACCAAATACTCCTATAAGTAATGACACAATATGGTTCATTGTTGATCATCTTACCAAGTCATCACATTTTCTTTCTATAAGAGAAGATTTTCCACATGAACATTTTGCAAGGCTATATATTAATGAACTTGTAATACTTCATGGAGTACAACTATTGATTGTTTATGATCATGATACCCGTATTACATCACTATTCTAGAAAAGTATTTAGAAGGCCTTGGATACTGAACTTAGTTTGAGCACCACCTACCACCCTCAAAACAGATTGACAATTAGAACAGACTATTCAAACCATAGAAGGCATGTTGAGATCTTTCTCACATTACATTCAAGGTATATGGGATCAATATTTACCTATGGCATAATTTTCCTATAACAATAGCTTCCATTCAAGTATTCAGATGGAACCATATGATGCATTATATAGAAAGAGATTTCGCACACAAACTTGTTGGGATGTTGTTGGAGAAAAAAAACTCATAGGCCCTGAACTTGTTGAGGAAACAATGTAAAAGGTGAAGGTTATCCAAACCCACATCAAAGTAACACAAAGTAGTCAGAAGAGCTAAGCTGATAAATGAAGGAAGGATTTGGAATTTCAGGTAGGGGATCATGTTTTCTTCAAGGTATATCCATGGAAAGGAGTTATACGATTCAGTAAAGAAGGTTAAATTATGTCCCAGGTACATCAGACCTTTTGAAATTCTAAAACGAATTGGGGATGTAGCTTACTGTTTGGAAATGTCTCTAAGTCTCTCCAAATTTCATGATGTGTTCCACATGTCACTTTTAAAAAAACACATGCATGAACCAATGCATGTATTCAACTATGAAGAAATATTGTTGGAAGCTGATCTGTCTTATTGTGAGAGTCTGTCAAGATTCTGGATACCAGAGAACAATTGTTGTGAAACTAGATGACTCATGTGGTAAAAGTTATATGGATAAACCATAAGATGGAAGAGGCGATGTGGGAACCCAAGGAACTTATGATAAAGAACCACCTGAGTCTTTTTATATAGTGATATTATAGAAATTTTGAGGCCACAATTATTGGAAGTAGGGAAGAATGTAATACCCAAAGATTCCATGGTACACTTCTTTTTGAATAATACAATAGCTTGTGTTGTACGCAACTTCGAGTTCTAACACAACACTACCAATAAAACTAGCCGTTATGAATAGAAATACCAACATTTTTAAATTTTATAAATTTTATCTTTCTAAATGGGCTTCATTTTTGGATTCGGAATATCAAAATTAGCTTAGGTTGAAATTTTGGTATTTTTCTAAAAACATTCGATTTTTGATGAAAAGTGAAAAACACTAAGTTATTGTTTAAAATTGACAGTTTATTTAAATAATTATTTATTTTATTTAAATTTATTTTAGGTAAAAAATAAATAATACATTTATACATTCAATGTAATTCATTTGAGTCATTTTATAATAAGTTTAGATATATAAAATTTTATTAAACTTTTATCGTATTTTACCCACCTCCTAAGAGCATTTACAAATTGGCATAAAACATAATTTTACCACTTCTATGAGTTGAATTTAAAAATTATGGGAGACACAGTTGACATCATCATGGAAAATTTGGTTCAATAAGATGAAAATAATTTTTGGTGAATAGTAACTTTTGACATTTATTTACCACGGTTAAAAGTAAATAGGGTATTTAAAGGTAAAAATGATATTATAATTACCATAAAACATGTTATAATTCTATAGGTTAAGTGTATTTCAAACAAAATCAACCTTAAGAATAAAATATGATCCTCTTTGGTCCAATTGAAATAGATTAGGACATTTATTATTATTTAATTTAAATAAAGGTTAAAAGTGTTAAATTCATGTTTTCATAAGTAAAATATTTTTAATATAAGGTTATACATAAGATATATTCGACTATAAATATTCATTAGAAAGCTAAAAATATTTCATACATAATTGTATTTTATTTAAATTTTTTAGAAAATAAATAATGAAATTTTTTATGACATAATGATGATGTGGTAATTACATTATTAATGAAAGATTAAAATAATTGATTTTATAAATATCCAAATAAATGTATTTTGAGAATTTTTTTAATTAAACTAATTTTGTAGGTTACTATGAAATTTTAGGGTTGATTCAATGGTTTTTTTGAAAAGTAATCATGTTGTTAGGAATTTAACAAAAACTAAATACCAAATAGTGTCAAAATTGACAAAAAGGGGTTTAAAAAAATATTATATTATTAATTGATATAATATTCCTAAAAATATAAGGCTCAGTGAAATAACTTATATAATAATAGATATATCATTACTGAATCACTTTATGTTCTCTTGACATTTTATAGTAAGTTTATTAACCAATTATTATAATAATACAAGAATGCATGGTAAAAGTTAAACTATTTAACTAAGAGATAAATATAAAAGATGAGGTTAATATGGTGACCCAAAACTGTCTAAAACCTATTGGTTGAGGGTTTTTCGACCAATCCCCACCTTAGAATCGAAATAAAGCATTTCTGGGCCATTATAAACAGAATATTATTGTATAATAAAACAATATTTCAAACATTTCCTAAAGTGACCCTCACCTCTCTTATAAAAGGGCACTTCATCTTCTCTCAAATTCACACCTCCAAAGATTTATGGATCAGCCGACCCCTGAAAAAATATCCTCCCAACTTCCCTCACTTTGACCTAGAGGCCTTACATTGATCATAAATCCAACCTAAGGATCCCCTTTGATCAAATAAAATGGAAGAACCTGAAGAAGAGGTAAATATTTCATCACCTATTTCAAGTTATTTTCTTCATCCACTTTCTCTTTATTTGTTGTTTACATTATAAAATAACTCTAGTATCTTATACATACTATGATGTTATTATAAAAATGTTACAACCATATTCATTATTCAATCCATAATATGAATGAAAACATCACCATACGTGCATACGTATGGCTTTCCGTCTCCACATCGTGGTGTAGTTGTTATTCAATACATTATTATTTGGATGGTATAATAATGATGTATAATTGATGTAAATAATAAATATAAAATGTTAATGATTATTTATATATGATATTCCATCTATTTATATATTATTTTAAAAGCAAAAGATTGATATTTTTTCCCATGTGTATGTACGGATTACCGTTTCCAAAAACATGATGATATTCATTTCCCCATCTTAACAATTCAAGAATAATTTTCTTTTGATGATTAAAAATAATGTTTAAATAAATTAAGATAATTCTATATGTGAATCAAATACATCATATCAATAAAAAACATGGATTACGTAACTAAGCATATAAAGGAAAACGAATCAGTTAACACCTGAAACAATGATATTATAGGAATATTATTAACAAAGTAATATTAGAAGATCATATATTATATAATATTTATGTACATAGATACTGTATATTTTAATAATAGTGTTTTAACTATTATATAGGAGGCTAACATACCATTGACTAAGGAAAAGTACAAGGTAAGGGTTAATTTTACAATCTCTCTATTATCCAAGGTTTTTTACGTAAGTATCTACATGGACATCATTATCATATTTACCCTTGTTTGAATTTTTATAATATTTTTATAAAGGAATCTTCCTGTCATTTTACAAACAGGGAACTTTACGACCTTTTTGACAAAATTAAAGAAAGAATGTTTTTTATCTTCTATGGTGGGTATAGCTGTTTTCCGCCGTTATAACACCATCGAAGCTTCCATTACAAGATTATAAGAATATTTTAAAATTAATTTTTTTTCTTTTATAATTATGTGAATTTTAAGTGATTTCAAAATAGAAATATATATTTATATCAAACATTTTTTATTTCATCTATGTTAACATCATATGATGGATTTTACAATTGTTTGTAGTTGTGATACAATATTCCATATTGTATTGAAGGTTTTGTGATACGTTTGACTATGGATGTGTTATTTTTATTCTATTAATAGTTTATAGGTAATGTATTAACATTTATTATGATAGTTTTAATATGAATGTTTATGTTATGTTTCAACATTTTCATATGAAGAATGCATTGGACTTAGTAAGTGACGGGTGGAACCCGCTATAGCTCCTCGATGTATCGGTAGATCTCATGAGACAAACTAGTGTCTTCAAAAAAGGCCATGACAAAATCTTTATTTGTAGTCTTGGAATAATGACTTGACAATTTGGTTATGATGTTCGACAATATGCATTCCATCATTATGAAATTGGGTATTGATATTTCATGTGATTATTCGACTAGTAGAATATCAATGGGAATAAGTAAATGGAATTATTTTGATTTATATTTTCCTTATTATGATGATGTTTATGTTTAAAAGGAATTTGTTTTAGTCTCATACATTGCCTTAAATGTTTATGCTTAATTATGAAAGTTTATGCTATATTGTTATCCTTACTGAGCATCTGAGCTCACCCCTTTCTATGTTTTATGTTTCCCTAGATGAAAAAAAGTATATTATGTCTGACCTTCAATGATAGTCTAAGGGATATGAGTTTGTTCAATGGTGACAATTTTGTTGTTTTTTTTCATTTTATAATGAAATATAAAACTTATGAATGTATCTAGTACTTACAAGGATACAAAACTTATCGGTATTTCAAGACTTGATTTTTTTATGATCATTCCAATGTTATGCATTAATGCACTGACTCTGGGTAACTAGGTTAGAGGTGTTACAGATTTAATTTTGTAATGTAGAATTTTATGACACATCATAAATGTGTTTTTGGTGTTCTAAAACACCAAAATGTGCGTGGGACAGTCCAAAATAGTAAAGAAATGTCATATTTTATAGAATTCATGGTTTAAAAACTATAGATTTAATTGTAAAATGTTGGAATTGATGAAATTCCATTCTGAGTGATAGATTTCTTGTTGTGGACATAAATACATTTTTAGTATTTTTAAACACTAAAATGTGTGTGGAAACGTCAAAACTAGACAAACAACATCATATTTTCCTTAAATCAATGGATAATGACCATAGATATAATTATGAAAAATAAGAACCTAAGGCACATCATTCTAAGTGACAGTTTGCCTATTATTTCTGTAAAGGCGTTTTCAATGTTTTAAAACACTAAAACATTCATGGAATAGTCAAAACCATGAAAATGATGTCATATTATCCTAAAATCAGGGGGGGGGGGATTTAAATTTAATTATAAAGTGTAGGAACTGAAAATAGATCATTTTGTGTGATGGTGTACCCGTTATGGCTATAAGTGGATTTTTTTTTATTTTAAAACATAGAAACATGTCTTGAATGTTCAAAATCAGGAAAACAACATCAAATTGTCTTTAAATTAGGGGACATACAACATAGATTCAATTGTTAAATTAAGGCAACGATGACAAATCATTCTGGGTGATGGTTTTCTTGTTATGGTTATAAATTCACTTTTAGTGTTTTAGAAAACTAAACCATGCATGGAATTGTGAAAATTAGAAAAAAATGTTGTATTATCCTAAAATTATTAGAAAACAACCATATATTTAATTTTGAAATTTTGGAACTAATGGAAGGTCTTTATTAATAATGTTTTCCCTATTATATCCATAAATTCATTTTTAGTTTTTTAAAACATGAAAATGTGCTTGGAACTGTCAAAACCAATTAAAACAACCTCATGGTGATGTAAAATCATGGGAAAAAACCACTTATTTGTTTCTGAATTATATGATATAATCTAATATCAAAATCATTAAAAAATTACTAAATAAATTTCAAGCACAGTGCATGATGTTTTATTAACAAATTAGAATATTTATGTATCCCTTTTGAGTTTAAAATTTTCAATGTTATCCTAAATATGAATAGTCAATGTTATTTAATTATATATTATTTATTTTATAATAAAATTTCATCTATTTGATTAAAAAACTAAAATAATTTATGTCCAACATTCTTAATATATTCTGTGCCTTTTCTCATTCACTTTCTTTTCCAAAATTTCATAGTTTTCATTGATGTTGGATGATACCTGTAGTAAGAAGGCGGTTGGCCATTCAAATCCATAAAATTGTTTTGAAGGGAGTTATGATGGTTCTTTGATTCCATGGTATGCTAAAATTTTATCAAATATTCAACTATAATTATGATTTATTAGGTTTAGTTTTAATTTTAATTTCATTTTTTTCTACAACTGAAGACATCATGTGGTCAATTTCAGTTAACGAGATGATGTAGAGGTAGACAGAAGCAGTGGGGGACGGTATATGGATGTATATTGAGAATGGGTTGTTTTTGGGAATATTTTATACATATACATTGATGAATGAGGTTTTTTTTTATTTTAGGGTGACTGAAAGATATGTTATGATGACCATGGTAGTTTTTATGAAAATTGATTTGTGATGTATGAATGATGGGATAATCATATATTTATTTTATAGTTTATAGCATGTTAGTTTAATAATATATATATATATATATATATATTTTTAAATAAAATTAGAATTAGTGAATTCTTGTTGTCACCACTGCTAAAATTATATTATTTAATTTATTTAGAGGTAATTCAGATTAACATGTGCTAAAAAACTGCCTCTAAATGCATTGTGTTGGTCAGTTTAATTTTCTTTATATTCTTAGTGAATTTTTTTATTATGAAACTTTCACTAATTAACCATCAATATTATATTAAATATTCAAAAAATGACACTTAAAAAACATCTATTAAAAAAATAAACCACCACTAATTGACTAGGAAACTTGAAATACGCAGCGGGTTTATGAACCACCGCTAAACAATTAGGTGGTGGATTCAACTGATGCAAGAACAATAAGTAACTACCGCTAACTGTCGTTTTATAGTGTCATGGGTTCTCTCAAAATATGTATATATTTTTCATACATAGGTTCAAAATAAAGTATTACAAATGTTATTCTATAATGAGACAATACATAGAGAAATATAGTAAAGATTTTTTGAAAATAAAATGGAATAAAAGAACTAACAAAACAATTTGGGGGTGTTGGCATTTATAACATAATAATAAGTATGTGAGAATATTTTTTTAAATTTAATTGATATAAAATGCAATTATATTATTTTTTCTTGGAAAATATTTTTCAAACTAATAATTGATATAACTCTACCACATTAATAATTAATTAATCATTATCCATCTAATGAAAATTAAATAAAATACAATAAGTTAATTTATCAATTTTAAACCCCATGAAAATTTACAGAAATACTAAACAAAGTAATTAAACCTTAGGATATCATTGAAATGTACAACATTATCACTATAACACCCCAAGGAATTATAAATTAATTTAATATTGAATGCATGAAACTCTAATCTTCCTCAAAACATCACTTGGTTATAACCTAGCAAGTAAAAAAAAATTTCCACCTCTATGTTTTGAATTTTGAAAAGCTGACATACATGGTTACGTTCAGTATGATATTTAAAGTCTGATAAGACAAACATAATATTTGGGGAATAGTAATATACCCTTATAAATAGTAATATGTCCCTTATGATTAGTAAACCATTTTATTATTTTATTGTTTTATGGTTATAATATAATGAGATCTTTATTAATTTTTAAAGGTGACAAAAAGTGAATTATAATTTAGTAATTGTTATTTTTTCAATGAATTATGATTTTATTTAAAAGATAAATTAATCATATTAATAAAATTATTTTCATAAATGGAGTTCATTTTTGAATTTAGAATGTCGATATTAGTTTATTCTGAATTTATGAGAATTTTTTAAAATACATTAGTGTTTTGTGAATAGTAAAAAATAATGTTTTGAGTTTTCTATATGATTAATAACATCATAATGATGTAATAATAAATATAAAATGTTGTTAGAGTTGTGTACATTAAAATATTATATGAGTTGTCCCAATTTTCCAATACCATGGCAAAGCCCATGGTTTTTCAAATAACACTAATGGGATGTGATTTGAAATTAATAATAAACACCCCCACTTTTACTATAAATACCCACTCATTCTTACATTTCCTTTAATTATGAATTCATCATTCTCGAAGCATGGGTATTGTTTCTCCCTATAAGTACTCCTAATTTTTCCTCAAGCCCCCAAGGTCCCAACTTTCATGTTTTATGGGTTACTCTACAAGGTAAGGGAATGTACCACCCTTCCCTTTTTTCAAGCACTACATTTCTTTTAATCTCTTTTAATTTCAATTGGATTATTTTGGGATATGTCATTCTATATCCCTTTACAATAATTATTATTTATTAATGATTATAAACCCCTTTTTCTCTCATCAATATATTTAATTTTTTAAAGTGACGTTGTTAGGCTACCAAATTCTCATAAGTGATTTCTCAACTTCTCTTTTTCTTTTAGGTTTCTTTATTTTCTTTTTCAATCATCAAATACCCTCATAAAAAATGTATCATAACTATATTACATTATATTTACTGATTTTTATGCTAATGGAATATTTCATCATCTTCCCACCTTCCACTCCTTATATACAAAAATTGAAAACACCGTCCGAGATGTTTTAATTCATCGCATTTAAGGATGACAGGTTTTCAATCACTATTATCGTATTCGTGGATGGTAATGAAATTATTTTAGGTTTTAACCAGACTATAATATGTGTATTATAACCTATTCAATGTTATGTAACCATTATTTATGCATAATACTAATTCATATGACAAACTAGTTTGTAATAATTGTGATATCACCAAAATAATTTAAATTGTTATCACTATTGTTTTTTCTAATTAATCATCTTATACCATGTAACCAAGTCATATATATAACCATTTACACTTATTTATTTTCATAAAAATTATATAAGGTCAATTTGGTAGAATTACTTCCATTCCACATAAACTCTATTACTTATAATAAAGCGAACCGATCATGAAATCAAGGAAACAAACACTCCAGAATGAAAGAATTCAGTCTTATAACATATCAATAATAAAATAAATGAACATAATAAAACATCAATGAATAAAATTTATATATAATGTTAATAATTATTTAATTAATGTATTTAATTTTATTATCCAGGACATTAAAGTCAAATTTATAATACATTCGGACTTAAGGTCATGGTTTTCTACCAAAACCTCCATTTTCACACAGGTTACTATTTTCTCTACTTACCTCAACTAAATTCTTAATTTTTCATATTTACTCCTCATTAATTATTTTTTAATTTTATATATATATGTACCAAACATAATCCTAGTTTCAAATATGTGGTGTTATATGTTTTTAAAGGATATTTCAAAATTTCTTCCCGAAAACAAGCCTGACTCAAGGGAATTTCTCAAATTATTACTTATTTTTAAAGGAACTATAAAATCTAATTTTATAAACCCTTATCATTTTGAAATAAATATTTTTATTATTAAAATTATATCTTACTTAAATTATGGTTTTATACAAATATGTTTCCAAAAGAACTTCTGTTTTTAAAGTAAAATAGTATTTATCTCAAGAATTACTCGATGATTTTCTAAGTGTATCGTCATCTATTTAAACACTCTTGTTGATTATTATGTATCATTGGGATTAATATTTATTTATATCATATAAATTTTTTATTTAATTTTTTATGATTACTTTTACAGTGGATGTACTATCTTAAAACAATTCACTAATTTACTCAGACTGGTTAGTGTTTATGTGTAATGTTCAGGGAAGGTTATTTTAATTTCATATGTTAGTTTCAATTTGAATTTATATTTTGTTTATTTTTAACTCAGTTCATATGTGGAATTCATTGGAAATAGTATGTCATGGGTGGGGCCCTATATAACCCCTCGATGCATAAGTAGGTCTCATGAGACAAGCTACGGTCTTGGAATGAGGCATTGACAAAATGTTTATTTATGGTCTTGGAACGAGGCATTTAAGGTATGGTTATGATGTCTAAAATTATGAATTACCTCATTATGAAACTCATAATTTAATGTTATTATGGTTTTTCAACTATTATAATACCGATGATTATGCTTTATTATTTAATTGATTATTTAACTTTTATTCCTTTCATAACGTGTTCAAGAATAATTTTTAAGGAATGTGTTTTTTGTTATTCACCAAGCCTAATTTTTATGTCTATGATATCTTCTACTATATTTATTACACTTAATTATCATTTAAGATCACCCCTTTCTTATTTTAAATTTTCCCCGGACATGAAGAGGTATATTATGAATGACATTTATGGATAACATAACAGTTATGGATATTGTCAAATAAATTTCTATATTTTATATCCATTAAATTTGTAATGTTTAACTTATTTATGTATATGGTTTTCTCAAACAACTAAACTTTTCATTATTTATTGATACTAATTTTTTGTAATCATTCCATTGTAATTAATTAAGGCACCCACCCTGGGGAACTGAGGTTGGGTTTTTGTAGTTTGTATCAGAGGAATTTTAGTTGAAAACATGGAAACTATATTTAGAAAATGTAAATTAGGGAACAATACCCTAATATAGACATTGAAAATAAACATACCATATATTCATGGAATTTTTGTTTGTAATATATTATGTGGATACTTCTAAAAAATACATCCTCATAGGGATACATTAAGTGGACATAGTTCTGGCATAAATATACCTACGAGTAACAACATCAAAATGAAGTCTCATGCTTGACCCATGGTATCCTGGTACAGAACACTAGGGCTTATTGCACACCTGGTTTGGATCTATTTGGGGGATATGCTTAAGATAATTAACATTTTCTTTATAAGACATTATGAAGGATTTAAATGTAATTTTTCCCCTAAGGAAGTAATTTTTATGATTATCAGATTAGCTATGTATAGGATTTCAATTGATGCTACGTATTTTTCAATATTGAGATAATACATTATGATTCATAACCTATTTTGGTGAATTAAATTATTTATAAATGGTTCCTAGTGGAAGGAATGAAAACTGTATGAACGTGTGTGTCCCATTTAGGGATTTCCCTCTAATGATGGATAATGATGTTGGCTCTAATGTTGTGAATGGTGCTAAGAAAATTATAACTATACTCGGACAACTGACTCAGGTTATTAACAATAACCTTACCCATATGAAGCATCTGTATCCACAACTCGGACAGTCTATGTTAGTCCACTTTATGTGACAATATCTTCTATCATTTAGTGAGTCTAAAATCCATTCATAGCAGAGCAGTGGATAAGTTCATTAGAGAAGATATTTCTCTCTTTCGGATGTAACGAAAGGGAGAAGGTTGTCATGTTGGTTTATCATATATTTGGAGATGCAGATCAATGGTGGTATTTAATTAATAGAGGTATTTAAAGGAAATCTTCTTAAAAAAATACTTCCCTTCTAAACAACGAGTATATATGGAAACGAAGTTCTTGAATATGAGGAAAAATAGGATGATAATTTTTCAAAGTATGAAGCTAACTTCACAAGATTATCATGACATGTTGTGTACTACATGCATAATACAAGGAGCAATATTGATTTATTCTTTTATGTTTTAGAACCATTACTATGAGGGCCTATTGTCTCCCAATGTTTCTCAACATATGAAGATATAGTCTCATGTCCTATCAAGATGAAAAAATAATTCTCCAAGTCTTATGATTTTAATATAATGAAAGAGAATAATAGGGATGTTTAAAACTCTAGAAAATGAAATAAGGTAATGTGGAATAAGGGAATAGTTATATTCCATCCTATGATAATTGTGTGAAGAGACACCCATGTACTTTCCCGAAGGGTTTAGTTGTTTGTTACATATGTAGATAAAAAGGCCACTTATCCTAAGATTGTATGGGGAATAAAGAATCTACCAATGTTCAATGCTAAAATTTCAAGGAGTGGGAAAATTATGAAAATGATTGTCCAAGGTGTCAAGGAAACGTTCTTTAAAGAAACCCATGGGAGGAAGTCCATGCCTATAAAATCACTACTGCTGATATTTTAGTCCCTAATGATGTGGTGGTATGAACTCTAATTGTCTACTAAAACATATCAAAAACATTATTTGATTTTGTATCATCACATTCTTTCTTTTCTTCCCAGTTTTCTATGAAAATTAAATATTTCCAGTTTGTTATAATAAAGGATTTTCTAGTCAAAACTCGTAAGGAAAGTATCATTTCAATAGATATGTGTCATGTAGTGCCCATTTTGGCATATGAATATGCTTTATATACCTATTTTATCATCATTGACTTTATTTAATTTTTTATAATCCTCAAAATGGATTTGATTTAAAATTATGAAGAGAAAATTTATTAAAATAATGATGAGGTTAAATTTTTTGAGAACGATGTATAATCACTTATCTTTAGAGAGGAACCATCACCAAATGATTCTTGTCTAGTTTCACCCCCAGTAACTCTACTATATGAATTTATTGGGGAGGATGAAAACTCAATATCTATGAGTGAGGAAAGGAATATTCAAATTAATGATATACCTATTGTTAAAGAATATGCTGATGTTTTTTCAGAGGATTTACTTGGACGTCCTCAAGAGCAGGAAGTTGAATTCTCTATTGATTTAATTCCTGGTTCAAGGCCTATATCAATTAATACATATAGAATTACCATTATGTAATTAGTATAACTAATGAAACAATTAGAATAATTTAGTGATAAAGGATTTATTCTCCCTAGTGTATGTAAATGGGAGGCCCTATTCTTTTCATTAAAAAGAAATATAGATCTATGAGGTTGTGCATTTAATACAGGGAGACCAATGCTATAATAATATTGAAAAATTATCCTCTATATCACATTGATAAGTTATTGGATCAACTTCATGGAGACCATTATTTTTCGAAGATTAACCATTGATCAAGATATCATCAATTGAAAGTGAGGAGGGAAGATATTCCAAAGACAATGTTTTGAAGCAGGTATAGGTATTATGGGATTACTCTAATGCCTTTTGGACTGACTAATGAACCCCCTATTTTAATTGATCTAATGAATAGAGAATTCAAATAATACCTTTATTAATTTGTGGTGGGATTTATTAAGGGTATATTAGAAGATTATAAAATCTAATAGGTTCATGAAATTAAATTTCGGACTATTCTAAAGACTCTTAGAAGAAATTAATTATATGGGATATTTAGCAAGTGTGAATTTTGGATTCAATAAATTTCCATTCTTGGCCACATTTTCTATAAGGATGGAATATTTGTTGATCCTGCATAGATAAAGGCTATTCAATAATGGCCTACTCAAATGAACATAACTGATGTATTTAGTTTTACTGGTTTATTATGTTATTTTTGGTGTTCCATTCAGAACATTGCTTGTTTAGCCAACCCAATGACAAAGTTTACATGTAATGGGGTTATGTTCATATGGAAAAAATAATGTGATGAATGATTTGAATAATTGAAGATAATATTAGTGAATTATTTAATCCTGACTCTACCATTGGGGAGTGGTGGATTAGTTATCTATCATGATGAATCAATGAAAGGACACAGTTGTGTCCTTATGTAGAATAATAGATTTGTTTCATATGCATCATGGTAGTTCAAAAATTCATGAACAGAACTGTTCAACTCTTGATCTTGAGTTAGAAGCTGTAACAATTTCCTTAATGACATAGATACACCATATTAATATAAAAAGGTGTGAGATATATACATATCCATAAGAGTTCAAAATATATCTTCTTATAGAAATAAATTAACCTGAGGCAAAGGCGATGTATTTAACTACTCAAGGAATATAATTATTGCATACACTACAACTCATGAAAGGAAAATAACATAGTTGATGCATTGTTTCAGAAGGATCATGGATTAATAAATAAAATTATAATGGAAAAGTATCTTATATACATGGATTGGGAGAGGATGGATTTGGGAATCAACAAAGAAGGTGAAACATCATTACTTTTTCAATTGGTTTCCTAACCATATTTATTATAAAGGATTAAAATATCTCTTCCTAATGATGGAAATCTTCAAATGAAAATTATTTTTTTGGATGATGGGAAGTTGAACGACTTCATATATGAAGATGGAATTCTGAAATATGGAATGTTGATTTTCATTCCATCTATACTCGATCATAAAATGAAGGTATTGGTTAATACCCATAGATAAAATTTCTCTTTACACCCTAGTAGTACTAAAATGAATCGTGATTTGAAGGAATATTTCTGGTTGGACAAAAAGAAGCAGGAAATTTTTTATTATGTATTATGATGTTTAGTCGATCAACATGTTATATCTAAATGAAATCTCCTAGAGTAGTCATGAAATGTTTAACTATTTCTACAAGGAAATGGGATGAAATCACCATAGATTGTGTCACTAGAATACCCAAAACTCCAAGAAATAATGATGCAATATGGGTAAAGGTGGATCAACATATGAAATATGCACATTTCTTCACTATAAGGGAGGATTTTCCACAAGACGGCCTTGAAAAATATATATCAATGAAGTTGTAAACTTTATGAAGAACCTATTTTAATAGTGTCTGATCTTGATCCTCGATTTACATCAAAATTTTAGAAACATCTTTAGAAATCATGGGATACTATGTTTCATTTGAGTATTGTTTATCATCCTCAAACTGATTGGAAATAAGAAATGATGATCCAAACTTATGAATAAAGGTATAGATCATACTAAATTTGTTTTCAAGGTATATGGTATCAATATTTACCTTTGGTGGAATTTTCCATGAATAATTGTTTCCATTCAAGAATTCAAAAAACACCATATGAAGCATTATATAGAACATATGTCGTACACCAACATGTTGGGATGAAGTTGGTGAAAGGAAGCTTTTGGATCCAGATCATGTAGAGGAAACAAAATAAAAGGTGAAGACTACTCAAACTCATATCAATGTTTCACAAAGAAGACATAAGATCTATGTTGATAATCAATGGAAGGATTTGTAATTTCAAGAGAGATATCACATTTTCATCAATGTGTCACCATGGAAGGGTGTTATAAGATTTAGAATGGAAGGGAAACTGAGACCCAGGTACATGGGCCCTTTCGACATTCTGGAGATAATTAGGGTTGTGCCATATCATTTGGAAATGCCTCATATCCTGTCTAAGGTACACAAAGTGTTTCATGTCTCATTATTGATAAAGTACATTCTAGACCTAATGCGTGTCCTCAATTATGATGGTATCAAACTGGAACATGACTTATCTTATTATTAAGATAATATCTAGATCATAGAAACTAAAGAATGGGTCTTGATGAATTAGATGACATGACTGGTAAAGGTACTTTTCAAAAATCGTAGAATTGAAGAAGAAACATTGGAGCCTAAGGAGCTTATGATGAATAACTTCCTAAATGATTTTGTGAGGTAACATTCTGGTAATTTTGAGAATGAAATTTATTTAAAGGGGGAGAATCTATCACCATAAGGAATTATAAATAAATTTAATATTGAATTCATGAATCACTAAGCCTCTACAAAACACCACTTTGTTATAACCTAGCCAGTAAAAATAATTTTTTTTACCTCTCTGATTTGATTTTGAAAAAACATGCAAACCTAGTTGCTTTCAGTAAGATATTTTGAGTCTGATAAGACGTACATACTTTTTTGGTGAATAGTAACATACCCTTATTAATAGTAATATAATCCTTATGAATAATACATAATATTATTAATTAATTGTCTTAATGTTATAAGATAATGAGATATTGATTAATTTTCCAATGTGATATAGTTTTGAAATTGTTATTTTTCGAATAAATAATGATTTTATTTAAAAATAAAAGTAATCACGATTAGAAAAATATTTTGAAAAAAAGGAGTTCATTTTTGAATTCATAACATTGATATTAGTTTTCACTGAATTTATGAGAATTTTATAAAATATTTTATTTTTTCATGAAAAGAAAAATACAGTTTTGATTTTTCATTATGATTAAAAATATCATAATTATGGAATAATTATTATAAATTATTAGTTGAATTTTGTAAATAAAAATATGATATGAGGTTTCCCAAGAGTCCAATACAATTCACAATCCCATGGTTTTTCAAATACCAATAATTAGGTGTCCTGTGAAATTAATAAAAAAAACTCCCTCTCTTCTACTATAAATAGGTGCTCATTCCTTCATTTTTGTTCATTAAAAATTCCTCATCCTCAAAGATCAGGTAGTTTTACCTCAATATGAGTCCTCCCATGGTGTCCTTAAGAACCCGAAGTCCCAACCGTCATGTTTTAGGTTTTAGTCAACAAGGTAAAGGAATCAACCACCCTTCTCTTTTTCAGGCACTCTCTTTATATTATTGTCATTTAATTTCAATTGAATTATGTTGGGATATTTCATTCTATATACCATTTGTTGACATATTATGTAATATTTATGAGATACCTACTTTATTTTATAAAAATATTTTATGGTTTTTTTAATTGACACCTCAAGGTTGTTGAATTTTGATAAGGGATTTCTCAACTTCTCTTTTTTTTCTTTCAATTTCCTTTATTTTATTTTTCTATCACAAACTCCAATCACCCAAAAGAAATGGTAACTCTAGTAATTTACATATAATGGGATGTTTTTATTATAATTTAATAATTCATCATCATCTCTCATTTCCTCTCCTTATTTACAAAAAATGAATACACCATCCGAGATGTGATAATTTATTGTATTCAAAGATGACAGGTTTCCAAAATCTATTACCATATTCATGGTTGGTCAAGAAAACATTTTATGGATGAACTACACTAAAATATCTTTTTTATAATCTATTCAATGTTCTGGAACTAGTATATTGTTGGCTCCAAAATATATCCATTTGGAAAACATACCCCCCCCCCCCAATTCCAATGTAGCATGCCTCACAGGGCAGCCTCACAGAGAAGCATCGCAAAGACCCTCCAGCTCTGTGATCAATTTGAAGTAGTAGAAAATGCCTCCTCTATAGCCACTGCAGTGCATATAATAGATCAATATATGAAAATAAATCACTTGAGAGAGTGCTCTATGCCACCTCAATGTAGCTGACGAGGAACTCCACAACTACGACACACTAGATAGAGACCTTTGTGAGTTCCATGTAGCGGCTCAGAGAGAGATATGTGAGTTCGTGGAACATGATGGACCTACCTCCAATTTTAATGTCCAATTATTTAATGACCTGAACTCTATGATTTACACCACCTCTTTCCTATAAATATTAGGCTTCCACAAAACCCAAAAGACTTATACCATGACCTTTCACCTTCTCAGCTCTCAAATCGTGAATCACCCTCTTCTCTCTGAAATATTGAGAAAATGAACTCTTAAAGGTATTTGAACATTTAAAAGTACCTTTCCATTTTCTCATATTAATTCCCTCTTCAAGTAGGTATTCCCTTCACGAAGCCCATGGGCCGTCGTAATGGAAGGAGATCCCAATGGGAACTCAGGTCTCCGCAAAGCACTCATGCTTCACTTCGCAATGCACTGTTTATATGCATGTAAAATTCATTCCCAGGCCAGACCACTCCACTTCGAAAAGATTACCCCTTCGTGAATCTCTCCACTTTGTAGGGAACCAGAGCCCGACTAGGTCCTTCCCTATAGAACCCTTTTCTTCACAAACCATCCTTCCTTATGATTCCTAGGGTTGCACGATGTGATTTCAAGGTCCCCAGAGTGACACCTCATACCACTCTAACTTCTATTGATTCTTCACATAGCCATCCAAATTTGAGTCCCTCAATGGATCACTCCACAACCCCATCTCCATACATCATTGTTGGTGCCTTCCTTTCACCAGGGGTTAAAGTGTGCATGTTACATATGTCCTAGGGATGGGGATCGAATCCTCATCATCTGGTCTGCAGGACATTAAAATTACAAGAACCCTCGTCCTTGACACACAACATTAAACTGTGATCACCACAAGTGTTATAGGACCAGAGGACCAGAGGCGGGATGGGAACAAGTTCCCTCCCACTCTCTCTTTTCCTTTGAGATTTTTTTTCATGTGCATCCCAGTCAGCCTCCATGTAAGCCGCAATACCCTCTGTTGGGTTTTTCTAGGTATGATTTCCACATCCTCCTTATATATCTGGACCCCTACTCAATCCTCCCCTAGAGTAAGTCCCAATTTCCATTTCCCTAGCCTACTAACCACACATAAGACCTACTCTATTCTTCATGAATTAACATTTCATGATGTGATCTTTAGGTTGGTGTTCCCTCTTGTTTCCCACACCAAGCATGAATCGCGTCTGCTTAGAGTAAGCTCCACCTTAGTGTGTAATCCCCATTCCCCATCCAACTAAACTATGTGGACTTTGATCTTTGCATGTTCCATACAGGGTATGTATAAAGCCTCCGTAAGGTTCAAACTCATTACCTATCAGTCTCGACCACTTCATGTCAGTTTACCCTCATCCCATATGATGCTAAAATGTATGATTTCAAACTACGAGGGTTTTGATCCCTACCCATTATACATTTTACATGGGAAGCATCCATATTGTTCAACCCTAAACACTGGTAAACATCGGTGTCACCTTTTTTGGGACTCACATCCTTAGTATATACCTTAGTGGTGTTAGACCATCTTCCGAGAAGCTAAAAAAGGGTAAGACCCACACACAATTCATACTCCTCCAACCAAGTGTGTCCCTCTTGCGATGGGATGTTAACGACGCGTAATCCCCAGCATGTTGTCAGGTCACTATTTTTTGTGTACACCACGATTTAATACCCCCATCCTAAACTCCACGAACATTCATTCTCTACCATGGGGATATTTAGGAAACCACCATAAGGTCCAAGCCCATCACTCATGTCTCATTATGTCCTTTCCCTAGACCCATTATGTTTCGGAAGATCATTCCCCAACCAGGAGGTTATACTTCCATCGGGTCCCATCCATGCATCCATTATCACGGGTTGCCTCCTCAGGTGTCCCATATCCCCATCGAACTACATGGACTTTGATTCCCCTCTATGGGGATATGTAGGAATCATCTTCAATACGCAATTCCAAAATCACTATCATCTTCACAACTGTTCCATCTCATTCACCATCCACGAAATTTAAACCTTCATCATACATCCTAGTTCTTACATGGGACACCACATCCCGGTAAGATCATACCATCCTACAAGGAACCTAACCACACATAATCCGTACACAATCCATAATCATCTATCCAAGAGCATACCACCTTTTATAGCAACTAACCATGCATAAGTTCCAACGTGCCTCAGGGTTGTTGTCCTTTGTGTACACATTGATTCATCGCCCCTTAAAACTTTGTGGGTTTTGATCCATGTCCTCTATACATGGTATGTAGGAGACCTCCACGAGGTTCAATCTTGGCTAATGGTAAACCATGGTCTCCCCCTTTATAGGTACCCAGCTATCCTCAGATCAGTCTTCATTTGACGTTTTGATCCACCAATCAGATCCACTCTCATTAGTGTTCCGATCAGTCCAATCTATCCTCGCTAGATGTTAAACTTGCAGAATACCCCATGTTAAACATGGAAAGATGAGGAAAACCTGAGGGACATTCTTATGGTATATAATTTCCAACACTCTATGTGGTATGCCTCGGGCTTCTGTGCCCTCGAGAAGCCAAATCATAAGGGGAAGAGATCCAGGTGTATCAGTGTTTTAGTGTCCAGACATGCTAGCGATGCCCAATGTGGCTACTCTCTTGGTGAAGGTTTCTACCAAGACTAGACCCCATGGAATATAGTGAAATAAGCAGATTAATTAACCACCATCGACAAATATATAGCGTCAGGAATGTGATTCACGAACAATGTCATAAATCTATGACGGATACCTAGACTTGGTGATGAATTACTAGGAGGAATCCATGGAAGGAGAAACTGGCATCCCATCATCCCATTTAGATAAATGAAAAAACATCCCTGAATAAGCGAATGATTCCACCTGCCTTTGGAAAGTGGGAATGAGGGGAAACAACTCGCACATCCCAATAGATGGTGTGCGCCCCAACGAAAGCATCAAAAACAGAAATGGTGAACCCAGTGTGAATTATTCTCCTCAATGTGGAGATTAGTGTCATTTGAGACTTCAGTAGATAAGAATTTCACCAGATCTAGATATCTGGAACCAGGTCCCACCATGAAAATAGTGAGATTTGGGTGGAACTCACCATAGATTGGTGAAGTTTAATGTTTTTCATCCCTATCTATGATGTCGTTAGAGGGGACCCTTCTTACCAATCATGGGAGACTGAACAAAATTGGGCACTAGATGTCTCAATCATCCTTTCAGTGCTAATGGATGAATATTCCTACTTTGTAGGAATCTAGATACTATGTCAAGAAACTATTCACCACCCACCCACTGACATAGGGGTCAATGAAACACCAATACAGAAATCCCAGGCAGCTCCATCTCTTATGTGACGACCTCCACATCCATGGATGTTGGCTGACCGTGCCCTATCACACCATCTGAACTCATTCAGAGGAGGGTGATCAACTCCCTCTTCCAATAGTATGAGGAATATTGGATTATCATAAATCATGATATAGTACATTAGGACCTAGAGACTTCTACACCTCGTCGTCATCGACGTCCCCATGGGGCGTGCAGGGATCCACTACTCCCCACTCCAACCTACAACCGTTTTGGGAGTCTCTACCATGAATGTTTTGATGAATCACTCCCTTATGAAAATAATCTAAAAGAAGTACGGACCAGCCTAGATGTGGTCCTATCTCAGGGGCTCCCAAATTGGGCTCCCACTAGGTGAGGCTAGCGCCACCACCTGATCCCACTGTCTGAGGAGTAGGTGTGTTACACACTAGCTCTACTCATCCTAGTTTGGTTATCCCAACACCAACATCGGCTGCAAGATGAGGTGGACTCCCTACATGTGTTGTCATCATAAATGGATACATTGGCCCGTGCCACCATCGAAACACACTATCAATTACCTATTTATATTTAACAGGGGAACTTATACACCATACCGGGATCGAGCCTCCAACCACTGCACAGGTAAGTTAGGAAGACTCCCTTGGTCACCAGCACCGGTATTAACTATCATGGGCTAACCCATATCAATGAAATCCATCACAGAGGTCCACCCCGTGCCACCATCAATGAGAGTGAAGACCCTCCCCACTCCCAAGCTCAGCATGGATTCCCTCCCCATGCCACTATCAGTTCAGGTGAAGGCCATCCCCGTCGCACTGACATCCAGTAAGGAGGATTCTTTCGCACCCATGATCCCAGGTATGGAGTTGTTCCTCATATCATAGGTTGACGATGTAAATATTATACTCTTTTGGACAACCATCAGTATGGAGGCCCTCCCCATGTAATCATCGATTCTGGCAGAGGTCTTCCCCATGAGAGAAGTCACCAAAGAAAAGGTCATACCCATTTCATCAATGTCGAATATGGAGGTCCTTTTTGTGTCTATTAGAAAAATAATGAAGGCTATCTTCATACCACTTCCATCAGGTCTGGTTGATGTGAAGGTCCTCCCCATACTAAGGACACCAACCATGGAGGTCCTCCCCATGTGTTCACCTCCTTCAGCGGAGGCTCTCCCTGCTCTAGCACTATCAAACATTGAGGTCCTCCCCCATGTTACCTTTAAAATTTGTTTGGGTCTCCTCAAACTCCAACTCATCAGATTAGAGGTCCACCCCATGTTAGTAATATCTGATATGAAGTCCCTCGTCATATCCCATCTAGTGCGGTTGGATTTCCTCCCCACTTTATCATCAATCCACACAAAGGACCTCCCCATGTAAAAAACCTATCATGTCATGAAGATCCATCCTGGGATAGAAGGGTGGGTCACCACCACCAAAGGAAGATTCCAAGTCACTTTGAAATCCTGATTAAACCAAGATTCTTTTTAGATTCTGAGTCAGAGTGCAATTCGGTGATGGAACCCTCACCATGATCTTCTGTGTTAGGGGATGGGGCAGGAACAGGGAGTATAAGCCTCATATTACTGGAAAGTGTGGTCCACCAGATTCTTGTATCACTCTAAAGGTACATACAGAAAGAGGAAGATTTTTCCTCTTACCCTGGCCTGGTCATGAAATTCTCCCTCTCGTCAACAGGATCATTATCTACCTCAACAAGAGATCACAGAGAGCCATTCTAGGGAATAATAAGGGATCAACAATAGTGTGAATCACCATCAGTGACTGAATAACTAGTGCAAGAAGTAGTCTTCATTGGTCGGTCTTATATGGATTTTGTGGCACAATCATTTCATTCACTTGAATGAAACCCAAGATACGGCGTCTTATCAACTCGTGTGACATGCTCTATATCATCCAGCATACCTTTTTAACATTCTGTTGCGGTACCACTGCCAGTTCCCCAACCACCCCCAGTAAATTTATTGGGAAACCAAGGGCAGGTTCCTGAGTTTGAGATGAAGAGTTTTTCAGACATCCTTACAATGGACTAGTTCCCAAAGATTTTCTGGCCAGTTGCAATCGCAAACATCTATACTCTAGAATCTCTATTCTGAGAGGAGCTTGTGTGCTTTCACCAAATCCTCTCGGTAATGCACTTCTATATCCTTCATCGATGGTTGGATTACTCTATGATCTAGGAACAATTTTATGACATCATATGATAATTACACATGGTCAAACTGGTTGTTCTCCCCATGGCTCAATTCCATGAGTCACCCAGTCATCATCGGACCGTCAAAAATTATGCTTCCAAAGATATCCAGTGATCCAAAGGATTATTCAGGAGGCTTCCCCCACATTCAGATCTAGGTTTGGGGATATTATGTTTCCATTTATTTCGTTCCTTTTTGGTTTCGTCTTGACTTGATGGTGATATTGAGGATATGACTTCTGTTACAGTCGCAGTTAACATGGACGTCATATCAGGAGAAGAGACCAAACTAAGACTCATTTAAGAGAACTTACCCCCTAGTGTTGTACCACACCCATTAGATCCCTTGGGAAGGGTTACATGCCTGCAAAGAAATTTACTAGGCCTTCCCGCACCTTTCGAATCATCATCCTTCGAACATGACCTCAATATGGGTAAAGAGAACACTTGGGCAGTCAAAGCCTCTAACCCGTATAGCTTAGTGAAATATATGAAAAATCACCCTGAAAAGGCTATGTTCCATCCATATCTCACAGAACATAAATAGATGGTTGATGAACTTCTTTCCAAACATGCTACGAAATGGTGTCCAAATTATGGTAAACCCTGACAGGGGCAGTAGGAAAAGGTACAACCTCCACCAAGTGAATTTCCACTAGGTGACGATGACCATCATGCCCATATAGATAGGGTAAGGGCCAATGTCTCTAGAAATATATGAATCACCAAATCCATCCAAGTTGTATAATAACCCTCCTCGAGAACCATCTTAGGTTCCCCTAGCCGCTCCACAAGTCATCCCTTTGGTGGCCCCGCAAGTCAACCCACCAGCCGCTCTACGAGCCGTTGGGACTAGTTATTATGTTGAAGAACCTGCCAATGCACAGGTGTTCATAGATCCTCATCAAGAGAGGAGTCCCCGCTAAGATGATCTAATGACCACTCTCCTTGCTTGCCTCAAGGATTTGGAAACCCAAAAAGTGGCGATCTTTCCTGATGGAAAGTTGTATCCGGAATGGTAGGGTGATATGCGAGGGCCGCCAAGTTTTTGAAATCCTAATTTTATACCATTAATGAGACAAGAGATCTGCTACAACATATGAAACACTTCATTTCATGATTTGGACCTATGTTGGGAACTATAGTTCCCCAGGAGGCCGTCATAATCTGGTGTTTCATATAGACGCTAGAAGGTCTCCTATTTGTTTGGTATAGCTAGTTACCCATTAGGTCATTAGTTGGTTGGGAGGAACTTCATAGAAATTTTTTTTACTAGTTCATTTCAACCACCCAAAAGATTATTATTTTATTCCTCTTAATATGCAAGTAGATGCATGATGATGGCATTTCAGACTTTGTCGCTATGTGGAAAGGCCTCACGTACTCCCTTGATATGTCACTAACTCAGGAAAAATTGCTAACGATGTGTGTCAGGAATTTAAAATATCAATTGTTATCTTCTATAATCACTCAGAACTACTCATGGGGGATTTCGGGATTTCTCTATCAATGAACAACGTCTAGAGGACGCCCTAAAGCAAGCCAAGTAGGCATATCCATTACCTCATGTAGTCCCCGTAATAAGTTCTTCTATGGTCGAGCCCACTATGGTAGCACAAATAGAGCCCCCTAGGCAGCTGGAGTTATTACTAGTGGAACCACCTCCACACCCTCATTGAGGCCCACCACCATAGGTGCAGACTTCATCCCAATAGTACCCACCTCATAATCAGCAGGTGCCCCCACATAATGCACCACCACCACCTAGGCAAGATAATCAGGTTACACCTCCATGAAAGGCTCCTCTAGCCCCTCATCACTACCAGGATCCTAGAGAACCCTTCACAAACAGAAGGAACCAAACCTAATCATTTAATAAGTTTTAGGTCCCTATTTATTTACAAAGTTCCTTAGACCAGGTAATGCTACGGTTGTCAGAATACAGGAGGCCCAAAGAGGCAGATCTCCTTGATCACCCCAATTAATGCCCCTGTCACCAAATCCTTGGGCACACCCTCATTAATTGATATGTGTTTAATGGCTATCTCCAAGACTAGGTCGATAAAATAATTTCCATGTTAGGTCTAGCCTTGAAACATGTGGCATGTGTGCTTGTAAATCTTGAGAACAATATTTACAATGAAGGTGAATGGAAATAGGTTCTTAATCATGGATCTCAAAAATATGCTAACTGGATGGCTCACAAGGTAATTTCTAATTCCCATGGTATTATTTTTTAATGTTTAACCCAACCTAAACCTTCATAATTTACCATGTTACATGAAACCACTACTTCTATGTCATCATCTATGTCTTTTTCTTCCCAAAAGGGCATGCATTGATGACGCAAGGGAAAGAAAATTCCACCACCGATACCATCTTCATTATATACTATCAATACTTTCATGCCCTTGAAGATGGATATTACCCCTAAAACACTCCCAACGATGGATGATTCTTCAAAAAGTGATCTTGGGTAAGATTCTGTCAATACCATGGAGCTGTTAAACCTATAAATAGTTCCTGACAATGGGGAGCTTCAGACGGATCCTCCCAAAATCCCCATCCAATTCCAGTGTAGATGGAGCCATCGTTTTGTGACTCTCTAGAATGAATTGGTTAGTGCTTCCAGCTAAGTTGTGCCTGACACTGAGACAAGACAGTAGGACCAACATAGATCTTACCACATGGATCCTTCTAATCTCATTTCATCAGATCCACCTCCACCACCGTGTGTGCTACTTGATCAGGTAGAGCCACCACAATTATTCTAGAATCAGCCATGTTCTATTGTGGATCATCGTTATTCATCTGGCCCTCATCTGTTAGTCACTCTACATGTTTCAACTAATGGGTAGTGAGACATTACCAATACTAGACAGTCATAGGTTCAACCACCAAGTCTTGTTATACCTCCTACCACAATGCGACCTCTTGTCATCAGAAGTGCACACCTAGGAAAGATGTATGATATTCTCAAGTATCTTGTTATCATTCCTACAATGCTCTCTAACCTCACAGCTCTTGTCCTGTTAGTGGATATGCACGAAGCCCATTCTTAGTCTTTAAAAATCCCCCTATAGTTTGATATGGAGGTAGAATCTATAGAATCCTTCCATGGTGAGATGGTCATGCATGTAGAATGTTAGGCCATCATCTTGTTCTCCAGAGAAGATGAAGGTCCTCTTATATTGGGGAAAATTTTCCCACTAAACATCACTATCAATTTCAATGTCATAGAGGTCTGTTGGTGTCTTGTCGGCATAGGATCTAGGATCAACCTTATCCTAACCTTGAAACTCTGAAATATGAGACTGTCTGAGGTAGATTTGAGCCCCTATGACCTAAAAATTCCATGTTATGATAGGACAGGGAAGACACCAGTTGGGATATTTCTCCTAAAGACCCAGTTCGGTGGCCTAGTTACTATTACCGCGTTCATGGTTTTCTCACAAGACACTACTTTAAATGCATTGGTGGGTAGTCCATGGCTTCACCTGCACATGGTAGTACCTTCATCATATCACCAATGCCTTATATACTCTCTTAATGGTCGAGTAGGCATACTCCAAGGTGATGCATCTCCATTTTCCTATTTTAAAGCCCACTACATGGATTTCAACTATTACAATATCAAGGAGATGAAGATTTAGGATAATTTGGTTTAATACAATACGACTGTGACCAACCCATTGAAAGACCTAGATGATGCCTATATTTTCTTGATCCACAGATTGGATACAATAACCCTGAATTTGGGCAAATGTTTTTTTAATCTAGAATGAGGGTGAAGTGAATTCTCAAATATAAGGAATTATAAAATATCCCCTCATATTCCTATACAAATCATGCTTGGGGATCCAAGATCCCCTTACTCCCATAAGGTATCGGGATGTCCACCCCAAGGAAACAACAATATGTTATACATGCTTGTTTCACCAGCCAGAGATAAACTGGCTCAATCCATGGCGTCACTATTTCTTTGATATCATAAAACATGTCCCCTTGGGTCAAAGTCCATATAGAATCAGGTCAACAGTTTTTGTCTCCATGGTTGTGGCAGTACAAGAGCTCCCTGATGAGGTGTCAACCGCCGCTCACACTAGCACCCGTGTCCCATCCGGATATTTCTAATCATAAGAATCACCTCCTGGTGATGATTCCCCCTCTGTGGTTGATGAAGAGTATTTGGAGGATTCTTCTCCCACATTCAAAGAAGGTTTTTTCACCACTGTCTATGAATTGGTACAGGTGAACCTCACTAATGAGACGAATCCGAAACAAACATTGACGTGCGCCACTATGCCTATCAAAGAACAATAGTGATATGTGGATTTCCTGATGTATTGTTATGATTTATTATCTTGGAGTTAAAATGTGATTCTAGAGCTAGATCCTAAGGTCACCATCCACCACCTCGTTCTTCTAGAAAATAATCATAGGTGCAAATAGCCTCCCAAAAAGATGCCCCCTTTTCAAGGATCCATGGTCGAGGCTGATGTTGACAAGGTCATCAAATACAAATTTGTCAAGGAGATCCAGTACCCTAGATGGTTGGATACCATATTTCCTATCAAGAAAAAGAATATATATATCAGAGTCTGCATTGACTTCTGATATCTCAACGTCCACTCTCTGAAGGTTGATTTTTCCCCTCCCTATGATATAGCTACTAATCAACTCCACAGCTAAATTCTAGTCTATCTCATCCATGGATGGGTATTTTGGATATAATCAAATCTGAATGTCCAATGAGGATGAAGAGTGTAAAAACATCAGAGCCCCACAAAGTACTTTATTTTACTAGGGAATTGATTTCATTCTAAATAATGTAGGTTCACCATTTCAGCATGTCATGAACTACATATTCAAGCCAATCCATAGGACATTGGTGGAATTCTATGCGGATGACATGGTGGTCAAATCTCTCCAGTGTCATAACCATATTAGATATCTTGAGAAAGTGTATGGCATCCTCCATTCCTACAATTTGAAGATAAAACCCTTGAATTGTGCTTTTTGGGTCACCTCTAGAATGTTGGTTGGATTTTTTTTCCAATACAGAGGCATTGAGATCAATATAGGGAAGATAAAGTCCATCATTCAAATGTCTTATTCGAACAAATTTTGGGAGATCTGAGGCATTCAAGGCCACTTAGCCTATATAAGCTGATTCATCACAAATCTGGCTGGCAAGTGTAAGCTCTTTTCCCAGCTCATGAAGAATTGTGTCAATTATTAGAGAGATGAAAAGTGTCAGAACCTTTTTATGGAAATCAAGCAGTACCTTCTATGACCATTAGTTTCGATTCCACCTATCCCTAGAAAATAACTGGTCCTTTATGTGACCACTTTGAAATGATCTATTATTATTCTTCTCACCATGAATAATAATGAGGGAATAGAGAATAGTTTATATTATCTCAACTGCATGGTCCTCAATACAGAGACTAGATACTCCTCTGTTGAGAAGAGATTCTTTACAATGGTATTCACAGTACATAAATGGATAAATTACATAGAGAACCATGAGATAAATCTAGTGTCTCAAGTGGATCTGATAAATTACATTCTGAACTTTCCCATGATGATAGTCCATCTGGCTTGGTGGGATGTGATCCTCCAATAGATTGACATCATGTTTTCCCCCATAAGGCTATCTAGGGACAGGTGTTGATAGACTTCCGTTCCACCCATCCATCTCTCGTAGAGCACTCTTTGGATCTCTATTTTCAATATGAGGCAATCCTTTCAGTAGATCAATCCATTTCGTGTAGGAAAATTCAATTTGATGGTTCTTCCAAAAGCACCACTGGCAAAATACCCAATGATCCCAAACTCAACAGAGTAGGTATGAGTATCTTCCTCATCATGCCTGCATAAGCTGTCCTGCCCTATTCATTCTAGTTGTATGAAGGCTGTACAAAAAACGAGGTAGAGTACCAATATCTCATCACTAGTCTCGATCTGGCCCTCATGATTGATGTTCCCCACTTTGATGTGAAAGGGGACTCTGAACTAGTCCTCAAGAATATCAATAGTGACTACATCGTTAGGTAGCCAGAGCTCGTATCACTGTTAGTGCATACCCACGAATGGATGGCCCAATTCACTTCTCAGCCAGAAGTTACTCATGTCCCTCACTCATAGAACTATCGAGCTGATTATTTTGACATACTTTCTGAATATCTTTCATATACTGACCTAGATGATTTTATTATCCATGTGGCGCATCATAAATTCATCACTCCTATCACTCTGGAAGATGATGATAGCCCACAGGTAATCCACCTTACCACTGATGAATCAACATCAGGACCTCATGTCCCCCTTTTGTGGTGTTGGAAGTGAATCCTAACTGGACAACTCCCTTTACAGAATATCTCTATTATAGTAATCTCACGGAAGACTAATCCAAACTTGGGTGAATCCAACGGTGAACAATGTAGTTCATGCTCCAGAGTGGTCCCGGTATTCAGAAAGTCCTCTACAGACATGGGTTTTATTGGATTATCCTCTGTTTCATTTAGGGAGGATATATGTTTTAGTTCATGTATGAAGTTCATGCTGGTTCTGACATGGTTCATTAAATAGGGTCGAATGTCTTGGATCAGATCCAGAGATTGGGGTATATTTCGGCCCACCATGATCCGTGATTGTATTGAGTTTTCTATGAGGTTCTATGCATGATAAATCCATGATAACTTCATGTATCATCTTCCAAAACCTCTCCACACTAACAAGTACACTTGGGAATTTCCGGTTTGGGGACTTGATGTCTTGTGACCATATCCACCTGCCATAACCCGCTAGTGTAGGTTCATCCTGATCACTATGAATTTCTTTTCCAAGTGGGTATAGGTAGTTCCACTCTAGGAATTCAAGGCTCATTCTATCATTGAGATTGTGAGATCAAATATCATCTACTAATTTAGAGTCCCTCACGCCATCCTCACTAAAAACATCACTAACTTTTGAGAAGTTGAAATGAAAATGTTGTACGCTAAGTACAACATTATTTCTAATAACACATATCACTATCATGTGTATGAAAATGGGTAGATAAAGGAATTACAAAAAAACTTCTTTAGCATTTTACAAAAGATGTTTGGTTTGAACAAGAAGAGTTGGCAGAAAAAACTCTCCAACACTCTCTGGGATTATCAGATGAAGACATGTAATTCCACTCATGTGACCCCACATTCCCCAGTGTATAGAATAGAGGTAGTCGTTCCCATAATGATTTAGTTACCCTTATTACACACAACTGTCTATGATTAGTATACACCGTACAAAATAGCTGAGATCCATCTAGCTGAAATAGAAGTGATTGATGAGAACATGTTTTCCGCCCTACACAATATTGACAGTTATCAAAACAATATAGCCAAAACTTTAAACAAGAAAGTTCACCTATTCTCTTTATTATAGGTTACATGGTGTTTTCCCTATGAATTACAATGATACCCAGTAGAAACCCACAAAAGATAGACCCCAAATAGGAGGGACATTATATCATTCAGAAGGTTTACCCGAATGTTGCATACTATCTGGTCACCAAGGATGGTGAGCTTAATACTCCTCACATCAATGCTAAATTTCTCAAGCAGTATTTCTCTTAATAGTCCCACATGACACTAAACTATTGCGTCATTACCACATGACATTAAAATAAGTGTTCTGTCGAGGTTAAAGGATGTAAAGAAACCCAACCCTCATCTCGCATGACGTTAAACTGTATTACCATCCTACATGACATTAAACTGCCTACACTTATCCCAACAGTCATTAAACCTCTACGCATATCCCACCTGATGGAAAAATGAGATATTTTCCAATATATAAGACACTAAACTAAGATATCCCATGTCTTTATCATATGGAGTTAAACTACACAACATTTCAGAACTATGTATGGCTTGATTCCCATCCTTATGGGATATGTAAGAATGCCCAAACCCTTCATCTGCAGCCCAGTCTTAGGTCACCTGACCTTTTTTTTCAAAAATATGTATGTCTTGATTCCCATCCTTATGGGACATGAAGGAACACTGAGACCATTCATCTATGGCCCAACCTCCGGTCCCTTGACCTCTCAGGCCTCTTCGCCCTTGTTCTATCTCAGGATTATGTGATGTTGTATGGACACTTTTTTCTTACTCTTGTCTAGTTATTTTTTCCACACTACAAATATCCTCCCTTGAGACACTCCTCTTCACCACATATGTTCTTACCGCATGACGTTAAACAACTTGACATCTCCAAAAATACATATCTCTTGATTCCCATCCTCATGGGATACATAAGAATGTATGAAAATTTTGTTTTCAGGTATAGCCGGGGTTCATCTATTCTTTCTCTTAGCCACTTTTCATGGGTTATCTCCTGTAAATATGAATGGTGTGGTGTATATGATCTTATGTCTTCATTAACATTGGGTTATTCACCACGCCATATACAATACTCTTTGAGATACCCCTATCTTCATCCTTACCAAATTATGTTAAACTACATGACACTTTAGAACTATGTATGGAATGATTCCAATCCACAAATGAGTTGTTATAATGCTTGAAAATTTCATCTTTGGGTCCAGCCTAGTTTCATAGAAACATTATCTTCCATCTGGCCACTTGGCCTAAGCCCTCCAAGGGGGTATATGGAGCGGTGTGGGATTATGTACTCATTCACGTCAGGTTTGGAATAGCTACTCCACCTATATTTCTCTTTAGAGAAATCCATACCCTTTCTTATACTAATCTTCTTGAGTCATATTCTCTCAATTTGGGCCCCTGGCCCTTTTTGGTGTCTTTTCAAACGTTCATGGATGCATTGTGGTTTTGGACCTAGAGTGTTGGGGTTTTTATGGACTTTCTTTCATTCCATCATCATGCTTCATGTCTACCTTCATTTGGGGTTTCCATAACCCTTCACATCCTAAAGGACCCCTGAACGGCATGGATGCTAGTCCTTAGTGATCTCCTACCATCTTTGGACAATGTCATGTAGGATCTCAGATGACAATTCGACACAAGTCCCCCACTTTAAATAAGGTCGGTGGTCGACCCTCATTAGCTATTTCCATTTCAGGTCACATGATATGGATGATTTGTTCTAAATATGATCAATAGTTATCCTCCATCATTATGCCACACCCATTAAGGCTTAAATATTGGCTGTGTGATTCACATTCTTTTCTACTCCATCATGTTCGAGTGGAATTTCGACACTCTTGGTACTATACCTCAGTATGTGTTTCTATGTTAAGAGGATGAATCAAAGTAGTGGTTCCCTTTAAGGCACTATGTCGTTTCCTAATTATGTGTATTCCACATATTGTAATGATCTTATCCTCCCGTGTTTCCCACATCAAGTGTAGATCATGTGTTCTTAAGGACTTGTCCATAGTTTACGCCTACTTGGAAGGATCTAACTTCTTTCAGTCTAAGCACTATGATCTTATACATCAACCCCCCTATATCATACTTATCGCATGAAAATAAACTACATGAATTTTTTGAACTATGTGTGTCCTGATTCCCATCCTCATGGGATACGTAAGAATGCCCAAACAACTCATCTCGCGCCAAACCCAGTTTTCACCTTCGGTCCCTCGACCTATGGATTCTCCTGGGGGTGTGTGGTGTAGAATGGATTACATTGGTCCTCATTGACATCGGGTTTATAAAATCTACACTATACACATTCCCCTTGTTAAAAACATCTCTTCATCATCCCTACCATATGGTGTTAAACTACAGACGACTTCCAGAACTATTTGTGGCCTGATTCCCTTCCTAATGGGGTACGTAGGAACACCAAAACATTTTTTCTCAGGTCCAACAAAAATTATTCCATCTTCAGTCTCGTGACATAATATTTCCCCATGGATTATGCGGTGTGGTATGGATTTCTTTGGTCCTCATTCATGTCGGGTCTATAACAGTCGAACCGAGTACGCCCTTTCAGATCTACCCTTTCACTCTTAGTCCTACCGTATGACGGTAATTTACATGGGTCCTTTAGAAATATGTATGGAACGATTCCCATCCTCATGGGATATGTAGGAATTCTTGAGCCCTTTCCATTGGGTCCAACCCCATGTTAGGCCACCTCTCGTTTAAGGTCTAAATATTCTAATTGGGAACATGTGGTGTGTTGTGGACTCTTACAGTCCTCATTCACATCAGGATATATACAGAACCACACATTTCCATTTTGGGTAGCCGAATCCTCAATGCATGAAATTAAACTAAAATTATACCCTTGATAAGTTCTGGATGCCCCATGATGATTATGGGATGCAGCAGCTTCCCCATAAGAGAGGTTTTCCCTCGCTAGTGTTGGTCTCTCACTACACTGTGCTTTGAGAACTACATCAATATTGATTACCATCCTCAAGGTATTTTTAGGAACACTCGATCATTTCACCTCAGGTCTAACATGAAAATTATCCTTTTTATCCCCTTGACATAAGGTGTTTGTTGGAGGCACGTGATGCGGTGTAGAATTATTTCTTTCCTCATTCACGTCGGGCTTAAAGTTACCGCATCACGTACCCCTTTGGAGATCCCTCACCCCTTTTATCCTCACCACATGACATGAAACTACACGGAATTAATATGTTATCTAATTAATTTTCACCTGGACACTTGTCCTAAGACCTTTTTCAGAGGTGGGTGGCATGGGATGGATCTCCTTGGTCCTCACTCACATCAGTTTTGCAACAGTTTCACCATGATCCTTCCTATAATCACCTTCATCAATTTTCCTAATCCCATGACAATAAATTATGTTGTAATCATCCCCTCAATCCTAGCCTTAGGTCCATTGGAACCCCTTTACTCCTTTACCTATCCATTCAGGTCACTGCTCTTAAAATGGGCTCTACAACCTACAACCGATTGCATCAACACATTTAGAAGCATCATGATTTAGGATATGGGGTGTTGACCTTTTCATTGAAAATATCTCACTCCATTTTTATGCTTCATATATCCCTTTACATGGGTCCTCATCACCTTTCACATCAGGAAAAATAACTAATGGTATGGATGATCAGCCAATGAATCACCTACTATTCTGGGCCAATGTTTTGGGGGATTTTTTTAATAGCATCTCAAGATAGATCTCATGTTTCTAACATGTTCAGGGGTCAAAACTCATTTTTTTCATTCCCATTTCTATTCATATGATATAGATACTATGTTACAAACATGGTCAATATTTATCCTCCATCATTATCACCAACCCCATCAAGTTCCATGTTCTGGTAATATAACCTGCATCATTTTCCCTCCCTCCCCTGTGTCTGGGAGAAACATCACCACCCATGGTCTTATTCCACAGGGAATCCTAGTGTGTTGATTGAATGGACTATCATTTTAAAGACATAATTGACCCACACCTCTATTCCCTTATTCTACACTTTCATGTGGAAAAAGAAACCCCCCTTGTTTCCCACACGGAGCGTAGTTCACATGGGATTAGGGGTTTGGATAAGGTTCATGACCGCATGGAGGAATTGTGAGCCTATGGTATGAACTCTGTGAACATAAACTAGTAGTGTAGGTTTTAAAGTCTGATATTCATGACTTTTGGATATGTACATTCTTTTTTAGATATGTGATGTCGTGTGGAATTCTTCTTAGTCCCCACTCACATCGGGTTACATAATGATTCCATGTCACATATTATCATCCACCCCTACATCTAAGATGCATCATCATAAACTGCTCGATCATCTGATGTGTTCACCAGAGAATATGTTTCTTCTTTGGTAATTGGTTCTTTTCCATGCCATTTTAACATAACTACATGGGTCTTTATTCTCATACTTTTCAAATACATAGTTATTTTTAGACTTTTCATCTATGGTACAGTCGCAATCTCTTCTATCTCTCCATCCCCATTTGGATGGAGTTTTCCTCTAGGGTACATGGTGTGGCACATACTCTTATGTTATCCCTTATGTAGGGTTTATAATAGCCCTCAATGTGCTCCATTCAAGGACTAGTATCCCTCCATTCAGTATCGTCCTGCATGACATTAAACAGTATGTTTCCCCGTATGACGTTAAAATGTATGTCGTTGAAGCTAATGTTTAGTTTACTTGGTGTAGCATAGGGGGCTAACCAAGGTCGTCTCTCAAAGGAGGAAGTGAATTAAAACATCTTATTAGAGGTATTCTAAAAATAAAATAAAAGAGAATAAAAACACTACTAGAAAAGGATGGGGGTTGTTTATAGTTTATGAATCTAGAAGATGTTTGCTGGAAGAAGATTGTATTTTTTTTGTTTTTAGTTTTGAAATGAATTCCAATTAAAATAACACAACAAGAAGATGTTTTTTTTAGAAAATATTTTAAAAGGCGTAATCGATCTAACTCTACCTCTTCATTTACATATTAATCATTATCATTTAAATGAATGTCCACTTAATTATGATCCTCTAATTTGTTAACCCTCGAACCCTACAAGAGTTAACTTAACCACAAAGATGGAATTACTTAAACCCTAGGCTAGCTTCGGAACATGCAATCGCAGAACCCTGCTTTGATTGTTGTTCTAAGGTTAGCTTATGGTCAGTGGTTAATTAGAGCACAAATCCATTCTGGAAATGAGGATGAGTTGTGTTTAGGGATTATATTTGAACTCTACAAATTTATCCCAAGTGGTCTTGTATTACCGATTAAGCTCGCACTCTCACAATTTACACAAAATCTCGACCTCGCGTGTTTTTGTATTAATTGTTCAATTGCTTGCTTAGTTTTTTAAAATTTAAAAACATAATTCATGGATCATATTAAGTGAATTACAGTAGGCTCAATGATTCAAAATAATTAAATGAAGAGGGTAGAAGATAGATCGATCACTAAAAATTACTCTTCCATGGGTGGCGTAATCATCGTAGAAGCGTTTTGCATGTGCAAAGGTTTATAATGGGTATAACCCAATATCGCTTCTACTCAAGAATTCCAGCCCCAAGAGGAAGATTAAGAGAAGAATAAATTTAAATAAAACAGAGGAAAAGAGAAGAAATAAATGAATAACAAAGAAGTTTATTACACAAACAAAACAATTACAACATGAAGGAGAGAAGGAGGCTTCGATGAGAGGATCCTTGCTTCAAGAGCTACCTCTCTTACAATGGTTGGAGAATTTGGTTGAAACCAATTCTCCTCTGCCTCCAATCTCCCAATGCACGAACCAGCCTCTCCAAATGAGAAAATCACTAATTTATAGAGTGGAGGGGAGGCTAGGTTTAAAGTGGTTTCAAGTGTGAATGCAAAATCTCGGCCAAATATTTTAATGAAACTTGCACCGCCCATTTGACCTCCAAAACGAGTGAATTGACCGGCCTTCCAGAAGGATGATTTGTGCCACATCATGTCCCCGAGCTTTCCTCAAATTTGGGCTCAATCCAAGCCCGTATGTAGAGGATATGGCCCAAATACAGAACCTTCTCCATTCTGGCGAGCCCAGCCCAACTTTGACTTCATGGCTCAATTTCAACAACCAAATTAACTCTTTAGCTTTAGTGTCCTGAATAAAAGTTGTAGATAATTAAGTTAGGAACACTGTTACAAAATTTAAAATTCAAATAATAAATATAAAAATATTTATCTTCGAAATAATACAGTGCACTATTAAGGGTAAAACTGGAATTTTCACCAAATTTCAAATGAATGATCAAATCCCAAATATTTTATAAATAAACATATTTAACACAATGTGAGGAAATTATATCATTTATTATCAATAAAATATTCAATAAAATAGTGTTTTATCAGTCGTCCAACTTGACATTAAATTGCATGAGTAAATCACACTACATGCATCCTTCATTTGGGTCTCCATTATGTTTCACTTCTGAAGGGACCCCTCTTACGGAATGGTCTCATACAACTTTGGCTCACCAACCATCCTGGGGAAACACCCTATAGGACATTAGACAATGTTTGGAGATAGGAACCGTGTTTGAAAAATGTTCAGTGGTCGACCCTCACTTGTTTGTTCCCATTCTTGGATAATGTGAAATGGATGCTAAGTTTCGAACATGGTCAATAGTCATCCTCCTCTCCACACTAGGCTCACGCAAAACAAATTCTATGTTTTTAACATGTTCAACAATTATCCTTCCCATCACACCACGCTCAATATGTCCCAAATATTAGATATCTTTATTTTTATGTAACCTACCCCTATCCACACTCAAGATTATCGATACTATAGTGTTGTTACTCTGTGCACTCACACGCGTCAAGTTGAAATTTTTGTGCATATCATATCTTTACTACCAAACATTACCTTCCTAATACCACACACTCTCTTGTATGGGGAAACATGCCATCACCCATTATTTCCTGCAATGATCATTACTCACATATTATTAAGAACTTTTGAAAGGATAATACCTACACATGTGGTCGTGTGATCCATCTGGTCTGGTCATAACACCCTAAATTTTGAAAACATCATCTAGGCCACATGATTAATAAATGGCATAGTAATTGTGATATTATCACTTAAAGAGACATCACCTCTGGAACTAGTTATCTAACAATGTGATTTTTTCAAGACCCACATATGGATTGATTCTTGTAGTGAGACATAGACTTTCTAAGACTAGGAATGTCACTCCCAAAATGACACTGATACAAAAGAACAAACAAGATATATCAAATTCCTCCTTTCTATGTTAATGGACTAGACCAACATGATAGAATTTTTTTAGAACTACGTATGGTTTGATTCATACACTAGAAGGATATATAGTGAAATCAGGATGTCTAGTTCCTAGATCAAGGCACATGCTTGTAATCTCTCTAATACGACCATCATAGCCTCATCCCCCCATTCATGTCCATTAATTGCCTCTATCCTCATTGTACGATGTTAAGCTATGTGTATATTGTCCACATTGGTATGATGGAAAACTGTAGGCCACTCTAGGTTCTCCCCAGAGACATCCTTTTAGGAAATGAGTACAATCCCTGATCAAACTAATGCACTCACCTAATGCTTTTTCATCATGGTGGTGTAATTTCAAGAGTGCTGGACTGCATTCGAAAAACACATCACTCCACCCTCCATGCTTTGTGTTCCCTTTATTTGGATCCTCATCCTCTTTCATGTCAAATGAAACCCCCTAAAAGTATGTCTGCTCAGTCTATGTATATCCTACTATCATGGGCCAATTTTATGGAAGACTATGTATGATATTTCAAGTCAAGCCCCATGTTTCAAACATGTTCAGTTGTCAACCCTCATTTGTTTTCACCATTTTAGGCTAATGAAATAGGGATACTTTGTTTCGAATAGGGTCAACAGTTATCTTTCACTGTCATGTCATCACAACATTGTTCTGAATTTTGGGAATCGTATTTCACATTCTTTTCCCCCTTTGATTAGATTTATTCCAACACCCCAAGAATTACCCTACTCATGCACTAGAACATGTTCTGAGAGGTTTGGTAGGCTATTTTGAGAGTCTCTTTCTCTAACCATGACCTCCATTGTTCTTCCAGGAAACCCATAGTAGACTTTAAGAGCCTGCATGCCTGGAGATTGGTTGGTAATCTCATATTAAAGGGGAATAATAATGTGGTCGTCCCTTGTTTCTCACATCAAGAAGGACTCATGTGTGCTTAGGGATTTACTGCTGGGTATTTTATTTATATGATCAAAATTCATCAATCAAAAAAGAAAACAAAACTCACGAAAACAACCAACATAAATAATAAAAGAATGAATGTAAATTTATAAGGTCACACAAATTAAAACGCTTAGGGATTGACCCCTAAAATAGATGGATTGACCCCTTCAATGGAGCATCCCAGCTCCACCACTTTCTATTTTATAGTGTCTAGGATCTAATGTCACCTGTTAAGCTCATGATCCTCCTCAATGGCAATGGGGAGTAGTTAATGGACTTGATAAGGGAATGATCATCGTCAACTCTGATAATAACCATCTATTGAGAAGCTTACCTCATTTGTTCCTCATCCTCTTCCATCTGGTCCTTCAGTCTGGATATGAGTCCCGATTATGCATTGAGGAAAGAGGAATGCTCGTTCACCTACACTCTCAAGCATTGGATCTCATGCTCAACCTCTTGGATTATATTTATGTTGATGGACATTATCCGCTTCCAAATGACATTGAATCCATGGTCATGTTCTTGTATTATCTCTACTATATAGACTCGAATGAGCATATGAGGATACAAGGAATCCACTCCTCCAGCGCATAGTTCACATAGCTGAGAATGATTAATCCCCATCTGGTTTATCCATTTTACATGTGGGGTATCCCGAATGTAGAACTTGATCAACTTCCATGACAGACAGTGGATGACCATGTTGTACTCTTCATCAGAAGGAGTCTCATCTCAATCCTCTAGGTCGGTAAGTTTATACATCAGGAATACCTCTATAAGCCTAGAAGTAGGGTCCTTCTCTAGTTTCATGTTAGGAATGTTAGGGTATATATTGATATAATCAATAGAATCTACATCATGGGGATGATCATCATCGTCAGGCTCATCTTCAACGAGCGATGGTTCCACCCTACCAATGGCTCCACACACAGCCTTGTCCAACATAATCTGGTAGGCCTTGAAATATGATTCCACTATAATTAGTACCTCCCTAAAGAGAGGGGACTCAAGACCCCAATCCATCCTCACCAGTATAACCCATGCCATTTGAATAACTATTCATAATAGAGATGGAAATGTTATAATTTGGTACAACAGATAATAGTCAGGGACTCTGTGAGAATGAATACTTACGAAGGTAGAAGGATTGATTTTATTCTTTTTTCATCATCAATGGTATCTTAGGATGTGCCCACATATATGGATGGGACCTCTATGGACTCCATAAGGGTTGTCCTAGTTTTTTCAGCCCTTCTCAACTCTACAATGACCATTGACCCAAGTGCAGATCCTGAGCCCACATCTGCATGCATGCAGGTGGCAATATCATCCCTAAGGATCTCCTATAGATAAAAAATTTTAGTCTAGAAGCAAGGGTGACATGGATATAATCATGGTGAAAAATAATGGTCTGAAGGTTACCTTGACATATCTGGAAAAATCACCCAACTCTGAAGTCTTGAATTCTCCATCTTCCAATGGACTTCCCACATCATCCTCATCTCCCTAGGATCTATCTTACTCCTAATGTAATTAGAAGCGCTCCTTTAGCTCCAAAAAAGATGCTTGAGATGAGACTATCTGAACCAGAAGTACATTTACCCAGCCCATCATTGGATGCAGAGCGCCCTGATAATGCATGTACTCATTTAGAAGATCGATCTTTGAAAGTTCTATTCTATAGTAGTTGATATGATCCAATATATGGATAGCACTAAGGAATTTTCAGTTGACCTCCCAGTTTTCCCATGACTTCGGAAGGAAATTACCTATAGGCATGGCAATATGGCGTAATCGCTTCCCTAGATCTTGAGTAGGAATCCTAAGAAACCCTCTAGGGACCCTCCTCCCATCCTGTCCATGTTCAATTTGGGACCTTTGGGCCTACTTCTGATGCTTTCTCACCACTTGGTGCAACATATGATAGTTCTTTCCTCACCTCTACCACCGCACTGCCACCAACATGCACTCCTTTCATTCTCGAACCCTGTCCTCTAGGTTGAGGAGACACTCCATCATTGACCCAGATGATTTTTCACTTTAATATCTCCCCTAGGTAGGCCCACTGGTAGCTCTTGGAGAAATATATCACCAGAAAAAATGTGACATCGACTATAGGCATCTCATTTTTATTCATCCCATCCTGTCGGGTGAACATGAGCCACATATTCTTCACTATGCAAGGGTGCTCCTCATGATGCACCCCTAGATAAGCCTTCGGGGTTAGACTCTCCATGCACAGAAATTTCATCACCAATTAGTGTGATGATTCTAACTTGTAGATGGGCTCATAGTCCACATGTGCCCCCAAAACTCCTATCCTAAAATCTATAAGGTATGATTGATGCTCTTCGATATATCAGAAAGCATCAATGAACTCCCTTGTGGGTAGTTGAGATGGGTGGAAGACCAACTCATATGCATTCCAAATTATGTTCAGTATGCTCTATGGGCACAACTTGTCCAGAAATCATCCCATTGAATTTAGGTTGGAGGGATAAAATTTTGACCCTGGAGGAGAAATCTGGTTCGGGTACTCATAAACCCTCACATGCACTGCCACCCCAGCCATACAAGTAATGGAATGTCCTACAAACCCATAGCAGTTTATTCCCCTCAATGATATGCCACAACATCTTGTATAGATTTTCCAGTATTGGGGTCCCGAGGATGACCTGTTGCCCAATCACTTGCATGGATTCCATGATAAACGTACACAAATGTACTCCCATGTTTGTATCCCTCAATGGAAGTATCCAGCCACATATGGATGCCCAGGTGAACATATCTAACTAAAAAACTGGTTTATACTCAGGGTTGATGCTAAACCCACATGTATTCCATTAGATATCCTCTAAGAGTCGCCAGTAAGGGGTTTCTTTGCTTTGTTTTTCCTCCTTTGAGAAAGTGGAATTCCCCACTGGGAACCTCTTATCTAACATGAAATTTAGAAATCACCTGGACCATATCTTTTAATGCATGTACCTAACAGATTTATTGGCCTCACCCAGCACCATGTCAATCAACAAATTTTCCAACCATGGCATCTACTCTACGTCTCCCCTCACATTCTCTATTGGGATGAATTCGTCATACATAACACCTAGACTGGGAATCCTAGAGATCTTGTGGATATCTGAGAGACTGATATCGACTACCCCATGATAAATATGGAAGGGATTGGTCTTGGGTTCCCACGTACTCAAAAATTTAAGCATCATACTATTATTCTAGAAGATATGCAATTTAGATTCCCATACCGCCTCATATAGGCCCACTAATCTTAGCTGCGCCCCAAACTCATCATAGGTTGCACATAACCTATTGGCCCTGGCTCAGTCTTCAGTGACGTTACCACCTTGAAAAAGGTCCCACTCATTGGTATATCCCATTTTTAAATGTTTTATTGCTACCTTCAGGATAGAATGATAATGTGGAGTGGACACCTCAGCCTGTAGCTCCTTCCCATAAACATCGTTGGTATGGTTTTATAAGAAGGTTGATGAAAAGTATGTATGATTGGGCCACCTATGGTCATCTACATTCCAGAACCATTGATATTGGAACATGGTTATCCTGAACTAGTAAGTTGGTTCATCCCTAACAGATCATTGGATGAAGACCTCATCCCTCATGCTGAAGTTGTACAATGGAAGTCTCTTGCACAAGGGATACATCTTCTGGCCCTCCGTTAGAAACACTATTAGGGATTCATGATCAAAGTGGCTGCACACATATTCACCAACCCCCAATTTATTCCGCATTTCCTCCCTTCGGGCAGCTGCCACAAGGACCGCCTGGACAACATCTCAGTTTTCCATTTCTTCTAATCAAGACTTGGTATATTTCTTCTTTGTGGATTCGTGAATCTTGGTTATAGAGCTTAGTCATGGATTACAGTCACAGAACCCTCTCGTAGAGATCATATCATGAAGTGTGTGGTCACGGAGTCAAAGAACCAATGTGCGGCACAAACCAACCTGGGATTGTAGTGTAGTGTCTCGTTGAGTAGAATTCCACATCACCAATCCACAGAGTTTGGATTCACAGAGTATGATCATTGAGTGTACGGATCTTTGAGAATTGGGTGATAACATATGGAAATTAGGAATTGAATGAGAAAAAACAAGTGGCCTTAATCCTTTATTTATAGGAAAGGACTGCCAATATTTGTGATGCATCGTGCACTTTGCGGTGTGCTTGACCCATGCTTTTCTCCCCTGCTTATCATTTTTTCTTTGTGATCTATGGTGATTTTGAAAAAGTTCCCTCAGAATCCAACCCTAATTTCTCTTTAGGACCCATTCTAAGGGGTGGAATTTTTTGGTGCCAAAATTTGTCCCTCAGTTAAAAAAACAACCTAAAAATTCTAAGGAATCCTACCTCACAAAGAAACCTTGCAAATCCCCTCCAACATTGTGATCAGCAAGAAGTAGTGGGAAACACCTCCTCTATGGTTGTCGTGGAGCAGCTAACGGAGCATTCAATGGCTATAAGGCACTTGAGAGTGTGATATACACCACTGTGGAGTATTTAACAGAGAAGTCCATGACTAATACTCATTAGGGAGATCCCTCTGTTAGCACCACACAGTGGCTGATAATGATCTCTACGAGTCTGAGGAACTTGATGGATCTGCCTCCAATTTCAAGATGAAATTCCATCGCAACTCATCCTCTGAGCTTCATGCCAAATCTTGCCTATAAATTCCAAGCTTCCCTAAAAACCAAAGGACCATTACCCTGACCTTTCACATTCATATCTCTAAAATCATGAAGCACCCTCTACTCTGTGGGACATTGAGAAAATGAACTATTCATGTTATTTGAGTATTGTGAAATACCTTTTCCTTTTCTAATATTCTACCCCTCTTCATGTAGGTATTCCCTTCGCGAAACCCATAGGCCATCTCAAATGAAGAAGATCCCTATGGGAACTCAGGTATCTATAAATCACTCATGATTTGTGAAGTACCTTCTATGAAAATATTAACCCCACAATAAGGTAGAATCATTGCGCTTTGCAAAGTATATTTCTTCGCAATACTACACTTTGCAAGGAACCCATGCTCCGCAATGTCCTACTATGTGAAAGGACTTTAACATTATGATTCCCTCTATATAATCATGTATACTCCATGCCTTGTCAATACCACTCCACTAAGTGAATCATAATCCATCGTGAAGTCTCTCTACTTTTTGGATCACTAGAGCCCCACAAGCCCCCTTCATGTGAACCCCTTTTCTTTAGAAATGCTCATTCTATGTGCCCCCTAGGATTGCAATGAATGATTTAAAGGTCCCTAGAGTGACACTTCATACCATGTTTCCCTACATAATTATTCTTCACCTAATACACTAATTACTATTTCTTCTTCGCATAACCATGCGAATATGAGCCCTCAATGGATAACTCCACATCCACATCTCTATATGGAATTTTCGGTGCCTTCCCTTCACCAAGGATTAAAGCATTCCAGTTATGTAAGACCTAGGGATGGGGACTGAATCTTCATTGTTAGAGCTACATGGAGTTAAACTGATAAGAAACATCATCCTCAATACATGACATTAAATAATGATCATCGAATGTGTGGTAGGACTAGAGGGCGGATGGGAACAGGTTCCCTCCCTCTATATATTTCCCTTTGATCTTTTTCACCATGCGCACTTCGAACAGTCTCCATATAAAACCAAGTACCATCTGATGGGGTGTTCCTGTTTGGATGCCCATATCCTCAAAATATATTTGGGCCCTTACTCAGGCCTCCCCCTGGTGCATGGCCCATTCTCCATCTCCCTAGGCCACTAACCACATGTAATCCCTACTCTATTGCTCACAGATACACTTTTTAAGGCATGATTGTCCAGTATTTATTACCTATTGTTTACCACACCATGTATGAGTCACATGAGAATGGAGTAAGAATTTTCCATGACCCCATATTTGAGCCACTTTGGTTTGTAATCCCTATAGCATCCCGCCATTTTAAAACATAAACTTTCATTTCATTACACGGAACTGAGGATCGTTAAGGTTTGGTGTCTTGGAAACAAGGATCATAATATATAAAAAAAAACATAAAACATTCTTCTTAAACACTTGAAAGGCTTCTCCTTTAGTTCATCCTATGTTCATTATGCATCTCATAACCTGGGGACATACATCAAAAGAAAGGGTGAGCAGAAGGCCCAGTAAGGGAAACAAGAGAAACATTTTACAAGTGAACTTGAGATACTTCAATAAGGACATGAAAAGAACTTTAAGGCATGAGAAAGAAATCATGAGATACATCATAATAAAAATAATCATTTTTCATAACTTGAAGATGTGGCTACAACATTTAATATTGAAAATCGTTTCATTTCACCAAGGTCCATCCCCAAGGTGTCGTTAAAAATTACCAAGGTTATTCACCAAGGCGTCGTTAAAATGGTCATCTCTAGAGATTAAGTCTTTACCCAATGCATTGGAGCGCTATCAGGGCGCACCCTTAAATTTGTCTTTATTTTCATGTGAGCCACATATATCATCATCAAACATTTCATAAATAACCCATATAGCATAAAATAAATGGGTTTCATTTCATAATCATAACGTTTTAAAAACTGCTTTAAAGACATGATCTTTACGTTACTTTAAACCCACGGAAAGGGAAAGAGGGTATCATGTATGTAAATCCCAGAATTTAAAATAGAAAATTTTTATATATATGTGAATACCCCTTTATAAATAGGAGCTTTGAGTATTCACTTTATAACATAAAATAATTTTGAGAAAAGAGAGGCATTTTGAGACGAAAATTCTGCAGCATAACGGCTATGTTACAAGGTTTTAGAAACTTTGAAAAGAGAGGGAACATAGGTTGAACAATCATAATTGACCCATAAAAAGGTAGAGGGACAGAATAAGAAGGATATATGGACATGGTGATGCAATTTCAAGGACATACCAATTGAAATGACAAACATGGAAGGAAGACAAAAATTTGATTTCTCTTATGAAAATTCGGCAGCCTAACGGCGTCAATTAAACTTCAACAAAAATGAATTGGACAAATAAAATAGGGTCTCTCATCATATGATCATAAGAGATCAGTATGATAGATATAGAGATCGTACCCCAACATAATAAAAAGGAACTTGAAAGATTTGACAGGAAAATCGAACTTGAAAAATGAGAAGGGTGAAAGAATCACTTAAACATTCGGCAGCCTAACGGCGTCACTTAAACTTTCATAAAACGAAATGATGAGAGTAAGAGGGGATCTCTCATCATATAAACATGGAAGGGGCAGTAAGAGGAATATAAAAGAACATCCTCTCACATAATAACATGGAGCATAAAAGGAATGACATAAAAGAGATTACACGAAAAGAAAGAGAGGGGTCGGATCCCTTACCTTAAAACGTGACTCTTGAAACTCAAAGGATTGGACCTTGAGGGCTTGGGGGCACCTTGGGAGGACTCTTTGAAAGGTAAGAAGACCAGAACTTCGTTGGGGAAGAGTTGGGAGTGAAAACCAAGGGAGGAAAGGGTGGGTATTTATAGGGAAAGTGAGGGGACAAAGCATTAATGGCCAAAGGACACCTCACATGTGCTTTTCTCAAACCCATGGGCTCTCCCTTGGCATTTATCATGGAGTTAGGCCACATGGGGCCCCCAAAACAATAATTCATCACCCTTGGCCGGCCAACCCTCAAAAGATCTCATGACATCATCATGACATCATTATGATGTCATTAAACATACCGAAACCCTAAAACGGTATTTTTACTATTCACTGAAAATTCAACTTTCTCAGAATAATCCCAAAATTTCACCTTAACCAAATATCAATGCTCTGATTTCAAAAATGAAATCCATTTTATAAAAATATTTTTCTAAATATTTTTAATTTAATTTTTAAATAAAAACACTATTCATCGAAAATTCATTTTTTTCAGAAAAATCCCCAAAAATTACCTTAACATAATATCGATGCTCTGAGTTCAAAAATAAAGTCATTTTTATAAAAATAATTTTCTAATTATTTGTAATTAAATTTTTAATTAAAAAAACACTATTCATCTGAGAAAGCTAATACTTGATTAATAATTTATGAAACCGTTATTTACCCATTTTATTGAATCACATTACTTAACCAAGGTGTCTAAATTATATTAAAACTTTCTTTAAGTGAAAATTACTAATCCATTTGGTCACATTACTAATCCTAAGCATAAAATCACTATTCATAATTTACTATTCATCAAAAATTAAGTTGATCTTATTAGACTCCAAATTCCTTAATGAACACTTTTGTAGAAGACCATTTTTTGAAAATCATTACACATCATTAGTTATTTAGGGTTTACATAAATATTTCAAAATATCCCTTTTTCAAAATTCATCAATAAAATACATTCTAAAATTATCTAGGCATTTGAAATTTCACAAACATAACTAAAGGAAGAAATCTCAATTTATTCACCCGAGAGGATTACACAAGGAAACTAGGGTCTCATCACATAGCCCCTTATAACACTGGCATAAGACCTAAGTGTAAGGTGTGATATGGTGAGAGAATCTGAGGGAGGCTCAGATAACATTGCCCTAGTAGCAATCTCCACTAACTTGAACTTCTCCTGCAAGCGTTTTCGTTCAAGCTTGACACGCTGGAGCTCGGCTTGGGCTTGGTCCAAAGCAAAGCCCACAGATGCTACCTCCTTCCCAAGCTCTGATAAGTGGGCTTCGTAAGGGTTGAGTCTACTGGATGAAGCCATCGACTCCTCTTTCTGCATTAACCATTAACATCTTATTAAATCAATAAGAGTAAGTTAATATACTACTCAAAAAGATTGGGTCGTTACATTCTTCCCCCCTTAAGAAATTTCGTCCCCGAAATTTACACTTGAGGCCTAGTCGAAAAGGTGAGGGTACTTTTGCTTCATTGTTTCCTCAGGCTCCCAAGTCGCCTCTTCATATTTATGATTCCTCCACAACACTTTCACAAGGTGGGTAGTCTTGTTTCGTAGGACCTTGTCTCTACGGTCTAAGATCTCCACTGGCTACTCTTCATAAGAGAGGTCATGTTCAAGTTGTACCACCTCTGGGTTCAGTACATGCGAAAGGTCGGGTATGTACTTCCTCAAGAGAGATACATGGAAGACATCATGAACTTGAGCTAGGTTCGGTGGAAGTGCTAGACGATAGGCCACTGCTCCTATGCGATCAAGGATTTCATAGGGGCCAATGTACCTAGGGCTGAGCTTCCCTTTCTTCCCAAACCGCATGACTCTCTTCCATGGAGAGATTCGAAGGAAGACTTTGTCACCCACCCCAAACTCCAAGTCTCTTCGACGATTGTCAGCATAGCTCTTCTGCCGAATCTGAGCAGCCCTTATGTGTTGTTGGATGGCATGAACCTGTTCTATCATCTCTTGCACGAGATCAGGCCCAAGAAGCTTCCTCTCACCAGTTTCATCCCAACAAGTAGGAGTTCTACACCGCTTTCCATATAGAGCTTCATAGAGTGCCATCTGAATACTCGAATGGAAGCTGTTGTTATAGGAGAACTCCACTAATGGGAGGTGTTGATCCCATCCACCTTTAAATTCCATTGAGAATAATCTCAACATGTCTTCGAGTGTCTGAATTGTCCTTTCAGATTGGCCATCAGTTTGGGGATGATAGGCCGTACTAAAATTTAATTCAGTATTCAGAGCATGCTGAAGACTTCTCCAGAATTTTGATGTGAATCTTGGGTCACGATCAGATACGATGGATAGTGGTACCCCATGCAGCCTTACCACTTCTTTCACGTATATCTTGGCAAGCTGATCCAGAGAGAAATCTTCCCGAATAGAGATAAAATGGGTTGTCTTGGTGAGACGGTCCACAATAACCCATATCGCATTGTTTCCTTTGGATGTTTTTGGGAGACCAGTTACAAAGTCCATGGTGATATTATCCCACTTCCATACTGGTATGGGTAGCGGTTGTAATACCCCCTTAGGAAGTTGTCTTTCTGCCTTTACTTGCTGACACACCAGGCACCTTGTAGTGTAATCGGAAATCTCCCTCTTCATGTTATCCCACCAATAATGATCACGAAGGTCTCTATATATCTTAGTGCTTCCCGGATGTATAGAGAAAGTAGAGCTATGAGCTTCATCCATCAGTTCTTTCTTTATCTCCGGAATAGATGGAACACATAGTCTTGTACGAAATTTCAATACACCTTCTTGATCAATATTGAAATCAAGGAACTTCCCATCCTTTACAGCCTCGAACTTCTCCTGCAACAAAGGATCTTATTTTTGAGCCTTCTTGATCTTCTCTAGTAATGAAGGTTGTGAAATCATTTGGGATAGGGTTGATGATGTCCCTTTCCTTATAATTCCCATGTCCAGTTTTACTAGATCTTTAATCAAGGGATCTCCCAGGATCCTCATTGTTGCCAGAACAACAGGATCTTTCCTGCTTAACGCATCCGCGACTTTGTTTGCTCTTCCAGGGTGATAATGAATTGAACAATAATAGTCTTTAATAAGCTCCAACCATCTCCTTTGTCTCATGTTCAATTCTTTCTGAGTGAAAATATACTTTAGACTTTGGTGGTCAGTGTATATATCACATTTCTCCCCATAAATATAGTGCCTCCATATCTTTAGAGCAAAAACAACTGCCGCCAGCTCTAGATCATGCGTAGGATAATTCTGCTCATGAATCTTCAACTGTCGAGATGCATAAGAAATTACTTTGTCATTTTGCATGAGGACGCACCCAAGCCCTTTCAGAGATGCATCGCTAAAAATAACGAATCCTTCTCCGATAGAGGGTAGTGTTAACACCGGTGCAGTAACCAATCTCTTCTTCAGCTCTTGGAAACTTTCCTCGCATTCCTTTATCCAGATGAACTTAACCCCTTTTCGAGTCAACTTAGTTAGTGGATTAGAAAGCCGTGAAAAGTTTTTCACAAACCTCCTATAATATCCCGCTAAGCCAAGGAAACTACGAATCTCAGTTACTGTTGTGGGTTGAGGCCACTCCTCCACAACCATTGTCTTTGCAGGGTCAACCGAGATTCCTTCATTGGTTACGATGTGCCCCAAGAAAGCCACTTGTTGTAACCAAAACTCACACTTGCTGAACTTACCAAAGAGCCTCTCCTTCCGTAGAGTTTTCAAAACAACCCTAAGATGATCTTCATGCTCCTCACGACTTTTTGAATATATCAAAATATCATCAATAAAAACTACCACAAAGTTATCAAGGTAGTCCTTAAAGACTCTATTCATCAAATCCATGAAAATAGCAGGAGCATTAGTCAAGCTGAAGGGAATAACAGTAAACTCATAATGCCCATATCTTGATCGGAAGGCAGTCTTTGGAATATCTTCCTTCTTCACCCTCAGTTGATGATAACCAGATCGAAGGTCAATCTTAGAGAAGAATTGAGCCCCACGAAGTTGGTCAAATAAATCATCAATTCTTGGTAGAGGGTATCTGTTCTTCACTGTGATCCCATTCAGTTCTCTATAATCAATGCATAGCCGCATTGATCCATCCTTCTTCTTCACAAAGAGAACTGGTGCTCCCCAAGGAGACACACTCGGTCGGATAAACCCCTTCTCCAATAAGTCTTGGAGTTGTTTCTTTAACTCTTCTAGCTCCACATTTTCCATTCTATACGGAGTCTTTGATATCGGTTGAGACCCAGGTACGAGTTAAATGGAGAACTCTACCGCTTTTTCTGGGGGAGGTCCCGGTAACTCCTCAGGAAATACATCCATGTATTCCTGAACAATCGGAACATCTTCAATTTGTATGCTCCCATTCCCTTCTTCCTCATCACCGATTAACTCCATAAAGAAAGCTATAGGAGGTTCTTCTATATAGGGATCAGTTCGGGATATCTCTCCACAGAAGATAACTGTAGGTCGTTCATTCAAGACTACTGATATTTCCTTACTTCTGCATTTGATCTTAGCATTATACTTTGAGAGCCAGTCCATCCCTAGTATAACGTCGAATTACATCATGGGAATGACTACTAGATTTGCGATAAGATTGTGCTCACCAAAGTAAACACTAGAGTCTCTAAACACTGTTGATGCATGGATAATCCCACTTGGAGTCTTGACTGACAACTCTACCTCAAGCAATTCGGGGATTGATTCTATATTCTTTGCAAACTTGGAAGAAATAAAGGAATGCGTAGAACCAGAATCAAATAAAGCACTTGCTAGTTTTGAGAGGACAACAAGAGTACCTGCTACCACATCGTTCGGGACTTCAACTTCAGCTGTTGTGATAGCGAAAGCACGACCTTGCTCTCTTGGCCTCTGCTGAGGTTGGTGGTGATTCCCCTCCACCGCCCTCGGATTGGGACATTGGTTAGCAAAGTGCCCAAGCTGTCCACACTTGAAGCATGTGACTTTGGGTAGGGCCAGAACCATCTTTCCTCTGTCGTTAGTGTTGGGAAGCTGAGGCTTCACCTCACTATGACAATTCCGAGCAATATGACCTCCTCTTCCACACTTGTAGCACTTTCCACTTCTGTTCAAGCAGTTCCCCAGATGATTCTTCCCACATTTATTGCATGTGGTAAGTTGCATTTGCTTTCCACCTCTTCCCTGATCAAAAGACTTCCCTAAACTGGCCTCCAACGATCTCTTCTTTTCATTTGGCTTATGAGACCACTGTGTCTCACCAAACTCCAGCTCGACTTTCATAGCACTTCGAACTATTTCTTCATAGCTATCATAGTCCCTGTTGGCTAGATTCTTCCGCAGATGAGGTCGTAGTCCGCCAAAGAATCTATCAACCTTCCCATTAGGGTCCATGACAAAGCTTGAGGTATAACGGGAAAGCCTTGTGAAGTTCATCTCGTAGCTTCCGACAGATTCGTTCTCCTTCTGCTTCAGCTCGAGAAACTCTTTCTCCATTTTCGTTCTCATGGAACGAGGGAAATACTTGTTAAAGAAAATCCCCCGAAATTCTTCCCATTCCATAGCTTCCATCTCTCCTCGTGGCTTCGTGTTTTTGATCAGTGACCACCACTGATCAGCTTCTCCCTCTAGGCGGTAAACAGCAAGGGTGACTTTTTCTTGTTCCGAACAATGAAGTACAGAGAAGATCTTTTCAATGGAGCTTATCCATTGTTCCGCAACCAATGGGTCAGTAGATCCACTGAATGTTGGCGGTCGTTGACGCATGAAGGACTCAACAGAGTGTTGTTCCCTTCGTGGTGAGGTCGGCCTCTCAGCTTGATTCAAGTTATTACTCATAACTTGAGTCAGTTGGTTCATCATTCGCATGAATGTTTCCATTCTGGCTTCCATCGGAGGGCCGTCAGCATATGGTGCATTGCGGTCACCATCGGCACGGTTCCTCCTATTGTCCGCCATTTTCTAAAAGAATAAAACCTTAGTAAGAAACTTATTTCATTTATGAATCTTTTAACTAAGACTTAATGCTTAGACAATTACACTTTTCTATAATTCCTTCATAATGATTCATAGAAAGCTTGTGATTAACCAAACATATCCCCCGGGAGTGTCGTAACCAAGAGTGCAGCAAGGCCCGTTATCGTGCACCAGTTCCCGTTCGAGTCTAGCTCAAAGCGGTGTTTTCGGGTTTTACCTCTATGTACATCTGTGCCAGAGCCGCCTCTACCTGCTCGTATCCAGACAGGGATGTATTTGTTTGATAAACCACTTACTCAATACTTACCAAAATACCAGGAAGTTTTCCTATATTTAAACTTTTCTATAGGGTTCTTCCTAAAGTTTTTATATCCTAATTTCCACAAATAACTAAACCTCCCTTTGATACCAACTATAGCATCCCGCCATTTTAAAACATAAACTTTCATTTCATTACACGGAACTGAGGATCATTAAGGTTTAGTGTCTTGGAAACAAGGATCATAATACATAAAAAAAACATAAAACATTCTTCTTAAACACTTAAAAGGCTTCTCCTTTAGTTCATCCTATGTTCATTATGCATCTCATAACCTGGGGACATACATCAAAAGAAAGGGTGAGCAGAAGGCCCAGTAAGGGAAACAAGAGAAACATTTTACAAGTGAACTTGAGATACTTCAATAAGGACATGAAAAGAACTTTAAGGCATGAGAAAGAAATCATGAGATACATCATAATAAAAATAATCATTTTTCATAACTTGAAGATGTGGCTACAACATTTAATATTGAAAATCGTTTCGTTTCACCAAGGTCCATCCCCAAGGTGTCGTTAAAAATTACCAAGGTTATTCACCAAGGCGTCGTTAAAATGGTCATCTCTAGAGATTAAGTCTTTACCCAATGCATTGGAGCGCTATCAGGGCGCACCCTTAAATTTGTCTTTATTTTCATGTGAGCCACATATATCATCATCAAACATTTCATAAATAACCCATATAGCATAAAATAAATGGGTTTCATTTCATAATCATAACGTTTTAAAAACTGCTTTAAAGACATGATCTTTACGTTACTTTAAACCCACAGAAAGGGAAAGCGGGTATCATGTATGTAAATCCCAGAATTTAAAATAGAACATTTTTATATATATGTGAATACCCCTTTATAAATAGGAGCTTTGAGTATTCACTTTATAACATAAAATAATTTTGAGAAAAGAGAGGCATTTTGACACGAAAATTCTGCAGCATAACGGCTATGTTACAAGGTTTTAGAAACTTTGAAAAGAGAGGGAACATGGGTTGAACAATCATAATTGACCCATAAAAAGGTAGAGGGACAGAATAAGAAGGATATATGGACATGGTGATGCAATTTCAAGGACATACCAACTGAAATGACAAACATGGAAGGAAGACAAAAATTTGATTTCTCTTATGAAAATTCGGCAGCCTAACGGCGTCAATTAAACTTCAACAAAAATGAATTGGACAAATAAAATAGGGTCTCTCATCATATGATCATAAAAGATCAGTATGATAGATATAGAGATCATACCCCAACATAATAAAAAGGAACTTGAAAGATTTGACATGAAAATCGAACTTGAAAAATGAGAAGGGTGAAAGAATCACTTAAACATTCGGCAGCCTAACGGCGTCACTTAAACATTCATAAAACGAAATGATGAGAGTAAGAGGGGATCTCTCATCATATAAACATGGAAGGGGATGTAAGAGGAATATAAAAGAACATCCTCTCACATAATAACATGGAGCATAAAAGGAATGACATAAAAGAGATTACACGAAAAGAAAGAGAGGGGTCGGATCCCTTACCTTAAAACGTGACTCTTGAAACTCAAAGGATTGGACCTTGAGGGCTTGGGGGCACCTTGGGAGGACTCTTTGGAAGGTAAGAAGACCAGAACTTCGTTGGGGAAGAGTTGGGAGTGAAAACCAAGGGAGGAAAGGGTGGGTATTTATAGGGAAAGTGAGGGGACAAAGCATTAATGGCCAAAGGACACCTCACATGTGCTTTTCTCAAACCCATGGGCTCTCCCTTGGCATTTATCATGGAGTTAGGCCACATGGGGCCCCCAAAACAATAATTCATCACCCTTGGCCGGCCGACCCTCAAAAGATCTCATGAAATCATCATGACATCATTATGATGTCATTAAACATACCGAAACCCTAAAACGGTATTTTTACTATTCACTGAAAATTCAACTTTCTCAGAATAATCCCAAAATTTCACCTTAACCAAATATCAATGCTCTGATTTCAAAAACGAAATCCATTTTATAAAAATATTTTTCTAAATATTTTTAATTTAATTTTTAAATAAAAACACTATTCATCGAAAATTCATTTTTTTCAGAAAAATCCCCAAAAATTAACTTAACATAATATTGATGCTCTGAGTTCAAAAATAAAGTCATTTTTATAAAAATAATTTTCTAATTATTTTTAATTAAATTTTTAATTAAAAAAACACTATTCATCCGAGAAAGCTAATACTTGATTAATAATTTATGAAACCGTTATTTACCCATTTTATTGAATCACATTACTTAACCAAGGTGTCCAAATTATATTAAAACTTTCTTTAAGTGAAACTTACTAATCCATTTGGTCACATTACTAATCCTAAGGGTAAAATCACTATTCATAATTTACTATTCATCAAAAATTAAGTTGATCTTATTAGACTCCAAATTCCTTAATGAACACTTTTGTAGAAGACCATTTTTTGAAAATCATTACACATCATTAGTTATTTAGGGTTTACATAAATATTTCAAAATATCCCTTTTTCAAAATTCATCAATAAAATACATTCTAAAATTATCTAGGCATTTGAAATTTCACAAACATCACTAAAGGAAGAAATCTCAATTTATTCACCAGAGAGGATTACACAAGGAAACTAGGGTCTCATCACATAGCCCCTTATAACACTGGCATAAGACCTAAGTGTAAGGTGTGATATGGTGAGAGAATCTGAGGGAGGCTCAGATAACATTTCCCTAGTAGCAATCTCCACTAACTTGAACTTCTCCTGCAAGCGTTTTCGTTCAAGCTTGACACGCTGGAGCTCGGCTTGGGCTTGGTCCAAAGCAAAGCCCACAGATGCTACCTCCTTCCCAAGCTCTGATAAGTGGGCTTCGTAAGGGTTGAGTCTACTGGATGAAGCCATCGACTCCTCTTTCTGCATTAACCATTAACATCTTATTAAATCAATAAGAGTAAGTTAATATACTACTCAAAAATATTGGGTCGTTACAATCCCCATTCCCAATCCAAACGAACTACGTGAAATTTGATCTTTGGCTGTTCTAGGCAGGGTAGGTAGGATGCCTCTCTAAGGTTCAAGACCAACACCCATTCGTCCCAACCCCTTCACATCAGTTCACCCTCATCCCTTATGATGTTAAACTATAAGATTTATAACTATATGAGTTTTATAGATGTCCCTTATGCATGGTATGTAGGAGATGTCCATGTGGTTTAACCCCAAACAATGGTAAATTTTGGTGTCCCCTTTGTTGGGACCCACATACTTGGTCCATCCCTTAGTGGTGTCAGACCATCTCCTAGGAATCTATTTGTGCATAAGCACCACACTCAATTCATAATCCTCCAACAATGATTTTCCCTCTTGTGATGGGCTTCTAACCATGAATAATCACCACCATGTTGTCAGGCTATTTTCCTTTGGGTACACCCTTATACTATAACCCCATCCTGAACTACATGTGCATTGATTCCCTACCATAGGGATATGTTAGAATCCTCTATGAGGTCTAATCCCTTCACTCATGTCTCATCATGATCTCTCCCTCGAGCCTTTGTGTTTTAGGAAGGACATGCCCCAACCAAGAGGTTATACTTCCTTCGGGTCCCATCCATGCATCCATTCTTACAGGCTGCCTCCTCAGATGTCCCATCACCCCACCATTCTACGTGGACTTTGATTCCCCAACACATGGATACATAAGAATACTACCCGAGATTCAAGTCCAACATCACCATAATCTTCAGGATGGTTCCATCTCATTCACCATCCACATCATTCAAACATCCATCATCCATCCTGGTTCTTACCCGGGCCGCCACATCTTAGTAAGATCAGGCCATCCACCTGGGAATCTAACCATGCATAAGCCCCAAAAAATCCATAATCATCCAAGAAAGAGTGTACATATTGGGATTTGCTGATAACCATGTGATAGTATCAATTTTTCTCTAGGTTTTTTACCTTTGTGTACACCCTGATTCATCACCCCATTGAACTACGTGGGTTTTGATCCCTGTCCTCTATACCAGGTACGTAGGAGGTATCCATGAGGTTCAATCATAGCCAATGGTAATCCTTGGTATCCCCCTTTATAGTCACCTAAGCATCCTCAAATCCATCTTTACTGGATCTTTTGATCCATCCATCTTATCCACTCTCATCAATGTTATGATCAGTTCCATCTATCCTATTTAGACATTAAACTCATGGAATATCCCATGATAAAAATGGGAATCTGAAAAAAAAACACATGGAAATGCCTATGTCATATAATTCCCCACACTCGATGTCGGATGACTCAGTTTTCTTTTCCCTTGAGAATCCCTATTATAAGGTGAAACGATCTAGGTGTATCAGTGTTTCATTATCCAGACACACTAGTGATACCCAATGTGACTACTCTCCTGACGGAAGTTTACCGCCTTGACTGGACCCCATGGAATGTCCTAATAGAAGTAGAATAATTAATTGGAATCCAAAACGATATGGAACTGTGAATGAGATTCATGAAACAAATCTTAAATCTGTGGGGGATACCTAAACAATGTGACTAATTCCGAGGAGGAATCCATAGAATGAGAGATCGACATCCCATCACCCCATTTCGATCAAGGAGCCAACATCCCTAAATATAAAACAGATGCCACCCACCTATGGAAAGTGGAAATGTAGGACAACAGCTAGTGCGTCACAATAGACAGCGTGAACCCTAGGAAACACATCATAAATATATATATACAAAATACTAATTCATACGACCAACTAGTTTGTAACTATCGAGATATCACCAAAAAAATTTAAATGGTTATCACTAATGTTATATCTAATAAATCATCCCCATACAATGTATCCAAGTGATATATATAACCATTTACACATTTAGATGTTCATCAATACTATATCAGTTCAATTATGGAGACTTATATCCCTTTCTATATAAACACCATTACTTGTAATCAATCAAACTGATCATGAAATCATGGAAAAGAACACTTCAGATCGAAGGAATTCAATGTTCTAAATAATCAATATGAACATAAATTGTTATAATAAAACATTAATGAATCATATATATATAAGGTTCAGAATTAGTTAATTAATTGATTTTTATATTATTTAGTACATTTTGGTCAAGTGCAGAATTCGTTCATACATAAGGAAATGGTTATCTACTAGAACATCTATTTTCATTAGGTTACTCTTATTATCTACTTACCTTTATTAAATTATTATTTATTCAAATTTACTCTTCATTAATTCTGTGTGAATATTCTATATATGTGTACCAACCAAAATACTACTTTTATTTATGGGGATTGATATTTTTTAATAGGATCTTTAAAAATTTATTCCCTAAATTCAAGCCCGATTCAATGGAATTTAATAAATTCTTACATATACTCAATGGAACTATATAATATATTTTTAGATATCATTATCGTTATAAAATCACTCATTTTATTATGAAAATACTATCTTACTTCACTTTTGGTTTTATACAAAGGCTTTTCCCAAAGAACTCATCTTTTCAAAGTAAAAGAGTCTTTTTCTCAAAAATTACACGATGATTTTATAAGAATATCTCCATATATTTCAAAACTATTGTTGAATATTATTTATTATTGGGATTAATATTTTATGATATCATCTACCATATTTAATTTAGTGTTTTTTGATTAATTTATCTAAGTATGGCCCATCTTAAAACCATTCACCAATTTTCTTTGAATGGTTAGTGTTATGCTTAATGTTCAAGGAATGTTATTTAGATTTCGTATGTTAGTTTCAATATGATTTTATATGTTGTTTTTGTTTATCCAAATTATGTTTTGGAATTAATTACACTTAGTAAGTGATGGGTGGGTCCCTATATAGCCCCTTGATGAATCAGTAGGTCTTATGAGACAAACTAAGGTCTTGGTACAAGGCCTTAAAAATGGTTATTTATGGTCTTGGCACAAGGCCTTGACAATATGTTTATGATGTATGGAATTATGAATTCTGTCATTATGAAACAAGTAATTGAATGTTCATATAGTTATTCAACTATTAAAATACCCATGATTATGCTTTATTATGGCATTATTTATTCATCTCTTTTTCATGCCATAATGTGTTCGGGTTTATTTTTAAAGGCATGTGCTTTTAGTTATTCACCATGGATAATGTTAATGTTTATGATATTTTCCACTGTATTACATACCCTTACTTGGAATTTAAGCTCAACCCTTTCTTATGATTCATTTTTCGAGGACATGAAAAGGTATATTATTAATAACATGTAGTGATAACCTAAGGGTTACAGTTGTTGTCAAAGGAATTTCTATATTAAATTTCCCTTCAAGTTGTAATATTGAACTTATTTATGTATCTAGTTTTCCAAAACTACTAAACTATTCATTATTTTAGGATACAAATTTCTTGTAATCATTCCAATGTAATGAATTAAGGAACCATCTTAAGGCCACTGCAGTTGGATCTTTACAATAACCCTTACTAAACAAGGATAACATCTCGTAAATGGTTAATCAATTCACAAACCCACGGTTGAATTGAAAATTGATTTAGTCTGTAGACAATATTTTGACTCTAAAAATTGATCTTGGGCTGTTTATTTTCTCGATTAAGATTGTGTTCTCACAATTCACACACTACTCAACCTCACATGCAAAGTTTATATCTTTTGAAGGTTTTTAAAATTAAAAGCCAATTAATTTATTATATTTATGTGAAAAACAATGAGATTCAAGATTCCAAATAAATTATTGATGTAGGTGAGATTTAGTTCAATTTCCAAGAAAATATACTCTTCCATGGAAATATTAGAAATTTTAGAAATTGATTTTATATGAAAAGGATTTGAAATAGTATAATCTATTCATGTTTCTACTTTTTATTTCTAGAAAAAAATTGAAATAAATAAGAATAAATTTAAATTAAAAAAAATTAATGGAAGAGAAATATAGAATTAAATTTTAGTATCACAACCATTAAAAAAATTAGGGGAGGAAAGGTTCATTATAGGGTTGATCCTAGCAAGAGACCATCCCCACTCGAGTGGTTTTAAGAAATGGAAAGGTGAAACTTATTATTTAATTATAATCCTATAATGTATGACCAACCCTTTACAGATTATATAAACATTCATTTATCAAGTATAGATGAGGTTACGTTTTCAATAGTTTATATGTGTGAATAAAAAACTCATCAAATTATGTTAATAAAATTTTAACCCAATTTTGACATGTACATTGAATGAAAAATCTATCTGTCCACAAAGATTCATTGTACCCAATTATTTCCCCGATCCACTGTCCAAATTTGATCCAAATACAATCCCTAACAAAGATTGTATAGCCTAAAAGGAGATGTGGTTTCCATGTTGATGATTCCAGTACAACTATGAATAAATAAACCATTTACTCCTATAAAAACTGATGTCCAACAAGTATGGTCCAAAAGAAAAATGTTTCCCATATATTTAGGAACACATTTATGAAATTTGAATCCCAATTATGTCCCAAAAAATATCTATTCCAACAATACTGTAGTATAATTTAAATAGATAAAATTAGAATTTCCACAAAATTTTAAAATGAATGATCTAATAACATATTTTCCATAAATAATCATATCAATCATATTGGGTGAAAAATATGTAATTTACTTTGAATAAAATAATAATTAATTCTTTTTAATTAGATATCATCATTCCTTAATTTTATGTAACACCACAATTTTTTCTAAAAATAAATAGAAATGCATGGAACATTGTTTTAAAGATGATATTTATAAATATAATTTAGACACAATTTTTCCTCTACTATGTTTTGAATTTCTAGAAACTATCATCTATAATGGTGTTCAGAAAGTTATTTGGAGTCTGATGAAACCAACTTGTTTTTTTCTTGTGAATAGTAACATACCCTTATGAATAGTAATACGAATAGTAATATGACCCTAATGAATAGTAAATTTTAATAATATTTTATTTTCTTATGTCTAGATGATAATAACATCTTGGATAATTTTTCATTGTGATAAAGAAGTAGTTATAGAATTAGAAGTGTTAATTTTTGAATTAAGTATGTTTTTATTTTAAAATTAAATTAATAATATTTAGAAAATTATTTTTCCAAAATGGAATTCATTTTTGAATTCTACACGTCAAAAAATGGTTAGAGTAAATTTTTGGGATTTTTCTGAAGTTCAAGAATTTTTTATGAATAGTAAAATACGATAAAATATGATAAATGCTAAATACATGATTTACTACATCATAGGTGATTCAAGGATGATGTGATCTCACATGGTTCGAACTCACATGCCATTATTACTATTTCCTGTCACATGAATTACGATTATTCATTGTCTTGGGAAAAAATATTATAATAATGATTAAAATAATGAAAAAAACACCCTCTCCTCCACTATAAATACCACCATCGCTCCACTCTTCCTCCCACACCTCTTAAGACTTGATCATTGACTAATTTCTGCCAAATTTTCTCTAAAATCATCTTCCCCACGTCCTAGAGCTTCTGGTCTCACCCAAAGACTAAAACCAAAGCCCTTAAGGAGGATCTCAAGGAGAAGAGATCAAGAGGTAAACATCCTCTTTTATTTTCTTTCTTTTACTTCATTTTATGATATTCTCTTCCATTCCATTTGGATTATGATGGTATATTTCATTAAATATCCCCAATTAATGCCCATATTATTTATGAATTATGATATATCCTCTTCCTCTCATCAAACTATTTTTTCATGAAATTTTAGGAGATGCCGTTAGGCTGCCGAATTTTCGTGAGAAATTTATCAAGTTTTCTTTTATTCCTTTATTTTCCTCTTCTTTCCTCACCTCCTCTCAAACAAGAGGCATGAAAACTCCAGAATATTGTATATTATGGATTCTCTCATGTTTATGGAAAATTCAACATCATTATTTTTCTCCTCCCCCACTTATTCAAGGAATTAAAATATTGTCCGTGATGTGTCGAATTACCGACATCGTGGGTGATGTGATTTCAATTTTCATTAACAATTTAATGTCTCGTCATGAAACCATTTTTATGGTAGAAACAGGTTATAATATATGTATTATTTCTCATCCTTTGTTATAGAATTCTTTCATACTTATGGTTTTAATTTATAAAACGAAATGAGGTCGTTTTTATCAAAGAACCACTAAAATGATCTAAACAAACGTCATTAATGTTCTAACTTATGAATCATCCTCATGTAAGAATTCAAAATAATAAATTTTGTAATTTATGTTACTGGATATATTTAAATACTACTCCATTCCAATTCTGGAGTTTCACTTCCAATCGACAAGAATGTCTACCATGAACCAATCATGGAAATCATGTAAAGAACTCACCCAAAAACAGTGTCAGGGGAAAAATACTAATAATTAAAGGGTGAAATGATGTTATTAAATGATCATATAAGATGTTATAAACATGAAAATGTTTCTTTAAAATATAAATAACACTCTTTTAACCATTATACATAAGGTTTAATTTTTTTTAAGTAAGACCAACCTGAGGTAAGGGAATTCTTAACCCGATTTCCATCCTTTGGGTTAAACTTCTAATTCATTATTTATGTGCTATTTAAATTTTTTGTGTGATGGGTTATATTTATATTATATTGTATTATATTTATTTATAGTATATATACATACTCCATAAACTCTATTAATTATCTCTTCAATTGTATGATATTTATAAGGGGATTTTCTTTAAAAATCCCCTTTTAAAATTTTGCTTTAAAAAATTCAAATGTAATTTCTTTATACTATTATTCATGTTGTATGGTTATATTTTGGTTCTTTGACATTGTTTATGATGAAGGTTGGGACATATATTTACCTCCAATGCATTGGGTATGAGTAATTTGGAGGTCGTCTGTATGGTTACTCCAAGTGTAACTGTGATGGTTACACAAAGTAAGGTAGCCGCCAGGGTTACAGATTATAAAGTAGACATGAATGGTTACATGATTATGTAATTAATACCCCAAGATATAGTTATGATTATATTTATGTTCTCATGTTTTGTGTGGATCTTGTGTAATTCCCATGTTACAAAATGTAAGTATGTATGGGTGACAAGAATGTCTTTTGAAAATTATTTCATACATTATGAGTATTCATGGACTAATGTGACCTTTCCTTATTTTACATCCCTTACTGAGCTTTTGTGCTCATCCCTTGTTTTTAAATTATTTCACAGGTTAATGGATGTGTAAGACCAGGAAGGAATCCATGTTAAATGTTGAAGAATTGTGAAGGAGTGTTGTTTTATGTTTTAATGTTTTATATTTTGAAAAAAAATTGAAACTATTTTTATGGTATCCACTCTGTAATAATGTGTAATGTTATAAATGTATTGTCCTAACTATCTAAAGCTATAAAAATTTAAAAGTTATTCAATAAAAAAGGAAGTTTTTTCCTTACTAACTTCAATATTATATATGTAATAATTTCGGGTCCTTATAATTGGTGTCAGAGGATGGTTTAGACAACATTAGGGGTTAGGGTGATGTTAATTGAATACCATAAATAAATTTCACTTTATGTCTAATTTGAAATGATTTAGCATTTAAATATTACCATGTTACTTCATCTAAGACATCTTTGTTTAGAATGGTTGTACGCAGAAGGAATAGGGATGCTGAAGACGAGAGGCACCGACAGAGTGAGATCCTTTCGGAACTACAGCCAGAAATGGATGGGATTGGAACCGAGCAGTTTGTGATAGTAATGGATCAGATAACACAGGTAATAAATGGTGGTGACAGCCATGCATGAAAACCAATAGAAGTACCAAAATAGAACATGATAGTATTAGAACATTTTATGAGACAACATCTTCCAGCATTCAACAGATATTCTGACCCCATAGCAGCTGCAGGATGGATCAAACCCCTTGAAATGATATTCGATTTTATGGGATGTTCATAAAATCAAAAGGTAAGTCTTTCCATTTATCATTTTGAAGTGGATGTTGATCAGTGGTGGTCAACGGTAAGGAATATCAGGGGTATAGAGGATTTTTTGCCTTAGGGTGGGATGTATTTAAAAGTATTTTCCTTGAAAAATATTTTCCTAAGGTGGTGTGATTTAGAACGGAGAATCAATTCCTTGAATTGAAACAGAAGGAAGAATATTCAGTGGCTGTGTAAGAAGCGAACTTCACCCGACTGGTGAGGTATTCTCCAAATCTTATTCTGTATCTTGATAGAAAAATCAACCGCATTTACTCAATATTGAAGCCAATGTATTGAAGGGTGTTGGCCTCCCATGAATTCCAAAGTTATGAGAAACTGTTTCGATGTGGTGAGAGGGTAGAGATGGAGTTTGCTGAGGATCACGTACATTTTGGAAAAAAGAGAGAAGAAGAGGTCCAGTTGGCAAGAAATGGGTAAGAATCAACCAGAGAAATCTGATGGTAAGAAATCCAATTTATAGTTTTTAAAATGTTTGGCAAGAAGCACCCTGGGGAATGTCTTAGAAAAAATTGGAAGTGTTTTAAATGTGGTAAGTTTGGACATATGGCACGAGATTGTAACAAAAATGATCCAAAGACTAATCCTGAGAAGTAGACTTTAAAGTGTTTTAAATGCGGAGAGATGAGTCATTTTAAAAATTCCTACCCAAAGAGAGATTCAAATGATGCAAAGAAGCCAGACTACAAGAAGAAAGGTATAGTGAGATCTTTTGCGACTATGTCAGTAGATGTTGGGCTATCCAACAAAGTTGTATCCGTTAAATTGTCTGTTCACTCAAAGTTTGAAAAAGTTTTGTTTGATACGGGTTCTACACACTCCTTCATCTCTGAGAAATTTTCTGGTAAATTGGAAATATCACCTCAACAAATAAGACCTTAACTTGTTGTTAAAACACCAGGGGAAATTTTATAGAAAAAAGGAATTATATGAATCTTTCTATTTTGGTCTGTGGAAAGACATTACCTGAAAACCTTATAGTTTTAACCTTAGTTGAGTTTGATGTTATTCTGGGGATGGACTGGATTTCTGATTATCATGCTATGATAGACTATAGAGCTAAAGAAGTTGTTTTTCAGAAAGAGTTGCTATTTGTATATATGGAAGAACCCATATAATTTATAACATATAATGAAGCTAAGAAACTATTGAAATATGGAAATGAAATTTATCTTGCTCATATTACTGAAAACAATGGAACTATTCAAATTAATGATGTTCCAGTGGTAAATGAATACCTTGGTGTTTTTTTGATGAGTTACCTGGTGTCATACCTGATCGAGAATTCAAATTCACAATTGACTTAGTTCCTGATGCTAATCCAATTTCAAAACACCCATATCATATGGCTCCAATAGAACTTCTTGAATTGAAAAATTAGATACCGTATTTTCTTTACACAGACTCCATTCATCCTAGAACTTCACCATGGGGAGCCCCTATTTTGTTTGTTTTAAAGAAAGACGCTTCCATCAAACTTTGCATTGATTATAGAGCTCTGAATTACATCACTTTTAAAAACAGGTATCCTTTGCCTCATATCGATGAGTTGTTTGATCATCTCTAGGGAGCTCAGTACTTTTCAAAGATCGACTTGAGATCCGGATACCATTAGTTGAAGGTGAAAAACGATGACATAGAGAAAACATCCTTTCATACTACATATGGGAATTATGTATTTGTTGTCATTCCATTTGGATTAACTAATGCACCTGTTGTATTCATGAATCTTATGAATAGGGTATTTCATGATTTATTGGATAAGTTTGTTTTTGTATTTATTGATGACATTCTTGTATTTTCTAATAATGAATAGGAGCATGAAAAACATCTAAGGGTTTTTTGCAAACTTTAAAAGAAATGAAACTGTATGGAAAATTTATCAAGTGTGATTTTTGGTTGGAACAAATTTCTTTTCTTGGAAACATTGTAAATAAGGATGGAATAACAGTTGATCCACCCAAAACAAAGTAGTTGATGATTGGCCAAGACCCACAAATGTTATAGAGATTTATAGTTTTCCTGGGTTAGAAAGTTATTACCAATGGTTTGTTAAGAAATTTGCAAAGTTATCTATCCCAATAACTATGTTAACATAGAAAGGGGTTAAAGTTGTTTGGACAAGGGAATGTGCTATTTTTTAGGAACTCAAGATGAGATTGGTGAATGCTTCTGTTTTGGACTTACCTTCTTGAAATGGTGAGTTTTTCATCTACAGTGATTCTTATTTGAAGGGACTTAGTTGTGTTTTGATGCAGAATGATCAGGTAATTTCCTATGCTTTGTGACATGTTAAAACTCATGACCTAAATTATCCCATACATGATTTGGAATTGGTAGATGTGGTTTTTTCTTTGAAAATTTGGAGGCATCATTTATACGGATCCAAATTCGAAATATATACTGACCATAAAAGTCTAAAGTATATATTTTCTCAGAAGGAATTAAACATGAGGCAGAGAAGATGGCTTGAAATGATAAAGGATTATAAATGCACGATCAATTACCATCCTAGGAAAGAAAACAAAGTGGCGTATGCCTTATGTCAGAAACAGCGTGCGTAATTAACCATGCTACATTTGTAACAAGATCCCTTTATTAATGATTTGATGAATTTTGGCTTAGATATTGTTGGTGTAGGGAATAAATCTGTTTTTTTTTTCAGGTTTCAGTGCAGTCATTATTGCCAAACAGAATTAAGAAATCACAGAAGGAAGACCGTGAGCTACATAAAAAGGTATATTGGTTAATTTGGATAAGTTTCCAGAATTTATACTTTAGAAATATTATTTTTTATGATTTGGAAAAAGGTTTTGTATGCCTAGTGATTCCCATTTGAAGAAAGTTTTTTTGTTTGAAGCTCATAGTTCTCCATTTTCAGTTCATCCTGGAAGTACTAAGATGTATAGAGACATTCGAAAGTATTAATGGTGGGATGGAATGAAAAGGGATATAACTGATTTTACCATGAAATGTTTGAAATGTCAGCAGGTTAAAGCAGAGTGGTAGTTACAGAAGGGGATGCTTCAGCCTTAGCTCATGCCAGAGTGGAAATGGGAGAATGTATCCATGGACTTTGTGGTGGGACTATCAAAGCATTCTTGAGGTAACAAGGCAATTTGGGTTAGTGTTGATCGGTTGAAAAAATATGCACATTTTCTTTCTATTCAAGATACAATGTCTTTGGATCAGTATTCTCGATTGTACCTCAAGGATATTGTCAGGTTACATGGAGTTCCACTTTCTATTGTATCTGATCGGGATCCCAGGTTCAGTTCTAACTATTGGAAGGGACTTCAGAAGTCATTCGGCGTAGAGTTGAATTTCAATACAACTTTTCATCCACAATCATAATGGAAGTTAGAACGAATGAGTCATAATTTGGAGGATATGCTTCGAGATTGTTCAATCGACTACCAGGGAAGTTAGGATCAAAATATTTCTTTAGTTCAATTTTCTTATAATAATAGTTTTCATTCCAGTATTTAGATGTCACCTTTTGAGGATTTGTATGGGAAGCGGTGTCAGACTCCAGCGTTTTGGGATAAAGTCGGTGAAAGAATGTTGATGGGGCCAGAATTAGTATAAGATGTGGCTGAGAAAGTGAGGATGATCCAGCAGCACAAGAGGACATCTCAGAGCAGGTAGAAAAGTTATGCATATGATAGAAGGAAAGACTTCTATTTAGAGGTAGGTGACCATGTTTTCCTTAAAATATCCCCTTGGAAAAGTGCAATGAGTTTTGGTAAGAAAGGGAAGCTAAGTCCACGGTTCATCGGTCCTTTTAAAATATTGGTTAATGTTGGAACAGTTGCATGCCGCGTAGCTTTTCCTCTGAGTTTTTTTTAGGTAAAAAATGTTTTTCTTGTTTCGATGTTGAGAAAGTATGTTCCAAATTCATCACATGTCTTGAGCACATAAGCAGTTCAGCTGGAAGAGAAAATTTCTTATGAAGAGAAACCAGTTCAAATTCATTATCGAAGGGAGTAGGTATTGCGGAATAAGGTAATCCACCAGGTAAAGGTTTTGTGGAGAAACCACATCGTTGAAGAAGAAAAATGGGAGTCTGAAAATTCTATGAGGAAAAAATACCCTCAATTGTTTATTACGTAAATAAAATTGCAAGGACACAATTTCCATAAGGTGGGGATAATGTAACACCACAAGTTTTACTAAAAATAAATAGAAATGCATGGAAGTTTGTTTTATAGTAGATATTTATAACTAGCATTTACACATAATTTTTCCTCTTCTATGTTTTGAATTTCAAGAAACTGTCATCTACAATGGCGTTCAATATGTTATTTGGAGTCTGATGAAACCAACATGTTTTTTTTGTGAATAATAAAATACCCATATGAATAGTGATATGAATAGTAAACTGACCCTAATGAATAGTAAATTTTATTATTATTTTATTTTCTTAAGTCTATATGATAATAACATCTTGGTTAATTTTTCATTGTGATAAATAAGTAGTTGTAGAAATATAACTGTTAATTTTTGAATTAAGTATGCTTTTATTTAAAAATTAAATTAATAATATTTAGAAAATTATTTCTCATAAATGGAATTGATTTTTGAATTCTAAACGTCAAAGAATTGTTATGGTAAAATTTTGGGATTTTTCTGAAATTCAAGAATTTTTTGTGAATAGTAAAATACGATAAAATACGATAAATGCTAAATACTTGATTTACTGCATCACAGGTGATGCAAGAATGCTGTAAGCCCACATGGTTCGAACTCACATGCCATTATTAATATTTTTGGTCACATGAATTAAGATTATTCATAGTGTTGTGGAAAAATATTATAATAATGATTAAAATAATGAAAAATACCCCTTCTCCCCAACAATAACTACCACCCTCACTCCCCTCTTTCTCCCACACCTCTCAAGCATTGATCATTGTCGAATTTTAGCCAAATGACCTCCCCAATCTTCTTCCCCAAGTTCTAGAGCATCTGGTATACTGAAAAGGCCAAAACCAAAGACCTTAAGGAGGATCTCAAGGAGAAGAGATAAAGAGGTAAACATCCTCTTTTATTTTCTTTCCTTTCCTTCATTTTTTGTTATTCTCTTCCATTCCCTTTGGATTATGATGGGGTATTTCATTAAATATACCCCCTTACTGACCACATTATTTATGAATGATTAGATATCCCCTTCTTCTCATCAAACTATTTTTTTTATGAAATTTTAAGAGACGTCATTAGGCTGCTGAATTTTCGTGAGAAATATATCAAGTTTTCTTTTATTTCTTTATTTTCTTCTTCTTTCATAAACTATTCTTAACCAAGAGGAATTAAAACTCCAGAATATTGTATATTTTTTATTCTACCATGTTCATGGAAAATTCCTCATCATTATTTTTCTCTTCCCCCACTTATTCAAGGAATTAAAATATTGTCTGTGATGTGTCGAATTACCGACATCGTGGACGATTTCATTTCAATTTTCATTAACTATTTGAAGTATTGTCATGAAACAATTTTAATGGTTGAAATAGGCTATAATATATTTATTATGTCTCATACTTGGTTCTGGAATTCTTTTTTACTCATGGTTTTAATTTAAAAAAGGAAATGAGGTCGTTTTTATCAAAGAACCACTACAATGATCTAAACGAACATCATTAATGTTCTAACTTATGAATCATCCTCATGTAAGAATTAAAAATAATAAATTGTGTAATTTATGTTACTGGAAATATGTAAATACTACTATATTCCAATTCTGGAGTTCCACTTCCAAATTGATAAGAATGTCCACCATGAACCGATCATAGAAATCATGTAAAGAACTCACCCAAAAACAGTTCAATGGGAAAAATACTAATAATTAAAGGGTGAAATGATGTTACTAAATGATAATATATGATTTTATAAACATGAATCTGTTTCTGTAAAATATTAATAACACTCTTTTAAGAATTATACAGGAGGTTTAAACAATGATGATGTAATTCAAACACGAGGTAATGAAATTCTTAATCCGATTTCCATTCTTTGGGTTAACCTTCTACTTCATTATTTATGTGCTATTTCAATTTTTTGTGTGATGGGTTCTGTTTATATTATGTTTTATCATGTGTATTTATAGTATATATAAATACTCCATCCACTCTATTAAGTATCTCTGGAATTTTATGATAATTATAAGGGGATTTTCATGAAATATCCTCTTTTAAAATTCCATTTTACAAAATTCAAAAGTAATTTCTTTATGCTATTATTCTTGTTGTATGGTTATGATTTGGTGAATGTAAATTGTTTCTGATTATGGTAGGGAAATTAATTTCCCTCCAATTCATTTTGTATGTGTAAGTTTGAGTTTGGCCATATGGTTACTCCAAGTGTAACTGCGATGGTTACACAAAGTAAGGTAGTCGTGAGGGTTACAGATTATAGGGTAGCCAAGAATGGTTACAAGATTATGTAACTAATTCCCAAGATAACTTTATAATTATATTTATGTTTTCATGTTTTTTGTGGATATTTTTTAATTCTCATGTTACAAAATTTAATTATATATGGGTGACAAGAATGTCTTTTGAAAATGCTTTCATACATTACGAGTATTCATGGACTAATGTGACCTTTCCTTCTTTTCCATCTCTTTCTGATCTTTTGTGCTCATCCCATGTTTTTAAATGATTTAAAAGGTTAATGGACGTGTAAGGAAAAAAGTAATCCATGTTAAATTTTTAAGAATTATCACGGAGACTTGTTTTAAGATTTAATTTTTTATATTTTGAAAAAAATGGAAACTATTTTTATGGTATCCACTCTGCAATAATGTGTAATGTTATGAATGTACTTTCCTAACTCTCTAAATCTCTAAAAATTGAAAATATATTCAATGAAAAATAAAGTTTTTTCTTGACTAAATTCATGATTATGTATGTAATAAGGTCAGGTCCTAATATTTTACATCAATTTGTTTCTCATAAAGAAAATAAAGGAAATATATTGGAGTGTTTCTTTGAGTTATATACTTCCCCTAAAGAGTCTCATTTAGACATAGATTTACCTTGTGAGGATATTTTCTAAATTGGTGATACTAAAAATTTATTGCAAATATATATCGATGATAATTCTCAAAATAAAATTGGAAAATTGATGCAATATCCAAAGTTCAATCCTGTTTATATAGGGATTGTACTCATTTCCTGAAAAAAAAACACTATTTCATTATGCTTTACAACATTTAAAATGACGCATTAATAATAAGGTTGTATACCAATAGCTCATAAAATGATTTTATATAGGTTTTAAGATAATATTAATCCAATTAAATGTCAATGGTGACTTAAATCTAGTGGTTAAATATATCAATGGATAGTTCACCATGATGAAGGTAGTGAAAAATACTGCATTTTAGATAAAATTCCATATTTATATAAATAATAATTATTATTAAATTATATTTTAATTTGGTTTTAAAATTATACTAGACAAATGATATATCTATTAATACAATGTATGTCATTTTAATATTTTTTATATTTAATTTAGATTTAAAATTTAAATTTAAATTTTGAACATTTTCACTTAAAAAACCTTCTTTCTCAACACGTCTGCTAGATTAGATTTAAATTTAATTTTTCCACATCTATTATTTGAATTTGGAAAATAGTATATAAATGGTTATAATAATTAAAATATTTTTAGTGTAATAATATAAATTTTTTTTACTAAAGGATTTGTAAAAGTAATTAAAATTAATTATGATGATTAAAGTAAATTTAAGAGTAGCAAGGAACTAAACCTTAATCATAAATTCCAAAAATTACTTAGACATATTTGAAAAATTAATTGGATGCCAATAGTTTGACCATATTTTTTATTGGTTCTAATTTTTTGTGTAAGTGGGATAATATTCCATGCAAGAGCCGCATATAATATGTGATTGAAAAGGACAAAAAAATAACATTCCATACAATTATCATTTAAAAAACCATGGTATGTGAACAAAACATCATATTTTCACTTATATATATCTTTTTAAAATACAAATGAGTTATTCGTATCATAATAATTTATCATTATTTTTTATATATGAATTACTTACATAATGTTCTTAAGAAACGTCAACATAGAGATTATTTGGTTAATAATTAACTAAAATAAATGATTCTATAATATTAAACGTGATGTAAATCAGTTAAATAATGGTATTGAATTATTTTTTAGATGAATATATCATGTTACAGATCTATGAACATAATATTTTTTAATTCCAATATTGTATTGATATTTTTAAATTAAAACTAAATAAAAAATGTCATAATTGACATTAATAATATATGACAATAATTGATATTTTATTGAATGATATAAAATTATTAAAAATATTATATTATTCCATGATAAGTTTATGTACTAAAAAATATAAAATTTGTTCTATTAAGGGAACAATAAATCTTCTATAATTATCATATTAACCCATAGATAATAAAAACATTGTTAGTATGGTCCGTGTTAAAGTAGTGTTTTTGCGTGTTATATGCGCTTGTTTTAAAATTAATTTATAACACAAAAGGGATATTTATTTTTAAAATTACATATCATATTTTTATTTAGTTGGTACTATATTTTCTATTAAATCTACCTTTAATTTAGTATTTTTTATTAAATTATAGAGGATATAAATTTAGTAATGTTAATAATAACTAAAATTATTAAAATAATTAAATGCAAAATTCTAGGGACAAAATTATAAAAATTCACATTTTATTATGTAGGGGGGGTTATTATTGAACAATATTCCCATTTATGACATTAATTGTCAATTATGTTTCACATTCGGTAAGGGGGACCTCTCAATAGTTTATAACTATTGGTATTTACGAGAATTACACTCCCCTACATTATAAATAGGCATTACCTCTTCCCCTTCCTCACACATCTCATGAAACTATGGTTCAACCTACCCCTACCTAAAAAGTATCCCAAAATCCCACCCCTTGACCTAAAATACACTTTTTGGTATGAAATCCATGAAAGGATGCTCTTTGGTGAAAACCAAAAGCTGTTTCCAAAAGAAGATGTAACATCCTTCCTCAACCTCCTAGGTTTTATTTTCATTCTCCACCCCCTAAAATTTTTATTATTACATTATTATATAATAATATTAGTATCCTAAATATACTGAAATGTTTTTATTATATATTTTATAACTAATCTTACACGCACTTCCATCTAAAGGGTGATGAATTAACTGCTCTTGTACGGTGAACTATCACCTCGTAAAACGATGTAGTTCATTCTTCCTTTACCACCTCTCATGATTGGGAATTATGAAAGAAAATATATTTTTATGTGATATATATTTATATTTATGTTTTTAAAAAAAAATTACTTTTTATTTAAATCATCCCATTATGTGTTTCATTTTGTGTAAATACGATAACATCATTTGGGGACGTGTAGACTACCACCACCTCAAAGTGATGTGCTACGTTCACACACTACATGGAATGTATTAAGTATGGTTTCTATTAAAAATATGTGAAAAAATAACATATACATGAAAATAATTACATAATTAATTTTTTAAAATATAATATAACATTTTATTTATTACAATTTTCACATAATAAAAAAGTGAAAACATCGTTCGTGGGCATGTGGACTATCGCCTCCTCAACGCGATGTGATTCCTTTTATATCACATTAATTTTATATATAATTATACATGATTAATTAACATGTTATGTATGATATAATTATCTTTTTGTAAATATAAAATGTTGCATACCTTTATTCAACAATGATCATTGAAAAATAGGAATGTTACACGTGCATATGTACATCCTACCACCTCCATGATTGTATCATTGATTAATTTTTCGTAACCATCATTTATGATTGGTTTTAAAATTATAAGTTATATATTACTATGATAATTTTTCTATTATATATATATATATATGTTTATATAATTTCCCCTTTGACCATAGCTGACCTACCAAAGTTGTTTTTAGCATAAGAACCAAATTTGGTCAAAACACCCAAGATAAATGTAACTGTTTATATAGTTTTATACAAAATTTTAATAAGTGAAGTAAAAGTAATAATAGACATGGAAAAATTTCTAAATCAGGTAAATAATTTACATATAGTTATTATTTAGTAAGTTAAATACACATGTGACAAGTTGGACTCAATGTAACTGAATTTCATGTCCCTTTTTATTTCCTTGAGATTCCTGCCATATTAATCGTACACTTTTATTGCATGATGGATATATTACAATATGATATTTTATATCATTAATTTATATTATTTAATGATATTAAATTATTTAATTTATGTTAAAAATTTATAGGGATCATGATTCTAATGTTACTCAAGTTGTAAGGGGATTTGTAGTCTCACTTTTATTTATATGAGACTTCTACCTTATTCACCATTAATTATTTTGTGTGGTGTGTATACTTCACATTAATTTATTATATGATTATAATATGTAAATTTATGGGTAATTATACATCCATTTTACGATCTCTATTTCATGTGGTTTTACGGTACAATAGATACCAAATCATTAAGATCATTTTGACACAATTTTCCTTCTTTGAGACAAATGTTTTTACCTACACCTATATTATTCTATGATATATAAATACTAGAATTTTATATGTAATATCAGGAATTTAATTTTTTTCATGATATTTTAGGAATAATTTAATTTTATTTTCTTACATGGGGAGTATGATTCAAGGGTACCAAGTGGTAATATTTTATTGAAACAATCTCATCATTTATTGTGATTTCTTATCATTGTGATCCCATTGATGATATATTATAATGAATCTCTAAAAAACTATAATTAATATTATTATTAACAATTAATTCACGTAATATTCATTCATTAGTATAATTTTACACTATTCATTACTTTAGATAAGTAACAATTTTTTTTATGAAAATCTGATCCCATTTACCTTTTCAATCAGAAATCTATTTATTTATGAAATAATTTTTTCAAAAAGGTTTCTCAATTTTTTTAATATGATCTTAAAATATTATTGTCATGTTATAAATATCATTTCAAACCAAAATTATGTTTTTAATGCTTAATTTATATTTTTTCAAATCTACATTCAATGAAAAAGGATTTAAATGTTTTTATGATTTAAAAAGAGTTTCAATGAAGAAGGGATATATTCTCAGGATTTTTTGAAATTTTATTTACAAATTTATTTCCAATATAAAATTTCATATTTTAGTGTTATTCATGCATTTATAGGTAAAAAACCAATGTTTTCTTTTCATATTATTTCTTATAATGGTTTATGTTTTGTTTACAAGATATTATGAATCATGTTTCTCATTCACTTATTATGTGTTTATAAAAATTAATTATTTTCTAGGGTTATGATTTGATAAATTAATTATGAAACCATTCAATGTTCAATGGGTAATGATATTATTACTTGTTGATGATAACCATTTCATTTCACAGGTTATGATATGAATGGTTATGATATTGTGTAAAACATGTGTATTATTTGATGATGAAATGGGGGACCTGTATCTCCCACCAATGCATTATGTAATAAATTTTATCTCATGATATAGAAATGTATGGAATGAGGAGTGTACTAGGTTTTGTAAAGGACTTTGTCCACTAATATGGTCTTGGGAGTGAACCTTGACTACAAGGATTGTCTTAGGATTGAACCGTGACTACCAAGATGGTATGGGAAGTGCACCCAATGTATTAAGATGGCCTTCGCAGCGATACCTCGAATACTGTTAATTAATTTTATATACATATGAATATTTCTCAAATTATTTAATTTTTTTTATGTTATGATTTATTAGATTGTTATATTGATTCTCTTATGATTCAGGTCTTATGATCTGGCAATATGTATTCGATGACTCATGTAAATGATCTTTGATATGTAGGGTATGATATTAAAATGTTATTCTCATAATCTCATAACCTTATTCTCATGTTATTATTATATATCTCATTTTTACCCTTACTAAGAATCTGAGATCATCCCTTTCTAATATTTCGTTTCTCTATGTTATGAATAATTGTTTTATGTTGAAGTACTAAATATGAAGATCTTTGTGGGAAATGTTAATGATCATTCACCATGTTATAATCTTGTGTTCAACGATTCCATGTAAACTAAACAATTATAGTCCCTAATGATGTATTTTTGTAATGTGATTAATATTAATCTAAAATGATGTAATATAAAGGTATGTTCAGTCTAGGTCACAATAGATGTCATGCATCCACACCCTACATCCACTTTTTCGTTGTTTAAATTAATCTTTACCACCACTGACTTCTTTTCTAAATGATTTGAATTATAGACTTTAAGATAATTTTGGGAAAATATAAGATTAATTCTTTGAAATCAAATATCATTACAAGATTAGGAGTTCCTTGGTCCATCTTAGATATATAAATTTTATGTGCATTATAACATTATTTCAGATTCCTTCCTTTTCTTGTAATCTCATTTTAGTTGTATCATGTCTCATGTGACTCTCCCACTATCCAAAGGTAGATGGATTCTAGATCACCTAGGATGTGGAATTTATATCTTTGGTCTAAAAAGTCAATTATAGGTTGGATAATCCAATAAGGGGGGTTGTGTCATGATCCATGACTCTCTTTTAAATTTTATAAATGGTTATGTAATCCATCCCATTAATAATACTAGATAACCATTGGTTAAATTAAGTGATTGAAAATATTTATTGAATAGGAAACAGTACACAAGGATCGTACCATTTTTTATTTGATCCATGTATTTGGTTACTCTAAAATTTATTTCCACGTATTATGTCATGTTAGAATTATTCACCATCCAGGGTGGTGTCGAGATCCATTGAAAATAGATTATAGGTGTTGTGGAGTTCAGATAGGTAAAATTAATGGGATTTCATACCTATCATTATGAAGGTATATAAAATTCATTAAGTTCATTTCTATTTAATGAGATTCTTAATATCTTTAATGGTCACTTGATAAAGAACAGAATGATTACTTTTATGTTTATGCATCCATGAATTTTTTTTTATAGAATTTAAAGTCATATTGAGTGGTCTAAAATATTAAAGCTACCTATAAATTGTTTTCTATGTGAAATATGTTGAAGAAAACCTTTCAAGTTTAATATAACATACGATTTGGGTATATGAATTTTAGGAATCAAGAGGAGTATCTTAACTCATGGTATTTTAAGAAACCAAGAGAATAATCTTGACTCAAGGAATATTAGGAATCAAGGAGTGAAATCTCAACTAAAAGAATATGAGAAAACCAAGTGGAGAATATCAACTCATTGTATGTGAGGAAACGAAGAGTATTATCATGAATAGAGATATATAAGGAATACATGATGAGAATCATGGATTAAGTAATATGATAAAATTATGAGGACAGTCTTGAATCAAGTTATTTAATGAAACCTATACAAGTATCTCAACATGATGTATTTAAAGAAACCAACAAGAGAAACTCAACTCATGGTATTTGAGGAAACCAAGATATGTATCTCAACTAATGTTATTTAGAAAACCAAGAGGATTATCTAATATGAATGTATTTCAAAAAATAAATGTTAAAATATTAAATAAATTCACATTATTTTGGATCAAGGTTGAGGTGTAGGTGTCATAACACATATTGTGTTAGACCCAACCAGAAAAGTACATGGTGTGACTCACAATTTTTTATGGGTGTTAGTAAATGAAGTAGAGGGATCACGTTGATGTCCCATGACTTTATCCCATCACTAATTCTAATTTGGGTTATATTGGGAAGATCCCATAGAGTATGGGATGAGTTGATTATGTTGGGTTGCCATGTAGGTGACCTAGTTGATGTGGAACCCAATTAGGTTACTTAGGAAATTTGGGTACCTAGGTATGTGACCTGGGTGATGTGGGATCTATATAGATAGTATATATAACAACCCTGGTCTTTATTACACATTTAAACACAATTTATTATATAAAAATCACATAATAAAACTCATAGTATTGAGAGGTCTAGTCTCTATGGGGATTAGGAACATTACATAACAACTTAAAACCTGAAATACACATCTTTATTGAAAACATATTTTACATGACCACAACATTCCTTCGTAATTTTCATTGCATGAGATAACCTGGAGACATACAAAAGAAATGGGTGAGATATAAAGCCCAATAAGGGAATAAAAATGGACTAAAATGAGGCTGTCAATATATGTTAGTTAATAGGCATATCAATGAAGTTTAAAAGAAACACGAACATAAAGTAATGATATTGCATGATCTTCACAACATGGAAATGTGGAAACAACATGAAACATGATATTAGCATGAGCCAAGGCTCAGTGAACATGGATTAGCATGAATAAACCCTCATTGAAAATGAATTATCTTAAGTAAACCCTCATTGTACATGAATTATCATGATTAATACCTCATTTCACATGGTTTATCATGATACAAAACATTACCCAATGAATTGGAGTGCTATCTGAGCACATCATACATAATGATTTCAATCTCACGTTTAAGTGTTCCACATAAATCATATAACATGGATTCATTCAAAATCATATTTTATTCCATGAACAAGTAATGTGGAATACATACATGTATGTCCCAAAGAAATAAATATATGTACATAAAGGTGAATACCCTTGATAGAGAAATGAGTATGGTATTCACTACATGATGACTTCAGCATGGAAAATTGCGGTGTAATTCTGGCTGCATAACATTGTCATATGGAAATTCATAAAAAATAATGATGAGAGTGAAAGTGGTATCTCATCATATAGTAATGAAATGGTGATTATAAGTGATATTTAATAACATATCCTAAAAAATGAAATTTAATTTATATGCATAGTATAAAATAAATTCTTGAATGGAGTTGAGAAGAGATAAATCCCTTAAAGAATTTTGGTATGGTAATAAGTGTACACATGAGGGTTTAATGAAAGATAATGGGGTCTATCCTCATTCAAAAAATAAGGTTAGTATAGGGTGTGTGAAAACATACCCCGTCATTTTTAATTTTACATAAAATGGTGTAACAATATAATGAATCGTTGATAACCATGAGAAAGGAAGGAACCCCTACTTGGATGTGTGATACCAAAGGCTTGGGAGAGGCTTCTTGGGAGCTTGGGTCGCCTTGGGAGGAATCTAGGTATTAGAGATAATAGTTTGTAAGAGCTTAATGAAGTTTTATATAAGAGGAATGGGGGACTGTGTGGGTTTATATAGTAAATATGGGTGAATTCATTATTATTATTTTTGGACACTACACACTAAAATATTTAAAACCACAAACAATCCAATGGTTTTTTCCCATGGGTTATAGCCAAGTGGAGTGGAAAAAAATATTTTATAATGAAATGGGATGATGATATTAAAAAATTATCTTTTCTTATGTTGGGGTGAGTCACACTCTGAAGAAAAGTATTTCAAAATCCTAAAATATGTAATAAGCCTTGGAAGACTTACTAAAGCATTATAAAATAAAATAAAATAAATCCCAAAATCAAATTATTTTATTTGTGAATAATATATTTTGCTGAATATATATTTTATTGTATTTTATTACATCACTATTGAGTCATTATGATTCCATTAAATGCATTTAATATTTATATGGTATTTAATTTTTACCCAAAAACTTGACTGTCTCAAAAAAAATATGAAAAATTCACCATTGGATAATTTCAATGTCCATATTTCAAAAATAATTTTATTTATATATCAATATTGATCTAAATATATAAATTTTCACATCAAAAATAAAAAATGAAATTTATTTAAAATTGATGGGTTTTTGTAAAAATAGGCCTTAAACATTAATATAATTTACATTTGACTTCATAAAAATAATGTGATCATTAATGTTTAAAAAATTAAATTTATTGATAACATTTTGTTGACATATTATTTATTTAAAAATACATTAATTCTATAAAATATATTCCTTAATTGAATTCGAATATTAACCAAAAATAATATTTGTGCTTTCGAAAATCATTTATAATATTAAAATAATAGAATAAATGAATATGAATTATAATGTACATAATCATAATTACAAAATCTTGACAAATATCCCTTTATTACAACAGAATAAGACCTAGGATTAAGGTGTGTGTTGGTGGGGATTTCTTGGAGTTGTTTGATGAACATGGATTGGACCATGATCTTGACGAGCTTCAACTTCTCCCGTAAATGGTTTCTGTCAATCTTATGTTATTGGATATCAGCTTAGAAATTGTCTAGGTAAAGCCCGGAAATTCTATCTCCCTCTGAAGCTCTAATAAATGGGATTCATAGGGTATGATCCTAGTGGTTGAGGTAATCACTTCATTGGTCTTTTCTAAAAATAATTTTTTAAAACCCTATATTTATACAAGTTAGGTTATTGTTGTTCAGTGGATATATTTACAATGGTAAGGATACTTAACGATCTTTTTAATCCAATTGGATATAATAAAACAAAAGGATTGAAAGTGTTTTCTAAATCCATAATACATTTATTTAAAAGAAAGGAAATTTAATTTTTAAATTTTTGGGTCGTTAAAACCTTCAAATCATAAGAAATTTCTCCCTCAAAATTTCCTTTTCAAACATTAAAATAGATTTGAGTAGCTCTGATTCATCACTCCCTTTGGTTCCCATGTACATTCTTTAAACTTTTGGTTTCACCAAAACACCTTGATAAGGGGCATAATATTATTTTATATAATTTTTTCTCTACAATCTAATATCATCACCATCTTCTCCTCATAGGATATGTCATTATCCAATTGTACCAAATCTATATTGAGTACATGTGATTGGTTAGCAATGTATTTTCTCAAGAGTGATAAATAGAGTACCTCATTTACATAAGACATGTGTAGTTGGAGTGATAGTCAATAGGCCACTAATCTGATATGATCAAGGGTCTCAAAAATGGTTGATTTAACTTGGGCTAATCATTCCCTTCGTCCCAAATCTCATAACTCTTTTCAATGGAGATATGTGGAGGAATAAAATTTCTCCAACATCAGAATCTAGGTCCCATAAATGGTTGTAAGCATAGCTCCTTTTTCAACTCTGGGATGCTTTAATTCATTTTAGGATGGTATTAACATTCTTTATCATTTCTTTAACCATTTTCGAACATCAAAGTTTTTGTTCCCCATATTCATATCATCATGACAGTGTTCGGAACCTCTTCCCATAAAGGGCTTCATAAGAATCAATTTGGATGCTTGATTGGAAATTTTTGTTGTAAGACAACTCCACCAAAAGAAGATGTTAGTCCCACCTACATTTGAAGTCCATTTAGAAACCTCTTAACATGTCTTCAATTTTCAAGATAGTATTCTCAAGTTGTCCATTAGTTTAGTGGTGTTATATTTTTCTAATGTTTAAATCTGTGCTCAGAGTGTATTGGAGACTCTTCTAGAACATAAAGATGAATCTCATTTATTGATTGGACACAATCGATAGTGGTACTCCATGAATCCTTACCACTTTTCTGATGTATATCCATGTCATATGATCCAGTGAGAAATCCACTCAAATATTAATTAAGTGTGCAGTCTTTGTAAGATGATCCACAAAAACCAAGATATCATTCCTTCCTTTGGATGTCTTGAAAAGTCCTGGGAAAAATTCCATGGTGACTTTATCCCATTTCCAGGTTGGTATGTGAAATGGTTCCATCATCCATTTAGTCTTTTACCTCTCATTATTAAATATTTTACTTACCCGACACATTGATGCATATTAAATGATCTATTTATTCATGTTATCTCGCCAATAGTGCTCTTGGATATCTTGGAATATCTTTTTGTTTCATGGGTGAATGGACAAATTCAAACATTGTGCATCATCCAAAAGTTCTTTTTTTAACTTATGATTTTATGGAATATATAGTCTCAATAACAATATCACAATTAAAAAATTATTAACATTGAACTATGAGTATTTCCCTTATATTATAGTTTCCACTTTTTTCTGAATTCCCTCATTAAATTTTTGATCATCCTTTAACATTTACAAATGATATGGTTGAGAAATAATTTGTAAAAGGATTAATTATTTCCTCTTATTTAGGATTCCCATTTCAATATTTACCAAATATATGAAGATTGTATCCCTTTTAATTCTTATCAATTATAGAATTGTTGGGTCCTTTTTACTTAGACCATCTTCCACCTTGTTTTATTTCCTAGGGTGGTAATGTATTGATAAATCATATCCGTTAATGTGCTCTAACCATCCTCATTGTCCCATATTCAACTCTTTGTGTGTGAATATATATCTGAGAATTATTTAATCCATATATATTTTACACTTCTCCCCAAAGAGTTAATTCCATATAATTTTCAACACAATGATACAAGATGCCAACTCGATATCATATTTGAGATCATTTGACTCATTAATTTTCAACTTCTATTAGAAACATGCAATGACTTCATCATTCTGCATCAACACACAACCTATTACCCTTCTTTGAAGAATCATTGAAGATTACAAAAAGCTCCCCACTTGTTGGTAGTGTGAGCACAAGGGTAGTAATAATCCTTTTATTAAACTCTATGAATCATTCTACACATTCATTATTCCAAAAAATCTTTAATACCTTCTAAGTTATCTTGGTGGTTTTGAAAGTCATGAGAAATTTCTCACAAATCGGTGATAATATTCAGGTAATCCCATAAAGCTACATATATCTATCGCATATGTCAGCCTCAAACATACCTTAATTTAATATGTGTTGGAACGATACATAGATATCCCATTTCTATTGATGATATGACCCAATAATGATACTTTTTAAAAAAAAACTCACACTTGATTTACTTTTCATATATATTCTCCTTTCTCAAGGTCTCTAAAATAGTGCTCACATTCTATTCATTTTCTTCCTTGGTTTTAGTCTATATTAAAATATCATCTCTAAAGTCTACCAAAAGGTTTTCTAGGTAGTCTCTAACACCTCTATTAATCATTTCCACGATGATTTATGGAGCATTAGTGATTCTAAATTATATCACTATAAACATAAAACACCCATACCTCATATGAAAAATTGTATTGGGGATATCCGCCTCCTTTACCAAAACATGGAAATATCCCGATCATAGATCCACCATAGAGAATTATTGTGCTCCATAACATCCATTCTATATGGATTCTAGGTTATTGGTAATTCCCCAGGTATAATACCAATTTATAATTCAACATCTCTTTTAGGAGGTAGAAAAGGAAATTCCCCGGAAAACACATCAGCGAATTCCTTTACAGTAGGCATGTCTTCGAGGATGGTTCTTTCCCCATACTCAATCATCTGAGAATGATATGCATTCTCATATGGTACTAATATCTAGGCTTGAGATGATGGTGATAAAGAAGAATCATCCACCTCCTTGCACTTTTATTTAATCAGGGGTCGATTCACCATATGGAGAGTGATTTCCCTCTCATGGAAATTTATGATGGATCTATATAGGGAAAACCAATCCATGTCAATAATTTCATCAAATTCCAACATTTGGAGGATAATGAGGTTCACTGGGATGTTTATTCTACAATTTTTGATAGTGGAGGAGTAATATACATAGGATTCAATATTTTCCCAATTTTTCATTTTCACCGAAATATCAACATCCATGATTTATGGTGATTTCTGGATTGCTCTACTAAACATCAGGATATAAAATAATTTGTAGAACTAGAATAAAAAATCATGTTCACTATTCTTGAATGAACAACTAGCATACCTATCAGAACTTCATTGTTGGGATTCACTTCGGTGCTAGTGATGGAAAAATCTCACCCTTGATACAATGGCAGTTGTTGGTTACCTCCAATTACCCATATCTTAGGGCACTATTTTGAAAATATCCCTAGTTCCTTGAAGTTTTTATAATTAACAACGCACTGAGGGTCAATTAGAGCATTACTTTCCTCTGTCACACTGATGTGTTTCTCTTATTGGAAATTATTTTCTAGGTTCCCTTCTCTTCTACACCTATAGCATTTCCTTGATCCCCTTAGGTAATTTATCAGGTTATTTTTTCTGTACTTTTGAATAGAGGGGTGCTGGAATTTCATAGATTCATTGGATTTATCCATCAAACTACTATAATTATAGTCCAATTTCTTCTTCTTATCCCCATGATACCCCTAAGATTTAGACTTCTTCATCTCGACTTTGATGGAACATCGGAAAATTTCCTCAAACCTATCTTGGTCATAGATTTAAAAGTCTTTTCATAGAAAAGGGTTTATCCCACAAAAGAAGTGGTCAACCTTGAATTTGGGGGTGATGAAAAAACCAAAGGTGCACCACGCCAGTCTGGTGATGTTTTCCTCATACACAACAATGGAGTTGTTGACTTTTTTCTTGAAGTAAAGGAAGTCCCTTTCCATCTTAAGTCAGAGGGTATGAGGAAAATATTTATCAAAAAACATTTTTGGAGAATCCTTTCATTCCATCACCTCGATATCTTCCTGAGGCTTTGAAATTGTGATCAATTTCCACCATGGGTCAGTTTCACCCTCCATATGATAAACAACCAGAAGAATATTCTCTTGTTTGGATAATTAAATGATGGATAAGATCTTATCAATATAATTTATCCACTTTTTGTGATTTAGGGATTAGGTGATCTGTTGAATGTAGGGGGCCTTTGTCTAAAAAAGATCTTGATTGAAAATTATTCTTTCTTGGGGGGGGGGGGGTGGAGGTTCCACATGATCTAAAATTATATTCAAAAATTGAGTTAAATAAGAAAGTATAATGATATGTTTTGTTATTCCCACTTCCTTAAGATTGGGCATCTCATTAGGGAATTCATCACATTGATCTTCGTATCAGTTGTTTGCCATATTCCTCTTATTACTAGCCATTGGCTATAATAAAAGGAAACTTAGGGATGATTATCTTGCACTGTTAAACACATAAAGGGGAATTTAATGAAACTAAAGAGATAAAATATAATTTACATTTATCTTTTTAACTTATAAATATCTAGGAATTGATCTATGTTATCCATGATCTACTTCCAAATGTTTATTATTATGGGTGTTTCTGTTCCATTCATAATGGATTGTACTATGCTTATGAATTTAGAAATGAATATACCATGTAAGTGTCCAACCAAGAGTATAGAAATCCCCATTATCATTCACCAATTCCAATTCAACTCTATCTCAAAGTGGGTTTTCCATTTTTGACCCCTAGATACATCTATGCTAGAGCACCCTCTGATTGTTCGTATCTAGAAAGGGATCTATTTTCTCGATATACTACATACTCTATACTCACAAAAATTTAGCGATTCTTTTCTTCCACTTATTCTTATCCGTAAGGATCTCACTATAGTTTTCTATTCCTAATCCAAAAAAGTAACTGAACCTATCCTCTAATACCAACTATAAAAACCATGGTCTTTATTAAAAATATAACCATGATTTGTTACATAAAGTTGAAATTAATAAAAATTAGAAGATATATGGGTCTAGATTATTTAGGGATTAGGAACATTACATAATAGCTTAAAACATGATATGCACAACTTTGTTGAAAACATCTTTTACATGACCACAAAAGTCATTTGTACCCAACATTGCAAGTGATAACCTGAGGACATACATAAGAAAGGGAGAGTTATGAAGCCTAGTACGGGATTAAAAATTGAATAAAAGGAGAAATAAAATACATGTTAGAAAATTGGAATATCAATGGAGTAAAAAAGTAACATTAACATTAAGGAATGATATAGAATTATATTCATACCATGAAAATGTGGAAACAACATACAGCATGATATTATCATGAGCCAAGGCTCATTTCCCATGGATTAGCATATGTAAACCCTCATTGCGCATGAATTAGTGTGATTGAACCGTAATTTCACAATAATTTCCATGAGTAAACCCTCATTGCACAAGGATTATCATGATATTAAACATTACCCAATGCATTGAAGCGGTATCTGGGCGCACATTCCATAATGATTTCAATATCACGTTTAAGTGTGCGACATAAATCATATAACATGGATTCATTAAACACCATATGTTATTCCAAGATCATGGTGTGTGGAATACATAAATTTGAGTCCACAATCAATAATTATATGTGAATACTGTTGAATACCTTTCATAGTGAAATGGGTTTGGTATTTACTACATGATGATTTGGGCATGGAAAATCACAGTGTAATTTTGGTAGCATAACAGCGTCATATGGAAATTCATAAGAAGGGATGATGAGAGGGAAATAGGTATCTCATAATCAAGAAAAAAAAATTATGTATATTTGATATTAAAGAACATATCCCAACATATGAAATGGAATTTAGATGCATAGTTTAAGAGATATTCTTGATTGGAAATAAGGAGAGAGAAATCTCATATGGAATTTAGGTGTGGTAATGGGTGTACACGATAGGTATTAATGAGAGATAAATGGTATATAATCATTCAAACATAATAAGGTAAGTATGTGGGAGGTGTGAATAAATACCCCATCATTTTTAATTGGAAGTAAAATGGTGTAACAATATAAACAAACATGGATCGAAATGAGAAAGGAAGGAACCCTTACTTTGATATGTGATCCCAAATGCTATAAAAAGGGTTCATGGGATCTTGCGTCTCTTTGGGAGGACACTAGGTAGTAGATAGTAGAGTTTGGATGATCTTAATGTGTTTTAAGATAATATTAATGTGATCTTGGGTGGGATTATATATGAAAGGTGGGAAAATTCTTTATTATTTTGGTTATGGACACTACACAAAAAAATATTCAAACCCACAAACCATACCGTGGTTTTTTCTCTTGGTTTTCGGCTAAGGGGAGTGGAAAAATATTTTATAAGTAAAAGGTAATACGATATTAAAATATTATCCTTGATTATGTATAGGTGGGTCACACTCTCTAGGAAATTATATTGAAAATCATAATATATTTAATAAGTCTTCGAGGATTAACTAAAGTATTATAAAATAAAACAAAAAAATATGAAATCAAGTTATTTTAATGGTAAAACATATATTTTACCTAATCTTCCTTTTATAGTAGTTTATTACATCACAATTTGGGCCATTATGATGTCATAAAACATTTATATATTTACATGGTATTTAATTTTTACCAAAAATTCTATTGTCACAGAAATTTATAAAAATTTTACCATTCAATAATTTCATCATCCTGACTCCAAAAATAATATTAATTTAATATAAATAATATTTTAAATATTTTATTTTTAACTTTTAATAAAAAACCAACATTTATTGAAAATTGATGAGTTTTGGAAAAAATAGTCTTCAAACATTAATAAAACTTACTTTTGACATCATAAAAATTATATGATCATTAATATTTAATAAATGCAATTTATCAATAATATTTTATTAAATTAATATATATTTAGAATATACATTAATTCATCAAAATAGATTCCTCAATTGAATTCGAATATTAACCAAATATATAATTTGTTCTTAAGAAAAACAAATACAGTGTAACAATAGTAGAATGAAAGTATGTTCACTATAATGTACATAATCATAATTCTATGGTCATGATACATATAAATTTATTACACCATCATACACCCTAGGAGTATGGTGTTTGATGGTGGGGATTTCTTGGAGTCGTTTAGTGATCATGGTTTAGGATGTGATCCTGATTAGCTTGACCTTCTCCTATAAACGGTTTCACTGATGCTTAAGTTGTTGGATCTCAAACTAGGATTGGTCTAGGGAAAATCCCAGAAATTATATTTCCCTTGGAAGATTTTATAAATTGGAGTTATATGGTACAATCCAACTGGTTGAGGCCACCACATCCTTTCGTTGTTCCAAAAGGAATTGATAAAACCAGATATTTATAATAATCATGTGATCACTATTCAACAACTATATTATCAATGGTAAGGATACTAAATGGTAAGGAGGACTCGCCAGATTTCCCCTCGGCAGGTTAAAAATTTTAGATACCCTCTTTTCAGCAAGTAAAAAATTAACTAGTTTTTTCTTCACTACTTATCCTAAACAAATAAAACCACCATTCTTTCTAGAACCTCTACTAGATCCATTGCATCCATCAACATACATATTTGGATCTGAAAGCATCCCTTAAGCCTTATGTTCGATGCTAACATCCTTTACTGGTCTATAGAAAATATGATGGTCTGCTAAGCTCTCCATTTAAAAGTCAAACCCCACCAATTATTCATCCTCATCATGAGAAAATGGCACAACATCTGAATTTCTGATTCAATCTCCTGGGTCACTGAACAAACATTAACTCCTTCAAATCCACACATGGAATAGACAACCTAATTTCGAGTTCCTTCTCTATCTATTGAAACTCAGTTCTTCTTCCACACCTAAAAACATTCTTTGAATGACCCAACTTCTTGTTATGGTAAATTTTTAGTGATTCCAGGGTGTGGGAGGGCTATCAAGAGGGTTGGGGGGTGTCCAGGGGGGTGTCCAAGGGGGTAGGGTGTGGGGGGTGGTGTCCAGGAGGGGTGGGGGTGTCCAGAGGGGTCGGGAGGTGTCCAGGGGGGGTTTACAAGAGGGTGGGTGGGTGTGGGGGGCTGTCCAAGGGTGTGGGTGGGTGTTGGGGGGTGTCCAGGGGGGTGTCCAAGGGAGGTAGGGGGTGGGGGGTGGTGTTTAGGAGGGGTGGGGGGGGGGGGGGGCTGTCCAGAGGGTTGGGGGGTGTCCAAGCAGGTCGGGGTGGGGGGTTGTGTCCAGGAGGGGTGGGGGTGCTTTCTAGAGGGGTCGGGGGCTGTCCAGAGGGGTCGGGGGGTGTCCAAGGTGGTGTCCAAGGGGATGGGTGGGTGTGGGGGGCTGTCCAAGGGGGTGGCGGCCTGTCCAGAGGGGTCGGTGGGGTGTCCAGGGGGGTGTCCAAGGGGTTGGATGGGTGTGGGGGGCTGTCCAAGTGGGTGGCGGCCTCTCCAGATGGTATTTGGGGTTGTCCGGGTGGGGGGGGGGGGGGGTTGTCCAGAGGGTTGGGGGATGTCTAGGGGGGTGTCCAAGGGGTAGGGGGTGGGGGGTGGTGTCCCGGAGGGGCGAGGGGCTGTCCAGAGGGGTCGGGGGGTGTCCAGGGGGGTTTACAAGGGGGTGGGTGGGTGTGGGGGGCTGTCCAAGGGTGTGGGTGGGTGTTGGGGGGTGCCCAGGGGGGTGTCCAAGGGGGGTAGGGGGTGGGGGTGGTGTTTTTGAAGGGTGGGGGGGGGGAGGGCTGTCCAGAGGGTTGGGGGGTGTCCAGGGGGGTGTCCAAGCAGGTCGGGGGTGGGGGGTTGTGTCCAGGAGGGGTGGGGGTGCTTTCTAGAGGGGTCGGCGGCTGTCCAGAGGGGTCGGGGGGTGTCCAGGGTGGTGTCCAAGGGGATGGGTGGGTGTGGGGGGCTGTCCAAGGGGGTGGCGGCCTGTCCAGATGGGTCGGTGGGGTGTCCAGGGGGGTGTCCAAGGGGGTGGATGGGTGTGGGGGGCTGTCCAAGTGGGTGGCGGCCTCTCCAGAGGGTATTTGGGGTTGTCCGGGTGGGTGGGGGGGCTGCCCAGAGGGTTGGGGGATGTCCAGGGGGTGTCCAAGGGGGTGGGGGTGGGGGGGGGGGGGTGGTGTCCAGGAGGGGTGGGGGGCTGTCCAGAGGGGTCGGGGGGTGTCCAGGGGGGGTGTTATATCTTACTATATTTTGTTTAAAAAATAATATTCAAGCATATTTTTTTAAATACACATCGATTTGTTTTATATTTCAAAATTGTTTACATTCAAATTATGATTTTTTTCATATAAACATATATTTTTCTTATCTAAAAAATATATATATTTTTGCTATTTGTTATAGGTAATAATGAGTCGAAGTTGGATTACGGCACATCGAATGAGCAATGAATATGGGGAAGGTGTTGATGCCTTTTTGGAATTTGCTAAAAGAAATGTTCCAAGTAGTGACATTTTTTTCTGTCCATGCCTGAAATGTCTGAATATGAAGAAGTTGAAAAGTAGAGAGATAAAAGATCATCTGATTTGTCATGGTTTCAATCCGAGTTACAACCCTTGGATTTGGCATGGCGAAACTGGACAGAATGTCACTGATGATAATGAATCGCAAGATGGTAACTCCGATGGAATTGAAGAAATGATTCGCGATATTGTAGCAGAACAAATTGAGATAGAACCGACAGTTGCACGTCTATATGGTGATGCCGAAAAACCATTATATCCTGGTTGTACAGATTTTACGGTTTTGTCGGCGGTGTTAATATTGATTAACCTGAAGGCGAAACATGGTTGGAGTGACAGAAGTTTTACAGAGCTGCTACAATTGATGAAAGACATTCTTCCAAATGATAAGGATCTTCCAGATTCACATTATAAGGCCAAAAAAATATTATGCCCGATGGGATTGGGATACAGGAAAATACATGCCTGTCCGAATGACTGCATTATATATAGGAAGGAATATGAATTTCTGAAAGAGTGTCCTAAATGTGGGACATCACGGTATAAGGTGAAAGAAAAATCAGAAGCTGATATAGAGATTACAAAGCTCCCTTCAAAGGTATTTTGGTATCTTTCTATAATTCCTCGTTTCAAACGTTTATTTGCTAATTCACATGATGCAAAAAAGTTAAGATGGCATGCTGATGAGCGGGTATGTGATGGAAAAATACGTCATCCAGCTGATTGTCCACAATGGAAGAAAATTGATTCCCAGTACCCTACATTTGGAAATGAAATTAGAAATCCGAGACTAGGCTTGTGCACAGATGGAATGAATCCATACCGAACCCTCAGTAACACACATAGTTCATGGCCTGTTTTATTGGTAATTTACAAACTCTCTCCTGAAGTTTGTATGAAGCGCAAATATGTCTTGTTGAGTATCATGATCTCTGGTCCAAAGCAACCCAACAATGATATTTATGTATACTTGTCACCGCTGATTGATGATTTGAAACTGTTATGGGCTGATGGTATTAGGGTGTATGATTCTTATAAAATGGAATATTTTCAACTGCATGCAGTGCTTCTATTCACTATAAATGACTTCCCAGCATATGGAAATTTGTCTGGATACAGTGTTAAAGGGAATAAAGCATGTCCAATTTGCGAACAACAGACGTCATATTGTCAATTGCATCATGGGAGGAAAACAGTGTACATGGGTCATCGAAAGTTTTTTCCTATGGATCACCCTTATAGAAGACTAAAAAAGGCATTCAATGGCTCACAAGAATTTGATACTTCTCCAAAACCTTTATCCCTAGATTTGTATTTTGAGAGGGTGAAAAACCTTGATGTGACATTGGGAAAGACACAGAAATCTGGCAATGATAGACATATTTGGAAGGAAAGGCCAATATTTTTTGAGCTACCATATTGGAGGTATCATGAAGTCAAACATAATATTGATGTCATGCACGTGGAGAAGAATATCTGTGATTCTTTGATCGGAACATTGCTAGATATTAAAGGAAAGACAAAAGATGGTTTGAATGCAAGGTTAGACCTACTATCAATGGGAATACGTTTGGAGTTAGCTCCCACTCCTAAAGGAAGACGAGCATTTCTTCCCCCGGCTTGTCATACATTATCGAAGAGGGAGAAAAGTAGCTTCTGTCAGTGTCTTCATGATATCAAAGTGCCTCAAGGTTATTCTTCAAATGTAAAAAATTTTGTCTCATTGAAAGACTTGAAGTTGATAGGTATGAAATCATATGATTGTCATGTCATGATGCAACAAATTCTACCAGTTGCACTGCGTGGAATATTGCCCATCCGTGTGAGAAAGACTATAATGAGGTTGTGTTATTTTTTCAATTCAATTTGTAACAAGGCGAATGATGTGAATGCTTTGAACATTTTGGAAAAGGATGCAATTTTTATACTTTGTCATTTGGAAATGTATTTTCCTCCAACTTTTTTTGATATGATGGTGCTTTAATGATTCATCTGGTTCGAGAAATAAAGCTTTGTGGACCTGTATATCTTCGTTGGATGTATCCTTTTGAAAGGTATATGAAAATATTAAAGGGATATGTTAAAAATCCATATCGACCTGAAGCCTCCATTATTGAAAAGTATATTTCTGAGGAGGTAGCAGAGTTTTGTACGAGCTACTTGGCTACGGCGCAACACATAGGTTTGCCTCCATCTCGCCATGAACGGGTTAATAATGAGGGAATGGGGATTCGTGTCTTGAAAGTCAAATCACTTTCAGCTGAAAAAATGAAGAAGTTAGAATCATACATCTTGAATAACATAGCTGATGTTCAACCGTATATCACATTGCATATTAATGAGTTGAAACAATGTCATCCAAAGAAGAAAGAAATGTGGATTTTGAATGAGCACAACAATACTTTTTTGCCATGGTTTAAAAAGACCTTGCTTGGTAGATCAGATGTATCAGAGACATTAAAATGGATAGTGGGTGGTCCATCTTTAAATGTGATAACATGGTCCTCTTATGACATTAATGGCTATACATTTCATATGAAAGCTCAGGACAACAGAAGTGCAGTTCAGAATAGTGGTGTATTGGTGTTTGCAGAAGCAATGCATTTTTCGAGTGCTAAGGACAGAAACCCAATTTCGGCATCAAGTGCATATTATGGAGTGATTGAAGACATATGGGAGGCTGATTACTTTAAAATTAATGTTCCTGTTTTTAACTGTAAATGATTTATCGGTAACAACAGTGTCAGACACGATGAATTTGGAATGACACTTGTTAATCTGAATAGATTGGAAGACACAGCTGATTCTTTTATAATGGAAACACATGCCAAACAAATTTTCTATGTAGTAGATCAATCAGATATGCAGTGGGCTGTTGTTTTACAAGGGAAAAAACAATATGTTGGTGAGGATGAATTTGATTAAGATGCTGATTTATGTGAGATCCCTACTTCCATGGAAAGATTAACAGAACATAATGATGAGTATGTTGAAGACATGGTTTGTGCCATAAGGAACGATCACGACGAAGGAATTTGGGAAAACAATCCAATTGTACATTCCTAAAATTACAGGTAACACATGTTTATTTCTTGTTTACATTTAGTTTTTTCATATAATGTTAGATATTGTAAATTTTTTACTTATTAAAACATGTATCAAACCAAAATGATAAAATAATAAAAACCGTAAAGAGGAGAAGTCCTGGGCGCACCGGCCGGCCGATGGTGGTTCACCGGTTGGCCGGTGGTCCAGACAGTAAAGCTCTGTCTGGTCCACCGGCCGGCCGGTGATGAGCCAGCGGCCGGCCGGTGGTCCAGACAGGAAGGCTCTCTGTCTGGTCCACCGACCGGCCGGTGGTGAGCCAGCGGCCGGCCGGTGGCCCAGACAGAGCAAGGCTGTCTGGTCCACCGGCCGGCCGGTGACACCAGGAAGTGGGCAAGTCTACTGCCTGGGTCCTTCGGCTGGCCGGTGAGCTCACACCGGCTGACTGGTGGACTCAGTGAGTCCACTTTTCAGCTTTCTTGGGCCAACTCCTTGGCAACCTTTTGCCTATCAACAAAAACACTTGAAAACAAGTTAGAACATAATAAGAGTGATTGTGATCATTAAAATCCACGAGAGAGGGGTACAACAGACTGTGTTTACCATGTTTATCATTGTTTAACATGCTTAACATATTACCAATGTTTACTATTTTGTAATTTATTACACTTTTCTATTTTCTGATTAAGTAGTATTACAATATTTGAATTTGTATATTTGTGAACTAATGTTTGTTTTTTTGATTTGAAGGAAAATGACAGATCAATCAGTTGATCAGCCACATGATTCTGGAGATGAGCATATTGGTCATACATCTGGGGAGGAACATTCACATGCTCCTATTACGAAAAAGAGTTCAAAGGTTGGTAAGCGTGGGTGCACATGTTTACCAAAATTATCACTTGCCCGTACGAAGGAGGAGAGGATAGTCGTGGAGTTTGATGATGATGATCTTCCTAGAGGTCCAAATGCTAACGATTTTAAGGGTTTTGTAGAAACTTAGGCTAAGAGCAAAGTAAGCATTCTCTATGATTATTGGAGAAGTGTGGATAAGGCGATAATTTCTCAGCTGTGGGAGACCTTTTTGGTAAGATCTTTTGCTATTGTTTGACTGTTCTTTAAATGTTTCTAGTATATATAATATTTTTAACCTCTTTTTTATGAGATGACATTTGATATTCCTGACACTAGAGGAGTCAGGAAGAAATGCTTATCATTGGCTGCTAGGAGATGGAGGGATTTCAAATCAACCCTCTCATCTGATTTCATTTATGGTCATAGGAGTCGTGAGAATCCATGTCGTATATATCCTTTTATAGATGAAGACACATGGAGACAATTTTTTGAAAGTAGAAGAAAAGAATCATTTTTGGTAAGGGCAATGTAAACTTTTATAAGATTTCTTATATAAATGATCTTATTATTGTTTTGGTAATGATTACTTATTCTTAATTTACAGGAAACAAGGAAAGCTCATCAAGAGATCCAATCTAAAAATGTATACCCTCATAGTTTATCTCGGGGAGGGTATGCATTATTGGAAGAAAAAATGATGGCAGAAAAATTTCAACAACTAAGAGATGAGTCTTCAAGCTCTGGAGAGGTGGCCCCTCCATCCCCTCCATCTAGACATGAGAAATGGAAAAGAGCTCGGAAGGGAAAAAAGGACAATATCTTTCGGAAGAATCGAGACTCGTAGTTGAGAGGATTGTAAGATATCTATTTTATTTATTTAAGTTTACTATTTTCGTCATATATTTCCAATCATTATAGAAATGTTCAATTAATTATTACAGGACTCTCTTGAGGAGAAGAGTTCACAGGGGACATTTACACCATCTGGGAGGGAAGATATTTTATTTGTGGCATTGGGAAAGCCCGAACATCCTGGCCGTGTAAGAGGATATCCGGCAGGTGTATCAGTAAGAAAAGTGTTGCCACGTTCCTCAACTTCTAATGTTGAGGGAGTTTATAAAAAAATAGAATCCTTGGAGGCTGAAGTCCATAATATTAATGCGACAATGGAGGAAAAGATTAGAGCATCGGTGCAGTTTATGTTTGCAGACTTGCAAAGACAATTTCAGGGTGCAGCTCCCACTCCACCTCTCCCAGTAGCTCCCACTCCCCCACCTCAGCCTGCGGACCCCATTTTTGATCCTCCTCCTCCGCCGCAGCTACCTACTTATTGTGAGTTGTATGTTGATGATCCTCAACATCATATAGTTTCATATGGGATGGTATATTGTATAGGAGAAACAGTTCATCATCAACAGTTAGAGGTAGAGAATCAGAGGGTCACTATACAGGATATTATAGATAGATCAGCTCGGATACCATTACCTACAGATGAGGTGACGACAGTTTAACATAGTATCGGCCATTTTTTACTTTGGCCATCCAGACTTCTTCGACTCATTACCATAGAGGTATGGATGTTATATCTTTTATTTTATATTTTTATTAATGTTTTATCATTTGAAAACTAATATATTTTTCAATTTATTTTTACAGGAATACTTCAAAGGTAAAGAAATACTGTATAGACAACAACAAAGACAGATAGCTATGACATCAGATGCAGATACTAGCAGTCTTGACAAATTGTCAAGATATTCAAATTTGTTGGCGGATCATTATGACTTTACAATGGAAGCTCATGTCTGCGGACGTGAACTAATTGTGGGGATTATGAAAACTGATATCATGGAGTTTGTCACTGGAGATAAGTTGGGCATCAACGTGGTGCAAATTTTTATCATGTAAGTCTTAACACCTTTTCCTTGCATTATATTTATTAAAAATGTATAGTTATGTCTTCTTTGTATTAGGTATCTGTATAAAATTTGTGAGAGGAATGAGCTGACAGATGTATATGGATTCGTGGACCCACAATTGATTTCCCCTGAAGCATGTGCATTGGATGAGGAACAAAAAATGCTTTATATTGCTGATAGATTTGAAAAGAATGTAATCACACAGTTTTGGATGATTCCTTTTTGTGAGATGTATGAAACACATCCCTCTCAAAGAGTTAATTATCTTTTAACATAAAAAACCACTAACGTTAAATTTCCTTTTATCAGGGATCATTGGATGTTAGGGGTTTTTTTGCCCTAGGGAGAAAACACTTTATTGGATATGCTCTCTCCATGATGATGTGCGAGAAAGTTTTAAGAATATATTGGAAACGTAAGTTTCAATTTCACAATAGTTTTATATATTATAATGAATTTTAAATTTACCCCATTCATACTATTTTCTAACAGGGCATGGGTCCACTTTCGAAAAAGCGCAAAGAAAAGGAATTTCAAGATCAAATATGTACATGCGAAGGTAAATATCCATTTATAATTTGTACATTTTGATTTATTACATAAAAATAATATATTGAATTTACACTCATTCAAACAGAAATGTCATGAGCAACAAGGCATCATCGAATGCGGATATTACATGTTAAGATTTATGTATGAAATAATAACAACTGGGACAGTTCTGAGTTTTGACCTGGTAAGATTTCCTCTTTCCCATAATATTTCAATTTGATTTATTAATTATACACGTTGACTTCTATCCTTTTCCTTTGTAGCTTTTTTATGACCCTCAACCCTTTACTGCTGAAGATATCAAACACTTACAAGTGGAGAGGTCAAATTATTTTACAGGTTTGATTGACCTTTAGTTGTTTGTAATGTAAAATGTAATTTTGATTATTGTCAATGTAATTGTGTATTTCGTAGTGGTTTAGGTTGGATTTAGTTTTTTTTGAAGTTGACAGTGTAAGTTTTGAATGTTATATAAGTGAATGTGTAATTTTTCTCTACTTATTGTTTTGGTCTACTGTTGATTGTTTTTCTGGTCTGGATTTTGGTATGGGGGGAGAGGTTCCAAGGGGGTGGGTGGGTGTTTGGGGGGTGTCCAAGGTGTGTTTGGGGATGTCCTAGGGGTCGGGGGGGTGTAAATGAGGGTGGGGGTGTCCAAGGGGTGGGGGTGTCCAAGGGATATGGGAGGGGTGTCCAAGGTGTGTTTGGGGCTGTCCAGGGAGTCGGTTGGGTGTAAATGAGGGTGGGGGGGGGGCTATCCAAGGGGTGGGGGGTGTCCAAGTGGTGGGGGGTGTCCAAGGGATATAGGAGGGGTGTCCAAGGGGTGTTTGGGGCTGTCCAAGGGGATGTGGGGGTTTCCAAGGGGTAGGGGGTTTCCAAGGGGTCGGGGGGGTGTCCAGGGGGTGGGGGGGCTGTCCAAGGGGTGGGGGGGTGTCCAAGGGGTGGGGGGTGTCCACGGGATATGGGAGGGGTGTCCAAGGGGTGTTTGGGGCTGTCGAAGGGGTGGGGGGGTGTCCAAGGGGTGGGGGGTGTCCAAGGGATATGGGAGTGGTGTCCAATGTGTCTGGGAGTTCTGTCCAAGGGGCCGGTTGGGTGTAAATGAGGGTGGGGGGGGGGTGTCCAAGGGGTGGGGGTGTCCAAGGGATATGGGAGGGGTGTCCAAGGGGTGTTTGGGGCTGTCCAAGGGCTCGGGGGGGGGGGGGGTGTCCAGGGGTCGGGGGGGGGGGGTGTCCAAGGGGTCTGGGAGGGTTGTGAAGGTGTGGGGGGGTGTCCAATGGGTGTTTGAGGCTGTACTAGGGGTCTTGGGGTGTAAATGAGGGTGGGGGGGGGGGTGTCCAAGAGGTGGGGGGGGGTGTCCAAGGGGTGGGGGGTGTCCAAGGGATATGGGAGGGGTGTCCAATGGGTGTTTGAGGCTGTACTAGGGGTCGTGGGGGTGTAAATGAGGGTGGGGGGCTGTCCAAGGGGTGGGGGTGTCCAAGGGTTGTGGTGGGGCTCCAATGTGGTGGGGGAGGGCTGGCCAGGTTGTTAGGTGGGTATAGATGAGGGTGGGGGTTAGTTGGGGCTTGGGGGAGGGCTGGCATGGTTATTTTTGTTGTTTGGTTTCTGGTTGCTTTTTGGTGAGAGCAGTGCAATTATTTTTAAAAAAAAAATATCGCTTTCACGTCGGTTATTTTATAACCGACGTGGTAAATAAGTCGGTAGGGGTTTATCACGTCGGTTTTTTTGAGAACCGACGTGATAAACCGTTCCCGGGCCTTTTATCACGTCGGTTCTTAATATAACCGACGTGCTAAAAGGCCTGGGAATCGATTTACCACGTCGGTTATTGGATAACTGACGTGCTAAAACGTTTACCAGGCCTTTTTATCACGTCGGTTATTTAAGAAACCGACGTGATAATAGGCCCGGGGAAGGGTTAACCACGTCGGTTATGTCATAACCGACGTGATAAACGATATCCCAGGCGTTTTATCACGTCGGTTTAGAAAATAACCGACGTGATAAACCCCCCCCCCCCGCGCATATTTATCACGTCGGTTATTAATGAACTGACGTGATCACCACCGAGATGTTAGGGATGTTACGTCGGGTTTTAAATAACCGACGTAAAAAACGTTATTTATAACGTCGTCCGTAATAACGTCGCCTAAAAACCGACGTAAATAATGAAAAATAACCGACGTAAAAAATGTTTTCTGCACTAGTGAGGTATTCTCAATCACGAATAATAAGACTTGATGCTACCTTTAGCACCTATTTTCCCGTAGATAAACCAACCACCCAAAGGGATTAATCATTTGGGAAAATAAATTAGAGTGACTATAGGAGAAAAATCCAATATACCATCAGAATTATTGTGTGAGAATTTTTCATGTTGAAATATGAGCTTGGATAAATTAAAACAGATCTCAGAAGATGGCATCCTGAGGCTGATGAGAGCTAAATCTAGGATGATGGCCACAAATAATCATGATATGATGTGATGGTAATCTACCAAGAAAAATTTATATATGATATCTTAACTTAAAATCAATGCATTGAAGCATAGGTTTCCACAAAATAGAATACAAAATAGCTAAAGCCTAGACCAATGAGTTTCAAAGTTGATGAACACTCGATCTTAATTGGCGATCTCTAGTGGTCACCGCTATAATTTGAAGAAGCCAATATTATGTACAAATGTATATGAACACTAAAAATTATGACAAAATTTATATTAAGGATATTAGAGATGCAGTAAATGGTGTAATAAGCGTCATTGATGGTTGTCCAAACCTCATACTCATCCATTATTGAATAATAAGAGTAATGTTATAGGAGAAGGATCATTATTTTCTGGTGTTTTTTCTACATATAACATTGCTCATAGAAGATGATGGGGCCTCACTATCCCTGATTATTATGTATTGGATATAGAATTCAAGTCCATTTTATATTTTTTAACTAATTTTCAATATGGAATGGATGGAGAGATGAAACATGGATTGGGGAGATGATTTTCTGTTTCTTATTGACTGTCTTGAGTAGCTTGTACTTAGTTGATCAATGTTGGGTTGTAGATGAAGAAACTAGTACAGATACATCTTCAATGTTGGTGTTATATATGTTGTAAATAGGTTGAAGAATCATTGAGTATAGTTTATATATGAATCTTTAGTGATTTGATTTATGAATTCTACTAATGACCAAAGTGGATGAAACTAAACCTTAATAGTATTTTATGATATTTTAATATTGGGGATAAGTTATTTTAAAGTAATATTTTGTCTTCCATTCTACATCTATGTTAATTAATTGCAGGGAAAGACTTTTTGAAGATAAATATTTCATAATAAAGCTGGAATTATACCCATAAAAGGGTAAAAGGCAATAGTAGAATCATAATTGTGTCTCTAAAATACCACACCAGGGATATAATTACACTCACGTATGATTCTTTCACTATGTATGAAGTAGTTTTATGTTAGTATCATATTCTAGGACTGAGCTATGGAAGGGTAGTAAAAATCTTCCTTAGGGTAATTCAGGGAATTAATTTTTAAATTTTTGATACTCTAAAATTATAAATTTAAAAAATTTAATGGTCATAGAGATATAAGAAATTTTTTGATAAATCTATAGATATTTCATGGTAGTTTATTGAGTAAGCGATTCCCCCAAGTCCAAACACACTGGGGATTATCACATTTTTTTGGAGAGCATAATCATAGTCATTGGGATTTCACATAAAAAAGAGGAACGAAACCTTAGACCATTCCATGTGGAAGAAGATACATGTTTTCTCATTTATCATTAAATTTATATTTCAAATAAGAGGATGATTCCTCACATTGTAACACCACATTCATGATCAGTATAAAATAAATGATGTTTCTCTCCCTCCAATATAATTTTGTATTCTTATTTAAAATAAATGTGTGTTGTTCTTCCTTGTGGTTTTTGTTCTCAAAATTAATGTCTTGGAAGAATTGTTTGTGAGGCTAGTTCTAGGAAGTGAAAATAAAATATTTTTAAATTTTCACCATATTTTTTATTGTCCCTACTTATCACCACTCTTAGCATACTATAATGGTGAATTGCAATGTTATAGATGCATTCTTTATCACTAGAACCATTTTTACTCTTTCTACCTTGATTAATTATCCACTTCCTTGATTAGTATTCTTGGCCAAGATATTTGGAGTGGATGTGTGATTTGATTACCTCTTGAAGATCACATTAGCCAAGATGATATTCTTGGATGAGGTTGTTTGATTGACTAATTCTATAACTTTTGGAAGAGTTATCATGTTTTGATATCCATTACATTCTTGAGTTCTCAATGTTTGGGGCAATAAATGTACGTGGTCAATTTATTGACTATACACTGAGTGATATTGGTAATTGGTGGTCCAATCCATTGTAAGGTCTATGATATGATATTTCCTAGCCTTATTTATCACATAATTCCATATAAAACTCCTTCATGTTTCACTTTTGGCTCTTTTTCTCCTTGAATCTTTTTTCATATGTGATTTTCACATCTGTTTATACTTTTTTCATTTACTACTTTCAAAATAGTAAAAACACTAACTAGTTTTAGTAGAAACAATGGGATAAAAAACACTAATATTGTGTTAGTAAACCTATTTTTTGTCACTATTAAATATTTGGTGATATTATAAATATAACTCCAACCTCTCTAAAAATGATGTTACATTAGATGTTGGTGTCATTGTAGGGTTGGAAACAATTTTTTTAGTAATTATTCACATTATTTTAATATTCCCAATGTTAACATTGATGGAAACTAATATTTATGAATCTATTCTATTAGTAGACTAATAAATGATGTTGGACCATACTGTGGTTAGGGTGTCATTTTGATACTAGTTGCAGTAATGATAAATTGAGAGTTCACTAATGTTGAAATAGATTGTTGTCATAATGTGAATAAATTTTTTACAAATGATATAAATGATTACAAATAACACTAAATGTATGACAAAAATATCCAAAACCTGGTGAATTTATTTTGGAAAAAAAGAAAAAAATAAATAAAAAAGAATAAAAAGAACAAAGAATAATTCTCAATTGACAAATTTTTAAATTCAAATTTCCGAAAACTCAAATATTGAATTAGAATACCAACATAATGAGACATATTTTAACATATAATAGGATATAGAACATGAAGAAGATTAATAATTTCAACAGTATTTTTTGAATTATTTTATTTATTTTTTAATTATTTTAATTATTTTTTTATTTTTCTAATGGGTTTTTAGTGAATGAAAAAACAAAAATACCCGTTGATAACCTTAACAATTCTTTAAAGGAATCCACAAATGAGTTTATTTGTTATTAAGTGGTGATATAGAAGGTTTAATACCTTACTTTTACTCTAGATTTAGTCTAATGAGTGCAATAACTTCTTATAGAAAAATAAGATCTTAAGATTCATGGAGGCTGGACTTTCATGTGTGAAGTCCTATTTTTTCCTTTTTATTAGAGATGATGATGATAATGGATTTACTTATATATATTGGATTTTCAACTCCATTTTTGGTCTCTAAAATAGTTTAGGAGGAATTAAAACTATATATATTGAAGAAATTATTGAACACCATGTTTTTATTGGAGATTTCAAGTTAGGAGCAGTTTATGAAGAAGAAGAGGAAGAAGAAGCGGTATTGGAACAATACACTAGCCGAAAAGTGACATTTCATAATTTTTTCAATGAATATAGTTTTCTTTTGATTTACCCATAATACATATAATGTATATTAGTTTACATCCCAGAACATGTGAAAATAATTTTTCATATGAAGAAATGGGGGTGTTCCCCTTCATTTTTCTTTCCTATCCATTACTACACCAAAGATACATGTACGTGGAGGAGAGATCAAAGTTAGTTAATTGTGTCGAACAACACTTGTTGTATAAATATAACGATAGTGGGAAGGAAACTATATGGTGGTCTTAAAGAAGGAATTAATCCCCCTTTATATTGGGGTTGACTTTATGACTATGGATTCTTGGACACTCAAAATTCAACACCCCTTGGGTGGTTATCCCATGTTATACTTTTTTTAATTCCAATTTCGGTAAGCATTTTTGGGTTTTTATTCATAGTTTATTGATTAATTTTAGAAAAATAAGAGGTAGATAATTTAACATGGAAACACACAATTCCACAATATTATTTTTGATTATTTTCATTAAAAATTTGAGATACAAGATTGAGTATAGTATATAAAACTCCCATAATATCAATCTGGTTATTATCCCCTCTGAAATTGTCTTTCAGAATCTAATTTCAATCTATTCTAATTTTTAGAATCTAGAAATGGGGGACCAGAGAAACCATTCTCAAGGATTTAATGGGAGGATACATTCAGTGATAGTATAAAAACAAAAACCTTGGGGGTTCATCCCATGAATTTAATTTTTTATCCTATATGTAGTATTTCATATTTCATATTATTTTAAGAAAATAATTGGTGATTGATTCCACGTGCAAACACACTAGTCTACGATATTATTTTTTTGGTGCTTTCATGTTTTAGTGGATCTAAAATCTTGATTTTACTAGATCAAACTCCTTATAAATCACTTTTCTTTAAATTATCTACAAATATCACTTTTTTATTCTGAGGTTAACATGTTCACATTATAGGAGAAACTAATAGGTGATCATAGGATAATTTCTCATGGATTTAATGGGAGGATACATTCTTTGATAGTCAAAATACTACATACCTTTGGGGTTATCCCAAAAATTACACTTTTATTTTTATTTTTATTATATCTTTATTTTTAGTAAAATTAGTGGAAAATGATTTATCATGGAAACACACTAGTATATAACAACATTTTTAGTATTCCCCATGACCAAAGGGGCTATAAGCTTAAATTTACTATATCAAACTCTCTAACTCTCACTTTTGTTTTTATTTTCACTGAGAATTACGTTTAGAATATAATTTAAATACATTTTCCATTTTAAAATAATGAAATTGGTGATTATATGATCCTTTATTAAGGATTTAGATTAAGGATAAAATTGGGTGCAACAAATGCATAAAGGATTCACATTAAGGGTATTTTCTAGTAATTTTTTCCATCTTATTCCAATGTTATAGCTTATTTTCTAGTTTAAATTATATAACTTTTTTCTTGTATTTCTAGTTTTCTTGTAATATAATTTTTTTCCTTCCCATGACCCTTGAACGTAATTTTCACTATTGTATTTCCAAATTTATTTTTAACAAAATATTTAATTTTTCCCTCTACCATGGGATTCAACATTAAGGATAATGTTGTGTTTTATGTGTATGAGAGAGAATCATTCAATTTTTTTAAATTTAATTTAATGATGTACACATAAAACCCCGTAAATAAGAAAATAAAAATATATAAAATAAATAAATATACATTAAAAAAAACCAAATAATATTGTTTTCCTTTTTAGGATATATATTTTTGAACATGTTAATAATTTATTATTTATTTATTTTTTCTGTTTTTAGTGACCTTTATATATATGAAAATTGAAATATAATTTTTTTTCATACCTTATAGAGAACAACATGCATATTTTAGTGTTTCCATGACTCTGAAACTATATAAATTTCATGACAACGAAGTGAATTTGTACCCTGATTTATGGAAATTATATGTGCAATTAGGGATGGGAATGTGATTAAAAATATATAAATAGAGTTGCAATTATAAATTGAGGTAAATAGATGTTTGAAACTAAACCTAGTAAATAATTTTACCTTTATGAAATAGATCACCTCAAGAATCAAACTCAAAATATAGACATGTAAGTCATTTCAAAATACAGTAAAGTAAAAAAATTAGAATCCTATAGTAAAGAATTATTTCAATAGTTATTTGAATTATGAATAAAAAATAAATAAATTAATAAAAAACACTTGTTATTCTGGTAAGTTATTTGTGCATCTGTGGCAAAGAAAAAGTCAAATAAAGTTCCAAATTTTCAAAAATGAATTCATTTACATCAAGGGAATATTTGACCCAATTGAATAAGGAATCACATGATTTATAAGAAAATAATTTTATTTTTATCAATTGAGATAAAAATTGTTCTTGGTTTGAAGTACTTTAAAGAGAGTGATAATTGAAATTAATTCTTTTTAATGTATATATTCTAATAAAATATAATATTTTTTCAATTGTAGAACAATAACAGAAACTTGGTTTAAAGTAAGGTAGTAGGATTAATTAATTAAGGTGGCCTAAATTTTTTAGAAACCGATGGATTTTTTTTCTTTAATTTTTATTATGTGTATCTGAATCATGGCATGATAATTATTTTTCAACAGATTATCTATAAAAAATAATATTTATTATTTTCCCTAAAAGCGTAATAAGGTATGTGTGGGGGATTTTTTTGTGATATTCATTTGGATATAATTCTCAACATATTGTTTTGGGAATTTAATTAATTTTTAATGATGAATTGTGTTGATATTAGAGAATTTATGCTCTTCATATAAATTATTATAAAATTTTCAAATAATTTAATATTTTGATTAAAATAGGTGTTGTGGGGATTTAATGATTAAAATTTCTTGAACTCAATTTCCGTAACATTAATAAAATTAAAAATTATTTTCTATTCAAAAAAAGTTTTTAAACAGATTTCTTTGTCTTTGAAATTCATGAATTTATTCTTCCTAAATTCAAGGAATTGTTTTTGATCATTATACGAAGAATTGATTTTATTTTGGAATTTAAGACATTATATTCTGTGTTGGGGTTATGAATTCTATAATTTAAATTCATTACTTTAGTTTTTTTATATTAAATATGATTATGTAAGGTATGGAATTCTAAAATTACATTGTAGAAAAGAACATGTAAAGCTTCCTTGAAGAGTATATGTATAATCCATAATTAACCCTCTATGGTTAGTTGACTAACCCTGGAAATTTACTACATATAGAGTAGTCATGTTATGACATAAATGTGGAAAGAAACCATAAAAATATAGTGTATTTTTATTCAATCATTCGAATGTGATAAAATTATGAAAGGTAGGTTTGACTAAAAGACAAATATCAAGATAATTATCAATTCAAATCACCCTCATGAGTAAGATTTGTTGAAAAAAGGTAACCCACTGCCAGTAGGTATTCCCAACTGATTGCAATAAGATGTAAAGCTACCATGAATACCTACCATTGAAAATCTCAATAGACTACATAAATTTCTAGGTCATTTGTAATAAATTAAGAGAGACTAAAATAGATAAAGATGACCAATTCTGATATCAATTGAGAGATAATAGATCATGGAGAAATTTGAGTTCGGTCGAATTAAAACCAAGATCTCAAGATGTGAACCAAGGGTAATGTGATCCAAATCAAGGATGAACAGAACAGATCAAATCAATATTACTTGATGATGATTGACCGATACAAATTTTTATATGAGAACACAACCTAATATCGACACATTGAAGATGATGAAACCCCACTATATAATACGAGTTCACCGAACCATAGCCCAATGAGTGTTATAGTTGATTAACACCCATAATTTGAGGATTAATGTATAATGAACATTTATTAAAGATTAAGAATTTTATCTGGAGTAAACCATTTCCAAAATATGACAACACATTGAAAACTAAGCTATAGGAAGGAAGATATTTCCTGAATAAAGCTACGAGAATTTTGGATAGTTGGTCAAGCCTCATGTTGAACCAAGATTGAAGAAAATGATCAATGTTACTGGAGAAGGATATTATTTTTAAGTGTTTCTCTTCTTTTTGTAGATTGAGTTGAAGAATATAATGAGGACATTATATATCTAAATTTTGAAATTAGAATTTATAATTTAAGGGAACACCCGTATATTGACTCATTATCTATATGGAATGGATAAAAAGGACCATCGCAACTGATCGCATACGATTCACCATTCATTTCCACTGTTACACTATTATATTAAACTAGTTTGTATTTGAAATTCAAAATATAATAACAAATTTCAATTAATTTTATATTCATTGATTTATTTTATTTCACTTTTAAAAATAATATTTTACATTTTTTGATGTCTCTGATTAGGGGGGATGTGATTTGGAGAGCCCATGATGGATTTTTTGTAAAATGGAACAAACTGCATAAGTGCATAAGCACACATGTTAAATTAAATATGTAATATGGATAATTCATGCATCAAATTAGAATAAAAATTAGAGGATGGATAAAAACCCTTATGGGATAAATTTATATTGAAGACCATGGATACCAACTCATCCATTTGAAGTCCCAAAAAAATACCACAATGTGATTCAATTCTGAGCAGTCTAGATTGAACCACTATTCTGTATTTCGGCTATAAATATGGATTTAAACACCCAATTAGGAATAATTCATATCTATTGGATATCTAACATGATGAACCACCTCTGCACCTAATTTTAAGATAACTTACACATGTTATTGGGATTCATACATCTATATAAAAATGAATTATAAGGTCTTACCTGAATAGTGGCCTAGTCCCTTAGGAACATGACTTATTTTCTAGAAATCATGATATGTTTTCCAATGAAAAAACCACTCTACCTCCTTATCAAATGCTGTTCGATTACTGGGTTAGTTTCAGTATCTGGGTACGTTTTTCTTCGTCAACTATGGATTCATCCCCTGCTAGATGATCACTTTGGGAGGAACTTGGGGTAAATCCTAAGATTCATTATTGTAATACTTGAATGGTCATTTTAATTCCAGGTTTGTGTGTTTATTTCATAATTATATATTATTATTTATTTGTGTTATGTAATTTTATGTCATACTTGACTCTTATGATAATTTGTTTTGTACATATTCACATGATGTTTCACTCACCATTCAAAAATTCCTTTTCTACTTTCAATTATGGTGTTTATGTGTTTCATATTGGTCAACTGAACTCTCATATATGCTATTAAGTCTATGATTTTTTTTAATAGTATGAAAAATAAATAACATAAAAACATGGAAAACATATCTAGTTATTTGTATGATTCGTTGGTGATTTTCAGTTATGATGTTGGACAAAAATCATCCTTTCATTGGTAGTAGTCAGTGAATCATTTTTTATTATCAATAAAACCCTAGGAGGTATATGATTATGAAATTACTAAAATTATGGTTATATGATTTTTGAAATAGGGATTAAAATATTCAAACCCTATCACACGTATCGATTAAGGATAAGAATCCTGATATTTCCCTGGGTTATTCACGCTTACTAAAATCTGTTAATTTCTACTTTATTTTATTGATATTAAATTTATGATTTCCAATAAAATAAATAAATATCACTAAAATTATATTACCCTTTTGTTAATAAAAAAATATTATTTGAATTAATTATCTAAATCTCCATTGAGATATGACACAGGGTTCCTTCTATACAGTAGAAACTATTGTAAAACTAATCATCTAATTTGTTGTGCAAGACAACACGATCAAAATTTGGCCCTATTTTTGGGATAAAAGATCTTTTTTATCTTTTCTTTATTTATTTTCCTTTTTTATTTATTACACATTTCAATATTTACCCCATACCTTTTGTTTTTTTCTTGTTATTTTTTTTTGTTTTTTGTTTGTGTGTGTTTCTTATATCTATCTATCTATCTCTCTATCTTCTTTCTATCTCTTATTTATATCTCTAATTCTATATTAAAAAATTATATTTTGATTTATACTTTTATTATTTTTAAGGGTTTTTTTTAATTCAACTTATATTAAAAATATAGAAAATTAAAAAAAATCACAAAATACTTGTATGACACGATCTGGAAAAAAACCTATTAGAAATAAACCATGAAATTGAAGAGATAATTCACTCGCAAATTACTTTATTTAGAGTAGAACAACAACGTAACCTTGTGTAACCACTATTAGAGTCTAATGTTGTAAAAATGCAATCAATAAATGTAACAAATCAAACCCCAAAAATCATTGTTGAAAATAATCAAACCTTAAAGGGACTGACCATATCGGATGTGGAGTACCAACCTATGTACCTCCAATATCTCTAAGAATCAAACAAAATTGAGTTGAGATTATTTCTCATAAAATTACATAAAATATTTTTTGGTCTTACCTGTGAATACCCTAACAAAAATCTTATGGAGTTTTATACAGTTTTCTCCACCATTAAACACCAAAATGCTTCTCATGACCTCATTATGTTTAGGGCCTTCCCTTTCTCCCTCGATGGGTATCTAAAGACTTGAGATAATATCCTTATAGCAAAATTGGTGGATGGAATGACCATAAATTAATATTTCCTGAGAATTTATTCTCTAAATACATCAATTAGAATATAATTTTATGGCATTATGAAATCACAATGGGAGACCCATAATGAATATCGGGAAAGATTCAAAATAATTTTTTTCAAGTTACCCCCTCCACTAAATTAGTGAACTATTGATAATTAAATTATTCAATGTATGAATTGTCCCCATAGATTGTGGTATGGTTGATGTTTTAGCTGGTGGTAACTAATCGATAAATCTCATGCCGACACTGATGATATAATTGTCAACATGGCGCAAAATTCACAAATATTTAGTACACGAGAAATTGCTCCTACTTGAGGAGCTCATGACGTATTGCATTCGTCCCTATAACAAAAGATAGATAATTAAATTTATAGATTCAAACTATTCTAATAAAATTATCTCAATATCATGTTAATTAACACTCTCCACCCATTCCATTAAATTATGGAATTTGTTCTAATAATACTAATTTTTATGACCAATACCCCTAACATTAGGATTCATCTTAGTCTTAAAAAATAGTATTTCTTGGGTGTCCATTTCAAAAACAATCACCCTTAAAAAAAGAACTATTCAGGGAAAATATAAACCCTATGTTTCATAAAAAACCATAGAAATGACACAAAGTCCACTCAAGATACCCCATATAAAATTTGTATCAATAAGGCCAACATATAGAACCTTATTATCCTTCACCATATCCAAATAATCCTCATCCTACCAAATATTTCATGACTTGAGGACATGGTAAAGAAAATGAAAACCAGAAAACTCTAGTTCCAATAGACCACATAATCGGTTATTCAATTCAAACAAACTCAATTAGGAAAGTTGGAAAATACCATCAATGAGATAATGTTGAAAGGTTCTAAAGAAATATTATCCCAACATGTTTTTAATCCAATGGATAAAGGTAATTTATGCACAATCAAACTTTATATTGGTAAAGAAGTTTATTATTCTAGTTATTTCACCCAACACGTATTCCCCCCTTTTGAAACCCCTCTTTCAATACCCAAAAAATAATTTAGCAAAGAAAAACAAAAAAAGGTAAATAATTTATTATTGAGGATTGCCCTAAACAACCTATTTATCTTCCTTTCCCCCAAAGACACCCTAAATCTAATATATTGTTTTTTATTGAGATTGATAAGGAAATAAAGGATACATTTAAAATGGTACAAGTTACCATTACTATATTTGATATACTTAACCAATTCCTCACTACAGAAAATTTCTTAAGGATTCCTGTACTCATAGACGGTGACTAAAGGAGAATAAGATAGTAAACCTTGAAAACAATATCTCACCTTTGATTCAACCATTAATGATGATCAAATTAGTGGATCTAGGATTTTATTTTGAAACATTTCACCATACGGGACACCTTATTTTCAAATTTATTTTTAAATTTAGGTGCTTTAATTAATAAAATTACTCAATTCATTTATACAACTCTATAGGTTTGAGGGAATCAACAAATAGGCATACTTTTGAATCATTCCTACTAGATCACAAAAACCCTTTTAGGGTGACTCAGAATGTTATTTTAAGAGTGAATAATATCATCTTGAATAGAAAATTCTACATTGTTGATATGGAAGACACATAAACCCAAGGACATGCTATTCCCATGCTTTGAAGTCTATTCCTTAAAATATCAAAGATGATAATCAATGTTCATAATGGTATATTGTCTATGGTTTTCAGTGTAGAAATTTATGTTTTCATTTACTTGAGGTTATTAAAAAAACATTGAATACCACTCCATTGTTCCAATCTATTGGATATAAGTACTCTATAACAATCACAGAAACACAAATACAAAAAAATATATCCTCAATATGTACTCTAACTCATTTTATTCTTCTTCAGACTTCAATTATTTGAGATTTTATTAATGTTTTCAGTTTTTTCTGGGTTCATAAAAGATTAACATTTTTCTTTAATTGATGATTTTGTTCATTATGAGGTACCCATGAATATCGATGATTTGAAAAATCTCATAGCCATTGGTTCTCTTTCCTTAGAAAATAAACATGTGTATATAGATAGTTTCACCGAAATTACTCCCCCAAAATCCCCTCCCTCAATTCAAAAATCTTTATTGTTGGAATTAAAACCACTTCCTTCCAAATTAATGTTTTCATATTATGAGGGTATTAACCAATTTACTATCATTATTGGCAGAAACATCTATCCCTGGTAGGAATAAAAACTGTAATAACTTTTTAGATATATAAAAAAGAGATTATATGGATATTTAATGATATTATATGGATTATACCTTATATTTTTATATATCATACACTTTTAGAAGATGAGGCTATATAAGTATGGCATTACCAATATCGGTTATATCACACTCTCCATGAAGTGGTAAAATTAGAAGTCAATAAATTACTTGTTTCTAGGATAATTTATCCTATATCTAATAGTAAAAGGGTTAGAGTAGTGAAAATTATTCTAAAAAAACTAGAATAAAGGTTCAACCAAATGAATAGAATGAGTTGTTTTCCAGACATCTGCAAAATTGTGGGTGTGTCTGTATTGACTACCATCGAATGAATCAAGCCACATGAAAGGACCACTTTCACCTTCCTTTCCTTGGAAAAATGTTAGAAATACTAGATGGTAAGCCCCATTATTGATTCCTTTATGGCTATTTGGGTTATTTTCAAATCCATATATCCCATAATTATTATGATAAGACAAAAGTTTCTTATCCTTTTGTCACATTTTCATAAATGAGGATTCCTTTCCATTTATCTAATGCCCGTGGTACTTTTATAAATATATTTTTATTATTTTTTACAAGTATCTTGAGAACTTTATGGATTTGATTATGGATTATTTCATATTTTATAGTGCTTCATTTGATGAATGTTCGGAACACCCAGATCCTATATTTCACTGTTGTATTGAAATGATCTCATACTAAATTATGATAACTTTTGTTTCATGGTTGTGTGGGGGATATTTAATGGGAATATTATTTCAAATGAGTTAATTCTTGTATATAAATCATAAATTGAATTAATTTTATTCATTTATTATCAAAAATTTGTTCATAAGGTGTGATATTTCTTGGGTCATGATGGTTTTTACCATTGATCCATTATTGACTTTAGTAAGAACATTGTTCCCTTATATTAGTTATTAAAATAGAATCTATAGGTTTATGTTTGATAAATATTGTGGGGATGCATTAATTTTAATAACAAGTGTTGTCACATTACCTCACACCATCCAACAACCAAGTATTAATCTACCATCAAGCTTATCTACGGTGCCTCTAACGTTACAGTTTGAGAGGTTTTATTTCAAGGGGTCGAGAGGGCTAATAATGTCATTACATATGCCTCATGTACCCTTGGCCCTGCAAGGTAAACTATAAAACAACTAAAAGACCTCATTTCTAATTTTTTTTTCGTGGAAAAATTCCATTTATATATTATTGGGTAAAAATTCATTTTGTTTTCTTACAATGTTACAGTTAGCTTTATCTATAAGAAAGTCGAAGCCAAGCCCCACCTCATATGGTGTATTTTACCCCCCCTTGAGTTTGAACTTGAAATTCATGATAATAGAGGAGTATAAAATGTTATATATGTCCACATTAGTAGGATTTACCAAGAATTGGACCAACATGATGACTCATCCCTCCCCATTGAAGAATTCATTCCTCCTGAGAACCTTTGTGATGTTGTGGAATTTTTCCCTTGGTATGTAATAATTGTGAATTTTCTAACAACATCTATGATGTCCACTAATTTTAGAAATTCAAAATCCTCTAGAGTTAATAATGATTCATGATGGTATATTTGGGATGACCTATATTTTTAGTGAATTTTTACTATCCAAGTTGTTCGTTGTTCTTCCCCTGATAATGAGTTCATCTCTTTTTTAGCTTCTTCCACACTTTGTCATGTGGGGACACATTAGCTTGTAACATGAATATATAACGGTACATGACTTAATAAATTATTATAAATAATTATATAGATATTCACATTGGTTTTTAAATTCATATACTCGATGTTAATTCACATGGAATATCTCAAAGTGGGATGAAATTCCCTAAAATCCCATGTTATTTTGTGAAATCATTGATGTGTGGGGTATTGAATTTAAAGGTTTTTATATAAATTAATTTGGTTTTATGTACACCTTACAATAATTTTAAAACATGTCTAAAGTAGGGGATAAAAAGGATACAAAGACCGATGTCTATTGAGTGGTTGTGGATTTTGTGAGGTCTATGATTTTTAGTAGGTTTAGTTTGCCAAGATTCATCACTAGTAATCAGGGATTACATATTTTCAATTAAAACATGAAAAACAATTACCCATTTGAATTGGAGTTTTTATAAATTCTCCACTAAAAACACCCCCAAAACCAACAGACAAAAAGAAATATCATATCAGATTTTTAATATAATCTTGGAAAAAATGGTACAACCCAACAAGAAAGATTGACGTTTTCACTTGTATGGTTCACTTTGGGTGGACCGTATGACTTTTAATACCTCAATAATAATTCAAAATATAGTATTGTATTTGGAATGTCATTTCATTACCTAATAGAGGTTGAAACCCATGTATATCAGGGTGTTAAACTATTTAATATGAATATTTTAGATATAGGTGAGAATCTAAAGATGTAGATTCAAGATTTTTAATAAATTAGACATGATCCATATGATAACTCTAAAATATATAAATAAAAGAGAAAATATATCCATGATGAGATGATTCATTAGCATATGTTTTATATTTATGTGAAGGTAATGTTGTAAAATTCCAGGATAAAGCTCTACCCATGTATACATCATTTATATTAGTTCAGTCCTTATCCTATCACTAATGTTTACCCTTTTCTGCTATATTGGTTTTCCATGAGAATTGTTTATAGGGGTTTTATGTCAATGGGTAGAGGCCTATACAATTATATAAATAGTTTCTCAAGTCTCATGTATAGTAAATCCAGTTGATCGATTCCGTATATGACACTACTTAGTATGTTTTCCATTCTCTATACCTTTATTTACATGTCTATTTATATAATCAAATTTCATTGAGTAAAATTTTAGTTTTAGGTGTGGTGGAGTGTGACATATGATAGTTAGGATTTAAAAAATAGATCATAAGAAATTTTTTTTTTTCATTTTTGATTTGTTTTTCTTTTTTCTATGTTTTTTGATATAAATTTGACTTAAAAGGTGTAAAAAATATCTTTGTTCATTCTTCAGTCGATTATGTTGCAAACTTTTTTATTTTATTAAAAAATGTTTTCCAAGTAAATTTTGATATGGAATATTTTTCTAGAATTTTTATTGCCAAATATATCTTTAGTGTTTAATATATTTTTCAAATCCATGACTCATTAGCCCTAACTTATATATTAATCCATTACACGATAGATATTATAGTCCATTTATTACATATTCTTCCTTTTAATCACATTATTGAGATTATTAGGTTATGTAGAGAAACTATAACATGCATTTATTTATTGAAGCCATAAGATTCGAGTTTCACATATTCATGATAGAGGCTATCACTCATTGAATATCAATTTTTTATATTTAAAATATGTTTTTTTTTCTAATTTATCATTTTAACCTTATTAAGATTTCAAGGCCATGAAATACAAATTTGGTAGCCACATTAGAAGAAAATTTATCCCAAACTACCCATATCTTGTGTACAATTTTTTTATTTTCATCAATTTTGGGGGATATGGGGTTCCATGGAAATTATAGGGAATGATTCATTGTAATGGGTGAGTGAAATAATACGTAAATCTATTTTGGTAAGTGGTTACACATTTCATATTATATCATTTTCTGATAAAATTTCCCCTCATTATCTACAAATATGATTTATATAAAAAATAGTTCATTATATCGAAAAAAATAGAATAAATGAAAAATAATTGGGAAAAAGGATGTTTACCCAATATTATTCACTGATAGACTATGAATAATTCAAATAGAGAATATATATAGTGAGTTGGAAGTGATACAAATTTTGAGGGGTTGAGTGTGTAAAATCATTGTGGTCTCTTGATAATTTTTGACATGTTTTTTACATAGGAGACTAAACACTCCTATTTTACCTCCAATTTTTAAACATTAAATCCTACAAACTATTGAATATAACAACCTGTTGCAACTCCTATTGAGTAACACACTAGTTTATATCGATATTAAAATTAGAATCTCAGAATGAATTTGGTAATATCACATGAATTCTCAGAAATTTACATAACTGAACTTCCCTAGGTTTAATTAGTAAAGAAGGGAAATTGTTATATGAGGTAGGTGGGAACATGTTGCATTGGTGAACAAATGAAATTGAAACAATTTAAATTTGGGAGAATAATAATGATAGAAAATTTGTTTTCAAAGATGAGATATGATTGATTTAATTTCAAAAGAATCTTGGAAAACATTTCACCATTGATTTTGGAAGAGTCCTTGATTAGGATATCATACTTTTCCCAAGAGTACAATTTTTTTGGGGTGTGATCAAATAGCGATTAACTAATAATTTCCAACCTTACACTACTGTATTAAACGAGTTTTTTTATTGAAATTGAAAAATAAAATAAAAAATTTTACTCAATGGTTGATTCAATAATTTAATGATTATCACCATTAAAAATGATATTTGACTAGTTTTGATGATTTAATTATAGGTGGGGTAATTTTGAGAGACCACGGTGGAATTCAATAAAGAACATGCGAAATTGTGCAAGTGCCCAATCACATATGTGGAATTTAATATGTAATGTGGATAATCAGTTAATCCAATTTTTCTTAAAATGTGTGGATTTATGAAAATCCATGTGAGATATATTTCTTTAGAATACCATAGATCCCAACTCATCAATTGGGATTCACAAAATTGGTCCACAATATGATGAAATTCTGGGTGGGCCAGATTGGGCCACTCGATAGTATGAGGGCCATAAATCTGGCCATTGAACTCCAATTGGGATGAATCCACCTCCCAAAAAAATTTAACTGAAAAAAAAAACACGGAACCAATCTTGATGACATTTTCACATGTTTTTTTCTATTAACCAGCAAAATAAAGTTGTAAAAAGTCTTTTATGAGTAGGGGCCTAGTCCCTTAGTAAGTTGACTTATTTTTCATAAATTATGATGTATATTACCATAAAACACCCCTCACCATCATTATACATTTTTTTCTACTAGGGGTTTTTTAGATATATTGGAATGTGATTCTTCACCAACTGTTTCTTCCCCTCCTCCCATGGTGTTCTAAAGTGCTTGTGCTGAGTTGGGGTGGAATGTGGTGGAAATCTCAAGCTTCATTTTTAAAAAACAAAAATGGTCTATAAAATTATAGGTTTTTATGGTTTTTCATAATTATCTATTATTATTTAATTTATTCATATACTATTATTCTATACTCCACTCATATAATAATGTTTTGGGGAACCCATTCATGTGATATTTCACACAACATTCACCACTTCGTCTTTCCCCAATAAATTTCTGTGTTTGTGTGCTTCATATTGGTCAATTGAACTCTCATAAACACTATAATGTCCATGTACATTTATTTAAATATATAAACAATAAACTACATAAAAACATAAAAAAATATTCTTAGTTTTTTATGTTTCCTTGGTGAGATTTAGTTATGAAGTTAGACAAAAATCACCCTTTCTTCGGTAGTTTTCAGTGAATCATTTTGTGTTTTCAACCAAACTATAGGAGTTATACTAGTATAAAATTAGTAAAATTATAGATATTGTTTTTAAAAACCAGGGATTAAAATATCTTAAACCTATAACTTGAAGAGATGAAGGATGGGCATCATGATATTTACCCGGGTTGATCACACTTAATCAAATCTATTAATTTCTGATTTCTTTTATTTCTTGTTTATAAATGGTTTCTTATAAAATAAAAAAATCCCAATATTTAGAAACTATTCTTCAAATTTTAATTATAAAAACATTATTTTTAAATTAGCAATGTAAGGATCCTTCTATAGATGCATAGTGTTCCCTCTATACAATTTAAATTTGTGTAAACCTAATCATCTAATTTGATGTTCTCAACAATGCGATCAATGACCCTAGAAACTGATTTTTTTTCAATGTCATGATGAGATTTTTCATAGTCTATGAAAGTAATTTTATGTGTAATGAATCAAATATGAATCCATATTTTATGTCCATATTGATCATAGAATAGGTTGAAGATTTATAGAGAAAGGTTCATGTTTGAAGTTATGTTGATTCGAGTTCGGAAGTCTAATAATTATTGAAGTGGAGGAAACCAAAACTTAATTTAAAATTATGATCTTTAAATCCTGTGGATAATTTTTTTATGGTATGCCTATAGATTCTATTTTTTATCAAGGTAAGTCTATTGCAAGGTAAGGATTCATGGAGAAATATGTTTCCACATATAGCAAGTCTCACAAACACAAAATGATTGAAGGATACTATGTATGGGTAAAATATACATTGAAATATCATTCCATTGTCATAATGAAACATGTGTAAGATTAATTTTCAAAGATTGAAGCTAAATCAAGGTAGTATCATAATCCATGATTAAGATACATAATGGTAGTTACAATCTTGAGAAGATTACCAATTGGAATTCAATTTCAAATTCATGATTCCCTAAAATTAAAATTTTAAGATATCAAATGGTCAAAGAGATATGAGATTATTCTAAAGAATAAAATATACATTAAATGGTAGTTGAATAAGGTGGATATTTCACTAAGGATAAACTCATGTGGGGAAATGACATTTTTTAAGGAAGATTAATCAAATTCCTTATTATTTCTTCCAAATATGATGAGGAACACATATAATTAATCATTCTTGATCAGTATGAACTAACTCAGATTTATCTCTTTCTATAATAATACTATAATTAAGGATTATAATTGTAAATATATGTGTGTTTTTCAACCCCATTTTCTATGATTTCAAACTTATAGTGATGGGATGATAATTTGTTACGTTGGTATTAGGAAGAAAAACTCAAAGCTTGTTGTAGATAAAACATAACATTGATAATATTTCACCTTCATCACTCATATTAGTTTATGATGATCAATTTTGTAGTTAAAAAACACACTAGATCATATGAATGAATATATACTCTTCTCCCTTAATCCTTATCGCATTCTTCTTTTAGTCTTCCAGATCGAATGACTAAGAATGTTCATGTGATTCGATGATCTCTTGAATATCACTTCATCCATAAAGATCGTCTTTGGTGAGGTGGTTTCACGGAGTGATTCCTTCACATTTCAGAGAGTTATCATGTATTATAATATAGTATATTAATGATTACTCAATATATTTGGTGAGAGAGATCTGTGGTTAAGACATTAATTATAAACTAAGTGAAATTGGGAATTGGAGTTTCAATCATTAATTATAGCCATGGGATGAATTTAATGATAGAATCAACCTAGACCTAGCATTATTTTTCAGTCACTTGCATCTATATATTCTTCCTATTTCCACTGTGGGTCGCTTTCTTCTTTAATATTATATCATCTATGATTTTCAGTGCTATTTATAATCTTTTCATTTATTACTTACAAAATAGTTAAAAACAAAAAAATAGTAGAATTACTATAACAAATGGAACTTGTTCCTTACTACGGACCCCAAGGTTAGAAATCAACCCATGTTTTTTAGTTTTATGTGAAGAAATATCCAATTTATATTGATCATATCCATACTTCATGTATTTTAAAACATCACAAAATTCCTCATTTTTTCTCATTTTTTCAAAATTGGAGAGCCTTTCGGCTTTAATTTTCATCACAATTATGTCCTGCATAAGGGATAATTACATTCCAGTTATAGATAATTTCATATTGTATGAAATTTTTGGTTGTGAATTATTATTGAGTGATTTTTCCCAATGTCATTATTGAAAATTTCTAGATACTATATAAGGTAGTGTTATAGGAAATATCTATTAATAATTTGATTTTTAATGTGAGGAAGATGACATATTGAACTTGAACCTAGTGGAATCGGACATTGTGAAAAAATTAATATTAGGGATATGACCTAAAATATTTTTTTAATAAATAATTTTAAAGTAGAGTAAAATGGAAAATTGGAATCCCATGGTGATGTTTTTCCACATTCGGCACTAATAATAAGAAAAAACATTGTGAATCCTATAATTTCACTAAACATCCTAGCTTCGAAAAATCTAAAATTGAGTTCATAATTATGAAATGTGATTTCATTCGTAGAAGTTGAATATTAAACACAAATGAATAAGGGATAAATTAACATACAATAAACTCATTTATGATGTATAAATGATGTCAAAAATGGATATATGGTTTTAGTAGACCTGAGGATAATTATTATGGACAGTGGTTCTCATTAAAGTTTTAATTTCAATTTGATTTTACCTATTTTTACTTCCAATTCAGAACATGAACATGAAATTAAGTATATTAGTGAGTGATTTTATTATAAGAGGCATGAAATTTTTAAATATAGATAATTCTCTTCATTTTTTATTTCTTGTGGATATTTGAATTTAGGTTGTCCTTGATGTGAAAATTCTTTGGAATGTTTGACCCAACTCAAAATCATGTTCCTAGGTAAATCAATGTTTCAAAATTCTTTCTTATAAGATAATATATGAAATGTTTTATTGTTTTTACAAAGTTAAACAATGGATTTATTGAGGATAATAAATTTCAAAGTGTGGGATAATTTGATTTAGTGTATTTTGATACCCATTTCCATATATCATCTTGGGATATTTGGAGTATTGAATACTAAAAACAATATTAAAAGGGATACTTATTGAATGATGGAGTTTTTGTGAAAAATATTATTACATTAAATATTTTAATTAAAATTTTAGTTTAATGATTTTTCTTATATAAATTTTTTTTCATATATTTCAAGAGAAACATATACGTTGTTCTTTACAAAAAATTCTTTAAAAATAAAAAATTTAACATATATGGGTAAACCCTTTCATTATTCCCTGTTTACATTTTAATAATATTTTTTTTGATTTATTTTGAATTTATTTTTTTTGAATTTTGTTTCTCTATATAATTAATTTAACTAATTTATAAAATTCTAGTGTTTGGGTGGTATTTTAAGGCCTTTATTTAATGTATTTAAATCTATCATGAAGAGTACCCCAAGATTTCCTAAAGGATTCTTTGTGATGAGTGTTCAACCAACCATGTTCATCCCATAGTTGATCATGCATCCAATCCAACAAATTATGGTCCCATTCAACATACCACATAAAGGGAACCCGAACTACCACAATAAGTATTCATCGTAGTTGAACATTTCAATCCATGTTACTATGATGTGTTTAACCATTTACTAGGCCATGATACCATTTTATAATCAACTGTGAATGAAAGTGGTGCCTATAATGGATGGCCTCCAATGTCGTATTCGATTTTTAATGGAAGAATAGTGATACTTGATACCAAAAAATATTATTTTCTTTAAATTTGGATTATTGTAGGCTTGATTAGTTAATTTTAAAAAGACAAGTCAATAAAAATTTTATAAATCAGGCTTGAAAAAATAATTTTTAATATTCTAAGCTAGTGAATTCAAAATAACCGGTGTTGATATTATAAAACACCAAATTAAGCCTATGTGTCCCCACTGGAGATGAAGTTGAAAGTTGAGCTATGATTTAAATATATTTTAGAGGGCATCCCATTGTGTTGATATGAGGATGAATAATAAAGGTATTTTTTATGTTTTTAGAATTTTGTGTTTGAAGTTTCAAGGTTTTCATTAACGATATAGGGTAGATTGAGATACATCAATCTTAATACTAAAGGATTTTTAATCTCTGTTATTTGGATTTTGATTGTGTATCAGTTAAATAATCTATATCTAAGATTGAGGATTTTGTTCATTGTTGTGAGTTTTTAGTTTCCAGGATCATGATATTGATGATCAACTATGATTTTTGAAGTTAATGATTATGTTGGGATATGAAAAAATTCCATACCAAGGTTTAGAAAAATTATTTAATTTGATATATAAAATTAGTTTTATTCTCATCCTGGTGAACCCGATTTTATTCTCATCGATGAACAAGGATGGTTGAGTTCCACTAATGATGTTCATTGATGAATAGTGCAGCCGATGAAATCATACAAGATGATGATGAAGTTTTTATTCTTTTTAGTTGTTTTTTTGTTTGTAGTTCACTGATCGATAAAAATGGTGGGGGCCTCATTATTTCATAATAGTGAATCAATAGATTTAACTAACATTACGCAGAACTTGATAGATAAAAACTCTTATGGTTGAGAAGTAAAATTTTTTGATGCCAAAAACATCCCAAATTTCATACTAAGTGAATGTGATTTTGAACTTAAAAACTGATGTCAAGAAAACATAATTTGATATGTGATGTCATGAATAAATTTAATATGAGAACATGTGTTCTAATAAGGTAGGCGGGTATATGGGGAAGGTTAGTTTGGCTATTTTCAAGGATAAAGAAATGAAACGTGGTCCCCACCACACATGGATTTGGAACGATACTTCATGTAGGCTGAAATAAATATTAGGGTATAGAAAATGAATTTAAAATTTCTTAAGTGTCTTAAAATTATGATGTAGTGAAATTAGAAACCATTAATAGGAAAAAAAGATAAATGATTAGTTTAGGAAGAAGATTATGGATATTTCTACATGTATAGAAAAAAAAATTTAGTTATGTGTGATCAACTTCATTCACCTATGATGATGAAGATGTATAGTGAATTGGAAATGTTGAATCTAGAGAGTTGATTTCAGAGTTGTGATTATGATATTGAGTATAACAATTATCTTGTGAAATAAATATTAATTGGATAATTAGTACCAAATAAATTGTAAATTCATCATCAAAAATCATCATTAAATAGTGAAAGAACTTGGTAGAAGAAATGTTTGTCGATTTGGAAATAGATCTCTTTGGTAAGGAATATTCATCTTCCTTCCTACCTTATTTTCCTTATCTGATTTGAATGGATTAAACTGATAATATGTATTCATTTTATATAATTAAAATTAACATCAGCCAAGAAATTAAAGTGGAATGTGATTTTACTACCAACCATTCTACATCATTCATGTTAGATTATTTCTCGACGATACCCTCATACATAAGTTTCATAAGCTGTTTAGCTTTCAAAGAAAAAAAATTATTTCTATGATGAATTATATTGATCAAATCCATTTCAACTATTTAATCTTATGAGATTCATCTATAAAGTGATTAACTCTTCATATTTTCACAAAATAAACAATGAAAATTTGTTTATGTGATTAATGAATTATTAATTATAATGAATGAAAACTATTGTTGAAAAATATTGGAACCAACCATTAAATATTTTGTCATACAACATTGTCGAATGACCTCTTTTTTTTTCCAATGATTTATATTCATGAATTAAGAAAACCATTTATAAAACCATCCAATAAAATTATTATATATAATCCACTAATCATTAATTTGTTAACTTATGATCACTTTTTTTTAATTCATTAAATCCAAACTATTTCATCATCACTCTCATTCCTTGCCTATATCGATGTTCGATTTCACTTTTCTTGAGTTATTTAATTTGTTTTCTGGCCTCCCACGCTTTCAAAACATTCCATGCAGATATGATTTTCTACTCCCAAATTATACTATTTTAAATATGGTATAATTAATTAATTTTTCATTGAATAGTCAATGACCTAGGTTCTGGTCAGTAGGTTTCTTCAGTTAATGAGTTCTTTGGTTGGTGAGTGGGAACATGGGTGGTTGGGTTCCCAGGTTTTGTATCCCCTATATGGTCAATTCCTAGTTGTTGCAGGTCCTATGTGTTAGGAACCTTAGAGTTCCAATGATTTGGGTGTGGATCCAATTACGAGGTCCCAAGAGTGTAATTTTCTATCTCTTCTCCCTATGTTTTATTTCAAAACATTCGATTAGGAAATTTTTCTATACTCAAGTGCTTCGACACTCAAGACTTCTTGGCACTCCATTCTCACATATACTTACTGTCAAAAAATGGGGGGATTTTGGGTCATTTTATAAGAAATACCTAGACTCGGAATCCATCCCTAGGTGATAAAAACTCTTAACAACTCAAGTAACCAGGTCATTTCATATGGGTGTGTACAAAGCTCCATCTGTGTGTGCGTAAAGAGTTCGTCTGAGAGAGTGCTACAAGGTGTGAGCTGGGTTGGCAGAAAGTTTGGCACATAAGACATAATTTACATGATAGGGATATTTAGAGACATATATAAGGCTAAACATGGGTATTCTATGTGTATTAAGAGTAAGGAGTGAGCATATGATTCAACAAAATTCCATAATAACATTACAACTCCAACAATCCATACCTTTTGTTTTTGGTGTAAATTTTGGAACCATAACCTATCAAATTGAATCCTACAAAATAAAATGTGATTCTATATATAAATAGTAACTATATTATATATTTTTCAACACCAATGGTTTCCTGTATTGGTTTTTAATATTTACTTAAATACTGGAGGCAATGTTTCTCAAAAAATGGATGAAATCCATATCCTACTCCCAATAAAGGTTTCCCACCACCACATCACCAAATTGAAAAATATTTTTGAATAGAATCCAACCCTTTTCTTTTGAGAAGTAATGAAGCATATGGTGATTCAATTGATTTATTCTTTATAATGTGTGACACTCTTTTACGATTAACTCAACTCATTTCATTTGATTAAATCTCATATAAAAAAATATAACAAAGTGTGCGCTATATTTTTCAACACTAAAAAATACCCCCTTGGAATTGGATTCATTTAAAAAAGAAAATAATATAATTCTATGATGGTTTGGAGAAATATTCTAATTTTATAAATATAAAATAGTTTTCTAAGATCAGGCCTTCAAGAGGATGTTCTCTAGAGATAATATATCTTCTCATGGCTTTTGAACACCAAGAGGAGAATATAGAATTAAAGTGTATTGGTTTCCATGTGGAGTACCTCCACTCATAGTTTTTTTATTTTTGTGAGGAGGATCATGACTCATGGATTTTATATTTCCATGGTGATGATATATAATCAATTATTATTTTAAGCCTTAGTTTATGGTTAATTGGGGGAAACCTGATGTCAATTCCTAGGCCAAATTGTTATAATGGTACACGTAATAAATTGAAGGTGAAATTTATGGTTGGGTTGAGGATATTTGATCCAAACATTACTAATCTAACAATGAGAATAGAAATAAATATATGTGTTTTATTTATAAAATAATTTAAATTCTAATATTGAATTATCATTAGAATAATCTTCGAGGATATACCAATAATAAAATATATATAGGTTTGCGTATTTAGTATCTCTATGTATAGATGATGTAGAAAACACCACAAGAATGTGGAGAGCATAAAATATGAATGTTTGGATGAATTTAAAATTTATGACTAGATTTGTGATACAAGATATGAACATAACTATGTATATTTATGGAATATGAATCATGCCACACATTGTTTTTGGAATAGATTCTATATAAAAATATGACACATATGCATGGGAAAAATAATTGTAATAAATAAATTCAACTGTTACAAAGGAAATAATGAAAGTCGATGTGAAATTTTAAAGGTATCAACACTAGGGATAGGGTGGAAATGGAAAATATTGAAAGTTACAAGGTTAGGTGATCCACACATCAATACATATCCTATAAAAACAAGAAATAAGCAACATGTAGTTTTTAATAATTGGGATCTATAATGATCTTTGTCATACATAAGAGAAAATATTGTGATTTTTCTCATGTAGGGCAATTAGAGAATACATAATGTGAATTTTTATACCCATAAACTATGAGTTATTACATATATATTGATCATTCATAATGGAATAAGGTCATAGAGAACAGACCTCTCTATAAAATGTAAGGACTCATTTGATGGAAAATTGTGTCATGGAGTTATGTGTCATGCCATGACGACCATGAAACTGAAAAAAAAAATTGTAGGAGGAAAATCATAGAAAAAGGCTTTGTGGTTTCCAAGAGAAGTATCTTGACTCCTGGAAATTATGATACCAAGAGGATTATCTTGACTCAATGAAATTGGGATTACAAGAGAAGAATATCCACCAATGAATTTGGTTTCATAGAAAATTAATAACAATATATGAAATGTTATAGAAGTAAAATGTCATAATCTTGAATAGAAAATTGGTATGATTGATGAGTTTTTAATATCAAGTGTATTTTAATCTAATTGAAAATTTGGGTTATGAAAATTTTTAATTTTAATATATGAATGTCTGATTCAATGGGTGATGATGACATATGAAATAAGGTTAACCATGTGTAATTGTTAGACCATATTTACAGCATATAAAAATACAACTTGATATTAATGGGGGTATTTCATCTATGCTTAAAAATATTCCCAAAGGGATATTTATCATCGTATCAATATTTATTCTATTCACCACGCAAAGGAGGTTTACATAGAAAAGTCAATAGTTCTATTAATAATTTCTATAAATTGGGGAACTGAGAGGATATAATAATGATTTTTTAGATTCCAAGATTAGAATCATGAATCAAGGCTATGAGTTTCTGGGAGAGGAATCTAAACTCAAGATATTGAATTTTACAAGAAGAGAATGTTGACACTTGGAATTTTTTTAGTGTCCAATAAAAAAAATATTAAATATCTTTATTTAGGAATAGTTATTGAAGGATTGTTTACAAACCCTTAAAGCTACATCATTATTTATTGGACACATTATCAATGTGAAGTGATTTATCATCAATTTTTCTGAGAACATGGTCATCTGAATGGGAGGGCCTTTTTAATGAGATGGTCGGCCTTGTCATGAAAGAATATGTACCCATGAAAAAGCTTAATCTCACATCTAAATTGGTCAGAAGGTTTTAGCAAAAAAATCCAAGATTTGTGGCTCTAATGAGCATAGAGTGTATTTTTCTAGGGATTAGTGTTTTTTTTCAATGAAACATTATGACATCTCTAATTTATAAACTTACTTATTCCATATCCATGCAATATGGAGTCTTAACAAGTAATGAATTAATTTTTTTTAGATTCCCTTGATTTTTTTTCATTCTGATATGTATATATGTATCTATTGATGTTTCATATGCTCTAAATTTTTCATAATCCATCAAATGGTACGGATTAGTGACTAGAGGCTTGAAATTTACTCTAACATATCGTTATTGGTTTTCAACCTAATAAGTCTTTGAATCTCAATTTATTTTTGATACTATAATATTTTCCTAATATATGAAAGGGGGTGGATTATAAAGTCGATACATTACTCTTTCTCAAGCACTCAATTATGGTTCATCAACCTGACAAGCCATTTTGTTTTTTTAATTCTAGTTATTCAAAATCCAGATTTTCCAAAACTATGAAAAGTAGTGTATTAGTGATCAGAGACTATGCTTTTTCCTAGGAAACCCATTATGAGATTTCAATATGATTATAAATTGTTTCTCTTAAAGTGGATTTTTATGGTCTTATAATTTAATGTATAATCGGTGAATTTACATTAAGGTCATATAACATAGGCCATGTTTGGTTCATGGTTAGGTTCATACAACATTAACCAAAAAAATTGATGTTTAAGGTCATACAATTTTGACCATGTGTGGGGTGAAATATTCATCAATATGGGGAAGACTGACTCAATATAAATGATAACCCTAACAATATACAAGAAACCGAGATAAAGGGGAAAAGTTAAGTCAATATGAATCACATTCCCCATGCTATTTTAGGTAACCTATAAGTGGAGGAATGGTGTCCAATGTTTAAGTCATTACATATTTAACTAATAATGAGTTTTTTTGTCTCAATGTAAAGGTAGAATTAACACTACTTGAATATTGAACCAAACACAAATATGAGAAATATTGAGGAAAATGGTGAATGATTTAAGTTCATTTTGCTTGGACCAAGGAATTTTTCATAGTTTAATTTCATAAAACTCAGACCAAGCTAGGTTACTCAAGGCCCTTTATATAGATCCAGATCATATATATGATAAAATGTAATATGTAAAGGGGTTGGATTCCATAATAAGATTAATTGGGAGGATTTGAACACCATGGAGGAAATGAGGATTTAGAGGAAGGAAATTCATTTTTGGGTCAAAGATCAGATATTTAGGTGTTAATATGTATCTTGTGGTAATAAGAATCAATCCATGCATATATAAAAATTAAATATATTTCATCCATGTAAATATCATAATATATAAGGACCCAAGATAAACAAGGATGACATATTCTTGGTGGGGGCATGACAGTGAGGAAATTTATGGCTTCTCCAAAAATGGTCAATCCTGATGTGACAATCTATCCTATAGTAATAGGAATTAGTACATACAACGTTCCAGATATATGATGGTTTTATCCTATTTTAAGGCCACCATTGGAATCTCAATGTGAACTTATCAAGCCAAATAGTATGATAGAGTGTAGGAATAAATGGGAATATTATTTTTACTAGGCCTATGATAAAATAGAATCACTATATATCCACTAATAGTAGGAATCAATACATAAATCGTTTATGTGAAGGAATACTTTATATAGATGTGGATCGTGTGTACGAGAGAAGTAGTGCAATTTATGGATTACCTGGTGAGATAAGAATGAATCAAACCTAAAATGAATTTATAAAGGTCTAATTAATAGGGTTGAATTTGGTTTTTAAATGGAGTCTATGATTCTTCTTATAATGGGAGATTTATGAGTGAATTTGTGTCTCATGGTAACATGTATCAAACCACCTATAGATCTAGTATAGGAGATATGGTTAATCTGATAAGTAAACATTATAACTGGATAAGGAAGATGTGATCATAACTGTCAAATATCTACAAAAAGATAACACCCATGTAGAGTGATCTATTATATGACGTGTATTATAAGAGAACATGAGCCTCATAAAAGTTGGTGAGGACACTTCAAGTGTCTCCAAGAGACTCGAGATCAAATCCAGGTGGAGGCATATTTCTAGGGTATTGTAGCAATATTGTAACATGCATTGTAGCAGGTTTTATTCAGCACTGTAGAATCCTGAATTATTCATCCATTTTCACCTTTGGTCCACCGGTTTGGTCCTTAAGTCCTCCAATGTGTTTGGTCCACCTGAGGCCTTCTGGATAGTCAAGCTCTTGGGCCACCTCAAGACCTTCCGGCCACCTGAAAATGAAGATTTTATAGATAACTTATACAGAAAAAGGCTCTAGACGATGATTCAGAGTAGGCACATTCACCGAATCAGAGCTAACTCGACACTGAATAATAAGAGGGTATATCATTTCCATCGAAATCAGGACTATGTAGATCTTTATAGGATATCTAGCTAACCATCCATGTGATGGGGGAGAGCAGACATCACGACATTTTTTAGGGAGAGGCGGTTCCAAGTTTTCTTGTTTGGGTTGATTTCCTAAGACCTACGGGTCATAAAATGTCACTTAATCCATCAGGCCTTGTTAGTGTTTCACCTCATCCCATGAAAGGTTTAATATCAAAAATAATTAAAAATTAAAGTCCTTTAAAATATTTAGGTATGGGTATTATATAATTTTAGGTCACATTGATTAGATCACTCTAAAAATTTTAAGTTCACATGTGAAGGACTGCTCTATAAATTTTAAACTCATGTGTGATGGAATATATAGCACGAAATTTATATTAATGTGTTAAATATCACATGCCCTAAATTCTAAGGTCATGTGATAAGGACCTATGATTCTTGAAGTTTTTTTTGTAGTTCTTTGATTATATTTTAATGCACATTATACTCATTTCACTTGAATCCTCCTCAATACTGTCTATAATATATAACGATATAATACATATAGGCATTTATAATCCATTTAAGAATAGGGTAAATATATGAAGTCAATAATTTCATGAAATATATAATTAATGGTATTGGGATTATGAATGGTGGGACTAGGATCAAAATTAATATCAAATAAACTACTTCTACACCTTTGTAAAATATCACATAGATGTTGGGAGGTTCCCTTTTTGGACTGCAAAAATACACAAGGGGTTAATTAGTGTCTCAAAATAAAAATTTATTATTCACCATTTATTCCTAGGGGTTCTATTTAGATGATTTTATGATCTATCCATCGACCACTATGAGAATGGAAACCAAGAGAAAAATATAGAATCATGGTTCTAGGTTTCTAAATGAAGAATCATGACTAAAGGCTTTTAAATTCACTAAGAGAAGAATCCTGACTTGTGGATTTTTTTTGGATGATATTGATTCAAAAATAAATGGTATGAAGTTGGTTGGATGGAAGACGATATTTCCAAAATGGATTAGAATACTATAATATGTTGGGTGAGATATTTGGGGATACATAAGATAACCTAATGAAAGAGGAAGTTAAATTAAACCTCACAAGAAATGAAATGAGATCTCAAGATATAATTGGATGTATCCTAGACATTGGTCTTATAAATCTTGTCACATCTACATTTTTAAACTTGACTTTATCATTTATTTCCACTATCCTTATGAAAACAAGAGGGGCATATGAAGAGTGTCCCCCTTATATATGTGGAGACACATCGTTTAAGGTCCTATGTGACATACCACTACAAAATGTTTAAGTTGAAATGTGATGGACCATAGGGCATATTATTTAAGTTCATGTTATAAAAACATTGTTTCATATAGTTTAATGTCTTGTTAATAAGACCTTATATTATGTAGGACCTTCAATTTTTCATTTAAGATTTATAAAACAATTTTTTTTTATCAGATGTATATTATTTTCATGATTCTTTCTTATTAGAGTGACAATGAATCACATTAATGTAACCTGAGTCTCAAGAATCTCCAACATTATCAAAAATTAATCTATTTTCTTATCAAAATAATAATTTATGATAAAAAATTATTTTATTGAATGTACCAGGAGCTTGTTTTATTAAAAATAATTTCGATTATCTTTCATAATTTCCTATAAATGTCTCAATATTTCTAGTTTTTTAAGAAAATTATTCTAAAATGAACATATTAAATATGTTTTTACTTTTTCAAGACCAAATTAATAGACCAATATTCATCTACCATTGAGATAAATATTCCATGGATCATTTTGTACACATTTTGGGTTCTCTTCAGGGTGTTCACATGGATTAAGTATATATTTGGGTGGCATTGACTTCATTATCCTCTAATTAATTAGATTCTAAATAGAATCCTTAAATACAAAACAATTTTAAAAATTATGTACTAACAATAAATCGTATGGGTAGTGATTTGAAAGGTCTATCTAATATATATACTCTTGTATTTTAATCCTTGGGATATAAAACAAATTATTCTCAATGGAAAAGTGGAAATACCAAGAAACCTTCTCTAGTGGGAAAGAATATTCTTTGTTTCATCTACCTCTATTATGTTGAAAACAATTTTTCCTATACACGGGACATATTCCTTAACCATCAGGGTCACATTTGTTAATTTTATATTTGGGAGCTATTGTATTAATATTTTTTATTTCAAGGTGATATTTTTAAGATATTGATAACTTGGACATCAATTGTCCCACACATATAATAGAGAACTCCAATTGTCTTTGGGACTTTGTTTGGATCCTTGGGGATGAAAAATTTCCATAATGCACCCAATAAGTGGGTGAATATTAGGGAAATTCCACCAAATCTGTGGGATGGGTTACTTTAGTACAAGGAGGACCACTATTGATAGATGATAGAATTTGACCACGGATAAAACATCCTTTGTGCTCTTTTATAAGGGGTTAGGTCAAACAATATGATCTTATTTGCGTCAAGCTAGTGAATGGATAACATTAGCCTACAAATAATCATCATGGGTAGTTATTTACAAGAGTATTTCTATAATTATTATTTAAATATAGGTATTTTATTTTAATACATAATTGATATACTTTTTAGAATAAAATACATGAATTATATATGGGGTTGATAGGAAGGAGGCATGATGAAACCCTTACATTCCCAAATGGAATGATAGGTGGCTAATGATGATAATCTTGGTTAAGACCACTATGATTAGAAATTACACTAAAATCAAGAACAAAATTTATCAACATTTCATTATAAGGAACCAATAAGTCTAAATACACCATATTTAGATGAAAGTGGTGTATCATGGGTCTCCTCCTTAGTTGATACCTTGTGGATGGAAATAGAAAACCTTATTTCAAGAATCTTTTCTTACTTAGTAATCATTTATATTAATCAAATATCATTAATATAGGTGAAATGGTGAACCAAATTAGACGAGTATAACATTTGGTGGGATGGTTCTCATGTTCTCATTTTTTGTGATGGTTCCCATTTCTTTTGATGAGATAATGTGCATCCTCCCAATGTTGGGCGTTTAAATTCCATGAGTTATTGGAAATATTTTTAAATATTTGTATACTTCAATTTCTACTTATATCACATGATTTGATCATGTTGTATCTTTAGTTTTATGTAATTAAAAGTTTCAACTATCAATGATTTAGGGGTGTTGGGTTTATGATTAGTTGACTCAATCATTCCTTGATGATGGATTATTCATGATCCATTATCATCCTCACTATCGAGTCATTCAATTTTTGGATAATTCCTATGTACACCCTTTTCATAATATTCTCCTTATTTTAGGGTAATTTCATAAGTATGTGTCAGATGGATCTTTTGGAAATGCAATGGAACTTGGAAATTTTCAACCATCCTTTGAAATAGATCGTTGAAGATAAATCATTACGAGATTTTATTTCCTTGTGTATAACCATAAGTTTAGTAATTTAATCTATATTTTCTCAAAAATAGATAAATTATATACTCTCTAACATGATAATTATATAATGAATAAAAAAATTCATATTTTCTTCAAAGAAATCCCATCTAAATTTTGTTAGCTTAAGGGGGATTGTTGATGCTCAAAATCATTCCCATGATGGATTAGTAAGGAATGATATATAGAGGAAAAAAATTTAATGTAAAGGAATAATAACTTACGAAAAAAGATGAATTAATATATTTAGAATAATATATCACTATATAAAATCGTGTTATGTGAGTAAGAAATACTATATTGAGTTATTCTTTACTTCTGTGAGCCCAAAGTCCTATAAATACCCACCATCCTACTATTTTTGGATAAATTATCAGAATATGGATCTTCTGGGCATCCAAATCAGCCAAACTCATGAATCCTACAATTATATGCCTCATATAACACCAATCAATGTAGTTTCATAGAAGTTTCTAGTTGAAAAATATATGTTAATTAACTAATGTAATCACTTAAAATAATTGTAAGGTGTTCAAGACTACTTTATGAACCTCCCTTTCCTTGATGAACACATATCATGCATGGTAATAATTCCTCACATAATTAAAGGTATCAAATAATCAATATTATTTAAAATATAATGATATAGAAACCCATATTATGATTCCTTTTGAAGAAAAACCTCAAATAGAGTGATGGAATATGGGGAACATCAGTTATCCAATCCAAATTTAATCATGAAAAATCCATATAAATGACCATAATTCCCATTATCCATCGATGATTCATCTATATCCAACATGGGACGGAAAAATATATGTATGATCTATAAAAATTATTTCTACTTTCAATAAAGATTTGGTAACCCCAATAAATAAGTCCAACTCAATCCCATATTTTCGTTCATTTCATAACAGAAGAATCCTTCTTGCATGACATTAAATGTTCTAGATTAGTCTTTTAAGATGATATTAAACTATGAAACATGTTCTATATGGGGTTTGATTCTTTTTTATGGGATCAACATCAATCCACTTCAAGTTTCAATGCCAACATCACTACTTCCAATCTCTCCATCAAGAATAAATGTACCCCAAACTTGATCACCTTTCTTAAGAGCATCAAACCTCGGATATTTCCTAAATAAGAGGCTTTATTCAATAGATCATCCAAGATAGACTCTAAAACATGATTTCAACATCTTGACCATAAAACATGAGCATCCCCACTAGAATTTAAACTAGGATAATCCCTATTGGGCTCTAAAACATCAGAATCCCCAATGGAATCTAAATTGTGGGATTCTGAAATTGTCTTAAACCATGAGAATCCCCACAGAAATATAAAATATATTCATACCCACTGTAATTTAAACCATGAGCATCACCACTAGACTTTTAACCATGATTAACTTCCCATTTGGATCTCAAACAGAGAGTTTCATCACCTATCATACATTAATCCTATAGACTCACCCTTCCTTATGTGATGAGGATAAGAAGCTATCATGCCATAAAATATGGAAATTAAAATCAGCATCAAAAATACCCAACACATTCATCCCATTGATTATAATTTATTCAGACCTACTAAGGTAGTAATTGATTTAATAAAATCATGTACACAATGATGATTTTGTGAAGGGGTTTTCCATCATGCCTTAAATCTAATTGGAAGACCCACACTATGAAACATGATACTTAATGGGATGAAATAGTATCCCATACCCCCATTTTGATCAATGGATTTATCATTATTATATGTTCTAGGAACAATAGAAGCATCCATTGAAGTGATGATGAACTCTGATTTTAGTATTAAATAATGTTTAATCATTTTCTATATAATCATAAGATCAACTCCAATAAAAACAATATATTTATTGACTACATTAATATGATGGAACCTTAGAGAAATTATATTCACCATTAATCCATAAATAAGTTAATAGAAGATATATAATTATCTTAACATGTAATTCTCTATTAATTGATGATTCTATAGAATAGATTTTGTCACACTCTTATTTCCGTATATGATAAAAGTGAATAATACCTTTAGTAGTGATTCACATGTGTACCACAATCTATAATCAATGTCATCAAATCATTGAGTGCTAGCACGACTGATCCTGATCGCTTGTGTTGTTCATAGTTGACCATAAAAATTGTTTTCTCAAAGATGGAGAAATTTTGGTGCCCTCTCAAAGATGGGAGAGGGGGGAATAGAGTACTATTTATTGTACTCTAAATATGTTTTTAGATATATCTATTTTAATATATCTCTATGTATCTCTATAGATATATCATTAGATATCTTTCTAGATATCTCTCTCCCAATCCATCTCTTGATATATTTCATGATATATCACTTGATATATTTTGAGATATATCTCTAGATTTATTTCTAGATACATATCTAGTTATATTTTTATATATATCACTAGATATCTCTCATATCCATTTTTCACACCTATAATTTCACTTTAATAATGTTTTATATTCTCATATAATTAGAAATAATTACATATTTTTATGGCTGGTTTACAGTTGGAAAATTTCACACAATCCCTTAACCATTTATAATACTATTTATTAACCCCATTCCCATTAATAATATTATTTTTTATTATTAATATAATGAAAATTGAAATACCTTAAGAATATAAATAATTATCAATTAATTATAATTATAACATTAAACTCAATTTTCTTTCCCTCTTTAACATTTATTGATCCTCAAATATTGATTATTTTATTAATTAAATTTCACTGCATTAGTTCTACTAAAAATATAAAAGTTATTTCATCCACCAAACATGGAAACTAATAATTAATATTTTAACTGACTTTATTAATTCAAATAACTTGTGTTTAAATTATAGTGATCAACCAATGGTTAATAAATGTTACTTATTCAATTCATTACATGAATTTAACTAAGATTGTTGACATACTTTGTGTTTGACCCTCTAGGCCTGTTTATCAGTGTAGTTATTCATTAAAACCTAAATTTAAAGGTTAGAATATAGAAAAACCCCATGGAATCCAAATATAAATAAGTTAATGTCACAAATATTTCAAACCACAAACAAAATTTTATAATATAATTTAATCATTTCTTAGAGATATATATAATCACAAAGGTTTCATAATAGTGACATCTACCTATATAATTTATTTATATTTCATTGACCATTACGAAATGAACTCACCCACTAAGAACCATGGCCATGGAATTATGATAACATTTTATTCAATCAATGGGCCAAATATGACAACTTCTATTATACGGATTATATGGATAACTCATTTCTTGCATTATCCATTAATTATATATCACAAATGATGCACCAAATGTATCCTACTTCACCTGGAACAAATTTCATCATTACATTAATCAATACATCAAAGTAAATGGGTCATGATATTCATCAATGATAATCTTAATGTTTAAGGATCAATACACATGTCCACTGTTAGGAACATCAATTGATACATAGAAATGTGAGTTTTAAATTGATGGTTGTATTCTCATAACCTATTATCTTAGAGATTACCAATTTTGAACACCCCTATAAGGTTTCTCAATATATTATAAGCCTCTAAAACCTAATATCAAGTATTTTGAGCTTCCCATCATACAATATCATATATCCATAGAATAATATTGAAGAAAAATGTTTTGGAACCTCTAGGTTATCATTATATCATTAAACTGCTAGGACCATTCAGTGTGATGTATATTCTAAAGACATCATCACTTACAAATATCACCTATTTTAATAATAACTATGTGAAAATAAAACATATTAAATTAAGAAAAACATGTAATAAAGTACTAAAAAAGTTGTTTATATGGCATTAACTTTAACAAAATCTCAACTATAATAGAGACATATTACAAAAACATTCAATTAACTAGCTCTCACATGATACTCATTATTATTATTAAAAAAAATTAATTAATTTACTTCCATATTTTAATCGATGGAAACATAGCTCAATACATCTTCACCTCATTAAGAGAAATCCCTCAAGATATGAAGCTTTTGATATATGTCTCTTATCCTTTGCTGTGACCTTGGACCCTTGGATAGAGCCACCTCTACAGTGTTATAACATTAATATGTGATTGTTTAATTAACGATAAGAACCATATCAAGATCTTGGTCAATTTTTGGAATCCATACAACTTCCATGACAGCAATGTAATCCATATTATACTCATACTACACTATATATTCCTGAAAATTACCAACTTTGATCTCTTCCTACTTACATATCCTCTATTGAGACAAAAGGTATATCTAGATTGGGACTTCATATCAATATGATTAGTATATAATATATAATATATTTATTGTTTGAGTACTATATCAAAATATCCTCCATACACTAGGAACATATCCACAGTTCACCTTTGAATCACAAGGATCATCGTGACAGTAGTCAAATGTTGTTCACCAAGATATTCTTGATATATTCATACCATGCTCCAAAAATATTCAATATAAAACATAATACATAACATGACATAGATTATAGATCCTATCATAAAATATTATGGTATATTACTCATTGTCTCTCTTTCCTCTTCTGTCTACAGAAACATCTTCTTTAAAAATGTATAACATTTGACACTAGAACTAATCCTTTCATAGATTGTTTCATAATGAACCTATTATGTATCTGGTCAATGTATCTGATTTCACATAGTATCATATTCCACTTGGATTTATCTTGAATGATATTATTCTATAGAATGTAGTCTTTTTTAGGTATGTGCTTTTTATTGAACCAGTTACTCAACAATACCTTAACCTTTTTCAAGGATGATATATAATTTCAAATTAGAAATTTTCCATCAACATATAGTACTATGAAAAAATATAAACTCCAACTAAATCTATTTAAAACACATTGATCATATTATTTTTTAATGAAACCAAATTACATTTTGAATTCATCAAATCAAATGTACATGACTTAGATTCCTACTTTAATCAGTAAATGTATCCCTGCAACATTCACACCATTTTTGAATTTCATTGTGTCTTAAACCCTTCAGGATATGTTTCGACCACCCTAAGACCTTAAAATATTTTCGTTTTTGAGTAAAATTAATTGTTTATAGATTTATTAATACTCAACCCCATGTTATTCTTATTCTACACACAATTTTTTGTTATCTTGCATTACACTCAAGATTTAGGTTTACAACCTTTTAATGGAACACCTTTTTTAAAACGATATTTTGGAAATTTAATAATTTTTTTTTAAAAAAATAAATATAATTTTTGAATTAATAATTTCAAAATTATCTTAGCATGATTTTTTTTATTTTTTAGACAATCTTCATTTCCTGATGAATAGTGAAAAATACTACATTTTAGTTAAATTTACCTTTTTAATTAAATAATTATTAATGTTTAATTATATTTAAAATTTATTTTTTAAGGAAAATTAGATAAATTATACATATATTAATACAATTTATGTCATTATAATAATGTTTTATTGAAATTAGATACAAAACATAAAACAATTCAATGTTTTTACATTTAATCCCTACTTTATCACCACGTCTGTGGGATTAGCGTTAAACAAAATTTTTCCAATTATGTGAATTGAATTTGAAAAAAATCGGTATACATGGTTGTAATAAATATACTATTTATACTATAATAATATAAAATTATTTTTGGGCCAATAATTAGTGAAATTATTTAAAATTAATTCCAACAATTAAGGAAAAATTTAGCTTAAGAAGGGACCAAACCTTAAACTTATGGCCCAAAATGACCTAGAAATAGTCAAAAAGAAATTGGATGCTAGTAGTTCGACCATATCCCCTAATTTTATAATTTTATGAGTTATTAGTATAATATTCGATTGAATTTATCTATATAATATGTTAATTAAGGAAAAAAGACAAAAACTGAACATTCCATAACTTTACAATTTATAAAGCCTTTATATGTGAACAAAATTGTATTTTCGGTTATACATATCATTTTGAAATATAAATGCGTAATTTTTATCATAATTATTTATCCTAAATTTTTTGAGATTATTTATTTAATTAAAATTCTTATGAAACACCAATGTCGTTTCTATTTAGTTTATAATTAACTAAAATAAATGATATTATAAATATTAAAATTAAAGTATATTTATTGAATTATTGACTTTAATTATTTTTGTAGATGAATATATCATTTTTCATAGTTTTTAACTTAATATATTTTAATTCCATTATTATTCATATACTTGTAAATTAAAATTAAATGAATAATGTAATATTGGACATTAATGTTATTTTTCAATAAATGATATCATCTTAAATGTATTCAAATTATTAAAAAGAAAATTTTAAGAAAAGTGATTTATATAAGTTAATAAATAATTAATATTTTATATTATTGACTAATTGATCTTTTTTAATTAAAATATTTACCCATTGATTATAATAACTTTGTTAGCACGGTCAGGCGTAAAACAGTGTGTTTATGTGTTACATGCCCTCATTTTAAAATTTATTTTGAAGACACATTAGATTGATATTTTATAAAATATATATTATATTTATATTCTAGTGGGTATATAGTTTCTAATAAATATCACTTTAATTTATTCTTAATAGTTAAATTAAGTATGATTGAAAAAAAGATACATTAATAAAAAATTAATATGATAATAATAATGAAACGTAGAAGTTAAGGATAAAACATACAAAAATGAACTTATTTTTGTGTGTGGGGTATTTTTATAAACCATGAATTTCATTTAACTCACTATTTTTACATTTTTAGGCCCATTGGGTAAGGGATACCTCCCATTAGTTTATACCTTTTAGTATATAAAAGAGTTCCACACCTACTCTACTATAAAAAGATACTCAACCCTACCACTTACTCACTATAATAAATTAATTTGGCTCCCACAAGATATTTTAAATAAATATTTCAAAATATATTACCTCCTCCTTGAATCATACATTTTGGAATAAATTCATCCATGTAATCCCTTTGGTGAAAATCAAAAGGAGTTACACATATTAGAGGTGACATTCTTTTTCAGGCTCTATAGTTTTATTTTCATGATCCAACTCTCAAAATCCTCTCGTTTCTTGATTATATAATAACCTAAGTATTCTATATATAATTATCTGATTTTATTATAGTTTTTTACATAAAATTTCATACACATCCATAAAATGGATAACAAACATACCATTCATGTATGGAGAACTATGGCCTCCTGAATGGATGTTGTTTATTTTTCCTTTACCACCTCTAATGGTGGGAATTATGAAGGAAATATTAATTTATATGATATATATATGATATTTAATACATATTTATTCTTAAATAATTTTTATACAACACATAAATTTATGAATTTCGTTTTTTTAAACACAATAATTTCGTTTGTGGATTTGTTGAATACCCCCTCTTCAAAGTGTTGTGATACACTAACACAATACATGGATTTATTAAAGATTATTTTAATAAAAAATATGTTACATTAATAAAATATATATTATATTCATGATAAAATATCATTTATATATATATTATCGTTTTCTTTATTAGCCATTTTATAAACACAAAAAAGTGATAATGTCGATCGTAGACATGTGGACTACCCCCTCCTCAATGAAATTTGAATCCTTTTACATCAAAATAACTATATATATAATTATATATGATTAAATTAAATGGTATATATGATATAATTATCATTATAGAATGATATTTTGTTTTGTACCTTATTCCCATAACGATCATTTAAAAATGGGGATGTTATTCGTGTGTACGTACGACCTACCGTCTCCATGATTTCATTGATGGTTCATTTTTCATAAAACTCATTTATGATTGGTTTTAAAATTATAATTTATGTATAAGTATTAAAACTATTCAATTATTATTATTCTTTATATGTTTACATAATAACCAATTTGACTGTATTTATCCTACAATATTCTTGTTTGACACATGAACAGAAGTTGGTCAAAGAACCAAATGAAAAATTAATTTTTTAAGTATTAATATTCATCATATTAATAAGTTAAGTAAAAGTAATAATAAACATGTAAAATCTTCTCAATAAATTAAATAATTATAAAAAAATATTATTCATGAATATATATACATATGTTACATGTAATATTTAAAGTAAAGGATTCTGTCTCAATTGCATTTCCTTGTGTCGTATTGTAAGGTTTTGTACCTAGTTTCTCTTATATGGCATATATACATCTATTTCACATGTTATATCATGAAAATATTTATTATCATGATATTATAAGTTAATATAATTTTATTTATTCTCGATGATTATGATTTAAATGTTCAAATGAGTTATGGGACACTTTTGAATGTTTAAAGATTATTTTCTCTGTGAATGTTTTTAACGATCATTAAATAGTATTTTCATTTGTCAACATCAAAAAACCTTGTTGGTTCTTATCCTCTACAGAGGAATTTTTGATAAATTAGTTTCATTTATTCAATATGAATATTTTATGATAAGGAATTTTTTATTAATTAAATCCATTATTCGATATATGAGGAATGCTTTGGACATGGAAGAAATGGGTTGGAAACAAATTAATGTAAGTTTGTCAATGCAACAGTAGTATCATGGCATGAATTTAGTTAGAAAAAACCTTTTCATTTGTAACAAATATGATTTAAAATATCTTTTGAAAGGTCTTTACCATAGAGTTATTGTTTGATAAACAAAATTGTTAAGTAATTATTATGTTTAAGGTTTCTTATCAAAGATATGGATGGTAATAGTTCCATGTAACAAGGAAACATGGAATACAATAATTAAGAATTTCCATTAATAATAATTCAGTTGTTAGTATTAGTATTTCCCATTAAATGTTTTCTTTGAAATTATCTATGGATTTATTTTCCTTCTAATATTATTGAATTAATGACATTTATTCTCAATTATTCACCAAACCATGATTATTTATTCTTATTGATTCATTATTTCTTCTTCTTTACTTACCCTTATTGGGAATTTTAGTCAATCATTATTTTATTCCAATTATATGAAGGATAAAACATTGAATATGTTTACAAGTATAAAGTACATTTCATGGTAATATGTATCATTCATTATTTTCAATTTTGAAATGTAATATTGGTATCATTTATGTAATTTGGTTTTCTAAAACTGGTAATATATTTGGTACTTTAGGATTCTATTACTTAACAAAATGCCAATGTAATAAAGTAATGATCCAACACTGATCTTATGGGGTTGGGATGTTATAGTATCCTATTCACATCCTCTTGAAGGTTATTATTAAGGAATTATGTTATGAAATAAAATTTTAAAATCTGATAGTCTTAGTAAGAAACTATAGAATTCAAGGTTTTGAAAGATTTTATCTTGGAAATTATATAAAATGGTTCATTATAGTCAATGGCTTGATGTTGTATGAAAAATTTAGAAACTATTAATTATTTATAGTTATTCACATTACCTTCTATGTCCATTATTCTCTTAAATACCCATTGACACAGGACATGTTTTAAAACAACATTAAGATCTATTAAAACCCAAACTTCATTTTTATACATTGAATCAATCTTAGAATTCAAGGATTCTACCCATTTTTTGTATTTTCAGGTCACTATTACGTCCTTGTATGAGGGATGATCATTATCATCAACCCTAATTAGTAAATATCAACAATGACTAAAAAACAAAATCTCTATGGTTCTCATACCTCTTTTATACTTCCACATAGTATGCATGTTTTATGTATAACTTCTTCCATGAGGACCTGTGGAATTGGTACCTGTACCAAACCTTGTGTATCATGAGTTCTAACTTCATCGAAGTTCATCAGGACCCCATTATTATCCTAAAGGATGTACTCTTCAAGATATACATCATGCCTTATAGGAATTACTTTCTTTTCTAAAGGATTCTATAGGTAGTATACCATGGTTTCCTTGGGATAGCATATAAAGATACACTTCATGCATTAGGGTACAAGTTTTTTCATGATCTAACCTTAAAAATACCTCCCAAAATTACTCATGAACATCTAAAAACATGTTTATTTCCACTCAATAACTTTAAGGGAGTAACATTTTCTAATTTTTTGGGACACGGTTTTGTATGTCTAATGATATCTATAATAAATTTCATTAATAGGATAATGGATTACATTCATGACTGAGAATCAACCTTACCATGTCCAATAATTGTTTTTTTTCATCCTCACACTAAAAAAATTCCACTCAGGTGTATAATGGTACACTGAGTTGATATAAAATCCCATACTCCCGTAAGAAGTCATAAAATTCTTGGAAAAAATACTCTTCATCGTAATCCAATCAATGTTTCTTTATCCTCTTACGATGCTAATTTTAAACCTAATTATTGAAATCTTTGAACATATCAAACAATTCTAACCTATACCAAATTGAGTAGATACAACCATATCTGCTTAATTAATCTATAAATGTAATAATTAATGAGAATACACCTCAGGATCCTACGTGAAATGTTCCACACAAAATGTTATGTGTTTAATATTGAAGATTTGTATCCCTTTCACCAGGACCACTGAAAGGTGGTTTGTTCATATTTCCTTGTAAATATGATTGAAATATTCCAATTGTATTTATCTAATAAGATTATAAATAACTATCTTGATAGTTGGTTTCCAAACACTTCCCATTTTTATGACCATGATGATGATTCCACAACTAATTGTTATATGAATTGTGAATATTAGTGTTTTTTTTCAATTTCCAATTATTAGGTTATGTAATTTAGTACATAAAGACCATTATTCAATTTTTATATCCCATAACATATTTTATCTTCATAAAATTAGAAACTTTTAATTATAGTGTCGAAAATAAATCCATCCACATCTAAACAAGATAAAAATGTTCTAGGAAAAAATATAAATATAATAAAATTTAGTTAAAAATAAAATCAATCCTTTTGGTAATGTGAAATTCTAGACTATAATATCAGGAGCATTAGGTATTTCTATATTAGAAGCATGTTGATCCAAATATCCTATTGAAACCTTCTAAAAACTAATTGGTTCCTAATTTGGGATACAATTATGGGATCCAAAAGCAGTATCAAATACCCAAATTGTAGATATATAAATATTAATCTCAATAATGAACAATCCTAAATCTTCCCCTCACTTCTTTGGCTATGTAAAATTCCTCTTCCAATACCACTACCTTCCACATGAAAACATTCAACGTCTTATTTCATACCTTTCCTCTAGATCTTCTTCTTTTAAGAAGGTTGTTTCTCAATAGACTTAGACTTGGAATGAGTCTTCTATTCCTTTTTCCTCTTATTCCCCTTCTTATTCTCTATAAGGAAAGATGGGTTTTCATGCCACATGCCTTTATCAACATGGTGAATAAGTGTAAGAAGTTCCAAAATTATCTTCTCGATATTTCTTATACTATGATTGAAAATTAAACAGGAGAGGGTTCTGGGCAGCGAGGATAGAATGAGATCTATAAATAGATAATCAAGGATCTTAAAACCCAAGATGTCTAGGAACTCAACATGGCCAATCATCTCGACCACATGTGCCCAAGATGTTGATAACTCTCCAGGTATTCATGTGAACATTGCATTGGAGATATCATATCTCTTTAATCTCTACTTCTCTTAATAGATTTCATTAAATTGGTAAATGATGGTATGTGCATCCATATCCTCGTATTGATCTAAAATATTATAAAAAATGAAGGATAACAGGAAATTATAGACTAAAATAGTGTGATCTAAAAGAATCAAATATATATTCTTCTTCTACATTTTCTTATTATGAAATAGCTCAAGAAGTGGGGTTTCCAACACATACATAATAAATTAATGGAGTAGTATAACATGAAAGTGCCTATACCATTCCTAGAAATATTAATTAGTTAGAAGTTTCTCCCACTCAATTATGGATCAAAGTGATATTATCGATGTTATTTTATTTTCTATAATGCCCCGACCCTAGAATCCCAAATATGGTGCATTATTATATATAATTGTCATGATCACAAAAGATCAAGTCTCGAAAGACTGGTTAGTTTAGTATCCTTGGATGTACTAGATACATTCATAAGGTTTAAATTACATCATAAAATGGAAAAATACCACAAAACATTTTCCATAGAAAACACTAAGATCCCATAGACTATCCCTAAAGGTCAGTCATAATATACTTTCGCATCCTAGGAAAAATAAAACATAGAAAGGGGTGAGCTCAGATTCTTAGTAAGGATAAAAATATAGCAGAAACTTTCATAAATAAGAATAAAATTTTAAGGAAATGTATAGAACTAAAAAAATCCTTTTCAACATAAACATCATCATAATATGGAAAATATATATCAAAATAATGCAGTTTACTTACTCACCTGGATATTTTACTAGTCGAATAATCACATGAAATATTTATAGCCACATTCATAATGATGGAATGAAAAATTCTAGACTTTCATAACCACATAGTCAAGAACTTGTCCCAAGACTACAAATATGATTTTTCAAGGCCCTATTACAAGATACTAGTTTTTCTCAGGAGACCTACTGATGCATCAAGGAGCTATAGTGGGTTCCACCTGTAACTTACTAAGTTCAATGCATTCCTTATATGAATAGGTTTAATCATAACATAAACATTCGTATTAAAACTGAAATACGAAATTTCATACTTTATCCATAAACCATGAAGGGTATGCAATAACACATCCATAGTCAAATGTATCACAAAACCTTAAATACAATATAGAAGTTTTTTTATCATAATAAATCAACTTCATACAATCTTAAAATCCATCAAAGGATGTTGACATAGATGAAATCAACACCTTTTTAGATAAATATCTCTTTCTAATTTGAAATCATTTAAGTTTCAAATAATTATAAAAATAAACATTTATATTTGAAAATATTCTTATAAGCATGTAATGGAAGCTTTGACGATGTTATGATGGCAGAATATATCTGCACCCACCGAATAAGTTAAAAAACATATTACCTTAATTTTGTCGAAAATGTCATAAAGTACCTTGTTTGGAAAATGACAGAAATATTCCATTATAGACATATTGTAAAAGGAAAATAGGGTATAAATGACTTTAAGCCATAGTCTATAAAATATTAATAATGTTTTGAAATACATTTTTAAGAAACATGGATGTGGAGGATAAAGAGGTCCGAGTAGATAATTACATATAAACAACCTCGGATAATGATGATATTATGAAATTAACCATTACCTTGTACTTTTACTTGGATGAGGGTAAGTTAAATTTATGTATAATGGTGAAATAATTGTTATTAAATTATACAATAATAATGTACATTAATATTATATCATATATGATCATTTAACATTGCTTTGTTAATAAAATATTACTATTATCGTCATTTTGGGTGTTAACTGATTCGTTTTCTTTTATATGATTTGTTATGTAAGTAATGTTTGTTGTGGATAGGATGTTTATTATTCATATTCAGAATGATATTAAGTATTTAAAAATTATTTTTAATCATTTATGGAAAATTAGTCTTGAATGGATACAATGGGGGATGAATCTCATCGCGTTCATGGAGACGACAATCCGTACGTACGCACGAGTGACAATATCATTTTTTTGATATTAAAATAATATATAATTGGATGGTATATCATATATACAGAATAATTATCATGTTATATTTATTATTTACATCAATTACACATCATTATTATTCCCATCCAAATAATAATGTATTGAATAACAATTACACCATGACGTGGAGACGGTAAGTTGTACGTACGCACGTATGGTGTCATGTCATTCAAATGATCGATAGAATAATGAATATGGTTGGTACATATTTATAATAACATCACAGTATATAGAATATACTAGAGTTATTATTTTAGAATAGAAATAACAAAGAAAGAGGACATGGAAGAAGAAAGGAACTTGAAAGAGGTGATGAAATATTTACCTCTTCTTCAGGTTCTTCATTTTGATTTGATCAAAAGGGCTCCATAGGTTAGATTTATGACTAAAATAAGGACTATAAAATTAAGGTAGGACATTTTAGAGGGTATTTTGGTAGGTTTTGGCCGAGATAAAAGGCTTTGAAGGTGTGAATTTGAGGGAAGGGGGAGGGACCTTTCATAACAGGGGTGAGGGGCGCCATAGGAAAAGCTAGAAATATTATTTCATAATATACACATTTTCTGTTTCTAATGGTTCCAAAATGAATTATTTAAAAAATAAGGTGGTTATGGGTCTCAAACTACTCAACCAACAGGTTTTAGACAGGTTTTGGTCACTATATTAACTTTATCTTTTATATTTAACTCTGTTAAATAGTTTGACATTTACCATGTCTCTTTGTATTTTTATATTATATGGTTAATAAACACACTATAAATTTTCAAGAGAAATCCAAGTGGTTCATTAATGACATATAAAATATTAATTAAGACATTCGTATTAAACTTATATTCTTATAAATATAATATCAATTAATAATATAATATTTGTTTTAAAAACTCTTTTATGTCAATTTTGACACTATTTTGTATTTTGTGTTTTCTAAATTCATAACAGCATTATTACTTCGAAAACAATTAATCTAACCAACCCTAACTTTCCATAGTAACCTATAAAATTATTGGAATTCATAAAAAGTCTGAAATTATATTTATTTGGATATTTATAATATCAATTATTTAAATATTTCATTAATTAGATAATTACTGCATCATCATTGTGTCATAAACAAATTAAATTATATAATGTCTAAAAATTATAAATAAAATACCATTATGGAGGAAAAAATTTTATATTTATAATTAATATTTATAGTCGAATTTATCTTATGTATACCCCTATATAAAAAATGGTTTAGTTATTAAACTTTGAAATCTAACACTTCTAACTCTTCTTTGAATTAAATAATAATAAATGTCCTAATCTAATCCAAGAGGACCTAAAAGATCATATTTTATTCCTAATGTTGTTTTTGGTTGAATTACCCATATCCAATAGAATTAGTACATGTGTTAGGGTAATAATAATATCTTTTTTACCCTTAATTACCCTATTTACTTTTAACCGTGGTAAATAAAAGTAAACAATTACTATTAAAAAAATCATTTTCATCTTATTGGACCAAATTTTACTTACTAATATCAGTTTTTTCTCTCAAATTTTTGTAATTCAACTCAAAAAAGCGGTAAAATTATGTTTTATGTAAATTTTCAAATACTCGTAAGAGGTGGGTAAATGACGGTAAAAAGTTCAATAAAATTTTTATATATCTAAAATTATTATAAACTGACTCCAATTAGTTAAATTGAACATATATAGGTACTATGTATCTATTTTGAACTGAAATAAATTGAATAAAATTAATAATTATTTAAACAGAATTTCGGTTTTATAGTATTACTCAGTGTTTTCCACTGTTCATCAAAAATTGAAAATTTTCAGAAAAATAAAAAAAAATCACCCTATTATAATTTCAATATTCTCAATCAAAAAATGAAGTCCATTTTGAAAGATAAAATTTATAAAATTTTAAAAAGTGGGTATTAATATTTATAACGGCTAGTTTAATTGGTTGTGGTGTGTTAGAACTCGAATTTGCGTACAACACACGCAATTGTATTATTCAAAGTGAAGTGTACTGTGGAAGCTTGGAGTGTTATATTTTCCATTTCTACAAATTAAGAACAGATAATTAGTACACATTTTTATCACGAAAATAGATTAATAAATTTAAATTTGATTGATTTTTTATTAATATCCCACTATGTTTTGAAACCTAATAGCTCTCACCATCAGTTTCTAATATTTTATTACTTAGATATTCTAGTGTCAAGGATCTATACTCCATTTTCATAACCCATAATCGGTCCTGAAAATCTATTTGAAGGGGTTTAGATAGGTGTAAATTTTCAATTAAATATACCCCAAATTCAATGATCCGTTTAGTGGACTCTCCAATACTGAAATCATATATTTCGATTTCCTTAAAAATTTACTCTTACGTACACCAAGTCCTACTTGGGTAGTCAATCCTTGATGTAAAATAAGTTAATTCAACCCATAATATTAAGCTAATATTTCAATGATAATTTAATGAAGCCCAACATGGGATTCTCAAGCACCATAAACTATATAGTAGATTCTAACATAAGTATTGGAAGGCTAAGACAACTTAATACTTAAATTCAGTGATTTTTATTCATATCTGTAATTCCAATTTTTATCCTTTTAAATTCATTGTTAATATTATGTGGATTTTAATTAATTTATTATATATATCTGATAACGCATCTATCAATAATATAATTATATTTCATTTCATCTTGAATTCATTGTAATTCATTTATTAGGTGATAAAAAAACATTCACACACATAAACAATTATCCATGCAAATGGAAGCAATAAAATATAAGTTGGATGATTATAAGAGCTTTCTAGAAATTAGTTCATCTAAAATTAAATATAAATCCCTAAAACCTAGGGAAATAACACTTGAGAAAATCATGTTTCATGGTTCAATATTCTTCCTTTGGTTTTCTTATATTGTTTGGATTGGTTTTATCCTTGGTCCTTGACATAAACTACCTCCACTTGCTCAAGATATGCATCATCACATATTGTTTTACTCATACTAAGGTGAGGGTATCAAATGCATTGGATAAAATGGGTATTAAACAAGAGAAACCATGGGAAAGAAATATCATAAATAATAAGGAGGAGGGGACCACACACTGAACATAAATACTAATTAAAATTAGTAAATTAAAAAAACAAATCATAAACAAGGTTTTGTCTAATATCATGATTATCAACATATCAAGAACAGAGCATACATTCCAATCTAGTTATCAATTATTTCAGTTCATTAATTAATTATGATAATGCACAATGAGTTAATATAATAAATTAAATTTACCATAATTACATCCAATAATCCTTAACTTACCATCATCAATAATTTTAAACAAAAATAATCACCTTCAAAATTAATGAAGTACACAAATGTACTTAGGGTAACCATTGTGTGTTCATCAAAATAGTAACATGTAAATTAATTTAATATATAATTGTTAATCCTATGAAATGGCATGTACTATTGAATGAATTAAATAGAAAACAAATAATCAATTATTTTAATTTTGTATTTTATTCTTATTTTCGAATATATTTATAACACTTTAGAAAATAGTATACATAGAATGCATTATTTTACAAGGAATGTAGTTGTCTTTTTCCCATGTCTATATCACGACAGTCCCCATGTCATTTATATGATTCATGACAATCTAGGGACATCCCATGGACTATCAGGTTGAATATTTTCTAAAATCATTAACTTTTTACTTATAATGTTATCAAGAATGAATAAAATAAAAGTTGATGATGTTTTATTATTATATTGAATACTTTAATGTAAAATAAAATTAAAATGTATAAAGTCAATGAAGAATGATAAATAATTATAAATTAACTACATGACCTCTCTGATACCACCTTTTGGTTTTAGGAACAAGAGAAGCATCCTTTGAAGGCATGACTAACTCATCTTTTAGTTTTAAATGACATGTAATAATTTAATTAAATGATCATAAGATCATTTCCAATGAAAGAAGAAGATTAATAGACTACATTAATACACCAAAACCAAATAAATGTGATCATTACATTTAATTAATAATTAATTTCTAGGTCTATATGGTATTACATCAATATGTAATTCTCTCTTCATTGATGATCTGATAGAATCAAGTTTTCTGTAATATCATTAAACTATGGGAGTCAAGTATAGAATCCCTTTAGCAGTGATCCACATGTGAACCATAATACATAATAAATGTAGTCAAATCATAGATTTCTAGCACCAATGATCATGATCAATTGTGTTGTTTGTGGTTGACCATAAAAAAATTTCTTCTCAAACAGGGATAACGCTTGGTGCTCTCTCAAATTAAAGATAGAGGAGGAAGAGAGATATATTTATACAACTATAGGTATCTCTCTAGATATATCCATATAGATAGATAGATATATTTATATTTATATCTTACTAGATATATATCTAGATATATCTGTTGATATAATTCTAAAAATTTATCTCTATATATATCTATTCTAAAATTTGAAAACACAAAAAATCAATTTGGGACACTTATATATTTTGATATAATTTTATATAATTAGATATTTATAATTCTAGGTTTACGGTTGGAATATTACATAAAGTACCTTAACCATTTCTATTATTCTCTAGTGACCCCATGACCATCAATAATAATAATATTATTATTCACTCGAAATGTGCAATACATTTAGATTAGAAGTAAATATAATTAATTTAAAATTGCACCAGTATAATTTGTCCACTTTCCTTCATCAACATTTTCCAATCATTGAATAATGACTATTTATTTAAAAAATGTCACATTGTTGTTTATATGATAAATATAGTAAATAGTATATTCTACACCCTTGAAAACTAATATATATTATATATTATTTGACTCACAGAATTCGTTCAAATTACGTGCAATTAAATTATAGAGATCAAGAAAAAATAAATAAACATTATTTATTATTAATTATTACATTCATTGCTGGAATTTACCAAAGATTGTAGATCGACTTATTATCTGCACCCCTAGGGATCTTTCTCAGTGGAATTAGGCATAAATATATAAAGAACAAGGTTAGAGTGTAGCAACATTCCAAGGAATCCCTAGAGAATGAAGTTAACATTGAAACAACATCCAACCTATCTATGACTGATTACCACGTAACATAATCCATTTATCATGATATTTATAATCAAGTTGGTTTCATACCGATTCCATCTACCTATGAACATTATTTCTCTTTATTTGACTTTCCAAAAATATACTCTCCCATTTAATATAAGGGCCATAGATTTATGCATGCCGTTATATTCTAGAAAAGGGCCTAAGATACCAACTTCCATTATAGGGAATAAGAGATAAATACATTTTTGCATAATCCATTAATTCTATATCACTCATGGTGAACACAATATATCATTCTAATCTACAAAAATATGTTATCATGATTTTTCTCAATACATAAAAATAAAATAGTCATGATATCCATTAATATTTATATCCATTAATCATTATATTAAATTATAAGGATTAATACACAAGTTCATATATTGTAAAACCAAATGACACATGGAATTGGGGATTTTTTATAAATGGTTTTATTCTAATAACCTTATATATTGGGTATTACCAAGGGTGAACATAATGAGAAACCTTCTTAATATATAATGAACCACATAATTCCGAAGGAATGTATCATCGTTATCCTATCACACAATATCATCATTACAAATAATAATATTGGAGAATAATTTCATAAAACCTCTAAGTTCTCATCATTGTTGGGAAATTATGTATCTTTTTAGGGAAAATAATATTATAAAGAAATTATCACATTAAAATATCATGAGGTATAATAATTAATATTTTATAAGAAAACTCATTTTATTAATAAAAACATGTAATCAAGTACTAAAAAATTTTATTGTAGGGAACAAACTCTAATAATTATCAACCTAATATTGAAAGGACACCCACCTTTAGTAAGATATGACCTGATACTCAGATCACAATTATCTCTACACATACAACAACATCCTAATAAAAAGAATCATTAGAAGGAGTAGTGAACTTGATGTAAATCCCTTTGCTACTAAAAGGTAGAATATGAGTAACATTGGGTTTCACCAGTATAAAATTTCTATACATGGTTGGATTAAATTTACAACATAATACCAAACTATTTTCCTACCAGTAAAGGCTTCCCTATCACTTCTAATACACGAGGTGGCTAGAGGAATTCCATGCATGCTTTTACAACCTCTGTTAGCCATAAGTTGTGATTCTATTCACTTATCACTAGATAGTTAGTATTATTTATCCCACTAATTTTTGGTTCCTTAATCCCCTTTAGCATATATATTTCATTCATTATAAGTTTATAAATTTCCTTATCCAATGGTGTTACATAGAAGGAATCATCCCTAGTCGATAGATGGCTCGGGAGGATCTTGTCTCCATGGTACCACACCAATAACTCTAAAATTAGACCTCATGTTGGGGTAAATAAACTCTAGTCACTACTTCTAACAAATATAGAATCATATCCCTAGAGCCTGAAAACACTATGTTAGACTAAATTAGGGAGGTGTAAGATATCCTAAGTACACCTTTCCATGAGACCACCAAGGAGTTGTGAAGGATGGATCCCAGTAACCAACGGTGTATCAATGCAGGTCCACCCAACCAGAAACTATATAGGATGATTCTATTCCCATTTATGATACCCTAAATCACGATGAATTGTTCTCACTCTAGGGAAGGTCAATTATTCCTAATATATGGGAGCATTCTCCCATATCTCTTATCACTGAAAAAACTGTTATATCTCCCTTTTCTATTTTAGTACCCCTACTATCCCAAACATCATGTGGGGGACGTTCTCTTTCATATTAGGATCAATACCCCAATTTCCCAGTAGGTTTTTTGGGCCCACCCTCCCAACCACCAGTGCCACAAAAATCAGATATGATGTTTCACCTTATGATGAAAAAATTTACACCAAAAAGATACTGCCAATGTAGAAGTGGCTATCAACCAGGAAATAGGTTCTTTTATTGGAACCAATAATAATTCCCATGGAATTTATGCCATAAATATATAAAATCTATCACATTGGGAACATTTTAACTTCTATTAAAAGTATAACATGATGCATCAATGATATATTTCCTACAATATCTCAAAATACAAAGCCAACGAGGTTCATGAAAAGATAGTTCTAGTGCCACCACCACATTACATAAGTGAAATAACTCCACCAAAAAGGATATCTACTACAGAAACTATAGTGTACATGATTGGGAATACCCTCCACAAGTATATATATTTGTGGTATTTTCAATGATTCCATCACTAGTACCATCATAATTTTTTCCCTTTACCTATACTCTAGATGTATGGACAATGACGAACCAAATGCGATTTTTTTGGATTGATAATAATACCTATAGGAGTCATAGGTACCCTGATGTTTCCCCCAATAAGAGGATGTTGGGTTGAAACCCAATAAATAGATTCCATTTAAGCATAATAACACTGAGCAACACATCTATATAGTTTAGGTTACGATATATAATATGTTATTAATACTATTTTGAGATATAAAATAAATTAGGCTCACATAAATCCCTCTTTTTGTTTCCTACTACCCCTATAAATAATCCTACAGTGAAAGAGTGATAGAGTGTCATATCAAATAGGATGACTAGGATGAAAATAAAGCATGGGAGTAGTTAAATGTTAACCATATTCCTATAATTTTATAACTACATGTCGATCTATTCTTCTCCATCCATGGTCTTATTTATAAAATCCATGAAACATTCCTTTGATAGAATTCATGGGTGAGATTTAATGGCATTTACAACTATTAGATAATTTATCTATAAATATCAAAAAACCATAAGGCTGTCCAGAAATTGTGCCTAATGGTAGAACATTCCGAAATACTATTTCCATAATACCCTGACTCTGGTGGTTGACCTCAGACTATATAATGAGTGTTTGCTTAAATTCATAATGTACTGTAATGAATATGGTAAATTTTCACTACTGATTAACACCATGGTGAATGTCATCACATTCATTTCCACAGATAACTAGAATCATGAAATCAATAATAAATCTTGTTGTGATGATTTCCCTTTAAGGAATTATTATGAAATTTTAGCCTTGTAATGTGTTCAAAAGTAGAATACGAGATATTGCATGGGTTGTAGGAGGTTTATTGTCACAATAATAAAAAAACCCACTAAAATATCTATAATAGAAATGGTATTGCTAAGAATTTTAGTATTCTTGAAGATATTGATATAATAATTACAAATTCTCAGATTAAAGCTTTCATATAAGAGATGGAGGTTTATAAACAAGATAATTTAAAACTCCTCTGGGGATAAAATACATTTTGAGATTTTTTTAAGTAAACCTCACTACATCTCTGATAGATTTTCATCCACTAATGACCTGTGATCGATCAACCTGGATCATGGGCAGGTACTCTGGCAACCAAATGTAGAGTCCAATAGTCCCTATGGATCCACATTCCATGTATTAGGGTGAATTTATATAACTGGATCATGGTCACACCAAATTATGAGTAATCTAACCAAAAAGGTGTAAAAACATAATGAATCTCCGAAGGAAGAGTTAATCAATTCCCTTTCCACTTGTATATTAGATATTGAAATAAGACCAGAATCAATGAAATTTTAAAGGAAGACATACCCAGAGTGGATAAACTATGTACCCCCATATCCAAATTTCTAAAATATGATATTAATATATTTTAATGAAGTGGGTGACCTACAATACCACCTCACAACCTTTCACTCTCTGCATGTGCCATTGATGGGCACCCTAGAGTAGTTCGAGGTGGAAAAATTTGTTTCTTAGTTTATACATTAGAATGACCTACCTTATTATATTACATACATTTATCTCATAGTTTTTATTTATAGATAAGAGGATCTATATTGAAAATTATTATACTAGAACAGAACCACCTTGTACAATACATGTTTTGATGACCTCTCTAATTGAGTGTATTAAAATAATGACTGTTTTGTCACTTCATCACCTGGTGGAAGGGCCAAATGTACTGCCACAACATTCATCTCCAACAAAAAAGGCTATTTTTAGTGTTTTTTTGAAAATATATGGACATAGCTACTCTAAACTACAATATACATTAAATAACCATGTATATTCTAACACTTCTCTAAGAGGAAACAATGTTTTTAGGCATCCATGTAGTAGAGCAAGAGAAGATATTATATTCCACCTCTATCACCTATAAAAATTTCTAAAAGTGAAAATAAAAATGTTATGATTTAGGATTTAGTCCCTCAACTAAAAAATTTCTATGTTTCTTTATATACAAATCCATCAAGAGTAGTCTTATGTTATGAATTATGAAAAGATCTCCCATTTGGGAAATGTGAACATTCCATATAAATTTCAAATGATCAAGGTATATTACTTTAGGGATATGGATGTTCTTGTATTATTCATATTATCTATGGAAATTAACATTATAAAGAAGTTGGATATAAATAATCCATATGAGCCTATGATAATGAACCATACTAAATATTTTCCCTACCATAGGTTCCTTGGAAACGCCATATAAGACTACTTCATATTCTGGGATTATTATTAGAAAAGGAGATCATGGAATAGTGGACCTAAGAAATCCCATGGTGTAGATCACATGTGTTTAATATTCATATCATTACTATGAAGATAATGGAGATTGGTAGTGGGTTTTTTTTAATAATTATGAATGTTCAATTATTGGATTGCTAAAAAATAAAATTTCTCAGTCCCATTGGAACATTCATTCACGAATGAATCATCCATCTACATCCCCAACCATTTCATCCCCTTTGGAGACATAATAGAATTCACAAGCCTACAGAGTTCTAAGGAGTCAACAGTGACATTACAAGGTAAATAAGGATCCCCATTAAGTGCCAATGGTGGTGTTTACCCTCATGGTTTTATTTCCCCCTAGATTAGGAGAGAAATCGGGTTCCATTCAAGTGTTATAAGAATTATCTAATGAAATTTTTTATTTTTCCTCTCTCAATTTATTTGAGTTTATAAACCACTATTTTGAAAAAAGTTATTATTCATGCTCTCTAACTAATTCTAAATCCACTCATTGATGATCTCAGTTTAAGGGAATATTTTTATGAGGTACACATGATCTCGTGGTACTATCCATAAGGATACTCTCAATATTGAAAATATAAATAGGCAACCATTACATTGAGGAAAACAAGAGTAACTATTCAGGGAATTATTCTCTCATATAACTCTGCCTACTTTTCATCTAGTTGAGCAAATGGGCATTTATAAACCACCCAACGATCGATGAAACTTATGGAGTATTAGCCAGAAACCTTCAACATATACCCCTTGTAATTACATAATTTTAACAAGGGAATGAATCCATATGAAAATAAGTATTACCATAGTAAGGAAGTACATCATTCTATATAACCCACTGGTATCTTGGGTTACCTCGGATTCTTTGATATACTACTCTTATCAAACTAACTTCATAAATCTCTCAGTAGGGCCATAAAAAGATCCCTGGTGTTTGGGAATCAATTTTTCCTTAATGAAGAATACCTTTTAGAAGGATGCAATCACAAGTATTCTAAAATATATTTTCGATTTCTTGGATGGATGTGGGAACAGTATTATAAGTCCATAAACACCCCCACAATGTGTTAAAAAACACAATGGTGTTAGTGTGCAATAATGATTAGTAGATAATTCCAATGGGATTAATCTTATATCAACAAAAATACTCCAATATAAAGTATATATAGAAGTGGATCTATCTTCATCATACCAATAAATTTAGGGATATGTAATGTGTGATAAAAATACACCTGATAAGATATAGTTGAAATCATGATTTAGTGATTTGGTATCCAATACCAAGGTAATGTATTCTCGCATGACACCACATTAAACACCTTACTAGGGAATCCTTCGCTACAACTGCATTTAGCCACCCCTTCATTGTATCATCAATTGTTTAAATACTTCTCCATCTATTAATTAGGGGTTCTCAACACTGATGTTTCCCCCTTTTATTAATTTGAGATATGTTACATTAATGTCATGTGTTATAAAAGGTGAGGAATGAATTCCTAGGTAGGTATTTAACATGTCAATGGACCAAATTACTTGAAAACAACCTTGGGAAAACTCCTTGATAACATACATAATATTTTTCTACTGATAATACACTTTTTGTAAGCAAAAAATCTATATTTTTGAAATAAATTTATCGTTATAGAGACAAAAGAGTGATACTAGATCACCTACCTCTCATATGAGAGACATGTGAGTCTAAATTTAAAGGAGCTATCTACCATTCTATGTTAAATATATTACCATATATTGATTAATTTATATATTTATAGTGTATACTAATGAGTACGGTTGACTAACATGAAGTCTATTGAGCCATGGTGTGTTGACATTCTCTGCAGACTATACCAATTGAGATCACATTGAATAGGGGTATCAACATCCACCAATATGGTTTATACATATCAAAAAAAGATAGATAACCTCTTTTGAGGAAACATCCCATAAATTGTATAATGATTCCACCTTGTAACCACCTTTGCACACAGAGTAAATTTTCCCCACAATCCCTCAAACATCTGATGATGAAGTGTTGGATGAATAAATTATTTTCATTGAATAGGGTGTTTTAACCACAATAAAATAGTTTAATTAGGTAAACCATGGTACTGAATAAGTCACAAGTATATTATAATTAATGTATTAATTCACCTAGATAAAAATGAGATATATATCACCTGTTAAAAGTAGTATAGTTCCAAATCCATGGTATTACCAACAGATTCTATGGATTGATACCGAAGTCATTATCTATCATCTAGGTAATCTCATTGGCCATTGTGGAAAGAAGAAGGATCTTGGAAGGATAAACCCTCAAATGGTTCAATGTTCAAGGCTTATGATAACAAGATGATCCAATCCAAATTCATCACTAATATTCATTTCTCTAAGTGGATAGCCAAAATTATCTTATTTAAGATGATGTATAGGTATATCAAAGTCAGTGTCAACATTGGAAAATTCAATTACCATTAGACAAAATATATTTTTCCCATTCCAATAATAGGGTTACTATAAAATGAAACATATGTATTCATGGATCTCGTTTTCATGGATGGATACCATTAATATAGTCAAATATAGATGGCCACTGAAGATGAAGAGTCCAATTTATTCAATTCCCTTGAATAAACATAATACTACATGGTGATTCCATTTTTCTAGAAATATTTTGTGAAAACCAATCAATGGAATATTCATCAATTCTTCAATCCCATTTTCGGAATTTGGTGTCGTAATCAACAGATGATTTGATGGTCAAATCAAACCAATACATAGACTATATCTGTAGTATTGAGAAACATCTTTCCCTGCTCCAAGACCACAATTTGAATATAATTACCTTGATGTTTTAATTTAGTTTTACCTATAAAAAATTCCATGAATTCATTACCTAATACAATGGTACCAAAATCACCCATTATAATATTGTGTCTACCATTGGTATTCGTCCTCTTTAAAATATGTGAGTGTTAAGAAGTTTTCAGGGGTTTCTGGAATACATATTGAAAATTTTATCCAATTTAGTATTAAATTGTAAGTCCTTATTTATGTTGATAAAGAAATGTGTTTCCTACTAGTGGGGAGTGTCATGTTATTGCGAACTCAATGAAATTAATTATATCTTACTAAATCCTTCAGTTATGAACTCGGTTATATAGGGGGAAACATTGATCCTCTATGTGATATGTCTAGAGTGATATATTGAAATCCTCTTGGATGAGAATAATAGTGAGGTTAAAGAGAAAAGTATATACACACTTAGTCATATAATGATAAATTTTATGGTTAGATATTCTATTATCAGGAGTAATTGACTTACCTATGAATTTACTATTTAGAAGACGAGTTGTTATTCATAACACTATGAGCTCTAGTTAATCTACCACATCAAACCATTTTAGTATGTCAAAAAAAAACCGCTTTCTAACCAATTTTTTGGCATGATGGGTAGTGATCCTCCAATAATTTTACATTAGTTTCATTCCTTATAAAACTATAATGTTGTAAAATCTATCATATTTTCTTACCATGAACCCAAACCTTGAGTTGTTTCCCCTGGATGTTGAGTTTTCAAATGTGGCCAATTTCTTTTTCAATAAATTATTACAATTTTAGGAAATGAACATTGATAGTTCTACTCGTAGCCTAATTGGAAAGATGATAAACTATCATAAACTAGATAATTATAGCCTTTGTGTTTTCCTTGTCACTCTATCAAAGTCTCCCATGTAGTTCTCATTCCTCCTCTTAGAGTTGTGCACTAAAAGTGAGGCTAAATAAAAATCCTTTATTACCCAACTAGAATTACCCCACCGGATTTAGATTCCCTATAAATATATAAAGGTTTAACCAAAGTTATTCATTAATAAACTAATTTGGGACATCATCATTAAAGGGTATCTCTTCCATTTTATTGACCACACCAATGATTTGATGACTAAATTTCCCACAAAACTAATGGAATATAATATCCAATGATCTTAGAATTATTTTATCGGTTCTCTATAATACTTCTATATGTACCTTAGTAGCCCATATAAGGACGAAAGTTCCATATTTTTGGCAGATGGAAGGGTGATAAATCACACTGATCTTGATAGAGATCATCAGGAGTGTATTAAGACACCATATGATATTTATGGTAGGGATCCTAAAATGATCTCATGATGGAATTAAAATATGATTATTTGATTCCATCAATTTAATACCTCTAAAATGGGATACATATAATCCATTATAAGTGACAATAGATCATTAAGTGGGCAGTGAGTGGTATCTTGTTTTATAACCATAAAATTAGGAAAGTACTCTACAAATACAACTATTCAATGAATCGTTCACTATATAATCAATGGAAAGTAAATTCCTCATATCTTATTAGAGGATCATGTTGTAATATATAAATCACTTTTGGTATGATTCAAGATCTCTCACCAGTTTTTCTAGTTGGAATACTTTTATTCCACCATGATTCACGATTGTGTAGTGTTGTCCATAAGGATTTATGCATCCCATGTCCATAAAAATCCATAAATTATCCTCTAGATTTTCTCCAAACCACCATGTACTCATGGAACATTTTTTTTAGGAATAAAAATTATGAGTTCTCAACCACTAGTAAAAATATGGATGTTCATGTTCATTATCAATATTATTGATTTCTTATAAAAGTGTACTAAATTTTTTCCCTTGATAATGGTTAGGAATAGAGATGTTATTGACTTATGAAATACCAACATCATTCATTGGTTTAACATCAATCACAATATTCTCATATACAATGGTACCGATTCCAAAGTATATGACCGGAATATGTTGTATGTGAAGAACAATGTATGATTTAACAATAATTCCTGATATCATGCATTGATGAATAGATAATTTAGGGATTCAATAAAACACTCTTCAATATTCTATAGAATATGGAAGTTTACAATAAGAATATTTTTCCAAAAAATCTATCTAATGGATTTTGGAAATATTAAAACACAACTTGATCTTCCACCTAAGTTACCCCTTACTCCATGGTGTATGGAATAAAAGAATTTTTTCCCATTGGGGTCCAAAAAACATCATTGTAGACAAAAGTATTTTACCATTTGAAACAGAATGATAAATAAATATTCTATCTAGTTTATTTGAATACCCATGTTTAAAACAAGATATTAGAACTACATAATCTCAAGGTTTATTAGAATCGAGTGTCTTGATAATTCCATAAAATGTTTCACTATTGATTGTTCTTTTGGGGTGATTTTTTTTATATTGATAATTTAATTGATATTAAGAAGAAAAATATCAATGATAAAGTTAATTGGGAATCCCATTTCATTTTGAATATGGTATACTCTAATGTAACATATTCATTGTTCACTATGGATGGGGAGTGAATCCTGCCCCCCACATATGCAATACTTATTAAAAATTTGTCTTAAAATCACATGGTTTCATGTTGGATTTTATGAAAATATGTTTTGAATTTATTGAGATTATTATAGTAACATAAATTTATTTTTTGATTAGATGTTTTAAAATGAATTATGAAGACACAATTTATTATAAAGAGGAATGAGAGAGATTTTTTTCTTTAGAAATGGAAAATTTTTTTGAAGTTATGAAGGATTTATTCATGATTTAATAGGTTAATAATGATAAAGGATATTGAAGTTTGTAGATTATTTATTTTATTAGATAACTCATAAATGGTGAGAGTGATGTGAAGATAATTATTTATAATTCATATGATTTTTAATGAATTTAATGAAGTCTATAAGTTTCCATTGAATGTTATGGATGATCCTGATGTATGATATAAACTTGTAATATATTTTGGAAGCTAAGAGATATTTTGGTATATCTATAGAGTGTTATAGTAAAATATTTAGTTTTACTAGTTCTTTGATTCTAGAGTATTTAAAATAATAAGGTACATCATGGATTTCATAGGGTTGATAAGAGGTTTGTAAGGTTCAACTAGATCATGTAAATTACATTGGAAAAAGTATGAATTTATTTTTGATTCAAAGTCCTGAAGTGACCCTGTGTTCTCAAGGTTTAGTTTTTAGAAAAGGTATGAAATCCATTATATTCTTGTAAGGTTAATTTTAGATAAAAGTAATCCTTTAAAAGGTTGGATTAATTTTCATATAATACTAAATGAAAACTGTATAATGTTCATGATATGGTTACACCATACCCATAAGGTTAAAATAAAACATTTTTAATTTTGAGTAACCTTTGAATGGTATGATAATTAACCTCATAATGTTTACATATAAAATTAGTATGGATAATATGGAGTTATTATGGTTTTATGGAAATTTAAAGGAATATCAAGTGTATTTTAATTTTTATTCCCTCTGTGAAATTTGGATGTGAGGAGGCATCTCTAGGGAAATTTAATATGGTACATTCTCTTATTATTTCCTAATGGGGTATTTATAAGATCTATATAAAAATTATTTATTAATTATGATATATAATTAGTAACATGGACAACTACTCATGTGTATAATCAATTTGATATTGAAGAAATATTTTGATGCAAATATTATTTGTGATGTCAAATTTGTGTTGTATGAATGCATGAAAACAAGTTGTAGGGAGCCACGTAGATTACAATTTTAATTATAAAATGTAATATATGATTGATAACTTATATGAATATAAAGAACGAACCCTGTGGACTTTGTATAGAAGTAAATATCATGACATAAGGGGAGAATCATAATGATTATGAAAAATTAAATGAAGTGGATTTCATGGTGTTTCCAATTTTATTATATGAAAAATATCTTATCCAGAAATATTCTATAAATTAAGATAAATGATTAGACTAAGAACTTTAGAGACCTGAATGGGAGAGATCATGAGAATGATATTAAAGGAGGAGTTTCCATAGTCAATATATAAAAAATATATCTTGTTATATCTGAGGCTTCTATTAGATGAAAATGAGTCTAAGGGAAATTAATGGATCATTCTGTTAATGTTAATATATCATTATATCAGAGGAATATAAAAATAAGAGAATATTAACAATATTTGAATATATTTCCAAAGAATTAGAAAAGAATATATGTTTTATATTGTAGGGAGATTATTTTAAGTATACAATAGAAAAAAGATTGAATAAATTGTGGAACTTGATAAAGATCCGACCAACAAAGGAGAAGATGAATAGAATAGTATGAAAAAGTGATGATGTTCACAATAGGCCTATGAAGGGGAAACTTTTGGATGTAAAAGTACAGTAACCTACATCTAGTTAAATGAAAAAAGTGGTTATATAGTCCATGAAACTAGTCTTTCATGCCAAATTTGTTTTTCAGACTAGATTGATTAGAGAAATAGGGAATTTGAGAGAAGTATTCTTTAAGAGCTAATGAATTACCCACAAAATTATGTAATGAGAGTAACCCTAGGAATATAAGTGACCTAACCAAAACTCACTGTAAATCAAGAAAATTTTTTAGATTATAGTATATTGGTGCATTATTGTGTTCATGCTCCTTTGATTATCCCAGTTTAATTGAACCATGTAAAATCCTAATGCCTTATATTATTAGTTTTTTATATTTTTTTGACATAAATATTGTTTTTTGATAATAAATGAATAAAATAGTAAAGGTATAATGAATCATAATATAGAAATTGAATCATCAATAAAAAATGATATAAAGGGTGATAATATTAATTATGTGGTCATGATCATATTAGGAAGTTAGAGTTTAAGGAAATATTATTTTAATATAGAAAGTTATGAGAATTTATTCCCCTTATTAGAGTATTTTTCACCAAATCTTGTCATAGTGAAAACAAATGCTATAAAAGTATATGTTAATTATATTAAATTTTTCTTACTCTAAATTGATCAAAATGGTTTTTTGTTGTAGTGTTTTGGAAAATTTAGATTTAGATGAATGATTCTAGAACACTACTAGTGTTTTTATCTGTACCCACAGTTCAAAAATGTGGGTACAACCTAAAAACCTGTCGGTATTGGCTATACCCATGGTTCAATGAACTGACGGGAATCAAGCTGTTGACATAGACTTATACCCATGGTTTGGTAAAACTAATGCTATATGTGGCCTATACCCTTGGTTTTTAAACACTTGGTATAAGAATCTTTTGTGCATTCCTATAGTCATGGTTTTACCAAACCATGGGTATAAGAAATTTTTTAAAATAACACCCTCTGGGATTTAATCCCAGCACCTTCCCCTTATAGTAAAATGATCTTACCATAACTCTATCTCACATTTTATGTTCTTATATAAAATATATATATATATATATATATATATATCTTATGATTTTTTTGGAAAAAATAATGGGTCAACCTATACCCACGGTTTAGTAAAAAAGTGGGTATTTGTCAATGATTTTCCCCAATGAAACATATTTCCACAGTTCAAAAAACCATGGGTATATCCCAAACTATACCCATGGTTTAAAAAATTGGGTATATATTAATCTATAACCACAATATTTGAGAATCGTGGGTATAAGTCTTTCCCACAAAAAAATTCCTTGAAACATATACCCACGATCCTCTAAAAATCATGGGTAATGGGATGGCCTATACCTAATATTTTTAGGGAATAGTGGGTATGGTTCTTTCCCTCAAAATTCCATTCCCTATAAACCTATACCCATGGTTCTCCAGAAACCATGGGTATATTTCCATTTTCCAGTAGTGGAAAATATAGAAAGGAAGGAACGAGTGATTTTGATCGTGGATCTATTAACTTTTTTCAATGATATTGTAGGATTGTCTATGAAGAATGATATCAAAAGTGATATTTAATTAATTGATCATGATGATATATCAATAAATAAAAAGGTGGAATTATTTTAATTATCAAGGGAGATAGATCATATTATGTATATAGAAAACATTAAACTAAAACAAAATAATAAGTCTCAAGAGATAAATGTAATTACATTAATGTTTGAAATTGAAAATTCAACCGGATGGAAAATATACTGGTTTAAGTGTATATAAAATATATGAGAATAGAATGATTCTTATGTAGAAGAGGCATAGTATATTTCTTAAAAAACACAAAATATAAAATTTGATTTCAGGGGGATGGTCGTCGACTGAAAACATGTAAAATAAATGAGGGCCAACAAGGTTGAACTTTTTGTAGAGATGACATAAATGGTGAATGAAAAAATGGATTTAATAATAAAAATGGTAGCCTTTTTAACCTCTAAGATTTATTGTGTATTATTTTTTGATATTATATGGATTGACTTTGAGACCAGGCACTGAGACGACATGTGATTTTGAGTCCTAATGTGCTTAGAATAAATGTTTGAAAAATTATAAAATATTTAATAGCACTCACATGTGGTTTCCATTAAAAAGTAGAATAAATATTAAATGGGTTCTCTGATAAAAAATCCTAGGGAATTGTTGAGTTCAAAATAGTGGAATTACCATAGGCTCGACCGAAAATTGGTCGGTGTGGGTCAATTGTGGAAAGTCCTCCAAGGAGATATAAAGGAATGAAATATATAATGAAAAACATATTTTATTTCATTTAAGGAAGAACAATTTTTTTAAATAAATTATTTTTTAGAGATCTAAGGTTAGACCCATAACCCTAGAATTTTCTAAAGATGTTGGGAAGAAACCTCTGGTGAATCCACTAATAGGGGACGGTAGAGCATTAAATCAATGATTGACAAACAACAATATTGATGGATATCACTAACAAAAATCGCACAACTACATTCTTCATCAGTGATCAATAAAAATTTAGTTAAGGATTTTGACTTAATTGGTTTATTTCCCATCCATTATTTCTACCATGAATGTGGATCAATCGGTGAATGGATTGATTCGCGGGTCTTGCGTATTGTGGGTTGGGAATGATTTAACCATGATTTTAAAAAGAAAATCCCCATATCCTGATCATTGGAAAATAACTCTAGAACAATGATGAAAAACATTCATTCTTGTGCATTTACCACTCTGTTCTTCACTTTATTTTCTATTTGAACTCCATGATTCATGACATGACATTGCCTTGTGGTTCTGAACTCGATCAGGCCCTTGGATTTGAAGGGAATTGAAATATGAGGATGTATTTGTATATATTGAGAACCAATTATCTAAAATATGTGATTTTTTTAATTTTAAGGCATTGAAGGTGTCATTGGAGTCCCCATAAGGGAACACCAGCCCGAGGCTACAGTGGAACATGGAGGAGCACTGCAGCCAAAGCTGGCACACGATGGTGACAAGGGCCAGATGTGGTAGTCGATGCTGCGGGTGGGGGATCCGTATATGACAGCAGATGTAGAATACATGGGAGTTGGATTGGGTTGTAGATATGCATTGATGGAGGATACATAGCAGGTCAGGCCAAGCGAGCTGGCCAGGTCAGTGGGTTAGCCCTAGTCAGTGGTTTGGTTCAGGCTGGTGGACCATGTCAGAGGATGTGGACCCAAGTAGGATATAGGGTAACCAGGGTGGAACCAGGTTTTTGGTAGACCATGATGATCAACCATGATAATTGACTGAGGTGTTTCGGAAGCTTGAGATACTATAGGGCGTAGTGACTACACGGAAAGTCCACGGTGTTCAATCATATCGGTCAACCACAATGGCCAGTCCGACATGGTAGGTGGGCAAACTAAATGGGCCATCCATGGGCAGTCGATCCACATGTTAAGTGGACCAACTGTGGCAGTAGTTCTGCATACCCCCAACAAGTATACAGGAGGTTTCGTTCAAAAGGACATAAAACCTAAATGGAGTGTCCAAACGATGTGTAGTTAGTGAAAACATAACCTTGATTTGGAGAAAGTCAACAGAAGACCAATATAGGGTACCTTATTAAGATGTAAGGATCCAATATTTACTACTTTAAAAATTTATAAGTTTAATGTTTTCCCTTGGTCCTTTCCATGAGGGTTATGTTTGGTATTATATCTACCTCACTATATTGTAACTACCTTTAGAGGTCGAGTCTTTGATAGAGTTATATTATCCTTCCATGAGACTAAATCACGATCATCTATCACCCCTATTGATGTTTGTGGAATCAACATGGCCCCATGAGTATGGTGTTGATCATACATCTAGTCGACCAAATCGATAGGGTTTGTGGAATCATTTTCATATGATCCCCAATGTATCAGTTTGATCTATATTGGGTTTCTGGTCTCCCCCAGCTGTTTTGGGTGTGATTCCCTCTCTATGTATCCTAGTCTTCCTTGACCATTTCATTCTCCTTGGGTGGTACCCAAATGATCTATACCTCTCCATCGTGTGTCTTTGATGATATCATGTATTGAGGAGTGAGTTCTCCTAGAACAAGTATGCTTTGAGCAGAATCGGGTGGCTTACATTTGGTTATGACCAGCTGATGTCATGGTATCTCTCCTAAGTATATCCAGGTTTTCTTTCTCTTTTGGAAATTTTTATACCTACTATTGATCTAACAATACATGGTGCTCCATGTTTAAATTTTTTATTGTTTCCTAGTGTGTATTGTTATACTCACCCCAAAATAGACTTTTCCCACATGTGTCATGTCATGTGTAGATGGCGACCGTTTTGACCGTGTCCTAGGAGGAACACAAATCGGTGGATCATAAATGAATCTAAGCAGACTGAGCTATTTTTTGGGAATATATCTTTGGTGTAGTGCTCTTCCTTGGAGTATGTTTGACTATTTATAGTTTTAGTTAGACTTCGGTATTGACTCTTTGTGGTTGGATTGTATTTGGATCTATTTACTTTTCCATTACTTCCTATTGCACTCGTGTTGTTGGATCTTATTTGTATGCATTCATCCATTGAGATGTTGTACCTTTCATCATTTTTTGGTTTAAAGATGTGTGAATGTTTTCATGTATTTTATTCTAATGCCACCCATTTGTGGGATATGCCTACTCGGTGCTAGTCACTTTACCCTCCCCTATTGAAGGTAGGATTGGGGTACTCAATGCATGGTAAACTCTAGAAAGGGTCATGATATAGTGGTATTAGAGAAGGTTATATGAAATTTAGGACCAAGAGTTTATGATGTATGTTTGGGGAAACACTGTTATGTGTTTTGAGCTCAACATTCACGTAGGGACCTTAGTGTTGGTGCGACGGCTGACATATCCATACAACATGACTCCTATTTTCTACTTTTCAACTTGGTATATCTTAAAACTGGTTTCAGGGATAAAAAATTCATATGTATCATTTAGGAATGGCTGTTTATTCCATGTCCTTCTTGATTCATCTCGCCAGATATACTATATTAACCATGCTGCATCTTGTTATATTTGTTGATACCACAACATAGACATCCATTGAGGATTATTCTACATGATAATGATGATGATCCACCAAGAAACAAGGCATTGATGTAGGCATATGTACCATAGATATCACATCTAGGTGGTTTACCAGCTATTCTTCCACCCATCGAGAAACAGATACTACCATCACTACCAGTTAAGGATGCACGTAGGCAAATTGATTTTTATGATTACCACAGGAATTGACCTCCTACATTTTGGGGTGATCTAAACCCCCAGATGAATGAGAATTATTTAGTGGTAGCCACCCTTGTTTTCTACCTTGTGTGGATAATGTAGACCAGATTTTTTTCCTTGTCGTGATTCTTCTTTAGGGGTATTCCTGGAAGTGTTGGATCTTGGTGACTGATTCACATGATGAGAAAACTTTCCCTTTTATATAATTCAAGTGTCTCTTTAGAGAGGATTTCTATCCATCCTTGTTGCAATCGGTACACATATAGGATCTCCAATATCTACAGTAGGGTAGTATAACTGTGGTAGAGTATGAAATTAATTTAATTGATCTTTCATGCAACTCATTGGATAGGGTAGAAGGCCAGTTATTTCGGGCATACACCTTTGACTGGGGATTATGCTGGGATATCAGGGCATCAGTGGTATCCATTATCATTTATTCCTATGATGGGGTACTTGAGTGAGCCATGTTAATGGAGTGTTTTTTTGAAGATAAGACGTCAGTAGTGAGAGATAGTAGTGGGAACCTGGTAACTGAGACCTCGTCATCATATATCTGATGGTAGTCATAAGGATCCAAGCTGGTCCGACACTTCATGGTGTGATCCAACGACTCGGGGTCAACGGTGCAAGGCTCCTAGTGTAGTAAAAATTAACCAAGGTACATAGGGTGTTACTCATAAGATGGTCGGGGACATCTAGCCTAAGATTTACCGACCTGTCCTATAGTTTATTTTGATACATTCGAGATACCACTGATGCAGAGGCATAGATAGGAGTAGGGTGGTCTTTTGGGTGGTATACAAGGTAGGGGGTCAGGTAGGTTAGCATGAGGTGGTTGGTGGTTTGCCCTATTACCACTCTAACGACCCAACCTTGATGTACATGAAATTAAATTTCTTTTGCATAATAACTAATACATTATACAAATAGACTCCCAAAGACTATATTATTTTAGTGTATTTGGAATCTTGGAACGTAATTGGTTAACTTGGTGAAATATCTTTATCATCTCCCATAACGATCTTCTCTTTTGTTTTGGTACCCAAAACCTTTCTTTATATCATGGGGAGAAGAAAACAAGAAATGTGTGAGATCAAATTCTCAATAAGGGTAAACATTTAGAACCTAAAACAAACCATATACATAAGAATGTAAAAACATGATCATAATGTTTAAATATCCAAATCATGAGTCATAAAATAAATCATTACAGTATATAAGGAATAGATAATAAAGGAACATTAACCATAATAAAATAGAATTGGAATAAAAAATTGAACTGTGGAAAACAAAAAAGCACATAGTTTGATTTCAATAGTATCTAATTTATTGCTTCCAAGACCATCATAGTGGACAAAGTCCATTACTGAATAGGGTTTACATGTAGTTCTAGCCAAGTATTACTGAATCATATTTACATGTCATTCCAGCCCTATATTGTTGAACTGGGTTTACTTTCCATTATATTCATGTCTATATAATGAGATATAAATCTTTTCCCAATTCATTATAGGGAGATATAGGTATCACCCATCACATAATGAAATCGTTCTTACATGTTCCATAAAAACATAAATCATTCATCATAACATAACCCAATAAATAAAATGGTTTTATTAAACAACATTAAATCATATCATAATCCTGTAAAGTATCATTAAAGAATTAAAAAAATCATATCATAGTAATTAAAATAATGGAAACATAATCCCTATTTTATGATCGGCATCTTAGATGGAAAATAATTTTGATTAAACACTTGAACTTAATTCATGAGGAAAGTATCCTTTATTCTTCAAAAATGTTTTCTTTTCTTAAAATTACATGTAATTTCAAAATAAAATATTTTAGATGAAAATAAACTTGAAATCGTGTAAAAGAAACTTCATGGAAAAAAATACGTTATGATGACTTAAAAATTTGTTCATGCTGTGTAATTTAAAAATATATATATTTTCCTCATTCTTTTATTGAAAAAGTAAAAAAGTACCCAATGTCAAAAATTTGCAATAGATTCCTTTCACATCATTTAATAAAAATTTTCAAATGGTTAACATTTCTTTTAAACAATTGTATAATAATATAAATAATATTACATATTTAGGAATCATGGATGTGGATGATAAGTATACTCTAGTTAATATTTACATATAAACAATCTCGGATAATAATGAGATTGTAAAATTAACCATTTCCAATTATAATCAGTAAGATATCATTAATAATAAAATAAATAAAATTATATGCATAATTAAATATCATAACCTTCATAATAAAAATCAAAAAACATTCATAGGAAGTATAAACACCACACAAAAGAAATATGTTGTGTATAAGGAATATGCCCCAAAGGAATAAAAGTTAGACAAAATAATACCTTACCTTAGGTCTGATATGATTCATATGTATCTAAACCTCCTTTATAATGATTTAAATAATATTATTGACTAATTACATAATCATATTCCTTTTTATGATATCATATATGATCATATTATCATCAGTTTGTCACTCGTTATTCAGATATTAACCACCTTGTGTTCTTATGCATGTTCTGTCCGATAAGTTCATGTTAAACTTATTAGATTATAGTTATATAATATATATGATGATATTAGTATAATATATATCATATTTATTCATTCCATTAAGGTATATAATCATGGTTTCATGAATATAATATAGAATGAATTGCATCGCATTGTGGAGAAAGTAGGTCATACGTACGCACAAGCGCTGATATCATCAAATTAATGGCTAAAAGTTATCGAATTGGATGTTATATTAATTATAAAAAAACTTACCATGTTAAATTAATTATTTACACCCATTATACTCATTATTATACCCATCCAAATCAAATATTGTTGAATAAAAAATTACACCCCTACGTGGAGACGGTAAGCGGTATATACCCATGCATGGTGATATTGTTATTCATAAGATGGATAAAAGGAGGTGTCAGGTTTCCCCATAATTATAATAACATATAAAAATGTATAAGATACATTATTTATTACTTTATTTTGGAAACAACATAATAATAGTGAGTAGAAGAAGAAAGAAATTTTGAAAGAGGTGATAAAACAATTACCTATTTTTCAAGTATCCTCTTTTGATTTTCCCAAAAGGTATCCATAGAATGAATTTATACCCAACTTGTGGCCGCTATGATGAATTTAATATAGTATTTAGAGGAAATGGGAAGGTTTTGGATGATAGAAAGAGATTTATATGTGTCATTAAAAGAGATGTATAAGTTCCCTTTTTAGGAGAGGTGAGGGACACTTTAGGGAAGTCTTTAATTATTAATTTATTATAAATTAATTTTCAAGTTATAATGGTACCAAACTCAATTATATTGAAGATAAGTTGTGGGTGGTTCGAAAAAAACTCAATAAATAGGTTTTAGATATTTCTATGTCACAAAATTAACCTTATAGTTTCGCTTTAACCATTCGTTAAAAACATTAACTCCTACCATGTCTTCTTGTATTTTCATAATATATGATTACTATAGTTTCTATAAAATGAAAAAGAGAACCTAAATTGTATCATTAATTAAATATCTAACATTATATACATCATATTTCCTAATCATATATTTTTAGGACTATTATAGCATTTAACAAAATGGTATTTGTTTTAAAAACAGATTTATGTCAATTTTGACATATTTAGTCATTGATTATTTAAAAGTCATAACAACTTGATTCCTTCATACCAAAAGAATCAAGTAATCCCTAAAATAAATATTTATTCAAAAAAATTGTGTATGGAATCAAAATGTTCAAATTAAAATTATTTTAATTTTAATAATATCATTTATTTGAATTTTTCATTAATAAGGTAATTACTGCATCATCATTGTGTTATAAATAAAATTATTTATTTAATTTATAAAAATTATAAATAAAATACCATGATGTAAGAAAAACTTTTAGATTTATAATTAAAATTTATATTCAAAGATATCAATTATATAAACCCATGTTAAAATTGTTTCAGTAAAAGGATACATGTTTATGTTATATTTCTCTTTGCATTAAATTAGTTATTATAACATGTCATTTTCACTTCCATGTGGTTCTCAAATGCCAAAATTTCAGAATAAGGATTTTTTTGTCTCCCATGTATCATAAAATTTGATTAGAACACATGTTAGGGATGTTTTATATTATTATAATATTATTTTTTACCCTTATTTACATGATTTACCCTTTAATCATGGTAAATAAAAATAATTACTAATGTTAATAATGATAATGTAAAAAAAATAAAATAGAAATATTTAAATATTTTTGAAATTATAATTCCAAATATGGAATATATTTTTCTAAATTTAAAACACATAATTGGTAGAAATTAATTTAAAATTAATTCTCATTTTTAAAATTAGAAAGCGTATTTTTAAGAAATAAAAACTATCAAAATATTGACATGTTTTAGTGTCAAATTTAAAAGTGAAATTACTTCCAATGACAAAAAATGTATTAAATGATAAAAATATAATCAAATTTCACTTTAAAACCAATTAAAAATATAATCTAAATATAGTAATAAATTATATGAAAATGTAGTTTTGAATTCAAATACAGCATTTCTCACTATACATTAAAAAATGAATTTTACCAAAAAAATAAAAAAATTCAATAAAATTAAAATTTTATGGCCTGATTCCAAATAATAATATTATTTTGTCAAATATAATATATAAATGAGTTAAAAACTAAATTTTAAATGGGTGCACTATCAAAAGGTGGTTGAACTATATTTTTTGAAAAGTACTTCTTTTATCAGAAAAATTTAATTTTTTCTTATATCTTGTCAAGAAAATATATAAGATGATTGTTAATGTTATATAAAATTCAAAATTTTGTTAATAATATTAAAAAAGTCTTATTTATATTCCATTAAATAATAATTTTTTAATAATATATTGTTGTTTAGTGAAACCCAGTATTGCGTACAATGTAAGCTATCGCGGAAGGTCGATCTTACATGTTACACAAGAAAAGTCAGTGTTGTGTGAATTGAAATATTTATTTTGTGTTTCATATGAAATAATACAAACTTAGTTATTTTATACATTGGAAATAATCTTTTCCCAGTGTTTCTTGTATCGTACACCAACTCGGTGTTGTATATAAAAAGGTGGTTTAGTGTGAAATAAATGTTTCACTTAGTGAATTGAAATATGTAAATAAAAGCATGAATTTATTTGAAACAATAGACCATAAAAACATTAGTTGTTACATTATACCCCCCATAAAATGAATTTCACCCATGAAATTCATTGTTGTTATAAAAGGATTAATACTTGAAAGTTTCTTTCATAGAAACCCACATCGTAAAAAGTATTACTAAAACATAATCTTTAAAGAGGAAGGTTAGAAACAAAATGGTTACCCAACATAAATCCTTACAAGTATTTCATATAGAAGAACATCGTTGGGACGTGAAAAAATATATATTGAAAAAAAATATAACCATCAAGTTCTGATGTAGAGAGATAGAGAAAAATGTTTGGAGAAAGTTAACAATCAGATAGCTATAAATATACAATGATTTAAGGGACCATATGATTCATCAAATTAGAAGGTACTGGGATAGAATTTTGGGTTTTCAAGATCCTTTTTCTCATGTTAAATAAAATTAGAATAAATACTTCTTTATTTCAGTGCAATCTCACTATTGGTCATGCCTTGAACAATTTCCACTTCATCTCTTATTCAAAAAATGATGTTAAAATTTTCTTTCCTAAAGTGTTAGAAGATCATATGATCCATAAATTGAATGATATTTCATTCCATCTATATTTATCACTGAAAGGTTATCACAAGTTTTCAAACATGAATAAGTCCATATATGGTGAGATAATAAATTATTTTAACAAACATTATCCCATTTTTAACAAAAACATTCGTAAAATTTGACAACCTTACAATCCTTATGAAAGATGAAAATTAAAAACTATAGAGAAAGGTTAAAAAATTCAGCTTAACATTTATCCCCCCATATATCATAGTATATATCTAGTTGGTCACATTTTAAAAATGTGATCACCTTGAACATGTATTCCCTTGAGTTATGGTAGAAAACTGGATTATCAGATATCCTTATTGAAAATATGTATGTTTCCTTCTTCCAAAACTTATTGGATATATTCCTTAAGTTCCAAAAAGTTGAATACTTCATCCATGATAGAATATCCCTCTTTTCAATAACTCCATAATTAGAACTCAAGAATCTAGAATCATCTAATTTACTTATTCACATCCAAAATATCTTTAACCAATCATTATCTTAACACAAGGGACATATTAAGGTTTATCATCCCCTTAATCATGTGTTCTCCAAGTGTATCACCTTGAACATAAATAGATTTGTTGTCTCCTTATAACTATTAAACATATCCTTTCCAATCATTAATTAAAAACTTATACCAAAAACACTTATATATTTCATCATTCATATAACATAATCTTTGAAATATGTAACATATAGACCTCAATCATTAAACATTATTCTTAAACCATTATTCAGGATCCATCATCATTGTATTTTAAAAATATGAATCATCTATTAAGGTTTCTCATCCTCAAGATTCTTAGGAATAATGTAAATAATATTTTAAGAACAACCCATACGTTTCACAGGTCTTTTATAATATATTTATCCTCATCAGTGTGACCAATACTCGTACCATAATCATGATTCTTTTCATGATATTTCCACTTAGGGAATCAATATTCATTATTTTCATAATTTCTACATCTAAAACATTCTATGGTTATATATGTTCTATGTAGTTATGGCTATTCAATAAGACTAGAAAGAAATGTGTGATAAATACATATCATAGATTAAAAACACATAATTAAGGTAAATTAATTATAATATATCAATCTACGATATCTTCGGTTTAATCCTTGGATATTCATGATTATAACAAAAAAATTTGGATTTTAACAAATACTTGTCTTATCCTTAGGATATCCCTAGACATATCCTTAGAAATATCTATAGGTATCTCACTATTGTTTTTGAATCCTAGTTTACAAAGGTTGAATAAACCTTCACTCTGATACAAACTCTAACGACCCATCCTTGATGTACATGAAAATTACATTTCTTTGTGGATGACATAATATATTTCAAAAATAGTTTCCCAACGACCATATTAGTTTATTTTATTTGAAAAAATGCAACATAATATTCTAACTTGGTGAAAGATCATCAACATATTCAATAAATAACCTCCCATTTTTCCTTCCTAAAACCATTATTTATATCCTAGGGAAAAGAAAACATAAAAAAGGTGGTCATAAGTTCTCAGTTGTGGTAAACATTAAGAACGTAAATCAAACCACAAACCTAAGAATGAAAAAACATTAACATAAATTACAAATATTAAAAATTTGAGTCATAAAATAAATATTGGTACTATGTAAGTCCTAGATCATAAAAGAACATTAACCATGATAAAATAGAATTTTTATAAAACATGGAATTGTGGAAAACAAATAAACAAATAATCTGATTTCCATAGTATAAAGGTATTTCTTCCAAGGCTGTCACAGTGGGAAAAGACCATTATTAAATTGGGTTTACATGTCATTCCAGCCATGTATTACTGAACTAGATTTTCTTTTTGTTTCATCCATGTATTACTAAACTGGATTCACATTCCATTCCAGTCATTTATATCTAATGAGATATAAATCATTACCAACTGCATTGGATGGAGATATAGGTCACATCCATATCACAATGAAATCATTCTTACATGTGCCACAAAAACATAAATCAATCATCTTAGCATAACCCAAAATATAAAATGGGTTTCTTAAACATTATTCCATCAAAACATAATACATATAAACTTTTATTCAATCATTAACAAAATAAAATCACAATAATTATAATCATAGAAACATAATCCCTAATTAAAGAATGTCGCCTTAGATGGAAGATAATTTTGATAAAGGTATTTATCATAATTTTTGAGGAAAATATCTTTTCTACTTAAAAACATTTTCTTGTCTCAAAAATCCATGAAATTTTCAATGAAAGTAATTTTTTTGAAAATAAAATTGAAATTTTCTTAAAGAATATTCCTTTAAATAAGGAGTTATGAGGTAGTAAAAACCTATACATGCTGTGTAACTTACAAAAAACATTATCCTTGTACTTTTATAGGAAATTTAAAAAATTACCTCGTATCAAGAAATGACAAAAGATTACTTTTATAACATTTAATAAAAATTTACCAATGGGTAAAATTATCATTAACCAACTATATAATAACGAAAATATTAGTACAAATTAATAAAAAAATGGATGTAGATGATAAATATACCCTAGTAAATATTTACATATAATCAATTGTGGACAATAATGTCATTGAACTATTAACCCTTAACAATTATAATCAGGCGAATCATATGACTCCTAAAATAATGAAAATTATATGAATAATTAAATATAATAACCTGCATAATAAGAATTATAAAACATTCATGGGAAGCATAAAAAACCACACAAAAGAAATAGGTAGTGTATAAGGAATATGTCCCACAGGAAATAAAGTGAGACAAAATAATCCCTTACCTTAGGTATGATATGGTTTTTATGTATATAAAACTCTTTTATACTTATTTAAATAATGTTACATACATATTCCAAAGTCACAATAATTTTTATGATATCATATATGACCATATTATCATCTGTTTGTCACCTTTTCTTCGTATATCAACTAATTTAGGTTCTTATGTTTGTTTTGTGGGATAAGTTAATGATCCACTACATATTTTATGGTTATATTGTTTAAAAAAATGATATTATTATAATATATATTATATTTACTCAATCTATTCATTTATATAATCATGGATTAATAAAGATCATGTAGAATGAATCACATCGCATCGTGGAGAGAGTAGGCCATATGTACGCATGAGAAACGATATCATTCACTTAATGGTTAAATGGTATGGAATTGGAAGGTTAATTAATTATAAATTTAATTTACATTTTTAAATTAATTATATACATCCATTACACTCATCCTTAATCCCATCCTAATTATGTATTGTTGAATAACAAATTACACCACAGTGTGGAGACGGTAAGTTGTACGTACGCACGCATGGTGATATTGTTATTTTAAGATGAATAAAAAGCAGTATAAGGTTTTACCATAAATATAATAGCATCTAATAGGGTATATGATACTGTATTTATTACTTTTGTTTTGAAACAACATAAGAAGATGAAGAAATATAAGAAAGAATTTTGAAAGAGGTGATAAAACAATTACCTATTTTTCGAGTATCACCTTTTGATTTGCACAAATGATATCTTTATGATGGATTTTATCCCAAAATGAGGCCTATTTGATGATTATAGTGACGCTTGTAGAGGAAATGGGTAGGTTTTGATCAATAAAAAGGGCATTAGATGTGTTATTAAAAGAGAAGGAGAAGTTTCCTTTTTATCGGAGCGGTGGTGGCACTTTAAAAAATATTTAATTTTTAATTTATTAAAAACCAAATTTTGTTTATAATTCTCTCAAACTAATTTATATTGAATAAATTATTATTATGAGTCAAAAACCTCTGGAAAAATAATTTCAGACATGTTTTGGTCCCAAAATTAACCTTATCTTGTAGTATTAACCCTTAGTTAAAAACATTAACCCTTACAATGTCTTCTACTATTTTCATAATATATAGTTACTATAGTTACTATAATATTCCCAGATAACCTAAAGTGGATATTTAATTATCTATTCAACATTATCTATGTCAGTTTTTTAAATATTATATTCTTATGAGTATTATATCATTTAATAAAATAATTTTTTTTAAAACTCATATATGTCAATTTTGACACTATTTAGTAATTGATTTATGTTAAAGTCATAACGACTTGATTACTTCAGAAAAAGTAATTAAATAATCTCTCACATGTCAATTTCATCACAAAAATTATTTTATGGAATCAAAATTTTCAAATTATATTTTTCTAATATTTATAATATCATTTTTTTGAATACTTCATTAATAAGGTAATCACTGCATCATAATTGTGTCAATTATAAATTTTTTTATTTAATTTATAAACATTATAAATAATATACCAAGTTGTAAGAAATTTTTTTAGATTTGTAGTGACTATTTATATTCAAATAGATCATTTATATTACCCTACCTTAAAATTGATTTAGTAAAAAGATACATGTTTATGTTATATTTCCCACTAACATGGATTAATTATTATAACATGTCATTTTCCCACACAAGTGGTTTTAAAATGCAAATATTTTGGACTAATTATACTTTTTGGTCTCCCATGACTCATATAATATGATAGATAAATGTTTTAGGTTAGTTTTATATTATTATAATATTATTTTTTACCCTTATGTACCAGATTTACCCTTTAACCGTGGTAAATAAAAATAATTATTAATGTTATTATTCATAATGTCCAAAAATAAAATGGACATATTTACATTATTTTTGACATGAGTTGTCAAATATGGAATCCATTTTTCTAAAATTAGAAGATAGAATTGGTAGAAATTAATTTAAAATTAATTCCTGTTGTCAAAACCAGAAAAAGGATTTTTAAGAAGTAAAAACTAACAAAAGATTGACATATGTTGACGTCCAATTAATATGTGAAATTATATCCAATGACAAATATTGAATTAAATTATAAAAACATAATCATATTTCACTTTGAAAAAATTAATAAGATAATATAGCTATATAAATAAATTAGACAGATATGCAGTTTTGAATTAAAATATAGTATTCTTCACTATTTCATACAATATGAACTTTATTAGAAAAATACAAAAAATTAAACCAATGTAAATTATTATGTCCTTATTCCAAAGAATAAGATTATTTTTTCAAATAGAATAAATAATAGTGTTAAAAAGTAGATTTGAAATGTGTGTTCCATCAAAAGGTGGTACCACTATATTTTTTGAAAGATACTTTATTTATTCAAAAATTGAATTTGTTCTTATACCATGAATTGAAAATACATAAGTTGAATGTTAATGTCATAAAAAATTCAACATTTTGTTAATACTATTCCAAATCGCTATTTTATATCCCATTAAATAATAATATATTAAAAATATATCATTATTTAGAGAAACTCAGTATTGCGTACAGTGCAAGATATCACAGAAGGTCGTTCTTGCGTGTAATGCAAGCCAAGTAAGTGTTTCATGTAGATAAATATTCCATTGGTGTTGTGTATGAAATAATCCAAAGGTAGTTCTTTTATACATTGAACAAAATCTATACTCAGTGTTGTGTGCATCGTATTCCAACTCAAGGTTGGTTATGGCAAGTTGGTTTAGTGCGAAAGAAATGGTTGACTTAATGCATTATAAGATATAAATGAACATTTTAATTTATTAAAAAATATTTCCTATAAAAACATGGGGTATTATGATCATCACCAACCATAGGTAGTCCATACCAGTCTCATGGAGCTGGTGGATAGGGATGAGGCCAGTTACAGGCAATGGAGGCTTATGACCTTGAGGCTCGAGGGATGATTTGAGCTATAATCTATGTCTTTTCCACCTTAGATGTAGTTTTTGTAGACCTAAGGGTTATTCATTCCTTTCATACCATGAATATTTTTTGAGACTTAAAGATTTCGTTTGAATTGTTAAGTTGACCCTTATTCTTAGAGACTCCTGCATGAAGAGACTCAATGATCCAACATTGGTTCAAATAGTGTGACCTATCTTTTGGAGGCAAGAGTTTCGGTTGGAATATCTTGGTAGCATCGTCAAGGCCTTATGATGCTAGTCTTAATACGGACTGGTTATCCATAGTTCATGATCACATTGACTATTTTATTCTAAGAGTATGGTGTCTCTGTAGTGATGGGACCAAGTATTCCTTTGTTGATGAAAAGGAAATCTAGAATGAATAGGGTAGACTGACACATAGGAAGAGGCATAAAATAACTCATCAGTTGACTATCCTCACCCTCAGTGCAATGGATTTTATGAGTCCAAAGTTTCCTGAAGCGGTTGAAGAGTATGAGGATGTATTTGATAAAGATGTTTCATATTTACCTCCCAATAGGGAGTTAGTCTTCCACATTGATCTGCACCAAGAAATGGAACTGATATCTATAAATCCATATCAGATAGATCTCATAGAGCCTCTTGATATGAAGATAGAGTTGGGGGAAATATCAAGGAATGGATTTGTGATACCTAGTGTTTCACCCTAGTTAGATCTAGTTTTGTTTTCCAATAAGGAAGAAGAGATATTGTGGTTATGTGTTGATTATAGACAATGAATCCCAGTGACCGTGAAGAACAATTATCCACAACAGATGATGAAGGACCTCTTTGATTAGTTGAAATGGGATCGATTGTTCATGAATATAGTCCTCGAATCACACTATCACCCGCTATGAGTACGAAATGAGGATATACTAAAGAGGACCTCTAGATGTTGTTATGGTAAGTATGAGTACTTCATGATTTCTTTAGGAGTGAAAAACTCCCCATCAGTGTTCATGGAACCCATAAAAAGGATATTTCATCCTTAAATAGACTAATGTTTGGTGGTTTTCATTAATGACACCCTAGTGTACTCGGCTTCTAAAGAGAAGCATTAGAGACACTTGAGGATAGTCCATGACACACTCAAAGAGCACGAAATTTATGGGAGCTCTCGAAGTTCTAGTTTTGGATTCAAGACGTCCATTTTCTTGGTCACTTCATCTCAGATGATAGATTTATAGTGGGTCCAGTGAGGGTCGAGGAAATTATTTCTTGGTAGCCACACAATAGTGTTATTGAGGATTAGAGTTTCCTTGGATTGGAAGGATACTATCTGAGATTTTTAATTGACTTCTCTAGAGAGGCATTACCCATGAAATATTTTATATGAATTGGGCATCCATTCATATGGACCAAAAAGTGATAGCAGTGCTTTTGGGAGCTGAGGCGTATGTTGACTAGCACTTCCTTCCAGAAGTTATCGAAGGAAGGCATCAAGTATGCGATGTTCTGAAATTCATCAGGGACTAGGCATAGTTATGTCCTGGTGAAGAGGAAATTATTTATTGCCTATTTTTCACAACAATTGGCACCATGTAAGGATAACTACATGGACCATGATCTTGAGTTAGCAGTAGTAGTTGTCTCATTTATGATGTGGCAACACTACTTGATAGGAAAGTGGTTTATTGTCTACTCTAATCACAAGAGTCTCATGTATATATTCTCTTAGAAGGATCTTAACAAGAGATATAGGCGTTGGAAATAGTTCTTCTTGGAATATGATTTTGAGATTTTATATAATCCTTGGAGGGGGAACATAGTGGTATATTCTCATAGTAGGAGATCCAGTTTCTAGTTAATGAATGAGGAAATAGAGTAGTTTTCCTCCTCACAGATATCACTTATGGATGTAAATGGAGAATCTTACCCTCATTCAATAGCTGTCACCCATCCACTCTTACGATGAATCATCGACCCATTACATGGGGATATCGACTGTGAGACCCTACATGCTCATATGTCCATAGGGAATGATCTTGAAGGATATTCAAAATGTGGGGAGAACATCATAATTTTTAGAGGACACACAATAGCACCAATGTCATTGTGGGAGGTGGTCTTTGATGGAGTTCCTCACACCCCCTTTGGTAATACATCTTGGTGTGGAAAACATGTACTAGCACGTATGATGTAAGTTTTGGTGGAAAGGGATAATGTAAGGAGTTCTATAGTTTATTTCTTGATACCATACTTTTCAGCAAGTAAAGGATGGGCACCAGGTTCTAGCTGGTTTATCTCAACCCCTTGAGGTTCCAGAATAGAAGTGGGATTGGATATCCAGAGACTTTGTGACATGTTTACTACCTGTGTACTGGGGAAACAATTCCATATGGGTGATCAATTACAAATTTACCAAGTCAGAATACTTCATAGCTATACGAGAGTGGAGCTTGGTAGAGAGATTGGGACACATCTACATGGAGGGGATAGTTTAATCAAATGGAGTCCCATTAATGATTGTTTTTAATCATGATGCTTTCTTTACATCCAAGTATAGAAAAGACTAAAGGGTGTGTTTGGAACCCAGTTACGCTTCGGCACAATGACTCAACAACAAATGGATGGTCTAACTGGGTGGACCATTTAAGTTTTGGAGTACATGTTTTGTTCTTTCATGTTATAATTTGGTCATTGTTGGGACGATCACTGTAACACCCGAGATTTTTATGAGTAATATTTTGTTTCTATTTTATATATATCATCCAAGGAATCTTTCACTACACCCTAGCTTGACTTACTTTACACGCAATCGCAACCTTCCTCGATAGCTTGCGTTGTACGCAATACCGAGTTTCACTAAACAACGATATGCTATTAAAATATTATTAAAAATAGCCGTTATGAATAGCAATAACCACTTTTTGAAATTTTATAAATTTTATTTTTATAAATGGACTTCATTTTTGGATTCGGAATACCGAAATTAGCCTAGGGTGAAATTTTGGTATTTTTCTGAAAAATTTCAATTTTTGATGAATAGTGAAACCACTAAGTGGTAGGTTAAAAACTGAATTTTGCATAAAACTTAATTTTACCGCTTCTGTGAATGGAATTTCGAAAATCCGATAGACACGGTTGATATCAGTAAGTAAAATGTGGTTCAATGAGATAAAAATAATTTTTTTGGTGAATAGTAACTTTTTACTTTTTTTTACCGCGGTTAATAGTAAATAGGGTAACTAAGGGTAAATATGATATTACTATTACCCTAACACATGTCCTAATTCTATTGGATAAGTGTAATTCGACCAAAAACAACCTTATGAATATAATATGACCATTTAGGTCCACTTGGATTAGATTATGACATTTAATATTATTTTATTTAATGAATAGTTAAAATAGTTAAAATCAAAGTTTAATAACTAAAGCATTTTTAATATGGGGTTATACATAAGATAAATTCGACTATAAATATTCATTAGAAAGATAAAAATATTTCATACATAATGATATTTTATTTATAATTTTTAGACTTTAAATAAATTAATTTATTTATGACACAACGATGATGCAGTAATTACCCTTTTAAGGAAATGTTAACATAATTGATGTTATAAATGCTCAAATAAATGTAATTTGAGACTTTTTATGAATTCCACTAATTTTATAGGTTACTATGATATATTAGTGTTGATTTAATCAACTCGGTTCGAACATATAATTATGTTATGACTTTCACAAAAATCATATATCAAATAGTTTCAAAATCGACACAAAATAGTTTTTAAATAAAATATTATATTATTAATTGTTATTTTATTCATAAAAATCTATGGTTCGGACAAATGACTTAGATAATGATATATATATTAATAATAAACAACTTGGGGTTCGTTTGGCATGTTATAGTAAGTGTATTAACCATATAGTGTAAGAAAACAAAAAGTCACGGTAAAAGTTAAATTATTTAACTTAGAGTTAAATCTAATTGATAAGGTTAAAATAATAACCTAAACTTGTCTAAATCATATTGGTTGATAGGATTTCGACCCATACCCACTTTAACTTCTAAATAAGACCCTTTGGAACCATTATAAACCGATTTTGACTCTAATATAAAATAATATTTTGAGATATTCCTAAGGTGCCCCTCTCCTCCCTTATAAAAGGACACCTCCTCCCCCTCTTCCTCACACCACTTTGAGCCTTAAAGATCGGCCAAACCCTGCCACTTTCTCCTCTCCACTTCCCTAGAGACATCCTATAGGTCCTGGTCATCTTCAAAGACCAATTTTAGTGCCCTAAAAGAAGGTCTCAAAGAAGCACTTCAAAGAAGAGGTAATGTCCGTTACCGATTCTTTCAACTTTATTTCTTCTTCCACTTCTTCTTATTTAGTTGTTTCATTATGAAGTAATAACATAAGTATCACTCATATATACTGATATGTTATTATAAATATGAAACAACCCTAATTCACCTTCTATCCATCCTACAGAAAAATGAAATCACCGCGTGTGCGTACGTACGGAATAACGTCTCCACGTCGTGGTGTAATCTATTTTCCACCATCACCTTACAAGGATGGGTATAATGGTGTAATGAGTAACTATATATGATTATTATAAAGTTATATTTATACTGAAATAGTATAAATACACTTAAATACAATTCCACGATCATGGGAACAATATCATCGCTCCTGTGTACGTACGGAATACCGTCTCCACGATGTGATGCGACTCGTTCTACATGAGCATCATTACATAGTAATTATATAAATGAATTGAATGAATAAATATGATATATGTTACACTAATACCATTCTGGATATAAGTTATCTATAACCTTAAAAGAAGAATAAGAATTTATTCGGAAAAACACGCATAAGAACAAAAGGCAATAAAGACCCGAGTAACAAGTAACAATGAAATATTACTAATAAGAAGCTAAGAATATGACCATATATGATATCATATAAATATGTATGATTCTGGAATAAGTAAATAACATTATTTAAACCATTATAAAGGAGCTTCGGACACGTACAAAGGAAATCAGACCTAAGGAAAATAACACAATCTCATTTTTATCAGAGATTGTTTATACTTTGAAATTTACTGGGGTGTATTTTATCATCCACATCCATGTTTCCTCAATATTTAATGTTTTTTCCATCTACCTAAAATTGTTTAAATCCAATTTTACCCTTCGGTGAGTCTTTATTAAAGGATATGAAAGGAATATTTTGTCATTTTTCGTACGAGGTACTTTTTGACTTTTCCGACAAAAGTAAGAAGAATTTTTTTTAACTTATACGGCATGAATGGATTTTTAAAACATTATTTCTAAGAATAATCCTTTACAAGTTTTCAAGTTTATTTTTAATCAAATTCTGTTAGTTTAATGTTGTATGACATGTTATGAAAGAAAAAATGTTTTTGAAGAAGAAAGGATATTTTCCTCAAGAATGGAGTTCACGTTTTTAATCAAAATTATTTTCCATATAAGATAATAAAGGGTACTTTTTTATCCCTATTATTAGATTGATTTTATTATGTTGTGATGGAATTATTTTTATGAATTCCTTTATTGTATATGAATTGTTTTATGATGTCATGATGTTTAGAATTCCCATTTTTATTACATGGGTTATGCAATGATGTATGATTTATGATTTTGTGGCACACATAAGAATGCTTTCATTATGACATGGGTGGGACCTATATCTCCCTCAAATGCATTGGGTAATGATTTTATATCTCATGAGATAGACATGGCTGGAACGGTAGGTTATACCGGTTCAGTGAAACAAGACTGAAACGAGGGTGACTCGGTTCAGAAATGGACTTTTTCCACTAAGATAGTCTTGGAAATGAGTCTTGACTAACAAGAAATGATTCTCTATGATTATGTGTGTATGCCAAAAAATTTCATGTTTTAAGTTATGATTACTGTGATTACATTTCACTACCATGATTTATCCCATGTTATGAAATTATGATCTCTTTTGCAGGTTAAGATTTACAAAAGTTATGTGCTTATGTATATGATGTGATTGATATTTCTTTTGTTTACCCTTACTGAGCATTTGAGCTCACCCTTTTGTATGTTTTCATTCCCCAGGTCAGGAAGAAGGTTATTAAGTAAGATAAGCCAAAAGGGACTATAGATATGATGAAATAAATGGGAGACAGTGTAGACGCTTTATGAACCAGTTTTTTATGTTTTCGAGTTTCTAAAGACACTATACCTATACGGTCCTTTCGTGGTTTTGTTATATGTTGTAATAAGTATGCTTCAATTTTGAAGTATTAACAATGTATGTAAATTACGGGTCGTTATAGTTGGTATCATAGGCAAAGGAGGTAGGAATGAATCTGATCCTTGGGAACTCTCACATGTAAGCGTTGGACGAAGCATGGCTCTCCGCCCAAGGGCTTCATGAGGAAATGGCTGCCACTGGGGATGGTGGTGTGTCCCGCCCAGGGGGTGTAGCCGCCCATGGAGTGCCCTGATAGGTATCAATTATAGTCCACTGGAAGTAATTCCAGACCGTTATAGTTGGTATCAGAGGAAATGTATAGTCAACCTTTGGAAACTAGGATGTGAAAGCCTTAGTAAGAACCCTAAGGATAAGTCTAATCATAGAACACAATCTTAGTGTTTTAGAAATGGCCATGAATAACCTAGGATAAGACCTTAAGTGAGAAATTTTATTCTTGAATTATGTGGTTTTCCTATTATAATTAGTATTTCTCACACTATTCTTCTTGGTTTTAGTCAATGGCTGGAACCCGAAGGAACCATGTTAATGAGGAATGCGATGGGAAATGAAATGATTGTCCCTCTGAGGAACCAAACGATATGGGAGATGGAATTTCAAAATCTTGTAGCCATGCTCACACAACTTTCTCAAGCTATGAATCATGCAGGACTTCCAAACGAGCAAAGGAAGGAGCAACATTCTGTTGAATCCTTCATGAGGCAGCGTCCACCTTCTTTCAGCGGGTCTACTGATCCATTAGTTGCTAAACAATGGATTAGTACTACTGAAAAGATATTTTCAGTTCTTCAATGTTCTGAACATGATAAATTCATCCTAGCAGTGTATCGTTTGGAAGGATATGCTGATCAATGGTGTAATCTTATTAAGAATACGAGGAAAAGGGATGAAATTGAGTCCATGGAATGGGACGAGTTCAAGAACTTATTTTTCAATAAGTAATTCCCTCGTATTCTCCGAAAAAAGATGGAGAAAGAGTTTTTATGAACTGAAGCAAAGGGATGATGAATCTGTTGGTACCTATGAAACAAATTTTACAAGACTTTCAAGGTACTGTTCTGGTATTATTATCCAACCTGGGAGTAAGATCGATTGATTCTTTAGTGGCTTAAAACCATGTCTTCGAAGGGCGTTAGCCATAAGAGACTTCAATAGCTACGAGGATATCGTTCGATGTGCTCTCAAATTCGAGATAGAGATTGGAGTAACCCATCAGTCATATGGGTTTGATAAGAAGAGGAAAATGGAATTCAAAGGAAAATATAAAGAGCACACTGAAAAGAAGATGAGCTTTCCCTTATGCTCAATGTGTGGAAAGAAACATGGAGGGAGTTGTCTTAAAGGGACAAGTAAATGTTTTAAATGTGGAAAGGAAGGTCATCAGGCATTTGAATGCCGCGATAATGGGAAGAAGATGTCTAATGATGCAAACAATGGAAGGGATACACAGAATGAACCTACTACACTTCAATGTTTCATGTGCAAGGAGATGGGGCATTATGCCAATCAATTCCCAAATCTAAGGGTTGATGATGATGGTCAACGTCAAAAAACTCTTAAGGCTAAAGACAAAGGAAAGTCACATGCAATTTCTATCAGCGATGTGGAGTACGATAACGATGTGGTGAAAGGTACACTTACCATCCACTCTAAAGTAGCAAATGTTTTATTTGATTCTGGATCCACCCACTCTTTTATTTCTGAAGAATTTTCTAAGGGTATCACCGTATTACCTCAACAATTAGATGTTGAGTTAGCTGTGACAACACCTAATGGCACATCAATCGCATCAAAAGTTTATAATTCTTCTCCAATTGACGTTTGTGGGAAAGTGCTTCCTGCAAATCTTGTGATCCTTCCTTTAGTGGAATTCGATGTGATTATTGGCATGGATTGGCTTTCTTTATACGGAGCTCATATCAATTGCCAAAGAAGGGAAGTCACATTTCATATTCCAGATCAATCTATGATTGTCTATCAATGAAAGGATGAACATAACCTTCCAGTGGAAATTTCTTCCATTTCATGGGTATTGATTCCACTAAATGAAGGTTATTTATCTCAAATGGTTGGTGATAAACTCACAATTAAGAATATTCCCATCGTACGGGAGTTTTATGATGTCTTTCCGGAGGAATTACCGGGTCTTCCACCAAATCGTGAAGTTGAGTTTTCAATAGAACTCTTACCGGGTGCTTTGCCTATTTAAAAGACACCTTATAGAATGGCCCCAATTGAGTTGCAGGAATTGAAGAAGCAACTCCAAGAGAATATTGATAAGGGATTCATACGCCCTAGTGCATCACCTTGGGGAGCACCTGTTCTATTTGTTAAGAAGAAAGATGGATCAATGAGACTCTGCATTGATTATCGAGAACTTAACAAGATCACTATCAAGAACAAATATCCTCTCCCGCGCATTGATGGCCTATTTGACCAACTACGCAGAGCTCAATACTTTTCCAAGATTGATCTTCGTTCAGGATATCATCAATTAAGGGTCAAACAGGAGGATATACCAAAGACGGCTTTCCGTACAAGGTATGTACACTATGAATTTATAGTGATGCCATTTGTTCTTACTAATTCCCCTGTTATCTTCATGGATCTGATGAATAGAGTCTTTAGATACTATCTTGATCAATTTTTGGTAGTCTTTATAGACGATATTATCGTCTATTCAAAGAGAAAGGAAGAACATGAAGATCACTTGAGAATTATATTGAAGACCCTGAGAAAGGATAAGCTTTATGCCAAATTTACCAAGTGTGAATTTTGGATTCAAAAAGTTGCATTTTTGGGTCACATAATCTCAAAAGAGGGGATATCCGTGGATCCAGCAAAAACAGAGGTTATCGAAAGATGGTCGAGACCAACAACAGTAACTGAGATCCGAAGTTTTCTTGGTTTGGCTGGATATTATCGACGTTTTGTAAAAGATTTTTCAAGATTATCTAACCCACTCACCAAGTTGACTCGGAACGGAGTTAAGTTTGTTTGGATAGAGGAATGTGAAGAGAATTTCAAGGAGTTGAAAAGAAGGTTATCCAGTGCACCTGTGCTCACACTGCCTTGTAGTGGAGAAAGGTTTGTGATCTACAGTAATGCATCCAATAAGGGATTGGGGTGTGTTCTTATGAAAAATGATATGGTGATAGCTTATGACTCACAATAGTTGAAAATCCATGAGCAAAATTACCCAACACATGATTTGGAGTTAGCTGGGGTAATCTTTGCATTAAATATTTAGAGGCATTAACTTTATGGTGAAAGGTGTGATATTTATACTGATAATAAAAGGTTAAAGTATATTTTCACACAAAAGGAGCTGAATATGCGTCAAAGAAGATGGTTGGAGTAGATTAAAGATTATGACTGCTCAATCAATTACCACCCTGGGAAAGCAAACAAGGTGGCAGATGCATTATGTCGACAAGACCATGATAGTTTATCCATGATGAGGATCACAAAAGATCCAATATTTATGGATTTACAAAGGATGGATCATGGAATTATAATGGAAGGGGAAAAATATTATCTTTCTCAAATGAATGTTCAACCATCTATACATATGAAGATTAAAGAGGCACATAAAGAAGATGTCGAGTTACAAAAGAAGGTGAGAAATGTTCCTGAGTTCAACCTTGATTGTGATGGGATAATAAAGTTCAGGAATTGGGTTTGTGTTCCTCCCATCCCCGAGTTAAAGAAGGAGCTGCTGGATGAGGCTCATAGTTCTCCATTCTCTATTCATCCTGGAAGCACGAAGATGTATAGGGACTTGAAAGAGTACTTCTGGTGGGATGGCATGAAAACAGATGTTGCTGAATATGTCTCTCGATGCTTTGTTTGTCAAAAAGTTAAGGCTGAGAGATAGAAGTCTAAGGGGATGTTACAACCATTACCCATACCCGAATGGAAGTGGGAAAACATCACTATGGACTTTGTCACATGACTTCCTAAAACATCCAAAAGCAATAATGCTATCTGGGTCATAGTTGATCGTCTTACAAAGTCTCCACACTTCATTGCTATTAGAGAGGATTTCTCTCTAGATCAGCTTGCCAGGATATATGTAAAGGAAGTGGTAAGATTGCATGGAGTACCACTTTCTATTATATCTGATCGGGATCCGAGATTTACCTCGAAGTTCTGGCGAAGTCTTCAGCATACTCTGGATACAGAGTTGAGTATCAGCACTGCTTATCATCCTCAGACAGAAGTTCAGTCTGAGAGAAAAATTCAAACCCTAGAAGATATTTTGAGAGCTTGCTCTATGGATTTCAAAGGAGGTTGGGATCAACACCTACATTTGGTGGAATTTTCTTATAATAATAGCTTTCACTCCAGTAATCAGATGGCTCCTTATAAAGATCTCTATGGAAAGAAATGCAGGACTCCAACTTGCTGGGATGAAGTTGGGGAAATAAAGCTATTAGGACCTGATCTCGTTGATGAAATGGCAGAAAAGGTCAGATCTATTCAACAAAACATAAGAGCAGCTCAGAGTCGACAGAAAAGTTATGCCGAAAACCGAAGAAAAGACCTAGAGTTTGAAGTGGGTGATAAAGTGTTCTTACGAATATCTCCCTGGAAGAGGGTTATGAGATTTGGAAAGAAGGGGAAGTTAAACCCTAGATATATCGGTCCTTTCGAAATACTGGATCGTGTTGGGAAGGTAGCTTACTGATTGGCTCTTCCACCTAATCTCTCTCAAGTTCACGATGTGTTCCATGTATCTCTCATGAGAAAGTACATACCTGATCCTTCACATGTACTCAGCTCAGAAGTTGTACCGCTATAGCAAGATCTTTCTTATGAAGAACAACCGATAGAGATTCTGGATCGTAGCGAAAAAGTCCTATAAAACAAGACCACTTGATTGGTGAAAGTTTTATGAAGGAACCACCAACTTGAAGAAGCTACATGGGAGGTTGAGGATATTATGAGGGAGAAGTATCCTCATCTTTTTGTTACAAAGTGATGAATTTTGAGGGCGAAATTCTTTTTAAGGGGGGTAGAATGTAACACCCGAGATTTTTATGAGTAATATTTTGTTTTTATGTTATATATATCATCAAAGGAATCTTTCACTACACACTAGCTTGACTTAATTTACACGCAATCGCGACCTTCCTCGATAGCTTGCGTTGTACGCAATACCGAGTTTCACTAAACAATGATATGCTATTAAAATATTATTAAAACTAGCCGTTATGAATAGTAATAACCACTTTTTGAAATTTTATAAATTTTAATTTTCAAAATGGACTTCATTTTTGGATTCTGAATACTGAAATTATCCTAGGGTGAAATTTTGGTATTTTTCTGAAAACTTTCAATTATTGATGAATAGTGAAACCACTAAGTGCTAGGTTAAAAACTGAATTTTTCATAGAACATAATTTTACCTCTTCTATGAATGGAATTTCGAAAATCCGAAAGACACGGCTGATATCAGTAAGTAAAATGTGGTTCAATGAGATAAAAATAATTTTTTGGTGAATAGTAACTTTTTACTTTTTTTACCGCGGTTAATAGTAAATAGGGTAACTAAGGGTAAATATGATATTACTATTACCCTAACACATTTCCTAATTCTATTGGATAAGTGTAATTCGACCAAAAAGAACCTTATGAATATAATATGACCATTTAGGTCCACTTGGATTAGATTATGACATTTAATATTATTTTATTTAATGAATAGTTAAAATAGTTAAAATCAAAGTTTAATAACTAAAACATTTTAATATGGGGTTATACATAAGATAAATTCGACTAAAAATATTCATTAGAAAGATAAAAAGCTTTCCTACATAATGATATTTTATTTATAATTTTTATACTTTAAATAAATTAATTTATTTATGACACAACGATGATGCAGTAATTACCCTTTTAAGGAAATGTTAACATTATTGATGTTATAAATGCTCAAATAAATGTAATTTGAGACTTTTTATGAATTCCACTAATTTTCCAGGTTACTATGATATATTAGTGTTGATTTAATCAACATGGTTCGAAAATATAATACTGTTATGACTTTCACAAAATAACATATATCAAATAGTGTCAAAATTGACACAAAATAGTTTTTAATTCAAATATTATATTATTAATTGTTATTTTATTCCTAAAAATCTAAGGTTCGGCCAAATGACTTAGATAAGGATATATATATTAATAATAAACAGCTTGGGGTTCGTTTGTCATGTTATAGTAAGTTTATTAACCATATAGTGTAAGAAAACAAAAAGTCACGGTAAAAGTTAAATTATTTACCTTAAGGTTAAATCTAATTGATAAGGTTAAAATAATAACCTAAACTTGTCTAAATCCTATTGGTTGATAGGATTTCGACCCATCCCCACTTTACCTTTTAAATAAGACCCTTTGGAACCATTATAAACCGATTTTGACTTTAATATAAAATAATATTTTGAGATATTCCTAAGGTGCCCCTCTCCTCCCTTATAAAAGGACACCTCCTCCCCCTCTTCCTCACACCACTTTGAGCCTTCAAGCTCGGCCAAACCCTGCCACATTCTCCTCTCCACTTCCCTAGAGACATCCTAGAGGTCCTGGTCTTCTTCAAAGACCAATTTTAGTTCCCTAAAAGAAGGTCTCAAAGAAGCACTTCAAAGAAGAGGTAATGTCCGTTAACGATTCTTTCATCTTTATTTCTTCTTCCACTTCTTCTTCTTTAGTTGTTTCATTATGAAGTAATAACATCAGTATCACTCATATACTAATATGTTATTATAAATATGAAACAACCCTAATTCACCTTCTATACATCCTACGGAAAAATGAAATCACCGCGCGTGCGTACGTACGGAATACCGTCTCCACGCCGTGGTGTAATCTATTTTCCACCATCACCTTACAAGGATGGGTATAATGGTGTAATGAGTAACTATATATGATTATTATAAAGTGATATTGATACTGAAATAGTATAAATACACTTAAATACAATTCCATGATCATGGGAACAATATCATCACTCGTGCGTACATACGGAATACCGTCTCCATGATGTGATGCGACTCGTTCTACATGATCATCATTACATAGTAATTATATAAATGAATTGAATGAATAAATATGATATATGTTACACTAACACCATTCTGGATATAAGGTATCTATAACCTTAAAAGAAGAATAAGAATTTATTCGTCAAAACACGCATAAGAACAAAAGGCAATAAGGACCTGAGTAATAAGTAACAATGAAATATTACTAATAAGAAGCTAAGAATATGACCATATATGATATCATATCAATATGTATGATTCTGGAATAAGTCAATAACATTATTTAAACCATTATATAGGAGATTCGGACACATACAATGCAAATCAGACATAAGGTACGGGAAATATCACAATCTCATTTTTATCCGAGATTGTTTATACTTTGAAATTTACTAGGGTGTATTTTATCATCCAAATCCATGTTTCCTCAATATTTAATGTTTTTTCCATCCACCTAAAATTTTTTAAATCCAATTTTACCCTTCGGTGAGTCTTTATTAAAGGATATGAAAGGAATCTTTTGTCGTTTTTCGTACGAGGTACTTTTTGACTTTTCTGACAAAAGTATGAAGAATGTTTTTTTAACTTATACGGCATGAATGGATTTTTAAAACATTATTTCTAAGAAGAATCCTTTACAAGTTTTCAAGTTTATTTTTAATCAACTTCTTTTATTTTAAAGTTGTATGACATGTTAATAAAGGAAAAATGTTTTTGAAGAAGAAAGTATATTTCCCTCAAGAATGGATTTCAAGTTTTTAATCAAAATTATTTTCCATCTAAGATAATAAAGGGTACTGTTTTTATCCCTATTATTACATTGATTTGATTATGTTGTGATGGAATTATTTTTATGAATTCCTTTATTGTATATGAATTGTTTTATGATTTCATGATTTTTAAGATTCCCATTTTTATTACATGGGTTATGCAATGATGTATGATTTATGATTTTGTGGCACACATAAGAATGATTTCATTATGAGATGGGTGGGACCTATATCTCCCTCCAATGCATTGGGTAAAGATTTTATATCTCATGAGATAGACATGGCTGGAACAGTAGGTTATACCGGTTCAGTGAAACAGGACTGAAACGAGGGTGACTCGGTTCAGAAATGGACTTCTTCCACTAAGATAGTCTTGGAAATGAGTCTTGACTAACAAGAAATGATTCTCTATGATTATGTGTGTATGCCACAAAATTTCATGTTTTAAGTTATGATTACTGTGATTACATTTCACTGCCATGTTTTATCCCATGTTATGAAATTATGATCTCTTTTGCAGGTTAAGATTTCCAAAAGTTATGTGCTTATGTATATGATGTGATTGATATTTCTTTTGTTTACCCTTACTGATCATTTGAGCTCACCCTTTTGTATGTTTTCCTTTCCCAGGTCAGGAAAAATGTTATTAAGTAAAATATGCCAAAAGGGACTATAGATATGATGAAATAAATGGGAGACAGTGTAGACGCATTATGAACCAGTTGTTTATGTTTCCCAGTTTCTAAAGACACTATACCTATACGGTCCTTTCGTGGTTTTGTTATATGTTGTAATAAGTATGCTTCAATTTTGAAGTATTAAAAATGTATGTAAAGTATGGGTCGTTATAATCACTTACCACTGGTGGAGTTTTTTCACAACAAAAACTACCATTACATCATTGGTATGGAACCATTCGAGGATTTTTATGGACAACCCCCATGGTCAGCACATTGTTGGACTAAACTAGAAATGTCTGCACTCATGGGCACAGAATTGGTGCAAGATATTATAGAGAAGGTTAAGATCGTGCAGTAGAGGATGAAGATTTCATAGTGCCTTCAAAAGTCTTTTGATAATATGAGGAGGAGGAATTTGGAGTTTGAAGAAGGAGACCATGTGTTCCTTCAGGTTTCATCGTGATGAGTATTACAGAGAGTTTTTTGGGGGGAAATCTGTCTTTGAGGTTTATCAGCCCTTTCCAGATACTACTTAGAGTTTGTGAGGTTGAATACCGCTTGGATCTACCACCGCAGTAAGATTGGGTACATGATGTCTTAAAAATTTCATATTTGAGGAGATATGTGCCAGACCCATCGCACGTCATTGACTATGGAGATATGGAAATTGAATATGTAGTATTTTTTACTGACTACCCATTTGGAGATTGAGGATGTCACAACCCATTCTAGAGGGTCCTGGGTCATGACATCCCCACAATTACCTCTAATAGGATATGGGATAGTGACTGGAACCAAATAGGAATATCACACAAATTTGAGGCATTAGCCTAATTTTCCTATACAACCGCACATATCAATAATCCAAAAAATGATGAAATGTAAAAACCTCTATGTAAATAATGCATGCTTACCACTATGATCATGCAATAGTGTGTGACAGTAAATGTACTAGATGTAAATAGGGGAAAATACAAGGCCATGACAAAGATTCTCTAACACAAGTCCATCTAGAATGTAAAAGAGTGAGGAATACTGTATAAAAGTTATAGGAACACACCTTAGTATTTATGGCCTCCCTAAGCATCGTATGGTCCTAGTCAGCCTAAGGCTCCATCAAAAGGTCAATAAACATCACAATACATGACATGTGTGGGAAAATACCGTGCAGGGGTGAGTATAACAATACTCAGGACACCCCAAAACCCCAAAAAATATAAAAAAGCAAATATAGTCAACTATACATAGGTACATGTCAAAAATGTATAATAGGTACATGTAGTACAATAAAAGAACCCAGATATACTCACGAGATAAACAACGCCATCTAGTGGTCATAACTAATTTCCAGACATTGGATTCTACTTAAAGATTTCTCATTCAAAGACAACTCACTCTTTGAGTGATGATATCATTAGAGACACTCCAAGAAGTGGTTTAGCTCACTTAGGCCCTGTCCTGAAATATCATATTGGTCAAGGAAGATGATGATACATGTAGAGTCGCTCATTCCTAGAACTAACTCAAGGAAACCACATATCATTCCTAAAACTGACCGTGGGAAACCACATACACAATTTGGATCAACCCACTATGTATCGGATCATGTCCAAACATAGTAGGAGGTGCTACAAACCCTAAAAATATATCTTACTAGATCGAGGATCAACACCCTGATCAAGGAGGTTATACGAATTCACAAACTCCACTAGGGTTGATAGAGGTTCTCACTCCCGTATCAAAGAGGGATACCATACTCTATTTAAAACTCAACCTTTAGAGGGGATTACCATCTAGTGATTTTGACAAAATTTCATATTGACCCCTTGAGAAAAGGACTGGGTGAATTCTCTCAACCAATGCTGGTCCAAAATTAAAACTCACCACTTGTCTTATAATTATTGTCTCGGTGTTAGGTTCACAACCCTGAAAATAACTTTTCAATTGGATAATACTTTTATTAGTTATGATCCTTTGAGAGAAAACCACCCAAAAGCTTGTCAAGGCCTAAGAATATATTAATGAGGTAGTTAATCCTACTACTATGGTCCACCTCCAACTGTTCGACCGCAGTGTTAGTGCACCCACAGTCAAAATCCATGGTCAACCGTTGCGGTCCAGTGTCACAGTCAATGCACCCATAACATCTCAAGATTCCACAGCCCCATGGTCTACTATATTTTTCGAATGCAACTAGGCTCTACCTCAGTTTCCCTGGATCTGACCTAGGTATGACCCGAGTCTCACCCAGCCCAATGACATGACATGACTTACCGACACGACCCGTCCCATCTTCCTGACCTAGCCCACTCTGAGTCCATATCTAGGTCTGTTTCCATCTTTCTTTTTCATTTTCACAACCTAATAAAATCTTCGTGTTCTTATGGGCACCACCACCCACACGTAGTCCATTGTTTCATGCCACTGCCAGCATAGGCTCCACCATCGCATAACGTTGTTGGTTATTGGTCACTATCTCCACGATGAAGATAAGGGTGATGGTGATGATGGTTGATGATGGGTCTTGGATAACACAGCTGATGATAACAACAGCTTCAATGTAATTGATGGATAATGGATGATGTGGATCAGACATGAATCAAGAGTGATGTAGTGCTATCGTTGTGATGTAGGGTCTCTTTAGAAGCTCTCATGATTTGTAGGCTTGTCTCTGATGCGAGTTCTGCTGACATGATTTCTGATCAACTATTTTTTCTTTTGGGTTTTTGAATCTTGAATATGAGTTCAATTTTCTCGCTAGTCTGTGATTGGTATTTGGTTTTGAATTTTGAATCAATTATCTTTTGGACTGTAGGAATGTGGAATGTGGAATTTGGAATGTGTGAGGGTTCCCACAGTAGCCCTAAAAGTGGTTTTATGAAATTAAATAAATGATTTATTGTGGAGTATTGGTCACTATCTCAATGTTGTTGCTCCATTTTGCGGACCACAATGCCTCCTATGATGCCTAAAAAATCAAACAATAGTAGATCTGAGCTCCTTGGGTCTTTACCTATAAAGATATAACCACGTTTTTTAGTTCTCCACAAATCTGGGTGTCTGATCATGTTTGAAACCACATAGTAATGTCGACTTGGGTATTATGGGGTTCCAATAGTGAAAAATGTGATGAAGAAAGGGAGAAATTAACATGAAAAATTGTTTATCATCATTGACCAGGTATTCTTGTCAAAAAAATCAATAAAATTTGATTTGGGGTTAGATAAAAAAATTTATTACATCATTATAAACACACAGAAAAAACTCATCCGAAAAATACAATCGAACCATGGATCAATCAATTTGTGGATTGGTCCAAGTTCATTGTAAGAATCAACAATGGTAAAAACAAATAGAAATAAAATACCTACATTATGTTGGATCAATATTCGAAGAAGAAAGATTATGGTTCCATAATTGACATGTTCCATAGATTCTGTTGGTGCTATGATCTTCGATCCGATCTTGATCTATTGTCGGCCGCCTTAGATAATTCTCTAGACTTATCTCCAATAGTCCTATGGATTATCTAGGGTTATGCAGTTATCCCAGGATTTCCAACAAAAGAATAAATTTAATGGGAACATAATTGTGACAAAAATAATTGTTTTTATAAATTATTGTATTCCCATTACGTCCCAGATAAAATTTTCCACAAAAACAACTACACCTACTAATTCTAGAACGCTCCCCAGGAATAGCCATTATTCTGAACACAATAGTTCCCTCATATTTTTTTATATAAAACCCTATTTAATATTTATTCAACTTTTTTAGGAAAAAATCATGCACATGTTATTAAATGTTTCGATATTTTTTAAACAATTGTTTTAGGCACACCAAGCCTCGTAATTTCACATTGTCTTAGTGCCTACCATTGAAATCAATCCATATAATATCCTTAAATAAAATATGAAAAAATATGATTCTTTACATTCTCCTCACCTTGGCGATTTATATCCCCAAAAATCCAAAACAAATTCTACTCAAATAGTTGAGGATACTTAGCATGAATCTTAGAATCCTGCTCCCATGTTATCCCCAAGAGATTATCATGCTACCATCGGCCACATACCAAAGGAATCGACCACCTGTAAAAAATAATCTTCTGCTGATGTTCAATTTCCATTGGGTACTTAGTAAAAGTCTCTCTATCCTCAATGTCCAATGCACTCCAGTCAATGGTGTGTAGTAGGTCATGTACATACCTCTTTAGTTGTGACACATGGAACACGTCATGTAACCAATATAACTATAGAGGTAGATCTAAGTAGTAAAACACCTCACCAACTCTAATATGTATTTGGAATGGGATGATAGACCTTGGAGACAGCTTGTCACCTCATCCAAATATCTACAATCCCCATAAAGATGAAACCTAAAGAAACACATGGTATCCTTACTCAACATCCAAAGGCATCCACCACATTTTTGTATCAGAGTTCTTATGGTTATGTGGGGTCTTCATTTTCCCCAAGTTGATTTTCACCCTCTTGGTAGTAGCTCGCACCAACTTCAGGCCCATGAGTGGTGACACTCTTGGGTTAGTCTAAAAAAGTGGTGACCTACAGAGTCACCTGCATGAAGCCTCAAAAGGTTCCATTCCAATGGTGTAATAGTAGCTGCTGTTGTATTCAAAATCCACTAGTGGTAGGTAATCTTGCCAACTATAGATAATGTGTAACATGCACACCCGCAACATGTTCTCCAGAACCTGAATGGTCCACTCATTTTAGTCATCCATATGTGGGTTAAATGTTGTTCTAAAGTGTGAATGGGTAAAACATATCTTACAATCCCTTCCACATTAGTGATGTAAAGTGGTAATAATGATATGAAACTATCGTCATTGGAAGTCAATGGAGTCGAACTACCTCCTACATGTAGAGGCATCCCAAGCTCTCTACAAAAATATACTCTCAGATAACTAGGAAGTGGTCTGACTTTGTGAGTTGCTCAATAATCCCCTAGATGTCATCATGTCCTCTGAACATATGTGGTAAGACAATCAAAATTTCCATTGAATCCCATCCCACATCCATTCTATCACATAAAGAAGTTTAGCTAAATCTGTTATAACCTGGTGATCAACCATTACTTTTTAACAAGTAAGTCCTCAAGAGATAAACAATGCAAGTCATTTGTTCATCCCTAAGCACCAAAACTATTTTCCTAGGTCCTGGTACATCTTACCCACACCTAGATGAACTTCCAAATGGGTTGTATGAAACTCCCTCAAAACCTCCTCCGGAAACACCACTGGTACTACAATGTATCCTATGTAAAGAATGATGTGCTCATCCCCTTTATAATATCTATTATGATCATTCCCTATGGACATATGAGAACATAGGGTCTCACAAATGGTATCCCCATGAAATTCCTCTTTGACTCATTTTATGAATGGAGGGTTGAAAACCATCTAATGAAGGTAAGATTATATATCTCTATGCACAATGGATATCTTCAACATGTCCATGTTCTTCGATGTTAGGTTCAGAAATTGTGAGCTGGACCTCCTACTGAGATCCTCTTCCACCATATTCCCCTTCCCATGAGTATAGAAAATCTAAATGTCATAATCCAGAAGTAACTATATACATCACCTCTATCTCAAGTTCATATCCTTTTATGAGTATGTATACATGAGAGTCTTTTGATTATAGTAAATGATAGAACACTTTTCGATTAGGTAATATCACCAAATATTCAATGAAAAGAGTACCATTGCTAACTCAAGATCATGAGTCATGTAGTTCTTATTATGTGGTTTACACTTGCATGAATCATAGGCAATCACTTCTTTCCCCAAAATCATGACACAACCAAGCTCAGTCCATGAGGCATCACATTACAATAGGTACTTGATTCCTTCCTACAATAACCTCATGATGAGAGCACTCAATGAACTCTAAGTCATCTCTTGAATTAATACTCGACACCTTTCATTCCATATAAAAGGATACCCCTTTATTTTCAAATATTTCAAGGTTGATTTCACTCTAGAGACTTCATGTACAAATCTCTCATAGTACCCTACCAATTCAAAGAAAACTCTGAACCTTGGTAACACTAATGAGTGGATCCCAAGAAATAAATTCCTAAAACATCACCGGATACACTACAACTCCAGCCTCTAAGATGATGTGTCCCAAAAAATGGACCTCTCTAATCAATAATTGACACTTCGAGGGATTCCCCTAAAGTATGTGCTCTTGGATTGTTTCTATGACCATATTTAGTGTCTTTCATGATCCTCCATGGATGATGAATACACTATGATATCATCAATGATGACCATCATAAAATGGTCTATGTAAGGCTGAAAGAGCTGTCTCATGAGTCCAATGAACACTACGGTGGCATTCATCATGACAAATGAAATCAAAAAGTACTCATAGTGATTGTAACAACATCTACAGTTGTCTTTAGTATATCCTCCTATCACACTCGTAATCAGATGAACCACCCTATGTGGGAGTCCATTCTATGTTGTCTAAGTTTCCTTTTTCACCAACAGAATAAAAACTATTTCCATCACTATGGACACACAACACTCATTCCTAAAATAGTTAATGTAATAATTAACTCTGGATAAGACATCCATACCAAGATTGAAGTCGTAAGGCCTCGATGCTGCTATTACGATAACCCAAATAGAATTATTACCTCCAAGATTCAAGTTGTAATATTGGAATCATTGTGTGATCATCGAGTCTCCCTTAGTAGGAATCTCCAAGCATAAGTGTTGAGTCAAGGGTCCAACAAGAATCTTCGAGTCTTGAACAGGGTTAGTGGAATGAAAGGAATCACAAGCACCTGTGTCTATTAAAATTGTAGCTAATGTGGAAAAGGAATATATAGTACATCGTACCAACCATGGTGCCCTGGATTCATAATCATCTATTATCTACAGTTGGCCTCATCCCTACCCACTATCTCTCTTGGCCTGGAATAGAGCACCTGTGGGTGGTGGTCGTAATTAGTCTAACCCCCAACCACCTCCTAATATGATGTCTACCCCTCCACCACATATGTCTCCCTGAAGACCACCATGATCTTATATATTCCTCCATCTCCATGGTCTTTCAAACATCTCCCGATCACCTATATGATTGGTCAGGTAATCTCATTCTAGATTTACCTAACCACCACATGTGTAACACTACATGTCCCTTGGATGATTTGATCCATCCTCAGAGCCATGTACTACTAACTCTATGTTCTAGGATCTCCCCCTGAGCACCTGACCCGCTTGGATCCATGTGACTACCATAGACTACCTTCTTCTGAGGTCTCAACTACCTGGTGCCCACTGCTAACTCTCTCTTCTGGTGTCTACTCAGCAGGAAAACACTCTACGAGAATGGGTTGCCCAATAACCCCAGTATAGGTATGAGTACTAAGTTATACTATTGATACCCTGATGTCTAGGTGTAATCCCTACATGAGGGTCTGATCCCTAAATAACTATTCTCATACTATGCCCAAGGATTGTTGTGAAATATTTGTAGATATCAATAGATAATCCTTAGTGGTCACACATCCATGTTGTAGATGAAAAATCTACTATATGCGCACTGATCACAATGTGGATGGATAGAACTCTTCTCTAGAGAGACTGTCGTATTCTATCTGGGATAGAGATATCTTGTTATGTGACTGAGTCACCATGCTTCACCATCACCAGCAGAGAAATGAATAAGACTCACGAAAAGATCTTTCATCTAGTTGGTAGGCATCTTCACAAGGTAGAAAACATGGTTGACTACCTCTATCCATTCCTTAGCCATCAAGGGGTCTGGCTGACCCCAAAACCCTAGTGGTAACTGCCTCTAAAAGTTGTGAAACACACTCAACCTGCATGCATTATCTGCTGGTAATGCTCATAGTATCTATTTCTCAATGAGTGTTTGTATAGGTGTTAAGCCACCTTGATGTGTTATCTATGGTATAAGCCTAGGTATCAATGCCTCGTCACTAGGAGGATCATCCTCATGATCAAATGATGGAATCATATCTGCATATCTATATGGAGTAATCCTGAAATAAAACAAGATGTACCATGGTCAATAGAGTATATATAGAGAGTTTACTCAAGAAGTACATGGAAAAGACAACCATCCCTATATGATTCATGTAACATTTTTTTCATAAAACCAACATGTTCAAGTACCAATATAATAATAAGGTACTTAGAGACCTAGTGTATGGATATCTCAATCATCACACCAACACTGAGGCCCCGGGTAAGAAATCCAAAATCAAAACACTTAACACTATTTCCCCAAACCAACCTCATAGATTCTTAGTACTAAAGTATTGATGACTGATCTGATACCAAATTTTCATGACCTATCCTATAGGGGACAATGTTGTGATAACCCCAATATCATCTCCAATAGGCTTGAGGCTGGTGACTAGCATGGAGTAGGAATTTCCCACAAATTGGAGGCATAATCCTAAAGTATATATATACATTCACACATAGCTAAGCCACAAAATGCTGAAATGTAAAAACCACTAAGGAAAAATGCATTCATAACACTAATATCCCATAATAAATTGTGAAATTAAAATTACTAGAATGTAAATTGGTAAAAGTACATGCGCACCACAAAGAGTTTGTAACACAAGTCCAACATGAAAGAAATTTTAAATTGTACTGAGGTCCGAATGTCGTAGGAACTAACCTAGGTCTATCAGGTCTCACTGAGCACCATCTGTTCTTGGTCCACCTAAGGCTCTATCAAAAGGTTGATCATATGCACATGATAGGACACATATGGTAAAATCTTGTCCATGGGTGAGGATAATAATACTTAGTAGGACACCCTGAAACCACAAAGCATATAACTAAGAAAATATAGGTAGATCTTGATAGGAGTATGTATACAATGTATAACTGGAATAGGTAGTACAATAAAAGAACCTGGATATACATAAGAGATACACCATTCTATAAAGAGCTCATAAAAAACTACCAGACATAATATTACGCTTAAAGAGAACTCATTATAAGATAAATCACTCCTCGAGCCATGATATAATCAGAGACACTACACAATCAGGTCTATCTCATTTTGGTCCCACCCAAAGATAACATATTGTTTAAAGAAAACTATGATACAATGATAGGGGTTTTTTACCATAATAGACTAGAGGACACCATATATTATGCCCATAACTAAACGGTGGATGCCACATACCCAATCACGATCAATATGCTACATATGGGATCATGTACAGACTTCCTGGATGATTACATATACCCTACCAATGCAGCGTTCTATATGGAGGATCAACACCCTGCTAAAGGGGGTTAAGTGATTCAAAAAACTTCATTAGGGATGATATAGGATCACACTCGATCCTCAGGGAGGGATACCATAGTCTATTTGAGACTTGGTCTATAGAGGATATTTCAATCTACTAATGTTTACATAATGTTGTACTGAACCATTGAGGAAATAACCAAGGGAACGCTCTCAACCTATAATGGTCCAAACTAAAACCTCACCACTTGTCTCTAAATGACCATCCTGACATTAGGGTCTCAATTAAATAGATGTACCATCGATTGGAATCATTGTTTATGAGTTATACTCATTTGAGTGAAAACTCCCACAGACTTGTTGGGACCTGGTGATCTACCGTCGTAGTGGGTACACCTTTTGTCGTGGTTGAAAACATGTGGTCCAGCCACATGGTCAATGCACCCACAGTTGACCACCATGGTGGACCATTTTGGTCAACTATTACTATCAACAACAACCGATTTCCTCCTCGATTTCCTTGGATCTGACCCAGGTCTGAACCGGGTCCAGCCAAGCCCACCGACCAAACCCTACTAGCCGACCCAACCAAGCCGATATGCCTAACCCAGCCTGTTGGCCCGACCTACTCTGCATTCTCCACCACATATTATTCTTTATCCTTTTCCACCACTGCCACATTCCCTACTACGTCTCCCCATCATCGCCACACCCCTCTACTGTAACTGTGTTCCACTAGTCGCAGCATCCCACATGCGGTCTGCCAGTGCAAATCGCCACTAGCTTGTGATCTGACTCTACACTCCTCTGACAGCAACTAGTGGTCCCTTCCATGGACCACCGCACCATATCCAATGCCCAAAAAATAAAATAGTCATAGATTCATGCTCTTTAGGCCCAATATACATAGATCTTTACTTGGTTGTTGATTCACGTCGAATCTAGTGGTCTGATCTAGTTTAGATCCACCTAGAAATGATGAGTTGGGAATAGTGGGGTTCCAATGGTGAAGAATGTGAGTAATGGAGGGAGAAATGAACTTTATCAATGGTTTATCATCATTTTCCAAGTGTTCCAGGAAAACGATCAAGAATGTAGGATTTTGGTTTAGAAATCCATATTAATTATATCTCAATAAACCCACAAAACAAACACATCCCATAAATACGATGGAAATGTATATCTATTAATAATGGATTAGTCTTCATTCTTCGATGGAATCAATAATAGGAAAATAAATTAATAAAAAATACATTGATCATGATGGATCAATCTTCAACTAATAAGGATTATGTTTCCGTTGTGGATGAGTTCCTCAGATTCTGCTGGTGCAAATTTTTGCGATTCGATCATGATACGTTGTCATTTTCCTGAGATCATTCTCCAATTTTCCCTCCAACGGTCCTCTGACATCTCTTGGGTTATGCGGCTAACCTTGTATTTTAAAATAATGATAAATTTAAAGGGAAATTTTCTGTTTGAAAAATATTTTTTTATAAACAATTTTATTCTCTTTATGTCTATGACAGGTTCTTCCAAAAATGACATTCTTCAACTAATGGTAGGTGATTCATAAGATAAAGCCACTATTATGAACTCAATTATGCCTTAATATGTCTAATCTATTCACTCATTTTAGTTTTGTTCTAATTTTTCATGAAAACTGCACGTGCATTCAATTAAATATTGGAATATGTTTCAAAAAATTATTCAAGAAACATTGGGCCTCAGAATCACATGTCATCTTAGCAACTGGCCTCGAAATCAATCCATATAATATCCAAAAATAATATATAGAAAAATATGAGATATTAAAGAGGATAGGTAGGAGGGGATATTTCATGGGTGATTGATTCATTTGGTATATGTTCAATGTCAGCACCAGAATCTTCTGGATAACACATGGGAGTGGGAGGATCAGATTTACACTCAGTACCCTCAAATGTATGAGTATCCCTTGTTTTAGATTTTTTAGGATAAAAATACCTAATGTGGGGACCATGTAACATCTCCCATTTCTACTTTATTATTTTTTGATATTATATGGATTGATATTGAGTCTATTCATTGTGACAGTGTTTGATTCCAAGGCCCAAAGGGACTACAAAAAATGTAGTAAAAGTATTAAAATATTTAATAGCACATGTATTTGGTTTTCCTAAAAAAATAGAATAACTATTAAACAATTTACCAAATAAATAATCAAACTGAACCATTGAGTTTAGAATAACAAATTTACACTAGGAATAACCTAACATTGGTTAGAAAGGGTCGATTGAGTAAATACATATCGTGTGTTTTAAAAGAATAAAATTAAAAAAAAAAACTTATTTCATTGACATTGGGACTAGTTTATTTTTAAATAAATCACTTTTAAGAGATATAGGTTTTGTATCATAACCATGGAATTTTCTGGAGACTCTTGATAGAATTCTCTAGAGAATACGCTTGAGTAAGCGACAATGAAGCTTTGAATCGGTGATTAACGAATGCCGATCTTGACAGATCATGCCAACAAAAACGATGTAGCCTCATTCTTCATCGGTGATCAATCCCAATCAAGGTAGGGATTTTAATGTAATTGGTTTGTTCCCCATAATTTATTTATATTAATAACATGGATCAATTTATGAATGCATTGATTCCCAGGTCATGCGTATTGTGGATTGTGATTGAATTAATATGGATTTCTAACCCAAATACCCAAATTTTTACCATTAGCCAAGAAATTGTTCCCAATGATGTTAAAAAATTGTTCGTGTGAATTTATCACTCCATTTTTTCATTATTAACCATTGTAATTTTGTGGTTGCTAGATCTATATTGTTTGGTGGTTCCAAACTCGATCTGACCCCCATATTTGAGGCGAATCGACAATGGAGAATGGGTCTATGTAGAATAGGACCCAAAGAGCTCGAATCTGTATTTTGTTTTGTTTTTGGGAATTATATAAGGTACGGTGTTCCACATAAGGGACCACCAGCATGAGGTGATGGTGGTATCTAGTGCAAGGCAGGGGAGGGCGGCTGGCGGAGGTGAATGCCGAGTGGACCGAGCTAGGCGGGTCAGGCCAGGTTGGTCAGCCGAGTTAGGCCTGTGGGCTAGGTTGGATGAAGTGGACTCAAGAAAGATCTGGTTCAGATCCTGGTAAACCAGGTAGATCCTAAATGCGGTCAACCATGGTGATTGACTATGGTATTTTACTGTGGTGTCTCAGTATCTCTGGCTATATCGGGGCGCACCGACCACGCGGTCGGTCCTCGGTGGTCAACCCTGATGGTTGACTATAGTGGTCGGACATGCATGATAGGTAGACATACTATGATGTTCAATCCATGATCTTATGGTATATGTGGTAGGTGGACCTATCACAACTTTTGATAGAGTTTTTAGGTCTGGAGGCCCTCCAATAGGTCTGCATGCTGTTTCATTCAAATGACCATAACTCCTAAAAATGGAATTCAAACGATGTGTCGTCAGCGGTAGGATGACCCTGATTTGGAGATGGTCAACTTAGGGCCAATGTATTGTAAAATTTTTAGATATAGTGATCTCCTTTTTTATATTCTGTACTAGTACATGTTGAGTGAAATCCCTTAGTCATTCCCTAAAGGAATCAGTGTGACATTAGATCCACAACACTAGATTCTAATCCCCTATAAAGGCATGTTCATAGATAGAGTTTCATTATGCCTCTGAGAGACTAGATCATAATCCTCTATCACCCCTAGTGAATTATGTGGAATCGGTGTGACCTCCATGATAAGGGAGTTGATCTTCAATCTAGTGGGTTGCATCACTAGGGTTTGTGGAATCATGGTCCATGATCCCCTACTTAGTGGGTTGATCCAAATTGGGGTTTTTGGTGTCCCCCAAAGGTTCTGAGCATGTTCCCCTCCCTATGTATCATAGTCTTCCTTGACCAATGCATTATCTTTGGGCGAGGTCCAAATGGGTATACCTATTCATCGAGTTTCTTCAATGATATCTTGTATCCAGTAGTGATTTCTCCCAAAATGATCATGCTTTGAGAGGAATCATGTGGTTGGTAATTGGTTATGAATTTCTGATAGTGTGGTGTCTCTCCTCAGTATATCTAGGTTTTCCTTCTTTCTTGGAATATATTATATTTTTTATATAGTTGACTATACGTTGATCTTCATGTTTATTGTTATCAGGGAGTCCTATTGAGTATTTTTATACTCATCCTTGAATAGTATTTTCCCCACATGATGTGTCTTTTTCATATGACGTCCCTTTTCATGGTGTCCTAGGAGGAGCAAGAGTGATCATAGTCGAGCTAGATCTAGGAAGTCCAAGGTGTTTCCAGGATCATACCTTTGGTATTGTACTCACCATTGGAGTAGGTTAGAGTCCTTATAGTTTCAGTTAATCTTGGGTACATACTCGTTTTGGTGGTCTTCTATTTGGAACTATTTACTTTTCCATTATTTCATGATGTAATCTGGTTGTGGCATCTTAGTTCATTGCATTAATCCTTATAGTTTTTTACCTTTTAGAATTTTGTGGCTTGGATATTTGTTAATTTGTATAGGTACTTTAAGCTAATGCCTCCCATTTGTGGGATATTCTTACTTGATTTTATTCACCTGACCATGGCCTATTAGAGGCGGGTCTGGATAGTCATGGAACAAATACCTCTAGAATGTGTCACGGTATCCTGAAAGATTCTATTTATCATATGAACAAAAATATGAATTAAAAAGTGAAAATATTGATAAATGTTCATAGAAATTAGTAGATGAGATGTACAATGGAAATACACTCAAGTAATATATGAATGCTGAGTTTGAGAGAAAAATAAAAGAGATCTAGAAACTGGAAGTGGATTTAATATCACATAAGAAGAAAGTGGAGTGATCTTATTCAAAGTGTAATCCTAAACTGAAATATTCTTTAAATTTTTTATTTAGTCCTCATTTAAAATGAGATATTAATATGAAGAGTAATAATAAAATATCATTTGAGAATCATAAATGAATTGTTATATCACCATGTTAACATTCCTTGGGAAAAAACTAAACAAAACCATGATGTAACTCCACATAAATAGTATAGGAATAAAAAATTGGGAGTTACCAAGAAAAGGAAAATGGTAAAGGTGTTAAGAACACACTCAAGAAGGTTTTTACAAAGATTAAGGCTATTCAGATGATTTATAGCGAAAGGTACATAGAATGTTTCTTCTATCATAGAATGTATGCAGAAATTTCCATATTTGATTTATTAAGTCCTTAATTATATTAATTATTGTGAATTTGATTGGTGTTTTAAACATATATTTTACTAACAACACAAAAAAAGTAAGGGTATTATTCCAATAATTATTACCAAGATAATCATGTAACTACTAGATGTTTTAGTAGATCTTTATTTCAAACAAAAAGGGAATAAAATATATTGTTAATGATAAATATATTTGATTGAGAAGTAGGATTCATGGGATCATAGAAAACGATATACTTATGGAGAGAATATTGAAAATAATTACTCAAATAATATAATCTGAAAATAATTATTAGGTGGAAAAGAATAATATTTTTAAAAGATAAGGAAGACCACACGTTGCTGAAATTGATAAATCCCATGTGAAAAAAAACCAAAGGGAAGTTATATGTCAAAAATCCTAACAATTCATGAAATGACTGATTTAAAAGGAATAAATTTTATAAAATAAAATATCAAATTGTAATGTTTCATGATATACTTAATAGGAGGATTTCCCATGGAAAAGTTTTTTTGATTTGGACCATGAATGGGAAATCAGAAATAAGTTGAAAACAAGTTAGATGCTAAGAAAGAAAATTCAGATTTAAATATATACTCCAAACTATGAAATAAGGGTAAAATGATGGTATATAGGGACTCACCATCTTCCTCAACACGAGGAAGTATGAATTAATCCTATACCAATTTGTTTTCAGGTTTCAAACTTTTATTGAAAATGGTGCAGAATAAATCAGGATTTAAGATCTATAGGGTGATCTTGCTAAAAGAGAATGTGGGTTTTTTCAAAATAATGCATGAAAAAATATATGTAGACTATTTAAGGTTTTTAATTTCTATCAATTATAGAAAAATGTCTCAATAAATGGTGTAAATAGAACACATTTAATTCCACAGCTAAATCTAGAATTAAATGGTGAAAAGCTTGACATAGAATTACAAATATTTCAATGTATCAATTGATATAAAAAGTGGAAGCATGATAAATATGGTTATGAACAAATGATATCAAGATATATATTTAGTGTTAATAGACCTCTATGAATAATAATATATCTTGAAATGAGTAAGTAACAATATACAAGTTAATCTTGTCTATGTTATAATATAATTACAACTTGTATAAGTTGATTATTTTTAAGATATCAATAAGCAGCTAAAAGGGGAGGTTGGGATTCTATCTATGGTTATATTTTAAATTTAGATCATCTAAAATATGGTAATAATAAGTTTCATTTAATATATTTATGAAATTATGGGGAATTAGGGGCATGACCTCAAGGATTTCGAGGCTCATATGAAAAAGATAATTCCCTAATAACAATGGAGGAAATCAAGTAACGAGTTGTATTATCAATCGATCAATAACAAGTGGTATCAATTAATTTTACATGTGTCATGTATCACACTCTCAGTGTTTATTTTATTATCTTAAAATGTAGTTTTTTTGAGTATGACTGAGTTTACAAGTTGATTTCATGTTGCTAAAACTCAATATTTATGTGCTTATAAGAGTAGGGGAGTAAAATAGACAAATTTTGGATTGTTGAATTAAACTATTGTTTGATATAATGAGATCTTGATTAGAATTATTATATTGAATTTCAATTAGTTATATTCCAAGTAGTAAATGAAAATAATAAAATTATTTAAAGGAAATTGTATATGGGTTTGGAATAAATAGGATTGGATCATGATGGGGGAAAATTAAAAAATTACTTCGGTTGAGCATATAGCTTAGAAATTGAACTATAAAATCCATAAATATGTTTATGAAACAATAATAATCCAATAAGTGGTGTGACCAATGGGATAAGGATAAAATGATCTATCAATTAGTGGTTAATAAATAACCTCATAATAGTATGTGTTAAGTAGTTCTAAATGATTCAAATATGAAACTATTTATGGAATATAGTTGAGTAGGTTGAGGAGTGGATAATATTTTTTAAGGGGACTTGGAGGGTACAATATTAAATGGGATTTAAAAATGTTTAGTGATATATGGGAATACTAATAATTTTATATATATAGTTTATAAAATTCATCAATCCATGAGAATAACTCTATAAAGGCTGATTAGAATATATAGTATAGTTATAATGACAACATGGGAGAGAATATTATGTTCTTACACCGCAAATTATTATACAAAATAAAGGGGAGAAAATCTAAGTGGATATCTATATGGAGCTCATATATATAGTGAGTGACAATGAAAATATTGAATATTGAATTATGAAGAGACTTTTAATTTAATTGAAAAAGGGGGAGGCGATAGGTTTTCCCTAAAATCCAAAAATATTTAGGATGTTGGATTTAATGAACATGGGGAAGAGATTATTCTCATCTCTTCACGATGTCTTAATTTTTTTGAAATATTGTCAATGAAATACAATGAGGGGAATTTTGAAAAATCAAGGTTGGATTTTTTATTTTTGAAAAATATGTTTAAAAGTTATTAAGAGAATTATAATGTATTCTATAGTAGTTTTGACTAGTGAATCCAATATAGATTAATAAGACATGATTTTTTAGATTGATAATTGAATGATAATGTGGTTTCCATGCACATGGAACCCATGTTTGCATTTTATAAAACATTAATGAATTATTTAACATGTTAAGGATAGAAAAGGATGTTTTAGTTTTGAGTACGTTTAGTTAATCATAGTATTCATATATGGTGATGGTGATGTGAAAAAATTAATTCATGATGCATGTGGTTGTAAATGAATTTTAAGAATTATAGATGATATTATTAGAGGCTGTGAATGATCCTTATATAATCCATATTTTTTTAAGGTATTTAAAATTTGAGATATATTTTAGAATATATATAGTAAGATATCATTTAAATTTAAGTTATACTAGTTTTAACTTTTGGTTACGTTTAAATCATAATGTCTATCATATATTTATTATGGTTTATCTGAGGATTATATGGTTCAAATAGATCATCTAATGTTCATTGGAAAAAATATAATGTTAATTATTCTGAAAAAGCATAATGATGCTTTATTTTTATAAGGATGAGTTTTTGTAAATGGCATGTAACCCATACTATGTTTTTGAGGTCCATTTTATAGTAAAAGTAAAATTTTTAAGGTTTTTTTCTTATTCTTGTAAGCTTAATGTCCAACTTTATATGGTTCATCATAAGGTTCACCCAATTTTACAATGTTTAAATGAAATCGTTTTAAGGTCCATTATATTGTTGACTAAACCTCATAATGTCAGTTTATTATCTTCTTATGGTTCATCTAATGTTTTTAAGGTTCACTAGACTATGTAATGTAGAATTAAAATATCCTAAGGTTCAATCCCATTGAAAAATTTGGCAGTCGAGAGGTAGCCCAAGGTTAATTCTTTGACATTTATTCCCCTACACTTTTATGATGGAGTATCATTAAGATCTATAATTTGTTTTATTAATAAGGAAATATGATTAATAACATTATCAAGAACTCATGGAGAGAATAAATCTGATAATGAAGATATATTGTGTTATGATGATTATTACTGACATAAAATTTATTTCATATTAATTCATGAAAACAAGATACATAAATCCACATGAATTAGAGTGTTAATTATTAATTGAAATATACAATTGAAAAAAATTATGAATATAAAAAATGAAACTAGTGGATTATTTTGGATACTTGAAGCCCATGATTTGTGTCATGGATCGGAAGGATTGAGAAGAATGAAAAAAAGAGGCTTACTCTGTGTTTCCATATTTAAAATATTTAAAATACTTTTTGTAGAAGTATCTAATAAATATGGAACAAGTTGTACTATGAATTATGGAAACATGAATTGGAGAAATATAGAAAATGGGATTGAAGGAGGAGTTTTTATATTTGAAATATGGAAATATATCTATTGTGATACTTGATGTTTCTATAATAATAAAATAAGAATATAAAGTAATTGAAACCATTGTTGGATAGGATATATAGATACATTGACTGAAGAGATAAATAACTGAGATAAATTTAGGAATATTAATAAAAATTAAAGATCATACCGATTAATTTGAAGATAATATATATTATCAAGCGTAGGGGAACTAATTCCATCTCTAAACTATAAGGAAATCTAAAGGGAATTTTTTATATGGTGAAAATCTTATATATAAAGATGGAAAAGAAGAATCTTCCATGATAACTCAAGGAATGGTAATGTTGTTTAGGTGAATTTCACTTAATATTGATGGGGGAGAACCTCATAGCGGTCAAAGTGAACCAACCTAACTCTTGTGTAATGATAATAATTATAATAATATCCATAAAACTTATTTTTTATACCAAATTTGTTTTCTTGACTAGAAAATTGAGTTAAAGATAGGAAGTGGGAGAATCTTTTTCAAGGTGGAATTTAGCTATCGGAAATCCTGATAAATGGTGTGACCCAAAAAACAAGAGTGACCAAGCCTAAACTCGCAACTAATCAATTCATATTAGTGGATTCAACTACATCAAAACATTGCTAATTACATGATCTTTGGATTAGCCTAGTGCATGCAAACTAATAAAAAACCTTGTGTCATGTATTCTTGGTTTTTTTATTCATGAGAACCTAATTACTGTGTGTGATCTAATAATTAATTAAATTATTGGATGAGGGATAACTAACAATAAGGTAACAGTTATCTAATCACTAAAATAAGAGATAAAGGGTGACCATGTTAATTATATGGTCAATATCATCTAGTGGATTGAGAGTTAAAGGATAAGGTGATTTAATTGTCATGTTTCCATACCATGATTCACCCCTTATGATATCTCTCACTTGAGTCCCTTAAGGCCTTAAAAAATACTATATGTATCCTACATTGGCCCATCATCCTTGCAACAAAATTTTATAATGCATGGAAAATAGATTTTTCATGTGAAATTAAACTGCATGGTAAATGTCTATTCAACATGATATTAAGAGACATGATATTCACCCTTCTCATACAACATTAAACTTCGTGATTTTTTTTGTGAATGATGTTAAACAACATGTACGTCATCATCTTTACATGATATTAAATTATATGGTACTATCCCTGTCACATGACTTTAAACCATGTGAGTCCTTATTCCTCATTGCATGACAAAAATATATATAGATAACATCTTTCTATATTAAAACTAAACTGAAATACTAATTCCCCACCTTAAAGGATTCCCCCTTCATGGTGGGGTTGGTATCCTACCATTCCGTCACTTCATGATGGTTTTGGTTACCAACTAAACTTCCCATGAACTACTTGTGTCGTTATTTGTGTTTCATTGGATACATAGTGATTCTCCTATCTTCTATCATGGTCCTAATTGAAATTTTTAATCTTATTCAATCCTTATGCTCGAACAAACTTTTTTTAACTCTCAATGTTCCCCCTTCACTTATCGACACTTGGATGATGCCACCATTCAACACATTAATTTTTAAAATGGATTCAATTATTGTAACTACATATGGATTGATTCCTATTTCATAGGATATGTAGTGATAATTGGATATCCTATACAAGTATGAAGTATAAATCTCATATTTCTCCCATTTGATTTTGGTTCTCAATGCCCCTAAATTAGGTTACCTTTACCCACCAAAAATCAAAACAACATTATTATCTCAATTGATTGTCTAAGCTATATAACCCCAAACACCATCCTCATTCAATCTGAATTGCATGACCTTAAACTAACAAAAGATAATTTTTACGAAGATTTTTAAGTATAAAATCTAATATCATTCAGTCTATTATATATGACCTAAAATAGAAACTCATCACACAGTCCAAACATTAAATTCTTAATTTCTTGTCCCATTTAGTCCTAGTTTTATGAACATAATATGTATAGCCTCATGGATCATATCAGTCCAATCTGTAGATCATAATATAATTCAATTGTCATGTATATTTTACAATGGATATTTTTTTCCAACCAAAAAAATATTATACCACATGTCACATAAACTGTATGGTTATCCCAATATATGTACCCAATACAACACAGTATATCCCATGAGTGCTTGAACTTCTCTTTAGAGTCTCTATTTCATCTACAAACACACATTATATCACCTTGTTTTGAATCTCCCTAGAAAAATTTCATTACCAAATGGATTCCTTTCAGAAAATTTTGATAGAATGGATTCCCTAGTCTTGGACCACTAATTCACATCTAGGGAACATTTTCTAATGGTAAAATCATTTAAAAAACATGATGGAACATGTATTCTGAACATGGTATCCATACATCCTAATATTTTTCCTATCTATAAAAATATGGTACTGAATCTTACCTTTTAAAAAGGTTCTCAATGGTTATCCTTAGCCTAATAATCACTTCCCTATTGATTCAAACTCTCATAGTCACAATTTAACTTTTCTATACTTTTGTTGAAGTGAAGGTTAAACAACCTTATTATTTCACTATTATTCATACCTAACCACTGATATGGTGAATTAATCATTTTTAATTGCAACCTACCCGGTAATCCAATTTTCATGGGATTTATTTTGGTGGTAAATGCTACTTACACGCCTATTACTGCGCAGTGAGTGTAACGCACCGACCCTAGTTACCCAAAGTCGGGGCATTATTACATAACATTGGCATGATAAGAAGAAAGATGAAGTCTCAAAAGTCTGATTAGTTTAGTATCCATGGAAATACAAGATATATTCATAAAGTTTACATTACATCAATAAGTGAAAACTACAACAATATATTGTCTTCATATCCCCTCATTCTATCCGTGCAGGTCATTCATAAAATACTTCTTCACATCCTGGGAAAAATAAAACATAGAAAAAGGGGTGAGCTCAAATGCCCAGTAAGGATAAAAATATAGCTGAAACATTAATAAATAAGAATAAACATTTAAGGAAATGTATAACTAAAACAAAAGACTTTTAAACTTGAACATCAACATAGTATGGACAAAATAAAATAAAATAATGCCATTTACTTATTCACATTGATATTCTACTAATCAAATAATCACATGTAGTATTAATAACCACTTCCATAATGATGGATTTCATAATGACAGACTATCATAACCACATAGCCAAGGCATCTTGCCAATACTACAAATAAGATTTTCCCAAGGCCTTGTGCCAAGACACTAGTTTGTCTCATGAGACCTACCGATACATCGAGGAGCTATAGCGGGCTCCACCCATCACATATTAAGTCTAATGAATTCCCATATGAAAAGGTTTGAACCTAACATAAACATTTGTATTAAAACAAGCATATAAAATGTAAATACTTCATCCATAAACCACGAGTTGTGTAAGAATAATACATCCACAGTCAAACACATCACAAAAACTTCAAAACAATATGGACGTTTTGTATCTGTTTCGGTGCGGATGTGCGTCGGGTTACGCTGTTCCGCCAGGACGCGTTCGCGCGTGCACCCGTCAACCCGAGGGGATGGGCGCGCGGCTTGTGGTCCCGCAGTCCCGCTTTCCAAGGGCGGGCGGCATTCGTCCCTTATTCAGGGGCGTCTGCTCCTTGATCGAAACCGGGATGATGGGATGTCGGCTCCTCCTTCCTTGGACGTCTCCTCGAAACTCGTCGCCTAATCCGGGTCTCCCTCATAGACTTAAGAATGTTCGTGGATCTCGTTCCCGGCGCCATATCTTCATGGACACCGGTTAATTACGCTGCTTCCGCCCGGACGCTCCAAGGAGTCTGGGCGGGGCAGCAACCTGCGGTGAGAAGGCCGGGTGGCTCTGGGTGCTGGGGGCGTGTCGTAACACTGTGGCTCTGCACGTCTGTCTTCCGTCCCTAATAGGGCTTCTCGAAGGCATGATGGCCTAAGGCATCCCGCACGGGGTGCGGGGAACTGTGTCACCTGAGGTTTTCCTCAGCTTCCCATGTTTAACACGGGGTATGCCGCGAGTTTAACGTCCAGCGGGGACGGCATCGGACTGATCAACACGAAAAGTGGATCAGATGACAGAACCCCTTGCGGGGAACCTCCGACGCTGGGGCCAGCGCATGGGCGGCTTCCCAAGTGATATGGAGTGGAGTGAAGTGGCATGACCCCACCGGGATGTGGCGGCCCAGGTAAAAATCAGAATGGATGATGGAGTGAAGAGCTTGGACCCCGTAGGGGCTTCCTACGTACCGCGCGTTAGCACGGATCAAAGTCAACGTAGTTCGGGTATACAGTTTAACGTCATGCTGGACGTCGGCAAGCCCACTCACGAAGAGGTCTAGGCCGCCGGGCGGAGGATTGAACCGAACCACCTCGCACAGAGGGGGATGGAACGGCCGGGTGGATCACAGTTTCACGTCATGCTGGACGATAAAAGGAGAAATGGAAAAAGGGGCTGTGGGGAGGCACAGTGGAGATACACACGGGCAGTCTCCCACTGGGGCGGATTCATAGGTGAATCGACGCAAGCGTGAACCCTGGAGGGGTCCACTGATGGACGAACTGACGTAAATACGATCGGGACGACCAGGTGGTGGGCTTGGACCTCAAGAAGGCTTCCTACGTACCCTGTATAGAAGACAGGGATCAAAGTCCACGTAGTTCATTCTGTCAGGACTTACGCACTTGAGGCAGCCCGGATGCGGCGAAACTCAGTTGGAAGGGACTTGGACCGAAAGCAGAAGACACCTCGATCCCAGTCACACCCTCTACTGGCTTCGGCAGTGGGGGAGCGCAATGGAGATACACATGTGCAGCCCCCCACAAGAAACTAGGGGTTTGTAATACCCTGCCCCCGTAGGGAAAAGCCACTCCCATTAAATCGTCCCAAAAGCGGAACAATCCCGACATCCCTGCAGAGACGAGCGGGTGGGGGCCACATCCAAACCGGGGGGGACCCTGTGTGCGGAGCACGGGATCAGGTTGCGGACGGTTTAACGTCTTGCCGGACGAAGTACAGTTTAACGTCGTGTGTTGAGGACGAAGCGGACGGTTTAACGTCTTGCCGGACGAAGCACAGTTTAACGTCATGTGTTTAGGATGAAACACTTGGCAGTTTAACGTCTTGCAGCGCGGACGATGGGGGGCTAGGCAGTTTAGCGTCGTGCAGCTTGGACGAATGTGCAGTTTAACGTCATGCTGGACGTATGAGCAGTTTAACGTCATGCTGGACGAATGCGCAGTTTAACGTCATGCGGGACGTATATGCAGTTTAACGTCATGCTGGACATATGTCCGTGTCACTTCGCGCAAGCCTGGAGGGCCGCACGGAAAGACAACGCACGGTGCGGGCACCCCGGATGAAGATTATCGGGCGCCACGCAGGCGGGTACCCTCAGGGGGTCAAGGGAGGCGACCCTGGCGGATTGCGCGCAAAAGAGGAGCTTTGCGCGCAAAACCGCGGGGCGGCGCGCAAAATGGCGGGCTGGCGCGCAATTGGGCCAGCGCTTCGCGCGCGGATGATTGGGATTGCGCCCACCGGGCTTCGGGTAGCGCGCGGGGGCAACGGCTCATTCTCTAACGAACGACCACTTTGAAAATGGGGGGTGCGCGCAATCGGGTCGGATTGCGCGCACCCGGGGGCAATTGCGCGCAAGAGGCTTCTTTTGCGCGCAAAGGCCTTCGGGTTGAAATTTATTCAAAGGAAAGGAGCCAAGGGGATTGCGCGCGAAGGCGGACCCCAAGGCTCTATTGCGCGAAAGAAAGGAGGTTACCTGAAGATCGGCATTGCGCGCGGAAGGGGTTGGATTGCGCGAACGAGCGACGCTTCCGATTCTCGCAACCTTCAAAACGTCGGGGGTCGCCTTATATTTATAGGTAACCCCGGGCGCGGAATCCGGGCTCGGGAGCGCAATTCGCTTCGTGGGCGCGGAATCAGGACCCGGCGCGCAAAGGAACCGCGCAGGCCACGGCGCATTGCGCGCATCCCGGGAGGATTGCGCGCCACGACTCAACTTTGCGCGCGGACCTCTGAAATTTCGCGCAAGTCCTCCGGGCCCTCCGGAACGTGCCTCTGACTCCAAATATCACTTCGCTTTCCGCATCCGGAGCTTTGTTTGGGAACAACGGACTTTTCCGGCGTCTACAAAAGCCCCCCCTCGGAATCTGATCGGCGAGAGGTCACAACGATCGGGTTCCGAGGGAGACGCCGGAATGCCGAAATCTTGGGCTGCGCGGGACTTAGGCGCGCAAAAAGGGGCGCCGGGCGCGAAATTCGCCGCTGCGGTCGCGCAAAGCGCTTTCCGCGCAGCGCGGACCCCGGCCTCGCCTAAAAATAGGGGCCCTGGGTCCCGCGTTCTGTACTCCGGCCTTCCGCGCGATAAGCTCCAACGCTCTCGTGCGCGAAATTGCCTTTTCCGGCGCGAAATTCGCCCGATCGGCGCGCAAAACCATCCGGAATTCGCCTGTCTTTGCGCGAAAACCCAGAACTTTGCGCGACATTCTTCCCAATTGCGCGCCGTCCACTTGGATTGCGCGCCAACCTTCAAACTTCTCTACCAGCCTCGTCCGATCCCGCACGCTTCATCCCTTAACCCGCACGACTCCCGAAACTTCTGAGATGGCCGCGCACAGAGGAAATGAGGGGGATGCCGCCACTCGCAGGGCTGAGATGGCGACGAACGAGGAGGTTTACGGAGCCAAGGAGATTGTTTCCAACAATCAATCCTTGTTCGACTTACTAACGCCGGCCCAGAAGACATATCCACTGTCGGACAACCTGCCGCTCTGGAACTTCGGCATCCTAGATGAGGTTCCGGTGCCAGGGTTCGAGATTGATGCGCCGCGGACCTGGGTGACCCGGGAGGATGAGCTTCTCCTCTATAACATCACCAACAATGGGCATCTTGCCAGGGAGACCAGACACTTGGATGTCTATGTCCTGAACCCGAGGACGCGAACCATTGATGGGGGTGAGCCTACTGCGAAGAATTCTCCAGCCCTCTACTCGAGCATATATCGCCAGAGCGTCACGGATGACACCAAGGGCTGGCTGAAGGACTGGGACTTGCGGTCTGGGGGCAACTTCACCAGTGAGTGGGCCTGGGCGTTCTGGGTACGCCACACTTGCGATCACTTCGCAGAGGATCTGCGGTACATCGGCCTGTTCGAGGCGGTGTGGACGTCGCAGTTCCACTTCTACCAGCAGTCCGAGCTCGGGCCGGAGCTGTTCACCCGATGGTCTCCGGATACCAACACCTTCCATCTTCACCATGGGGAGGTCGGCATCGGTCTCTGGGACATCCACTGCATCGGAGGTATCCCGCTGGAGGGCTACCAATACGATGAGTTCCTGCCACCGAAGAACACCTGGGAGGACAGGTCACAGACTCCCATCCTGACCTGGCATCTGCTTGACCTGGCTACGCAGCGGCTCGGGATCAAAGACTTCCAGAAGGACATAGCCTACAAGGAGTGGTTCGGCCAGTTCTTGGAGCATGACCCGGCGGTCAAGATGCCATGCAGGGGGAAGCGGTGCCCGACCGCAGCTCAGAGGAGCCGGAACGGGTCGTACTGGCGGGTCCTGGAGACGGGTGACTACCGCTCATGGGGGTACCGCGTCATCGAGGCCCGGGACCCAAATGTCCGGTACGCGGCGTTCCTGGCCGCCTTTCTGAGTGGGTGGCTCCTGCTAGTGCGGGACGCGAGAATGGGCATTCGCCCGGCGACACTGGCGGTGGCGGGCGCTATGGCCGCCAACAAGAGATACAACCTCGGGGTCCCAGTGCTGGCGAGGCTGTATGCCATCCTGGGACGCATCTCACGAGGGGGGTCGCCACAAAGGATCTGTGGGCCCTTTCAGTTCTTCCACGGCTGGGTGGCTGCTCACCTCGGTGGGTACACGTTTCCGAACGCCATCATTCCTCCGGGCAACGGCCTGCGACCCTCCCTGCTAAACATCGCGGGGGTCTCTCCGATGACCCTAAGTGAGGAGGGCGTGCGGATCCGGATTGGCAATCATGCCAACTTCAACTTCAGTCTGTTCCCCACTCCCGTCGTCCAGATGATCGACAATGGGCAGGGTCCGCTGGAGCAACATGAATACTTCCTGAACATGCGGGGCGGGGTGCTCGTGGCTCGGATCGACGGGAAGGTGATCTGCGAGCCTTACGTGCCGACCCGTTTCGCCAGGCAGTTCGGGTGCCTTCAACGGATGCCGAAGAGGGTATTCACTGCTGTCCGGGAGGAGACGAACCCTGGCGTCCTTTGCCAGATGTGGCTGATGTTTGCCGCTTTCGGCTCTGGCGACGTCATCACTCTCCCTTCTACCGGAGTTGACGCAGGCTTGGCAACCGAGTACGCCGAACACTGGGCCATCGCGTACACCGAGGGGATCTTGCGGAAGCTAGTTCGGCGGCTCGAGGTTACCCGTGCGGAGACCGGGCGTCAAGGAAGGAGGCGAGGCGCCGCCACACGGGGGAGAATGGAGGCGCGCCAAACAGCGGAGCCGGCGCGGGCAGGGACTTCGGCGGCGGGCACATCGCGAGCTGCCGCTACGACCTCGGCGCCCAGAGAGGGGGCACGCGTGGTGGTCGAAGAGCGTCCCGGGAAGCAGGTGAGACGTCTGCTCGAACCCTCCCACGATGCAGTCTTCCCGGCGCTGTGGTCGGCCTGGATGACTCTGCGGCAGTCACTGGGGACCGACGCCATCTGGCGAAAGATACTCAGAGAAGGAATCTATCTGCCAGAGGTCGGGCGCCTCCAGATTGCCGACAGAGTGGACTTCAACCGGCAGTATGCGTATCTGACGGCCATGGACGAGTACGCGCGCCAACGTGGTCAGCGCGCGGAGCCATCCCTTCTGGTGAAGGTGATGCTCGGTCTCGAGCCCGCTCCGGAACAGATGCCGCCGGAAGAAGATGACAGTAGCAGCGGCTCCGAAGAAGAGGAGGAGATGGGGGAGGATGAAGGCTCCGAGGGAAGATCCCATCAGGGGAGCCCACGGGAGAGCGGCGAGGTGGCCGGCTCTGACAACGTTGATGTCACTGAGCTCCTCGAGGTCCGCTTCTATCCCTACTCAATCTGCTTCATCCATTCTCTTATGCAGCTTCTAACCCATTTCTCCATCTTTCTCAGGAGCGCACGGATGTCGGTCAGGCGTCCTCAGCGGGAGTAGGAGGGGCGCCAGCAGGACAAGGCGGGGGCCAGGCACCCATTATTGATTTGACAAGCGCGGAAGGGCCCCCTGCTGCAACTGTTCCTGCGGCAGCCGGGATAGCGGAAGATGACGCTCTGACCTCCCGTAAGTCTCCTTACTTTACTGCTGGTGCCTGCCGTTGACGATCCGTGACTAACCATGGCATGCCCTGCGCAGTGATCTCAACACTGGAGGCTCATCGGGTTGCCGAACCCGTGCCATCCACGAGTGGACCAGTGGTGGACATGCCGCCCGCTCCGGAACAGACTTCCCAAACCGAGCCGGCCCCACCAACTGCTGATCAAGGGGCTCCGGACGTCGGCGGTGCTGACATCGGAGAGAGGTTGGGGGCTGACGAGGGTGTCAGCGCCGCTGGGGAGAGAGAAGAAGGTCGCCCGGATGTTGGGGAACCTATCCCTCGTGAGGACCTCCCAGGGGCGGACCCTGCAGCAGACCTGCTGGCTGCCTTCCCTGCCTACCGGCCTGCCGATCCCGAGGAGATGGACGACTCAGACACGGAGGCGGTCGAGGAGAGCCGGATAACGCGCCGTAGGGGGTGGAAGTGCATCCAGCGCTTCCTCAAGCAAGACCCGTCGGAGTGGCTGGGGCGCATGGGATCACTTCAAACCTGGCTGCGCTTTCTGTGTGCCGGGGGAGCTGATGCTCAACGCCTCCATCTAACGGTCCGTGATTTCATGGCCGAAAAGATGCGCGAGAGCTGCCGGCGTGCCGACGTCACACAAAGTCGGGACATGTCGGAGAGCACGCGGGCGCTCCTCGCGGCGGAGCAGGAAGTCCGGCGCCTCGAAGGGCAGGCGGCAGAGAAGGAGGCCCTCGTCGCAACGTGTACCGAGCTTGTGGAGCAACTAGCAGCCCAGCTGGTTGACGCCCAGGTACAGCTGACGGAGGCGGGCCAACAGATGGTCACAATTCAGGTCGAGCGGGAGCGTGCACAGGCCAGAATCGACGAACTGCGCGCTGCGACCGCCGACGAAGAGAGGGCACGAAGAGAGCGAGAAGCACCTCTGGAGGCCACCAGCCAAAGGGTAGCGGCATTAGAAAGACTCATTCAGCACGCTAATCCCTAAGGGCTTTGTTTTTCCATTCCCAAAACATTTGCTTCCGCTACTTTGATCCATCTGTATGAATCAATATGTTTATCTGCATCTTTTGGTTTAACACGCTCAACCACAATTCGTTGTCTTGCGGGAGTGTTAACCAAGCATCAGGCATCCATAATTGGGCCTGGATTTCTGGAGAAAAGAGGGAGGTCATTCCTAGGAAAGGAGACCTCAGACCTAATCAATGTATCATCCCCCCAACTTGTTCCAACACACGAGCGGGACAATGCTAGGGGCGTTGAGATTTTATCCGAACATAGGGAAATGAGACAGGGTGAATCACGTGTCCCGAATCCAGACATCCACAACGGTCGGCCTTCCAGGAAATGCCTAAGACGGTAGGCGGACAGTGGATCGACCATAACAACTGCAATAGATGGACCGAAAAAGGCCATCATTCATATTGCAGGAGGCGGACCACATGTCATCATGAATACCGCTTTGGGGTTCCTTCAGACACAAGGGTGGAAATCCTGATCAACAGGGCATGCGAAGCGTGGGGCGAAGTGACGGTTTGTTCGGACAGAATCCAACGCTCTCAAAATTGCGCCACCGTGGGGAAAGCGTATTAGGCGGATGCACTAATCTGGCCGTGAGTCACCCCAATTCTCAGACAGCACCTCTTTGACGAGGAAACCGTCGCTTCCCACCATTGCAATGGGGCATCCCGAGCTGAATCGGGGAGAATATCACAACTGCACCACTCTACCAGAAGCCAGGCCAGACGGCCGGCGACGAGGAGGGGCGGGACTTAACGATCCCTGAGGCTGGACCCGAGTTGGAATGCCCGGGCGTTCCTACGTACTCCATCAGGCTAGAGATCAAGCCACACGTAGTTCTGAGAGTGCAGTTTAACGTCATGCAGGACGTAGAATCCCGTTTAGGGGAGATCTTAGTTTAAGGTCGTAGAGCTCGGACCATAAGGGTAGATCTTAGTTTAAGGTCTTAGAGCTCGGACCATAAGGGCTAGATCTTAGTTTAAGGTCTTAGAGCTCGGACCATAAGGGGAGATCTTAGTTTAAGGTCTTTAGAGCTCGGACCATAAGGAGAGATCTTAGTTTAAGGTCTTTAGAGCTCGGACCATAAGGAGAGATCTTAGTTTAAGGTCTTAGAGCTCGGACCATAAGGAGAGATCTTAGTTTAAGGTCTTAGAGCTCGGACCATAAGGAGAGATCTTCGTTTAAGGTCTTTAGAGCTCGGACCATAAGGAGAGATCTTAGTTTAAGGTCTTAGAGCTCGGACCATAAGGACCTCAAAGCACGCCACATCATGGTCATATCCCCTGGACATGCGAAGATGCACTGAGGGATAGTGTCAAGAGTGTCGAGGTTTCGCCTGGCCAGAATGGGAGGTGGAAAATGTGAATCATGCGGCCATTCACTCAAGGACTGGAGGCAGCGGAGTAACGATATGGGAGTACTGCCGACCGTGGCGGAATGGCAGCATCAATATCGCACTAACCATTGGTGGAATGAGGCAGCAAACGAGCATCGACCGCTCAATCGCAGGATTCATATCGATTTGCTGCCCGAGGCCATTGGGGGTACCGGCCCGAGTCGGTGGGAGAGCACTGATGCATTGTGTCTGAACCGTTCACGGGGGCTCCACCCAGGGCGTAGACGATGGGTCCGAATGAAATGGGGCACGAAGCCTGAAAAGTGAAGGAAACCTGACCAAGAGGATCCTGACCCTCCTGGAAATAGACCAGAGTACTCTTAACACCGGTGGACCACTGCAAGGGGTCGGGAAACACGCCTTGAGGGTGACCTGAAGGCGGCGGATTCCCCAGAGAAGGGGGAATCTCTAAGAGGTGGGGGGCTGGACCCGAAGTTTCAAACATCCGGGCGTTCCTACGTATCCCATAAGGATGGGAATCAAGCCGCACGTAGTTCTTGAAGCACGGCGCAACACAATCGGGCACCAGCGCGGGGAAGAGTGCGGGTCTGACCCTCGCACACAGAAGGAGCGGCATTTGATATTTCTTGTTTGTCCTTAGAGATGAATGGTTTTTCGTGCGGCGACATGCCTGTGATTGAGAAATCTCTGGCGTCGCCACAATGATCAATCCATGGAAGGCATTGATGAATGGCGTGGTTATTAACCAGCGCCCAACATGAGTGTCCCCCGAGGAGAACATCACGATGCAGTGCCGTTTCTCGTCGGGCGGCCAAGACGATCACAGTTTACGGTCGTGTGGTAGGACCAGACAACACAGTTTAAGGTCGTGTGGTTCGGACCAGACAACACAGTTTAAGGTCGTGTGGTTCAGACCATGGAGGAATCCGCTTACCGCGGTACGGCGGACACGGCGGAGGTGGGATCATACCCAGCCCTGCGGTCACGCACGATTCCAGGAAAAGAGTCTTGGGATAGGGGTCTGCGTATGTCCATCACCCGAAGGGCAGAGATGCTAGCCTCCAGATATACTGGGCCCAGAACGCGATTGTTCGGGCGACTCCTTCCTCCTTATGGGGACGAGGGTCCAGCTACGCACGGCCCTTAGGGAGGATATCCGCATATATCCTTGGTGCTCAGATCATGGGAGCCTCGAACGACATCATTACCCTGGTTGGTCTGCCTAACATGTAGAGGTGTACTGGAGGTCAGTATGAAGAGAGTGTCGAGATTCCACTACAACGCATAAAGGCGGAGTGTGATGAGGACTGCGCAACCAATGTTCAGAGCCTGAAAGAGCCGACATGGCGATCAAGGATGTTGTTGACGCATTCGCAACACAACATCCGATCGCGTCAGCCTAAGACGGGGCAAGCAAACGAGCATCAACCGCTCAATCGCAGGATTCATATCGATTTGCGGCCCAAGACCCGCCGGTAAATCGACCCGGAGCGGTAGGAGAGCACTGAGGCATCGTACCCAAACCACTAATGAGGATCCCTTTGGGTGAAGGCTCGAACAAGAGGAAGCGCGAGGCCTGAAAAGCAACACAGGACTTGTCGGGGTTGGATCTGACACTACGAGTCATAGACCGAAGTACCCAAAACATGTTAACAGATCACCGGAAAGGGTCGGAGGACTCACCCTGAGAGCAACCAAAAGAGGGCAGATCCCCGTGATCAACCAAGGGACGGGGCTGCACCTGAAACATAAGCGTTCAGGCGGTCCTACGTATCCCATAAGGATGGGAATCAAGCCATACGTAGTTCTGGAGAGGCAGTTTAACGTCATGCAAGACGATGAGGGTTGTGAGGTAGTCCCACACACGGGGGAGGCGTACAGCGCGGCCAGTAGACCGACGTGAATGAGGACATAATCCCCCGCTCACACGATACGCCTCGCACAAAAAGGAGGGGAACTTGGGCCAGAGGCCCAACGCGGGATAGAGATTCCCGGGAGATGGGGCTGGGCCTGAAACATGAATGTTCAGGCGGTCCTACGTATCCCATAAGGATGGGAATCAAGCCGCACGTAGTTCTTGAGAGAGGCAGTTTAACGTCATGCAGGACGATGAGGGAAAATGAAGGGGGGAGCAGAAGGCATCCCCAAACGTGGGGGGCGTACAGCGTGGCGAGAAAACCGACGTGAATGAGGACAGAATCCCCCGCGCACACACCATATGCCACATACCCAGAGGCAACTGGACCAAGGGCCCAGGATGGGATGGAAATTCCCGAAGGATGGGGCTGGGCCTGAAACATGAATGTTCAGGCGGTCCTACGTATCCCATAAGAATGGGAATCAAGCCATACGTAGTTCTTGAGGGGCAGTTTTACGTCATGCAGGACGAATGCTGAACAGTTTAACGTCTTGTAGCTCGGACGTAGTGCAGTTTAGCGTCATGCAGGACGAAGCACTTGGCAGTTTAACGTCTTGCAGCGCGGACGAATGCTGAACAGTTTAACGTCTTGTAGCCTGGACGAGGTACAGTTTAACGTCATGTTGGACGAATGCTGAACAGTTTAACGTCTTGTAGCTTGGACAAATGCAGTTTAACGTCGTGCAGGACGTGGTGCAGTTTAACGTCATGTAGGACGAAGTGCAGTTTAGCGTCATGCGGGACGAAGTGCAGTTTAGAGTCATGCGGGACGAAGTGCAGTTTAGCGTCATGCGGGACGAAGTGCAGTTTAGCGTCATGCGGGACGAAGTGCAGTTTAGCGTCATGCGGGACGAAGTGCAGTTTAGCGTCATGCGGGACGAAGTGCAGTTTAGCGTCATGCGGGACGAAGTGCAGTTTATCGTCATGCGGGAAGAATGAACACTCAGGCAATGTATTGCTTGAGGAACCTAGCGTTGGTGGGAGGAGTGACACGCTCACCATCCATAGTCGCTAGGGAGTACGCGCCATTGGGATAGACCTTGTGGACAACAAACGGTCCCTCCCACTTGGGCTCCAACTTGGGCGGCTTCCTGCCGGGGATCATCGGCGCTCTTAGGGCTAGCACTAGATCACCCTGCAGGAAGGAGCGGAGGCGAACCTTCTTATTGAAAGCTCGAGCCATTCTGCTTTGATGCCTCTCCAAGTTGTGCAAAGCGCGAAGTCTATTCTCATCCAGTGCTTCCAACTCGACTAGACGGGCTTCAGCAACTCTGTCCGGCGCTTGCTGGTCGTAGACCGCAGTGCGCAAGGACGGCAACTGGATCTCGATGGGCAGGATGGCCTCAGCTCCATACACCAGGGAATAAGGGGTCATCTGGGTGGAATTGCGAGTCGTCGTCCGATAAGCCCAGAGGGCGTTGGGGAGCTTGTCCGGCCAACTCTTCTTGTTCTGACCAACCATCTTTTGCAGAATGTTAGAGAGGGTTTTGTTAAACGCCTCGATCTGTCCATTCGCCTGCGCATGATAGCGAGATGTATGGTTCGAGCGGATGTTATACTTGGCGTACAACTTCTTCAACTCGGCTGCTCGGAAATTGGTTCCGTTATCCGTGAGGATAGCGTGAGGCACTCCAAATCGATAGATGATGTTGGAGGTCACGAATTCAGCGATCGAACAGGATTTGACCTCTCTGAGCGGAATCGCCTCTGCCCATTTGGAGAAGAAGTCCGTAGCGGTCAGAATGAACCGGCACTGGCGAGCTGTCGCCGGTGGGTAAGGTCCCACAACGTCTAGACCCCAGACTGCAAAGGGCCAGGAATACCTAGTGGTATGGAGAGGCTCCGGCGGCCGATGCACAAAGTTCGCATGAACCTGGCACGCATGGCACCTCCTGGCATACTCGATGCAGTCATGGATCATGGAGGGCCAGAAGTATCCTAACCTCCGAATCTGGTGGGACAGCTTCGGCCCAGTCTGGTGGGCGCCGCATGAACCAGTATGAACCTCTTGCATGACTCGTGGGATCTCAACTCCCTGAAGGCAACGGAGGAGAACACCATCAAATCCGCGTTTGTAGAGGATCTGCTCCAGGCCGGGACTGCTCTGGAAGACGAACTGCGATGCACGGCGTCGAACTCGCTCGCGCTCGGCCCGGTCCGATGGAAGAATGCCATGTTGGAGGTACTCAACCAAAGGCGTCCTCCAATCAGGGGCTGATCCGACTGTCATATCTGGGGTACTTGGGTTTCCGGGCATAGGGGCAACCGTGGTGAGATTACTTACCAACGGGCCGCGATCTTCCTCCGGGATAACGGGAGTGATGAGCCTGCGGCACGTCACGCGGACGATCAGGTTGTCCTGTTCAGGCTCCGCAAGTGACGCGGCAAGGCTGGCCAAGGCATCTGCTCGACCGTTCTGCGACCGGGGAATATGGACAATTTCTGGCCGAGAAGGGAACCGGGCCATCAGAAGGAGGGTGCACTCCAACAATGGCACAAGTTCCGGCTTCCTGACAACGTAGTCGCCATTGATCTGCTTAACGACCAGCTCGGAGTCCCCTTTCACGCACAGACGGGGCACGTCGATCTCGAGAGCCAACTCGAGGCCGGTGATGAGGGCATGGTATTCCGCCTCATTGTTGGTACAACCCTCTGACAACAGGAACGAGTATGGCAGCACGGCTCGCTCCGGGGTAATGAAGACGATGCCCAAGCCCACTCTGTTGAGCTTAGGATTATCGAGTCTTCTACCGGTGGGGCTCCGGGAGGCACCGTCAAAGTGCATCTGCCAGCATGGATCGGCTCGATCAACCAAGAGAATGGCCTCATCAGGAAAGCCTAGATCCAGCGGCTGATCCGCGGAGGTCGGGTGAGCTGCCAGAAAGTCTGCCAATGCTTGCCCTTTAATGGCCTTCTGAGACACATACCTGATGTCGAACTGCTGGAGAATCACAGCCCACCGCGCTAGACGGCCAGTCAACATAGGCCGGCTCAGGATATATTTCAACGGGTCTACCCGAGAAACCAACTGTACCTCATGGTGCTGCAAGTAGTGCCGTAATTTCTGTACGGCAAATACGAGCGCCAGGCAGCTCTTCTCGATGGGGGAATACCTAACTTCCGCATCGAGGAGCATGCGACTGAGGTAATAGAGGCTATTCTCCGTTCCCTCGTTGTTCTTCTGGGCGAGAAGGGCACCCAGGGACCGTTCTAGGGCGGTCACATAAAGGACCAGCGGCTTTCCGGATACGGGTGGCATCAGGACCGGAGGTTGAAGCAGGTACTGCTTGATTTCCTCGAAAGCGGTCTGACACTCTTTATCCCATACATAGGTGGCACCTTTCTTCATGAGCCGAGAAAAGGGCTTACACTTGCCGGCCAGATTCGCGATGAATCGGCGTATATAGGCTAAGTGGCCTTGGAACCCTTGTAGTTCCCGGATGTTACCTGGGGGAGGAATCTGGCTAATCGCCCTGATTTTCTCTGGGTCGATCTCAATACCCTGGTATTTTACCACAAATCAAAGGAACTTTCCGGAGGTGACCCCAAAGGCACACTTCAACGGGTTCATCTTCAGGCAGCGAGACCGGAGGAAGCTGAACACTTTCTCAAGATCTTTGAGATGGTCCTGACGCTGGCGCGATTTGACAACCAAGTTGTCGACGTAGCATTCCACCAGTGTGCCGAGGATTGGCTTGAATATGCGGTGCATCACCCGTTGATAGGTGGCACCTGCATTCTTCAGGCCGAAGGGCATGACCCGGTAGCAAAAGGTACCTTGGGGGGCCCTGAAGGCAGTGAACTCCTCATCCTCAGGGGCCATCCGAATTTGGTTGTATCCGGAGTATCCATCCATGAAGGAGAGGGCTTGGAACCCTGCCGTGGCATCAATCAACAGCTCTGTCACTGGAAGGGGAAAATCATCCTTCGGACAGTGGCGGTTGAGATCGCGGAAGTCGATGCAGACTCTGATTTGCCCGTTCTTCTTCCTGACCGGCACAATGTTGGCCAACCATTTGGGGTACTGAACTTCCCTCACGAAGTTGGCTTTGATAAGCTTGTCAACTTCGGCCTCAACCATGGCACCGTGGGACGGGTGCATCTTCCTGGGAGGCTGCTTGAACCCGCGATGGTTCGCCGGGAGACCAAGGCGGTGGACGGCTACCTGAGGATCTAGCCCCGGCATCTCGTCATAGCCCCAAGCGAACACATCACGGTGATGCCTGAGAAAGTCCACGTACTGCTGCCGCTCCTCAGAGGGCGTGGCGGCACTAACCAATGTGGGTCTCGGATCGGTCTCGGTTCCAAGGTTCACCTGTATTAACTCATCGACCGTGGCGGGGACGCCCTCCTCAAAGGCTGGGGGTGCGTCTTCCATATCCTCTCCACTCGGGGAGGGATCGTCCACGGGAGAGACTGCGTTGGAAACTGCATTGGGGCTACCAGATCCTGCTGGGCCACTGGTGCTGGCGCGGGCGGTCGCGGTCATCTCATTAGGAGACTCGCGGGCCGTCGAGACCATGGCCACGTCCAACCGTTGAATCGGGAGGACGTAAGCATCATCCAGACTTGCCCAAGGATCACTTGCAACAGCGATAGGCTCAACCTCACCTGCCAGGATCTGCTTATCCTTGCTCTTGTAATAGTCCGCGTCCAGATAGCGGGCTTCACACGAGGCAAAAGGAGAGGCATCTCCTTGAAGCACGCCTACTCGACCATTAAGGGAGTATTTGAGGCATTGGTGGTATGACGAGGGAACCGCCGCGTGAAGATGGAGCCATGGCCTGCCCATCAATGCGTTGTACGCAGTGTCCTGAGAGACTACCATGAATTCGGTGTTGGCAACCAAGTCACCGAACTGGGTCTTCAAACGTATCTTGCCGACCGGGGTTTGCTCGGTGCGATCGTACCCCTGGATCCTGAGGTCGGAGGGAATCAAGTCATCCTCAGACAACCCCAATCGCCGGAGCGTCCGAGTTGGAATCAGGTTAATCCCGGACCCCGTGTCGACAAGACAGCGCCGGACTTCAAGGCCATTGAACTGGCCAGTGACATACAGCGGACGAATGTGTCCCTGTATAGGAGGGTCTTCATCCTTACCAGAGAACGAGATAACTGCCTGACATTCTGCGTCCTCGATCGTTTCGGCGTGAAAGGCCTCTGCAGCCGCAACCTCTGTATCAAACTGGAGGGGGCTTTTCAGGGCTTCAGCGAGTGCCTCACGCATCTCAGATGACATGCGCAGAGCCTCAAGGATGGAGAGCCTTGCTGGGATGTCGGCCATGTGCTTCAGGACATCATACTTTTTGGCCAAGCGCGAGCCCCTGGTTGCAGGAGGTTTCTCTGCGGTTGGTGGCATGACGGGCCTTGCCGGTTGGATCGGCGGCCGACTGGTACTTGGCGCATCTCGCTGTTCACTGGTCGCAGTCCGGGAAATGGTCACCGTACTGGAGTCAGGAGGCCGGGATGGACTCGTGGCAGGGCGGAGCTGGTCGCGACGCGGCTGAGGCGGTTCTGCCTGGTCCCGCACCACAAACAGCGGCGGAGGCGAATCCGTCATCCCCTAATGGGGTGGCGGCGCACGTTGTGCTCGGTTTTGAGCCTGCTGCCTAGTCTCAGTGGCGTGCACGGCCTGGCTGGAGGCACCAGCGGATGTGCCCCGGCGACTCCTGCTGCTGCGGTTCTTCCGACGGTGGCGACGACAGGGGACACTAAGGAGGTCCACCTGGTGTTCTTCAACGTCGGGAACCGAAAAGGGATTTACCAGCTCGACGGTGTTAACCGAAGCGTACCCAAGAAAAACGTGGGGGGAACCCAGGCCATCGACGTCGTGAGACGGAGTGCCCGATTTCCCTTCCCCAGCCCCTGGCGGGCAAGACTGAATGCTTGGACGGGCAACATGCCGGTCTTCCAACACCTCTGAAAGCCATCGGTCTTTGTATCGAGGAGAAGAGATTCACGTCGGGTTCACCATTTTTCTGTTTCGGTGCGGATGTGCGTCGGGTTACGCTGTTCCGCCAGGACGTGTTCGCGCGTGCACCCGTCAACCCGAGGGGATGGGCGCGCGGCTTGTGGTCCCGCAGTCCCGCTTTCCAAGGGCGGGCGGCATTCGTCCCTTATTCAGGGGCGTCTGCTCCTTGATCGAAACCGGGATGATGGGATGTCGGCTCCTCCTTCCTTGGACGTCTCCTCGGAACTCGTCGCCTAATCCGGGTCTCCCTCATAGACTTAAGAATGTTCGTGAATCTCGTTCCCGGCGCCATATCTTCATGGACACCGGTTAATTACGCTGCTTCCGCCCGGACGCTCCAAGGAGTCTGGGCGGGGCAGCAACCTGCGGTGAGAAGGCCGGGTGGCTCTGGGTGCTGGGGGCGTGTCGTAACACTGCGGCTCTGCACGTCTGTCTTCCGTCCCTAATAGGGCTTCTCGAAGGCATGATGGCCTTAGGCATCCCGCACGGGGTGAGGGGAACTGTGTCACCTGAGGTTTTCCTCAGCTTCCCATGTTTAACACGGGGTATGCCGCGAGTTTAACGTCCAGCGGGGACGGCATCGGACTGATCAACACAAAAAGTGGATCAGATGACAGAACCCCTTGCGGGGAACCTCCGACGCTGGGGCCAGCGCATGGGCGGCTTCCCAAGTGATATGGAGTGGAGTGAAGTGGCATGACCCCACCGGGATGTGGCGGCCCGGGTAAGGATCAGGATGGATGATAGAGTGAAGAGCTTGGACCCCGTAGGGGCTTCCTACGTACCGCACGTTAGCACGGATCAAAGTCAACGTAGTTCGGGTATACAGTTTAACGTCATGCTGGACGTCGGCAAGCCGACTCACGAAGAGGTCTAGGCCGCCGGGCGGAGGATTGAACCGAACCACCTCGCACAGAGGGGGATGGAACGGCCGGGTGGATCACAGTTTCACGTCATGCTGGACGATAAAAGGAGAAATGGAAAAAGGGGCTGTGGGGAGGCACAGTGGAGATACACACGGGCAGTCTCCCACAGGGGCGGATTCATAGGTGAATCGACGCAAGCGTGAACCCTGGAGGGGTCCACTGATGGACGAACCGACGTAAATACGGCCGGGACGACCAGGTGGTGGGCTTGGACCTCAAGAAGGCTTCCTACGTACCCTGTATAGAAGACAGGGATCAAAGTCCACGTAGTTCATTCTGTCAGGACTTACGCACTTGAGGCAGCCCGGATGCGGCGAAACTCAGTTGGAAGGGACTTGGACCGAAAGCAGAAGACACCTCGATCCCAGTCACACCCTCTACTGGCTTCGGCAGTGGGGGAGCGCAATGGAGATACACATGTGCAGCCCCCCACAAGAAACTAGGGGTTTGTAATACCTTGCCCCCGTAGGGAAAAGCCACTCCCATTAAATCGTCCCAAAAGCGGGACAATCCCGACATCCCTGCAGAGACGAGCGGGTGGGGGCCACATCCAAACCGGGGGGGACCCTGCGTGCGGAGCACGGGATCAGGTTGCGGACGGTTTAACGTCTTGCCGGATGAAGTACAGTTTAACGTCGTGTGTTGAGGACGAAGCGGACGGTTTAACGTCTTGCCGGACGAAGCACAGTTTAACGTCATGTGTTGAGGACGAAACACTTGGCAGTTTAACGTCTTGCAGCGCGGACGATGGGGGCTAGGCAGTTTAGCGTCGTGCAGCTTGGACGAATGTGCAGTTTAACGTCATACTGGACGTATGGGCATTTTAACGTCATGCTGGACGAATGCGCAGTTTAACGTCATGCGGGACGTATATGCAGTTTAACGTCATGCTGGACATATGTCCGTGTCACTTCGTGCAAGCCTGGAGGGCCGCACGGAAAGACAACGCACGGTGCGGGCACCCCGGATGAAGATCATCGGGCGCCACGCAGGCGGGTACCCTCAGGGGGTCAAGGGAGGCGACCCTGGCGGATTGCGCGCAAAAGAGGAGCTTTGCGCGCAAAACCGCGGGTCGGCGCGCAAAATGGCGGGCTGGCACGCAATTGGGCCAGCGCTTCGTGCGCGGATGATTGGGATTGCGCGCACCGGGCTTCGGGTAGCGCGCGGGGGCAACGGCTCATTCTCTAACGAACGGCCACTTTGAAAATGGGGGGTGCGCGCAATCGGGTCGGATTGCGCGCACCCGGGGGCAATTGCGCGCAAGAGGCTTCTTTTGCACGCAAAGGCCTTCCGGTTGAAATTTATTCAAAGGAAAGGAGCCAAGGGGATTGCGCGCGAAGGCGGACCCCAAGGATCTATTGCGCGAAAGAAAGGAGGTTACCTGAAGATCGGCATTGCGCGCGGAAGGGGTTGGATTGCGCGAACGAGCGACGCTTCCGATTCTGGCAACCTTCAAAACATCGGGGGTCGCCTTATATTTATAGGCAACCCCGGGCGCGGAATCCGGGCTCGGGCGCACAATTCGCTTCGCGGGCGCGGAATCAGGACCCGGCGCGCAAAGGAACCGCGCAGGCCACGGCGCATTGCGCGCATCCCGGGAGGATTGTGCGCCACGACTCAACTTTGCGCGCGGACCTCTGAATTTTCGCGCAAGTCCTCCGGGCCCTCCGGAACGTGCCTCTGACTCCAAATATCACTTCGCTTTCCGCATCCGGAGCTTCGTTTGGGAACAACGGACTTTTCCGGCATCTACAGTATCATAATAAATCATCTTCAAATAAACTTAAAATCCATCAAATGATGTTGATATAGATTAAATCAAAACTATTTGAGAGGAATATCTCTTTTTTTTAAATCATTTAAAAGTCCCACATTTATTAAGGAAGTAATTTAAAAGATATTTTTTAATCAAAGTGTCCCATACCACTTCAAAACATTTGAAAAGAAATATCATTTCAAATCATTCATGTCTATATAAATAAATCCTCAAAATCATTTTGAAAGCATGGACATTAATAAAAAATATTTATAAAGATAAATCTTTAAAACATTTAATATTTTGATTTTAATAAAGAGTACCTTTCAGAAATTCTTAAAATATTCATTTTGAAATCATTTAAAAGTCACATAATTATAAAATAAAACATTTACTTTGAAAATATCCCTATAAGCTTCTAAGGGAAGCTTTGAAAATTTTATAGTGGCAGAAAATAGCCACACCCGCCGTATAAGTTAAAAAAAACATTCTTACCTTAGTTCTGTTGAAAAGGTTAAATAAGACCTTGTTTGGAAAACGACGGAAAGATTCCTTTATAAAATTCTTATAACAAGTAAAACAAGGGTATAAATGACTATAACCCATATTATTAAAAATAGTAATAATGTTTTGAAATACACATTCAAGAAACATGGATGTAGATGATAAAGAGGTCCCAGTAGATAATTACGTATAAACAGTCTCGGATAATGAAGAGATTGTGAAATAACCCTTACCTTGTACTTTTACTTGGTTAGGGGTAGGTTCACCTCATGTATAATGGTGAACTAATTGTTATTAAATTATACAATAATTATATACATTATTATGTTATCAAATATGATCTTTTAACATTGCTTTGTTAATAATATCTTAGTATTATCATCGTTTCGGGTGTTAACTTACTCATTTTCTTTTATATGTTTTGTTACGTAAGCCATGTTTTTCATGGATAGGTTGTATCTTATTCATATCCAGAATGATATAAAGTCCTTAAATATTATTTTTAAATCATCAAATAAAAATTATTCTTGAATGGATACGATGGAGAATGAATCTCATCGCGTTCGTAGAGACGGTAGTCCGTACGTACGCACGAGCAACAATATCATTCTTTTGATATTAAAATAATATTTAATTGGATGGTATATATTATATAAAGAATAATTATCATTTTATATTTATTATTTACATGAATTAAACATCATTATTATACCCATCCAAATAATAATATGTTGAGTAACAATTACGACACGACGTGGAGGCGATAAGCCGTATGTACGCACGTATGGTGACATGTCATTTAAAGGATGGATAGAATACTGAATATGGTTGAACCAAATTTAGAATAATATTAAAGTATATAGTAGATACTGTATTCATTATTTTAGAATGATAATAACAAAGAAAGAAGAAGTTGAAGAAAAAATGAATTTGAAAAAGGGTGGTGAAAACATTACCTCGTTTCGGGTTCTTCTTTTCGATTTGATCAAAAGGGCTCCCTAGGTTGACTTTATGATCAGAATAAAGCCTCTAGGATGTAGTGAGGGAAGTTCAGAAAGTAGTTGGGCAGGTTTTTGCCGAACCAAAGGATTTGAAGGTGATAATTAATGAGAAGGGGGAGTTCCCTTTTATAAGAGGGGTGAGGGGCACCTTTCGAAAAGCTAGAAATATTATTTTATAATAAATTCATATTCGGTTTATAATGGCTCCAAACTAGATTATTTAAAGGTTAAGGTGGGGATGGGTCGAAAACCCACTCAACCAATAGGATTTATACAGGTTGGGGTTATTATATTAACCTTATCTTTAAGTATTAACTCTTAGTTAATTAGTTTCACTTTTACAATGTCTCTTTGTATTTTTATATTATATGATTAATAAACATACTATATACATCCATGTGACCCTCAAGTGGTCCGTTAATGATACACCTATAATTATATAAGTCTCTTGTATGAACCTTATATTTTTAGGAATTTAATATCAATTAATAATATAATATTAGTTTTAAAAACTCTTTTATGTCAATTTTTAAACTATTCAAAAATTGATTTTTTAAAAATTATAACCGAATTATTACTTCTCAAAAAGTTAAATAAATCAATCCTAACATGTCATATTAACCTATAAAATTATTTGTATTTATAAAAAGTCAAATATTACATTTATTTGGTTATTTATAATATCAATTATTCTAATTTTTCATTAATTAGGTAATTACTACATCACCATTGTGTCATAAATAAATTAAATTATTTAATGTCTAAAAATTATAAATAAAATACCATTATGTTGGAAATAGTTTTATCTTTCTAATGAATATTTACAATCGAATTTATCTTATGTATAACCCTATATTTAAAATTTTTTAGTAAATAAACTTTGATTTTAACTCTTTTAACTCTTCTTTGAATTAAATAATAATAAATGTCCTAATCTAATACAAGTGGACCTAAATGATAATATTTTTCTCCTAAGGTTGTTTTTGGTCGAGTTACACTTTTCTAATAGAATTAGGACATGTGTTATGGTAATATTAATAACATTTTTACCCTTAATTACCCTATTCACTTTTAACCATGGTAAATAAAAGTAAACAGTTGATATTCACCAAAAATTATTTTCATCTCATTGAACTAAATTTTACTCCTTGATATTAACCGTGTCTCTCAGATTTTCTAAATTCCACTCATAGAAACGGTAAAATTAAGTTTTATGAAAAATTCAGTTCTTTAACTAACACTTAGTGGTTTCACTATTCATTAAAAAGCTGAATGTTTCCAGAAAAATACCAAAAATTAGGCCTAAGATATATTTTATATTATGAATTCAAAAATGTTGTCTATTTTAACAAATTAAAAACATATCAATTTCATTAATTAATTGAAAAATTAATTCTCACCGTCAGAACAAATAGCGTGTTTTTATCAGATAATAACTATCAAAAGATTGACACTTGTTTATGTCCAGTTTAATTGTGAAATTATGTACAGTGACCAAAATTGTATTAAAAGGTAAAAATATATTCTAAATATACTTTAAAACCACTCAAATTCATAATTTATCAATATAAATTATTTCGATTAAAAAAGTTATTTTTTAATTAAAATTTAGTAATTTTCAGTATTCATCAAAATATAAATGTTATCCGAAAAGTTCCAAAATATCACCTTAGGCTAAATTTGATACTACAAATACAAAAAATGAAGTCCATTTTGAGAGATAAAATTTATAAAATTTTAAAAAAGATGTATTACTATTCATAATGGCTAGTTTGATTGGTTGTGGTGTGTGTTAGAACTCGAAGTTGCGTACAACACACAATAAATTTTTGAATGTCCCCATTCTAAAAAGTAAATTTATTTTGTCAAATTGAATATATAAACGTTTAAAATATTACATTTAAAAAGGGTTCACTATTAAAAGTTGGTAAAAGTGAAATATTGAAAATGAATTTGTTCTTACTTTATGTCTAAGAAACTCATAATATGTATTCTAAAATTATAAGGATTATATGAAGTTTAAAACATAGTTAACACTATTCATAACCTCTTTTTAACGGCTTGTTTGTTAAGTCATGGTGTGCTTGAACTCGGTGTTGTGTGTAGTGCAAGTTATTGAATTATTTTGAAGAAATAACACACTATGAAATCTTGGGGTGTTACATTCTCCCCTCCTTCAATAAATTGTGTCCTCACAATTTGAAATTGTTCTTTGAAAATAAAAATATGAATATAGAAAATATCATTGTGGGAAAACCCACATCGGAAATCGGGTTAATAAAATTTAGCCTTAAAAAGAGGAAAAGAGAAATGAAAGGGTCACCACCAAAATATGATCTCTATTCAGAGAACATTGGTGGAAATTAGAGACATATAATTGGAGGAAAAACGTAAATCTTTATAGGTAGTGATTGAGGTCATCAATCACAAACAAGTGTAAAATTGAGGGACATAAATTCATCAATCTATGATGATTTGAAATACCATCGGTTCAGCAAAACATATGGTATTCGGATAACACATTTTTTTTGTTTTAAGATCCCTTCACTAAAGTATATGAATTAATTTCTTCATTGAATAAGAGAAGAAGAAAAATATATACTTAAAAAGTAGAGTCTCATCCTTTAATTAAGTTCTGCCACAAACTCATATTTCACCGTAAAAGATAATAAAACTTAAAAATAATATTCTATTTATCCTATTCGTATAGGGTTAAAAAATTACTTTATAATTAATCTAGAAGAACCATTAAAACAAATGTCATTATTCAATACAGGACATCACGTGGGTCAGTGGTAGGTTATACACCCCTGTCACACTTCGGTTGTGGGTTCAAGTCTCGCAGCCTTTCCGGACGTGACGGGTTATCGCCCGACCTTCGGGTTGTCCTTTTTATGGCAATCCAAAATAATCCAAACTAGAACTATCCAAAATACTTCAGTCCAAAACTTATAAGGAAGGTAAACACAATGAAGATCTTTTTTTGCGTAATAACATGTGAACACATTCATCATTTATTCTTTTAAAACAATGCAACATCCTGAATTCCCATAAAACCTTATTGATTACATTCATGATCTCTTATTCCTTAAAGAATAATAGATATACTCCTTCAATCCAAAAATGGTTTAAACCCCAACAATGATGGAATATACAAATCATTAATCAGTTTCAAGGTAGTCAAGAATATCCAATATAATTTATCCAAATCAATCATATATTATTCTAAAATCACTACCTCGGTATCAGAACCATATTATGGTTTATCTTTCTCTCAACCATATATTTTCCAAAAATTTAACCCGCTACTGAGTAACTTTTCTTTGTTCCACACAATCTCACGTCCTTAATGAAATAGTACTACAGTACAATCCTTATATACTCCATAATTATTATAACAAGTACATTGTTAATACAACACTCAAATGACATAATCAACATAAGAACTCTAATCATTCCTCCTCATCTTTGGTAGTATCATAACATGATTATTATCCAATATCGTCATTTTCGGCATAGTTTGATGAGTAGGACATAGGTTTTTGTAGTGTCCAAACTCCATGAAAATGAAGCATTGTACATTTGAAACCATTTTCTTACCCTTGTAGTCATGTACTTTGTTCCCTTTTCCTTCACACTTATAACAAACTCCCATTCCTTTCAGGCAAGTTCCAGGGTGTTTCTTCCCACAGTTATCACATATGGGAAAATTCTTCTTTTCCCTCTTCCCTTTATCCATCTTTCTCTCTTCCATCATTTTCTTCTCTTGCTTCCCTTAAAATCCATAGGACTCAGTAAACTCTTTACTTATCTTATCAACATATGATATTATTTCTTCATATGATGATAATACATGAGAGACTATTTCTCTTATAAATTCTTGCTTAAGACCATGAAAGATATGATCCTTCTTTTTATTTAGATCATGTGCATTGGTGGAGTTCTCATTCCTTCTATTAGGTGCCATTTCTAAACAATGTCATACACTAGATTAGTTTATGAATAACAATACCTAATCCCAAACTTGTAAAACACATAACATAAATTAAATAGTTTATGGATATAATCAATAATCATAAAAATGTCTCATTTGAGGAAGTATATACTCATAAACCCTTAATAATGGTTTGTAAAGAAAATTTATAATTATCATAAGCATATCCCCTAGGAGTGTCGTAACCAAGAGTGCAACAAGGCCCGTTGTCGTGCACCAGTTCTCATTCGAGTCTAGCTCAAAGCGGTGTTTTCAGGTTTTACCCCTAGGTACATCTGTGCCAAATCTGAATCTACCTGCTCGTATACAGATAGGGATGTATTTCTTGGAAAACTCAAAAAATTTCTACAATACCAAAATTCTAGGAAGTTATTCTATACTAATCCTCAAAGTCCAGCTTATATCTATGTGATCTAATCAGAGTTTATCTAAATCTAGCTTCCAAAGTTTGTACTAAAATTCCTCTGATACCAACTGTAACGCCCCGACCCCAGTTACCCATAGTCGGTGCATTATTACATAATAATTTCATGATCACAAGAAAGATCATGTCTCGAAAGAAATATTAGTTTAGTATCCTTGGAAACACTATATATATTCATAAAGTTTAAATTACATCAATAAGTGAAAAACTACAACAATATATTGTCTTTATATCCCCTCATTCTATCCCTGCAGGTCATTCATAAAATACTTCTTCACATCCTGGGAAAAATAAAACATAGAAAAAGGGGTGAGCTCAAATGCCCAGTAAGGATAACAATATAGAGGAAACTTTCCTAAATAAGAATTAACATTTAAGGCAATGTATAACTAAAACAAAATCTTTTTAAACTTGAACTTCAACATAGTATGGAAAAAATAAAATGAAATAATGCCATTTACTTATTCACATGGATATTTTTACTAATATAATAATCACATGAAATATCAATAACCACTTTCGTAATGATGGAATGCATAATGCTAGACTATCATAACCACATAGACAAGGCCTCGTGCCAAGACTACAAATAAGATTTTTCCAAGGCCTTATGTCAGGACACCAGTTTGTCTCATGAGACCTACCGATGCATCGAGGAGCTATAGTGGGCTCCACACGTCACATATTAAGTCCAATGCATTCCCATATGAAAAGTTTCGAACATAACATAAACATTCGTATTAAAACAAGAATAAAAAATGTAAATACTTCATCCATAAACCACAAGTGGTATAAGAATAACACATCCACAGTCAAACACGTCACAAAAACTTCAAAACCATATGGAAGTTTTTTATCATAATAAACCAACCTCAAATAAATTTAAAATCCATCAAAGGATGTTGACATAGATGAAATCAAAACTATTTTAGATAAATATATCTTTTTTAATCATTTAATAGTCACACATTTTTTAAGGAAGTAATTTTAAAGAGATTTTTGAATCAAAGTGTCCCATACCACATAGAATCTTTTGAAAAGAAATATCATTTCAAAACATTCACGTCCATATAAATAAATCCTAAAAATCATTTTGAAAACATGGACATTAATTAAAAATATTTAAAAAGATAAATCTTTAAAACATTTAAAATTCAGATTTTGATAAACATTAACTTTCATAAATTCTTAAAATATTCATTTTGAGATCATTTAAAAGTCACATATTTATAAAATAAAACATTTACTTTGAAAATATTATTATAATCTAGTAAGGGAAGATTCTAAAAGTTTATAATGGTGGAAAATAGCCGCACCCTCTGTATAAGTTAAAAAACATTCTTACCTTAATTCAGTCGAAAAGGTTAAAAAGGACCTTGTTTGGAAAACGACGAAAAGATTCCTTTATAAAATTCTTATAAAAAGTAAAACAAGGGTATAAATGACTTTATCCCTTATTCTTTAAGATAGTAAGAATGTTTTGAAATACACTTTCAAGAAACACAGACGTGGATGATAAATAGGTCCCAGTAGATAATTACGTATAAACAACCTCGGATAATGAAGAGATTGTGAAATAACCCTTACCTTGTACTTTTACATGGTTGGGGGTAGGTTAACCTCATGTATAATGGTGAAATAATTTTTATTAAATTATACAATAATCATATATATTATTATGTTATCATATATTATCTTTTAACATTTCTTTGTTAATAATATCTTAGTATTATCGTTGTTTTGGGTGTTAACTTACTCATTTTCTTTTATATGTTTTGTTACGTAAGCCATGTTTGTCCTGGATATGTTGTATCTTATTCATATCTAGAATTATATCAAGTACTTAAAAATTATTTTTAAATCATCAAATGAAAATTATACTTTAAGGGATACGATGGAGAATGAATCTCATCGCGTTCGTGGAGACGGTAGTCCGTACGCACGCACGAGAAACAATATCATTCTTTTGATATTAAAATAATATTTAATTGGATGGTATATCTTATATACAGAATTATTATCAAGTTATATTTATTATTTACATGAATTACACATCATTATTTTTCCCATCCAAATAATAATATATTGAATAACAATTACACCACGACGTGGAGACGGTAAGTCGTACGTACGCACGTATGGTGACATGTCATTCAAAGGATGGATAGAATACTGAATATGGTTGTACCATATTTATAATAATATTACAGTATATAGGAGATACTGGATTAATTATTTTATAATGATAATAACAAAGAAAGAAGATGTTGAAGAAGAAATGAATTTGAGAAAGGTTGGTGAAAACATTTCCTCTTTTTCGGGTTCTTCCTTTTGATTTGATCAAAAGGGCTCCTTAGGTTGTATTTTTGATCCAACTAAGGACTCTATATTGTATTGAGGGAAGTTTAGAGATTATTTGGGCAGGTTTTGGTCGAACCAAAAGGCTCTGATGGTGTGAATTAATAAGAAGGGGGAGTTCCCATTCATAAGAGGGGTGAGGGGCACCTTTGGAAAAGCTAAGAATATTATTTTATAATAAATTCATATTCGGTTTATAATGGATCCAAAGTGTATTATGTAATGGTTATGGTTGTTATGGGTCGACAACAACTCAAACAATAGAATTTTGACAGGTTTGGGTTATTATATTAACTTTATCTTTAAGTATTAACTCTTAGTTAATTAGTTTCACTTTTACAATGTCTCTTTGTATTTTTCTATTATATGGTTAATAAAATTACTATATACATCCAAGAGACCCTAAAATGGTCCATTAATGATACACCTATCATGATATAAGTCTCTTGGCCGATCCTTATATTTTTAGGAATTTAATATCAATTAATAATATAATATCTGTTTTAAAAACTCTTTTATGTCAATTTTGACACTATTCAATAATTAATTTTTTAAAAAATCATAAAAGAATTATTACTTCTAAAAACGTTAATTAAATAAATCCTAACATGTCATATTAACCTATAAAATTATTGTTATTTATAAAACGTCTCAAATTACATTTATTTGACTATTTATAATATCAATTATTCTAATTTTTCATTAATTGGGTAATTACTGTATCACCATTATGTCATAAATAAATTAAATTATTTAATGTCTAAAAATAATAAATAAAATACCATTATTTAGGAAATATTTTTATCTTTCTGATGAATATTCACAATCTAATTTATCTTATGTATAAACCTATATTAAAAATGTTTTAGTCAATAAACTTTGATTTTAACTCTTTTAACTCTTCTATGAATTAAATAATAATAAATGTCCTAATCTTATAAAAGTGGACATAAATGATAAACTTTTACTCCTAAGGTTGTTTTAAGTCGATATAAACTTTTCCAATAGAATTAGGACAAGTGTTAGGGTAATATTAATTTCATTTTTACCCTTAATTACCCTATTCACTTTTAATCGTGGTAAATAAAAGTAAAACGTTACTATTCACCAAAAATTATTTTCATCTCATTGAACCACATTTTACTCCTTTATATTAACCGTGTCTCTCGGATTGTCGAAAATCCACTCACAGAAGCGGTAAAATTAATTTTTATGAAAAATTAAGTTTTTTAACTACCACTTAGTGGTTTCACTATTCATCTAAAAATGAAAGTTTCCAGAAATATACCAAAACTTAGGCCTAAGAAATATTTGATATTATGAATTCAAAAATGATGCCTATTTTAACAAATTAAAAACATATCAGTTGAATTAATTAATTTAAAAATTAATTCCCGTCGTCAAAATAAATAGCGTGTTTTTAAGAGATAATAACTATCAAAAGATTGACCTGTGTTTATGCCCGGTTTAATTGTGAAATTATGTTCAATGACCAAAATTGTATTAAATGGTAAAAATGTATTCTAAATATACTTTAAAACCACTCAAATTCATAATTTATCAATATAAATTATTTCGATTAATAAAGTTGTTTTTAATAAAAATTTAGTAATTTTCACTATTCATCAAAATATAAATGTTATCCGAAAAGTTCCAAAATTCCACCTTAGGCTAAATTCGATACTCTGAATAGAAAAATGAAGTCCATTTTGAGAGATAAAATTTATATAATTTCAAAAATTAGTTATTACTATTCATAACAGCTAGTTTGATTTGTTGTGGTGTGTGTTAGAACTCAAAGTTGCATACAACACACACGACTGTATTATTAAAAGGAAAGCATACCATGGAATCTTGGGATGTTTCATTGTAAATTTTTGACATCCCCATTCTAAAAAGTAAATTTATTTAGTCAAATTGAATATATAAAACTTTAAAATATTGGATTTAAAAAGTGTTCACTATTAAAAGTTGGTAAAAGTGCAATACTAAAAATGAATTTGTTCTTACATTATGTCTAAGAAACTCATAATATGGATTCTAAAATTATAAGGATTATATAAAGTTTAAAATTTATTTAATACTATTCATAACCACTTTTTAACGGCTTGTTTGGTAAGTCATGGTGTGCTTGAACTCGGTGTTGCGTGTAGTGCAAGTTATTGAATTATTTTGAAGAAATAACACACTATGAAATCTTGGGGTGTCACATTCTCCCCTCCTTCAATAAAATGTGTCCTCGCAATTTGAAATTGTTCTTTAAGAATAAAAGGTTGAATATAGAAAATATCTTTGTGGGAAAACCCACATCAGAAATTGGGTTAATAAAATTTAGTCTTAATAAGAGGAAAAGAGAAATGAAAGGTTCACCACCAAATTATGATCTCTATTTGGAAACATTTGTGACAGTTAGAGACATATAATTGGAGGATAAACATAAATATTTATAGCTACTGATTGAGGTCATCAATCACAAACAAGTTTAAAATTGAGGGCCTTAAATTCCTCAATCTATGATGATTTAAAATACCATCGGTTCAGCAAAACATATGGTATTCGGATAAAACATTTTTTTTTTGTTTTAAGATCCCTTCACTAAAGTATAAGAATTAATTTCCTCATTGAATAAGAGAAGACGAAAAATATATACTTGACAAGTAGAGTCTCATCCTTTAACTATGTTCTTCCACAAACTCATCTTTCACTCTCAATGATAATAGAACATAAAAATAATATTATATTTATCCTATTCATATAGGGTTAAAAAAATTAATTTATAATTCATCTAGTAGAACCAATAAAACAAATGACATTATTCAATCCAGGACATCACGTGGGTCAGTGGTAGGTGATACACCCCTGTCGCCCTTCGGTTGTGGGTTCAAGTCTCGCGGCCTTGCCGAATGCGACGAGTTGCCGCCCGACCTCCGGGTTGTCCTTTTCATAGAAATAAAAGATAATCCAAACTAGAACTATCTAAAATACTTCAGTCAAAAATTTATAAGGAAGGTAAACACAATGAAGATAATTTTTTCCACGTAATAACATGTGAACACCTTCATCATGTATTCTTTTAAAACACTGCAACATCTTGAATTACCATAAAAACTTATTGATTACATTCATGATCACTTATTCCTTAAATAATAATAGATATACTCCTTCAATCCAATAATGATGTAAACCCCAACAATGATGGAATATACTAATCATTAATCAGTTTCAAGGTAGTGAAGAATATCCAATAAAATTTATCCAAATCAATCATGTATTATTCTAAAATCACTACCTCGGTATGAGAACCATATTATGGTTTATATTTCTCTCAACCATATATTTTCTAAAAATTTAACATGCTATTGAGTCACTTTTCATTTTTCCACACAATCTTAAGTCCTTAATGAAATAGTACTGCAGTACAATCCTTATATACTCCATAATTATTATAACAAGTACTGTGTTGATACAACACTCAAATGACATAATCAACATAAGAACTCTAATAATTCATCTTCATCTTTGGTAGTATCATAACTTGATTATTATCCAATAGCATCATTTGCGGCATATTCTGATGACTAGGACATAGGTTTGCGTAGTGTCCAAACTCCTTGCAAATGAAACAATGTACATTTGAAACCATTCTTTTACCCTTGAAGTCACGTACTTTGTGCCCTTTTCCTCCACACTTATAACAAACTCCAATTCCATTCAGGCAACTTCCAGGGTGTTTCTTCCCACAGTTATCATATATGGAAAAATTCTTCTTTTCCCTCTTCCCTTTATCCATCTTTCTCTTTTCCATCATTTTCTTCTCTTGCTTCCCTTCAAAGCCATAGGACTTAGTAAACTCTTTACATATCTTATCAACACATGATATTATTTCTTCATATGATGATAATACATGGGAGACTATTTCTCTTATAAATTTTGGCTTAAGACCATGAAATATATTATCCTTCTTCCTATTTGGATCATGTGCATTACTGGAGTTCTCATTCCTTATACTGGGTGCCATTTCTAATCAATGGAATACACAAGATTAGTTTATGAATAACAATACCTAATCCCAAACTTGTAAAACACATAACATAAATTAAATAGTTTATGGATATAATCTATAATCATAAAAATGTCTCCTTTGAGGAAGTATATACTCATAAACCCTTCATAATGGTTTGTAAATAAAATTGAGAATTATCCTAAGCATATCCCCCGGGAGTGTCGTAACTAAGAGTGCAGCAAGGCCCATTGTTGTGAATCAGTTCCCGTTCGAGTTTAGATCAAAGCAGTGTTTTCGGGTTTTACCCCTAAGTACATCTGTGCCAGAGCCGCCTCTACCTGCTCGTATCCAGATAGAGATGTATTGCTCGGAAAAATCACAAAATTTCTACAATACCGAAATTCTAGGAAGTTCTTCTATACTAATCCTCAAAGTCCATCTTAGATATATGTTCTCTAATCAGATTTTATATAAATTTAGCTTCCAAGGTTTGTACTAAACATTCTCTAATACCAACTATAACGCCCCAACCCCAGTTACCAAGAGTCAGTGCATTATTACATAACATTGGCATGATCACAAGAAAGATCATGTCTAGAAAGTCCGATTAGTTTAGTATCCTTGGAAACTCTAGATATATTCATAAAGTTTACATTACATCAATAAGTGAAAAACTACAACAATATATTGTCTCCATATCCCCTCATTCAATCCCTTCAGGTCATTCATAAAATACTTCTTGACATCCTGGGAAAAATAAAACATAGAAAAATGGGTGAGCTCAAATTCCCATAAATGATAACAATATAGCGGAAACTTTCATAAATAAGAATAAACATTTAAGGCAATGTATAACTAAAACAAAATACTTTTAAACATGAACATCAACATAGTATGGAAAAAATAAAATGAAATAATTACATTTACTTATTCACATGGATATTCTACTAAACGAATAATCACATGCAATATCAAAAACCACTTTCATAATGATGGAACAGATAGTGCTAGACTATCATAACCACATAGCTAAGGCCTCATGCCATGATTACAAATAATATTTTGCCAAGGCCTTGTGCCAAGACACTAGTTTGTCTCATGAGACCTACCGATGCATCGAGGAGCTATAGCGGGCTCCACCCATCGCATATTAAGTACAATGCATTCCCATATGAAAAGGTTCGAACATAACATAAACATTCATATTAAAACAAGCACAGGAAATGTAAATACTTCATCCATAAACCACGAGTGGTATAATAATAACACATCCACAGTCAAACACATCACAAAAACTTCAAAACAATATGAAAGTTTTGTATCATAATAAATAAACTTCAAATAAACTTTAAATCCATCAAAGGATGTTGACATAGATGAAATCAAAACTATTTGAGAGAAATATATCTTTTTTTGAAATCATTTAAAAGTCACACATTTATTGAGGAAGTAATTTAAAAGAGATTTTTGAATCAAAGTGTCCCATACAACTTTGAATCTTTTAAAAGAAATATCATTTCAAAAAATTCATGTCCATATAAATAATTATTTAAAATCATTTTGAAAACATGGACATTAATTAAAAATATTTAGAAAGATAAATCTGTAAAACATTTAAAATTCTGATTTTGATAAAGAGTACCTTTCATAAATTCTTAAATTTTTCATTTTGAAATCATTTAAAAGTCACATAATTAAAAAATAAAACATTTACATTGAAAATATCTTTATAATCTTGTAAGGGAAGATTCGAAAATTTTATAAAGGTGGAAAATAGCCTCGCCTGCCGAATAAGATAAAAAAACATTCTTACCTTAATTCTGTCGAAAAGGATAAAAAGGACCTTATTTGGAAAACGACAGAAATATTCCTTTATAAACTTCTTATAAAAATTCAAACAAGGGTATAAATGACTTTAACCCATATTCTGTAAAATAGTAATAATGTTTTGAAATACACTTTCAATAAACATGGATGTGGATGATAAAGAGGTCCCAGTAGATAATTTCGTATAAACAACCTCGGATAATGAAGAGATTGTGAAATAACCCTTACCTTGTACATTTCCTTGGTTGGTGATAGTTTAACCTCCTGTATAATGGTGAAATAATTGTTATTAAATTATACAAGAATCATATACATTATTATGTTATCATATAAGATCTTTTAACATTGCTTTGTCAATAATATCTTAGTATTATCGTCGTTTCGGGTGTTAACTTACTCGTTTATTTTTATATGTTTTGTTACGTAAGCCATGTTTTTCATGGATATGTTGTATATTATTATTATCCAGAATGATATCAAGTCCTTAAATATTATTTTTAAATCATAAAATGAAAATTATACTTGAATGGATACAGTGGAGAATGAATCTCATCGCGTTCGTGGAGACAGTAGTCCGTATGTACGCACGAGCAACAATATCATTCTTTTGATATTAAAATAATATTTAATTGGATGGTATATATTATATACAGAATCATTATCATGTTATATTTATTATTTAAATGAATTACACATCATTATTATACCAATCCAAATAATAATATATTGAATAACAATTACACGACGACGTGGAGACGGTAAGCCGTACATACGCACGTATGGTGACATGTCATTCAAAGGATATAAAGATGCTGAATATGGTTTTATCATATTTATAATAATATTACAGTATATATGAGATATTGGATTCATTATTTTAGAATGATAATAACAAAGAAATAAGAAGTTAAAGAAGAAATGAATTTGAAAAAGGGTGGTAAAAACATTACCTCTTCTTCGGGTTCTTCATTTTGATTTGATCAAAAGGGATCCTTAGGTTGGATTTCTGATCAAACTAAGACCTCTAGGTTGTAGTGAGGGAAGTTGATAGAGTATTTGGGCAGGTTTTTCTGAACCAAAAGACTTATAAGGTATGAATTAATAAGAAGGGGGAGTTCCCTTTTATAAGAGGGGTGAGGGGCACCTTTGGAAAAGCTAGAAATATTATTTTATAATAAATTAATATTCGGTTTCTAATGGCTCCAAAGTGGATTATTTACAGTTTAAAGTGGGGAAGGGTCTCAAACCACTCAACCAATAGAATTTATATAGGTTTGGGTTATTATATTAACCTTATCATTAAGTATTAACTCTTTGTTAATTAGTTTCACTTTTACAATGTCTCTTTGTATTTTTATATTATATGGTTAATAAACTTACTATATACATCCAAGTGACCCCAAGTGGTCCTTTAATGATACAACTACCATGATATAAGTCTTTTTGCTGAACCTTATATTTCTAGAAATTTTATATCAATTAATAATATAATATTTGTTTTAAAAACTCTTTTATGTCAATTTTGACACTATTCAATAATTGATTTTTGTAAAACTCATAAAAGAATTATTACTTCGAAATAAGTTAATTAAATAAATTCTAACATGACATATTTACCTAGAAAATTATTGGTATTTATAAAAAGTCTCAAATTACTCTTATTTGGGTATTTCTAATATCAATTATTCTAATGTTTCATTAATTAGGTAATTACTACATCACCATTGTGTCATAAATTAATTAAATTATTTAAGGTCTAAAAATTATAAATAAAATACAATTATGTATGAAATAAATTTATTTTTCTAATTAATATTTACAATTGAATTTATCATATGTATAACCCTATATTAAATTTTTTTTAGTAAATAAACATTGATTTTAACTCTTTTAACTCTTCTTTGAATAAAATAATAATAAATGTCCTAATCTAATAAAAGTGGACCCAAATGATAATATTTTACTCATATGGTTGTTATTGATCGATATAAACTTGTCCAATAGAATTAGGACATGTGTTAGGGTAATATTAATATCATTTTTACCCTTAATTACCCTATTCAATTTTAACCGTGGTAAATAAAAGTAAAAAGTTACTATTCAACAGAAATTATTTTCATCTCATTGAACCAAATTTAACTCCTTGATATTAATTGTGTCTCTCGGATTTTCGAAATTCCACTCACAGAAGGGGTAAAATTATGTTTTATGAAAAATTCAGTTTTTTAACTACTACTTAGTGGTTTCACTATTCCTCAAAAAATGAATGTTTCCAGAAAAATAACAAAAATTAATCCTAAGATATATTTGATATTATGAATTAAAAAATTATAGATATTTTACCAAATTAAAAACATATCAGTTTCATTAATTAATTTAAAAATTAATTCCCATCGTCAAAACAAATAGCGTGTTTTTAAGAGATAATAACTATCAAAATATTGACAGTTCTTTATGTCCGGTTTAATTGTGAAATTATGTAAAATGACCAAAATTGTATTAAATGGTAAAAATATATTCTAAATATACTTTAAAACCACTCAAATTTATAATTTATCAATATAAATTATTTCAATTAAAAATGTTGTTTTTAATTAATATTTGTTAATTTTCAGTATTCATCAAAATAAAAATGTTATCCAAAAAGTTCCAAAATTTATTCTTAGGGTAAATTCGATACTACGAATACAAAAATGAAGTTCATTTTGAGAGAAAAAATTTAGAAAATTTCAATAGGTAGGTATTACAATTCATAACGGCTAGTTTGATTGGTTGTGGTGTGTGTTAGAACTCGAAGTTGCGTACAACACACACTACTGTATTATTCAAAGGAAAGCGTACCGTGGAAGCTTGGGATGTTTCATCGTAAATTTTTGATGTCCCCATTCTAAAAAGTAAATTTATATAGTCAAATTGAATATATAAAAGATTAAAATATTAAATTTAAAAAGGGTTCACTATTAAAAGTTGGTAAAAGTGCAATACTGAAAATGAATTTGTTCTTAATTTATGTATAAGAAACTCATAATATGTATAATATAATTATAAGGATTATATAAAGTTTAAAATGTAGTTAACACTATTCATAACCTCTTTGGAACGACTTGTTTGGTAAGTCATGGTGTGCTTGAACTCGGTGTTGTGTGTAGTGCAAGTTATTGAATTATTTTGAAGAAATAACACAATATGAAATCATGGGGTGTTACATTCTCCCATCCTTCAATAAATTGCGTCCTCTCAATTTGATATTGTTCTTTGAAAATAAAAGGTTTAATATAGAAAATATCTTCTTGGGAAAACCCACATTGGAAATTGGGTTAATAAAATTTAGTCTTAATAAGAGGAAAAGAGAAATGAAAGGGTAACCACCAAATTATGATCTCTATTTGGAGAAAATTAGTGGAAATTAGAGACATATTATTGGAGGAAAACGTAAATATTTATAGGTAGTGATTGGGGTCATCAATCACAAACAAGTGTAAAATTGAGGGCCTTAAATTCATCAATCTATGATGATTTGAAATACCATCGGTTCAGCAAAAAATATGGTATTCAGATAACAAATTTTTTGTTTTAATATCCCTTAACTAAATTATAAGAATTAATTTATTAATTGAATAAGAGAAGAATAAAAATATATACTTTACAAGTAGAGTCTCATCCTTTAACTAAGTTGATCGTACCACGATTCACTGTTTTATCCCACCCTTACACCGCAGTTTTAAACTAGTTTTGTAATGAATATTCCAAATATAATAATAAATTTCACTTTATGTTTGAATCATTCAATTTATGTTAATCAATATTATAATGGGAAATCTTACTTTTTTTATTGTTTCAATGTAAGTGGAGGTGATTTGGAGGGCCCTTGATGAAGTGGAAGAAACATGGGCCAAAATTGCATGGATCCATGGACATATGTCCCCTGTTTTTCATAGTACACAAAATCCGTGCATCCAAATGGGCTGAAATTTTGTGGTACTGTCTAACATTGAATATGGTACATTTCCTATTAAGGAACCAAATCCTGATTCGGCTTCTATGGGGCCCATCCGAACTGATCTGTCCATGCCACCGAATTTGGACCATGTCAAAGGCGGTGTTCTGTATTTTATTAATATCAATAGCTGTAATTGTCGAAATGGTTCCAAAAATTCAGTGGATATAGTCCAGAGGTAGGGCTAAAACCTTTTTATTTTATCCAAAGCGAGATAAGGCTTTATGAAGGCCGATATTCATGATACAAGTGGATTGATGAAATCTGTGTGCCTAAAAAAACCTTCCATTTTTCCTATAAAATGACACCTTGGGCTCACCATTTGTATGTTCGGCCAAGAGGAAAGGTGCTGCCATTTTGGAGTCCCCAAGGAGTCTTCTAGACATCCCTAGAACTTCTGGAGTCTATGGGAAGTGCTACTTCTACTTCTTCTTCTTCTTCCTCTCCCATGGCTTTCTAAACCCCTTGTGATCACCCGGGGAGGAATGTGATGTAATCCCGAGCTTCAAATTTGTATTATTTTGAATGATATTTTTAATTTCAGGTTGTTGTGTTGTTTTTCACCATCCTATATTCTTATTTTATTGAGTTATGTACTGGTATGTCATTCTCAACTCATATGATCATGTTTGGGGGTACCCATTCATGTGATGTTTCACACACCGTTCACCATTTTATTTCCCCCATTACAATTGCGGTGTTTGTGTGGTTAATATTGGTCAATTGAACTCACATAATAACTATCAAGGTAATGCACATTTATTTCATGGTATCACAATGAAATAATATACAAACCTGGATAGCACATCGAATTCTTCATGTGTTGCCTTGGTGAGTTTCAGTTATGATGTCGAACACAAATCACCCAATCATCGGCGGTGTCTGGTGAATCGTTATGTGTTTTTGACTGAACCCTAGGATTTATCCTAGTATAAACTCAGTAAAATTATAGTTCTAGGTGTTACAGACCATGTATTAAAATTTCATAACCCCATCCCTTGAAGCGATGAAGGATGAGCATCACGAGACTTCCCCGGGTTGATCACGTTTAATCAATCTTGTTTATTTCTACTTTGTTTTGTCGATTTAATTTCCTATTTTCATCATTAATCATAAAACCCCAAAGTTTTAAAAAACCTAATTCACCTTATACATCCATAATCAAACCCATCTTTTGAAATTAATGGTCCAAGGCTCCGTCGAGAGACGACCTAGGGTTGCTTCTATACTGCAGAAATTCTAGTCAAAATTAAACAACTAATTTGACGCGCTCGACAACGCGATCAAATTTTGGCACCGTTTCCGGGGATCCAAGATCATTTTTTCTATATTTAATTTTATTTATTTATTTTAATTCTTAATTATTACTCTTTTAAATACCCCACCCCCATTTTATTGTTTTTGTTTTGGGTTTTGTCTTTATTTTTGGTTGTTTTTGGTGTGTTCTTTATCTCTCTCTTATTCTCCATCTCCCTCTCTAATTATATAGTATAAAATTATATTATTCTTTAACCCTTCCTAAGTTTTTTTTATTTTATCCATCTCAAATCATAGAAAAGCATAACAAAAAAATCAATCAATCAAACTGGACATCATTATTGCATGACAAAATCTGGTAAAGAAACACTACTTGAATTTGACCCTGAAAGTGAAAAGTCACTTCACACACAAATCAAGGAATCTAGATAAGGTCAATCAATTAACATTGTGGAACCCCTTTTATAACCTCAAGTCGTCCTAAACCAATCCAAAATTGAACCCAATCAAACCCAAGAAAACATGGCTGCAAATAACCGAACTTTAAAAGAACTGACCACCCCTGATGTGGAGTACCAACCTGCGTACATCCAATATCCCGAGGAAGCAGCGAACTTTGAGCTGAGATCAGGCCTCATCCACCTCCTTCAAAAATTCCATGGTCTTTTTGAAGAGGACCCTCACAAAAATCTAATGTAGTTTCACATAGCGTGCTCCACCATGAAACCCCAAAATGTGTCTGAGGACCTCATAATGTTTAGGGTCTTCCCTTTCTCCCTTGATGGTGTAGCCAAAGATTGGCTATACTATTTTCCTACCACAATTGGGGGCTCGAATGAACTTAAAAGACCGTTTCTAGAGAGGTTCTTCCCTACCTCCCGAACTACTTCAATTAGGAATGAAATATGTGGAATTAGGCAATCCCAAGGAGAGACCCTTCATTAATACTGGGAGAGATTTAAAAGACTTTGCTCAAGCTTCCCCCACCGCCAGATTATTTAACAACTATTAATCCAATACATCTATGAGGGACTTATCCCCATGGATCGTGGAATGATTGATGCAACATCTGGTGGTTCCCTAGTTGACAAAACCCTTTCTACCGCTCGTGACTTAATAGCCAACATGGCTCAAAATGCACAACAATTTGGTACACGAGATATTGCACCAACCCGAGGAGTTCATGAGGTACATCATTCATCCCTAGAACAAAAGGTAGATAATAAACATGATGAGATGCATACCATTCTAAGGAAATTAGCTCAAGCACAAGGTAATTCACACACTCCTCTCGTTCCATTACATTGTGGTATTTGTTATGATAATACTCATTTTTCTGATCAGTTCCCACAACTTCAGGATTCATCTGAGTTTTGTGCTGCAGTTTTCCCTGGGCGTCCATTCCAACAAGCACCACCATTCATGCAAGAACCATTCAGGCCAAATTCAAACCCCGAGTGGCAAGCACAACCACAATACCGACAAGGAGGAAACTCAAGCTACCCCAAGAAGAATTGGTATCAATAAGGCCAAGGTATGAAACCTTCTTATCCTTCAACATCTCAAAACAATCCTCCTCCTCCCAAGTCTGAACCAAGACTAGAGGATATAGTGATGAAAATGGCATCCCAGAACCTCCAGTTCCAACAAACCACACAATCATCTATTCAAGACCTGTGAACTCAAGTGGGGAAATTGGAAAACACCATCAGGGAGCTTAAGATGCAAGGGTCTGGACAACTACCATACCAACCCATTTCCAATCTGAAGGACAAAGGTAATGTATGTGAAATTACACTTCGTAGTGGTAAATAATCTTCTCCTTCTACTAATTCTATGAAACAGGTATGTCTCCCTCTTGAAAACAGTCCTTCCCAACCCTAAAAAATTTCATGTAATGAAAAAAAAAAAGCAAAAAGGGCAATCAAATTATCATTGATGATTCAAATTAACAATCAATTCCTCTTCCTTTCCCTCAAATACACTCTAAATCTAAGAAAAAAATTTACTATGAGATTCACAATGAAATAATGGATACATTTAAAAAATTTCAAGTTAATATTCCATTGTTGGATGCAGTCAAGAAAATTCCCCGTTATGCCAAATTCCTTAAAATCTTTGCACCCATAGAAGGAGGTTGAAGGGTAATGAGAGATTAAACCTGGGGAGGAATGTCTCGGACTTTATTCAATCAGAAATGCCAACCAAATGCAAGGATTCGAGCACATTCACGAAGAATTCCATCTGGTCTATGTAATGCTCCTGGTACTTTTCAGCGATGTATGTTGAGTATTTTTTCTGAGTACCTTGAGAGTTTTATAGAAGTCTTTATAGACGATTTCACAGTTTATGGTTCTTCTTTTGACAATTGTTTGGAACACCTAGGTTCTGTCCTCCGCCGCTGCATTGAAAAAGATCTTGTTTTAAATTATGAGAAATGCCATTTTATGGTTGAGCGTGGGATAGTTCTTGGGCATGTCATATCAAATAAGGGAATTCAAGTTGATAAATCTAAAATTGAATTACTTTCAACCCTTCCATATCCAAAATGTGTTCGTGAGGTGCGATCGTTCTTGGGTCATGCTGGTTTTTACAGTCGATTCATTAAAGACTTTAGTAAGATTGCACTTCCATTGTCCCGGTTATTGCAAAAAGTTTCTGAGTTTGTGTTTGATAAAAATTGTGAGGATTCATTCAATTCATTAAAAAAGAGTCTCACATCAACTCCCATCTTCCAACCACCAATGTGGGATCTCCCCTTAGAGCTTATGTGTGATGCCTCTGACTTTGCAGTTGGGGCAGTCTTATCACAAAGGGTTGAGAAGGATCTTCATGTCATTGCATATGCCTCGTGTACCCTTGACCCTGCCTAGGTAAACTACACAACCACTGAAAAAGAACTCCTTTATATTGTGTTTTCCTTGGAAAAATTCCGTTCATATCTTCTTGGGTCAATAGTGATTGTGTTTTCTGATCATGTTGCCCTTCGTTTCCTCTTAATGAAACCTGAAGCCAAACCCCGCCTCATTCGGTGGATGCTCCTACTCCAGGAGATTGACCTCGAGATTAGAGATAAGAGATGGGTAGAGAATGTATTAGCTGACCACATTAGTAGGATTTCACCACCATTGGACCATCATGAAGACTCGCCCCTACCAATTGGAGAATTATTCCCCCATGAGAACCTTTGTGATGTTGTGGACCTTACCACCTGGTATGCGGACATTGTGAATTTTCTAGCAACATAAAGGTTCCCCACTGATTTTAGCACTTCACAATCCCAGAGACTTAAACATGATTCTCATTGGTACATTTGGGATGACCCATACTTGTGGAGAATTTGTAGTGACCAAGTAGTTTTTCGGTGTGTCCCTGACCATGAGTTCACCTCTGTTTTGACCTTCTGCCACACTTTGGCCTGTGGGGCCACTTTGGCTCTCAACGTATAGCTCGAAAGGTCCTTGACTCTGGACTTTATTGGCCAACATTGTATAGGGATGCCCATATATTTTTCAAGTCATGTAGTCGTTGTAAATTCACAGGGAATATCTCCAAGAGGAATGAAATACCCCCAACAACCCATGTTATTTTGTGAGATCTTTGATGCATGGGGCATTGACTTCATGGGGACTTTCCAAATTCATTTGGCTTTGTGTACATCTTATTGGCTGTTGACTATGTATCGAAATGGGTGGAAGCAAAGGCCACCAGGACCGATGACTCTCGAGTAGTTGCTGATTTTGTGAGGTCCCAGATTTTCAGTTGGTTTAGTCTACCAAGATTCATCATTAGTGATCAGGGTTCACATTTTTGCAATCGTAACATGAAAAACTTGCTTCGTAAGTATGGGTGTGTTCATAAAGACTCCACTGCATACCATCCCCAAACTAACGGAAAATCAGAAATTTCAAATCTAGAAGTTAAGTGAGTCTTGGAGAAAACGGTACAACCCAATAGGAAAGATTGGAGTTTGCGCTTGGATGATGCACTTTGGGCATACCGTATAGATTTTAAAACACCAATCAGAATTTCACCATACAGAATTGTGTTTGTAAAGGCTTGTCACCTCCCAGTGGAGGTAGAACATCGTACATATTGGGTTTCTAAACAATGTAATATGAACCTTTCAGATGATGGTGATCAAAGAAAGCGGCAGATTCAAGAGTTGGAAGAAATTCGACGTTATGCATATGAAAACTCCCGAATCTATAATGAGAAGACAAAGGCTATTCATGATAGCATGATTCACCAGCGAAAGTTCCATATTGGTGAGAAGGTCCTCATGTACAATTCCAGGCTTAAGCTCCACCCAGGTAAGCTTCGTTCCCGATGTCTCGGTCCTTATACTGTTACTAATTTTTTCCCTTTTGGTGCAATACAGGTTTTGCATGAGCAGAGTGGAAAAAGTCTTACCGTCAATGGGCAGCGACTTAAACACTTCTATGAGGATTTTTCGAAGAATCTGGTGGAGGAAATCCACCTTCCTGATGCATCATACCAATAAAACACACCAATTTTTATCCTTCCTTCTCACACTCTCAATTATTTTAGTGAGGACACTGCATACTCTTGGTCTGGGGGTGGATACATTCCTGGGTTAGTTAAGAATTTTCATTGTTTTCTCCTTTTGGCGTTCTTTATGGTATTTTAATTTTTCCCCACCGACAATTTCTAAGTCCATGATTTGGCGACCATAAAGTGGGGAATGTAAAAATACAATAATGAAGGCTAAAAATAATTTTTGTATGAGTTTACCATCATGGAGTGATTATTAGTGAATTGGTTTTCTGTCAATGATATAAATGGTCGTATCTATGTGAAACCTTTGAGATGATTGATGCCCTTTATGTGATTAGTTTTTTGGAAAAACGTGTCACTAATATCTCCACAAATATTTGCACCAAACCACAAAGTGTGATTATTTCTTACTTAATATAAGGTAAATATATGTTGGGTTAATATTTTTCAGCTTTAAATGATATTCCCATACGTTCGTTCCTTATCCGATCTGTTTCATTGCTGTACCAGATTGACCTATGCGTGTGTACCTAATGTCCGACTATTGTACGCCCTCAAAAAAAATTTGTTTCTTGTGCAGGTCAAAAACCACTCCTCCTCAACCTTTGATCTTGTTATAACTATAAAATTAGTGTCATGAAGAGATTAAACAAGGGTTGAGAGATGAGTGTGAGATTTGTTCCAATTGCAACTTCAAAAAAAATATAATAAATGAGGGGAGTGATGAATTGTGAAACATATGGGGATATCTAGGTCGTGAGCTTATGGTTTGACTTCTGGGAATGCTTAAATGTGTGGGTCTTGAAATATGATTGCAAAGGATGTAGGACAGGTTCAGTGACAAAATCATTTAAGCTAAAAAATGATAAAATAACATATATTTATTGGATATCAAGTGGAAAGAATAGAATGGAATTGTATTCACACACACACATGGAGAGTTAGTATCATGGTTTACTGCTAAATTCCTTTCTCAATTGGGTATTGTGAATATTTTTTAATTTCTCTATGATATGATTTATGAGACATCTTTTTCTATTTTCACTAAGAAGAACTCCTTGGTGTGGTTCGTGTATTGATCACTTTACTTTAAATAAAATTTCCTCAAATGCTAAATACTCAGGATGTTGGAAATATATATATATATGCATCATTGTATTTGGATATGTCACTTTTCCAGGGAGTGCAAATGTTTAGGTGTGGGGGTGTGATCGTACCACGATTCACTGTTTTATTCCACCTTTACAACGCAGTTTTAAACTAGTTTTGTAATGAATATTCCAAATATAATAATAAATTTCACATTATGTTTGAATCAATCAATTAATGTTAATAAATATTATAATGGGAAATTTTACTTGTTTTTATTGTTTCATTGTAGGTAGAGGTGATTTGGATGGCCCTTGATGAAGTGGAAGAAAAATGGGCCAAAATTGCATGGATCCATGGACATATGTCAACTGTATTGCATTGTACAAAAAACCCGTGCATCCAAATGGGGTGATATTTTTTGGTCCTATCCAAAATTCAATATTCTACATTTAATATTAAGGAACTAAATCCTGAGTCGGCATCTATGGGGCCCATCCAAACTGATTTGTCCAAGCCACTGAATTTGGCCAAGTCAAATGCAGTGTTCTGTATTTTATTAATATCTTGAGAATTAGTTGTCCAAATTGTTCCACACTTTCGGTGGAGACAGTCAAAATATATGGACACAACTTTTCTATTTTCTCCAAATGGAGATAAGGCTATCTGAAGGGCGAAACGCGTGATACAAGTGGATTGATGAAATATGTGTGCCTAAAACCACCTTCCATTTTTCCTATAAAATGACACCTTGGGATCCCCATTTGTAAGTTCGGCCAAGAGGAAAGGTGCTTCCATTTTGGAGTCCCCAAAGAGTCTTCCCAACATCCCTAGTAGTTCTGGAGGCTATGGGAAGTGCTACTTCAACTTCTTCCTCTTATTCCTCTCCCATGGGTTTCTAAACCCCTTGTGATCACCCGGGGAGGAATGTGATGCAATCTCGAGCTTCAAAGTTGTATTATATTGAATGATATATTTAATTTCAGGTTGTTGTGTTGTTTTTCATCATCCTCTATTCTTATTTTATTGTTTTCTGTACTAGTATGTCATGCTCAACTCATATGATCATGTTTGGGGGTACCCATTCATGTGATGTTTCACACACCGTTCACCATTTCCTTTTCCCCCCTTACAATTGCGGTGTTTGTGTGGTTCATATGGGTCAATTGAACTCACATAATCCCTATCAAGGTCATGAACATTTATGTCATGGTATCACAATGAAATAACATACAAACCTGGACAGCACATCGAATTCTTCATGTGTTTCCTTGGTGAGTTTCAGTTATGATGTCGAACACAAATCACCCATTCATCGGCGGTGTCCGGTGAATCGTTATATGTTTTCGACTGAACCCTAGGAGGTATCCTAGTATAAACATAGTAACATTATGGATCTAGGTGTTACAAACCATGTATTAAAAGATCATAACCCTATCCCTTGAAGCGATTAAGGATGAGCATCACGAGACTTCCCCGGGTTGATCACGTTTAATCAATCTTGTTTATTTCTAATTTGTTTTGTCGCTTTCATTTCCTATTTTCATCATTAATCATAAAACCCAAAAGTTTTACAAAACATAATTCACCTTATACTTCAATAATCAAAACCCTATATTTAAATTAATGGTCTAAGGATCCGTCCAGAGACGACCTAGGGTAGCTGCTATACTGCAGAAATTCTAGTCAAAATTAAACAACTAATTTGACGCATTCGAAAATGTGATCATATGTTCTTCCAAAAACCCATATTTCACTCTAATAGATAATAGATCTTAAAAATAATATTCTATTTATCCTATTCATATAGGGTTAAAAAATGAATTTATAATTCATCTAGCAGAACCATTAAAAAAATGACTTTATTCAATCCAGGACATCACGTGGGTCAGTGGTAGGTGATACACCCTTGTCGCCCTTCGGTTGTGGGTTCAAGTCTCGCGGCCTTGCCGGATGCGACAGTGTAACACCCCAAGATTTCATAGTGTGTTACTTCTTCAAAATAATTCAATAACTTTCACTACATGCAACACCAAGTTCAAGAACACCATGACTTACCAAACAAGCCGTTCAAAAGAGGTTATGAATAGTATTAGATAAATTTTAATGTTTATATAATCCTTATAATTTTAGAATCCATATTATGAGTTTCTTAGATATAATGCAAGAACAAATTCATTTTCAGTATTGCACTTTTATCAACTTTAATAGTGAACCCTTTTTAAATACTATATTTTAAACTTTTTGACTAAATGGGGACATCAAAAATTTAAAATGAAACATCCCAAGCTTCTACGGTACGCTTCTCTTTGAATAATGTGATAGCGTGTGTTGTACGCAACACCGAGTTCTAACACACCATAACTAATCAAACTAGCCGTTATGAATAGTAATACCTACTTTTTGAAATTATATATATTTTATATTTGAAAATGGACTTCATTTTGGACTCGGAATATCGAATTTAGCCTAAGGTGAAATTTTGGTACTTTTCGGATAACTTTCATATTTTGATGAATAGTGAAAATTACTAAATTTTAATTAAAAACAACTTTTTTAATCAAAATAATTAATAGTGATAAATTATGAATTTTAGTAGTTTTAAAGTATATTTAGAATATATTTTTACCATTTAATATAATGTTGGTCATTGGACATAATTTTACAATTAAACCGAACATAAACAAGTGTCAATCTTTTGATATTTATTATCTCTTAAAAACACGCTTTTTGTTTTGACAGCGGGAATTAATTTTAAATTAATTTCTGCCACTTCTGTGTTTTGAATTTAGAAAAATGGATTCCATATTTGGAATCAGGATGTTCAAATTGTGTAAATAGGTAACTTTTATTTTTAGACATTTTGAATAATTACTGCGGTAAATATTTTATTTACCATGGTTAAGGGTAAATCCGGTAAATAAGGGTTAAAAAATAATATTATAATAATACTAAATTACCCTAAAACGTGTCTTAACCCTATTGGTTTATACATAGTCGACCATGGGCATCTTTGGGTCTATTTTGGGACCCCATGGATCCACTTGTAAGTGATAATGACACTTTATTTTAATTAAGTCAAAATGAATACAAAAATGACACAAGCATATATCTTTTAGAACAACAATTTTTACATAGGGTTATACATGTTGGATTTTCGATTATAAATATTCATTAGAAAGATAAAACGATTTCCTACATAATGATATTTTATTTATAATTTTTAGACATTAAATAATTTATTTTATTTATGACACAATGATGATGCAGTAATTACTAAAATAGTAAAAAATTAACATAATTGATATTATAAATACCCAAATAAATATAATATGAAACTTTTAATGAATTAAACTAATTTTCTAGGATAATATGATATATTAGGATTGATTTAATTGACTTTGTTCGAAGTAATCAATCTGTTATGAGTTTCACAAAAATCAACTATTGAATAGTGTCAAAATTGACATAAAAGAGTTCTTAAAACAAATATTATATTATTAATTGATATTAAATTCCTAAAAATCTAAGGTTCGGCCAAGAGACTTATATTATGATAGGTTAATCATTAATGGACCACTTGGGGGTCGCTTGGATGTATATAGTAAGTTTATTAACCATATTATATAAAAATACAAAGAGACATTGTAAAAGTGAAACTAATTAACTTAGAGTTAATACTTAAATATAAGGTTAATATAAGTACCCAAACCTGTCTAAATTCTATTGGATGAGTTGTTTTCGACCTATCCCCACCTCATCCTTTGAATAGTCAACTTTGGAGCCTTTAGAAACCGAATATGAATTTATTATAAATTAATATTTCTATCTTTTCCAAAGGTGCCCCTCACCCCTCTTATAAAAGGGCACTCCTCCTTCTCATTTCTTCACACCTTCAAAGTCTTTTGGTTCGGCCAAACTCTGCCCAAATACTCTCCCAACATCCCTCACTACAACCTAGAGGCATTAGTTTGATCAGAAAGCCAACCTAAGGAGCCCTTTTGATCAAATCAAAAGGAAGAACCCGAAGAAGAGGTAATAATTTCACCACCCTTTTCTAAGTTCATTTCTTCTTCCACTTCTTCTTCCTTTGTTCTTACCATTCTGAAATAATAACTCCAGTATCTCACATATACTGTGATGTCATTATAAATATGGTACAATCATATTCAGTATTCTATCCACCCTTTGAATAACATGTCACCATACGTGCGTACGTACGGCTTACCGTCTCCACGTCGTGGTGTAATTGTTATTCAATATAATATTATTTGGATGGGTATAATAATGATGTGTAACTCATGTAAATAATAAATATAACATGTTAATGATTCTGTATATATGATATACCATCCATTTATATATTATTTTAATATCAAAAGAATGATATTGTCGCTCGTGCGTACGTACGGACTACCGTCTCCACGAACGCGATGAGATTCATTCTCCATCGTATCCATTCAAGTATAATTATCAATTTATAATTTAAAAATGATGTTTAAGGACTTGATATCATTCTGGATATGAATAAGATACAACAAACATGGCTTATGTAACAAAACATATAAAAGAAAATGAGTAAGTTAACACCCGAAACGATGATAATTCTAAGATATTATTAATAAATCAATGTTAAAAGATCATATATGATATCATATTAATATATATGATTATTGTATAATTTAATAACAATTATTTCACCATTATACAGGAGGTTAACCTACCCCAACCAAGGAAAAGTACAAGGTAAGGGTTGTTTCACAATCTCTTCATTATCCGAGGTTGTTTATACGTAATAATCTACTGGGATATCTTTATCATCCACATCCATGTTTCTTAAAAATATATTTCAAAACATTTTTACTATTTACAATAATATGGGTTAAAGTCATTTATACCCTTGTTTGACTTTTTATAAGAGTTTTATAAAGGAATCTTTCCGTCGTTTTCAAAACAAGGTCCTTTTTAACCTTTTCGACAGAATTGAGGTAAGAATGTTTTTTTAACTTGTACGGCGGGTGCGGTTATTTTACGCCGTTATAAAATCTTCAAAGCTTCCATTACAAGCTTATAAGAATATTTTCAAAGAAAATGTTTTATTTTATATGGATCTTAAATGATTTCAAAATAAAAGGAGATATTTCTTTTAAAAGAATTTTGATTTCATCTATGTCAACATCCTTTGATGGATTTTAAGATTATTTGAAGTTGATTTATTATGATACAAAACTTCTATATTGTATTGAATGTTTTGTGATATGTTTGACTGTGGATGTGCTATTTTTATACCATTCATAGTTTATTGTGAAAGTATTGACATTTCGTATGCTAGTTTTAATACGAATGTTTATGTTATGTTTAAACCTTTTCATATGGGAATCCATTGGACTTAATAAGTGACGGGTGGAGCCCGCTATAGCTCCTCGATGCATCGGTAGGTCTCATGAGACAAACTAGTGTCTTGGCACAAGGCCTTGACAAAATCTTATTTGTAGTCTTGGCACGAGGCCTTGGCTATGTGGTTATGATAGTCTGGCATTATGCATTCCAACATTATGAAAGTGGTTATTGATATTGCATGTGATAATTCGATTAGTAGAATATCCATGTGAATAAGTAAATGGCATTATTTCATTTTTATTTTTGCCATACTATGTTGAAGTTCAATTTTAAAAGGCTTTTGTTTTAGAAATTTATTGCCTTAAATGTTTATGCTTATTATGAATGTTCCGCTATATTGTTATCCTTACTGGGCATTTGAGCTCACCCCTTTTCTATGTTTTATTTTTCCCAGGTAGTGAAGAAGTAAATTATGAATGACTTGCAGGGATATTATGAGGGGTTAATAGTGTGGATATGAAGACTTTGTTGTTGTAGTAGTTTTTCACTTTGAAATGTAATGTAAAAATTTATGATTATATCTAGTGTTTCCAAGGCTACTAAACCAATCGGTCTTTCGGGATTTGATCTTTCTTGTGATCATGCCAATGTTACGAAGTAATGCACCGACTCTGGGTAACTGGGGTCGGGGCGTTACAGTTGGTATCAGAGGAAGTTTAGTACAAACCTTGGAAGCTAGATTTAGATAAACTCTGATTAGAGCACGTAGACCTAAGATGAACTTTGAGGATTAGTATAGAAGAACTTCCTAGAATTTTGGTATTGTAGAGATTTTGTGAGTTTTCCAAGCAATACATCCCTGTCTGGATACGAGCAGGTAGAGGCGGCTCTGGCACAGATGTACCTAGGGGTAAAACCCGAAAACACCGCTTTGAGCTAGACTCGAACGGGAACTGGTGCACGACAACGGTCCTTGCTGCACTCTTGGTTACGACACTCCCGGGGGATATGCTTAGGATAACTCTCATTTTCTTTACAAATCATTATGAAGGGTTTATGAGTATATACTTCCTCAAAGAAAACATTTTTATGATTATGGATTATATCCATAAATAGTTCAATTTATGTTAAGTGTTTTATAAGTATGGGATTATGTATTTTGATTTATAAACTGATCTAGTGTATTCCATTGTTTAGAAATGGCGACCAGTAGAAGGAATGAGAACTCCAGAAATGCACATGATCCAAAGAGAAGGAAGGATCATATCTTTCATGGTCTTAAGCTAGAATTTATAAGAGAAATAGTCTCCCATGTATTATCATCATATGAAGAAATAACATCATGTGTTGATAAGATAAGTAAAGAGTTTTCTGAGTCCTATGGCTTTGAAGGGAAGCAAGAGAAGAAAAGGATGGAAGAGAGAAAGATGGATAAAGGGAAGAGGGAAAAGAAGAATTTTCCCATATGTGGTAACTGTGGAAAGAAACACCCTGGAACTTGCCTGAAAGGAATGGGAGTTTGTTATAAGTGTGGAGGAAAAGGGCACAAAGTACGTGACTGCAAGGGTAAGAAAATGGTTTCAAATGTACAATGCTTCATTTGTAAGGAGTTTGGACACTACGCGAACCTATGTCCCAGTCATCAGACTATGACGCAAATGATGCTATTGGATAATAATCAAGTTATGATACTACCACAGATGAAGAGGAATGATTAGAGTTCTTATGTTGATTATGTCAATTGAGTGTTATATCAACAATGTACTTGTTATAATAATTATGGAGTATATAAGTATTGTACTGCAGTACTATTTCATTAAGGACTTGAGATTGTGTGGAACAAAGAAAAGTGACTCAATAGCAGGGTAAATTTTTGGAAAATATATGGTTGAGAGAATGATAAACCATAATATAGTTCTGATACCGAGGTAGTGATTTTCGAATAATACATGATTATTTTGGAAAAAATATATTGGATATTCTTGACTACCTTGGAACTGATTAATGATTTGTATATTCCATCATTGTTGGGGTTTAAAACATTTTTGGATTGATGAAGTATATCCAGCATTCTATATGGAATAAGGGAGCATGAATGTAATCAATAAGGAATATGGTAATACATGATGAAGGTATTCATATTCTATTACGGGGTAAAAAGGATCTATATTATGTTTACCATCCTTATGAATGTTAGACTGTGAGTTTGGACAGAAGTATTTTGGATAGTTCTAGTTTGGATTAATTTTTGATTACCATAAAAGGACAACCCAGAGGTCGGGCGGCAACCCGTCGCGTCCGGCAAGGCTGCGAGACTTGAACCCGCAACCGAAGGGCGACAAGGGTGTATCACCTACCACTGGCCCACGAGATGTCCTGGATTAAATAATGTAGTTTTTATTAAAAGATATTTTAGATGAATTATAAATTCGTTTATTTTGGAACCCTATACGAATAGTGTAAATAGAATTTTTTTTACATTCTATTATCTTTTAGAGTGAAAGATGAGTTTGTGGTAGAAATTTATTAATGGATAAAACTCTAATTATAAAGTAAGTATATCTCCTTATGATCTTAGCCAATCTCATAAATAAATTCCTCAATATTAAGAAAAGCAACTTTGAACAAAAATGTTTTCCTAGATGGTACCTTAAATCATCACTAATTTATGGCTTTAGGATTGTTGGCCTTTTTATAGCCATGTTCTCTACCACTCTCCATCAGATAATTGATGGTTAGATTTTTCTTCCATATCCATATTTTCCTACATGGAACCCCAGTATGTGTTATTTTCCGTAATCTTCATACTTTCGACTCTTTTTTTTAAATAGAGGCCTCATTAATTCATTTTTCGATGTGGGATTTCAACTAGGATATTTTGAAACGTCAAAAATGTGTTATCCTAATAACCTATGTTTTGTTGAACCGATGGTATTTCAATTCCTCATAGATTGATGAATTTAAGGACCTCAATTTTATACTTGTTTGTGATTGATGACCTCAATCACTACCTATAAATATTTAGGTTTTTCCTACAATTATATGTCTCAAATTGCCACCAATGTTCTCCTAATCGAGATCATAATTTGGTGGTGACCCTTTAATTTCTCTTTTCCTCATATTAAGACTAAATTTTAGTAAACCAATTTCCGATGTGGGTTTTCCCACAAATATATTTTCTACTTTCAACCTTTTATTTTCGAAGAACAATTTCAAATTGCGAGGACGCAATTTATTGAAGGAGGGGAGAATGTAACACCCCAAGATTTCATAGTGTGTTACTTCTTCAAAATAATTCAATAACTTTCACTACATGCAACACCAAGTTCAAGAACACAATGACTTACCAAACAAGCCGTTCAAAAGAGGTTATGAATAGTATTAGATAAATTTTAATGTTTATATAATCCTTATAATTTTAGAATCCATATTATGAGTTTCTTAGATATAATGCAAGAACAAATTCATTTTCAGTATTGCACTTTTATCAACTTTAATAGTGAACCCTTTTTAAATACTATATTTTAAACTTTTTGACTAAATGGGGACATCAAAAATTTAAAATGAAACATCCCAAGCTTCTACGGTACGCTTCTCTTTGAATAATGTGATAGCGTGTGTTGTACGCAACACCGAGTTCTAACACACCATAACTAATCAAACTAGCCGTTATGAATAGTAATACCTACTTTTTGAAATTATATATATTTTATATTTGAAAATGGACTTCATTTTGGACTCGGAATATCGAATTTAGCCTAAGGTGAAATTTTGGTACTTTTCGGATAACTTTCATATTTTGATGAATAGTGAAAATTACTAAATTTTAATTAAAAACAACTTTTTTAATCAAAATAATTAATAGTGATAAATTATGAATTTTAGTATTTTTAAAGTATATTTAGAATATATTTGTACCATTTAATATAATTTTGGTCATTGGACATAATTTTACAATTAAACCGAACATAAACAAGTGTCAATCTTTTGATATTTATTATCTCTTAAAAACACGCTTTTTGTTTTGACAGCGGGAATTAATTTTAAATTAATTTCTGCCACTTCTGTGTTTTGAATTTAGAAAAATGGATTCCATATTTGGAATCAGGATGTTCAAATTGTGTAAATAGGTAACTTTTATTTTTAGACATTTTGAATAATTACTGCGGTAAATATTTTATTTACCATGGTTAAGGGTAAATCCGGTAAATAAGGGTTAAAAAATAATATTATAATAATACTAAATTACCCTAAAACGTGTCTTAACCCTATTGGTTGATACATAGTCGACCATGGGCATCTTTGGGTCTATTTTGGGACCCCATGGATCCACTTGTAAGTGATAATGACACTTTATTTTAATTAAGTCAAAATGAATACAAAAATGACACAAGCATATATCTTTTAAGACAACAATTTTTACATAGGGTTATACATGTTGGATTTTCGATTATAAATATTCATTAGAAAGATAAAAAGATTTCCTACATAATGATAGTTTATTTATAATTTTTAGACATTAAATAATTTATTTTATGTATGACACAATGATGATGCAGTAATTACTAAAATAGTAAAAAATTAACATAATTGATATTATAAATACCCAAATAAATATAATATGAAACTTTTAATGAATTAAACTAATTTTCTAGGATAATATGATATATTAGGATTGATTTAATTGACTTTGTTCGAAGTAATCAATCTGTTATGAGTTTCACAAAAATCAACTATTGAATAGTGTCAAAATTGACATAAAAGAGTTCTTAAAACAAATATTATATTATTAATTGATATTAAATTCCTAAAAATATAAGGTTCGGCCAAGAGACTTATATTATGATAGGTTAATCATTAATGGACCACTTGGGGGTCGCTTGGATGTATATAGTAAGTTTATTAACCATATTATATAAAAATACAAAGAGACATTGTAAAAGTGAAACTAATTAACTTAGAGTTAATACTTAAAGATAAGGTTAATATAAGTACCCAAACCTGTCTAAATTCTATTGGATGAGTTGTTTTCGACCTATACCCACCTCATCCTTTGAATAGTCAACTTTGGAGCCTTTAGAAACCGAATATGAATTTATTATAAATTAATATTTCTAGCTTTTCCAAAGGTGCCCCTCACCCCTCTTATAAAAGGGCACTCCTCCTTCTCATTTCTTCACACCTTCAAAGTCTTTTGGTTCGGCCAAACTCTGCCCAAATACTCTCCCAACATCCCTCACTACAACCTAGAGGCCTTAGTTTGATCAGAAAGCCAACCTAAGGATCCCTTTTGATCAAATCAAAAGGAAGAACCCGAAGAAGAGGTAATGATTTCACCACCCTTTTCTAAGTTCATTTCTTCTTCCACTTCTTCTTCCTTTGTTCTTACCATTCTGAAATAATAACTCCAGTATCTCACATATACTGTGATGTTATTATAAATATGGTACAATCATATTCAGTATTCTATCCACCCTTTGAATAACATGTCACCATACGTGCGTACGTACGGCTTACCGTCTCCACGTCGTGGTGTAATTGTTATTCAATATAATATTATTTGGATGGGTATAATAATGATGTGTAACTCATGTAAATAATAAATATAACATGTTAATGATTCTGTATATATGATATACCATCCATTTATATATTATTTTAATATCAAAAGAATGATATTGTCGCTCGTGCGTACGTACGGACTACCGTCTCCACGAACGCGATGAGATTCATTCTCCATCGTATCCATTCAAGTATAATTATCAATTTATAATTTAAAAATGATGTTTAAGGACTTGATATCATTCTGGATATGAATAAGATACAACAAACATGGCTTATGTAACAAAACATATAAAAGAAAATGAGTAAGTTAACACCCGAAACGATGATAATTCTAAGATATTATTAATAAATCAATGTTAAAAGATCATATATGATATCATATTAATATATATGATTCTTGTATAATTTAATAACAATTATTTCACCATTATACAGGAGGTTAACCTACCCCAACCAAGGAAAAGTACAAGGTAAGGTTTGTTTCACAATCTCTTCATTATCCGAGGTTGTTTATACGTAATAATCTACTGGGATATCTTTATCATCCACATCCATGTTTCTTAAAAATATATTTCAAAACATTTTTACTATTTACAAGAATATGGGTTAAAGTCATTTATACCCTTGTTTGACTTTTTATAAGAGTTTTATAAAGGAATCTTTCCGTCGTTTTCAAAACAAGGTCCTTTTTAACCTTTTCGACAGAATTGAGGTAAGAATGTTTTTTTTAACTTGTACGGCGGGTGCGGTTATTTTACGCCGTTATAAAATCTTCAAAGCTTCCATTACAAGCTTATAAGAATATTTTCAAAGAAAATGTTTTATTTTATATGGATCTTAAATGATTTCAAAATAAAAGGAGATATTTCTTTTAAAAGAATTTTGATTTCATCTATGTCAACATCCTTTGATGGATTTTAAGATTATTTGAAGTTGATTTATTATGATACAAAACTTCTATATTGTATTGAATGTTTTGTGATATGTTTGACTGTGGATGTGCTATTTTTATACCATTCATAGTTTATTGTGAAAGTATTGACATTTCGTATGCTAGTTTTAATACGAATGTTTATGTTATGTTTAAACCTTTTCATATGGGAATGCATTGGACTTAATAAGTGACGGGTGGAGCCCGCTATAGCTCCTCGATGCATCGGTAGGTCTCATGAGACAAACTAGTGTCTTGGCACAAGGCCTTGACAAAATCTTATTTGTAGTCTTGGCACGAGGCCTTGGCTATGTGGTTATGATAGTCTGGCATTATGCATTCCAACATTATGAAAGTGGTTATTGATATTGCATGTGATTATTCGATTAGTAGAATATCCATGTGAATAAGTAAATGGCATTATTTCATTTTTATTTTTGCCATACTATGTTGAAGTTCAATTTTAAAAGGCTTTTGTTTTAGAAATTCATTGCCTTAAATGTTTATGCTTTTTATGAATGTTCCGCTATATTGTTATCCTTACTGGGCATTTGAGCTCACCCCTTTTCTATGTTTTATTTTTCCCAGGTAGTGAAGAAGTAAATTATGAATGAATTGCAGAGATATTATGAGGGGTTAATAGTGTGGATATGAAGACTTTGTTGTTGTAGTAGTTTTTCACTTTGAAATGTAATGTAAAACTTTATGATTATATCTAGTGTTTCCAAGGCTACTAAACCAATCGGTCTTTCGGGATTTGATCTTTCTTGTGATCATGCCAATGTTACGAAGTAATGCACCGACTCTGGGTAACTGGGGTCGGGGCGTTACAGTTGGTATCAGAGGAAGTTTAGTACAAACCTTGGAAGCTAGATTTAGATAAACTCTGATTAGAGCACGTAGACCTAAGATGAACTTTGAGGATTTGTATAGAAGAACTTCCAAGAATTTTGGTATTGTAGAGATTTTGTGAGTTTTCCAAGCAATACATCCCTGTCTGGATACGAGCAGGTAGAGGCGGCTCTGGCACAGATGTACCTAGGGGTAAAACCCGAAAACACCGCTTTGAGCTAGACTCGAACGGGAACTGGTGCACGACAACGGGCCTTGCTGCACTCTTGGTTACGACACTCCCGGGGGATATGCTTAGGATAACTCTCATTTTCTTTACAAATCATTATGAAGGGTTTATGAGTATATACTTCCTCAAAGAAAACATTTTTATGATTATGGATTATATCCATAAATAGTTCAATTTATGTTAAGTGTTTTATAAGTATGGGATTATGTATTTTGATTTATAAACTGATCTAGTGTATTCCATTGTTTAGAAATGGCGACCAGTAGAAGGAATGAGAACTCCAGAAATGCACATGATCCAAAGAGAAGGAAGGATCATATCTTTCATGGTCTTAAGCTAGAATTTATAAGAGAAATAGTCTCCCATGTATTATCATCATATGAAGAAATAACATCATGTGTTGATAAGATAAGTAAAGAGTTTTCTGAGTCCTATGGCTTTGAAGGGAAGCAAGAGAAGAAAAGGATGGAAGAGAGAAAGATGGATAAAGGGAAGAGGGAAAAGAAGAATTTTCCCATATGTGGTAACTGTGGAAAGAAACACCCTGGAACTTGCCTGAAAGGAATGGGAGTTTGTTATAAGTGTGGAGGAAAAGGGCACAAAGTACGTGACTGCAAGGGTAAGAAAATGGTTTCAAATGTACAATGCTTCATTTGTAAGGAGTTTGGACACTACGCGAACCTATGTCCCAGTCATCAGACTATGACGCAAATGATTCTATTGGATAATAATCAAGTTATGATACTACCACAGATGAAGAGGAATGATTAGAGTTCTTATGTTGATTATGTCAATTGAGTGTTATATCAACAATGTACTTGTTATAATAATTATGGAGTATATAAGTATTGTACTGCAGTACTATTTCATTAAGGACTTGATATTGTGTGGAACAAAGAAAAGTGACTCAATAGCAGGGTAAATTTTTGGAAAATATATGGTTGAGAGAATGATAAACCATAATATAGTTCTGATACCGAGGTAGTGATTTTCGAATAATACATGATTATTTTGGAAAAAATATATTGGATATTCTTGACTACCTTGGAACTGATTAATGATTTGTATATTCCATCATTGTTGGGGTTTAAAACATTTTTGGATTGATGAAGTATATCCAGCATTCTATATGGAATAAGGGAGCATGAATGTAATCAATAAGGAATATGGTAATACATGATGAAGGTATTCATATTCTATTACGGGGTACAAAGGATCTATATTATGTTTACCATCCTTATGAATGTTAGACTGTGAGTTTGGACAGAAGTATTTTGGATAGTTCTAGTTTGGATTAATTTTTGATTACCATAAAAGGACAACCCAGAGGTCGGGCGGCAACCCGTCGCGTCCGGCAAGGCTGCGAGACTTGAACCCGCAACCGAAGGGCGACAAGGGTGTATCACCTACCACTGGCCCACGAGATGTCCTGGATTAAATAATGTAGTTTTTATTAAAAGATATTTTAGATGAATTATAAATTCGTTTATTTTGGAACCCTATACGAATAGTGTAAATAGAATTTTTTTTACATTCTATTATCTTTTAGAGTGAAAGATGAGTTTGTGGTAGAAATTTATTAATGGATAAAACTCTAATTATAAAGTAAGTATATCTCCTTATGATCTTAGCCAATCTCATAAATAAATTCCTCAATATTAAGAAAAGCAACTTTGAACAAAAATGTTTTCCTAGATGGTACCTTAAATCATCACTAATTTATGGCTTTAGGATTGTTGGCCTTTTTATAGCCATGTTCTCTACCACTCTCCATCAGATAATTGATGGTTAGATTTTTCTTCCATATCCATATTTTCCAACATGGAACCCTAGTATGTGTTATTTTCCGTAATCTTCATACTTTCGACTCTTTATTTTAAATAGAGGCCTCATTAATTCATTTTTCGATGTGGGATTTCAACTAGGATATTTTGAAACGTCAAAAATGTGTTATCCTAATAACCTATGTTTTGTTGAACCGATGGTATTTCAATTCCTCATAGATTGATGAATTTAAGGACCTCAATTTTATACTTGTTTGTGATTGATGACCTCAATCACTACCTATAAATATTTATGTTTTTCCTACAATTATATGTCTCAAATTGCCACCAATGTTCTCCTAATCGAGATCATAATTTGGTGGTGACCCTTTAATTTCTCTTTTCCTCATATTAAGACTAAATTTTAGTAAACCAATTTCCGATGTGGGTTTTCCCACAAATATATTTTCTACTTTCAACCTTTTATTTTCGAAGAACAATTTCAAATTGCGAGGACGCAATTTATTGAAGGAGGGGAGAATGTAACACCCCAAGATTTCATAGTGTGTTACTTCTTCAAAATAATTCAATAACTTTCACTACATGCAACACCAAGTTCAAGAACACCATGACTTACCAAACAATCCGTTCAAAAGAGGTTATGAATAGTATTAGATAAATTTTAATGTTTATATAATCCTTATAATTTTAGAATCCATATTATGAGTTTCTTAGATATAATGCAAGAACAAATTCATTTTCAGTATTGCACTTTTATCAACTTTAATAGTGAACCCTTTTTAAATACTATATTTTAAACTTTTTGACTAAATGGGGACATCAAAAATTTAAAATGAAACATCCCAAGCTTCTACGGTACGCTTCTCTTTGAATAATGTGATAGCGTGTGTTGTACGCAACACCGAGTTCTAACACACCATAACTAATCAAACTAGCCGTTATGAATAGTAATACCTACTTTTTGAAATTATATATATTTTATATTTGAAAATGGACTTCATTTTGGACTCGGAATATCGAATTTAGCCTAAGGTGAAATTTTGGTACTTTTCGGATAACTTTCATATTTTGATGAATAGTGAAAATTACTAAATTTTAATTAAAAACAACTTTTTTAATCAAAATAATTAATAGTGATAAATTATGAATTTTAGTAGTTTTAAAGTATATTTGGAATATATTTTTACCATTTAATATAATGTTGGTCATTGGACATAATTTTACAATTAAACCGAACATAAACAAGTGTCAATCTTTTGATATTTATTATCTCTTAAAAACACGCTTTTTGTTTTGACAGCGGGAATTAATTTTAAATTAATTTCTGCCACTTCTGTGTTTTGAATTTAGAAAAATGGATTCCATATTTGGAATCAGGATGTTCAAATTGTGTAAATAGGTAACTTTTATTTTTAGACATTTTGAATAATTACTGCGGTAAATATTTTATTTACCATGGTTAAGGGTAAATCCGGTAAATAAGGGTTAAAAAATAATATTATAATAATACTAAATTACCCTAAAACGTGTCTTAACCCTATTGGTTGATACATAGTCGACCATGGGAATCTTTGGGTCTATTTTGGGACCCCATGGATCCACTTGTAAGTGATAATGACACTTTATTTTAATTAAGTCAAAATGAATACAAAAATGACACAAGCATATATCTTTTAGAACAACAATTTTTACATAGGGTTATACATGTTGGATTTTCGATTATAAATATTCATTAGAAAGATAAAACGATTTCCTACATAATGATATTTTATTTATAATTTTTAGACATTAAATAATTTATTTTATTTATGACACAATGATGATGCAGTAATTACTAAAATAGTAAACAATTAACATAATTGATATTATAAATACCCAAATAAATATAATATGAAACTTTTAATGAATTAAACTAATTTTCTAGGATAATATGATATATTAGGATTGATTTAATTGACTTTGTTCGAAGTAATCAATCTGTTATGAGTTTCACAAAAATCAACTATTGAATAGTGTCAAAATTGACATAAAAGAGTTCTTAAAACAAATATTATATTATTAATTGATATTAAATTCCTAAAAATCTAAGGTTCGGCCAAGAGACTTATATTATGATAGGTTAATCATTAATGGACCACTTGGGGGTCGCTTGGATGTATATAGTAAGTTTATTAACCATATTATATAAAAATACAAAGAGACATTGTAAAAGTGAAACTAATTAACTTAGAGTTAATACTTAAAGATAAGGTTAATATAAGTACCCAAACCTGTCTAAATTCTATTGGATGAGTTGTTTTAGACCTATCCCCACCTCAGCCTTTGAATAGTCAACTTTGGAGCCTTTAGAAACCGAATATGAATTTATTATAAATTAATATTTCTAGCTTTTCCAAAGGTGCCCCTCACCCCTCTTATAAAAGGGCACTCCTCCTTCTCATTTCTTCACACCTTCAAAGTCTTTTGGTTCGGCCAAACTCTGACCAAATACTCTCCCAACATCCCTCACTACAACCTAGAGGCCTTAGTTTGATCATAAAGCCAACCTAAGGATCCCTTTTGATCAAATCAAAAGGAAGAACCCGAAGAAGAGGTAATGATTTCACCACCCTTTTCTAAGTTCATTTCTTCTTCCACTTCTTCTTCCTTTGTTCTTACCATTCTGAAATAATAACTCCAGTATCTCACATATACTGTGATGTTATTATAAATATGGTACAATCATATTCAGTATTCTATCCACCCTTCGAATAACATGTCACCATACGTGCGTACGTACGGCTTACCGTCTCCACGTCGTGGTGTAATTGTTATTCAATATAATATTATTTGGATGGGTATAATAATGATGTGTAACTAATGTAAATAATAAATATAACATGTTAATGATTCTGTATATATGATATACCATCCATTTATATATTATTTTAATATCAAAAGAATGATATTGTCGCTCGTGCGTACGTACGGACTACCGTCTCCACGAACGCGATGAGATTCATTCTCCATCGTATCCATTCAAGTATAATTATCAATTTATAATTTAAAAATGATGTTTAAGGACTTGATATCATTCTGGATATGAATAAGATACAACAAACATGGCTTATGTAACAAAACATATAAAAGAAAATGAGTAAGTTAACACCCGAAACGATGATAATTCTAAGATATTATTAATAAATCAATGTTAAAAGATCATATATGATATCATATTAATATATATGATTCTTGTATAATTTAATAACAATTATTTCACCATTATACAGGAGGTTAACCTACCCCAACCAAGGAAAAGTACAAGGTAAGGGTTGTTTCACAATCTCTTCATTATCCGAGGTTGTTTATACGTAATAATCTACTGGGATATCTTTATCATCCACATCCATGTTTCTTAAAAATATATTTCAAAACATTTTTACTATTTACAAGAATATGGGTTAAAGTCATTTATACCCTTGTTTGACTTTTTATAAGAGTTTTATAAAGGAATCTTTCCGTCGTTTTCAAAACAAGGTCCTTTTTAACCTTTTCGACAGAATTGAGGTAAGAATGTTTTTTTTAACTTGTACGGCGGGTGCGGTTATTTTACGCCGTTATAAAATCTTCAAAGCTTCCATTACAAGCTTATAAGAATATTTTCAAAGAAAATGTTTTATTTTATATGGATCTTAAATGATTTCAAAATAAAAGGATATATTTCTTTTAAAAGAATTTTGATTTCATCTATGTCAACATCCTTTGATGGATTTTAAGATTATTTGAAGTTGATTTATTATGATACAAAACTTCTATATTGTATTGAATGTTTTGTGATATGTTTGACTGTGGATGTGCTATTTTTATACCATTCATAGTTTATTGTGAAAGTATTGACATTTCGTATGCTAGTTTTAATACGAATGTTTATGTTATGTTTAAACCTTTTCATATGGGAATGCATTGGACTTAATAAGTGACGGGTGGAGCCCGCTATAGCTCCTCGATGCATCGGTAGGTCTCATGAGACAAACTAGTGTCTTGGCACAAGGCCTTGACAAAATCTTATTTGTAGTCTTGGCACGAGGCCTTGGCTATGTGGTTATGATAGTCTGGCATTATGCATTCCAACATTATGAATGTGGTTATTGATATTGCATGTGATTATTCGATTAGTAGAATATCCATGTGAATAAGTAAATGGCATTATTTCATTTTTATTTTTGCCATACTATGTTGAAGTTCAATTTTAAAAGGCTTTTGTTTTAGAAATTCATTGCCTTAAATGTTTATGCTTATTATGAATGTTCCGCTATATTGTTATCCTTACTGGGCATTTGAGCTCACCCCTTTTCTATGTTTTATTTTTCCCAGGTAGTGAAGAAGTAAATTATGAATGACTTGCAGGGATATTATGAGGGGTTAATAGTGTGGATATGAAGACTTTGTTGTTGTAGTAGTTTTTCACTTTGAAATGTAATGTAAAACTTTATGATTATATCTAGTGTTTCCAAGGCTACTAAACCAATCGGTCTTTCGGGATTTGATCTTTCTTGTGATCATGCCAATGTTACGAAGTAATGCACCGACTCTGGGTAACTGGGGTCGGGGCGTTACAGACAGGTTGCCGGCCGACCTCCAGGTTTTCCTTTTTATGGCAATCCAAAATAATCCAAACTAGAACTATCCAAAATACTTCAGTCCAAAATTTATAAGGCAGGTAAACACAATGAAGATCCTTTTTTCCGCGTAATAACATGTGAACACCTTCATCATGTATTCTTCTAAAACACTTCAACACCCTGAATTACCATAAAACCTTATTGATTACATTCATCATCCCTTATTCCTTAAAGAATAATATATATACTCCTTCAATCCAAAAATGTTGTAAACCCCAACAATGATGGATTATGAAAATCATTAATCAGTTTCAAGGTAGTCAAGAATATCCAATATAATCTATCCAAATCAATCATGTATTATTCTAAAATCACTACCTTGGTATCATAACCATATTATGGTTTATCTTTCTCTCAACCATATATTTTCAAATAATTTAACCTGCTATTGAGTCACTTTTCTTTATTCCACACAATCTCAAGTCCTTAATGAAATTGTACTACAGTACAATCCTTATATAGTCCATTATTATTATAACAATTATATTGTTGATACAACACTCAAATTACATAATCAACATAAGAACTCTAATCATTCCTCTTCATCTATGGTAGTATCATAACTTGATTATTATCCAATAGCATCATTTGTGGCATAGTCTGATGACTAGTACATAGGTTTGCGTAGTGTCCAAACTCATTGCAAATAAAGCATTGTACATTTGAAACCATTTTCTTACCCTTGTAGTCACGTAAATTGTGCCTTTTTCCTCCACACTTATTACAAACTCCCATTCCATTCAGGAAATATCTAGGGTGTTTCTTCCCACAGTTATCATATATGGGAAAATTCTTGTTTTCCCTCTTCCCTTTATCCATATTTCTCTCTTCCATCCTTTTCTTCTCTTGCTTCCCTTTAAAGCCATAGGACTCAGTAAACTCTTTACTTATCTTATCAACACATGATATTATTTCTTCATATGATGATAATATATGGGAGACTATTTCTCTTATAAATTTTGGCATAAGACCATGAATGATATGATCGTTCATTCTATTTGGATCATGTGCATTGCTGGAGTTCTCATTCCTTCTACTGGGCGCCATTTCTAAACAATGACATACACTAGATTAGTTTATGAGTAACAATACCTAATCCGAAACTTCTAAAACACATAACATAAATTAAATAGTTTATAGATATAATCCATAATCATAAAAATGTCTCCTTTGAGGAAGTATATACTCATAAACCCTTCGTAATGGTTTGTAAAGAAAATTGAGAATTATCCTAAGCATATCCCCTGGGAGTGTCGTAACCAAGAGTGCAGCAAGGCCCATTGGCGTGCATCAGTTCTCGTTCGAGTCTAGCTCAAAGCGGTGTTTTTGGGTTTTAACCCTAGGTACATCTGTGCCAGAGCTGCCTCTACCTGCTTGTATCCAGACAGGGATGTATTGCTTGGAAATCTCACAAACTTTATACAATATGAAAATTCTAGGAAGTTCTTCTATACTAATCCTCAAAGTCCATCTTAGATCTATGTGATCTAATCAGAGTTTATCTAAATCCAGCTTCCAAGGTTTGTACTAAATTTCCTCTAATACCAACTGTAATGCCCCTACCCCAGTTACCTAGAGTCGGTGTATTATTACATAACATTGGCATGATCACAAGAAAGATCAAGTCTCGAAAGAATGATTAATTTAGTATCCTTGGGAACACGAGATAAATTCATAAAGGATACATTACATCAATAAGTGAAAAACTACAACAATATATTGTTTTCATATCCCCTCATTCTATCGCTGCAGGTCATTCATAAAATACTTCTTTACATCCTGGGAAAAATAAAAAATATAAAATGGGGTGAGCTAAAATGCCCAGTAAGGATATCAATATATCAGAAACTTTCATAAATAAGAATAAACATTTAAGGAAATGTATAACTAAAACAAAAGCCTTTTAAACTTGAACATCAACATAGTATGGAAAAAATAAAATGAAATAATGCCATTTACTTATTCACATGGATATTCTAATAATTAAATAATCACATGAAATAGCAATAACCACTTTCATAATGATGGAATGCATAATTCCAAACTATCATAACCACATTTCCAAGGCCTCGTGCCATGACTACAAATAAGATTTTTCCAAGGCCTTGTTCCAAGACACTAGTTTGTCTCATGAGAACTACCGATGCATCGAGGAGCTATAGCGGGCCCCACCCATCACATATTACGTCCAATGCATTCCCATATGAAAAGGTTCGAACATAACATAAACATTCGTATTAAAACAAGTATACAAAATGTAAATACTTCATCCATAAACCACGAGTGGTATAAGAATAACACATCCATAGTCAAACACATCACAAAAACTTCAAAACAATATGGAAGTTTTGTGTCATAATAAATCATCTTCAAATAAACTTAAAATCCATCAAAGGATGCTGACATAGATGAAATCAAAACTATTTGAGAGAAATATCTCTTTTTTTAAAATCATTTAAAAGTCACACATTTATTAAGGAAGTAATTTAAAAGAGATTTTTGAATCAAAGTGTCCCATACCACTTCGAAAAATTTGAAAAGAAATATCATTTCAAAACATTTTCCATATAAATAAATCGTTAAAATCATTTTGAAAACATGGACATTAATTAAAAAGATTTAGAAAGATAAATCTTTAAAACATTTATAATTCAGATTTTGATAAAGAGTACCTTTCATAAATTCTTCAAATATTCATTTTGAAATCATTTAAAAGTCACTTAATTATAAAATAAAACATTTACTTTGAAAATATCATTTTATGATTGTAAGGGAAGCTTCGAAAATTTTATAACGGTAGAAAATAGCCTCACCCGCCGTATAAGTTAAAAAAACATTCTTACCTTAATTCTGTCGAAAAGGTTAAAAAGGACCTTGTTTGGAAAATGACGGAAGGATTCCTTTATAAACTTCTTACAAAAAATAAAACAAGTGTATAAATTACTTTACCCCATATTCTATTAAATAGTAAGAATGTTTTTAAATACACTTTAATGAAACATGGATGTGGATGCTAAAGAGGTCACAATATATAATTACGTATAAACAACCTCAGATATGAAGAGATTGTGAAATAACCCTTACCATGTACATTTCCTTAGTTGGGGGTAGGTTAAACTCCTGTATAATGGTGAAATAATTTTTATTAAATTATAAAAGAATCATATACATTATAATGTTATCATATATGATCTTTTAACATTGCTTTGTTAATAATATCTTAGTATTATCATCGTTTCGGGTGTTAACTTACTCATTTTCTTTTATATGTTTTGCTAAGTAAGAAATGTTTTTCATGGGTAGGTTGTATCTTATTCATATCAAGAATGATATCAAGTCCTTAAACATTATTTTTAAATATTCAAATGAAAATTATACTTGAACAGATACGATAGAGAATGAATCTCATCGCGTTCGTGGAGACGGTAGTCCGTACGTACGCACGAGCGACAATATCATTCTTTTGATATTAAAATAATATTTAATTGGATGGTATATCTTATATACAGAATCATTATCATGTTATATTTATTATTTACATTAATTAAACATCATTATTATACCCATCCAAATAATAATATATTGAATAACAATTACACTACGACGTGGAGACGGTAAGTCGTACGTACACACGTATGATGACTTGTCATTCAAAGGATGGATAGAATACTGAATATGGTTGTACCATATTTATAATAATATTACAGTATATAAGAGATACTGGATTCATTATTTTAGAATGATAATAACAAAGAAAGAAGAAGTGGAAGAAGAAATGAATTTGAAAACGGGTGGTGAAAACATTACCTCTTCTTCGGGTTCTTCCTTTTGATTTGATCAAAAGGGATCCATAGGGTGGATTTATGATCAAGATAAGGCCTCTAGGTTGTACTAAGGGAATTTGAGAGTGTATTTGGGCAGGGTTTGGCCGAACCAAAAGTCTTTGAGGGTGTGAATTAATAAGAAGGTGGAGTTCCCTTTTAAAAGAGGGGTGAGGGGCACCATTGGAAAATCTATAAATATTATTTTATAATAAATTAATATTCGGTTTCTAATGGATCAAAAGTGGATTATTTAAAGTTTAAGGTAGGGATGGGTCGAAAACCACTCAACCAATAAAATTTGGACAGGTTTGGGTTATTATATTAACCTTATCTTTAAGTATTAACTCTTAGTTAATTAGTTTCACTTTTACAATGTCTCTTTGTATTTTTATATTATATGGTTAATAAACATACTATATAAATCCAAGAGACCCACAAGTGGTCCATTAATGATACAACTATCTTGATATAAGTCTCTTGGCCGAACCTTATATTTTTAGAAATATAATATCAATTAATAATATAATATTTGTTTTAAAAACTCTTTTATGTCAATTATAATAACTATTCAACAATTGTTTTTTTTAAAATAATAAAAGAATTAATACTTCGAAAAAAGTTAATTAAATCAATCCTAACATGTCATATTACCCTATAAAAATATTTTTATTTATAAAAAGTCTCAAATTACATTTATTTGGTTATTTATAATATCAATTATTCTAATTTTTCATTAATTAGGTAATTACTGCATCACCATTGTGTCATAAATAAATTAAATTATATAAGGTCTAAAAATTATAAATAAAATACCATTATGTAGTAAATCATTTTATCTTTCTAATGAATATTTAAAATCAAATTTATCTTATGTATAAACTTATATTAAATGTTTTTTAGTAAATAAACATTGATTTTAACACTTTTAACTTTTCTTTGAATTAAATAATAATAAATGTCCTAATCTAATACAATTGGACCTAGATGAAAGTTATTTACTCCTAAGGTTGTTTTTGGTCGAGATACACTTGTACAATAGAATTAGGACATGTGTTAGGGTAATATTAATATCATTTTTACCCTTAATTACCCTATTCACTTTTAACTGTGGCAAATAAAAGTAAAAAGTTACTATTCAACAAAAATTATTTTCATCTCATTAAACTAAATTTTACTCCTTGATATTAGCCGTGTCTCTCAGATTTTTTAACTTCCACTAACAGAAGCGGTAAAATTATGTTTTATGAAAAATTCAGTTTTTTAACTACCACTTAGTGGTTTCACTATTCATCAAAAAGTGAAAGTTTCCAGAAAAATACCAAAAATTTGGCCTAATATATATTTGATATTATGAATTCAAAAATGATGTCTATTTTACCAAATTAAAAACATATCAGTTGCATTAATTAATTTAAAAATTAATTCCCGTCGTCAAAACGAATACCGTATTTTTAAGAGATAATAACTATCAAAAGATTGACACTTGTTTATGTCCGGTTTAATTGTGAAATTATGTACAATGAACAAAATTGTATTAAATGGTAAAAATGTATTCTAAATATACTTTAAAACCACTCAAATTCATAATTTATCAATATAAATTATTTCGATTAAAAAATTTGTTTTTAATCAAAATTTAGTAATTTTCACTATTCATGAAAATATAAATCCTATCTGAAAAGTTCCAAAATATCAACTTAGGCTAAATTCGATACTCAAAATACAAAAATGAAGTCCATTTTGAGAGATAAAATTTATGAAATTTCAAAATGTATGTATTACTATTCATAACGGCTAGTTTGATTGGTTGTGGTGTGTGTTAGAACTCGAAGTTGCATACAACACACACTATTGTATTATTCAAAGGAAAGCGTATCGTGGAAGCCTGGGATGTTTCATTGTAAATTTGTGATGTCCCCATTCTAAAAAGTAAATTTATTTAGTCAAATTTAATATATAAAAGTTTTAAATATTGGATTTAAAAAGGGTTCACTTTTAGAAGTTGGTAAAAGTGCAACACTGAAAATGAATTTGTTCTAACAATATGTCTAAGAAACTCATAATACGGATTCTAAAATTATAAGGATTATATAAAGTTTAATATTTACTAAATACTATTCAAAACCTCTTTTGAACGACTTGTTTGGTAAGTCATGGTGTGATTGAACTCGGTGTTGCGTGTAGTGCAAGTTATTGAATTATTTTGAAGAAATAACACACTATGAAATCTTGGGGTGTTACAGTGATAAAGCTACAATATTTTTCCTAGAAAACCATAGTGGCTAACAAGGGTGATTTCACTTAAAGGGAGTCACAGACCACCACCCACCATTCATATTTCACTTATTGTTTTTCCGTGTTTTTATATATTATAAAAATGAAGAAAATTGATGGTGAAAATGTTAATGGAAAAGTAAACTAAATCTAGTCATGTATATTCAATGAAAAATAGAATGAACGAATTTATAAATGAAATTACGTTCTCTTGAGAGATTCATCCATGGATGTAACACATTAATTTTTTATAAATTATTAATTTTTGAATAAATTAAATTCATTTGATAGATTGAGTTATACACAACTCAAAGGTAATATTTTGTTACACACAACACCATGATAATTATTTATTAAATTAAACACCAACTTAATTCTATGCTACACACAACACTAGGTATGCTTCTATTACACAAGACACTGCATTTTTACAAAACCATGATATATTATTAATATTGTTATTTAAATGAGACCATTATTACCTATCCATTTAAAATAATGATAGGAATACAAATAAGTATTTTTAAGTATTAATTATTTTGTTTTTACATAAAGGAAATATATTGATAAATAATGTAATTAATTTTCATTAAAGACTTTATATGTTTTGAAAGTTCTATTTTCCCAAAACAATTATTTTTATTTCAACATGTGAACAATAATAAAATTAATTTTTGGAATTTTTTAAAAATTAATTTCCTAAAATAAACTAAATTTTTTAAATCTTCATTTATAAATTAGCTTAGGGTGAATTTTTTGGATTTCATTAAAATGTTTCATTTTTTAGTGAATAGTGAAAAATACTAAATTTTAATTTGAAAGTATTATTTTCATTTAATTGTTTCAAAAAGATAAAGTATATTTCAAATTGGTTTTAAAGTAAAATTTGTTTAAATATGTTTCTGTTATTCTAATTTAGGTCATTGGAATCAATTTCATATTAATTTTGATATAAAAGTATTTTAATATTTTGAAAATTTTCTCCTCAAAACCCCATTATCTCATCATATATACAAGGTTTATTTTAATTTAATGATTTCCACTTATGTCCATGGAATTTGGAAAAATGGATTCCATATTTGGAATAAAAATAATTTATATTATCTTATAAGGCAAACTATATTTATTTCCAAAATTAATAGTAAAAAAATATTTACTATGGTTAAGGTAAAAATTGGTTTACATGGGGGTAAAACAAAAATGGTAATGGGTTTAAAACCCAAATCATGTAAAAAAAATTTATAACCATAATTCCACATTATTCTATTATTGGATCCTTTTGGAATTAAAAACATATGGATGGAATTCATTCTTTCAACAAAATTACATGTGTGCCACTCACCTCACATGTAAAAGGCCTCCCATTTTCTTATCCTCTAGAAACCGTAAAACCCTTTTGGTTTGTACAATTCATAAAAAAAACTTTAAAACTTCCGTCCTTTAATCCTAGAAGTCAATTTTTTCCTGAAATACAACAAAGTAAGAATTTTTGTTAAAACCTAAGGATGATACCTGATGAAGAAGAGGTTTGAATGTATACGATGGAAGTCAAGAGTTATGGTTATGAAGAAATGTTTTATGTAGGGTTTACCTATGAAGAGTAACAAATGGGAAGATCATTATGGGAAAAATTGAAGATCTTTCACTAGATTAGAATATCCTATTCCATGTTTCCAAAGTCATTAAACTATTAAGGACCTCTCCCATGTGTTTACGTAATGTAATGAATATTCATCTGAAAGGATGATATGATAATCTTGTTCCATTAGAGTGTGTATAAAAGGATATATATAGTTATCCTTTAGAATATATGAATTTAAAACCATAGGTAGATCCTAAAGGGATTGCCTACAGATAAGTCTAACGATGATTCGAAGTATTGTAAAATGTCCTTGGATTTTGGTAAAGGATAGAGTGATTACTTTACCAGAAATTAAATCTCTATCTCGATACTAAAAGTGGATGTGGCACTCTAAAATAGGTACCTAGGTGTAATAACCCTATGATTGGTTCATTTACCTAGACTTAATCAACACCTAGTGCATGACAATGAGCCATGTTGCACACCTGGTTTGACACTCTCAGAGGATATGATTTTCAAATTCAAAAACACTTTACAAGATGACATTTAAGATTTAAAGAGATGATGACTATTAATAAGCTAATATAAACCTACTGTTTCATATATTAAATAATTTTTCATCATTTAGATATCTTATCAGTTATTTATCATGATTATATGGTTCCAATTCATGATTATTGATTTGTACACTTTGATTTTTGGTTTTAGTCAATGATTGGAACCTAAAGGAATTGTGTTAATGATCAGTGTGACAGAAAATGAAATTATTTTCCTTAGTACCATAAAACCATTATGGGACACATAATGAAAAATCATGTTTCTATTCTCATACAACTTTCTCAATATATGAATTATAGTGAACTTATAAACAAGTAACAGAGGTAACAACATTCTATTGAGACCTTCATGACGTAACTTTATAACGACCCATACTTTACATACATTATTAATACTTCAAAATTGAAGCATACTTATTACAATATATAACAAAACCACGAAAGGACCGTATAGGTATAGTGTCTTTAGAAAATGGGAAACATAAAGAACTTGTTCATAAAGCGTCTACACTGTCTCCCATTTATTTCATCATATCTATAGTCCCTTTTGGCATATCTTACTTAATAACCTTCTTCCTGACCTGGGGAAGGAAAACATACAAAAGGGCGAGCTCAAATGCTCAGTAAGGGTAAACAAAATAAATATCAATCACATCATATACATAAGCACATAACTTTTGGAAATCTTAACCTGCAAAAGAGATCATAATTTCATAATATTGGATAAATCATGGCAGTGAAATGTAATCACAGTAATAATAACATAAAACATGAAATTTCGTGGCATACACACATAATCATAATGAATCATTTCTTGTTAGTCAAGACTCATTTACAAGACTATCTTAGTGGAAAAAGTCCATTTCTGAACAGAGTCACCCTCGTTTCAGTCCTGTTTCACTAGACCGGTATAACCTACCGTTCCAGCCATATCTATCTCATGAGATATAAAATCTTTACCCAATGCATTGGAGGGAGATATAGGTCCCACCCATCTCATAATGAAACCATTCTTATGTGTGCCACAAAATCATAAATCATACATCATTGCATAATCCATGTCATAAAAATGGTAATCTTAAACATCATGACATCATAAAACAATTAATATACAATAAAGGAATTCATAAAAATAATATCATCACAACATAATCAAATAAATGTAATAATAGGGATAAAAACAGTACCCTTTATTATCTTAGATGGAAAATAATTTTGATTAAAAACTTGAACTCCATTCTTGAGGAAAATATCCTTTCTTCTTCAAAAACATTTTTCCTTTCTTAACATGTCATACAAATTTAAACTAAAAGAAGTTGATTAAAAATAAACTTGAAAACTTGTAAAGTATTATTCTTAGAAATAATTTTTAAAAAATCCATTCATGTCGTATAAGTTAAAAAAACATTCTTCATACTTTTGTCAGAAAAGTCAAATAGTACCTCGTACGAAAAAAGACAAAAGATTCCTTTCATATCCTTTAATAAAGACTCACCGAAGTGTAAAATTGGATTTAAACTATTTTATGTGGATGGAAAAAACATTACATATTGAGGAAACATGGATGTGGATGATAAAATACACCCCAGTAAATTTCAAAGTATAAACAATCTCGGATAAAAATGAGATTGTGATATTTCCCTTACCTTAGGTCCTATTTGCTTTGTACGTGTCCGAAGCTCCTGTATAATGTTTTAAATAATGTTATTGACTTATTCCAGAATCATACATATTGATATGATATCATATATGGTCATATTATTAGCTTCTTATTAGTAATATTTCATTGTTACTTGTTACTCGGGTCTTTATTGCCTTTTGTTCTTATGCGTGTTTTGCCGAATAAATTCTTATTCTTATTTTAAGGTTATAGATACCTTATATACAGAATGGTATTAGTGTAACATATATCATGTTTATTAATTCAATTCATTTATATAATTACTATGTAATGATGATCATGTAGAACGAGTCGCATCACATCGTGGAGACGGTATTCCGTACGCACGCATGAGCGATGATATTGTTCCCATGATCATGGAATTGTATTTAAGTGTATTTATACTATTTCAGTATCAATATCACTTTATAATAATCATATATAGTTACTCATTACACCATTATACCCATCATTGTAAGGTGATGGTGGAAAATAGATTACACCACGGCGTGGAGACGGTATTCCGTACGCACGCGCGGTGATTTCATTTTTCCATAGGATGGATAGAAGGTGAATTAGGGTTGTTTCATATTTATAATAACATATCATTATGTAAGTAATAATGATGTTATTACTTTATCATGAAACAACTAAAGAAGAAGAAGTTGAAGAAGAAATAAATTGAAAAGATCGGTAATGGATATTACCTCTTCTTTGAAACGCCTCATTGAATCCTCCACTTAGGGAACTAAGATTGGTCTTTGAAGAAGACAAGGACCTCTAGGATTATTCTAGGGAAGTGGAGAAGGAATTTTCGCAGGGGTTGGCCAAGCTTGAGTGCTCAAATTGGTGTGAGGGGGAGGGGGAGGAGGTGCCCTTTTATAAGGGAGGAGAGGGGCACCTTAGGAATATCTCAAAATATTATTTTATATTAAAGTCAAAATCGGTTTATAATGGTTCCAAAGGGTCTTATTTCGAAGGTAAAGTGGGGATGGGTCGAAATCCTATCAACCAATAGGATTTATACAAGTTTAGGTTATTATTTCAACTTTATCAATTAGATTTAACTCTAAGTTAAATAATTTAACTTTTACCGTGACTTTTTGTTTTCTTACACTATATGGTTAATACACTTACTATAACATTCCAAACGAACCCCAAGTTGTTTATTATTAATATATATATCCTTATCTAAGTCATTTGGCCGAACCTTAGATTTTTAGGAATAAAATAACAATTAATAATATAATATTTGATTTAAAAACTATTTTGTGTCAATTTTGACACTATTTGATATATGATTTTTTTGAAAGTCATAAAAGAATTATATGTTCAAACCAAGTTGATTAAATCAACACTAATATATCATAGTAACCTAGAAAATTAGTGTAATTCATAAAAAGTCTCAAATTAAATTTATTTGAGCATTTATAACATCAATTATGTTAACATTTCCTTAAAAGGGTAATTACTGCATCATCGTTGTGTCATAAATAAATTAATTTATTTAAAGTATAAAAATTATAAATAAAATATCATTATGTAGGAAATCTCTTTATCTTTATAATGAATATTTATAGTTTAATTTATCGTATGTATAACCCCATATTAAAAATGATATAGTTATTAAACTTTGATTTTAACTATTTTAACTATTCATTAAATAAAATAATATTAAATGTCATAATCTAATCCATGTGGACCTAAATGGTCATATTATATTCATAAGGTTGTTTTTGGTCGAATTACACTTATAAAATAGAATTAGGACATGTGTTAGGATAATAGTAATATCATATTTACCCTTAGATACCCTATTTACTATTAACCGCGGTAAAAAAAGTAAAAAGTTACTATTCACCAAAAAATTATTTTATCTCATTGAACCACATTTTACTTACTGATATCAACCGTGTCTGTCGGATTTTCGAAATTCCATTCACAGAAGCGGTAAAATTAAGTTTTATGCAAAATTCAGTTTTTAACCTACCACTTAGTGGTTTCACTATTCATCAAAAATTGAAAGTTTTCAGAAAAATACCAAAATTTCACCCTAGGCTAATTTCGGTATTCCGAATCCAAAAATGAAGTCCATTTTGAAAAATAAAATTTATAAAATTTCAAAAAGTGGTTATTACTATCCATAACGACTAGTTTTAATAATATTTTAATAGCATATCGTTTTTTTAGTGAAACTCGGTATTGCGTACAACGCAAGCTATCGAGGAAGGTCGTGATTGCGTGTAAAGTAAGTCAAGCTAGTGTGTAGTGAAAGATTCCTTTGATGATATATATAACATAAAAACAAAATATTACTCATAAAAATCTCGGGTGTTACAAACTTCCACCTTTTTTAGTGGTTCCAATTATCCACTAGTTTATGAGTAGTGGATCAGTATGAATGAAAAAATTTATTATGTAACACCCAAAGCTTCCACGGTCTTCTTTTTCTTAATAATTCAATAGTTTGTGCCACACACAACACCAAGTTCGACGCACAATGACATATCGAACTTCCTGTTTAAAAAGTATTTATGAATATTGTAAAACACATTTTAATTTTATATATATCCCATATGATCTTAAAATTATTTTTTGTGTTTCTTAGACAAAATATAAGGTAAAATTCAATTTTTCAGATAATAGAAGTATTTTTAAAAAAATGCAGTTTTTAGCCTATTAATAGCAAACCTCTTTGAAAAAAAATTATTTGACACTTTTATATATTAAATTTAATAAAATAAAATTCTTATTTAGAATTGGGACATAAAAATATAGTTTATATGAATTTTTGGTACTTTTTGGATAACTTTCCTGTTTTGATGAATAGTGAAAAATAAAAAATTTTAATTGAAAAAAACTTTTTTTATCTAAATAATTTATAGTGTTAAATTATTAATTTGAGTGGTTTTAAAGTATAATTATATTATATTTTTATCATTTAATATAATTTAGGTCATTTTATATAAATTCACATTTAAATTGGACATACAAACAAGTCAATCTTTTGATAGTTTTTACTTCATAAAAACCCGCTTTCTAGTTTTGACAACAAGAATTATTTTTAAATTAACTTCTTCTAATTCTATGTTTTGAATTTGGAAAAATGGATTACATATTTTTAATCATAATATCCAAATTTTATAAATAGTTACCTCTATTTTTTGACATTATGAATAGTAACTTTAGTAATTATTTTTATTTATCATGCTTAAAAGATAAATCAAGTAAATAATGGTAAAACATAGTATTATAATAATATAAAACTACCATTACACATTTAATAATCCTATTTTAATAGATATTTTGAACCATGAGAATCCTTAGGCCAAAATGTTTGAATTTGGGAGCCACTTGAGAGTGAAAATGAGATTTTAGAATATTTAATATAATGAAAAGGGAAATATAACATAAACATGTGTCTTTTACTAAATAAATTTAAATATTGTGTTATTTAATGGATATAATTGACTATAAATATTAATTAGAAAAAAAATTTATATCCTATATGATTTTATTTTATTTATAGTTTTTATAAATTAAATAAATATAAAATTTATGACACAATAATGATGCAGTGTTTTACTTATTAACGAATGAATCAAATAAATGATATTATAAATAATAAATTACATGTAATTTGAATGTTTTTATGCCATAAAAAATTTTATATACTATTATTACAGGTTATATTAGATTTATTTCCATTGGTTTGAAGGAATCATGTTTTTATGACTAACAAAAATCAATTACTAGATAGTGACAAAATTGACATAAATGAGTTTTTAAAACAAATACTATTTTATTAAATGATATAAAAATACTAAAAATCTACGACTCATAAAAATGAATTAGATAATGTAAAAAATGTTATTATTTATCCACTTTAGGCTCTCTTTTAATTTTATAGTAACAATATTTACCCAGTAGTATAAAAATAAAAGATGCCATGGTAAGAGTTAACTTATTTAACTAAGGGTTAGGGCCAAAAGATAAGGTTCAATTCATGACCTAAACATGTCTAAAACCTATTTTATGAGAGTATTTCAACCCATCATCATCTTAACCTCGATATTTTTCACTTTGGATCCATTAGAATCCTAAAAACAATTTATTATAAATTAATATTTCAAGACATTCCTAAAGTACCCCTCACCTCTCTTATAAAAAGGCAAGTATACATCTATTTTATCCACACCTTCAAAACCATTTTCAAAGAAAAACCCAACCTAAATCTCTTCCTAACGTCCTTTAATTACTCTTGTAGTCCTCCCTTTTGGATGAAAACCAACTTACAGAGTCCTTTCGTGCAAATCAAAAGGAGTCACCAGAGGAAGAGGTAATTGTTTTATACCTTCTTTCAAAGTTATTTTCTTCTTCTACTTCCTATTTTTATGTTGTTTCCATACCAAAGTAATAAATATAGTATCATACATATAATTATATTCTATTATAATCATAGGACAACTATATTCATCATTTTATCCATCATATGAATAATAATATTACCATGTGTGTGTACGTACGGTTTACCGTCTCCACGCCATATTGCAATTTTTTGTTCCACATTAATTTATTTGGATGGATATAATGATGGGTATAATAGACATAAATAATTAATATTACATTATTATTATTCTTTATAATTAATATACCATCCAGTTCCATGTCAATTAACCATTAAAGGAACGATATCATCGCTCGTGCGTACGTACGACTTACCGTCTCCACGATACGATGAGACTCATCTTCCACATCCACCATACACGAATGATTATAAAATAAATATATATTATGAATTTTTTTGAAATATATGACATAATAAGGCTAATTGAATAATATATATATATATATATATATGTACATAAATTTTATTCAATTACTTCCATACGATAAGAAAATGGAAACAGCGTTCATGCATACCTACGGCCTACCGTCTCCAGGAGTAGAGCATTATATTTCATAAATCTATGATGTATATTTATATTATGAATATGTATGATATATAAATCATATTATATATTTTTTAAGTAATTAAATCATTATATAAGTAATATGATAAAGAATAACAAGTCAACACATGTATGATAAACAAAGCGATTATTACCTAAAATGTTGCATTAAATTGGAATTTTTAATCAATTGGTAATATAAAGTAATATAAAGAATCATATATGATATAATAAATATTATTATGATTAATAAATAAGTTATTAATATGTTTAAAAACATTATATTGGAGTTTTAGACACGTACAGAGAGTATCAGACCTAAGGTAAGGGTTAGTTCCTTAATATAATTTATATCTGAGATTTTTTATGCGTAACAATTTACTGGGACATATTTATCATCTATGTCCATGATTCATAAAAAAATTATTTAAGGGACTCTTTTTCTATATTATCATTTTATATGTTTAAAAGATTCATTTTTCTAAATCAATTTAATTAATGTCCATGTTTGAAAAATGATTTTAAGGATTTATTTATATGGACATTATTTCTTTAAAATGTTAATTAATTTAAAAATTTTAAAAATGGTATGGGAAACATCAATTAACAAAAATCTCTTAAATGAATTTTTTATAAATTGTGCAGTTTTTAAATGATTTCATGAAAAAAAAACTATATTTCTCTCAAAGAGTATTACTGATTCTTTTCAACTATGTCAACATCGTTTATTGGATATTATTCTTTATTGGGGTTGATTAATTATAATAAAATATTCCATATTGTATTTAATGAGTAATGAAATATTTGACTATGTTTGTGCAATTTTTATAGCATTCATGGTTTATAGTTAATTTATAGGCCTTTCGTATGCAAGTTTTATTACGAATGTTTATGTTATGTTTCAACCTTTTCTTAAGAGGGATGCATTGGAATTTGTAATTGTCGGGTGGGTCCCACTATAGCCCCTAGATGTAGTAGTAGTCTCGTGAGAGAATTATGTTTGTGTTTTTGATAATTTCTTTCCCAATTAGGTATGGTTTCTTGGAATAATTCTTGACGGTATGTTTAAGATGTCCCACACTATGTATTCCCTCCCTGTGAGATTTATTATTGATTTTTCATGTAATTATTAGGCTATTATAATATCCATGTGAATGTTTATATGGAAATTTTTGATTTATTCTTTCTATATTATACTGAATATAATGTTTTATAAGGCTTTTGTTTCAGTTTTATACCTTTCCTTATAAGTTTGTTCTTAATTATGATAGATTCTGTTATATATTTTATCATTAGTGAGCATCTGAGCTCACCTCATTATTATGTTTTCATTATCAGGATGTCAAGAATTGTTTTATAATTGATATGTAGGGTAAAGTAAGCTGAATAATGTATTTCTCAAAGGATTATCTATGTTGTGACTTATATTAAAAAATATAATGTAAAGTTCTTGTATGTAATCAATTTTCCAAGACTGGTAAACTGGTCGGTCCTTGAGGACTTGATTCCTTATAATCATAAAAATGTATTAAAATAATGCACTCTCTCTGGGATTTTGGGGTCAGGGAATTATAGTTGGTATCAGAGGAAGTTTTGAAAAAACCTCGAAAATAGATTTAGAAAACATAGATTTGGGATCAAAACCCTAGGATGGACTTTACAGATATGTATAGAATGACCCCCTAGAATTTTTGGTAATGTAAGAATTATGTGGATATTCCCTGAACTACATCCCTACCTAGATACTACATGTGGATGTGGTTATAGCATAGATTTACCTAGGGGTGAAAACACAGACAAGGTGTTTTGATCATGACTCGTGGTAATCTAGTACATGATAATGGGCCTTACTGCTCACATGGTTTGACACTCACAAGGGATTTGTTTAGGATAATTCATATATTCTTTATAAACCATTATTAAATATTAATGAGTAAATATGTCCTCAAAGGAACCATATTAATCATTAAGGATTAGATATGCATATCATTTTCAATTTCTGTTTATTATTTAACTAGTTTGGAATTATGCATTACGATTCATAACCTAATATAGTATATTCCATTGTATAGAAATGGAACCTAGTGGAAGTAATAGAAAATTTATCAATGCATTTAATCCATGTAGGGATTTCCCTCTAATGAATTATAATTATATTAGATCTGGTGGTGCAAGTGGTGATGAACAACTTATAACTGTACTGGGACATCTGAATTAGGTTTTTAAATACAACCTTACCCGTATGAAGCACCCTGATCCACAACATAGTGGATCAATGTTATACAGCTTCATGAGAAAAAAAAACTCCAACATTAAATGGGACTACAATTCCTTTTTTGGATGAGAAATTGACATGTTCCTTACAGACAATATTTCTTGTTTCGGGATGTAATTATAAGGAGAAATATCTCATGGTAGTTAACTATCACTTAGAATATGTGGATCATCGGTGGCCATTAATTCAAAAGATGAAGGGGGTGAAGGAGTATCAAATATGTAATGGAGGGAGATTAATGAATTTTTCCACGAGAAATAATTTTCTCATGAACAACGAGCTAATATGGAAAAGTATATTTTTGAGTCTCCAGTAAAAGGAGGATGAGAATGTCACAAAGTATGAGGCAAACTTAACAAGGTCAACAAGATATGATGAAAACTACAAAAATAACCCAATATATATGATTGGTTGATTCTTTGATGGGTTAAAACAATTCCTTCGAAGGGTGTTGGTCTCCTAAACATTCTCATTATATGAATATATTATCTCATATGCCATCAAGATATAGAAGGAATTTTCTAAGCCATATGAATTTTAAGGAAAGAAAGAGAAAAATAGGGACAATGAGAATTATGAGAAAGGAAACAAAGTAAAGGGGAAGAAAGAAATGTTTGATTTTTCATCTATAAATAAATGTGGAAAGCAACATCCTAGAACATGCTTATTAGGGATATAATCCTATTTCAAGTGTGGAGAAAAAGGACACCATGCTCGTGATTTTAGGGGAAAGAAAGAGTCTGGTAATGTGTAGTTCTTCAATTGTAAGGAGATGGGTCACTATGCACATGAATGTCCTAATCATTAAAGAAATATAGATAGAAAAATCAATTGGATCAAGGTCATGATAATGATGTTACTACAGTTGAAGTGGAATAATTAATGTATTTGTGTTTTTTGGATTCAAGAATTATATTTGGGTTATAATAAGAATGTGATATATATAGGGAATGTACTGCAGTACTTTTTTAATGTTTTAATATGATGATGGTAATCATATATTCAATAAGTGAAAATAAGTGAAACATTACATTTTTTGGAGAACCTAATGTTATAATTGATTTTGGAAATTTAGAGGGATTTTAAATAGAGTTTGGGAAGAAGTATTTTTGATAACTCTAATATATGTAAATGATTAAGTTTAACTTTTTATAGTGTTATATTAAGGTTAAAAAATTCATAAGGTTATTTCTAAAATATTATAATAATATAATTTGAGAAAAAGGATAACACGTAGGCCGAGAAACAACCCGCCATGGAAGAAAAGGCTATAAGAGTCGAACCCAAAATTAAAGGATGACAAGGTTTTATCACCTACCATTAGCCTACGGGATGTTCCTAGTCTGTATAACATAGTTTTATTTATTTAAATGGTATAAGTTTATTTCTGGAACCTTATTCGATTGAGATAAATAGAATATTTTTGAGTTTTCTCTTTTCAAGTGAAAGAGGATTTTTTGATATGAATTAGTTAAAAGATGAAATTAAACATGTCAATTATGTATTCTTAATTATGTTCGTAGTCTATGATGTAAATTAATTCTACAAAATTTTTGAAAGGATCATAAAACCAAAAAATAATTCCTAGTATATTCTTTTCTGATGAATCAAATTGTCTCTTAGATCATCACAGATTTAGAGATTTATAGTTTTTAACTTTCTCCTAATAATGTTATCTATCACCCTTAATCAAATCATGATGGTTACATTTTATTTCATTTCCATGTATTCTTACATGGAACCCTGGTATGTGTTATTTATGGCAACCTTCTTACTTCACCTTCATTATTTTAATGTCGAAGTTTTATCAACGATTTTTTTCATGTGGGTTTAAAATAAAGGGATTTTGAATAATCAAACCACTGTTACCATACCTAAATTACTATGTTTCAAGGACCCAAATTATTTAAGTAGGGGATTATTTAACACCCCAATCTTCAATGGTACGCTTCTTCTTAATAATTAAATATCGTGTGATACATAAAACACCGAGTTCGAGCACACTATGACCTATCAAACTAGCCATTTAAAAATGTCTATGAGTAGTATTAACCAAATTTTGAATTCTATATATATCACATATTATTTTAATATTAATCTTATGTGTTTTTTAGACATAATATAAAGACAAATTTCGATTTTCTGATCAAAGAAGTATTTTTTTTAAAATACAGTTATCTTGCCTTTTAATGATGAAACCTTTTTAAATACAATATTTTAACTTTTATATATTAAATTTTATGAAATAAAATTCTTATTTATAAGAGGGGAATAAAAAATTACTTTGTATGAATTTTTGGTGTTTTTTTAACGTTCATATTTTGATGAATAGTGAAAAATATTAAAATTTAATTGAAAAAACATTTTCAATCAAAATAATTTACAGTAATAAATTATAAATTTCAATGTTTTTAAAGAATAATTATATTATATTTTCATTATTTAATATAATTTAGGTTATTGGAAGTAATTTCACATTTAAATTGGACATAAAAACATGTCAATATTTTGATAGTTTTTACTTCTTAAAAGCCCATTTTCATGTTTTCATAAAGCGAATTAATTTTAAAATAATTTCTGCCAATTCTGTGTTCCGAATTTGGAAAAATTGATTCCATATTTATAATCAGAATATCCAAATTGGGTAAATTGTTACCTTTTATTTTTGGACATTATGAAGAGTAACATTATTAATTATTATTATTTACCATGGTAAAAAGGTAAATCAGGTAAATAAGGGTAAAAAATAAAAATATAATAATATAAAACTATCATAACACATGTTTTACTCTTATGGTATGATATATTTTCGACCATGAGCATTATTAGGCCAAAAATTTGGAGTTTGAGATCCACTTGGGTGTGAAAATAGAATTTTAAAATATTTAATATAAAGAAAAGGGAAATATAAGATAAACAAATTTATTTTACTAAATAAAATTAAATATTGATTTATATAAATGATATCTTTGACTATAAATTTTCATTATAAGTCTAAAACTATTCCCTATACCATGGAATTTTCTTTATACCTTTATAAATTATATAAATATATTTATTTAAGACATAATAATGATGTAGTGTTCTCCTTGTTAAGGAAGGAATCAAATAAATGATATTATAAATATTAAAATAAATGTAATTTGAAGGTTTTTATGACATAAAAAAACATTATGGCTGATTATGACTTAGTATCATTGATTTAATACCTTTTTTGAGGAATAATGTTTTTGTGACTTTAACAAAAATAAATTACTAGATAGTATCAAAATTGACATAAATGAGTTTTGAAACAAATAATATTTTATTAAATGATATAAAAAACCTAAAAATATAAGATTCTGTAAAATGAAATAGAAAATTTTAAAATTTTCATTAATGATCCACTTTAGGTTCACTTTTCATTTTATAGTAACTATATTAACCCTATAGTATAAAAATACTATAATACATGGTAATAGTTAACTTATTTAACTAATGGTTAAATCCAAATGATAAGGTTATATTCATGACATAAACTTGTCTAAAACCTATTTTTTGAAATTATTTCTACCCATAATCATATTATAATCGAAATATTTTACTTTTTAGCCACTATAAACTGCAAATAAAGTGATAATAAATTAATATTTTAAGACTTTTCTAATGTACCCCTCACCTCTACTATAAAAGGAAACTTCTACTATTCTTTCATTAACACCTCCAAATACTTTTTTATCAGAGAAACCCTAACCAAATATCATAAAAAATCACCAAATTTATCATGTAGTTTACCCTTTGGGAATAAAACCATCTTAAGGTTTCCTTTTGTTCAAATCAAAAGGAGACACCTGATAAGCGGTAATCGTTTTATCCCTTCTTTCAATGTTATTTTCTTCTTATACATCTTATTTCTATGTTTTTTCCATACCAAAGTAATAAAACCAGTATCATAAATGTATTTATATGATATTATAATATTGGGACTCTTATATTCATCATTTTATCCATCATACATTGAATAATATCACCATGAGTGTGTCCGTACGACTTATCGTCTCCACGCTATGGTGTAATTTGTTATTCCACATTACATTATTTGGATGGGTATAATGATGGAAATTATAGAAATAAATAATGAATATGAAATTATTATTATTCCTTATAATTAGTATATCATCCATTTCCATATCATTTAACCCTCAATGAAGGATATTGTCCCTCGTCTGTACGTATGGCTTACCGTCTCCACGATGCGATGAGAATCGTCTTCCACATCCACCATCCAAGAATGATTATAATATATATATATATAATGAATAATTATGAAATATATTAAATAATAAAGATGTTTTAATAATATATATATATGTACATATATTTCATTAACATACTTCTATGCGATAAGAAAACAGAAACATCGTTCAGGCGTACGTACGACATGTCGTCTCCATGAGCGGTGCATTCCATTTCATATATCTATCTATTATATATAATTATATTAAGAATATATATAATATATAAATCATATTATAAATTTTGGAAATAATTAAATCATGATCAATGTAATATTATTATGAATAACAAGTAAAAACACAAACGATAAACAAGGTGATTATTACTCAAAATGTTTCATTAACATGAAATTTTTAATAAACGAGTAATATAATGTCTTAAAATAATAATATATGATATCACAAATATTTATTTTATTCTAATATAAGTTATTAATATCTTTGAAAACATTATACAAGAGTTGTGGGTACCTACGGAGAGTATCATACCTAAGGTAAGGGTTGATTCCTCAATCTCATTATTATCCGTGATTGTTTATGTGTAAGTATTTTGATGGGACATATTTATCTTCTTTGTCCATGATTAATAAAAATATTTTAAAAATTAATATTTTAAGCTTTTATGGATGGAAATATTAAACTATATCATCATTTTATATGTTTTAATGATTTATTTTTCTAAATCTATTTAATTTATGTCCACGTTTTCAAAAGGATTTTAAGGATTTATTTATATGAACATGATTGTTTTAAAATGTTAATTCATTTCAAAAGTTTCAAATTATTATGGGACACTTCGATTCAAAAATATATTTTAAATTAATTCCTTTATAAATTGAGCGACTTCTAAATGATTTCATGAAAAATGTAAATTGTTATCAAAGAGTTTCACTAATTGTTTTAAACATTGTCAACCTCCTTTATTGGATATTATTCTTGATTGAGGTTGATATATTATAATAAAATCTTCCATATTGTATTTAATGAGTTATGATATGTCTAAATGTGGATGTTCTATTTTTGTACCATTCATGATCTATAGTTAAAGTATTGGCATTTTTTATGCTAGTTTTAATACTAATGTTTTTGTTATGTTTTGACTTTATCATAAGGCGAATGCATTAGACTTTATAAGTGTTGGGATGGGCCCGTTATATCCACTTGATGCATTAGTAGTCTCTTGAGACAATTATGTTTGGTTTTGGGCTAATGTATTTCCCAATTGTGTATGGTTTATTTATCTAAGCCTTGATGATATGATTAGGATATCCCTTATTATGCATTCCCTTGTTATGAGATTAGTTATTGATTTTACATGTCATTATTAGACTATTAGAATATCTATGTGAGTGTGTATATATTAATTTTTGATTTATTATTTCCATATTATGCTGAATATAATGTTTTAAAATGCTCTTTTTCGGTTATATACCTTTTCTTAAAGGTGTGTGCATACTTATAATAGCTTCCACCATATTGTTTATCCTTACTGAGCATCTGAGCTCACCCCTTTCTTATTATTTCATTCCAAGGATGCCAAGAAGTTTTTTATGATTTATATGTAGGGTTAATATAAGGGAATAATGGAATTATCAAAGGATTATATATTTTATGTCTTATATTAAAAATTGTAATATAAAGTTCATGAATGTAATATATTTTCCTCGACTGCTAAAGTGATATGTCCATCAGGTTGTGATTACTTGTAATCATCCCATTGTATTAAAATAATTCATTGGATTCGGGCTTCTAGGGTTAGGGCATTAAAGTTTTTATTCCTTAGTGTTTGGAGCAAAAAATTTATCTTGGAATCGTATCATTTGGATGTTGAAGTAGATCAGTGATGGACTCTTATTAAGACTATAAGGGAATAAAAATAAATTGAATATATAGTATGAGAATATATTATGGGGATATTTATCACTCAGTACTAGCTGTAAATTCTATAAACCAATATGGGGAAGGAATTCCATGATCTTAAAAAAATGGATGGTGAATCTATTTGTCATTATAATGATTATTTTTATAAGTCTTTCAAGGTACAATTCTGATTTAATTATCAGACATGAATGACAAATTGATTAATTATTTTGAGGCCAAAAACAAGTTCTCCAAAATTCCTTGGATATAAGGGACTTAATTAGATATGAAGAACTCATTCAATGTGTAGTAAATTTATAACTATAAATTTTATATTCCCACAATTCATATGGTTTTGATGAGAAATGAATGATCTAGTCTCATGAATACTCAAAGGATGGAAAGAAATTGTGGCTATATATATACCAGAAATGTGGGGAGAATCATCAAGGTAATTTATAGAATGGAGCTGGGAGGTTATTTAAATGTGTAAGACTAGTCATAAATCCATATAATGTAAAAATTTGACCAATGGGCCGGTTAACGCAATGGAGGAGAACAGGATTTTAACTAATTCACCACCTACACTCTAGTGTTTCAAGTGCAGGAAATTTGTAAATTATGCGAATCCATTGCCCAATTCAAGGCTTAGTGTGGATTATAATCCACAATAAACTCTAAATAAAGGTGAAAAAGAGAAATATTATGCATTCAAAATGGATTAAGTGAATCATTATAATTAGTACACAGATATCCTACCCTACTTAGATGGTAATTTCATGTTTTAATTTTTATATATTGGATGTATGAAGATCTTATTGTTCATCCATTTGTGAAATTTCATGTGATTATATCTATCTACATGGATTCTGGAATAATGATATCACATATATGGGCAGAATGATAAGCCAAATCTTCCAATGAAAATGTTTTTTATAAGTTAAGATCTTATATAAGGGATAAAGGGTGAGTTAAATTTTTTAAGTATAAATGTCTCCATGTATGATTAGGATAAGAGTTATGGATACCATAATGGGTTTAAAAGTTTAAGGTTGATTATAACTTCAATTTCATTGACACCCATTTTGAGATTTTATGTTATGGGAGTATAATAAGATTATGGATATATAAAGATATATTTATGGAAATACAATACTTTGGTTTTTTATATGTTTTAGTGATAATGTTATTTTTGGAGTAATTCATTTACACTTTTCAACCCTATGATTAATGGTAATATTAAATATTAGGGTTTATCTTATCTTTTATCAGGAGGTAATTATGGGTCGTATTCGATAACCTTATGAAGTCAAAACACTACAATAGAAATGGATAATATTTCTCATTGGATATTCTTTCCAGAATATAACTTAATGAAATTATAAGGTTTTATGGGTACCACATTCAATTATATCAAATCATGTTCCAAATTTTATCTCAAATCATTATAATTTTATTCAACATTATCTCAATGTATATTTGGGTTTCATCACTACATATCGTCCTCAGAATGATGGTCAATCTGAGAGAAAAATTTAAACGCTAGAGGAACTATTATGATCATATTCTATGGATTTAAAATGTGGTTGGGATCAACAACTTCCTCTAGATGAGTTTTCCTAAAATAATATATTTCAATTTAGTATTAATATCTCTCTTTATGAATTCGTTTATGGAAATAATTTTAGAACATCATTATACTATAATGAAGTTGAAAAATGAAAGCTATTAGGTCACAAGAAAGATGATGAGAGAAAAGAGAAGGTTAGATCCATTAAAAACATAAGGAAATCAAAAAAAAAACAAAATCAGGATAATAGTCATTATAATGATCTATAATATGAATATGGTTAAAATTTAATTCTATGAATTTTTACATGAATGAAAAAATGAAATATAAGCCCTAGGTATATCAGTCTCTTTGAAATTATTGACTATATTGAGACCATATATTATAGATTGAATCATACAAAAAACCTATCTCAAGTCCATGATGTGTTTTTTATATATATCTTAATAAAGTACATACCTAACCCAACACATGTACTAAACTGAGAGTTCAGACCATTAAATCAAGATCATGTTTATAAGGAATAACCAGTGCATACTCTAAATCATATAGAGAATGTTCTATGAAATAATACTACTCAGTTTTTCAAATAAATGTTGTGAAATAACTATTATGAAGAAAATATGTGGGAACTAAAGGATTTTTTTATAAAAATTCATCCTCATTTGATTGTATCGAAGTGATTAATTTTGAAGGTGAAATTTATTTTAAGGGGGTAGAATGTAAAACCCTATGTTTTTATGAATTATTATTTTCGAATAAATTTAATTTCATTGATATCTTGTATTATATGCACAAACATGTTATGATTTAATTATACTCTACACCAGGTTAATATTTCATTATATGAATCACCAAGTTAATATTTCACTACACAAAATACTTGGTTATCTTGGGTTACATACGACACTAAGTTTTAACAAAACCGTAATTTATTATTAATATAGTTATTTATACACAACCACTATAACCTAGTCATTTAACTTACTGAAATGAAAAAAAATCATTTTTAAATATTACATATAATTTTTTTACATAAAGGAAACATATTGATAGAAATTAATTAATTTTTGGTGAATCCTTCATATGTTTTGAAATTGTTATTTTCCAAAATAATGTTTTTTATTTATTTTACTGAACAATATTTAAAATTATTTTAGAAACTTTTAGAAAATTAATTTGATAAAATAAACTAAATTTTTGAAATAATAATTTTAAAATTATCTTTGGATGATTTTTTTGTGATTTTTATAAAAGGTTTTATTTTATTATAAATAGTGAAAATGATAAATTTTAAAAGAAAACTACCATTTTGATAAAGTTGATTATAATGTTAATTATATTTTTAATTTTTTTGAAAGTAATATTATTTCAATTATACTTCCATTAATACATTTTTTAATCAACTTTATATTTAATTTTGATATAAAATAATTGTAAACTTTTGAACATTTTCTCTTTAAAACCCCACTTCCTCGTCACATCTAAGGGATTAATTCTAAATTTATATTTTGAAATTCATTTAGAAGAATTTGGAAAAATATATTCAATATATAGAATTATCCTTGTTTATATTATTTTATAATTAAATCTTAATTTTTCACCCAAATGAATATAAAAAATATTAAAAGATACTTACTATTGTAAAGGTAAAAACTAGTTTACCGGAGGGGGGGGGGGTTAAACAAAAAAATTGGGGATAAAAATAAGCTAAAACAATACAAGATAAAATTGTATGGAAATATTTAGACCATTTCTATTCTATTATTATGAATTTCCCTTTTTGGGAGCCATGTGACATGTAAAAAGCATTATTGGAAATATTTTATTCAATCAAATTACATGTGTGAAACTCACCTCACTTATAAAATTCCAATCATTATATTCATTTCGTCACACCGTAAAAGACATTTTTTTTAACCAATAAATTCCCAAATTCCCTCCTATCATATTAGAAGCCTTATTTTTTATATAAATCTAAAATTGTAAGAATCTTGGTGAAAACTGATGGAGGATACTCAAATAAGAGGAGGTTTGAATATGTATAGTGGAAGTCAAGAATTAAGTTTATGAAGAATTTTTTTTGTAGGGTATTTTTATGAATAGAAAAAAATGGGATGATCTCTATGGGAAACATTGAATAACATTCACGATATTAGAATATTGTTCTCCAAGATTTAAAGGGAATTGAACTATTACAATAATTAGGAATGTGTTTCTGTAATGTAATGAATATTAATTTAAGATGATATAATATCCTTTTATGAATATCCTCAGTCTCTATAGTGCAGATACTTCATTATCCTATTTAATATATAATTAATGAATACACTCCATTATATGTATTCATGCCTTATTCTACCCTAGTTGTGAATATATAGTGCACTTTACAATTGTCATGTATACTAAACCTCTACCTCTAAAATGATGGTAAATTATTTATAGAGTAAGAAAGTAATCCAAATATAACTACAATAATGATTATACCCACTATAGAGCATCCTTATGTTAACATAAAGAATAAATTAGTCATTATAAGTACAAGAGATCAAGGTTGAGAAATACATAGATAGAGAGATAATGGAATTAAGGGATCATTATTTGAAAATGAATATGAGATATATAGAAGAAGGAAAAATAATATATAAAAGAACATAATATGGTTTCCCTAACTATATTTCATGTCAAGGGGAACATAACCCTCATAAAAACATATCCCATACATTTATAAGAATTATTATCCCATGATCCTATCTTTGAATATCAAAAATATTCTCTTAAAATTCAAAGATTTTTCTTATCTTTGAATTAATTCCAAGGTTTAACATTGAAATCCTCCTGAAAATATTATTTTTATAATTATATAAGAGAGAGATAAATACATTTATGTAAATTTAATTCAATATCTTTATCTTCAACAATATCTTTATTAAATTTTATTCTATCCGCCTTCTAAAATAAATCCATTTTCCTACATGGAATATTAATTGTATCATCATCTAATTTCATGTACACACACATTCATAGAGGAGGTGTCTCAACCAAAACATTCACTTTAGTGTTTATCTTCTTCGTAACCTTAAATTGTACCTATGAATTTATTTTTATTTTTCTCTAAACCATCACTCTCACGTTACCCTATTAAAATAGACATATGACATGTACCACAATGCAAGATTTCCAATTTTAAATTCCTCGTATTTCATGTATGCGGGAATGATGCTAGACCCAAGTGATCAATATGTCAAAATCATGGGTGTTCTAAAGGGTCCTCTTCAACTATTTAAAGGGACACCATGATCATCATAATTCCATTATAGAAGTAGTTTCATACTATTTTTTCTCCTATTCACCATGGCTTTACTGCAATATGACATTACAATATTAGGCCGAATTAGTGAATGGTAGAAGGGATCCACGAATATGACCTGATGGAGGTGATTGATGAAATATCTCAAACAGTAGAATGATATAGTATCATGGAAGAGGTTTGAGTAAACAAAATCTTACTATGGAATCACATCTTGATTATATCACATAGAGGAAGAAGATGGTGGTATAAATTAGTGGTAGTACGAAATGGTGGAACTCAGTGGTAGCAAGCAACAATTGTGAATAGTGGTAGAGTTTGGGAAAAGTAGGTGGAGTGTTAGGACCAAGAGATATCTCATAGAGTGGTATTCGGGTAGGAAGCTGATGGTGGCACTTGGTGGAAGGAATAATAAAAAAATATCAATTGTAAGAATAATGTATATGATATAATATCTCTTACATTGGAATGTCATGATGGTAGAATTTCATTTCCTTCTTTTGACTTATCAAATGCATTTTTCAAGCTTGGTAAGGAAATCTACAAAGTCTTTAGGACTCATGGTGGTTTCTAGAATTATTAATGAGATAAATATGCATCAATAATGATGACCCCAAGGATTGGTTGTGGTGGTTTGGCAATGTCAAGTGGGACCGTGATGAAGGTGAAACTTTTTGAGGAGTTGACACACATAGGTAGAGAAAAAAGATATCATTTCACTGAAGTGGAATATTTCATTTGATAAATTCATATGAATTGAAGAAATTGAGGCAAGGATACTTATATATATATTGTTTTATGCTTTTTTGTTTCTCAAAATCCTACTCTAGGGATGGGCTCCCATATACTCACACACCTTACATCTCACAGTCTAGTACCAAAATGCATGGGCTCAATAACTTTGACATAACCCATGCATTCACTCAGTGGTACTATTGGTTCACTTATTCATTAAATCATGCCTTTAGTCATTTTTAATTTTGTGGTTTGTGTTCTCTAACTTTTCATTGTGGTAAATATTGATATTTTTCTTATATAAAAAAAATTACATATCCAAATTCTTAATAGAAAGAACATTAAATTTACTTTACTATAATAAACATTAAAATGTATATTTTTCATTCCCTATTTAAATAATTTTAATTTAATTTATAAATACCCAAAAAATTATATATCGATTTATATATGGGAATTAAACCTTATAATTAAATATATTTTATGTATATTTTATCACAAAAAAATACGAGCATGAAATACCCCCATACTTAAACTATGCTTATCATCAAGCATATAATCTTAACAATAAATTAAATATGGACACCATGTTACCAACATTTAAAATTATAATTAATGAAATCAAGTAATTATGAACAGTAATATCTGATTTTCATGTTCCCATAAAACATCAATTCAACTGTACACTTTTCAATGAGTGCATTATCTTTTTCCATAAGCTTTAATAGGACTATCATTCTCCACATTGTAATGAAACAAATCACATGAAATCATGTGAACATTGAAATTAAGGTTATAATTTTTTTTTTCTTTAGGTTGTTTAGTAGGGAAGATTTTAAATACAAAAACTAAAAAATGAGGTTAAATCTAGAGCATATTGCACGATATCAATATTAAATGTTTCAAAGGAAATATCCCATCAAAAAATTAGAAATCCCATACCATCAAAACTAAAAGTGAATGTCATGATGCAATGAATAGAACGAATGATATACAACATCTTGAATTTTCTCTATTTTTTTTATTTTTTCTTATTCTCTAATATTTATAGTTTTTATATTTTTCAAATGTTACTCTCAGAATTAATCTCACATTCACATACTAACACCATATAATAAAATCATAAGACTCATAACAGTGATTTTTTACTCTCCTAAGTAACAACCAATTATTTTTTCTATTTTCTTTTGTTTCAATAGAGAATGTAGTTAAATGTAGTGAATGAACATTTTATCTTTCTAAATAACTAATATAACACCCCTACACATATTATTTTCAATGTATTACCTCCCTTCTACTCTGTCTTCCCTCACCCCTACACATCACCCTTAAAATATCATTAAGATTAACAAAGTTGGTTAGGAATGAAAAATATTGTCTTGTAATGAAATCACTCATGTAATGGCTAATAATAAAAAATAAATCCACATGAATTTCATTAATTCAAAGAAAACATAAAGGTAGGATAATTTCATTTATAAAAATAAATATATTCCCTCTAATAATAATTCAATAAAAAAAATATATTATTTAAATTTATAATCGAATCCCCCATTTTACTCATTCTATAGCATTAGCATAGTGTTGGTCAAAGTGATTAGCTCATGATTTGGGGAATTGTGTACCCAATCAAATGTCTATTCAAAACATGTTTAAATAAAATCAATCAATTTATAAGAAAATTCACCCATTTAATCAAGAGTATTTTTCTAAAATATTGTTCCTTAAAAATAATTCTCTAATCTTGATTAATGATCTATTAAAACAATATTACAAATTTCTTTAACTTTTGAATGAAATTTACTCTAACACATCATAATTTAAGTAATAGTTATAAATAACTACCAATGTAAAGTTTTTGTTTATAGTTTTAATCATATGCATTTAAATTCTTTCAAATTAAGTAAAAATATCGCACAAGAGAATAAATAATGGGTTTAGTATGAAGTCAAGACTCAATCCCCTCCACTTGGAAATCACCCAATACAATGAAGATTATATAACTATAATATGATACACAACATAGATTGAGTATACAAACAACATCTTATAAGCTATCCAATATTGAAGCAATCTTCCATAGTTATATATGGGTATAAAATAAATCCTAATAAACAAAGGACCTCTCCCAAAAACACCATGGTTAAGTACATGAAAAGAAATATAAGAGAATATATCATATTCTTCATTTCTAACACAGGATATAGTGTGTGTTGATAAATAGAGAAATAAAAATGCTAATCTAGCCTAAAAAAATAATATAAAGTGAAGGAAAGAATATATAGAAAAGGAAGTGTTGCTCTGTCTGTAGTTCTTTAGATTCTTGAGTTTCCTCAGATGTGGTTGGGTGAAGAGGTCAGGTTATTTATCTAAAAAATGTAATAAAACTGAGTGTTGTGCAGTTTCTATTTTCTATTTGAAATAAATGATAGTGATATTAAATGAGTTATACTCATTTATAGATGAATGTTAGTAGGAATTAAAAATATAAGATTTCATGTAATTATCCTTCTTGTATTAAGTAATTATTGAGCTTTCAGTATACCCATTAACACACATGCATAATGAAATCGTCTAAGAATACAAGTCACTGCATGAACCCATTTTAGATTAATTATTATGTTCCCCTAGATCCACGAAATGAGCTCCGAATCCATATTTAATGCTTCCAGGAAATATTTTAACGAATAATCATTAAATAAAAATTCATCATTGACTTAATTTAAATATCCCTTGAATAATTTAATTCAAAAAATTAATAACTTTAATGGGGGAACTCAGGTCAGTAATACATATCTATAAGCAATACATCTCGGGTGGAAGTAAATCTTTATTTGCATGAAATATCTGGTGGAAGACCATCTCTAGTGGAAGGAAATCTCTCATTTCAAGGCATCTCTAGAAGAAAGATATATTTGGTGACAAGACATCTCTGATGGAAAGATCATTTTTTTATGCAAGACATCTCTAACAATAAGGCATACCTAGAAATAATAAATTTTTTATGATAAGATATTATCGGAAGAAATACATTCTGAATGAAATACTTGTTTGGAGGCAAGATATATCGGATGAAATGATGTCTATAGTTGTATGACGTCTCTAACTATAAGAAATTTCTGATAGAAAGACATGTCTGGGGGCATGACATATATAATGAAAATTCAGCCCTAGTGGTCACTCATTTTATGTAATGGTGATTCAGTCTGGCACATAGCATAATTTTCATTAAATTTAATTTTAATGTAAAATTCTATCATAAAAGAATAATCTCGTTAGAAACATAATAAATATGATTTTTGAGAGTTAAAATAAGAAGGTTCTAATAATCTCTCTCTTTTTTTATGACCAAAAATCAGTCCATTTTTATAAACCTTCTACAAACATAACATAGGGATACAAATATGTATTTAAGAGATAAATGTATGCTTTGAATTTCAAATGTTAGGTCTGATATATAAATAAAAATGGTATAATAGATAAATGAACTTAAAATTTTCAAATGTAAATCCAATAATATCCAAATAAATATAGTATCAAATGAAAAATAAGGATGATAATTATTAATGAGTCCAAATAATATAGTATCAAAGGAAATAATTAATATAAGTACATCAGAATGAGTAAGGTAAAAAAGAAAAAATATGTATCAAAAGTAACAGATCAAACGATATATAAATGAGTTGTTAAGGAAATAGTTAAAGTTATAGTTTAATGTTAAATTCCATCAGACATTCTCTCCCTTTTGGTATTATAAAAAATTTCTGACAATACAACACAAAAAGAGATAAAGTAAAATGTACAACACAAATCCCTTTCAAAGAAAATTTTAATCAAAGTCATTCACATCCATAGAGGTAGGATTATAAGGTCCCTTACCATTTTTTTGATGAATTAGGTACATATGGATAAGAATTTGGGGTCGAGGTAGTGGTATAAGTTGTTTATATACAAGAAAGAAGATCTGTGATAATCATTTTTCTGATATATCATACTGCTTATATTGCAGACATGCTTAAATGATGGAACTAAGAAGGTGTAGGGTATGAGGATGGATAAAGTGTAAGGGAATACATGGGTATTACTTCTAGGGAAACCACTATTATTTTAGAGACGTATATAAAGGACTTCATAAGGTTGAAAAAAAAAATTGATATTTCCTCCTCATTCTAATAAACTAATGAAATAATTCTTTTTTACTGTAAACATCCTAACTAGAGGGGTCATCACCTTCGACTGGTCAACCTGTGCCTTGAAATACATAGAAATAAGTGAAGTCATTAGATTACCATTAAAAATTTGAAAATTTAGTTAAGGTAATGTTTGGTATATATCATGGAAAATTAATATTAAATGGACTTGGTGATGGTTTCCCTATCACTTCGGGGTTCATTTAAACAATACCTTACCAATTAATATATGTACTCAACATGATGAAGAATTTTATTCAGATCATGATGATTATTAGATTGAACATATACCAAGAGAAAATGGATATCCTCATAAACTACAAACTACATCAACTTGGAATTAAATGAATGTTTCGGTGGTGGAACACTGGATGGAGAATCCAATTTAGGTAAACTCTCTATCCTCTCCATATTAGGAAAATATATTCTCAAAATTATTTCCTCATCTCTATCATCATAGATTTAATGGCTTCTAATTCATTTTCTAACCAATGATTCTCAATATCTTCTTCCTGAATATAAATGTTTTTCTCCAAGTAGATATGGAATAAAAATATATCAAACATGTTCCTAGAATTAGTCTCACTAATCTATGGGACTGTAGGTTCCGGAGACCTCAAAATCCAACTGAAACTAGAAATAGTTCTCCCAATTAAAGACTCTATATCTGATCTATAAATAGTATCTAAAGGTTCTAGTGTAGAAATAGGTGAAGGAGAAGTAATCCTATTGGAACTAGGAATGAAAACCACTGTAATTTTTGGTCTTGAAAGTACATATATAGGGAAGGATTGTTTCTCACCGTTATGATCAATCTACTCAATAAGGTATCCCTAAGGATCTATCCCAAAACCAATAGATATATATGGTTCACCATCATTTAGGTTAATACTATGGTCATCATATAAATCATCATATTATAATACATGAAACATAAAACCTAGGTATTACTACACCTTGGAGGATATTTAATTTTCTTCATGATAATCCCTTTGCACTTAAACATATTCATCTAAATTTTTTGACTCTGAATATTACAAACAAACTAAAAATATCTATTGAATCCCTCCCACTCATCATGAGTAACTATTTCCACTAGAACTAGAGTTAAAATAGTATGGTCAAGAGGATTAGAAACATGACTAAAAACTATATATTTCTCCCTCTTAATAGAAAATTTGCTCTCATAACTAGTAGATGTAGTATATCAAATTAGATGATCTAGAACTAATCTATCCAAGGAATATGTTCTGTCCAAAACAATATCTGTAAAAACATAACAAATGAAATATAGTTAGTAGGGGAAGGACGAGGTAACTATTCCCTAATAGAATCAGCATCATGTTTAATACCATCAGTACTACCATCATTATCCTTAACATCATCTTCATTTTCATCATTATTATTTCCACCATTTTATCCATTGTCATTATTAGATAATTCCACAACCTTTTTAGAATATTTATAAGATGATATTATAATTTTTTCTTCTTTTGAAATATATATAACATCATTATCATTATCTCTCTCACTCAATAGACATTATCTAGAAGCTAGAGAACCTAGAGGAATAGCTGGGAGAAAATATATAATATGGATTTTAAGAATTTCAGGGTCACTACCCTCATCTACTGGTTTAGCCAACTCCTCATCATCATATGCATTAGGTTCTTCTTATTCTCCATCATCTATATAATCAACTATCCTATCTAGTTAATATCCAATATCAAAAACATTCTTGGATCAAGTAGCATGATCTATATTAATTGAATCCTTATAGAGTATTTCATTACCCTTAGTCCAATTATTCTTTCAATGTTTCTAGATCAAATTCAACAATCTAAAAATAACATTCGTTGGGCTGAAATCACTAAAACTATCATCAGAATATTCATCCTCATATATCGCAAATGTGGTTTCCAATATGGATGAAATCATCTTGGAATAAATTAAATAATTAGATGTGGTGAAATAATTACACATCTACATCATTTTTACCATTTGGTATCTTTATATATTTATCATATACCACCTTTTCATAAGGAATATAAGGTACACGTCCCAATATCCAAAATTATTTAAGTCTCCTATTCTAGGAAAGGAAATTTTTTGGACAAACATAAAAAGATTATTTTTTCACTATCCAACATAGTAGCAATCAGAATTTTTAGAGTTCTATCACTTGTCAAATATGGAAGTGCATCCTCATAAAAAATAATCTCTATTACTAAGAATAGTAACTTGGTAATCCTGAAAAACACCTCAATGGGGAATATTGAAACATTTTTCCCATTCTATTAAAAAAGTTAAACTCCTAACCATCAATAATACTTTGAAATCTTATCTTTATTCATACAAAAAATAAACTATAAATAATGATAAAATCGATGAAAGAACCTAGGATAGAATGGTCGATCATTTCTAGAGAGCTAAAATACCCATCCTTGGTCATCAATCTGTCACGACCCATCCTCAGGGCCCGTGCCGTAACTACCCCAAGACCACCTTCCCTAGGCCAGGGTATGGCGACTAGCACCAAAGCTGTAAATCCTGATAAAAGGGAAGAAATTGCCTTTATATAAGAAAAAAACACCACAGAGTACGAAAGATGAAGTAAACACTAAGTAAACTGAGTACAAAAGTAAGTGATGAAAAGTAAATGGGCTAGAATACAAACCCAACTGAAAAGTATAGTACAACTAAATTGAAACTATAGCAGTAGTAAAGTAAATCAGCAACCACCGAGTCATCCTTCGGCTATCACACCTGAAGGGTGGGTACAGATGATCTCATCAGCTCCTCGGGTCCGGTCGTCCGTTCCATGTATGTCTCGTATGTTAGTCCACCTTCGAGTACCGTTCCTCTCCACAAGCCTCAACCACGATCAGCGTTGTCCATCGTCTACAACCAACACAACGTAGTGCGGGAATAGCCCATGCAGGGGTGAGTATACGATACTCAGTAGGGACCCCGAGACCCCCCAAGGTCTCCCATAATCCATAAAGGAAGGATACAAACACAAAGTATCAACCAACTCTACTTAGTTATATGCCCACACATATACCTAAGTCATCATTTCCAGTTTGGCTCCAACTCATGAGCCAAAGTACAACCCAGTCCACAAAGGAAAGCACAACCCAATCCACACAAGAAAGCACAACCCAATCCACACAGGAAAGCAAGTTCATCATATCGAAGATAATGATTGAAAGTCAAGACTCAGCTCACACAGGTATACTACTCACGAAGAGGGGTGGAGATGATAGATGTAGCCTCTGAATCATCTCCCCTAACGAACCCACGTAGGATCCAAGTACAGAAGTCGTCGTTGCCGAACCCACATAGGATCCTAGTACAATAACCATCGCTGCCGAACCCACATAGGATCCAAGTACAGTCGTCATCACTGCCGAACCCACGGAGGATCCAAGTACAGTCATCCTCGCTGTCGAACCCTCATAGGATCTAAGTACAGTAATCATCGTCATCGCAGTCGCAGACAGCTCAAGGGTTCCCTCACACAGTACGCTCGTTTCTGGGAGGGTTCGCTCCACAAGCCAAGGGTGTTTATAAATCAACTGTCACATAGTTTAGAGTTTATGTATCACAATGCTTCGTCTCGTCAAATGGAACTCAACATGATAGACGGCGCGTCAATCGGATGCCCGATCTGAGTATTATTGGCCTTTTCGTCCCATGGGCTCGGTTGGTTTTTATGTTAAATCCAACCTAACCATACTCCATCTGCGTCCAAACCTCAAGAGTATTAAACCAAAAGAACCGTCTCTCTAGGAGGAATTCAATGTTACCGACGACACGTCATTCGGACGTCCGGTCGTTAAGTTATAAGCGTTTCTGTTCCAAGGGCCCAGTTGGATTGGGGTTCAAACCAACCTGGTCATACCCAAACTTTACCAAAATATTTAGTGTAACATACCAAAACGACCTTCTCACTCCAGGGATCCCAACGGAACTAATGGTGTGTCGATCGGAGGTGCGTAGCCCATGATATGGGCGTTTGAACGAACCTGGTCCGAAACTAGGGGGTTTGGGCCTGGTCCGACCTGGCCCAATACCCCCTGGGTCGGCCCGAACTGGGCCGACCCGTCCCGGGTCTGGGTTCGGCCCACTTGGGTGTGGGCCACCCCTGCAGGGTGCGGCCGTGGCTCGGCTCACAGCCGAGAGGGGTGTGACGGGGGGGGGGGGTGCTGCCCCCCTGTTTTCGAAATGGGGGACCCCATGGGGTCTGCCCCATGCGCTGGTCGGGGGTTTCAACCCCCGATATTTCTGGAAAATGGCCGACCATTATGGCCAAACGGTTGAGCCGCCACGGGGGTCTCGCCTCTCGGAGCACCGGTGGTCGGTTGTCCATCTTCCCCTACTGGACCGTCGTGGCCTTAGGCCGCGGCCTCCCTCGGGTTCTCCCGCGTGGCGCGATGGGGTCGTGCACCACCACCGCGGCCGGATTCACCCCGGCGTGGTGCAACAGTACTGCACCGCCTTCGCCTCGATCGTCAACGTTGATAAACAATAAAACGGGGAGGAGAAATCGACGGTGTTTGTGCGGTCCAATCTCCTCCCGTTGCATTGGTAACATTTGTCCGAATTAATCAACGATGAACTTTAAATTGAACTTGAATGAATTTAACCCCTACCTCGAAGGAAGTTCACGGTTGTCAAGCACCGCGGATGGTGGAGTTGTTCCCGTCTTCATCGGTGTGCACCCGAGGAAACGTCGTCTTCTCTTTTATCATGGAGAGAAGATGATGATTGCGTGTTGGTTGCCGAGTCGTTCTTCACTTGAAGAGATGATGTTCTTCGCGGGAGGATTGAAGTTCTTCGCGGGAGGATGATGTTCTTCCAAATAGAAAAGAGCTCTCTCCCCAAATTCCTCACACAACCAAAAATAAGCAAATAAAATAAGGCCAACCCTTATTTTATTATTTCTCCGAGAATTTAAAATTTCCAAAATTCAAACACATAATTAAATTAATTAAAAAGATTCAATTAATTAAATAAGTGAGTGTTGTCATTAAATTAATGTGAGGAGAGGAGATGTCACCCAATTAATTACAAGGGGGTTTAAACCATGTAAAGATGAATTACACAACTTAAGAGGGGGGGGGGGGGGGTTAGAGGAGTTTGGGAATGTGAAGGGTTGGGCTCGTGTGGGCCCCACCCCACCTTTATCCTCTCATGGGTAGTTAGTAACTAGTGGGTCCCACCCCAACTCCCACTCCTATGATAAAACCACATAAGTTAGAAATAAAATTTGTTCCCCAAATTTTATTCAATTATTTATTAATCCCCAAATTTTAACAACTCCTCCCGAGAAAACTCCCCTTTGGTAAAGGTCCTCTTAAGCAAATACCGCCACTGCGGATTCATCAGTTCCCTCAGATTTTGATTCCAAGCACCGGTTCAAAAGATAGAAAAACCCGGTCGTTCATTCACTGAACGTACCCGAGATAAACTTCGGTAATTGATTCCAGGCACACCGGGCCTCGGAATCAGGTGCCGTCAGAAACTGCGTACTCGTGAAATACCAAAGAATTTAAGAAAAAAATTTCTTGACATTTTAAGGTCTTTAAACAATCACATTTACCATTATAGACTTACTTGAAATAATCCATTCAATATAAACTTCTTTTTCAGTAACCACTATATGAATATCAAGATATGGGTTCTTCAGATCAATAGTAGGTTCTCTTGGTTCACTTCTCCAATTATTTTTAGGACTCTACTCTTTGAGCAACAACATTGTAGTGCAGTTAGCTCTCACCATTTAAGATGAATATGGGAGAATAAAGGTTATGAGAAGATTGAAGTTTAGGGGGAAGGAGAAGGTCAAATAGCATGAAGGAAGAAGGCATAAGTGGGAGTGAATTGAGTTCAAAATTTATGAAATATTTATCTTTTAGGGATTTGATATAATAAAATATAACAAAAATTAGTGAATAAATGTAATAAAAATCATATATTCACAAAAAATTGTAATAGCAGCGACAATTTTCCAATACTGACTCACTAATGGTGACCCATAGAATAATGACATGACCAATGGGGATTCATCCAAAAGTGATTAAAATTGTGACGCATCTAATTGTGCATCATCCAACTATGAATGTCTAATGGTGACATGCCAACAATGACTTGCCAATGACAACTCGTACAATAGTAAATAGTTCAACGGTTACTCACCAATGGTGACTCATCAAATAGTAAATCATCCAATGGGGAATATTCTAATAGGGAAACATCCGACATTTACTCACCAAAGGTGACATGTCCAAGAGTTATGAATAATAAAAATTAATCATACCTAATTCATAATTTATGTAGGTAAAATGCTTAGAATTTAATAGTGTTGTGAAAATATCAACATGATAATGTTAAGTTCCTATAAATTCATGATTTATATAACCTTTTTTAAAATGATCCCTCAAAAAGTGAAATCTTACATCAATATGTTTTTACATAGAGTGAGAAAAATAATTTTTAAAAATATTTATTCCACTTGTGTTATCACAATTTACAGGGACATGTCTAAATTGGTATCCATTGTCTAAAAAAATCGGTTTCATCCACAATATGTGTGCACAAGAACTCCATGTTGATATATATTGATCTTTAGTAGTAGATATTCCAACCAAGTTTGTATTGTCACTACACCAAGTTACTAGATACTTGCCCAAAATTTAATATGTTATAATGTTTCTTTTTCTATATAGCTTATAATATTAAAAGTAAGGATATGAATAATTTACTATGGAAATTTTTTTCCTCTACAATAGAACAATCCAAATTTTTTTGTGTATTTTAGGATTTTTAAAATCATTTTAATATCAAGTAAATTATAATATTTAGAATTTTCTAAATAACAATCACACATGTACACACTAAATATAACATCAAGTCAGCAAGTAGTTAATGTAACAAATTTCAAATCATTTCTATATAAATGCTTTGAATCACTAATTTTCCAGCGCCATCGAGATCTAGCATATTAGTAGTACTCATTATAGTTTCACTACAATTAATGTTATAAAAAAATGTTTTAAAATATCATTAGAGTACTTATGTTGGTTTAGAATAATTCCATGATTATTTTTTAAAATTTCTAAATCTGTGAAATAACATTAGATCAATCATTGATCTCATTTAAAATTCATTTTGCATCATTTTTCAAAAATCAATACACAAGGAATTTTTGATAGATCCAAAAAATAATATGATCTATATATATTTGAACTACTAAAACATCCTTTGAAATTATTTACATTAAAATATTAGGATCAGCTATACCTTTTAAAAAAACTTTTGAAATTATAATAGTTATCATCTTATCATACCAAGATATAATATCTTGTTTTAATCCATATTATGATTTTGTAACTTGAAAACATGATTTCTAAAATTTGGATTTTGATATCCTGGGGGATATTCCACAAAAATATCCTAAACTATATAACTATTTATTAATTCACTTCTGAAATATAGTTGATATATTTTGAAATCCAAATGTGTTTTATATTAATGAATTATTTGGATGGCTTCATGTTTAGCCACTGGGGTAAAGGATTCCTCATATTCTTACAATGGTGTCTGATTCATCAAACTTATTTCTAAAAACCCAGTCAGTTATTATAGTTATAGTTTTTTTAGTTCTATATACAAGTTCCAAAACATTATTTATTTTAAAATGATTAATTTATTATTTTCATCACAAAAAATTTATCATTAATTGCATAATTAATGTTCCTAGGTTCATGTTGTGATATTATTTCAGGATGTTTAACATGACTCATAAAAGAAGCTCTATTTTTTGTACATATATCTTGTTCTCCAACTAAAGAATCTAGAATTCGGTATTTATTTTTCCAAACATCTCTTTGGAAAGATGATTCAGTCATCTCATGTTCATATATAGATTCATGTTCAGTTTGTTCCTCAGAACTTGTTGATTTTTATAATTTCTATACATAATAATTATAATGTTTGAAATTAATATTTAGAGTTGAAAAATCATCTTCAATGTCTTCTTAAAAAGTGTTAGGATCATATGGATTTAAGTCATAAGATTTCTCAAAATTATATTGTACCAATGTGTTGGTTCATTTATTAAACACCCTATATGATATATTAGAAGTTAAATAACCAGGAAAAAATCATTCATAACTTTTGGAGGAAATGTTTTCAAGATTATCCTTAGAATTATGAATAATCACTTTTCACCAAAAAACTATAAAGTAGTTAACATTTGGATTTATATTATTCCAATGTTTATAAATGGTTTTCTATAAGATAGTTCTAATAAAAACTGTATTCATTATATAACAATCCCTATTTAGAGCCTCATCCCAAAAATATACTGAAAAGTAATATTCATAAGAATATTCTAGAAAATTTCTTTCAGTGTCCTTTTTCTCATTTATATAACACCATTATATTGTGGGGTCCTTGGAAAACAAATCGTTTGGTTATAACCATTTTTTGACAAAAAATATTCAGTGTGTTAATTTTGAAACTCACAGCAATGACCACTTATTAAGGACATAATCCTTATCCAACAAATGTTTTCAACAGATAATGCATACTTCATAAAATATGATCATGCTTCACTTTTGTAAAATAGAATGAAAAAAAAGTATAACGATAAAATATATCTACAAAGATATAAACATAGTGATGACCTTTTTAACTAGAAACTCTTGATTTTATAAAAAAACATGTGAATTGACTCTAGCTGTAGAGAAGCCAAAACATCTTTATTTTATTTTAAGGATATGTTATGTTGTTTCCCTTTTTGACATGGGTTGTATAATTTTTCAATTGGGAATTGAATTTTAGGCAGACCTTTGATAAACAATTTCCAATTTATAATTCTATGTGAAATAATATTGCAATTTCCTAGTTTCCAATATCAATACAAATATTATTTGTGAAAGGAACATAAATATGATGTATTTTGAGAAACAAAAATGAATCTAAATTAACAACATAAAAAATTTCGTTTCTCAAAGTAGTAAATACTAAATAATTTTTAGAATAAAAAAAAGAAAAAATTACTTTTGAATTACACATGGAAACCAACATCACATAATTGTGAGATGCTATGAATATTGTACTTTAAAAATTTACAAAAAATACATTAAAAATTAGAACATAGATAGAGTTTCTGTTTTGGACAAGGAAAATTGTTTTCCATTTGGTATTGTCACCAAATGATACATGTCCACCATAAAACATTATCAAATTCTTGATATGTGAATAATCTCTAGTTATGTGTCTGGAAAAGCCACTATCATGGCACTGTAGATTCTTACATAAGATAATCAACCAAGTTCCTTAAAAATTAAACCAAAAATGATTTTCCAACTCATATATTTTTGGGTCAAACAATTTTGTTAATTAAAGATTTTTTAACCCATAATTTTTTAATAGGTTTCCATTAATAATATTTTATACTTTTTCAAATAAAGACATTATTTGGTCCATTTGAATTAAAACTATTAGAATATTTTCTTTATCTAGAACAGTGAATGAAACTATTCTGGAAACTTATTCTATGTTCATGTTGATACCATAAACAATTATTGTATTTAAGTGCTATTGGTTTTCCTATTATATGAGTGAGAGTATATATTCCATTGTAAAATATTTCTATATAATTATTTAATTGTTCATTAGAAAATATTAACTCATTTTTTCCCTTGAATATATCTTTATTTTTATCTTTTCTAACAGTATGGTAATATTTAAAATTAGCAGTTAAATCAGGTTGTTTCTTTAGAATTTTATACTTATGCATAAGCTCGTTAAATTTATCATCCAACATGTTACGATACCAAAAAAATATCATCACTATTCATGTTCTCGTCATTATATTCATCTCCATAATGTTTTCAAATATGTTCAGTAGAAGTAGTAATGACTTTGGATACATCATATGTGTTTTTCATAAAACACATATTAGCATTGTCTTTCATTTCCGCTTGGGTAGTGTTTTAATCAATTAAAATTTATTCTATTTCACTCCAAGTATCTTTTATATATTTCATATACCTATTACCTTTTTCAAAATATTCTTTTTAATATTTCATCTTAGGATAGTCATATTTTATATTCCCTTTTCTTTTACATTCATACCACATTCATTCATTTTAAATTTCATCTTTCTTGGAATAAATTCTTTAATTTCCACTATTTTCATATTTAAAATTGTAGATTGGTTTCCTAAAGTACTATTTATTAATATAAAACATGTTAAATATTTTAGCAAGATGGTTCATCTCTTTGTCGATATCAACAAGTGATTCTTCATCACATGAAATTTCATCTTGAACTTTCTACATTTGTTTTGAGGTTGTGGTATTTAATGCTACAGATATTTTTTGGTTCATCATCAAATTATCAATTTTATTTTATTTTTTTCTCATACATAATTAGTTTTCCAATCAGTTCCCTGACCGGTAATTTGTTGATATCATATGACTCTCTGATTGATACTGATGTTCCACTCTATCTATCCGGTAAGAATCTCAATAGTCACATCAATTAGTATTTATTAGACATATGATCTCCCAATGATTTCAATTTATTTGTGATCTCATTGAACCTAAGATCCTTGTCAAAAATAAGTTTATCCAGTTTCATCTTAAACGTATCATACTTAATAGTATCGGTATTTAAATACATATCATTATCATTAGATTCTCCTTCATGATAAATATCCAATGTTTCCAAAATTTTAAAAGAAGGTGTTCATGAAAATATTTAATTGAATTCTTTATCACCCAAATCACAATACATGGAATCCATATCTTCTTATTAATTATTATATAAATATTATATAGGATTAAGCTATACATTTCAATAAGTCTTATTTATTTCATATTTTCCAAAATAGAAGTCCAAATAACAAAACTCACACTCTCAATATACATTTTCACCTTGATTTTCCACTTATAATAGTTTTCGCTATTAAAGAATGGAGTTCTGTTGGTATAAGAACCATCTTGTCAATTATCCATAATAAACTAAATTTTGAACTAGCATACATGTGAGATAATTAAATTACAACTAAAATCACATTTTAAAATAAAATTAAAATACCTTTGATAAAAAAATATTATTCTGCATGATTAACTCAATAGGCGGGTGAGTTGATTACCTAATAAAATTTATGTTAAAAACAAGTTAAATAAAATCCCCCAATTTTAGTTAAATTAAACATGTTAATCAAAATAGTAGATTGATAAAAAAATTGTTTTAAAATATTTTGTAAATATTGATTAGTGCTCGGTTAAAAGAAAAATAAAAATTAATTTGACTTTTGAAATAAATTTCGTCAAACAAATTTTAACATAAACACAAGTTATGACTAACAATCATAAAGCAGGTTTTGTGTATAGTTTAATTCAGAACCTATTAAAAACTTTGAAATGAAGTAAACAAAATAAAATCACAAAAAAATATAACAAAGGGGTTTCGTCTCATGTGGAGACATAATCCCCTCCACTTGTAAATCACTTGATGCTAAGAAGATTATATAACAAGAATCTAATCTACAACCTAGATCTGGTATGTAAAAAACAACATTCAACATTTCTAGGATAAAATTTATCTTAAATATTTATATGCGGGGATGAAATATCTCATCCCACACAACGACCTATTTAAAAAACACTGTGGGTAAGCAAATTAAGATATATTGAAGAGAATATATTGTATTCTTCAGTTTTAGTAAAGTAGACAATCTGTGTTGATAAACAAAAAAACAATAAAATTATCTAATGTAAAAAAACAATAAAAAAATTATCAATAAATAAGATATATAAAAGGTAGTTCTAATAATTCTATAGTGATTTAAATGCTTTAGTTTCCTTAGATGTGACATTATGAGGAGCTCGAGTAGTTTCTCTAAAATTTACAGTTAAACAGAGCATCGTGAAGATTCATTTTTCTATCTGAAGTAAGGGATCTTGATCATAATTGATTTCTGATCTATTACATATGAAATTAATTATAAATGTAGTGTGTTTTACCTCATGTAATTATCCATATAGTATTAATTATTTATCACATTTTTGGTATACCCTTTACCACATATGTAAAAGGGGTATTCTGGGAAAATAAAGAACTACATGGATCCTTTTATGAGTAACCATCTAGAACTTATGGATCCTCTTGCTATCCTCTGACTACTTCTTCAATACATCTATTCAATATTTTAATGAATAAACATTAAATAAACCTTCTACATTGACTTAAATAAAATATATTTTGAAGAATTTAATTCCAAAAATGCATAAAAGTTGTAACGTCCTGGATCCGGGTGCCGCCCACAGGTGCCCCATACCCAGTTGGTCACATGGCCTCATGCACATTTCCCTGAACACCAGAGGCTTCTGAATAGACATGAGGGCCTTGAGTGTGATAGTGGGGAAAACTATTCTCTCATTGATAGAGTAATACAGTAGAAACAAATAGAATACAGTAGCAGAAGTAGTAATACCATACAACATAAGTAAACAATGGGATAATGAAAAGTATAAACAACTGAAGAATATATAAATAAATAGTGCACGTCACATGTAAATTGGAAAGCATCCAAACAATTCAGAATTCAGGAATTACAATATTGAAACCAAAGTACAGAAAATAGTAAAATCCAAAATCATTGCAATCCTCAGATTGGTCCCATTTTCTCCAACTCTAACAGTAATTATGAACCTGATGAATAAGGGTTCTTTCCCTAATCTATACCTACAACCATATAATCTATTTGGTTTGAAAATAATGACCCAAACATGGTGGGAGACGAATCCCAGTACGAAACTACCAAAATATATGTGCGTAACTATTAGGGAATATATATAGTAGGCAATATGCAAAATGAAGAAGTAAACAAGGAAGTATACAATCCTACTATTTCAAATAGCATTCATTTACATTTATTATTTATTCAAACCATTGAATAATTAAATCTCAGGATCTATCCTCAGCTCTATATCCCCTATGTAATGGAAAAATAGATGTCTTAGAAGACCATCTAACAATCAAGTAAGACCAAGTCCATTCTTGTACTTTGTCTTGGAAGACTCATCATAATAAACATTCAAAATATCACATTAACCCTCTGGGTGGCTCACACAGTCTAACCCCTATGATCAGGTGTCCCAGCAAAACAAAGACTCTCTGAGGAATAAATCACAATAAATTCCCCTTGTTGTATTTTAACAATAACTATAGACTCTCTGAGGAATCACTCAACATCCATTACCCATGTGGTCTCGTAACGGTATACTATAGAAACCCTGAGGGAGAACTCACCATGAATCTCCTCTATGGTCTTGTAACGTAAAAAAATTACAGACACTCTGGGGAATCCCACAACGCCCCCTATGGCCTAGCTATGCCAGGTTCTCACAGCCTTGTGTAATAAAATTGTGCACAAATGATAATAATCATCCCAAAGTATTCTCAACTACTAAAAGTCTATGCATCTACAATTCATAACACTAGAATTTAACAAGCAGTAATTAAGACATTAAATTTAACCTAACAAGAAAGAAAAGGAAACAAAGTTTGCCTCATAGGAAACCTGGACCAAACAGTCATAAACATTCCACCAAGGAAGATTCACCCATGGGGTTTCCCCTAAAGATGAAAATTAGCATCATATATCAACAAAAAACATTAATGTATCAATCAATATTTGGAAAATGATATCAAGGTTCAACTCCTTAACACAAAATACCTAAATCATGGGTAATCGACACTTATGCTTATCTAAATCAATTAAAAAAAAATAAAGGTAATAGACCACCTACCTCGATGTCATATAATGAACACTCTTGAACGTCGGCCCTTGAATCGGCTTAGAATGTTGTAGATCTACAAAATGGTCAAAAACCTTTAGCCTTGAGTTACTCGATAGAGTAGAAAAATCAGGAAGGGAGGCTCTAGGGAAAGAGAGAACTCACTTGTTGGAATCCAACACACCTGGAGATGCCTCAATTGGATCCTGTAGAGAGGAACATGAGGTGATTGAAGATAATCTATTATGTGTATATCTCCTATACGAGACATAGGAAGGAGAATGGAGTTTGGGAGATGAGACACGACCTCAGAAAGATTAATCAAATAAAAATAAAAGTAAAGAGAATGTTCATTTAATGTACATGTTGTGTACTAGCCACAACCAGTCCCTAACTTAGGTGGTACACATGTCCATGTACTCATCCATTACACGACTACCCACAAAAATCAGGTACATAGCGTGTACTCAAGAATGCAAATTGTGTACTTAGAAAATTTTTAAATTCGTTATTTTTCCTCAAAAATACCAAAAATCAAGATCCATACTTGAAATAAAGATTTGGGTTCTTAAAAACTCCCCCCTCACCTAAAATAAATTTATCATCAGATTTTCCTTCCATTTGTGGTGAGGAAGAAACATAAAACAACTCTGGCCACTGTGATCGTATGTCGGCCTCCTTCTCCCAAGTCTCGTTGTACTCGCATGTGATGCCATAGCTATTATACCATAGGAACATACCAACCATGGGGAACCTTTGTACTATGACCCACAATCTTAATAGGGTTCTATTCAATGTATACACCCACCTCCAACCAACCTCCTTAGGTTGAAAAACATAAGATGGGTCTGAAAAGTGACATCGTAGCTGAGAAACATGGAGGATGTCGTGCATAACACGATACCACTAAGGTAACTGAAACCGATAGGCAACCAGCCCGACTCTCTCCAAAACCTAAAATTGTCTGATGTATCTCGGTGAAAGATTCCACTATCCCCTAATCCTCATGTTTCCCAACCTCAGTGTGACATGTAAGAAAACCTGATCTCCGACCATGAACTCTAGATATTGTCTATGTTGATCAACATAAGATTTCTAGCCAGACTGTGCAACATTCATCCTCTTCTGAATCAACTTCACCTACTATTAGTGTGTGATCACACCAGTATTGATGCAATAGATCTTATTAGAACATTGCAGTTAAGCGTGCCTAGGTGAGAGTAGTAATAGGATGGGTGATCTCCTGGGAAGTACTTGTGTTGCACTGTTTTTTTATTCTCTTCATTTATTCTTATTATTTTTATCCTCTTTCATTTATATATTTATATCTTTTTCATTATTTTCTTTTAATTTCTCTTTTATTTATTTATTTTTTATTTATTTCACCTATGATAAGACTTTTTAGCATCTCGAATCCGGGTGCCGCCCACAGGCGCCCTGTACTCAGTTGGTCACATGGGATTAAGCGCATTTCCACGAACGCCAGATGCTTTTGATTAGTAGTGAGGGACTTGGGTGTGATAGTGGGGAAACTATGCCCCCATTGGCATAGTAACATAGCAGAAACAAATAGTAAACAATGGAGGAAGTAGTAATTCCATACAACAGAAGTAAACAGTGGAACACGGAATAGTATAAACAACTGCACCATATATAAATAAATGGTGACAATCACTTGTAACAATGAAAGTAACCAAACAAGTAACAATACTGGAATTATAATACTAACACCAAAGTAGAAAAAATAGTGAACTCCAAAAGCATTGTAAGCCTCATGTTGGTCCCATTGTCTCCATCTCCAATAGAAATTAAAAACCTGATGAAGAAGGATGATTTCCCTTATCTATACGTGTAACCATATAATCTATTTAGGTTGAAAATAATGACCCAAACAGGGTGTGATACAATTCCATGTAGGCAACCACCAAAATATTTGGGCCTAACTGTTAATGAATATATGGAACAGGAAATGTGAAAAATGAAGTCGCAAACAAAGAAGTACTGAAAAGTAAATATTCCTACAGTTTTCAATCACATTAATTTACATTTATTAATTATTCAAACCATTGAATAATGAAATCCAAAAATATATCTTAGGCTCTATATCCCCTGTGTAATAGAGAAACATATGTCTTTGAAGACCATCTAACAATCAAGTAAGACTGAGTCCAAGCTTGTGCTCTAGCTTGGTAGACTCATCACAATCACCATTCAAAATATCACATTGACCCTTTGGGTGGATAACACAGTTTAACCCCTATGATCAAGTATCCCAAAAAAATTAACACTCTCTGGGGAAGCACTCACCGTCAATTCCCCATGTGGTCTTTTTACGATAACTACAGACTCTTTGAGGAAGCACTCAACATCCATTACCCATGGGGTCTCATAATAGTATACTGTAGGCACTCTGAGGAAGCACCCATCGCCAATCCTCCCTATAGACTCGTAATGTAAAAAAAATAACATCCACTCTGGGGAAGCCCTCATCATCAATTCCATCTATGGTCTAACTACACCAGGTTTTCACAACCCGATGGTAATAAAATCATGCACAAATGATATCCAGTAGCCCAATGTAATCTCAACTTCTACAAGGATAGTCAGCTAAAATGCATAACATAATCATTTAACAATCAGTAATTAAGAAATCAAATCCAACCAAACAAGAAAAAAAGGAAACAAGGTTTGCCTCATAGGAAACCAGGATCAAGTGGTCATAAACATTCAACCATGGAAGAAAAACCCATGGGGTGTCCCCTAAACATGCAATTAAGAATAATATATCAATGAATCCCCTTAATCTATCAATCAATCTAAGGAAAATGATATTATGGTTCAAATCCTTAACAATAAATACTTGAGTCCTGTGTAATTGTAAATTAGGATTATATAATTGTAAGAAAAACTCTGAAAGGCAACAAAGCACCTACCTCAATGTCTTATGATGATCACTCTTGAATGTCAAACCTTGAATTGTCCTAGAATTTCATATATCTACAAAAATGTCAAAAACGTTCTACATTGAATAACTTTAGATAGAGATAGAAATATGAGAAAAAAGGAAGAGAGGATATAGTTGAAGATCGAACTCACTGGTGGGAATCCAATGCACCAGGCAGCGCCTCAATTGGAGCTCGGACAGAGGGATAAGAGGTTCTCAAAGATAATCAGCCATACATCACTCTCTTGTATGAGAAACGGTAAGAATAAAGGAGTTCTGGAGATGAGATGTGACCTTGATCTTATTAATAAAATAAATCTAAAAGTACACAGTGCGTTCATTTAATGTACATGTCATGTACTTGCCTCAATCGTCCCTTGCTTTAGGTCGTCCCCATGGTCATGTACTTGATAGTTACACGGCCAACACATAGTAACCCGTGGAAATTGGGCACCTAGTGTGTACTCAAAAGTACATGGCATGTACTTAGAAATTTTAAAAATTCCGTATTTTTCCTCAAAAACACCTAAAATCATGATGCATACTTGAAATGAAGATACAAGGTCCTATAAAAGCAATCATATCACTTCTGGTGGTAAGATATTTTTTGTGGAAAGGCATATTTAGCAGTAAGACATCTCTAGCGGCAAGACATATCTGGTGTCAAGACATCTATGGTAGCAAGAAAACTATGGTGGCCAAGAATCAATAGTGGAATGAAATATCTAATGGTCAGACATATTTGGTAGAAATACATTTTTTATGAAAATTCTTGTTTGGTGGAAATGAATTTCTAATGGTTATACAAGTATAGGGGTAAGACATATCTAATGACAAGACATATCGGGCTACAATACATATCTAACAGTAAGACATGTCTAGTGGAAATAAATTTCTAATGGAAATACATATCTTTAGGTTGGAAATATCTGATGGAATGACATCTCTAGCAGTTAATCATTTGAACTAATGGTGAGTTAGGCAGTCACTTATCAAAATTTTCATCAAATTTCCTTATAAAGTTAAATTATATCATAATACAATGATATTATTAGAAACATAATAAACGTGATTTTTATCACTAAAATAAGGAGGTGAAAACACTTATAAATATGAAACATGGCATCATGTGATTAATAAATAAATCAATTCTCTTACATCTATCAAATAAAGAAGAAAGTCTATGTGTGTGAATATGAATTCTCTTTCAAATATTAGAAGAATTTTTAATAATAAAATCAGTTAAATGGTAATGAATACAGATGTGAACACCATGTATAATGAGAATCTAATAATCTCCCTTCATATTAACCTTTCTATAGTGATACTTTATTCCATCATCATTATAGACCTATAAAATATGACCACTCATTTAACTGTGAGGACCATGTCATTAATTCTCAAAATGATAGAGGATAATTTGGATGCATCCAAAAATATTCCTAAAATTTATTCCCAATAAAGATATTAAAAACAAATTTCCATATGTAAAATAATATTAAATAATTATAATACTTGATTTGATACCCCATGTGGGGCCTAGGTTTTGGATTCATCCAAAAAATAAGTACTGGCAATAATCTATAATCCAATGGTGGGTAGAGTTTCATTGATTTAAACCTCCAAAACTTCTATATTACATCATATTTCTTCTTTATTTCCATGGACTTCATAAATAGAGTACACTAAATATATCCCCATAATAATAGGACACAACATAAATGGTGCGGGATCTATGAAACATGAAGCCCCCTTTTTGGTTTCTACTTTCAAACATATTTTTAATATTATAGTTCATGTTTAAGGTATGGTATATCAATGGATTAGTCAAAGAGAAAGTTAGTGTCAAATTTTACTCGAATAATTCTAAAACATGAAGAATAAATATCCAAATATCCCCCTTCCATGTAAGTAGCATGTGTCTCAATTTCTGTGGGAAAATACACTTAGATATCCTAATGTACTTACTCTAATAAATGATTAACATGTTCAGGGAGATCCATATGTTCCTAATTAGGTTTATCTTCTTTTTCATCATCTTCCTCCAAGGAAAAATAAGTGTTGTATGAATTTAAAATTTTAAGACAATAGTTGGGGAGAATCAATTAATTTTGAATAAAATTTGATGAAAATGAGTAAAAGATATGATCATATCTTTGAGATAGTTTTAATTTAATCTATTCTTCAGTGGAAAGCGCCTCTTGGAGTTGAGTGGTAGTATATGGAGTCAGGTAGTCTTCGTCCACCAATATTTCTTCTAAAGCCTTCACTTTATTTGTTTATTCATTCATGGCTAGAGTGAGATAAAAAGATTTTTTTTGTTTCTTATATAAATATATAGAGATCATGTAACAATAAATATTCATTATAGAATTAATATATATATTTTTTATGCCCCCTACATGCATTATAAGAAATATCTTCTACATGATTCTCCTATAGCAATGGTATAGTGAGTTGTAATGGATCCTTTGACACTTCCTTCAAGGGATCCTTAAATTCTTCAACTAAAAATATTAATGTGGATAATTATTCCTCCTATGGTTTTGATTATTATACAATTTTAGGTTAAGGATCCTCATGTAATGAAAATTCATCCTTAACCACCATTCATTGATAACTATTTTGGACTTTATTAATCACAACCATCAATTATTGAAATGAGAGGCCTCTAACAAGGCCATTCAACATTTGTTTGGACGAAATTGTGAGATCATCAATCCTTTATTAGAGGCCCTCTATATCAATTTGAACTAATTTTCCTCACACCTATTAGTAATATTCCCATGTAGAAAATTTTTCTTTTGGATACATCATGGAAAACAAAAAATATATATTTTATTTATAAAATAATGAAAATAGTTTCAAAATTTGAATAGAAAAAGTAAAGGTTCAACTACTTAGATCCTTTAAAATCACTCTATGTTTTGACATTCCTTTCATAAGGTGGTGTAAAATATATAATATTTTTTCACTAAATCATAGTTTAAAACCATGGTATTTTCACATGAGAATATTCACAATTGATCACTCATCATTCATATTTCACGTATTGATTTTTTTTAAAATTTTTTATTTTTAAAAAATAAAGAAAAGTGAGGGTGAGAATGTGGAAAGAAAACTAAAAATTAACCCAATTATGAATATGCGGTGAAAAAAATGAATTAATGGAGATATAAAAAAATGAAGTTATCTTGATAGATTCATCCATGGATAACCTTCAATGTCATATTTTAAATCATCTTAATGAATGCACTCCATCATATGCATGCACATCATCCTCTACCCTAACTGTCCATATATAGTACACTAAACAATTTCCAACTACACTACACTTCCAAATTCTTAGTTGAGGGAAAATAGTATTAATATAAGAATGTAATATTTATATTACCACAATGAGGATTAGACACACTGCATATCATGCTTAGATTAACCTAATGTAGACATTAAACGTGGACAGGTGTTCAAAAATGAACTACTCCAATGGGATATTCCATAGATTAGTTACTCATCATCATGAGTACAACTGATCATGAAGGAATGATATATATATATATATATATTATAAATAATGATCATATTATTTGTACATGAATAATAGTTTCATGAAATAAAGACAACTAAAATACAATAGAAAAGAAAACAATATCCCTAACCAAATATCCAATAAGGATGGTAGTCCACTTCATCGAAATAGAATCCCTATTTTTATAGTCATTTTTATCCTCATATTGTATCTTTTAATCTCAAAAATATTCTCTAGAAATCCCTACACATTTCTTATATTTGAATTTATTCAATGATTTAAATTTAAATTCCTCATAAATATCCTCTTGTAATAACTACAAAAGAGAGAGACTACGACATTAGCAAACCCTTAATTTCATATCCTCGCCATTGGATATATAAATATTTAATTTTGCTTCATTCCCCATTTAAAATTAATCCCTTTTTCAAATATTAATCTGACCTATAACTTTATCAAATTATATGTTCATACACAAATATTGATGAGTTTTCCTTACCCACAATTTTACTTTAGTGTTCATATTCTATTTAACCCTTTATCACACCTCTTTCTTCATTGTTATTTTATTGAAACCCCATGATCTCATATAATCCTCTTAAAATATACATATGATTTATACCACTGTGTAGACTTACCTGTATCAAATTCTATATATTTAACTCATGTGGGAATAATGCATGACTATACTCATCAACACAACATAAGAATGGGAATTTCAAAGCTTTATACTCTACTATTTAATGGGCCCCCGTGATCATCATAATAACATAATTAATGTTTCTTTGAGATGCATGTTCTTTTATTCTCTATTGTTTCATTCCAAAATGGCACAAAATAAGGTGTCTAGATTGGTTCATAGTGGTTCAGCGCCATATATTCAAGATAAAAAAATCTATTGATGGAATCCATGTAATGAATGAATGAGATGGTATCATAGAAGTCGTAAGGGGAAATAATTTCTCATAGAAAAGACACATCCCAATGGTGGAACATGGTGGATTTAGCTGGCGGTATCAGGTAATGGTGTCAATCAGCAGGATAAGGTGACAGTCACAGCTACCAGGAGTAGAAGGTAATAATAGCAAATGGATATCAGTGGAGGTGTAGCACTGGGTAAAATCTCAGGGACTAGTAGTAATGTAAAAAGATAATGGTGGGACTCATTGATAGGTATCAATAAAAATATCTCAATGGTAGAAATGAAATTATGGTGGTAGCAGATCATACAGTTGGGTTCCATGGTGGTAGCATATCATTTCCTTCTTTTAAATTCTCATAGTAATCACTGGAACTTCATAATGTTATCTATCATCTTCTTATTCAATATGGTGATTCTTATAAGTTATCATAAGCATGAGATACATCGAAAATGTAGTAATTCGGTGTCTCATTGTGGTTGTATGGAAATTTTGATCATGATATTGGTTTGGAAAAATATTGGGGATGGGAGACACGTTTCTAGAGTGAGATGATAACATTTCACATGAGAGGAATAATACCCATGTTATATTCTCTGAAAACCAATGAAATTTTGGGTTTGATGCATGAATTTATTTTTTTATTCATATACCTCAGCTCAGAATCCTACTACAGGAATTGGATCTCATATAAACTAACACACCTCAAATCTCATTGGCTGGTTCCGACATGCATGGGTCGAGTGGGCATTGGCCCAACCCATGTGTATTTTCCATGAGCCACTCAATTCTCTTGTTCATCTACATGCACATTTACACAGTTGGGGTTATCATTTTTGTGTTATACTTCATTGACTTGTGTTAAAAGCCCCAAATGGTTTCCTATATAATAAACAATTTCTTAGTAAAATTCCAACAAATTAGAATATTAATTTCCTTCAACTAAGATAAAATATAAAAATAATGTATTTATTTCATTTTTCCATAATTTTTATTTAAAATATAATTCCCTAGAAAATGATATATCAATTAGTATATGGGAATTAATCATTATAAATCAATACATTTTATTAATTTTTTGGAATGTAAATTTTTTTATCAACAACAACATTCAAACCCCAGCCTATCCACCCATGTTATGTGCTCTTGTGCAATGTTATGTGCTCTTGTGCAATATGATTGATCTTTAATTACATATTATCTATCACACATACATACATGAATCACATGGTCATAGATGTCTTAGTTGAATGATTCTTTAACATGATTTAGATATATTTTAATTAAATGTAAGGAGATCAAATAAGTATGATTTTATTATTTGAAAAAACCAAGATGTTCCTGCATAGGTTCAAGCCCCTACTTCAGTATAAATTTTTTTGATGGAAAACAATAATTCTTTAAAATTAATGCTTGATCATCCTCTATACAGTGGATTCAGTACCCTATTTTATCCTAGTTATCATATACATTTTATACTTCCACCTATGGGTTAACCTAGTTTCTTTCACTAGGAGTTTTTCTTATTGATCCCTACAATCTACTGCATGAGTTGATTCATGGGCTTGATCGACATTAGTAGATAATAACTAAGACCATAGGAAGGTGATGTACTATTCCATCACCAAATAGATGACTTGAATTTGGTTATCCTATTAATCTTATTGAGAGTTATCCTATTGAATTTCCCATAGAGAATCCATGGTATAGGCCCTAGGATCAACCCTAATAAATTTCTCTTCTCACGCCTCCATTTTATCCAACTTGACTATAATGTCATGGGTCAGGGCATGGAGGGAACTGTATTCGACCCCTCTTGTAACAATGTTTAATAGAAAGTGGAAAAGTGTTTCCATATAGTTACACATATGGTGAGGACTTAAATGTTCTTCCTCACTCTTCTTAATATTAACTTGTTTTACTCGACTCCATGTCAATCAAAGTAAGTCATATCTTCTAGAGAGATTCCATACTCAAGGAATATCATAATAAACAGAAATAAATTCTGGAGTGTAGGCCCCAACTAACGATATACACTGAATATGAATGGATACTAGGCTCATCATGCATCACATGTGATGACATAACCTCTATGATTAGCAAAGGCTCTACATCGGTGATCAGTGACTCAAGGACTCATTCCACCAAGGATGCACTAGAATGTAACACCCCAAGACTTTATGAGATATATTATTTTAATTTATTTGATGTACTGTGTTTTATGATACTACAATATTAAATTGCACTATATGCAACATTTTATTAGTTTGAAGTATATGCAACAGTATTCTTGGCTTCTGTTTCACACAATTTCATGTTTTTTTAAATATAATTCATTTCATGAAACACTGAGTATAGATTTTGTTCAATGTATAATGAACTAAGTTTGGATTATGTTATACGCAACAAAAAAGGAATCTTTTACTAAATGAAACACTGACTTGGATTTTATTACACGCGAGAGTGACCTTCCTCGATATCTTGTGTTATACGCGATACCGAGTTTCACACAACAACGATATATTATTAAAATATTATTATTTAATGGGATAATAAATATTTTTAATGAATATTATTAACCAAATTTTGAATATTATATAACATTTTCATTCATATTATACATATTCCAGAACATGATATGAGAACAAAATCAATTTTTCAGACAAGATAAGTATTTTTTTGAAAGTGTTGTTTTACCACCTTTTCATGGAACACCCATTTTAAATATATTTTTTTAACACTTTTATAAGTTAAATTTTACAAAATAAACTTATTTTTTGGAAGCATGATATAATAATTTTCTTTTGTTGAATTTTTTTTATTTTATCTAATAAAATAAAACTTTTAATGAATAGTGGAAAATACTACATTTTATTTCAAAACTACATTTTTATATTAATTATTTATATAGTTAGATTATTTTTTAATTGGTTTTAAAGTGTAATTGAATTATATTTTTATCATTTAATCCAATTTTGGTCCTTGGAAATTATATCACTTTTAAATTGGATATAAACAGATGTCAATCTTTTGATAGTTACTATTTCTTAAAAACCATCTTTTCGGTTTTGACAACAGGAATTAATTTTGAATTAATTAATAAAACTTCTATGTTTTGAATTTAGAAAAATGGATTCCATATTTGGAATTAGAATTTTCAAATTGTGTAAATATGTACCTTTTATTTATTTCAAATTATGAACACTAACTTCACTAATTATTTTATTTACCATTGTTAAAGGGTAAATCTCGTAAATAAGGGTAAAAAATAATATTATTATAATATTTAACTACCCTAAAACATGTGATAATCATAATTTATGAAATATTTCTAGAATCAGGAATCCTTGGGTCTATTTTGGGACACCATGGATTCACCTGTATGGGAAAAGGGCATTTTATAAGAATTAATTTAAAGTAAAGATAATTATAACATAAACATATATCTTTTACTAAATCAATTTTAATATATGGTCATATAACTGATCTCTATGTATATAAATAGTAATTAATGATGTAAAAATATTTCCTACATCATGGAATTTTATTCATGATTTTTATAAATTATATAAATACATTTATGTATGACAAAATTTTGATGGAGTGACTACCTCATTAATGATAGATTCAAATAAATGAATTTATAAATATTAAAATAAATTTAATTTAAACATTTGGATACTATACACTAATTTTATAAATTAAATTCACATAATAGGGATTATTTAATGCCTTTTTTTCGAAATAATCAGGTTTTTATGAATTTTTTTTAAAAAGTATGGTATGAATAGTGTCCAAAATTGACATAATTCATAACTTAAAAAATAAATTAGTTCATTAAATGATATTAAATTCATAAAAATCTAATATTTAAATAAATGGTTAATATAAGTCCAAATATGTCATAAATAAATTTTTTATGGTTGTTTTACATGATATGGTAATTACATTAACCCATAGTTTGTAAATAACATGATATCAGAGTAAGATTAAAAGGGTAAAATAAGGCATAAACCAAAAAGAAAAAGATAAAAATCTATTCAAAACATATATAAAAATTATTATATTATTAATATTCAAACCAAAATTATCTTATATTAAAATTAAATATTTCTTGGACCATTTTGAATCAAAAATGAATTTTTAATAAATTAATATTTTTAGAGTTTCCTAAGGTGTCCCTCTCCTCTCTTATAAAAGGGCACCTACACCCTCTACTCTTTACTCCACTTTGATCCTTAAAGATCATCCATACCATTCACATTTATCTTATAAAAATACCATGTAACATTCTATAGTTGATGGTATTCTCACAATACCAACTATAGTTACCTAAGAAGAAATTTAAAAGAGGCATGTCGAGGAAGAGGTAATCTCTTCTACCGGTTTTTTCAATTTTATTTCTTCTTCTACTTACTACTAATTATTGGTTTCATTATAAAGTTATAAAATCAGTATCAATGATATTATTATATTTTATTATAAATTTTAAACAACACTATTTCACCTTCTATACATCCTAAGAAAAATGAAATCATTGCACGTGTGTATATACGACTTATTGTCTACTTGTTGTGGTGTAATCTGTTTTTCACCAACACCTTAGTTGGATGGGTATAATGGTGACATTAATAACTATATATGATTATTATAAAAATAAACTAATTATGAGATATTATACACCATCCACTTCAATTTCATTCAACAAATTATGGGAACGATGTTGTCACTCATGCGTACGCACGGCTTACCGTCTCCACGACGTGATGAGATTCATTCTTCGCGTTAACCATTCCAGAATTATTATAGAGTATATATAATAAATAATCATGAAATATATGACCTAATAATTCTACTAGATTTATTTTTGTTTGTATATATATGTCATTTACTCACTTCCATTAAATTTAATAAGGAAATTAAATAGCGTTCATGTATACGAACGACCTATAGTCTCCAAGAACAGTGTATTCCATTTCATTTATCTATCTATTATATATATAATTATATACTGAATATATATGATATATAAATAATTTTTTACATTATGGAAGTAATGAAATCTTGATATAAGTAATAATATCAAGAATAACAATTCAAAACATGTTCAATAAATAAAATGATTATTACACAAAACGTTGCTTTAACATGGAATTGACAAATTAACAGGTAATATAAAGTCATAAGTGAATCATATAAGATATCATAAATATTATTATGGTTCTTTTATACGTTAATAATATGTTTAAACCCACTATACAAGAGTTTCAGACACATACCAATGAAATCATACCTAAGGTAGGGGATAATTTTGAAATCTCGTTTTTAACTGAGATTATTTATGCGTAAGTATTTAAGGGGGGATATTTCTCAACCAATTTCATGTTTTCTAAAAAAGTTTTCATAAATTTTTTTATATTATTCTATTTATTTTTAAATTCATTTTAACCATTTTTTACTTTTACTACATGGTATTGAAGGAATTTTTCATGTGTTTACCATACAATGTAGTTTTTGAATTTTCTGTCAAAAGTATAAAGAGAATGTATTTTTAACTTATAAGGAATGAATGGATTTTTACATTTTCATTATGTATTATTTCCATGAATCTTTCTCTACACTATCTCAGGTTTATTTTCAACTAAATTCTTTTCTTTCAAGTTTATGTGGCATTTTGAGTAAAGTAAACATTTTTTAAGAAGAAAGGATATTTTCCTCAAGAACTAAGTTCAAGTGGTTTACCAAAATTATTTTCCATATAAGATGTATCTCTTTAAATATGGTTCTATTTATATCCTTATTATTACTATGATTTTATTGTATTAATGATGGAATGGTATTTAATATAGATTATGTTTTGTTGGAATTATGTTTAAGAAAACCCATTTTATTTCATGGGTTATGTTGTGATGAATGATTTATGTTTTTTTGGAACATGTAAGAATGATTTCATTATGAGATTAGTGAGACCTATATCTCCATCCAATGCATTGGGTAAATTTTTAAATCTCATGAGATAGACATGACTAGAATGGAAAGTAAATCTAGTTCAGTAATTCATGGCAGGAACGTCAAGTAAACCCAGTTCAGTAATAGACATTGTACACTATGATGGTCATGGAAGAAATTCCATGGATACTATGGAAATCATAATATGTTATCATTAGTTTCCCATAATTACATGTTTTATTCAAATTCTATTATATCAGGGTTAATGTTCCCTTATGATCTCTGCCTTACATACTGCCAATATTTATTTCATGACTCAATATTTTGATGTTCAAATTTTATGTTCATGTTTTTACGTTCAAATGTAAATAGTTTCTTTTATGTTCCCTATTTTTACCCTTAATGGGAATTTAAGCTCACACTATTTGGGTTTTATTTTCCCCTGGATATAGAGAAAGGTTTTATGTAGGAAAAAAAATGGGAAGATCTTTATGGGAGATGTTGAAGCTCTTTCACCAGGTTAAAATATTATGTTCTGAGTTTCCAAAGACACTACACTAATACAGTCTTTAGGCATAAATTTGTGTAATATATTATGTATTTTCCAAAAGAAATTCAATGACCGTGTACGTAAAGCATGGGTATCTACAGTTGGTATCAAATAAAAGGATTAGTCAACCTTTGGAAACTAGGATTCGAAAACATTATTGAGATCCCTAGAGATATTTATAATATTTGTCTAGGGATTTATTATGTATCTGTCTAGTATAGGTTACAATCCTAGAGTTTATTCGATGATAATAAATAACCTAGGATTAAACCTAAGATATCAGAGATTAAAATATTATAAGTAATTTACCTTAATTATTTGTTTTTAAACTTTGATATGTATTTATAACACTTTTCTTTCTGGTCTGAGTTAATAACTAGAACTACATAGAACATAGTTTTAGATATGGAAATTATAGGAATAATGACATTTCCTAAGTGAAAATATCATGAAGAGTATCATGAATATTGTATGAGTATTTGTGATACTATTGAAGATAAATAGATTGTAAATGACATGTGAAAGGTATGTGATGTTCTTATGGTATTTTTTATATTAAACCTAATAATTTGTAGTTTGAAAAACCTTAAGACCTGAATCATATTTTAAGATAGATGGAGATGATGGATACTGAGTAATGGTTTGAGAATAAAGTTGGATTATTGAGGTGTATATGTTTCAGATTTCAATGATTATGAATCCAAAAATATATAACTATTTTCAGAATAAGTATTTTAATAAGGATTGGAAAGGATATGTTGAATAATTCTATGTAGACAGAAAAGTGAATTTATGGTAAGGTGATATATTTGGAGAACACATGATTAAGGGAAAGATAACCCTTAATACGTACCATATTTTTAGATAATGATGTTGGGATAAATATATGTTGGATTTGAATAAGTAAATTGGATGATTTTATTTTCTTGGGAACTAATTATGGAGTTATTGATAAGAGGGTTATGCTATCACGGATGAAATATACAACTATTTGTGACTTAAAAAATATATCCAATAAGTTTTGTAAAAAGGAAACATGCATGTATTCAATAAACTTATATGGTAATTTAATTTATTACCATGATTCAAGAGAATTCATAATGAAGTTAATCAAATGTTTGGAATGTGGTGGACAAGATATATCTTTTGATTTATGTGGGATAAATTAAGGTATTCACATGCTTGTTATATTACCTTTCTTGGAATTATTGTTTTGTAATGTGAGTTTGGGCAGAAGTATTTCAGACTAGCCTAAAGGTTGGAATGGATTAATTTGGACATCATATATTATTTATTATGTCTAAAACATTTTTTAAATATTATTTTTGAAATGTTATAATAGTATAGATTTAGAGAAAGGGAAACCTACACTATGGGCAAAAACCCATCACGCTGGACAAGGCTGTGGAAATCTAACCAAAAACTGAAGTTTGACAAGCCTTTATCTTATACCACTGGACTATGAGATGTCCCTGGTTATTATAAATTAGTTTTATTTTATAAGCGGTATGATAGATGAAGTATAAGTCTATTTTTGGAACCATATATGATTAATCTCACCATAGTTGGACTTATGCATATTGCATGACCTGTTATATTATTTTTGATGAGAGAGATGTAATGACCTATCATTCTATCACATGATCTTCTAAGACTTCATGAAGGAAAAATTCAACTTCATTTCATTACGATATGAAAAGTAAATTGTTCAAGGAATGACCAATTTTGAGATTATACTGAAACCAAGTTAGTATTTATCCACATGAAAAAATTCATTAACATTAGGAAAAAGATCTTGAAACCAAAAATGTTATCCTTGTACCTTTTTATCTGATGAATCATATGGTCTCTTAAATTTTCACAAAATTTATGGATTTTTGGTAGTTAACTTTCTCCAAACCTTATTCTCATCACTATCCATCATAACTTGATAGTTAGATTTCTCTTTTATATCCAAGTTTTTATTTCACACCTACGTTCTCCTATATGGAAAACCAGTGATTAGTTACATTAAATAACTATTATGTTTCTTATATTCCTTTTTAAAATGATGTTTTAGTACCCCTTTTTATGATGTGGGTTTCCATGAAAGAAACTTCCAAGAATTAAACCATTTATAACCCCGATGAATTTCAAGGGAGAAATTAATTTTGAGGTGGGGAAATGAAACAACCTAAGATTTTATGAGTTATATCCTTTTAATTTCTTTTATATCTTGTGTTGTACGCTACACCAAGATTAAATTTCCCTATACAAAACACCATATTAGCTTGCAGTATACACAACAATATTCTTTTCTTGTGTTACACTACATTTCATGTTATTTTTATATAATTCATTTCATTCAACATTGAGTAGAGCTATTTTTTAATATATAAATGAACTAAGTTTTGATTATATTATACGCAATAACAAATGAATCTTGCATTGTACGTGATAACGAGTTTCACTCAACAACGATGTATTATTAAAATATTATTATTTAAAGGGATATAAACTAGTCGTTATGAATAGTATTAACAACATTTTTAGTTTTATATAAAATTTTCATTCATATTACATATTTTCTAGAACATTATATGGGAAAAAACAATTTTTCAAATAAAATAAATATTTTTCAAAAAATGCAGTTTTACCGCCTTTTAATGGAGCACACATTTTAAATATAGTTTTTGACACTTTTATAAGTTAAATTTGACAAAATAAACTTCTTTTTTTAAGAGGGAGAAAAAAATATACTTTGAAATTTTTATATTTTTTCTAATAAAATTAATATTTTAATGAATAGTGAATAATACTGCATTTTAATTCAAAATTGCCTTTTTATCTAATTTATTTATATAGTTATAATATATTTTTAATATTTATTAAAGTGAAATTGTATTATATTTTTATCATTCAATAAAATATTGGTCATTCTAAGTAATTTACCTTTTAAATTGGACATAAAAACATGTCAATCTTTTGATAGTTATTACTTCTTAAAACCAGCTTTTTGGTTTTGATAATGGGAATTAATTTTAAATTAATTAGTGAATCTTCTTTGTTTTGAATTTGGAAAAATGGATTACCTAATTGGAATAGTAATTTTCAAATTGTTTGAATAATCACCCTCTATTTTTTAACATTACGAATAGTATATTTAGTAATTATTTTATTTAACATGGTTAAAGGGTAAATCTGAAAAATAAGGGTAAAAAATAATATTATAATAATATTAAACTACCCTAAGACGTGTCTTAATCCTATTTTATGACATATTTCTGACCATGGGAATCCTTGGGTCAATTTTGGGACCTCATGGATTCACATGGATGTGAAACTAACATTTTATAAGAATTAATTTAATGTAAAGATAATTATAACATAAACATATATCTTTTACTAAATCGATTTTAATATTGGGTAATATAAATGATATCTATGTATGTAAATAGTAATTAAAAATCAAAAAATAATTCCTATATCACGGTATTTTATTTATAATTTTTATAAATTAGCTAAATATATTTATTTATGACAAAATTATGATGTAGTGATTACCTCATTAATGAAATATTCAAATAAATGAATTTATAAATATTAAAATAAATTGTATTTTAATATTTTGATACCATACATGATTTTTATATATGTCATTGAAATATTAGGGATGCTTTAATTCCTTTGGTTTAAAGGAATCAGGTTTCTATGAATTTTTTTAAAAAAGTTCAGTATCAATAGTGTCCAAAATTGACATAATTCATAAATAAAAACATAAAATAGTTTATTAAATGATATTAAATTTCAAAAAATATAAGTTTCATAAATATGGTTAATATAGGTCCAAATATGTCATAAATAAAATTTTTTGGGGTTTTTTACATGATATGGTTATTACATTAACCCACAATGTGTAAATAACATGATATCACAGTTAGATTAAAAAGGGTAAAATATGGGTTAAAACAAAAAGATAAGGATAAAAAACATTCAAAACATATCTAAAAATTATTGGATTATGATTATTCGAACCAAAATCATCTTATATTCTAATTTAATAATTTACATACAATTTTTAATCAAAAATTAATTTATAATAAATTAATATTTTGATAGTTTCCTAAAGTGCCCCTCTCCTCTCTTATAAAGGGTACCTACACATCTCATTTTCACTCCATTTTGAGCCTTCAATATCAGAAAAACACTACTAATTTATCTTATAAACTTTCTTATTAGCATTATAGAGGTTTTGGTATTCTCAAAAAACCAACTTTAGTTCCCTAAGAAGAAATTTAAAGGAGGCACATTGAGGAAGAGGTAATCTCTTCTACCGATTCTTTAAAATTTATTTCTTCTTCTACTTCCTCTTAATTATTTGTTTCATTATAAGTTAATAACATAATTATCACTCATATATGGATATGTTATAATAAATATGAAACAAATATATTTCACCTTCTATCCATCTTACAAAAAATCAAATCATTGTGTGTGTGTACGTATGGCTTATCGTCTCCAGGTCGTGGTGTAATATGTTTTTCACCACCACCTTACATGGATGGGTATAATGGAGGAAATAATAACTATATATGATTATTATGAAATTATACTAATTTTTATATATTATGAACCATCCACTTCAATAACATTCAATAATTATGGGAATGATATCGTCGATCGTGCTTACGTACGACTTACCGTCTCCCCGACACGATGAGATTCATTCTCTACGTTAACCATTCAAGAATGATTATAAAGTATATATAAAAAATAATAATGACATATATGACATATTAATTCTAATGGATATATATATATGTATCATTTACTTACTTCCATCCAATTCAATAATGAAACAAAAATAGTGTTCATGCGTACGTACGGCCTATTGTCTCCATGAAGGGTGTATTCCATTTCATTTATCTATCTATTATATATATATATAATTAAAATATATGATATAAAAATCATGTTTTACATTATGGAAGTAAGTAAATCATTATATAAGTAATAATATCATGAATAGGAATTAAGAACATGTATGATAAATAAAATGATTATTACCAAAAACATTGTTTTAACGGGGAATTGACAAATGAATAGGTAATATAATTTCATAAGTGAATCATATATGATATCATAAGTATTATTATTTATCTATTACAAGTTAATAATATATTTAAACCCACTATAAAAGAGTTTTGGATCCATACAGAATAAATCATACCTAAGGTAAGGGATAATTTTGAAATGTCATTTTTATCTGAGATTGTTTTTGTGTAAGTATTTAATGGGGGTATATTTCTCATCCATGTTCATGTTTTCTAAAAAAAATTCATAAAATGTTTTCTATTATTCTATTCATGTTTAAAATCATTATTACCTATTTTTTTACTTTTACTATATTGTATGGAAGGAATCTTTATTTAGTTTACCATACGAGTTACTTTTGGGATTTTCCGTAAAAAGTACGAGGAAAATGTATTCTTAAATTATACAGAATGAATGGATTTTTATGGTTTCATGAAACCTTATTTCCATGAATATTCCCTTACACTATCTCAAGTTTATTTTAAACTAAATTGTTTCTATTAAATTTTTGCGACATTTTGATAAAAGATTACGTTTTTGAAGAAGAAATTATATTTTTTTCAATAACTGAGTTTAAATGGTTTATCAAAATTAGTTCCCCCCTAAGATGAATATATTTAAATAGATTTATGTTTATATACCTCTTACTACTATGATTTGATTATGTTAATATTGGAATATTATTTTATAAGTATTATGTTATGTTGGAATGATGTTTAAGAAAACCCATTTTGTTTCATGGGTTATGCTATGATGGATGACTAATGTTTTTCTGGAACATGTAACAATGATTTCATTATGAAAGGGTTGGGACCTATATCTACCTCCAATTTATTGGGTATAGATTTAGATGTCTGTAGATAGATGTTAGAGGAATTGAATTTAAATCTAGTTCAGTAATACATGGAAGGAATAGCAAGTAAACACAGTTCAGTAATGGACATTGTCCACTATGATGATCTTGGTAGCAATTCATTGGATACTACGAAAATAATATTATGTTCTTATTAGTTTTCCAAAATTACATGTTTTATACCTATTCTATTCTTTTAGTGTTAATGTTCCCTTATGTTCTATGCCTTATATACTACCAAGATTTATTTCATGATTCTATATTTTGAATTTAAATTTTATGTTCATGTTTTTACATTCAAATGTATATGGTATGTTTTATGTTCTCTATATTTAGCCTTAATAAGCATTCGATCTCACCCTTTTTATGTTTTCATTTACCTAGGATATAAAGAAAGTTTTTTGGTAGGAAAAAAAGGGGAAGATATTTATTGGATATGTTAAAGATCTTTCACCAAGTTATAGGACTATGTTCTGAGTATCAAAAGACACTAAACTAATACGGTATTTGGGCATAAATTTGTGTAATATATTAAGTATTCTGTAAAAGAAATGTGATGAACATGTACGTCAAGCATGGGTCTCTACATAGAAGGTTCACTATCATGATAATTGGACCGTGTAGGTTATGTCAATACCTCATCACCCACTATGTCAGTGGTATGATCCTCACAAATAGTTGGTGTTATTAACACATACTTCCCTATGAGTCTAAAAACTACCACAATAAATCAAACATGAGTTTAGACAATGAAAAAAAGGGTATGATAAAATTATATAATGAAGTCATACCTATATAAACAGAATTTATTAGTTCATATTCAACTTCTACTATAAATTGGGGGGTAATATATTCAAAAACTATAAATGTTATCAAATTATCTAGTGGGTTAAGTCTCGAGGCACTGAAGATACTCCACTGTTGGGTTCCACTCATAACTATTGGGAAACTCTTACACCACCACCATAGGCTCCTCAATATGATACATTTTCTTTACTAAGATAATATAATGTGAATCAATATAGAATGTCTGTAAATATTCAGTAGTGAATAGTGTTTGAGTTTACCTTTTGAGCCCATTAGTAGGTGAGTCATCAGCACACTTCCATATTTTTATTACATCACATCATCAATAGATAGTGATTCCCACAAGGTTTCATAAGGTAGCACCCCTTAAACAACTAGGAATTCCATGGTGTTATGGGAAAACACTTCTATTTCTTTTCCACTGAGGATATACATGCCACCCTCTCACCTTGTATTATGAAGAGGAAGTTTTAAAGTGTCTTTGATCAATGAATCATATCCATATGAGAAAATATAAGTTTTAATTATTCAAAATACAATTACTACTGGAATTTGATGGATTTAATATTTACACAGTTAGAATAAATATCTCCTAACTCTTTAATAGATTTGAATTTTCCCTCCCCATGTGATTTTCCAAACCCATGACACTTACCTAGCTGTATTTATCACTAGAATACATCTACTCTTCATCTTTAGGTAGCCTGATATCTAATGATCCTTCATTGTCTTTCCCATCGAGCGTCTCCATCACCAAATTGTGGAATAATTCCTCTTAGTTGTACTAGTACACCAATGCCACCATCTAATTGATATTGGTTGTGGATTTCATCCAGGAGACCGTGAATGTGTCCCTAACATCCTTGATTCTTGCTATATGAATCTTGAATGACTAATGTTTTCCCCACATCATCATTAGCGTGAGAATATTTCATACCTCATCCCATGTTTCCCCATCATTTAGAAAGCCTACATCTTCTTTTATCTCCATGATTGATTTTGAAAACTTCCTTAAATACATTATAACAGAAACCTCAGATTCTTCTCCATGTTGTAATATTTTCTTCTTATGGATCCCTTTAACCAAAAAATTTCCAACACATGAGGATTCAAATTTCTATTGTAAGTATGTCAGGATATATTCCTCAGTGACCACTACCTTAATAGATAACGTCCTCTTTGGTTAGTAGGTTCCCACAGTGGAAGTTTTTCAACTACCTCACTACCCTAGGATTGTGTTGGTTTATCCATCCATAACACCAACTATCTTTAAATATATATAGAATACACTATATTAAAAATATTATTATAGTCAGGGAGTAGAATTTTTGGGGATTCAATCATCGAAAACATGATATCAGTACCAATATTCTCCTAGGATAGCATTCAGTAGAGCTCTTAGATAATGATTAGGTAGTGCTCATGGTGGACTCTAGAGTATACCTATAAATTAAGATACTATAGGCATGGTAAATGAAGTTAAAAATGGAATGTATTTTATACATAATAGATTATGATATAATAATTTCACAAAAACAACACTCTTCTTTTTAATTCCACCAGATATGAAATATTATTGATCATTTCATTGAATTATTCCAGGATTATTCTTGTTATAATGTCAAAGGCAATTAAGATAAAACATTTTTTGGACCCATCATTGAAGTCCTCTCAGTCCTATAGATCAATATGGGTTACACTCAAATGTTGTTCAAGAAATATTTTAGTAAGTCTATATTCTAAGAGATGATATGGTTTAAAAACATCTATACCACAAAATTCAAAAAGATTCACCGTTATATGAATCATAATGGTACTTATATGTATAGTGACGTGTCTCTATTACTCAAATTCTTTATAAATCATATAAATTTTCGAATGCAAGGAAAACATGGTTGACTGTATATCCTTGATCCAGTAGCGTTTCCATTATCAATATGCTTGACCTTACCCCTATTCAGGTGTCCCTATTAAGTAGAGACCATCCATTGAAGAAGGATATCAATAATCATTAAAACCAATGGTCTAGGGTCATATTTTTACTCACATGTAATCCCAACTCTTGTTACTAGTCCTTCTCTAGTTTAAAAAAACACGAAAAAAAATTCCTCATACACGGAGTCATGGGCACTGATTTGGCTACCCCATCATCTCCCTTCAGGAACATGGAATAAAATTCAAAACATGATCTTTAATGGGAGTTTTTGGTATAGTAATGACTCTTGTTACATGTCCTCCTTCAATTTCAATAGAAGAAAATGAAAAATTTTGAGGGGCTTCTCCATTACCCAAAATATTTTGCACCAAAATGAACTGATTATATATATCACTAAGTATTAGGATCCCTATGATATGTTGGAATTCCTATAAGATATTTCAAATTTTATTATGGTATAGATGAAATGTGTTAGTGTCTAATGAGAACATTCTGAAATGTTTTGAGATAATTTTTGGGTTGTGGTAGACATGTAATTGTTATATATAGACAATTTTGTACAAAAAATCAATTACATTAGATCTATAAACTTCAAATAGGTAGACCACGCCAAGTAGCCCCACACTGAAACATAAATTATTTCACCTCCCAAGCATGAATCCCACTCCTTGGTCCATCCAAGTTCTCTATCCATAATGCTTTAATGATATATAGTAAAGTATTTAGGAGATGAAATATTATTGGATTATACTTTCTTCTTCAAATTAAAGTGGGTACTCTATAGCTTATATAAGTGTACTGGATTATTATCTCTCATTACATGGCCAGTGGTAGAGATAATTGCCAGAATATACTCTTGTGTGATTTGGAACTAGTAGTTTTGGTCATCAATGTTGGCCTCTTTGATTAGGATGTAATCCAGTAGTCACTACCCATAAAAAATAAAATCTAAGACATTCGGTAACCCCTATGGTCATTCCATGGTAGTTTAACCAATATTAAATGTTATTAATTATTTTTTCATATGTTCCAACTCAAGGGTTATCTAAAATTCCATTCCTCCATATATTGGCATCATGATAATCCAAAAAATCCATGACAAGGTTTTTAGGAATCAATAAAAATATATCTATGTATAGTTCATCAAAGATATTATCTCATAAAAATTCATTTTCATAGAATCCATGTGGTTATTATTAATGCATCAAATTTCAATGGAATATTTGTTTAAGTAAGTGATGGTCATTGAAAATCCAACGATAAAAAAATATAATAGGACATTCATAAAAAGATTAGATTTTTCTGAAAAGAGATAATTTACAATGGATTTTTGAAAATATGTGGCCATATTTTAGGTCCACATCCATATTTATAGAGGTTATAGGTTTCATTTAAACTATTTAGTGTCATGAAAATGTAGAATATAGTGACCAAAGTTCCTAGTAATAATCATTATTTAACCATCCTTCTACCCATCAAACCCAATTCTAATAGGGGCACTTTTGTTTATGATAAATAATTAATAAAAGATGGTTATAGATGGATATATATATACAAATAAAGAAAAATTTTAGAAATGGTTCAATGAATCATGTAAATTTCAAACATATGTGCGTCTGAAACTAGAGTTGGAGAAGAAAATCATATTGTGTGAGTGCACAACTCCGACTTGAATGATCCTTTATTTCCAGGAACCAATAGGGATATAAATACTTCTAAACATTCCATTATATAGATATATGATTATAATTTTTATCTTTTCTGAATAAAAATAATCTAAACTCATGACACATTTTGTTTTAAACCTCATAAAATTTTAATCAGTGAACTTCTATGGACTACTAAAGCTGAGAAATTTTATTATAATTACCTCACAAAAGTCATTAAATGCATTATAAATCACTCCATACTATTTCACATAAGTCCCTTAATATTAATTAAATATATTGTTCCCAAGAATACTTTATCATAGAATTTAAGATCTCATAAAACACATATCATGTAAAATACATTGTTCTAGTAACCCATTTTATGCCTCCTTTTTGAGATAAAATTATGCAATATTGATGGAACATGGGGAAATATGATCACCTTAACATGTTTCACTTGTAAAAACTCTACATGAATAATAAAAATTGAAACACCTATGATCCATACACATAATACATGGTCCTAAAAATATCAACATAATCCTCACACATACCATGGTTACTTCGAATCCTAATCTTGGTACACCAATGCATAAATCTCAATTAATATCTTTTTTATCATTCCTATATCAGCACATAATTCCTCATCAAATGATATAAAAATATACATACTAGTCCTACAACATTACCTTAGAATTTAAACTTGAACAATGTTTGTTTTAATTATTAGCTACAGGATACATCAAATACCTCTTAGAGGATCAATCCAAACATCACCAAAGTCCAATATCATCCTTGAGAGGGGGTGCCCAAAAAACATGATCACCTTCTTGGAGAGAATTAAAAATCATATATTTCATACTTTTGAGGACTTATTCCATAGAGTATCCCAACTAGACTGTAAATAGTGAGTGTCCCCACTAGACTCTAATCCATGAGAATTCCCACTAGATATTAAACATGGTGAATCCCCACTATAAATAAATCCATGATTGTTCATATTTGACTATAAACCACAAAAATCTCAATGGAACCTAAAATACATGCATCTAAATTAGACTCGAATCATTTAGTGTTTGTTCTTTACTAAAACATTGAGTGTACTAAATGGATTCTAAATAAATATTTTCCCATTTGACTTTAAACCATGAATTATTACGAGCTTGGATTTCAAACATAGTTCTCTATCAGCTGCTTGGATTTAAACCTACATCACTATCCATTAATATGTGATAGGCATAATATTCCCTCTTTTCCTATAATTATTATTATAAAATTGATTTTTGATATACCTATCATATTTATCCCTCCAACTATATGTTCATAAACCAACTAAAACTAAAATTAATGTAATTTTATAATATCCATTAAGGATGGTGTTGGGAATGGTTCATAAGAATGTATTAAATCAATGAAGAAGTCACAAACTAAGAAAAATATCCTTATTATGATGATAAAATCTATCATCCTATGACAACTTGTAAACCTTGAGCTATAATCATGAACTCTCGGAACCCACTAGGTTACTTTAGGGGAATTAGTGTGGTTGACTACACATTTTATAATATCTATATATTGATATACAATAATATTTCTTGGAGAATTTATATTTCCAAGGAGTATATAAGAACATTCTGTCTTTTAATGACATCTATGACACTATCATTCACTCACTACATGTAATTATTGAGGTCAAGGATATTTTTCCCTTAATATGGAGTTAAATTGGTAGATAAATTTTCAATGTAGATATTCATTACTTTCAAATGAACCAATAATAAGGTTTTATAAAAAACATTATGTTACCTTACATGGTCTAAATGAAAAATCTATTCTTGCCTATATCTTTTTTTATGGGGTTCCCAACATTGGGACACATTAGAAGTAAATTGGGTGATATATTTCTCTAAATCTACCATTATATTGAATATTGAGAAGTCAAAGACTCTTAAAGATGGGAGGAAGTGGATTTGAATTCACTCACTCAAGATACCACTTTCTCAATATATAGCAATGCCAGATGGACTATGAAAATTTATATCCATGTAGTAATAAAATACATAAATTATTTAGATACTACAACCTATGTAGACACTAGGGTTGGGATATTTTTTCACGAACAATATTTTTGGCCTATTTGGACTACTTTCACATGAAATTACTAGACCAGAAGATTATTTCCCAAGTGATTGGAATTTTCTAATAATTAATGAAAACTAAATTCAAAAAATTTACTTTATGTGATCTAAATTTTATAAGGTGATCAATTTAACCTGTGTTTGTAACATAATCTTGACGTACAGAAAAGGGGTTGTTGAAGGAATCATGGGAGCTTTATCCTAAACATCATACTCAAAAGTTACTTTTCCTTTGTATAATTAGGCATTTAAATGCTCAAGAATATCTCTTATGGTAGTAAACTATGAAATATATTCTTTTAATAGGATGAACTCCCCATATTTAAGTGGTGGTTTGGTTGTGGATGTGTCCATGAATTTTCATTTTTTATAGGTACTAGCCCTCCTTGTGGTTAGTAGTTAAATATCTGGATAGGTTCCTAAATCATGTGATTTTTATTGATGTAATGTTTTCATTACTTCTTTTTATACTACTCTATGCATGGAATTCACTAAAAATTCCATCTCAAATTCGTGTTGATCAATTATTTCAATTTCCATAATATGAGTTGGGTTATTAGTGATTGCAGTTTCTAATGTGAAACATGTGGAAGAAAACATGAATTTCCTCAGAAAATGTATATCCATAATTTATTTACATATCTTCCTAATTTATGATAATGGAGATGACTAAGTGGGAAAAAATGACCCCATCCATGTGGTCTAGGGTTTCCCCTAGAATTTTGTAGCCACATATTAATCTATCTCCACTTCCAAGGATCATATTCTTCTAAATTCTCAATACAGAGGGTTATCACTATAATGAACTCTATATATGATAATACACTCACTCATTGGTGAGGAGTATATTAAATAAGTAACTAATGATAAATGTAACAAATTCTACGGTTTAGAACTAATGCAGATATGGAATTAGACCTAGGACACTATCAATATATACCGATGGGCCTCATGTATGTTGTTAGTCGCGGGGATGTAGACCTACTCATGAGTTGTAGTAGTTGGATGTATGTAATATTCTATTCATCTTGGAACGTTATTCTATATTACTAGGGATATTATAGATTCTTCTATGGTTTCATATAGAATTGGGGTCATTCAATTATATATATTACTTCCCTAATTAGTTGGTTCCATCCTAGGAAACTCTAGGGAAACATTTTAAACATAACTGAGTTCATACTCACACCTTTATATGTACGTAAAGTATGTGTCTTATTTCTTAAATGGGAGACACCCAATGTGTTGTGATTTTTATATTGTGTCAACTTCCCCCACATGATAATTTTTCTACACAATATTTCCCCTTTTTGATTCATCCCCTATAAATTTGTTGGGGATATTTACAATGTTGTGATTTTCCCTTCATGGAGGTATAATTGCATCCCTACATTCTCTATTTGGAATTGAAATCTTTGAGTGGGTGAGAAGGTATGTTTGTAATTTAGGGATGAGGTAAATGTAGTAATGATTGCATCACATGATTGGGGTAGAATCAATTGGTGATTATTAGAAACCCTCAGTGTTATCTAGTTTCTCCCAATATATATTGGGATCCTAATATATAGTGTTATTTTTACCATGGATCCTATTTTTTATCAAGGGAAAAAATAAACCAATTACTGATGTGTCCCCAATATGAATTCTTGGTCAATAAACTTCTTTCTTATGTATAGGATTTCAATTAGTGTTCACTATTTTTTTCTAAAACATTTCTTTTCTTATGGAACCATTGTTTTGGGTCCCATGAGACTCACCCACTTTACAAAGGTGAGAGGATACTCAGTCTCTTATAGTTTTGAAGATGATAAATTTTATTGGATAAGAGGATAATAAATTGACTTATCTCACAATGGATTTTTTTTCCTTATCTAATACACTCTTATAGATTTAATGCATGTTCATGAAATCATTCCTAGTAATAATACTTGTCCAATGTAATAGAAATTGATTGGAAAAAAATTGAATTTAAGAGAAAATTACATATAGCAATCATATTGTCTCTCATTTGATCCATGTATTTGGTTACAGTATAGTTTAGATCTATATAGTAACAAACTCTGTAATTGTTTCCTATATAGGTTGTAACAATCGAGTATCTATAAATCCATAGGTGAATGTCATATTACACCCTTAAAACATAATATAATAGTTATAAAAGTATCTAAAACAATAGTTATTTTACAGGATTAGATACATAAAAAAATTCACATTATACTTGAGATCATTAAATAAAATATAAAAACATCATGAGAACATTATTATCCCTTTTAGTAGATCTATTAAAATTATACATAGTTCTATTCTATGTTTCCTATGGAATGTAAATAAATATGGGTTTCATCTCATTCTCAGCAAGGGTTATCATAAAAAACTCTATTATAACATGATGATGATTAAAATAGTATGAAAAATTGAATTAAATTATACAATTTAATGAGATAATCAAATTAAACTAAGGGAATACTACCTCTATGACAGTAAATAAAAACATGGATAATAACTACTGATCTCATACTAGTAGAATTCATAATTATAAACATCACAAATATACTATCATGCATGTGTTCCAATACATCATACATAAAATGGTAAGGAATATGCCAATACTCAAGCAATTTTTTCTTATGATACCTACTAATTCATTAAGATGATATGTGTATATATGGGCCCCACTAATAACTAATTAAGTTCATTTCATACTTTATTTGAGAAAATAAAAAAACATAATCAGATATTCCAATAATAATCCATATTGGAATAATAATATATTAAATGATGATACTTTTCCAGATGTCAATACAAGGTATAAAAATGTCATAAACCATCTGGATAAAGAAGGTGTATGGTTAAAAACACATAATCAATATATGTGAGTAATAAAAAACATATGTATCAGAATTAAAAATATATAGAATTTCAATAGTTCTTCAATCAATAATTGGTAAATATTTCTATGTGATCATCCCTCAACTGTAACTATATAGAAAGGGGTATATGGTTAAGTTAATAATTTCAACAATTAGTGATGTATGGAATCTTGGTGAACACCCTGCAATCAGAGAACTAGAAAACAAGTTATTCTAAAACTAATGGCATTAAAAGAAAATATATTCTTTTATATTATGGATGTTTAGGAATGAAAATAAAGTGATATATCATACCTATAATGTAAAATAATGATATATAAATAGTACATATAAATAAGGTATGTGGTTAAATAATACATATTTAACATAGATACTATTGAATATTATAAATTTAAAAGGTAGTACCCTTATCAAAGAAATAGATATAAGGTTGTGGAAAATTGTAATTTGAAAGTGTCGGATAATCAGTTTAATATTGTAATTGAGTTCTATATTTTTAATTTGTATGAAACCATAGAAATTATAGGGAAATACTTCAATATGGTTTGTAAAGATCATTTGAATTACCAAAATTATATAACCTAGTAATTTCTAGATAGTTGTGAACTAATGGATCACTCACCATGCACCAAAGTAAAGATTGATTTGAAACTAAAATATAATTTTTCGAGTGATTACCCATATATGCATATTTTTCACAACAATATCCACTTTCTGGTAATCATATAGGAACACCATTTCTTGGAAAAACACAAACACTTTAATTTCCCAATTTTAGGATTTTTATAGCCTCTATGATGACATTGGAGAAGGATTCAATGAGTTGAAATATCATGTTAACTATATCAAATGGTTGATAGTTGGATATAATTATAAGTATTATGAGATTATAATAAGGGGTCGTAATTGGAAATTGAAGGGGTGGAATAATAACCCTTATATTGACATAATAATCGTACATGGAAAAGGGCCCTAATTAGAGGGGATATTGACTTTATCATTAATAAAATATCAAATGGGATATAATACCATGAAATTTAAATGAATTATAATTGTGTAAATTGTTTTATAACAAATGAATTTCAAAAAAGGAAAGCGAAGAATTATAATCCCCTATTTTTCCAATTAGCTTCTTAGAGCATATGAGGAATCCCTATTGTCTTAGAAACTCATTTGGAAGGATTCTGAGAGTTATAGGGAATGTAAATTTATGATTCAGGCATTTTTATGAGTTTGACTAAGATAATTGGTGGGAGTGAGCTCCTTTTATATGTGAAAAGAGGGTGGTCCTTAATGCAAACTAAAGATATGTTAGCGGTTAGAATGGAATGAATTCGGGTTTTAGGTGGGTTGAGTGAGTTAGGTGGATAAATGGTAGGGGATAAATTGGGCATTACTTTATGACCTAATAAAGGGTTTTTACAACATGTAATTTAACTTATAATTTTTATAAATTTGAGATACTTCATTTTACCATTATTTCCCTTATTAATCTGGAATAAAAATTAACCATGGTACTATTTTAGTAATAAAAATATAAGATGTACCATATTACTAAATATTTTCATTCTAATTCCAAATTCAGACTCAATTAAATTTAATTTAATTTCTAAATGTGAGAAAATAAACTTTTAAACTAAAATAAAATATGTAATAAAATTTATTTTTATAAAAAATTTCATTGTATACATTATGTGTTTTTCTTTATTATGAATTATTGATTTAATGTCTATATATGTATTTTTTTAATATGATTAAACATAATATTTGAGTAAAAATATATTAATTTCATTTTCTTAGATAAATTATATATAACTATTATACGATTAATTCTTTTGAAACAACCATTTTACTTTTACAATGGTAATTAACCTTTAGTATTAGTAATTTTTTCAAAAACCCAAAAATAATATTAATGTTTCTACATGAATTGGACCTACATATTCTAAATATGAGGTAAATTTTATCAAATAAACTAATATAATTATAAAAAGTAAATTTTATCACTAGATTTCATAGAACCCATTGTTTAGAAAAATTGTATTTTCAATAATGTAAATTATTTTAAGGATAAAATTATCGATGATTTTTATTTACATGAAAAAAAAAATTTCTTTAAAATAAATGAACTTTATGTGTCTTTAAAATAAATACAAAAAAATATTATCAAAACAATATTCAATTAAAATAAACCATAAATAATTTCTTTTATTATAAAATATTTTGTATGATCATAAAATGTTAAACCCAAGTTTTATAACTTTATGATTTTATTTTGAGACATACATTTTTACCCATAAAACACGTATTTTGTAAATTAATATGATTTATAAATTTACATTTATTTATCTTATAATGTCATAAAATTTAGAGTATTGAAAAAAAATATTTCTCACTATTCAACCAAAAAAACATTTATTTCATAAAACTCCCAAAAATTCACCCCAATATAATTTTGAAATGATTAATCCAAATAGGAAACCCTGTCATAAAATATAAATCCTATAATTATAGAAATGTTAATGTTAATTATAATCATGAATAAAGGATTTTTATAGAGAAAATTTTGTAATAGTTTTGGAATGCAGTGTTTACCTTCTATAGTAGGGTCTCAAGTATTACATTTTCCCCTAATAAATAATCTCATCCTTGATATTCAATACATGTTAGATAATAATATTATGTGGATATTACTTCCTCATAACTTATTTAGTTTCTCATATTACCTCTTGTAGGTTTTTATTTTTCCATATGAAATTCACTAGTCGAGTTGTCAAATTCTACAACAATTTTTCTCTAGTGGAAATAATATTTATATCTCATCCAATATAATACAAGTTTGGTTCTAAATATGTTCCTTAATATGTGAGTCAATGTGTTTTATCTATCATTTATTTCCTCAATTAGAAAACATGCAAGACATCATTTGCTTTAGACGGGCTTGGTAGTATATGAAATTAGTAAGAAAAACATTAATTTTCTGTTGAATTTCCAAAGGCCTAATGTACCTAGGGATTAACTTCTAATATTTAACAAATCATAAAAAATTCCATAGTGAAACTTTTATGAATACATGATCCCCCACATGGAATTCCATGTCATTACTTTTATTATCAGCATTAATCTTTTGTATCCTTTTAACCAATTTGATATGACATTGAATAGTCAATGATTTTTTTAGTTTTCTTCTTCATAAGATATAGTCCTACTATATTCATTTCATTAACTTATTACTAAATAGTTGGTGTATGACATATCTTCCTATAAAATTCCTCATAAGGGCCATCTATATTCTAAAATAGAAATTTTTATTTTATTCAAATTCCACCAGAGGTATATAACGATCTCATCCTCTTAGATGTCAGGAAAATATGATCTTATCATGTCTTATAGTGTGTGTATTTTCCTTTATAATTTTCTATCAATCTAGGGATGATAAATGTTTCTTAATGTACCTTGGTGTCAAGGGCCTTTTGAAGACTCTTCTAGAATTGTGATGTGAGTCAAGGTTTATGATTAGACAAATTAATAGAGGTTCGCCATTAATTCATACAATTTCATTGATATGGAGTTGGTAATATAGATTTGGGGCTTGGTCTTCCCTTACTATAATGAAATTTATAGACCTATTAATGGGATAAATAATGAACCATATAAAATCATTCTTCCTTGGAGTCTTTGGATGTCTATTGAGAAAGTCCTTTTTAATATTCTCCCACTTCATTATAGGTGTAGGTAGAGGTTCCATGAATCTATTATATTTTTTTATTTAAAAAATTACCTATTATAATAACACACACTTGAAAATATATTCTAAATTTTTTTACTTCATACCATCCCAGTAGACATGTTATCTTAAATCCTTATTCATCATTATTCCACTAGGGTGTAAAGATAAATCTGAGATATCTGCCAGATCTAGTATCTCCCTCTTTAGCTCAGTTATGGATGGACCACATAACATCTGTTTTAACATGAAAAATACATATTTATTGTAATATCCCAATGTTTTAAAAATAAATTTATATTTATGAATATTTTTTTTAAGTTGATAGTCATAAACTAGTAGTTAAACATAATTTTTCGACTTCTATAATTTTAATTTCAAAAAACAGTCATCTACGGTAGTGATTAGTTAGTTATTTGGAGTGTGATAGAACCAACACGATTTTTGGGTGAATAATAACACACCATTATGAATAGTAACATGAATAGTAATATGACCCTTATGAATAATAAATCATATTGTTATTTTATTTTCTTAAGGAGAACTTGATTAATTTTTAAAGGTTATATAAAATGAGTTATAGTTTTAAAATTGTTATCTTTGAGTAAATTATGACTATATTTAAAAATAATATTTATCATATTGAGAAATTTTCTGAAAAAATGAAGTTCATTTTTGAATTCTACACATCAAAAAATAGTTCAGTTGATATTTTGGGATTTTTTTGAGATAGTTGAATTTTTAGTGAATAGTAAAAAATAGCTTTATGTTTTTAGGAGATTAATGAAATCAAAATGATGTTATAAAGATGTAATAATTATATTATACTATTAAGGATTAAGATATGATTTTAGGTGACCCACGTGTCCAATACCATCATAGAAACCATGGGAAAGCCCATGGTTTATCAAATACCACTAATGAGGTGTCCTTTGAAATTAAGTAAAAACTCCCACACTTTCTCTATAAATACCACCCTCAACCCCCTATTCCTCTAACACCTATAAATATTTCATAATTGTCTAAATTATTCCCAATATCATTATTAAGGATCTTATCCACTTCCAAGACCAACTGGTTTCACCAAAAGGCCAAAACCAATGTGCTTGAGGAGGATCTCAATGAGAAAAGATGAAGAGGTAAAGATCCTCTTTATTTTTTTTGTTTTCTTTTCAAATATTTTATATTATTATAATATATTATCCTCCCCTTATCCCAGAGGCGTGAAATCTCTATAATCCTATATATTCTAGATGTTATCATGTTTATGAAAAATGCATCAATTTACTGCTTCTCCTCTTCCTCTTATTATAAAAGTAAGAACACCATCCGTGATGTGTTGATTTTCTGACCTAGTGGAAGATGTCTCTATAATTTGCATTAAATTCATAAAATATTATTATAAACCCATTTTAATGGTTAAAAAAGATTTTATTGTGTATTATATAACTTCTTTCATGTTTTTGAGTTTTCATAAATACATAATATTATGTTATATAATGAAACAAGTTCGTGAATATGGAAGAACCACCAAAATGAACTAAACGGATATCACTAATCATTTGTAAAATGATTCATACCCATACCATATAACCAAAATGTTTTATGGAATAATTTAATATTCAAGAAATGTATTAATAAAAACTCATCCCACTTCTTGATTTTCTCTTCCATTCGACAAGAAAATTCTTTAGGAACCATCCATGGAAATCATGTGATGTATGAAACCAAAACAATTGAAATAAACTAATAATATTTATAAATGGTTCAAATAATGTTATAAAATGATCATATAATGTGTTATAAACATGAATATTTTTCTTTAGAATATTATTAAAAATCTTTTAACAATTATACATTTGTCTTAAGTAAGTTTTATATAAGAATAACTTGAGGTAAGTGAATTCTTAACCCAGTTTCCATTCATTGGGTTAACAGTATATTTCATTAATTATATGGTAATAAGAACAATTGGATAATGAATTTAATTAAAATTATGTTTTATTATGTGTATTTATATTTTATATACATATTAATTTCATTCTATCATTTCTCACTTCAAATATATGATATTTGTATGGGACTTTTCTTCAAAAATTCTCTTTTAAACTCCTATTTAAAAAAATTCGAATGATTGTTTTTCATGAAATTATTCATGATTTATAATTATCATCTAGTTCATAGAAATTGGTTATTACAAAGGACTGAAAATATATCTCCCTCTAATGTAGATGGTATGTTTAAGTTGGAGGTCGGCCGCATGGTTACTCCATGTGTAACAGTGATGGTTACACCATAAGGTAGTTGTGAGGGTTAAATTGTAAGGTAGCTGCAAGTGTTACAAATCATAAGGTTGTGGTGAGAGTTAAAATATAAGCATGTAATACACCAATATAACCTTATGTTTTTTGTATATTGTCAAATGTCTTAGGGAAATTTAATTCTTCACAAAGTAAGTATATATGGGCGAGAAGTGCGTCTTTGTGAGAATGATTTCATATTTTAATAAGTATTAATGGACTAATGGTTTCTTTCCCACTTTTTATATACCTTACTAAGATTTTCATGCTCATCCCGTGGTTTTAAATGTTTTTCTCAGGTTATAAGGATGTGTAAGAGAAATAAGGAATTCAAGTTAAATGTTATAAATATTTGATAAATAAATCATGTTGGTTTTTTTGTGTTAAAAAATTTAGGTTTTAAAACAAATGGATATTATTTCAAGGGTTCCCACTTTGCATACACTAGGTTTGATATGTATAAGTTATGTTCTAACATTCTAAAACACTAAAACAAAAAATACATGGTAATTGAATGAAGTTAAATCAATTTGCAATATCTAGATTATATAATGTTTAAGGCCGCATCCTTATAGTTTGTATCAGAGAAAAGTTTAGATAACTTCAAGAGTGATTATGATGTTAACAGAATACCATAAATGATTTTTACCTTATGTTTATGTTTAAATGATAGAATTTAAATATTACCACGTTGCTTCGTCTAAGATATGTCTATTTAGACTGTTTTTATGGAGGAGAATCAAGGAAGATGATGTTAGAAGGAACCAATAGGGTGATATCTTTTCGAATTCACAACCAGGAATGGTGGGAATTGGAAACGAGTATTTTTTGATAGTAATGTATCAGCTAAAGTAGACAATAAATGGTTTCAAAATCAATTCAAGAGAAAAAATAGAGATACCACAAAGGAAAATTATTATAGTGGAACATTTTATGAGGAAACAATCTCCCTCTTTCAGTGGATCTTATTAGTGGATGAAGTATGTATTAAATACTTTGAAAATATATTAGGTTTTATGGGATGTCCATTTAATCAAAAGGTTAGTGATTTCATTTATCATTATGATGGCGAAACGGATTAGTGGTGTTCAATGGTCAATGATATTAGGGATAGAGGGAGGATTTTAGCACTAGAGTGGGATGAATTTAAATTTATTTTCCTTGAAACATATTTTCCAATAGAGGTTCATCATAGCATGGAGAAGAAATTCCTTGAATTGAGGTGAAAGGAGGAATATTTAGTGGTTGTGTATGAAGGGAACTTCACCCGACTAGAAAGGTAGGCTCCAAATATTATTCTGGATCATGATAGAAAAATCAACCATTTTTAATTTGGATTGAAATCATGATATTGAAGGGAATTGTCCTTCTGAGAATTAAAAATTTATCAGAAACTTTTATAATGTGTTGAGTGGGTAGAAATGGAGTTCTCTAATGACCACATGTGCATTGAGAACAAAGGGAATAAGAGGTCCAGATATAATGTGATGGGTAAGAATAAATCTAAGATATCTGATTATAAGAATGTTCAGTTTCCAATTTGTGAGAAGTGTGGTAAAAACAATCTGGGAATGGCTTACCAAAACTGGGAAGTGTTTTAGATGTGGTATGTTTTGACATATGGAACGATATTATAATGAAAATGATCCTATTATTAATCATGATAAGAAAACTGTAAAGTGTTTCCAATGTGGTGAGATGGGTCATTAGACAAATATCTGCCCAATGAACTAGCTGGGTGATAGAAAATAGCCAGAATATAAGAGGAAAGGTGTATTGAGATACTTTGCGACAATGTTAGAAGACATCAAGACATCCAATGAAGTGGTATCAGGTAATTTTTTGTTTAATCGGATTTTTATAAAGTCTTGTTTGATATAGAGTCTACACATTCCTTTATTTTTTAGAAATTTTCTTGTACAATGGAAATATCACTTTAAAAAATGAGACCATAAATAATTTTTAAAATAATATGGGAAATGTTACAAAAAAAACATATTGATAATCTTCCAATTGTTATCTGTGGAAATATGTTACATGAAAACATTTTTGTTTAGCCTTATTATAGTTTGATGTCATTCTGGGTAGGGATTGGATTTATGTTTATCATCCTGTGATTTATAGTATAGGTAAAGAAGTTTTTTTTCAGAAGGATTTTCAGTTTTTATACAAGAATAAATGCATACAATGGATAAAATATCATGAAGATAAGAATATATTGAAATATGGAACTGAAATTTACCTTGATCATATTTTTGAATATAATGGAACTATTAAGATTAATGATGTGAAAGTAGTAAATGAACACCTTGATGTTTTTCATGATGAGTTAACCAGTCTTATACCTAATCAGGAAGTTTAATTCACAATGTACTTAGTTACTTATGCTAAGAAAATTTAAAATCCCCCTTACCAAATGGATTGAAAGTAGATTATTAAATTAAAAAAATAGTTTCATGAGTTTCTTGATAAAGGATTCATTCGTCCCAGTACATCACCATGGGGAGCTCATGTTTTGTTAATTAAAAATAAATATGGTTCTATGAGACTTTTCATTAAATATAGAGATTTTAATAACATTACTCTTAAGAATAATTATCTTTTTCCTCATATCGATGACTTGTTTGATTAGCTATTGGGAGCTCATTATTTTTCCAAGATTGAATTAACAACTATATATCATCAATTGAAGGTTAAATATGATCAAATTCCAAAAATAGATTTTCGAACTAGATATGGTGATTATGAATTTTTTGTTCTGTCGTTTTAGTTAACTAAGGAACCTACTGTATTCATTGATCTTATAAATAGAATAATTCATGAGTTCTTGGATAATATTTTGGTTGTTTTTATTGACGAAATTATGGTATATTCATAAAGTAAATAGGAGCATGAAAAACATATAAGGGTTGTTTTTCAAAACTAAAAAGAAAAAATGCTATATGGAAAATTAAGCAGGTGTAAATTTTGGATACCAAAAATTTCTTTCCTTGGTCACATTGATTATAAATATAGAATTTCTATTGATCCTACTAATATGAAATTTGTTAAGGAATGGAAAAGATCCAAAAATATAACTGAGATTCATTATTTTATTGGTTTAGTAGGCTACTACTAGAGGTTTGTTGAAAACATTTCACGGTTATCTTGTACACTAACTAAGTCAAATCGAAAAGGAGTTAAATTCATCTGGATAGAATAATATGATGTTTTTTTTCAAGAAGTGGAAAGAAGATTATAGAATGCTCTAGTTTTAACCATACCTTCCAAAAATGGAAATTTTACCATATACAGCGATGCTTCATAAAAGGCACTTGGTTTTGTTCTGATATGGAATGGACAAGTAATTTCTTATGATTTAAGAAAACAAGAGTTAAATTATCCCACACATGATTTGGAATTAGCAATAGTATTTTTCACTACAAAATTTTTGACGAATCATTTGTATGGAGTAAAGTGTTAAATATATACTGACCACATATGTAAAAAGTATATAATAACACAAAAGGATTTAAAAAGGATGAAGATAATATGGCCTGAATTGATAAGATATTATGATTTCAAGATCAATTATCATCCGAGAAAAGAAAACAAAGTGGAATATGCCTTGTGTCAAAAACATCATGAATCATTAACTATGTTATGGATAGAACAAGAACATTTGATTAATGATTTGATTAATTTTTTTGGGAAGTTTTTGGGGTAGTAAAATCCGCTATTTTTTATGTTTCAATGTAGTCATATTTGTAAGATAGAATTAAGAAAGCGCAAAAGGTAGTTGGGGAGTTATAGAAAAAGGTATAATTGGTGAAAATGGGTAAGTTGACAGAATTTAAAATTGATAAATATTGTATTTTGAGATTTGGAAAACGTTTGTGTGTGCCCTTTGATTCTCACCTAAAGAAAGAGTTATTTTGAAAAGCTCATAATTCTCCACTTTTAGTTCATCATCTCAGCACAATGATTTACAAAGTCCTTCGGGGGTATTACTGGTGGGATGGAATGAAAAGAGGTATTCCAGATTTTATCATGAAATGTTTGACATATCAAAAATTAAAATTATAGTGGTAGTTAGCGAAGGGGATTATTCAACTTTTACCAGTGCCATATTGGATATTGGAAAATATATCCATATGCATCATTATGGGACTTCCAAATACTTCTCAAGGTAACAATACAATCAGGGTTATAATTTATTGACCAACTAAATCTTCTCATTTCCTTTCAATTCAAGATAATATGTATTTAGATCAGCTTTATCGATTATAACTCAAAGTGATTTTTAGGTTATATAGAGTTTCTATTTCTAGTTTATAGGAAAATGATCCCGAGTTCACTTCTAATTTTTGGAAAGGCCTTCAAAATTCATTGGGAATATAATTAAATTTCAGTAAAACTTTTCATCCTCAATCTAATGTGCAGTCAGAATGAATGATTCAGACTTTGGAGGATATACGTAAAGGTTGTTCAATAGATTAACAAGGAATTTGGGATCAACTTATTTCTATATTTGAAATTTCTTATAATAATATTTTTTATTCAAGTATACAGATTGAACCTTTTATTTAATTATATGGGAAGTGGTGTTGAACTCTGGAATTTTGGGATGAAGTTGGAAAAAGGATGTTAATGGAAGCGGAATTAGTATAGGAAGTGGTTGAGAAGGTGAAGATGATCGAGTAACACATGATGATACCTCAGAGTAGGCATAAACATTATACAGATAAAAGGAGGAAAGACATTTCTTTCGAGCTAGGTGATCTTATTTTTCATAAAATATCACCATAAAAAATGTGTTATGCATTTTGGTAAGAAAGAAAAGATATGTCCATTTTTCATTGTACAATATGAAAGCTTGGAAAAATTTGGACTAGTTTCCTACTGTTTGTCTTTACCTATGAGTTTATATCAAGTACAAAAACGTTTTTCATGTTTCTATGTTTAGAATGTATTTTCCAAATTAATCTCATGTTTTGATCTCAGAAGCAGTTTAGATGGAAGAGAACCTTTCTTAGGAAGACAAACATGTTTATATTCCTGATCAAAGAGAAAAAGCATTGAGGATGATGGTAATCCACTAGATAATGATTTTGTGTAAAACCACGTAGTTTCTGAAGAAACATGGGAATATGAAAATGTTATGAGGTAAAGTTACCCTCACTTGTTTAATATGTAAATAAAATTTCATGGATGAAATTTCAAAAAGTTCTGGAGAATGTAACACCCTAAGGTTTTAAAAATAATTTGAAATTCATGTTACTTTGTTTTAAGTAGATAATTATAAACAAGCCTCTAAACATAATTTTTTCTCTTCTACAGTTTTGATCATCATGTTATTTACAGTCTGATAGAATAAACTTGTCTTTTTAGTGAATATTAACATACCCTTATGAACAGAAAAATGAATACTAATATGAACATTATGAATAGTAAATCATATAATTATTTTATTTTCTTAAGGTTATATGATAATAAGATCTTGATTAATTTTTCATTGTGATATAAAAATAGTTATAGTTTAATATTTTTTAATTTTTTGATAAATTATGATTTTATTTAAAAATTAATACAATAATATTTAGAAATTTATTATCATAAAATTGAGTTCATTTTTGAAGTCTACCCATTGAAAAATGGTAAGGGTTTTTTTTATTTTTCTGAGATAGTTTAATTTTTGGTGAATAGTAAAAAATACATTTTAAATTTTTATTAGTTTAATAACATCATAATGATGTAGTCATTCTGGTTTACTATTGAGGATTCAAATATGATATTAGGTTTCCCATGTGGCTAATACCATGGTAAAAAATATGGTAAAGCTCATGTTTTTTTAAATACCACTAATGATGTGTCCTTTGAAATGAATTAAAAACACCCCAACTTTCACTATAAATACCACCCTCACACCCTCTTTCTCTCACACCTCCCAAGCTTTAATCACTGTATAAATTCTACCCAATTCACATTCCAAGGCTCTTCCCCATGTAAAATACTTGTTTTTATCACCAAAATTCTAAAACTAAAAGCCTTAAGGAGGATCTCAATTCGAAGAGATCACTAGGTAAAGATCCTCTTTCTATTTATTGATTTTTCTTTTAAACTAGTTCCTTTTCTTATACTCTATTCTCCTACCATTACAAACGAGTAATGAAATATTTAAAATCATATATATTATGAATTTCGTCAATTTACTTCTTCTCCTCTTCCACTTATTCTTGAAATAAAAGCAGTGTCTGTGAGGTGTTGATTTACCAACATTGTGGACGATGTGTCTTAAATTTATGTATCATCCTTAAAATCTGGTTATAAATCCATTTTAATGATGAAACATATTTTTATTTGTATTATATAACTTATTTTTTCTGCATTTGACATATAAACGTAATATTAAGTTATATAATGAAACAAGTTCGGGATTTTCGACGAACCACAAAAATGATCTAAACAGATATCACTAATGATTTATCTAATGATTCATCCTCATACCATATAACCACAATGATTTACGTAATAATTTTATATTCTTAAAACATATTAATAATAAATAATTCCACTTATGGAGTTTCTATTCTATTTGATAAGAAAATAATTTACAAACCAACCGTGGAATTCTTGTGAAGAACACACCTAAAACAACAGAAATAACAAAAATAATATTTATAAATGTGTCAAATGATGTTATAAAATGATCATATAAGGCATTATAAAAAATTTATATATTTCTGTAAAATATTAATAACACTCTTTCAACCATTTTATAAGAGTTTTAAACAAGATTTAAATAAGGAAAACCCAAGGTAATGAAATTCTTAACCGAATTTCCGTTATTTGGGTTAACCGTTAATTTCATTAATTATATAGTACTAAGATAATTTGGGTAATGAATTTAATTCATTTTATGTTTTATTATGTTTATTTAAAGTTTATTCACATATTACTTTGATTATATCAATTATGACATCAATTATATGATATTTGTAGGGGACTTTTCATAAAAAAAGCATCTAAAATAATATTTTACAAAATTCAAAAGATATGTTTTTATAAAATTATTCATGTTTTATGATTGTGTTATTGTTCTTGGGAATTGTTTATTTTGAAGTGTGGGAAAAATATCTCCCTATAATTCATTCGGTATGTGTATGTTAGAGGTCAGTTTTATGTTTACTCCAAGTGTAACTGCGATGGTTGCACTATAAGATATTCATGGGGGTTAGATTGTAAGGTAGTCGTAAGGGTTACAAATCATGAGGTATCTGTGAGGGTTAAAATATAAGTATGTAATGACCCAAGAAAACCTTATGGTTTTTATATGTTCTCTAATGTTTTATGGAAATATCATGTTTTTCAAAGTTAGTATATACGGGTGAGAAGTATTTCATTGTAAAAATGATTCTTATGTTTATAAGTATTCATAGACTAATGGTTTCTTTACGTATTTTTATATCAATTCCTAAGATTTTTATACTCATCCCATGTTTTTAAATGTTTTTTCATAAGTTATTAGGATTTTAAAGAGAATGAAGGAAGTAATGTTAAATGTTTTGAAGATTTATCAAATAAATATTGTTTTTTTGTGGTAAAAATATTAGGTTTTGGTAGAAATGGATACTATTTTAAAATTACACACTTTGTATACTCTTAGGATGATATGTATGATTTATTTCTTAACATTATAAATCTATAAACTGAAAATTTACTTGGTAATGTAAAAAAGTGAAATCTTGTTGAAAAATATATATGTTATCAAATGTTTAATGCTAGGTACTTATATTTATAGATGAAGCTTGTAAATTTATCATCATTCACAACATTAATACTCCTTTTATGTAAATACCATATTCTAATAACTTCTCTATATTTTACAAAAAATAAATTTTAATAATTTCATAGAAAAATTGTAATGGATCCCCTTGCCTAAAAATTACAATATCCATATATAATATATCCCCAAATATAGGTTCAATGTTAGTGCACATTAATTTCCGAACACTATAGTACCTCCTACTCAATTAATAAAATTATTGTTTACCATTCCCATCATTGTAGTGTTTCATGAAATCCTAACCCTTGAGTATTTTTAACCATCTTTATTACCTCATATTTATCTATTTCTATGAAAAAATATACATCAAACTTTTATGGTCTATATATACCTCTCATCATTCACTAGAGAGATAGTGCCTCCATATCTCCTGGGATAATATTATTTCTACCAAATAAAGATTATTAGTTGGATTATTTGGTTTTTGAATATTCAATTTTATTGATGCATAATCAACCACTCTATCATTATAAAAAAGGATACAGCCCAGTCCTTTCTTTAATGTGTAAAAATATATTACTAATCCTTCGTTTCTCTATGAAAAATTCAATATTGGTTTACTAATCAATAATCCCTTTTTATCTACATACAATTCATCAAATTTCATATACCATTTTAATTTAACACCTTTACATGTCAACTTGGTTAGTAGATTGGTCATTCAGTTAGTATTTTGAAATCACCACCAATAATGACCTGATAAACCAAGGAAACTACGTATCTATATTATATTTTTTAGTGTATTCCATTATTTCACTACCTTCAAATATAATGTAGTAACACATATTCTATCATTGGAATATATATTTCCATGAAAAAAACTTCATGGAGCCAAATTTCCACAGACTAAATTTCCCATTGAATTTCATTTCCCTCAGGGCATCAAGAATTATTCATAGATGGTTATCATGTTGAGATTTTAATAATTTTTATAATGACAATAATTATAAATCCTTGAAATTTATTGAATCATATTTACATGCATTAGGAAATCAATCATCTACAAATAGCTTGGCTTGGTGTGTTGGAAACTATACTATGTTTGATTCATGACACTTGGGACATAAATTTGTTTTGACATTTATGACATAAAGGGTGGTCTAGAATGTTGGTGAATATATATAAATAAGAATATAATTTTTTTCCCATGGATATTGGTTGATTTTAACAATTTTATATGTGATCTCCAGTGAAAATCCACTTGGAGCCATCTTCATGAATAGGATAAAATAATGTGAGCAAAAAATCTGAAAATAATTTCTATAATGGAAGTGAGAATCAACCCTGGAACGTGAGATGATATTCTAATCTATATATAGTATAATAATATAATATATTGTGCAACCGTGTTTTATATAGTGTTAATCATTTTATAATGAAGCATTACTGAAAATATTTTTTAGTAGGGTGTAAGATTTGTAATTCTAGTAATTGAAAGAAATTGTCGTGGTTCTTCCAATGAATGTTAGATAAAATTATAAATAACATTAAATAATTCTCTATTCATTTAATAATTTACATACTTATGTTGTATATATTTCCATATTACTGTTGTTTTTTTATTTTTTGTTTTTTTGGAAGAGTGTGTGCAAGGTCCACATTGTGTAGTGGGTAGGGCGTTGTGTCATTTTACATGTGGTAAAGTTAGTTGATGGGGGAAGTGATGTTTTTGAGGTGTTCTTTTCCATTTCATTGATCTTTATGTGAAATAATGGTGATTTTTTCAATCATACTTCTATTATTTTATTGTTAGTATATACGATTAGTTTTTACTGTTACTAGTGGTGGAGACCATTTCTTACCCAACAAGATGTATTAATGGGTTGGTTCAAAATATTGTGTTTCTACGCATAAGATGAAATGGAAGTCATGGAATCATATGAAAGAAATATCTAGATTAAAAAAACAATGTAATTGATTTTGGATTGTAGAGACTGAATATTGAAGACCAACTTATTCAGAAGACCTTGGAAGTCCCATTTTATTGGGTAAAACTGGTTCTAATGTAGAAAGATAAATTAGAGAACATTAATAGTAAATAACATTGATAGTGATGTTTCCTCCACACTCCCCAGGAGAACAGTGTTTTTAGGGTTCTGTGTTTTCGAGGTCCCCCATCCTGATATCAGTGTCAATCCAGCCTCAGCTTCACACTCTGGTGGTACTCTTAGTCAACTCCTCTATCTTTCTGTTTTAGTAATAATATTCCCACTATAGTCTCCCTCTTCACTAAAATTTTTCTTATCCTTTGACTGACGTGGTCATGCCTTGCGTCTCCTAGCTGAATTTGGGTCTGGTGAGTTCTGATGTGTGTTTTCCTCCTCTGATGACTTGCGAGTGGCAGATCACTGTTTCAGCGGTTGTGGTGCTTCTCTCTCTTCAGATCTGCTTCAGATTTATGAAAATTTGTTGGTTGTCAGTTCCATGCTCTCAGAAATTGTCCTCAATGCCCCTCTGTGTGAAGACAAAGGACCCCAATTGGCTTGAGAGCTTTTGAGCGATGTTCCCTTGTGATTGATGGAGGTATACAGTTGTTGATTTCTTCATGCCTACGTTGATGATTTGGTCACTACCTGCTCGAGTTGTGATTCATTCTCTTCTTGTGGTTGCTTCCATCGATTCCCCAGTGTGGTTTCGAAGGATGTTCTGCATTATTTGTTAATCTAGGGATTTTCTTCAGTTGGTGCTTGAATTTCATGTTGTCTGCACTAACCCTCTAGTATAACATCAGATATGTGCCCCCAAAATGATATTTCATTCATTCATGTGGCGACATACAGTTATCGTTGCCTCTACCTATTGCCTCATCCAGATAATCATGGTTGAAGATCAATGAATGTTGGGAGTTGAGATTGGATTTGTAGGGCCAATATACAATGATCATGGATGCACTTTGCGTGATTTTTTTTTTGATTTGTTTCCCATGGTTCTTTTTTATGATGATCTTTGGGTGGTGGATTTTGGTTTTGAGTGTTCGGGTGGAGGATGTAGTTTGTATGTTGATAGCAACATTGGGATTCTTGGCATCAATAGTTTTATTTTGTTAGTTGGTTTTTTCTGAATTTTTTTTGATGCTCCTCTATTTGTTTTCTGCATTTTTCATTGATTATGAAAATTAGAGGAGATACAGATGTCATGATAATTGGAAAATTTCACTTTGAATTTGGCATGCGTGTCTTTTTCTTTTAGTTGGCGTCAAGTGGGCGGCCTTGAAAGAGGGATGGATGTTCTGAAAATCATCATTGAGGTGTTGGTCCCCATTGGACTGATGGGTACTCTATTTCTGCACAATTTTTCTATCTAGTTTATGGTGCATCTGGTTGAAAATGTTGTGATTTGATCACTTGCATTGTCAGGTGGGTGGATCTCATGAGAGATAGGTGTCCTGGAATCTATCATCCAGTCCCCTATTACATTTCGGTGTTGGAGTGAGGAGTTCCTTTCCTTGAGTGTTTTACCAGCGTGACACATCTATTGTCAAGGGGGTTAGGGCATCATCTTTGACTGATTTTACAGTTACTGGTTCTGATGGGGGGGGGTGTTGGTTGGTTCTTATTTTGATGTTATTCTCTTTTTGGAATTTGGGTCCATGGAAGGCCTTTGAACCTTGTTGGTTTTTTCTTGTTCTCATTTGGTCATTGTAATGGGTTACTCCTTATCCCAGTCTTCAAAAGAATATTTTTCCCATTTAATTTTAGAGGTTATACCCCTCATTTTATTTCAAAAAATAACATTGACTGATAATAATATATTGAACAATAAATGATCATTTTATCATTTGAGAGATGAATACAAAAATGGATGTCTCAAAGGTGTTGGTAGACATGTTTGAGAAACTGATGACCCGAAATAATGTTTTCATGTTGTGATGACTATTTGGATTAAAGTTATTAGAATAAAGATAAATATAAGATCATTTGAATAAATTCAATAGAGTTTGTGGGTATCTCCTTTTGGTAAAGGTAACTTTTAATGATAATGTGTGTACATTACACTTTTTTTTCTACACTTTTGAAGAGATTATATGTAACAGTTACTGGAGTTTATAACTCTAAAATAAAATTTTATTTTTAGCTTATTGATATCATGAATCTGATACTCAATGAAGAACATTTATGTATTTAATTTCAACTACTTTATAGATGTGGGATTAATACTTTTGAAAGGGTAAGGTCTCCCAATTAGAAGTAGGATTACTATAATATACAAATAGAAGATAATACTTGTGAGAGGTGTTTTGGTAGGTTTGTTGGAATTAATCCTACATAATGGAAGTAATAGAATAATGTAAATTTCAAGATGGATTGAAAAATTTACATGGAGAGGACCATATGTATATCCACATATATAATTTTATATTTATTTAATATATATGATGTTTATAATGACTAGATGTTGAGAAAGAACACACCGATAGAATCATGGGTGGTTAACTCTAAAGTTTCCTTCCATTCAACTGGTGATCAAATATACATGGAAAACTATGTATCTATGAAATTTAGGAAATCCCATATGGTGGATAGTGAAGACTTTAAATTTTTAGGTTAAGTATATTTTAACATCTAGTTAATTAATTGAGGATTACTGAAACTATCAAAAGTTAATCACATCTATAGCCTAACGAGGATTTAAATTTTTTTCTAATTGGTTGGTGTTGTATATAAAACTCTCTTTGAAAATGGAGTATGTAACATCAACAAATGATCTATATTAATTGTAAAATTTGTAACATATAGGACAATTTATATAACAATAAATTCATATGGGAGTGAAATTATCGAATATTCTACTTATGGTGATCTCTAATTATGGAACAATAGGTTCAGTTAACTCATTGAGAAGAAAAAAATGTTTCAAAATGATTGGGTCATATTGAATCATAATCACATGAAAAATATAAATTTTGAATGTTTTATGTTGTAATATCAATATAGATTTTCTTTAAAAATATATGGATATAAGACTAGAAATTAGAAGTTGGATCTTGTACAATCAGATTTTTGGGGACCTACCCCTCTTAAATCCAATGATGGTTTTATTTATTTTCTAATATTCAATAATTATTATATATGTAAATTTTGGATTTAATTATTGGATAATAATTATAATGTACATTATCTATTTATTTTGGGAAAATCCATGGCAGAACGAGAATGAGATCGGAAATTGTAGTGAATACGAATGGACAGCAATGGTGAGTACACCATATCAAAATTATAGAATTTCTATAAGAAGAAATGAAAAATGTATGAAAATTTTATTGTTAAAATACCATAGATTATAGGTTTATCTAAAAGGATGAATCATACATTGTTATATAAATAAAAAATTATGATGTTTTACTCAGGAATGCTTAAGGTGATTTGGGAAAATGCACTCAACATAGTGGTTATCTCGCAAAAAATTATAGTATATATAGTTCAGTAGGAAATTATATAGGAAATGTGGTTTGGGAAATTAATAATAGTTCAAAATATTTTAATATTTAATAGTTTATTATATATTCAATTAAATGATAAGGGGAATGAAAAACTCAAATCAAAACCCACAATGTGTTTTTTCCTTGGTTATAGAGGGGAAAATTTTGGAAATTTTTTGTGGAATGGTGTAAGAAAATAGGTCATAAAAATATGGGATGTTTTAATTAATGAAAAGGTCTAATATAAGGATCAAAAATTGTTGGAGAAATAATTTTAAGAAGAACCAATTATATAAGTCAGCATTGATTAGAGAACAAATTCTTTACAAAAACTAGAGAACTCAGATATAGGTTTTAATGACACTGAAAGTACATATGTCAGGCTATAGGTAGACATGAATGTTTAAGATTAGGTGAAGCCTGATATGTATAACCAAAATTTTATTCCATGAAATTATGAGTTTCAAAATATTAGATAACGATAGAAATATTACGGCCAAACAATTCAGTTTAGTTGACTCAGTTGAGGATGTCAACCAGAATTAAAAGACAAACACAAAGGTTTGTGTGTGATATATAAATTATAATACTAGATATAATAGATCCTAAATATGTATGAGGAAATTTAAAATAAGTGTTTTTATTGCAGATAGCTAAGATACCAAAGGATAAAAAAGAAATTTAAAATATGTGTGTTTATTAGATTGAAAAATAGTTCGATCAAAAGAAGATACAAAAATTAGGACTGGTAGTGAAGTGTTTTTGAAATATAGAAGGAGTAAATTTCTAAATAATATTCTAATAATTAATTAAACAATGTATAAATATAACTGTACTGAGTATAGTGTAATCATATGATCTATATCTGGAGTAAATAAATGCTAAGATAAATATCTTTCGTGGTGGTTTGGAGGAAATTATCTACATGAAAAATCCTATACATGTACCATAAGTTGGTAATTTTATTTTTTTTTATGTAAACTGAATAAAATATTTTATGTCTTAATGGAATAAATGTGATAGTTGAATTATATATTTTATGGGTTTGATGTATAATAAGGCTTCTACAAGTGTATTATTGATTAATGTTGTTACAAAAATCAATGGATGATGTAAATTTAATAAAATATTATTATATGTCAATGAAATATTGATTCTATAATCATATGCTCAGATAATATAAATGTTTGAATGTCATTATTAGGATGTTTTGAGTTTATAGATCTTGAGAAAACAAAGAAGATTCTAGGGATGTGAATAGAAATACATGTAATAACCTTGAATATGTTTTTGTATTTAAATAAGTATATATATATAATCATTGAAATTTTTGGCATGGTTTAAATAAAACTATCCTCCACCCCAATTTTTTGGCACTTTAGACCATCTAAGGTACATGAACCTGTAATAGAAGAACAGAAACAAAATAATCAAAAAAATTCATACTATTCGACCATCATATGTTTAATACATGAAATGATATGTACTTGAATGTAAATAGGATATGTAGTGTGATTTTCACGAAAATTAATGTCTAAACCTATAAACTAACATATAATTTTTTCAAATTGATCCATTAACATTTGAAAGGATCGAAAGAACAGTCTCTTTTTTGAAGAAGAAGTTGTGTTACAATGTTTTATTTATGATAACATTTCTAGTGATTAATTTAGTTATAATATCACAACATGATTCATATTTACTTATATATGATGAATAATCAATTAGATGTTATAGCTATAGAAAGTTGTTACACTAAGTAAAACTAAAGAATTGTATATAGAAGTAATGGATACTAGGAAGGAGATGGTTTGGTTATAGTAGTTTCTAAAGGAATTTTTTATAATTTAGGATGTACTGCGTCTTTTATGTGATATATAAAGTTAAATCCACTTGGATAAAAATATTTTATTCCATGTAAGGAACGATCATATCATATTGAAGTATCATTTCACCAAAAATATTCGGGAGGATAAAGTTATAAATCGTTATGAAGATTGATGGTATGAAAACATTGGTGTGCATATGCACCAATGTTTTATCATAAGAAATAATGAGGTAGAATCCTAAAATAGTTTGGATTTGGTGAATGGAAGAAAGAATTGTTGGAAGATCACTATTATTGTAATGGAAGGAATTTGTTTGAGGACGGTTGTCTGGTATTTCCTAGGAACAAGTCTTAAAGTGGGAGATTATTTAGTTGTGATGCCTTATTCTGATGATTTAATGTTTATTTAATTTGATTTTTAATATTATATGTAAGTGAATAGGAAATTAAATTAGAAGAATATGTGTTTTCGTGGTGTATAGGTAGTGGTAGTTCTTCTCTTCGGCGACATTTTGGCTATCAAAATTTCATTCTTCAAATGACATCAAGGGTGGTCTACAATAATAGTGAATCATCTAAAAGTAATTATCTAGAAAGAAAACTATAAGTGTTTTATGGGTAAAGTTGTTGAGATCAATAGGGTTATGGGAGATCACCAGTGAAATACAATTTGGAGGTATCTACGTGAAAAATAGAAAATTATGTGACTTGAAAACTGACAAATATTCCTATAAAGGAAGTGGTGCCAACTCAAAAAAGGTATTCAAGAGTTTAATACATGTATAGTATACCGGTAGAATATACTATGAGAAAAAATTATATAGTGTTAACACTTTTTATAAAGAAACATTATTGATGTTAATTTTCATTTTTTATAATCTTTTCATTTTATGTTATAGAAATAATCCATAGTGGTTCCTCGTGTGTAAGTAAGAAAAAAATACAAATCATGATAAATTATCACGTGTTAATATATTTCTTTATATAGATTAGTTTTATGTATTTTTATTAAATTTATTTCCAATAACTTTGTTTGATTATTCTATGGAGTTTGTGTGAGGATTACATTTTATAGTGGGTACATTGTTGTTTCATCCTGTTTATAATGCAATTAATCGAAGAGGAAAGCGATGTTTTGATGGTTCAATTTTTCTATTATGTTGATCTATTTGTGAAATTTTATTGGATCCCTCAATTGTACTTATATTGGTCTTTCATTTATACTAACGATCAATTTTTCGAGTGATAAGTTGTGGTGACTGTTTCTTCAACAAAGTCTCATGATATTAACTGTGTTTGGCATATATCAATATATCATAAATGAATACCATCATCATTTTAGCAACATAATCCTTTAATACTATATTCATAAAATCAATAAAAATATATTTTTCACTTATCAATGTGATGGGAATTACTATAAACTCATAATTATCATATCTCACATGACATGTTCTCTTCAGTATATCCTTTTTCTTTACCATTAAATGATGATAACTAGAGTGAAGATAAATATTTGAAAAACATATAACTCTTTGTTTCTAATAAATAATTCATTAATAAATGGTAAAGGATAGTTATTTATTATAGTAATGTCATTAATCTCCCCATAATCAATATACCATCTCATCAATGCATCCTTATTTTTTATGAATAAAAAAGAGAATCATCAAGGTGGAATGGTAGGGTGTTAAAATCACTTACCACACAACTCTTGTACTTTTATCTTCATCTTCATAAACTCTACTAGTCCAATTATATTGGAGTTTTTTGATATTGGCCTTTCATATTGAATAAGTTCAATAGAAAACTCAACTTCACAAACATGTGGATTAATATTTAATTCCAATATAAATACAACAATGTAATTTTTCATAATGTCTGCATCATATATCCTTATGGTGTCCTGCCCATCCATAGATAGTGTTTTATCTTCTTATTCTCCAACAGTATCATTAATTATAGCTTGTAGATGATGGTCTATGACAGACTCGAGAGGTGAAGTATCTCCCATGAATGTTAGGGATTCCATTCCTCATTCATAAATAATAATCTCCTTATATTGATAAATAGTTCATTCAATACATATTAGGTGCCATTCAATACCAATGATTACGTAAAAATAAGACATACTTATAATAATCAAATTTACGACCAAGATATATCTTTGTATCATAAAATAGAAATCTTAATAGATCTTTTTTACACAAAAAATCACATTATGTGTCTTAACTGACGACTCATTTCTCATAGTATTAGGGGATTATTCAATGTTTACATAGAAAATGGATATTATAAAATAGTGTTTCGATCTAGAATCAAATAAATAATTATCTATATTTGAGTTTAGGAACAATGTACCTTCAATCAAATCATTTGGGGCTTGAATCATAGTTTTATTTATTATAAAATCATTGACTTTCTCCCTTGACCATTTCTAAATTAAATTACCTTAACGTTTTGGTCAGAAGTTCAAATAGTTCCCCATATATTTGTAGTTAAAGCATGAAAAATTAGAAACTTATTCCCTACCTTTGAATTCAAACTTTTGAGGGACTGTTTCTTTACCCTTGAAATAGACTCCAATTACATTCATTCAAGTCTTTGGGTGTTTCATTCCATAATTATTACACGTGGGAAATTTGAATCTTAATTTCTTCCCAATTACCATACATTTATTTTTTTAACTTTAATTTGCATATTCTTATCCCAATTTCCTTTAAAGGAATAGGCTTTGGATAAATCCATTTACATATTAATCAAACATGATACTATATCCTCATATGATTAATTTTTATTATAGACTAAATCCGTTGAACAACTCATCTTTTTAGATTAAAATAAATAGTTATTATTTTTTTGTCCACATATATAATTCTCAACATTTCTAGCTAACATCATAATGTTATCCATGTACTCAGTATCATTTTCCTTTTCCTGTGGTTGAGATTAATGAATTAAAATTATATTTCATACATTTTCTCTAGAGGAAAGTATTGTATTTATATAATATCACCTTAAAGGACTCCACTCCATCCACTATATCTCTAATACAACATTAGTGTTTGAAATTAGTGAACACCATTGATCTGCACCTCTATTTAGATTATATGCCACTATGGATTTTTTTTAACTACATCCAAAAATCAGAAATACATTTTCTAGGGACATGAACCATTGCTTGGATACAAATATATTAGTAGTTGCATTTAATGGTAGAGTTTGTCCTCACATGAATAGGTCCAACATAGTTACAACATCTTATGGATAAGTAGGATGCTCTATGTGGGAATAATTAATTTTTATAATCTAGGCCACCTACCATAATATGGTTATGATTTTATAATCTTCAACTCCAGACTTATTATCATTCTCAAGAGTAATAACCCAACACTAACTTTGAGTGTGGATACAGTTCTCATTCCTTATATATTCACCATCTCTAAATGATGGCATATATATAGTGAGTGTATGATAATAAATTGAAAAATATAATTCCAATTATATTTAATATGAAATAAATTCCTTAAAATCTAAATGGGATTCCATGATATTTTTGGTATTTAACTGAGTTTCTCTAAATCTAGTCACCATGATTTCTACAAAATCTCCATCTAATACTAATAATAACAACCCAATAAAAAAATACAAAGAGAATTTAGTTATATTACCTTATTGATACATAATACATGATTTCACAAAGGATCCAAAATCATATGAGTCTTATAAGACTAGATGCATACATAATTTTGACATTACCCTTAAAAAATAAAATACGATTCAAAATATCCATGATAAAATTATTATCCCTTATATCATTCCTTTAAAGTTACATATAGTACCCTGATAGGTTTCTTATGGAAAGGAAAATAATATAAGTGTGACTTCATAAACATTTAAAGGGGTGGTGTACAATGAAATCTATCATAACATAATCATGGAAAAAATAGTATAGAATAATATAATTACAATCTCAAGATAATTCCACAATATAATGAAACATTAAGCATACTATATCCATGAAAATAAATAAAATCTTCAAAAATAATTACTGATATTATACTGAAAAAATTCATAATGGTGTGCATCATAAACAAACCTTCATGGATTTTTTCCAAGTCATTATTCCTAAATAGGTAATACATATTATAATACAATGTATAGTTTGTCTCATGAGACATATTGATGTATTGAGAGAACATCTATAACTAGGATATACTTTCCACTAATTATGTCCAATGCATTCATCAAATTATAAAATAAATAAACAATACTTAATTAAATTTTACAATAGTAATCCATATTGGAAAAAATATAGAATTCCAAAACATTTTCCTATATCAATAAATGGGATAACATGATCATAACACATCTAAATAAATAAGGTGGGTGAATAAAAAAAACTCACTAAATATTTAGGATTAATAAATAAATTTTTTATTATTATAAACAAAAATTCAATAGTTCCCCAGTAAATAAATTAAATGAATTTCTATATGATTATCTATAAAATAACATTGTATAGAGTAATGGGTATATGTTAAAGTCAATGATTTCTATATTCAATGGGTATATGGGATCTAGTTTAATAACATTCAATCAAAGAAATTGGAAAAAATGTATTCAAAAAAGGAAATAAATTAGAACAAATGTTATGCTTATTCACAATTGATGGTTAAACAATACAAAGGTATTGATGGATAATATATTTTATTTAAAAGAATGTTATATAATCCATAAAAATATTAATGGTCGATTATTAAATATAACATACTTAATATAGAACCCATGAGGTATTCTCAATGTCGAAGGAAGTAACCTTATCAAAGAAATAAAGATAAGGTAGAAGAAAAGGGTAATTTCAAAGTGTTGGGATATCAATAGAGTATAGTTTTTTATTTCAATATTTTCAACTGATAGGAGACCATTATAATTAATGAAAATTATATCATTGTGGTTTGTAATGAGTATGTAAATTATCAAAATCATATCCCTTGGGAGTTTCTATCCATATTTTTTGTGATGGGCCCAATCATTATGCGCTAGAGTGATGATTAAGTTAAAACTTAACTAGTCTTTTTCTGGTTGATTAAACTTAGGTGTATCAGTTCCATGCCCACATCCTCTTACTAGTATCTAGATAGGGGTTTCATTTCTAGGAAAACAGCACCCTCCTTAATTTACCAAATTTTGGAATTTTTCGGAATTATTCTAGTTTAGGTAAAGGGTTTAAAAAAAGTAAAACATATTTTCAATATTTCAAAATGGTGATAATTAAATATAATTATTAAATTGATGAAATTATAATAAAGGTTTCAAATTGAAAATTGAAGGGGTTAAATGATAACACTTATATCATTTTAATAATGGCACAAGAAAAAGCGCTATAATGATAGGGGATAAGTAGTATCATATTAAAAAATATAATGGTATATAACACAATGAAATTATAATATTAAGTAAATCTGTGGAAATTGTATTATAGAATAATAATTTTAAAAAAGGAAAGATAATTACAGTAAACTCCTACTTTAATATATATATATTATTAATGATTAAGAGGACTGATTAGAACTATAAGAACTCTTTTTTACGAATTTCAATAGGTATATGGAGGGGAACTTCAAGATCAATGATGTTGGACAAAAATCTCTCAAGGTAACATTGCATCATTTTTGGGTTGATTGTGTTTCTTGAAAAATCAAGTTTCAATGGTGATTTGTCACGTTCTAGTGATGTTTTTGAAAATCCATGTTCACAAAGAACCATGAAAAAGGAATGGAAGATCTGGAGGCGGTACACAAAGAACAGATATAAGGTGGCACCGTTTGTCATTGTTAGCAAAATTATTGGGGTCCAAAATTTTGAGTTTGGTGAGCATTGAAGAAATTGTATTTCCTTGAAGATATAATTTAAATATGGAAAAGTCAAGAGTTTTATGAAGATAGGCTTCATGGTTTGGATTTCTCAAAGACTAGGAGAATGTTGATGGTGATTCTTTACAATTGCGATAAGCTTCGCGAACGGAAGAGTGGAAGAGATTTGTGACGACGGAGGGAATTGTGATTGGAGCTTCACAGAGAAGGCACGAAGGAATTGATGGGATGCTTTGTGATTAATATGAGCTCTGTGATCATAAAATTTCGGTGGTGCTTCATGATTTTCAGAGAATTTTTGCAGGAACTTTATAGCTTCGCGATTTGAGATGATATGGAATTGACTTCGCGCGGAAGGTTCGAGAGTCTGTGGAATCACCTATAAATAGGCCTCGACCCCCTCAGGAGAAAGAGAGAGTTTTTCAATGAAAATATTTTTCTCTCAGCTCATGATGGTGGTTTGCGAAGGCAGTGTGCTTTGGGAAAAAAAGGAGCTTCACGACAGTTATTCTATCTCCGCGAATGTTGTGTGCTCCGTGATAGCTCAGTGAGCTTCACTAGGGAATTTTCTCTATGACGACTTAAGCATTGCAACAGCCTGAGCTCTATGAAGTCATGAGTTTCGTGAAAAGGCGTGAGCTTCATGAAGGCTTGTTTGAGCTTCGTGAAATTGGGAGCCTCACGAAGTAGGGTTCTTTGTGAAGGAATTGCCCAGTGTTCAGAGGAAAAGCGGTATTCACCAGTGGATGAAATTTGGACTTCAACAGAGCATATATAAATAGTTAAGGATGCATGTATTCATGAAATTGAAAATGCCCTATATGTCAATAAACTATGAGTGGATCCCTTCCAAGTGTATTGAGCAAATGAAGAGGATGGAGGTAATTCTTTCTACTGGTAGTTCACTAGAGAGATAGATATAGGGAGTGACCCTTGGGAAAGCAGTGATCTAACCCAAAACATTGTAAAGGTAGTGAGATTGGTCATAGAAGTGATCTAACCCAAATATTATTGGCAGTCAGATTTAGTGGATTTGGTACAGTGGAAGATAACTGTTGTATGCTCCTTGGACATAGCCCAGTGAAGGCGAACCAAGTAAAAACATTTTTTTTGCATTCCTGCTTCCCTGCATCGCATTTAAAGTATCATCATCAGATAAATACAAAAAGAAGTGATCATCATAAACACACTATTGTAAAAAAAAAGTGACCCTAACAATAGAGAGGTCAATATCTGGTGGGGTAGGATGAAATTTGAAAAAAAAAATATTCACATCCTAATTCACCCCCCCCCCTCAGGGTATGTAGGCCCCTTTTGGTCCTAACAAATGCCTTTGGAGTGTAGTGGTAAGAGACAATGGGTGGGATTGGGATTTTTTAAAGGTGAAAAGAGTGTCTTTTTCATAGAAAATAATGTTTGGTAAGAAGCATGAATGGAATCACATGGGTGTTATGTGGGTCAAGTTAGTTAGGTAGAGAAATGGAAGGTGACAAATTTCTATATTACTTTCATACCTAAAAAGGTTTTTAGAAGGTTTTAGTGACCTTTTAAATATAAAAAATTTGAGAAACATTATTTACCCATTTTATCCTTGTTAATAATTATTAAAATGTATCCATGGTAATAATTTAATTAATAAACATATAAGACTAACCCACCAAAAAAATTAACTTTATAAATTTGAATTTGTACTCCATGTAATTTAATTTAATTTTGAAATGTGATAAAAGAAAATATTTTAAATTAAAAAATATAATGTATGAAAAATGGTTTTATAAAAAATTTATTTTATACATAAAGTTATTTTTATTATGATTTCATAATAATTATTAATTAATTGAGTGTCTATATATTTTTTTTGTATTACTAACTAACCATTTAGATTAATAATTGAATCAACTAATTTATTTAGATAAATATTATATAAATCATATAAAGTTATTTCATTATAGACAAAAAATTTATTTTTACCATGTTAATTATTATTTAACCTATGTAATTTATTTTGAGAGGGAAAAATGGCATTATATATTTTAAATAATTTGGTCCTAATTCTTATATATATAAGTTCTACCTTATCAAGTAAAATTAATATGTGTTGGAAAAATTATGTTTTTTACATTATCACATTAAACCCCATTTAAAAAATATTTTTAAGAATAAATTTTTTGTTTAATATTAAAATATTAATGAAGTTTATTTTGATGATATAAATTGGTTTATTATAAAACAAATAAACAGTTTTTGGCATCCAAATTAATTCAAATATGATATTTTAAAAAATAATTATTATTTTAAAAAACAAAAATTGTGGCTTTTATTGGAATAAATTACTCAAGTTATCAAAATGTTAAATATATATTTTGTTAATGCATAATTGGTTTTAAAAATATATAGTATTACTCCTTAAAAAAATATTTGATCAATTATGTGGTTTTATAAATTTACTGGTCATTCTCATATATATTCGTTCAAGTTATAGTTTCAATATAAATTTTATTTTCAATATTCTCCAAACAATTGATTCTTTTAGAAAAAGTGTAAAAATTCAGCCAAAGATAATTTTTACAAGATTAATAGAAATATGTAATCATCTAAAAATTTAAATCTTATAATATTTTAAATTTAACTTTTAATTATAATCATGATTAAATTTTCTTTGGAGTGATCATTATTTAATAGTATTAGGATGTTTTGTTTACTTTCAATCATAGGGTCCCTGTATTACACATGGAGGCAATGGGATCTAATGAAAGGAGACATGAGGTGTTTTGGAGTTGAGATTAGTCCATTTAAATGGTATTTGAATTTATTCTGGTTAGGAGAATCAAAACCAATATAGTTTAGTGTTATTTAATAATACATGTCGTACCTTTTAAGGTGATGTGAGAATGACCATATTGGTACCTTATAAGTTTATTCAACTTTATCCCCTTGAAATCAATTTAATGTCATGAAAAGTGGACTAATTGGTGAAAGGTACCTAGAAATGGTTTAGTGTAGGATTTATGCAACACTATCCATTTCTTTTTTATCCAAACATATGAGCTGGGTGAATGAATTTCAGAAACAAATAATTATATCTTGACTCAAGGTTTTTTCAAAAACCAATAGTATAATATTGAATCAATTAATATAAGGAAATAAATAGAAGATTCCTAAATTTAGGCATGTGAGGAAACCAAGAGAAAACCATGACTTAAGGTATTTGAGGAAACCAAGATTTGTATTTTGACTCAAGGTGCAAGAGGAAACCATGATAAGAATATAAAATAAAGACCTATAAGGAAACCAGGGGAGAATATCAACTCAAGGTATTTGAGGAAACCAAGGGGAGTATCTTATCTCAAGGTATTTGAGGAAACAAAATTGGATAATGTTGACTGGAGTTTTTTAAGGAAATCAATTGGAGTGTCTTAGCTCAAGGTATTTGAGAAAACCAAAAGTTGTAACTAAACTCATGGTGTTTTAGGAAATTAATAGGAGAATATTGAACCATTTAACATTATATGGAGTCATGGTTTGGGTTTTAGGTGTCAAAAAACAAATAATGCTAGACCTGACCTGAAGAGTTCATTATGAAACTCTATATTTATTATGGGAGGCATAGGCAGTAGTGGATGGATATGTACAATGGCCTGAGATAGAAACCCATCAATAATCCTGATCTAATGTATTGGGGTAGGTAACCTATAGTATATACCTATTTCACTTGGTTGGGATCCAAAGTAGATGACTTGGGATAAGTAGCTCCTCGGTAGGTGACTCGTGTGAGTTATGATCCCAGGTATGTGACATAGGTGATTTGGGTGCCCTAGAAGGTTACCTAGGTTAAGTGACATGAAGGTATATAAGTGAAATTAGTTGAAACCCAGGTATTCAGAATACGTAATTTGGTGCTTATGTTTGATAATGGGTGCTTATGTGGTTGGTCACCAAGGTGATTTTATGCCCATATGGTCAGTGCCAAGGTGATATGACACCCAGGTGGTCGACACCCTGGTGGTCAGTGCCCGAGTTAGCATATTCATAGGGAAGGGATCCAATCAGTGGGTCCTAATCTTGGACTTATCTATCCCATCTCCATTAGGTTAGATTCAAAAATCAAATGAAGTATGGTTCTACATGCTCATGTTCTTCAGTTCCCTAGTATTTTTATCACTATATATATTATTTATACGTGGTGTAAAAATAGTGGGTTTTGCTGATTTTATTGGAAATATCCTACTTGGGTGACCATCCATAGGTAGTAACCATTCCAAAACACTTGAGGCACCCTAGGTGTTGAATATGATCATGAAAACATCATTATTTGGGCACATTCAAAGTGTTTAAATGGGACTGTGGGACTTGGAATGAGACAGGTGGGCACATGAGGTAGGGTGGGAGCCAGCTGGGTGAAAGTATTGTCATGTGAGGTAGGGTGTGCATGATATGGAATTTGTGGACTCAGGTGTAAGGATATGTGAAATCCTTATGGATATAAATGGAGGTAGGCATTATCATTGACTTGAAAAAAAAAATCATCATAAAATACTAACTTCAAAAGAAAAAACTTGTTTGATCTTGGTGTCTATTTTGGTTCCATGTCTAGTTAAATATATTATTATGGAATTAAATACACAACTAGATGAAAATATTACACATATTATATAATTTAAAATACCAAATGAGTTATTTGTAGTTATAAAAATTTATTTTAAAACTAGATCTGTGTTTTCCAAAAAAAATGATTACATCCTAGCCCTACTCCCAATGAGGAGTTTTCACCACAATACCACTAGGCTAGGTAATTTTATTTAATAGTATCAACCACTCTTTGTGTTACAAGTCATATAATACATGGAGATAATAATGGTTTATTCCTCATCATGTATGGATCTCATTTATAATCACCTCAAATCATACCATACATGAGAGTCTTGTATTAGAATCATCATGGAAAACTGCATAACACATTGATCAGTAAAAACAGACATTTAGAACAATATTCATCCCATTATCATGTTGTGGAAAATTAACAAGTAGAGGAATTCAAAAAGATATTATTTAATATCATACAAAAATTCTAGATATGGAAAAGTATTAGCTGGATAAACTCTATTATACTTGGTGGGATTATCATACCACTGCCCATACCTCCTCTCAAGTGACATCGCATTCATTGGTGTATGGGAAGAATAAATTTTTCCCAAATAATTTAAATTAACCTATATATAAACAACATTTCCAAATAAATTGATAGAAAATTAATTATAAAAAATATAACATGATAAATTGTAATATGTTAAAAATAAAAGGTTTTAGGCATATTACAACCATGTATCCATCATAAATGTGTAGCATGATTGTTCAAAAAAGGGTTTCCACTACTCATTTAACTAAGGATAATTTTTTTGACCTTGTTAATTCCTATAATTACTAGAAATAATCCTCTTAATTTGGAATAAAAAATAAGTACCTTAAATCACACAAAGGGTCACTTTAATAGTTTATATTTCCTAATCACAAGGGAAAATATCGTACCACAACTTGTAACAATTCAATGTTTCTCAAGAAATATTTCACATAACCTCATGTTGGGAATAATATTCCTATCACACAAAATTAAACTACTTGAAACATGGCTGATATTACATGAATCTAAACATCCCTACATGTAATTACATATGGACATAAAAAATATTACATCAAGTTATTTTTGCATTTCTCTAAAATTCAGGGCATCAAGTCCTTATTTAATAATTTTATTACTATATTACATGAGTTCATTTTATTATGACCTCAAAAATAGATGGTATATAGTTCCTTATGCATGATACTTAAACAATATATATTGAATATGACATCATTTCCTTACATGATAGCCTAATCTTCATAATGGCTCATAGTGTATGATTTCCTCACCCATATCAATTACCTTGCACTATGATAAAATAATTCATCACAGTATTAAGAACCATTTTTGGATTAATTCTTATTACCACTGGATATATAGTGATGTTCATATCACTTATCTCATACCCATCTATGAATTATGTTTTCATTCAGGTATCCCCCTATCTATGGAATTCTCATTCATATTGGATTCTATACACCATACATACAAGGGGACACAAGATAATGAAATCCATATTTCATTTATTGCATGTTTCCGTTGATTTAATCCTATAATTTGGGTCCATATAAATTATTTTCATGTTTCCTTTCCTTAAACATATAGTATATATCATATTTTCTTCCTTCTTATCAGTAATATATGTATGAATACTCATTCCCAAAAACAATGATTTCCTTGATTCTCATTCCCATAGGATACATAGTGATGTATATAACACATAACTTTGGTCCATTAAAAAATTATTTTTTTGTTATTCCCTCAATTATATAATATGGGTTCACTAATTCACATTTGGTTTTCGTACATAAACTCTACATTAGGATGACATATTTATACCTTATGATAATGATGTGTGGATTTATTATTATTATCGTAGAATATATAGAAATTAACTATAATGATATCTAATAACCACCTATAAATTATAACCCACTTAAATATGATTTTGATTGACATGCGATAATCCAATGTGGTTGGAATTTATTCAAAATATTTCAGACAACCTTGAACATTCTCTTCCTTATTCCAAAAAGTGTTCCTCGCTTATTTAAATTACCAATTCCTTTCATGGATATTATAAATAAGTATATCTAGTCCCAAGGGACATCCACTATCATCAGGGTAATGGAATTTTCAACATATATATTTGAATCCAATAAAAAACCAAGGTAATGTATTTATCCCAAAGGGAATTGCCAACTATTTCTATATATCATCCACTCAAGTATTTCAGATTATCATTTATAAGAATCTATTTCAATAATAAATTGATTAAACTTATTTGAGGTTACCATTTATGGATTTTCATAAATAAGTTGAATTCAGTTTTTGATAGGAAATATATTACAAATCAATATAAATTAAAGAATGGGTTTCTTATAATATAATGTTTTATTATTAATTGAAAAAATGGTGTGAAATATATATAAAATAGACTCTATCCCTATTTGTAAACAAGTTGGGAGAAGATTAAAAAAAATTTGGAATGTCACTGCCTGGAAAATTTTGTTGAATATCAAATTTTAATCAGTAATCACTATAAATAATTGATGACATAATAAACCTCACATAATTTAACAATTTTAATATCATCATCAAAATATAGTTTCTTCAACTTCCTAGTGATATCATTTTCCATTTATTTATCTAGTTGAATGATATTTTCATACTCCAAAGGATTCTCCAATACTATAACTATATATTTATGATGGTTTTATGTTTGTTATACATTCATCAATAAGATATTGAGGTTTTTTCACTATATCTTGGTAATATTGTTTTGAGAGAACCAAGGCACTATTCTCCATAGTGTGGGATATAGATTCTACTCTATAAAGGTTCAATTAGAGTACATGGGCCTAGTATAACTCATTGAATATTTTATTCAAAACATCATAGATTTCATTGTTATTAAATCCCTAGTAACTGAGGGTAATAAATATATAATTTATCTTGTAATGATTTTGTAACAACTATTCCATCGGGGTTCAATGAATCAAATTATAAATATCCCAACACACCTATGATCTCATGGTATGTTGAAGTGAAAGGGAATAATGTAATGAATCAAAATAAATTAAATTAATTGGAACATATAATGTAATTATTTTACCTAGAAAAATCATGAATTCAATTTCTTCCGAGCTTGATGACGTGTAATGAGACTTTTTCTTTAGGTCTTCTAGATATTAGGATTCTAGAATAGTATCACCACTCACATATTTTTCAACATTCTATTGAAATACCACAACAACTACTAGAATTAGAATGTTTAATTTAGTTATCATGTAAACAAATAGATAAAAGGATTAATTTATAGCTATACCCTTCAAGGAATAAAATTCTCAAATAGTATTAATTTCATCTTGTGGTGTAATGGGGTAGTCCTCTCTTATTTCAAATGTTTCATAAAATGGTTAATAAATTTCCCTAATAAGGATGTTTTGCATCAACTTTTTTTTCTTTATTTATTGGAATCTATGGGACATCCTCTTGATGTGTAGAAGCATTGGGATCTTCAGGGTTTTCACATGATAAAACATGTATATTAACTATTTATGTATCCTAAATCACTAAGAATATAATGAACAAGTATTTTCATGTAATGATCCAAACATTTAAGAATAAAATTCCCATTATTTTAATTAAATTTATTATGAATATAGAAAAGACATGCACACATTTTTTTAATTATATCGGATTTAAATGATTGTTAAGTATAATTACTATTTATTATATAGTCATTAAATAGTGATCACATGGATAGTATAAATATTGGTTTTTAAAAAATACATTGGCACGGACCAAGGAAGTGATGGCCTCAACCAATAGGATTGTACCCTATGAATCCAGTTTATCAGAGCTTTTAAGGGAGATAGAATTTGTGGTCTTTTCCCTAGATAAATTCAAATCGAAGATCCTAGAACGTAAGAATTAGCAAAACTATTTATGGGAGAAGTTCAATATCATTGAGATCACGACCCAAACTATGTTCAACAAAAGGCCCCAAGACCCCCCCCCCCATCACACACCTAAATCATAGGGAGTATTATAGTTTAATAAAGGTATATGTATCAAGACCCTAGAATTATAATTTTTTAAATTATAATTAATATAAATTCATTCTATTAATTTTACTTTGTAAATGATTTTCTAAAGTACAAATTGTATTTTTGGATAATATTAAAATTAAATTATGGAATCTAATTTCATGAATTAATTTTTTTTTAATAAATAATATTCTAATAAGATATTATTATTAAATTACTTTTATTAAATATTAATGACCATATAAATTTTTATGAAGTCAAAAGTATCTTTTATTAAGGTTTGAAGAATATTTTTTCCAAAACATGACAGTTTTCAATAAATGTCGGTTTTTATTATAAATGTAAAAATTAATATATTTTAAAAATATATTTATATAATATGAATATTATTTTTGGAATCAGGATTTTAAATTTATTCATCGGATAAATTTTCATAATGTTCTGAGATAGTCAAATTTTGGGGTAAAAATTAAATACTGTATAGATATATAATGTGTTTTATGACATCAAAATGAAAAAATAGTGATGTAATAATATAATATAAATGGGATATTCTTCCAAATATATGATTTTACTTTAAAAATCATTTTATATTTTTTTGTTTTATTTTATTAATCTTTAGAGCATTTTACAAGACTTCTTAAATATTTTAATTTTTTAAAATAATTTCTTTGAGATTGCGACTCACCTACAAATAATCAAGGCTAATATTTTAATTGTCATATAAAATAATTTTTTCCACTCCCCTTTTCCAGAAACCATGGGAAAACCATGATATGGTTTGTGGTTTTGAATATTTTAGTGTGTAGTGTCCAAAAACAAAATAATAAAGAATCCCCCCACCTTTCCTATATAAACCCACCCAAGAAAACATTCCACATTACCCAAACTCCTTGAATCTCGTCCACACTCTTATCTCTACTTCCTAGAGTCCTCAAAGATTCCCTTAACTCCCAATAAGCCTCTCCCAAGCCTTTGGGATCACACATCCATGTAAGGGTTCCTTCCTTTCACATTTTTATTTATGCTTCATTATATTGTTACACCCTTTTATTTATAATAAAAAATTATGGGTTATGTTTTCACACCTCCCCCAGAATCCCCTTATTTTTTTTGAATGATGAGAAACCCATTTATCTCTCATTAATCCCTCCAGTGTACACTTGTTACCATGCTGAAATTCCATAAGGGGTTTCTCTCTTCTCATTTCCATTAAAGAATTTCTTTTATACTATGCATCTAAATTCTATTTCATATGTTGGTACATATTCTTAAATATCACTTATACTGCCCATTTCATGCCTAGATGATGATATAACTATTTATCTCTTTTCATCCCTTTTTATTAATTTCTATATGATGTAGTTATGCTGCCAAAATTACACCGAAATTTTTCATGCCAAAATCATCATGTAGTAAATACTATGCCCATTTCTCTATAAAGGGTATTCACCTTTATGAACATATACTTATTTATTTTGTAATTAAATTTATTTATTCAAAATTACTTGGTCGTGGAATAAATTATTATGTTGAATGAATCCAAGTTATATGATTTATTTGGCACACTTAAACGTGAGATTAGAATCATTTTGAAGGGTGCATCACGACAGCATTACAATGCATTGGGAAATGTTTAGTTTCTTGATATTCTATGTGAAATGAGGGTTTTCCAATTATAATTATTTTTAAATGAGGGTTTACTCATGCTAATTTTTGTTCAATGAGGTTTTACTCATGTTAATCCATGTACAATGAGCCTTGGATCATGCTAATATCATATTGTATGTTTCCACATTTTCATGTTATGAATAACATGCTATATCATCCTTTATGTTCATGATTATTTTGCACTAAATTGATATTACTGTTGACTAAAATTTATTTTCATCCTCGTGTTATTCTAGGTCTATTCCCTTACTAGGCTTTATAGCTCACCCTTTTCTTATGTATGTCCTCAGGTTATCCCATTCCGTGCTAAGTGCGAAGGAATGTTGTGGTCATGGAAAATAAGTTTTCAATAAAGTTGTTTATTTTATGTTTTAAGTTGTTATATAATTTTCATAGGGCCAAATTACATTATACCTCTCAATATTATGACTTTTATTATGTGAAAGATTATGTAATAAATCATGTTTACATTTTAAATAAAGAGTTGGGTTGTTATAGTTTCTATTATAGGATAAGTTTAGTAATTTTTGGGACTAGGATTAGAAAACTCTAATGAAAGCCTTATGGGTAAGACTAATTATAATAAATGAATCAATAAATTATGATGATTATAGAGTATGTGGTTTATCAAGAAAATAAATCTTTGTCTGTAAATGAACAAGTAGAGGTGGCTCTTCCCCATATGTATCTAGGGGTAAAACCCGAAAACACTGATTTGAGCTAGACTTGAATAAGAACGGATTCATGAAAATGTGCCTTTATTAACTCTTGGTTAACACTCACATGGGATATTATTTAGTAAATTCATAATCTTAGTACAAACCATTATTAAGGGAACAAAAAAATCCCATAAGAATACACATAGGGAAGTAGATCATGCATAACATAGATTGAAGCCTAAAAATTCATAAGTTAAGGAGATAAATGTATTTTATATGTTATCCATTTTATTTAATTATATTGGACTTTATATGTTTAATATTTTAAATTACTCATCCATAATTTTCCTTATGTTCTATCCAATAGCTAGTAATAGGAGGAACCATGTTAATAACTGATGTGACGGGCAGTGTAAGGATTTCCCCAATGAGATTGTCAATCTAATAAGAGTAAGAATAAAAAAAGTTTTCAGAATAGTTTCTCAATTAACTCAAGTTTTGAATAGAATCATGGATCAAGAGGAACGTACAACCCCCCTTAAGAAAGAACAAGTCACAATTGAGAGATTCAGGAGACAAAGTCCTCCTACATTCAACGGATCATATTATCCCTCAATCGCCCAACAATGGATCATCACCATTGAGAAGACATTTTCAATCCTTCAATGTTCCTAACAATAGAAGGTTATTCTAGATACTTCTTGTATAGAGGGTGAAGATGATAAATGGTGGACATTGATCAAAATATAAAACTTGAGTAAGAGATGGATAAAATGGAATGGAGGGATTTTTAGAAAATATTTTTCAATAAATATTTTCCTCACACCCTCTGACATAAGATAGAAGGGGACTTCCTTTCCATAAAAAAAATGACTAATCCATCGAAGAATACGAGTTGAACTTTACAAGACATTCATGATACACATTAGGTTTTGTCATCACCCATAAATGTATGGTTTGCTGCTTCTTTGGTAGGCTAAAGACTATTATATGAAAAGCCTTGGAAATACATGACTTTGATAGTTATTAGGAAATTTTATGAATTTCCCTAAATGTTGAGATGGATATAAGTTAATATTAGAGGGATCATAGGGATAATAAGGTGAATTTAGACATTAATTCAGGTGGTCTGATTCATAAATCCAACAGTGGTAAGAGATTCTAGCACCCCTCTTGTCAAAAGTGTAGAAAGAAGCAATCTTGAAATTTCCTAAGGGGATCAAGGAAATGTTATAGGTGTAGAATATAAGGGCACATAGGAAATAATTTACAATAAGAGAAACCCCTCAATGTAAGAGAGGAAAAGAATGTTATGTTAAACCTTCAGTTCATTGTTCATTGCTACAACTTCAAGGAAGAGGGAACATTGAGAACCGGTTCCCTAAGACAAGGGTAATTATAGCTAACTAACAACCTCCAAGGCAGCAAGGGAGAGATTTTTCTATCAATACCATTGAATTGAATACCAGCATCTAAGAGGTTATAGGTACACTAGTTACTCAATCAATAATATAGAATGTTGATTCTAGTTATACACATTCTTTTATATCCAGAAAGTTTAGTAGAACAATCCAAACACTGCCACAAGGCATGGAAGTTGTGGTGTCGATGAAAACAAAAAATGAGGCAATTATTGCATCTTGTGTATATAACTCCTCCCCTGTCACAATTTTTGGATTTAACTTCCATGAGAACTTCATCATACTCCATATTTTTTAATTTGATGCAATTCTTGGCATGGATTGTCTTTCCCTATATAGACCACCATAAATTACCGCGAGAGCGAAATCACTATCCATATATTGAATCGACCCCCCATTTCAATACAAATTAAAGGAGGGGATGATTATTATTTAGAACCATGTTCTCACGTATGGATATTAATACCCTATGATAATGTGTATCTTCCTCCAATAATTAATTATATAGAAAGAACCATCCTCAAAGGCATTCTTATTATGAGGGAATTTTATGATCTGTTTCATGTGCAATTACCTGGTGTTCCTCCTATAAAGGATGTTGAATTCTTGATTTATTTTTTACCTAGGGTGTTACCAATATCCAAGACTCCATATATATTGGTGGTTATAGAGTTTGACTAGCTAAAGAAATAACTTCATGAGAATCTGGATAAAGGGTTTATACAACCAAGGGCTTCACCATGAGGTGCACAAGTCCTATTCATCATGAAGAAGGATGGGTCAATTCACTATTGTATTGAATATCGTGACCTCAACAAAATAATGATAAAAAAATTATCATTTTCCAAAAATTATTGAAATGTTCTATCAAATTATTGGAGCACACTACTTCCCCAAGGTGGATCTTCAGTCAAGATATTACCAAGTTATGTTGGAGAAGGAGGATATCCACAAGACTTATTTTCATAAAAGGTAAGGGCATTATAATTTCATATTGATGCCATTATGACTGACTAATTATCCCATAATAACCATTGAATTGATGAAAAGAGTCTTTAGATATTACCTTAACAAATTTTTGGTAGTTCTTATATATGTTATTCTAATATAATCTAAAACCATGGAGGATAGTGAGGAGCATCTGATCTCTATGTTAGAGAAATTGTGAAAGGATAATATCGATGAAAAGTATAGAAAGTGTGATTTCTAGTTGAAGAAAGTCTCATTAATATGTCATATCATTACAATCAATGGGATATTTGTTGATCCTTTTAAGAAAAATGAAATTGAGGGATGGTTGAGGATGATATCTAGGATGGATATTTGTATATTCTTGGGGTTAGCTAGATATTATCAGCGATTTGTGAGAAACTTCTCATGATTGTCAAGCCCTATTAATAAGATAACTCAAAAGGGATTCATGTTTTCTTTGAACAATGAATTTAAAGAAATCTTCATGGATTTGAAGAAGAGGATTATCACTTCCCTTATGCTCACACTACCTAGTAGTGAGGGTATTTTTGTAATCTTCAATAATTATTTGAAGAAGGGTATGGGTTCTGCATTGATGCAGAATGAAAAATTCATTGTTTATTCCCCAAGACAGTTGAACATTCATGAGAAAAACTATCCCATGCATGATCTAGAGATTCCAATTGTGATCCATGTATTGAAAATCTGGCAAAATTATCTCTTTGCGGAGAATTGTGAAATATAAACGGATCAAAAAGTCTCAAATATATATTCACATATAAGGAGATGAATATGTTCCAATAAATATTGTTATAACTCATCATGAATTATGACTAATTAATCCATTACCAACTTGGGATAGCGAACAAGGTGGAGGATTCTCTATGTAGAAAGGACCCAGCAATTCAATCATTGATGAGAATTCAAAAGGATCCAATATTATTATATTTAATGCATATGGACATGGAAATCATAAAAAAGGGAACATCATGAATCCTTTCACAATTTATTTCTCAACCATATCTTTTTTAAAGGTTAATGGATGCTCAAAAAGATGATGAGGGATTTCAAAAGAAAGTGGAAACTACAGAAAATGGAAATCCTTAGAGATCAATGTTAATAAAAAATGAATTGTGAGATTGGGATCGAGACTATGTATTTCGTCAAATATTGAGTTAAAAAGAACTTTTGGATTATTTAGATAGTATGGATTTATTTATTCACCTAAGAAACAAAAAGATAATTCAAGATCTCTAAGATCACTATTGGAGGGATAACATGAAGAATAAAATCACTAAATATACATCAATGTATCTAGTATTTCATTAAATAAAGTTTGGGAGGTAAAATTATAAGGGGATGATGCCAGCATTACCCATTCCAGGATGGAAATGGGAAAACATCCCCATGGAATTTTTTGATGGACTTCCAAAGACATACAAAAGAAACAATGCTATTTGGGTTATTTTGGATTGTCTTACAGGGACTTCACACTTCATTGCAATTCGAGAGGATTTCTCACTAGATAAACTAGCATGGATATACATCAGAGAAGTGGTAAGGCTATATGGAGTACCACTATTGATTGTGTTTAATCGAGATCAATTATTCACCTATATGTTCTGGAAGAGTCTCAAATACACTCTGAACACCGAGTTAAACTCCATCATGGCCTATCAACCTCAAACTGATGGCCAATCTAAGTTAACTATCCAGAAACTTGAGGATGTGTTGATAGATTTTTCAATGGACTTCAAAGGTTGGTGGTACTAACATCTTACTTTGACAGAGTTCTCTTATAATAATAGTTTCCACTCAAGAATCCAAATGGCTATTTATGAATCCATTTATAGGAAGATGGGTATAACACTGGAATGTTGGGGTGAATTTGGGGAACATTAACTTATAGGTTAAAAAATGGTTGACAAAATGGCGGAGAAGGTTAAGGTAATTCGGTAGCACATTAAAGCTGCATAGTGTCAACAAAAGATATATGGTGACAATCAGAGATGAGACCTATAGTTTCATGTCGAATAAATGGTATTATTCTACATATCTTCATGGAATAGATTTATGAAACTTGGGAAGAAGGGAAAACTTAGTCAAAGGTAAATAGGCCCTTTTTAGATCATTGATCACATCGGAGAAGTGTCCTATTGACTAGCACACCCACTAAACCTGTCTCAGGTACTTTATGTATCCCATGTGTCACTCTTGAGGAAGTACATTCATAACCCATCACATGTACTCAACCCATAGGTGGTACCATTGGATAATGACCTCTCTTATGAGGATAATCTGGTGAAGGCCATAGATCATGGAGAAAAAGTTCTACAAAATATGATGATGCCCCTTGTCAAGGTGTTGTGGTGAAACCACAAGTTTAAAGAAACAATATGTGAACAAGAAGAAGTGATAAAGCAGAGTTACCCTAATCTATTTAAATTTGTGAAAAGAATGTTTCAAGGGTGAAATTTTTTAAAGGGGGAAGGTGGTAATGACCCAAATATTTATGAACAAAATTCCATTTCTTTTTATTAAATGACTTATGAATATATAAAATACATGAAATATTTTTTTTATATCAAATTGGTTTTAAATGACCATAATTTATCCTTATAGTGGATAATATAGTCTTTGAATAGTGATGAAATGACTAGTATAAATATTTGGTTTTAAAAAATCCTTTTGGCAGAGACAAAGGAAGTGATGGCCTCAACCAGTAGGATTGTAACCTATGAATCCCATTTATCATATCTTTTGAGGGAGATAACATTTTTGGGATTTTCCATACACTAAGCCCAAACCGGGATCCAACAACTTAAGCATGAGTGAAACTATATATGGGAGATGTTCAAGCTCATTGAGATCACGACCCAAACCATGTTAACTGAATAGCCCCAAGAAATCCCCACTATCACACATCATACATTTAGGGTATATGCTGAGTAATAAAGGGATATTTATCAAGACCCTAGCATTATTATTGTGTAAATTATAATGAATAAAATTTTATTCTTTTATGTTTACTTTGTAAATGATTTTCTAAAGAACAAATAGTATTTTTTGTTAATATTTGAATTCGATTAAGGAATCTATTTTGATGAATTAATGTATTTTTGAAATGAATAATATTTTAATAAAATATTATTATCAAATTATATTTACAAAATATTAAATATCATATAATAATTAAGAAGTCAAAAGTAAATTTTACTAAGGTTTAAAGAATATTTTTCCTAAAACACGTCAATGATCAATAAAAATAATTATTTAATATAAAAGATAAAATTATCATATTTATAAAAGTATTTAGATAAAATGAATATTTTTTTGAAATTAGGATGTTGAGATTATCCCATCATGAATTTTTCATAATTTTTTGGGATAGTCGAATTTTTTGGTAAAAATAAAATACATTATAAATATATAATGTGTTTTATGACATCATAATGACCAAATTGTGATGTAATAAAATAATATAAAATGGATATTCAGCCTAATATTTTTTTTACCATAAAATACCTTGATTTTAGATTTTATGTGTTTTATTTCATAGAGCTTTAGTTAATCCTCCAAGACTTTTTTAAAAAAAATTGCTTTTAAAATAATTTCCTTGAGAGTGTGACTCACCTCCACATAAGAATGGCTAATTTTTTAAAATATTCATCCCTTTGAATTATAAAATACATTTTTCCACTCTCTTTGGCCAGATACCATGTGAAAAAACAATGGTATGGTTTTTGTTTTTGAATGTTTTAGTGTGTAGTGTCTAACACCCAAATAATAAAGAATTCCCCCCACCTTTCCTATATAAACCCACCCAAGAACCAATTACTATTAACTAAAAATTATTGAATATCATCCACACTATGATATATACTCCATATATTCCCCCATCCCCAAGGTTCCCTAATCTCCAAAGAAGCCTCTCCCTAGCCTTTGGGATCACACATCCAAGTAAGGGTTTCTTTGTTTCTCATTTTTCTCCAAGTTTCTATATATTGTTACACCCTTTTATTACCAATTAAAAATGATGAGGTATTTTTTATCACCACCCACATTTTCCCTTGTTATTTTTGAATTATTATAAACCTATTTCTCTCTCATTAATTCATCCCTTGAACACCCGTTACCAAGTATAATTTCTATAATGGATTTCTATTTACTCATTTCCACTCAAGCATTTATGTTATACTGTGCATCAAAATTCCATTTCAAAATTTGGGATATGTTCTTAAGTATAACTTATAATTACCATTTCATCCCTATATTATGATATACCTCTTTACATATCATCATCCCTTTTTATGAATTTCCATATGACATCGTTATGCTGCCAAAATTACACCATAATTTTCAATACCATAATCATCTTGTTGTGAATACCATACCCATTTCTCTATCAATGGTATTCATCTTTATTCACATATACTTATTTATTAGGGACTTATATTCATGTTTCCAAATTCCTTGATCTTATAATGAATAATTAATTTTAATGAATCCAAGATATATTATTTATGTGGCACACATAAACGTGATATTGAAATCATTGTGAAGGGTGAACCCTGATAGTGATCCAATTCATTGGGTAATGTTTAGTATCCTGATACACAATGTGTAATTAGGGTTTACTCATTATAATTTAGGTGAAATGACGGTTTACTCATGATAATTATTTTACAATGAGGGATTACTCATGCAAATCCATGTCTAATGATCTATGCATCATGCTAATATCATGTTGTAAATTTTGGTCACATTTCCATATTATGAGTATCATGATACATAATGACTTTATTATCATGTTTCTTTTTCAATCCATTTTTATTCCAATTTATTAAAATGTATTATCCTCATCTTTTTATGCCATTTTTTCTCTTTACTTGGCTGTATATATCACCCTTTTCTTATGTACATCCTCAAGTTATCCCATGAAATGCTACGTGTGAAGGAATGTTGTGGTCATTTAAAATACGTTTTCAATAAAGATGTGTATTTCATGTTTTAACTTGTTATATAATGTTCCTAACCACCAAATATAGTAGACCTCTAGATATTTTGAGTTGTATTGAGTGCATGTCTATTTAATGAATAATGATTAAATATGAAATAAAGACTAGGGTTTTTATATTTCATTTATAAATATTACATAAATTTAGATTAATATTACATACATCTCAAAAATTTACACCCGATTACTATAAAGGTTTAGTGTATTTGGAAACAAGATACGCAATCGTCTTATTTCATGAAAGAAATTAAAAATATCCCACAAATATATCCCAATTTAGTAATATTCATAGACCTGACATAATAAAAACAATTCTTTATAATATTCTGAAAGAAAACATAATAAATGGTGATCTTAGATTCTTATTAATGTAAAAAATGAGATATATTAATAGATTATCATATGGTAACATAAGATAAACATAAGGGTATGATATCATGTCCATAACCTACAAATTACCTAACAAATATGTTAATGATCATAAAGATGATTCATGGCATAAATCTTTATTATTTAAAAAAGGCTAGAATCATAAGTGTGATAAATTATAATAAATTAATGACAACCCATAAGTTCTTTTCAAAAAAGTACAACACCACAATAAGTATAGAACCATTTTTTATATCATAGTTTATTATTGAGATCATAAAATCATAACAGATTAATAAGGTGACACCAATTTCTCATAGTGGATCAAGAACATCCACTTGCTTCTCATAATAGATCAATAATAACTCCTTGTTTCCCATTGTAGACAAAGCACGTTGATTGATTTCTAATAGTGGATCAATCACATCAACCTGTTTCTAGATAATCTTTTATTCAGATATAATACTTCATGAAATTCATTGGAGGGGTATATAATTCCAATCCCAACTATCAAATAATGAAAACAATACTTATTTATGCCTTAAGTTACTAAAAAGTTCATCATATTACTACATCATAAACCATTCAAATAAAATCATTTTCATATACATTTAATCAATTCATCATAGCATAAAACTTGGAAAATAATTTTTTTTATAAATATATCATCATCATATAAAATATAGATAAATAATAATGATCATATAATTGGTTAATATCCCCAATAAAATATAACTAACTTCAAATTATGTCACCAAATATGTAAATTAATTTAAAATATTCACTATAATATTTCATAATTTAAATACCATTTTCACATTGAAATCATTAAATTAAAATATAAAAATTATCAAATATTAATGAAATAATATTAATTGAAATGAACCTTGAAAACATATAGAGTAAGGTTAAAATAATTAAGTTTCCATGATGGGAGGAAATTTCTTTAATTTAGTATAATTTAAATAAAATATTTCATTCACACTTTCATAAAAATTCATAAAGTACCTAGTTCAGAAAATGAAAAAAAAGTATTATTTTAAAACATTTTCTAAAACATTATTCATTTTTAAAACTGAATTTAAAATATAATAGTATAATATTAAGAAAATTACTAATTTTTTTTTATGAAACATGGATATGGGAGAAAATTATTTTTCTACCAAAGAGAGAAATAAAGTAAGTTTTCCTAAAAAATAATTTTGATAGCATGAGTACTTAAAATGAGAAAAATCAAAAGAAAAAAATTAATTATTTAGAATTAAATAGAGGAGTAAAAAATTAAAGGTTTTTATTTGATAATTATCATATAATTTCATCAACAAAATCACATTTTTAAAAAATATTGATTATAATTGGATTCAAATATAAATCTCTTATCGCTTTGGTAACATTTGAATCGAAAGAACCCTAAAAAAGGACATTAAATGAAACATTAAATATCATAAAATTAAATAACTTCATTGTAAAACATTTCATAGTATAGGTATATACACCTCATAAAATTATTTAGGTGCATAACATTATATATTTTCCAAAGAAGGCAGTTTGATATGAAAGTCCCTTACCTTATGTCTCAACATTCTTCATAGACATTTGAACCTCATGTATAATAAAAATTGGATTTTTAAAAATATTACATAAAAATAATAATATATATCATACCATATATTACTTACGTTTAAGCATTTATCACCCATTCATTAACTATTCTTTATTAAAATCATTATTCTATGTGATAACTGCTTCATTTTTCAAGTACGTTTTGGTTCTACAATTTTGGTCCCTTCAATTTGATTATATTAAAATCATATAAATATTTGTAATAATGATTTAAATATAATATATATTAATTATATACACATTTATAGTGATTTATAAAAGTTATAAATATAAAAATTATTTCACTGTTCATTGAGATGGTAGGTTGTAGATATGCATGAATGTTATTTTTACTTTTTGATAGATGGAATGAGAGAAAGGTAGATATTAATTGTCCTATAAATAATCATTATTATATATATATATATATAATATTTTTATTCCATAAATAATACCTTATTATCATCCATATATATCATAAATGATAAATGAGTAACATCACTTTGTTCAGGTGGTTGTGCATACATATTTATGGGTTATATTATCATTTTATAATAGATTCAAATGTCAGATAGTATATGTAATTTTATAATTAAACAAAAAAATAAATAATAATATATATATAATACATCATTATATTCATTCATGAGAGTCAATGATTGGAAATGAATTACATCAGTTTCTGAGGCGGCAGTCCTCTGTTCACATGATCGACGGTTACGTTTTCCATTTGATAGAAAAGAAGATTGATATTGGTTATGAAATTAAAATAATATAATCTAAGTACATGGAATATAATTACGTTTTTATTTAATCATATTTCAAGAATATTTTAAGGAGTTATAATATAAAATAAAATTAAAATGAATTATTAAGAACTACTCCTCTTCTTTAAGAAACCTCTTTAGTATTATAACTAAATAATTCATGGGATGGTTTTATGAAACAAAAAGAGAATCTAACTCATTTTTATGGGTATAAGTAAGGTATTTTAGTAGTTATTGTCTAAACTAGAGGTCTCTTGAGGTTTTTACAGGTGAGGATAGTGGGTCCCCTTTTATAATTGAGGTGAGTGCCACACATGGAATGTTTCAATGTTTTAAAATAATTTCATGTTATTTTCATGAAAAAGTGATCCAAAAGGACCATTACTGAACCTTATTTTAATAAGGTCAAAATATTACAATAATATATAAATGATTCATGTTTTTTATCATTTTGATGTTTATCTATTTAGTTAAACCCCCAATAAAATTATTTTAACTTTATTCACAATAACATATTTTTACTATTTTTACTATTAATTAGGAAAATAAATTAATTTAAACATATTTAATAATTTTATTTATGATTATTATTAATATATAATCCATTTTATAGAAATAAATTAACATATTTGGTATAATTTAATTTAAAATTAAACCCATAATCACGATGAAAATGTGGTTTTATAAAGAAAATGATTTCTTTAGAATAAACATTTCAGGTATCAAAAATAAATAATAGATTTTATTAAAATGATATAAATTAGATTAAGAATAATATAATTAAAAAAATTACATTTAAACCCATCATTACAAATGGAGCTCTACAAATTCTTTAAACAAAAATGATTTTTTATTAAAATTTTATATTCTGAACTATTTATAAAAAAAATAATATTTTCTGAAAATTGACAAAAAATCACTATAATATAGATTTGAAATATAATTTAAAAAATTAATTTACTTTTTTAAAATAAATTTAAAAAAAATAAAAAAATTAACTCTAAAATATGTGCCCCAAATGTGATGAAACCTTTTTTTAGAATGATATATTCGTAATCATAAAACTGGATTTATTATTATCCCATGCTGATAAAAAAATATTAGATTAATGTTAAAATATTAGATTAAATATATAACAATGATATTTACTTAAAATAATTCACCAATAGTGGATATTTTATTATTATGATAAAAATACATTATGAGCATAAAAATAGTTTTCAGAAAAATATTTCATTTGCCTTTAAATGTTTTTTATTTTCCTTTATAATCAATTGATAACCAATGAATTTTTTTTACATTTGTAAAGAATATATATTTTTTATCATGTATTTATTCCAACTCATACCCACAAAACAATTACTAGGCTATAATTTTTACATTAAATACTAATATATTAATAGTATATTGTGGTTCATTAGTACTCAGTGTCACGCATAATGAAAGCTATTGGTAAAATTAAATTTATTTGAAAACAAAATCATACAATATCTTGGTGTTAATTTATACCCCACAAAAAAATAATTTTTCCCGCATAAATATGTTACTCTAATTGAAGAAAATGATGATACTTCTGTCCAATTATATCCTCAGTTTCCTATGTGACTTCATCAAGTAGATGGTTTCACAAAAAAAATGATCGGTTGAGTTATCTTGTTTCATAGCACTTTCTCAATATGATATGAAATATTCATTAGTTTTTCCTAATTAGAGATATAATTTTGAATTGTTATGAACGCTATGTTTAGTACATGTGAAGGATCAGGTATTTGTATGCTTAGGAGAGATACATGAAACTCATTATGAACTTAAGAGAGGTTTGTTGGAAGTGCCAAACTATAAGATACCTCCCCATCTTGATCAAAAATATCAAACAGGATAATATACCTAGGGCCCAAATTTCATTTATTCTTGAATCAATATTCCTTATTTAATGGATAAATTCATAGAAACACCCTTTCACCAACTTCTAACTCTATACCTAACTAAAAAGTTTCAGCATAACTTTTATATTGAGTTTTATGGCCCTTATGTGTTGTTGAATTTCTCTAACCTACACTAAAATTTCATTATATACCTAAAGTTCCAATAACTTTTTTACTCCAACTTCATTCTATCATGTTGTATTTCTAGAAATCCTTCCATATAGGGATTAATATGTGGCCATTTGAAAGATATAATGAAATATATTGTTGTAAGAAAACTTGACTAGATGAAGGTCTTGATCCCAACCACATTTTGAGTTACATAAGAATATATATTAAAATCTTATCCATGGTTTAAATGGTTCTCATATACTAAATATATTTCTATGGATGATAAGAAATTATTACACATGAATCCTTATCTAGATCCTATTAAATAATTCTCTATAACATTGAGGTAGACATAATTTCCCAATTTGATTAAATATATTATTTTCTTCCATGAAACATTTACATGTCATTAATTTATATTATAAAGAGATGATAGAGAAAAAAGTCTTAGTTTATAAAAATTAAGTGTATTGAATTTATAAATAAATTGACTAAAACCAAAACAATATTATGATGTTTTGATGTTTTGGGGAGTACAAATATAAAATCCATGGTGTTGTTTCCCAATTTCCATTTTGATATGGGTAATGGTTATACCATATCCTTAGAATTCATTATATCATTTTTAAAATTCTAACATACCAATCATGAAGATACATGCTCTTTAATACCACTCTCTATGCTTTCCCACTAGATGTACTCTTTTTTAAATCTATATCGATCTACATAATTCATAGGTGAAAAAATAATGAAGAACTATGAGATTCATCATATAGATCCTTATTTAAAACTATTATTAAGGGAACATATACACACTTCATGAAACTTATCACTCTATAAAAATATAGGTTTAATTTAGGAAAAATTATTTCTTTCTTTCATAGTTGATGATATTAAAGATTCTCCAATTTAATTATAACATCGATAAATCATTAAACATTCATTTGAGAAAGACAATACTTCTCCCCTTCCATCAATATTTCTAGATACATCCTTTGATAATCTATAAAAAGGTTCTTTTTTAATCCTCATCATATATAAGATAGCATGATAATTTCAACCCAAATAATTAAAGATTGTGTTTTCTTTCACTGGGTGGTAATGTATTAATCAATCATAATCATTAATCAAATCTAACAATGTTCTCTGGAACATATTCAGGTTCTTTGAGAAAATATATACTTAAATTTTTATGATCAATATATATATCACATCAGACTCTATAATAATTATGCATCCATATTTTTAATGAAAAAACAACCACAGCTAACTCCAAATTATGAGTGGGAAAATGTTTCTCATGAACCTTCAATTATCATGAGACATAAGATATAACAGTATCATCCTTCATGATAATCCATCACATTTCCTTATTTTATGCGTCATTATTGATAAAATAACCTTCTCCGCCATATAGTAATGTACGAATTGGTGCACTAGATAACCTTCTATTCACATCCTTCAAATTTTCATCATATTAAACTCCCCCTAGAAACATTGATCATTTTCATGTCATTGTCATGAGTAAATTATACATTCATGGGAAATTATCCAAAAAGAATCAATAATATCCAACCAAACCATAAAATATAAGAATCTCAGTAAATTTAGTTGGTCTAGAACATTTTTCAATAATGTCCTACTATGAATTACCCACCAAGATATCCTCACATGAGAATATATGATCCACGGATGAGGCTTTCCAGACCCATAATTCATACATAGTAAATTTGTAATTCAACTTCTCTTTCTTGAGGGTATTCAATACAATTATCAATTGATCTTCATTCTCTTCCATTATTTTTGAATATATAATAGTATATTCTATACATAAAACCATAAAATAATCAATGAAATCACTAAATAGTATATTAATTAAATGTATGAAGATAAAAAAGTAATTTTTAAGACCAAATGGAATCACTTTAAACTCATAGTTTTCACACCTCATACAGAAGGCATCCTTTATTTTTTATTCACTTTTTCCCCACAATTGATGGTACCCATATCAAAGATAAATCAAAGAAAAAAATTTAGATCCTCATATATAATAAAACAACATGTGTGATATGGGGTATATTATACTTTATCTTGAGATTGATCATTTTACGTACTTGAAAATAAATACAGAGTATCATTTATCAATCATTATTATTGACAAAAATAATTGGTGCAGCCCAAAGTGTCACACATGGCTGAATAAATACCTTTTCATGTTTCTCCTAGGGTTTATTATTTAGTTCCAACAACCCAATTTAATCTATTATATAAGATTTTTTTTAAATTGGTGTAACACTAAATATGAGTTTGATTGAGAACTCAAATTCACAATTTGGTGGAAAAGTAGGCAACTGTTATGCAATAACATCAACAAACTCCATAAAAATGGGTATATCTTTGATGTTGACTTCTTGCCCAATCAACTAAGATAAATATACTTCATTGATTGTAATTAAGATCCATAATATAGAAGTACCTTCCACTAAAAATTATTATTCAGCCTCACATAGATAAATGAACATGGTTTCAGTTGGAACATGCAATGTAAATTCCATTCCTTGGTACTGGAAAAAATATAAATATAAAAAAATCCAATCTATGCATATAATCACATCAAATTAAACTAAATAGATAATCAAAATATTTTTTGGAAAAACATACCCACATACATTAATTGAAGAGGAACTACTAAACTGAGATACCACCAACATACCATTATGATTTTTTACATTAACTTAATATCTTACTGTTGAGATGGTAATTTGATACCATTTAAAAATTCATTATATATAATAGTGTCGGTAGATCCAGAATCAAATGAGACATTTTCTATTTAGGATTATAGGAGAAGAGTGCATTTTTCCGTGTGATTCTCACAACCCACTATAGCAGATGTGATCACATAAGATTTCATTTTTTCTTTATTCTTAAGATATATCTGATATCGTTGAACATTTTTTACCTTTATATTTGAGCACTAGTTAGTATAAATATCATTAATCTTTGATCAAATTGATCATTAATAAAAAAAATCCTAGTATGTCTTAAACATTAAACCTTATTCTCTATCTATGATATAGTAGGGTTCCCCTAATATATCTATTATCAATGAAAAAATAGTAGGATTTTATCCTATACATATAATTATCCCTATATTTTTCAATAAGGATTTATAATAATAATGTTGAAATATTTGATGAACCTATCACTCTGATACCAAATATAATTACCCAAAATTTTTATATATAAATATTACATCTTTCATATGAATATTCAATATATTTAAAAAATAGGTTCTTGATGGTTTTAAAGGATTTGTGTCTTTGATGACTAGTTACACGGTATTTTTATTTTATGAATGATCTTCCACATCTCCCATAAATATCTCCTAATTTAGTAATCTTCATAGATATTACCCACTTAAAACCATTATTCCTGTCATAAGGAATGTATTCATAAAAATGGTGAGCATAGATTATTATTAATGGAAAATATGAGAGATATAAATCTATCATCATAGGATAACATAAGATAAGAATAAGGGTATTATATCATGACCATAACATACAAATTTCATACGCAATCTATCAAAGACCACAAACACAATTCATGGAATATGAAATTTTCATTTCAAAAATCCATAATCGTTAGAGTGAGAAATCACCATAAAGAAATCATGATCCATAAGTTCATGTCCTACAATGTGTAGGCACTATCATAAGTATAATAACCATTTCAGTTTTCATGGCTTACTATAGAGACCATCAAATACTAAAAAATACATAAATTACACCTATTTCTCATAGTGGATCATGAAATTTGACATGTTTCTCATATTAAATCAATCACATCAACTTGTTTCTCATAGAGGATCAAGCACATTGACTTCTTTCCCCTAGGGGACTAAGAAAATTAACTTATTTACCATTTATAATCAAGAAAATAAACTTTTTTCCCATAATCATCTTAAGAGATATAATACATTACCCAATTAATTGGAAGGATATATAATTCTAGGTCCACACATCACATAATTAAAACCATATATATGTGTGCATCATGGTCATAAAACATTCATCATATCATCACATCATAACCCATATAAATAAAATGGGTTTCATAAACATTTTATAAATTCTTAATATTATAACCTATGAAAAATAAATGGATTTTATAAACATATAATCATTATAAATATTATAGAGAATGAATAAGGATCATATAATTGGATTTAAACCCCAGTAAAAATAATTCACATTGATGTGTGTTATCATTATGTAAAATTATTTTAAAATAATCACTATAATATTTCCTTAGGAAAATAACATTTTCATTTTAAAATCACTTATTTAAAATCCTAAAAACTATCAAGTGTTAAGGATTTTTTTAAATAACATTGAAACATTTTATAGGAATCATTAAATAATTTATAGGCCTTAATGGTGGTAAATTCATTCCATGTTATATAAGTTAAAGGAAAACAATCCATTCACACTTTTCTAAGAAGTAAAAATTAACTCTATTATAAAATGAGAAGAAGATTATTTTAAAAATATTTTCCAAAAAGTCATTCATGGATAAAAATTACCTTAAAAGGCTATAGTATAATATTAAATACATTATTTAAAACATTTTTAGAAAACTTGATATAAAATAAAAATGATATTTGATTGAAGAGATAAATTTAGTATGTTTCCCTTTAAAAAAATTTGATCTCCGTGGTTCTTAAAATGAGAAAAAATAAATGGGAAAATTATTTCATTGGAAGTAACCAGAGTTAAAAAAATTTAATTTCTTTATCATTTATGGATCACATAATTTTATTAATATAAATTCAGGTATGAATAATCCCAATCAAAATAGGATTGAAACATAAATCCATTTCCTCTTTTGTAAATTTTGAATCTTTAGACCCATGAAAGATTAACTTTTTTGGAAACATTAAATATAAAAAAATTAAATAATTTCATGATATTAAATTTTAGAATTAATATATATGCATCTTATAAAATAGGACGGGTACATATCACTACTTAAGTCCTATAGAAAAAAAATTATAGGAAAATCTCTTACCCCAAGTCTCGACTTTATTCATACACATTGAAACCTAATATATAATAAGTATATATTTATTTTAATTATATTAAATATATCCATCATACCATATATGATTTAATTATAACAATTTATCACATATTTATTAACAATTCATTATTAAAATCACTATTCTAGGTTATAACTGCTTCATTTTTCATGTGTGTTTTATTTCACTAGTTTTTGTCCTTGTACATTGATTGTGGTTAAATAATATCAATAATTTTAATAATGATATAAATATAATATATATTCATTATATTCACATTTAAATTCATCCACAAAATTTAGAGATAGAAAAATGAATTTCACTATTCATGGAGATGGTAGGTTGTACATACGCGTGAACATTGTCTTAACTTTTTGACAGATGGAATGATAGAAACATAAATTTTAATTTGTATTTTTAGAATCATTATTATGTAATATATATATAATATATATTCATAAAATATTTTATTATTACCATCCATATAAATTATAAATAAAAAATTATTTATATCACTTCATGGAGGTGGTAGTCCACACGTACACATTAGCAATGTCATCATTTTCCAGTAGTTTGAATAATAAGAAGGTATATGTGATATTATAATTTTGGAAGTATAATAATTTAATTTATATCATTTATATATATATATATTAAATCTATAATTATATACATCTGTGAGAGGCGGTGATGCAAAATTAATTACATCAGCACGTGAGGTGGTAGTCTGTCGTACACACAATTGATGGTTTCTTTTCCCAATTAATGTAAGTGGAGATGAATAACATAATAACATCTCAGTATATAAAATATAATTTTTTTTATTTAAATATATTTTTATATAATTTGAATGAGGTAGAAGAAGAAATATAATAATAATGCATGGTTGAGAACTATACCAGTTATTTGTATAATATCATTAGGTTTTTACATAAAGATTTAATAGGATGGTTGTATTTTAAAAAGGGACTCTAGTTCATGGAGGTGTAATTAATTAAGGTATTAGGTCATATATTAACCAATTAATATGGCTCTTGAATCATAGAGAGGAGAGGATAGGGGGTTTCCGTTGATAATTAACGTGAGTAGCATAGTTGTAATTTTGTCATTGTTTTAAGAATATTTCATGGATATTTCCTAGAAAAAATGATCCAAAATAGACCATTAATGAACCATAGTAGATATTAGTATGAAATATTCCCATAAAATATAAATTATACATGTTTTAATTTCACTTTAATGTTTATATTTTACCTTAAACACATGGTAAACTTAAATTAACCTAAACAATAGTAACATATTTTTACTTTTTTAATATTCATTATGAAAACAATTTATTTGAAAATATTACCAAGTATAAATTATTTTTCATAAAAATAGTAAATATATTTTATTAAATTTAATTTATAAATGTTTTAGAATATAAATTAATATTATACAAGAAATTTTGATGAAAAATCAGTTTTCCAAAGAAAATGTTCTCCTACATATATTTTTTTGTATCAAAATTCAACATAAATTTAATTAATAATAAAATAATTAAATTAATGTTAATTTTAAAAACATTTTAAAACTAAATGTAACTTTTACTATTCTTTAAACGAAATAATAATTTTAATTAAAAAATCATTATCTTCACTATTCATCAAAAAATTAACCTTTTTATAAAATTATCAAAAAAATACAATAAGAACATTATTATATTTTTTTATCAAAATTTTATTTAAATATTTGTAAAAAAATTATAAAAGTGTAAAAATATAATTTTAAAATGAGTGTACAAAATATATTGAAACTACTTTTATAAAAATACATTTCTATGCATAAAACTGAATTTATTCTCAACCAATGCCAAGAAAAAATATTATTTCGAAGTTAAAATTGTATATTGAATACATAATATAAAAATTTATTTAAAATAAATCACCAATATTGACTAGTCAAGTTTATTAAGATTAAAATACATTAAACTTATAAAAGAATATTTTCATAACAATATTCCATTTACCTTCAAATTATTTTTTAGTTTATTTCTAAGGAATTGATAACCAAAGAAATAATTATTCTACAACTGGAAACCATATGTTTTTCTAAAATATAGTTATTTATATTCACACCCATGACCCAATGGTTAAGTGATAACTATCACATTAAATATTATTATTTTAATAATGTATCGTGGTTTTTTAAGCTATATATTTTGTGTAACAAAATATGTCAATGAAAATAAATTTATTTGAAATAACTCTTTCATAAAATATTAGGGTGTCATAGATAAGTACACTTTTAAGGGAAGTAGAGTCAATAATTCTCATTTGAAAATTCCTTTGTTTGTTTTACCTCCATAGGGACTGAACTATGTTGTTACATACCTCAGGTTCACCTCTCAATACTTCAAAGGTTTCTGAAGAGTCTAAAGGGTCTATGTATACTGTGCAGAGACTATAACCACTTTATTATGAGTGATTATATATCATATATGAATCAATATTATCAAAAAGGCCATTGCAATATTGAAATAGTGAAATGGTATAATCCTCAAATATGTCCTGACAAAAATTAACAACAACCATCACCCAATAATAAAATTAGCCATTGTATATGTAAAAAGAACCATTATTTCACTATTGAGTGTCACTAAGCCTAATCTAAAAAAATCTTGGGCTACTGATCCTTCATATTAGACTCTCACTCACACATCTCATAGTAAATGAACTCATGTTTCCAATGTATTTATAATAGATGTATTTTTTCCTAAATAAATAACTCTCAATATAATATACTATATGAACTACTCAAATGATTCATCAGGTTCAAGCTAGATGTTATAGTCATTGATCCTATTATAATAGTTGGAATAGTATTTATAAAGATTAGGTACATAGAAGAAATAACAAATAACATTTCATAACTAAGGAATCACTAACCAGTATTCCATTTTAATAATACTCTTGTTTAAAATCAAACAGACCCATGAATCTTGGTTCCAACCATTCATTACATTTAATGTGACAATATCTTAACTGAAGAGACACCCACAAGAATACATAATCACCCACCTCAAACTCAAGTAGTTGATATTTCGAATTAGCATAAGATCTCTTCCTATTATGATAATTTTATAACCAATTTTGGATAAATAAAATTTTCTTTAATATCTCATATATCTAAATCAACCAAATAATATCTGATTCCCCTCCATTTAATTATCGTAATGGTGATCGAAAAAGCTGACCATATAAGGTCTAAAATTATTCTTTCTAAATCAAAAACTTATAATTATTGTTACAGGTGAACTATAGAAGCATAATATTGTTCTCCTATAAACCGTAGAAATAAATGACACATGACAATATCTTGATCTCCAATATATGATTGTTTTTCTTTGATTTCCCATATGTCTTTAGATAAAAGTAAGTGCTCAAAATACTCCTTCATATTAATGAAATTATATAGACCCTATTATAATAGCGATGTAAAATGAAAATACTAATTATAAAATATTCTCATACCCATTCCATTAATATATAGTATCTATTAGACATAAAACCGAACCACATCATTGATGGAAAATGTCACTCATATTAGTTGGGAATGAGTGACCTTTTTAAAAGGATCCAAAATAACCCATATATCATTACTACTACGATATGAACTCAGTAACCCCATTATGAAGTACATAATCACATCATAACAATTCCACTCAGTAATGCATAATGATTGAAGAAGATATGTGTGTTACTAATACATGAGTTTCACCAAATGATATGTGAAGCATTGTTAAACAAACCCACTATGTCATTTTTTATCCTAGGCCACCAATACTTTGTACAGATTTCATAATAATTATTGGTAATACCCAAGGGAATATATCATATCAAGGAATCTGAATCTAACATCAACTTCTCATGCATACTCATAAGGGACACAATTTAACATCAAACATAAATGGACTCATCAACATACATGGTCCAATTAGGTGGAATATCTCTACCATACATATTTACCCTCACCACATGGAAATGGAAGTCGAATAACTGAATCTCATGTGTTCTCTCATGGAGTAAAGAGTAAATAATCATGTATTTCCTGGTTTCTCAAGCCATATACTCTATAACATCAAGGTATATCTTAATGAAGTGGCTCATCACAAACCACTTTCAATTATCCACCCACATGTACTATTCTTGAGTCACCCTACTTTGTACATCATCCATAAAATTACCTTTCTCTGGGGTATATGTTGTCTCAACATGAAAATAATAGATATACTCAACCCACCCAATACTTGATAAATAACATATATTCATGGAGATATATCCATGGAAATAATTTTAATGGCTCTAGGACCCCTATATCCCTAATAAAATTATTCCCATGGACATATATTCCTTATATCCAAGATTATACTACGTGTCTCTAAATGTCAGCATGAAAAATATTACATGGGAAGATATTTTTAATATTCTATAGACATAGGAAAAGTATTCCTTTGGATATAAACCATTACACCATACCCCAAAATCCATATATAGAGTGGACGGTGGTTATAGTCCATTTCACCCAACCCCTATAGCAACATTCACTTTGGATCATGGATATATCCAGTTTTTCCAGACCACAATATCTACAATCATAGTGGACCATGGATATAGGATCTTTCACTATATCCCTATATCTATAGTCATATTGGATAGTGTCTATAGGTCCTTAAACCTATCCCATGTATCAATTGTCATACTAGACCTTGGATATAGATCGTGGTACCCAACACCTATAATCATAGTCAAACATGACCAAGACTATATGTGATGAATAAAATATTATAATTTATTTTATAATTATGAAATTATAAATTTAGTGTTTCTGTATATATGTATATACATAGTTTATACATTTTATATCAATAAAACTTATTTAGAGGATTGGTAAGGTGTCTTAAATGTTTCATTATAATGCAAGATAACTCCCTAGGAGATTTGAATTTTATTTTTTTAGGAACTCCATAACCAAGATAATAGGACCATGGTTATAGGTTCAGGCTATAGCCACAAGCATTTCTCTTATGAAAACAACTATCTACAACCAGGATCACTGGCCTATGGATATAAATCCGACATGAAGTAGATGCCATGTCAAAGTGTCTATAGCCTTGGGCGATTACCATTACTATATTACCAGCTCTTTTTCCATGGATATAGTATCTAATGATTCCATGAACATTGATATAGGCCATAACCATGGGTATTTTTTATATAGCTATAGACATGGCTCGTGGCACTGGACTATTTTTCTAATTTATACCTCCTATTATGAAGGATCAAGTCATGTTGGAAAAAGATATACTTTAGGATTTTTTTATTTATACACCATAATCCTCTCCACTAGAAGATATTGATGCAAAAATCTCTCTATGTTATATTTTTTCTAGATCAAAATCATTCATTGGGAAGTTCCACTCATAATATTTTAGCTACCTACAACCATAAGTGGATGCTTACCTATCCTATATAAAAACTATCCTAAGAACAACTCTTGAAGTATCAAAATATGATATATACTATTTGTCTATATTAGTTTATAAAATGATAGACAAAGAGATCAAACTATCTTTCGACTCATAAAAGGCTCTCTCATTGAAATCTGATCAAATGATCTTCACCCCCTTCTTGGTCAGGGCTATCATTAGCACAACCGAATTTAATAAGTCTTAGAAAAACCATTGGTAGTAACCTTCCTAACATAAGAAACCATAAATCCAAAATAAATTATTCTATAGCTTCAATGAAAACATAGATTTTACATTCTCATGGTTATTGATATTTCTATCTTAGCTATCTTATTATCTAAGAAATTCACCTCATGGATCTCGAATTGAAACATTAAGATATTGGAATATAGATGATTCGCCATCAATATAATCAAAAAAACTTCCAAGATGATGATCATGATCCTTACTCTACTGGTAGTATATTACAATATCATCGAAAAATAATTCGATGAATAAATCAAAATATTGATGGAATATTCAATTCATGAGGTCTATAAAAATATTGTTAGGTTCATCAACCCAAATTGAATCATGAGATATTTATAAAAACTTTACCCTCTCTTAAGGGTGATAAAAAAAATATATTAGGGTCTCACTAAGAACTATTGATATCCTTACATTAATTTAATCTTTTAGAACCACTTAACTCTCATTAAATGATCAATCATGTCATCTATACAATGAAGAAAAAACTTTTTATTAACCATCAACTAATTCAGTCTCAGGTAATCCACACATAATATTAATGATTCGTTTTTCATCTTAGTGAATAACATATATGAATCACATGGGGATTTTATTTGGTGAATAAATCCCTCCCCATAAAAATACTCAATATAATCCTTCTTCTCTCTAAGATTTTCAAGATCCATCCTATAAGTTGTAATGGATGTATGATCCTTTTAAAGCATAATATATATTTTTAGAATCATATATATATATATATATATCATCTAGAAACCCTTATAAATCCTAGGAAATATATCATAAAAAGGTAAATGTTAGGAGGAAAGATCATTTGATGTGTTTCCTAATATCTCTATGTAATTATTGCTACATGAGATGAAACATCCTCTATTTATTGATGGTTATGTCCCAAATGGTATACTTATGAATCCCACTTTCCAATATAGGTATAAAAAACATCCTTCATGGAAGTGAAAGATACTCCTTGGTGGTATAGCCAATATGTTCTTGATGATGATCTAACCAATCTAGACAAAGGATAACATAGAAATAGTATATATCCATCACAAAGAAAAATTTAAGATTCCTAAATCCATTGATCATAATAGTGTACTCAATAAATCCTTTGATACCCTCTGATCATACCCCTGCAGGGGTCATGGAAAAAAATCTCTATATAGATACTCTATAAAAATACAAAAATCAACAACAAAATGAAAATATATAAATCAGTAAAACATGTGAATTTTAAATAAAACTAATGATGAAATTTGTTCTCGTAGAATCATACCTGATTATTCAATGGCATCACTCCCTATATGAAAGGAGACTTATAGATTACATGAAGCAGTCTAGAACTTGATCCCATGCTCTTGAATCATGACACTTACTATAACAACTGATACATAACCATACCATAATTACATGATCCATATTAAATATTTCATTATATAAAATCCCAATAAATTTAGTTTTAGATCTTTGGAAAATTAGGAAAAATCATTAAATAATAATGTTTAAGTATTTATAAACTAATGTGTATTTTTTACCACTATATAAGATACAATTTAATATGTAATAATATTTTGAATTCTCCCATTAATTATCCATATATGGTATTCTTCAATACATATAATGTATAATACTTTTCTCTATAACATGGGGAAATAAAAACATTAGAAGGATGATCCAAAACACTCATTAAGGGAAATAATAATCCAAAAATATCATAAAATAAAAAATCAATGAATAATACAGAATGAAATAAATGATAGTAAAATAATTCTATATAATTGATCATATAATCTTGAAACAAATCGATAGATAATAATATAAATAAATACATGGGATGAATTTTTTTATGATTGAATGCATGATGCCAGAAATTTAAAGAGAATGTATTAACACATTACAAAATTTCAAGGCTTCATTCCAAGAAGTATAATTTTTTTTAAGATCACAACAAGGACATCAAAATAAATGGTCAATTATGCACAAAATACCTAGTCTAGTTCATCTCATGAGACTCATTGATGCTTTGAGGGTTATGAAAGGCCCTACCCATCACTAATTAAGTCCAATTCAATCATAATATGAAATAAATGATGAATCAAAAAATTCATGATCAAATTTCCTTATTAATGAGTAAATATATATAGAAATTATAAGTATATCGTTTTTTATTATTTCCACAATCAATAAATTGAATAACTTTCATGGTAATCATCTCTAAAAATTACAACTTATAAAGTAATGGTATATGGTCCAGTCAATTATTTTACTAAATATATCAATGTATGGTTATCAAGATGATTTTAATTTAAAAATGAAATGAAAAAATAAGTATTACCAATTAAAAGGCATTCAAAGAAAAATCATGTCTATACATCGCAGATGATTAGGAAAGAAAAAAAGAAGTGATGGATTTTCTATGATTTTAATACCCAAAGATAAAATAGAATGATAGGATTTAAAATGTAATCTATGAAAAATAAATCCAATTTGGGTAAAAAATATATTAACATGAATATTAAAATTGAATTGAAATGGTAAAATTTCTTTTATAAAACTTTTTTAAAAATACTGTAAAAGATAGAAGTTACAAAACACCATTTTCAAAAAAGTGAGGAAATGTTTTAGGGAATTTTTAATTTATAAATTGAATCTTCAAAAATGGAACCTTTAATAATACATAAATACTATTTTTTTGAAATTCTAAGTGGAAGATAAAACAAATGATCATACAAGGAATAACATTTTGACATTTAAAAATACAATTGTTGAAATCCCTAATTATAAAAAGTGATTATAAAATTAATTTTATAAATTAGAAGAAGTTAAATATGAAGGTAACATGAGATAAAAAAAAATATTTCAATATAGAAACTATAACATTGGAAGGATGTGAAAATATTGTTAAGGGTGGGAGGGAAACCGCTGTTAAAAAGATGAAAATTATTTTTAAATATTTCACAATTTTATAGGAATAGAGTCCATCATGGAATAATAATTGGTTCAATAGTGTAATTTTACCAACATATAAATATAAATTTCAACATAAAATTTCAGGTAGGATGATACTGATCATAAATGTAATAAGTTCAAGAGAAAAAATAATAACTCAAAAAAGGGAGTTTGAGTTAATGAAAACCCCTTATAACATGGGTAATACTTAAATAGAAGATTATTATAGAAAGAAACTATATTTATCTTTTAATATACCATAAATTTCATTAAAAATATTATTATACAATATAATGTGACATAACTCAAAATGAAACCATATAAAAAGAGAAATGGTTCATAAAATATATCATGTGTCCAAGAGTTAGAATTGAGACCAAGAAGCCCATACCTCTTTTTCCTTCTTTATCCAACATTCCCTATCCTCTAGTATAAAAAACAAAAATATCTTAAAAATTTATCTTATAACCACATTAATACCTATTACTCTTCATAATCATCAATTATGATAATACTCTAAATTTTTATTAGACTTCTATTGTCTATTTTCACATCGGGTTTTAGTAATTTTGATTATATTGTACTGGTTTCATAATATCGATGTCATTATATATTATTGTTACAAATTTAATCATTCAAATATCATTCAATTAACTATATTAGATCATATATTATGGAATAATAATTTATAATTTCATTTCCAGAGAGTTTTAGTTACGGTTCATGAAGATGGAAATGAAGAAACTATTGTTTCTATGATTTTGAATTAATAAAGGAATCTTAATTAATGATTTGAATGTTTATATTGTATTTAAAAATCCAAAAAAATTATATATTTTAATAACAATTATTAAGTTTCCATATGCGTCATTGATAGTAATTTATATCATTATTCAGGTAGGTAGTTAAACCAACACAAACAAGAACATCCTACAATCTTTGTGTAAATACGACCAAGGAAGAGATTATTATTTTTAAAAAATCATTATCAAAAAGTATTAGGAAATTATTTAGATGTTAATAGGGTTATTAATGAGAATTAGAATGAGATAAAATAATAAGGTAAATAAAAAACAATTGTTATTAATAACTCGATTTTAATCTCAGTATATTCATTTTAGGTGTCTAATTTTATAATGATTTAATATTTCTAATAACATTTAATGAATTAATAATTTATATTACAAGAATATAAATCATTAAATAAATAAAATATCTATTCTGAGAACAAATTTTCAAAAATAGTCTTTAATGGTGACAAATAAAATGAAACATGTTGTACATAAAGAAGGAAGTCGACACACATGCATGAGAAACATTTTAATTTTTTTGATTGATTAGTTGGGGAATAGATAACATTTATATTATAAATATAACAATATTGAAGTATATTAATTTTACTGATGTCATTATATACATATAGATTGAATATTTTTGGAGTAGGTTGGGTGATAAGGATAATGAATAGATGTAATGGTTAATTAATATTCAGGTTGAGAGTTGGGATATTCTCATGGTAATTCCCTTATCAATAGAATACATAAGGAACATTGTTGTGAACAGAGGATGAAAATATGTGTATATTCTCTAAGTGAGGTAAAATGGCTTGTGTTTCATGAAAATTTCATACTAGAGATGTGTCTTGATGTGCATAGGTTAGGTAGGTGAGGAATTCTTGGAGTTACAAGTTGGATTGACTTTCCAAAAAAATAATGTTATTATAGATGTTATATGTTTCAAGTAAATTTAGTGAAATTTGAGCCACATTAGATTACCCATTTTTACATGTTGGGAAAAATCCCCCAAGGCAACATTGAAGTATTTTTTAAGATATTGTGTTTGTTGAAAAACCAAGACTTGATGTTTTGTTTAGTGATAAGGTGGGTTTATAAGTTCATTTTTTTTACAAAGGGGGCATCAATGGTGAATTTTCAGGTTCAATAGATGTTGTTTACAATCCATGATTGCCTAAAGAACCTCTACAAAGGAATGAATGGTCTAAAGACTGAACAAAAAGAGGAGATACAGGGTGGCTTAATTTTCCAGTGTTTGCCAAATTTTTCAGCCTAAAATCAGAAAATAGAGATATGTGTTTTTGGAAAAGGATGGTGCGTGAAATAGAGAAATGTATTTTTTTGTGCAAAAGGTTTTTTGAGATCAGAATCATGAAAATTATCGAAAGCATGAGGTGCACGAAATATTAGAGCAGTGCGCAAAATACAGTGTTGCGTTGAAGATATGTTTTTCGCGCTCTAAGAGGATTACGCGCTCAAGCAGAGCCTTTAGCGTATGGGTCAAGTTTTCGTATAAATATTATGTCACCCTCCTCATTAAACAAATATCAAGACTTAGATAATATTCAAGCTTTTATGCATGTAAAAAATATGCAAAGGGATTTGTGTGGAAAAATTTGGTGTTGCGCATAAAATTAAAAGTTGTGCGTAAAAGTTAAGGTTGCGTGTAAAATTTTATGTTACACAAAAAATTTAACATTGTAAGAATAATGATGATTTCATGGAATTTTTGAGGTTGCGTAAAAAGTGGAGCTGGGATTACGCGTAAAAAATATATTTTTTCTTGCAAGTGAAGGGAATTACGCACAAGACATAGTAAGGGCTATGCGTAAAATTTGTGGTTGGCCAGTTCAATTCTGTAGTAAAGAGTAATTCATCTATGGATGAAAGTAGAACATTAATAGACAATCTACATACAGTTGAGGATATAGGTATTCATTAAATTAAAGAGACCTATAGGTCTATAAATTTTGAGTGGATATTTAGAAGATGCAGTGAATACCCTTCAGTTGAGAGAGCAGTGAGCTTTAATATTGTTATTGGTTGTAAGCCAGAAGAGATAGTGAGTTCACTTCAAATATTTTAAACAGTAATTCACTTATAGTGGATTTGGTACATCGGCACATTGTTGGTATATGCTCCTTGGACGTAGCCATGTGAGGGTGAACCAAGTAAACATTTTTGTTTCATGTGCATGATTTAATTCCTAATTATAATTTTCTATATGAAAGAGAGAGAAGAGGGTTTCTCTTTAAAATGAAATAAGATCCAAAGGGGTGGATGTTTAAATCATTCATACCCAGATTCACCCCCTTTCCCAGGGTATTTGCACTTCTGGTACTAACAATTGGTATCATAGGGAAAGGTTGTTTTTAGTGTTTTTCTCTCAACTGGTGGTCAACAATCATAAAGGGATTCTGATCTTCGATGATATCAATTTTCAGATAAGGAAGAATTGGATTCAACACTACATCTGATCTTTAGGAATGGATGTGTTCATAGCAGCAATGCATGGTATAATAACCAATATTGACAGTGGTGCATTATCATAATCCAAGCGAAGAGAATTGGATACTGATGCTAAGGGAATAAATTCTTTAGGGTGATCCATATCCAATGTGATATATATAAAGATGATGTCATGAAAAACAGCACACGCCATGTGGGAAAACTTTTGAACATATATAAAAGAGATTCAAAGGTCAATGAAACAAAGATACAAGTGTTGTGGAACAAGTATGCAGATCTTAGAATGAGCCCAAATGAGTCTGTTGATGCATTTTTTAATTGGGTAAATGTTTTAGTGGAAGACAGGAAAGGTCTTGGTGAATTCATTGAAGACATAAATATTTTGAAGTGAATCTTAAGGAAACTTCAACCTCACTTCAGTCCAAAGGTTTCAGTATTGTAAAATATGGATCTGAAAGAGATGACACTAGATAACTTTAATAGTACCCTTATAGAATATGAAGGGAAAAATGATTAAAATTATGCTAGAGAAAAAGTAAAATACATTGAGGTGTCATTCTTGGACATTAGGAAGATCATTATTGAAGATACTCCGAAAGAAGAAGAGATGGATGATGTTATGTCATTCCTTTCTTCAAATATGCAAAGAGGAAAAGGAATGACTAAAGGGAAACTTATGTTAGCATGATTTATATGTGTAAAGGTTGTTCATCTTGTGGCGAGGTTCCCCAAAAAGTTTCAATATAAGATAATGATGACGATGAAGTTGAAATTACCAAGAAGAAGTGTTCAACATTTTTGAAAGGGAATAAGCAGTTCAATTGAATTTTTTTAAGAAAGAAGAATATTCTTTCACAATAATTTGATATTTTAGAAGTGTATAAGGTTGAAGAGGATAAAGAGATTGAAAAATACAAAGATTTAGTAGAAAATGATATGGTTGTTGTTTTCTGTAGTGCTTAGGAAAAGGAAGAGGCTGACATTGATAAAGAAGAAGATGTTGAAGGAATAGTTAATATGAAAGTTGATTTAGAATCCTCTCTTGAATAATTAGATGTTTGGAGAGCCAAAACAAAGAGATCCAAAAAAAAATTTCCGGACGCTAAACTCTACATGCACCAGAAAGAAAAAGAAAAGTCTGATCTAATGGAAGAAATTGAGAAACTGAAGTCATCAGCACTAGAGAACTCAGAATCATTAAGTGAGTATAAAATCAAGGTTAAAGAGCATAGGGAGATTGATGGATTGAATAACAATGTGAAAGATCACATCAAGCATATTGAAGATCTTAAAGAGAAATTTTTTGGTCTGAAAAAAACAATTAAGGTCTAAAAAAACTTCTAATTACAAGCACATTATTGGGAAATCAGATCATTCAGAAGACTGAAATTATAAAAGAGGAGCCTAGTAGTTCGGTAGGAAAGAAGTAGAAATCGATCACAGATGTTAAAGAAGATTTAGGGCTTAATTAGAATCCGGAAGTAGTCAAGGTTGAAGTCATACCGCAAATGCCCATTCCAATAATGAAAATTAATGTGGGTATAATGAAAAATTAGAAAATTCAAATAACCCAAGAGAAAATTGAAATTATAGAAGTGACACATAAGAATGCACCTTTCATCAAGTTTTATTACTGTAGAAATATGGGACACTCATAAAATGTGTGTTCTATAGCCAGAAGATATTGAAGGGCACAAGAATAGAGGTGACCGCCAAATAAGGAATAGTTCTCTAGAACATATTTTGAAGGAAACTATTTTTATTGTGGAGGATTTGGGTACATGGATAGATATTTGACATCAAACATATAGAGGAATGTTCCAAATCATAATCAAAATGTTCACAAGAAGCAGATCAATGAACCAAAAGTGAGTTGAAAATGAAAAATATATTTTCATCTTTGTAAGATGAAGTCGGTCCACCATACTCTAAGAAAGATCAGAAGTCTCAATCTATGTTGAGTCTGAAGAAAAAAAATATGGACCAAGAAGAAGAGAGAAAAAAAGGAATTGGTTGCTTAAATTTCCCATAAATCATCAAACCATTCGGGTGTATGGATCCTTGATAGTGGTTTCACGTATCACATGATAGGAAATAAGAATCTAGTTACAGGTATAAAATATGATAAAGAAGTAGTTGTTAAGTTTGGAAATGATGAAGGCCTGATGATAATTAGATCAGGAAATTCTAGTTTTTGGGACAGAGAAATAAAACTGGTGTCATCAAGGGAAGAAGATACATGATTTTTATCTAAAGAGGAGGAATACAAGTTGTGGCATAAATGACTTGGTCTTCTATGTCAACCATCTCTAGAAAATATGGTAATGTGTGAAGTAGAAAGAGACCTCCCTAATCTATCACGTGATCACACACATATGTGTGATGCATGTCAATAAGGGAAGATCATCAGAAAGACATACAAAGCGAAAGAAATTAAGAAAAAAAAAGAGTTCTTGAATTGGTTCATGTTGATGTCTATGGACCAATTTCACCAAGATCCATTGATAGAAAGAGGTATTACATTATTTTAATTGTTTAGTATAGTAGAATGGAATGGTTATTCATCATTTCCCATAAGTTCAATGTTTTTAGTTTCCTAAAACATTATCGGAGGGAATCTTAAAGTATGATTGGGAAGAAAATTATGATGTTTTGTATTGACAATGGTTTGGAATTCACAAAACTCAGGTAGAAGACTGTATAGAGAAACACGAGATAAGGCATCAAGGTTCTTCAGTAAGAACTCCCCAACAGAATGGAGTGGTAGAAAGGAGAAATAGGATCATCAAAAACATGGCCAGAACAATTATTGTAGAAAAATACCTTCCAAATAAATTTTGGAAGAAGTATTAATGTCGGTCTACATTTCTAATAGGGCTATGTTCTTTCTAAAGGAGGAAAGACTCTGTATGAGATATGCTATGGGAAGAAGACAACAGTGAAGTAATTTTGAATATTTGGAAGTAATTACTTTATACTCAACAAAGAAAAACAAAAGAAATTTGTGTCATGTGGAGATGATGGAATACTCCTCAGCTACTCAGGAAAAATCAAATCATAGAAATTCTTTAATAAAATAATGGGAAAGGTAGTTGAGAGCAATGATGTCACTATTCTGGAAAATGAAGAGAATATTTAACAACATAGTGAACAATTTCTTGGTGAAATTGATGCGATGTAAATCAATGAAATCGGGGAAGAAGGGGCCAATTCTGATTTAGTAGAAGATACTGATGATGAGCATGAGATAGTAAAATCTGTACCTGCACAGAAGCCAAGAAGTGGAGCTGAAATTGACCGGCTGAATATCATTGGTGATCAATTATCTCCAGTTCATAGAAGAAGAATGAAATCATTATAGTAGACATCTTTCTTATCTCAAGTGGAGACTAAATACTTTGTTGATGCAGCTGAAGATGAAAACTGGGTTCGGGCTTTGAATGAAGAGCTAGATCAAATTGAGAAGAATTAGACTTGGGAGATTGTTTCGAGGCCAGTAGATAACAATGTCATCTGGACTAAACGGGTTTATCACAACAAGATGAATGAAGATGGAAGAGTGATTCGAAACAAAACATGACTAGTGTGAAAATGATACTACCAGATAGAGGTTATAGATGTTGATGAGACATTTGCACTGGTTGCAAGACTGGATAAAATCAAATTATTCATAGCCATTGCAGTGAAACCAAAGTTCAAAGTGTTCCAGATGGATGTCAAATCTATATTCTAGAATGGTGTTCTAGAGGAAGAAGTGTATATCAAGTAGCGAAATGGTTTTATTATTAATTGGGGATGGGAACAAGGTTTTTCAGCTAAATAATGTGTTTTATGGGTTGAAACAAGCACCAAGATAATGGTACTCAGGGATTGATCAGTATTTGAAGAATCTTGGTTTCTAGAGTGGTGGAGTTTATTAAAATCTATATTTCAACAATGATAGTAATAAAAGGATGATGGTGCTGGTTTATGTCAGTGACATAATATTTGGAAGATCAGATGAATCTCAATGCATACTGTTTTCTGAATTCATGAAAAGCGAGTTTCAAATGTCAATGATTAGAGAGATAACATTTTTCATTGGTTTACAGCTGTCAAAATGAAGGAATGATACTTTCATTTCTCAATAAAAATATGCCAAGGACGTTTTGAGAAGATTTGGAATGTAAAATTACAATTAGATGGAGACTTTGGTTGATACCCAGATTAAATTATCGAAAGATGATAAAGGAAAGGAAGTTAATATCACAAAATACAGGTAGATTATTGGGAGTTTACTATACCTTACAGGGATGAGACCTGATATTGTTTTCACCACATTCCAAGATGTGTGATATCGAAGAAATCCCAAGGAAATCCACATGCTTGAAATGAAAATGAAACATCATTATATCAAAGGAGCTGTGGATTTCAGTATGATGTATAATGAAAATTCTCAGCAAGAGTTATTGGGATATACAGATGCAGATTGGGTCGGTTCAGTGGATGACAAGAAATCAATGTGAAGAGGTTCTTTCTATCTGGGGGTTTTTTGGTATTTCTTGGCTATGAAAGAAGAAATATTTAATTTCATTGAGCACCATATAATCCAATTATATTGCGCCCACTCAAGCATGATGTAATACCCCAAGCTTCTACGGTACGCTTCTCTTTGAATAATCTGATAGTGTGTGTTGTACGCAACACCGAGTTCTAACACACCATAACTAATCAAACTAGCCGTTATGAATAGTAATACCTACTTTTTGAAATTATATATATTTTATATTTGAAAATGGACTTCATTTTTGGATTCGGAATATCGAATTTAGCCTAAGGTGAAATTTTGGTACATTTCGGATAACTTTCATATTTTGATGAATAGTGAAAATTACTATGTTTTAATTAAAAACAACTTTTTTAATCAAAATAATTAATAGTGATAAATTATGAATTTGAGTGGTTTTAAAGTATATTTAGAATATATTTTTACCATTTAATAAAATGTTGGTCATTGGACATAATTTTACAATTAAACCGAACATAAACGAGTGTCAATCTTTTGATAGTTATTATCTCTTAAAAACACGCTTTTTGTTTTGACAGCGGGAATTAATATTAAATTAATTTCTGCCACTTCTGTGTTTTGAATTTAGGAAAATGGATTCCATATTTGGAATCAGGATGTTCAAATTGTGTAAATAGGTAACTCTTATTTTTAGACATTTTGAATAATTACTGCGGTAAATATTTTATTTACCATGGTTAAAGGTAAATCCGGTAAATAAGGGTTAAAAAATAATATTATAATAATACTAAATTACCCTAAAACGTGTCCTAACCCTATTGGTTGATACATGGTCGACCATGGGAATATTTGGGTCTATTTTGGGACCCCATGGATCCACTTTTAAGTGATAATGACACTTTATTTTAATTAAGTTAAAATGAATACAAAAATGACACAAGCATATATCTTTTAGAAAAACAATTGTTACATAGGGTTATATATATTGGATTTTAGATTATAAATATTCATTAGAAAGCTAAAAATATTTCCTACATAATGATATTTTATTTATAATTTTTATACATTAAATAATTTATTTTATTTATGACACAATGATGATGCAGTAATTACTATAATAGTGAAAAATTAAAATAATTGATATTATAAATACCCAAATAAATATAATATGAAACTTTTAATGAATTAAACTACTTTTCTAGGATAATATGATATATGAGGATTGATTTAATTGACTTTTTTCGAAGTAATCAATCTGATAGGAGTTTCACAAAAATCAACTATTGAATAGTGTCAAAATTGACATAAAAGAGTTATTAAAACAAATATTATATTATTAATTGATATTAAATTCCTAAAAATCTACGGTTAGGCCAAGAGACTTATATCATGATAGTTGCATCATTAATGTACCACTTGGGGGTCTCTTGGATGTATATAGTAAGTTTATTAACCATATTATATAAAAATACAAAGAGACATTGTAAAAGTGAAACTAATTAACTTAGAGTTAATACTTAAAGATAAGGTTAATATAAGTACCCAAACCTGTCTAAATTATATTGGTTGAGTGGTTTTCGACCTATCCCTACCTTAAGCTTTGAATAATAAGCTTTGGAGTCATTAGAAACCGAATATGAATTTATTATAAATTAATATTTCTAGCTTTTCCAAAGGTGCCCCTCACCCCTCTTATAAAAGGTCACTCCTCCTTCTCATTTCTTCACACCTTCAAAGCCTTTTGGTTCGGCAAAAATCTGCCCAAATACTCTCCCAACATCCCTCAATAAAACCTAGTGGCCTTAGTTTGATCAGAAAGCCAACCTAAGGAGCCCTTTTGATCAAATCAAAAGGAAGAACCCGAAGAAGAGGTAATGATTTCACCACCCTTCTCCAAGTTCATTTCTTCTTCCACTTCTTCTTCCTTTGTTGTTACCATTCTAAAATAATAACTCCAGTATCATATATATACTGTGATGTTATTATAAATATGGTACAACCATATTCAGTATTCTATCCACCCTTTGAATAACATGTCACCATACGTGCGTACGTACGGCTTACCGTCTCCACGTCGTGGTGTAATTGTTATTCAATATAATATTATTTGGATGGGTATAATAATGATGTGTAACTCATGTAAATAATAAATATAACATGTTAATGATTCTGTATATATGATATACCATCCATTTATATATTATTTTAATATCAAAAGAATGATATTGTCGCTCGTGCGTACGTACGGACTACCGTCTCCACGAACGCGATGAGATTCATTCTCCATCGTATCCATTCAAGTATAATTATCATTTTATGATTTAAAAATGATGTTTAAGGACTAAATATCATTCTGGATATGAATAATATACAACAACCATGGCTTATGTAACAAAACATATAAAAGAAAATGAGTAAGTTAACTCCCGAAACGACGATAATTCTAAGATATTATTAACAAATCAATGTTAAAAGATCATATATGATATCATATTATTATATATGATTATTGTATAATTTAATAACAACTATTTCACCATTATACAGGAGGTTAACCTACCCCAACCAAGGAAAAGTACAAGGTAAGGGTTTACTTTACAACCTCTTCATTATCCAAGGTTGTTTATACGTAATAATCTACTGGGATCTCTTTATCATCCACATCCATGTTTCTTAAAAATGCATTTCAAAACATTTTTACTATTTACTAGAATATGATTTAAAGTCATTTATACCCTTTTTGACTTTTATAAGTGGTTTATAAAGGAATCTTTCGGTCATTTTCAAAACAAGGTCCTTTTTAACCTTTTCGACAGAATTAAGGTAAGAATGTTTTTTTTTACTTATACGGCGGGTGCGGATATTTTCCGCCGTTATAAAATCTTCAAAGCTTCCCTTACAAGCTTATAAGAATATTTTCAAAGAAAATGTTTTATTTTATATGGATCTTAAATTATTTCAAAATAAAAGGAGATATTTCTTTATAAAGAATTTTGATTTCATCTATGTCAACATCCTTTGATGGATTTTAAGATTATTTGAAGTTGATTTATTATGATACAAAACTTCTATATTGTATTGAAGGTTTTGTGATATGTTTGACTGTGGATGTGCTATTTTTATACCATTCATAGTTTATGGTGAAAGTATTGACATTTCATATGCTAGTTTTAATATGAATGTTTATGTTATGTTTAAACCTTTTCATATGGGAATGCATTGGACTTAATATGTGACGGGTGGAGCCCGCTATAGCTCCTCGATGCATTGGTAGGTCTCATGAGACAAACTAGTGTCTTGGCACAAGGCCTTGACAAAATCTTATTTGTAGTCTTGGCACGAGGCCTTGGCTATGTGGTTATGATAGTCTGGCATTATGCATTCCAACATTATGAAAGTGGTTATTGATTTTTTCATGTGATTATTCGATTAGTAGAATATCCATGTGAATAAGTAAATGGCATTATTTCATTTTATTTATGCCATACCATGTTGAAAGTTCATATTTAAAAGGCTTTTGTTTTAGTTATACATTGCCTTAAATGTTTATTCTTATTTATGAAAGTTTCCGCTATAATGTTATCCTTATTGGGCATTTGAGCTCACCCCTTTTCTAAGTTTTATTTTTCCCAGGATGTGAAGAAGTAAGTTATGAATGACCTGCAGGGATTTTATGAGGGGTTAATAGTGTGGATTGTAGAAACATTATGTTGTTGTAGTAGTTTTTCATTTTATGATGTAATGTAAAACTTATAAATATATCTAGTGTTTCCAAGGCTACTAAACCAATCGGTCTTTCGAGTTTTGATCTTTCTTGTGATCATGCCAATGTTATGTAATAATGCACTGACTCTGGGTAACTGGGGTCGGGGCGTTACAGTTGGTATCAGAGAAAGTTTAGTACAAACCTTGGAAGCTAGATTTAGATAAACTCTGATTAGAGCACATAGACCTAAGATGAACTTTGAGGATTAGTATAGAAGAACTTCCTAGAATTTTGGTATTGTAGAGATTTTGTGAGTTTTCCAAGAAATACATCCCTGACTGGATACGAGCAGGTAGAGGCGGCTCTGGCACAGATGTACCTAGGGGTAAAACCCGAAAACACCGCTTTGAGCTAGACTCGAACGGGAACTGATGCACGACAACGGGCCTTGCTGAACTCTTGGTTACGACACTCCCAGGGGATATGCTTAGGATAACTCTCATTTTCTTTACAAATCATTTTGAAGGGATTATGAGTATATAATTCCTCAAAGAAAACATTCTTATGATTATGGATTATATCCATAAATAGTTCAATTTATGTTAAGTGTTTTATAAGTATGGGATTATGTATTTTGATTCATAAACTGATCTAGTTTATGCCATTGTTTAGAAATGGCGCCTAGTGGAAGAAATGGAAACCGTATCAATGCACACACTCCATGTTGGGATTTCCCTCCTTCTCAAGATAATTATAGTGGGGCTGGTGATGCAACTGGTGCTGATCAGCTAATCACCATACTGGGACAACTTACTTAGGTTATGAATAATAACCTTACCCGTATGGAGCACCCTGATCCTCAGCATGGAGGATCAATGTTAGATCGATTCATGAGGCAACAACCACCAACATTCAATGGGAATAAAAATCCCTTAGTAGCTGAGCAATGGATATTTTCCCTAGAGAAAATATTTCAGGCTTTGGGGAGCAGTGAAAGGGAAAAAGTTATCATGGCAGTTTACCGCCTCACTGGAGATGCTGATCAATGGTGGTCATTGATTCAAAATACGAAGGAAGATGATGAAGTATCAAATATGGAATGGAGGGAGTTCAAAGATCTGTTTTTAGAAAAATACTTCCCTCGCGACCATCGAGAAGATAAGGAAAGGCAATTTCTGAGTCTGAGACAAAAGGAGGATGAGAATGTCACGAAGTATGAGGATAACTTTACAAGGTTAGCGAGGTACGCTGGTGATTATATTCGTAACCCAAGAAGTAAGATTGATCGTTTCTTTGATGGGTTAAAACCATTTCTCCGTCGAGCGTTAGTCTCACAATCCTTTTCATCGTACGAAGACATTGTCTCATGTGCTATCAAGACCGAAAAGGAATTCTCTAAGTCTTATGACTTTAAAGAAAAGCAAGAGAAGAAGAGACCTGCTGATCAATCTGGGAATGGAAATAAAGGGAAGAAGGGAAAGGTTGAATATCCATCTTGTGGTAAATGTGGGAAGAAACATCCTGGTACTTGCTTGAAGGGAATGGGAGTCTGTTACAAGTGTGGTGAAAAAGGCCACCAAGCTCATGATTGCAAGGGGAAGAAGGAAGCTACCAACGTTCAGTGCTACAATTGCAGGGAGATGGGGAATTATGCAAATGCATGTCCTAAGCGTCAGGAGTACTTACCTTAGAAAAGGCCAAGGGATCAAGGCCAGGCTTATGCTATCACTACTGCTGAGGTAGAAGCTCCGAAAGACGTGGTGGCAGGTAATTTAATGGTTTCCTCAAGTTTAGCAAATGCATTATTTGATTCTGGATTATCGCACTGTTTCATATCTTCCCAGTTTTCTAAGAAAATTAGATATTTCCAATTTGATTTAATAAGGGAGTTGTCAGTTAAAACTCCTAAGGGAAGTATCGTTGCAACAAAGTTTTGTGAATCAGTCCCCATTAGAGCACATAAATTTTCTTTATTTGCTGATCTCATCGTCATTCCTATGATTGAGTTTGATATAATCCTCGGTATGGACTGGATTTCGGACTATGATGCGAAGATTTATTGTAAGAAGAAAGAGGTTACGATTCTTGATGATAATGATAAGGAGCACCTTATTTTTAGAGTAGAATCGTCACCACCTAATTTTTATTTAGATCCACCCCCAGTAGCTCAACTTAATTCAATTAATGGGGAGGAAGAGAATGAAATAACTGTCGGTGAGGAAAGGAATGTTCAAATAGAGTATGTACCTGTTGTGAAAGAATTTGTAGATGTATTTCTGGAAGATTTACCTGGATATCCTCCAGAACGAGAAGTTGAGTTTTCTATTGATTTGATTCCTGGATCAAGGCCTATATCGAAGACCCCTTATAGAATGGCCACTGTATAGTTAGTCGAACTAAAGAAACAACTAGAGGAATTGAGTAATAAGGGATTTATTCGCCCTAGTGTTTCTCCATGGGGAGCCCCTGTTCTTTTTGTTAAAAAGAAAGATGGATCTATGAGGTTATGTATCGACTACAGGGAGATCAATGCTATAACGATAAAGAACAAGTATCCCCTACCTCGTATTGATGATTTATTTGACCAACTGCATGGAGCTCAATACTTTTCAAAGATTGACCTTCGATCTGGATACCATCAGTTTTGTGTGAAGAAGGAAGACATTCCGAAAACAGCATTTCGAACCAGGTACGGGAATTACGAGTTTACTATAATGCCGTTTGGATTGACTAATGCACCCTCTGTATTCATGGATCTAATGAACAGAGTTTTCAAGGAGTATCTCGATGAATTTGTGGTGGTATTTATTGATGATATCTTGGTATACTCCAAAACCTACGAAGATCATGAAAATCACTTGCGCATTATCTTGAAGACTCTGAGGAGGCATGAATTATATGGGAAGTTTAGCAAGTGTGAATTCTGGCTTCAGGAGATTTCTTTTCTTGGCCATATTGTCTCTAAAGATGGAATCTCTGTTGATCCTTCTAAGACCAAGGCAATCCAAGAATGGCCAGCGCCTACGAGTATAACTGAGGTACGTAGTTTTATTGGTTTGGCAGGTTATTATCGATGTTTCGTCCAGAATTTTGCCCGATTGGCTAACCCATTAATGAAGCTCACACGTAAAGGGGTTAAATTTGTTTGGACAAAAGAGTGTGAAGAATGTTTCGAAGAACTGAAGAGAAGATTAGTCAATGCTCCAATATTGACTCTACCATCGGGGAACGATGGGTTCGTTATTTATAGTGATGCATCGAAGAAAGGACTTGGTTGTGTCCTTATGCAGAATGATAGAGTTATTGCCTATGCATCACGACAGTTGAAAATTCATGGACAAAACTATCCTACTCATGATCTCTAGTTAGCAGCAGTGATCTTTTCTTTGAAGATATGGAGGCACTACCTCTATGGTGAAAAATGTGAGATTTATACTGATCACAAGAGTTTGAAGTATATTTTCTCACAAAAAGAACTCAACATGAGGCAAAGGAGATGGCTTGAATTACTCAAGGATTATGATTGTACGATACACTACCACCCAGGGAAGGCAAACAAGGTGGCAGATGCTTTGAGTAGAAAAGACCATGGAGTTTTGAACAATATGAGAATTGAAAGGGATCCAATTTTCATGGATCTAGTGAAGATGGACATGGGAATAACCGGGGAAGGTGAAACATCAATGCTTTTTCAAATGGTTGCCAAACCATCTTTACTATAAAGGATTAAGAGTTCTCAGACCGATGATGAAGAATTACAAAAGAAGATTAAAGCTGTGAATGATGGGAGATTGAGAGACTTTGTGTATGAAGATGGAATTTTGAAATTCAGGAAGAGACTTTGTGTTCCCAATATACCTGATCTAAAAAGGGAATTTCTGGATGATGCTCATAGTTCCAATTTCTCTATACACCCTGGGAGCACCAAAATGTATAGAGATTTGAAGGAACATTTTTGGTGGGACAACATGAAGAGGGAGATTGCTGATTTTGTGTCAAGATGTATGGTTTGTCAACAAGTGAAAGCTGGAAGGCAACAGCCTGGAGGAGTCATGCAACCTCTTCCCATACCGGAGTGGAAATGGGACAATGTTACGATGGACTTTGTCATGGGGCTACCAAAGACTCCTAGAAGGAACGATGCAATATGGGTTATTGTTGATCGTCTTACCAAGACAGCACATTTTCTTGCTATAAGAGAAGATCTACCCCTGGAACGTCTAGAAAGACTATATATTAATGATGTTGTGAGACTTCATGGAGTACCCCTATTGATTGTTTCTGATCATGATCCCCGTTTTACTTCAAGATTCTGGAAAAGTCTTCAGAAATCCCTGGATACTGAACTTCATTTGAGCACTGCTTACCACCCTTAGACAGACGGACAATCAGAACGGACTATTCAAACCTTAGAAGACATGTTGAGATCTTGCTCACTTGACTTTCAGGGTATGTGGGATCAATATTTACCTTTGGTAGAATTTTCCTATAACAATAGCTTCCATTCGAGTATTCAGATGGCACCATATGAAGCGTTATACAGAAAGAGATGTCGTACACCAACCTGTTGGGATGACGTTGGTGAAAGAAAACTTGTAGGCCCAGAACTGGTGGAGGAAACGGTGGAAAAGATGAAAGTAATCCAAAATCACATCAAAGCAGCTCAAAGTAGGCAGAAGAGCTATGCCGATAATCGAAGGAAGGATTTGGAATTTCAAGTCGGTGATCATGTTTTTCTGAAGGTATCTCCGTGGAAGGGAGTCATACGTTTTGGTAAGAAAGGTAAATTGAGTCCCAGGTACATCGGACCTTTCGAAATTCTAGAATGAATTGGGGTTGTAGCTTACCGATTGGCAATGCCGCCAAGTCTCTCCAAAGTTCACGATGTGTTCCACATATCTCTATTGAGGAAATACATGCCTGATCCGACGCATGTACTCACCTATGAGGAATTAGAACTGGAACCCGATCTGTCTTATTGCGAAGATCCCGTCAAAATTCTTGATACGAGAGAACAAGTGCTGAGAAACCGGACGACGCGTCTGGTAAAAGTTTTGTGGAGAAACCATAAGATGGAAGAGGCAACGTGGGAACCCGAGGAACTTATGATGAAGAACCACCCGAGTCTTTTTATGCAGTAATACCCGAGAAATTGCGAGGAAGCAATTATTTGAAGGAGGGGAGAATGTAACACCCCAAGCTTCTACGGTACGCTTCTCTTTGAATAATGTGATAGCGTGTGTTGTACGCAACACCGAGTTCTAACACACCATAACTAATCAAACTAGCCATTATGAATAGTAATACCTACTTTTTGAAATTATATATATTTTATATTTGAAAATGGACTTCATTTTTGGATTCGGAATATCGAATTTAACCTAAGGTGAAATTTTGGTACATTTCAGATAACTTTCATATTTTGATGAATAGTGAAAATTACTAAGTTTTAATTAAAAACAACATTTTTAATCAAAATATTTACTAGTGATAAATTATGAATTTTAGTGGTTTTAAAGTATATTTAGAATACATTTTTACCATTTAATAAAATGTTGGTCATTGGACATAATTTTACAATTAAACCGAAGATAAACGAGTGTCAATCTTTTGATAGTTATTATCTCTTAAAAACACGCTTTTTGTTTTGACAACTGGAATTAATTTTAAATTAATTTCTGCCACTTCTGTGTTTTGAATTTAGGAAAATAGATTCCATATTTGGAATCAGGATGTTCAAATTGTGTAAATAGGTAACTATTATTTTTAGACATTTTGAATAATTACTGCGGTAAATATTTTATTTACCATGGTTAAGGGTAAATCCGGTAAATAAGGGTTACAAAATAATATTATAATAATACTAAATGACCCTAAAACGTGTCTTAACCCTATTGGTTGATACATGGTCGACCATGGGAATCTTTGGGTCTATTTTGGGACCCCATGGATCCACTTGTAAGTGATAATGACACTTTATTTTAATTAAGTTAAAATGAATACAAAAATGACACAAGCATATATCTTTTAGAAAAACAATTGTTACATAGGGTTATATATATTGGATTTTAGATTATAAATATTCATTAGAAAGATAAAACGATTTCCTACATAATGATATTTTATTTATAATTTTTAGAAATTAAATAATTTATTTTATTTATGACACAATGATGATGCAGTAATTACTATAATAGTGAACAATTAAAATAATTGATATTATAAATACCCAAATAAATATAATATGAAACTTTTAATTAATTAAACTAATTTTCTAGGATAATATGATATATGAGGATTGATTTAATTGACTTTGTTCGAAGTAATCAATCTGTTACGAGTTTCACAAAAATCAACTATTGAATAGTGTCAAAATTGACATAAAAGAGTTCTTAAAACAAATATTATATTATTAATTGATATTAAATTCCTAAAAATCTAAGGTTCGGCCAAGAGAGTTATATCATGATAGTTTCATCATTAATGTACCACTTGGGGGTCTCTTGGGTGTATATAGTAAGTTTATTAACCATATTATATAAAAATACAAAGAGACATTGTAAAAGTGAAACTAATTAACTTAGAGTTAATACTTAAATATAAGGTTAATATAAGTACCCAAACCTGTCTAATTTCTATTTGTTGAGTGGTTTTCGACCTATCCCCACCTTAAACTTTGAATAATAAGCTTTGGAGCCATTAGAAACCGAATATGAATTTATTATAAATTAATATTTCTAGCTTTTCTAAAGGTGCCCCTCACCCCTCTTATAAAAGGGCACTCCTACTTCTCATTTCTTCACAGCTTAAAAGCCTTTTGGTTCGGCCAAACTCTGTCCAAATACTCTCCCAACATCCCTAACTACAACCTAGAGGCCTTAGTTTGATCATAAAGCCAACCTAAGGAGCCCTTTTGATCAAATCAAAAGGAAGAACCCGAAGAAGAGGTAATGATTTCACCACCCTTCTCCAAGTTCATTTCTTCTTCCACTTCTTCTTCCTTTGTTGTTACCATTCTAAAATAATAACTCCAGTATCATATATATACTGTGATGTTATTATAAATATGGTACAACCATATTCAGTATTCTATCCACCCTTTGAATAACATGTCACCATACGTGCGTACGTACGGCTTACCGTCTCCACGTCGTGGTGTAATTGTTATTCAATATAATATTATTTGGATGGGTATAATAATGATGTGTAACTCATGTAAATAATAAATATAACATGTTAATGATTCTGTATATATGATATACCATCCATTTATATATTATTTTAATATCAAAAGAATGATATTGTCGCTCGTGCGTACGTACGGACTATCGTCTCCACGAACGCGATGAGATTCATTCTCCATCGTATCCATTCAAGTATAATTATCATTTGATTATTTAAAAATGATTTTTAAGGACTAAATATCATTCTGGATATGAATAAGATACAACAACCATGGCTTATGTAACAAAACATATAAAAGAAAATGAGTAATTTAACTCCCGAAACGACGATAATTCTAAGATATTATTAACAAATCAATGTTAAAAGATCATATATGATATCATATTATTATATATGATTCTTGTATAATTTAATAACAACTATTTCACCATTATACAGGAGGTTAACCTACCCCAACTGTAACGCCCCGACCCCAGCTACCCAGAGTCGGTGCATTACTTCGTAACATTGGCATGATCACAAAAGATCAAGTCTCGAAAGACCGATTAGTTTAGTAGCCTTGGAAACACTAGATACATTTGTAAACGTTACATTACATCATAAAGTAAACCAAAACAACAACAACATATTGTCTTCATATCCCCTCACACTATCCCTGCAGGTCATTCATTATATACTTCTTCAAATCCTGGAAAACATTAAAACATTGAAAGGGGTGAGCTCAGATGCTCAGTAAGGATAACAATATTGCGGAAGCTTTCATAAATAAACATTAACATTTAAGGCAATGTATAACTAAAACAAAAGCCTTTTAAACTTGAACTTCAACATAATATGGCAAAAGTAAAATGAGATAATGCCATTCACTTCTTCACATGGATATTCTACTGGCCGAATAATCACATGCAATATCAATAACCACTTTCATAATGAGGGAATGTATAATGCCGGACATTCTGAAACATTTTGTCAAGGCCTCGGCCAAGACGTCTAAAATGATTAAGGCCTCAGCCAAAACCATAAATCAAATTGGGAAAGGGCCTCGGCCAATTCCACGTCTAGTTGTCTCATGAGACCTACCGATGCATCGTGGGGCTATAGCGGGCTCCACCCGTCACTTATTAAGTCCAATACATTCCTCATATGAATAGGTTTAAACATATCATAAACCATAACATAATCGTATAATATAAAACATGCATAAAGGAAACATAACATTTCCACATTTCAATCACAAGATATCAATACAACACATTGATATAATAAAAACGCTTTCAAAACCATTTTCAATACCAAAATAAAATAAAGTTAAAACTTTGTATTTATTTTTCATTAAAAAAATGACGGCTTGTAGAGGAAGCCGAAACTCAAATAATGGTCACGGCGGTGGAGAAGTCGTTGTCGCCGCATAAGTACGGAAAGAAAAACATTCCCTTTTGTTGTTTAGCAAAACGCTTCGTATAAAAAGATTCCTTTTGAATAAACGTAAAAGTCAAAGGGGTTTATACACCGAATAAAAGAAAATTGTGTATAAAACCAAATATGCCTCAATGAAAGGAGATTGAGACGAAGTCCTTAAGAAGATCATTTTTAAAATAAGATAGATCTGTTATGTGTATTCACTATAGGTACACATAAGGAACGTAAAAATACAAAACAGGACATAATAATATCATGACATAATTTGAAAGTAGGAGATTAACCCAAAGAATGGAAGTTGGGTTAAGAAATTCCCTTACCTTGTGTCCGACTTGACTCAACCGTTCTTTAACCTCCTGAATAATAAACTAGAGTTAATATCTACCTTATTAAGAACCATTTTCAATTTCATTATCCTTTTTATATCACTTATTACAATGTTATGAACATTATGTAATTATTTAAGTTAATAACGGTCGTTTTGTCGATCTTTGGTACTTGAGTCAAAAATAAACTTCTTATAATTACAAGTTGTTCATGTGGTGAAATATCCATTATATCCGGAATTATATTCATGATGTAGATATCATATATATCATATATACAGTATATACATTCATTCATAATGTCACGTAACATTTAGAGGTAAGAAATGAAATGCACCGTTCATGGAGACGGTAAGCCGTACGTACGCATGAACGCTACTTTCATTTCAATTTCATATTTAATGGAACTAAATCATAATGATATAAATGTATAATATAATTCCAGTATAATATAGTGTATAATACCATTTACTCCATCCTTTATACATCCCACATATGGCATTAACGATTCAAATCACTTTGAGGGGGCGGTAGTCCACACTTCCTAAAATGAAATTATCGCGTTTTACCCATAATGGAAATCATAAAGTATGCCATAAATGAGAAATACAGAAGCATAAGTAAAACATAAACATATTATATATCATATATAAAAATAGTGACAACTTAATGGCCACCTTTGAAGGTGTTATATGAGTGTTGAACAATCATCGTTTCGTGAGGCAGAAATTCGCCATCCACAGAAACCGTATGTTCTTTAACCATTAGATGTAGGTGTGTGTAAGTGTAGCTCGAATCCTTCTTATAACAACATCCTAGTATATTGAGGATACTGGTGTTGTTACAAAAGAAATGAATAAAAAGAGTTTAGGGGGTTGGAGAAGAAAAATAAAACAAAACAACATTAGACAAGACATTAACTCAAAATCGGGTAACGCTTTTTGATTTGAGCCAAAGGCTTCCTTGGGAAGAGTTCTGCCCAAAGTGAGGCTTCTATGAGTAAGGGAGGAATGTTGGGAGAGTATTGGGCCAGAGGTTGGCCGAGCCAAATGGCTTGAAGGTGTGAATAAGGTGGGAGAGGTGGGGGACTTTTATAAGTGGAGAGGAGGGGCTCTTTTGGAAAGATTGAAATGTTACATTATTTCACAATGCTTTTCGGATTCTAAAGGTCCCACACTTATATAATTCGAGGCTAAGGTGATAAGTGTTCTAAATCTCCTCATACAATTGTCTTTGGACAAGTGTAAGCCTTGGATTTTTCATTATCTTCCAATTTTATTTAAATCGTTAAATAATGAGGTCATCACTGCATCATCATGATGTCATAAATAATTTAATTTATTTAATGTCTAAAAATTATAAAAAAATACTATGATGTAGGAAATCTTTTTAGATTTCTAATTAATATTTATAATCAAAATTTGGACTTGTGTAACCCCACTTAAAAACTGTTTTAGTTAAACAACTCATGTTTGTGTCAATTTAATTTTAACATTAAATAAATATATATTAATGTCATTTTCCAACTAAAGTGGCTCCATGGGGTCTCCAAGTTGACCCATGGGTTGTCTTGGTCGGCCATGACTCATCCAATATGAGTAGGACAAGTTTAAAGATCATATCATATTAATAAAACATTGTTTTTACCTTAAACTACACTAATTACCTCTAATCGCGATTAAGAACTTAAAAGTTACTATTCACCAAAAAATTATTTTGATCTCATTGAACCACATTTTACTTCTTAATGACAACCATTTATGTCGGATTTTTGAAAATCAAATCACAGAAGTGGTAATATTTCATTTAAACGAAAAATCAGTTATTTAACTACCACTTAGTGGTTTCACTATTCATCAAAAATTGAAGTTTTTCAGAATAAGGCCAAAATTTCACCCAAAGCTATAATTGATATTCCGAATTCAAAAATGATGTCTATTTTACAGAATTCCAAACATATTAGTTGCATTAATTAATTTTATAATTAATTCCTGCTGTCACAACAAATAGCGTGTTTTTAAGAAACAATTTATATCAAAAGATTGGCAATTGTTTATGTCCAATTTCAATGTTAAATAAATTCTAATGACCACCATTGGATAAAATGGTAAAAATATATTCTAATTATACTCTAAAACCCCTAAATAGTATAATTTATCACTATGAATTATTTTGATTAAAAAAGTTGTTTTAAGTATTTTTCACTATTCATAAAAATTTTGAAGTTCTCAGAAAATTACAAAAAATTCAACATAGGCTAATTTCAATATTAGGAATACAAAAATGAAGTCCATTTTGAAATATAACATTTATATAATTTTAAAAAGTGGTTATTACTATTCTTAACGGCTACTTTGATTAGTTGCGGTGTGTTAGAATTTGAACTTGCGTACAATGCAAGCTATTGCATTATTGAAAGAGAGGCGTATCGTAGAAGCTCGGGGTGTTACATTCTCCCCTCCTTCAATAAATTGCGTCCTCGCAATTTGAAATTTTTCTTGGAAAATAAAAGGTTGAAAAGAGAAAATACCTTTGAGGAAAACCCACATCGGAAATAAGGTTAATAAATATATAACATTAAAAGAAAGCAGGATAAGTACAAAGGTCACCCGATATAGCCCATTATAGGATTCTATGAAAATATGGATATGGAGGAGAAACAAACCATCAAGATATGATGGAGAGTTATAGAAAACAGGATTAGGAGAAAGTTTAACCACAAGAAAATCACAAACTTGTGATTGGTTAAACGGTCATTGAATCCCTAGTTGGAAAATTTAACCGACAACATTTTTGTTTTAAGTTACCTTTTATAATGTTGAGGATTTTATTTAGGAGATTTACTAAGAACGTAAGGGAATATACATACTTGTTATGTATACTTTCATTTATTAATGAATTTTTACCACAAACCCATCCTTTACTCCAAATGGTAACAGAACTCAAAAATATTCTATTTATCCTAATTGTATAAGGTACCAAAGGTTAACACATATCATTTAGATTAGTAAAATTATTTTGTAATAACCAGGGACTTCCTGTAGGCTAGTGGTAGGAAATAAAGGCCTGTCGCACTTTGATTGTGGGTTCGATTCCTACAGCTTTGTCCGACGCGACGGATTATGCCCCACCCTGCAGGTTGTCCTTTTCCTAAAACTATAGTATTATAATACTCCAAAAATAATCTTCATAAATTTTTTAACCTTAAACCATACTATCCAAAAATCAACTTAATCCACTCCAACCTTTATTGTTATCCAAAATACCTCTGTCCAGACATTCTCTAAAAGGTCTCTTAATTCCAAAATCAATTTATCAGATTCCCCAAACAAAGTAAAGTTTCTTTTATTGTCACATACTAAAAATATAATTACCTTCATCATATTAAAACCTTACTGAAACCAAAAAGTACTGCAGTAAAATCCTTATATAGATCACATTATTCTAATAACCAGAATATAATCCATGAGTCCAAAAGCACCAATACATTAGTTATTCTGCTTCAACTGTAGTAATAGCATAAGATTGTCCTTGATCCCTTGGCCTTTTCTGAGGTAAGTTTCCTTGACGCTTAGGACATTCATTTGCATAATGACCCATTTCTCTACAATTGTAGCATTCAACTTTGACAGCCTCTTTCTTTCCCTTGCAATCACGTGCCTGGTGACCTTTTTCTCCACATTTATAACAGACTCCCATTCCTTTTAGGCAAGTACCAGGGTGATTCTTCCCACAATTATCACATAATGGAAAATCCTTCTTTCCCTTTTTCCCTTTATCTGTCTCTTGTTCCACCGTTCTCTTCTTCTCTTGCTTTACTTTGTTGTCATAAGACTTAGAGAATTCCTTTTCTGTCTTGATAGCACATGAGACTATATCTTCGTATGTTGAGAAAGATTGTGACACTAGAGCTCGACGGAGAAATGGTTTTAACCCATCAAAGAAACGATCAATCTTACTTCTTGGGTTACGTATATAATCTGCAGCATGCCTCGCTAACCTTGTAAAGTTAGCCTCATACTTTGCGACATTCTCATCCTCCTTTTGTCTCAGACTCAAAAATTGCCTTTCCATATCCGCTCGATGGTCTCGAGGAAAGTATTTTTCTAAGAACAGCTCTTTGAACTCCTGCCATTCCATGTTTGTTAATTCATCATCTTCCTTTGTGTTTTGAATTAGTGACCACCATTGATCGGCATCTCCAGTGAGGCGGTAAACTTCCATGACAACCTTCTCCCTTTCACTACTCCCCAAGGCATGGAATATTTTCTCTAAGGAATTTATCCATTGCTCAGCTACTATAGGATTTGTACTCCCATTGAAGGTTGGTGGTTGTTGCCTCATGAAGCGGTCTAACATTGATCCTCCACGTTGCGGATCAGGGTGCTCCATACGAGTAAGGTTATTATTCATAACCTGAGTGAGTTGTCCCAGTATGGTATTAAGTTGATCAGCACCAGTTGTATCTCTAGATCCACAATAATTATCTTGATCAGGAGGGAAATCCCTACACGGAGTTCGTGCATTGATACGGTTTCCATTCCTTCCACTAGGCGCCATTTCTAAACAATGGCATAAACTATATTAGATTATGAATCAAAATACATAATTCCATACTTGTAAAACACTTTACATAAATTGAACTATTTATGGATATAATCCATAATCATAAAAAGAAATGTTTTCTTTGAGGAAGTATATACTCATAACCCTTCATAGTGGTTTGTAAATAAAATGAGAATTATCCTAAGCATATCCCCCGGGAGTGTCGTAACCAAGAGTGCAGCAAGGCCCGTTGTCGTGCACCAGTTCCCGTTCGAGTCTAGCTCAAAGCGGTGTTTTCGGGTTTTACCCCTAGGTACATCTGTGCCAGAGCCGCCTCTACCTGCTCGTATCCAGACAGGGATGTATTGCTCGGAAAAGTCATAACATCTCTATAATACCAAAATTCTAGGAAGTTCTTCTATACTAATCCTCAAAGTCTATCTTTGGGCTATGTGCTCTAATCAGAGTTTATCTAAATATAGATTCCAAGGTTAGTACTAAACTGCCTCTGATACCAACTGTAACGCCCCGACCCCAGCTACCCAGAGTCGGTGCATTACTTCGTAACATTGGCATGATCACAAAAGATCAAGTCTCGAAAGACCGATTAGTTTAGTAGCCTTGGAAACACTAGATACATTTGTAAATGTTACATTACCTCATAAAGTAAACCAAAACAACAACAACATATTGTCTTCATATCCCCTCACACTATCCCTGCAGGTCATTCATAATATACTTCTTCAAATCCTGGAAAACATTAAAACATTGAAAGGGGTGAGCTCAGATGCTCAGTAAGGATAACAATATTGCGGAAGCTTTCATAAATAAACATTAACATTTAAGGCAATGTATAACTAAAACAAAAGCCTTTTAAACTTGAACTTCCACATAATATGGCAAATGTAAAATGAGATAATGCCATTCACTTCTTCACATGGATATTCTACTGGCCGAATAATCACATGCAATATCAATAACCACTTTCATAATGAGGGAATGTATAATGCCGGACATTCTGAAACATTTTGTCAAGGCCTCGGCCAAGACGTCTAAAATGATTAAGGCCTCGGCCAAAACCATAAATCAAATTGGGAAAGGGCCTCGGCCAATTCCACGTCTAGTTGTCTCATGAGACCTACTGATGCATCGTGGAGCTATAGCGGGCTCCACCCGTCACTTATTAAGTCCAATACATTCCTCATATGAATAGGTTTAAACATATCATAAACCATAACATAATCGTATAATATAAAACATGCATAAAGGAAACATAACATTTCCACATTTCAATCACAAGATATCAATACAACACATTGATATAATAAAAACGCTTTCAAAACCATTTTCAATACCAAAATAAAATAAAGTTAAAACTTTGTATTTATTTTTCATTAAAAAAATGATGGCTTGTAGAGGAAGCCGAAACTCAAATAATGGTCACGGCGGTGGAGAAGTCGTTGTCACCGCATAAGTACGGAAAGAAAAACATTCCCTTTTGTTGTTTAGCAAAACGCTTCGTATAAAAAGATTCCTTTTGAATAAACGTAAAAGTCAAAGGGGTTTATACACCGAATAAAAGAAAATTGTGTATAAAACCAAATATGCCTCAATGAAAGGAGATTGAGACGAAGTCCTTAAGAAGATCATTTTTAAAATAAGATAGATCTGTTATGTGTATTCACTATAGGTACACATAAGGAACGTAAAAATACAAAACAGGACATAATAATATCATGACATAATTTGAAAGTAGGAGATTAACCCAAAGAATGGAAGTTGGGTTAAGAAATTCCCTTACCTTGTGTCCGACTTGACTCAACCGTTCTTTAACCTCCTGAATAATAAACTAGAGTTAATATCTACCTTATTAAGAACCATTTTCAATTTCATTATCCTTTTTATATCACTTATTACAATGTTATGAACATTATGTAATTATTTAAGTTAATAACGGTCGTTTTGTCGATCTTTGGTACTTGAGTCAAAAATAAACTTCTTATAATTACAAGTTGTTCATGTGGTGAAATATCCATTATATCCGGAATTATATTCATGATGTAGATATCATATATATCATATATACAGTATATACATTCATTCATAATGTCACGTAACATTTAGAGGTAAGAAATGAAATGCACCGTTCATGGAGACGGTAAGCCGTACGTACGCATGAACGCTACTTTCATTTCAATTTCATATTTAATGGAACTAAATCATAATGATATAAATGTATAATATAATTCCAGTATAATATAGTGTATAATACCATTTACTCCATCCTTTATACATCCCACATATGGCATTAACGATTCAAATCACTTTGAGGGGGCGGTAGTCCGCACTTCCTAAAATGAAATTATCGCGTTTTACCCATAATGGAAATCATAAAGTATGCCATAAATGAGAAATACAGAAGCATAAGTAAAACATAAACATATTATATATCATATATAAAAATAGTGACATCTTAATGGCCACCTTTGAAGGTGTTATATGAGTGTTGAACAATCATCGTTTCGTGAGGCAGAAATTCGCCATCCACAGAAACCGTATGTTCTTTAACCATTAGATGTAGGTGTGTGTAAGTGTAGCTCGAATCCTTCTTATAACAACATCCTAGTATATTTAGGATACTTGTGTTGTTACAAAAGAAATGAATAAAAAGAGTTTAGGGGGTTGGAGAAGAAAAATAAAACAAAACAACATTAGACAAGACATTACCTCAAAATCGGGTAACGCTTTTTGATTTGAGCCAAAGGCTTCCTTGGGAAGCGTTCTGCCCAAAGTGAGGATTCTATGAGTAAGGGAGGAATGTTGGGAGAGTATTTGGGCAGAGGTCGGCCGAGCCAAATGGCTTGAAGGTGTCAATAAGGTGGGAGAGGTGGGAGACTTTTATAAGTGGAGAGGAGGGGCTCTTTTGGAAAGATTGAAATGTTACATTATTTCACAATGCTTTTCGGATTCTAAAGGTACCACACTTATATAATTCTAGGCTAAGGTGATAAGGGTTCGAAATCTCCTCATCCAATTGGCTTTGGACAAGTGTAAGCCTTGGATTTTTCATTATCTTCCCATTTTATTTAAATCGTTAAATAATGAGGTCATCACTGCATCATCATGATGTCATAAATAATTTAATTTATTTAATGTCTAAAAATTATAAAAAAAATACTATGATGTAGGAAATCTTTTTAGCTTTCTAATGAATATTTATAATCAAAATTTGGACTTGTGTAACCCCACTTAAAAACTGTTTTAGTAAAACAACTCATGTTTGTGTCAATTTAATTTTAACATTAAATAAATATATATTAAAGTCATTTTCCAACTAAAGTGGCTCCATGGGGTCCCCAAGTTGACCCATGGGTTGTCTTGGTCGGACATGACTAATCCAATAGGTGTAGGACAAGTGTCAAGCTCATATCATATTAATAAAACATTGTTTTTACCTTAAACTACACTAATTACCTCTAATCGCGATTAAGAACTTAAAAGTTACTATTCACCAAAAAATTATTTTGATCTCATTGAACCACATTTTACTTCTTAATGACAACCATGTATGTCGGATTTTTGAAAATCAAATCACAGAAGTGGTAATATTTCCTTTAAACGAAAAATCAGTTATTTAACTACCACTTAGTGGTTTCACTATTCATCAAAAATTGAAGTTTTTCAGAATAAGGCCAAAATTTCACCCTAAGCTATAATTGATATTCCGAATTCAAAAATGATGTCTATTTTACAAAATTCCAAAAATATTAGTTGCATTAATTAATGTTATAATTAATTCCCGCTGTCACAACAAATAGCGTGTTTTTAAGAAACAATTTATATCAAAAGATTGGCAATTGTTTATGTCCAATTTCAATGTTAAATTAATTCTAATGACCACCATTGGATAAAATGGTAAAAATATATTCTAATTATACTCTAAAACCCCTCAATAGTATAATTTATCACTATGAATTATTTTGATTAAAAAAGTTGTTTGAAGTATTTTTCACTATTCATAAAAATTTTGAAATTCTCAGAAAATTACAAAAAATTCAACATAGGCTAATTTCAATATTAGGAATACAAAAATGAAGTCCATTTTGAAATATAACATTTATATAATTTTAAAAAGTGGTTATTACTATTCATAACGGCTACTTTGATTAGTTGCGGTGTGTTAGAATTTGAACTTGCGTACAATGCAAGCTATTGCATTATTGAAAGAGAGGCGTATCGTAGAAGCTCGGGGTGTTACACCAACCAAGGAAAAGTACAAGGTAAGGGTTTACTTTACAACCTCTTCATTATCCAAGGTTGTTTATACGTAATAATCTACTGGGATCTCTTTATCATCCACATCCATGTTTCATAAAAATGCATTTCAAAACATTTTTACTATTTACTAGAATATGAGTTAAAGTCATTTATACCCTTTTTGACTTTTATAAGTGGTTTATAAAGGAATCTTTCGGTCGTTTTTAAAACAAGGTCCTTTTTAACCTTTTCGACAGAATTAAGGTAAGAATGTTTTTTTTAACTTATGCGGCGGGTGCGGCTATTTTCCGCCGTTATAAAATCTTCAAAGCTTCCCTTACAAGATTATAAGAATATTTTCAAAGAAAATGTTTTATTTTATATGGATCTTAAATTATTTTAAAATAAAAGGAGATATTTCTTTAAAAAGAATTTTGATTTCATCTATGTCAACATCCTTTGATGGATTTTAAGATTATTTGAAGTTGATTTATTATGATACAAAACTTCTATATTGTATTGAAGGTTTTGTGATATGTTTGACTGTGGATGTGCTATTTTTATACCATTCATAGTTTATGGTGAAAGTATTGACATTTCATATGCTAGTTTTAATATGAATGTTTATGTTATGTTTAAACCTTTTCATATGGGAATGTATTGGACTTAATATGTGACGGGTGGAGCCCGCTATAGCTCCTCGATGCATCGGTAGGTCCCATGAGACAAACTAGTGTCTTGGCACAAGGCCTTGACAAAATCGTATTTGTAGTCTTGGCACGAGGCCTTGGCTATGTGGTTATGATAGTCTGGCATTATGCATTCCAACATTATGAAAGTGGTTATTTATTTCTGCATGTGATTATTCGATTAGTAGAATATCCATGTGAATAAGTAAATGGCATTATTTCATTTTATTTATGCCATACCATGTTGAAAGTTCATATTTAAAAGGCTTTTGTTTTAGTTATACATTGCCTTAAATGTTTATTCTTATTTATGAAAGTTTCCGCTATAATGTTATCCTTACTGGGCATTTGAGCTCACCCCTTTTCTATGTTTTATTTTTCCCAGGATGTGAAGAAGTAAGTTATGAATGACCTACAGGGATTTTATGAGGGGTTAATAGTGTGGATTGTAGAAACATTATGTTGTTGTAGTAGTTTTTCATTTTATGATGTAATGTAAAACTTATAAATATATCTAGTGTTTCCAAGGCTACTAAACCAATCGGTCTTTCGAGTTTTGATCTTTCTTGTGATCATGCCAATGTTATGTAATAATGCACCGACTCTGGGTAACTGGGGTCGGGGCGTTACACATGCACACAGTTATTGTGGATGAAGCATCAACATGGTGATATGGGCATTGATGTGAAGTCTCCGATCAGAATCCAGTGTGATAATTCAAGTGCTATAAATATCAGCAAAAATCTGGTCCATCACTCATGGAAAAAGCACATTGATATAAAGTCTCACTTTATCAAGGAGAAGCTGGGGAAAGGACTTGTGAAGTTGGATTATATACCCATGGAGCTACAAGTTGCTAATATCTTAACAAAGGCCTTACCCAAGGAAGTGTTCGAGAGGCATCGACTGGATTTGGGAGTCTAGTCGACTCTTCACACTTGAAAAAGTTTGGATGTGCCCCCCCTTTCCCTATGACATGTTTTTCCCCAAATGTACACATATGTGTTTTTACCTTCTTACAGGCCACAAAGGAGTGACCATTGGGTTCATTGACAAAGGAGGAGAAATAGTGATTGTTCAAGGGGGAGACAATATTGTTGTTTGAGAAATCATGAACGATACGGGGAGAAGCTGGAAGGGGGACCAACGAGATTGGGGCAGTTGAAATCTGAATAGGAGTTGAAGCTATAATCGGATAGGGGAAGTTTTCGAATTTGACAATGGTAGAGGTGATTGATGAAAAAATAGATATCATGAGAGATAAGGATTGTGATAAAATCAGAACATTGATGTTGGAATGGTGCCATAAGGTTTCAAGTAATCAAAAATTGGTATCAATTTGGTATCAATGATTGGTGTCAGAAATGAAGTGATTAAATGATAAACTATTCATTTACTCTTATTTCTCATGTCGAGCATTGCTCATGTGGGCTTAGAGTATCTGTTGAGAGAATCCTTGATCGCTCTCAGAATCGCAAGTGGCAAATGGTGGATGAATCCTTAAGGTGGTATCATTTTATGGAAGAGTTTTCAACAAACCCAAAGGGAGATATTGTTGTGAACAAATCCACCAAGGCAGCATGGAAGTATTTTTTAGGAGATACTATGCCCAAATTTGTATTTCAATGTGGTTTTTTTCGTTTAGCGGCGGTTTAAACTGCCGTTAACTCGTGTGTCAGGAAATAATTAGCAGTGGTTTTTAAAACCGTCGTAGAATGATTTAGTAGTGGTTGAAACTGTCGCTATATCATTTTTCAATTTTTTAAATTTTTTTATATTTTCGTTTTTATTTATTTATTATTATTTAATTATTTGTTTATTTATTTATTTGTTTATTTATTTATTTATTATTTATTGTTTTTATATATTTTTTTTGTAATTTATTTATGAATTTATGTATGTATGTATTTATTTATTATTTTTTTATATTTTCATAATTTATTTATGTATGTGTTTATTTTGTATGCATTTATTTATTTATTTATTTATTATTTTATTTATTTATTTATTTATTATTTTATTTATTATTTTATTTATTACCTCGCTTATGCCCAAGTTCATGCATAGGTCCACGTCCATGCACATACTCATGCAAAATATAGAAATTCTCTGTTGGGTGAGATTTGAACCCCTTACCTCATGTTAATTCTCAAAAGACTTTACCACTCCAGCAGGTTGTTCATGTGGTCAATAAATTGAATTTAATATACTTATACACATATATATTAATTGGAAAAATAAGTAAAACATAATAAACAGATACACACTAAATAATTATTAATCAATAATTATTAATTAATAATAATTAATCAATAATCAATAATTAATAATTAACAATTCATAATATATAATATATAATATATAATATATAACATATAACATATAATATATAGGACATAATATATAGTATTTAGTACATAATATATAATATATAATATATAATATATAATATATAATATATAATCGATAATATATAAAATATAAAATATTATATATTATATATAATATAAAATATATAATATATAATATATAATATATAATATATAATATATAATATATAATATAAAAGATATAACATATAACATATAACATATAATATATAATATATAATATATAACATATAATATATAAGAAATGTATAAATAATAAATTAATAATAAATTAATAAATTATAGATAAATAAAGAAATAATAAAGAAATGATAATTAATTGATAATTAATAATTAATAATAAATCATAAATCATAAATTATAAATAATAAGTAGTAAATAATAAATTATAAATTATAAATTATAAATTATAAATAATTAATATAAAATAATAAATAATTAATATAAAATATAAAATAATTAATAATTAATAATAATTAATAACTAATAATTAAAAATTAATCATTAAGAATTAATATTTAATATTTAATATTTAATATTTCATATTTCATATTTCATATTTCATATTTAATATTTCATATTTAATATTTAATATTTAATATTTAATATTTAATATTTAATATTTAATATTTAATATTTAATATTTAATATTTAATATTTAATATTTAATATTTAATATTTAATATTTATAAATTTATAAATAATTAATCAATTATTAATAAATAATGAATAAATTATTAAATAATTAGTAATAAATATTGAATAAATTATTAATAAATATTGAATATTGAATAAATAAATAATAAATAAATTAAAAATAAATTAATAATAAAAAATAATAAATTAATATTTACTAAGTTAAAAATAAATTAATAAATAATAAATAATAAATAATAAAACTGAATAATAAATAAATAGATAGATAGATAAATAAATAAATAAATTAATAATTAATAACAACAAATTATTAATATTCAATAGTCAATAATTAATATTTAATAAATAAATAATATTTAATAAATAAATAATATTTAATTAATAAATAATATTTAATTAATAAATAATCAATAAATAATAAATGAATAATAAACTACTAATAAATTATTATTTAGTAAATTAAAAGTAAATTATTAAAGAATAAATAATAAATAACAAATAATAAATAATGAATGATGAATAATGAATAATGAATAATGAATCATAAATAAATAAATAAATAAATAGATAAATAAATAGATAAATAATTAATTAATTATTAATTAATAAAATCTAATAACAAATGATTAATAATTAATAATTAATAATTAATAATTATTAAATAATATCTATTTTTTTAAAATTCAATATTTGATATTTAATAAATAATTAATAAATAAATAAATAATTAATTAATTAATTAATTAATATTTTAATAAATAAATATTAATTAATTAATTAATTAATCATGAACTAATAATTAATAATTAATAAATTAAACATAAATTAATTATTAATGTGAACATAATAACTAAATAATAAATAATTAAATATTCAATATTAAATAATTAATAATTAATAATTAATAGATAAAAAATAATAATTTATTAATAATTAATTAATAAATAACTAATAAATAAATAAATATTAAATAAGTAAATAAATAAATCATAAAATGATAAGAACATGTAAAAACTCTAAAAACACTAAAATGACCATAAAATATGATCTAAGACTCCCTTTTTAGTGCCACATCCAGACAAATTTAAGATCATGAAATGAGCTTCGATATGATATGTGGTACTGGCCGAACGGACACTTGTATCGAAAGTTACAACTACTTGAATTTTAAGAAATCGGTGTTTGCAACTAAAACCTTCATTTCGGAGGCCTTCTAGGACTATCTGCTAGAATAAAAAGGGGTACAATACTCGAATAGTTAGTACCAGAGCTAATTGGTGTAGAGATCCTCGTTGGTTTGATTTGATTTATGGTAGAGCCCAAACGGACACCCGGATTAAAAGTTATGGTCGTTTGAAGTTCGAGTTCGATTTTCGGCTTTTGAATTTTGAATATATTTTTTTCCTTTGATTATCAAATGATTTAAATCTCACTTGATTTTTTTCATTTGATAAACTTTGATTTGACTGGTTGTGAAGCTGAAATGGACTCTCGGATCAGAAGTTATGATCATTTGATGCTGAAGTCTGTTCTTATACTTATTGAAGATTTGTTTTCTGTTTTTGAAAATATTATTAACTAATATTTATAAATATTAATTAATTGAGATATTAAAAAAAATTAAATTGTAAATAATAAACAATATTTTATTTTAAATAATAAATAATAAATGATAGATGATAAATAAATTATTTTTTTCAAATTTTATAAATTATTACTGCATTTTTAAAAAACCCACCGCTCTTTCGTGGCAGTTTTTTCAAAAACCCACCACTACAAAATTGAATTATTTTTATTTACAAGAATTTTTAAAAAAATTTAAAAATAAATTCTGGTGGTTTTTTCACAGTGGTTTTAAAAAACTCCGCTAAAAAACTGTTTTCTTGTACTGAGATTCTGTTTATTGACAAAGTGGGCCTCGATGTTCTGTTTGCTGACAAGGTGGGTTTATAAGTTCAATTTGTTGACAAAGGCGGCATCAATGGTGATTTTTTGGGTTCATGAGATGTTGTTGACAATCCATGATTGACGAAAGAACCTCGACAAAGGAATGAATGATCTGGAGGCTGAACAAAAATAGCAGAAACAAGGTGGCACTATTTTCTAGTGTTTTCCAAATTTCTGGGCCTAAAAATTGGACGATGTAGAGATGTGTTTTTAGAAAAGGTGTGCGAAATAGAGGAATAGTGTTTTTCCCAAGATGTGTTTCGAGATCTGAATCTTGAAAATTGGCAAAGGTGTGAGGTGCGCGAAATTTTGGAGCAGTACGTGAAATGTGATGTTGTGCAGAAGATTTGTTTTTCGCGCTCGAGGAGGATTACGTGCTCAATGATAGTTTTTCACACAGGGTTCAAGTTTTCCTATAAATATGTAGTGACCTCATCATTTAACATAGCTCAATACTTAGAGAATATCTGAGCGTTGATGCGCATATAAAATACCCAAAGGGGATTGCACGGAAAAATTTGGCATTTCGTGGAAAATTGAAAGTTACGCGTAAAATTTAAGGTTGCATATAAAAATTGATGTTGCATAGAAAAGTTTACATTGCACGAAAAATAATTATTGCATAGAACTTTTGAGGTTGCGTGAAAAGTGGAGTTGGGATTGCGCACAAAAATAAAATATTTTGCACGCAAGGAAAGGGAATTACGCCCAAGACGCAATAAGGGTTGTGTGTATAATTTGAGATTTCCTAGTTCAATTCTATAGTAAAGCGGTATTCATCTATGGATGAAACTATAAATACAATAAAGCATCTACATATAATTGAAGATGTGGGTATTGATTCAATTGAAAAGACCTACAGGTCTATAAAATGTGAGTGGATCTTCTGAATAAGTAATGAGCACACTTTAGTTGAAAGAGAAGTGATCTTTCATATTGTGGTTGGATGTAAACTAAAAGGGCTAGTGAGTCCAATTTGAATATTGTAAATAGCAGTGCTCTTATAGTGGATTTGGTACATCGGCACATTGTCAGTGTATGCTCCTTAGACGTATCCCGGTGAGGGTGAACCAAGTGAAAAATTGTTTTGTCTTGTTCATTATTTAATTTCTATTTAAACATTGCTACAATAAAGAGAGAGAAGAGAGTTTTTCTTAATAGAGAAACAAGATCCAAAGGGGTTGAGGTTTAAATCTGTCAAACCCCGTGTGGGAATAACATTACACTTATTAATGTTGATTATAATTTATCCATGGTACTTATTTTATTATTATAAATATAAGATAGAAATTATCACCAAAATTTGACCTTATGAATCAAAATTTAGAATCCAATTAATCGAATTCAATTTCTATATATGATAAAATTATCTTTTAAAACATATAAAGCATAGGGAAACAATGTGTAGTAAAATTCTATTTTAATCATTAAGTGTGATTAATTTTTTTAATAATAAATTTCTAGGTAAATGAGTTTTAATTTATTTTTTATATTTGCATAAACATTATATTAGAGTACTAATTTAAAATATATCAATTTAATTTACTTATATAAAAAAATTATAGAACACTTTTGAAATTACTTCATTAAAAAATAACATTTTCATTTTACCATGGAAATTAATCTTTAGACTTGGTAACATATATGTTTACCTAAAAAATAACATTTCCCTTATGAAATAATATTAATATGATGATCCAAAATATTAAATCCAGTTCAACATATTCAATTTATAGTGGTAAAAAAATAATTTTAATATATGTCCTCATCATTCCTAAATTTTGTTTTTTAAAATATATTTATTTTAAAAATATGATTTTATTAGTTATTAATATTTTATAATTTAATTTCATTAATTAATTACCATTATTTTTATTTATATATATATATATATTATAGTGCGGTTATACCTATTTCTACTACACAATTCTATGGAAATTTACAATAGTTATTTTAATATTTATAAAAGGGGTCGTGGTTCCCTTTTATTTGGTAGTACATGTAGAGAAATCTATATAACAAATTAATTTTTTGTAAAGAAATTATATAATGTAAACCTTTTAGGATTTATATTATAAAATTTAAATAAATTTTATCATCACAATTTTAATTATCACTTACTAATAAAATTAGTTAAGGGTATACAAAATATATGCATAGTTGATGATATAATTTCAAATGAGGTGACTATCTAAATATCTTGGTTATGACTAGGAAACACATATTTTAACTCTTAATAAACATAATTATTGCTATTCATTTTTCATAACCATTTATGGATCATATTCTTCATTAATTTTCTTATATTACATAGGATTTTATAGAGACATACCATCGATAGCTTAATTTTCATAGTCATCTTTCCAACCATATATTAAAACTCAAATAGGCATTATAATATAAAATCATAATAAAATATCATATGAATGTAAACTAAATTTTAATATCGATTACATTAAGAAACCATTATTTCAACCTGTAAAACTTTCAATTTAATCTATTTATCTTTAGTAAATATTATATTTTACTTCTTAACCTAATAAAAAATATAAATATCCCACAAATATTAGAAAATGTATTATAATATTATAAACCAAAAAATAAATAAACTTTGTCAATCCAAATTCAACATAATTTTTGTATATAAAGTCGCATATTAGTTTATATATACACAAACCTATGAATCTATAAATTTTAATCTAACTTATCCAGGTTCATTTCCTTTTAGATTCTCTAATCTATGTATTTATATATTAAAATCCTTTGTAGTGGTTCATAAAGAGCATATTTACTATCCAAATCATCTACCCATAGAGTGTTATAAAAGTGTTCATTATTAATCCCACTCATTATCCATCGAGTGACAATCGAGTTGAAACTCTACCAGCCTTTTCTAGGGTGATTAAACTTAGGTGAATTTATGCCATAACCACATCTACTTTCTATTTTTCATACATGGATGTAATTTCAAAGAGAAACAAATATCCATAATTGTAAAAAAATTATGATGTTTTCCTATAATTAGAGTCACCCCTTGGATTTTCTCTAAGCTTTCCTCATACAAACATCTAAAAACATAAAATATTCAATATCACCTAATCTAACCTAAGGGGTTGTCTATACCATTGAAATTATGATCAATCTTAACTTAAAAATATTAATTAAATTTATAACTCTTATATTATCCTCAACTAATGATATAAGAATCTCCAATTTTATATAAACCATGCTCTAATACAAACTAAAAAACCATAGACATAACCCTAAAATACATACATAATCTATAATAAATATTAAATTACATAAAATCCAAAGACTTTTAGGTTTAAATCTTTAGATAATTACGAAAAATCATTAACTAATGAAGCCCATGTATTTATAAACTAATTGATATATTTCCCCACAAAATAAGATGATATATAATCAATAATATGTTTTCATCATCTCCTATAAATTATCAACACATTCAATTATTTTAGAATTATCATCTGTAATAATTCTCTTCATGACCTAGGTAAATTAAAACATAATAAGGGGACGATAAAACAAACTATAAAGGAAATCATATATTAGAAATTGCCATCGAATAAATAAGTCATAAATAATATTTTTGAAAAAATGGTACTTCAATGATTCCATATAACTTACCACATGATCGTGGAAAAATACATTGTTAATAATACATATAAACACATGGACAATAATAACTAATTTCATGGTGATGGAATACATAAATTCAGACTTTCAAATGACAAGTTATAAGAAATTACAAACTATTAAGGAATTATACCAAGATATCTACTTATTATAAAGTCCACATCCAAGATATATAAATAAATGGACAGGCATACACTAAATACCCATGGTAATTCAACTCAAGGGACCTATTGATAAATCAGGGTTCTATTTGGTGCCCCACCCATCCCAAATTAATTATAATGAATTAATTATTTAAATTAAATTAGTAATACTAAAATCCATAATTAAATTTCTTTATTAATCAATAAATATCCATATTGAAATAATGAGTATATTGATTTTCAATATTTTCCAAATCAATATATTTAATGGGTTTTTATGTAATTATCCCTCAAAATAACACTGTATAGAGAAATAGAACATGGTTAAGCTAATAATTTTCATAAATATATCACTATATTGTTATCTAGTTGAACTCTACATTAACATTGAAATTAAAGATAATGTGTATATATATAGTAAATACATTAGAAACAAATTCATGCCCATACACAATAGATGATTAGGTAAGACAAGAGTAGTAATTGAATATAAACGAGATTAATACCCTAAGATAAAATAGTATGAGAGGGTTTAAATGGTAATACATGAAAAAAATTCCCATATTAGTTAAAACATTCAAAATAAATAGGAAAATGTATTTTATATGATAAAATAATTTTTTATATCATTTTTAACAATACTATAAAAACAGTATCTTACAAGTCCCTTATAAAATCCATATTCAAAAAGGTAAAGAAAAAAATAGAGAATTATTATTTTTTAAATTCATTATTTAATAATGAAACCTTGAAAAATAAATAAAGGCTATCTCAAGGAAATATTCATTTTAATATTAAAAATTATTCTCATTGAAGGAAAACCATTTTAATATTTTAAAATACATTTTTTGAAATCATATACTGTGAAAATGGATAAAAAAAATTCATTTAGAAAAGAGGATAAGTGAAATACAATGGTCACATGAGATAATGTAAAATTATATTTTCAAATATAAAGGATAAAATTATCAAGATTTAAAAATATAGACTGGGATAGGAAACCATTTTAAAGAGGGTGATAATTATTCGTAACAATGTCCAACTTTTATGGGGATAGAATTCATCAAGGAAGAAAAATTGAATAAAAAATCATTTTTCAAAGACAGAAATATGAATTTAAATATCAAATATTATAATGGATAATATCAATAATATAATTTTGAATTTCAAGATGAATCATTATAACTCAATGAATCGGGGTTTGAGTTACTGAAAAACCCTTATGGTTTGGGTTGTACTTGAATGAAAAGATGAATGAATAAAGGAACATGATTATGATTATTATAACCAATTAATTACATCAAAAATATTGTAAAATAATTTTGTTATAATTAACATAAAAAACAACACTATATAAAATGAGACACGGTAAACAATATATAACATGCCTCAAAGATTTGTAATTGAGACCAAGACACCCTTACCTATATATTTCCTAATTTCTTGAATGCACCCCACCCTCATATATAGAAATAAATTCTATATTATTCACTTTTTTTAACCCATTATTCATGCCTATTGTCTTTTATACTATTACTTTATCATAATACTGTATATGTATATTAGTTAATTGTTATCTATTTTCACATAAAGTGTTTGTAATTTCAATTGTTTTATGGTTGTTTCATGGTAACCAAGTTGGACATCATTGTTATTGAAAATTTTATCATTACCATGTCATTCATCATACTATAATGAATGTTCCATGATAGATTATAAATATCAAATTTCATTTCATAGTAATTTTAATTATGGTTTTTGAAGAAGGAATGGTAGATGAGAATGTCTGAGTGATTTTAAACAAGCGGTGGTATCTTAATTAATAACCTAAATATTTATGTTAAAATTAAAAAAAGTCTTTATTTACTTATTTATACCGAATATTAAGTACCCATAGTTCACCTTGATATAAATTTATAGCATTATTTGTGTAATAGTTTAAACTGGACTAAATAAGAATAAGTTACAATCTATGTGTGAGTAGAACTGTTGAAATGATTGTTTTTTTATAATATCATTATGAAAAAAATTTAATGAAATTATTTTAATTTTATTAAGAATATTAATGTGAATTTTTAAGTGTTAAAAGAAAAATGTAAATGAAAATTAATTTTCTACTAATAAATGACATTTCATTTTAGAATGTTTTTTTGGGGGGTTAGTTTTAGAATTAATGATTATTGTTAATATTGTTTATAAAATAAATATTTTATATAACTTGAATAAAAAAATGAAATAAATAACATATATTCACTAATAAATTTTACATAATCATCCTTGGAAAGTGATAATTAAAAAAACATTTTGTTTATAGAGGCTGTAATTCAAACAGATGCGTATGCAATGTTTTCATTATTTTTGATTGAATAGGAGGGAAATAGATAATGGTAATACCATAAATAAATTAAAATTATATTATATTATTTAAGCTGGTATCGTTATATATATATGGTTATAATATGTTTGGTAGAGGGTGGATGATAAGGAAAAAAAAGTAATTTAATGGGTAAGTAATACTCACATTATGGGTTTGGATCTTCTCTTGTAGTATCCATTAGAAATGGACGACCTAAGGCACTTTTCTGACAGTAGAGGCTAAAAAATGATTTAATTGGATATAGTGGAAGAAAACGGGTAGAGTATAATGGGAATTTAGAACTATAGGTGTTTCTTGGTGTGGGTATAAGTGAGGTCCTTTTATAGTGTCATGACTAGTCCTCAGGGGCCCACGCTGTGGTTAACCCAAACCCACCATCCATATGCTAGGGTTTGGAGACTAGCACCAGAAAGGTGTATACATAAAACGGGAAGGCATTACCTTTAAACCTATACAAACACATATCCCAAGAACATAACAACATGAAACCATGAAGTAAAACTGCAGTAGTAAAAGTGTGTACTGAAAGTAAAGGGGCCGGAATACAAGCCCAACTGAAAAGATACGACTACAATAGAAAACAAATAATAGATAACTACTCCTGAGATTGTCCACCATGTACCCTACCTGAAGGGTAGGTACCGCTCATCTTTGTAGCTATCCACGTCAACCGTCACTGCCATCCATTGCCAGGTCCTAGCCTCCCGAGTCTCAGTCAAGGCTGCCCATCATCTGAAAAAGACACAAAAAGGTGCGGGCAAAGCCCATGCAGGGGTGAGTGTAACAATACCTAGTAGGGACCCCAATACCCCTAATGGTTTCTCAAAATTCCACAAAGTCAGACCACAAATCATGATCTCAATCACAAAGAAAAAAATTAAATACCCAACTCAAACCACGTATAACTTAAGTACAGAATTATAGATGATTAGTCATAGAGATAAATCATCTTATTATATTAAGAGGAACTGATACTGACCCACACAAGATCGATAGGTACTAACCTCCGCTGACCCATACAGGATCCAACCTACCCAGGATTGATAGGAACTAACCCCCGCTGATCCACACAATATCTGACCCACCCAGGATTGATAGGTACGAACCCCAACCGACCCACACAAGCTCTGACCCACACAGGATCAGTATGCGCTGACCCACATAGGATCACTGAGCGCTGACCCACACAGGATCTGACCCACATAAAATCGATAGGTGATGATCCTCACAGGATCGCTAGGTGCTGATCCACACAGGATCGCTAGGTGTTGATCCAAATAGGATCACTGGGTTATGATCCACACAAGATCGCTAGGTGTGGATCCACACTGCATCTCTCGGTTATTACCCACATAGGATCTATAGGTACTAAACTACACAAGATCTGCCTCCAATCTCCACCTCACAGCCAGCCACTAGATTCCCGCATGAAGAATGGTTGATTCCAGGAGAATCATATCCTCAATCCGTTAGAAGTATTTCAACCAGCATGAATTCCCATATAAAAGTAACTCAATTATCCTTCATTTCATAAGGGTTCCAACACAGCAGACGGCGCGTCAATCAGACGCCCATTTTGTGAGTTATACGCATTTTAGTGTCGAGGGACTAGTTGGATTCGGGTAAAATCAAACCCAAATATAGTCCAAATTTTACCAAAACTCAGGTGGTGTATCTCAAAAGAATCTCATCATCGTAGATAGTTCGTCAAACGGACATCTGATTCGCAAGATATGGCTCTTTAAGCAAAACTGGGCCTGAATGGGTCTGGGTCTAGTCCGACCCAGTCGGACCCACCTGATTCGGGTTTACCTAACCTAGTTCGAGTTCGACCTAGCCTAGCCTAAAATAGCTGGGGCCGACATAGTTTGGCTGGGCTATGGCGGGCTCGGCCAGTTGGGCCGCAGATTGACCCAACCCACCCCGGCTGTGCTGGACCTCATCATTTCAGCCCGCCGACTGGCGTGACCCACATGAGGGTCACACGTTCTGCCTCCCAAATGACTCAAATATTGGTTTAGATCTCTTAATTAGCTGCACCAGGTGGAGCCGTTTGTGTGTCTGCGGGACCCGAAAGGAGAATGTCCCCTCATTTCGTTGCCTCTTCGAAGCTGCGACCTGTATCACCGTGGAGCGCGACGGCGTGTCGTCTCCCATATTTGCGGACAGCTGATATCTAGCCGCCTGTTTGTTCGCCACAGTGCTGAGCGGCACCACCCCTCTTCCATGACAGATGAACACTTACCACCACCTTTGGTTCCAGCACTGATCGCTGGTGTCACACTGGCGAATCTTCCATGGGCCACTGGGTAAGCTCCAGTGGTTTTCTTTCATTCCTTTCATGCCTATACGCCTCTTGGGATGTTTTCATCGATGTGTTCCCCCGGTTTCAAGGTTCCATCAAGTTGGAAAAACCCAAATCTGAAGAACGCAATGGAAAAACAAGTGTCAAGGGTTCGGGACTTGTTCGTTTGGACTGTGCCCTCTACATTAGCATTATAACAAGTGGAGGTAATTTACACATCACATTAAAATAATGATAAACCCTATTCCAAACATAAACCCCTACCTCATGATCTGTTGGGTGATTCTGTGGTTGTGGTGAGAGAAGAGTCCTCTTTGGATGGAGTCGTCTGCGTTCGTCGATCCTAGAACATTGTCACCCAAGCTTCCATCACCCAACCAGGGAATGTTGTCACGGTACTTTACCAGAGGTTCCTTTCTTGATGAATTCATGTCCAAAACTCCAACCCGATCTCCATTTAAATAAAGGGGGGAGGGTGAGTAACGCACCGATGAATTGATGAGGTCCATTAATGAATGAACCTCTTAATTCCCAATGATGTGGTTACAAAACAAGAGAACCAATCCATTAAATGGCTTGAAAACTCCTCAGTCCCACCACCACCGCTCAACAGGTGGTAGGAAAAATAAAAAAACAATTAAGTTATTTTATTATTTCTTTAAAAGTTGAAAAAATAACTTTTTTACCTGACCTACTACGGTTGAAGTTAATTCTCCTTTAAGAGTATCTCAACATTGTGGATTCAATGGTGTCCTCATATTTTTAATTCAAGAACTAGTTAAGAAGATATAAAATTATGCCCATGTGTTTTCTGAACATTCCTTTAAAATGGTTAGAAATTCATTCCGGACACACCGGGCCTCAGAATCAAGCGTCATCAATTTTCACAGACTCGTAATAATCCCAAATAATTTAAAAAAATTATATGGAATTTATAGGAATTTAAATTATCCCCACCATAGGTATTTGTTTCCTTGAATGCTACAACAAAACAAGGGGAACAAATGGGGGTACTGAGCACGTATCTGAGCATCCCGCTTCCATGTGATCTCTTGGAGATTCCCATGCTGCCAACAAACTCTCACCAGAGGAATTGACTTCCCATTAAGGACAATCTCCTTTTGATCCTCTATATCCACCGAAAACTCCGCAAAAAATTGCCCCATATTAGTTGCCCAGTTTTCCCCAGTCGGTAACATGTGATGGATCATGCATGTACCTCCTTAGTTGTGACCCATGGAAAACATTATGAACCCGGTGCATCTGTGGTAGAAGGGATATATGGTACACCACCTCACCTACTCTACTAAGGATCTGGAATGGTCCGATGAACCTCAGTGATAGCTTATCACCCTGTCCAAACCTGTGTAATCCTCATTGGGGTGAGACCCAAATAAAGATATGGTCTCCCTCCTCAAACTCTAAGGGTCTCTGTCTCCTATCGGCATAAGACATCTGCCGGCTCTATGTAGTCATCATCCATTCATGGATGATCTAAACATTCTATTTGATATCCTGTACCAACTCTGGACCCATAAGTGTTGACTCCCCATGGTCTGTCCAGCAAAGAGGTGATATGCAAGATTGTCCATACAGGGCCCCGAATGGAGGCATGCTGATGGTGGAGTGATAACTGTTTTTGTATGCAAAATCCACAAGTGGCAGGTGATACTCCCAACTATGGACAAAATAGAGAATTCAAGCATGAAGCATGTCCTCAAGTGTCTGAATGGTTCGCTCTTTCTGACAATCATTCTGAGGATGAAAGGTATTACTCAAATGTATTTGAGTCCTGAACACCTCCTGCAATCCCTTCCCCAAGAAGGATTTAAAAATTGCGTCGCAATATGAGATGATCATCGATTTCACTCTATGAAGTTTCACAATCTTCTGCACGTAGAGGCATCCCAATCCCTCTACTGATCCCTGCTCTCTGATGGGTAGGAAGTGGGACAACTTGGGGAGTTGGTCAACGATCACCCATATGGAATTCTTCCCCCTAGACGTACGTGGTAGCCCTGTCATGAAGTCCATGGAGATACTATCCCACTTCCACTCGGGTACCTAAGGTGGATGAGATAATCCTGCTGGTACCCGATGCTCATTTTTCACTTTCTGAAAAATAAGGCATTAGGATACAAACTCTATCATTTCTTTCTTCATCCCTGGCCACCAGTACTGATGTCAGAGGTCATGGTACATCTTCCCCACTCCATGATGTACTGCTAAAGGGAATGTATGGAACTCTCCGAACACCTACTCTTATAGCATCGATGGTACCATGGTCTTCCCTCTGAAGATAACAACATACTCCCCACCTTCAAAAAATCCTTTAAGAGCTTTTCCTGAGGATATCTGAGCACATAGGGCTCACAATCCTCATCCCCAAGTTGTGCTTTCTGAACTCGCTGAAGTAGTGGGGGAGTGATAGTCATATAATGGAGGTAAGTTGCTCCATATTTATCCACAAAGGATATCTATAATGCGACTAGCTATTCTGTCTCCTCACTCAGCAACTATAGACCAAACCTATGGATAAGTGTGTCTGCTACTATATTCCCCTTTCTAGGAGAGTATACTATCTCATATTCATAGTCAGGGAATAACTCTAGCCATCGACGTTATCTCAAGTTCAGGTCCTTTTTTGAGAATATATACATGAGACTCTTGTGATTAGAGTAAACATTAAACTATTCACTCACCAAGTAGTGTCGCCACATATTTAGCACAAAGACCATTGTTTCTAACTCTAGGTCATGGGTAGTATAGTTCCACTTGTGTTGTCTCAACTTTCATGAGCTGTAGGCGTTCACTACTTACTCCTGCATCAGGACACAACCTACTCCGGTCCCTGATGCATCACAGTAGAATACATACCCAACGCCCTCTTCTGGTAGCCTCAAGATGGCGGCACTCTTCATCCTTTTCCTCGTCTCCTAAAAACTATGATGGCATCTCTCCATCCACACGAAGGTTTGTCACTTCTTTGTTAAAGCTAAAAAGAGTGTCGCAACTCTGGAAAAGTCTTTTAAAAATATCTGGTGGTACCTATCCAATCTCAGGAAACTCCGTACCTCGATCACACTTTGGGGTGGCTTCCAAGAAAGCATTTCTGTTATCTACATTGGAACCAATTCAACTCAAGCCTCTCAGATAATGTGAAATAGGATGTGGACTTCATGTATCCATAACTGGTACTTCAAGATATTTATATAAATCTGGTACTCTCTAAGAATATCTAGAACTATTTTCAGGTGCGTGGCATGATCCTCTTCCTCCTCCGAGTATATCAAGATGTCATTAATGAAGACCACAACAAAGTGACCAAGGTATGGCTAGAAGACCCTGTTCATGAGACCCATGAACACTGTTGGAGTATTGGTTATGCAAAAATGCATTACCAAGAACTTATAATGTGCTTACCAACATATGAATGATGTCTCCTTTACATCCTCATCTGATACCCTGAGCTGATGAAAGCCTGGTTTGAGGTATAACATTGAAAACCATCGATCTCCCTTTAGATAGTCAAAGAGATCATTGATCCTCATTAGAGGATACTTTTTCTTCATAGTCACCTGGTTATAGAACCAATAGTCCACACAAAGCCTCAATATCCCATCTTCCTTCTTGGTAAAAAAATCGGGGATTCCCATGGAGAAACACTAGGCCTTATGAACCCCTTTCTATGAAAGTCCTCCAACTGTACCCTAAACTCAGGAAGCTCCATGAGATCCATATGATATGATGGTATTGATATTGGTATTGGTATCGTCATAGGGTACAGATTGATGTGAAATTCTACCTCTCTTTGAGGAGGTAGTCCCGGTACATCTTTAAGAATGACATTAGCATACTATTCCACCACTAAAAAATAACTCAGACACCTCATGTCAATTGTTATGAGGGAAAGGCCAGACATATCATGTTTGATCGGCTACACCCTCCTCTGACTAAGTCTATCCCATGCTACAAAGGTTCCCTTCTTGATGGTGCAGGTAAATCTGATCCCATCCTTGCAGACACACATCACATTGTTCCTAAAACAGTCAATCTGATCATGGACTGTGGATACCCATTCCATACCCAAGATGACGTCTTAAGGCCTCGACGCTGCAACTAAGAGATCTTAGTAAAAGCTTTCTACTCTAGTGTAAGATCACACTATTGGATCCAGTGTGTAATCATCAAATCCTCTCTCGTATGAGTCTGTAATCATAAGTAATTATCCAATTGCTCTACTGGAATCTCTGAGCTCCGAATGAGAGTTGTGGAAAGAAAATAGTGGCTAGAACCTGTGTATATTAGAACTGCAGCTAGGGTGGAATAGATACTGATTGTACCTCTAATCATCTCTGGAGCGTCGCGGTCAAAGGAATCTACCGCCTGATGCTAATCTCAACCTTGTCCACCTGCTCCCTGTGGTCGTGGTGGACCACCTAGGGGTGGTGGTGGTATAACCTTAAACCATCGTCCACCTCCTATTGTATAACTAGCTCTTCTGCTATGTCTTCCACCCTATGGACATCCTTACTCAATCCTTAGTCGCTACCTCGGCGGTCCCTCGACCATCTACTGATCATCGGTATGGTGGGTCGAGCAGTCACGATCCATGTGGCCCTGCCCTACGCACGTGAAGCATAGTATGCTCCTCTACTGGCCTGCTCCACCTCATGAGCTTTTCACCTATGACCCAACATCATGGGGTCTTACACTGGAATTTCTGGCCCACATAGACCTCTGGGTCATCTGTCTATTGCCAACAGTAGATGATTTGGCAACCTATCATCTATTGGTTGCTCTCACCATCAGTTCTTGCTCAGATAAGAATCTCTCCACCAATAATTCTCATTAGAGTACTCCAGCCTACATCGGGATATTGAGCGATATCACTGATGCTCTGATCTCTCGCTGGAGACCCTACTCAAAGTCCTGGGTCTGGAATAATGGGTCTCATACCATGTTAGTGGAGTAGTGTGAGAGTTCATTTAATCTCACAGAGTACTGGGCCATTAATAGTTTGCCCTGCTGTAAGTGCAGCAGCTCCTGGATACACACTGAGCATAAAGTCATTGGTACGAACTCCTCCCTGAAGAGGTTCTCAAAGAACGTCCAGAAGAGTGTTTCCTCCTCAAGCCTCTAGAGCATCAGAATCCACCATCTCCCTACTATGACCTGGAAGAGGATAGTACCAATGATCACCATCTTCTCTACTGGTGTCTCAACTAGGCGAAAAATTTGTGCCACAGCCTCCTGCCAGTCCTCAACTGCCTGCGGATCTATCTCACCACGAAACCTTAGAGGCCTCTATCTCTGGAACTAGTGAAATGTGATCAGTTGGCGTGAAAGGTCTATGAGTGGGTCTGGTGTCAATTGCTGCCCTCCGAGTGGTGTTTCTGCTGGTACACCACCCGAAGGTGACAACAAATTAAGAAGGACATGCACCGAAGCCTTGTCGCTCGGTGGGCCATCATTGTGTACTCTCTCTGGAATCCTGGTTGGTTTTCTATGTGACGAAATCCTAAAAAAATAGGTTATCCAGAGTCAATAAGTTATTCCTGGTGAACTGACTCAAAATAGAAAAAATATAAAACATTCCCAAAACAAACGCAATGAGTGTTTTCATGCACCGCGTATAAAATCAGAATTCAAGGTCCTGGTGTATGGATACGTCAGCCATCGCACCAACACTAGACTCCATGAACTGAAAACCACACTCAAAATACTTAACATCATTGCTCCATTGGAAATATCGGAGTCCTAGTTCTATGGTAGAACTGACTCCATTGATACCACTTTGTCACGACCCACCCCTGAGGCCCAGGCCGTGACTACCCTAAGCCTGTCTTCCATAGGCTAGGGGTTGCCGACTAGAACCGAAAATGTGTATCCCTAAAATGGGATAGAATTTACTTTAAACCTGTACAAACACACTGCCCATGAATACAACAAGATGCAACCACAATGTAAAAATGCTATAGTAAAAGTGTGTACTGAAAGTAAAGGGGCCAGAACACAATCCCAACTAAAATGATACAACTATAACAGAAAACATAAAATAGATAACAACTCTTGGAATCATTCACCAAGGACTCTACCTGAAGGACGGGTACAAATCATCTATGTAGATCTCCATGTCAACTGTCATCTCCATCCACCATAAGGTCCTAGATCCCCGAGTCTCGGTCAAGGTTTCCCATCGTCTGCACAAGACACAACAAGTTAAGGGAGAAGTCCATGTAGGGATGAGTATAGCAATACCTAGTAGGGACCTCAAGACCCCTGAAGGTATCTCAGAATTCCACTAAGGAAATAAACAAGGCATGATCTCGATCACAAAGCAAAAAAGTAAAGACTCAGCTCAAATTAGGTATAACTTAAGTACATATGTATAGAGGATTATTCATAGATCTAGATCATCTTATTTTTTAAGAGGTACTATTGTTGACCCACATAGGATCGATAGGTACTAACCACCGCTGAACTACATAGGATCTAACCAACGTAGGATCGATAAGTACTAACCTCTTCTGACCCAAATAGGATTGGTATGCACTGACCCACATAGGATCACTGAGCACTGACCCACACAGGATCGATACGTCTTTATCCACACAGGATCTCAAGGTGTTGATCCACACAGGATTTCTAGGTGCTGATCCACACAGGATCACTAGGTGTCGATTCACACAGGATCTCATGGTGCTGATCAATATAGGATTGCTCGATACTAACCCACATAGGATCACTAGGTACTAACCTCTGGAAGATCTTCCTCCAATCTCCACCTCACACCAGCTACTGGATTCCCGCACAAAGCACGCTTGATTCTAGGATAATCCTCTCCTCAATCCATTGGTTGTATTTCAACTAGCCCGATGTCTAATGTATAAGTAACCCAATGATCTGTCATGTCATAAGTGTTCCAATGCAATAGATGTCACATCAATCAGACGCCTCATTAGAGAGTTATAGGCATTTTAGTGTCGAGGGCCCAGTATGATTTGGCTACGATCCAACCCGGTCATACTATAACATTCTCCAAAACATAGGTGGAGTATTTTAAAAGGACTTTATCGCTCCAAGGATCTCATCTCCATAGACGGTTCGTCAAATGGATGTATGGTTCACAAGATATAGCTCTTTAAGTGAAGCTAGGCCCGAATGGGTCTCAGTCCATTCTGACCCGGTCAGTCCGACCTGGCCCGGTTGGGCTGGGCCACGATGGGCTTAGCTCACTGGGCTGCGGCAGCTGGGCCAACTAGCTGGTATGACCCCTATAAGGGTCACACAGTGCACCCCCCGAACGGCTCAAAGAGTCATTCAACTCTTTTCATTGGAGCCACCAAGTGGCACCAGTTGGGTGTCTGTAGGACCTATAAGGAGCGGCTCCCCTCCCTTTGTTGCGGATTCAAATCCATAGTCTGTCTCACCACGGCGCATGATGGTGCACCACCTCCAATATCCACGGTCAGCTGAAAGTCAGCCGCTTATCCGTCCGCCGCGACGTCGAGTAGTGCTACACCTCTTCTGCGGCCGACGAGCTCTGGTCGCCGGTTTCACACCGGTGGATCTTCCGCGTGCCACCGGGTGATCTTGGATGGTCCATTTTCCCTTTCGTTTGTGTCTACAGGGCCTCCTGAGATGTTTTCGTCGCTGTGCTCCCTCGGGTATCAAGGTTTCGTCATTTTGAAAAACCCCGCCTCTGAAGAATGCAACAACAAAAAAGCGGCGGAGGGTCCGTGCCTTGTTCATTTTACCCACGCCCTACACATTAGCATTATAACAAGTGGAGTTAATTTATACATCACATTAAAATAATGATAATCCCTATTCCAAACATAAACCCCCACCTCATGATCTGTTCGGTGATGATGTGGTTATGGCGGGAGAAGAGTCCTCGTTGGATGGAGTCGTTGGTGTTCGTCTATCCTAGATCATTGCCACCCAAGCTTTTGTCTCCCTGTCGGTGGAAGTTTTTGTGGTACTTTTCCATAGGTTCTTCTCTTGAGGAATCCGTGTCCAAAACTCCAACCCGAGCTCCATTTAAATAGAGGGGGGAAGGGTGAGTAACGCATTGTAGAATTAATGAGGTTGAGTAATGAATGAACCTCGTAAATCCCTAACGGTGTGGTTAGAAAATAGGAGAGTCAAGACATTAAATAGCTTGACAACTCATCGGTCCCACCACCACCGCTCATGTAACAGCCCGAGATTTTATGAAAAATATTCTTTTTAATTTTATTAATGTCTTGTGTTGTACGCTACACCAAAAGGAGCTTGCACAACACACATCCTTGAATTTCCTTGCATTACATGCAATCATGACCTTCCTCGATAGCGTGTGTAGTACGCAATACCGAGTTTCACTAAACAACGATATGCTATTAAAATATTATTATAACTAGCCATTATGAATAGTAATAACCACCTTTGAAAATTTTAGAAATTTTAACTCTCAAAATGGACTTCATTTTTGGATTCGGAGTATCGAATTTAGCCTAAGGTGAAATTTTGGTACTTTTCGGATAACTTTCATATTCTGATGAATAGTGAAAATTACTAAATTATAATTAAAAACAACTTTTTTAATCAAAATAATTAATAGTGATAAATTATTAATTTGAGTGGTTTTAAAGTATATTTAGAATATATTTTTACAATTGAATACAATGTTGGTCATTGGATGTAATTTCACATTTAAACCAGACATAAACAAGTGTCAAACTTTTGATAGATATTGTTTCTTAAAAACATGCTATTTGTTTTAACAGCGGGATTTAATTATAAAATTAATTAATGCAACTTCTATGTTATGAATTTGGTAAAATAGACTTCATTTTTGAATTCGGAATATGAAATATAGCTTAGGATAAAATTTTGGCATTGTTCTGAAAAACATCAATTTTTGATGAATAGTGAAACTACTAAGTGGTAGTTAAAAAAGTAAATTTATTAATTTTACCGCTTCTGTGAATGGAATTTCAAAAATCCGAGAGACACGGTTGATGTCAGTAAGTAAAATGTGGTTCAATGAGATGAAAATAATTTTTGGTGAATAGTAACTTTTTACTTTTATTTACCACGGTTAAAAGTAAATAGGGTAATTAAGGGTAAAAATGATATCAATATTACCCTAACACATGTCCTAATCCTATTGGACAAGTGTATCTCGACCAAAAACAACCTTTAGTGTAAAATATTATCATTTAGGCCCACTTGGATTAGATTAGGACATTTATTATTATTTAATTCAAAGAAGAGTTAAAAGAGTTAAAATCAAAGTTTATTTACTAAAACATTTTTAATATAGAGTTATACATATGATAAATTCGATTGTAAATATTCATTATTAAGATAAAATGATTTCCTACATAATGGTATTTTATTTGTAATTTTTAGACATCAAATAAGTTAATTTATGTATGACAAAATGATGATACATTAATTATCTTATTAATGAAATATTGACATAATTGATATTATAAATACCAAAATAAATGTAATTTAAGGCTTTTTATGAATTACACTACTTTTCTAGGTTACTATGATATATTAGTGTTGATTTAATTAACTTGGTTCGAACATATAATTTTGTTATGACTTTCACAAAAATCATATATCAAATAGTGTCAAAATTGACACAAAATAGTTTTTAAATCAAATATTATATTATTAATTGTTATTTTATTCCTAAAAATCTAAGGTTCGGCCAAATGACTTAGATAAGGATATATATATTAATAATAATCAATTTGGGGTTCTTTTGGCATGTTATAGTAAGTGTATTAACCATATAGTGTAAGAAAACAAAAAGACACGGTAAAAGTTAAATTATTTAACTTAAAGTTAAATCTAATTGATAAGGTTAAAATAATAACCTAAACTTGTCTAAATCCTATTGGTTGATAGGCGTCCGACCCATCCCCACTTTATCTTCGAAATAATACCCTTTGGAACCACTATAAACTAATTTTTACTTTAATATAAAATAATATTTTGAGATATTCCTAAGGTGCCCCTCTCCTCCCTTATAAAAGGGCACCTCCTCCCCCTCCTCCTCACACCAATTTGAGACCTCAAGCTCGGCCAACCCCTGCCATTTTCTCTTCTACACTTCCCTAGTATCATCCTAGATGTCCTGGTCTTCTTCAAAGACCATCCTTAGTTATTTAAGTGGAGGCTAAGAAAAGGCGCGTCAAAAAGAGGAGGTTCAGACACTTACAAAGCAAGTCGGACCTAAGGTAAGGGAAATATCACAATCTCATTTTTATCCGAGATTGTTTATACATTAGTATTTACTGGGGTGTATTTTATCATCCACATCCATGTTTACTCAATATGTAATATTATTTCCATCCACCTACAATTGTTTAAATCCAATTTTACCCTTCAGTGAGTTTTTAGTAAAGGATATGAAAGGAATCTTTTTTCGTTTTTCGTACGAGGTACTTTTTGACTTTTCCGACAAAAGTACGAAGAATTTTTTTTTTACTTACACGGCATAAATGGATTTTTAAAACATTATTTCCAAGAATATTCCTTTACAAGTTTTCAAGTTTATTTTTAATCAACTTATTTTAGTTTAAAATTTTAAGACATGTTAAGAAAGGAAAATGTTTTTGAAGTAGAAAGGATATTTTCCTCAAGAATAGAGTTAAAGTGTTTTATCAAAATTATTTTCCATATAAGATAATAAAGGGTTATGTTTATATCCCTATTATTACATTGATTTTATTATGTTGTGATGGAATTATTTTTATTAATTCCTTTATCTTATATGAATTGTTTTATGATGTCATGTTGTTTAAGAATCCCATTTCTATTACATGGGTTATGAAATGATGTATGTTTTAAGATTTTGTGGCACACATAAGAATGGTATCATTATGAGATGGGTGGGACCTATATCTCCCTCCAATGCATTGGGTAAAGATTTTATATCTCATGAGATAGACATGGTAGGAACAGTAGGTTATACTGGTTCAATGAAACAGGACTGAAACGAGGGTGACTCGGTTCAGAAAGGGACTTTGTCCACTAAGATAGTCTTGGAGATGAGTCTTGACTAACAAGAAATGATTCTCTATGATTATGTGTGTATTCCACAAAGTTTCATGTTTTAAGTTATGATTATTGGGATTTCATTTCACTACTATGATTTATCCCATGTTATGAAATTATGCTCTCTTTTGCAGGTTAAGATTTCCAAAAGTTATGTTCTTATGAATATGATGTGATTGATTTTTCTTTTGTTTGCCCTTACTGAGCATTTGAGCTCACCCTTTTATGTTTTCTTTTCCCCAGGATATAAAGAAAGGTTTTAGGTAAAAAAAAGGGAAGATCTTTATGGGAGATATTGAAGATCTTTCACCACGATTAGAAGATTACGTTCCGAGTTTCCAAAGACACTAAACTATTACGATCCTTGTGTGTGTGTTTTTGTTATGTACTAAGTATTCCGCCAAAGTAATGTAATGTCCATGTACAATAAGATTCGGGTCTCTACAATTGTAATCAGAGGAAAGGTTTAGTCAACCTTTGGAAACTAGGATGTGAGAACTTTAGTGACATCCCTAGAGATATTTCTAAGGTATGTCTAGGGATGTTTCTAAGGTTAAGTATACGTATAGGTTATAGTACTAGAATTATGCTAACGATCATAGAATTAAACTTAAGATGTTAGATATTGAAGGTACTCCCCCTTTATTATGTTGTTTTCCCTAGCATGATTTTTGCCTCTGACACTATTCTTTTTGGGTTTTAGACGATGGATGGAACCCGAAGGAACCGTGTTGATCAATGAAATGGACAATGCAATGATTTCACTCTTGAACAAACAAATGTTATGGAAGATGGAGTGAAAAATCTTATTTCTATACTTACACAAGGTATGAATCATTCTGGACTTCCAAATGAGCATATAAGGGAACAATATTCTATTGAGTCCTTCATGAGGCAACGTCCACCTTCTTTCAGTGGGTCTTCTGATCCACTTGTTGCTGAATAATGGATCAGTACCACTGAAAAGATATTTTTAGTTCTTCAATGTTATGAACATGATAAAGTCATCCTAGCAGTGTATCGTTTGGAAGGAGATGCTGATCAATGGTGGAATCTTATTAAGAATATGAGGCAAAGGGATGAAATTGAGTCTATGGAATGGGACGAGTTCAAGAACTTATTTTTTAATAAGTACTTCCCTCGTACTCTCCGAACAAAGATGGAGAAAGAGTTTCTTGAACTGAAGCAAAGGGATGATGAATCTGTTGGTACCTATGAAGCAAATTTTACAAGACTTGCAAGGTACGCTTCTGGTATTATTATCCAACATGAGAGTAAGATCGGTCGGTTCCTTAGTGGCTTAAAACCAAGTCTTCGAAGGGCGTTAGCCATAAGGGACTTCAATAGCTACGAGGAAATCGTTCGATGTGCTCTCAAAGTCGAGATGGAGATTGGAGTAACCCATCAGTCACATGGGTTTGATAAGAAGACGAAGATGGAATTCAAAGGAAAATATAAAGAGAACACTGAAAAGAAGATGAGCTTTCCCTTATGCTCAAAGTGTGGAAAGAAACATGGAGGGAGTTGTCTTAAAGGGACAAGTAAATGTTTCAAATGTGGAAAAGAAGGTCATCGAGCAGCTGAGTGTCGAAGTAATGGAAAAAGGGTTTCTAATGATGTGAATAAAGCAAACACTGCAGAGAACACACCACCAACACTTCAATGCTTCAAGTGCAAGGAAATGGGGCATTATGCTAATAAATGCCCTAATCCAAGGGTTAGTGATGATCAACATGAGCAACCACTGATGGCAAAGGACAAAGGGAAGTCACATGCGATCACTATTGGCGATGTTGAATATGACAACGATGTGGTGGAATGATTAAGTGTTTATGTAATGGGATTCCAAAATAATATTGTATCATGGAGTATTGGAATATTTATGTATTGGTCTAATGTGGTATTCAATGTAATTGAGATATTTTTGGAAATAAGATGATATGCGCATAATGAAAGGAAAACGAGAAAAACGAAATGTTTAACAGTATTCATGAGATCATGATTGATATAAGGACTAAGTGATATCATGGTTTGAGTATATTGAATTTTGAGGATTTTGGTATGTGGAATGTGTTAACTTTTAACTGCATTCATGTTTTCACTAAGGTATTCAAGAGAATACACGATTAAGGACTTTGAATGTTTGGAATGTGACCAACAAAACATATCTTATGATATATGGGAATCAATGATGGTGTTAAATCTCTGGTAATCGTTTTCACTATGTTATGAGAGTGGACTGCAATATTATGGATAAGCCTAAAGATTGGAATGGATTATGTTGGACATAAGTTAGTATTGTTTAAGGATAAAAGTTTTTTTCGATATTATTGATGGGATGTTATAGTAATATAGTTTTTGAAAAAGGACAACCTGCAGGACGGGCGACAGCCCATCGCGTCGGACAAGGCTGTGGAAATCGAACCCACAACCGAAATGCGACTAGCCTTTATCGCCTACCACTGGCCTACATGAAGTCCCCGTTTAGTAGAAACTAGTTTTATTATATTAAGATGTATGACATATGATGTATAAGTCCATTTTAGGAACCATATATGATTAATCTCACTATAGATCGACTTATGTATATAATTTTTTGCTAACCTTTTGTTTGAGACAGATGGAATGACCCGTCATTCTATCACATGATCTGCTAACACTTCACGAATAACAAATTCAACTTCATTTATTTAAGATGAAGTGGAAATTGTTAAAGGCACGAACAACAGTGAGATTGTACCAAAATAAAGTAAGTATTTATTCTAATTCTAATTCTTTAACTTTAGGGAAACGATCTTGAAAACAAAAAATGTTTTCCTAGTGATCTTATGAATCAGATGGTACCTTAGATCGTCACAAATTTATGGCTTTGTGATTGCTGGATTTTCCATAGCCATGTTCTCTACCACTCTCCATCAGAACATGATGGTTATATTTCTCTTCCATATCCATATTTTCACCTATGTGGAAACCCAGTGATTAGTTTATTTGGGTAACCGTTACGTTTCATACGTTTGTTTTTAAATATTGGTTTTGATATTCCTTTTTACGATGTGGGTTTCTATTAAAGAAACTTTCGAATAGTAAACCATTTATAACCCCGACGAATTTCGAGGGCGAAATTCATTTTAAGCGGGGTAGAATGTAACAACACGAGATTTTATGAAAAATATTCTTTTTAATTTTATTAATGTCTTGTGTTTTACGCTACACCAAAAGGAGCTTGCACAACACACATCCTTGACTTTCCTTGCATTACACGCAATCGTGACCTTCCTCGATAGCGTGTGTAGTACGCAATACCAAGTTTCACTAAACAACGATATGCTATTAAAATATTATTACAACTAGACGTTATGAATAGTAATAACCACCTTTTAAAATTTTAGAAATTTTAGCTCCCAAAATGGACTTCATTTTTGGATTCGGAGTATCGAATTTAGCCTAAGGTGAAATTTTGGTACTTTTCGGATAACTTTCATATTCTGATGAATAGTGAAAATTATTAAATTATAATTAAAAACAACTTTTTTAATAAAAATAATTAATAGTGATAAATTATTAATTTGAGTGGTTTTAAAGTATATTTAGAATATATTTTTACAATTTAATACAATATTGGTCAATTTCACATTTAAACCAGACATAAACAAGTGTCAAACTTTTGATAGATATTGTTTCTTAAAAACACACTATTTGTTTTAACAGCGGGATTTAATTATAAAAATAATTAATGCAACTTCTATGTTATGAATTTGGTAAAATAGACTTCATTTTTGAATTCGGAATATTAAATATAGCTTAGGATGAAATTTTGTCATTGTTCTGAAAAACATCAATTTTTGATGAATAGTGAAACTACTAAGTGGTAGTTAAAAAAGTAAATTTTTTAATTTTACCGCTTCTGTGAATGGAATTTCAAAAATCCGAGAGACACGGTTTATGTCAGTAAGTAAAATGTGGTTCAATGAGATGAAAATAATTTTTGGTGAATAGTAACTTTTTACTTTTATTTACCACGGTTAAAAGTAAATAGGGTAATTAAGGGTAAAAATGATATTAATATTACCCTAAAACATGTCCTAATCCTATTGGACAAGTGTATCTCGACCAAAAACAACCTTAAGTGTAAAATATTATCATTTAGTCCCACTTGGATTAGATTAGGGCATTTATTATTATTTAATTCAAAGAAGAGTTAAAAGAGTTAAAATCAAAGTTTATTTACTAAAACATTTTTAATATAGGGTTATACATATGATAAATTCGATTGTAAATATTAATTAGAAAGATAAAAATATTTCCTACATAATGGTATTTTATTTGTAATTTTTAGACATCAAATAAGTTAATTTATGTATGACACAATGATGATGCAGTAATTATCTTATTAATGAAATATTGACATAATTGATATTATAAATACCAAAATAAATGTAATTTAAGACTTTTTATGAATTACACTACTTTTCTAGGTTAATATTATATATTAGTGTTTATTTAATAAACTTGGTTTTAACATATAATTCTGTTATGACTTTCACAAAAATCATATATCAAATAGTGTCTAAATTGACACAAAATAGTTTTTAAATCAAATATTATATTATTAATTGTTATTTTATTCCTAAAAATCTAAGGTTCGGCCAAATGACTTAGATAAGGATATATATATTAATAATAAACAATTTGGGGTTCTTTTGGCATGTTATAGTAAGTTTATTAACCATATAGTGTAAGAAAACAAAAAGACACGGTAAAAGTTAAATTATTTAACTTAAAGTTAAATCTAATTGATAAGGTTAAAATAATAACCTAAACTTGTCTAAATCCTATTGGTTGATAGGATTTAGACCCATCTCTACTTTAGCTTCAAAATAAGACCCTTTGGATCCATTATAATCCAATTTTTACATTAATATAAAATAATATTTTGAGATATTCCTAAGGTGCCCCTCTCCTCCCTTATAAAAGGGCACCTCCTCCCCCTCCTCCTCACACCAATTTGAGCACTCATGCTCGGACAACCCCTGCCATTTTCTCTTATGCACTTCCCTAGTATCATCCTAGATGTCCTGGCCTTATTCAAAAACCATCCTTAGTTCTTTAAGTGGAGGCTAAGAAAAGGCGCGTCAAAAAGAGGAGGTTCAGACACTTACAAAGCAAGTCGGACCTAAGGTAAGGGAAATATCACAATCTCATTTTTATCCGAGATTGTTTATACTTTGGTATTTATTGGGGTGTATTTTATCATCCAAATCCATGTTTACTCAATATATAATATTATTTCCATCCACCTACAATTGTTTAAATCCAATTTTACCCTTCGGTGAGTTTTTAGTAAAGGATATGAAAGGAATCTTTTTTCGTTTTTCGTACGAGGTACTTTTTTGACTTTTCCGACAAAAGTACGAAGAATGTTTTTTTACTTATACGGCATAAATGGATTTTTAAAACATTATTTCCAAGAAGCTTCCTTTACAAGTTTTCATGTTTATTTTTAATCAACTTCTTTTAGTTTAAAATTTTACGACATGTTAAGAAAGGAAAATGTTTTTGAAGTAGAAAGGATATTTTCCTCAAGAATGGAGTTAAATTGTTTTATCAAAATTATTTTCCATCTAAGATAATAAAGGTTTCTGTTTATATCCCTATTATTACATTGATTTGATTATGTTGTGATGGAATTATTTTTATTAATTCCTTTATCTTATATGAATTGTTTTATGATGTCATGTTGTTTAAGAATCCCATTTCTATTACATGGGTTATGAAATGATGTATGTTTTAAGATTTTGTGGAACACATAAGAATGGTTTCATTATGAGATGTGTGGGACCTATATCTCCCTCCAATTCATTGGGTAAAGATTTTATATCTCATGAGATAGACATGGCTGGAACAGTAGGTTATACCGGTTCAGTGAAACAGGACTGAAACGAGGGTGACTCGGTTTAGAAAGGGACTTTGTCCACTAAGATAGTCTTGGCAATGAGTCTTGACTAACAAGAAATGATTCTCTATGATTATGTGTGTATTCCACAAAGTTTCATGTTTTAAGTTATGCTTATTGGGATTTCATTTCACTACTATGATTTATCCCATGTTATGAAATTATGATCTCTTTTGCAGGTTAAGATTTCCAAAAGTTATGTTCTTATGAATATGATGTGATTGATTTTTCTTTTCTTTACCCTTACTGAGAATTTGAGGTCACCCTATTATGTTTTCTTTTCCCCAGGATATAAATAAAGGTTTTAGGCAAAAAAAGGGAAGATCCTTATGGGAGATATTGAAGATCTTTCACCACGATTAGAAGATTACGTTCCGAGTTTCCAAAGACACTAAACTATTATGATCCTTCTGTGTGTGTTTTTGTTATGTACTAAGTATTCCGCAAAAGTAATGAAATGTCCATGTACGATAAGCTTCGGGTCTCTACATCTCAACAGGTGGTAAGAAAAATAAAATAACAATTCTATTATTTTATTATTTCTTTAATAGTAACAAAAACTAACTTTTTCACCTGACCTACTGCGGTCGAAGTTAAGCCACCCTTAAAAGAATCCCAGCAATATGGATTCAACGGTGCCCTTGGATTTTTAATCCGAGCATCGGTTCAAAAGATTGAAAATTTCACCCACACGTATACTGAACATACCTTAAAAAACGTTCATAAATTCATTCCAGGCACACTAGGCCTCAGAATCAAGAACCGTCAATTTTCACAGACTTGTAATAATTTAAAATAATTTAAAAAAATATATATATGGATTTTTCGTGCCTTTACAGTTTGATAAGGGGTATGAATTGAATGAATAAGGGTTAGGTGTGTTTCTTTAGTAAATGTTTGTGAGACATGTAGGTATGAATTTTTTAACTAAAAAATTAATTCTATAAGGTCTAATTTTTATGTTAATTTTGTAAAATTTTAGCCACATTAGATTTTCCATTTTAACAGCTATTAATATTGCTTAAAAATTAATCAAGGTAATTATTTTATAACCTAAAATATAGGATGGGCCTTCATATGAAATTTTGATGCGTTGAATCTAAATTTGGATAACAGTTAATCTAATTCAATTTCTTAATATGATAAAATTAAGCTTTATATCATATAATGTATAGAAAATTATTTTTATAGAAAAAATATGTTTTAATAATTAAGTGTTCATAAACTTATAAGTCATTAATAACCAATTACATGAGTTGTAATTTATTTTTTATATATTTTTAAACATTATATTTGAGTTTTAATATACAATATATCTATTTAATTTACTTGTATAAAAACATTCAGAACATTTAAAAATTAAATCTTTGAAATGTCAATTTTAACTTCACTGAGTTGATTAATATTTATCCTTGGTAACACAATCTTATGCCTAAGAAATAAATTTATATGATTAACTAATTTTAATATTTTTATCCAAAAAATTAACACCATTGCATCATATTAAATTTCTAAAATTATTTTTAATATGAGCCTACATAACACATACAATGTCAATTTTTTACTAAAATTTATTTTTTCTACCAATAGTGATTTTAATTTTTATTAAGGAATAATAATTTAAAATTTTCATTAACATTATTATTCATTATATATATATTTCATAGTGTGGTTACTTCTATTTATACCATCTAATTCTATAGTTAATTCATAATTATTATATTATTATCAATAAAAGGTATAATGGTTCATTTTTTACTATGCTTATGGGGAAATCTATTGAAACATTAGATTTCATTAAAGTCATCATATGCTGTAAAATATTGGGGTGTTACTATGAAAACCCAGGTATTTATAAAATGAATTTTTGTCTTATTTAGTAGTATTTTTATATTCAAATTAAATAATTAGTAAAATCATAAATTAAAAGGTTTTGTTAAAATAATTTCACAATCCATTATGTTAATTTAAAATTACATAATTATAAAATGAATTTTAACATATTAAAATAATATTAGAATAAATTTTTGAATAAACTGATTTTTCGATGAATACAGGAGAATACTGATTTTATTTAACGATTGTATTTTATTCATAAGGGAAAATTATAATTTCAATTATTATTAATTTTTTATAAGATTATTTTGACATAAAATTATGTAATTATGGATTTTAGATAAATTTTATACTTTAATTTAGTATTAAAACATTTTATGTTTAAAAGATGCAGTTTTTTGAAAAGTATACTTTCGTTGTGTTTTCAGATTTAATTTTAAATTAAATTCAGAAACATATAATTTTTTATTTCTGAAAAATATATTCCATATTTTTTATTATAAAGTCCAATTTTTTTAAAAATTTCCCTTTTATTTTTTTCCAATATGAATAGTAACCTTAGTAATTTTTGTTACCACAATAAAGGGTAAATTGGGTAATTAAGGAAAAAATAAAGTGATAAAACTATAAAATGACCCTAACACTTGATCCAATATTATTTTATGGGTGATATTAGACTGTAATAATAAAAGGATTTATATAATAACCTTTTTAATACACTTTATGAGAATATGATATTTATATTATTTTATTTAAAAAAAAGTCAAAATTTCATTCTCGTATTTTTAATAATTATATCATTTTTAATGTAAGGATATTAAAAAGTTATCTTAAATTATAAATAGTCAACATGAATAAAAAATATTATCCATATCATGGTAATTAATTCATAATTTTTAGATATGAAATAATTACATTAATGTTTGGATCCACGCTGATGTAGTAATTATTTCATTCATAGAAACATCCAATAAATGTTATTTAAAATGTTATAGTAAATATAATTTTAAATAATTATTATCATAACTTAATTTTATAGATGAAATTGATATTTTAGGGATGTATTAAAATATTATTTTCTAATTTATATTTCTCTAGGGATATTGTTAAAAGTCAAAGTAATTATTAGTGTCCAAATTGACATTAATGATATTTTAATATGAATAATATTTTATTAAAGGATATAAATTTTCAAAAAATATTAAATTCCACCAAATTAGTTTAATACTATTTAAAATATCAGAAATTATTCATTTATTTTTATTTTATAATAACCATATTAACCCTTAAATAGTAAGATCGATGTCATCAAGGTAAGAGTCAAAGTGCTTAAGTAATGGTTAAAATTAAATGATAAGGGTAATAATGTGAACTGAAAATGCCCAATTATTTTTTGGATCAGATAATTTTAACATATAAAAAATCTATCATTGAAAAATACTCAATTTTGAGCCATTTTAAATTTAAGATATATTTTTATTGATTTAATATTTTAAGAAATTTCAATAGTGCCCCTTCCCACTCCTATAAAAAAGAACCCATTATTCAAATTTCAATACACTTAAAAACTATTTTTTTCATCCAATATCTATCCAAATACATTAATATAATACCTAATTATATTATAGAGGTATTATATTAGGTATAACACCAATATTAGTCGTCTTTAGGTGTTAAGTAAGGGTGGATTTCTAAAGAGGACGTATAGTTTTTATCTACATGTATTACTTTTGTTTCTTCTTCCAAATCCCTAAAAACATATTAAAAATTTATAAAATAATAAATACTATATACTCCATATATTAATATGTTTTATTTTTTTGTAATAACCCATATCAATATTCTTTTATATCAAATAAGAAAATAATTCATCGTTCATGTGTATGGAGGACTACCACATCGCGAACCAATGTAATTAATTTTCCATAAATATATCTCAATTATGGTTATAATAATAGATTTAATTTTTATATATAATATTCATGAAATTTTTATCATTATAAATATATAATATATCATTTCTTTTCTTACCCATCCATTCACTGAAAGGTGATAATGTCATTCGTGAGTACGTGTGGATTATCGCAACCATGAAGTGATGTGGTTTGTTTTTCATCATCACATCACATGAATGATATGTATATATAAGTATATTTAGATTATTAATATGATATTAGTTATATTATTATAATTATTTGAATATAATATAAAACTTACCTCCTTTTTATAATGATATTTGAATAATGTAAGCATTATGTACGCATATGTAAGACCAACTATCTACATGATTGTAACGTAGATCATTTTTTGTAACCTTATTTAATGTATGGATTTAAAAGTATGATTTTTCTATTTTAATGATGAATATGTTTGGAATATTACTCTGCAGATTATCTTATAATGGAAACATTGATTTTAGTCAACAAAATAAAGTCATTTCAGACTTATGAATTGAATATCATTCAAACATCCAATGTGAACTTAAATGATTAATAACATGGAAATAATTGATATAAAAGGACTAATAAATTTGTAAAATGATCTTAATAAAGTGTAAATTAAAATATTTTATTATTCATAAATATAAGTATCATAGATGACAATTCATACTCAATGTAAATTTTTAAAAAAAATCTACTTTTAAAGTTACTATTTGAAAAAAAAATTAAAAATTAAAAATGAATATTTTTTTAGCATCTATGGAATGAGCATAATTTACCAATTTCATGAGGTTTTAATTTTTTAAATCTTTTTTTACAAGTTTAGAAATTTATTTCCAAATAAAACGTTTCATTTATGAGTGTGTGGCTTTGTAAAAAATGAAAATTGATATCAAATTGAAAAAGTTATTTTCCTAAAGAATGTATCATTTATGAAAGCTTTATTTTTTATTCATATTATATTTTTCTTGGTAATTTTTTTAGGATGGATGGTTTCATGATAAAACAAGGGTGGGTGTTCTTGTTATTTCTCTCTGATTCATTAGGTAAAGGGATGGAGTTGACCAGTTAGATTTCTCTTATGATATTAATGTAGTATACTACGATAGTTATTCAAAATGTGACCATGAAGGTTTCTTCTTATCAATCCATGAGATATATAGTAGATGTAAGATTTATATAAAAATTATTCCACAATTTATCTTTATAGATTATTTTTACTATGTTTTTTCGGGAAACATATGATTTTAGAAGGTAAGTTAAAGAGATTATCTTTTATGTGTAAAAGTTATAACATTGTGAAAAAAAATTCATTCATAGACTAATAGTTTATTACTTCCTTTTTAAATCCCTTAATGATCTTTTTTTACTCATACTATGTTTTAAAATTCATTTAAACAAATTTAATGATGTGTAAATAAAGTAACTGTTCAATTTGAAAGTAATGATGATTTTTTCATGAAAGGAAATCATGTTTTTAAAGTATGTATATGGTTAAAAAATTGATACTAAGTATAAGTTTCCATATTTTAATTATAAAATTTTTATCTAGTATAAATTATTATATAATTATATAAAACATTAATACTAAAAACAATGTAAATTTAACAATGTTAACTCTAGTTAATGTTACTATAAAATGTAATGTGTGAGGTCGAGTCCTTACTGTTTGTATTAGAGAAAGGATTAGACAAATTTATAGGATTGATATAATGATAATATAATACCATTAAAAGGTTTTAATTTATGTTCACGTTGAAATGATATAACATTTAAATATTACCATCTTGCTTCATCTAAATTATGCTTATTTGAAATGGTTTTCTAGAAGGGAAATAGGAAAGATGATGTGGGATGGAACAAAGAATAAAATTTTATTCTGAATCAACAAACTGGAATGGTAGGGATTTGAACTGAGATGATTGTGGAATTAATGGCTTAGTTTATGTAGGCCATAAATGGTGGTGGAAAATTGATCAGTTAGATCTACAACGGAAGAACTTGATGATAGTGTAACATTTTATGAGGCAACACCCTCCAAGATTTAGTGGATCTTCTAACCCTATGGTAGTTGAATGCTAGATTAATTCCCTAGAAAATATATTTGATGTAATGGGGTGTTCAGACCACAATAATATTAGTCTTATTATTTACCATTATGAAGGTGAAGCCAACCAGTGGGGTTTGATGGTTAATAATATCAGGGATAGTGAAATGTTTTATTCTTTCGAATGGGATGAATTCAAAAATATTTTTCATCAGAATTTTTTTCCTAAGATGATTCGATATTGGATGGATAAAAAACTATTACAATTGAGAGAGTAAGAGGATTCAATGGCTGCAGATGAATCAAATTTCACACCATTATAAATGTAAACTTCAAATTTTATTTGACATCATGATGGTAAAATCAATATTTTTTACTCTGGATTTACACCAAAATAGTAAAGGTAATTGTTTTCTCATGAATTAAAAAGTTATGAAAAACATTGTTGATGTATACAGAAGGTGGAAATGGAGTATGTTGACAGTCATATGTTTTTAAAACTCATAGAAAATCAGTTCTAGGTGGAGGGAAAATGGAATAATGAATTAAAAAAGTTTTATAGTGAGGAAATTACATTTTGATTTTGTGAGAATTATGGAAAAAACACACTGGGGAATTCCATTTGAAGTCTGGTAAGTGTTTCCAATGTGGTAATTTTGGTCATCCGGCTCAAAATTTCATTGAAAAAGATCATGGTAGTGGTAATAGAAATTTTTATACTTAGTAAATAAAATTTTTTAAATTTAATGAGATGGTTCATTATGAAAATGAGTGTCTGAAGGGGAACCCAAATGATGGGAAGCACCTAGACTTAAAGTGAAAAGGTGTGGTGAAATGTTCTGAAACTAATTTATTTGATGTTTGTACATAATAAAAATTGGTCTCATTTACACTATTATTTATTCAAATTACGATAATGTATTTTTTTATAGAGTTATATACATTATTTTATTTATAATAAATTTTCTAGTAAATTAGAAATTACACCTAAAGAAATAAATACATAATTTTTGGTAAAAACACCTCAGGGAAATTTTAAGGCAAAAAGAAATTATAAGAATCTTCATATAATTTTTTTGTGAAAAAAATACCGAAAAACCTTTTTGTTTTTTTACATGTAGATTTTGATATAATTATGACCATAGATTGGATTTCTATTTACCATTGAAAATTTTATTGTAAGCTAAATAAGTTTATTTTAAGAAAGAGTTTCAATTTGTGTAAAATAATGAACCCATACAATTTATAATATATCAGGAAGATGATAAAATCTTAAAAAATGAAAATAATGTTATCTTTAATATATTGTTTAAAAAATGGAATTATTCAGATTAATGATATTCCAATGGTAAATGAATATTTGGATTTTCTTTCCTCATGTGTTTCTTGGTATTATAAATGATCGAGAAGTGGGATTTACAATTAACTTAATTCTTGATGCAATGAAAATTCCAAATCCTCCTTATCAAATGTATCAATATTAACTTCTATAATTGAAAAGTTATTTACATGATTTTCAACATAAAGTTTTTATTAGACCCAACACTTCACCATGGGAACCTTGTGTTATATTTATTAAAAGGAAATATTTTTCAATAAGGATTTTCATTGATTATAGATCATTTAATATACCTATTGTTAATATTACGTTTCAATTACCTCATATCTATGACTTATTTGTTAATCTATAGGGAGCTCATTATTTTTAATGTTTTACTTTAGATCCAGGTACAATCAACAAATGGTAAATGGGGATAAAATTCAAGAAATTTTATTCTGAACAAGATATGGTAATTATGAATTTATAGTTATTCACTTTGGCTTGAAAAATTCCCCTAAACCATTTATAAATATTATATATAGTGTATTTTGAGTTTATTTAGATAAGTTTGAGGTTTTTTTATTGATAATATATTGGTTTATTCAAAAAAATTACAAGGAACATTAAAACATCTAAATATTGTTCTAAAAACACTTAAAGAAAATATTTTTTTATGGAAAATTTATCAAATGTGATTTTTGGATACACGTGATTTCTTTCCATGGGAACATTGCAATTAAATATGGAATAATAATTGATCCTAAATAAATAAAAGTGGTTTATGAATGGGATGACCAACAAATGTTACTATGATTCATAGTTTTCTTATATTAGAATGCTATTACTGATGCTTTTTTGAAAAAATTGCACGGTTATCTAGCCCACTGACTAAGGAAACCTAAAGTGGAGATAAATTTATCTTCACAAAAGAATGTGATGTTTCCTTTTAGAAATAAATATGAACATTGGTTAAGGTTCCAGTTTTGGGCCTACCTTAGAGAAATTAAGATTTCATTATCTATAGTGATACTTCGTTGAAGGGACTTGGTTGTGTTATGATGAATAATGATTAGGTAATTGCTTATGCTTAAATACAAATCAATCCTCTTCATCTAAATTATCCTCCAAACTATTTGGAATTAGTTGTTTTTTGTATTCATTAAAAATTTGGAAAAATAATTTATATGGAAAAATTGTAAAATATACACTGATCATAAAATCATGAAGTATATAATCACTCAGAATGAATTAAACATGACACAGAGAAGATGGATATAATTTATTAATAATTTTTATTTCATGAATCATTACCATCTTATAAAATAAAATAATGTGTATGATGATTTGAGTTATAAAAATAATGATACATTAACAATTTTATGTTGTCATCCCATTGGTTAATGATTTGATGAATTTTGTATTGGAATTTGTTGGTGTGATAAATTCATTTATTTTATTTCATGGGTCAGGGAAATAATCTCTATGATATATAATTAGGAATAGGATAAAGGAATACCATGATTTATATAAAATGGTAGAATTGGTTAAAAGGGTAAATTGACAAAATTTAGCAACAAAAAATATTATGTTTTGGGATTTGGGAATAGATTATGTGTGCATTGTGATTCACAATTGAAGAAAGAGAGGTTAAGTGAAGCTTATAGTTCTCAATTTTCTGTTCATCCTAGAAACACTACGACGTATAGAGACCATCAAGAGTATTACTGGTCGGATGGAATGAAAACGGGTATTTTTAACTTTACCATGAGCTGTTTGACTTTATGATAGGTAAAAGAAGAATTACAATTACTGAATTGGGTGCTTTAGCCTTTTCTAGTGCTAGAGTAGAAGTGGGAAAATATATCCATGGATTTCATAGTGGGATTACCAAAGACTTCTCGAGTTAACAATTAGAATTGATTTATTATTGATCAACTGAATAAATCTTCATATATTCTTCTAATTTGGTATACCCTATCTTTAGATCAACTATCTTAGTTGTATCTTAATGATATTTTATTGTTACATGAAGTTCCCCCCTCCACTTTATTTTATCATGATCCCAGGTTCACTTCTATTTTTTAGAAAGAACCTCATAAGTCATTGGGAGATGAATTAAATTTCAACACTTCTTTTCATCCTAAATATATTGGATAGACTAAGTGAAATATTCAGACTTTGGAAGATATTCTTTGAGCTTGTTTAGTTGATTATAAGGGAACTTGGGATCATCGTCTTTCTTTAGTTGAGTTTCCTTATAATAAAAGTTTTCATTCCAGTATAATGATTTCAATTTTGATGAATTATATAGAAAGTGGTTTCAAACAATAACATTTTGTGATGATGTAGGTGAAATTATGTTGATGGTACTAGACTTAGTAGATTAAATTTATGAGAAGTTGAATATGATCCAACAACACATGATCATAGCTCATAGTAGAAAAAAGAGTTATGCATATAACAAGAATAAAGACATATCCTTAAAGGTATGTGATCATTCCTTCCATAAAATATATCCATTGAAATGGTTTATGCATTTTGGTAAGAAAAGGAAATTTATGTTCATGGTTTATCAGCCCATATAAAATCCTGGATAAAGTTTGATCAGTTGCCTATGAAGTGGCCTTACCTCCAAGAATATCCCAGGAACACAACATTTTTCATGTTTTCAAGTTAAGAATGTATGTTCCTGATTCATCTAATATTTTGAGTCCTAATATAGTTTAGTTGGATGAGAACTCTTCGTATAAGGAAAATCATGTTCAGATTATTAACCATAGAGAGAAAATATTGTGAAACAGGGTACTTTATGAGGTTAATATTTTTGGGATAAACCATATTATTGAAGAAGCAACATGAGAATCTAGAAATTATATAAATCGAAATTATCCACACTTATTTAATAAGTTAATAAACGTTTGATGATGAAATATAAAAAGAGTGGGTTAATGTGCAACCCTTGTATTTATAAAATAAATTATTGTCATGTTTAGTAGTATTTTTATATTCAAATTAACTGAATTTTAAAATCAAAAAGTAAAAATTAATTACTAAAAATATTTCTGAAACTACTTTTTTCATTATATAATTGTAAAATGAAATTGAGCATTTTAAAATAGACTTAGATTTTTTTGTATATGTTGATGTTTCAATTAATAGTGTAAAATATTGGTTTATGTAAAAATAGTATTTTATTTACAAGGAAATATTATTTTATGGATTAGATTTAAATTTTCATAAGATCATTTTGAATTAAAATAACACAATTTTGGTTTTTGAAATGTATTTTATAGTTTAATTTATTATAAATATTTTATATTCTAAAAAGGCATTTTTTTGGAAAAACTATTTTTCGTTGCAATTTTCTGATTTTATATTAAAATAATTTCTTTAGCTTCCATGTTTTGAATTTTTTAGAATTAATTCCATATTTTTATTAGTTGTTCCAAATTTATTAAATATGTCCCATTTATTTTTTCCCAATATAAATAGTAACTTTGTTAATTTTTATTGCCATGATAAAAGTTAAATTTGGTAATTAAGGGTAAAAATAAAATAATATGGACTCAAAAATGACCATAACAGTTTCTCAAATTTTATTAAATGATTTAAATTCGACCATAATCATCCATGGATAAAAATTATAAACTTTTGAAGTCACTTGGATGAAAATATGAAATTTATAATATTTTATTCAATGAAAAGTCAAAGATCTCATACACATATCCTTAATAAATATATCATTTTCAATATAGGGTTATCAAGAATATATCACTAACTATAAATAGTTTTCTTAAATCTAAAATATTTATCTACATATTTGTAATTAATTTATTGTTTTTAGAGATTGAATAATTACCATAAATTATGATTCAATGATGACATGATAATTATTTCATTAATGAAAAAATCAAATAAATAATAATAAAAATATTGAAATAAATATTATTTGAGATAAATATTTTCATAAATTATTACTATAGATGGATTTGATATGTTACAGATATATTAAAATAATTTTTCCAAATTTATTTTTCTCTATTTATACATTTACAAGTCAACTTAAAGAATAGTGTGAAAATTGACATTACTGATATTTTAAAATAAATAATATTCTATCTAATAATATAAAATGACAAAAAGTCTTAAATTTGTCCAGATGATTAGGATATGGTTTAAAATGTAATCCATGATCTATTTATTGTTTTTTCCCATTTCATTGTAACTATATTAACCCTAAAAGAGTAATATTCATGTTGTCATGGTAAGAGTAAAAGAGGTAAAATAAGGGTCAAACATAAATGATAAGGGTAATAATGTTACCTAAACAAGTACAAATATTATTATATGAGAGGATTTATACCCATACATATTTATATTTGTAACCAAATCAATCCTGTTCCATTTGTATGTGAAAATTATTCTATATTAATTTAATATTTTGAGAAATTTCAAGATTGTCCCTCCCCTCTCCTATAAATTTTCACTTATTCTTCTCATTTAAAAACACTTCAAAACCATTTTATTTTAGAAAATATGTACCAAAATCATTTATTATAATACCTCCCAACATTTTAGAGTTCTTTTTTAGGAATAACACCAACCTTAGTGGTATTAAGGTGTAATGTCCTAGAATCTTTGTATAATTGTTTTTAAATTGTATGGAATTATTTCGAGAAACGCTTTGACGACATGTGATTTTGAGGCCCGGTGTGCCCAAAACAGAATTTTGAACTTTTTTAGTTCAATTATGTTAATGTGAAAGCTGGTTTTTCTATCTCTTGAACCATTGTTTGGATCAAAAACATGAGTGCACTGTTGAACTCGGAATGCCATGCTTTTCCAAAAAATGAATTAACTTCAACCGAAAAGGGTCGTGTGGAAAAGTTAATTTTTGGACTTTTTAAAAAATAATAAAATAACTTAAAAATTTGTTTTTTTTGTTTTTCACCGCTGACCAGTGGACGACAGCTTTGTGGTGCATCGATGAGGCACATTAAAAGAAGCTTCTTAACGGCTCATTTTTGTGTTGCGTATTGGCGCAACGTCGCAGCATAAAAAACGTTTTGATGTGTATCATTTTAATAAGATAACATTTTGGAGAGTTGATAATTAAACTGTAGATATTTTGAAAAACCTACGACAAATAATCCTTCCAGTGACTAACGACGAACACTAGTAGGATCTCTAGAAACATTGACGCCTTACGAATAACGGGATTGGGAAGCGACAAACGCCAAAAAGCTTGAATTGTTGAGGGAAAAGTGTTTTCATGTTGAACATAGATCGAGGTAGGGGATTATTTGTTTTATGGTTTCCCCTGTTATTATTATAAAATGAATAACGTTGACCAATCCACCAACAAGTTGATCTGTGGATCATACGTTCTTGCATGGGAGTGTCATTCTTGTGTTTTCTATCAAGGGTTTAATTAATTATTGATAAAACTATGATCCCAAGCCTCCCCAGTTTTAAAATTCTAATGCAAAGGGTATGGGCTGATATGAACAAGGCCTGAACCCCCTCATCCATGTGCGTTCTTGGTCGAAGAATGTTCGAAATGGTTGCAAGACAATTTCAAGGACTTTACAAGGAAGGTGGTACCCCATTGAGGATGAAGGCGCAGGAGGCGTGAAGAACGAACCACTGGTGCGGACTTGGTGTTCCGTGGAAGATCCCACAAGTATGCTACGACGACATGCAAGAAAGATCCACCGGTTGGGCCAGTGGATGGTGGTAGAAACAAAGCCCCTCGGCCATGTCAGAGGAGTGTCCTGCAACCACAGGCCACAGATCTCGGAGGCACGTGGTCTTTGACCATGTATGGGACATCTGGCCAGCTAGGTTTTTCAGCCGAATAACAGCAACCCTAGACATGTCGTGTGTCTGGGATAGTGGAAATGGCCATGCAGTGACCTGTAGGGCAATTAGGGAGTCAGATGCAGCTTCCTGGCACGTCCCGTCCAGGCGGACTGGACAAGGCACGGGCCACCCCAGCGGGCTGGGCCAGACCCAGGAAAAGCCGGATTCGGGTCGAGTCAGTGGACCTAGGATGGGTTGGTGGAACCTAGGCTAGGTCGGGTTGGGTCGTCCTGACTGGGTCAGACTGGACCCAGACCCCACCAACCCCTATTTTGGAAAAACGTTAATATCTTTCAAACCGGGTGTCCGATTGATGAGCCATGTGCAGTGTTAGAACCCTCGTGAGGAGATAAATCTTTTGGAATACTTCATAACGGTTTTAATTAAAGTAGGAATTCCGAGAATGGATTAGGGAGTGTTTATCCCAATATCAATCATGCTACATGCAGAAATCATGCTGTTAGCTAAGACCTAGTGACTACTGACAAATAAACCTGTGTGGATTAGATACTATGGCCCAGTCAGAAGAATCTTTTATGTGACCTAGCAGGCCCATGGTGGGGAGTGGATTTTGTGTGACTTGGCAGACCCACGGTACTCGATAAGAGGAGTACCTTAGTGTATCCATAAATGGGAAGCTGTTTCTTTGTGACCCAGCATGCCCACGGTGGGGTGCGACTTCTGTGTGACCCAGCATACCCACAGCACTCAATAGGGTTGAGTACCAAAGTAGTGCTAGGTTAGTGGGAAGGGGTTTTTGTGTGACAAGGCAGGCCCACTGACTCATTTAGGAGGAGTTCATCAGCATCCCATGGTGTTTGACAATGTGAATAATGGTTCTAATTGACTACTATAGATTATACCTAGTGTGAGTCATCTTACTTCTTGGTCATGCTTGGTTATCATGCTTTTTGGTTTGTTTTTGGAATGATTTTTAGTCCTTCCTTTTACTTTTGGGGTCCCTACTAAGTATATTGTTACTCCCCCTTACACGAGATTCACCCACACATGTTGTGTCCAGTGCATATGATTGACGCCTTGAGGAAGGACTTGGTGGGCCAAGACTCGGTGGTGCCCAGTGAGACCAGGCGGGTGGGCATACTTCTACAGCTTCTAGTAGTTACTATGTACTTACCCATCAGGTGGGATTTCTAGCAGATGGCTTCTAGAGTTTCTTTTTTTCCTTTCCTATTTTCCAATTAATCTTTTTTTGGGTTTGTATTATGGCATGTTTGACTTTCAGTTGTAATTTTACTTAGTGGTTGTTTAGTAACATGATTGTTTACTTTTCAAGATTGGGATGTGGTTGTATGTTTGACTGTGTACAGGTACTCAGTCAAATGCCTCCCACTTGTATGTTTAAACCTTCAGCGCTATATTCCACCCTTTTCCATTAGGTGGCGGGCTTGGGGTATGTCATGGCACAGGCCCTATGGGATAGGTCGTGACATAAGTTGTTATATAAGAGTGGATTTCTAAAGAAGCGGTATAGTTTTTATTTACATGAATTGTTTCTGTTTCTTCTTCTCGAACCATAAAAACATACTTAAGTATAGTAAAATAATTACTCCAGTCTCTTTCATATACAAAGATGTTATAATTTATTTTTCATAACACATATCTATATCTTTTTCCATAAAATGGGAAAAAAATTCATTGTCTTTGTGTACGGGGGTATACAACCTCACGAACCAATGTAATTAATTTTCCATCACCATCTTTCAAGAACAATTATAATAATGTAATCAATAATTATATATATTACTCATTACATGTCTATAACTCTAAAAATATAATATATCATTTACTTTCATACATTTCCTTGAACTGAAAAATGATAATGTTGTTCATGCATACGTGTGAACTATGACCTCCACGAAGTGATGTGATTTGTTCTTCATCACCATATCAGATGAATGATATAGATAAGTTTATTTAATAGATTTATTTTATATTAATGATATTATTATAATTCTATAAGTTTAAAGTAAAACTTACTTACTTTTCATAATGATCATTGAATAATGGAGACATTACTCATTTGTATGTTCGACCGACCATCTCCATGATTGCATCCAAGTGAATTTTTCATAACCATATCTAATATATGGATTCAAAAGAATGAATGATTTATAATAATTATAATTATTTCATGGATATTATTCTATATATGGTGTAATAATGGACTCTTTGACCATAATCAACTGAACAAAGTCATTTTGGACATCCGAACTGAATATCATCTAATCATTCTACATGAACTTAAACAGTTAAAAACATGGTAATAAGTGATATAAAAGGAATAATAAATTTTAAAATCTTCTTATGAAATTATAAATTAACCTATATAAATTATTAAAGAAGATAAATATTTGTTCGTGAGTATTTTGAACCAATGTAAGGGACTTTTTGTTAAAACATTCTTTTAAAGTTACTCTTTGGACTAATTTTAAAAAGAAAAAATAAATAATTTTTTAACATATATGACATGAACATAATTTCCCATATTCATGATTCTTTAATGATTTTATGATTCCTTTTCAAGTTTACTATTTTATTTCCAAATAAAATGTTTTCATTTCAGAGTGTGTGGCTATGTAAAAATGAAAATTCATTTCTAAATTGAACTGTTATTTTCATCAACAATGTTTATTTTATGAATTATTTTTGTGTTATGTTTATGTTATGGTTATTAGTTTTTTTATAAATATGGGTGGTCATGTGATAAACTAAGGGTTGTTGAGCCTATTATATATCTCCATTGTATTGTGTAAAGTAATAGAGTACACCAGTTAGGTTTCTCCTGAGAGATTAAGGGAATATAATACAATGGTTATTCCAAATGTAACCATAAAGGTTACTCCCTATATAGCCATGTAGAATAAAATATATGTAAGATTGATATAAAAATTAATGCACAAGTTTACATTATAATTTATTATTGATTTTATTTTTATATTAAACTTTTTATTTCATAAGGTATGATAAAGAGATTTAATTTTATGTATAAAAGTTATAAATTTTTCTAAATGTTTTCTTTCATGAACTAATGAAATATTTCCTCCTTTTTATTCCACTAACTTAATTTTTTGTGCTCATCCCATGTTTTAAATTTTTTGTCACAGGATTTAATGATTAGTAAAAAAGGAAGAGTTCAAGTTGAAAGTAGTGATAATTTTTCAAGAAAAAAAATCATGTTTTGTTTTAAAAAAATCATATGGTGAAAAAAATGGTTACTAAGTATAATTGTCCATATTTTAATTATATGGTTTCTATATTTTGTTAATTGGGATCTAATTCTCTAAAACTATAACCCTAAAAGATCTATTGGAGTGTAACAATGTAAATTCTAGACAATGTTACTATAATATGTAATGTTTATGGTATGTTCCTTATAGTTACACCCCAGATGGACATCACCCTTAAATCATCATTGCCGCTACTTATGGAAATAAAGAACTCCTCCATGACCAAAATAGTATAAGGAAAACCAACTTCATAACTTTTAAATCACTCTGGACCCTACTCCTAGACCATAAGTTGACCAGATCCATAACTATTTTCAATGTATGGTGTTACTCCATGGAACCTATGTATCTTCCCCATGCCATCATAAGAGTGTCACTCCTTTATATTCTTATCACAATATAGGAAAATATGGCCCAACTAACCACACTAAAAACACTCAAATTAGGCTTACCCTCTTAGAGGAGCAAAAGAACCCTAAACGTACTATCCTACCTGTATCCACCCTAATGAGACAACTTAATCCCTCAACTATTTCTACCCAACAACCCACTCTCGACCCTAATAAAATAATCAGAATAATAAAATATTATACCCTCGATTTCATTGTTCTACATAATAAGGTTCTAATTAATAACCTCGAATAAGGATGATTTGTATAATATATTCCCCAATAACTAAAGAGAATACCCCCAGTCATCCTCAAAATCCATGACCATAACAGCTTCTTCACTCGATTATGTAGGTGAAAACCATAGTAGATTGATAACATGGGTGGAATAATACATAATTAACTTTCCCACTAAACAAGATACAAAAACAATCTTGCCCTATATTCCCTCAGAGTCTCTGGGAATAAATGGTTAAAAAAGAGATCCCGGGAATCCTTCCTTTTTATCCCAACATGTTAGTCTTCCTAGACTAAATTGTCACACCAAAACATCACTAGTCCTCAAAGAATGTAAGAAAAAAGCTTCAACCACCTCTAAAAGTGTGACTCCAGATGATTGAATATAGTCTTTATAGACTCCATCCAAAATGTGGCAGCCTTCGGTCCACTCTCACCTTCAAAGACTAAGGGACCCTCCAACTTGAACTATGTGGTCAAGTCTTACATTGGAAAACTGAACCTCACTATATCAATCCCCATAGATTGAAATTCCTAAAATTTGCTCTCTTAAAGATCCTGACCAATACGAGGAATGCGAGATTCAGGAATCTATAGCTCCACCACTAGTGAAGTATACTCTTCCTTACCGACCTGACACACAAAAGTGGTCACTAGGGTTGCATTTCTTTATAAATAAATGTGTATAAATCAGTTAAAAATTCTATAATATATCTAGATATCATATTTTAGGGTATTAAATAATAGGTACACACTAGTCTTTCCTAAACACAAAACCTATGATACAAGGGTCCACATATCATGGATTAAGTTTAGCTGCTCTACTCACTCTTAGTTTGGGTATAATGTCATGTAGGATCACATAAAAGTTATAATATATCAATAATTACATCCAATAGTCAAAGTTTATCCCAATAAACACTCAAAAAATATGATATATAGGAAAACACTATATAATATTTTTGAAACATTACACAACTAAACCCTATGTCATATCCAGAATACCAATCACATACATGCATATAAATGTCATGTGAACCCTCCATGCAAAACATATTGCATGAAAATTGCCTCTTACAACCCCATTACAATAGTAATACCCAATAAATCATAAATAAATAACCTAATAAAACATATTTTGAAAATTTATTCCTATTGTAAAATTTAAATACAAAACATATTCATAGCCTATGAAACTTGGAAGTCCCTCAATGATTGGATAGCTACTCCCATGCATGAGGTTTATGATGGGCTATAATAATATTCATATATCCTATATACCATATATCTAATAGTAAGATAAAAATAATATGGTATACAATAATAAATTTTAACATATAGACTATGTTTTTTTCAAGTAAGATGTTAGAATATTTCTAGGAATATTTTGTAATACATATTTTGAGTTTTTGTGGGATTCCAAGGCTCAAAGACTGCAGTACTATGATCTAAAAAATATTTAATGTATTTTATTTTGAGCATGTAATTCTTTATTAATGTTTAACAACTCCAAATTGGAGTCTCTGATTGTAAATAGAATAGCAAGGTTGATTATTGAACATGGTGTTTACCCTAGGTGTGACTAACATTTTGTTCGGGTTGGGTGCTCAGTTGAGAGCACGTTGGTGGGGTGATAAATAGAGAGTTATTAATTTAATAAAATTAATATCCCCTCCCCCTTTTTCATTCATTCAAAATATAGGAGAGGAATATCACTGCCTTGCATGATAGATGACCTAATGATGAACTGAGGTGAGGTGGTGTTGTTGATCCCTATTTTTAACAATAATCATCACTAAATAATGTTGTAGAAGGTTCTAAGAATTGTTTTAGACCTAAATAATTTGTGTTTTCCCATGAGGTAATATGGTTTCTGATATTTCTGTGTTGGTCCCTTTTTATGTATGGTTTAAGGTGTTATACCCCTTAGATGACTGTTAGGGACCCCTTTAGAGTCAATTTAAGTGGATCTAGAGAAATCGGTGTTTTCTAGTGGCTTAGAGGGGATTCACATTCTGAATTCTTGATCACATGATGTGAAGTGTAGTAACACATTCCTTGTACTATTCTCATTAATGGAAGATGAAAATTCGTAAATAATCTTTGGGTATCGGATGTACACAACCTAGTTATCCTAATCTGTGTGGCCATGGATGTGAACATGGACACTGTGTTAAGGGAAATATTACCATGTTTTCATGACACGTCAAATTCATTTCATCTTTAAAGGGGATATATAGAATATAGAAGACCCTAGGTAATCTCTCAAAGAGAATTGGTGATATAATTTGTGTATTTTTAATAAAAATTACTAAAAAGGTGTGGTTTTGATAAATGTTTTGAAAATAAAATGACTTATTTAAAGAGTTAAATGGTTGATAAATAATGTTTGTGCTTTTCAAATTATGTGATAAGGATGCATTTTTAATTTCACTACACTTATTGGATATTTCACTGTTCTGAAAATTTTATGTTGTAAATGGAATTCTTCAGTTTATGGATTTTAAAATATTGAATCCCTTCTTAACACTTAAAATCATGAAAAAAGAAGAAAAACTTAACAAAAAATCATTTAGTCAAGGTTTGGACCTCAAACATATAACAAGTTAAACCATAGAATATTGAAATTTCATGTAAGTGTTAGAGATACAATATTATTGTGTTGTACAATTGGAATAACTAAATATTCCCACTTGAAATATCAAACCAATTGGTGTTGAATTGAAAAGTGTTTCACATAGTTAAACCAAAATAAAGCTTTCAAAGGAGAATTATATTGATATAAAACATATATATAATATTTAACACAAAATTTCATAAAACTAGCAGAACAAAAATTGTCATAAATACTTCCCAAGTGTGTTTATCTCCCTCATAATGATTATTCATTATTTAGGTCTCCATCGACAGGAGAATGAGGCTCAAGTGGAACTTTGAATTTATACTTGATCACCCCATGAGGATAGGGGCCTCGAGAACTTATAGGATGAATAGAGAATTCATGTAGGTCTCCGAAATGTTATTTCTTTGATATGGGTTCAAACTTATGTATGGGTCACCCAAGGTTCCATTTTATTGGGAAATATGAAGGTGGTTTTGTGAACCAAGATTTCATGAAACGACATGGCCCATGTTTTTGGGTGACCATACTTTCTTAAATATCTTTTTAAAAAACTTAAAAGTTGTTTATCCACCTCTTAAATATCATCAAGAAAAATTTTATATCATTTGGAGTATGAAAGATCTATATATGGAATAAATTCATAACACAACCTTTTACTTTCTGTAGATTCACTTTCTTGGACATATCGGTTCGGATGGTCCCCATAATGAATGAATTGGGATTCAGTGACTTCATAATAGTTGTATATTTTGGATCATCCCACAATATTTAAGCCTAATTGGATGCATGGATTATTTTTATTATGTGTTTGAGTTCACATGGGTTCTTGGGCTCTTTTATAGTTTGTGCCACAATTTTTGAACATTATTATAGATCCTCCAAATCATCTCCACCTAAAATGAAATCATCAAAAAAGTGAAATTACCCATTTTAACAGTGATAAATAGAAAATAATTGAATCAATAATCAAGTGAAATATGATATTATATTTTCAATTTACAATACAAAATTAGTTTAATATAGTGGTGTAAAGGTGAAATAAAACAACAAATCATGGTGGGATCACACCCCCACACCTAAAAAATTTCAATTTTGAGAAAAGTCGCATTTAAAAAAATTTGCGTAGAGATATTCTAAAATTCATGAATATTTAACATTCAATAAAAATTTAATTCCTGATATAAATGTGATTAAATAAAAAATCACATTGAGGAGTTATTCTTGGTGATCATTGAAAAATATGTCTCATAAATTGTATCAGAATGAAATTCAATGAGATGAATGATAAAATTTGAGAAAATAATTTAGAAGTAAAAATTTTGACTAAATCTACAAGTGAGTTTGTAAAAAAATTTCATGTTATTCCATCAACATTATATCCAATAAATGTATCTAATTTTAATGCTTATTATTATTAAATTATTATATCCACCAAACCTTCCCTACATTATTTTCAATCATATTTCAAGACCAAATCACATAATTATTCCATGATTTCAAACATTAAGATCCCAACTTAGATGTCGCCAAATGTTTTCAATTATATCAACCCTTCATTTATTATTATTATTATTATTATTTAGATGATTCACTTGGAACAAATATCAAACTTATCTTTCCACCCTTTATTGATCTCCTCAAGACACTAATTTTAATAATTATAATAAGATCAAAGGTTGAGGAAGAGTTTTTTATCCTTACCAAAACACAACGTAATTTTTTTGGATCATTTGTTATTTATTTTTATTTAGTTTTTTAGGGAATAAAATAGTCGGATAAAATTTACACAGATAATGGTCAATCTTGTACAATAATGAAGATGATCATATAAGGATTTAACTTATGGAATTTATTCTGGAAAGATGATAAATATTAACCTAACTTATATTTAACTTATATTGATTAAGAAAAATTCACACTTAATTATTGGGTGAAAATATGTATGGAGATATCATGTGAAAAAATTTTCTCACAAACTAATCAGACAAAAGGGTTCGTTCTTCTCAAAGGATTCAAAGTCAAAAAATCATTTATATCATCAAAAAACAATGAAAATTAAAGAAAAATTCACACCTCAATGTTAAATTCTTGATAAAACACACTTTTCGTCATTGAAAAAAAAATTAAATGTTAAAAAATAATGAAATAGTTAAATTCCTCATGAATTTTCCATAACATCAAAGATTAAGTCAGAAAGAATTAACATTATAGAACAAAAGTGATGGGGGAAAAGGGGTGGGGAAGGTAAAAATTCTATTCTACAACCCGAAATAAGAAAAAAAAGAAAGAAAATGAAAATTATATTAAACTCAAAAATGTATGGAAAGGTAAAAATAATATTCATTAAGCTAAAAAGGATAAATGAAGAAAGATGATAAAAATCTATAACTAACCTAGGAATATAACTACCCCTACACCAAGAGTATGTTGTGTCCTCAATGTAAAAACATAGAATATGGAAAGGAAGGATGAAACCTGGTGGAATCCATTCGTATGTTTCTTATTGAACTCAACGTTCGTCCATTGCGGACTCTAGAATGGATTCATGAATGTTCCATAATCACTGCCCACTAATAGTCAAAGTTTGTTTTGATTCTTCATTTTGAACCGGATAACACCAAATGGTTAAAAATTAGTAATAGTGTATGGTCCAAACCAGTGGGAATCAAGATTACATGGAAATAACTTCAGCCTTTCATTAAAAATGATTACCTTCTTCCCAATGTGGGATTGAAAATAAAGGATAAGGTGGGTGTGGGAAGCCCTGGTTCTCTCCTTATAAATCTAGAAGTTCTCATATGAGTCTCCTCTCATTTTCTCCATCTCTTGAATCTTAAACTTCCCTTGAGAACCTACACCAAAAATATTATAATTTTTTTGTTTAATTACCTTGTATGATTGATGTTCTATATTAACAAGGATTTTACAATATATTCCAAAAACAAATCGATGTGGTGAAATTCCAATGGGTGTCTTAAAGGTAGCATGGTAAGACCAGGATTAATCATCATTTCTATAATTTTAATCTTTTCTATTGGGTCAAACTATTTTTTCAAGAATTTATTTTATCTTACTATTCAACACCTCAACTTGATCATTGGTCTAGGGTGATATATTGTAGAAACTCAATGCCCAAACCCATACCAACACAAAAGTGATTACATTTTTTGGTTGTAGAAATGAGATCCATGGTCACTAATGATGAACCTATGTATTCCAAACCTATAAAAAATATGGGTTCTTAAAATTTTCATAACACTCTTGGAATCATCTATCATAATGGCTCATTCCTCTACACATTTTGACACATAATAAACTACTATAAGAGTTCACAAGTCTCAAAATAAATTTTTAAATGGCTCCATAATGTCAATGCCCCAAAAAATGAAAATTTCATTGTAAAAATCATGTGGAACACACAACAATTCCTTTCATGTTCCATTTTATTTATTTGAGGTGTCTATGACGTAAAATATTCTATGTTTTAGAAAATGGTTGACATGATGTTTGAAGAGGTAAGTACCCTTTTCTGAAAACATGATCTTTTTTTTTGAAAAATCCCATTTTTCTCCTCCCGTCAATTATGGTGTGTATTCTACTGACACCCACTATTTTGACCAATTCCCTCAACTAAGAGAATATTTGAGAGTTGTGAGGAAATAATTCATGTTTTCCCCTACAAAAAACCTATTGGGATAGAACCATACTCTCTATAGAATTTTGGTTGGAAATACAACCAACCCTATAAGTAAGGGGTATTTAAACCAACAACCATAGAGCCAACTGGGGATGATTAGTAATCTTCCACTACCATATAGAAATCCTAAACAACCATAAAGGACTTTCCAAAAAACCCCTAAAAAATCTGATCCTAGATTAGATGAAATGATGAAGAAAATGGCTATAAATAATCTCCAATATCAACAAACAATCCAAGAATCCATACAATAAAAAAAACCCAATTAGGCCAACTATCCAACTCGGTGGGGGGATTTCAAAGTCATGGGATGGGTAAACTACATACTCAACCACTATTCAACACTAGGGATAAGGTAAAATTTCATATTTATTACCCTTTAGAGTGTAACTCAACATGAAAATCTAAATAAACCTTCAAATAGTGTTTTACTCTCCTTAAGAGACATATATTATAACAATCTCAAATGACCCAAATAAAAAAACATTCTTATGAGAAATTTGACTAAAGGAAAGAGTGAGTGTGTTGATAAGTCACATAGCCCAACCAATCATCTGTTATTTCCCCAAATGGACACCAAACCAATGGAAAAATAATAAAAAAAACATGATAAATAAATCCATAAAACTATTCCGAATGTATAGGTTAGTATCCTCTAGATTCATATGGTGAAGAAAATTCATTAATATTCCATGTTTCTAAATGATATGAGTGCACTAAAGGTGACTTTATGGTGATGAAAAGGTGAGATTGGGGAGTATTTCCTTTCATATGATATACTTGATTTGGGTGCACCTATAAATGTTATGTGCCACTTTATTTTCTCTTCATATCAGGTTGGTGAAATAAAACCCACTATAATGGTTTTTAAACTAGGAAACCATATTACAGCACACCCTGCAAGTGTGTTAGAGTATGTTCTTGTAAGGGTGAAAATTTAAATTTTTCCTACTGATTTTTATGTGATTAAATTAGAATATGATAGGATAAATGGACACACCCCTGTTATATTTGGGATGAATTTATTTTAAAACGAAAAAATCATAATTAATTTCAATGATTTTACATTATATATGGAGTTTTTTTGTGACATTTTCTACTTCAATATCCTTGATTCTATAATTCCACCCTCGGAAGAACATTACAAACATTTAGTTATTTCTATTGATGTACTCTCATCCCCTAAAAAACATATTTTCATTCCCCTAATCCCCTTTTTGAGTTTTCATCATTGATATAAAATCTAGTTAATGAATCATACATTGAATATTATAGTAGTCTATAAAATTTTCATGTATGTAAGTTAATAGATTATTTCTTGAGCACTGAGGATTCCATGACTATCGATGAAACTAATAATCTTTTAAATTATCATTACTCATATGTGGATGTTACTATTGAGTAGTTAGATGATATCATTGACCTATCACATCCACTTTCACGCCCATCAATCCAAAATCCCGTTGAATTAGAATATAAACTACTTCCTAAAAATATGAAATATTATTATCTTGATAATGGAAACAAGATGCATGTCAAAATTTCAAGTTCAATCCCTCTAGAGCATGAATTGTGACATCTTGAACTTATAAGGGAGTATAAATAATATTTTGGGGTGGACACTTGATGAAATTACTGTTATTAGACCATCAATTTTCACGCATCATATATTGTTAAATGATGTGGCTAAACAAGACAGGTGGGCACAATATTAACTAAACCCAAACTTCATAGATGTTAAAAATTAGGCAACAAAATTATTGGATGTTTTAATAATTTACCCCATACATGGAAACCAATGAATCATTGTGGTGTAGGTTGTAACAAGAAAAACTGGTCTAAGAGTAATAAAATAAAAAAACATTGAATTGCTTCCAACCCATGTTCAGAATAGTTTGGGTGTTTATATAGACTATCACTGACTAAACCAACAAACAAGGAAAGAAAATTTCCTATTTCTATTTATTAACGAAATTATACAAAGTTTAGTAGTTAAGTCCCATTAATATTTTATTGATGGGTATTTTGGATACATTCGGATCCATATTTCCATCGAAGATTAGGAAAAGACAACCATGAATTTCCCCTTTGGAACATTTGCATATAGGTGGATGTCATTTTTTCTATTAAATGATCTAGATACTTTCTAGCAATGAACGGTTAGTATTTTTTTGATTACATGGATAATTTCATGGAATTATTCATGAATGATTTCAATTTTTATGTCTCATATATTGATGATTTCTTTAGTAGTCTTGGTTTATTCCCACATTGAACTATTGAAAATAATCTCATATTAAAATATGAGAAATGAAATTTCATAGTGAGATAAGGTATAGTACATGGAAATGTAATTTATGGGGATGGTATCAAAGTAGATAAATCAAATGCGGATTTCATTTCATCCCTACCATTCCCCAAAATTAAGATGGGTGGGTAGTATTTCTTATGTTATGCGGGATTTTACTGTCATTTCATTCATGATTTTAGTAAGATTTCACTCCCACTCTCCAATTTACTCCAAATAGAAAAATAAATAGTTTTTGTTAAATATTGTGAGGAAGCAATTCAAAAATTGATATGGAGTCCCACAACACCCCCAATAATCCAACCACCTAAATGGGATTTACCATTTGAGGTCATTTGTTCTTCCTCTAACTATATATTTAGTGAGGACATAACATAATGGTTCGATCGAGCCCCACATTTCAAAGCCTTTTCCTCATGCACACTGGACCCTACCCAAGAAAACTACACCACACATGAAAACTAATTCATTGACATTGTGTTTTCCTTTGATAAATATAAGTCAGACTTTTACGTTCCAAATTCATTATGTTCTCAGACCATGAATCCATCCAGTATCTCTTTAACAAACCGAAGGTCACGCCATGCCTCATTTATAGGATGGTCCTACTTTAGGAATTGAATATATAATATAGGGATAAAAAATGAGTATAGAATGAGGCGGTTGACTATATTAGTAGGATCCTCCCATCCTTGGACATTGACTCGTCCCCTTATATTACCGTACATGACATGTTTTATGATGAGAAATTGTACTATGTGCAATATGTTATTCCTTGGTATTTTGAAATTGCAAATTATTTGGAATTTCATTCATACATATTTTAATAAAAACCAAGATGATCATCTGAAACATAATACCCTTTGGTAAATTTGTTAAGACCCCTACCCTTAGCACACATGTAGTGATAAATTCCTTAGGTGTTGTATTCTAGAATGAGAGTTTATGTTTGTCTTTAGGTTATACCACACACTTTATTGTGGGGTCCACTTTGGTCCCCAATGGACTACTCACAAGGTACTTGATTCTGGCTTCTTTTTTCCAACAATATTTTTAGATGCACATGATTTCTATAAAGCATGTCTTCCCTGTCAATGGTTGGGGAATGTCTCTAAAAGAAGTGATATTCCACAAAAACCCTTGATTTTCAATGACATTTTTTATGTTTGGGGCATTGAATTTTTGGTTCCATTTCCCAACATCTTTGGAAACATGTAAATTATTCTAACAGTTGATTTCATTTCAAAACGGATAGAGGCACCATCCACAAGTACATATAATTCCAAGTTAGTTACCGAATTTTTGAGAACCCAAATTTTCTATAGGTTTAAATTACATAGGTTCATCAATTGTAAAGTGGGTTTTAATTTCTACAACCAAACAATGAAATCACTTTTGCATCGGTATGGGGTTGGGAATCAAGTGTCTACTACATATCATCCATAAAGAAATTTTCAAGCTTAGGTGTCGAATAGATTGGTAAATAAATTATTGAAAAAATGGATTAAACCAATAGAAAAGATTCAAGTATTAGAATTGATGATTCATTCTGGGTTTATCATACTGCATTTAAGACTCCACCAGGAATTTCACCTTATCTGATTTTTTTTATAAATAGTATTTACCTTCCTATTGAGATAGAACAATGCGCTTACAGGTCCATTAAAAAATTAAATTATTATATTTTTTATGGGGTGATTATAGGAAATTGCATATTTATGATTTGGAGGAAAAAAGAAGAGACTAATATGAGAACTCTTGGATTTACAAAAATAGAACCAAGGATTTCCATGACTACCTCATCCGTCATCCTCATTTCCGCATTGGAAATAAGGTCTTAATTTTCAATGAAAGGCTGATGTTTTATCTAGGTAAACTTCATTCCTTATAATTTTTCCTATACACTATTACAAATTTTTATCCATTTTGTGTTTCAAATGTTCAAAATAAAGAAACAAAACAAACTTTTACTATCATTGGATAGTGGTTGGGGCACTTTTGCGAATCCATTCTAGAGTCCTCGGTGGAAGAACTCTAAGATCAAGAAGAAAATATTGAATTAAATCCATGAGGTTTTATCCTTCCCTTCCACATCATATTTTATTATTATTACGACACTTCTAACTATAGGTGTGGTTGGTTTTTTACATTCCTAGATTAGTTAGGTATTTTCATCATCTTTCTTCTGTCTTCTTTTTTTACCTTCATTAATAGTATTTTTACTTCTCCCCACCTTACTGAGTTCATTATAAATTTCATAATTTTTCTAATTTTTCTCTTTTTTTAGTATAATAAATTGTATTATTACCTTACCCCTACCCCCCCCCCCTTATTTTTTTTTGGAATGTTCATTTTTTATTCCCACTTAGTCATGGAATTTTTTGAAAATTTGTGCATAATTTCTCTAATTAATGTTGTTTTAACATTTAAAAAATTGTTTCAATACTGATATTTGCGTTTTATCATGAATTTAACATTTATTTTTGGATTTTTCATGAATTTTGGTTTTTTGTTGATGATATAAATGATTTTATCACTTTGAAGATGTTCGAAATAATGCTACCCTTTGTGTGAGTATTTTATGGGAAATTGTGTAACATTATATCTCCACACATCTCTCCACTCAACCATGAAGTGTGAATTTTTTATACTCAATAGATGGTAAATATATGTTAGCTTAATTTTTATTATATTTCCAAAAATATTTTTTATATACTATTTTTTCCTGTTTAATCATTCTCATTCTTATACAAAATTCACCATTGCATATGTACCTTTTATCTGACTATTGTACGACCATAACAACTAAACATAAAAAATAAATAAAAAAACAAAAAATAAAACACCAAAAAATTGGGTTTATTCTTGGGATGTTTATAAACAATTATTCCTCATCCTTTAATATTGTTTTAATTATTACAATCATTATCGTAATGAGATCAAAAAAGGGTAGAGTAATGAATGTATGATTTTTTCTAAGTGAAAATTTTCAAAAAAAAAACAAAAAAAATAATATATGAAGGGAGTGATGAAATTTAAAATATATGGGGATATTAAGGTTGGGAACTTAAGGTTTTAAGGTCATGAATTCTTAATTAAGTGGGTCATGAAATGTGATCGCAAAGGATGTAGGGAAGGTTCAGTGGAAAAAATCATTTAAGCTAAAATTTTATAAAATGACCTATATCTACTAGATAGAAATTTCCAAGAATATGTAATTGTTTTCACACAAGCACATGGGGGGTTAGTGAAATTGTTGACTTATGAATTTTTTTTCTCAAATTGTTATCATTAATCTCATTTAATTTAATTATGATATAATATATGAGATCTCTTTTTCGAAGATCAATTATAGTAACTCCTTGGTGTGATTTTTTCTTTGATCACATTTCTATAATGAATTAAATTTTCAATGAATGTTACATGTTCAATAAGTTAAGAATATATCCATGAATAGATTTTCAAATTTTACTTTTCTCATGAGTGAAAATGTTTAGGTGTGGTGGTGTGATAGCACCATGATTCGTTGTTTTATTTCACCATTATACCGCAATATTAAACTATTTTTGTACTATATATTAAAAATATAATAACACATTTCACATTATTATTGATTCAAATAATCTATATTTATCACTGTTAAAAATTGTAATATCACTTGTTTTGTGATTTTTTGAAGTTGTATTTGTTTTGGAGGATCTAGATTGAGGTTCAATTAAAGCGGCTCAAACTGCATTGAATCCCAAAAACCCATGTGAACTCAAATACACACAAAACTAATATGTGCATCTAATTGGGAAGATATATTATGGTCTGACCCAAAAATCAGTAGTTTGGAACTCTCTGGATGGAACCCATTCCCAATTAATTTATTAATGGTCCCATATTAACTAATCTCTCCAAGAAAATGAATCTAGTCAATATCAAATGTGGTGTTCTGTATTTAGGCCATATGTAGAGTTTTGGGTCAAAAAATGATGCCAAATTTTAGATAGAGATATTCAAGAGGGTGGAAAAAGGTTTTAGTTTTTAAAAGTATATTTAAGATTATATAGAAACCTAAAACTGTGTATAGTTCATTAAACATCTTGTATATTTCACTATTCTAAAAAATTTATATGGTTAAATAGAATTTATCAGTTGAGCATTAACAAGATCTTTATTCCCCTAGTACAAATTAAATGATGAAAAAATAAGCAACCCTTAATGAAAAAATAGTTTTATCAGGGTTTCTACCTCAACCATATAAAAACAGCTACCAAATCACACTAAAAAACCATGTATGTGTGATAGAAGAAGGATTCTTGTGTTGTCTAATCAGACCAACCCATGATTCCCAATTGAAATCTCAACCCAATTGGTGCTAAAATGAAAAGTGTTTCACTTAGTTGAAACCAAAAAAATGTATTCAATGTTGAAGGTTATTATTTTATAACATAAGTTAAATATTTTACACACAAATTACACAAATCTAGTAGAATAAAATGTTTTGTAAATCCCTCCCATTTTTGTGTAGCTACTTTAAAATGATAGTCCACTGTTTATCTCTCCATAAATAGGAGGAGGAGGATCTAGTTGATATTCAGCTTCATACATGATCTCCCTATTATGATAGGGGCCTACATAAATTATAGGATGAGGATTGTACTTCCTTGTGTCTCTAAAATGGAAGATCTTTTCTCCTAGTTCAAACTTACAAATGGGGTTCCCAAGGTTACATTTTATTAGGAAAGTGTAAGGTTGTTTTTCACACCTAGATTTCATGAAAACATTTGGCTTGTGGTTTTGGGTGTGCTGATATTTTTAAAACTCTTTTTATAAAACAATAACCTTGTATCCCTACCTCTTGAATATCTCCACCAAAAACATGGTTTATTGTGTAATTTTCTTCACTGAATCAATCAATGGGATGTTGACCATCATTTTTTTAAAATATTACAAGAATTATTTATAAATTTTAGTATCATTTTTTCCTTGGTTGAGTAGAACTTTGGGGAAACTGAAGAAGAATGGTTTCAATATGTGACTCATCCAAAAACACAGTCTTTCCTTTAGTGTAATTTTTCTAAAGACGTTGATTTTTCTTATTTGGATCATCTGAGTTGGTTGGAAAAGAATTTTCCTTAAATAATAGTGAATCTATTTAATTGTTAATTTGGCATTAATGTTGATTTCAACTCTTAATGGTTATGGATTTGACATTCCCCTTATCTTTATGGTTGACAAGTTAGTGAGAAGGTTGTTTACCCAGCCCATGACATTGAATTTTCACCACTAAGATGGAAAGGATTTTTCTTATTTGGATCATTGGATATGGTTGGAATAGAAGTATCCTCTAAATGGGATGACTCTATTTGAGGGTTCATTTTAATTTTATTTTTAGCTACACCATAAAAGGTGATAGGACTAGAATTTCTATCATTTCTAGGGTTGACTAGTGGTTGAGAAGGTAGTTTATCCATCCCATGACTTTGATTTTATCTCGTTGAGTTAGCGAGTTGGAATAATTTGGATTTTAGGTCTTCTATGGCTGATTATGTGGTTAGTTGGAATTAGAGATTATTTTCATCCATTTTTATCATCATGGCATCAAGGATAGGCTTGGATTTGGGAGGGGTGTTTTGGAAAGGCCTTTGTGGTGGTTGAGGATTACTGGGTAATGGTGGTGAATGACTAATCTTCCTAGATTGGTTCCATTGTTGTTGGTTAGAATACCCCATTTCTTATAGGCTTGGTTATCTTTCCACCCATGGTTTGATGGATAGTATGGTTTCTGACTAATTGGGTGGCTTGGAAATATTTTCTCACAACTCTCATATGAATCTCTTAGTTGAGGAAATTGGTAAATAATTTTCTATCGGCAGAATGGATACCAAAATTGATGGGAGGAGGGGATTTGAATTTACCTTATAAAATAGAATTATTTTAGAGAATGTTAAATTCCTCTTAAATCTTCACATCCACATTCTTCTAAAAATCAGAACATTCCAACTCATGGACTCCTCAAATGCGTACATTAGACCATGAACAAAATTATTGAGTTTTTTTGGCATTTTCATAATGAGGATCATTGCAGTGATTGGTGTTTTATCAAATAAGAAACCACCTACAGTAGCATCAATGAGGTTTAAATCAATGGAAATTAAACCATCATAAAAATATTTTATTAAAATTTTATCACTTATTTGGTGGTGTGGGAAACTCAAACAAACCCTTTTAAATATTTTTCTTTACTCATGAAGTTTTCCCCATTATGATTATCTTATTCCAACAATTTATTTATTTATTACTATAGTTTGGTAGGATGAGAAATATTTTTCTAGAAAAATTCCTTACATGCTTACCCATCCTCTAATTGGGGAATTAACATAACATAGACAATCCATTTTAGCATATTCTAGTGAAAAAGGGAATGGCCTAAGCATTACTTGTTTTTCACTCACAGTAGCCGGATTTAGTGGTTAACATACAGTATGAAATTATTTTATGTTCTTATGTGGATCTTTTACTATGAGTCAATGTAATCTTGGTAATAAGTGAATTTAACCAGATTTAAGACCAAAATTTGGTGCATCAGCTTGTATTTGAATGTATGTGGGATTAATATCTAAATCAGGAAAGGTTATTTATTTTAATTTTCAATTATTTTCAACCATATGATGCAAGTTTATTACTATTTTGGTTTTGGTTTTATAAGAATAAGAACATGGATCAATAAGTGATTTGATGTTTTGTGTGTCCTTCTGTAATGGATTGTTCAGTGCCTCTTGGTTTTGATGACACAAGATCCTCTCTGATTCATGTTTAAATGGAAGTAGTTATTCTTATAAATATTCCACCATTAAAAGGCCAAAAAAATAATATTTTTTAAATAAACATAAAAAATAATGGGAGAAAAGAAATGAAAAAAATAATAAATATAGAAAAAACTATATTTTTATCAAAAAATTCACACTGAAAACATAAGAGATCTCATGAAATTGTACCATTATTTGATTGTGTCTTCATGACACATCAAATTGATTATGTTTTTAAATGTGATTTATAGTATATAGAAGACCCTAGGTTATCACTTAGGGAGTTTTTGGAATTTAAATTGTGTATTTTAAAAAATGTACTAAAAGTGTGGGGTGGTTTTGAAAATATTTTTAAAAATAAAAGTACATAATTAAAGAGTTTAATGGTAGATAAATTAATGTAGGGTTTTTAAAATTATAAGAGAATAAATTAATTTTTAGTTCACTACACATCTTGGATAGTTCAAGTTTCAAAAAATTTCATATAGTTAAATGGAATTATATTTTTTAGGGTTGTTAAGAACTTGATTCCACTAAATCCTCTTAAAACAGTTCATAAAGAAGCCACCCTTGAAACAAAAACTTGTTTTCATGGTTTGGACTGCAATTATAGAACACGGGATACTAAATCATATTGAAATCTCATTTATGTGTGAGTGAAGAAGGATTCTTGTGTTTTCCAATTATAAAAAACAAATATTTTGACATGAAATTTCAACCCTATCAGTGTTGAAATGAATAGTTTTTCACATGATTAATAAAATAATTATATAAGAAGGGTGTTAAGATAAAACATATGTGAAATATTTATCATATATTTTATAGAGAACCAGTAGAATCAAAATTTCTATAACTCCTTCCCAATTGTGTGTAGCTCCCTTGAAAAGACAATACACTGGTTATGTCACCATCAAGAGGGGGAAGAGGCATAGGTGGAACTTCACCATCATCCTTGGTCAAAATATTAGGATAGGGTCATCTAGAACTTCTATGATGGGGATATAACTCATTTGGGTCTCCAAATGGTATATCTTTGCTCCAGATTCAATCATAAAATGGGGTTCCCAATGTTACATTTTATAGGGAAAGGTGAATGTGGATTTGGGAACCCAGATTTCATGAAACCAACTTCCTTATGGTTTTGGGTGTCCATACAGTATTAAATATCTTTTAAAAAAACTTCAAACAGGTTTCCCCATATATTTCCTATCTACATAAAATATTTTGCCTAATTTGGAGCATGACATATCTAAACATGTCTGAAATATAAAACATAATTTTTGACATTAATCATATTTATTTTCTTTGAAATATCAATTCTGATGGGCCCCTTAATTAACTAATTAGTCTTGTGTGTATTCAGATGAGTTATAGACCACTTTATTTTTTATTAGATAACTAAATTTTAACCCAATTTGATACAAAAATTAGTTTTAGTGAGCATTTCAGTTCAAATTGTTTCTTGGGATCCTATGATGTTTGGGATTATTTTCTTGAACATCATTTTGGACCCTACAAATCAACATAAATTATAAATAATTCATTAAATCATGTGAAATTACCCTTTTTAACAGTGATAAAAACAAAATAATTTAATCTATCATGAAATGAAATGTCTTATTCTATTTGTAATTTACAATACAAAATCAGTTTAATATAGTAGTGGGAGGGTGTAATAAAATATTCAACCACGGTGCGATCATCATGTTCATGTGGAAGTACACAACTATTTAAATTTACATGGGCTTACGAATGAGAGAAAGAGATGTGGGCATGACCTTGTAGCTAGACAGAAACAATACGCCATATACCAAGGGTAAACGCCATGTGGGTGACATGATCAGCCAATCGTGTAACGGAGAAAACACACCTAGGTGATTGGATGAGGTCACACACCATGTGTCATGGGTGCACGCCAAGTAGTTTGTTTAAATTTCATGTTTTCAGAGGGGACATGGGAATGTTGCAATTTCAAGATACATGTTGTGTACAATTGGGTACACGTCGTGTACTCTCCAAGGATATTACTCCTTCACATATCTCCTTCTTCAGACTCATTTGGGGTCTTATGGGTATCCTACCCTCAACATATTTCTACAATGAACATGATGTTGTACATGTTTTTTTGGTGTAAGGGATCCAACATGAGGTGCGTATGGGGGTTTCATAAATTAATGATGTATAGAACATTATTAGTTGAGTGAGTTCCCTTGGTCTATCCCTTTGATGGTATATTATGGCATTAATTCCTCATCATAATATTCGGATCCAACCAATTGGATGAGATAATATATAGTTTTTTATCCCTCTGGGAGTTTGGTGTAGGATCCTATGTTGTATCAACTTCCATAGATGGGGTTCGTGCTATCATTATGAACGTCATATATAGGGTGGGAATTCCCTTTCTAAAAGCACTGGACTAGTAGGTTTTGTGGAATTATCGGATTTATGATCACCTACATAGTAGTTGGTTTCACTAGGGCTTTTGGCATCTTCAAGTATACGATCCACTACTCAATGGTTGGTTCTAGTGGGGTTCGATGTATCATAGAGAGTATGATCGCCTATATGGTAGTAAGAACTACATTCGAGTTTTGGTATTTATTAGTGGTCCAAGGAATGATCCCCTGTCATTGTATCATGGATTTGATACTCGGTATGGTTTTTGAAATCTCCCAGTGGTATTGGGTGTGTTCCCCTGTCTGAGAAATATGATATCTCATGTTCTAGATTTGGTTCATGGTGTCCCCCAATGATCCTAGAGGTGATCCCCAATCAATGAGAGGAGATCATTTAGTTTTCTAATAGTGTTTGAGGAGTCCCCATCTAGGATGTTTGTGATCCAATATTTGAGAATTGAGATCTATTGAGTGACCATGTGACTTTCTTTAGAGAAATAACTGATGAGTGTGTTCTCTCTCGCTTGGGTTATTTCTATCTAAGGTCGAGTGAACTATTTTATTTTAATAGATCCCTTTTATTTTGCAGTTTTGGGTTCCCAATTGTTTATTTTTATACTAACCCATGAATGGTATTTTCCTACACATGTCGTGTCTTATGAAAATGATAGGCATTTTGATAGAGTCCTAGGAGAAGTTAGAGTCGGTGGAGCATAGTGAGATAGATAGACCGAGGTGTATATCGGTTCCTGATTGAGTTTTTTTGGGAGTTTTTATTTGATATCATTCCCCTTTTTCTGGGAAGGATCGATGGTTTTTTTTGTTCTTGAATTTTTCCTATTTATGATTCAAAGTCATTTAGTGTACTCTGATTGTGGGATATATGAATGCACGAATTTTTTGGATCAATAGTTTTATTGTATATTCACTATTTCATGAATATTTTTTTTTGTGATTGTGTGTTGGTACTATAGGAAAAGGCCTCCCATGTGTGTGATATGCATATGCGACACTAGTCGCCATCCCTTAACCTATTGCAGGCAGGCTTGGGGTAGTTACGGCTTGATCCCTAACAGGTTGGGTCATGAAAGTGGGATTTGATAGGCTTTAGTATCTCTGTACTATTTCACTGAGATGTGTGTGTGTGTGTGTGTGTGTGTGTAGGTTCCATAGGGTAAGGTATCCCTTGTTTGTGATATGCCTACATGATGTTGGTCACTACCCCTGGCCCAGTGGAAGTGGGCTTGGGGTAGTCGAGGTTCGAACCCCTACATATCATGTTGTAGCTGAGTGGTATCATGGGAGGTTATTTCATTGTATAACCATAGTTTTATTGACATTATATTGGTTTAGTACTTTTGGTGAAAGTGTTAAAGTGTAAAGAGTTTTGATTTTAGGTTATTACTCCACTGTTCGTGAGACAAAAAACATATCCATTCATCATGTCTCTGATAACCTTCTTGTTAAATCAGTGAATTTAGGAACTACTTGAATGAAAACATTAGTACATGCATCATATAGGACTGGTTTGTGGTTTCCATGTCATTCTTAAGTAAGATCCTATTATATACTCATTGACCATGGTGCATCTTGATTTTATTTCATGATACCTTCATGACAATAGCTAGACATGAATTTTTGGATGGATTATGGGGATGATTAGCCTAGTGATGTGGATTTTTTGTATGTTATTGTGCAGTATGTGGTATATAAGAGTGGTCTTCCAGTCGAGCCACCACCCCCTGATAATCAAGTTGCACCGGCTATTCAGGCAGATGATCATTGTTGGATGATTGCATTGTATGAGTTCTATAGGTAGTGACTCTAGAGGTATTGGGTTGAGATATACCCCTAGACATCTGATTACTAGCTTGAGGTAGTCACATATTTTTTCTTCCTTGTTAGAAAACCTATTGATCCTATGGTGGTCCTAGCAACATGTCTTCTTTAGGGATAATCCGGGGCATGGTGAAGTCTAGTGATACAAACCCATGATGGGAAGATCCTCACATGGATGGAGTTTGATATAATATTTAGAGAAGAGTTTTATCCACACACATTGAGATCAGTGCATATCCAAGAGATAATATAGATTAAACAGGATAGTGTGGCCATGGTAGACTATTTGGCGAGGTTCATAGACCTTTTGTGATACTCCCTAGATATGGTTCGAGATCTATTTCCATATCATAGACCTTAGAGTATGTCTTACACCATGATATAGAGGATTTGATGATATTGTTGTGTATTCACACCTATGTTAAAGTCCTCAAGTAGACCGTGATGATGGAGATCTTTCAGATTGACCAAAATCCAACAATTGTTTTTGGGAACACAGGAGATTCTACTTCGATAGTTGGTAACTGATGGAAGGATATGAGATCTGTTCATGTGAAACTCATTGGAATATGATACCAGGATTAAATATATGTGACTCATATCTCCCATGATATATCTAGTTAGTCATGGGAGAGGTAGTGTTTCTCTTATGATCAATAGGGAAATCTCATGTGAGATTTTCCAAACATCTGTTATTTTGAGATGGAGATGATCAATAGACTACCCTGGAAGAGAAAATGATGGGGGTATAATGTTTTTCACTATTGAAGATGTAGTAGATGAGTGGGTAGAGAACCATGTGGTGAAGGATAGTTTGATCTATTTTGACCACCACCGCTATGTGGACTACTCTTAGATTAGGGAGTTGGATAATGGGGGAGAGGACAGCTTCAAGCCATGAGGCCTATGAACTGAATCCTCTGAGGATTATTATAGGTACTCTCTATGTTCTCTATACTTTTTCATAATTATTGTTAGAATCTATTGTGAAGAACTCTATTCTTTCATCTTCATTGTTGAGGGATATCAATGGTGAAGTGGTGTGTTGGTACAACCCCATGATGGTTGTGTTTGATGTAGCTTCAATCTCATAAAGAAGAGGGATCCTTACCCCACAGATAAAGGTTCTTGTGATGTGATAAAAAAGGTCTGGGTGCTCAGTACCACAAAAATTGGATAGTTTCAAGGTTTGGGTTATGAGTTCTTTTTTGTTTAGTGATTGAGGAAGGGTTTTATACTAGATTTTTAAATAATTACCTGGATATAGTCATGGATCCTTCATGATAAACCCTTTAGATGGAGTATCCTATAGAGAGGATTAGTTACTACATACTTCTATTGATTGTGTGATCTAGATCAGGGAGGAGAACACATCATATATAATAATTTTGGAGTGGAAGAGTGAGTCCCTATGATACCTCCTTGGTGTATATTTGTTTCCTAGGAACCATTATTAGATATTTTTTATTGGTGGGTGTGGAGGTGTTTCTATCTTTTGGGATGGAGTTCCTCCTTCGAGAAGAGAGATCCAATGTTGAGCAAGACAAGATCACATGTGGGAAGTTACAACCAAATTTTATCATATAGATATTATGACAAATGGAGGAGTATTTATGTGATCTTTTTGTTTCCTTATGCATGGTAGAGTTAAGGACATCTACCTGAGTAAGTGTCAATTTGACCTCCAAAATGAGAGTTTTATTTTATATAGACTATAAACCAAGGATTTTTCAGATGTTTCTTTCCGAATTTCGGTTGAATCCTATAAAACATAGAGATATTTGGTGAAGTTTGAGGTTTTTATATATAGTTCCTAGTAAGTCCTAGTATGTTTCTAAGGAATCCTTGTGTTTTTGTTTGTTGGTTCCCTCATTTTTCAGGTATTAGAGTTGAACACAAGGAACTTAAGGATGATATTATATTTCTCTAGTTGATGTTGGTTACCCCTAGGATTTTTTATCAAGAAGATGAGAAAAAACTAGAAGATTATGTTGTCTATGTACCACATCATATGATATGTACAGAACATGTTCATAATGAGTTTCCTAAATGTGTCAAGTACATCAAAATTTTTAGGATTCATGATAAAACTAGTCATGTTGTGAGACAAGGCACCATGGTGGTAGATTTCCCTCAGTGGTACACCAAGGAGATGGGTGGTCATGTAAAATATAATGAACAATTTTGGTTCATGAGGTCATGCTTCAAGTTTTAATGTAATTATTATGTAGTTTTCACTCCACCATCATCATAACACCTATTGAGTCCATATTCAATATTCCATTAGGTCACCATTGTAATTTTCAGGTCTTAGAGGATATAATGTTTTTGGTCCTTGAGTTGGTTCTAGTGATGGATGTTGAGGGTACAGTTCATCCAATAATGGATGAGGACTAATGGGCTATGTCATTATCTATATTGGGATAGTTAAGTGGTGTAACGCTAGACTATGAGACCATATATTGATTGTGTTCTTAGTATTTTCCATCGTTCATGGATAATGATATGTGTGAACGCTTCGTTTCATGATGTCGGCATGGTTTGAGATTGAATTTGGGCATGGTTTGGCTTTTATAGTCCACCTGAGTTCATGTTTTTGGATAGGATATGAACCCTATAGTGAGATAACTAAATGGTAGATCATGTTGAGAGCTTAGTTCTTTCCATTGACATAGTTTTTATCTTTTTAGGATGAAAATAATTAAGGGTGGGGAGAGTGTAGTGATTCTGGTTTATCTGTGTAAGACTTTGGATTATTTCTAAGAATATTTCCAATGTCAGGAACTGAGTTTGTGTGGGATTCTAGGGCTTAGAGATCCTCAGTTGGGTGATTTTAAAAGTGCTAAATATATTTTATCACACCCACAAAATTCATTAATAATGTTTTATAAAACCTGACTGGAGTCTTGGATTATAATTATGAAAACACATTTGAGTTCAGAACAAGGTGTTTAACCTAGGTGTGGCATAATTTTTTTTGGCATTGGGGGCTTGGTTGATGGAATGTTTGTACAGTGTTAAACAAAGAGTTATTCTTCAATAAAAATAAATTATTAACCCCTCTCACCTTTTGGTTCAAATGCATCCAAGAGTCGGATCCCCCACCCCATGCATGATAGATGAACTAATACTAGAATGAGGTTAATAGGTTATTCTAATCCCCATTATTTACATTTATCATCACTAGATCGAGGTGTTGTAGGTTCTATGAATTTTTTGGAACCCAAATATTAAGTGTTCCACCATGAGGTAGGTGAATGTTTTTTATTTATTTACTAATCCCTATTTATGTGTTCTTTATTGTTTTATATCCCCAAGACGCCTGTTAGGGACCCCGTGAGGGTTGATCTGTGGTGGATATGGAGATATTGGTGGTTTGGGTGGATCAACAGGGATTCCCATTTGGAATTCATGATAACATGGCATGTAGAGATTGATAACATTATGTGTGTTCTTCCTGATTAGGGGAAGATGAAATTTGGTAACTACATGTTGTATACCAGATTTACAATATGTGTAGTTAACCCAAGTCATGTGGTCAAATACTTGGATAAGGATTCAATGTTAAGGGACATGGCCATGTGTAAGTACATGACCAAGTACACGGGAACGAGGTGTTGAACGCGGGCACGGTTTGTAGACATGGATAAGTATCCATTGGCTATGAAACAACATGTACTGAGGGTAGACTCCATGTGTAATGACATGGACATCTATCCATGTAAGGGAGAGGAAACACCAAGGTGATCGGACAAGGTAACATGTCATGTGATAGGGGGAACACACCAATTATTATATATATACATATAGTACTGAGAGGGGACATGGTCTGGGGCTAGTTTCTATAGACACACTGTGTACTGTGGATATGTGTCATGTACTCCCCTAAGAGATTTATCCCCTAGAATCTCCATCATTAGACTTGGATAGAGTCCTACATATATCCTACCCTGAGTAGTTTTGTTTGTTGAATACAATTGTGTCCATGTTTTTTGTGTTAGACATGCGATGTGAGGTGATGTATGTGGTTCACTTTTGGTCATGAAATATATTCCAGTATTAGTTGAGTGAGTTCCCTTGGATTATACCTATTAGGGTAAAATGTGTGAATATAGCCTCATAATAGGATTGCGATCCCCTAAACATAATGAGATCAAATAGAGTTGTTATTTCCCTCTAGGAGGTTGGGGAAACATCCTCTATCATATCTACATCCCTAGATGGGGTTTGTAGTATTTTCATGACCATCATACATAGGGAATAGATCCTCTGTCTAACATACAATCCTAGTAGGGATTTTGGCATCATCCGATATATAATCCCCCACTTAGGATGCAATTTTAGTAGGGTTTTTGGCATCTTCAGTTATAAAATAACTTACTCGGTGGTTTGTTATAATGGGGTTTGTTGTATCATTGAGAGTATGATCCCCTACTTAGTGTTTCGATCTAGATTTTGGTTTTTTGGAATCTTATGGTGATCCTATGAACAATCCCCTATCTTTGGATCATGGATTTATGACTGGTTAGGATTTGAGGAATCCCCCAGCAAACCAGTTTGTGATACCCTATCATAGATATATGACCTATGGAGTTCCAAATTGGGTTTTTGGTGTCCCCCAAGGGTACTGGTCATGACCCCTATCTATGAGATGATATATTTTGTAATGGGAAAAAAATTATCTATTAAATTTCTATTATTATTATTATGTCAGAAAATACCTACATCAAATAGAGAACCCAATAAAAACAATATTCTCACAAATGAAGAATAATACATTAGACAAAAAATAAACCACTAATAACTTCAAATATTATAATAGGACAATAAATATAAAATAATATAATACGAATAGAATATTATGGATATGCCTGATTCACTAGAATGACTTCACTCATGAACAAAGATGTAGAAATAAAACATAATGTTAATAATTAAATATTTATTTTTAAGATAAAAGTATATAACCGTGATTGAAAATAGAATAATTATTGAAATATGATGTATTTATAGAAATTAAGGGACCTACATATTAGAATAATAACATGAGGATTGGAATTGTAATCTTGATGTTAGGAATAGTAATTTGGCCATTATAAATGTAGTATCTCAAATTAAATCATAAATAAAATTTAGGTAATTTATAACTGAATATAAGATATAATTATATCAGGGTATAAGTAAATAAATATTTAAAATGATAAATTATGTCTTTATATTTTTTAATAATTAAATGTTGATTTATAATTTATAGTATATATAATTTTTTAAAATAAAATTTATTTACATAAAATAGATTCTTAAATTTATTTTATGTGGTATTTTTATTATTATATAATTTTATTATAGCGTAATTAGTTTTTCAAAGGGTCATAAAATAAATTATAATATTAAAATCAATATTTTTCAAATAAATAATGATTTTATTAAAAAAATTAAATTTATATTATTTAGAAAATTATGTTGATAAAATGGATTCTATTTTTGAAATATACACATCAAAAAATCATTGTGGTTAGTTTTTTGTATTTTCCTAAAATTGTTGAATTTTTGGAGAGTAGTGAAATAAAGTTATTCAAACATATAATATTATAAGATAAACACATGAATTTTTGAGCCATGGATATTATCAGAACACATTTTTTCCAACACTAACAAACTATTTATTATATTTATTCATATAAATAAACACTATTGATAGTCTTGATCCAAAATAATAAACTAATTAATATAATAATAAAAAACACCCCTCTTCTCCCCAATAAATATCACTTCTCACCAAACCTCTCCTCACACCTTATAAGCCTTTTATATTTAAAATAATCTTACCAATTCCCTTCCCAATAATCTTACCCATGTCCAATAGTTATGTATATTTAAAAATGACCAATTCTAACTACCTTACGGGATCATTCTAAGAGGAGATATTCAAGAGGTAACTTTCTCAAACCTTCTCTTTTAAATTGAATTCTTCTTCTAGTTTATCTTAACCTCCTTCAACCATAAAATCATAATAATAAAATTATCATGTATATATTGTAATTTTATATTTATAATGTAATATCATCTATCCTACACTTTTCTATCCTTCTGTAGTTCAATTAAATGAACGTTTTCCCAAATTATGGAGGTTTACCGTCCTAATGGATAATGATTTTTCATTTTTCTTACCACCTTCAAGGATGGTCATAAAACTATTATTATGGTTAAATTAGATTTTAATATTTTTATTATAAAATATTTCATGTTATTTAATAAGTAAATAAACATAATATTCAATAAAACAATACTTATTCTTGATGGTTATAAAAACCACAAAAATAAACTAAACATTTATCATTAATGTTTTCTCAAATGAATCATCCTTGTACTAAAAAATGATATATGAGACTATTTAAACTTATGGATCTGCATTAATACAACTTAATTTCACTTCTAGATAATTATTACCATTTAAAAATTACTTTTATAATTATATACAATTGAACCATTCATGAAACCACGAAAACAAATGCTCCCATAACGATGAAATTGAACACTCTAACAAATCAAAATTTCTATAAATGAAGTTAATAAAATTATGATAAATAAAATAAATTTATAATAGGTTATGAATTAAATAATTAATTAATCTTATTTTATTATCTATGACATTAAGTTCATGTTCATAATTCATTCAGACATAAGGTAAGGGATCTCTTTGAACATCTATATTTCCTTTGGGATACGATTTCTCTCTCTTTTCCCCAATGTAACTATTAATTATTATTATAAAATTATATTTCATTTTGTGTAAATGTTTCTCACATACATATCGATCTCAGTTCATCTTTTTTATGGGTAAATACATTATTAAAAAGCTTCCCTTCTCAATTCCTCCTAATAAGCAAGCCCGATTTAAGGTAATTTCTCAATTTCTTACCCATTTTCAACCATAATACAAACACTATCTTAAGAAACCAATATTTTTATAAAATCACTATTTTATAATGGAAAACTATATTAATTCATTTATATACATATATAAACATTTATTCCCTTATCTTATTTAATGACTCATTGTTCTTTTCCCTAAAAAATTACATAAGCGGGACATTTCTAATGTTACCTAACAACTATTGTTCTGGTTTCCAATTCAGTTGGACATCATTATTCATGATATATTCTTAGTTTTACTTTATTAATGACCAAGAATTATTTTAATTCATTCTTTCATGGATTCCATTTTTATTCTCCCATTGGTTGTGCCTTATGACTTGATTATGATGCCCATTCCTTCCCATGATTAACCATTATGGGTATTCTTTATATTTTATTATATATGTGGACTACATATGAATGCACATACTATGATATGTGTTCCTAGATGGAGATCCAATTCATTTTGTAATATTTTAGTCTCATTATATGTAATTTTTGGGATTAGGGTGTAATCCTACTCCATTATGGGACTTTGTCCACCATGTGATACAGTCTTGACAGTTATCCTCAACTCATGATTATGTCTTGTTATATATTGTTATCACATTCCAATATTTCCATAATAATATGATTTTACATTATATATTATATTCTTACATATATTTATTCATGATTTGTTTCTTTTTATTCTATCATGTTATGTCATAAAACTCATATGTTATGCTTTTATTCTCATGGTTATTCCATTACTGGTCTTTTTAGCTCATTTCATTTGTTTATTTATTCCCCAGGTTATCCAATGTAGTTATAAGATATCAATGGGAGTTATGCGATCATTATGGATATTAAATAAAATATGTTTTTATTCTAGTTTTGTGTTTTATAATCATGTACATAGTCATCCAAAGACATTAGACTATTCAACCCTTGGTTTTTATTAAGCTTAAAATCATGTATTATTATGTATAAAAAGTTAGGGTCTCTACATTTGGTATCATATCATGGTAGTAACACCCCATGTATTTACAAATAAATTTAATATAGATTTCATGAAACATTGAGTCTCTATGAAAGAACACTTTGTTATTATTTAAACATGATACTTATAACCAAGCCATTAAACCTAATTTTTCCACTTCTGTGATTTGAACTTTGAAAAACTAACATACACTATTGTGTTCAGTGAGGTATTTAGAGTATGATATGATCAACTTACTTTTTCGGTGAATGGTAACTTGAACCTTATGAATAGTAATTTCACCCTTATGAATAGTAATTTTGCCGTTATAAATAGTAATATGGACCTTATGAATAGTGACATCACCCATGAAAGTATAAATAAAATTTAGTCACCTTATAAATGAAATAGAATATTTTAAAACATAATAATTAATTCTTGTTATTTTTTTTTATTAAAAAATATTTAATTACAATTGTATAGTTAATAAACAAATCCAAAATAAAATTAATTTTCATAAAATTTATTTCAAAATAAATATTTTATTGTCCTATGACTTTAGGAAAATGTAATGAGACCTTAGATAATTTTCAAGGTGTTATAAATTAGTTTTAATTTCAAGAGATAATAATTTCTCATAAATTATGATTTTAATTAAAAATTAAATTTCTCATATTTACAAAATTATTTTGATACAATGGATTCCATTTCTGAATTATACACATTAAATAAATTGCAGGTGATATTTTGGGATTTTTCTAAAATACTTGAATTTTGGTGAATAGTAAAATATGATAATTTATGATAAATTCTAAATACATGATTTATTGTGTCATAGGTGATGTATGGATGATTTAATCACACTTGGTTCAATCTTAAATTCATATATTAAATTTTTTTTCATAATAATGAAACACTATTTATTATCTTGAGTAAATTAATAAAATAATGGATGATATTTTCAAAAATCACCACTCTCCTCCACCATAAACACCACCCTTCACTCACTATTCTCGTCACTTATATAAGCCTTGAAGCTTGTCAATGTTCTACCCAGATACTCTTACTTAGTCCCTCCCCATGTCTAGGATCTCTTTTTGTTACCAAAAGACTAAAAACCCTTCCCTTTAGAATATTGTCAAGGATGTGTATCAAGAGGTAAAATCATATTCCTTTTTCTTTTAATTTCATTTCAAGTTATTTATTTTATTATACTCTAGTCACCTTATCTTTAAAAATGATCATGATGAATCCATTATGATATATATATTTTAATTCATTCATGTTAATGAAAAAACCATCATCAATATCATTACTCTCTCTATCTATTATTTTAAAAATGAAATCATCATTCGGGAGGTTCTGATTTACAACCTTTATGGATGAAGAACTTATGTTCTTCAATTTATTCTTGAATTCTGGTCATTAAACCATTTTTATAGTGTAAGAAAACTATAATATATTTATTATAGGATATTTAATTTTCTGGAACTAGTATGTATACATAATATTAATTAATATGACAAAACTTGTTCATAATAATCAAAATACCGCCAAAATAATCTAAATGGTTGTCATTAATATTTCATCTAATGAATCATATTTATACCATGTAAAATATGATATATAAAAACATTTACACTTATTATTTTTTATTAATAAAATATAAATTCAATTCTAGTGAATTATATCCATTCCTCATGAAGTTCCATACTCATATACAAGTATACCAATTGTGAAAACCAAGGAAACGAGTGCTCCCAAGTGATAAAATTATATCATATAACTTATCATTAAGGCCATAAATGAACATACAAAATTTATAATAAACAAAGTAAATATATATATGGTTCTAAATCAATTAATTAATGTCTTTAATTTTATTGTCTAAGATGTTAATTTATGGTGTAAACGACATTCGGGCATAAGGTAATGGTTTTCTACCCAAACCTCCATTTACATTCAGGTTACTCTTTTTCCTTATTTACCCAAACTAAATTCATAATTATTATTATTTACTCCTCATAATTTTTTTGTAAATTTACTATATATTTTAACCAATCACAATCCTTCATTAATGGGTAGTTCTATACTTTTAAGGGATCTTTAAACAATTCATACCTTTTTTCAATAAAACCCTATAATTGGTTTCAAGACACTATTAATTTCATAAAATCACTCAAATTATCATGGAAAAACTATCTTATATCACTTATGGTTTTATACAAATACTTTTTCCTAAATAAATCATTTTCTCAATGTTAAACATTATTTCTATCAAGAATTACTTGGTGATTTTATAAGAGTACTTTCATCTAATTCAACACTCATATTGGTTCACATTTTCAATTGGGATTAATATTTTATGATTTCATCTACCATTTTTTATTAAATGGTTTATGATTAGTTTTAAGGTGGATTTTCTATCATGATACCATTCACAATAATACTCAAAATGGTTTGTAATTATGTTTACAGATTAGGTAATGTTATTTACATTACATATGTACAAGTTGTTTGTGTTTAACATCATTCATATGTGGAATTTATTAGACTTAAAACATGATGGTTGGGTCCCTAATATAGCCCCTCAATACATCTATAGGTCTCATGAGAAAAAATATATATGGACTTGTTCGAGGCCTTTCCCATTTTTAAGTGTTGTTTTGGATGAGACCTTAACCATTTTTTGGATGTCTTGGATAAGGACTTTATGTATGATTTAGATATCCAACATATGAATTCCCTCATTATGTTATTATTAAATTGTAGTTCATTTTATTATTCAACTAGTATAATATCCATTGTTATGATTTATTATGTAATTATTCATTTAGTTTTTATTCATGCCATATTATACTCATGTTTATTTTAAAGGAAAGTGTTTTTAGTTATTCACCATGCCTAATGATTATGTTTATGATATCTTCCATTGTCTTTCTTACAATTACTGATCATATGTTCTCACCCCATTCCTATGTTTTATTTTCTCTATGATGTAAAGTTAAATATTAATAATGACCTGCATGGATAATCTAGTAATTGTGGATGTTTTCTCAAGAATTTTTATTTTATATTTCCTTTAATGTTGTAATGTTGAACTTATGTATGTATCTGGTCTTCCAAATCTACTAAACAATTAGGTCCATTGGGATACAATTTTCTTGTAATAATTCCAATGTAATGAAATAATTCACTCACTTCGGGAAACTGGGTACGAGGTCTTTACAGTTGGAATCAAATGATGTTTAGTTGAAAACATGGAAACTAGATTTAGAAGATATAGATTAGGGAATAAAATAATAAGATATAATTTTAGGATAATAATAAAATAAGATCCTATAATTTTTGTATGGAATATATTATGTGCATCCTTTTATAAATACATTCATGAAGAGATATTTCAAGTGGACATGGTTCTAGAACAGATGTACCTAGGAGTAACAACTCTAAAAAGGTGTTCTGGGCCTAACTCGAGGTAACCTGGTACATGATAATGGGCCTTATTGAGCACTTGGTTTGACATTCCTGAGGGATATGATTAAGATAATTCAAATTTTCTTTATAATCCATTATTAAGGATTTCAAAGTAAATTTTTCTTCAAAGAAATGATTTTTATGATTGATAGATTAGTTATCATAGGATTTATATTTTGTTAATTAATTTTCTAGTTGAGATTATAAATTATGATTCACAAACTAATATAATGTTTGATATTATTTGGAAATGTATCCTAGTTTAGTAATGGAAACATTATCAATGTACATATCCCATGTAAGGATTTACCTCCTATAAAAGATAATGATATTGTTATTGGAGCTATGACTGGGTTCGATCAACTTATAACTATACCAGGATAATGGAGTCAGGTTATGAATAATACCCTTTCTCATATAGAGCATCCTGATCCACAATTTGGAGTAGAAATGTTATAATTCTATATGTAACAACAACCCCCATAATTTAATTGGAATACAAACCCATTCGTAGAAGAGCAGTGGATTGGTTCAATTGAGAAGACATTTATTTTTTTGGGAAGTAATAAAAATGAGAAGGTTTTCATTACATTTTATCATCTATTGGGAGATTATAATCAATTGGAGTCATTAATTCAGAACACAAATGAGGGGTAATAGTTTAAAAATATGTAATGGGTGTATTTTAAGGAAATATTCATTGAAAAGTACTTCCTTCGTGATTAGAAAGCAGATATGGAAAGGCAATTCTGATGGAAAAGGAGGATGAGAATGTTTCGAATGTATGAAGATAATTCCACAAGGTTAGAAATCCATTTAACAAACAAAATATATATTCTAAGGATAAATATTTATTGATTATTTGATTTTTAAAACCAATCCTCTAAAGGGCACTAGTCTCCAAAAGATTCCCATCATATGAAGATATAGTCTCATGTGCTATCATGACAAGGAAATCACTCTCTATGTATTAAAATTAAAGGGAAAATAATATATGAATATGGTATCAGAGGATATAATTAATAAAGTAAATTATATAATGGGAAATTTTCTAACATGCGACACTTGTGGGAAGCTACACCCTAGAGCCTACTTAAAAGGAATAGGAGTTTGCTACAAGTGTCGATAGAAAGGACATCATGCTTATGATTACAAGGGAAAGAAAGAAGAAATAAATGTTCAATGATATAATTGTAGGAATATGGGAAACTATTTTAATGATTTTCTAATGTGTCAAGGAAATGTGCCTTAGAAAAGTCCAATGGATCATGGCCAGGCTTATGTGATCACCACTGCTGAGGTTGAAATTCTTATTGATGTGGTGGTAGGTACATTAATCATTTCATCAAACTTATCCAATGATTTATTTTATTTTTTATCACCACATTATTTTATATCTTCCCATTTTCCAAGAAAATTATATATTTCCAGTTTTATTTAGAAATGGATTTGTCAGTCAAATCTCCTAAGGGAAGTATCATTGAAATAAAGATGTTTCAATGAATCCCATTTATGACATATAAACATGATTTATTTTCTGAAATTATCATTATTTCCATTATTGAATTTGATATAATCCTCGGTATGGATGGCATTTCAAAATATGATGTGGAAATCTATTTTAATAAGAGTGAATTAACAATTTTTTAGAATGATGTAGAAACCATTATATTTATAGTAGAAACATCATCATCTATTTTGTTATCCAGATCCACCCCCATTACCCCAATTTAATGAAATTATTATTAATGATGAGAAAACAACATCTATGTGTGAGGAAATAAATATTCAAATTAAGTATGTACATATCGTGCAAGAATACATTGTTGTGATTCAAGAGGATTAACATAGGAATCCTTCGGAGAGGAAAATTGATTTTTCTATAGATTTAATTTCTTGTGCAAGGCATATATCAAAGACTCCTTATAGACTAGGCATAGTGTAATTAGTGTATCTAAAGAAAAAATTAAGGGAGTTGAGTAGTAAGTGCTTTATTCTCCCAAGTATTTCTCCATGGGGATCTCTTTTTCTTTTCGTTTAGAAGAATGATAGATTTAGAAGGTTTTACATTGACTACAGGGAGATCAATGCTATTAGGATAAAGAACAAGTATCATATTCCTATCATTTATGAATTATTTTATCAACTCCATAGAACCCAATATTTTCCAATGATTGACCTTCGATCTGGATGTCATCATTTTTTGTGGGGAATGAATATATTCCAAAGAAATCATTTTGAACCAGGTATGGTCAATATGAGTTTATAGTAATTCTTTTTGGACTAACTAATATACCCTACATTTTCTTGGATCTAATGAATAGATTTTTCAAGGAATATCATTATGACCTTGTTGTAGTATTTATTTATGAAATCTTGGTATACTCAAAAAGCTATAAAGATCATGAGAATCAATTGTTCATTATTCTGAAGACTCTTAGTGGAAACAATTTATATGGGAAATTTTTCATGTGTGAATTTTGGATTCAAATTATTTCTTTTATTGGACATATTGTCTCTAAGGATGGAATCTTAGTTCATTCTATGAAGGAAATGGAAGTTCAAGAATGTTCCACACCAACAAACATAATTGAGGTACTTAGTTTTATTGGTTTAGCATGTTTTTTTCATAACATCACTAGATTTTCCAACCTGTTATCCAATCTCACGTGTAAAGGGATTAAGTTTGTATGAAATAAATAATGTTATGAATTTTTTTAAGAATTGAGGAGGGGGATACTGAACTCTCAAATCTTGACTCTACCATTGAGAATTTGTGGATTTGTGATTTGTATTGATACAACAAATAAAGGACTTGGTTTTATCCTTATGTAGAATGATAGAGTTATTTCCTATGAATCAAGGTAGTTACAAACTCATGAACATAACTATTCAACGCATGATCTTCAGTTAGTAGTGGTAATATTTTCTCTAAAGATATGGAGACACTATCTCTATGGTCAAATATGTAAGATATATACGAATCAAAAGAGTTTGAATTAAATCTTCTCATAGAAGGAACTCAAAATGAGGCATAGGTGATGGCTCGAGATATTGAAGGATTACTATTTTTCAATACATTATCACCCAATAAAGGAAAATTAGGGGGCACATGCATTAACCAAGAAAGATCATGGACCTCTAAAAAACTAAGGATTGAAAGGGATCATGGGATTTTGGATCTAGTATAGATGGATATGGGAATTATCAAATAAATTGAAACATCATTAGTTTTTCAATTGGTTTACCAACCATATTTATTAGAAATTATTAAATGCACTTAGAGTAATGATTATAATGTTAGAAATAAAATTAATGATGTGAAATTGGGAAGTTTACATACTTCATGTATAATGATGGAATTCTAAAATTTGGGACAAGAATTTTAATTAGTGTTATACTCAAGCTAAAAATGGAGTTATTGGATGATGGAAAAAGTTATAATTTCTCTATACACCATGGTAGAACAAAGATTTATAAAGATTTTAAGGAACATTTCTCATGGGATAACATGATGTGGGGAATTACTAATTATGTGTCATGATGTTTAGTATTTCAACAAGTAAATTTTGATGGGAAACATCCTAGAGAATTCATGAAACTTATTACTATTCCTAAATAATAATGGGATGAAATTACTTTGGATTTTTTCACTAGATTACCCAAAAATCCAAGAAAAAATGATGCAATATTGGTAATTATTTATCGCCTTACAAAATCTCTACACTTCCACTCTATAAGAGAGGATTATTTACTATAGTGCCTTGCATGACTCTATATCAATGAAGTTTTGAGACTTCATGGAGCACCTCTTTAAATACTTTCTGATCTTGATCAACTATTTAAATAGAAATTATCAAAGAGTGTTGATAAATATTTGGATATTGAGCTTCATTTGAGTACTTATTATCAGCCTCAAACTGATAGGAAATCAGAAAGGATGATCCAAACCTTTAAAGACATGTTGAGATCATGTTTACTTGACTTTCAAGGTAAGTGGGGACATTATTTACCTTTGGTGGAGTTTTCCTATAATAATTTATTCCATTTAAGTATTCAAATGAAACAATATGAAGCATTTTATGAAAAAAAATATTTCATACGCGAACATGTTGGGATGAAGATGGTGAAAGGAAGCATGTAGGCCTAGAGATTATGGAAGAAACAATAGCCAAGGGAAAGACTATTCAAACCCCTATCAAAGTTTCAACATGTATTATAATGATCTATATTGATAATCAAAGGATGGATTTGGAATTTAAAATGGGAGATCATTTTTTATTGAAATTATCTCCATGGATGGGTGTTCTAATATTAGGGAAGAAAGGGAAACTCAATGCTAGGTATATTCACCCTTTTGAAATTATGGAGAGAATTAGATCTATGGATTATTGTTTGAAGTTGTCACCTAGCCTTTATAAGGTACACAATGTCTTCCATGTCTCATTGTTGAGAAAGTACATGCTAGAACCAACACATGTACTAACTTTTGAAGGTATAGAATTGGAACCTTAATTATCTAACAGTGAAGAGACTATCCAGATTCTGGACACTAATGAACACATGCATAGGAATTGGATGACACGGTTAGTAAAGGTATGTTGAAAAATCATGAAATTGAATAGGCAACCTGGGAGCCTAAGTAAATTATGATTAATACCTTCCAAAATAGTTTTATTAGGTATCATTATATTGATTTTGGGGATGAAATTGTTTTAAGGAGGGGGAAATTTAACACCCCAAGGATTTAGAAATAAATTTAATATAGAATGCATGAAACACTGAGTCACTACGAAAAAATACTTTTTTATTATTTAAACATGATAATTGTAATCTTGACATTAAACATATTTTTTCCACTTCTATGATATGAATTTTAAAAAACGGGCATACATAGTTTCTTTCAGTAAGATATTTAGAGTCTTATAGGAGCAACTTACTTTTTTTGGTAAATAGTATATTGACCTTTATGAATAGTAATTTTACCCTTATGAATATTAATTTTATCCTTATTAATATTTATATGACCCTTATGAATTGTGACATCACCCATGAAAGGGTAAATAAAATTTAGTAACCTTATAAAGGAAATTGAATATTTTAAAAATTAATAATTAATTATTGGTATTTTTTGTGAGTAAAAATAATTTAATTAAAATTTTATAGTTATGAAATTTATTTAACAGAAATTTTATTTAATAAAACTTATTCCTAAATAAATATGTTGTCTTCCTATTATTTTAGGATAATATAATGATACCTTAGTTAATTATCATGGGGTTATAAAATCAATTTTAATTTTAAAAGACTATATTTTTTGAATAAATGAATATTGTAATTAAAAATTTAATTTCTCATTTTTAAAAAATTATTTTGATAAAATGGAGTCCATTTTTAAATTCGACACATCTATAATTGTTTATGGTTATTTTTTTGTGATTTTTCTAAAATACATGAAGTTTAGGTGATAAGCAAAATATAATAATTTAAGGTAAATGCTAATTATATGATTTAGTAAACCGTATGTGATGTATAGATGATTTAAGAACTATTGGTTTGAAATAAAATGCATTTATTACTATTTTTTGTCTTTATAATCTAACACCATTTCTTTTCTTGAGAAAAATAATAAAATAATGAATAAGATATTCTAAAATCACCTCTCTCCTTCACTATAAAAATGACCACTCACTCCCTCTTCTCCTCACTTCACTAATCCTTTAATCTTGTCAAATTTCAACCACAATTACCTCCCCTAGTCCCTACCCAATTCTAGGATCTCTTGTTCTTATAAATATACCAAAACTCCTTACCTTAAAGTGATTCTCAAGGAGGTGTATTCAAGAAGTAAAATCCACTTCCTTTTTCTTTTAATTTCATTTCAAGTTTCCTTCTTTTTTTATCCTCTCTTAAACTACTATGCCCAAATGATCATGATAACTACAGTATAATCTATATAATTTAATCATATGATTTTAATGTAATAGTCATTAGAAATATCTCAGCACACTCTCTTTTATTTTAAAAACGAAATCATCATCTATGAGGTTCTGATTTACAACCTTCATGAACGACGAACTTTCATTTTGCAATTTCTTATTCAAGGATGGTCATGAAACCATTTATATGGTAGAAAAAAACTATAATATATGTATTATGACATTTTTAATGTTTTTTAACCTATATATAGATAATATTAATTCATACAACAAAACAAGTTCGTAATAATCGAAATACCTCCAAAAATCTAAATGATTGTCATTAATGTTTCATCTAATGAATCATCCTCATACCATTTAAAAATGATATATATATATATAAACATTTACACTTTATTATGTTTTTTAATAATATATATTTCAATTTTTGTAAATTATATCAATTCCACATGAACTTGTATACTCATATACAAGTATATTGATCTTGCAAACCAAGGAAACAAACGCTCCTGAGAAAGGAAATTGTATCTTATATCTCATCAAAATGTCCAAAAATGAACATAAAAATTATTATAAATAAAATAAATATAGATAAATTTTTTAACTAATTTATTAATGTATTTTCTATGATTATCTAGGATGTTAAGGTCAGATGCAGAACACATTCTTACATAAGGTAAGGGTTTACAACCTGAACCTCAATTTTATTTTGGGTGGGCCTTTTTCATTATTTAACCAAACTAAATTCTTAATTATTCTTATTTAATTTTCATAATTTATGTTTTAATGATTTATAAATGTATACCCATCATAATCTTTATTTATTTTATGGGGAGTTACATGATTTAAAGTATATTTTCAAAAGTTATCTTGATAAACAGATCTGATTCAAGGTAACTTCTCGAATTCGTACCTATTTTCAAGAAAACTATATAATCTATTTTAATCAACAATTATTTTTTCAAATTCACTAATTTTATCATGAAAAAACATTCTTAATTGACTTCTGGTTTTATACAAATATTTTTCCAAAAGAAATCTTCTTTGCAAAGTAAAAGAGTATATCTCTCAATAATTACTCGGTGATTTTATAATTGTATTTTCATATATTTAAACACCCATTTTGGTTCATGTATTTAATTGGGAATAATATTTTATCATATCATATAATATATTTTATTTAATGGTTTATTATTATTTTTACTATATATGTGATATCTTGAAACCATTCTCAATACTATTGAAAATGGTTATTAATTATGTTGACAGATTATGTAAAGTTATATGAATTTCATATGTATAAGTTTTTTATGTTTAAACCCATTAATATGCAGAATTAATTTAAATTATAAAATTATATGTGGGTCCCTATATATCTCCTTTATGCATCAAAAGTTCTATCGATACAAAATATATATGGACTTGGCCGAGGCCTTTCCCATTTTCAGATATGGTTTTGGATGAGGCCTTAATCATTTTTAGATGTCTTGTCCGAGGCCTTAAAGTTATGATTCAGATGTCTAGAATATTAATTCCCTAATTATATTTTTATTAATTGATATTCCATTTTATTATCTGTCTATTATAATATCCATGGTTATGTTTTATTTTGGAATTATTTATTCTTTTTTTATTTACCTCATATTCTGCTAATGTTTATTTTAAAGGCATATGTTTTTAGTTATTCACCACACCTAATATTTATCTGTATGATATCTTCCACTATATTTATTACCCCTAATGAGCATCTGATCTCACCCCTTTCTTATGTTTTATTTTCCCTAGGATGTAAAGATGAATATTAAAAATAACCTGTAGCAATAATCTAGGAGTTGTGAATGTTTTCTAAGGAATTTCTATTTTGTATTTACATTAAAGTTGTAATGTTAAAATTAAATATATATATATATATCTAGTATTAAAAAGATACTAAACTATTTGTTCTATCATGATATGAATTTCTTTTAATCATTCCCATGTAATGGAATAAGGCACAATATCCAAGAAACTGGGGTCTCAGTCTTTACAATGGGCCAGTTTGTTTTGGTATTTTGACTAGAAAAATTTAGTAAGTACCCTGGGGATAATTATATCACCATGAGTAACCTATATTGAAACATAGAGAATCAAATTTTATGATATACATTTCATTTATAAGATATTACCTACTAGTTTTTATTTTTTCTTTCTATAATATCATTAGATAAGTATTAAATCACCCTAATTTTATTTGTTCCTACTATTTAGTAAATGGTGGGAGATATGAGAACCTGTTCTAACAACCAGTGCGATAAGAATAATGATTTATATGATAATGAAATTCCAAATATAATGGGAATGGTGGCTCATAACTTTATGATAGTACTAGATCAACTTGCTCGTGTTATGAATAATAACAATAATAGGGTGGAATTCCTTCCTCCAATGAAAGAGAAATTCACATTTGAATTCATTATGTGAAAAAGGCCACCTATATTTTACGATATTTCAATATCCTAATCTAATAAAAATGTATTAACTCCATTGGGAAGATATTATATGTTCATCAATGCTCAGAAGAGAATAAATATTTTTAGAGGTCTATTGTTTTAATGGAGAACCAGATTAGTGGTGGAAACTAATCAAAATCCAAAAGTTTAAGGAGGAAATTAATTATATGGATTGGGAATTATTCAATAATGTATTTTTTTAAAAAACATTTTCCCCTAACTCTTCTTCTTAAGATGGAGAGAGTTCCTTAGGATGATGAAAAATGAATATATCTATATCCAAGTATAGGAGGAAATCTTCGTAAGGATTTCATGGTATTCCTTTGTCTTTGTAATGAACATTGAAAGTATAGTGTACCAATTATTTATTTTGTTGAAACCAAATCATCAAAAATTATTGGTTATTTGATAATTTGATAGTTATGGATAGATTTTTCATTGTGCCCTGAAAGATTAGATGTAGATCAGTGATTGTTACTGGTCTCGTGATACTAGAGATATGAAACATAAGATAGAATTATCTTTAGTAGGTACAATAAAAAAAATCATGGAGGAAAACACCATCATCAAACTTTTTAGAAGTGTGGAAAAAAGAAACATGGAATCTACTTAAAGGTAACAAAAAGGTTCATCATGTGTGGAAAAGAGGGGCACCAAGCTAATCAATGCTGAAGTTAAATGAATAAACCCACTAATGTAGAATATTAATGGAAGGTTTGAATCAACACTTACCCTATAGTGCAGTATTTAAACTACAAAGAATATGGGAATTATGAGATCCAATTCCTAAATCCATGGTTTTCCAGAAACAATCAACAAGAACAACCTCCAAGGAAATAACAATGGGTATATTCTATCACTATTGCGAGGGGGTTTCGAAAAACTATGTGGTGACAAGTATGTTGGTAATTCATTCATGAGTATCGAACATGATATTTGAGTCTATTTATTTTCATTCTTACATATCTTTTATTTTTTATATGACTATTCAAACACCACCTCACAATATGAAGGATGAATTAATTTTTAGAACTAATGGGGAAATTATTACATCTGAACTATATAACTCTTCTTGGGTTAATGTTTGTGGATTTAACCTCCCATAAAATCTTTTATTACTTACTTTCACAGAGTTTGATAATATATTTATCATGGATTGTCTATTATTATACAAATCCAACATGAACTATTGGGAGAGGGTTATCACTTTTCCTATCCGGAAGAATCCCAAAATTCTGTACAAGTGTAAGGTGGAGGAAGAATATACTTCAAAAAATCATTTAAAATGTGAATATTATTCCCATACGAGAAAGAATATATATCTAAAATAATTGAGATTTTAGAGAGGATCATTCTTGAAGACATGCCCATTGTGAGAGACTACACTGATGTGTTCCCTGAAGAATTTATTGGTCTTTCTTCGATCTACTAGGTTGAGTTATCAATTGATCTTATAGATGTATCTCTAGGAATATAAAATACTCTTTATAAGATGGAATACATTGAGTGGGATGAACTAAATAATAAGTTACAAGAGAATATGGACAAGGGTTTTATATGCTCGAGTTCTTCACCATGGGGTGTGTTGGTCCCCTTTATCAAAAAGAAGGATGGATCAATGTTCCACTGAATTAATTATCATGATATCAACAAAATAATGAGAAATTAAAATTGTCTCCTACCATTTATATATGACTTGTTTGATTAACTACATATGGCCATGTATTTTTATAAAGTGTGCCTTCTATTAGGATATCACCAATTGAAGGTGAAGAAGGAAGATATTTCCAAGATTGCCTTTCGAATGAGGTATGAACACATTGAGTTCATAGTGATTCCCTTTATAATCACTAATGATCCATATATAATCATGTAATTAATTAATAGAGTCTTCATAATTAACTTGAAAAATGTGTGGTAGTCTTTATAGATGATATTCTGATATACTTCAAGAGGAAGGATCAATATGAGGAGAACTTGAATACTATACTAAAGACATTGTGAAGGGAGAAAATATATGAAAAGTATAGTAAATTTTATTTTTTAATGGAATAATTATCATTCATGTGGAATGTTATCACAAGAAATGAATATGTATGAATCCTTTTTAAAACAAAGGAAATTGAGGACTGTCCTAAATCAACCTATGTAAGGGACATCCATAGTTTCCCTGGATTATCTGTATAAGGACCTGGCCTTAAAACATTACATAATCTTGAATTAAATGAATAAATCTCATTGAAGATCTTTTCAGGTTTAGAGTTTTAGATAATTATTCTATAACTATTACATTTCATTTCAAAAAAAAAAAATACAAAGTAGACAATTCTACTCAGCTTCCATTTTTTTCACAAAACATGAACTCTTAAAAAAAGAGTCATGTCTAGTTCCATGTTTAAGAAAACATGAATTTTCCATGATAACATCCTTCACCCTATTCTACATTATGTCCTATTAAAAACATTTCAAAAACTTGGGATGAGCATAAAAAACTCAGTAAGGGATAAACAAAGAAGGAAAACTATTATTTTTTCAAAAACAACAAGTAAACCCTGAATACATTATCATAATTAATACTTTTCACCTTTATGAAGTAGTAAATACTCTTTACTAAATAAACGATCATTACTTACCCTTTTATAACCAAAATATTACCATAAAACTCATATAAATAAAACATAACATATAAAGGTAACTTGGGACATAAACATACTTAAATGGAATAACCATATGGTCGAATTCCACACATATCACAAAATGGAATAGCCATATGGCTGACTTTCAAACCCAATACAATGGAGGTTATAATGTAACCATCCATCTTGGTTTATCACGGCACCACCATTCATTTGGTTTATCACATAACCACCTGTCAAATGTACAAGTACAATTATAAAATCATAACACATACCACATATATAAAGGAAAAAACATTTACACATTTAAATCACAATATATCACTTAAATATATTGACATAAAAAATCCATTATCAAAACCATTTTCAATACCAAAATATGTAAAAGTGTATATGGTATTTATTTTCCTTTTAAAAATATTACGGCTTGTAAAGGAAGCGAAAGATCAAATAATACTCGCGGCGGAGGATAAGGTCGTTGACACCTCTAACATTATAAAACATTACTTTTTTTGTTTAGTAAAACGCTTCATAGATAAATGTTTTCTTTTAAATAAAAGTAAAATTCAAAGTGTTTTATACACCATATAAATGAATGTTGTGTATAAAACAAAATATGCCTCAATGAAAGGAGATTGAGACGAAGTCCCTTACCTCATGTCTGACTTTACTCGATCGTTCTTTAATCTCCTGAATATTAAACTAAATTTAATTTCTACTTGGTTAAGAACCTTTTTCAGTTTTATTATTCCTTTTATTTCACTTATTACCATGTTATAAACATTAATTAATCATTTAAGTTAATAACATTCCTTTTGTCGATATTTGGTACTTGAGTAAAAAATAGACTTCTTATAATTACAAGTTGTTCACATGGTAAAACTTTCATTATATCTAGAATTATATTAATGATTTAGATATCATATATATCATATATATCCAGTATCTACATGTATTTATAATAGTACATAACATTTGGAGGTAAGAAATGAAATGCACTGTTCATGGAGACGGTAAGTTGTACGTACGCATGAACGCTACATTAATTTCAATTTAGTAATTTAATTAAAACATAATGATACATAAATATGTTATAATTATAGTATAATATCATATATTATATCATTAAATCCAACCTTTATATGTCCCTCATATGGCATTAACGAGTCATATCACTTTGAGTGGGCGGTAGTCCGCACTTCCTCAAATGAAATTATCATGTTTACACATAATGGAAACCATAAAGGTATTATATACATAAAAAATAAAGAATCATAAATAAAACATAATCATAATATATATCATATATAAATATAGTTCCATCTTAATATCCACCATGATAGGAGGTAGGAGATAATCGAACAATCATCGTTTTGTGAGGCATTAGTTTGTCATCCACAGAAACAGTATGTTTTCACCCATTTGATGGAGGTGTGTGTAAGTGTAGTTTGAATCCTTCTAATAAAAAAATATGATTATATTGAGGTTAATGGTTTTTTATAAAATAAAGGAATAAAAATAGTTTAGGTTTTGGAGAATTAAAATAAAACAAAATAAAACAAAATAATTTAAGAGAAATTATTGCCTTTAATTTGGGTAACTTTCTTTGGTTTGAACCAAAAGGAATTATTGAAGTGCATTCAACCTAAGTTAAGGCTTCTAAGGGGTGTAAAGGAATGTAGGGAGCTTAATTAGGTAGATTTTGGATGATCCAAGGGGCTTGAGAGGTATGTGGATTGAGTTATAAGTGAGGGATTTTTATATTGGGGAGGAGGGGCTCTTTAGGAATGTGTGAAATTATTATTTTATTATAGACTTATCTTCAGTTTCTAAAAGTCCAATAATCATTAAAGTAGAAACTAAGATGTCTCATAGTCAAAATAAAATCATTAAATATGAATTTTACAGGTTTTGGATAATATTTTAATCATTATAATCTTATTTATTTAAATCATTTATTAATGAGGTAAATACTGCATCATTATTGTGGCATAAATAATTTAATATATTAGATGTCTAAAAACTATAAAAAATATACTATGATGTAGGAAATATTTTTATAATTATAAATAATATTTATAGTCTAAAATATTACTTATATAACCCTATGTAAAAATTGATTTACTAAAGTATTTTTGTTTATGTCATTTTTATCTTTACTTTATGTTAATTAATCTAAAGTGTCATTATCACTCCCAAGTGGCTCCATGGGGTCATAAAATAGACCCAAAGATTCCCATGGTCGTAAATGACTCAACCAATAAGGTTAGGACAAGTATTAAGGTAATTTTGTATCATTAGGATATTCTTTTTACCTTGAATACCCTATTTATCTTTAACCGCAGTAAACACAAGTCAAAAGTTACTATTCACCAAAAATTATTTTCATCTTATTGAACCACATTTTACTTACTAATAACAACCATGTATGTCATATTTTCAAAATTAAATTCATAGAAGTTGTAAAATTTCATTTAAATAAAAACGTTAGTTTTTTAACTACTACTAAGTGGTTTCACTATTCATCAAAAATTGATGATTTTCAGAAAACTACCAAAAATTCATCCAAAGTTATATTTGATATTCAAAAATTCATAAATAATGTCTATTTTACCAAATTAAAAACATATAAGTGGAATTAATTTATTTCATAATTAATTTCTGTTGTCAAAACAAATAGTGTGTTTTAAGAAACAATATCTATCAAAATATTGACACTTGTTTATGTCCAATTTCAATGTAAAATTAATTCCAATTACAAAAATTGGATAAAATGGTAAAAACATTATATAATTACACTTTAAAACAAATTAAAAAGATAATATAACCATATAAATATATTATATTAAAAGGAAATTTTGAACTAAAATACAATATTTTTCACTATTCATTAAAAAAATAATTTTATCAGAAAAATACCAAAAAATTACCCAAAGTAAATTTTGATGATCTGAATCTAAGGAAGAATTTTATTTTGTCAAATAGAACATATTACAGTGACCAAAAATAGATTTAAAGCGTGTTCTCCATCAAAAGGCGATAAATCGACCTTTTGAAGTAAATTATGCTTAAAATTAGATTCAGTTACATTTTTAAGCCTCTAAAATTTATTCGATACATGTGAAAACATTTAAAAAATATTTATAATCATATAATAGTTAGTTCTATTAATTCCCGCCAATACAACGGCTAGGCGTTAACTACCATTTAAAATAATAATATTATATTAATAATGTGCAACGTACGATTTCAAAGAAACCTATTGTTGCGTCTCAGGTACGCCATGAAACATAGAAACCTCTTTAATATTTAATTTAAAAATATTAATAATTATCAAAATATCTTATTTCTTCATTTACTTGGGATGTTACATCCTTCCCCCATTTTTGAAATCTTGTCCTTGCAATTTTATTCACTTATAAAATAAATGGGTGTATTTATCCCTCATAGCATTTTCATATTCCCACATTTCCTCTTAAGCAATATAGTTTTTTCACAAAACCTTTACCTGGTGAATTACCTTATTCTGCAACACATGCTCTCTTTGGTCAAGAATCTGGACTGGTCGTTCGTCATAATAGATATTCACTTCCAACAAAACTACCTCTGGACTTAAAACATGAGATGGATCTAGAATATGCTTTCTCAACATTGAAATATAAAAAACATTATGTTCCTAGGAAAAAATTGGAGGTAAATACACTCTGTAAGAAACTGATCTAACTTTCTCTAGGATTACATAAGGTCCAATGAACCTCAGACTCAGCTTTCTTTTCTTACCAAAATGCATCACACTTTTATATGGAGAAACTTTGAGAAATACATGATCACCTACCTCAAAAGAAAGATCCTTCCTCCAGTTATCCGCAAAACTTTTCTATCTGCTCTAAGCTATTCTCATGTGCTTCTGAATCAACTGAACTTTTTCTACAATCTCTTCGACCAATTCTGGTCCCATCAGCTTCCTTTCACCTACTTCATCCGAAAAAGCTATAGTTCGACACCGCTTACCATATAATACCTCAAAAGGATCCATATGTATACTAAAATAGAAAATGTTATTATAAGAAAATTCAACCAAAGAAATATGTTGGTCCCAACTTCCCTGGTTATCCAGTGAAAAAGCATGTAGTATATCCTCTAGGGTCTGAATTGTTTGTTCTGACTGCCCATCTAATTGCGGATGAAAAGCTCTACTAAAATTTAATTTAGTACCCAACGACTTCTGAAGGCCTTTCCAAAAGTTATAAGTAAACCTAGGATCACAATCAAATACAATGGATAGGAGAACATCATGAAATATGACTGTCTCTTTATCATATGACTGATATAGTAGATCTAGAGACAAAGTATGTCGAATAGAAAGAAAATGAGCAGATTTAGTCAATCAAACAACAATGAACCAGATTGCATTATTACCTAGATATGTCTTTGATAATCCCACAACAAAGTCCATGGATATATTTTCCCATTTACACTCTGGCACCGGTAAATACTGAAGCATTCCTTTCGGTAACTGCCACTCTGCTTTAACCTACTGAAAAGTCAAACACTTCATAGTAAAATCAACAATATCTCTTTTCAATCCCTCCCACCAGTAATACTCCCAATGATCTCTGTACATCTTAGTACTGCCATGAAGAACTGAAAATGGGGAACTATGAACTTCAAATAACAACTCATTATTCAACTGTGAATCCCAAGGCATACATAATCTTTTCCCAAACCTCAAAACACAATAATTATCAACATTAAAATCAGGCAAATTACCCTTCTGAACCAACTCTACCTTTTTCTGAAACTCGTTGTCTTCCTTCCGCGCTTTATTAATTCTGTCTGTTAGAGATGATTTCACTGACACCTAAAACCAAACTGATAAATTTCATGCACCAACAACTTCTATTCCAAAGTTCATCAAATCAAAAACCAAAGGATCTTGTTCCAAATGTAGCATGGTTAATGAAGCATTACTTTTTCGACTCAATGCATCATCCACTTTATTTGATTTTCATGTATGGTAACGGATCTTGCAATCATAATACTTGATTAATTCCTACCATCTACTCTGTCTCATGTTCAATTCTTTCTGAGTGAATATAAACATCAAAATTTTGTGATCAATATATAATTTACACTTTACTCCATACAAATGATGTCTCCAAATTTTTAAAGAAGAAACAACAGCAGCTAATTCCAAATCATGTGTAGGGTAATTTAACTCATGAGGTTTCAACTAACGTGAAGCATAAGCAATTACCTAATCATTTTTCATAAGGACATAACCATTCCCTTTCAATAAAGCATCACTGTAGATGAAAAATTCACCATCTCTATAAGACAGTGCGAAAACCGGATCATTCACCAATCTTTTTTTCAATTTTTGAAAACAATCATCACATTTTTTTTCTAATGAACATAACACCTTTTCGAGTTAACATAGTCATTGGACTAGATAAAAATAGAAATTTCTCAACAAACCACCGGTAATAACCTGCCAAACCAAGAAAACTACGGATATCAGTTATATTTTTGGGTCTTGGTCATTATTCAACAACTTTTGTTTTAGCGGGATCAATAGTTATGCCATTATTTTAAATAATGTGACCAAGGATAGAAATTGTTTGTAACCAAAACTCACACTTGTTAAATTTCCTAATAGTTTCTTTTCTTTTAAGGTTTTAAATACAACACTTAAATTACTTTCATGCACATCTTTAATTTTTGAATAAAACATAATATCATCAATGAACACAACCACAAACTTATCCAAGAACTTACAAAAAATTCTATACATACGACCATGAATACAGCAGGTGTATTGGTTAACCCAAAAGTCATAACTATAAATTAATAATGGCCATATCTAGTACGAATCACGGTCTTCGGAATGTCTGCATCCTTTACTTTCAACTGATGGTACCCCGACCTCAAGTCAAAATTTGAAAAATACTAAGCTCCCTAGGGCTGATCAAAAAAATCATCGATATGTGGAAAATGATACTTATTCATAACAATGATGTTAATCATTGCTCTATAATAAATGAAAAGTCTCATTAAACCATCTTTCTTTTTAACAAGCAAGATAAAAGCACCCCATGGAGATGTTCTAGGTCAAATAAAACCTTTATTTAATAACTCCTGCAATTGCTTCTTAACTCTAAAAGTTCAATTTGTGCCATTTGATAAGGGGGTTTTGAAATTGTCTTACCATCAGGAACTAAGTTAACAGTAACTTCAACTTCTCAATCAGGTATAATACCAGGAAACTCATTAAGAAAAACATCAAGATACTCATTTACCATATGCACATCATTAATCCAAATAGTTCCTTTATTTTCAACATTATGTGAAAGGTAACATTCATTTCTATCTTTTAATAGTTTCTCATCTTCCTAATATGTTATCAAAATAAAGGGTTCATTCTTATACACAAACTAAAAATATTTCTAAAAAGAAAACTCTTTAGCTCTGCAGTCAATCTTAGCATGATAAATAGACATCCAATTCAAGGCCAAAATAACATTAAACTCTACTGGAGGAAAAACAATAAGGTTTGTAGGTAGATTCTTCTCGCACACAAGGATATGAAGGTTCTTATGTTTTCTTTTTTTCTCAATATTTACTCCAGGTGTTTTTACCAAATGTTATGTATTCATGTCTTGAGATGGAATTCCCAATTTACTAGAAAACATCTCAGAAATGAAAGAGTGTGTAGACCCTGAATCAAAAAACACATAGGAAAAATCTGAACAAACAAACAGTGTACCTGATACTACTTCATTTGATGGCCCAACATCTGCTGAAGTAGTTGCAAAGGATTTCACCACCCCTTTATACTTGTAGTCTACCTGCTTTACCTCGGTTGAGTTCTTTGCTAGACACTAATTTGCATAATGACCCATTTCATTACACTTAAAACATCTTACCGATGGCTTTTCATTCCCTGTTTGATCATCTTCCTTATAGTTATAAGAAATATGACCAGACTTATCACACTAGAAGCACTTTCCAGACTTTGAGAAACATTCTCCAGGATTATTTTTTCCACACTTCTCCCAAGATGGATATTTAGTTTTCTTACCTCTAGGCTTCTTTGATGAATTATTTCCCTTTGCCTGCGAACTGGACCTATTGTTATATTGTTTGTTAAAGAAAATCCGATCATTGAAAAACATTATTTCCACCTTCTCTACACATCAAACAAGTTTTTCATAACTTTTGAACTCACGAGAGGCTAATGCTCTTCGATATCGTGGTTTTAGTCTTGAGTAAAACCGATTTATCTTAATATCAAGATCTCAAATGAAATTTGGAGCATACCTTTCCAGTCGAGTGAATTTTCCTTCGTATGAATCCACTGAGTCATCCTCCTGCCTCAATTCCAAGAATTGTTTTCAATCCTAAGATGAACCATCTTAGTAAGATATTTCTCAAGAACCATTCCTTTCAATTCATCCCAATCAAGTGCATCATTCTCCTCACTATCCCTGATATTTTTCACCATCGACCACCACTAATCCGTTTCACCTTCAAAACGTTAAACAGCGAGACTAACCTTTTGATGTTTTGAACACCCCATAACATCAAAAATATTATCTAGTGATTTAATCCACCCTTCTTCTGGCACAGGGTCAGATGATCCTCTGAATGATGGGGGATGTTTCCCCATGAATTGCTCCACTACTGACATGTTCCTCTATATTTAACCTCGCTAATCACATGCATGGATACCACAAACATTTATAGCATGATTCAACTGTGATATCACTGCAAAAACTATTCAGCTCCGATTCTGACCATCTCAGGTTGCTGATTTAGAAGGTTGTCTTCCTCTTGATGTTGTCCCAACATAGCTTCCATGTTTCCTCTATAAATAACCATTATGAACCCAGAAATATCTTAGGCGAAGGAACATGATAATCTGTAAATGCTACATCATTTCAATATTACCATAAATTAATTTATAGAAATTTGTTTAACAATACCCTAACTCCTAAAGTTGTCTAAACTGGCCTTTGATACAAACTATAAGGACCCAGCCTTAAAACATTACATAATATTGAATTAAATGAATAAATCACATTGAGGATCTTTTCAAGTTTAGAGTTTTAGAGAATTAGGCCATAACTATTACATTTCATTTCAAAAAAATACAAATTAGACACCTCTTCTCAGCATCCATTTTATTCACAAAACAAGAACTCTTAAAAAAGAGTCATGTCTAGTTCCATGTTTAAGATAGCATAACTTTTCTTTGATCCCATCCTCAACCCTATTCTATATTATGTCCTGTGAAAAACATTTCAAAAACTTGGGATGAGCTTAAAAATCTCAGTAAAGGATAAACGAAGAAGGAAAAATATTATTTTTTTCAAAAACAACAAGTAAACCATGAATACTTTATCATAAGAAATACTTTTCATCTTTATGAAGAAGTAAACACTCTTTAATAAATAAAATGTCATTACATACCCTTTTGTAACCAAAATATTACCATAAAACCCATATAAAGAACACATAACATATAAAGGTAACTTAGGACATAAACATACTTAAATGTAATAACCATATTGTCGACTTCCACACATATCACTAAATGGAATAGCCATATGGCCGACTGCCATACCCAATGCATTGGTGGTTATAATGTAACCACCCATCCTGATTTATCATTACACCACCCGTCATTTGGTTTATCATGTAACCACCCGTCAAACTTCCAAGTACCATTATAAAATCATAACACATAAAACATATATAAAGGAAAGAAAAAATTTCCATATTTAAATCACAATATATCACTTAAATATATTGACATTTCGAATCCATTATCAAAACCATTTTCAATACTAAAATACGTAAAAGATTATATGGTATTTATTTTCCTTTTAAAAACATTATGACTTGTTACGGAAGCCAAAGATCAAATAATACTCGCAGCGGCGGAAAAGGTCATTGTCACCACTTACATTAAAAAAAATTTGTTTTGTTATTTAGTAAAACAATTTTTAGAGAAAATATTCCTTTTGAATAAAATTAAAATTCAAAGTGTTTTATACACCATATAAAAGTAATTTGGGTATAAAACAAAATATTCCTCAATGAAAGGAGATTGAGACGAAGTCCCTTACCTCGTGTCTGACTTGACTCGATCGTTCTTTAATCTTCTAAATAATAAACTACAGTTAATTTATATTTTCTTAATAACCTTTTTCAATTTTATTATTTCTTTTATGTCAATTATTACTATGTTATAAACATTACGTAATCGTTTAAGTTAATAACATTCGTTTTGTCAATATTGGTACTTGAGTCAAAAATGGACTTCTTATAATTACAATTTTTTCACATGGTAAAACGTTCATTATATACAGAATGATATTAATGATTTAGATATCATATATATCATATATATCCAGTATATACATGTATTTATAATAGTACATAACATTTGGAAGTAAGAAAGGAAATGCACCGTTCATGGAGACGGTACGTCCTACGTACGCATGAACGCTACATTCATTTCTATTTCGTATTTTAATTAAAATATAATGATACATAAATATGTTATAATTATAGTATAATATCATATATATCATCATTAACTCCATCCATTATACATCCCACAAATGGAATTAATGAGTCATATCACTTTCAAGGGGTGGTAGTCCGCACTTCCTCAAATGAAATTATCGAGTTTACACATAATGGAAACCATAAAGGTAAGATTTAATGAAAAAATACAGAAGCATAAAGAAAAAATAAACATAATATATATCATATATAAATATAGTTTCATCTGAATGGCCACCATGAGAGGTGGTATGATATAATTGAGCAATCATCATTTTGTGAGACGTTAGTTTGCCATCCATAGAAATAGTATGTTCTTCACCCATTAGATGGAGGTGTGTGTAAGTTTATTTCTAATACTTATCATAACAAAATCCTAGTATATTTAGGATACTGGTTTTGTTATAAAATAAAGGAATAAAAATATTTTAGGGGTTGGAGAAGTAAAATAAAACAAAATAAAACAAAAGAATTTAAGAGAAACGGTTACCTTTAATTTTGGTAACTTTCATTGGTTTGAACCAAAATAAATTCTTGAAGATATTTTACCTAAGGTAAGGCTTCTAGGTGGAGGATAGATATATAGGGAGCTAAATTGGGTATATTTTGGATGATTAAAGGGGCTTTAGAGGTGTGTGTGATGAGTTATAAGTGATGGCTTTTTATAAGGGGGAGGAGGGGCTCTTTAGGATGGTGTGAAATTATTATTTTATCATAAACATATATTCGTTTTATAAAGGACAACAAATCATTAATGTAGAATATAGGATTACTCATAGTCGAAATAAAATCATCCAATAAGAATTGGACATGTTTTGGATAATATTTTAATCATTATAATTTAATTTATTTAAATCATTGATTAATGAAGTAAATACTGCATCATTATTGTGTCATAAATAATTTAATTTATTTGATGTCTAAAAATTATAAAAAAATACTATTATGTATGAAATCTATTTATATTTATAAATAATATTTATATTCTAAAATATAACTTATATATCTCCATGTAAAAACTGATTTACTAAAAGATTTTTGTTTTTGTCATTTTTGTCTTTACAGTAAGTTAATTAATCTAATGTGTCATTATCACTCTCAAGTGGCTCCATGGGGTCAAAAAATAGACCCAAATATGCCCATGGTCGAAAATGACTCAACCAATAAGGTTATTATAAGTTTTAAGGTAATTTTTTATCATTAATATATTCTTTTTACCTTGATTTACCTTATTTACCTTTAACCCGCGGTAAATAAAAGTCAAATCTTTATATTCACCAAAAATTATTTTCATCTTATTGAACCACATTTTACTTACTAATAACAACCATGTATCTTGAATTTTATAAATTAAATTCACAGAAGTGGTAAAATTTCATTTAAATGAAAAAGTCATTTTTTTAACTACTACTAAGTGGTTTCACTATACATCAAAAATTGAAGTCTTTCAGAAAACTACCAAAAAATCAGCCTAAGATATATTTGATATTCCAAATTCAAAAATAATTTCTATTTTATTAAATTTAAAACATATAAGTTTCATTAATTAATTTCATAATTAATTCTCATTGTCAAAACAAATGGCGTGTTTTTAGAAACAATATCTATCAAAAGATTGACACTTGTTTATGTCCAATTTCAAAGTGAAATTAATTACAACGACCAAAATTGGATTATATGGTAAAATTATAATTTAATTACTCTTTAAAACTAATTGATAAGATATTATAACCATGTAAATATATTAGATTAAAAGGCACTTTTGAAATAAAATACTGTATTTTTCACTATTCATTAAAAAATGAATTTTATCAAAAAAATACAAAATATTACCCAAAGTAAATTTTGATGATCTGAATCTAAAGAAGAATTTTATTTTTTCAAATAGAACATATTAAAGTGATAAAAACTAGATTTAAAGAGTGTTTTCCATCAATAGGTGATAAATCTACCTTTTAAATTAAATTATGCTTAAAATTAGATTCAGTTACATTTTTAAGCCTCTAACTTTTGTTGGATAAATGTAAAAACATTTAAAAAATATGTATAATCATATTGTAGTTAGTTATATTCATTCCCACCAATATAAAAGCTAGGAGTTAACTACCATTTAAAATAATAATATTATATTATTAGTTATGCCTCAAGGTAGTTGAATGTAAATGAGAAATACTATCTCATGCAATATCTGTAGTTGGTGGATATGATATTCACATTGAAAATTCTGTGGTGATATCTTTATTGGGAGAAGTGTGAGATATATACTGATCATAAGAGCCTCAAATATATATTCACACAAAATAATATTAATAATTTCTAGTGAATATGGTTATAACACATCAAGCATTATGACTTCTAAATTCACTGCCATCCCAATAAATAAAATAAAGTGGAAGATTCTCTAAGTAGAAAGGATCATGTCACATTATCAATGATGATAACTGAGAAGGATCTAATCATCATAGACTTTCAATGGATGAAACTGGGAATCATAAAGTAAAGAACATCATCATTCCATTCATAGATGATTTCTCACCCATCTCTTATATAGAAGACCTAAGATTATCAAGGATACATCGTGGATATTCATAAAAAGGTGTAATCCATCAAAAATGGGAAGTCTTAAAAATTCAAAAATTATGAGGAAGGATTCATAAGATTTGGGTCATGAATATGTGTTCGATTCTATCTAGATATAATTATAGTTATTCTAAATGATGCTTATAGCATATATTCCCTATACACCCATATAGCACAAAGATGTATCAAGATCTATGAGATCACTGTTGGTACAATATGAAGAACTGTATTAATGAATATAATTCAAAGGGTCTGGTATGTGAGAAAGTTAAGGCTAAAAGGAAAAAGTATAAGGGGATTATGAAGCCATTTCCCATACATACATGGAAATTGGAAAATGTCTCTATAGAATTTTTCACTACACTTCCAAATACATCTAGATAAAATCATGTTATATGATTCATTATGGATCATCTTACAAATACTAATCACTGTGTTGCAATTTGATAAGACTTCCCACTTGATAAACATACATGGATATACCTTAAATAATTTGTGGGGTCGTATGGAGTACCATTATTTGTTATATTTGATCATTTCCTCATATTTGTCTATATGTTCTAGAATAGTCTCCAACATTATCTAAATATTGAGTTGAACATCATTATGTATTGTCACTCCCAGATTGATGGCCAATCTGAGTGGACTATTTAGACACTGGAAGAAATGATTAGATCATACTCAATGGACTTGAAAGGATGATTGGATCAACATCTAGCACTAGTCAAGTTCACTTAAAAATCCACTCGAGCATACAAATGGATCCATATGAATCCCACTACAGGAAAATTTGTATAACACCTTCATGCTGGGATGAAGTTGGTGAACGTAATCTGCTGGGACCTCAAATAGTCCGGGAAATGGAAGAAAAGTTGAAGACCATCCAGCAGCATTTCTTGTATTCTCTAATTCAAGGATGAGATATGTAGTTAATCATCAATGTTTATTTGATATTGAGGTTGGTGAAAAGTTATTACTCCACATATCAACTTGTTAGAGGGCCATTATATTTTTGCGGAAAGAAAAACTAAGTCCTTGGTATATTGGCCCCTTGGAGATTCTTAATTGGGTTAGATCTATAGCCTATAAACTATAACTTCCACTAACAATGTCTCGAGTACATATTTTATTCCATGTTTCCATTATGAATAAGTATATACTAAATCTTCAACATGTACTAAACATAGATGTGGTACAGTTGTAAAATGATCTCTCTTATGAGGAGAAAATAATGATGATTTTGGAACATAAAGACAAGCTCTACAAAATGAGACCAATAACCTTGAAAAGGTACTAAGGATAAATCAGAATTATGTAGAAGAAAAATGGGAACCAAAGGAATAAATGAAAAAGATGTACCTTCACCCATTTCCACCTTATTATGTAAAAAAATTCAAGGGTGAAATTTAATGAGAGGTAAAAATGTCACGACCCAAAATTTTGTCATTGGAATTTTCTTTCTCAAAATTATATAATAAAACACATACATCACATAGAGAAGAAAATAAAAATATTATTTCCATAAATTAATTATGATACATTATACAAAAAATAAACCCATAAGAATTCCACATATTACAGTGGGACAATAAATTGATAAAATGATAATAAGAATGGAAAAATATAGATATGATTGATACAGAAGAATGGATGCACTAATGAATATATATTTAAAAATAAAACATAATTTTAATTATGAAAAAATCATTTTTAAGTTTAAAGAATATAACCATGAGGTAAAATATAACAATTAATTAAAAAATTGGTATTTTAGAATAGTAAACTAACTGTTGGAATACTAATCTGACATTAGGAATAATAATATGGACATTAGAATATTAACCTCACCTATGAAGGTATACGTAAATTGTTTTTCTTTTATAATGTAAAATATGATATAATTATATCGTGGTATAATTGAATAAATGTTTTAAATTTGATAAATTAAGTTTTGGTATTTTTGTAAATCGTAAATTCTTATTTACAATTTTATAGTTAATATAATGATTTAAAATATTTTTTTTCATAAAATAGATTCATAAATTATAATTTTGTTTTATTATAATTATTTTATAATTTAATGTGACTTTAATTAATTTTTTAAATGGTTATAAAGGTGATTATAACAATAAAATCGGTATTTTTTAATAAATTTTGATTTTATTTGAAAATTAAATTTATCATATTTAGAATATATATATATATCTATAATGGATTCCATTTTTTCAAATCTTCATGTAATTAAATGGTTAGGGTGAATTTTTAGGATTTTTCTAAAATAGTTGAATTTTTATTGTATACTGAAATACGATAATTTACGGTATTTAAAATTATAAGCCAAATACATGAATGTTTTATTCATAGATGATGTAATAACCCATTGGTTCAAGAACAACATAAAAATTTTCTTTATTTATTTATAGGAATCATAAATAGTCTTGAGCCAAAATATTAAATAAATGAATATAATAATCAACAACAGCCCTATCATCCTCTTATAAATACCACCCCTCACCACCCCTTCTCCTCACACATTCTAAGACTTCTAGATCGTCAATATTCCACCCAATACCCTTATAAATACTCTTACCAATGTACAAGTGTATATTTTCTCAATAAAAGACAGATTCCATGTTCCTTAATCATTCCTTCAAGGAGGTGATATTGAAGAGGTAACTTTCACAAACCATCTCTTGAAATTTCAATTCTTATTTTACCTTCTCCTCACCTACTTCATCCAAAAAAGAATTATAACTCTAGTAATATTTATATACTGTAATTTTATATTTCTAATGGAATATCTTTTGTCCACCACTTTTATAATATCCTATTATTCTATGAAATGAAATTGTTCTCTAAATTTGGGTGGTTTATTTTCACCATGGATAATGATTTTTTGTTATCTATTACCACCTTCAAGGATGGTCATAAAATTTTTATTATAGTTATATAACATTTTAATATTTATATTATATCTTATATCATTTTCCAAAGCTAATATATTGAAATCCTATTCAATAAAACAAAACTAGTTCATAGTGGTTGTAGAAACATGAAAAATAAACTAAACATGTATCATTAATGTTTTTTGAAATGAATCATCCTAATGGTAGAAAAAATGATATAAGGGACAATTTAGAATTAAAAATTTTCATTAATACCACTTAATTTAACTTTTTGATAATTATTACCATTTGATAATAACTTCCATAATTATATACAATTGAACCGATCATGGAACCATGAAAACAAACTCCCCTAAAATGACAAAATTAATTTTTATAAAAAATTGAAATGGACATAAATAAAGTTAATAAAATCATGATAAATAAAATAAATTTATAAGAGGTTCATAATTAAGTAAATAATGAATCTAATTTTTTTTATCCAATGCATTAAGTGCTAGTGAAGAATGAATTCATACATAATGAAAGGGATCTCTCTGAACCTCCATATTTCCTTTAGTTTACACTTAATCTCTATTTTACCCAATGAAATTCCTAATTGTTCTTAAATAATTCCCATAAATTATATGTAAATGTTTCATAATTATGTATCTATCTCAATTAATATTAATTCAAATGGGAAATACATGTTTTAAAATGTTCCCTTATGCATTCATCCCAATATGAAATCTCAATTGAATGAAACATATCCATTTCTTAACATTTTTCATATAAACTCAATAAATTGTTATAAGCCAAAAAATTTATTCCTAAAAAAAATATTTTTATCATGAAATACTATATTGTTACATTTTTATTTTAATTTACTCATTTATGACTTTATCCTATTTAAATTATCTTTATTATTTTCCCTAAAACTGTACAGAAGCGGGACATTTCTAATGTTACCTAACCACTCAGTTTCTTGTTTCCAATTCAATTTGTCATACTTATTTATGTTATATAATTATTTTTCTTTAATTAATAACAAATAATGATTTAAATTCCTTCTTTCTTGATACCATTGTTATATGCCCCTGGGTTATGTCTTATGACATGATTATGATACCCATATCTTCCCATAGGCAAACCATATGTTTTTTCTTTATTTTTGACTCTTTATGTGTTATACATATGTATTCATATGTTATGATGGGTTTATCTAGATAGTGCTTAAATGAATTGGTAAACTCTTTAGTCTTATGATACTATTGAAACTGTGAAACACATTCTACACACTTCACCACTGAATTCAGGATGTGATCATCACTTAAACACCAAATATCGAGTTTTAGTAGAAATATGTATTTATGTCAAAAGGACCGGTTTTTATTTCCATGTATTATGACCCAAAACATCCACCACTAGGCCCAAAAACATTGTTTTGGATCTCTATTTCTCATGGGTTTCAATGAGGGTAGCAAAGAGACCAGCCCAAAGGGTCGAGACTATAGCCTGGCACTAAGCCTGAGCAGGGGTGTGTTGTAACATCCCATGTAATTAATGAATAATAGATATTCTTATATATGTATATTTATAAATTAGATAGTGTTTTAGAGGCTTAAAATGAGAATAAATCCAATCTTGAGCATGGAATACTCAAAAAAGTTTTACAAGATTGTTTTACCGCCTTTTGATGGCGAACCATTTTTAAATCTAACTTTTGAAAATTTTATAATCTATATTTGTCAAAATAAACATATTCATTTTGTTTTGGACATTGGAATTTACTTTGGATAAATTTCTGGTATTTTTCTGATAATGTTCATTTTTTAATGAATAGTGAAAAGTGTTGTATTTTAATTCAAAACCTCTTTTTAATATAATTTATTTATATAGTTAGATTACCTTTTTAATTGTTTTTAATGTGAAATTATTATATATTTTTACCATTTAATCCAATGGTGGTCACTGGAATTAATATCACTTTGAGATTGGACATAAACGAGTGTCAATCTTTTGATAGATATTGTTTCTTAAAAACACGCTATTTGATTTGACAGTGGGATTTAATTATAAAATTAATTTATGCAACTTCAATATTATGAATTTGGTAAAATAGAAATCATTTTTTAATTCGGAATATCAAATATAGCATAGGGTGAATTTTTGGTATTTTTCTGAAAATCCTTAATTTTTGATGAATAGTGAAACCACGAAGTGGTAGTTACAAAAACTGATTTTTTGTTTAAATGGAACTTTACCACTAATGTGATTTAAATTTCAAAAATCCAATATAAATTATTTTCATTATTAAGTAAAATTTGTTTTAATGGGATGAAAATGATTTTTGATGAAAAGTAACTTTTAAATTTTATTAATCGCGATTAAAGGTAATTAGTGTGATTTAAGGTAAAAAAGATAATATAATAAAATGAAAATATATTGAAACTTGTCCTAACCCTATTGGATGATTCATGGCCGACCAAGAAAACCAATGGGTCGATTTTTGGGACCCCATGGAGCCACTTGGGTATGTTAATGACATTAATGCCTTTTATTTAAAGTAAAAGTAAAAATGACACAAACATGTATTATTTTACTAAAACACTTTTTACATGGGGTTATACAAGTCATATGTTTGACTATAAATAGTCATTGGAAAGATAAAATTATTTCCTACATCATTGTATTTTTTTATAATTTTTAGACATTAAATAAATTAAAATATTTATGACATCATGATGATGCAGCGATTACCTCATTATTTAACGATTTAAATAAAATGAATAGATAATGTAAAATATAAGACCAACACATGTCCAAATCCTATTGTATGGGTGGATTTATAACTCTAATCACCTTATCCTATAAATACATCAATGTAGGACCTTTAAAATAGGAAACTCATTTGAAAATAAAGTAACATTTTATACCTTTCCAAAAGTGCCCCTCCTCTCCTTTTATAAAAGGCACCCACCTCTACCTCCTTACCCGCACCTCTCAAGCCTTTTGTTTAGAAACTCTCTAATCATTTTGTCTCTCCACATCCCTCTCCTCATCCTGTAAGCCTTACCTTAGGCAGGAATCTCTTCAATAAACCCTTTTGGTTGAAACCAAAGAGAGTTACCCGATTCTAAGGTAATGTCTTCACTTGTGTTATTTTGTTTTATTTTTCTTCTCCAACCCCATAAAATCTTTTTATTCATTTATTTTGTAAAAAATACATTATCTTCAATATAATAGGATGTTGTTATAATAATTATTCGAGCTAAACTTACACACACCTACATCTAATGGTTAAAGAACATACTGTTTCTGTGGATGGTGAATTTCTGCCTCACGAAACGATGATTGTTCAATATTCTTTTAACACCTTAAAACGTGTCCATTAAGATGTCACTATATTTATATATGATATATAATATTTTTATGTTTTACTTAAGCTTCTTTATTTTTCATTTATTGCATACCTTTAAGGTTCCCATTATGGGTAAACGTGATATCTTCATTTTAGGAAGTGCAGACTACTACCCCCTCAAAGTGATTTGATTCGTTAATACCATATGTGGTACGTATAAAGGATAGATTTAATGATATTATATATGATACAATACTTTAATTATAATACTAATATGTTTTATTATGTTTTAATTCCATTAAATATGAAATAGAAATGGAAGTAGTGTTCATGCGTACGTACGGCTTACCGTCTCCATGAACGGTGTATTTCATTTCTTACCTCTAAATGTTATGTAATATTATAAATTCATGTATATAATCGATATATATGATATATATGATATCTACATAAGGAATATAATTCTGGATATAATGGATATTTTACCCCATGAACAAAATTGTAATTATAAAGAGTTTATTTTTTACTCAAGTAGCAATGATCGAAAAAACAACCATTATTAACTTAAATAATTACATAGTGTTCATAACATGGTAATAAGTGACATAAAAGAAATAATGAACCTGAAAAAGGTTCTTAATCAAGTAGAAATTAACTCAATTTATTATTCAGGAGGTTAAAGAATGATCGAGTGCAGTCGGACCCGAGGTATGGGACTTCGTCTCAATCTACATTCATTGAGGCATATTTTGTTTTATACACAACATTCTTTTATATGGTGTATAAAACCCTTTGACTTTTACGTTTATTCAAAAGGAATCTTTTTTATGCGAAGCGTTTAACTAAATGGAAAAAGGAAATGTTTTTGTCGTACGTATGCGGCGACAACGACTTCTCCGCCGCCGTGACCATTATTTGAGTTTCGGCTTCCTCTACGAGCCATAACTTTTTTTTAATGAAAAATAAATACCATATTTTAATTTCCTTTTATTTTGGTATTGAAAATGGTATTGATAATGTTTTTATTATATCAATGTTTTGTATTGATGTCTTGTGATTGAAATGTGGAAATGTTATGTTTCCTTTATGCATGTTTTATGTGATACGATTATGTTATGGTTCTTGGGCATTGTTATGAAGACGAGTGGTTCCGTGATAAACTAAGGGTGAGTGAGCCTGATATAGCTCTTCAATGCATTGGGTAATGCGAAGTAGTTAAACATTAAGGTTTTTCTGAAGCTATTTAGGGAATATATTGTGAAGGGTATTCCAAACGTAACCATAAGGGTTACTCTCTACGTAAGAATGTTATGAATGCTTAAAGTTACCTTTATGTGTTATGATTTCTATGATTTATTCATGATTTGATGAGGTATCTTAAATTGATTATGTTTTATGAGTAAATTATGATTCATACATGGACTAATTTTTTCATTTCGTACTTTTATATCCCTTACTGATCTTTTTATGCTCATCCCAAGTTCTTTAAAAAAAAATTCACAGGTCAAGGGAAAGGTACATGATGTTATGACAGTGTCAAGGAAGTGTCAAGAAAGAATTCATGTTTTATTTTAAATATGTTTCTGTTGATGGGAAAAATGAGTACTATATTTTATGTAACCACTTTGTTTAAATGTGGAATGTAGTGCACGTTTTATGATATAATTATCTAAAAATCTAAACCTGAAAAGATCCTCTATGTGTATTCTTGAAATATCTCAAGATTAAGTAATATTTAAGGATGGGGCCATATTGTTGGTATCAAAGGTCGGTCTAGATAACATTAGGCGTTATAATTCTATTAAATGATTATCCAAAAAAATTATGGTCAAATTGAAATGATATAGCATTTGAATATTACCATGTTGCTGCATCTAAGACATGTTTGTTCGGAATGGTTTTCCACAGAGGAAACAGGAAAGCAGTGCTAGGAAGGCATACATAAGGAAATGACCTTCCGAATCAGCATCCTGAGATGGTCGGAATTGGAACTGAATAGTTTGTTGTAGTAATGGAGCAGTTGACTCAAGTGATAAATGGTGGTGGTATCCATGCATGAGATCAGCCAGATCAACCGTAGAGGAACATGTCAGTGGTGGAACATTTCATGAGGCAACATCCCCCATCATTCAGAGGATCATCTGACCCTGTTCTAGCTGAAGGGTGGATTAAAGAACTGGAGAAGATTTCGATGTCATGGGGTCTTCAGACAATCAAAAGGTTAGTCTTTCTATTTACAGTTTGGAGGATGAAGAAGATCAGTGGTGGTCGATGGTTAAAAATATCAGGGATGCTGATGAGATTGATGCTATCGATTGGGATGAATTCAAATGTATGTTTCTTGAGAAATATTTTCCTAAGGCTGTTCGACTTAGGATGGAAAAACAATTCTTGGAATTGAGGCAAGAGGAGAACTCAGTGGCTGCTTATGAAGAAAGGTTCACTCGATTGGCAAGGTATGATCCAAATTTTATCCGATACCTTGATAGTAAAATCAATAATTTTTACTCAGGATTAAATCCAAAATATCAAAGGCCCTTAGCTTATCGTGAGTTCAAAAGTTATGAAAAGATTGTTCGATGTGCTGAGAAGGTGGAAATGGAGTTTTTCGATGATCAAGTGTTCTATAACAACAAGCAGAAGAAGAGACCGAGGTGGTAGGAGAAAGGAAAGAATTCTTCAAAAAGGTCTGACGGTAAGAAAACTAAGTTTCTAGTTTGTGATAAATGCGGTAAAAGGTATGTTGGGGAATGTCTTCTAAATTCTGGAAATTTCTACCGATGCAGTAAGATGGGACATAATGCTCGTGATTGCACTGAAAAAGATCAGGGTGATGGAAAGACCAAATTTGATTTACAGTTAGTGAAATGTTTTTAGTGCAATGAGATGGGTCATTATGAAAAAGAGTATACGACAAAGAGCTTGAGTGATGGGAAGCAGTCAGACTATAAGAATAAAGGGGTGGTGAAATACTTTGCAACTACTTCAGTAGATGTTGGGCCATCAAATGAAGTGGTATCATGTACATTGTTTGTTTTTTCAGATTATGCCAGTTTGGTGTTTGATTCAGGGTCTACGCATTCCTTCATCTCAGAAAACTTTTCTAGTAAACTATGAATACGATTTCAAGAAATGACTCCTAAACTTGTGGTAAAAACACCTGGGGAAATGTTGAGGCAAAAAGAATTTATAAGAATCTTCCTATCCTTATCTGTGGAAAGAAACTACTTTCAAATCTTATTGTTTTACCTCTAGTAGAGTTTGATATTATCCTGGGTATGGATTGGCTCTCTATTTACCATGCTAAGATTGACTATAGAGCTAATGATGTTTTTTTTCAGAAAGACTTTTAGTTTGTGTACAAGAATGAACCCTTACTATCGATAACATATCAAGAGGATGAGAAACTTTTAAAAGATGGAAATGAATGTTACCTTGCACATATTGTTGAAAACAAAGGAATTGTTCAGATTAATGATGTGTTAGTGGTAAATGAGTATCCTGATGTTTTTCCTAATGAGTTTCCTAGAATAATACCAGATCGGGAAGATGAATTTACTGTTGACTTAGTTCCTGATGCTAAGCCAATTTCAAAACCCTGTTATCTAATGACTCAAACTGAACTTTTAGAGTTGAAGGAGAAATTTCAAGATTTATTAGAGAAAGGTTTCGATCGACCTAGCACATCAACATGGGGTGCTCCTGTTTTATTTGTTAAAAAGAAAGATGGTTCTATGGTAATTTGCATTTATTATAGAGCCTTGAATAACATCACTGTTAAGAACAAATATCCTTTGCCTCATATCGATGATTTTTTTGATCATCTCTAGGGAGCTCAGTTTTTTTCAAAGATTGACCTGAGATCGGGGTACCATTAGTTGAAGGTAAAGGAATCAGAAGTTCCAAAGACCATGTCTCGTACAAGATATGGCCATTATGAATTTATATTAAAGCCTTTTGGGCTAACCAATGCACCTGCTGTATTCATGGACTTAATGAATATAATTTTCCATGATTTCTTGGATAATTTTGTGGTGGTTTTCATTGATGATATTTCGGTGTTTTCTAAAATTAAAGAGGAGCATGAAAGTCATTTAAGGGTTATTTTTCAAACCTTAAAAGAAAATAAATTGTATGGAGAATTCAGCAAGTGTGAGTTTTTGTTGCAACAAATTTCATTCCTTGGTCACATTGTTTCTAAAGATGGGATAACTGTTGATCCTGCAAAAACAAAAGTTGTTGAAGAATGGAGAAGGTCCACAAATATCACTAAGCTTTGTATCTTCCTTGGTTTGGAAGGCTATTATCGAAGTTTTTTTTAGAAATTTTTAATGATTATCTAGTCTAATGACTAAGCTAACTTGGAAGGGTGTTAAGTTTATGTGGACAAAAGAATGTGATGATTGTTTTCAAGAACTGAAAAGAAGATTGGTGAATGCTCCAGTTTTTGCACTACCTTCCAGGAATGGGGAGTTTTTCATCTACAGTAATGCTTCATTGAAAGTACTTGGTTGCATCCTAATGTAGAATGATCAGGTAATTAATTATGCTTCACGTCAGTTGAAATCTCATGAGGTAAATTACCCTACACATGATTTGGATTTAGGTGCTGTTGTTTTTGCTTTAAAAATTTGGAGGCATCATTTGTATGGAGTAAAGTGTGAAATATATACTGATCACAAATGTTTAAAGTATATATTCACTCATAAATAATTGAACATGAGACATAGGAGATTTCTAGAATTTTAATCAAGGATTATGATTTTACTATTCATTACCTCCCAGGAAAAGCAAATAAAGTGGATGATACTTTGAGTCGAAAAAGTAATGCTTCATTAACAATGTTGTGTTTGGAATATTACCCTTTGGTTAAGGATTTGATGAACATTGGCATAGAAGTTGTTGGTGTAGGATGTCCTTCTATTTTGTTTCAGGTATCAGTGAAATCTTCTCTATCAGACAGAATTAAGCAAGCACAGAAGCAAGACAGTGAGTTGCAGAAAAAGGTAGAGCTGGTTCAGAAGGGTAAGTTGCCTGAATTCAACATTGATAATGATTGTGTATTGAGATTTCGGAAGAGGTTGTGTGTGCCTTATGATTCATAGTTGAAGATAGAGTCATTATGTGAAGCTCATAGTTCTCTGTTTTCAGTTCATCCAAGTAGTACTAAGATGTATAGAGATCTTCAAAAGTATTACAGGTGGGACGGAACGAAAAGAGATATTACTGATTTTACTATGAAGTTTTTGACTTTTCAACAGGTTTAAGTAGAGTGGTAGTTACCGAATGGGATGCTTCAACCTTTACCAGTGACAGAGTGGAAATGGGAAAATATACCCCTAGACTTCGTTGTGGGATTTCCAAAGACACCTTGAGGTAATAATGCAATCTAGGTTATTGTTGATCGCTTGACTAAATATTCTCATTTCCTTTCTATATGAGATACTTTTTCCCTAGATCAACTTTCTCGTTTGTATCTTAAATAGATAGTCAGGTTAAATGTAGTTCCCCGCTCCATTGTATCCAATCGTGATCCCAGGTTTACTTCTAACTTTTGGAAAGGCCTTCAGAAGTCGTTGGGTACTGAATTAAATTTTAGTACAACTTTTTATCCTCAATCAGATGGGAAGTCAGAATGAACAATCCAGACTTTGGAGGATATGCTATGTTCTTGTTAGATGGATTATCAGGGAAGTTGGGACCAACATCTTTCTTTGGTTGAGTTTTCTTATAATAACAGTTTTCATTCTAGTATACATATGGCACCATTTGAGGCATTATATGGTAAGCGGTGTCGAACTACAGCTTTCTGGGATGGAGTGGGTGAAAGGAAGTTGATGGGGCCAGAATTGGTAGAAGAGTTGGAAGAAAAATTTCAGATTATACAGAGACACATGAGAACGACTCAGAGTAGGCAGAAGAGTTATGCGGACAATAGGAGGAAGGATCTCTCTTTTGAGGTAGGTGATCATGTTTTTCTCAAAGTATCACCATGGAAAAGTGTGATGTGATTTGGTAAGAAAGGAAAGCTGAGTCCAAGGTTCATTGGACCATATGAAATTCTTGATAGAGTTGGATCAGTTGCATACCGAGTGGCTTTACCTCCGAGTTTATCTCAGGTACACAATGTTTTTCATGTTTCAATGTTAAGGAAGTACATGCCAGATCCATCTCATGTTTTGAGTCCAGAGGTAGTTCAATTGGAAGAGAATATATCTTATGAGGAACAACCAGTTCAGATTCTTGATCATAGGGATCAAGTGTTATAGAATAAGATGATTCATCAGGTAAAGGTTTTGTGGAAGAACCACATGAGTGAAAAAACAACATGGGAATCTGAAAATGCAATGAGGGATAAATACCCCCACTTATTCAATAAGTAAATAAATGGCAGGGACACAATTTTATAAAGGGGGGGGGGTGGATGTAACATCCCAAGTAAGTAATGAATAATAGATTTTCTTATCTATGTCTATTTATGAATTAGATAGTGTTTTAGAGGCATAAAATGAGAATAAATCCAATCTTAAGCATGGAATACTCTAATATTTCTTAAAAGATTGTTTTACCACCTTTTGATGGTGAACCATTTATAAATCTAACTTTTGATAATTATATAAGCTATATTTGTCAAAATGAACTTATTCTTTAAGATTGGGACATTGAAATTTACTTTGGATAAATTTCTGGTATTTTTCTGATAATGTTCATTTTTTAATGAATAGTGAAAAGTGTTGTATTTTAATTCAAAATATATTTTTAATATAATTTATTTATATTGTTATATTACCTTTTTAATTGATTTTAAAGTGAAATTAGAATATATTTTTAACATTTAATCCAATGGTGTTAATTGTAATTAATATCACTTTGATATTGGACATAAACGAGTGTCAATCTTTTGATAGATATTGTTTCTTAAAAACACACTATTTGATTTGACAGAAGGATTTAATTATAAAATTAATTAATGCAACTTCTATGATATAAATTTGGTAAAATAGACATAATTTTTGAATTCGGAATATCAAATATAGCATAGGGTGAATTTTTGGTATTTTTCTGAAAAACCTTAATTTTTGATGAATAGTCAAACCACAAAGTGGTAGTTACAAAAACTGATTTTTTGTTTAAATGGAACATTACCACTTCTGTGATTTGAATTTCAAAAATAAAATATAAATTATTTTCATTATTAAGTAAAATTTGGTTCAAAGGGATGAAAATAATTTTTGATGAAAAGTAACTTATATGTTTTATTAATCGCGATTATAGGTAATTAGTGTGATTTAAGGTAAAAATGATATTATAATAAAATGAAAATATATTGACACTTGTCCTAACCCTATTGGATGAGTCATGGCCGACCAAGAGAACCCATGGGACTATTTTTTGGACCCCATTGAGCCACTTGGGTAAGATAATGACATTAATGCCTTTTATTTAAAGTAATAGTAAAAATGACACAAACATGTATTGTTTTACTAAAAAAAATTCCATGGGGATATACAAGTCATATGTTTGACTATAAATAGTCATTGTAAATCTAAAATTATTTCTTACATAATATTATTTTTTTATAATTTTTAGACATTAAATAAATTAAATTATTTATGACATCATGATGATGAAGCGATTACCTCATTATTTAACGATTTAAATAAAATGAAATGATAATGTAAAATCTAATACCCACACATGTCAAAAACCTATTATATGGGTGGATTTAGAACTCTTATCACCTTATCCTCGAAATACATCAATTTGGGACCTTTAAAATCTGAAACTCATTTGAAAATAAAGTAACATTTTATACCTTTCCAAGAGTGCCCCTCCTCTCCTCTTATAAAAGGCCCCCACCTCTACCTCTCTAAGCACACCTCTAAAGCCTTTGTCTCGGCCAATATCTGATACTTTTGTCTCTTCACATCCCTCTCCTCATCCTAGAATACTTACCTTAGGCAGGAAGCTCTTAAAGAAACCCTTTTGGTTGAAACCAAAGGGAGTTACCCGATTTTAAGGTAATGCCTTCACTTGTGTTCTTTTGTTTTATTTTTCTTCTCCAACCCCCTAAACTACTTTTATTCATTTATTTTGTAACAAATCCAGTATATTAAATATACTAGGATTTTGTTATAATATGTATTCGAGCTAAACTTACACACACCTACATCTAATGGTTAAAGAACATACTATTTTTGTGGATGGTGAATTTCTGCCTCACGAAACGATGATTGTTCAATATTCATTTAACACCTTCAAAGGTAGCCATTAGGATGTTACTATATTTATATATGATATATAATATGTTTATTTTTTTACTTAAGCTTCTGTATTTTTCATTTATGGCATACCTTTAAGGTTTCCATTATGGGTAAACGCGATATCTTCATTTTAGGAAGTGCAGACTACCGCCCCCTCAAAGTCATTTGATTCGTTAATACCATATGTGGTACGTATAAAGGATAGATTTAATGATATTATATATGATACCATACTGGAATTATAATAATATTATGTATCATTATGTTTTAATTCCATTAAATATGAAATAGAAATGGAAGTAGCGTTCATGCGTACGTACGGCTTACCGTCGCCATGAATGGTGCATTTCATTTCATACCTCTAAATGTTTTGTAATATTATAAATTCATGTATATAATGGATGTATATGATATATATGACATCTACATTATTAATATAATTCTAGATATAATGGATATTTTAACCCATGAACAAACATGTAATTATAAAGAATTTATTTTTGACTCAAGTAGCAATGATCGACAAAATGACCATTATTAACTTAAATAATTACATAGTGTTCATAAAATGGTAATAAGTGATATAAAAGGAATAATGAACTTGAAAAATGTTCTTAATCAAGTAGAAATTAACTCAAGTTTATTATTCAGAAGGTTAAAGAACGATCGAGTCAAGTCGGACCCGAGGTATGGGACTTCGTCTCAGTCTCCTTTCATTGAGACATATTTTGTTTTATACACAACTTTCTTTTATACGGTGTATAAACCCCTTGGAATTTTACATTTATTAAAAAGGAATCTTTTTTATATGAAGCGTTTTAATAAACTACAAAAGGGAATGTTTTTGTCATATATATGCGGCGATAATGACTTCTCCGCCGCCATGACCATTATTTGAGTTTCGGTTTCCTCTACAAGCCATAACTTTTTTGAATGAAAAATAAATATCATGTTTTAATTTTCTTTTATTTTGTTATTGAAAATGGTTTTGATAATGTTTTTATTATATCAATGTGTTGTATTGATATCTTGTGATTGAAATGTGGAAATTTTATGATTCCTTTATGCATGTTTTATGTGATACGATTATGTTATGGTTCTTGGGAATTATTATGAAGACGGGTGGTTCCATGATAAACTAAGGGTGGGTGAGCTCGATATAGCTCTCTAATGCATTGGGTAACGCGAAGGAGTTAAATGTTAAGTTTTATCTGAGGAGATTTAGGGAATATATTGTGATGGGTATTCCAAACGTAACCATGAGGGTTACTCCCTACGTAAGAATGTTATGAATGCCTCAAGTGACCTTTATGTCTTATGATTTATCTGATTTATTCATGATTTGATGAGGTATGTAAAAGTGATTATGTTTTATGAGTAAAGTATGATTTCATACATGGACTAATGTTTTCATTTCGTACTTTTATATCCTTTAATGATCTTTTTATGCTCATCCCAGGTTTTTGAAATGTTTTTCACAGGTCAAGGGAAAGGTACATGATGTGATGATAGTGTCAAGGAAGTGTCAAGAAAGAATCTATGTTTTATTATAAATATGTTTCCATTGATGGGAAAAAAGAGTACTATCTTTTATGTAACCACTTTGTTTAAATGTGGAATGTAATGCATGTTTTATGATCTAATTCTCTAAAACTCTAAACCTGAAAAGATCTTCAATGTGTGTTCTTGAAATATCTCAAGATTAAGTAATGTTTAAGGTTGGGGCCTTATATGTGTGGTGCATCTCCCATGGTATGAAGCTGGGGTTCACCCCTATGATCTTGTGTATACAAATCTTATGCTCCAAGAGGCTAGTTCGTACCCTTCATTTTTAGCCTATAAGGTGGATCCACCCCTATATGGGGCACCTTCTCTGTCACCCTAATACTTTATCATATTTTTCCTTTTAGAATTAATTTTTGATGATAGATTTACAGTTACACGCAATAATTGATTTAAACAAAACATGATTATAACACTTTTAGAGATTTTATATAGAATATTTTATATTATATATCCAAAAAATGTGTTTACACTCAACCAATATATTTGATAGGCATATGATAAAAACACACCCAAATTTACACATAAAATACAATATTTTTATGAAGGTATTTTTATAGAACTTTAATGGAAAACCTATTTTCAATCCAATTTTTGACCCTTTAATAAATTTTATATGTCAAAATAAACTTAAGTTTTAAAATTTGAACATAAAAATTAGTTTATTGTGAATTGTTTGTACTTTTCTAAGATGTTACTTTTTTTAATAAATAGTGAAAATACTAAATTTTAATTCAAAATTAATTTTTCTACTAATATATTTATAATGATAAATAATATTCATAATTTGAATTAGTGTTTATTTATATTAATGTTTTAAAAATTATTCTAATTTAGGTAATTGTAATTAATTTCACATTGAAATTAAATATAAAAACATAGAAAACTTTTCGACATTTTTACTTTAATAACCCGCACTATCGTCACGTTTGCAGGATTAAATTTAAATCAATTTATGCCACATCTATGATTGTAATTTTTGAAAATTGGATTCCATGTTATGAAACATGGATTCCATATTTTGAATCATCATAATTTATAATTTCAATTATAGTCAACCTAATTTTCTACCAGAAATATTTGTGACTGTAATTATTATTAACAATAATGATTGAGGTGAAATTAAGCTTTCTAAGGGACTAAACGTTAATAGTAAGGGACAAAATTATGTATAAACTTTTATAACAACCATTTTACTTCCAAAATATGTCCATAAACCTTCAATTATTTATTTTGGTTAAATTTTGATGACTTTTTTTAGTTAAAAACTTGGGTACAACAAACTTGTTTTAAAAAATGAATTGTCTACCCCCTCTCTCCTTTATAAAATGCCACCACCCCTCCCACTTCCTAAAAAATATCAAACCACATAGGATCGGCCAATAACTACCTAATTATCTTCTCAACATCCCTACATTCCTCCTATAATCCTCCCTTTGGGAAGGAAAAAATCCATGGAATCCATTTGGTATAAACAAAAAGGTGATACCCGATTAAGAGGTAACATATTTCCTCAAGATATTTAGTTTTATTTCAATTATCCACACCCGAAAATATCCTTTTTCAATGATTATATGAAAAAAAATAATCATTAATATATTTAGATTCTTTTATGCTAGAAGACAAAAATATCTCATCCCTCGGCTCTCAGCTCTCGGTAGTGATGTCCCAATAGAGATGGAGATGACCTTGACCTCTACCCTTCCCATCATTGGAGGGAGGGATCTTGTCCAACTGGATTCAAGACTATGCTCCATCATACCTTTCTCAAACAATGATTCTCTAACTATATTTCTAGTTATATGGATAATCCCAAATGTTCTCGATCTATTTAATGGAATGCCTCACCTTTTGTTATCGCTATTAGAGTTCATGGAAGCTTCAATATTCTTGTATCTTAACTTATTTGCTTGCTTCACACATTGAAAACCATTAGTAGATTATTTTTATCACTTCTTCTTCAATTCATAGGGGTCATTAGATTGTGATATTATTGGTCTTCTCAACAAATTCCACCTCATGATTCATTTCACCTCATAAGAAGATCTGATTTGTGTGTGGTCTAGTTCTCCACATAAGTTCCTCAGTTACATGTTCTTTCTTTTTCACATGTCTTATTATTTCCACATAAAATAGTATTAATCTTTAGTTGTAATCTATTTTTCTTTACCATTATATCATTTTCCATTCCAAAACCTTTCAATACTTCAGATTCTAGGGAACATGGTTAGACATTTTCTTTGTTTCGACAACATGGCTCTTTCTGTAAGCCATCCTATTAGCATATAGATTTGTTTGGTGGATGATGTCTCGAAGCCACCAGTTTAGTGGGTGTAGGTTGCAGTTGGTGAAGAATTTGGGAGCTAACAATCAGTGTTCTTAAAATCCTTGGTGGATTATTTCATGTTATGTAGGCATCTGGGGCATCCATATTCTTATTAGCGGTGTGGATTTAGCTATAGGGGTGTTGATCCGAAGATGGGTAACGATATTTCAACTTATGAGGTGGGAGATAATGTCACGGTTCCTGACCTCCATTAAAAGTGGGAGGTCCTCCAACCAATCCAAAGTTTTTGGACATTTTTTCACCCGAATAGTGATTTTGTTGATCACAAGATGGCTGACTAAAATACGTTGGATATATATAAAAATGAGGAGGCTCGTGGTGATGAGTCCTTACATATTATTATATTTTCTCCACACTCAAAAGAATCCCCTAACCAAGGGGTGATGTCATTGGTGGATGTAGAGGAAGAAAGATGTGAAAAAGATCAGGTCTCTCTAAATTAGGGAACCCTTGATGATTTGGTGTGTTGAAAGACCAAATCCACCCTGAGGGAGAACCAAATTAGTATCTCAATAGGCCACAAATTTGAAGTCTTTTCTCCTAAGGGGTTATTATAATATAAAGAAGGGTTCACATTGTTATAAAATGACATTGAGTGGGAAAAAATTATGGAACATCATCAGCAGAGGAATATCCTTGTTACTAATTTTATGAAATTGTGGGTGGGAGTCACAACTAATGTCTATATAGCTCGATAAAGAAGAGGGGGAGAATACTAGGCTAGATTCGAGGAACTAAAATATAACTAAAGAGAAGAAAAAAAAGGTGCAAGGACTATTCATTCCCTCAGAAACCGATGGATGCCAGGTCAAGTAAAAAAACTAAACCAAAGGAGATGGCATGTTTGATTGTTTACTATGATAAGTTACAAGGAAATTCTTAATAAAATAGTTATGTCTTGGGAAAGGCTTTGTTAGACTGTGTTATGGACATTCATCAATAGGAAATAGGGGTCGATAATGTCAATAACAAGAACACTAGTGATCCTAGATCTTTCAAGGAATGTAATGATGGGGGAATATATTACTATCAATTCTAAAAAAGAGGAAGTGGACATAATGATGGAAAGAGTTCTCCAGTTGGACACTAATTACGAGCAGATCGCATGGATTAATAAGTTGTACCATATATTGATAAGTGGATTTAATGAAGGGAAGATCAACTATGTGGGGACCATCCAAACCAGGGAAAGGATGGAAGGTTTCTTTGAATACATTATAAGGGATGATCCGGGAACTTAGGTAAGTGCTCTCTCCTACAAAATTTTTAGGGAAAAAGATTCCAAAAAGCTCAAACATATATTCAATGATTATGTATTGTATTTTGATGGATTTATTTCTAGATTAAATAAATGGATTATAACTTTTCCAAAAAAAATTGATAATTAAAATTTAATTTTCCGTCAGTTATTCGTAGGGTTCAACGTACACTTACACACACTTCCATATAATGGGTAACTAACATATTGTTTACATATACGTTGAACTATAGCCTCGCTAAATGATGGATATCCATTTTTTCCTTTCCCAACTTCAATGGTTGGTAATTATGATGGAAACATTGTTTATATATGATATATATTATACTTATTATGTCTTTAATCTTCTTTAATTCTTTTAATACACATATCCTTGTACTTTCCACCACGTAAATATGATAACATCATTTATGGAACTGTGGAGTATTTCCTCCTCAAATCATTGTGATACCTTCACACTATGCATGGAACATATTAAGAATGATTTTAATAAATATATGTGATAAATATGAATTTAATATTATACTAGAATTATAATATATACATATATCATTTACTTTTCATTTTTTTTAATACTACAAATAAATGAAAGTAGCATTCACACATACGTACAGCCTACCGTCTCTATGAATGGTGAATTTCATTCTTATCTACAAATATTATGGATTATAAAAAATACATATGTACTGAATATATATTATAATCAAATATTGGTTAAAATTTTAAATATTATTAAATCATGATCTATGTAATAATAAAAACAAATAATAAGTCATAACATACTTGTGAACACTTAGAAATTAACACTCAAACTAGTGAAAAATATAAAATATTATTATCAGATGGGTAATAAAATATTGTAAGAATATAACATATTATGTTATAAAATTGAATATGGTTTTATAATAATATTTTAACAGTCTTAAAACCATTATATGGGAGGGTAAGTCATGTTCACAGAAAAAGAAACACAAGGTAAGGAATTTCATCTCAAATTACATTCCATTGAGGTTTATTTGTTATTATGCACCAATTCACTTTTATATGGTGTATTTACTACCTTTTAATATGTTATATACTGAATTAAGTTATTTTTAGGATATTTTCTGTTTCATTTAATGATACACCATTATGGTGATTATTATTCAAATGTTTCAAATTGGTATAGAATACATTAGAATGTTCAAAGATTATTCTCCCCAAAAAAAATTTTTAATGATTATATTTGCAATATCACAATCTTTGTGATTGTTAAATTTTTATTACAAGATTCACTTTGTTATAAATATTCACATTCTTGGGTGATAGATGTTATTATTTCATAAATCACCCACCATTTCTACATACAATTATCACTTTAAAAGTTATTTAATTAACTAGGGAATTATTGATAAATGTGAATCTTTTATTCAATACAGATATTTGATAAGGAATATTTTATATTTATTAAATTGATTGTATGATATGTGGGGTATGATTTCGGAAGGTATGATATGGTTGGGTCCTGGTTATATATATCCCTTATATGCATCAGTAGTCTCATGAGATGAAAGAGTTGGCCAAATTAGATGGTTTTTTATCCGACATTTTAAACTGACATGTGAATGGTCTTACTGGTAAAGGTTACATGTACCTAGGAAACACGGTGTCCCATAATTAAGCATTTACCTAATTTAAATTCAATCATTATTCATCTATTGGTTTTTTATTGACATATCTATGGATACACTTTATTTTTATGTCATTTATTAAATGGCATGTGTTTCCAGTTATTACCTTTCCATATTGATTTTTTCTTATATAGTTATTTAAATGGAATTTTTTACTAGTTATTTACATTTCCATGTTGATTATTCACATCAATTAATTATTGATTCTTCTTTAACTACAATTACTGGTCATTTTAGATCACCATTGTTATGTTTACTTTCCCCATGTTATGGAGAATAAATCTCTGAATAAGATTTCAAGGAGGAACTTAATTTAATTTTATTATGTATCGTGTTTTATTTTCTTTTACATTTTTATTATGCATATCATTTATATAATTTGTATTTCCAAAACAACTAAATTTATCTAACCTCCAGTATATGATTCCTTAGAAGCATGCAATTGTAATAAAATATTTCACTGGATATTGGCTTCTGGGGTCGGGGCGTTATAGTTGGTATTAATGTAATATTTGTAGCATCATTTGAAACTAGATTTTGAAAACATAGATTCAGGTTAACAAAGCTAAGATATAAATTGAGGACACGTGTATATGAATATCCTAGAAGTTTGGTATGGTAGATATTATATGGGTATTACTTATAATACATCCATGTATGTATACAAAAAGTGGACATGGTTTTGGCCTAAATATACCTAGGAGTAACAACTCCAACAAGGTGTGGCAGTCCTAATTTAGTAAAACCTAGTAAATGAAAAAGGGCCATACTGCGCACCTAATATGACACTCCCAGGGGATATGCTAAGAATATTTCACATTTTCTTTATAAACTATTTTGAAGGATATAAGAGTAAAATTTCCCCAAAAGAAACTAATGATTATGACTCTGGGATCTACAATTTACAAATTTATATTATGTGTTATACCATATTTATAATTATGAATTATGATTTTTTGATCTAATATCATATATTCCATTGTTTAGAAATGGTTCCTTGAAGGATGAATGGTGTTAATAAACAAGGATAATGTATAGATTACCCAATTCAGGAAACCAATTAATCTATAATTGTAATGGACCAAATCATATAAATATTAGGAAAAATAACCTTTCTCGAAAGGAGAAAACTATTTTATAGATAATCTTCTCTGCTTGATCAATTTCTGTGAAAAAATCCACCATCATTTAGTGAGGCTACTAATCCAATTGTAGCTGATAAATTTATTAAGTCTATATAAGATATTTACAGCCTTAGGATACAGTGATATGGAAAAGGTTAAACTTTCAATCTATTGTCTCTTAGTTGATGTTGAACAATCGTTGTCCTTGATCCAGAATACTATGGAGGAATAATAAATAGAATTCAAGGAATGGATTACTTTTATGGAGACATTCTTTGATAAATACTTCACTCATGATATAAAAATTGAGATGAAGAGTAAGTTATTTAGCTTAAATCTAGATGAAGAATAATGTATTTCATATTACGATACAATCTTTTCAAGGTTATCTAGGTATGATACAGATCACATACGTGACATAGAGTGAAATATTGAACACTTAATTCAAGTTCTTAATCCAAATCATTGAAGGGTGGTAGTTTCTCAGACATTATCATCATACGAAGAAATAGATTTATGTGCCATAAAAAAAGATAAAGAATTATCAATATTCTATTTATTCAATTAAATCCAAGAGAATAAGAGGTATTCTATGCACTAGGAAAAAAATTAATGTATATAATAAGAATAATTTTGAGTGATTTCCATCTTCTGAAAACAATGGAAAGAGTCACCGTAGGAAATTCCTGAAGGGAATAAGATATTTCATTATGTGTGGATAAAGGGATCATCATATTAAATACTATAAAGGGAATAAAAAAATGAAAATATTTAGCACTTAAACTGTAAGAAGATGGGGCAGTATGAAAATTAATTCCCTAAGCAGAATTTTAATCTACCACATAGGAGCATAATAGGATATGGAAAAGAATAATCGATCACTATGATAGAGTTAGAAGTTTCAAATGATGTTTTGGTAAGTACATTAATTGTATCTTCAAATTTATCCAATGCCTTATCTGATTCTGTATCATAGAACTATTTTATATATACATATTTTTTAAAAAATATTATAGATTTCTCTTTTGATTTAATAGGTGTGTTTTTAGTCAAAACTTTTAAGGGAACAATAATTACAAAAAAGATGTATTGGGAAGTCCCAATAATGACACATAAAATTTCTCTTCTTACTTACCTTGTTATCATACCTATGTTTGACTTTAATATAATCCTTTTTATAGATGATATCTCAAAAAGTGATGTAAAAATTTACTGCAAGAGGAATGGAATTATGATTTGTGAGGATGATATATAATCCCACATCTTTAGACTAGAAGCTTCCTCACATAAATCATATTTATATCCACTCCCAGTGGCTATACTAAATGAAATTATTAGGGAATAAGAGAATAAAAAATATATTGATGATGGAGGTAGACTTAAAATTGAAGATATACCTATTGTAAAAGAATAAATTGATGTATTTCATAAGTAATTACCTGGAAATCCCCTAGAGTGTGAATTTGAATTTTCCATTTACTTAATCCTTGATGGTTGGCCAAAATAAAAGATTCCCTATATAATGGCCATTGTGTAATTGGTATAGTTGAGAAACAACTAGTGGATTTGTGTAATAAGGGGTTTATTCTCCCTATTGTTTCTCCATGGAAATCCCATGTTTCCATCATTAAGAAAAATATTGGATCAATTAGGTTTTGTGTTGATTATAAGGAAATAAATATGATTATGATAAAGAAGAAGTATCCTCTACCTCGCATTGATGAATTGTTTGATGACCTTCAAGGAGAAAAATAGTTTTCAAAGATTGAAATTCATTCTGTGTATCACTAATTGCATGTAAAGTTGGAATAAATTTCAAGGAGGGATTTTTGAACGAGGTATGGACACAATGAGTTTACATTAATTCAATTTGGAATGACTGATGCACCCTCTATTTTTATGGAAATAATGAACAGATTATTCATGGAATATCTTGACGATTTGGTGGTGGTGTTCATTGATGATATTTTGGTGTATTATAAAATCTATGAAACCCATGATAATAACTATATAATTATTCCTAATACTCTTATAAAGGAAGAGTTATATGGAAAATTAAATAAATGTTATTTCTGGATTTTTTGATGTTTTTTTCTTGACCATATTGTCTCCAAGGATGGAATATCAGTTGATCGTGAAAAAAAATGAAGTTAGAGAATATATTATTCCAAAAACATAACTAAGGTGTGTAGTTTAATTGGTTTGGATGGTTACTATCGGTAATTCATTCATAATATTTCCTGATTAGAAAACCTGTTAACCAAGCATACACATAAAGGGGTTAAGTTTGTCTTGAAAGAGAAATGTTAAGAATTTTCTAATGAACTAAATAGAATATTATTCAATGTTCCAATTTTTACTCTACCATCTGGGGGTGATGGGTTTTTCATATATAGAGATACCTCAAAGATGGTACTTTGTTTTTTCCTAATGAAAAATGATAAATTCATTGTATAGGAATCAAGGAAACTAATGACCCATGATCTTGAGTAAGTAGTTGTAGTATTCTCTTTGAAAATACGGAGGCATTATCTCTATGGTGAGATATGTGAGATATAAATAGACCATAAGAGCCTAAATACATCTTCTCTCAAAATGGACTCAATATGAGACCATGGAGATGGATTGAGTTACTCATGGATTGTGATTTCTCAATACAATACCACCAATGGAAAGAAAATAATGTAGAAGATTCGTTGAGTTGGAATGACCATAGGCTTCTAAAATGAATGATGATTGAGAAGGATTTTTTGTACATGGATCTAGTAAATATAGATATGGTAATTTTGAATGAATGTGAGACATAAAACAATTTTACAATTATTGAAACCCCATATTTATTAAAAAAAATATAATTATTTATTAATCTTATGATGAGAACTTTTATAAGAAAATTAAAGGTGAAAAGATAGGAAAATTATCATATTTTTTGGGAAGATAGTGGCCTAAAATTTGGAAATAATTTGTCTGTTCCATCTATACCCAAGCTAAAATGGTAGTTTTCAGATGATGCTCAAAGATCATAAATCTCTATTGACCCTAGTATCACAAATATGTATAATTATTTGAAGGAAAATTTTTGGTGGGATAACATGAAGTGAGAAATATCTGATTATATGTCCATAGGTTTGGTTTTCTGACAAGTGATGGTTGTGAGGAAGAATCCTAAAGGATTCCTACAACCTATTTATATTTGTATGTGGAAATGAGATAAAATTACTATAGACTTTATCATGGGACTACTAAAGAATCATATAAGGAATGATGCAACATGGGTTATTGTTGATTTCCTAAACAAAACTTCTCATTTCCATGGAATAAGAGAAGATTGGCCTCTTAATCCCCTCTCAAAGATATATATTAATTAAATTTCAAGACTTCATGGTACCCCTTATCAATTTTTCATGACCGAGATCCCCACCTCACATTAATATTATGGAAAATTATTCAATAGGCTCTTAACACTGAGCTTTATTTCAGCACTACCTACCATCCTCAAGTAGATGGAATGTAACAACCCGAATATTTTTGAATAAAATTCCCTTTCTTTTAATTTATTATAGATATAAAAAAACATGAACTACTTTTTATTATTATATATAATTGGATTTAAATGACTGTTCAGTATAATTACCACTGATTATGTAGCCATTGAATAGTGATCACATGAATAGTATAAATATAGGGTTTTAACAAATCCTTTTGGCTCAGAAAAAGGAAGTGATGGAATCAACTAGTAGTATCGTACCATATGAAGCCCATTTATTGGAGCTTCTGGGGGACATAGCATTTCATGGCTTTTATCTAGACCAATCACAAGCTGATATGCAATAACCTATGCATGAAAGAAACTGTTTATGGGAGAAATTGAAGCTCTTCGAGATTACAGCCCAAACCATATTCACCGAACGGTCCCAAGAAAGACCTGCCATCACACACCTTACTCTTAGGGAATATTCTAGTATTATAAAAGGATATTTATAAAGACCCTATAATAATGATTATGTGCATTATTTTTTTATAGAGTAATGAATATACTTTCATTCTATTATTTTTACTTTGTAAATGATTTTTAAAGCACAAATAGTATTTTTTGGTTAAAATTAAAATTCAATTAAGAAATATATTTTGATGATTTAGTGGAGTTTTTAATTAAATAATATTTTAATAAAATATTATTATTAAAATAATTTTATTAAATATAAGTGATCATATAATTTTTATGAAGTCAAATGTAATTTTTATTACTATTTGAAAACTAGTTTTTGTAAAAACGCATCAGTTTTCAATAAATGTAGGTTTATATTTGAAAAGTGAAAATCACATATTTATAATATTATTTAGATAAAATTAATATTATTTTTAGAAATAAAATTTCAAATATTATCCAATGGTGAATTTTTCATAATTTTCTGAGACATCCAAATGTATGGGTAAAAATTAAATATCGTATAAATATATAATATGTTTTATGACATCATAATGACCCAATAGTGTGACACCCCGAACCTTTTTCATATGTATTAATAATATTTTATGGTTTTTGTTTGTTTAATTATCATGTTAACCAAATAATGTTTTCAAAAAATAAAAACTGGACATGTTTTACTTAATTAAACACTGAAATGATTGCATTACAACAAATCCAAAAGAGTCCTACTACCCTAGGATACCTACTAAGAGACCTATCAAAATCACAAGAAGACCACCAAATACAACAAAAACCATATAAAATAGTGGAAGTCCCTTAGGTCTTCCACTATGAAGATCATTATAGCTAGAACCCCAGTAACTGTGCTAAGAATTAGAGGAATGATGAGCATCATCTTCTTTGTCTTAGTTTTTTTAAGTTGGAACACCCTAATCTTGTTTTTATAAGGCCTTAAAGTTAATTCGATTATTTCCTCCTTTAGGTGATCGTTGAATCTATAATGACTATAAGACCTTATAATTGTTGTGTATTCTTGATATTTTATTTTAAGTATTTAAGTAATTTATATGTCCATCTATTTTAAGTATGCATTAAAGTTATATATTTAAACATGTTTGTAATTAAATATTCTTTAAATTTTTAAAGGATGATGTTTTAATGTTTAAAATGTATTTGAAATCGTAACCCTTGTTTTTTAAATACCAAGATATGTAAACACTTGTTACTTATTTGTTTTTGGTATAAAGAAATATGTTTTTGAAGTTGAAATCATACTTTGGGCTAATTAAATTGACGAATATGGTGGTTTTAATATTTTATCTATAAATAGTGAATTAGGTATTTAATTATTTCAAATGTTTTGAAAATTTTCATTTAGATTTTTTCATCCTTGGATGAATAAAAATAAGATTTTATTTGAAAATATGTTTTGTATTTTAAAAATATAATACTAGTGTGGGATTTCTTTTATGACATATAAAAACTCAAATTTTTAGAAGCTAATGAAAATGTTGGATTTTAGGATTTTTTTAACCATGTTAGAGAAATTATATTCTCTATTTTTTAAGACACCTATATATTTAAACCTATTATTATGTTTAATAAAAAATGTATTTTACTTTGCTAAAAAATTGAGTGAGTACCCCCACCCAATAGAGGGTGACCTAGAGGGCTATGCCACTCAAGGTCATAGTGGGAATCTCACTCAGATCCACTAGTCCAAAGACCTAGGGCGGTGCATGCATGGTGTGTGTGGACTCATGAAGGCGTGCATAATATGGCCCTAAGTTTGGATGGGCATGTGCAAGGGTTTTCCAGAGTGTGCCACTGTGTGGGGTAGCACAGCGGCAGGGGTGGGCGCAGAAGTGCACCCGTAGAGACCCGGTATGGGGAGATACAGTGGAGGGGGAGGGGGATTTCTAAACCTAAGTTGGGGGCTCCATGCTTATAAATCCAGCACAAAATCCCTTCTTTTTCGATGTGGGATGGAATTTTTAAGTGGAGATTGTGTCTCATCCATCTGATCTCATTGTGTGGGATATGGACCATCTGATCAGTTCGGCATTAGAAACTCCACCACCACAGTTTCCCCGATGTTTTTATTTAGCTTTCTAATACTCTCCATGATCTGATCTTGGCTATACACATTGTTAAACCGATTGATCGATCAATGCATCACACGTAGTCGTCAGATCTGGATGCAGTTGAATTACAGTCATCCAAACCTTTTAAAAACTCATGGTCTCTCTATATCCCTTGAATCAAGGCATGGATAATCATGGATGTCCATTTATTCTTCCCATCCCCACTGTGTTTTCTTCTTCCCCGTGTCATTCCAATCGAGGTCAGCCACGTCCCCCTGTATTTTTCTACACCTGTGTCACCACCTTTCTTCATGGTGGCCCTCCTTTCTCCTCTTTTTCCATAAGAACGAACGCACTCGATATTTGTTTAAAACAAGGTGCCTTGGATTTCCTTGAAAGTTTCCTTAAATATATTTTATATACAATTTATAAATATAACAATTTTTCAGTGAGAACCCTATGGGTTTTCTTCTTCTCGCACCTCCATCAACCTCTGCTCGACTTCCTCTTCTTCTTCGAACCAGGTGAGGGACCTAAGTTTTGTATTTCTTTTTTTATTGTTTATATATATATAAACATAGATGTGTATAGATATATATATATATATATATTCATTTTTTCATAAAATCTACTAGTTTCTTCTATGATTTTAGAATAGTGAATTTTAGTTCTAAATGATGTTCTTAATTCCTTATAAACCATGAAAGGGCTTGTGAGGTTTTGTGTTTGATAAATCAATATGTATATATGTATACCTAAACATATATATGTATTTTTTATTAAACAAACCTTTTCTATTTTATATCACTATTTTTAATTAATGAACCTTTGTTTAAATAATGTTTTTAATATATTTAAATCATGTAAGTGTCGTTAGGATTCTCGTGAAAACCCTTATATACATTATGTATATACAGTTATATGAATGAATATATATATACTTTGATCCTAAATATAGTTTAGGTTTTCCAAAGGTTGATAAGACTTAATAATAAATGTTTTTGGAGTATTAAAGGCTTACAGGAAACAATTTAAAAATTCAATCCTTTATATACATGTTTTTTTATAAATATATTACACAATATTCAATCCTATATAAATTTTGATTTTAAAAATATTATTTAAATGATTTTAATGCATATATTATTTTTTGAGAGTTTATGGGTAATCATTTAGGGGTTTTCCATACCTATATATATTTATAGTGATAAAAATGAGTTTTTCATAAACAGATTATTCAATATATTTTAAAGAAGAATTATCTTTCTGTTGAGAATGTGGGTGTTTTCTTACCTAAATATTTTATTTAATGATTCTTATAATTATGTAAAATATGTGTGTATGAATATACACATATGTATGACACATTTATTTTCATAAGTTTTAAATGGTATTATCTATGTTAGTAAGTTTTGTGATTGTTTTTGTGCTCTGGTATAAGTTGACCTATACTCTCTTTTTACATAATTTTCAATTTATAATTTTGGGTTGAATAGTTGGTAGTACCCTTGTGTAATTTTTATTCACAAACATTCATAGTAAAGTGTTCTTATGAAATTATGCATTCAATACCTCAAGTGAAATATTTTTTTTTACATTTAAACTAATTATGTTTTCAATCCATGATGAATCTATCACTATGTATGCTTTTGTTTATTTAAGTTCATGATTTAGTCAATTTGTCATTTCCATTTATCAGTGCATGAAATGGGCATGAATAATATCTATCTTGAAGTCATAAACACATATACACTCAATGTTTACTACCATGGAACAAGGGATTCAAAAAAATTGTGATAAATCAATCAATCTATTATTTATCACTTATGATAATTTATGAAATAATAATTTAACTATTCAGAGTGGTATGGGTCACTTTGAATAAAAGACATAATTTAATAAATAAAAGTGGTATAGGACACTTTGATATAAAGACACTTAGACATGTGAGGAATGCATTGTACTTAGTATGTGATGGGTGGGGCCCACTATAGCCCCTCGATGCATCGGTAGATCTCATGAGACAAATAGATTTGGAATTGGCGAGGTCCTTTCCCAATTTGATTTATGGTTTTGGCTGAGGCCTTAATTATTTTTAGACGTCTTGGTTGAGGCCATGAAAAAATGTTTTAGAAAGTCTGGCATATGCACTCCCCACCTTATATTTATAGTATTTAATTGACAAAGTGTGTATTCAACTGGACAATATTCTTGGTTAAGGGGTTTATAATATTTAATTAACCAAGTGAATATTCAACTAGTGTAATATACTTGTTTAAGAGACAATACTTGTGAGTATCAAAAGAAATAAATTCACATGGCATAATTTTTATTCAGTACTCAGAAATTTTTTTGCAATTTTTGGATTTACAGTTAGTATGGAATGAAATTAAAGTTATTATTTTATACACACCTCTGATCATGTATTAATTTCATTTGTAAATTCTGTACTTTCACTTTCACATGTCACACTTAGTATAGATATAATAACACTTAATTTATATGATGTACACCATATATTTTGTACAATAATGCTTATGATCGGAACAAGTTTTATTATAGCCCTATTAATGTTCCTTAAAATTTTCACTAGTAATTCTTGGAAAACTCTTATGTTATGCTTCATGTATCGCAGTTTTCTTTAAGAAAGTGTTTTATGAATATTTTTAAAAGGGGAAGTTTATAAAAGGCTTTATTTGAAACATTGATTTTAAAAACCCCTTATTGGGCATTCATATTCTCACCCTATATTTTTAGTCTCTTTTTACATGTTTAGTAGATTTTAGTTACACTATTTGGTGGAATCATTGTGGAGTCTTTTCTATACAGTATTTAAAGGATTGAAATATTTGTTTCTGGTTTTCTAGAACTTAAACCGCAAATATCTTCTGTAGAGGAACAAGATATGTAATTATTCAGATTTTCTTTTTATAAAATGCAATCACAGACCATGTTTTATGGAATACACGCCGACTCCAGGGTAGTTTGGGGCTGGGGCGTGATAGTTGGTATCATAGGATCGATTTAGAAAACCCTGTAAAATTAGAACAACATTAAAAACATGATTATGTCTTACTAAATAGAATCCTTCTTAAAATTTTCAGATGGAAGATGAAACAAGACTTCTGTCTATTCCAACAGAAATATTAGAGACTTTAGTGAGAAATTCATGTTATAAAGGCTATGAGACTTTTGAAAACCTTCGTTTTTCATGTAAACACCTATACTGTGTATCCAATTCTCCTCGTGTAATTCAACTCCACCGAGGATTAGGCTTTGACTACTTTATTATGATGCATGCACAATTTCCATTCTATGCATGTAAATGAAAGTATATTGAGGTCCAGTTTAATTATTTATGCTAGCCATGAATTATTCATCCCTATAAGAATTCAATGAGGCTGCACAAGGGGGTGACCTCCAAGTAGCAAACCTTTGTTAAATCTTTACCTACGGTCTTTCTAGACAAGTTATGGAATTTTATGTTCTTGAGGATGAGTCTAGATATTTATATTATCAACATCAAGTTCATACTAATGTTTCCTAGCTTCATAAAATTCATTATTTTCTCCCATGGAACTTTAGATGTCGATATATTATTGATCCTAGTTTCCTATAATGCATCTGGACCAAAGATATCAAAGAGTTTGAAACCACTTTAGGGATCTGTTTGACTGGGAACTTGGGAAATCACCAACACCGGTGGTACCTGTAAAGATACATCACAGAGGATTTTAGGAAATTCATACCAATGAGTTGTGAGAGGGATCGAATGGTTATACAACACCTTGAGTTTTATAAACCTTATTTAAATGGATAATGTTATAATATACATTTTGGTACTTTAATATGAATTTGTGAAATAACATTTCTATTTTAAATTCAGTTATGCTTTACTAAGAACTTTCGCTTAAAAAAATTTTCCAGATGGAAGACATGGGTTTACTAAAAAACCTCTTATCACTTCCTACCCAATTAATAGAGTCCATAATCATCAAGTCAAGTTTAGAATACTATGACCCTTTTGAAAACCTACACCTGTCTTGAAAATGCCTCTATAATGTTTCCCTTAGCCCAAATATTCTCTAGACCTATCAGGGAGACTGTTATGTGAATCACCGCATGGAAACTGCACAATTTGCGGAGTATAGGTAGAGAGAGAAGTACCACAAAGGTCTCTTCCTATGTTTCAACCTGTTTGAGAACTAAATTTCTATGGTAAAGGTTTGAGAAGTTGTATTGGAGGTTGACCTTTGAGCGGAAAATCTATTTCTAGTCCTCAGTTTTACTATGAATGGGATGCTCTATGACAACAATGTTTTCAAGCACGATGTTGTTCGAAGGATTTATAAGGAACTAGTGAACTCTCAAATATCTGATCTCCACACCACTCAATCCTCCCTCAGGAAACTTGAATGCTTTATGCATATGAGTAATCCTAACTGCTCACAATGTATATGGACCAAAGAGGTTGAAAAACTAGAAACCAATCTCGGGATCCACCTGAGGATGACAGATGATCTTCCACAAGGGATGACTTTGTGAATGGATGTCAAGAGTAATGTATGACTAGTTTTTCTTGTGGAAGTGTGCATGTATTTTAGAATTACAAGGGTGCACTTCTTTGAAGGGGGGATAATGTGACACCCCGAACCTTTTTCATGTGTAATAATAATATTATATGGTTTTACGTAATTTAATTTTCATGCTATCCAAACAATTATTTTAAAAAATAAAAAAAAGACATGTTTTATTTAATTAAACACTGAAATGATTACATTACAACAAAGCCAACATATTCCTGCTACCCAAGGATACCTACTAAGATACCTATCAAAATCATAGGGAGAACGCCAAATACAACAGAAATACCTATAAAATAGTGTAAGTCCTTTGGTTTTACCACCATGAAGAACATTATATCCAGAATAATAGTAATCGTGCTAAGCATCCGAGGAATGATGAGTGTCATCTTCTTTGTATTAGTTTTTTTTATGTTGGAACACCCTAATCATGTTTTTATAAGGCCTTAAAGTTAATTTGATTATTTCCTCCTTTAGGTGATCGTTGAATATATAATGGCTATAGGACCTTATAGACGTTTGGTATTCTAGTTATTTTATTTTATGTATTTAAGTATATTTAGATTTCCATTTCTTTTAAGTATGCATTAAAGTTATATCTTTTAACATGTTTATAATTAAATCTTCATTATATTTTGAAAGTATAATGTTTTAAAGTTTAAAATGGAATTGAAATTGTAACCCTTGTGTTTTAAATACCAAGATATGTACACTCTTGTATCTTCTTGGTTTTTGGTACACAGAAATATGTTTTTGAGGTTGAAATCATACTTTGGGCTAATGAAATTAATGATTATGGTTGGTTTTAGTATTTTATATATACATATTAAATTAGATATTTATGTATTTCAAATGTTTTAAAATTTTACCTTTATATGTCTTTATCCTTGGATGAATAAAAACAATGCTTTAATTAAATGTTTTTGAATTTAAAAATATAATACTAGTGTGGTATTTATTTTATGACATATTATAACTCAAATGTTTAGATGTTAATGAAAATATTGGTTTTTATGATTTTGTTTAACCATAATAGAGAACTTATATTCTCTTTTTTTAAGAAAGATATATGTATAAAATTATTCTTATGCTTAATAAAGAAATGCATCTTACTTTGCTAAAGAGTTGAGTGAGTACCCGACCCAACTGAGGGCGACCTAGAAGGCCAAGACACTCAAGGTCTTGGTGGGAATCTCACTCATACCCCCTAGGCTCAAGACCCAGGGCGGTAAAACCATGGCATGTGCACACTCATGCAATCATTCATAATAAGGTCCTAAGTGTGAATGGGCGTGTGCAAGGGTTTTCCAGATCATGCCACCGTGCGGGAGGGAATGACGATAGGGGTGGGCGCAGAAGCCCAGCCATAGAGACCCAGTACAGGGCGGTACCAGGGAGGGAGAGGGGGATTTCTATGCCTAGGCCAGGAGCTCTAGTGTAACACCCCAACCCCAGAATCCAGGATTCGGTGCATTATTTTAATACATTGGCATGATTACAAGGAATCAAGTCTCGAAGGACTGATCAGCTTAGTATTATTGGAAACAATATACATGAATAATTTCATCATTACAACTTGAAAATAAAAACAACACTAATTTATTCCATTAGAAACATCGAAGATTCCAAGATTATTCCTTCAAGTCACTCATAACTAACTTCTTCATATCCTGGGAAAATGAAACATAAGAAAGGGGTGATCTCAAATGCTCAATAAGAGTAAGCAATATAGTGGAATATAATATAAACATTAGGCATGGTGAATAATTGAAAACACGTGCCTTTACATATAGTAAACATGAACACTTTATTGTAGGAATATGAGCTGATTAAATAATGCCAAAATAAAACATAGTCAAGGGTATTCTACTAGTCTAATAACCACGTTAAAAATCAATATCTAATATCATAATGATGGAATTCATAATGCTAGACATCATAACCACATAGTCAAGGCCTCATGCTAAGATTAAAAATAAGATTTTGTCAAGGCCTTGTTCCAAGACACTAGTTTGTCTCATTTGACCTACCAATGCATTGAGGAGCTATAGCAGGCTCCACCTGTCACTTACTAAGTCCTATTAATTCCTCATATGAAAATTTTGAAACATAATCTCAACATTCGTATTAAAACTAGAATATGAAATGTCAATATTTTAACCACTAACCATGAATGGAATAAAAATAGCATATACACAGTCAAACATTACTCATTCAATACAATATGGAATATTGTATTATAATAGATTAAACTCAATTGAGAATAATGAAGGATATTGACATAGATGAAACTAATCATCAAAACTATTTTAGAGAAATATCCCCCTTTTTCTTGAAAACATATAAAAATCACAGTATTTATCAAGAAGCCATTTAAAATAAATTTTTGAATCAAATTTTCCCATACCACTTTGAAACTTTTAAAGGAAATTTTAATTTTAAAACATTAATTTCAATTTAAATAAATCCTTAAAACCATTTTTAAAGAATGGACATTAATGAGAAATATTTAGTAGAATAAATCTTTAAAACATTAAAAATAATATTTTAGTTAGAGTTCATAAACAAATGAGAAACACTTGAATAAAGATAATCAATGTAATAAAAACTTTTAAATATCAAAGAATAAAGGTATTCATGATATATTACGTCAAAGTACATTATATACACCGTATAAAAGTGAATTGGTGTATAAAAACAAAGAAGTCTCAATGGAATGTAAATTGAGATGAAATCCCTCATAAAGATTGTATCATTAGGTTAAGGATAAATCAACGACATAATTATGTGTGAAAAACAAAAATACACTCAATATGATTGGATATTCAGTGTAAATCAATCAGAGTACATTCACACATATTCTTGTAAAAACAACACCAATGACTTGAATATTTAACTCAATTAATGGAAATTGAGTTAAGATTACTCTTATCAAGTTCATATCAATGACATGAGAAATAATCAATGGAGTGATTATGTGTATCAAAAGTATATCCACAAAAAGAGGAGTATAAATTACTACATAAATAATAAAAAAGTGATTCCAGACATAATCTTGGAGTAAAGTAATCAATGAAGTACGCGTAAAGCACATTGAGTGAAAATTGAAATTTGAAATTCACTTATCGATTTGGTAACTCACGAAACATACAGCCCATGAAAGAAGGATTATTAAATTAAGTTTTAAATACCCATATATTAAATTATATGAAACATGGAATAAAATCATGGCCAGTACATACACCACACAAAAGTAAATAGTGGCAATACAACATGAATCTCACGAGAATAAGAAGTGAGATGAAATCCCCTTACTACGTTGTAATCAATCAAGTCGTGTGAAAAAAAGTTAATAACCACCAAATGATTCATATAATAACATAAATATAAATATAATCATGAAAATATATATAAAATGGTACTATACAATACACCACATGAAATAAATAATTGGTGAACAATTTAAATATCACGAAATTAAGAGTGAGATAAGAAACCCCTTACCTCAAGTCCGAATTGTCTTGTATGTTCTTTGTTATTCCTGAATAATAAAAATAAGTTAATTTATAATTTATGAATAATATTTTTCAAGTTTATTATTCGTTTTATATCACTTATTACCTTTCTATAACAATTAGTTATTTATTTGATTTCAAAGTGGATATTTATTGATGTTCTGAACTTGAGTAAAAAAATGAACTTGTTATAATTACAATTTTTCCATGTGGTCAAAAGTGAATTATCTCCAGAATTATATACATGATTTAGATACCATATATATATATATTATATAAAGTATATATATTTATTTATAATAGTACATAACATTTGGAGATAAGAAATGAAAAGCACTGTTCATGGAGACAGTAAGCCGTACGTACGCATGAAAGCTACTTTCATTTCTATTTTTTTATTTTAATGGAATTAAAACATAATGATACAAAAGTATATTATAATTAAAGTATAATATCATATATAATATCATTAAATATATCTTTAACACTTCCCACATAAGGAATTAATGAGTCATATCACTTTGAGGGGGTGGTAGTCCGCACTTCCTCAAATGAAATTATTGCATTTTACCCATAATGGAAACCATAAAGGAATGATATAAATGGAAAATAAAGAAGAATAAAGAAAACATAAACATAATATATATAATATATAAATACAGTGTCATCTTAATGTCCACCATGAGAGGCGGTAGGATATAATTGAACAATCATCGTTTCGTGAGGCGTTAGTTTCCGTCAATAGAAACAATATGTTTTTACCCATTGAAAAGAGTTGTGTGTAAGTGAAGTTCAAATAATTCTCATAAAAACATCCTAGTATATTTAGGATACTGTTGTAGTTATAAAATAAAGTAATAAAAGGAGTTTAGGGTTTGGAGAAGTAAAATGAAATAAAAGAGGTTAAGAGAAACCATTACCTTTAATTTGGGTAAATCCTTTTGGTTTTAACCAAAAAAACTTCTTGAAGTGACTTGTGCCTTATGTAAGGCATATAGGTGGAAGAGAGGGATCTTGATAGCTTATTTGGTCAGTTTTTGGACAAGAAAAGGAGCTTGAGAGGTGTGATAAATGGGTTAGAAGTGGTGACCTTTTATAAGGGAGAAGAGGGGCTCTTTAGGAATGTTTGAAAATGTTATTTTATTATAAACATATCTTCGGATTCAAAAGAACCAAAACTCATTAAAGTAGTAGAAAAGATGACTCATATCTGAAATAAAATCATATAATAATAATTGGATAGTTTTGGATATTATTTTAATATTAATAATATTATTTATTTAAATCATTTATTAATGAGGTAAATACTTCATCATTATTGAGTCATAAATAATTTAATTTATTTGACGTTTAAAAATTATAAAAAAGCACCATAATGTAGGAAATATTTTTATATTTCCAATTATTATTTATATTTTAAATAATATTTACATAAACCCATGTAAAAATTGATATACTAAAAGATATTTGTTAATGTCATTTTTGTCTTTACTTTAAGTTAATTAAAATAAAGTGTCATTATCATTCTTAAGTTTCTCCATGGAGTCCCCAAATCAACCCAAGGACATATAGGGTCGTCCATGACTCAACCAATAAGTTTAGAACAAGTGTTAAGGTAATTTTGTATTATTATAATATTCTATTTACCTTGAATTACCCAATTTACCTTTAACCGCGGTAAATAAAAGTCAAATGTTACCATTCACCAAAAATTATTTTCATATTATTAAACCACATTTAACATACTAATAAAAAACATGTATGTATTATTTTAAAAATTAAATTTACATAAGTGGTAAAATTTAATTTAAATGAAAAAATCAGTTGTTTAACTACTACTAAGTGGTTTTACTATTCATCAAAAATTGATGTTTTTCAGAAAAATACCCAAAATTCAGCCTAAGCTATATTTGATATTAAAAATTCAAAAATGATAACTATTTAACCAAATTAAAAACATATAAATTGTATTGATTAATTTAAAATTAATTCCCTTTGTCAAAACAAATAGTGTGTTTTTAAGAAACAATAACTATCAATATATTGACACATGTTTGTGTATAATTTCAAAGTGAAATTAATTCCAATGACCAAAATTTAATTAAATGGTAAAAATATAATCTAACTATACCTCTAAACCATTAAAATGTATAATTGAACACTATAACAGACAAGTCCATCCAGAAGGAAAGCTTCTGACCATTTATTAAAAAGAAATGAAAAGGTACATAAGAGAAGCAGATAGGGTCAAACAAACAGAAATGCCCTCATCCACCAAGAATAGGTCTAGAGATCATAATACGACATATCATTTCCATAATCAGACTCACTGGATGTCTCCCACTCTGATTGAGACTTATCCCGATTTAAGATTTTCAAAATATTTCTATCCACCTTCCATGACACCTTAGACGACGATCTGGTAGCCATGTTTCTAGGAACATTAGAGTAATCCTTGTGTGGTCTCCGCTTTACAAGAATAGAGGTGAAACCCTCACTTGCAACACCCTATGTATTGCCACTTAAAATAGCATCCTTATAGGAGGTGTGACCGCCATTGCCCGAGACCCTAATTGGGGTACCGATATTCTCCTTCTCACCCTCAAAAACATTCCCCCATTTGTCAGGTTATTCAGAAACATGGAAAATCTTCTGGATTTTCTGATGTCAATCAAAATCTTGTTGCGCATCATTATGTTTAGAGACGTCAACTTGGAGACTATCAGGGTCCAAAACTGATGTAACCTCTTTGTCCAAAGGAAACGAAGTCGTAGAGGGTCCACTATGGGCCTTCCTCGGAGAACCATAAATTAACAACACTTTGCCAGTATCAAGCCCATCAGGAGTGGGCTCACTAAGTGGATCACCATCATGCGTAGTAGATTTTGGCAACATCAAGTCCTTCCCCTTTGACTTCCTACGACAGAAAGCTGTTGAATGTCCTCACACACCACTTTCCCCACAAGAAACATTCCTCTGATATAACTCCAATGAGTGTCCAACAGGCATACATTGATTGAAAAAAGAGGTTTTTTCCGTACTCAACATCAATGTCAATGTTGTCAGAAGGATAGAAAACATGATCAGGAGAAAATTAACAACAAGAAAAACACAAACTTGTGGTGCAATAAACGGTAATTAGTTTCCCAGTAGGAAAAGTAAATGGACAATGTTTTTTTGTTTTAAGTTCCATTTCATAAAGTTGAGGAATTAATTTATGAGATTGGCTAAGAACATAAAGAGATATACTTACTTTTTAAGTAGAGTTTTATTCTTTAATAAATTTTTACCACTAACTCATATTTTTTTCAAATGATGAGTATTCAAGATGACTTGGTCACACTGAATGATCTAGAATCAACTTCCAAAGAATAACATGATCCAAAAAGGATAAACTATATATTTAACTTGTCTTTAGAGATTAACCAAAGACAAAATGGTTAGTACAAGATAAGATGATCCCCAAAAAGGATAATCAATTAGATAAAGAAATACTAATCTTAATTTATAAAATTAAACCAAAAATACCCCAAAGTTAAATAAATACCATTAAATAAAAAATTTTCCTTAAAATCCTTCAATATAATCCAAACAAATATTGAAACCCAAAACATAGAAGAATTCGGTTATGTAGTCTTCCAGGTTAAATTGTATCTCCAAATGACATCGACTACTCTTAAAGTCACATACATAAAAGTAATTAACCAAATCACATATTCTCTGTGCTAGGTTAACCATTTACATAAACAACCCAAATCCCTATAAATCCACAATAAAAACATAGATAAAAATCCACCATTACTCCTCAAATGAAATCCCATAGTATTCTATTTTCCTTTGGCATATAGTGTTCCCAATAGAGCGGACATCTTCCAAAATAACATTTATCACTTAATCACAAAATCATTTTCCTATAATAAGGGTTTCCATTTGATAATACATAAGATCCCAAATTAAATTATTATTGATCAATAAAATAATTTGACTAAAAATAATTAGTCACACTAACCAGGGACTTTATATAGTCCAGTGGTAGGCGATAAATCCCAATCGCACTATAGTTGTGGGTTCGATTCCCACAAATTTGTCCGATTCGATGGGTTTTCACACGGTCTGTAGGTTTTCCTTTTCCAAAAACTATATTTTATAACATTAATAAAATAATATAAATTCCTCAAAATAACCATAACATAATTTAACCACAAATGTTATCTCATACCTGGAATTTTCATCCCAAAATTTAATAACTTGTAATTTCCACAAACTCAATGATCATATAAAACCAAATGGTTATTTATAACTATATCCACAAGAGAAAAGATAATTATTCATCAAATATCATTTTTACATGACAAACTGCAGGGTTACAAATACAAGATAAAATTCTTCCAAAGTAATCCCATCAACAAAGAGCACAAATACTTTTAAACATTTCTCCATCCATTTATTTCCACATAGCTTCTTCCTTGACCAAGAGGATATCCTATAGAATTGTGCATTCACTCGGGTAATGTACAGGTCACCTGCATTTACAGAAAATGACTGTAAATAGATTCTTGGGACCATTTTTATTTTCTTCCATATTACTCTTAATTTTTCCTCAATAATTCATTAATTTATGTCCTTATTTACCACATGTAAAGCATTTATTTTTTCCACTAAGACACTTTCTTGGGTGTTTCTATCCACATTTTCTGCATGATGGAAATTGAGGTTTCTTTTCTCCATGGTCTCCACTACTGGAGATCTTATAATTCATCACTTTTCTCTTCTTTGTTGAGTCCTAGAGTTGGTTAATATATATATATTGTTGATCATATTTTTGGAAAACAGATTTGTCATGAACATGATATCTTTTAGGCCTATCAACATTCCATTTTGTTTCCCATTTCCACCATCACACCCACCTTTTATATCATGCTCAAAGTTACTATGACTTCCATGGAATTCAGCCATTAACTAAAACTATAAAGCATTGTGTGAGTAACAATAGTCATAAAATAATTTATAGAATATCATGACACCTTATTATCAATTTAAAACTCATTAGGATTAACCAATGTCATTTATTATTATCTTATATTAAAATCCTTCAAATCGGTTTGAAAAGAAAATGTAAATTATCCTAATAATATCACCCAGGAGTGTCATAACCGAGAGTGTAGAAAGGGCAATTGTCGTGTACCAGGATACCCTGGGTCAAGCCCGAAACTCATTGTCAGAGTTTTCACTCCTAGGTGCATCTGTACCAGAGCCGCCTCTGCCTACTCATATCCAAACAGAGATGTATTGGTTGGAAAATACATAGAATCTATACATTACCAATATTCTAGGAAGTTATTCTATACTAATCCTCAAATTCTATCTTAGGGCAATGTGCTATAATCATATTTTATCTAAATCTAGTTTCCAAAGTTTGTGCAAAACTTCCTCTGATACCAACTGTAACACCCTAACCCAAGAATCGTGGAGCCAGGGCATTATTTTAAAACATTGGCATGATTACAAGGAATCAAGTCCTGAAGTAATAATCAGTTTAGTAGTATTGGAAACAAGATACATATATAAGTTCAACATTATAACTTGAAAAGAAAAAACAACACTAATTTATTCCATTATAAACATCCAAGCTTCCAATTTTTTTCCTGAAAGTCACCCATAACTAACTTCGTCATATCCTAGGAAAATGAAACATAAGAAAGAGGTGAGCTCAAATGATCATTAAGAGTAACCAATATAGTGGAATATAACATAAACATTAGGAATGGTGAATAATTGAAAACACATGCATTTACAAATAGTAAACATGAACACTTTATGGTAGGAATATGAGATGAGTAAATAATTCCATAATAAAACATAGTTATGGGTATTCTACTAGTCGAATAACTACCTAAAATATCAATTGATAATCTCCTAATGATGGAATTCATAATTTCGGACATCATAACCACATAGTCAAGGCCACGTTCCCTGACTACAAATAAGATTCTATCAAAGCCTTGTGCCAAGAAACTATTTTGCCTCATGAGACCTACCGATGCATCAAGGAGCTATAGTGGGCTCCACTCTTCACTTACTAAGCCCAATTCATTCCTCATATGAAAAGGTGGAAACATAATCTCATCATTCGTATTAAAACTAGCATATGAAATGTAAATATTTTAACCACAAACCATGAATTGCATAAAAATAGCACATCCACAGTCAAACATAACTCATTAAATACAATATGTAATATTGTATTATAATATATTAACCTCAATCGAGAATAATGAAGGATATTGACATAGATGAAAATAATCGTCAATACTATTTGAGAGAAATATCCCACCTTTTCTTGAAAATATTTAAAAGTCACACTATTTATCAAGAAGCCATTTAAAATAGATTTTTGAATCAAAGTGTCCCATACCACTTTGAAACTTTTAAAGGTAATTTTAATTTTAAAACATTAATGTTCATATAAATAAATCCTTATAACCATTTTTAAAGCATGGACATTAATGAGAATGATTAAGAAGAATAAATCTTTAAAACATTTAAAATGATATTTTAGTTAGAGTTCATAACCAAATGAGAGACACTTGAATAAAAATAATTGATGTAATAAAAACTTCATAATTCCATAATAATAAATGGATTCAAGATATACTATGTCAAAGTACATTATATACACTGTATAAAATTGAATTGGCCTATAAAAACAAAGAAGTCTCAATGGAATGTAAATTGAGATGAAATTCCTTATAAATACTGTATCCTTAGGTTAAGGATAAATCCACGACATAATTTTGTGTGAAAAATATAAATACACTCAATATGATTGGATATTTAGTGTAAATAAATCAGAGTACATTCACACATATTCTTGTAAAAACAATACCAATGACGTGGATGTTTAACTCAATGAATGGAAATTGAGTTATGATTAATCTTATCAAGTTCATATCAGTGACTTGAGAAATAATCAATGGAGTGATTATGTGTATCAAAATTATATCCACACAAAGAGGAGTGTAAATTAATATATAAATAATAAATAGTTATTCCACACATAATCTTGGAGTAAAATAATCAATGAAGTATGCGTAAAGCACAATGAAGGGAAATTGAAATTATAAATTCCCTTATCAATTTGGTAACTCACGAAACATACACCCCATGAAAGAAGGATTATTCAATGAAGTTGTAAATACCCGTATTTTAAATTATATTACACAAGTAATACAATCATGGACAATACATACACCACACAAAACGAAATAGTGTCAATACAACATGAATCTCACGGGAATAAGAAGTGAGACGAAGTCCCCTTACCACGTTGTAATCAATCATGTCGTATGACCAAAAGTTAATAACCACTAAATGATTCAAATAATACCAAAAATATAAATATAATAATGATAATATATATCAAATGTCAGTACAAAATACACCACATGCAATAAATAAGTGGCGAACAATGTAAATCTCACGAAATTAAGAGTGAGATAAGAAACCCCTTATATCAAGTCTGAATTGTCTTGTATGTTCCTTGTTCTTCCTGAAAAATAAAATTAATTTAATTTGAACTTTATTAATAAAATTTTTAAAGTTTATTATTCCTTTTATATCACTTATTAACTTTCTATAACAATTAGTTAATCATTTGAGTTCATATTGGATATTTTATCGATATTCGGAACTTGAGTCAAAAATGAACTTCTTCTAATTATAATTTTTTCATGTGGTCAAAGGTAAATTATCTCCAAAATGATATACATGATTTAGATATCATATATATATTATATATCCAGTATATATATTTATTTATAACATTACATAACATTTGGAGATAAGGAATGAAATGCACCGTTCATGGAGACGGTAAGCCGTACGTACGCATGAACACTACTTTCATTTTTTTTTATTTTAAGGGAATTAAAACATAATTATACTAAATTATATTATAATTAAAGTATAATATCATATATAATATCATTAACTCCATCCTTTATACATCCCACATAAGGAATTAACGATTCACATCACTTTGAGGGGGCGGTAGTCTGCACTTCCTCAAATGAAATTATCACATTTTACCAATAATGGAAACCATAAAGGAATGATATAAATGGAAAATATAGAAGCATAAGAAAAACATAAACATAATATATTTCATATATAAATATAGTTCCATATTAATGGCCACCATTAGAGGTTGTAGGATATAATTGAACAATCATCGTTTCGTGAGGCGTTAGTTTTCCATCCACAGAAACAATATGTTTTTTAATCATTAGATGGATGTGTGTGTAAGTGTAGTTCAAATCATTCTCATAAAAACATACTAGTATATTTAGGATACTGGTGTTATTATAAAATAAAAGAATAAAAATATTTTAGGGGTCGGAGAAGTAAAAGAAAAGAAAAGAAGTTAAGAGAAACCATTGCCTTTAATTTGGGTAACGCTCTTTGGTTTGAACCAAACAGACTTCTTGAAGTGACTTTTGCATACATTAAGGCTTTTAGGAGGAATAGAGGGATATTGAGAGCTTATTTGGGTAGATTTTTGACGATCCAATGGGATTTAGTGGTGTGATTAATGGGTTAGAAATGGTATCCTTTCATAAGGGAGAGAAGGGGCTCTTTAGGAATATTTAAAAATGTTATTTTATTATAAATTTATCTTCTATTTCAAAAGGTATAAAACTAATTAAAGTCGAATCTAAGATGAATCATGTTCGAAATAAAATCATCAAATAAGAATTAGATAGGTTTTGGATATTATTTTGATATTAATAATCTTATTTATTTAAATAATTTTTTAATGAGGTAAATACTGCATCATTATTCTCTCATAAATAATTTAATTTAGTTGATGTCTAAAAATTATATAAAAAAATACCATAATGTAGGAAATATTTTTATATTTAAAATTATTATTTACATTCAAAATATGAATTATATAACCCCATGTAAAAATTGATAAACTAAAAGTTATTTGTTAATGTCATTTTTGTCTTTACTTCAAGTTAATTAAAATAAAGAGTCATTATCATTCTTAAGTGTCTCCATGGGGTCCCAAAATCTCCCCAAGGATCCTCATGTTCGTTCATGACTCATCCAATAAGTTTCGGACAAGTGTTATGGTTATTTTTTATTATTATAATATCTTTTTACCTTTAATTACCCTATTTACCTTTAACCGCGATAAATAAAAGTCAAAAGTTATTATTCACCAAAAATTATTTTAATCTTATTGAACCACAATTCACTTACTAATAACAACCATGTATATCGTATTTTCTAAATTCAATTCACATAAGTGGTAAAATTTCATTTAAATTAAAAGGTCAGTTTTTTAACTACTACAAAGTGGTTTTACTATTCTTCAAAAATTTAAGTTTTTCATAAAAATACCAAAAATTCAGCCTAAGATATATTTAATATTCAGAATTAAAAAATGATGTCTATTTTACCAAATTGAAAACATATAAATTGTATTACATAATGTAAAATTTATTCCCGTTGTTAAAACAAATAGCGTGTTTTTAAGAAACAATAACTATCAAAAAGATTGACACATGCTAATGAATAATTTCAAAGTGAAATTAATTAAAATGACCAAAATTAGATTAAATGGTAAAAATATAATATAATTATACTTATAAACCATTCAAATTTACAATTTAACACTCTAAATTATTATGATTAAAAAAACTTCAATTAAAATTTAGTATTATTCACTATTCACCAAAATATGAAAGTTATCATAAAAACACCAAAAATTTATAAAAACTAAATTTTTATGCCCCTATTCTAAATAAGATGTTTATTTTCTAAAATTTAATATATAAAAGTGTCAAATATTGGATTTAAAATGGTTCACCATTAAATGGCGGTAAAATTGCATTTTTTGAAAAATACTTCTTTTATCTGAAAAACTAAATTTGTTCTTATATTATTTCTAAAAACATATAATATGGATTTTAAAATTATATGTAGATTATAAAATGTAATATTCAGTTAATACTATTCATAACCACTTTTGGAATAGTTAGTTTGTTAAGTCGGGGTGCGCTCAAACTCGGTGTTGCGCGTAGCGCAGGCTATTGAATTACTTTAAAGAAGATAATTTTCTATGAAATATTGGGGTTTTAAATTATTCCCCCATTTTGGAAATTTCATCCTCTCAATTTTTAAAATTAGGCTTGGGAACTTCATTGAAATTCCCACATCGGAAAAATAGTCAATAAAACTACCACTTTAAAAGAAAGAAATAGAAGTATAAAGGTCACCCGAGATAACCCATACTAGGATTCCAAGTAAGAAAACATGGATATGGAAGATAAAATAAGTGTAAAGTTCTGATGTAGAGGGATAGAAAACATGATCAGGAGAAAGTTAACAACAAGAAAAGCACAAACTTGTGATGGGATAAACGGTCATTAGTTTCCCAGTAGGAAAAGTAAATGGACAATGTTTTTTTTCTTTTAAGTTCCATTTCATAATGTTGAGGAATTTATTTATGAGATCGACTAAGAGAATAAAGAGATATACTTACTTTTTAAGAACGGTTTTATTATTTAATAAATTTCTACCACTAACTCATATTTTTTTCAAATGATGAGTATTCAAGATGACTTGGTCACAATGGAATAACTAGAATCAACTTCCAGAGAATCAAATGAACCACAAAGGATAAACTATATATTTACCATGTCTTTAGAGATTAACCAAAACCAAAATGGTTAGTACAAGATCAGATGATCCCCAAAAAGGAAAATCCTTTAGAGAAATAAATACTAATCTTAATTTATAAAATTAAACCAACAATACCCCAAAGTTAAATAAATACCATTCAATAAACAATTGTCCTTAAAATCCATAAATATAATCAAAACTAATATTGAAACCCAAAACATAGAAGAATTTGGTTATGTAGTCTTCCACGTTAAATTGCATCTCCAAATGACATCGACTAATCTTAAACTCAAATACCTAAAAGTAATTAAAATAATAAAATATTCTCTATGATAGGATAACCATTTCCATAAATAACCCAAATCACTATAAATCCATAATAAAAACATAGATAAAAATCCATCATTACTCCTCAAATGGAATCCCATGGTATTCTATTTTACTTATACGTATAGTGTTCCCAACAGAGTGAACGTCTTCCAAAATAACATTTATCACTTAATCACCAAATCATTTTCCTATACTAAGGGTTTCCATTTGATAATACATAAGATCCCAAATCAACTTATTATTGAGCAATAAATTCATTTAACTAAAAATAATTAGTCACGCTAACCAGCGACATCACGTAGTCCAGTTGTAGATGATAAATCCCAATCGCACTCATATTGTGGGTTCGATTCGCACAACTTTTTCTAACGCGACGAGTTGTCACACGGTCTGCGTGTTGTCCTTTTTCAAATACTATATTTTATAAAATTACCAAAATGATATAAATTCTTATAAATAACCATAACATAATTTAAGCACAATTTTTATCTCATACCTGTAATTTTCATCCCAAAATTTAATAACTTGTAATTGCCTCAAACACAATGATCATATAAAACCAAATGGTTATTTATAACTATATCCACAATAGAAAAGATAATTCCTCATAAAATATAATTTTCACATGAAAAACTGTAGGACTAAATATACAAGATAAAATTATTCCAAAGTAATCTCATCAACAAAGAGCACTAATATTTTAAACATTTCGCCATCCATTTATTTCCACGTAGCTTTTTCCTTGACCAAGAGGATATACTATAGAATAGGGAATTAACTCGAGTAATGGATAGGTCCCGTATATTTACTGAAAATAATTGTAAATGGATTTTTGGGACCATTTTTATTTTCTTCCATGGTACTCTTCATTTTTTTCGCGGAAATTCTTTACTTTATGTCCTTATTTCCCACACGTAAAACATTTCTTTGTTCTATTAAGACAATTTCTTGGGTGTCTCTTTCCACATTTCCTGCATGATGGAAATTGAGGTTTCTTTTCTCCATGGTCTCCACTGCTGGAGCTCTTATAATTCATCACTTTTCTCTTCTTTGTTGAGTCTGGGAGTTGGTTAATATATATTTTGTTGATCATATTTTTGGAAAACTGATTCAGCATGAACCCGATATCTTTTACACCTATCATTATTCTATTTTGTTGCACATTTTCACCACCGTTCCCACCTTTTAGATCTTGCTCAACGTTACTTTTACTTTCTTGGAATCCATCCATTGACTAAAACTAGAAAGCATTGTGTGATAAACAATTGTCATAAAATCATTTAGAGAATATCATGACACCTTTTTTTAATTTAAAACACATTAGGATTAACCAAATTCATTTATTCTCATATTATATTAAAATCCTTCAAATAGTATTGTAAAGAAAATGTAAATTATCCTAAGTATATCCTCCGAGAGTGTCGTAACCAAGAGTGCAGCAAGGCCCGTTATCATGTACCAAGATACCCTGGGTCAAGCCCAAAACTCCTTTTCAGAGTTCTCACTCCTTGGTACATCTGTGCCAGAGCCGCCTCTGCCTACTCGTATCCAGACAGATATGTATTTCTTTGAAAATACACAAAATCTCTACATTGCCAAAATTCTAGGATGTTCTTCTATACTGATCCTCAAATTCTATCTCTGGGTAATGTACTCTAATCAGAGTTTATTTAAATCTAGTTTTTATGTTTTTTACTAAACTTCCTCTGATACCAACTGTAACGCCCTAACCCTAGAATATAGAAGTCGGTGCATTATTTTAATACTTTGGTATGATTATAAGGAATCAAGTCCCAAAGGACTAATCAGTTTAGTAGTATTAGAAACAAGATACATATATAAGTTCAATATTACAACATGAAAAGAAAAAGAACAATAATTTATTGCATTAGAAACATCCAAGCTTCTAAGATTATTTATGCAAGTCACTCATAACTAACTTCTTCATATCCTGGGAAAATGAAACATAAGAAATGGTTGAGCTCAAATGCTCATTAAGAGTAAAAAATACATTAGAATATAACATAAACATTAGGCATGGTGAATAATTGAAAACACATGCCTTTAAAAATAGTAAACATGAACACTTTATGGAAGGAATATGAGATGAGTAAATAATGACATAATAAAACATAGTCATTGGTATTTTATTTGTCGAATACCATCAGAAATATCAATAGATAATCTCATAATAATGGAATGACTATTGTTGGAAATCATAACCACATAGCCAAGGCCTCGTTCCAAGACTGCAAATAAGATTTTTTCAAGGCCTTGTGCCAAGACACAAGTTTGTCTCATGAGACCTACCTATGCATCGAGGAGCTATAGTGGGATCCACTCGTCACATACTAAGTCCAATTAATTCTTCATATGAAAAGTTTGAAACATAATATCAACATTCGTATTAAAACTAGCATACAAAATGTCAATATTTTAACCACAAACCACGAATGACATAAAAATAGCCCATCCACAGTCAAACATAACACATTCAATACAATATGGAAAATTTTATTATAATAGATTAACCTCAATCGAAAATATTTAAGTATATTGACATAGATGAAAATAATCAACAAAACTATTTAAGAGAAATATCCCCATTTTTCTTGAAAATATTTAAAATTCACACTATTTATCAAGAATCCATTTAAAATAGATTTTTATATAAAGGTGTTCCATAACACTTTGAAACTTTTAAAGGTAATTTTAATTTTAAAACATTAATGTCCATATAAAAAATCCTTAAAACCATTTTTAAATCATGGACATTAATGAGAAAGATTTAGAAGAATAAATCTCTGAAACATTTAAAATGATATTTTAGTTACAGTTCATAACCAAATGAAAGACACTTGAATACAAATAATTCAGATAATAAAAACTTTTTAATATCATGAGAATAAAGTTATTAATGATATAATATGTCAAAGTAATTTATATACACCGTATAAAATTTAATTAGCATATAAAAACAAAGAAGTCTCAATGGAATGTAAATTGAGATGAAACCCCTTATAAAGACCATATCCTTATGTTAAGGATAAATCAAAGACATAATTATGTGTGAAAAATATAAATATACTAAATTTGATTGTATAAGTTTAAATTAATCAGAGTACATTCACACATATTTTGGTAAAAACAACACCAATGACTTGGATGTTTAACTCAATGAATGGAAATTGAGTTAAGATTACTCTTATCAAGTTCATATCAATGACTTCAGATAATAATAAATGGAGTGATTAGGTGTATAAAAAGTATATCCACACAAAGGGGGTGTAAATTACTAAATAAATAAAAAAAATTTATTTCACTCATAATCTTGGAGTAAAATAATCAATGAATTATGCGTAAAGCACAATCAGTGGAAATTGAAATTTGAAATTCCATTATCGATTTGGTGACTCACGAAACATACACCCCATGAAAGAAGGATTATTCAATTAAGTTTTAAATACCCATAGATTAAATTATATTACACAGGTAATACAATCATGTCTAGTACATACACAACACAAAAGGAAATATTGGCAATACAGTATGAATCTCACGAGAATAAGAGGTGAGATGAAATCCCCTTACCACGTTGTAATCAATCGAGTCGTATGAACAAAAGTTAATAACCACAAAATGATTTATAGGATACCATAAATATAAATATGATCATGAAAATATATATCAAATGGTAGTACACAACACACCACATGCAATAAATAATTGGCGAACAATGTAAATCTCATGAAATAAAGAGTGAGATAAGAAACCCCTTACCTCAAGTCCGAATTGTCTTTCATGTTCCTTATTCTTCATAAATAATAAACATAAGTTAATTTATAATTTATTAAGAACATTTTTAAAGTTTATTATTCCTTTTATATCACTTATTACCTTTCTATAACAATTAGTCAATTATTGGAGTTCATATTAGATATTTTATTGATGTTCGGAACTTGAGTCAAAAATGAACTTGTTATAATTTAAAAAATTTCAGGTGGTCAAAATTAAATTATCTACAGAATGATATACCTGACTTAGATATTAAGTATATATTTTATATCCATTATATATATGTATTTATAACAGTACATAAAATTTTTATATAATAAATGAAAAGCACCGTTCATGGAGACGGTAAGCCGTTTGTACGCATAAACGCTAATTTCATTTCTATTTTGTATTTTAATTGAATTAAAACATAATGATTCATATTTATATTATAATTATATTATAATATCATATATAATATAAATAACTCCATCCTTTATTCATCCCACATAAGGCATTAATGATTCATATCACTTTGAGGGGGCGGCAGTCCGCACTTCCTCAAATGAAATTATCGCATTTTACCCATAATGGAAATGATAAAGGAATGATATAAATAGAAAATAAAGAAGCATAGAGAAAAAATAAACATAATATATATCATATATAAATACATTTCTATATTAATGGCCACCATGAGAGGAAGTAGGATATAATTGAACAATCATCATTTCGTGGGGTGTCAGTTTTCCATCCACAGAAACAAAATGTTATTTACCCATTAGACGGAGGTGTGTGTAAGTGTAGTTAAAATACTTATCATAAAAAAATACTACTATATTTTGGATACTGTTTTTGTTAAAAAATAATGTAATAAAATGAGTTTAGGGGTTGGAGAGGTAGAATAAAATAAAAAAAGTTAAGAGAAACCATTAACATTAATATGGGTAACTCCCTTTGGTTGGAACCAAACGGACTTCTTGAACTGACTTCTGCCTAAGGTAAGGCTTCTAGGTGAAATAGAGGGGTCATGAGAGATTGTTTGGGCAGGGGTTGGATGATCCAAGGGGCTTGAGAGGTGTGAGGAATGGGTTATAATTGGTGTCCTTTTACAAGGGAGAGGAGGGTCTCTTTAGGAAAGTTTGAAAATGTTATTTTATTATAAACTTATAATCTATTTTAAAAGGTCCAAAACTCATTAAAGTAGAAGATAAGATGAATCATGTTATAAATAAAATCATCCAATAAGAATTGGATAGGTTTTGGATATTGTTTTAATAATAATAATCTTATTTGTTTAAACCATTTATTAATGAGGTAAATACTACATCATTATTGTGTCATAAATAATTTAATTTATTTTATGTCTAAAAATTATAAAACAAATACCATAATTTATGAAATATTTTTAGCTTTACAATGATTATTTATAGTCCAAATATGATTTATATAACCCCATTTAAAAATTGATATACTAAAAGATATTTGTTAATGTCATTTTTGTCTTTACTTTAATTTAATTAAAATAAATTGTCATTATCATTACTAAGTGGATCCATGGGGTCCCAAAATAGACCCAAGGATGACCATGGTCGTCCATGACTCATCCAATATGGTTAGGACAAGTTTTAAGGTAATTTTATATTATTATAATAATCTTTGTACCTTGAATTACCCTATTTACCTTTAACCGTGGTAAATAAAAGTCAAAAGTTACTATTCACCAAAAATTATTTTCATCTTATTAAACCACATTTTACTTACTAATAACAACCATATATGTCAGATTTTCAAAATTCAATTCACAAAAATGGTAAATTTTCATTTAAATGAAAAATTCGGTTTTTAACCACTGCTAAGTGGTTTTACTATTCATCGAAAATTAATGTTTTTCAGAAAAATACTAAAAAATCTGCCTAAGATATATTTGAAATTCCGAATTCAAAAATGATTTATATTTTACCAAATTCAAAACATAGAAATTGTATTAATTAATTTAAAATTAATTCAGGTTGTCAAAAACAAATAGCGTGTTTTTAAGAAACAATAACTATAAAAAATATTGACACATGTTTATGTATAATTTCAAAGTGAAATTAATCAAAATGACCAGAAATGGATTAAATGGTAAAAATATAATCTAATTATACTTTCAAACCATTCAAATTTATAACTGAACTCTATAAATTATTCTGATGAAAAAAATTGTTTTCAATTAAAATTTAGTATTTTTCACTATTCACCCAAATATGAAAGTTATCAGAAAACACCAAAAATTTATCGAAACTAAATTTTTATGTCCCAATTCTAAATAAGAAGTTTATTATGTAAAATTGAATATATAATAGTATCAAATATTGGATTTAAAAGAGTTCACCATTAAATGGCGGTAAAATTTCATTTTTTGAAAAATATTTCTTTTATCTGAAAAATTGAATATGTTATTATATTATGTCTAAAAAACACATAATATGGATTCTAAAATTATAATTAGTATATAAAATATATATTTTAGTTAATAATATTAATAATAACTTTTTGAATGGCTAGTTTGGTAAGTCGGGGTGCGCTCAAACTCGGTGTTGCGCGTAGCGCAAGCTATTGAATTACATTAAAGAAGATAACTTACTATAAAATCTTGGGGCATCACACCCAGTCTTATAAATCCATCCAAAAATCCCTCATGTTTCTATGTGGGATGGACTTTTTAAGTGGAGATCATGTCTCAACCATCCGATCTAACCGCACAAAATCTAGACTATCCGATTGATTCGGCCTTCAAACCTCCACCACCACGGTTTCTTCTACATTTTTATTCAGCTTTATGATCCTCTCCACGATCTAATCTCGGTCGTCCACTTCGTTAAACCAATCGATCGATCACCGCATTGCTCGCAACCGTCAGATCTGGAAGCGGTTGAATCACAACCGTCCAAACCTTTTAAAAACCTGCAGTCTCTCTATAGCTATTGGATAAATGAGTTGTTAATCCTGACCTTACATTTCTTTTTCACATACCCTCCGCATTTTCTTCTTCCTCACATTGTTCCAGTAGTAGTCATCCCCTTCCCCTTTTCTTTTTCTACACCCATGACACCACATTTTTGCATGGCGACCCTCCTTCCTCATCTTTTTTCACAAGACTGAACGCACTCAGTATTCATTTTAACCTAGGTGACTCATATTTCCTTAAATATTTCCTTAAATATATTTTATATAGAGTTTATAAATAAAACCATTTTTCACTGAGAACCCAACGAGTTTTCTCCTTACAGTGCCTTCATCAACCTCCGCTCGACTTCCTCTTCTTCTTCAAACCAGGTGAGGGACCTAAGTTTCGTCTTTCTTTTGTTTTTTTATAGTTTGTATATAGATATATATACATATATATGTATATATATAAATATATATATGGTTTTTAATAAAATATAATGGTTTCTTCTATAATTTTAGAATGGTGAATTTTAGTTCTAAATGATTTTCTTAATTCCTTCTAAACAATGCAAGGGCTTTTGATGTTTTTTGTTTGATAAATTTATATGTATATATGTATATGTAAACATATATATTTATTTTTTTATTAAATAAACCTTTTCTATTTTATATCATGGTATTCAATTAATATACCTTTTTTAAATAATGTTCTTAATATATTTAAATCAAGTAAGTGTCATGAGGATTCTAGTGCAAAACCCCTATATACATTATATATATACGATTATATGTGTATATATATATATACTTGGATCTTAAATCTAAGTTAAGTTTTCCAAAGTTTGATAATAATGAATAAAAAAATTGGAGTATGAAAGTCTTACAAGAAAAATTTGAAAAATGCAATCCTTTATATACACTTTTTGTTTGTAAACAGATTACACAACATTCAATCCTAGAAAATTTTGGATTTTCCAAATATTATTTAGATGATCTTAATGCGTATAGTATTTTTGGAGAATTTATGAGTAATAATTAAGGGGTTTTCCACACCTATATATATTTATAGTGATAAAAATGAGTTTTTTTAAATAGATTACTCAACCAGTTTTAAACGAGAATTATCTTCATGTTGATAAAGTGGGTGTTTTACTAAACACATATTTTATTTAAAGATTAATCTAATTATTTAAAATATATGTGTATGAATATACACATATGTATGACACACTTATTTTCATAAGTTTTGAATGGTATTAATTATGTTAGTAAGTTGTGTGATTGTTTTCATCCCAAGGTATAAGTTGACTTATACTCTATTTTTATATACTTTTTGATTTATAATTTTGGGTTAAATAGTTGGCAGTACCATTGTGTAATTTTTATTCACAAACAAGCATAGTAAATTGTGTTTAGGAAATTATGCATTCAATACCTCACATGAAATAATTTTTTTACATTTAAACTGATTATGTTTTCAATCCATGATGAATATGTCACTATGTATGCTTTTGTTTTTTTACATTCATGATTTATTCCATTTTACATTTCCATTTATCAGGGCATGACATGATCATGAAAAATATCCATCATGAAGTCATAAACATGTATGCATTTAATGTTTACTACCATGGATTAAGAGTTTCTAAAATTATTATTCTTTTTGTGATAAATCAATCAATTTAATATTTATCACTTATGATAATTTATAAAATAATAATTTAATTATTCAATGTGGTATGGGAAACATTGAATAAAATATAGAATTTAATAAATAAAATTGGTATGGGACACTTTTATTTAAAGAAATTTAGACATGTGAGGAATGAATTGAACTTTGTATGTGATGGGTGGGGCCCGCTATAGCCCATTGATACATCAATAGTTCTCATGAGACAAATAGACGTGTAATTGTTCAAGGCCTTTCACAATTTTATTTATGGTTCTGGTCAAGGCCTTAATCATTTTTAGATATCTTGGTCAAGGCCTTGACAAAAATTTTTAGAGACTCTAGCATATGCACTCCCCTCATTATGTTTATGGTATTTAATTAATGAAGTGTGTATTTAACTAGAGAATATGCTTCGTTAAGTGGTTTATAATATTTAATTAACCAAGTGAATATTCGACTAGTAGAATATACTTGGTTAAGAGCCTGTACTTGTGAGTATCAAAATAAATAAATGCACATGGAATATTGTTTATTCAGTACGTATATATTTATCTTCCAATTTATGACTTACAGTTAGTAAGGAAAGAAATTAATGTTTTTATTTTATGCACAACTATGATCATGTATTACATTAATTTGTAAATTTTGTACTTTCACATTCACATGTCATACTTAGTATAGATATAATAACTCTTTATTTATATTTTGCACGCCAAATATTTTTTATAGTCATGCTTATGATTGGAACATGTTTTATTGTATCCCTATTATTGTTCCTTAAAATTTTCACTGGTAATTCTCGGAAACCTATTATGTTATGCTTCATTTATTGCAGTTTTCTTTAAGAAAATTTCTTATGAATATTTTTTAAATGGTAAGTTTAAATAATTTCTTATTATAAACATTACTTTTAATAAACCCTTACTGGGAATTCGTATGTTCACCCTATGTTTTCAATCTGTTTTTACATGTTTAGTTGATTTGAGTTACACTGTTTGGTGGAAGATTGGTGGAGTATTTTCTCTATAGTATTTAAAGTATTGTAATATTTGTATCTAGTTTTCTAGAACCTAAACCAAAAGGTCTTCTATAGTGGAACATGATGTGTAATTTTTCATCTTTTCTTTTTATAAAAAAAATTACACACCATGTTTTATTGAAAACACACTGGCTATGAGGTAGTCTAGGGCTGAGGAATTACAGATGGTTGTGTAATAAAATACTATAAAAGGTATATTAGGCCAAAAATATGTTTTTCCATTAAAATAATTTAATTTTATGTTTATTTTATTTATTTTATAAACCCTTAGTGAATCCTCCAAGACATATAAACTATTTTAATATTTTAAAATCATTTCTTGGAAATAGTGACTCACCTCCACATAATCATGGGAAATTTTTAATATAATCAGACCTTAGACATATAAAATATTATGTAACACTCCCCTTTTCCATAAACCATGGGTAAAAACCATGGGATGGTTTGTGGTTTTTAATATTTTATTGTGTAGGGTCCAAAACCAAACTAATAAAGAATTCTCCCACCTTTCCTATATAAAACGATCCAATATCCTATTCATATTCACTCAAGATCTATGAATCTCAACCAACCTCTTCCCCCATATGCTATAGATTCTTCCAAAATTCACCCCTAAGCTCCCAAGATTCCTCTCCCAAGCCTTTGGGATCACACATCAAAGTAAGGGTTCCTCACCTTTCTCTCTTCCTTTAAATTCAATGACCATGTCTGAAATTAGTCTTTTTTAATTTCAATTAGTTATTTTTTCATCATTTTATAAATAATTACCTAATTTCCATTTTATTTTATGTGAATTAGGGAACATTTTTTCCTCTCATTTGTACCCTTACCTATGCTATTACTATACAGAAATTCCATAAGGGGTCTCCTCTCTCCTTTTTCTTCAAGCGCCTCTTTTATGTCATGCCTTTTAATTTCCATTTGATTGAATTGGGATATGTTTTTCCATACCTCATTACTATCCATTTTATTTATAGATGACGGTATCTTCATTTCACTCTGATTAAGGCCACTATGATCCTTTAAACCCACCTGTTACAATGCCGAAATTCTGTAAGGGATTTCTCTCTTCTCATTTACATTCAATCATTTATCTTATATTATGAATATAAATTCAATTTCACTTGTTGGGATATTATATTACATGATCCCATTAATTTAAATTTCATGTATAAATGATTAGAGACCCCCTTCACTCTCATCAACCCATTTTACAAATTTCTATTTCAAAATGTTATGCTGCCAAAATTACACCACAGTTTTCCATGCCCAAATCATCGTGTAGTGAATACCATACCCATTTCTCTATCAAGGGTATTAACCTTTATGATAATTTAGTTATTGATGAGGGACATACATGAATTTATTCCAAAATCATTTTTCATTAAATAAATTAATATGTTTAAGGAATCCATGTCGTGTGATCTATGTGGCACACTTATACATGAAAATGAAATGATTGTGAAGGGTACACCCTGATAGGGATATAATTCATTGGGTAATGTTTAGTATCATGATATTCCATATGCAATGAGGGTTTAATCATGCTAATTCATGTGTAATTATTTTTTATTCATTCTAATTTATATTCAATGAGGGTTTAATCATGCTAATCCATGTGCAATGAGCCTTGGCACATGCTAATATTATATTGTATGTTGTTGTCACATTTCCATGGTATGAATATCATGATATATAATGACTTTATGTTCATGTTTCTTTTGCACTCCATTAATATGTCTATTGACTGACATTTATTTTCATCCTTATGTTATTCCATGTTTATTCCCTTACTGGTCTTTATAGCTCACCATTTTCTTAAGTATGTCCTCAGGTTATCATGTGCATTTCTAAGTATGAATAAATGTTGTGTTCATGTAAAATAAGTTTTCAATAACGATGTGTATTTTATGTTTTAAGTTGTTATTTAATGTTCCTAATCCCTAAATACACTATACCTCTTGATATTTAGAGTTTTATTAAGTGAAAGTTTATATAATAAATCATGTTTATATATGAACTAAATAGTAGGGTAGTTATAGTTAGTATTAGAGGATAGGTTTAGTTATTCTTAGGAATAGGATTAGAAAAATCTAATGAATGACTTCGAGATAAGACTAAATATAAGAAAATAATCCCAAAATTTTTGTGAGTATAGATTAATTGGTTAATCAAGAAAATACATAATTTTCTGGATATGAACATGTAAAGATGAATCTGGAACAGATGTATCTTGGGGTAAAACCTTAAAACACCGCTTTAACCTACACTTAAATGGGAACTAGTGCATAGAAATGGGATTTTCTACACTCTTGCTTCCACACTCTTGGGGAATATGATTCAGTAAATTCATAAGCATAATATAAATAATTATTAAGGGAACAAATAAAATTCTCATAAGAATATACGTTAGTAAGTAGATAATCGATAACTTAGATCGAAGCCTATAAATTAATAATTTAAGCAGATAAATGTAATTTATAAGTTATCCTTTTAATTTCATCAAATTACCATTTATGTTTTTAACTATTTAGGATACTCATCCATAATTTTTTTTTTTATTCTATCCAATGGAAAATAATTGGAGGAATCAAGAAAACAACTGATGTGAAGATCAATGTGATGACCACTCTAATGAGATGCGCAATCTGATGGGAGTGGGAATCACAAACATTGTCACAATACTCTCTCAGTTAACTAAATATTTCTATAGAAACCTAGGCTAAGAGGAAAATCCAACCCCCTCTCCCCCAATGAAATAACAGGTCATAATCAAGATCTTAATGAGGCAATGGTCTCCTACTTTCAATAGACCATTTGATCCCTCAATCGCTGAACAGTGGATTAAATCCATTGATAAGATCTTATCTATAAATCAATGCTATGAAAAAATAAGGGTGTTATATATTTTTATCATATAGAGGGTGAAGCTAATCAATAGTTGACATTGATAAAAAAATATATGAAGCCAGAGGAAGAGATCGAGGTGATGGAATGGAAGGAATTCGGAAAATGTTTTTTGATAAAAAATTTCCCTACACCCTCCATCTTAATATGGAAAGGAACATATTTTCCCCCAAGAAAAAATAAGGCGAATCAATTGGAACGTATGAGGAAAAAATCACAAGACTCTCATGGTACACCTTCAATTTTGTTGTCACCCCCAATGCAAAGTTGACATCTTCGTTCATGGGCTATAGCCTGGGCTGCAAAACGCCTTGGAAATCCATGTATTTGATAGATATGAGAAACTTTTCTGATGTTTCCTCAAAGTCAATATGGAGATCGAATAATCTTAGGAATATCATGGGGATAAGAAGTGGAAAGTGGATTTAATTTTTGTGATCCGATGGATAAATCCAATGGTTCTAAGAAATTACAACACCTTGCTTTTCAAAAGTGTGGAATGAGGCACCCCAGAAATTTGTTAAGGGGTCAAAGAAATTCTATATGTATAGAAGATAATGGAACCTAGATAATAATTTCCAACAGAAGAAACTCATCAACTTCACAGAGGAAAAAATGCTCTGGTCAACCCTCAATGTAACACCCCAAGATTTCATAGTGTGTTATTTCTTCAAAATAATTCAATTACTTGCACTACACGCAACACCGAGTTCAATCACACCATGACTTACAAAAAAAAATCCATTCAAAAGAGGTTATGAATAGTATTATATAAATTTTAAACTTTATATAATCCTTATAATTTTAGAATCCATATTATGAGTTTCTTAGATATAATGCAAGAACAAATTCATTTTCAGTATTGCACTTTTATCAACTTTTAATAGTGAACCCTTTTTAAATACAATATTTTAAACTTTTGGACTAAATGGGGACATCAAAAAAATTTAAAATGAAACATCCCAAGCTTCCACGGTACGCTTTCCTTTGAATAAAACAGTAGCGTGTGTTGTACGCAACTTCGTGTTTTAACACGTACCACAACCGATCAAACTAGCCGTTATGAATAGTAATACCTAATTTTTGAAATTATATATATTTTATTTTTAAAAATAGACTTCATTTTTGGATTCGGAATATCAAATTTAGCCTAAGGTGAAATTTTGGTACTTTTCGGATAACTTTAATATTTTGATGAATAGTGAAAATTACTAAATTTTAATTAAAAACAACTTTTTTAATCAAAATAATTAATAGTGATAAATTATGAATTTGAGTGGTTTTAAAGTATATTTAGAATATATTTTTACCACTTAATATAATGTTGGTCATTGGACATAATTTTACAATTAAACCGAACATAAACAAGTGTCAATCTTTTGATAGTTATTATCTCTTAAAAACACGCTTTTTGTTTTGACAACGGGAATTAATTTTAAATTAATTTCTTCCACTTCTGTGTTTTGAATTTAAGAAAATGGATTCCATATTTGGAATCAGGATTTTCAAATTGTGTAAATAGGTAACTTTTATTTTTAGACATTTTGAATAATTACTGCGGTAAATATTTTATTTACCATGGTTAAAGGGTAAATCCGGTAAATAAGGGTTAAAAAAATAATATTATAATAATACAAAATTACCCTAAAACGTGTCCTAACCTTATTTTTGGACACATACCCGACCATGAGCATCCTTGGGTCAATTTGGGGACCCCTTGGAGCCACTTGTATGTGGTAGGGACACATTATATTAATAAACTTAAAATAAAAATAAAAATGGCATAAGCTTACATCTTTTAGAAGAACAATTTTTACATAGGGTTATATATGTTGGATTTTCGATTATAAATATTCATTAGAAAGCTAAAACGATTTCCTACATAATGATATTTTATTTATAATTTTTAGACATCAAATAATTTAAATTATTAATGACACAATAATGATGCAATGTTTACCTCATTAATAAATCATTTAAATAAATAAGATTATAATGATTAAAATATTATCTAAAACCTGTCCAATTCTTATTGGTTGATGTTATTTAGAATATTAGTCATCTTATCTTCGACCTCAATGATTTTTGGACCATTATAAACCGAATATAATTATATTATAAAGTAATACTTTCACTCTTTCCTAAAGAGCCCCTCTTCTCCCTTATAAAAGGAGACCACTTCTACTCATTCCTCACACCTCTCAAGCCACTTGGCTCGTCCAAACTCTGCCCAACTAAGCTCCCCACATCCCTCTACTCCTCCTTGAAGCTTCCCCTTAGGCAGAAATCATTTCAAGAAGTCCATTGGTTCCAACCAAAGTGAGTTACCTAAATTAAAGGTAACGATTTCTCTTAAATTATTTTCCTTTATTTTGCTTCTCCAACCCCCAAACTCTTTTTATTTCCTTTCTTTTGTAACAACACCAGTATCCTCAATATACTAGGATGTTTTTATAAGAAGGATTAAAACTACACATACACACAACTCCATCTAATGGATGATGAACATAATGTTTCTGTGGATGGCAAACTAACGCCTCACGAAACGATGATTGTTCAAATACATCTTACCGCCTCTCATGGTGGCCATTATGATGGCACTATAATTAAATATGATATTAATGATATATATATTTTGTATATAAGCTTCTGTAATTCCATTTTATTTCATACCATTATTCGTTTCATGTTGTATATACATACGATAATTTCATTTGAGGAAGTGCGGACTACCGCCCCCTTAAAATGATATGACTCGTTCATACCACACATGGAACGTATAAAGGATGGTGTTAACGAAATTAAGTAACATATATAAAATATTATATTATACTGGAATAGTAATATACCTATGTATCATTTGGATTCAATTCTTTTAAAATAAAAATTAAATGGAAGTAGCGTTCGTGCGTACGTACGGACTACCGTCTCCACGAACGCGGTGAGATCCATCCTCCATCGTATCCATTCAAGTCTTATTCTCATTTTAGGGTTAAAAATAATGTTAATATCATTCTGATTATGAATAAGTTTTAATCTATCCATTACAAACATGTCTTACGTAACCAAACATTTAAGAAGAACGAATCGATTATCAACTGAAATGACGATAATACTAAGATATTATTAATAAAGCAATGTTAAAAGATCATATATGATATCATATTAATTTATATGATTCTTGTATAATTTAATAACAATTATTTCACCATTATACAGGAGGTTAACCGACCCCAACAAAGGAAAAGTACAAGGTAAGGGTTATTTCACAATCTCTTCATTATCCGAGGTTGTTTATACGTAATAATCTACTGGGATATCTTTATCATCCACATCCATGTTTCTTAAAAATGTATTTCAAAACATTTTTACATTTTACAAGAATATGGGTTAAAGTCATTTATACCCTTGTTTGACTTTTTATAAGAGGTTTATAAAGGAATCTTTCCGTCGTTTTCAAAACAAGGTCCTTTTTAACCTTTTCGACAGAATTGAGGTAAGAATGTTTTTTTTACTTATACGGCGGGTGCGGTTATTTTACGCCGTTATAAGATCTTCATAGCTTTACTTACAAGATTATAAGAATATTTTCAAAGAAAATGTTTTATAATATATGGATCTTAAATGATTTCAAAATAAAAGGAGATATTTCTTTAAAAAGAATTTTGATTTCATCTATGTCAACATCCTTTGATGGATTTTAAGATTATTTGAAGTTGATTTATTATGATACAAAACTTCTATATTGTATTGAAGGTTTTGTGATATGTTTGACTATGGATGTGCTATTTTTATACCATTCATAGTTTATGGTGAAATTATTGACATTTCGTATGCTAGTTATGTTTAAACCTTTTCATATGGGAATGCATTGGACTTAATAAGTGACGGGTGGAGCCCGCTATAGCTCCTCGATGCATCGGTAGGTCTCATGAGACAAACTAGTGTCTTGGCACAAGGCCTTGGCAAAAATCTTATTTGTAGTCTTGGCACGAGGCCTTGGCTATGTGGTTATGATAGTCTGGCATTATGCATTCCAACATTATGAAAGTGGTTATTGATTTTTCATGTGATTATTCGATTAGTAGAATATCCATGTGAACAAGTAAATGGCATTATTTCATTTCACTTTTGCCATACTATGTTGAAGTTCAAGTTTAAAAGGCTTTTGTTTTAGTAATTCATTGCCTTAAATATTTATGCTTATTTTTGAATGTTCCGCTATATTGTTATCCTTACTGGGCATTTGAGCTCACCCCTTTTCTATGTTTTATTTTTCCCAGGTAGTGAAGAAGTAATTTATGAATGACTTGCAGGGATATTATGAGGGGTTAATAGTGTGGATATGAAGACTTTTTTGTTGTAGTAGTTTTTCACTTTGAAATGTAATGTAAAACTTTATGATTATATCTAGTGTTTCCAAGGCTACTAAACCAATCGGTCTTTCGGGATTTGATCTTTCTTGTGATCATGACAATGTTATGTAATAATGCACCGACTCTGGGTAGCTGGGGTCGGGGCATTATAGTTGGTATCAGAGGAAGTTTAGTACAAACCTTGGAAGCTATATTTAGATAAACTCTGATTAGAGCACGTAGACCTAAGATGAACTTTGAGGATTAGTATAGAAGAACTTACTAGAATTTTGGTATTGTAGAGATTTTGTGAGTTTTCCGAGCAATACATCCCTGTCTGGATACGAGCAGGTAGAGGCGGCTCTGGCACAGATGTACCTAGGGGTAAAACCCGAAAAAACCTCTTTGATCTAGACTCGAACGGGAACTGGTGCACGACAACGGGCCTTGCTGCACTCTTGGTTACGACACTCCCGGGGGATATGCTTAGTATAACTCTCATTTTCTTTACAAATCATTATGAAGGGTTTATGAGTATATAATTCCTCAAAGAAAACATTTTTATGATTATGGATTATATCTATAAATAGTTCAATTTATGTTAAGTGTTTTATAAGTATGGGATTATGTATTTCGATTCATAAACTGATCTAGTTTATGAAATTGTTTAGAAATGGTGCCCAGTAGAAGGAATGAGAACTCCGGAAATGCACATATCCAAAGAGAAGGAAGGATCATATCTTTCATGGTCTTAAGCTAGAATTTATAAGAGAAATAGTCTCCCATGTATTATCATCATATGAAGAAATAATATCATGTATTGATAAGATAAGTAAAGAGTTTACTGAGTCCTATGGCTTTGAAGCGAAGCAAGAGAAGAAAAGGATAGAAGAGAAAAAGATGGATAAAGGGAAGAGGGAAAAGAAGAATTTTCCCATATGTGGTAACTGTGGAAAGAAACACCCTGGAACTTGCTTGAAAGGAATGAGAGTTTGTTATAAGTGTGGAGGAAAAGGGCACAAAGTACGTGACTGCAAGGGTAAGAAAATGGTTTCAAATGTACAATGCTTCATTTGCAAGGAGTTTGGACACTACGCGAACCTATGTCCTAGTCATCAGACTATGACGCAAATGATGCTATTGGATAATAATCAAGTTATGATACTACCACATATGAAGAGGAATGATTAGAGTTCTTATGTTGATTATGTCAATTGAGCTTTGTATCAACAATGTACTTGTTATAATAATTATGGAGTATATAAGGATTGTACTGCAGTACTATTTCATTAAGGACTTGAAATTGTGTGGAACAAAGAAAAGTGACTCAATAGCAGGTTAAATTTTTGGAAAATATATGGTTGAGAGAATGATAAACCATAATATGGTTCTGATACCGAGGTAGTGATTTTAGAATAATACATGATTGATTTGGATAAATTATATTGGATATTCTTGACTACCTTGAAACTGATTAATGATTTGTATATTCCATAATTTTTGGGGTTTAAAACATATTTTTGATTGATGAAGTATATCTAGCATTCTATATGGAATAAGGGAGCATGAATGTAATCAATAAGGAATATGGTAATTCAGGATGTTTCAGTGTATTAAAAGAATACAAGATGAAGGTATTCATATGCTATTACGGGGTAAAAAGGATCTACATTATGTTTACCTTCCTTATAAATGTTGGATTGTGAGTTTGGATAGAAGTATTTTGGATAGTTCTAGTTTGTATTATTTTGGATTGCCATAAAAGGACAACCCGGAGGTCGGGCGGCAACCCGTCGCGTCCGGCAAGGCTGCGAGACTTGAACCCGCAACCGAAGGGCGACAAGGGTGTATCACCTACCACTGGCCCACGAGATGTATTGGATTAAATAATGTAGTTTTTTTTAAAAAGACCTGGTAGATGAATTATAAATTCATTTATTTTGGAACCCTGTACGAATAGTATAAATAGAAAAAAAAATTACATTCTATTATCTTTTAGAGTGAAAGATGAGTTTGTGGTAGAAATTTATTAATTGATAAAACTCTAATTATAAAGTAAGTATATCTCCTTATGATCTTAGCCAATATCATAAATAAATTCCTCAATATTAAGAAAAGAAACTTAGAACAAAAATGTATTCCTAGATGGTACCTTAAATCATCACTAATTTATGGCTTTGGGATTGTTGTCCTTTTCATAGCCATGTTCTCTACCACTCTCCATCAGATAATTGATGGTTATATTTTTCTTCCATATCCATATTTTCCTACATGGAACCCTAGTATGTGTTATTTTTGGTAATCTTCATACTTTCGACTCTTTATTTTAAATAGAGGCCTCATTAATTCATTTTTCGATGTGGGATTTCAACTAAGATATTTTGAAACGTCAAAAATGTGTTATCCTAATACCCTAGGTTTTATTGAACCGATGGTATTTCAAATCATCATAGATTGATGAATTTAAGGACCTCAATTTTATACTTGTTTGTGATTGATGACCTCAATCACTACCTATAAATATTTACGTTTTTCCTCCAATTATATGTCTCTAAATGCCACCAATGTTCTCCTAATCGAGATCATAATTTGGTGGTGACCCTTTAATTTCTCTTTTCCTCATATTAATACTAAATTTTAGTAACCCAATTTCCGATGTGGGTTTTCCCACAAATATATTTTCTATTTTCAACCTTTTATTTTCGAAGAACAATTTCAAATTGCGAGGACGCAATTTATTGAAGGAGGGGAGAATGTAACACCCCAAGATTTCATAGTGTGTTATTTCTTCAAAATAATTCAATAACTTGCACTACACGCAACACCGAGTTCAATCACACCATGACTTACAAAAAAAAATCCATTCAAAAGAGGTTATGAATTGTATTATATAAATTTTAAACTTTATATAATCCTTATAATTTTAGAATCCATATTATGAGTTTCTTAGATATAATGCAAGAACAAATTCATTTTCAGTATTGCACTTTTATCAACTTTTAATAGTGAACCCTTTTTAAATACAATATTTTAAACTTTTTGACTAATTGGGGACATCAAAAAAATTTAAAATGAAACATCCCAAGCTTCCACGGTACGCTTTCCTTTGAATAAAACAGTAGCGTGTGTTGTACACAACTTCGTGTTTTAACACGTACCACAACCGATCAAACTAGCCGTTATGAATAGTAATACCTAATTTTTGAAATTATATATATTTTATTTTTAAAAATAGACTTCATTTTTGGATTCGGAATATCAAATTTAGCCTAAGGTGAAATTTTGGTACTTTTCGGATAACTTTAATATTTTGATGAATAGTGAAAATTACTAAATTTTAATTAAAAACAACTTTTTTAATCAAAATAATTAATAGTGATAAATTATGAATTTGAGTGTTTTTAAAGTATATTTAGAATATATTTTTACCACTTAATATAATGTTGGTCATTGGACATAATTTTACAATTAAACCGAACATAAACAAGTGTCAATCTTTTGATAGTTATTATCTCTTAAAAACACGCTTTTTGTTTTGACAGCGGGAATTAATTTTAAATTAATTTCTGCCACTTCTGTGTTTTGAATTTAAGAAAATGGATTCCATATTTGGAATCAGGATTTTCAAATTGTGTAAATAGGTAACTTTTATTTTTAGACATTTTGAATAATTACTGCGGTAAATATTTTATTTACCATGGTTAAAGGGTAAATCCGGTAAATAAGGGTTAAAAAAATAATATTATAATAATACAAAATTATCCTAAAACGTCTCCTAACCTTATTGGTGGACACATACCCGACCATGAGCATACTTGGGTCAATTTGGGGACCCCATGGAGCCACTTGTATGTGGTAGGGACACATTATATTAATAAACTTAAAATAAAAATAAAAATGGCATAAGCTTACATCTTTTATAAGAACAATTTTTAAATAGGGTTATACATGTTGGATTTTCGATTATAAATATTCATTAGAAAGCTAAAACGATTTCCTACATAATGATATTTTATTTATAATTTTTAGACATCTAATAATTTAAATTATTAATGACACAATAATGATGCAATGTTTACCTCATTAATAAATCATTTAAATAAATAAGATTATAATGATTAAAATATTATCTAAAACCTGTCCAATTCTTATTGGTTGATGTTATTTAGAATATTAGTCATCGTATCTTCGACCTCAATGATTTTTGGACCATTATAAACCGAATATAATTATATTATAAAGTAATACTTTCACTCTTTCCTAAAGAGCCCCTCTTCTCCCTTATAAAAGGAGACCACTTCTACTCATTCCTCACACCTCTCAAGCCACTTGGCTCGTCCAAACTCTGCCCAACTAAGCTCCCCACATCCCTCTACTCCTCCTTGAAGCTTCCCCTTAGGCAGAAATCATTTCAAGAAGTCCTTTGGTTCCAACCAAAGTGAGTTACCTAAATTAAAGGTAACGATTTCTCTTAAATTATTTTCCTTTATTTTGCTTCTCCAACCCCCAAACTCTTTTTATTTCCTTTCTTTTGTAACAACACCAGTATCCTCAATATACTAGGATGTTTTTATAAGAAGGATTAAAACTACACATACACACAACTCCATCTAATGGATGATGAACATAATGTTTCTGTGGATGGCAAACTAACGCCTCACGAAACGATGATTGTTCAAATACATCTTACCGCCTCTCATGGTGGCCATTATGATGGAACTATAATTAAATATGATATTAATGATATATATATTTTGTATATAAGCTTCTGTAATTCCATTTTATTTCATACCATTATTCGTTTCATGTTGTACATACATACGATAATTTCATTTGAGGAAGTGCGGACTACCGCCCCCTTAAAATGATATGACTCGTTCATACCACACATGGAACGTATAAAGGATGGTGTTAACGAAATTAAGTAACATATATAAAATATTATATTATACTGGAATAGTAATATACCTATGTATCATTTGGATTCAATTCTTTTAAAATAAAAATTAAATGGAAGTAGCGTTCGTGCGTACGTACGGACTACCGTCTCCACGAACGCGGTGAGATCCATCATCCATCGTATCCATTCAAGTCTTATTCTCATTTTAGGGTTAAAAATAATGTTAATATCATTCTGATTATGAATAAGTTTTAATCTATCCATTACAAACATGTCTTACGTAACCAAACATTTAAGAAGAACGAATCGATTATCACCTGAAACGACGATAATACTAAGATATTATTAATAAAGAAATGTTAAAAGATAATATATGATATCATATTAATGTATATGATTCTTGTATAATTTAATAACAATTATTTCACCATTATACAGGAGGTTAACCGACCCCAACAAAGGAAAAGTACAAGGTAAGTGTTATTTCACAATCTCTTCATTATCCGAGGTTGTTTATACGTAATAATCTACTGGGATATCTTTATCATCCACATCCATGTTTCTTAAAAATGTATTTAAAAACATTTTTACATTTTACAAGAATATGGGTTAAAGTCATTTATACCCTTGTTTGACTTTTTATAAGAGGTTTATAAAGGAATCTTTCCGTCGTTTTCAAAACAAGGTCCTTTTTAACCTTTTCGACAGAATTGAGGTAAGAATGTTTTTTTTTACTTATACGGCGGGTGCGGTTATTTTACGCCGTTATAAGATCTTCAGAGCTTTCCTTACAAGATTATAAGAATATTTTCAAAGAAAATGTTTTATAATATATGGATCTTAAATGATTTCAAAATAAAAGGAGATATTTCTTTAAAAAGAATTTTGATTTCATCTATGTCAACATCCTTTGATGGATTTTAAGATTATTTGAAGTTGATTTATTATGATACAAAACTTCTATATTGTATTGAAGGTTTTGTGATATGTTTGACTATAGATGTTCTATTTTTATACCATTCATATTTTATGGTGAAATTATTGATATTTCGTATGCTAGTTATGTTTAAACCTTTTCATATGGGAATGCATTGGACTTAATAAGTGACGGGTGGAGCCCGCTATAGCTCCTCGATGCATCGGTAGGTCTCATGAGACAAACTAGTGTCTTGGCACAAGGCCTTGGCAAAAATCTTATTTGTAGTCTTGGCACGAGGCCTTGGCTATGTGGTTATGATAGTCTGGCATTATGCATTCCAACATTATGAAAGTGGTTATTGATTTTTCATGTGATTATTCGATTAGTAGAATATCCATGTGAACAAGTAAATGGCATTATTTCATTTTACTTTTTCCATACTATGTTGAAGTTCAAGTTTAAAAGGCTTTTGTTTTAGTAATTCATTGCCTTAAATATTTATGCTTATTTTTGAATGTTCCGCTATATTGTTATCCTTACTGGGAATTTGAGCTCACCCCTTTTCTATGTTTTATTTTTCCCAGGTAGTGAAGAAGTAATTTATGAATGACTTGCAGGGATATTATGTGGGGTTAATAGTGTGGATATGAAGACTTTGTTGTTGTAGTAGTTTTTCACTTTGAAATGTAATGTAAAACTTTATGATTATATCTAGTGTTTCCAAGGCTACTAAACCAATCGGTCTTTCGGGATTTGATCTTTCTTGTGATCATGCCAATGTTATGTAATAATGCACCGACTCTGGGTAGCTGGGGTCGGGGCGTTACACTCAACATGTTGTTCTTGCTAAAACTGCAAGGAACCAAGGCACTTTGTGAACCATTACCTTAAGCTAAGGGTAATTGGAGGTAACCAACAACCTCTAAGGCATCAAGGGTGAGCTTTTTTAGTTACTACCACCAAAGTTAATCCCTAAAATGATGTGGTGATAGGTTCACTGGTTATTCATTCAATAATAGAGAACATAATTTTTTATTCTTGTTCTACACATTCTTTTATATCCTGAAATATTACTAGAATAATCAAAAGACCACCACGAAGAATGAAAGTAGAGATGTCAGTGAAAATGGAAAATGGGGAAAAAATTAATCCTACATATATAAATCCTACCCTATCATAATATGTGGATTGAACTTCCTAGAGAACATCATTATACTCCCCCCTCATGGATTTTGATGAAAATCTTAGCATGGATTGGCATTCCCTATATAGATCAAACATAAATTTCTATGAGAGGGAAATCACTCTCCATATGGTGAGTTGACCCTTAATTCTATACAAGTAAAAAGAGGAGAATAATTCTTATTTAGCACCATCTTCTCAAGCATAGATATTACTACCCTATGAGCATGCGTATCTCTCTCAAATGATTCATTCTAAAGAAAGAACCATCCTAGAAGACGTGCCTATGGTGAGGTAATTCACTGATATGTTTCCTGAGGAATTTCCTAGTCTTCCTCCTAGAAGAGATGTTGAATTATTGATTGATCTTATACCTAGGTTGTTTCCAATATCCTATAATTAAAATTGAATACTTATTGTAGAACGTGAGGAGATAAACAAACAACTATAGATGAATCTTGATAAAGGTTTTATATGCCCAAGTGCTTCACCATGGGGGAACTAGTCCTCTTCCTTGAGAAGAAGGATGGGTCAATGCACCTTTTCATTGATTATCGTGAGCTCAACAAAATAATGATAAAGAACAGGTATCCATTTACATGAATTAATGACTTGTTCTATCAGCTACGTAGAGCACAATACTTCTTCAAGGTCAATTTTTGGTCAGGATATTACTAAGTATTGGTGAAGAAGAGGGATATCCCCAAGACTGTTGTTTGTACATGGTATCAGTACTATGAATTCATAGTAATGCCTTTCGGACTCATTAATGATCCATCAATATTCATGTACTTGATGAATATAGTCTTCAACGATTACATCAAAAAATTTGTGGTAGTATTTTTAGACAATATTATAATGTACTCTAAAACCAAGGAGTAAAATTAGGAGCATATTAGTATTGTTCTAGAGACACTGAAAAAGGATAATCTCTATTCGAAGTACAGAAAGTGTGAGTTCTGGTTTAAGGAAGTCTCATTCTTGTGTAATATCATCAAAAGAAATGGGATATCTGTTAATCCTTCCAAAACAAAAGAAATTAAAGGATGGTAAAGGCTGACAACTTTGATGGATATCTATAGCTTCCTATGGTTATCTGGAAATTATCACATATTTGTGAAAAATTTCACACAATTTTCAAACCCTCTTACCAAGCTAACTCGGAAGGGGGTCATGTTTTCTTGGAATGATAAATGTGAATAAAGATTTGTAGAGTTGAAGAAGAGCCTCCTCGCTGCCCCTATGCTCTCACTACCCACAAGTGGGGAGCTCTTTCTAATCTTCAGTGATGATTTGATGAAGGGATTGGGTTGTGTGTTGAAGCAGAATGACAAAGTCGTTTCCTATTCCTCATGGAAGTTGAAATTCATGAAAAAAAATATACCACACATGATATGGAGTTGTAAGTTGTGATCTTTTCCTTAAAAATATGGTAGTAGTATATCTTTGGGGAGACGTTTGAAATATATATAGATCACAAAAGTATCAAATATATATTCACACAAAAAGATATGAATATGCGCCAATGAAGACGGTTAGATCTCATTAAGGATTACAACTTCTCAATCCATTGCCATCCTAAGAAAGCGAATAAGGGTGAAGATGATCTATGTAGAAAGGACCCAGGAATTCTATCATTGATGAGAATTTAAAAGGTTCCAATCTTCTTTGATTTTATGAATATGTATATGGGAATCATAAATAAGGTAACATCGTCAATACTTTTACAAATGATTGCTCAATCGTATATTTTGGAAATGTTAAAGGATGCTCATAAATATTATGTGGGAATTTAGAAGAAAGTGGACGCTATCAAAAAAGGGAAATAATAAGAGTTCAATGTTAATGAAGATGGAATTTTGAGATTTAGGTCAGGACTATGTTTTCCATCAAATTTGGAGTTAATGAAATAACTTTGGTATGATTCACATAGTTCTACTATCTCCATTCACCTAGGAAACACGAAGATGTATCGAGATATCTGGGAGCACTATTTGTGGGATAACATGAATAAGGATATCTCTAAATAAACAAACAAGTTACTAGTATGTAATTAACTAAAGTGTGAGAGGTATAATTATAAGGGGATGATGCAACCATTTCCCATACCAACATTGAAATTGGAAAACATCCCCATGGACTTTGTCACCAGACTTCCGAAGACATATAAAGGGAACAATGTTGTATTGATTGTTTTAGATCATCTTACAAAGACTACACACATAATTTCAATTCAGGTGGATTTCTCATTGGATCAACTGGCATGGATATACATCATAGAAGTTATAAGGCTGCATGTAGTACCACTATCTATTATGTCATATCGAGATCCAAGATTTGCCTCAATGTTCTAAAAGAGTCTCTAATATGATCTGAACACTAAGTTGAAATTCGTCCCGGCCTATCACCCTAAAACTGATTTCCAATTTTAGTGGACTATCCAGACACTTGACGGCATGGTGAGAGCTTTCTCAATGGACTTCAAAGGTTAATGGGACCAACATCTTCCTTTGGGGGAGTTCTATTAAAAACAGTTTCCACTCAATAATCCAAATAGATCCTTATGAAACCCTTTATGGTAAAAGTTGTAGAACACTAGCATGTTGGGATGAAGTTGGGTAAAAACATCAAGGTATAGAAATGGTTAAAGAAATGGTGGAGAATTTTAAGTCCATTCAGCAACACATCAAAGCTACCAAGATTCGACAAAAGGGTTATGCTGAAAATTGTCAACGAGACCTGGGGATTGATTTTGGATATATGGTATTCCTCTACATATCTGCATGGAAGAGACTTATGATATTTTGTAATAAGGAAAATCTTATTCCAAGGTATGTCAGGCCTTTTGAGATCCTTGATCACATAATAGTAGTGGCATATTGACTGTCATTGCCACTGAACCTATCTCAAGTACATGATGTATTCCATGTATCACTTTTGACGAATTACATTCCTGTACAATCACATGTACCCAATCAAGAGGTGGTACCATTAGAGAATGAGATCTCTTATGAGGATAAGCTGGTGAAGATATTAGATTATAGGGAAATAGTTCTACAAAACAATACAATGGACCTCATCAAATTATTGTGGAGAAACCATATGTTTTAAGAAGCGATGTGGGAACTATAGGAAGTGATGAAGTAGAGTTACCCTTATCTATTTTAATGTGTGAAAATAAAATTTTGAGGGATAAATTTCATAAGTTATGAAGGTTGTAATGACCCAAACATTTATGAATAAAATTACCTTTCATTTAATGTCTTATGGATCTAGAAAACATATGCACTCCTTTGTTTTATTATATCCAATTCAATTTATATAAATATTATGTATCAATACCATTTATAATGTTATTTTTGAAGAGTTATTACATGACTAGTATAAATATAGGGTTCTAACAAATCCTTTTGGCCAGACAAATGATGTGATGGCCTAAACTAGTTCGATTGCACCATATGAATCCCATTTATTGGATCTTCTGAGAGAGATATCGTTTCTAGTCTTTTCTCTAGACCAAGACCAATCCAATATCTAATGACTTAAGCATGAGCAAAACCATTTATGGGAGAATTTCGACCTCATTAAGATCACAACCCAAACCACGTTCACCGAACGGCCCCATAAAGGCCCCACCATCACACACCTTACTCTTAGGGAATATGCTGGTGTAATAAAGGGATATGTATCAAGACCATGGAATTATGATTATGTGCATTATTTTTTATTGATTAATGAATATACTTTCCTTCTATTATTGTTACTTTGTAAATGATTTTTAATGCACAAATATTATTTTTGGTTTAATATTCAAATTCAATTAAGAAATATATTTTGATGAATTAATGTATTTTTGAATTAAATAATATTTTAATAAAATATTATTATAAAATTACTTTTATTAAATATAAATTATCCTATAATTTTTAGGAAGTTAAATGTAATTTTTATTAGTGTTTGAAAACAATTTTTGTCAAAACCCATCAATTTTCAATAATTATTGTTTTATATTTTAAAATTTAAAATTCACATATCTAAAAAAATATATATATAAAATAAATAATATTTTTGGAATCATGACATCAAATTTATCCAATATTTAATTTTTCTTAATTTTCTGAGACAGCCGAATTTTTGGGAAAAAATTAAATATTGTATATATATATAATTTGTTTTATGACATCATAATGGCCCAATAGTGAAATAATAAAATAACATAAATGTTATATTAGACCAAATTTATTTTTTAAATTTAAAATAATGTAATTTTAGGTTCATTTGATTTATTTTATAAAGCCTTAGTGAATCCTTACAGACATATAAAAGTTTTTAATATTTTAAAATCATTCCCTTGAAATTTTGACTCACCTCCACATAATAAAGATAAATATTTTAATATATTTGGATCTTAGACATATAAAAGAATTTATATCATTACCATTTTCAAGAAACCACAGGAAAAAAACATGAAATGGTTTGTGGTTGTGAATATTTTATTGTGTAGGGTCCAAAAAAATAATAAATAATTCCACCACCTTTCCTATATAAACCCACCCAAGATACAATTTATCTTCACTCAAGATATTTTAAAAATGAATAACCTCTTACCCATACTCCCTATAGTCCTCTCAATGCACCCCCAATCTCCCAAGAAGCCTCTCTCAAGCGGTTGGGATCACATATCCAAAGGATCCTCACCTATATCTTTTCCTTTCAATTCAAGAACCTTGTATGAAATTAGTATTTTTAATTTCATTTGGTTATTTTTTTCATAATTTTATAATCCATTAAAGAAAATAAATTTTATTTTATGTAAATTATGGATCATTTATTCCTCCTCATTTTTACCCTTACCTAAGTCGTGACTATGCAGAAATTCTGTAAGGGATCTCCCTCTCTCCTATTTCGTCAAGCACCTCTTTTATGTCATACCTTTAAATTTCCATTTTATATATTTGGGATATGTTATTATATACCTCCTTACTTTCCATTTTATTTTATACATGATGATATCTACCTTTAATTCCCATTACTCCCCCTATGGTCCTTTAAACCCACCTGTTATTATGCCGAAATTCCGTAAGGGAATTATGTCTTCTCATTTCCGTTCAAGAATTTATTTTATATTATGCATCTAAATTCCATTACACATTTTGGGATATTATGTTCCATTATCAACATGTTATAAATTTCATATATAAATTATAATATACCCTTTCACTCTCATCAACCCATTTTACAAATTTCTATTTGACGTCGTTATGCTGCAGAAATTGCACCATGATTTTCCATGCCCAAATCATCATGTAATGATTACCATACCCATTTATGTATCAAGGGTATTAACCTTTATGCTCATGTAATTATTTATTGGGTACTTACATGTTTGTATTATGCATTCCATATTCATGGAATAAATTATGATTTTAATGATTCCATGTTGTATGATCTGTGTGGCATACTTATATATGAAAATGAAATGCTTGTTAAGGGTGTGCCCTGATATCACCCCAATGCATTGGGTAATGTTTAGTATCATAATACTCCATGTGCAATGAGGGTTTACTCATTATAATTCCTATAAATTGATGGTTTACTCATGATATTTCCTGTGCAATGAGGGTTTACTCCTGAAAATCCATGTGTAATGATCCATGGCTCATGATATTATCATGTTGTATGTTCTTGCCACATTTCCATGTTTTGAATATAATGTTATATAATGACTTTATCTTCATGTTTCTTTTTCGCTCCATTGATATTCCAATTGGCTAATATTTATTTTCTTCCTCATGTTATACCATGTTTATTCCCATATTGTGCTTTATAGATCACCATTTTCTTATGTATGTCGTCAAGTAATCCCATGCATTACTAGGTACGAAGGAATGTCATGGTCATTTAAAATAATTTTTCAATAATGATTTGTATTTCATGTTTTAATTTGTTATGTAATGTTCTTAATCCCCAAAGAAACTAGAACTCTGGATTTTCTGAGTTCTATTAAGTGAAATTTTATGTAATAAATCATGTTTACAAATGAAATAAAGAGTATGGTTATATGGAAATTCTAAAATAACTATTCAAACAATGGAATACATGTTGAGTTCATGCTCACTTGACTTTCAAGGTACATCGGATTTGTACTTACATTAGGTATAGTTTACCTATAATAACATTTTTCATTCAAGTATTCAAATAGCACTGTATGAAGCATTATATAGAATGATAATTAATACTCCAACTTGTTAGGATGAAGTTGGTAAAAGTAAACTCATTGTTCAAGAATCTGTTGAACATATAATGAATATGTTAAAGTCTATTCAAGCTCATATTAAATAATATCAATGTATGAAAAAAGTTATGAAGATTATTGGAGGAATGATTTTGAGTTCCAACTTGAAGATCATATTTTCTACAAATTATCTCAATTGAAGGATATTATCATGTTTCTAAAAAGGGGGAAATAGTGTCCCATGTAAACCATACCCTTTGAGATTGTTGAAATGGTTGGAGATGTTTCATATCATTTGGAAATGATACCAAATCCTTCAATGGTACACAATGTGTTACATATATCTATCCTAATGAAGTAAATTCCTAACCCACCACATGTTCTCATTGCTGAGAAGATATATTTGGAATCAACCATTTCATACTGTGAAGAAACCTTCCAAATTATTGATACCAGAGAGAAAGTATTGAGAAATCATATGACTCGTCTAGTAAAGGTACTCCATAAAAATAATAAAATGGAAGAAGCAACATGATAACAAGAGGATTCTATAAAGGATAATAACCCACATATTTTTTAAGGTAACACCCATATACTTTTTAGGATGGATTTTTTTTGGAGTGAATAATGTGGCACCCCAAGAATTTATGAGATTGTTTCTTTTAGAATAAATTTAATTTTATTGATATATTTACAGTTACACACAACACCTAATTTAAAAAAACTATATTATAACAATTTTAGAGAGTTTATATAGAAATTTATACATCACATATCCAATCATTTTTTTTACACTCAACCAATATATTTTATAGGCATAAAGTAAAAATAATCCCAAATTTACATGTAAAATACTATATTTTTATAAATGTAGTTTTGTCTCCTTTCAGTTATGAACCTACATTAAATAAAATTTTCCACCCTTGAATAAATTTAATATGAAAAAATAAACTTCATCTTTTAAATAAGAACATAAAAATTATCTTAGGGTTAATTTTTCGTAATTTTCTATAAAGTTTCAATTTTTAAAAAATAGTGAAAAATAACGAATTTGAATTCAAACATACTTTTTCATATCATGTATTTATAAGGTTAAATTATAATTTTAATTTATTTTAAATTTTAATTAAATTAAATTTTTAACAATTATTCCAATTTAGGTAATTTAAATCAATTTCATTTTGAAATGGAATATAAAAATAGAGAAATCTTTTGGAAGTGTTTACTTTAAAAACCCACATTATCATCTCGTCAGCGAAATTAAATTTTAATCAATTTCTACCAATTTTATGATTTGAATTTGGAAAAAAGGATTATATACTTGGAGTTACAATAATTTATAATTTAAAATAAGTTCAACTTAGTTTCTTACCAAAAATATAAGTGATTGTAATTAAAATTAATTACAACGATTAAAATGAAATTAAGCTTAATGAGGGACTCAATCTTTAACATAAGGGACCAAATGGCCTAGAAATGTGTAAAACACCCATTTAAAATTCATAATTCATCCCTAAAACATTATTTATTTATTCGTATTTGTTTAATATAAATTTTTTTTTTGTTAAAAAATTGGGTACACCTAACTTGTTTTCAAAACATTTGTATGTGTCCCCTTCCTCCTTTATAAAAGGCCACCACCCATCCCACTTCCTAATGCCTATAAAATCACATAGGATTGTATATTTTATACCAAATTAAATTAAAAATCCCACATTCCTCCTTAAATATTCTCTTTTGTTAGTAATCAATCCAAATAATCCTTTTGGTATAAACAAAAAGGAGTTACCTGGTTAAGAGGTAATGTCTTTCCTCAAGCTCTTTGGTATTATTTCCATTCACCACCCCCTAAAATTTTATTATTATATACTTATAAAAAATAAATATTTTAAAAATAGATATATTATTTTTTCCAACGTTTTATACCTACACATACACACACATTCATATAATGGGTAATAAACATACTTATTATGTGTACGGCAAACTACCACCTCATCAAATAATGATTGTTCAATTTTACTTTACTGCCTTCCATGGATGGGAATGATGATTGAAATGATTTATATATATGATATATGTGTTAATTATTATGTACTCATTACTATTTAATTATTTTACAACACATATATTTATAAATTCTACTTTTTGTAAACTTGATAGCATCGTTTGTGGAAGTATGGACTACCTCCACCTCAAAGCGATATGGTTCATTCACACTGTAATGATACATATTAAAAATGATTTTAATAAACCTATGTAAAATATATGAAATTATAATTATACTATAATTATTATATAATCATTTAAAAATAAAAATTATTTTAATATGACAAAGAAATGAATGTAGTGTTCATGCGTACGTATGACCAACCATCTCTATGAACAGTGCATTTCATTCTTGTCTCCAAATATTATATATTATACTAAATACATATGTTATGAATATATCTAATAATTAAATAATGTTTTACAATTGGGATAGTGTGAAATCATGATATATTAAATAATAACAACAAATAACAAGATAAAACATACTTGAGAAAAATATGTAATTAACACCCGGAATAGTGAAAATAATGATGGATTGTTACCAAACAGGTAATAAGATATTATAAGAAGATAATATATGATATTATAAACATTAATATAGTTATATAATAATTTACTTACACTCTTAAGACCATTATACAAGAGGCTAAATCATGTTCATATAAAAGGACACACAAGGTATGGGATTTTGTCTCTGTTTACATTCCATTGAGGATTATTTGTTATTATGAACTAATTCACTCTTATAAGGTGTATATACATCCATGTAACATGTTATATCATGAATTAAATTATTATAAAGATATTATATGATTCATTTAAATTCAATTATTTATGGATATTATGATTTAATGTTTTCAATGTGGTATGAGGAACTTTTGAATGTTTAAAGATTATTCTCCTCAAGAACGTTTTTAATGATTTTCATCATAATATCAGTTTCATTGTGACTGTTAAAATTATCTTCAAACAATCAATTTATTTTAAATATCCACATTATTGGGTGATAGATATTATTATTTCATAATCTATAGAGAATTTATACATATACTGTTCACTTTGATAGTTATTTAATTAATTGGGTACTTATTGATAAATATGTATCTTTTATTAGATATGGATATTTGATAAGGAATATTGTCAATTTATTAAATAAATTTTTATATATATGATTCACTCGATAGATAGGTATGAAATAGGTGGGGTATGGTTATAGATATCTCCTCAATGCATTAGTTGTCTCATGAGTCAAAATAGTTGGCCAAATTAGAATGGTTTTTACCCGATATGCTAAACCCTCTTATAAAAGGTCATTCCAGTAATGGTTCATTATACTTAGAAAATATGGATTTAAATAATTAATAATTTACCTAACATTGTTTTAGTTATTATTAATCAATCATATTTTACATTAACATATCTATCGATAAATATATTTTTTCAGTTCGTTGATTAAATGTCATGTCTTTACAATTATTACATTGCCATATTGATTTTTCCTTATATAGTTTTTTGAATGGAATGTGTTGTCAATTATTTACCTTTCCATGTTGATTATTCTCCTAAATTATTTATTAATTCCACATTACTTACCCAAAATGAGGGGTTGGGCTCACCCTTATTATGATTCCATTCCCTTGGTTATGAAAAATAAAACTCTGAATAATCATTCATTGGTGGATTTTATTTCATTTTATTATGTATCTTTTTTGTTTTACTTCCCCATTTTATTATGGGTATCACATATGTAATATAGATTACCAAATCTTCTAAACTAATATGTCCTTCAGGATTTTTTTCCTTGTAGTCCTTCCAATTAAATAAAATTATGCACTGACTCCAAGATTCTCAGTCGTGGAATTACGCCTACATGCACCAACCCTGCAAACCAAAAGACCCGCGCAAACCCCCACACCCTACATAGCATTGAAGGACCACTACCCCTGTGTGGGTTACCTATGGTGGAAACCTGCACCTTCAACCTACGTAGGGAAGCTCCATTACATAAGATTTTTTATTTGACTATAAATAGGAAAATAGGGATGTTCATTTACAGAAGCGTAAAATTAGAAGATGCCCCCAGTATCTAATCATGCAACCCATTAACCAAGGACCTCCAAAATATCATATGTGTCTATCCTAAAAATAGAGAAGATATAATTAAGGGTAATAATGAGATAAAAGTTCCCATAGGTTCTAAAACATAAGACTCCTATGTGATAAACCATTTTCCCTCTATTGGGAAACCACTTGCACAATGGAACCTTCCCTAATCAGGGACCTACATGAGACCCATCTGGGGACACCTAAGGAGACCCATGGTTCCTAGTCTAAGTCCTAGACCAAGTTTTGTTACCTAGGTGGTAAATTTTCCAAGTCAACTCTATCTTACTGAGGCCTACCCTCTACGTGATGTACCTAGAGCTCTTCCCAAACCTTGCATGAAGCACCTTTTCTCGCCAAGCGAAGACCTTCATGATCCACTTCTTATGCCATCTTACAATAAACTAATGGAAGGTATCCTCTTCCTTGGGATCCCTTGTCTAAGAGGAAACAATTTGAATCCACCGCTAAATCATTCATTCAAGAAAAATCATGGAATAAGGCACACCAATATGTATCCCATTGGGATATGCATTCCTATGGTTAGAGGTGTCCAAAACATATACTACATTATGGGTAGGGTTCTCATGGTTCATGTAGATATGAATTACCATGGTCATGAGGACTCATACCCTGGGAGAGATTCAGGGGATCTCCCGATCTCAGGTATGAGGGTAAAGGCCATGTATTCAACTCATTGTCTCTAGGAACTAGGGCATCCAATTCCAATTAGTGAGGATGAGGATCATGATTTCATTTCCCCATTGACATGAAATCAGATCCTCCACTCTTCTCCAAAAATGAGTTCAAGGGAATCCCTCCTAAACTAATCCCCTAACCTTTCATCAATGTCCCCTTCTACTTCATTCCATACTCTTTCTATATGTTAGTGTTCAATTGAAGAAGGTAAGGTACAAATCACATCCCATTATTCTTCTAACATCACACTACCCTCTTCCCATAGTGGGAGAAGCATGATGTAGTTTTCTAGATCTTTCATTTTCTCATATTTGTCACATTCAAGAATGAATCATGTTGGATTACATGCCAGAATTTCTCCTGATATATGTATGGTTAGATTCATGCTTTGTTAGATAATATTCTTTTCAATCATCCTATAACCTTCATTTAGAGGGACTCCATAGGTGTGGGTACTCAAGTCTATGTACCCAACTAAGGGTGTTTCTCTTTGAGTAAGCCCCTAATATTTCAGGAGGAAAACTCTTGATCCTCTTCACCTTCCCAAGTCATATCTAGATATATAATCATATGTGACCATCCCAATTATGAAAATTAAGGAGGAAACATGACAATTAAAATCCATTTATCTTTCCATTTGGTTTCAGGATTCATCCACAAGTGATAAATATGATTTTATGGTCTTTAAGATCTAGAAATTCCTCTTGGTTATCACACCAAACAATAATCATGTAGGCTAAGAGGTAGGAAATGATCATGAAATTTTCATGATTCCCATCCTTTGTGCATTATTCCACATGTATATCCCGATAACCAAAAATAGGAATCCTCAATATGATTAATCCCCAACCAAATCTCCTAAATTACTAAGGCATCATATTTATGAGTAGGTCCCAAACACAGCTCCGCAATTACCGGGTCATCCCCCATAAGATTAATCCCCAACTCATTCCTCTCAAAGGGTATTATCCCATATAATAAAAACATTTATAGGGCCTCCATAGGTGTCGTTCCTCACAATAGAACTACATGGGATTTGATTTCAATACAAATGGGATATGTAGGAAGCCTCCATAATGTCCATACCGAACACCTAAAATCAACCCTAATTCTCTCCAGGCCTCACTCCTAGTAGATTGTTATTCATACCTAGAGTTCATACACCTTCTATGTTTCTTGGGTTTCTTTGACATAATTCTGACACCAAACATTTACTAGGAGCCTTTCACCTATACATCTTTGTCAGATGACATTAATCTAAATAGTTTGGTCCTTATCACATGACCATAAATGTTATGATGTTCCCCATTAAGAAAAAATAAACTACATGGTTCCTAATTATGTTCATTTGGATACAAAGTAACCCCATTCATGGTTCTAATCCCAACATTGAAACAAATCTTGTCTCCCTTGATGATGTTATACTCCAGAGCACCCCACTGTGTGGCTCAAAACCAAAACTATAATAAAATGATAATCCTTAATGGGTGCATAAGAGGTTACAATTGATCAAGAACCTTGAATACATACAGATATATCCATTTATTAAGAAACTCGAATACATATAGTTGATTCTATTTTTTTATTCATGCTAATAATCAATTGTTAATAAATGGTGACCCACATCATTCTTGGGAATTAATAAAGGTTTGAGGAATATATTTTAATTATATTAAAGAGTCTCGGAGTAGGTAATAATTTCATTGAAATGGGTGTGATGAGCTTGACCTCTCATCCTATTAACCAATGTGAGTTATTATGTTCTGTTGGCCAAACTTCCCCATGAGTGTCTTACATTGTAAATTTGGTCCCTGGGTTTGCACATATATAGAACTATTCATTTTTTTAGTTCTAGAATTATACCATATTGGAAACCTCCCTAAAGGGATGTAAAAATGTGTTTGATGTAATGTTTGTTCCACCAACACCCCAAAATGAAATTTTATCCTCATGTGGAATTTCAAGGATGAAATAAATAGTAAAATTGATGTGAATTATTCTAAAAAATTCAAAACCTTGAAATAAATCATCCAGTGCCTAATTTTCATTAAAAAGAGAAATGGTGAACCCAATGTGAATCCTTAACAAAGATGATTGTGTCACCCACATGGAAGGCCCCTTTCACTATCAAAATGAAAGAGGATTCGATAATAAAGTGAATTGGACATGTGTTCATTCAATGATATGGTTACATGATGCGGTATTCTCGTTTTTGTATGTCTTATATACTTTTTTCAAATCCAATGGGATATCTCTTAAATCCAAATGGAATTATAAAAACAATCATTGATGTATGCCATAATTGTCATTAATGATGGGACCTCATCTAATAAGATGATTCCTTCACCAACAAGCATTATAAACATTGAGTCTCGAATGCACTATGCCTAGAGTATTGCTAGAACACTACCATCTCGACCATCAAGGTGGACCAATAGGCCCTCCATCTCACAAATCCCCACCAATAATAAAATTAGTGATAGTCGATGGTCCAGATATAGATGAAACCTATAATAATGTTCAACCTTGTTTTGATCTTATCCACAAAATGAAATAACCAATCCCTCCATTATCTTAGGGATGTGGATCAAGATTTTGTAGATGGCCTTATCTAGAAGAAACTTGAGTCCTTCCAAGGGCTTCCATCAAGTAGTAACTACTTCTAATTTCATAATACAGTGAACCATCATCATGATGAGGGTTCCATCCTCGGTAGTCAAGCCTAGTTTATCCAGACCTCATCTTGAAAGATGTCCTTATGGAGGCCGCAATCGAACAACAAGGAACATGTATACATCAATTTACTCTCTAGTGAGGCCCACCAGTAAAATTTGGATTCAAATTGTGATTGGGATCATACACCTAATAGCACCAATTTATCTGGACAACAGACTCGTATTGAAATATCCTAGGAAACTCATTGTTCAAATTTGACAACACATAGTGTAGAGGAATATACTCCTACCATAACTAGCTTAGCGGACCAGTAGGATCGCCTAGTAGTGTCTAAGGAATCATATTGTTCAAATTTGATGACAAGCTATGAGCAGGACCATGCATCAACCCACATTAATCAAGCCTACCAGTATCCTCATATGGTGGGGTGTCTATACTGTCATCGGGGGCCCAGTTGTTACATGTAGGATGGTGTGTACTCTAAAGCCTAGTTCATACAGACCCTGGATTTCAAGATGTACTTTTGGGTGTAGCAAGTGGACAACAAGGAATATATCTACATCTTTTTACTCTCTAGTGAAGCCCACCAATCAAATTTGGATTCAAATTTTTACTGGGAATATACACCAAACCGCACCAATTTAGTTGGCCAGCAGACTCATCTAGAAATATCCTAGTAAACTCATTGTTAAAATCTAGAAACAAATAGTTTAGAGAAATATACACCTGCCAGCAGTAGCTTAGCTAACCAGTAGACTCACCTGGTAGTTTCCAAGGAATCCTACTGTTCGAATTTGGCGACAAGCTGTGAGAAGGACCATACACCCACCAATGTCAATCAAGCATGAAAAAATCCTCATATGGTGGTTTCCAAATATGTACATTGGTCGAACCCATCACAAAACCATGAGTTAGATCACACACCATCCTACATGTAACAACTGGGCCCTGGTGACAGCCCAAAAACCCCACCCTAACATGGATGTTGGGTCCTGGCCCACCAAGTACCACTAGTAGCTCCGCAGACATGTGGTCCCCACCCTAGGGCCCACCCTCATGTTTGAACGGTTCATCTGACTAATAAAAGTCTCCCCATGTTAACACATGTCATTTCTAGTGTTCTTTTTCCTCTCTCACAGACACCCTAAGAAACATTCTAGAAGGTCACCCATCCTGATCTCTACTCCAGGTCAAGCATACTTAACTGTGGAGTTCTAATCAGGTAGCCTCCCAAAAAGAAAGTTTCACCTTGTTGATATGAGTTATATCATTTATTCATTTAATCCTTTATCATTCGGGGGTGTTATACTACACTTAACAATCCTTCCAGCATCCTTTTCTGGAAGCACCTGATGAAGTCATTCGAAAAGTATCAACGACGAATAAGGGATATAACTAACTCTCTTCCTCAACACCTAAGCATTTTTTGTATCCACTGGATAGAAATAGAGGATAGGAGTAGGTATATTCTCCTTCTATATATTAGTAAATGGAAATATATCCCTATTCCAGTCACTGATTTCACAAATCATATCCTAAAAATGGTGAAAGTGTAGACATATATCTTTTCCCACATCTTACAGACCTTCCAAAATATTATAACAGCAAAAATAGTAGAGACAAAGGAGAATAAAAACAACTCCATCCATATAATTTGGGTGAATCATTATTATGTCCTCGTGATGTGTACACACACCTCCGTTCTCATCCGTGTGGGTCTTGGGGAAAACTCTCCCACGATATACATGCAACCAGACCGGGAACATACACATGTTCTAATAGGAGGTAATTTTCATATTCCAATGGTCACTCTGATGTTGGCACAAAACCCTACAAATTTTCAAGAAGGTTGTTGGAAAATTCCAACTACATCACAAGGGTTAGTCAATAAAGCTTCTATATCTAGAAACCAATTCCCCAAGAAAGTGGCCCCAGTCGCTCACATGAATTCATCCAAAAAAACCTCACTAGAGATGACTAAAAAATGAGGATATGATCCATGATTCCACTCTACTTAATGTCAGACTTATTTAATCCCTCATATTCTTATCTATGGTATCTTAGGATCCTACTCCCCATCACCAAATCATCGGAGCATTAGCAGTAATTCTGAAAGTCCTCCTTGGACACTTCATCATGAATTCTTGCTTCACTTTTATAATATGACCGATCTTGAGAGGCCATCTCCTGGTGAGAGTCACAACATCCCACTACATGGACAGAGGATCAAAGAGTAATATGGTATTTCCCTTGATATAATACACCATGGTAGTATTCCCCATTATGCCATACACTATGAAATTTATCTCTAAAGTAGTGTTTAGGGTCTTACCCTTGGAGATTTAATTATGATAAATCCCTCCTACCATGAGGAACTAGGGAAATAAAGGGCAGAAATTTTTTATACCTTTTCAAAGACAAGTGAAATCCTTTCACAGTTAGAAGACATACTAAGGTGATAGTTATTCTCTCGACCAAATTTGGATCATATACCATCAACAATGATGGAGGAATCCCCTAACAACCCTTTTTCTTTTGATAAAATAGTAGGAAAGTGTCTTTTTTGGTCAGAACAGGTCGAGGAGACTTTGGAGAAAGGTGAATAAGACATGATAAATATGAAAAAAGTTCTAGAAAAGTCAACAATATAGCCAGGTTCTTCCCTTTAGTGACTCCTGAATACAGCATTCTAGATGTGTTGTTGGAAGATTGTGTGCACAACATTAGCCTCAATATATTGAACACTATTCATCACATAAAATAAAATGTATTACCCAATGATGAGTACCAAGTGCAATTAAAGGTTATATAAGGGATGCAATTCCAAATTGACTTGGTGACTCTTTAGGACACACAATATCAATGATAAGGGAATCTGTAAGGATTCATTCATCATGAATTATTCAATGAATTAAAAGAATTGAAATCATCCTATTGCATATACCCCATCTGATGTTCATATCAGAGGATGGGGTGAACATTGAGTAATAAATTTCACCATGATCCCCAACCAACATAGACTACTGAAGGTGGTACCATGGAATGTCATACCTTCATGCCAGCTTTAATAAAAAAACTATGTTCAGAACTAATGATATACTAAACAAAAATCATCCCCAATTGACTATCATCAACATCATTCTAGATGAAAGTAGTATATTGAAAGTATTTTGTGTTAGTCATTTGAAAATATTAAGAAGGACTCATACTAAATGAAATTCAGTTGTTAGATAGCACATATTTCATAGATAATGAAAATGTCTTCAGAAGCAAGTGGTTCAGGTGCAACCAAAATGGTGCACCCAATCTACGTCTGAATGAAACTCTTTAAAATAAAAAGGGAATCCATGGAAGTAGAATCCACAACAATCCACAATCAACTCCATCCCATAGGGATAACGTATTTTGCAACACAACCTTCAAGGTCAGTAAACTAAGGATGATGAATTTAAAAAATTGAACAGAAATAGCCACATCCGTCAGGGTTGTGGTCTTATTTACCTCAACACTACCTCCTTAGTGAATGTCAATATTATCCCAATTAGGTGAAAATCCATAGAATGAATCCTACCATTTTTTTCCATCCTGTGATTCGGTACCCTCATTAGCGATGTGCATGACTGAATTGTATATAGATTCCCTTCAAATTACCATCCACAAAAAGCTACCTAGAGAACACAAAAGGGATATTACAAGGCCTCATGGAGGGTGTAAGAAAATGTAGTCTTTTCAGTAAACTAATTAATTGTCTTCAATGAATTACACATTAGTGAATTTCATTAACACCACCTATGCAGATCAAATAGAACACATGGAAAATTTGGAGGAGGAGTTGGAGGAGGAAGTTTTGATTAATAATGTGGTACACACAGAAATTATTGAAAGAGTTGTTTTTAATAAAAACTAGGGGTGTTCCCTAAATCATGTTATTACCCAAAATAATCTATCATTACCTCCTAAAAGAGCCTCCAAAAAAGAAAAGGGTAAAGGTCATATTTTTCTTAACTTTCCTTATGATGGGGGTGAATCCCTTACACTTGAGGAAATATTTTCTCAAAAAGAGTAATAAATGAAGGAATTGAGAATACACAATGAAAATACACTTTGATGATGTTTTTCTACAAGATAAGTTCAATAGTAAAACCCTCAATTCACACCCCCAATTGGCGTAGCTCAATAAAGATAGTTTTCTTCATAAACCATAATAGATATAAAACATTTGGTCAATGTTGGAAAGTAATAGATAATACACATGGACCCCACAAAATAAGAGTAAGATTTCACTCCATTGGTTCTATAGTACGAATAAGGTCAAGTGCATACTTACAAGTCTTGACATATAGGTTACCCATGTAAAATACCAGTTGTGTTTCCAATACTCATCCCTATGATGATATGCACACACCACTAATCAATATGAAATATAGAGGAGGGTTTTGATACATCACAAAAATTTCCCAAAGAGTGGAAGAATCAATCTCACATATCATTTCTTAGTCACAATTAATTCCATCAGCATATGGAAAGAGAATGGGGAACATAAAGGATGTCACTGTTAAACTTATGTTGGCCCATGAAGACACTCCTACTCTGAATCCTCCACCATATCATGTAGTTTTGTCTATTAAGCATCGATAATAGTTCCCACATCATCAAGATGATCAAGGGGAGTAGAGATGGAAATAGTTTTAGGTGATGAATAAAAATTCTATTATTTTCAAAAGGGACCAAGTCCTTGGGTATTACATATCGGCACTGAGGAACAACATGATCAAGCTTTCAAATCCTAATAATTATGGAAAATATATATAAGAATATCTCCTAAACAATTTCCCTTTACATTTATAATTGGGGAACAATATCTAGTAGTTTTTTTGTTTTCAAAATCATCCTACAAAAGATGGTAGACTCTGGGAAATTGAAGCTCGGAAGGACACCTTTTCAAGTAGCATATGTTTTTTCCACCGATATGGAGTAGGTGAATGAATAGAAGGAAGTTAATATCAAGTGTAATTATATGTTTAGTGATTAGATGATTATAAATAAGATCTACCAATACATGATATCCTCGATGCATTTTTGAAACAACCATGATTTACCTAGACTACATCCACTATGACACAACATACATTACCGACATCACCATCCTCCAAGTTCCAATCATACAAAAAGAAACATGTCCAGAAGAGGAAGAAGAAAATTCCTAAAGATGTGATAATTACAAGGAAAAATTTGTCTTTAACTTTAGTATACTTCATTCCTATAGTCTAATAAATACGGTAATCGCCTTTACAAATGGTACAACAAAGGTGAACCATCTATACATAATCATCATCGGATAAATATTTCATCCTCAGTTCTATTAATTTTGTTCATTTAATGTATCCCTTGTTAGATGATCAATGAAATTATGTTCCCAAATTCTATAAATATGATTGGTGAATCAGGGGAAGATTTTGTTTGAGTCAGGGATATAGTTGAATATGTAGACGTTCCAGGAGTCACTACTCTAACTACTTCCCTATTAAAACAATTTACACAGATAAAAATCATGGGAGAGATATAAAATGGGAACATAATGAGAATGTATTCCCAAATAAATTTAAGGGTATTTCCTGACACGATCAGCCTAGAATAATGGATAGATGATACATCATCACCTAATCAGTATTGGTCCCCATGATGGGAAGCATGGACTATTGGACCATAAGTATGATATTTTAATTAAATTAGTATTATCTACAAGACATGTGGTTATACCACTAGGTGGATGATTCCCATTATTAAATACCTCAAAAATGGATTACTCCCGATAGATAGAGCTGGGAAAGTGAAAATCTGGCAGTGAGCAACCAACTTCACTCTTCATGGTAGCACAAATCATTATAAATTATTCTATAAATGAGTCTTTGATTGAGTCTTCTTGAGATGAATTGATGTATAAGAGACTACCTATATCATGAAATAATTACACATGGGAGCATGATGTTTCCACTAGTTAGGGTTCAGTCTTTTTCTTCAAATCCAAAGTCGTTGGGACTACATGCACATAATGACATAGGATTGCACAGAATTCACCAAGAAATTTCACTCATACTAGGTGTAGAGAAACAAAATCCATCAAAACCCAAAGTTACTACATACAACCTAAAACTTTTGGAAATTTTCTATACGAGGAAAGGATATTTTGGGGCCATACCCTCTATCTATGGCTAAATAGATCAAATGCATCTTAACAGCTACCATGTTCTTCTCCAAATGGCTATGAAAATTCCCCTCAAAGACGTTACAGCAAAAAGCATCATCATCTTCATAAAGGAAAACATAATTACTAGATATGGGGTCCCTCATACAATATTGATGGACAACGAAAATAATTTCTTTTTTACTAAGGTGTTAAATCTTCATCAAGAGTACAATATTAGATCCCACCATTCATACCATTATCATGGTGCATCTAATTAATAGATATAGGCCATCAACATGACCCTACTAAACATACTCTAAAAGATGGTGGATAAAGAAAAAATGGACTGTCCCAAAAAGAACTTGTATGCCTTGTGAGATTACCATACTACAGCTTGTAATACCACACGGGTGACCCTGTATTCACTAGTACATGGGATAGAATCTTTCCTGCACAATAATGTCCAATTTATATCACTCCATATATCTATATATGACTACATATCCATGAATTATCCATCCCAGAAATTACTAGATTAATTAGAGAGACACGATGAGAAAATATTACACACCGTGTATCACCTAGAGGTCCATCAAAATCAGATATCATGGGCTTTTAATAAGAAATCATGCCTCTATTTGTTAGTCTAAAGATAGCTAGTATTTGTACATGGGACTCCAGTGATACTAGGAAAGAATCATCCAAATCTTGATCCAATATGGGAGGGAGCTTACTCAATACCCAAGGTCCACTCTATTGGAGCTTATTCTTTAATATTAATGTATTGGGATCTAATTATAACCCAAAAAAATACATTTTTCCTGAAGAAATATTTCATTTAATATCATGAAACTCATTATAACTGCAAAATATTATACTATAAAACATTGTTATGTCCTTTCGGTAGGGCTTTAAACAAATTTTCATGTCATCCTAACCATATTATGTTAAAATACATGGTATACGTCATAGTTTCACGATGAAAAAATATGATATATCAGGGTCCTATATGTACAATCTTAAATGGAACACCATATGGTCTTAATTGTATAACCTAAAACCATAAGATATTGTACTATTTTCTACATGAATTTAAACTATATAGCCCAATTTCTTGGTCACAATATGATAAACTATATGATAATGTCCTTGATTCATGATGTAAAAAGGCATATCATTTCAACCCATGCTTTAGTGGGTCACCATTATTAGGGTTGGTCTCCAACCAAAAATTCATTCCAGAACTACATATGGATTAATTCACAACTATAGAGATATGTAGTGATTTCTATAACTCATGTATTAGTCCCTACCATCATTCTAGAGAACATCAAATTCCCCTTTCCCCATGTCAAAACCTGGTCTATGTAGGGAACTATTGTCAATAATTATGTGTGCCTTAATTTCTTCCATTACAAGATATGTAGTGATTCCTAGACCCCTAATATCAGGCCCATCCACAATAATACTTCCCTTCAATGTCGGGTAACCCACGTCCTTACCAAAAGATGTTAAACTATATAAAAAACATCCTCAACGCATGGTAATAAACTACATGACCTCCTCAAGAACAATGTGTGGCTTGATTTTCATTCTAATGAGATATGTAGTGACACTCGGATCTCTAATCCTTGTCCTAACAACATCAAAATAAAAAAAATCCATTTCCCTGTGTATGGATCAGACCATGATAGGTAATATTTGAAGAAAAATATATGTATTGATTTTAATTCTAATGAGATACATAGAGACACCTGGATCATACATCATTGCCCAGAAAAAACCTATATGCACTTACCCTTTATTTGTGTTGTATTTTTTTGGAGGAAAAGACCTTTTCCACTACTTGTTTCTTACATCGAGTTTAGATCATGTGGGATTAGGATTTTTGGTTAAAGGGTTCCCTTCATAAGTATTGTATATCAATTCACATCAGGTTTATCAAAGTCATAGTTGTAAGACCTTAAAAGGAACACCATATGTCTTCACTACATGAGTTTAAACTAAATGATTATCTAAGAAGTACTTTTACTTTGATTATTATTCCAAATATATATGTAGTGATGCCTAAATTTTACATCCTGGTACAACCACAATGTAGAAAATTGGTCACTTTCCTATGTATGATTCATATATAAGAATATCCAATATGTGCTCTCACCTCATGAATGATCTCGTATAAAAAACCTTTATGAACCCATGAACTTGATCAGTATGGGGAATATTTTTCATAACAATGTGTGGATTGATCCTTTCTCGAAGAAGATACATTGTAACACCTAGGTCCTATACCATAGTCCAAATGAAATATTAATTTTGGTTTTTCACATCATTTCACATTCATCATTACCACATGAAGTTAAGCTTTAGGAATAATTTCCTCACCACATGAATTTAAAATTTATTGTTCCCTAAGAACTATTTGTGTCTTGTTTCTCATCACCATTGGATATGTAGTGAAGCATAGACAATATGTCCCTTTCCTAGCCATAGGTTAAAGAATATTCCCACCTCCCCTACATAAAAATATAGATATATGGAGGATATCTTATTTATTTTCCCTTGATTAGGGGGTCCACCAAGGAAAAAAGATGTCCCCTCCAACAAATGATTCATATCTATGCACATGACTCTACACTTCATCACCAATATTATTCCAAATTCTTCCTTTTTTACTTGGAAATATCAATTCCACACGTTACATTCCTAATCTTGGAAACTTTTGGATCTTCATTAACATTCTCCAGCTACCAGTGATAGAATAACTGATACATGAGGAATCCTTTTCCTAGCTATAAAGTAACACACCCTAGTGGAATTTGCATTAGTTTCCAACTAGTAGGTCATGTCAATTATAATATTCTACTATTTGACTATGTAGTTACATGCCTCTATTTCATTTGCATAAAGTCACCCAAAAAATGGTTTTTCAACCAATGGTCACTTCTCCCTCAGGAGAATCCTCTTTAGTATCTATAATATTTGGCGACATTATATTGGAACCTATTATTCCAATTTGTTCCCTAGTCAATCCCATGTACTTGTCCTCTATCATTTCTCTTGATCTGGGAACCATCAAGATCATGGTTTATTATTTCATCCCTCATGTTATATGTATCTCAAAACAAATGTTTTCCAATAGGCCATATATTAACTATCTTTTCCTTAATACTATAGTCCTAGTTGTATGACCAAAAAATACAAGAACCATATTATCTACTTTTTTGTTAGACCTACATAGGAAACATATTCCTTTATTATTGGTTATTTGTGACTTTAAACTTTCCTTATATATTCTGGTACATTCCTCTCACTAAACCAAAATCTGTGTCTGGGGAAATCTGAATCTCCACAAACTTCCTTTAGCCATCGACAATAGAATGTCAGAATTCTTGAGAATTCCTTTGACTAACTATGAAGTAACATGACATAGTTGTATTTATATAATACTCCCATATATTGTGAATTTCATATAGATTATGTGACACTTTTACTATGTAGTAACACACCCTGTTTGTATTTTTATAAAAACACCGACAAAATAGGTTTGTCAACTAGTAGTAAATATTTCCTTAGGAGAGACCTCCTCTATCACCAAAATCCTTTTCCCCTACATAAATATTTGAATTCAAAGATCCCCAGAGTATATCTTACTCCTTTATATATTCACACTTTAATATGATATAACATTTCCAACTAGATTACCCAGAATAGGAAAAACATTAATCATTCTTTCAAAGCTAAAGACCTTAAATTATAGCCCCCAAACTCTTCATTGTATGACATTAAACAGCCCAATGCTTCAACCTTTGTCTAGAAGGGGTCATCCCCTATGAAATAAATAACATAAAAGATTTTACCCTTCTTAAAATAATAAAAATTCTTATAGTATTCATTTTCCATTCTTTTCTAATGATAATACAAATGCTCTCTTCATTCTAAGACATCTTCCCTTGGAAAAACCACCTTCATGGTCTTGAGAAATCCATATCATTACAAAATTCCTTTGGGCATCAGAAATATAATTTCATAATTCCAAATAACCCATTTTCATGAATATATAATATCACTCCCTATTTAGATATGTGTAATCCAGACACCTAACGGGCATTCCATCCATAGTATCCCACTATTTGACTACACAGTATCATGCCCCAGTTAGATTTTTATAAAACTGCCCAAAATAGGTTTTTCAACTAGAGGTACTTTCATCCTTAGTAGAGACATAATATATTCCCATAAACCAAGAAAATATCATGCTCGAAACATATTTTCAAGCTTTTTAGTGACTATTCCTCACCTACATACATCATATCATGTTTTATATTAGTAAATCACAATGTTGTGGCTTAAAATTCCCAATAGGATATCTAAAAAATGTATGAATATTCTTAGCCGACAAGCCTTTTTTAGGTCATCATTTCAAAACTTATGGTCAAATCTATTCCACCTAAAACACAAGTCACATTACTCTGTAATGCATGGCTTTAAACTTCCCACAAAAATAGACATAGTACTCACCAGGTTGAAAACCCATGAAGGGAACTTTGGGTAAAATTTGAGGCTCATCTTTCTAGACATGCACTAAATGTGGTCAAGGTAAGAATCTAGAAATGAAAAGATAAAAGGAAAAAAATTATTCGGTTGAAAACCTTCTAAAGGAAGCCTAAGAAAAATCTATGTATCATCCACTAAGTCTTCTTTATATTAGACATTGGAAAAAATTAGGGTGATAACAAGAATGACAAAATGTTTGTGGGGATTTCTATATAACCCAATAAATAGTAGAACTACACTCTCCAATCCTCATGGATTAAGAAAATTTTAGAGTATCCTTCCATAGTTGATTTTTCTCCATTTCTAACCAACTCAAGTTATATTACATCAATGTTACCTATAGTTTCCTTAGAACCATATTCTTCTCATTTAAAGTGAATATAATTATAAGGGGGTATTTTGTTAAAATAACGAAACATGTTCCATGAAGTTTTCATCCAAACTAATGATTTGATTCTCACCTATAAACTAGATGTTGAGTTTCAGTAGAAATACATATTTATGCCGAAAAGAGAATTTTGGATTTCCATGTGTCGTGAACCAAAACATCCTTGACTTGGATTGAAACGTTTGCAGTGTGGTGCCTTAATTTTCATGGGGATCAGTGAGTGTAGAGAAGGTACTAGCCTAAAGGGACTAGATTAAAGGACCAGGACCATAGCCCATAAATTATCCTGAGAAGGGGTGTGGGGGTGCATCCCCCATAGTATGAAGTAGTGGGTTCACCCAGGTGGTAAACCTAGGTGGTCTTGTGCATACACATCCTATGAGGAAAGAGGTTGGTGAATTCCTTATTCCATAGCCCATAAGGTGAAGCCACCATACAATAGGGAACCTACGTGCACAACCACTTCACACTAGAATAACAATGAAGTCCCCCTATGTGGTATTGATGAACTAGGACCTGTACGCAAGGAACCTGCACTAGAAACCGATTCCATGGACCTAAATGGATAATATCCTTAATATAGGGTTCCCTATTGGACTATAAATAGTATCTTTGGGATACAAATTTATAAAAAGGAAAAATTCAAGAATCTCCAATATATGGTCATGAAACCCTTTCACCCAGGTCCTCCAAAATCTCTCTATTTTCTCTCCAAAACCTGAGAGAAGATAAAATTAAGGGGAATAGTGTGGCCAATGATCCTCTAGGGTCTAAAACACATGAAACCATTGTGGGAACCCCTTTTCATCCATGTGGGAAACCAATTACATGATGGAACCTTCTCTAATCTGAGACCTTTGAGAGACCCATCTAGGGACACTTGAAGAGACTCGTGGTACCGAATATAATGCCCCACACAAGTGTTGTTTCCCAGGTGGTTCATTTCCCAAGGAATATTCATCTCACAGAAGACTACCCCTTGCATGAAGTACCACCATATCATCTTAGGACTTGCATGAATAACCTTTTATCACCAGTCAAGAACCTACATGATCCACTTCTTGAGCCCTATTCCAAGACACAAAAGTTTGATCTCCACTTCCCTAGGATCTATCACTACATAGGAACAAAAATTCAAACATAAAATTAATCTTATGGACTTAAAAACCACTATATATAGGAACCAAAGTGTCTCTACCATTTAGATATTCATTCCAATGACCAAATTTGTCCTACACTTATCATATGTGATAGGTACGTTCCACATTGTTCATGTAGATATGAATTACCATAGTCACGAGGACCCCGAACTTGGGGGCGGTGCTAGGAATCTCTGGGTCTCATGTATGTGGATTAAGTATATTTCCTTAAATCATTGTCCCTATGACCTAGGGCCTTCGGTTCTAGGTGGGGAGGGTGAGAATGAAGCTTTCTTTTCAACTTTGACATGGAATTAGATCCTCCCCTCTTACCTAGAAATGAGTTCACATGAATCCCTCCTGGAGTTAGCCATTGACCTCTACTATAGGAAATCTCTTAATTCGTTCCTTCTTCCTTCTTCAGGGTAGGGTAAAATGATATGAGGGAATGGAAACATCATATCCCCTTTGTCTCCTCCCATTACCCAACCCTCTTCCACCAATCATAGAAGGATGGTTTAGTTTTCGGGATCTTCAGCTTCCACATGTTTCTCACATACATGCATGACTCCTATGGGTATAGAGGTAAGAAATGATCATAAAATATTCATAGTCATATGAATGATTTTAAAGAGAATCATCTTCTGGATATTCCTCCGTCCTTCCTTTAGATGGCTTATATAGGTGTGGGTCCTCAAGGCTGTTTATCAAACTAAGGGAATCCATCAATGAGTGACCCATAATCTTTTTATATGAGGAATCACTCTTCCTTTTCCTCTTATTACTAGGTTATAGATGGATAGATCATCAGATGTGACAATCCCAGTTACAAAAATAAAATAGGAAATAGGAACATTAGAATCCCTTTCTCTTTACCTTTGGGTCCAGACCTTTTCCACAACTAACAAAGAAGATTATATGGTTTTTAACATCTATCTCTTCCACTTATTTCCCAAACTGATCATGACTCACATGGGAAAAGAGGAGGGTAATGGGCATGACATCATCATGATTCCCAACCATTAGGAATCATTCCGAGAGTAAGCCTCAATAACCAAACATGGGAATCATACTTGGGAATAAGTCCCAACCACATCCCATATATCACTGGGGAATCCTCCTTAGGATTAATCCCAACCTAAAACTCCTCAATCACCAGAGCATCCTCTATAGAAGAAATCCCCAACTGAATTCTCATAAAGGTCCTTATCCCCTATGATAAAATACTTTAGTTGAACTCTATACACATGGGTAATCACAACCAAACTATGTGGGATTTGATTCCCATCAAAATGGGATATATAGGAATCCCTCCTAAGTTCCAAACGCAACACCCCAAATCAACCATAATTCTCTCTGGCCCACACTCCAAGAATATTTTTATTCAATCCAAGAGTTCATACCCCTTATAGGATTCCTAGGTTGATTTGGCATAAGAACCACACCAAACATTGACTATATACCTTTCACCTATACATCATTGATTCACGATGTTAAACATCAGGTTTTGGTCCTTATCACACAACCTTAAAATGTATGATGTTCCCCATTATGTGGCACCACACTACATTGGTTCTGGTTCTTTTCATGAGGACTCATTGGAATCCCATTCATGGATCTGATCCCAACATCAAAACAACTCCAATATACCTGGATGATGATACACTTCCGAGCACCCCATTGTGTAGCTCAAAAACAAGTGACATAATAAAATTGAAAAAGAATCTATAATGAGTATATAAGAGGGTACCATTAATGGAGAACTTTTATTACATAAAGATATCTCCATTGATTAATAAACTCATATACATATAGAGAATTCCAAGTAACATACATGCTAATAATTGAATGTTAATTTCAAGGATGACCCATTTCATGTATGGGAACTAGTTAAAGATTCACTAACATATCTTAAATCTTTAAGAGAGCACTAGAGTAAGATATAATTGAACCCCCACCCCCTTCCCAAGGTTGTGATGATTTCAACCTCCCATCCTCTCAACCAATGTGAGTTCCTATGTATCATTTGAGAAACCTTCTGACAAGATTTTTCCTTTAGAAAGTAGGTCCCTAAGTCATCACAGATATAGAATCATTGGGATTTTCTGATTCCATGAATAACCCCCATTAGAAATGGCCCGAAATGGACATGAATATTTTCTGGATGTAAAAGTTGTTCTACCAACACCATAAAACACCATTCCCTCCCCATTTGGAATTTTTAGGATGAAACAAAAATTTTGAACCCAATGTTGATGATTGTAAAAAATTCAACCTCCTATAATCAATTGTCGTGCACCTGATTTTAATTAAAAACAGAGATGTCATGTATGGGATTAGGGTGTAAACATGATCCATTATAGGAATTTTTCCACCATGTGATATAAACATGGAAGTTATCCTTGGCTGATTTTTATATCATTTTATATATTGCTTCCACATTCCAATATTTCCATGATTATATGATTCATTGTTCTATATACTATTCTTCCATTTTTTTTAAATTCATTCCCTTTATGTTATCATTTTATGTATTTCAAAGCATATGTTATGATTTCATTCCAATGTTTATTACCCTATTGTGATTTTTAGCTAATATCTTTTGTCTATCTATTCCCCATGATATCCTATGCTGTTATAGAAGTTCAAATTGATTGTTTAGATCATTCTGAAATTTAAATAAAATTTATTTTTATTCTTATTTCATGTGTTCTAATCATGTACCTCGTCTTCCAAAGAAACTAGACTATTCTATCCATGGTGTGTATTAATCTTAAAAGAATGTAATATTATGTGTAAAAGGATAGGGTCGCTATATCTTCCATATTTCCAATAGAAATTGATGTGTTCCCCATTTAGGATACGTGTGGTCCCCATTCAATTTATCGAGAACCATTCAGAGAAAACAAGACCTTCATCACTGTGAGACCCTATGAGCATGTTCTCTTAGGTGTGCCCCACCTGGGATGGAGGGGATGTGCCATGGACTTAGTAAATCCCAATGGAGTGTGATCTCTAATATGAGTGGAATGAGGTATAGAGAAGCTATTTTTTTTATGATTGATATCTCATGGATGATTTCCATCTAGCATAACAGGGCTCATGGAGTGAGTTCACATGGATTAGTGTTACTATTGATGTAACCCCCAAACATTTTAAGGTATGTTGCTCTTAAATGCATTCTATTCATTAGATAGCCTATATTTCATAAAGCACTGAGTTTTGTTGAAACAGAACTTGGTTATTTAGAAGATAGTCATAACCTAGCCATTAAACATAAATTCTTCACTTCTGTGTTTTGAATTTTGAAAAACGGACATACATGGTTCCGATCAGGATGATATTTAGAGTCTGATGGAATTAACTTAATTTTTAGTTAATAGTAACCTACCCTTATGAATAGTAACTTACCCTTATGAATAGTAATATGACTCTTATAAATGGTATCTATACCCATGAATGTATAAAAAAATTTAGGCACCTTAAAATGAAGATGAATATTTTAGGAGTTTATATTTTTTGATTATATAATTATTTTAATTAAAAATTAAATTAATCATATTTAGAAAATTATTTTTAAAAAATGGACTTCAGTTTTGAATTCTATATGTTGAAAAATGGTTAGGGTGATTTTTTGGGATTTTTCTAAAATATTTGAATTTTTGGTGACTAGTAGAATATGATAAATTAAAATAAATGAAAAATAATTGATTTATTGAGTCATCGATGATTTTCTACTGATGTAAGCCCAATTGGTTTGAATTAACATGCCATTATTATTATTCTTGGTCATGTAATCATCACTGTTTCTTCTCTTGTGAATAAATAATAAATTAATGATTATAATATTAAGAAAACTCTCCTACCCTCCACTATATAAACCACCCCTCACCCCCTCTTCCTCCCAAACCACTCAAGCTTCAAGCCTTGCCTAAATTCTGTCAAATACTCTTCCCATGCCCTCACCCCACGTCCAAGGCCTGCTGGTCTCACCAAAATGCCAAAAAAGGTCTTAAGGAGTTTCTCAAGGATGGGTACTCAGGAGGTGAACCTCTCTTCCTTTTTCTTTCAATTTCATTTACGAAGTTCCATTATTATGTTCCTCTTCTCACCTAAACTCACAATATTATCATGATAATTAAAGTAAAATAAATTTACTATATTTTCATTATTCTAATGGAATATTTCTTCTTCATTTCTCTGTTTCCTCTCCTTTAATACTATAAATGCAAACATCGTCCGAGATGTGTTAATTTATCACACTCAAGGAAGATGGGTTTTCAATTTGAATTATAATATTAAAAATTGGTCATGAAACCTTTTTAATAGTTTAACCACATCATAAAATATTTATTTTATTTTATTTAATGTTCTGTAATCCTTACACACTCGTAATATGGAATAATAATACAAAACAAGTTCATTGTGCACAAAACCACCAAGCTAAATCCAAGCGTTTATCATTAACTTATCGAATGATTCATCCTAATGGTATATAACCAAAGTCATTATAATATAATTTATGTCTCTTTAATGTCACTAATAATATATATTAACAATTCTAGATGTTTAACCACATTTTAAATGGACTTCCATTCATGAATAGAAGTAAACGGATCATGAAAACCAAGCAAGAAAATGCTTCCAAAACAGTAAAATTGAACCTCTTAAACCCATCAAAAGGCCATTAATGAACCTAATAAGGTTATAAGATATAAATTAAATGATTATGGGGTTCTATAATTACTAATTAATAAATATAAATGTGATTATTCAGGTTTTTAAGAACAATTAAGAACACCTTTGAGCATAAGGGATCCTCTCACTCACTTTTATTCAAAAATTCTCCCTATGTTGTGTCCTTTTATTTTTAATTCTTAAGGATGGGGTATATCTTTTCACCTCCCCCATACTTTCATTATTATATATAAATGATGTTATACCCCTTTACCTCTCATTAATCCCTCACAAGAACACCTGTTACCATTCCAAAATGTTTGTAAGGGGTTTTCTCATCTCACTTTCATTTCTATGAGATTTCCATTGTTCGCCACTTATTTAATGAATGTGGTTTATGTGTACTAACATTTTTAATATAATATCACAATTCTCATTATATTCATGGTATTAAATGATTAATTTTATTGTTATTAAGTTTTGGTTATATGATTCGGCTGACTAAAATGTGGTAACGGTCTTTGTCTCAATTTTCCATTTTGTTGTGACTTACTTTGTATTATGCACCTAATAATTATTATGTAGTGTAACTAATGCCCATTTGAGATCACTTTTAATTTGAAATTATATACCTTTAGAATATCCATATTCTCATATTGTGTATATTATTATTTTTAAGTCGTATACCATTTTACATAGGGTTTTTATTTGGAATGTTGTTTTAACTGTGAAAATATTGATGAATCTATATCCTCTACTCTATACAGATATTGAAAAGGCATATTACTATTGTATTGAATATATGTATAAATAATTATTTGGACCTGTAGTTATGGGTGGGGGCCACTATATCCCCTTGATGCATCGACAGGTCTCATGAGACTATCAGTTTGGCGACAAACCATTCGAATTTGTTTCCAAAATCAGATGGGTTTCTACCCACAGACATAAATCGTTTTGATGGTATTAAAGTATCATGTTCTAGATTATTGAAATCCAATTATTAATAATTCTCTTTATTCATTTTTATTTATTACTATCCATGAGGTTTTCACTGTGAAAAAATATATGGATGCAGTTTCATTCTCAGTTTATTAATGGCATGTATTTTTCATTTATTCACCATGCTGTAGTGACTATGCCAAGTTATTTATGATTCAGTTATTATTGATTCATGATTATACTATTTTTAACCCTTAATATATATTTTATCTCACCCCTTGCATTTTTTTTACCTCCAGCAGGTTATGAAGAGGAGATCACTTGTTGAGTTTTTGTGGAGGCATTTTTTAGTTTTTTTTAGTTTTTGTTATTTATTGTACTTTGTTACCTTTCCTGTAACACCCCGAAATTTTATGAAAAATATTATTTTTAATTTCATTAATGTCTTGTGTTGTATGCTACACCAAAATAAGCTTTCACAACACGCTTCCTTGACTTTCCTTCCATTACACGCAATCGCGACCTTCCTCGATAGCGTGTGTAGTACGCAATAACGAGTTTCACTAAACAGCAATATGCTATTAAAATATTATTAAAACTAGCCGTTATGAATAGTAATAACCACTTTTTGAAATTTTGTAAATTTTATTTTATCAATATGGACTTTATTTTTGGATTTGTAATATTGAAATTAGCTTAGGGTGATATTTTGGTACTTTTCGGAAAACTTTTATTTTCTGATGAATAGTGAAAATTACTAAATTTTAATTAAAACAAATTTTTTAATCGAAATAATTAATAGTGATAAATTATTAATTTGAGTGGTTTTAAAGTATATTTAGAATATATTTTTACAATTCAATACAATGTTGGTCATTGGATATAATTTCACATTTACACCAGACATAAACAAGTGTTAATCTTTTGATAGTTATTATCTCTTAAAAACACGCTATTTGTTCTGACAGCGGAAATTAATTATAAAATTAATTAATGAAACTTATATTTTGGGAATTTTGTAAAATAGAAATCATTTTTGAATTCGGAATATCAATTATAGCTTAGGATGAAATTTTGGTATTTTTCTGAAAAACTTCAATTTTTGATGAATAGTGAAACAACTAAGTGGTGGTTAAAAAATTTAATTTTTTCATAAATCTTAATTTTACCGCTTTTGTGAATGTAATTTCAAAAATCCGAGAGACACGGTTGATTTCAGTAAGTAAAATGTGGTTCAATGAGATGAAAATAATTTTTGGTGAATAGTAACTTTTTACTTTTATTTACCACGGTTAAAAGTAAATAGGGTAATTAAGGGTAAAAATGATATTAATATTACCCTAACACATGTCCTAATCCTATTGGACAAGTGTATCTCGACAAAAAACAACCTTAAGTGTAAAATATTATCATATAGGACCACTTGGATTAGATTAGAACATTTATTATTATTTAATTCAAAGAAGAGTTAAAAGAGTTAAAATCAAAGTTTATTTACTAAAACATTTTTAATATAGGGTTATACATAATATAATTTCGACTATAAATATTCATTAGAATGATACAAAGATTTCCTACATAATTGTATTTTATTTTTAATTTTTATACTTTAAATAATTTAATTTATTTATGACACAAATATGATGCAGTAATTACCTTTTTAAGAAAATATTAACATAATTGATGTTATAAATGACCAAATAAATGTAATTTGAGACTTTTTATGACTTAAAATAATTTTATAGGTTAATAGGACATGTTATTGGTGATTTAAGAAACTTGGTTAGAACTTATCATTCTGTTAAAAATTTCATAAAAATCATGTACCAAATAGTTTCAAAATTGACATAACTTAGTTTTTAAAACAAATATTATATTATTAATTGTTATTTAATTCCTAAAAATCTAAAGTTCGTCCAAATGACTTATATAAGGATAGATATATTAATAATAAACAACATGGGGTTCGTTTTGCTTGATATAGTAGGTTTATTAACCATATAGTGTAAGAAAACAAAAAGACATGGTAAAAGTTAAATTATTTAACTTAGAGTTAAATCTAATTGATAAGGTTAAAATAATAACCTAAACTTGTCTAAATACTATTTTATGAGTGACTTTCGACCCATACCCACTTTAGATTCTAAATAAGACCATTTGGAACCATTATAAACCAAATTTGACCTTAATATAAAATAATATTTTGACATATTCCTAAGGTGCCCCTCTCCTCCCTTATGAAAGGGCACCTCCTCCCTCTCCTCCTCACACCAATTTGAGAATTCAATATCAGCCAAAACCTGCCAAAATCTCTTCTCCACTTCCCTAGTATCATCCTATAGGTCCTGGTCTTCTTCAAATACCATCCTTAGTTCTTTAAGTGGAGGTTAAGAAAAGGCGCGTCAAAAAGAGGTAATATCCATTACCGATATTTTTCAATTTCTTTCTTCTTAAACATCTTCTTCTTTAGTTTTTTCATGATAAAGTAATAACATTATTATTTATTATATACTGATATGTTATTATAAATATGAAACAACTCTAATTAACCTTCTATCCATCCTACGGAAAAAGGAAATCACCGCGCGTGCGTACGTACGGAATACCGTCTCCACGTCGTGGTGTAATCTATTTTCCGCCACCCCCTTAATTGGATGGGTATAATGGTGTAAGGAGTAACTATATATTATTATTATAGAGTGATATTGATACTGAAATAGTATACGTACACTTCAACACAATTCCACGACCATGGGAATGATATCATCGGTCGTGCGTACGTAAGGACTACCGTCTCCACGACGCGATGAGATTCATTCTCCATGTTAACCATTTAAGAATAATTATAAATTATATATAAGCAATAATAATGAAATATATGACATTATAAGGCTACTGGATTTATTTATATATGTATGTCATCTACTTACTTCCATTCAAGACAATGAGGAAAGGAAAACAGTGTTCATGCGTACGTACGGACTACCGTCTCCATGAACGGTGTGTTTCATTTCATTTATATATTTATTAAATATATATAAATAATGAATATATATGATATATATAAATCATGTTTTATATTCTGTAAGTAATTAAATCATGATATAATTAATAATAACGTCAAGAACAAAAATTCCAAACACCTACGATAAATGAAACGATTTTACCCAAAACGCTTCTTTAACATGGAATTTACAAAAGAACGGGTAATATAAAGTCATAAGTGAACCATATATGATATCATAACAATGAATATGATTCTGTAATAAGTTAATGACATTATTTAAATCATTATACAGGAGGTTCGTACACTTACGAAGCAAATCAGACTTAAGGTAAGGGATAAATTTTCAATCTCATTTTTATCCGAGATTGCTTATACGTAAGTATTTACTGGGGTTACGTTTATCATCCATGACCATGTTTTCTAAAAATGTTTTTATACAATGTTTAACATTCTTCCATGAATGTTTAAAGTCATTTTTACCCTTTATTGACTTTTTACCACATTGTATGAATGGAATCTTTCCTTTGGTTACCATATAAGGTACTTTTTTTGACTTTTCCGACAAAAGTACGAGGAGAATGTTATTTTTAACTTATACGGCGTGAAAGGATGTTTACGGTTTTCGTAACACCTCATTTTCAAGAAGCATCCTCTTCAAGATTGCATGATTATTTTCATCAAAACCCTTATCTTTTAAAATTTCATGAAGTTTTGTGAAAAGAAAATGATTTTAAAGAAGAAAGGATATTTTCCTCAAGAATTCATTTCAAGTGTTTTTCTCAAAACTATTTTCCATCTAAGAATACATTATTTGATGTGTATGTTTCATGTAAAATGTCTTTATGATTTAAATGGTTTCCATTTTCTTATGACGAAATGATATCCATTGTTTATGGATTATGATGGCATGATGTTTACGAAACCCATTTTATTTATTGGGTTATTATGAATGATGTATGTTTATTTTGTGGAACACATAAGAATGGTATAATTATGAGATGGGTGGGACCTATATCTCCCTCCAATTCATTGGGTAAAGATTTTATATCTCATGAGATAGACATGGCTGGAATGGTAGGTTATACCGGTTCAGTGAAACAGGACTGAAACAAGGGTGACTCGGTTCAGAAAGGGACATTGTCCACTAAGATAGTCTTGGAAATGAGTCTTGACTAACAAGAAATGATTCTCTATGATTATGTGTGTATGCCACAAAGTTTCATGTTTTATGTTATGATTATTGGGATTTCATTTCACTACTATGATTTATCCCATGTTATGAAATTATGCTCTCTTTTGCAGGTTAAGATTTCCAAAAGTTATGTTCTTATGAATATGATGTGATTGATTTTTCTTTTGTTTACCATTACTAAGCATTTGAGCTCACCCTTTTATGTTTTCTTTTCCCCAGGATATAAAGAAAGGTTTTAGGTAAAAAAAAAGGGAAGATCTTTATGGGAGATATTGAAGATCTTCCACCACGATTAGAAGATTACATTCCGAGTTTCCAAAGACACTAAACTATTACGATCCTTGTGTGTGTGTGTTTTTTGTTATGTACTAAGTATTCCACAAAAGTAATGTAATGTTCATGTAAGTCAAGATTCGGGTCTCTACATTTGGTATCAGAGGAAAGGTTTAGTCAACCTTTGGAAACTACGATGCGAGAACTTTAATGAGATCCCTAGAGATATTTATAAGGTATGTATAGGGATGTCCCTAAGGATAAGTATACGTATAGGATACAGTCCTAGAACTATGGTAACGATCATAGAATTTAACCTAATATTTTAGATATTGAGGATACTCCACCTTTATTATGTTGTTTTCCCTAGCATGATTTTTGCCTCTCACACTATTCTTTTTTGGGTTTTAGAAAATGGCTGGAAACAAGATGATTCACGATAATGGAGGATATGATGGACAATGGAATGATATTCTTCATAATGAAATGGGATTTGGAAGTCCAAACATCATTATTATGCTGAATCAGCAATCTCATAATATGATCAATAAAGTAAACTTTGGTAAGTTTCCTGACTCGGCTAATAAGAGAAAGATGGAGTTTCATGATGATCATAGAGGAAAGAAAGTTCAATTTCCCCTATGTAAATCATGTGGGAAGAGGAATCAAGGAGAATGTTTGAAAGGAACTGGAAGATTCTTTGGGTGTGGAAAAGAAGGACACAAAGCAAGTAAGTGCAAAGGAAAAGGTTCAGTTAACAACATGGATGAGAATAATGGTATTGCTATGACATCAACAATGGTTAAATGTTTTAAATGTGGAATGTACGGGAATTATGCAAACCAATTCCCTAAGGGAAAGTCTCATGAAGATAATCAGTATGGTCGTATGGGAAGTATTTATGTTGATGATGATGAAGATACTACAAATGATATGTGAGATGAAAGAATTGTTGAAGCTCGGTCAATGGTTTAAGAAGGTTGTGGAATGATTACATGTTTATCAAGTGTAATGTTGTATAAGTAATCTCATGGTACTATGGAATAAAGAGACATCTAAGGATTGTTACACTATTTTCTTTCCTAAGTTTTTAAAGTGTATGATTAATGGTACTAGTAACCATGAAATGTTATTCAGATATTTTTTGGAAAGTAGATGATATGCGCATAATGAAGGAATAATAAGATAATGAGGTGTTTGATTGTATTCATGAGCTCATGACTGATATAAGGAGAAGGTTATATCATGGTTTGAGTATATAGAATTTTTGGATTTTGGTATGTGGAAAGAGTTAACTTTTAACTGCATTCATGTTTTCACTAAGGTTCAATGGGTATTCAAGAAAATACATGATTAAGGCCTTTGAATGTTTGGAATGTGACCAACAAAACATATCTTATGATATATGGGGATTAACAACAATATTAAATCTCTGGTAATCGTTTTCATTATATTATGAGAGTAGACTGCAGTATTATGGATAAGCCTAAATATTAGAATGGATTATGTTGGACATAAGTTAGTATTGTTTAAGGATAGAAGATTTTCGATATTATTGATGGGATGTTATAGTAATGTAGTTTTAGAAAAAGTACAACCTGCAGGACGGGCGACAGCCCATCGCTTCGGACAAGGCTGTGGGAATCGAACCCACAACCGAAGTGCGACTGGCCTTTATCGCCTACCACTGGCCTACAGGAAGTCCCTGTTTAGCAGAAACTAGTTTTATTATATTAAGCAGTATGATATATGAAGTATAAGTCCATTTTAGGAACCATATATGATTAATCTCACTATAGATCAACTTATGTATATAATTTTTTCTAACCTTGTGTTTGAGATAGATGGAATGACACGTCATTCTATCACATGATCTTCTAACACTTCACGAATAACAAATTCAACTTCATTTATTTAAGAGATGAAGTGGAAATTGTTCATGGCACAAACAATAGTGAGATTGTACCAAAATAAAGTGAGTATTTATTCTAATTGAAATTTTCAACTTTAGGGAAATGATCTTGAAAACCAAAAATGTTGTCATAGTGCCCTTATATCCAATGAATCAGATGGTACCCTATATCGTCACAAATTTATGGCTTTGTGATTGCTGGGTTTTCCATAGCCATGTTCTCTACCACTCTCCATCAGAACATGATGGTTAGATTCCTCTTCCATATCCATATTTTCACCTATGTGGAAACCCAGTGATTAGTTTAATTAGGTAACCGTTACGTTTCATACTTTTGTTTTTAAAGATTGGTTTTGGTATTCCTTTTTACGATGTGGGTTTCTATTAAAGAAACATTCGAATAGTAAACCATTTATAACCCCGACGAATTTCGAGGGCGAAATTCATTTTAAGGGGGGTAGAATGTAACACCCCGAAATTTTATGAAAAATATTATTTTTAATTTCATTAATGTCTTGTGTTGTACGCTACACCAAAAGAAGCTTTCACAACACGCATCCTTGACTTGTCTTCCATTACATGCAATCACGACCTTCCTCGATAGCGTGTGTAGTACGCAATAACGATTTTCACTAAACAGCAATATGCTATTAAAATATTATTAAAACTAGCCGTTATGAATAGTAATAACCACTTTTTGAAATTTTGTAAATTTTATTTTACCAAAATGGACTTTATTTTTGGATTCGTAATATCGAAATTAGCTTAGGGTGAAATTTTGGTACTTTTCGGAAAACTTTTATTTTCTAATGAATAGTGAAAATTAATAAGTTTTAATTAAAAACAACTTTTTTAATCGAAATAATTAATAGTGATAAATTATTAATTTGAGTGGTTTTAAAGTATATTTAGAATATATTTTTACAATTCAATACAATGTTGGTCATTGGATGTAATTTCACATTTACACCAGACATAAACAAGTGTTAATCTTTTGATAGTTATTATCTCTTAAAAACACGCTATTTGTTGTGACAGCGGAAATTAATTGTAAAATTAATTAATGCAACTTATATGTTGGGAATTTTGTAAAATAGAAATCATTTTTGAATTCGGAATATCAATTATAACTTAGGATGAAATTTTGGCATTTTTCTGAAAAACTTCATGTTTTGATGAATAGTGAAACTACTAAGTGGTAGTTAAAAAAATTAATTTTTTCATAAATCTTAATTTTACCGCTTCTATGAATGGAATTTAAAAAATCCGAGAGACGCGATTGATGTCAGTAAGTAAAATGTGGTTCAATGAGATTAAAATTGTTTTTGGTGAATAGTAACTTTTTACTTTTATTTACCACGGTTAAAAGTAAATAGGGTAATTAAGGGTAAAAATGATATTAATATTACCCTAACTGTCACACACGGTTTTTTTTCTGTCTTTGTATTGATCCGGCCCATTCCCAGTTTTAAAAACTGAATTTGTTTCTTTTATAACTCTTTTGTTTTTCATCCTTTTTCACCCAATCAACTTCCCACTTGTCCTATACTGATACATTAAAATTTATTTATCCTTTTGGACCCATTATAAATTCATAAGCTGGGTGAATTTGGGTTACTTATTTAGGTATTGGGCCAGCCCATGGGCCCATTTCCTGTTTTAAAAAAAATAATTTGTTTCATTTATATCTTTTTCATTTTTTACTCTTTTTCGGTGATTCCACCTCCCCCTCGATTCCAATAACCCTATATTAGCCCTCTTAATCGATTTTACCTCTTTGGAGCTCATATGGGTCGTGTATTAGGGCGATTGTTCTCTGGTTTCCTCAAAACGTCCAGAATTGCTAAGGTAAATTGTTTCACCCATAACTCATTAAATTCGTATTATTTTGGCCACCAATTTTCTTCCCCTGGTTTGTCCAGATCATAGGAGTATCTCCATGAATTTTCAAGCCATTCACTTCCCTCTAGGGTTGCAGATCTAATGGAAGACGAAGAGTTTTCTAGGGTGAAAGGTGAGATTCCTTCTCCTTTCTCCTTCCTCTTCCCCCTCCTTTCATTATTTATTTGATTTATATTGTACGCTAGTCTTGATAGACCTATGGTTTTGTTATAAAATGTTTTTTTATGGGTTTTATGTTTTTTTAGATCTGGTATTTATAGTTTTAGGGTTTACAAACCAGTGGCGGGTGATTTCGGGTGTGCGTTTCAATTACGCCAAAGATTTGAGGCAGGATATCCCTTGCACATGCTTTTATCATAGAACTTTCATCATTTTAATATTATCCTATACTAATATACATGTATATTATTGTTTTAAATCCTTTTTATAATTTTCTTGGTGTGCAAAGTCATTGTTTAATCACTGTTATGTGAAAGGTAGTGTTGTTTTTTCATGAAAGTAATCAACAAGTGTGTGTTTAAATGTTCCATTATCTTTGAAAAATTTTTGTGAGGTTTATAATCTGGTTTATGGTATTTTTAACATGTTACAGTATCTTGAATGAAAATATGACATTCAATTGGTGTTTATTCCTTTTCATGTACATAAAATAAATTGTTTTGTTTAAAAAGGGCATGACATGTGTTCGGTAAATTGCCCGGTTGGCTTTTATGTGTGATGTGTGATTTTAAAGTTATTTGATTGGATTTATAAAGGAATTGGAAGAATTATAAATGGTATTTTTGGGTACTTATATTGATTTCCAATTTGGATTTGTTTTTTTAAAACAAGTGGGTTTTGATTTACAACATATTTTGGCCGGAGTTTCCAAAAAAATGGACCGTTTCACATCTTTACGAAAATGGTTGTGTTTTGAATATGTATCCTGAGTATGATAAGAGATTTATGAATGAGGTTTGCTTCTGTAAATGATGTTTATACAGATCCTTAATAAAATTAAAATGCATACCTTCATCAAAGGTTAGTTTTGAGAAAATGTTTAGAGGCCCGTTTGGAATTTCCTAGAAATGAATGAGTGTTTTACTTGTATATAACAATTTGTGCAATTGGAATTGTTTTATGGTCCATTAAATGATTTTATTAAATGTTTATTGGGCTGAAAAATATGATTTGGTTTGGTTATGATGTGTTTTTATAATTTAAAGAGTGTTTTTGAAAGAGTTTCATGTGCAAAGACTCAATACACTTCAAGAAATTGTTTTACCGAAATATTTAGCGGTTTGTTGATTAGTGTAAGAAATGTGAAGAATGATTATGGGCTGTTTGTGTTTTTATGGTTTTGGAATGGAATGGGGATGTGAAATGTGTATTTGATAATATGTTTAACATGATTGAGCACTAAAGGGAATCCCGGGTATCTAGGTGGGCGGACGTGTACTAGTATGCTAGTGATTCTGTGGGGGTTGGCCCCTGTTTCACGTAGCAAGTTTGACGATGACAACACTAACTAAAATATGATGATCTTGATGATTGGAGACCACTAGGTTATGGGTATGTTCCCTACTAGTGGCTTGTGCATGAGAACAAATATTTATTATGGTTACTTTCACCGAGATACGAGGTACCTGGGGCTCACAACTAACTAGTTCCTAGGGGTATTCCTGTGACTAGTGCTCATTGGCTATTTTGTACTCACCGTCGGCATACAGTGTGTTTGGTTGGTAAATTCAGTAGTATGTGTTATTTATTTGAATGTTAAAATTATTTAAATCATCCCTCTTGAAAACTATTTTCATTTTGAAGTTTCACCTCTTTGAAAATAATTGTTACTTGCATTTTTGTTTATTAAACATGCATGTTTTTGTCTGATAATTATTATAGCATGTAAACTCATTTGAAAACCATACTTTAAAATCTTGAATTTAAAACTATAAATTGATGTTTATTTTATTTTAATGTAATGTGCATTGGGAATAGAATACCGGGCTAATCTACTGAGTTTTAATACTCACGCCTATAGTCTTCTTTTTTTAGCCCTTGTGAAGGTTTCATCTTTAGTTCGATCACCTTGGGAGACTATTTATCATTGTGTTGGAGAGTGAACAGAAGTTTCACATGGAGTTATTTTTTTCATCGGAATTGTTCAGTTGAGTTGTTGGTTTTGTTCTAATTTTAGTTTCTTGTACAAATAATATTTAGTTCAATTTTTATATAAATTCATTTTAGGTTGTCCGTTTATTTCCGCTGTTTGTTTGATTGTTTATATATGGGAGAAATCGTTCCCTTGTGTACTCTATTGATGCCCTTGTTGCTTGTCACCATCTCGGGAGGATCGGGAACGCCTCTCGGGACTTGTCGCGGGCTGGCCTGGGTGACCGGTTCAGGGTCGACTCGGGCTGGTTCGTGACAAAATGGTATCAGAGGAGGTTGGCTCTTAGCGAACCTTTCTTTTTAGAGTTCCCTTGTTATTTTGGGGATGTCAAGGTAGATGGAGTAGGATTGTTGGGACTTGAGGGGTAAGTGCATGAAGAGCTCCGCGAACTCTTTCTTGTTCTAATCCTCAGGTTTCCAAGGGAGTCCAGTTTTATTAGTGTCCTTTGTTCTGGTTGATTTTTTTTGGTGTTGGGATATGACAAGGGGAGTCTGACTAATGGCCTCCGTGAGCTCACAGGGCCTGGAAAGCCATGTGGAGCTGGGGAATGGTCCTAACAAGTCTCTCTGTGTTGGTGTTGTGTTTGGCATATGGCCGCCAACCATATGGTCAAGTCACCCACTGACACTAGTTCCCTTTTTTGGGTCTCTTGAACCTTTCTTGAATTCTGAATTTTTGTTTTTAAGATCCTTGTGTGAGAATTGTGGAAATGGGTTTTAATGTAAGGATTGGATTTTGAAAATTGAAAAAAAGGGGGTTTCAATAATTAAATATAATAATGTTTTTGGAAGGTTGTGTTTTTGTGAAAAAAATTGGGGGAAGCAGAAATGATTTAAAGGGATTGGATTATCCATAATCTAAAATTGTGGTTTGTTGAAATAAAATGTTTTGAAATTGTGAATAATTTTAAAGTGATTCTGAATATTTTTTTAAATGGTGTATTTTAGGATGTTAAAAAGTTTTTGAATTGGATAAATTAGTTTTGGAAATTGTTTTTGATCGGTTGGTGTTTTACTACAAACGGTATTGGTCTCAATGGACCTCAGATTATAAAAATATACATTGCTGATTTTTTTTTAAAAAAAATGGGAAGGGGTTGTTTGGAGTGGCTTGGTTATTTAAAAAGTTTTTTTTTAAAATGAAAAGGGTTAGGTTTTTAAGAAAATGGTTTTTAATGAATTGTGGTTTTTTTTTGCGAAATATGAAAAGGGTTTTTCACTTGGTGGTTGGTGTTCCTTTTGAAGGTACATGATTTTTGGAATGATATTGTTTTGTTTTATCCTTTGATGTTTTCATGAGTGCTCACATGCATGGTTTTATTTATATCTGGAAGGATGAAATATATGGCATGGTGGTTGGGTGCCTAGGGTGGCATGGAAATGTACATGTGGGTGAGACTTGATGAAACACCATTGGTGAATGTTGAAACCCACCAAGTTAGTTTGTTTTTCAAAAGTGTTTTGAGTTGAAAAATGTAGTCCTTTTTTTATAAACCAATGGTTATGTGGCCCGTTTTTTTTCTATGTTGTATAAGAGTTGATTATTCAGTAAGCTTCCTTGTGATCTAAAATTCATACTCTTGTTGTATCTTGAGATGATATCTTGTTGGTGTCTTGGTTTTGGAGAAATTTTCATTGGGTTTCTAAAGATGTGTTTGATGTTGTGATGTGGCCAGGGATAGTTCTCCATTGGAAATCTTTCCTACTGATCAACCTAAGGATTCATTTAAAATGTTAAATCCACCTCTTTTGATGATGCCTCAACCTGTTTGTTGGAATAGAGAGTAGTTTGGGATCTATTAAAAGTGCTTCTAGGTCGTGATAATTCTTTTGGACAGAGCAGTTGTTTTCGGTGATGTTGATGTGTTTCGTCTAATTCCTCGTCTATTATGCCCCTCATTTGGAGTGATAAGGAATTTTGATATGTATCTATGAGTTCCTATTTAGATGAAGGTTTTTGTTTGGTGATCAAGTGTGGTTTTTTTTTTGAGTGGTGTGACCCTTATCACCTGACTACGGTGCAACAAATGCTTCAAGAATCAGGGCTCCAGCCACAGGCCTCGGAGTGAAGCTTTTCACGCAGTCAGGAAATCAACAGAGGTGTGGAGTGATAGATTAATATCCTTACTCCTCTTTTTTGGTAAGTTAGTTACTATGTCAATGTTTTGGTTCCTCATTTCTATTAATTTCCCTTTTTCGCAACAAGCGTGGTGGACTTAACCCCTCACACAGTGTCTACGGTTATTCCTTCATGGATGTGGGTTTTCAATCAATGTCCTTGTGTGGACCGCCTGTAAAAATCAGGTGTAGTCTTGGTGTTACCTATTCATAGGTGTAGTGTTTTGGGTAGTTTATTTGTTTCTTTTGTGGTTTCAGTGGCCAAATTATTGGGTCTCCTTCCATCCCATCCCCAAGTGACGGGGGTCCAGAATTGTGTTGAATGTGTCGACCAAGTTATTGTCCCATCCATTTGGGAGTGGGTGGTTTATATGTTCATGTTTTAACTCTATTAACTTGGTATAGTAGGTTTTTGTAGGAGAGGTTTTTTTGAACTTGTGTGAGTGAGTCCCAACTCTTTCTCATGTTCAATTCTTGTCTATTCATTGATAGTTGGTTTCTAATGGTGGGGAGACCCACCATGGGTCTCTTGGATTTTCATCCTAAGAACATTTCTAGGGATAGTTGATTCTTAATGGTGGGGAGTACATTCTGGAATCCTTATGTGTTTTTTTTAGATGGAAAGTGTTATGGATTTCCGGGGGAGGAAAGCTTTAATGGTGGGGAGAATTGTCACACACGGTTTTTTTTCTGTCTTTGTATTGATCCGGCCCATTCCCAGTTTTAAAAACTGAATTTGTTTCTTTTATAACTCTTTTTTTTCATCATTTTTCACCCAATAAACTTCCCACTTGTCCTATACTAATACATTAAAATTTATTTATCCTTTTGGACCCATTATAAATTCATAAGCTGGGTGAATTTGGGTTACTTATTTAGGTATTGGGCCAGCCCATGGGCCCATTTCCTGTTAAAAAAAAAAAAATTGTTTCATTTATATCTTTTTCATTGTTTACTCTTTTTCGGTGATTCCACCTCCCCCTCGAATCCAATAACCCTATCTTAGCCCTCATAATCTATGTTACCTCTTTGGAGCTCATATGAATCGCGTATTAGGGCGATTGTTCTCTGGTTTCCTCAAAACGTCCATAATTTCTAAGGTAAATTGTTTCACCCATAACTCATTCAATTAGTATTATTTTGGCCACAAAGTTTCTTCCCCTAGTTCGTCCAGATCTTAGGAGTATCTCCATAAATTTTCAAGCCATTCCCTTCCCTCTAGGGTTGCAGATCTAATGGAAGACGAAACGTTTTCTAGGGTGAAAGGTGAGATTCCTTCTCCTTTCTCCTTCCTCTTCCCCCTCCTTTCATTATTTCTTTGATTTATATTGTACCCTAGTCTTTATAGACCTAGGGTTTTTTTATAAAATGTTTTTTTATGGGTTTTATGTTTGTTTAGGTCTGGTATTTATAGTTTTAGGGTTTATAAACCTGCGGCGGGTGATTTCGGGTGTGCGTTTCAATTACGCCAAAGATTTGAGGTAGGATATCCCTTGAACATGCTTTTATCATAGAAGTTTCATCATTTGAATATTATACTATACTGATATAAATGTATATTATTGTTTTAAATCCTTTTTATAATTTTCTTGGTGTGCAAAGTCATTGTTTAATCACTGTTATGTGAAAGGTAGTGTTGTTTTTTCATGAAAGTAATCAACAAGTGTTTTTTTAAATGTTACATTATCTTTGAAAATATTTTGTGAGGATTATGATCTGGTTTATGGTATTTTTAACATGTTACAGTATCTTGAATGAAAATATGACATTAAATTGGTGTTTTATTCCTTTTCATGTACATAAAATAAATTGTTTTGTTTAAAAAGGGCATGACATGTGTTCGGTAAATTGCCCGGTTGGCTTTTATGTGTGATGTGTGATTTGAAAGTTATTTGATTGGATTTATAAAGGAATTGGAAGAATTATAAATTGTATTTTTGGGTACTTATATTGATTTCCAATTTGGATTTGTTTTTTAAAACAAGTGGGTTTTGATTTACAACATATTTTGGCCGGAGTTGCCAAAAAATGGACCGTTTCACATCTTTACGAAAATGGTTGTGTTTTGAAGATGTAACCTGAGTATTATAAGATATTTATGAATGAGGTTTTCTGCCATAAATTATGTTTATACATATCCTTAATAAAATTAAAATTCATACCTTCATCAAAGTTTAGTTTTGAGAAAATGTTTAAAGGCCCGTTTGGCATTTCCTAGAAATGAACGAGTTTTTTACTTGTATATAACAATTTGTGCAATTGGGATTGTTTTATGGTCCATTAAATGATTTTATTAAATATTTATTGGGCTGAAAAATATGATTTGGTTTGGTTATGATGTGTTTTTATAATTTAAAGAGTGTTTTTGAAAGAGTTTTATGTGCAAAGCCTCAATACACTTCATGAAATTGTTTTACCGAAATATTTAGCGGTTTGTTGATTAGTGTAAGAAATGTGAAGAATGATTATGGGCTGTTTGTGTTTTTATGGTTTTGTAATGGAATGGGGATTTGAAATGTGTATTAGATAATATGTGTAACTTTATTGAGCACTAAAGGGAATCCCGGTTATCTAGGTGGGCGGACGTGTACTAGTATGCTAGTGATTCTGTGGGGGTTGGCCCCTATTTCACGTAGCAAGTTTGACGATGAAAACACTAACTAAAATATGATGATCTTGATGATTGGGGACCACTAGGTTATGGGTATGTTCCCTACTAGTGGCTTGTGCACGAGAACGAATATTTATTATGGTTACATTCACAGAGGTACGAGGTACCTGGGGCTCACAAATAACTAGTGCCTAGGGGTATTCTTGTGACTAGTGCTCATTGGCTATTTTGTACTCACCGTCGGCATACAGTGTGTTTGGTTGGTAAATTCAGTAGTATGAGTTATTTATTTGAATGTTAAAATTATTTAAATCATCCCTCTTGAAAACTATTTTCATTTTGAAGTTTCACCTCTTTGAAAATAATTGTTACTTGCATTTTTGTTTATTAAACATTCATGTTTTTGTATGATAATTATTATAGTATGCAACCTCATTTGAAAACCATACTTTCAAATCTTGAATTTAAAACTATAAATTGATGTTTATTTTATTTTAATGTAATGTGCATTGTGAATAGAATACCGGGCTAACCTACTGAGTTTTAATACTCACGCCTATAGTCTTCTTTTTTTTAGCCCTTGTGCAGGTTTCATATTTAGTTCGATCACCTTGGGCGACTTTTTATCATTGTGTTGGAGAGTGACCAGAAGTGTCACATGGAGTTATTTTTTTCATCGGAATTGTTCAGTTGAGTTTTTGGTTTTGTTCTAATTTTAGTTTCTTGTACAAATAATATTTAGTTCAATTTTTATATAAATTCATTTTAGGTTGCCCGTTTATTTCCGCTGTTTGTTTGATTGTTTATATATGGGAGAAATCGTTCCCTTGTGTACTCTATTGATGCCCTTGGTGCTTGTCACCATCCAGGGAGGATCGGGAACGCCTCTCGGGACTTGTCGCGGGCTGGCCTGGGTGACCGGTTCAGGGTCGACTCGGGCTGGTTCGTGACAAAATGGTATCATAGGAGGTTGGCTCTTAGCGAACCTTTATTTTTAGAGTTCCCTTGTTATTTTGGAGATGTCAAGGTAGATGGAGTAGGATTGTTGGGACTTGAGGGGTAAGTGCATGAAGAGCGTCGCGAACTCTTTCTTGTTCTAATCCTCAGGTTTCCAAGGGAGTCCAGTTTTATTAGTGTCCTTTGTTATGGTTGATTTTTTTGGGTGTTGGGATATGAAAAGGGGAGTCTGACTAATGGCCTCCGTGAGCTCACAGGGCCTGGTAATCCATGTGGAGCTGGGGAATGGTCCTAATAAGTCTCTCTGTGTTGGTGTTGTGTTTGGCATATGGCCACCAACCATATGGTCAAGTCACCCACTGACACTAGTTCCCTTTTTTGGGTCTCTTGAACCTTTCTTGAATTCTGAATTTTTGTTTTTAAAATCCTTGTGTGAGAATTGTGGAAATGGGTTTTAATGTAAGGATTAGATTTTGAAAATTGAAAAAGAGGGGGTTTCAATAATTAAATATAATAATGGTTTTGGAAGGTTGTGTTTTTTTGAAAAAAATTGGGGGAAGCAGAAATGATTTAAAGGGATTGGATTATCCATAATCTAAAATTGTGGTTTGTTGAAATAAAATGTTTTGAAATTGTGAATAATTTTAAAGTGATTCTGAATATTTTTTTAAATGGGGTATTTTAGGATGTTAAAAAGTTTTTGAATTGTATAAATTATTTTTGGCAATTGTTTTTGATCGGTTGGTGTTTTACTACAAACGGTATTGGTCTCAATGGACCTCAGATTATAAAAATATATATTGCTGATTTTTTTTAAAAAAAAATGGGAAGGGGTTGTTTGGAGTGGCTTGGTTATTTAAAAAGTTTTTTTAAAAATGAAAAGGGGTAGGTTTTTAAGAAAATGTTTCTTAATGAATTGTGTTTTTTTTTTGCGAAATATGAAAAGGGTTTTTCACTTGGTGTTTGGTGTTCCTTTTTAAGGTACATGATTTTTGGAATGAGGTTGTTTTGTTTTAGCCTTTGATGTTTTCATGAGTGCTCACATGCATGGTTTTATTTATATCTGGAAGGATGAAATATATGGTATGGTGGTTGGGTGCCTAGGGTGGCATGGAAATGTGCATGTGGGTGAGACTTGATGAAACACCATTGGTGAATGTTGAAACCCACCAAGTTAGTTTGTTTTTCAAAAGTGTTTTGAGTTGAAAAATGTAGTCCTTTTTTTAAAAACCAATGGTTATGTGGCCCGTTTTTTTTCTATGTTGTAGAAGAGTTGATTATTCAGTAAGCTTCCTTGTGATCTACAATTCATACTCTTGTTGTATCTTGAGATGATATCTTGTTGGTGTCTTGGTTTTGGAGAAATTTTCATTGGGTTTCTAAAGATGTGTTTGATGTTGTGATGTGGCCAGGGATAGTTCTCCGTTGGAAATCTTTCCTACTGATCAACCTAAGGATTCATTTCAAATGTTAAATCCACATCTTTTGATGATGCCTCAACCTGTTTGTTGGAATAGAGAGTAGTTTGGGATCTATTAAAAGTGCTTCTAGGTCGTGATAATTCTTTTGGACAGAGCAGTTCTTTTCGGTGATGTTGATGTGTTTCGTCTAATTCCTCGTCTATTATGCCCCTCATTTGGAGTGATATGGAATTTTGATATGTATCTATGAGTTCCTATTTAGATGAAGGTTTTTGTTTGGTGATCAAGTGTGGTTTTTTTGAGTGGTGTGACCATTATCACCTGAGTACGGTGCAGCAAATGCTTCAAGAATCAGGGCTCCAGCCATAGGCCTCGGAGTGAAGCTTTTCACTCAGTCAGGAAATCAACAGAGGTGTGGAGTGATAGATTATGATCCTTACTCCTCTTTTTTGGTAAGTTAGTTACTATGTCAATGTTTTGGTTCATCATTTCTATGAATTTCCCTTTGTCGCAGCAAGCGTGGTGGACTTAACCCCTCACACAGTGTCTATGGTTATTCCTTCATGGATGTGGGTTTTCAATAAATGTCCCTGTGTGGACCGCCTGTAAAAATCAGGTGTAGTCTTGGTGTTACCTATTCATAGGTGGAGAGTTTTGGGTAGTTTATTTGTTTCTTTTGTGGTTTCAGTGGACAAATTATTGGGTCCCCTTCCATCCCATCCCCAAGTGACGGGGGTCCAGAATTGTGTTGAATGTGTCGACCAAGTTATTGTCCCATCCATTTGGGAGTGGGTGGTATATATGTTCATGTTTTAACTCTATTAACTTGGTATAGTAGGTTTTTGTAGGAGAGTTTTTTTTTTGAGCTTTTGTGAGTGAGTCCCAACTCATTCTCATGTTCAATTCTTGTCTATTCATTGCTAGTTGGTTTCTTATGGTGGGGAGACCCACCATGGGTCTCTTGGATTTTCATCCTAAGAACATTTCTAGGGATAGTTGATTCTTAATGGTGGGGAGTACATTCTGGAATCCTTATGTTTTGTTTTTTTAGCTAGAAAGTGTTATGGCTTTCCGGGGGCGGAAATTTTTAATGGTGGGGAGAATTGTCACACACGGTTTTTTTTTCTGTCTTTGTATTGATCCGGCCCATTCCCAGTTTTAAAAACTGAATTTGTTTCTTTTATAACTCATTTTTTTTTCATCATTTTTCACCCAATAAACTTCCCACTTGTCCTATACTGATACATTAAAATTTATTTATCCTTTTGGACCCAATATAAATTCATAAGCTGGGTGAATTTGAGTTACTTATTTAGGTATTGGGCCAGCCCATGGGCCCATTTCCTTTTTTTAAAAAATTAATTTGTTTCATTTATATCTTTTTCATTTTTTACTCTTTTTCGGTGATTCCACATCCCCCTAGAAGCCAATAACCCTATATTAGCCCTCATAATCTATGTTACCTCATTGGAGCTCATATGGGTCTCGTATTAGGGAGATTGTTCTCTAGTTTCCTCAAAACGTCCAGAATTTCTAAGGTAAATTTTTTCACCCATAACTCATTCAATTAGTATTATTTTGGCCACAAATTTTCTTCCCCTGGTTCGTCCGGATCTTAGGAGTATCTACATAAATTTTCAAGCCATTCCCTTCCCTCTAGGGTTGCAGATCTAATGGAAGACGAAGAGTTTTCTAGGGTGAAAGATGAGATTCCTTCTCCTTTCTCCTTCCTCTTCCCCCTCCTTTCATTATTTCTTTGATTTATATTGTACCCTAGTCTTGATAGACCTAGGGTTTTGTTATAAAATGTTTTTTATGGGTTTTATTTTTGTTTAGGTCTGGTATTTATAGTTTTAGGGTTTATAAACCCGCGGCGGGTGATTTCGGGTGTGCGTTTCAATTACGCCAAAGATTTGAGGTAGGATATCCATTGCACATGATTTTATCATAGAAGTTTCATCATTTTAATATAATCCTATACTGATATAAATGTATATTATTGTTTTAAATCCTTTTTATAATTTTCTTGGTGTGCAAAGTCATTGTTTAATCACTGTTATGTGAAAGGTAGTGTTGTTTTTTCATGAAAGTAATCAACAAGTGTTTGTTTAAATGTTCCATTATATTTGAAAATATTTTTTGAGGTTTATAATCTGGTTTATGGTATTTTTAACATGTTACAGTATCTTGAATGAAAATATGGCATTCAATTGGTGTTTTAGTCCTTTTCATTTACATAAAATAAATTGTTTTGTTTAAAAAGGGCATGACATGTGTTCGGAAAATTGCCCGGTTGGCTTTTATGTGTGATGTGTGATTTTAAAGTTATTTGATGGATTTATAAAGTAATTGGAAGAATTATAAATGTTATTTTTGGGTACTTATATTGATTTCCAATTTGGATTTTTTTTTTAAAACAAGTGGGTTTTGATTTACAACATATTTTGGCCGGAGTTGCCAAAAAAATGGACCGTTTCACATCTTTACGAAAATGGTTGTGTTATGAATATGTAACCTGAGTATTATAAGAGATTTATGAATGAGGTTTTCTGCCGTATATTATTTTTATACATATAATTAATAAAATTAAAATGCATACCTTCATCAAAGGTTTGTTTTGAGAAAATGTTTAAAGGCCCGTTTGGCATTTCCTAGAAATGAACGAGTGTTTTACTTGTATATAACAATTTGTGCAATTAGGATTGTTTTATGGTCCATTAAATGATTTTATTAAATGTTTATTGGGCTGCCAAATATGATTTGGTTTGGTTATGATGTGTGTTTATAATTTAAAGAGTGTTTTTGAAAGTGTTTTATGTGCAAAGCCTCAATACACTTCATGAAATTGTTTTACCGAAATAATTAGCGGTTTGTTGATTAGTGTAAGAAATGTGAAGAATGATTATGGGCTGTTTGTGTTTTTATGGTTTTGGAATGGAATGGGGATGTGAAATGTGTATTTTATAATATGTGTAACTTTATTGAGCACTAAAGGGAATCCCGAGTATCTAGGTGGGCGGACGTGTACTAGTATGCTAGTGATTCTGTGGGGGTTGGCCCCTGTTTCACGTAGCAAGTTTGACGATGACAACACTAACTAAAATATGATGATGTTGATGATTGGGGACCACTAGGTTATGGGTATGTTCCCTACTAGTGGCTCGTGCATGAGAATGAATATTTATTATGGTTACTTTCACCGAGATACGAGGTACCTGGGGCTCACAACTAACTAGTGCCTAGGGGTATTCCTGTGACTAGTGCTCATTGCCTATTTTGTACTCACCGTCAGCATACAGTGTGTTTGGTTGGTAAATTCAGTAGTATTTGTTATTTATTTTAATTTTAGAATTATTTAAAGCATCCCTCTTGAAAACTATTTTCATTTTGAAGTTTCACCTCTTTGAAAATAATTGTTACTTACATTTTTGTTTATTAAACATGCATGTTTTTGTCTGATAATTATTATAGCATGGAACCTCATTTGAAAACCATACTTTAAAATCTTGAATTTAAAACTATAAATTGATGTTTCTTTTATTTTAAAGTAATGTGCATTGGGAATAGAATACCGGGCTAACCTACTGAGTTTTAATACTCACGCCTATAGTCTTCTTTTTTTTAGCCCTTGTGCAGGTTTCATCTTTAGTTCGATCACCTTGGGCGACTTTTTATCATTGTGTTAGAGAGTGACCAGAAGTGTCACATGGAGTTATTTTTTTCATCGGAATTGTTCAGTTGAGTTGTTGGTTTTGTTTTAATTTTAGTTTCTTGTACAAATAATATTTAGTTCAATTTTTATATAAATTCATTTTAGGCTGTCCATTTATTTCCGATGTTTGTTTTATTGTTTATATATGGGCAAAATTGTTCCCTTGTGTACTCTATTGATGCCCTTGGTGCTTGTCACCATCCCGGGAGGATCGGGAACGCCTCTCGGGACTTGTCACGGGCTGGCCTGGGTGACCGGTTCAGTGTCGACTCGAGCTGGTTCGTGACACTAACACATGTCCTAATCCTATTGGACAAATGTATCTCGACCAAAAACAACCCTAAGTGTAAAATATTATCATTTAGGCCCACTTGGATTATATTAGAACATTTATTATTATTTAATTCAAAGAAGAGTTAAAAGAGTTAAAATCAAGGTTTATTTACTAAAACTTTTTTAATATAGGGTAATATATAATATAATTTCGGCTATAAATATTCATTAGAAAGATAAAAAGATTTCCTACATAATGGTATTTTATTTGTAATTTTTACACTTTAAATAATTTAATTTATTTATGACACAATGATGATGCATTAATTACCTTTTTAAGAAAATATTAACATAATTGATGTTATAAATGCCCAAATAAATGTAATTTGAGACTTTTTATGACTTAAACTAATTTTCTAGGTTAATATGACATGTTATTGTTGATTTAAGTAACTTGGTTAGAACTTATCATTCTGTTAAAAATTTCATAAAAATCATGTACCAAATAGTGTCAAAATTGACATAACTTAGTTTTTAAAAAAAATATTATATTATTAATTGTTATTTATTTCCTAAAAATCTAAGGTTCATCCAAATGACTTTTATAAGGATATATATATTAATAATAAACAACTTTGGGTTCTTTTGGCTTTATATTGTAAGTTTATTAACCATATAGTGTAAGAAAACAAAAAGACACGGTAAAAGTTAAATTATTTAACTTAGAGTTAAATCTAATTGATAAGGTTAAAATAATAGCCTAAACTTGTCTAAATCCTATTGGATGAGATGCTTTCGACCCATCCCCACTTTATCTTCGAAATAAGACCATTTGGAACCATTATAAACCGAATTTGTCCTTAATATAAAATAATATTTTGAGATATTCCTAAGGTGCCCCTCTCCTCCCTTATAAAAGGGCACCTCCTCCCTCTCCTCCTCACACCAATTTGAGCATTCAAGCTCGGCCAAACCCTGCCAAAATCTCTTTTCCACTTCCCTAGTATCATCCTAGAGGTCCTTGGCTTATTCAAAGACCATCCTTAGTTCTTTAAGTGGAGGTTAAGAAAAGGCGCGTCAAAAAGAGGTAATATCCATTACCGATATTTTTCAATTTCTTTCTTCTTCAACTTCTTCTTCTTTAGTTGTTTCATGATAAAGTAATAACATCAGTATTTAATATATACTGATATGTTATTATAAATATTAAACAACTCTAATTAACATTATATCCATCCTATGGAAAAAGGAAATCACCGGGCGTGCGTACGTACGGAATACCGTCTCCACGCCGTGGTGTAATCTATTTTCCGCCACCTCCATAATTGGATGGGTATAATGGTGTAAGGAGTAACTATATATGATTATTATAGAGTTATATTGATACTGAAATAGTATACATACACTTCAACACAATTCCACGACAATGGGAATGATATCATCGCTCGTGCGTACGTACGGACTACCGTCTCCACGACGCGATGAGATTCATTCTCCATGTTAACCATTTAATAATAATTATAAAGTATATATAAGCAATAATAATGAAATATATGACATTATAAGGCTACTTTATTTATGTATATATGTATTTCATCTACTTACTTCCATTCAAGACAATGAGGAAAGGAAAACAGCGTTCATGCGTACGTACGGACTACCGTCTCCATGAACGGTGTGTTTCATTTCATTTATATATTTATTAAATATATATATATACTGAATATATATGATATATAAATAATGTTTTATATTATGGAAGTAAGTAAATCATGATATAAGTAATAATAATGTCAAGAACAACAAGTCCAAACACCTACGATAAATGAAACGATTTTACCCAAAACGCTTATTTAACATGGAATTTACAAAAGAACGGGTAATATAAAGTCATAAGTGAACCATATATGATATCATAACAATGAATATGATTCTGTAATAAGTTAATGACATTATTTAAATCATTATACAGGAGGTTCGGACACTTACGAAGCAAATCAGACTTAAGGTAAGGGATAAATTTTCAATCTCATTTTTATCCGAGATTGCTTATACTTAAGTATTTACTGGGGTTACGTTTATCATCCATGACCATGTTTTCTAAAAATGTTTTTATAAAATGTTTACCATTCTTCCATGAATGTTTAAAGTCATTTTTACCCTTTATTGACTTTTTACCACATTGTATGAATGGAATCTTTCCTTTGGTTACCATATAAGGAACTTTTTTTGACTTTTTCGAAAAAAGTACGAGGAGAATGTTATTTTTAACGTATACGGTGTGAAAGGATTTTACAGTTTTCATAACACCTCTTTTTCAAGAAGCTTCCTCTACAATATTGCATTATTATTTTCAACAAAACCCTTATCTTTTAAAATTGCATGAAGTTTTGTGATAAGAAAATGATTTCAAAGAAGAAATGATATTTTCCTCAAGAATTCATTTCAATTGTTTTTCTCAAAACTATTTTCCATCTAAGAAGACATTATTTTATGTGTATGTTTCAAGTAAAATGTATTTATGGTTTAAATGGTTTCCATTTTTTTATGACGAAATGATATCCATTGTTTATGGATTATGATGGCATGATGTTTATGAAACCCATTTTATTTATTGGGTTATTATGAATGATGTTTGTTTATTTTGAGGCACACATAAGAATAGTATCGTTATGAGATGGGTGGGACCTGTATCTCCCTCCAATGCATTGGGTAAAGATTTTATATCTCATGAGATAGACATGGCTGTAATGGTAGGTTATACCGGTTCAGTGAAACAGGACTGAAACGAGGGTGACTCGGTTCAGAAAGGGACATTGTCTACTAAGATAGTCTTGGAAATGAGTCTTGACTAACAAGAAATGATTCTCTATGATTATGTGTGTATGCCAGAAAGTTTCATGTTTTAAGTTATGATAATTGGGATTTCATTTCACTACTATGATTTACCCCATGTTTTGAAATTATGCTCTCTTTTGCAGGTTAAGATTTCCAAAAGTTATGTTCTTATGAATATGATGTGATTGATTTTTCTTTTGTTTACCATTACTGAGCATTTGAGCTCACCCTTTTATGTTTTCTTTTCCCCAGGATATAAAGAAATGTTTTAGGTAAAAAAAAAGGGGAAGATCTTTATTGGAGATATTGAAGATCTTTCACCACGACTAGAAAATTACGTTCCGAGTTTCCAAATACACTAAACTATTATGATCCTTGTGTGTGTGTGTTTTTTGTTATGTACTAAGTATTCCGCAAAAGTAATGTAATGTTCATGTACGTCAAGATTTGGGTCTCTACATTTCCCAATGTAATTTGAGCTAAATATATGTATCTAGTTTCTTCAATAATACTAAAATAATGGTTCCTTTGGTATTTATTTCCTTTTAACCATGCCAATGTAATTATTAATTCACCAGCTCTAGTTTATAGGGGTTGGGGCGTTACAGTTGGTATCAGAGGAAGTTTAGTAGAAAACTTGGCAACTAGATTAGAAAATGTAGATTAGGGAACTAATCCCTAACGTATTATTTGGGGATAAATGTACAAGAGTATCCTGGTATTTTGGTAAGTAATAGATTCTGTGGATATTTATATCAAATACATCCATGTCTAGATACAAACAGGTAGAGGTGACTCTGGAAAGAATGTACCTATGAGTGAAAAATCCAACAAGGAGTTTTGGTCTTGATCTAGGGTATCCTGGTACACAATAATGGGACTTACTGTACTCTTGGTATTGAAACTCTCGGGGGATATGATTAGGATAATTCACATTTTCTTTACAAGCCATTATTAAGGATTTAAATGTAAATTTTTCCTCAGAGAAATCGTGTTTATGATATTATTTATGCATAGAGTTTCAATCTATGTTATGTGATTTTCTATTTTAGATTCATAACCTAATCTGTTGTATGCAATTACTTAGAAATGGATCATAATGGAAGAAGGAGAATCAATACTCACGGGCAATGTGGGGATCTCCAAATTGATCTAGTCAACACAGTCAATGTTGGAGGAGATCAGATCATGGAAATATTGGGGAAACTTACCAAGGTTGTGACAAATAACCATTCCACACCTAGTTTGGATCGTTTCATGTGGCAGAAGCCCCCATATTTTAGTGGGAATACTAATCCAGTGGTCACTAAGCAGTGGATCAAGTCCGTTGAAAAGATATTCGTGGCATTAAGATGCAATGAAAATAAAAAGGTGGTTCTAGCAGTATATTGTCTCAAGGGTGATGCTGGTCAATGGTGGTCCTTGATTCAGAATACCACAAAGGAAGAAGAAATAAAAGATATGGAATGGAGTACCTTTAAAAGAATATTCTTAAAAAATATTTCCCTCATGAGAAACGAATCGAAATGAAGAGGAAATTCATTAGGTTAATGAAAATGGAAGAAGACAATGTTGTAGAGCATGAGGCTACTTTCAAAAGGCTAGCTAGGTATGCCATAGATTATGTACGTGACTCAGAATACAAGATTGATCATTTCTTTGAAGGTCTTAAGCCAGTTCTTCGAAGGGCACTGGCTTCTCAAACATTTTCATCATACGATGCAATTGTATTAAGTTCCATCAAAATAGATAGGGGGTTTACTAGATAGAATTTGTTTAATATAAACCAAGATAATAAGTGGTACTCTGATGACCATAGAAATGGTGAAGCACCAATGATGAACAAGGGAATAAAGCAATTCCCATTATGTGAGAAATGTGGAAAGAATCATCTTGGGAAATTCTTGAAAGGCATGGGAGTCTGCTATAAGTGTGGAGAAAAGTTTCATCGATCTAATGAATGTAAGGGGAAGAAACAAGTCAATGATATTCAATGATACAATTGTAGAGAGATGGGACACTATGCTAATGAGTGTTCTAAGCACCAAAGAAACTTGCTTCAAAAAAGGCCATGTGAAAAAGGGAAATCTTATGAGATTACAACTATGGAGGTTGAATCTCCTAATGATGTGGTGGAAGGTACTTTAATTATTTCTTCAAAATTATCCAACACTTTATTTGATTCTGGATCATCACATTCATTTATATCTTCCCAGTTTGATAAGAAAATTAAACATGTCCAATTTGATTTAATAAAGGATTTTTCAGTGAAAAACTCCTAGGGGACGTATAATTGCAACAAAGTCTTGTCGATTAGTCCCCCTTAGGTCACATAAACATGCTTTAGTTTCTAAACTTGTCATCGTACCAATGGTTGACTTTGAGAGGGGTGAAGGGGATCAAAAGATGAAACATCGTTGTATGTAAATGTTTGTAGGAATATTGTAATTGTTATTAAATAAAACATCCTTTCTCCAATGAGTCAATTTCCCATTTTAACAGATGATATGAACCAACAACATGCAATAATGATGAACCACTCAAAGGGTCTCTCTTTTGTTTGAAATGGACATATTTTTAAGTGAAAACAACAACTAAACTACATAAATATTACCAAACGCATTCGGATTATGTTGAACCTTTAGGATAATGATCTACAGGTGCGTTGGAGACGTGTACGAGTCAACCCCACCTCAATCTGAGGCACGGTGTGGCCAGTACCACTCAAAGGGCCTCACTTTTGTTTAAAATGGACAAATTTTTAAGTGAAAACAAGAAATGACTGATGGAAATATAACAAAATGCATTTGGATAGTGTTTATCCTTTAAGAGAATGATCCATGTGTCCATTTTGATGTGTATGAGTCATCCCCGCATCAATCCGAGACACGGTGTGGCCGGTACCACTCAAAGGGTCTCTCGTTTGTTTAAAATGAACATAAGTTTAAGTGAAAACAACTACTGACCTATGGAAATCCAAACAAACGCATTCAGATTGTGTTTATCGTTTAAGAGATTGATCCAAAGGTCCTTTGTGACTATAAGAGTCATCCCCGCCTCAATCTGAGGCACGGTGTGGCCGGTACCACTCAAAGGATCTCTCTTTTGTTTAAAATGGACACAATTTAAGTGAAAACAACTACTGACCTATGGAAATCCAACCAAAAGCATTAGGATTGTATTTATTCTTTAGAAGAACGATCCACAGAATATGTTTGACATGTAAAAGTAATCCCCGCCTCAATCTGAGGCATGGTGTGGCTGGTACCACTCAAAGGGTCTCTCTTTTGTTTAAAATAGACACAATTTTAAGTGAAAACAACAACTAACCTATGGAAATATGACCAAACACATTCAGATTGTATTAATCCTTTAGGAGAACGATCCAGGGGTCCTTTTTGACATTTAAGAGCCATCCTCGCCTCAATATGAGGCACGGTGTGGCTGGTACCACTCAAAGGGTATCTCTTTTGTTTAAAATGGACACAATTTTAAGTGAAAATAACAACAGAACTATGGAAATCTGACAAAACGCATTTTGATTGTATTGATACTTTAGGATAACAATCCGAGGATACTTTGTGATGTGTAAGAGTAATCCCCGCCTCAATCCGAGGCACAGTGTGGCCAGTATCACTCAAAGGGTCTCTCTTTTGTTTAAAATGGACACAATTTTAAGTGAAAACAACAACTGACCTACGGAAATATGACCAAAAGAATTCGGATTGTATTGATCTTTTAGGAGAATGATAAAAATGTCCTTTTTGACATGTATGATTCATCCCCGCCTCAATCTGAGGCATGGTGTGGCCGGTACCACTCAAAGGGTCTATCTTCTGTTTAAAATGGACACATTTTTAAGTGAAAACAATAACTAACCTACGGAAATCTGACCAAAAGCATTCTGATTGTGTTGATCCTTTAAGATAATGATCCATGGGTGCATTGGGAACGTCTATGAGTCAACCCTGCCTCAATCCGAGGCACAGTGTGGCTGGTATCACTCAAAGGGTCTTTCTTTTGTTTAAAATGGACAAATTTTTAAGTGAAAACCACAACTAACCTATGGAAATCCAACCAAAAGCATTCGGATTATGTTGATCCTTTAGGAGAATGATCCATGGGTGCTTTGGTGATGTTTAAAAGTTAAAACTTCCTCAATCCGAGAAACGGTGTGGCCGGGGTACCACTCAAAGAGTCTCTCTTTTGTTTAAAATGGACACAATTTTAAGTGAAAACAACAACTAACCTACGGAAATCCGACCAAACGCATTCGTATTGTATTGATCCTTTAGAAGAACTATCCAAGGGTACTTTGTAACATGTACGAGTAATACTCGCCTCAATCCAACGCACGGTGTGGTCGATACCACTCAAAGGGTCTATCTTTTGTTTAAAATGGAAACAATTTTAAGTGAAAACAACAACTGACCTACGGAAATCCGACCAAACGCATTAGTATTGTATTGATCCTTTAGGAGAACAATCCACGGTTCCTTTTTGGCGTGTAAGAGTCATCCGTACCTCAATCTGAGGCACAGTGTGGCCGGTATCACTCAAAGGGTCTCTGTTTTATTTAAAATGGACACAATTTTAAGTGAAAACAACAACTGACCTATGGAAATCCGACCAAACGCATTAGGATTGTCTTGATCATTTAGGATAATGATCCACGGGTCATTTTTTACGTGTATCAGTCAACCCCACCAACCTTTGGACTACCCCCCCAAACCCATGGACACCAACCCACCCCTGGACACCCCCCACTCCTCGAGACACCCCCACCCCTTGGAAAGCCCCCTCTACCCCCTGGACACCCCCACCCCCCATGGACACGCCCATGGCCAGCCCCCCCCCCCCCCCCCCCCGAACACCCCCACCCCTGGAAAACCACCACCCCCTGGACGGCACCCCCACCCCTCCTTAACACCACCCCACCACCTGCATACCCCCAACCCCCATGGACCCCCCCCCCCCCACGCCTGGACGACCACCCCCCACCCTCCCAGACCCCATCCCACCCCCCTTGGACAGCCTCACCACCCCCTTGTACCCCCCCCCCCCGACACCCTGGACACCAACCCACCTCCATGGACACCCCATAGACACCCCCTCCTTGGACACCACCCCACACCCCTTGGACAGCCTTACCAACACCCTAGACAACCCCCCCCCCCCCCCCCCCACCCACCCCCTGGACACCCCCACCCCCCTGGACACCACTATCCCCCCGGACTCCCCCATCCCACCCTCCTGGACACCACCCCACCCCCCTTGGATAGGCCCCACCAACCCCCTGAACCACCCCCACCCCCGGACACCCCACCCACCCCCTAGAAAGCCCCACCCCCCCCCCCCCCACACCTGGACCCCCCCCCCCCTCCTAGACACCACCACACCACCTAGACACCCCCCTGGAGAGCACCACCATCCTTGGATAGCCCCCCCCCCCAACCTCCTGGACCACCACCCCCTGGACATCCCCATCCCCCCTGACACCCCCTACCCCCCCTTTGACAGCCACCTGAGACCCCTAAACAACCCCCCCCCCAACCCCTTGAATTCTGAATATAATTCTGTATGTATTTAATTAACTTATGAATTATGTGTTAATGGTTTATGGTTATACCTGGTGTAATTAGCTTATGATTTATGTGTTAATATTTTTTGTGGGTATACTAATTGAGATGCTAAATTATTTGTAGGTGCTGTTTGGGTGTGCTACTGTAGAAATAGTTTTTGCAGTAGACAGGGCATTTATCAGCGCTTTTTTAGCGCTGATATAAGGTACATTTATCAGTGCTAAAAAAGAACTGATAAATGCTTCTTTTATCAGCGCTCTTTTAGCACTAATAAATTAATCCTTTATAAGTGCTTTTTGAGCGCTGATAAATGTGAGTTTTATCAGCGCTGAGCTTTACAATGCTTTTTTAGCGCTGATAAAGCCTGTTTTGAGCGTTGAGAAAGCTCATTTTAGTAGTAGTGTGAGCAGTTGTGAGAAGGATTCCTCCGACTACCATCATCACAGATGAGAAATCATCTGCCGTGGATGAGGGACCATGGCCACTGATTGAGGCCGATTCAAACCCTAGCTATTCTGACGTTCTGCGCTACCGCATGGAGAGCTCGTCCAACTTCACCACGTTATGGTGGAGTCGACTTTCTCATGTGGTGGAGAAGAACACCCCCCCCCACCATGATAATATGTAAAGCAGGGAGATAAAAAAATATGAAATATGAAATAGAAATAAAATAAATAAAACTAAACAATTAGTTATAATAATTAATAATTTATAACATAATAAATTAAATTAAATTAAGTATTTTATAATTTAATAAAATAAATAAATATTGAATAAAAAACATAATAAATCATAAACTTAATAGATTAATTAATAACTTTTTTAATAATATGAAATAAATTAAATAATTATAAATAATAATAGTTAATTATATTTTAAATATAATAACATCAATAATATTAATAAAATAAAATAATTAGAATATTACATTAAAATAATAATTAATTAAAATAACAAATTAACAATATTTAATAATGAATAACTTTAAATAATTATAAATTAATTAACATAATAATAAATTAATAAGCTATCTTTTACTCTAACATTTTGATTATTTTCATAATTAAATATATAAGTAAATTAAATACTTTTATTACGCAAAAAAATTCCTTAATTGCTCTCTTCTAAAATGTATAGATACACTCCCCATCTAGAAATACATCCAGGTTCATGCTGAACCCTGGAATGGATGTTGTTACATGGGTTTCATTGGAGTTAGATCCCAAGAACTCATGCCACTTGGTCTATTCCACTTGTTCGGTGATTTCAATCAGTCCAAGATGAGTCGATGCGTGTAGCGGTGACCAACAAGAGATGAAAAACACAACTACAAAAATGGGATTTATCAGTGCTCAAAACGTCCTTTATTAGTGCTAAACATGCGTTGTAAAGCTTAGTGATGATAAGGGAGGGTCCCCTTTATCAGCGCTAAAAAAGTACTGACAAATGTGTTTTTTATCAGCACTCTTTTAGCGCTGATAAACTAATCCTTTATCAGCACTTTTTTAGCGCTGATAATGGTTTCTTTTATCAACTATTTTTTAGTCCTGATAAAGGCTTCCTTTATCGGTTCTAAATGCTCTGTCTGCCACAACAACAAAAATTGCAGCAGCACACCCAAACAACACCTACAAAAAATTCAATATCTCAACAAGTATACCCATAAAAATTTAACACATAATTCACAAGGCAATTACACCAAGTATACTCATAAAACAAGTATACCCATACACCATTAACACATAATTCATAAGTTATTTTAATACATAAAGAATTCAATTAAGAATTCAGGGGGTTGGGGGGCTGTCCAAGGGGGGGGGGGGTAGGGCGTGTCCGAGGGGATGGGGGTGTCTGGGGGGATAGGGTTGTCCAGGGGGGGCTAGGGGTGGTCCAGGAGGTTAGGGGGCTGTCCAAAGGGGTGGGGTGTTGTCCAAGGGGTGGGGGGGCTATCCATGAGGGTGGGGTGTCTAGGGGGTGGGGGTGTCGAGGTGGTGGGGTGGTGTCTAGGAGGGGGGGGTGTCCAGGTGGGGGGTGTCCAGGGGATGGTGGGGTGTCAAGGGGGGTGGGTGGGGGCTGTCTAGGGTGGGGAATGTCCGGGGGGCTAGCCAGGGTGTCTGGGGGGCTTTCTAGTGGGTGGGGGTGTCCAGGGGGTGGGGGAAGTCTAGTGGGTTGGTGGGGCTGTCCAATGGGGGTGGGGTGGTGTCCAAGAGGGTGGGGGTGGCCGTCCATGTGGGGGGGGGGGGTGTCCAGGGGTGGGGGTGTCTGGGGGGTCGGGGGGGGGGGGCTGTCCGGGGGGGGCTGTCCATGGGCGTGTCCAGGGGGTTGGGGGGCCTTCTAGGTGGTGGGGGTGTCCAGAGGGGTGAAGGTGTCCAGGGGGTGGGGTGGTGTCCAAGGGGGTGGGGGCAGTCCAGGGGGTTGGTGGGGCTATCCTAGGGGGTGGGGTGGTGTCCAAGGGGGTGGGGGTGGCTGTCAATGGGGGTGGGGGTGTCCAGGGGGTGGGGGAGGTGTCCAGGTGGTGGGTGGTGTATAGGGGGTGGGTGGAGTCTAGGGTTTGGGGGTTTTCCAGGGGGTTGGGGGCTTTCTTGGATCGTTCTCATAAAGGATCAACACAAACTGAATGTGTTTGGTCAGATTTGCATATGCCAGTTGTTGTTTTCACTTAAAATTTTGTCCAGAGAGACACTTTGAGTGATACCAGCCACACCATGCCTCTTATTGAGGATAGGTTTACTTTTACATGTCAAAAATGACCCATGGATCGTTCTCCTAAATTATCAACACAATTCGTATGCTTTTGGTCAGATTTTCATACGTTAATTGTTGTTTTCACTTAAAATTCTGTCCATTTTAAGAAAAGAGAGACCCTTTGAGTGATACCATCAACATAGTGCCTCGTATTGATGCAAGGTTGACTCATACACTTCACCAACACACCCATGGATAGTTCTCCTAATGTATCAACACAATCTGAATGCGTTTGGTCGGATTTTCATAGGTCAGTTGTTGTTTTCACAAAAAATTATGTCCATTTTAAACAAAAGAGAGACCCTTTTAGTGATACTGGCCACACCAAGTCTCGAATTGAGACGGGGTTGACTCGGACATGTCAAAAATGACCCATGGATCATTCTCCTAATGTATAAACACAATCTGAATTCTTTTGGTTGGATTTGCGTACATCAGTTGTTGTTTTCACTTAAAATTCTGTCTATTTTAAACAAAAGAGAGACCCTTTCAGTGATACAGGCCACACCGTGCCTCAGATTGAAGCAGGGTTGACTCGTACACATCACCAACGCACCCGTGGATCATTATCCTAAAAGATAAACATAATCCAAATGTTTTTGGTCGGATTTCCGTAGTTCAGTTGTTGTTTTTACTTAAAAGTTTGTCCATTTTTAAACAAAAGTGAGACCCTTTGAGTGATACAGGCCACACCGTGCCTTGGATTGAGGCGGGGTTGACTCTTACACATAAAAAATGACCCATGTATATTTCTCCTAAATTATCAACACAATAAAAATGAGTTTGGTTGTATTTTCATACGTCAGTTGTTGTTTTCACTTAAAATTCTATCCATTTTAAGCAAAAGAGAGACACTCTGAGTGATACCAGCCACACCGTACCTCATATTGAGGAATAATTGACTCTTACATGTCACAAATGACCCATGGATCATTATCCTAAATAATAAACACAATCCAAATGTGTTTGGTTGGATTTTTGTACGTCAGTTGTTGTTTTCACTTAAAATTTTGTCCATTTTAAACCAAAGAGAGACCCTTTGTGTGATACCGGCCACACCGTGACTCGGATTGGGGAAAGGTTGACACATAAACATCACCAAATCACCCATGGATCTTTATCCTAATTTATCAACAAAATCTGAATGTGTTTGTTCAGATTTCTGTAGGTCAGTTATTGTTTTCACTAAATATTCTGTCCATTTTAAACAAAAGAGAGACACTTTGAGTGATATCGGCCACACCATGACTCAGATTGAGGTAGGGTTGACTAGTACATGTCACAAATGACCCATGGATCATTATATTATGGGATCAACACAATATGAATGTGTTTGGTCTGACTTATTTACAATAGTTGTTGTTTTCACTTACAATTCTGTCCATTTTAAACAAAAGAGAGACACTTTGAGTGATACCGGCCACACCGTGCCTTGGATTTAGGCGGGTTTGACTCGTACATGTCATAAATGACCTATTAATTGTTCTCCTAAAGTATGAACACAATTTGAATGCATTTGGTTGGATTTTCATTTGTCAGTTGTTGTTTCCACTTAAAATTTTGTCCATTTTAAACAAAAGAGAGACACTTTGAGTGATACCAGCCACACCGTGCCTCGGATTGAGGTAGGTTTGACTCATACACATCCCCAACGCACCCATGGATAGTTTTACTAAAGTATCAACACAATATAAATGAATTTGGTCGTATTTCTGTAGGTCAGTTGTTGTTTTAACTTAAAATCCTGTCCATTTTAAACAAAAGAGAGGCCCTTTGGGTGATACCGGCCACACTATGCCTCAGATTGAGGCGGGGTTGACTCATACACATCAAAAATGACCCATGGATCATTATTGTAAAGGATAAACACAATCCAAATCTGTTTGTTTGTATTTTCATATGTCAGTTGTTGTTTTCACTTAAAATTCTGTCCATTTTAAACAAAAGAGAGACACTTTGAGTGATACCGGCCACACCGTGCCTTATATTTAGATGGGTTCAACTCATACACATCACTGACACACCCATGTATCATTCTACTAAAGTATCCCCACAATTAAAATGCGTTTGGTTGGATTTATGTAGGTCAGTTGTTATTTTCACTTAAAATTATGTCCATTATAAACAAAAGAGAGACCATTTGAGTGATATCAGCCACACTGTGCCTCAGATTGAGGTTGGTTTTACTATTAAATGTCACAAATTCCCCATGGATTGTTCTACTAATGGATAAACACAATCTTAATGCTTTTGGTCAGATTTCCATACGTTAGTTGTTGTTTTCACTTAAAATGTTGTCCATTTTGAACAAAATAGAGACACTTTGAGTGACAACAGACACACCATGCCTTGGATTGAGGCATGGTTGACTCATTCATGTCAAAAAAGACCCATGGATTTTTCTCCTAAATGATAAACATAATATGAATGTGTTTGGTTGGATTTTCATACATCAGTTGTTGTTTTCAATTAACATTTTTTCCATTTTAAACAAAGGAGATACACTTTGAGTGATACTGGTCATACCATGCCTCAGATAGAGGAACGGTTGACTCATACACATCACCAATTAACCCATGGATCATTATCCTAAAGTATCGACACAATCCGTATGTGTTTCGTTGGATATCTGTAGGTCAGTTGTTGTTTTCACTTAAAATTCTGTCCATTTTAAACAAACGAGAGACCCTTTGAGTGGTTCCGGCCACACCATGCCTCGGATTGAGGCGGGGTTGACTCTTACACATCACAAATGACCCATGGATCATTCTCTTAAATTTTCAAAACAATCTTAATGTGTTTTTTGGATTTTCATAGGTCAGTTTTTGTTTTCACTTAAAATTTTGTCCATTTTAAACAAAAGAGAGACCTTTTGAGTGATACCGGCCACACCGTGCCTTGTATTGAGGCAGTTTTGAATCTTACATGTCACCAATTCTCCCATGGATCATTATTATAAAGTATCATCATAATTTGAATGCATTTGGTTGGATTTTTGCAGGTCATTTATTGTTTCCCTTAAAATTATTTCCATTTTAAACAAAAGAGAGACCCTTTTTAGTGATACCAGCCACACCATGCCTCAGATTGAGGCAGGTTTGATTCTTTCACGTCACAAATGACCCATGGATCATTATCATAAAGGATAAACACAATCCTAATTTGTTTGGTCATATTTGTGTAAGTTAGTTTTTGTTTTCACTTAAAATTATGTTCATTTGAAACAAAAGAGAGACACTTTCAGTGGTTCATCATTCTAGAATGTTGCTGGTGCGTTTCATCTGTTAAAATGGGAAAATGACTCATTAGAGAAAGGATGTTTTATTTAACAACAATTACAATTTTCCTACAAACATTTACATACAACAATGTTTTATCTTTTGATCCCCTTAACCCCTCTCAAAAATGACTGCCAATTGTACACATCACCAAGTCAAATCTTCATGCTATTTGTGTACAATCTGCCATCAGGTATGAAACCCACTCATTTCTGAACAAATCTATATCATCTTGTGAGTATGAGTCTTTTTGGAAGTTAGAGTAGTACTGCAAAATATTAAAATAAATAATTAATAAATAAATCAAATGAAATAGTAGTTGTTTTTAAAAATACATCTTTAGGGATTCTAGTTTGTTGATGAAAAATGGTCTCTTTCATTAATTTACAAACATAATAATTGCAATCATTATTGTTTGTTTGTTTTGGACACTGCAAAAAAAATTGATCATTAGGAGAATAAGTAACTTGTGTTGATATTTGTTTCTATAGTGAAATTTTATTATATATACCATGATATTTGTCCAGACGTAGTACTTGCTCACCTCCTTATGCTTAGCCCCTATCCTCATTCCTTTTTTAGATGATAATGATACACCACCGTATTATAATATAATCCTCATTAAAAGATAATATAAACATATATTACTTGATTTTTAGACCTAAAATGTAGGATGTAGTGTCTTACTGATTCAAAAACTACATCATGTATGGTTGGTTTGATGGATATCCTTGCTTTGAATTTAGAAAATAAATCTTTGGAGTATCCAAGTTTACCGCAATTATCAGCCAATGATTCCTAAAAACACAAAAAGGATTAAGTAATAAAATAATTGAAAATATAATTGATTTTCTTTAATCATAGAGTTTTACCCCTTCATGGTTGGTATTAGGAAGAGTCTGTCATCTTTCATCTGTAATCTTGCTTTCAAATGTTTTCAGAAAGTCGTTCACTATTTCATCCTTTTTATGGCTCTAATTTCATTAGATGTGTTGATGTGATATGAGGACTAATAAGTCTGAATTTTGGCTCATGGGAAAATTACTTCAACTGTTTTTCATATATACATCTATCAACAATATAAAATGCATTTAGTCATAATTTTCTCATTAGATCAGATTTTAGAAAATCAATTCATGAAAACATTCCTCATATATATATATTTACAACCGTGATGCCTAGCCAACTATTTTCAAGGATCTCATTTATATTTTCAGCAGCAATGAAATCTTGACTTTCATCTCTATATATATTATTTTCAAAAACCACTATATGACTACTACTACCTCTTATCTTCAAATCCACATGAGTCTTCAATGCGAATAAATGTGGATAGAGAACATGTGGTGTTATTGTGCTTTCAGTAGGTCCTTAGGATCGTTTGGTCGATCCTTTAGATGGTTTCGATCTAATTTTTGTCACACCCTTCCCTTTATCCGTCTATAATAACATTCATTGGTTCGAACCCTTTTTTCATTAATTTCTAAAGGATTATCTTGAAAAAAAAGAAAATAAATACCTCTTTGACTTCATGTACTCTTAAAAGTTGTGACAACCATGCAATGAATGTCGCAATATCCTTTTTGATCATATATATAGCGTCATCATCAAGTGGAATAGGTAGCTCTGCATTTGGGTCATGAGCTATAGTAATCGTCACTTTCAGATGATCTTTCGGAAGTGGTCTATTATGCAGCTTGTCATCTGGGATGTTGAACACTGTATCCCTTGATACAAGGTGATAGGTGGGTGTTGACAGATATAAATCATAGTCCCTATCACCCTGTAGAATATTAGTATAGAAAAAGTATCAGTGCTTTTCTGATTCACATTTCATGGGAACAGTTATTAGAATATTGATTACCACAGATAAGACAGATCTTTGAGGGGAATGGCTCACCTCAAAGTCGGTGGGGGTGGGGTGGGATCTTCATGCGCTGGTTGTTCCTGAGTTGTGTCTTCTCCTTGCTTCCTACCCATAAACGTTTGTAGCAAGTCTCCCTGCCATTGCAATTGTTCTTCAAGAGTTGCTAGTCTTTCGCTCATTTGTTTCAATTTTTCATCTCTATCATCCGTTTCTTTTTTCTCTCAAAATATACCCAGGGTGTCACCCCAAACCCCAATCCTCTAACATGACCATATTGTTCTGGCTACTTCAAAGCCATCGATAATAGGTTTGCATACTCTACAAGAGTATCTGATTCTTGTGACTATCATATATAAGAAAATAACTAATTATTTTTCTATAATAGCAATTTAAAACAAATATTTTTATCCTCATGTCATACTTACACATATTTCCCACACTTTTTGTGTGTTCTCATCTACTAGATTCCCTTACTTATTCAGAGGTGCCGCCTTCTATAGCAAATGATGTGGGATGGAAGTGTATTTGGTTTTAGACTCATCAATCTACATATTAATATAGAAAGATAATTATAATGTTGTTTATTAGCCCCTAAAAATATTACTATAAATTTAAAATACATACCATTTTCTTTTCTAGTGAAGCGTACCCCATCTTTGCTTTAAGATAGGGGTATGTTGGTTATGATGCACGTTCCTTATTTTGAGTAAAGAGTTGTTGTTTCTTAAATGAAATATTGACAATCAAAGTGATGAATACATGTATCCTCAAAAAACGTATTATCACCCACAATGTACCTAAAACTTATCATCCCCACAGCGGCCAATAAATTCGTCCCATGCTTCTTGGCATATCAGGTGAGCGTAAAAAATGGGTGGGTGGGGGTTTATTTTACCTTTTGAATCTTTCAGGTGAAATTTTGTTAAAATAGTGTGATAACCTCGATGAATACTTCTTGTAAGCCTTAGTACATAATTCATGTGGGAATTTTCTACTATAAATGTACTATGAAAGAGATTGAGAAGAGTAAGACATTGTTTCATTATTTTATTTTCTAGTAAATTAAAGAAATAATATTATAATGTTACCGTAATTTCTTCCCAGATCACAGCCTTCAGCCCAGACACAACATGGTTCCATGAATCTATGTCGATCGGCACACATTGTTGAGTCACAACTCCAATGTAACTACAAAACATATCCTTGTTGGGATTCACATGTTGGCCTCATGCATTCCATCTAACATCAAATTTGATACTTTTCTTTTTGCCTTAAAACTTTGTCTAACACCGTCAAACTACGACGCACCTGTGTTTTTTGTGACTTCGGTCCTTCATCCCGACCATTTCATCAATATCAACATAATCTATATGTTCATCTAAAATTGTAGATACGGAATGTGCTAATGGTTGTTGGACCTCAATATTAGGAGCAGCAATAGGTTCAGAAACTTGTTTTTGCTCTGCACTATGAGCAGCCGTAGCAGGAGTAGTAGCAATAGCTTGAGAGACTTGTTCAGCCTCAAGGTTAGGAGAACCAGAACATACAGAAGTTATTATTTTCAAAAGTGGTTGAATAGTTAATTTATATTACATAAATTCAGTAATTATAAGATAATAACATGAGATAGTAAGATCTATATTACAAAAAAAATATAACATGTTTATTGAACTCTATTTCTTTTTTTTTCAAAGGATGAAGGGATTTGACACCTCTATAGATTATCCAAATCCCTTCATTGTGGTCTCCTCTAACATAAAAAAAATCATCTACTTTGGGACCACTGCGAAATGATTATGATGCACCACTGAAAGGATCTTCCTCAATTAAATTTTCTCCGGACCCTTCAGTAGTTTTGGATGATAATAGAACAATTGACCACTTTCAGTTTGTGGGATCTGGAATATAAAAAACATATACCGCTTGTGATTCCATTATAAACTATTCTTCTTTGTACCCTTCTTTACTAGAATCAACTTTCACAAATCCCCATTAATCTATTTTAACACCACAGTTGTTATTAACCCATTTGCATTGAAAAATCGGCAATTGGTGTTGGAGTTGGTGGCCTAGAACCAACTACTTTGTACCTTATTCATTAAATAAACATCTTATCACGTATTGATTGTTCTTATACGTGAAAATTCATGTGATAATGTCCCAAGGATAGTTGTTGCATTAAAGGGTCATAGCGGATCCCTGCTATGATGAGAACCCGAAAGTTCAATAACACTATTCTTGAATATGTGTTCTACGGTTGGATGATGTTATTAGAGGGACAAAAATAATACAGGCCATTAGGGGTGAGGACTCATAAAACTTTGAGGCACCTTCTCATGGTGTGCACCCTTGGTAATATTCAGGAGGATATTATGAGAGCGAGACCCGCCAGTAGGAAATCCAAATTTCATAGTGTCATTGGATGTTCCTATCTGCGGACGTGTGTATTGGTCCTTAGAATTTAAGATTATTATTAATGGGTATTACAACTCACGTACTTAGATGTATTGACGAAAACTGTGACAACACACTGTTCTCAACAAAGTAGGATACGTTGGGTGCATCATGAGTAATACCGCATTAATAGATAATGTGTGAAAGGATTTGTCACTTTTGTTCCATAATGGAAGTAGATATCTCAGTACCTTTTATGGAATTGATATGTCCTAATTAAATCCATGTCCATGGTAAGGAATGGGCATGTTCAATTCCATAAAGTCAAAGAAAGAATAATCGAGCACATGGGCTGATTTCACTAGCATGCAACCCGCTTGATTAGAGATATCAAGACAAAGGGATTATATTACATGGTAAACATTCGTAAGAGGTAACATGTCAATGCGGTGTTAACTTCTTTCTCTTGGGTGCCTTAACCCGTTTCTATACAATAATCTTGGACTTTAGGCAAGCCCTCCTAATGCCAACGAGAAAGAGACCTAGAGGGTCACACACTAAGTGTGTCCATGTATCTCAGTTAAATATTAATTTAACAAGTTAAATAAGGATTATTCCCAACTATGGTTTAATAATTATTTAAGGATTCTTGATCGCATTTATTTCGACACTAATTATTCGAGATAATATATTGTGGGTGAAATAATATATTTTTTAGAGAGTAATGCAGTTACATTTATTTAATAAATAAATATCCATTACTCAAGGTATAATAAATGTGGTGGAGGAAATAAAGAAAAATGGAAAATAAAAGTACACGACATGTATATTAAATATATACGCCGTGCAGTTTTATGGAAAACGAGTACACGTCGTGTATTAATGATTACACGCCGTGTTGTTTTTTCAATCGGGATTTTGAGGATATAATATTGTTTTGTTAAATGATGTTTATTATAATCAGCATGGGCGCATATCAAGGAATTTATATTTCGACATGGGGGTTTTCAATAAGAGTTAATGAAATAAATAAAATGCGTAATGTGTTTATTTATTATCATAACTATATAACCTCAATCCCGATTATAAATATCCTCACAACCCCAACACTTTTCCATCAATCGTTGTGCACAAAAATTCTAGAGAATTCTTTCAAGGCTGAAAGAACTACTTCCTCCTAGTATGCTCTCAAGACCGAGAGAGATTCTCAACCATCGGATCAAGGCGATAGAAGGCGGACATCGCAAGTGAAGGTTCTTCTGTGATAGCACCCAGAGATCCCTTCGGTGATGTCTAGAGATATATGACACATGTGTGGATCACCGCTAGGGGAATCCTACACTTGGATTCTATGATGCCATGACGGATCGCAAGATCATGACTGGAGACATCAATGAAGAAAGAATTCCACCGAGGTAATTGTTTTGAATTAATTAAATTAATTATAACCAACATATGATGATACTATCTCTATAGTTCTAGGACTCCCTCCTTTTATTTTTTGTTCTTCATTCTATTCTGAAGATCCGACATTTTATATCGTGACAGATCTTGGTTTGAACATTGCTTAACGCTAAAATCAAAGGTGGGTGACCCACCAATGTACTTCTGCTGTGCTCAGAACCTACAAGTGGTATCAGAGGGATTCATATCTTTTATTATAATTATTTAGTTTTTCTTTTGTGATTTATGCATTTAATAATTTATTTGTTTTAATGCAAGTTAATCGTTCTTTAAATCTGAATCTCGAGATATGTTCCTCCTCTATTGTTTCTCATTCACCATAAAGAAACGACTGTCTCTTTTAATTTTTGATTAAAATAAAATAGAGGATCTCATCCAGAGGAGCCAAACATTCCTGGTCGTACAACACGAGAATACACGGCATGTATTCGGAAGTACATGCCATGTAGTCTAGGTTCATGCATCAGACTGGTCAGCCAAATCAGGCTGTGTATTGGATCCTATCTAAGTCATTTATGACACCGTGTGTTGACCAGGAATAGGTGGAACATGGTTTCTAGATTACATGTCGTGTGGTCCAACTGAACACAACCTGTAGTCCCTTCGGGTTAGGGTTGGACCGTGTACCCCGTACATGGCTTGCCCGGCTAGAAACTGTGTAATGCGGATACTACACGACATGTGTCCAAAATCACCCACCATGTACTTCGAAAATTTCGGAATTACATTAACACTCCATGTCCTCGGGCATGTACTTTGGATGGACAGTGAAGAAAAGTACACGTCGTGTAGTTGGAACTACACGCTGTGTACTTACCCAAATTACGCAGATTTATTAAAATTTATTATTATATTATACAAACCCTTGATACGTGTACCATGGTACAGGCATAAAGTTGAGGCACAACACGTGATATGTGTTTTATAAATATGTGTTTAATTTAACATTTATGTAATGAACGGTAATTCACTGGGTTGCCTCCAAGGTACAAGTTACATACAGGGATAATTTTAATTTTTATAGAATTATGATGGATGAGAATCTCAAGGAAATTCAGAAAAGGGTTTGAGATAAAAGGATTGATTAATTAAAGATAATTAATTGATTTGAGCATGATTTATCTTAAACAAGAACGATTAAATATTTGAATGCTAGTTTTATTTATGCGTAAATATCGTTGCATGTATGGATGATCATGATCTAGACCAAGACCTTTGTATGTGAATGGTTTCTTTTAATTTATTTATTTAAATTAAATTTGTTTTATTGCGAGTCTTCTCCTCATTAATATGATGGCCATGCACGACCAAGGTTTATTTTATGTAAAAACCCCTTTTACCCCTCACCTGTGTGTGAGATAAATGCATATGTAATGGATGGAGCTCCAAAGCTAGTGGAGGCAGATCAAGTCCGGAGCCAAGGTGAAACCAATCCAAGGAGATAAAAAGGTGGACAGGTGGATAGCTGTAAACAAGAACCGAAAAGGTTCAAGATCTTGGGTTAGTTTATCAACCACTAGATAAACTAACCAATAGAACAAAGCTCATAATCATTTCAATTATTTTATTTCTTTCGGTTGCATGGTTTCTTTATTGTGGGTGTGTTGTCACAATCACACTATTATTGAATTAAACAAGCATGCAAGATGGAACTAAAATAAGACCGGCTTATGTGTAAATATTATCTTGACATGTTTAATCACGTATGTATATCCCACTTAATATTAACAAGCATGTTATCAAATATAATAAAATGGAAATTTACGTATAAGGGTAAAATCCCTCAAAAGAAATATTAAGTCGGTATAGCCTTACTTAATCTTGGTTAGAATCGAACAATAGTTTAAAGTGCTTAACCAACCCTAGTTGGGGTGCTTTCAATTATCAGGGAATTCTAATTCAAGATTTTGGGTTGACTTAACTTGTTTCACATCAAGGGTTTACTTCCACAGCAGGACTTGGTGTGACCAAGAGGCAAAGGTTGAGGACATCCAAAATAAAAAGATTTCAGGATTGGGGAGTCCACTCAACAGATCCAGCAACTACGAGTTAATGTTATTCAAATTTGGAATTCCTACCTAAAACCCTTTAGGTTTCTTGACCAACCCTAGTTTGGGTAATGTGAAGTGAAATATGGATCCTTGCCACTAGAATATTTAGGCAACAAAATATTATTAAGTCAATGGTGAGGGCTATTGGATTTTGATAAAATAGTGGGAGACTAGTAAGTATTAATTAATTTATTTGTCTCGGTTTTGTAATAAAGTACTACACCTTTTCTCGTATTAATTTGTAGAAATAGAAATAAAATGACTTCAAACATATCATTGTGAACCATAATCGAGAAGGAACACTTTCTCACCAGCCCCAATTTACAAGAGTGGCAGAGGCATTTGCGCGTCATCTTTCGCCACAAAAGAAAATTGTATGTGCTGGAAGAGCCTATTCCAGTTGCGCTTGGAAAGGAGGCCAGTGATGAGGAACTATCTCTCTATATGAAACACAAGGATGATTCCACAGATGTACAATGTTTCATGCTATCGGCCATGACCAATGAGCTATTGAAGCAACATGAAAACATGGATACGTATAGCATGATGTCTCGCCTTAAGGATCTCTACCAAGAGAAGGTGAGATAGGAGAGGTATGAGATCTCCAATGATTTTTTTACAACTAATCTGGGATTGTTTGTGCCAGCTGGGCCTCATGTAGTCAAGCTTATTGGCTACATTGAACTCTTGGACGTCTTAGGGATTAAATTCCTGGATGAGTTGCATACGGATCTCATCCTATCATCACTTCCCAAGACCTTCTCTAGCATTATTGTCAACTTCAACATGAGAAACAATGAGAAGATTCTATCAGAACTTCTGACCTTGATTATCCGGGTAGATAAAGACATGAGGTGTGACAAACCTGAAATCCTTATGGTGAATAGGAAAAGGAGGACAATGAAAAGGGGAAAAAGACTTATAAACGGTCTGCATCCCCCAAGTGTCGTCCCTCTAAGAAGGGGAAGATCTAGAGGCAGGTCAAGGAATGGGAGGCGGTGTGTTTTGAATGTGGCAAGCAAGTCCACTAGAAGAGGAACTACACCCAGAAGTGTGGGGATGATTAAGGTGTGTTCGTTATCGAGTGTAATGTTTCTATTTCTACACATTGGGTATTAGATACAGCTTTTGGGTCTCACATCTATATTCAAATGCAATAACCAATTAGATTTAGAAAGATTCCCGAAGGAGAGGTGGATCTTCGAGCTGCCAATGGCGTAAGGCTGGCTGCGTTGGCTATTGGTGATTACCACCTCTCACTGCTAACTAGCATGATTTTCTTTTTACAAAACTATTATTATGTGCCTAGTGTAACCAAGATCATAATTTTTGTATCTTGTTTGGATATTTATGGATTTATTTTCATGTTTGTAAATAAGGGTTGTCTCTTTTATAAGAACAATGTATGTTATGGTATGGCACATTTAAATAATAGTTTGTATGTGTTGGGAAAAAATCCCTCAAGGTAACTTTGCAATATTTTTGGGTTGATTGTGTTTGTTGACAAAGTAGGTTTTCATGGATATTTGTTGAGTTCCCAAGAAGTTGTTGGCAATCCTTGTTGACAAAGAATGATGACAAAGGAATGGACGATCTGGAGGCGGTACAAAAGAGCAGTACATGGTGGCGCCATTTCCCTGTGTTTGCCAAATTTTTGGGGTCCAAAAATTGGAGTTTGGTGAGCATAGCGAAAAGAGGATTTCCATGAAGATCATAATTTAATATGGAAAAGGAATGAATTTCGTGAAGATAGGATGCATGGTTTGGAAATCGCGATGACCAGAAGAATGGAGGCGGTGATGCTTCGCGATTACGTCAATGCTTTGCGAACGGCAGAGTTGAAGCGCATAGCAGCGGTGAAGGGCTTTGCGAGGGAGCTTCGCAGTGAAGGCATGATGGAATGTTGATGGTAATGCTTCGTGACTACGTCAAGCTTCGTGAATGGAAACTTTCTGTGGTGCATCGCGATTTGGACAGAATTCCGGCGGAAACATTGGAGCTTTGCGATTTGAGATGATGTGGCGTTGACTTCGCACGGAAATTTCTAGGGTTGGTGGAATCGCCTATAAATAGTGGCCGACCCCCTCGAGAGAAGCAGAGAGATTTTTCAGAGAAGTTCCTTTGCTCTCGATTTGCGAAGGTGGTTTGCGGAGCTAGTGCGCTTCGCGAAAGAGGAGCTTTGCGGCGGCTATTGTAGCTCCGCAAAACCTGAGAGCTCCGCGTTGGCTTATTAATCTTCACGAGGGACGTTTCTTTGTGAAGGCTTGAGCATCGTGGTAGTGCTTCGCGAAAGTGCTTCACGAAAGTGCTTCGTGAAAAGGCAGGAGCTTCGTGAAGGCTTGTTTGAGCTTCGCGAAATTGGGAGCTTCGCAAAGTAGGGTGCTTTGCGAAGGTGTTTCCAAAATGAATTGCCCAGTGTTCAGAGGCAAAGAGGTATTCATCAGTGGATGAAATTTGGACATTAAAAGAGCATCCATCATCAGTTAAGGATGTGTTCATTCATGCAAATGAAGAGACCTACATGTCTATAAACTGTGAGTGAATCCCTTCACAGAGCAGTGAGCTTAGGAAGAGGAAGAAGGTGATTCTCTCCACCGGCAGTGAGCTAGAGAGAGAGAAACAGGGAGTGACCCTTGGGAAAGCAGTGAGCTGACCCTAAACATTGTAAAGGCAGTGAGCATGGGCATAGAAGTGATCTAGCCCGAACATTGTATCCACAGCTAGTGAAGTTTAGTGAAATTGGTACGACCGGAAACTTGTCGGCGTATTCTCCTTGGACGTAGCCCTTTGCGGTGGACCAAGTAAAATTGGTGTGTCCTGTGCATGCTTTACTTTCTGTTTACATTGTTCAACAGGAAAGAGAGAGAAGAGTGTTTTTTTAACAGCGAAACAAGATCAGAACGGGCGTTAATTTTAAATTAGTCAAACCCTGATTCACCCCCCCCCCCTCTCAGGGTATTCAGCCATGTGGACCTAACAATTGGTATCAGATCGAATGTTTGACAGTTGTTCTTCTCTCAAATGGAGGTCACTAATCATAGAGGGATTTCGATCTTCAACAGATTTAATTTTCAGATATGGAAGAATCGAATGCAACACTATTTCCGATCTTTGGGAATGGATGTGTTTTCAGCAGCTATGCATGGTATCACAGCTGATATTACTAGTGGTGCATTATCAAAAGCTGAGCATAAAGAGTTGGATGCTGATTCCAAAGCAATCAATGCCTTAGGGGGGATCCCTTTCCAATCCCATATATACAAAGGTGATGTCATGAAAAACATCACATGCCATGTGGGAAAAGATCTTGAATATTTATTAAGGGGATACAAAAGTCAGAGAGGCCAAGCTGAAAGTGTTGTGGAACAAGTATGAAGATCTGAGAATGAACCCTAATGAGTCTGTTGATGCATTCTTTGACAGGGTAAATGCTGTGGTAGAAGATATGCAGGGTATTGGAGAAATTATCGAAGATATAAAAATTTTGAAGCGCATATTGAGAAAACTTCCATCTCGGTTCAATTCGAAAGTTTCTGTTTTGGAAGATAAAGACCCAAAATAACTGACATTGGATAACATGCACAACACTCTTGTTGCATAGGAAATGAGAAACGATGATAACGAGACTGTGGAAAAGGGGAAATCCAAAGAGGTGGCATTCAAGGATATGAAGAAACTCACCATTGAAGATTCTAATGAAGAAGAAGAGATAAATGAGGAGATGTCGTTCTTTTCTTCAAATCTGCAAAGAGGAAGAGGAATGTTTAAAGGTAAAATTCCACTAGCATGCTTTCTATGTGGAAAGGTTGGTCATCATGCGGCAATATGCCCCAAGAAATTTCAAGATAATGATGATGATGATGATGAAGTTGAAATTCCCAAGAAGAAATCTTCAGCCTATGTGAAAGGGAAGAAGCAGTTCAAGAGAAATTTCATCAAGAGTAAGAATCTTCTTTCACAACAAATAGAAAGCTCAAATGAGTCTAAGGATGAAGAGGTTGAGGAGTTTGAAAATTGTAAATATCATAGACAAAATGCTATGGTAGCAGTCTTCGGTAGTTCTCAGGAAAAGGGAGAAACTGACGTTGGAGAAGAGGAAGAAGAAGTTGAAGGAAGAATTGATATGGAAGCTGAATTGGAAGCAGCTCTTGAAGAGATAGATGTTTGGAGAGCCAAAACGAAGAAAGCCAATAAAGTGGTTCGTGATGCCAAACTCTATATGCAACAACAGGATGAAGAAAAGTCAGAATTGTTAGAAGAAATTGAAAGACTAAAATCCTCAACACCAGAGAGCTCAGAAAATATTGTTGAAAATAAGCTTAGAATTGAGGAACAAAAGAAGGAAATTGATTTTTTGACTAACACAGGAAAGGAACAGGTCAGACGTATCAAAGAGCTTTAAGAAGAAGTGGTCAGTCTGCGACGAAAAATGAAGGATCAAGAAAAACTCTTGACCCCCAATGTGATATCGGAAAAGCAGGCCATTCAGAAGATAGAGAAGATGAAAGAGGAGGCTCGTAGTTCAGCAGGAGTGAAGGAGCAAGCTCAAATGATAAGGTTGATTCAGGGCTTGATAAGAAACAGAAATCGGTGGCAGTTAATGTCAGACCTCAAGCACCCGTCCCGAAATTGAAGGTTGATTTGGGCACAAAATAGAATCTTAATATTCATATATCCCAAAGGGAAAATTGTAGTGCTGAAGTATCACAAAGGAATGCATCCTATATCAGGTGTTATTGCTGTGGGAAAATGGTACATTCACAGTATGTGTGTTCCATAGCCAAGAGATATTCAAGGGAACAAGAACAGAGATGGCAGCCAAACAGAGAACGGTTTTCCAGAACATATTTTGAAGGACACTGTTTTTGGTGCGAAGGATTTGGGGACATGGCTAGGTACTGTACTTCGACCATTCAAAGAAATGTGACAAAAAAGAATCAAAACGTTCGCAACCAGCAGGTCAATAAACCGACATGTGAGTTAAAAATGTAGAATAGATTTGCGGCTTTGCAAGATGAGGCTGGTCCATCATACTCTGAGAAAGAACAGAAGTCTCAATACATGCCGAGTGTGAAAGAAAAAGTATGAACCAAAAAGAAGAAAAATGAGAAGGTCGTGGTGGTAGAGATTTCCCTTAAAGCATCAGATCGATCTGGTGTTTGGATCAATGACAGTGGTTTCACATCCCACATGATGGGTAATAAGGATCTTGTTACAAGCATCAAATATGAAAAAGAAGGAGTTGTCAAATTTGGAAATGATGAAGGCTTAAAGATTGGTGGCTCAGGGAAAGCCAAGTTTGGGGGCAAAGAGATGAGACGTGCTGATGTCTTGGTAGTCGAGGGTCTCAGTCATAAATTACTCAGTGTTAGTCAACTATGTGACACTGGGCACTCTATCCGATTTACCGAGAAGATGTGTGTTGTGAAAGGAAAAGATGGAGAAACTGTTCTGCAGGGAAAAAGGTCAAACGAAAATCTCTACCTTGTAGGTGGGGAAGAAGATACATGTCTTTTATCCAGAGAGGTAGAAAACCAGTTGTGGCATAAGCGACTTGGTCATCTATGCCAACCATCTATGGAGGATCTAATAAAGTGTGATGCTGCTAGAGACCTTCCCAAGCTATCACGTGATCGCACTCATACGTGTGATGCCTGACAATAAGGGAAGATCATCAGAAAGACATACAGGCCAAAGGAACAGAAACCAGCTAGAGTGCTCGAACTGGTTCATGCATATGTATGTGGACCTATCTCACCACGAGCTATAAATGGGCAAAGGTACTATGTCCTTTTCATTGATGAATATAGTAGAATGGCCTGAGTATTCATCATTACCCATAAGACAGAGGTGTTCAGTTTCATAAAGCAGTATAGGAGGGAATCATAAAAGATGCTTGGGCAGAAAATTCTGAATTTTCGTACTGATAATGGTATAGAATTCACAAACAGTCAAGTTGAAAACTATCTCGAGAAACATGGGATAAGGCATCAAGTTTCATCTGTACGAACACCCCAATAGAATGGAGTGGTTGAAAGGAGAAATCATATCATCATCAACATGGATAGAACAATGCTTATTGATAAAGACCTGCCAGAGAAATTTTGGAAGGAAGCAGGTTTGACATCAGTCTATGTTTCGAACAGATCTATGTTGTGTCCGAAGCAAGGGAAGACTCCGTATGAACTGTGGTATGGAAATAATCCAATGCTGAAATACTTTTGAATCTTTGGAAGTAAGTGTTTCATTCTCAACAAAGAAAATCACAGGAATTTTGAGGCATGAGGAGATGAGGGGATATTCCTTGGCTACTCAGGGAAAAGCAAAGCATATAAATGTTTCAACAAAAGGATGGGAAAATCATTGAGAACAATGATGTCACTATAGTTGAAAATGAACAGAATACTCAACGATCCAGTGAACAGTTCCTGGATAAAATTGATGATGAGGTAAGAAACCCAGGGGGAGCAGAAGTGGCAGAAGCTAACTCAGAAGAAGATACTGATGATGACGAAGAAAGTGTCAAGTCTGTGTCTGCGAGGAAGCCAAAGAGTAGAGCTGAAATTGATAGGCAGAATATCATTGGTGATCAAAAAACTCCAGTTCAGACTCAAAGAATGAAATCATTACAGAAAACATCATTTTTTTCTTAAGTGGAGCTGAAATGTTTTTCCGATTCAGCTGAAGATGAAAAATGGGTTCAGGCTATCAACGAATAGCTTGATCAGATTGAGAAGAACCTGACATGGGAGATTGTTTCGAGACCAGCAAACAAGAATGTCATCGGGACTAAATGGGTTTATCGCAACAAGATGTATGAAGATGGAACAGTGATTCAGAACAAATCACGACTAGTGTGCATGGGATACTCCCAGATAGAGGGAATAGATTTTGATGAGAAATTTGCACCGGTTGCAAGGCTGGAGACAATCAGACTATTTTTTGCCATAGCAGTGCAAAGAAAGTTCAAATTGTTCTAGATGGATGTCAAATCAGCATTCTTGAATGGTGTTCTGGAAGAGGAGGTGTATATTGAGCAGCCAGAAGTTTTTCTCATTCATGAGGATGAGAACAAATTTTGTAGGCTGAAGAAGGCATTGTATGGGCTGAAACAAGCACCAAGGGCATGGTACTCAAGGCTTGATCAGTACTTGAAGAAGCTTGGTTTTCAGCGTGGAGGAGTTGATTACAATCTCTATTTCAGTAATGACAGTATTCAAAGGATGATGGTGTTGGTTTATGTCGATGACATAATATTTGGCGGATCAGATGAAGCTCAGTGCAGACATTTTTCCAAATTCATGAAAAATGAGTTTGAAATGTCAGTGATTGGAGAGCTAACATTTTTCCTTGGTCTACAGGTGACACAAGGAAGGAATGGAATATTCATTTCTCAATCTAAATATGCCAAGGAGGTCCTGAAAAGGTTTGGAATGGAAAATTCCCAGGAGATGAAGACTCGGTTGCCACCCGGATGAAATTATCGAAAGATGAAGATGGAAAGGTATTTAATATCACATAATACATGCAAATTATTTGAAGTTTATTGTACTTGACGGCAACAAGGCCTGATATTTTTTTCTCCACATGCCAAGCAATGAGATATCAGTGCAATCCCAAGGAAAGCCACATTCTTGCAGTGAAAAGAATACTTCGTTATATCTAGGGCATCGTGGATTTCGGCTTGACATATACTGATAAATCTCAGATAGAGTTATTGGGATATACTGATGCAGACTGGGCCGGTTCCGCGGATGATAGGAAATCAACGTCAGGTGGTGCTTTCTATCTTGGTGGATTGTGTATTTCTTGTCTAAGTAAGAAGCAAGATTTCATTTCATTGAGCATCGCAGAAACTGAGTATATTGCGGCCACTCAAGCATGCAAACAGTTATTGTGGATGAAGCAGCAGCTTGAAGATATGGGAGTTGAAGTGAAGTCTCCGATCGGAATCCAGTGCGACAACTCTAGTGCTATAAATCTTAGCAAAAATCTTGTCCATCATTCAAGGACAAAGAAAATTGAGATTAAGTATCATTTTATCAAGGAGAAGGTTGATCAGGGAATCGTGAAGTTGGAGTACGTGCCTACAGAGCTAAAGGTTGCAGACATTCTGACAAAGGCCTTACCCAAGGAAGCTTTTGAGAGGCATCGACTGGCTCTGGGAGTTCAGTCGATTCCCCGCACTTGAAATAGTGTGGATGTGGGACCCCCCCCCCCCAATCCCCCTCTCCCCGAGGTGTGATGTGTTTTTCCCTAATGTACCGATATGTGTTCTCTACTATGTTACAGACTACAAAGGAGTGACCTTTGGGTTCGTTGACAAAGGGGGAGAAAATAGTGATTGTTCGAGGGGGAGACATTGTGTCAATTTGATAAATCATGATTGATACAGGGAAAATATGACCAGTGGAGCAGCTAGATAGGGGGAGAAATGAGAAAGGGGGAGAGTATTAAATTTGACGATGCTAGAAGTGATCGATCAAAGCAGAGATATCACGACAGCTGAGGGTCGTGATAGAAGCAGAACAGTGGTGTTGGAATGGTGAGAGAAGGTTTCCAGCTATCACGAATTGGGATAAGTGTGGTTAAACAATTGGTATCAATTTAAGAATTGGTATCATGTTGGAATCGACAATTGGTGTTTGACATGAAGTGATTCATTGATGAACATTTCATACTACACTTGTTTCTCATGCCGAGCATTGCTCATGTGGGCTTAGAGTAGCTGTTAAGTGAATCCTTGAATGTTATCAGAATCGCAAGAGGCGAATGGTGGTAGCAACTGGAAGAAGACTCAGTGAGGTATCAACATGTAGAAAATAATTCTGAGAAAAGTTATGAAGAATTGTCAACAAACCCAAAGGGGGAGATTGTTGGGCAAAAATCCCTCAAGGTAACTTTGCAGTATTTTTGGGTTGATTCTGTTTGTTGACAAAGCAGGTTTTCATGGATATTTGTCGAGTTCCAAAGAAGTTGTTGACAATCCTTGTTGAAAAAGAACGATAACAAAGGAAAGGACGATCTGGAGGCGGTACAAAAGAGCAGTACAAGGTGGCGTCGTTTCCCAGTTTTTTCCAAATTTTTGTGGTCCAAAAATTGGAGTTTGGTGAGCATCGCGAAAATAGGATTTCCCTGAAGATCATAATTTAATATGGAAAAGGCATCAATTTCGTAAATATAGGATGCATGGTTTGGAAATTGCGAAGACCATAAGAATGGTGGCGGTGATGCTTCGCGATTACGTCAAATTTTCGTGAACGGCAGAGTTGAAGCACATAGCGGCGATGAAGGGCTTTGCGAGGGAGCTTCGTGGCGAAGGTGCAAAGGAATGTTGAAGGTAATTCTTCACAACTACGTCAAGCTCCGTGAATGGAAACTTGTCGTGGTGCTTCGCCATTTGGACAGAATTCTGGCAGAAACGTTGGAACTTCTCAATTTGAGATGACGTGGCGTTGACTTCACGCGGAAAGTTCGAGGGTCGGTGGAATCGCCTATAAATAGAGGTCGAACCCCTCGAGAGAAGCAGATAGATTTTTCAGAGAAGTTCCTTTGCTCTCGATTTGCGAAGGTGGTTTGCGGAGCCCGTGTGCTTCACGAAAGAGGAGCTTCGCGGTGGCTATTGTAGCTCCGCGAAACCTGAGAGCTCCGCGTTGGCTTATTAAGCTTCGAGAGGGACATTGCTTTACGACGGCTTGAGCTTTGCGGTAGTGCTTTGCAAAAGTGCTTCACGAAAAGGCAGGAGCTTCGCGAAGGATTGTTTGAGCTTCGCGAAATTGGGAGCTTCGTGAAGTAGGGTGCTTTGCGAAGGTGTTTCCAAAAGGAATTGCCCAGTGTTCAAAGGCAAAGAGGTATTTATCAGTGGATGAAATTTGGACATTAATAGAGCATCCATCATCAGTTAAGGATGCATGCATTCATGAAAATGAAGAGACCTACAGGTCTATAAACTATGAGTGAATCCCTTCACAGAGCAGTGAGCTTAGGAAGAGGAAGAAGGTGATCCTCTCCACCGACAGTGAGCCAAAGAGAGAGAAACAGGGAGTGACCCTTGGGAAAACAGTGAGCTGACCCTAAACAATGTAAAGGCAGTGAGCCTGGGCATAGAAGTGATCTAGCCCGAACCTTGTATCCACATCTAGTGAAGTTTAGTGGAATTGGTATGACCGGAAACATGTCAGTGTATGCTCCTTAGACGTAGCCTTTTGCAGTGAACCATGTAAAATTGGTGTGTCTTGTGCATGCTTTACTTTCTGTTTACTTTGTGCAACAGGATAGAGAGAGAAGAGTGTTTTGATTAACAGCGAAACAAGATCAGAACAGGCGTTAATTTTAAATTAGTCATACCCTGATTCACCCCCCCCCCCCTCTCAGGGTATTCAGCCTTGTGGACCTAACAGTATGTATTAAATTACAATAACCAAGTGTTGGAAATCGATAACGAAACAAACTCACATGACTCGTACATCACCCAATTGTGGCATCACCGTCTCGGTCATGTAAATGAGAAGCGCTTGAAAAAACTCTGCCAAGATGGCTATTTAGACTCTACTGAGATAAAACCACTTTATAGATGTCATGCTGGTTTACATTGAAAAATGACCAAGACGCCTTATGGTGGATAGGGTGAAAGGACCACAGAGCTTCTAGGATTGGTACACATAGATGTGTGTAGACCATTTCCAGTGGAAGCTAGAGGTGGATATTCTTACATCATTACTTTTACTGATGATTTTAGTAGATATGGTTATGTCTACTTAATGAGGTATAAGTTAGAGGCTGTTGATGCTGAAAAAATCCCGCAACTCCCGGAGGAAGTTTTGGAATGACGAAGCGAAGTCATATTCGGAATCATAGGCCCGATCCGGAGGCCCGGGAAGTGGTGCGCGAACTAAAGGAGGATCCCCACGCAAAAATGTTCTGCGTGCAAAGTGCTCTTGGGATTCGCGGAATTGGACCGGTAAGGTGTGAAATAATTGCACGCCCCGTGTCTCCGTGGAGAGAATTTGCGCGCAAGGGTTCCCGGTGCGGAAAACTTCGCGCGCCACCTGGATTCCGCACCGAAGGTCACCTATAAATATAAGGTGACCCCGAACAGTTTGGGGGTTGAGGAATTCGAAGCGGATCTCATGCGCACAATTCAGCTCCCCCCACACAAAAGATGACATACAAGTAATCCTGAATTTCATGCAACCTTGCCCCAGAGTTCGCCTTTGCGCGCAACTCCACCGGCTTTAGTGAATTTTCTCCTTCCCCCGGTTTCCCCACTTGCACGCAATCCGTGGTCCGCGCGCGCAATACCTTGCCGTGTGCGCAAAACCGTGCGTGTAATTCCCTCTTCGTGTGAAATTCCAATAATTCAATTGTGCGCCATCCTGGTGTTTCGCGCGCAAATCGTCCCTTTTGCACGCACAGAGCCGAGGACCCCTCACCTTGACGCCCATTGGCTGCCCCCTGCACCGGCACCTGATGTCTCCCCTGCCGGGCATGCGCACCATGCGTTGTTTTCCCGCACGGCCTTCCAGGATCATTCGAAGTAACCTCAAGGTCCCTTGGGCCATGTTTCCAATTGCATTTCTTTGCCTTATGCTTCTCCGCATAGGCACGCTAACGGCTATTGCTTCTACGCATAGCCACGCTAACATGGACCCCCCGGTGGTTTTCCCTACGACCCCCTTTCACCATGGCCTTGCCGATGCCTTCCCTTCCACAAGGGGTAGAGGGCGTTGGGCATGTAAGCCCTAGGGGTGTGGAGAAAACCCACCTCGTCCAAGCTGCAGGACGTTAAACTGCTAAGCACCTCGTCCTTAACACAAGACGTTAAACTGTGGTCCGACCCCGTGCTTCGCACGCTGGGTCCCCCCAGCTCGGACATTTTTTTATGCCACTCATCTCCACGGGAGTGGACTCTTCCTCACATGGAATGAGATCCTCCTTGTCGGAGCAGTGTTTGTCCGCGGGTGAAGGGCTGCCTCAGCGCGTAAGCCCCTAACCATTCGTAAGGATGATTGCACCTATGAATCCCCGTACTTCCCCCCTTCCAAGGCCAGTGGAGTCCTTTTCCCACTACGCTTTGTCGCACCACGGGACTCCACCCTGGAGTAAGCCCCGGCACTAAGGGCCGCTAACCATGTGTAAGCCCCTATTTCCTCTTTGGGCCTCTCAATGCGTAAGCCCCATCCCACTTCTCACGGACGCACCCTTTGCGACGTGATCGTCTGGTCCCTGTTACCTCTTGTTTCCCACACCGAGCATGACTCACGTGGGCGTAGAGTGCCCATCGACCATGACATCCTCCTATGGGCCGCCTCAGAGCGTAAGCCCCATCCCAGCGAACTACGTGGACGTTGATCCGTGCTAGCGCACGGTACGTAGGAAGCCTCCATGAGGTTCAATCCCACCCGGTCGTCCCGAACTTTCCATGTCGGTTCCCTAGCCACCTTGGGCCGCCTCAGAGCGTAAGCCCCAAATTTTTCGTCCCGTGTGACGTTAAACTATATCACGTCCCACATGATGTTAAACTGTATTCCATCCCGCATGACGTTAAACTGTATTCCCCCTCTTGGGCCGTCTTAGAGCGTAAGACCCATGATTCACCCCACCATCCATCCTGATCCTTACCCGGGCCACCACATCCTGGTGAGATCATGCCACCCTTTCCCACTCCATGTCACACGGGAGGCCGCCCACGTGATGGCCCCAACATCGGTGTTTCCCCCTGGGGATACTTTAACCCGATCCATCTCCGCAAGACGTTAAACTCGCGTCATACCCCGTGTTAAACATGGGAAGCTGAGGAAAACCTCAGATGGTACACATTCCCCGCGTTCGATGTGGGATGCCTCGGGCTTCCGCGCCCTCGAGAAGCCCTGTGATGAGGGAACAAAGATAGACATTCCGACGACGCCCCAACGTGACCATTCTCCTCACCGCAGGATGCTGTCCCGACAAGACCCCTTGGAGAATCTTGACGGAAGCAGCGTAATTAACTGGCATCCATGTAGATATGGCGCCGGGAATGAGCTTCACGAACCCGTCTAAAATCTTTGAGGGAGACCCGGACTAGGTGACGAGATCCGAGGAGGAATCCACGAAAGGAAGAACCGACATCCCATCATCCCGGTTTCGATCAAGGAGCAGACGTCCCTGAACAAAGAACGGATGCATCCCGCCTTTGGAAAGCGGGAATGCAGGGCCACAAGCAGCGTGCCCTCCCCAGCGGACTGACGCGCGCGCCCTGGTGAACGCGTCGGAAACAAAAAATGGTGAACTCGACGTGAAGCTCTTCTCCTCAACACGGGGAATGGTAGCCGTTGGAGCATCGGAATAACAACATGTCACCAGGTCCGGGTAACCCTCACCGGGACATGAACCCACCAGGGGTCGAGGCCGTCAGGACGTTGACTACTCCGTTCTGTGACGTCATCAGCGTGGTTCCCTCTAACCGACCACTGAAGACAGAATGATGTCGGGCCTTGGTTGTTGATCTCCTTTCCTGTTGATACTAATGGGTTCATCTCCCTATTTCCAGGAATCAGATCACTACATTCGGAGCTTGATCGCCACCTGCCCACCGGCGCAGGGGCAGGGGCAGTGCCGACGCGGCTACCCCGCGCGGTCCCGCCTATCCCACGATCGCTCCGACTTTGACCGCCGTCGCAGCCAGACACTTGCACCCCCCCTCCCCGTCAGAAATCATCCAACGGAAGGTGATCAATAACCTAGTCCGTAGGTATGATGAGGAAGGGATCATCCCCACCAGGGGCATGGACCACTTAGATCTAGAGGCGGTCGCGCCTCACCACCATCACCGCCCTCGAGGGCCACGCAGGGAGCCGCCGTTCCCCATGCTGACGTTCAAACGCTTCAGGAGACTATCCCCGGAGCGCTGTGACACATCCCTCCCCTACGCCAATGAGGTGGGGGATGTCTGGGTCCACCCGATCGGCGATCCATCACAGGGGTTACCGGCAAGCACCCCCGCCAGGCTGCGTCGATGCCGCTGCCTGACTCCCATAGCCGAGGAGCAGGAAATCTTCATGCCTGCACCGCCGGCTCCATCCCATCTGACTCGACGCCAGCGTCGAGCGCGAGTGGCAGAGAATGCCCGTCCTGGGGCACCAGCAATAGCAGCCATTGTGGCCCCAGCCACTACTGACTCCTGTTCCAAAATCCCTGCGTATGTTGAGCAGGGGCAGCCGCGTGCCCGACCGGGATTGAAACCCCGACCACCCTGCAGGCAGGTTGGGTCGAATCTCTCAGTCGCGGACCCTGGCAATGGCCACTGCGGACCAATCCGCGGTGGTGCCGCTCACCCTGAAGGCTCATCCTGTGCCACCGGTCTGGGAAGCCGAAAGCTTCTTCGCGATGGCTATGCTTCAGGTACGAATCCTTCCAGCACCCACCGCATGGGGTATGAGGTCACTCCCCCTACCACCGATCGCGAGCATGGAGCCGTTGTGTATCCAGTCGCTCACTCGCATGGAGGTCCTCCCCATGTCGCTTTCGACATCTGTCCCGGTGCTTCTCGCACCCCGGCCTTCAGTCCCCTCTGCCCCAGCTCTATTGTGGTCGGGGGATCCGATGACGGAAGTCGTCCTTACCCTGAGGAACTACCTAGGGACAGGAAGGCCGGGCGTCGTCGCAGTCGGAGGAATGTCAGGGGAGTCCGGATGGGAATCAGACCAGTCCGTTTCTCAGATTCCGAGGTAGATTACGACTCGACAATGGAACCTCCCCCCCCAACCTTTTGAGTTGAGGGCGAGGATGGGGACGCAGCGCGTCAGTCTCCTACTCCCAGAATGTGAGATCCGTATGATTCCCTCTTCCCTTCGAAGGTATATCTAGGAGGACGAGGATTTGGCATACCACCAGGGATCAAGACAGTAGTTGCCGCTGATCTCCTTGGAAGCACCTCCCGCCCCTGTTAGGGAGGATGAGGAACCTTTCTAGGGACTAACGGAAGGATCGCGAGGCGACACACCCTCGGCGAGCACCGACGTTGTGACAGGAGGCCCATTCACCGGCCCATCCTATCGCGACGTGGCGGCCAGGGCACTGCAACCTCGGGAGGATGACCCGGGGATCGACGGCCAATCTTCATGTTCACCGTATTCCCCGTCGGCCAGCCCACCTCCCCGACGGCCTGCCTCAGCGCCATTGCCAATTCTCCAACTTTCTTCGGTGGGCGAGCAGGGGCGGCAAGTTCCAGACCCCAAGCCGGAGCCGTGGAGCTTCTGGACCGTTCTTGTAGCGAGCCACTTCCCTGAGAAGTTTTGGTCGGTCGCAGAATCGGGTTTTGATGTGCCAGAGTCAGTCACCCCGGGGGAGTTTGAATGCTTCCACCAGATTCTTCGGGTGACTCACTCCCGCCTCTGTCATCAGCTAGCGCCTTATCTCGGGATCCAAGCACATCTCGAGGAGATTGGTGAGCAGTGTCGCCGGGTTGACCTAGCAGCACTCCCCGCGGTCCGGCACCCCGAGTCGCTGGGCCCCCATGAGGCCCTTCAGCAACAATGTGTCCAGAGTTTTCAAGTACTCCACAGGGTGATTGAAGAGGCCACCCCCACCTGCACGTCCGTGGGTGGGGGCAGTACGCTTCTCTCCTTTTCTGTGCGATCCGCCGGCAGCCCGACCCACAGGGCAGCCTTGAGGGAACGTCGCCAAGGGCAGTAGCAGTCAACATGGCAGAACCTTCAGATGAGGGAAACATTGTGGAGCCCCTCGACGGGGACTCACCCCCTGAGGAAAGGCCGCTACTGGACCCATCTTGGAGGATTACTCGCCAACAGAGGATCCTCCTAGGCCTTCCTGTACCCACGGAGGCACTGGCGCTGAGCCGAAACATCAGCAAGGGTAAAGAGCCCGTCAGGCCTGTCAAACCCGCCGACCCATCTACCTCAGTGCAGAAGGAAGAGGAAGATCTCGAGAAGGCCACGCTGCGCCAACAGCTGGCCGAGCAAAAAAGGCTGGTTGATGAGCTCCTGGCCGAACGCATCGCAGAGCGGCGTCCTGTCTATGGAAACCCTAGACCAGGACAGTAGGGGATGGAGCATCTACCCCTTGCTGAGATCCCCCCAGGCAACCGTGACCATTTCGTGTTCGCCGACAGGGGAGACACTAGATCCCATGGCAAGAGGGCACGATATGTTTCGCCAAACCCTCCCGAGCAGTGATGTAACACCCCAAGATTCTACGGTACGCTTCTCTTTGAATAATGTGATAGCGTGTGTTGTACGCAACACCGAGTTCTAACACACCATAACTAATCAAACTAGCCGTTATGAATAGTAATACCTACTTTTTGAAATTATATATATTTTATATTTGAAAATGGACTTCATTTTTGGATTTGGAATATCGAATTTAGCCTAAGGTGAAATTTTGGTACATTTCGGATAACTTTCATATTTTGATGAATAGTGAAAATTACTAAGTTTTAATTAAAAACAACTTTTTTAATCAAAATAATTAATAGTGATAAATTATGAATTTGAGTGGTTTTAAAGTATATTTAGAATATATTTTTACCATTTAATATAATGTTGGTCATTGGACATAATTTTACAATTAAACCGAACATAAACGAGTGTCAATCTTTTGATAGTTATTATCTCTTAAAAACACGCTTTTTGTTTTGACAGCGGGAATTAATTTTAAATTAATTTCTGCCAATTCTGTGTTTTGAATTTAGGAAAATGGATTCCATATTTGGAATCAGGATGTTCAAATTGTGTAAATAGGTAACTTTTATTTTTAGACATTTTGAATAATTACTGCGGTAAATATTTTATTTACCATGGTTAAGGGTAAATCTGGTAAATAAGGGTTAACAAATAATATTATAATAATACTAAATTACCCTAAAACGTGTCTTAACCCTATTGGTTGATACATGGTCGACCATGGGAATCTTGGGGTCTATTTTGGGACCCCATGGATCCACTTGTAAGTGATAATGACACTTTATTTTAATTTATTTAAAATGAATACAAAAATGACACAAGCATATATCTTTTAGAAAAACAATTGTTACATAGGGTTATATATGTTGGATTTTAGATTATAAATTTTCATTATAAAGCTAAAACGATTTCTTACATAATGATATTTTATTTATAATTTTTAGACATTAAATAATTTATTTTATTTATGACACAATGATGATGCAGTAATTACTATAATAGTGAAAAATTAAAATAATTGATATTATAAATACCCAAATAAATATAATATGAAACGTTTAATGAATTAAACTAATTTTCTAGGATAATATGATATATTAGGATTGATTTAATTGACTTTGTTCGAAGTAATAAATCTGTTATGAGTTTCACAAAAATCAACTATTGAATAGTGTCAAAATTGACATAAAAGAGTTCTTTAAACATATATTATATTATTAATTGATATTAAATTCCTAAAAATCTAAGGTTCGGCCAAGAGACTTATATCATGATAGGTTCATCATTAATGTACCACTTGGGGGTCGCTTGAATGTATATAGTATGTTTATTAACCATATTATATAAAAATACAAAGAGACATTGTAAAAGTGAAACTAATTAACTTAGAGTTAATACTTAAAGATAAGGTTAATATAAGTACCCAAACCTGTCTAAATTCTATTGTTTGAGTGGTTTTCTACCTATCCCCACGTTAAACTTTGAATAATAAGCTTTTGAGCCATTAGAAACCGAATATGAATTTATTATAAATTAATATTTCTAGCTTTTCCAAAGGTGCCCCTCACCCCTCTTATAAAAGGGCAATCCTCCTTCTCATTTATTCACACCTTCAAATCCTTTTGGTTCGGCCAAACTCTGCCCAAATACTCTCCCAACATCCCTCACTACAACCTAGAGGCCTTAGTTTGATCAGAAAGCCAACCTAAGGAGCCCTTTTGATCAAATCAAAAAGAAGAACCCGAAGAAGAGGTAATGATTTCACCACCCTTCTCCAAGTTCATTTCTTCTTCCACTTCTTCTTCCTTTGTTCTTACCATTCTAAAATAATAACTCCAGTATCTCACATATACTGTGATGTTATTATAAATATGGTACAACTATATTCAGTATTCTATCCACCCTTTGAATAACATGTCACCATACGTGCGTACGTACGGACTACCGTCTCCACGTCGTGGTGTAATTGTTATTCAATATAATATTATTTGGATGGGTATAATAATGATGTGTAACTCATGTAAATAATAAATATAACATGTTAATGATTCTGTATATATGATATACCATCCATTTATATATTATTTTAATATCAAAAGAATGATATTGTCGCTCGTGCGTACGTATGGACTACCGTCTCCACGAACGCGATGAGATTCATTCTCCATCGTATCCATTCAAGTATAATTATAATTTGATGATTTAAAAATGATGTTTAAGGACTAGATATCATTCTGGATATGAATAAGATACAACCACCATGGCTTATGTAACAAAACATATAAAAGAAAATGAGTAAGTTAACTCCCGAAACGATGATAATTCTAAGATATTATTAACAAATCAATGTTAAAAGATCATATATGATATCATATTATTATATATGATTCTTGTATAATTTAATAACAACTATTTCACCATTATACAGGAGGTTAACCTACCCCAACCAAGGAAAAGTACAAGGTAAGGGTTTACTTTACAACCTCTTCATTATCCAAGGTTGTTTATACGTAATAATCTACTGGGATCTCTTTATCATCCACATCCATGTTTCTTAAAAATACATTTCAAAACATTTTTACTATTTACTAGAATATGAGTTAAAGTCATTTATACCCTTTTTGACTTTTATAAGTGGTTTATAAAGGAATCTTTCGGTCGTTTTCAAAACAAGGTCCTTTTTAACCTTTTCGACAGAATTAAGGTAAGAATGTTTTTTTTAACTTATACGGCGGGTGCGGCTATTTTCCACCGTTATAAAATTTTCAAAGCTTCCCTTACAAGCTTATAAGAAAATTTTCAAAGAAAATGTTTTATTTTATATGGATCTTAAATTATATCAAAATAAAAGGAGATATTTCTTTAAAAAGAATTTTGATTTCATCTATGTCAACATCCTTTGATGGATTTTATAATTATTTGAAGTTGATTTATTATGATACAAAACTTCTATATTGTATTGAAGGTTTTGTGATATGTTTGACTGTGGATGTGCTATTTTTATACCATTCATAGTTTATGGTGAAATTATTGACATTTCGTATGCTAGTTTTAATACGAATGTTTATGTTATGTTTAAACCTTTTCATATGGGAATGCATTGGACTTAATAAGTGACGGGTGGAGCCCGCTATAGCTCCTCGATGCATCGGTAGGTCTCATGAGACAAACTAGTGTCTTGGCACAAGGCCTTGACAAAATCTTATTTGTAGTCTTGGCACGAGGCCTTGGCTATGTGGTTATGATAGTCTGGCATTATGCATTCCAACATTATGAAAGTGGTTATTGATTTTTGCATGTGATTATTCGATTAGTAGAATATCCATGTGAATAAGTAAATGGCATTATTTCATTTTATTTATGCCATACCATGTTGAAAGTTCATATTTAAAAGGCTTTTGTTTTAGTTATACATTGCCTTAAATGTTTATTCTTATTTATGAAAGTTTCCGCTATATTGTTATCCTTACTGGGCATTTGAGCTCACCCCTTTTCTATGTTTTATTTTTCCCAGGATGTGAAGAAGTAAGTTATGAATGACCTGCAGGGATTTTATGAGGGGTTAATAGTGTGGATTGTGGAAACATTTTGTTGTTGTAGTAGTTTTTCATTTTATGATGTAATGTAAAACTTATGAATATATCTAGTGTTTCCAAGGCTACTAAACCAATCGGTCTTTCGAGATTTGATCTTTCTTGTGATCATGCCAATGTTATGTAATAATGCACCAACTCTGGGTAACTGGGGTCGGGGCGTTACAGTTGGTATCAGAGGAAGTTTAGTACAAACCTTGGAAGCTAGATTTAGATAAACTCTGATTAGAGCACGTAGACCTAAGATGAACTTTGAGGATTAGTATAGAAGAACTTCCTAGAATTTTGGTATTGTAGAGATTTTGTGAGTTTTCCAAGCAATACATCCATGTCTGGATACGAGCAGGTAGAGGCGGCTCTGGCACAGATGTACCTAGGGGTAAAACCCGAAAACACCGCTTTGAGCTAGACTCGAACGGGAACTGGTGCACGACAACGGGCCTTGCTGCACTCTTGGTTACGACACTCCCGGGGGATATGCTTAGGATAACTCTCATTTTCTTTACAAATCATTTTGAAGGGATTATGAGTATATACTTCCTCAAAGAAAACATTCTTATGATTATGGATTATATCCATAAATAGTTCAATTTATGTTAAGTGTTTTATAAGTATGGGATTATGTATTTTGATTCATAAACTGATCTAGTATATGCCATTGTTTAGAAATGGCGCCTAGTGGAAGAAATGGAAACCGTATCAATGCACACACTCCATGTAGGGATTGCCCTCCTGCTCAAGATAATTATAGTGGGGCTGGTGATGCAACTGGTGCTGATCAGCTAATCACCATACTGGGACAACTTACTCAGGTTATGAATAATAACCTTACCCGTATGGAGCACCCTGATCAGCAGCGTGAAGGATCAATGTTAGATCGATTCATGAGGCAACAACCACCAACGTTCAATGGGAATACAAATCCCTTAGTAGCTGAGCAATGGATATTTTCCCTAGAGAAAATATTTCAGGCTTTGGGGAGCAGTGAAAGGGAAAAAGTTATCATGGCAGTTTACCGCCTCACTGGAGATGCTGATCAATGGTGGTCATTCATTCAGAATACGAAGGAAGATGATGAAGTATCAAATATGGAATGGAGGGAGTTCAAAGATCTGTTTTTAGAAAAATACTTCCCTCGCGACCATCGAGCAGATATGGAAAGGCAATTTCTGAGTCTGAGACAAAAGGAGGATGAGAATGTCACAAAGTATGAGGCTAACATTACAAGGTTAGCGAGGTACGCTGGTGATTATATTCGTAACCCAAGAAGTAAGATTGATCGTTTCTTGGATGGGTTAATACCATTTCTCCGTCGAGCGTTAGTCTCACAATCCTTTTCATCGTACGAAGACATTGTCTCATGTGCTATCAAGACCGAAAAGGAATTCTCTAAGTCTTATGACTTTAAAGCAAAGCAAGAGAAGAAGAGACCTGCTGATCAATCTGGGAATGGAAATAAGGGGAAGAAGGGAAAGGTTGAATATCCATCTTGTGGTAAATGCGGGAAGAAACGTCCTGGTACTTGCTTGAAGGGAATGTGAGTCTGTTACAAGTGTGGTGAAAAAGGCCACCAAGCTCATGATTGCAAGGGGAAGAAGGAAGCTACCAACGTTCAGTGCTACAATTGTAGGGAGATTGGGCATTATGCAAATGCATGTCCTAAGCGTCAGGAGAACTTACCTCAGAAAAGGCCAAGGGATCAAGGCCAGGCTTATGCTATCACTACTGCTGAGGTAGAAGCTCCGAAAGACGTGGTGGCAGGTAATTTAATGGTTTCCTCAAGTTTAGAAAATGCATTATTTGATTCTGGATCATCACATTGTTTCATATCTTCCCAGTTTGCTAAGAAAATTAGATATTTCCAATTTGATTTAATAAGGGAGTTGTCAGTTAAAACTCCTAAGGGAAGTATCGTTGCAACAATGTTTTGTGAATCAGTCCCCATTAGAGCACATAAATTTTCTTTATCTGATAATTTCATCGTCATACCTATGATTGAGTTTGATATAATCCTCGGTATGGACTGGCTTTCGGACTATGATGCGAATATTTATTGTAAGAAGAAAGAGGTTACGATTCTTGATGATAATGATAAGGAGAACCTTATTTTTAGAGCAGAATCGTCACCACCTAATTATTATTTAGATCCACCCCCAGTAGCTCAACTTAATTCAATTATTGGGGAGGAAGAGAATGAAATAACTGTCGGTGAGGAAAGGAATGTTCAAATAGAGGATGTACCTGTTGTGAAAGAATTTGTAGATGTATTTCTGGAAGATTTACCTCGACATCCTCCAGAACGAGAAGTTGAGTTTTCTATTGATTTGATTCCTGGATCAAGGCCTATATCGAAGACCCCTTATAGAATGGCCACTGTAGAGTTAGTCGAACTAAAGAAACAACTAGAAGAATTGAGTAATAAGGGATTTATTCGCCCTAGTGTTTCTCCATGGGGAGCCCCTGTTCTTTTTGTTAAAAAGAAAGATGGATCTATGAGGTTATGTATCGACTACAGGGAGATCAATGCTATAACGATAAAGAACAAGTATCCCCTACCTCGTATTGATGATTTATTTGACCAACTGCATGGAGCTCAATACTTTTCAAAGATTGACCTTCGATCTGGATACCATCAGTTGTGTGTGAAGAAGGAAGACATTCCGAAAACAACATTTCGAACCAGGTATGGGCATTACGAGTTTACTGTAATGCCGTTTGGATTGACTAATGCACCCTCTTTATTCATGGATCTAATTAATAGAGTTTTCAAAGAGTATCTCGATGAATTTTTGGTGGTATTTATTGATGATATCTTGGTATACTCCAAAACCTACGAAGATCATGAAAATCACTTGCGCATTATCTTGAAGACTCTGAGGAGGCATGAATTATATGGGAAGTTTAGCAAGTGTGAATTCTGGCTTCAGGAGATTTCTTTTCTTGGCCATATTGTCTCTAAAGATGGAATCTCTTTTGATCCTTCTAAGACCAAGGCAATCCAAGAATGGCCAGCACCTACGAGTATAACTGAGGTACGTAGTTTTATTGGTTTGGCAGGTTATTATCGACGTTTCGTCCAGAATTTTGCCCGATTGGCTAACCCATTAACGAAGCTCACACGTAAAGGGGTTAAATTTGTTTGGACAAAAGAGTGTGAAGAATGTTTCGAAGAACTGAAGAGAAGATTAGTCAATGCTTCTATATTGACTCTACCATCAGGGAATGATGGGTTCGTTATTTATAGTGATGCATCGAAGAAAGGACTTGGCTGTGTCCTTATGCAGAATGATAGAGTTATTGCCTATGCATCACGACAGTTGAAAATTCATGAACAAAACTATCCTACTCATGATCTCGAGTTAGCAGCAGTGATCTTTGCTTTGAAGATATGGAGGCACTACCTCTATGGTGAAAAATGTGAGATTTATACTGATCACAAGAGTTTGAAGTATATTTTCTCACAAAAAGAACTCAACATGAGGTAAAGGAGATGGCTTTAATTACTCAAGGATTATGATTGTACGATACACTACCACCCAGGGAAGGCAAACAAGGTGGCAGATGCTTTGAGTAGAAAAGACCATGGAGTTTTGAACAATATGAGAATTGAAAGGGATCCAATTTTCATGGATCTAGTGAAGATGGACATGGGAATAATCAGGGAAGGTGAAAAATCAATGCTTTTTCAAATGGTTGCCTAACCATCTTTACTAGAAAGGATTAAGAGTTCTCAGACCGATGATGAAGAATTCCAAAAGAAGATTAAAGCTGTGAATGATGGGAGATTGAGAGACTTTGTGTATGAAGATGGAATTTTGAAATTCGGGAAGAGACTTTGTGTTCCCAATATACCTGATCTAAAAAGGGAATTTCTGGATGATGCTCATAGTTCCAATTTCTCTATACACCCTGGGAGCACCAAAATGTATAGAGATTTGAAGGAACATTTTTGGTGGGACAACATGAAGAGGGAGATTGCTGATTTTGTGTCAAGATGTATGGTTTGTCAACAAGTGAAAGCTGGAAGGCAACAACCTGGAGGAGTCATGCAACCTCTTCCCATACCGGAGTGGAAATGGGACAATGTTACGATGGACTTTGTCATGGGGCTACCAAAGACTCCTAGAAGGAACGATGCAATATGGGTTATTGTTGATCGTCTTACCAAGACAGCACATTTTCTTTCTATAATAGAAGATCTACCCCTGGAACGTCTAGCAAGACTATATATTAATGAAGTTGTGAGGCTTCATGGAGTACCCCTATCAATTGTTTCTGATCGTGATCCCCGTTTTACTTCAAGATTCTGGAAAAGTCATCAGAAATCCCTGGATACTGAACTTCATTTGAGCACTGCTTACCACCCTCAGACAGACGGACAATCAGAAAGGACTATCCAGACCTTAGAAGACATGTTGAGATCTTGCTCACTTGACTTTCAGGGTATGTGGGATCAATATTTACCTTTGGTAGAATTTTCCTATAACAATAGCTTCCATTCGAGTATTCAGATGGCACCATATGAAGCGTTATACGGAAAGAGATGTCGTACACCAACCTGTTGGGATGACGTTGGTGAAAGAAAACTTGTAGGCCCAGAACTGGTGGAGGAAATGGTGGAAAAGGTGAAAGTAATCCAAAATCACATCAAAGCAGCTCAAAGTAGGCAGAAGAGCTATGCCGATAATCGAAGAAAGGATTTGGAATTTCAAGTTGGTGATCATGTTTTTCTGAAGGTATCTCCATGGAAGGGAGTCATACGTTTTGGTAAGAAAGGTAAATTGAGTCCCAGGTACATCGGACCTTTCGAAATTCTAGAACGAATTGGGGTTGTAGCTTACCGATTGGCAATGCCGCCAAGTCTCTCCAAAGTTCACGATGTGTTCCACATATCTCTATTGAGGAAATACATTCCTGATCCGACGCATGTACTCACCTATGAGGAATTAGAACTGAAACCCGATCTGTCTTATTGCGAAGAGCCCGTCAAGATTCTTGATACGAGAGAACAAGTGCTGAGAAACCGGAGGATGCGTCTGGTAAAAGTTTTGTGGAGAAACCATAAGATGGAAGAGGCAACGTGGGAACCTGAGGAACTTATGATGAAGAACCACCCGAGTCTTTTTATGCAGTAATACCCTAGAAATTGCGAGGACGCAATTATTTGAAGGAGGGGAGAATGTAACACCCCAAGCTTCTACGGTACGCTTCTCTTTGAATAATGTGATAGCGTGTGTTGTACGCAACACCGAGTTCTAACACACCCTAACTAATCAAACTAGCCGTTATGAATAGTAATACCTACTTTTTAAAATTATATAAATTTTATATTTGAAAATGGACTTTATTTTTGGATTCGGAATATCGAATTTAGCCTAAGGTGAAATTTTGGTACATTTCGGATAACTTTCATATTTTGATGAATAGTGAAAATTACTAAGTTTTAATTAAAAACAACATTTTTAATCAAAATAATTAATAGTGATAAATTATGAATTTGAGTGGTTTTAAAGTATATTTAGAATATATTTTTACCGTTTAATATAATGTTGGTCATTGGACATAATTTTACAACTAAACCGAACATAAACGAGTGTCAATCTTTTGATAGTTATTATCTCTTAAAAACACGCTTTTTGTTTTGACAGCGGGAATTAATTTTAAATTAATTTCTGCCACTTCTGTGTTTTGAATTTAGGAAAATGGATTCCATATTTGGAATCAGGATGTTGAAATTGTGTAAATAGGTAACTTTTATTTTTAGACATTTTGAATAATTACTGCGGTAAATATTTTATTTACCATGGTTAAGGGTTTATCCGGTAAATAAGGGTTAAAAAATAATATTATAATAATACTAAATTACCCTAAAACGTGTCTTAAACCTATTGGTTGATACATGGTCGACCATGGGAATCTTTGGGTCTATTTTGGGACCCCATGGATCCACTTGTAAGTGATAATGACACTTTATTTTAATTAAGTTAAAATGAATACAAAAATGACACAAGCATATATCTTTAAGAAAAACAAGTGTTACATAGGGTTATATATGTTGGATTTTAGATTATAAATATTCATTAGAAAGATAAAACGATTTCCTACATAATGATATTTTATTTATAATTTTTAGACATTAAATAATATATTTTATTTATGACACAATGATGATGCAGTAATTACTATAATAGTGAAAAATTAAAATAATTGATATTATAAATACCCAAATAAATATAATATGAAACTTTTAATGAATTAAACTAATTTTATAGGATAATATGATATATTAGGATTGCTTTAATTGACTTTTTTCGAAGTAATAAATCTGTTATGAGTTTCACAAAAATCAACTATTGAATAGTGTCAAAATTGACATAAAAGAGTTCTTAAAACAAATATTATATTATTAATTGATATTAAATTACTAAAAATCTAAGGTTCGGCCAAGAGACTTATATCATTATAGGTGCATCATTAATGTACCACTTGGGGGTCGCTTGGATGTATATAGTAAGTTTATTAACCATATTATATAAAAATACAAAGAGACATTGTAAAAGTGAAAATAATTAACTTAGAGTTAATACTTAAAGATAAGGTTAATATAAGTACCCAAACCTGTCTAAATTCTTTTGGTTGAGTGGTTTTCGACCTATCCCCACCTTAACCTTTGAATAATAAGATTTGGAGCCATTAGAAACCGAATATGAATTTATTATAAATTAATATTTCTAGCTTTTCCAAAGGTGCCCCTCACCCCTCTTATAAAAGGGCACTCCTCCTTCTCATTTCTTCACACCTTAAAAGCCTTCTGGTTCGGCCAAACTCTGCCCAAATACACTCCCAACATCCCTCAATACAACCTAGAGGCCTTAGTTTGATCAGAAAGCCAACCTAAGGATCCCTTTTGATCAAATCAAAAGGAAGAACCCGAAGAAGAGGTAATGATTTCACCACCCTTCTCCAAGTTCATTTCTTCTTCCACTTCTTCTTCCTTTGTTCTTACCATTCTAAAATAATAACTCCAGTATCTCACATATAATGTGATGTTATTATAAATATGGTACAACTATATTCAGTATTCTATCCACCCTTTAAATAACATGTCACCATACGTGCGTACGTACGGACTACCGTCTCCACGTCGTGGTGTAATTGTTATTCAATATAATATTATTTGGATGGGTATAATAATGATGTGTAACTCATGTAAATAATAAATATAACATGTTAATGATTCTATATATATGATGTACCATCCATTTATATATTATTTTAATATCAAAAGAATGATATTGTCGCTCGTGCGTACGTACGGACTACCGTCTCCACGAACGCGATGAGATTCATTCTCCATCGTATCCATTCAAGTATAATTATCATTTGATGATTTAAAAATGATGTTTAAGGACTAGATATCATTATGGATATGAATAAGATACAACAACCATGGCTTATGTAACAAAACATATAAAAGAAAATGAGTAAGTTAACTCCCGAAACGACGATACTTCTAAGATATTATTAACAAATCAATGTTAAAAGATCATATATGATATCATATTATTATATATGATTCTTGTATAATTTAATAACAACTATTTCACCATTATACAGGAGGTTAACCAACCCCAACCAAGGAAAAGTACAAGGTAAGGGTTTACTTTACAACCTCTTCATTATCCAAGGTTGTTTATACGTAATAATCTACTGGGATCTCTTTATCATCCACATCCATGTTTCTTAAAAATGCATTTCAAAACATTTTTACTATTTACTAGAATATGAGTTAAAGTCATTTATACCCTTTTTCACTTTTATAAGTGGTTTATAAAGGAATCTTTCGGTCGTTTTCAAAACAAGGTCCTTTTTAACCTTTTCGACAGAATTAAGGTAAGAATGTTTTTTTAACTTATACGGCGGGTGCGGCTATTTTCCGCCGTTATAAAATTTTCAAAGCTTCCCTTACAAGCTTATAAGAATATTTTCAAATAAAATGTTTTATTTTATATGGATCTTAAATTATTTCAAAATAAAAGGAGATATTTCTTTAAAAAGAATTTTTATTTCATCTATGTCAACATCCTTTGATGGATTTTAAGATTATTTGAAGTTGATTTATTATGATACAAAACTTCTATATTGTATTGAAGGTTTTGTGATATGTTTGACTGTGGATTTGATATTTTTATACCATTCATAGTTTATGGTGAAATTATTGACATTTCGTATGCTAGTTTTAATACGAATGTTTATGTTATGTTTAAATCTTTTCATATGGGAATGCATTGGACTTAATAAGTGACGGGTGGAGCCCGCTATAGCTCCTCGATGCATCGGTAGGTCTCATGAGACAAACTAGTGTCTTGGCACAAGGCCTTGACAAAATCTTATTTGTAGTCTTGGCACGAGGCCTTGGCTATGTGGTTATGATAGTCTGGCATTATGCATTCCAACATTATGAAAGTGGTTATTGATTTTTGCATGTGATTATTCGATTAGTAGAATATCCATGTGAATAAGTAAATGGCATTATTTCATTTTATTTATGCCATACCATGTTGAAAGTTCATATTTAAAAGGCTTTTGTTTTAGTTATACATTTCCTTAAATGTTTTTTCTTATTTATGAAAGTTTCCGCTATATTGTTATCCTTACTGGGCATTTGAGCTCACCCATTTTCTATGTTTTATTTTTCCCAGGATGTGAAGAAGTAAGTTATGAATGACCTGCAGGGATTTTATGAGGGGTTAATAGTGTGGATTGTGGAAACATTATGTTGTTGTAGTAGTTTTTCATTTTATGATGTAATGTAAAACTTATGAATATATCTAGTGTTTCCAAGGCTACTAAACCAATCGGTCTTTCGAGATTTGATCTTTCTTGTGATCATGCCAATGTTATGTAATAATGCACCGATTCTGGGTAACTGGGGTCGGGGCGTTACAAGTGAGGCAACCTGGGAGACCCTGCTCGGTTTTCTCCCACCGCTCCGACAGTCGCTCCACCAGCTCCCCCACGAGCCGCTGAGCGCGACTATCGTATCAAAGATCCTGGCAATGCGATTGTGGTTAGAGATCCCCATCAGGACATGAATCCACATCCGGATGATCTGATGGAGGTACTCATCGCTCGCTTGGAGGCCCTGGAAACTCGGTAGGTGGCGATCCCACTGGAAGGCAAGCCGTACCCCGCATGGGTGGATGACATGCCGGCCCCACCAGGAGTTGGGAATCCCACTTTTTCCCCCTTTAATGGGACCGGAGACCCGCCACAACACTTGGCCCACTTCAACTCGAGGTGCGGGCTTATGTTGGGGACTCCGGCGCAGCAGGAGGCTGCCAAGCTCCGGTGCTTTGTTCAGACGCTGGAGGGACCAGTGTTCGTTTGGTACAGCCATCTCCCTGTTGGATCAGTAACTAGCTGGGAGGACCTTAGTTGACAATTCTTCTACCAGTTCAGTTCCACAACCCAGAAGACGAACATTTCAGACCTCTTCAGGTGTAAGCAAAGGCCTGACGAGCGAGTCGCGGACTTCGTCGCCCGGTGGAAGGGGCTCACGTACTCACTTGACATGCCACTGACTCAGGAGAAATTACTGACGATGCGTGTGGGGAACATCAAGGCGGAGTTGGTTCCTTCCCTGATCACGTAGAATTACCCTGGAGGGTTCCGAGACTTCTCAGACAAGGCTCAGCGCCTCGAAGAAGCCCTGCAACAGGCCAGCTAGGCACGTCCGCTACCTCCTGTGATCTCCGCAAGGAGAGCCTCCATAGCCGAGCTCGCTGCTGTGGCGTAGATAGAGGCCCCTAGATGGCTAGAGTTACTGCCAGTGAGGCCAGCTCAGCAGGCTCATAGGGGTCTACCCCCACAGCCTCTGGCCCAGCAGCGACCGCCTCAAAATCGGCAGGTGCCTCTGCGTAATGCACCGCCACCACCTAGGCGAGGTAATCCGGCTCCGCCTCCTCGGCCTAATCCTCCGGTCCCTAGCCATGGTCAGACCCCAAGGGTCCCCTTTCCAAGCATAAGGAATCGGGCTTACTCATTTGACGAGGCCCAGGTCCCCGGTTATTTCCGTAGTGCCTTGGAGCAGAGGATTGTGCGGCTGCCTGAGTGCCGGAAGCCAGAAGAGGCGTGTCTCACGGATCGCCCTGACTACTGCCCTTACCACCGGTTCCTGGGACACACCATCCAACAATGCTATGTGTTCAGGGATTGGATCCAAGACCAGATTGACAACAACGTAGTCATGTTGGGCCCAGCCACGGCACAGGTGGCAGGTGTCTTCGCGGGATCAGATGGCAGTAGTGACAACGGGGATGGGTGGGAACAGGTTTCCGACCATGGGTCCCAGACGTATAACGACTGGATGGCCTGCAGGACGGTTTCCCGTTCCCATGGCATCATTCGTGCCCGCCTTGACCGGCCAGAGCCCTCAGAATTCACGAGCGCCGCTTCAGCCTCGTCGTCCCAGCATGCTTCTTCCTAGAAGAGCAGGCGGCGACGCAGGAAGAAAGAACGTGCCCTACCATTGTCATCGTCTTCTCGCACGCTTGGTGATTTTATGCCCCCGGGAATGGGGATCCCTCTGAGACCCCGTCCGTTAATGGATGACTCCTCGATCGAGAGCCCGGGGTACGCTTCGGTTAACACCGTAGAGTTGGTAAATCCCTTTGTGGCTCCCGACGACGAGGACCGCCGGGTGAATCTCCCCGAGAGCCCGGGGTACGCTTCGGTTAACACCGTAGAGTTGGTAAATCCCTTTGTGGCTCCCGATGATGAGGAGTGCTGGATGAATCTCCCCAAGAGCCCGGGGTATGCTTCGGTTAACACCGTAGAGTTGGTAAATCCCTTTGTGGCTCCCGACGACGAGGAGAGCCAGGTGAATCTCCCCGAGAGCCCGGGGTACGCTTTGGTTAACACCGTAGAGTTGGTAAATCCCTTTGTGGCTCCCAACGATGAGAAGTGCCAGGCGGATCTCCCCAATGTCCCCAGTCGTCGTCAACATCGACGGAGCCGTGGCTACGTGAATCGCCGGGGCACGGCGGTCGTCACCTCCGGTCAGGCCGTGCACGCCACCGAGACCAGGCAGTAGACCCGGTGTAGAGAGCAGTACTCGCAGCTCCCTCATCCAGTGACAACAGGTTCCCTTCCACCACCGTTTGTGTTGCTGGATCGGCCGGAATCGCCTTGCACACATCGCAACCAGCCCAGTCCTGCCGTTGGCCGACTACGGCCTTCCAGTCCTAGCATGGCGGCCACCTCCCGGGCTTCAGCTAGTGAACAGCGGGACGTACCTAGTACCCGTCGGTCACCGGTCCCGCCAGCAGGGCCCGTCATGCCCCCAATCGCAGAGTGACCTCCTGTAAGTAGAAGCACGCATTTGGCGTGAATGTATGATGTCCTGAAGCATCTGGCCGGCATTACGGCGAGGATATCCATCCTGGAGGCCCTCCGTATGTCTTATGAAATGCGTGAGCCGCTCGCCGATGCTCTGAGAAGCCCCCTCCAGTTTGAAACAGAGGTAGCGGCCGCAGAATCCTTCCACAATGAGGTGATTGAGGACGCTAAATGTCAGGCGGTTATCTCATTCTCCGGTGAAGATGAAGACCCTCCCATACATGGGCACATCCGCCCGCTGTACATCACCGGCTAGTTCAATGGCGTGGAGGTTCGTCGCTGTCTTGTCGACACGGGTTCTGGGATTAACTTGATCCCAACTCGGACACTGCGAAAACTGGGGTTGTTTGAGGATGATTTAACTCCCTCCGACCTTAGAATCTAGGGGTATGACAGGACCGGGCAAACTCCACTCGGCAAGATTCGTCTGAAGACCCAGTTCAGCGGCTTAATTTCCAATACTGAATTCATGGTTGTCTCTCAGGACATTGCTTATAACGCGTTGATGGGTAGGCCGTGGCTCCATCTTCACGCAGCGGTTCCCTCATCATACCATCAGTGCCTCAGATACTCCCTTAAGGGTCGAGTGGGTGTGTTCCAAGGAGATGCGTCCCCGTTTTCCTCTTGTGAAGCTCATTACCTGGATGCAGACTATTACAAGAGCAAGGAAAAGCAGATCCTGGCAGGTGAGGTTGAGCCTGCCGCTGTCGCGGGTGATCCCTGGGCAGGTTTGGATGACGCATATGTTTTCCCAATCCATTGGTTAGAGGCCACAACTCCCGATACGGGAGAGTGATTTGTTGTCTCGGGTACCAGAGGAATTCGTATTTCCGGGTCTAAACGACGGCAGGAAATCACCTCGTACTCTTACACCAACCAGGCCCGGGTGATCCACGAGCCTCCTACCCCCGTACGATATCGGGACGTTGGGCTTATGGCAACGGCGGTGCGTCATACGTGCATGTTTCGCCGAGCCGGGATCGACTGGATCAGGCCAACGCGACACCATTACTTCGATGTCGTAAAGCATGGCCCCTTGGGTTGCAGGCCGGATGGGATTGGATCAACCGCCTTTGTCTCTACGGTCTCCGCGGTGCATGAGCCTCTCGTTGTGACGACCTCTGCCACCCAAGCCGGTGCTAGCTCCCCATCAGGGTCGAGCAGCCCCGAAACGGCTCCCCCCATGGATGATCTTTCCCCATGTGGAGAAGAAGACATAGAAGATGCTCCTTCTGCCTTTGAGGAGGGCGTCTCCGCCACGGTCGACGAGCTCGTACAGGTGAACCTCGGTAGTGAGGCGGACCCGAGACCCACATTGGTCAGTGCCGCTATGACTCCCGAGGAAAGGAAACGGTACATTGACTTCCTCAAACAACACCATGATGTGTTTTCCTAGAGTTATGAAGAGATTCCGGGACTAGATCCCCAAGTAGCCATCCACAGTCTTGGCCTCCCAGCAAACCATCGCGGGTTCAAGCAGCCTCCCAGAAAAATGCACCCCTTTCACGGTGCCATGGTTGCGGCCGAAGTTGATAATCTCATTAAGGCCAACTTTGTCATGGAAGTCCCGTACTTCAGGTGGCTAGCCAACATTGTGCCCGTCAGGAAGAAGAACGGGCAGATCAGGGTCTGCATCTACTTTCGCGATCTTAATCACCACTGTCCGAAGGATGTCTTTCCCCTACCCGTGACAGAGTTGTTGATCGATGCAACTGCCGGGTTCCAAGGCCTCTCTTTCATGGATGGTTACTCCGGGTATAACCAAATCCGGATGGCCCCCGAGGATGAAGAGTACACTGCCTTCAGGGACCCCCAGGGCACTTTCTGCTATCGGGTTATGCCCTTAGGCCTGAAGAACGCCGGTGCCACCTATCAACGGGCTATGCACCGCATATTCAATCCGATCCTCAGGACGCTGGTGGAATTCTATGTAGATGACCTGGTGGTTAAATCTTGTCAGCGCCAGGACCATCTCAAAGACCTTGAGAAAGTGTTCGGTTTGCTCCGTTCTCGTCACCTAAAGATGAACCCGTTGAAGTGTGCCTTCGGAGTCACCTCCGGAAAGTTTCTTGGATTCATCGTCAATTATCGAGGTATCGAGATCGACCCCGAGAAGATCAAGGCCATCAGTCAGATGCCTCCCCTGAGTAATATTCGGGGGCTTCGAGGCCTCCAAGGCCACTTATCCTATATACGCCGATTCATTGCGAATTTGGCCGGCAAGTGTAAGCCCTTCTCTCGACTCATGAAGAAAGGCGCTGCCTATGGGTGGGATGAAGAGTGCCAGACCGCTTTTGAGGAAATCAAGTAGTATCTGCTTCAACCTCCGGTCCTGATGCCACCCATTCCCGGAAGGCCGTTGGTCCTTTACGTGACCACCCTGGAGCGATCCCTAGGTGCCATTCTCTCCCAGAAAAACAACGAGGGGACAGAGAATAGCCTCTACTACCTCAGCCGCATGCTCCTCGACGCGGAGATTAGATATTCTCCCTTCGAGAAGAGCTTCCTGGCGCTTGTATTTGCCGTGAATAAATTGCAGCACTACTTGAAGCACCATGAGGTACAGTTGGTCTCTTGGGTAGACCCGCTGAAATACATCATGATTCGGCCTATGTTGACCGGCCGATTGGCACACTGGGCGGTGATCCTCCAGTAGTTCGACATTAGGTTCGTACCTCAGAAGGTCATCAAAGGACAGGCGTTGGCAGACTTCTTAGCTGCTCATCCAACCCCTGCGGACCAGCCGCTGGATGTGGGCTTTCCTGATGAGGCAATCCTCTCAGTCGATCACGCCACCCCATGCTGGCAAATGCACTTTGATGGCGCCTCCCGAAGCCCTACCGGTAGAAGGCTAAACAATCCTAGGCTTAACAGAGTGGGCCTGGGTATCGTCTTCATCACCCCAGAGCAAGTCGTGCTGCCATATTCGTTCTTATTGTCAGAGGGTTGCACCAACAATGAGGCAGAATATCATGCCCTCATCACTGGCCTCGAGTTGGCTCTAGAGGTTAACCTGCCCCACCTGTATGTAAAAGGGGACTCTGAGCTAGTCATCAAGCAGGTTAAAGGTGACTACGCTGTCAGGAAGCCATAACTCGTGCCATTGCTGGAGTGCACCCTCCATCTAATGGCTAAGTTCCCCTCCCGACCAGATGTCGTTCACGTTCCCTGGTCACAGAACAGTCGAGCAGATGCATTGGCCAGCCTGGCCGCATCACTCGCGGAGCCCGAGCATGATGACCTAATCATCCACGTGGAGCACCGAAGATTCATTGCTCCTGTTATCCCGGAGGGCGGTCGTGGCCCGCGAGTGAACCATCTCACCGCTGCCGCCCCCGCGTCGGGACCCCCCGGGGGTTCATGCATGGTGATCAAAATAGTTCCTGACTCGAGGACACATCTGGTTGAATATCTCCGGCACGAAAATCTTCCGATGGACCGAGCGGAGCGGGAACGAATCAGGCACCGCACGCCGCAGTTCACCCTTCAAAGCGGTCCTAGCCGTGAGTAGCTCCTTTACAGGAGCAAGTTTGATGGTGTTCTCCTCCGTTGTCTTCAAGGAGTTGAGATCCCACAGGTCATGAAGGAGGTGCACGCTGGCTCCTGTGGCACCCACCAGGCCGGGTCGAAGTTGTCCCACCAGATTCGGAGACTGGGATACTTCTGGCCCTCCATGATCCATGACTGCATTGAGTATGCCAAGATGTTCCATGCGTGCCAAGTTCATGCTAACTTTGTGCATCGGCCACCAGAGCCTCTCCATACTACTAAGTATTCTTAGCCCTTTGCAGTCTGGGGGTTGGATGTCTTAGGGCCCTACCCGCCGGCGACGGCCCGCCAGTGCCGGTTCATCTTAACCGCCACAGATTTCTTCTCAAAGTGTGTAGAGGTAGCCCCGCTTAGGTAAGTCAAGGCTGGTTCTATTGCTGACTTTGTGAGTTCCAATATCATTCATCAGTTCGGAATACCTCATGCTATCCTCACGGATAACGGAACCAACTTCCGAGCAGCTGAGCTAAAGAGATTTTACGCCAAGTACAACATTCGCACGAACCACACCTCTCGCTATCATGCGCGGGAGAATGGACAAATTGAGGCATTTAACAAAACCCTCTCTAACATTCTGCAAAAAATGGTCGGTCAGAACAGGAAAAGTTGGCCGGACAAGCTCCCCAATGCCCTCTGGGCTTATAGGATGACGACTCGCAATTCCACCCAGGTGACTTCGTATTCCCTGGTGTACGGAGCTGAGGCCATCCTTCCCATCGAGGTCCAACTGCCCTCATTGTGCATGGCGATCTACGACCAGCAAGCACCAGACAGAGTTGCCGAGATCCATCTAGCCGAATTGGAAGCGCTGGATGAAAGTAGGCTTCGCGCTTTACATAACCTGGAAAGGCATCAGAGTAGGATGGCTCGAGCTTTCGATAAGTAGGTTCGCCTCTTCTCCTTCCTGCAAGGTGACCTGGTGTTGGCTCTCAGAGCGCCAATGATTCCCGGCAGGAAACCACCCAAGTTGGAGCCCAAGTGGGAGGGACCCTTTATTTTCCACAAGGTCTATCCCAATGGCGCGTATTCCCTGGTGACTATGGATGGGGAGTGTATCACTCCTCCCACCAATGCCAGGTTCCTCAAGAAATATTTTTCCTAAACTGATGGTCCAGTGTGACCTTAAACTGTTGGTCCTACATGACCTTAAACTGTATGGTCCAGCACGACCTTAAACTACACTCTGCCCTACGTCTGGGCTCTTCATGGTCCGAGCTCTAAGACCTAAAACTAAGATCCTCTCGGTCCGAGTTCTAAGACCTAAAACTAAGATCCTCATGGTCCGAGCTCTAAGACCTAAAACTAAGATCCTCTCCGTCCAACATGACGTTAAACTGTATTGCCAGAACTATGCGTGGCTTGATTCCCATCTTAAGGGGATACGTAGGACCGCCTAAACACCTAAATGTCAGGTCCATCCCCATCTCTTAGGAGATCCCACGATCCCCCGGTGCCCAGGGTGTTTGGAATTACACCCCCTCTTTTGCCCAGGGATCTGCCATCTCTTGGCCGCTCTCGGACTGAGCCCTTTGACCCTTTCCAGTGGTCTGCTGATGTGCCCAAAGCACTCTTGTCAAGAACTTGGAGTGCCAGATTCGACTTAGGCAAGTTCCATCCACTTGCCAAGCTTCGTGTTCCCCCTTCATTCGGGCCCCCGTCATCTTTCATACCCGGAGGGAACCCCAAGAACGGGATGGATACAACACCCAAGGGCTCTCCTACCATCATGGGCCAATGCCCCCGAGGGTTTCAGAAAACAAATTGATACAAATCCCACGTTGTGAACATGGTCAGCAGTTGATGCTCATTTGTTTTTTCCCATGGCTAACACGACAGGATGCTGTGTTGCGAACATGGTCAATAGTAGTCCTCAGTCGTCATGCCGGTTCCCCAGGCCCTGAATGATGGTGGCACGGTTCATGTCATTTTCCTCCCCACTGTGACAAGGTGGAATCTCAACACTCCTTGTACTAACCCTCAGTACACCCCCACACATCAGACAGACCGAGCTGCGTAACGGTGTCTCTCGAGGCTCCCGCGATCTGAGCGCTAGAGTATGTGCATGGGTCTCTTCTTTACGGGTTGCATGCCACTTGACCTTCGTCCCCTTAGGGGAGTGAGGTGTCGCCCAGACATTGCGTTTCGGGCCCAGCATAGCTGGGAGCTAGCATCTGCTGCCCCTCCCTGATTGTTGAACCCTCGTAGGCTCTTTTGCCCGAGGCTCCTCTCTCTATTGGTCCAAACATTATGACCTTAAACTGTGCTGTTGGTCCAAACCTTATGACCTTAAACTGTGCTGTTGGTCCAAACCTTATGACCTTAAACTGTGTTGTTGGTCCAAACCTTATGACCTTAAACTGTGATGTTGGTCCAAACCTTATGACCGTAAAATGTGCTGTTGGTCCAAACCTTATGACCCTAAACTGTGCTGTTGGTCCAAACCTTATGACCTTAAACTATGTTGTTGGTCCAAACCATATGACCTTAAACTGTGTTGTGGGTCCAAACCTTATGACCATAAACTTTGTTGTTGGTCCAAACCTTATGACCTTAAACTGTGTTGTTGGTCCAAACCATATGACCTTAAACTGTGTTGTTGGTCCAAACGATGTGAACTTAAACTGTGTTTTTGGTCCAAACCTTATGACCTTAAACTGTGTTGTAGGTCCAAACCATATGACCTTAAACTGTGTTGTTGGTCCAAACCTTATGACCTTAAACTGTGTTGTTGGTCCAAACCATATGACCTTAAACTGTGCTGTTGGTCCAAACCATATGACCTTAAACTGTGCTGTTGGTCCAAACCTTATGACCTTAAACTGTGTTGTTGGTCCAAACCATATGACCTTAAACTGTGCTGTTGGTCCATACCTTATGACCTTAAACTGTGCTGTTGGTCCAAACCATATGACCATAAACTGTGGTGTTGGTCCAAACCTTATGACCGTAAACTGTGTTGTTGGTCCAAACCTTATGACCCTAAACTGTGCTGTCGGTCCAAACCTTATGACCTTAAACTGTGTTGTTGGTCCAAACCTTATGACCTTAAACTGTTTTGTTGGTCCAAACCTTATGACCTTAAACTGTGTTGTTGGTCCAAACCATATGACCGTAAACTGTGTTGTTGGTCCAAACGATATGACCGTAAACTCTGTTGTTGGTCCAAACCATATGACCCTAAACTGTGTTGTTGGTCCAAACCATATGACCTTAAACTGTGTTGTCCGTCCAAACCTTATGACTTTAAACTGTGTTGTTGGTCTAAACCATATGACCATAAACTGTGTTGTTGGTCCAAACCTTATGACCTTAAACTGTGTTGTTGGTCCAAACCATATGACCTTAAACTGTGTTGTTGGTCCAAACCATATGACCTTAAACTGTGTTGTTGTTCCAAACCTTATGACCTTAAACTGTGCTGTTGGTCCAAACCTTATGACCTTAAACTGTGTTGTTGGTCCAAACCATATGACCCTAAACTGTGTTGTTGCTCCAAACCATATGACCTTAAACTGTGTTGTCGGTCCAAACCTTATGACCTTAAACTGTGTTGTTGGTCCAAACCATATGACCTTAAACTGTGTTGTTGGTCCAAACCATATGACCATAAACTGTGTTGTTGGTCCAAACCATATGACCGTAAACTGTGTTGTTGGTCCAAACCATATGACCCTAAACTGTGTTGTTGGTCCAAACCATATGACCTTAAACTGTGCTGTTGGTCCAAACCTTATGACCTTAAACTGTGTTGTTGGTCCAAACCATATGACCTTAAACTGTGATGTTGGTCCAAACCATAGGACGTTAAACTGTGCTTTTGGTCCTATCACACGACCCTAAACTGTGACATTATCGTCCTGGCTGCACGATGAAAAACGGCATTGCATTGTGGTGACCTCGCTGTAGAGGACATCACGTTGGGTATTGGTTTTATGCCATGCCATTTGTCAACGCCTATCATGGCTTGATGCTTGTGGCGACACCATGGCCTGCTACTCTGGGTCTGTCACTTCACAAAAAAAAACCACTCACCTTAAAGGACAAACAAGCTTTATCAAATGCCTCTTCTTTTAGTGCAAGGGCCACGCCCGCACTCCCCCTTTTCCTATGGAACTAGTATCTTACCATCTCAATTTCAGAACTATGTATGGCTTGATTCTCGTCCTTATGAGATACGTAGGAGCGCCTGAGGAACTTCCCCGCGGGTCGAGCCTACCTCCGTGTTCGGTCCCTCAACTTGAGTGTTTCCCCGGAGAGCACATGTTAAGTAGGGCTTAGGTCCTCATTCACGTCGGGTTTTGTAACCGCCTGGTCATGTGTCTGTTTCTCCCCCATCCTCATGGTCCTAGCTCTAAGACCTAAAAATAAGATCCTCATGGTCCGAGCTCTAAGACCTAAAACTAATATCCATATTCTGTCCCGCATGACGTTAAACTGTATTTCATCCAGCATGACGTTAAACTGTATTTTCAGAACTACATGGGCTTGATTCTCATCCTTATGAGATACGTAGGACCTCCCGGACGTTTCGTCTTGGGTCCAACCCCAGGGATAGCTAAACACCATCCTTTTTTATTGTCGGACCCTTGGCCCGCCTTCATGAGAAATGGTGTTATCAGGATATCTACCCTGAGCATGTTCGGGATGCCCCATGATAATGATGGGAAGCAGCAGTTCTCTCGCCAAAGAGGTCCTAACTGGAAATTGGGATGACCCGTGTTCAGGTTGGTACGTCCGCCTAATGCGCCTTCGCCCTGGTGGCGTAATATCGAGAGTGTTGGACTCTATTTGAACAAGCCACCACTCCACCTCCCGCGATTTGTGTTCTCCCTTATTCGGACCCTCATTTCCTTTTGCGTTTGACGGGACCCCCTAACAGTATGGATGCTCGACCTATGGTCCGCCTACTGTCCTGGGCCAACGTTCCGGAAAACTGACCAACGATATTTGAGTTAGGCCCCGTGTTGCGAATATGGTCAGCGGTCAGCCCTCATTTATTGTCCTTCCATTCCGGGCCAACGTGATATGGGTACTGTGGTTCCGCCACGGTTGATAGTTATCCTCCATGGTTGCGCCCCATTGGGTTCTGAATTTGGGTAGCATGATGCACCCTTTCTCTCCATCCCCCTGTGTTCGGATGGTTTTCAATGCCTCATCATTGCCCCGCTCGTGTGTTAAGACACATTGAGAAGTCGACACATCAATCGGCCTGGGGTCTCTTCAAAAGTAAAGGCCCGATTTTGGACGCCTGAAGCTTGGTCAATGCCCCACAGTTGAATGGAATGATGGTACGAGCACCTCTTGCTTCTTGCGTTGGGAATTTCCCACAGGATCCTAGGGGTGAGTTGTTATTCGTTTCGAAACTATGGTTGAGCGCATTAAACGAAGGGTACAAAAGAGTGGATTTGACCATAAATTGGATTGAGACGATGAGCAATACAGGCAAAAAGTTCATGAGCTGGCGAAAACAAATCCCTCAGGGTTTAGCGTGCTGAAGCGATCTTTCCAGCGCTGCTACCCTCTGGCTGGTAGCCTCCAGGACTGCTTTTCGCTCTTCGAAGACTCTCTCCTCATCGCCCACCACAGAGCGCAGCTCATCATCCCTAGCTTGTGCCTGCTCCCGCTCGCTTTGAAGCACGGTCATCTGGTGACTCGTGTCCACCAGTTGTTCCGGGGAATCAGCCAGCTGGGTGGTTAGTTGCTCCAAGAGCTCAGAGCATGTTGCGATGAAGACCTCTTTATCTGCCGCCTGCTCTTCGAGGTGCCGAACTTCTTGCTCCGCCCTCATCAGCGTTTGAGCGCTCGCCGATCCTTCCTGGCACTGGGAAATGTCGGCGCGCCGGCTGCTCTCGCGCATCTTCTCGGCCATGTAATCACGGACCGTTAGATGAAGGCGCTGAGCATCAGCCCCTCCGGCGTATAGGAAGTGCAGCCAGGTCTGAAGTGATCCCATCCGCCTCAGCCAATCGGACTGGGGCTGCCTGAGAAAGCGCTGGATGCACTTACACCCCTTGCGCCGAGTCATCCGGCTCTCCTCGGTTGCCTCCGAGTCTGAGTCATCAATCTCCTCAGGCAGCAGGTCGGTATATGGGGAAGGTTTCCAGCAGATCAGCAATAGGATCCACCCCAGGGATGTCTTCATGTGGAATAGAATCCTCGACGTCCGGGTGACCTTCTCTCGCCCCATCAACAATGATACCTCAACCAACTTCCGACCGCGTTTCAGGAACAGCGCCACTGATGTCCGCCACCCTCTGTTCATCTATTGCCGGGGCCGACTCAGTGCAGAGATCATGTTCCGAGCAAGGTGGTATGTCCGCCACTGGTCCACTCGCGGATGGCCCAGGCTTCGCAGCCTGACGTGCCTCCGGTGTTGAGATCACTGCACGGGACATACGCTGGTCAGATGGAATCTCGTGACACCAAGAATCAGTAGTGAACCGTGAGACTTACGGGAATCAAGAGCGTCGGTCCCCAGTGTTCAGGCCGCTACAGGAGCCGCCATAAGGGGAGACCCCTCTGCGCTGGTTAATTCAATGATGGGTGTCGGATCCCCATCATGTCCCACTGGTTCCTCTCCGCCTTCCTCTGGTGGGGACGCCTGTCCAACGCTCAGTTGCTCCTGAGTAGGATGGGGAAGTGAGTTTAGAAGTTGGAGAGTAGAATGGATGAATGAGGGAAATGAATGAAGATAGAGACAAACCACGAGAACCTCGGTTATGTCGAGATCAAAGTCGGAAATCTCACCGATCTCTCGGAGACTCCCTTGGTAGGTCACCCCTTGCGGACCCTCACCTTCGGGCTCCTCTTCTTCATCTTCTCCCTCGCCTTCGTCCTCTCCGGTTCCCTCCTCCCCCTTCCACGCTACCAGTGCGTTATTACGCGCAGCCGCGGAGCGATTTCGCGCACGAGAGCGAAATATTATCGCACGGAAAAAAGTGGAAGTACGGATTTGGGACCCAGCGCCCCTTTTTATAGGCGAGGCCAGGGTTCCGCGCCGCGCGGAAAGAAGATTTTGCGCGCGTCCCTAGGTTTTGCGCGCCCCGTCGGATTTTTTGCGCGCAACTTGATCAGGAGACTTAGCATTTTGGCGTTTCTTTGTTTCCCTTGGAATCTGATCGTTGCGAGCTCTCGCCGATCCAATTCCAAGGGGGGGCATTTGTTGACGCCGAAAAAATCCCGCAACTCCTGGAGGATGTTTCGGAATGACGAAGCGAAGTCATATTCGGAATCAGAGGCCCGATCCGGAGGCCCGGGAAGTGGTGCACGAAATAAAGGAGGATCCGCGCGCAAAAATGTTTTGCACGCGAAATCCTCCCGGGATTCACAGAATTGGACCGGTAAGGCGCGCAATAATTGCGCGCCCCGTGTCTCCGCATCGAGAATTTGCGTGCCAGGGGTTCCCGGCGCAGAAAACTTCGCGCACCTCCTGGATTCCGCGCCGGAGGTCGCCTATAAATATAAGGTGACCCCGAACGGTTTGGGGGTTGAGGAATTCAAAGCGGTTATCGTGTGCGGAATTCGGCTCCCCCCGCGCGAAAGAGGACATCCAGGTAATCCCGAATTTCGCGCAACCTTGCCCCGAAGTTCGCCTTTGCGCGCAACTCCACTGGCTTCAGTGAATTTTCCACTTCCCCCGGTTTCCCCACTTGCGCGCAATCCGTGGTCCGCGCGCGCAATACCTTTCTGTGCGTGCAAAATCATGCACGTAATTCCCTCTTCGCGCACAATTCCAATACTTCAATTGTGCGCCGTCCCAGTGTTTCGCACACAAATCATTCCTTTTTCGTGCATAGAGCCGAGGACCCCTCACCTTGACGCCCCTTGGTTTCCCCCTGCACCGGCACCTGATGTCTCCCCTGCCGGGCATGCGCGCCATGCGTTGTTTTCCCGCACGGCCTTCCAGGCTTGTGCAAAGTAACCTCAACGTCCCTTGGGCCATGTTTCCCGTTGCATTTCTTTGCCTTATGCTTCTCCGCATAGGCACGCTAACGGCTATTGCTTCTACGCATAGCCACGCTAACGTGGACCCCCCCGTGGTTTGCCCTGCGACCCCCTTTCACCACGTCATTGCCAATGCCTTCCCTTCCACAAGGGGTAGAGGGCGTTGGGCATGTAAGCCCCAGGGGTGTGGAGAAAACCCACCTCTTCCAAGCTGCAGGACGTTAAACTGCTAAGCACTTCATCCTTAACACAAGACGTTAAACTGTGGTCTGACCCCGTGCTTCGCACGCAGGGTCCCCCCAGCTTGGATATTTTTTTACGCCACTCGTCTCCACGGGGGTGTACTCTTCCTCACATGGAATAAGATCCTCCTTGTCGGAGAGGCGTTTTTCCGCGGGGGAAGGGCTGCCTCAACGCGTAAGCCCCTAACCTTTTGTACGGATGATTGCACATGTGCATCCCCGTACTTCCCCCCCTGCCAAGGCCAGTGGAGTCCTTTTCCCACTGCGATTTGTCGCACCACAGGCCTCCACCCAGGAGTATGCCCTGACACCAAGGGTCTCTAAACACGCGTAAGTCCCTATTTCCTCATTCTGCTGCTCAATGTGTAAGCCCCATCCCACTTCTCACGGACGCACCCTTCGCGACGTGATCATCTGGTCCCTGCTGCCTCTTGTTTCCCACACCGAGCATGAATCATGTGGGCTTAGAGTGTGCATCGACCATGACATCCTCCTATGGGCCGCCTCAGAGCGTAAGCCCCATCCCAGCAAACTACGTGGACTTTGATCCGTGCTAGCGCACGGTACGTAGGAAGCCTCCACGAGGTTCAAGCCCACCCGGTCGTCCCGACCTTTCCATGTCGGTTCCCTGGCCACCTTGGGCCACCTCAGAGCGTAAGCCCCAAATTTTTCGTCCCGCATGACGTTAAACTGTATCGCGTCCCGCATGACGTTAAACTATATTCCGTCCCGCATGACATTACACTGTATCCCCCCTCTTGGGCCGTCTTAGAGCATATGCCCCATGTTTCACCCCACCATCCATCCTGATCCTTAACCGGGCCGCCACATCCCGGTGAGATCATGCCACCCTTTCCCACTCCATGTCACACGGGAGGCCGCCCACGTGCTGGCCCCAACATCGGTGTTTCCCCTGGAGATCCTTTAACCCAATCCGTCTCCGCAAGACGTTAAACTCGCGACATACCCCATGTTAAACATGGGAAGCTGAGGAAAACCTCAGATGGTACACATTCCCCACGTTCGATGTGGGATACCTCAGGCTTCTGCACCCTCAAGAAGCCCTGTGATGAGGGACCAAAGACAGACATGCCGATGACGCCCCAACGTGACCATTCTCCTCACCGCAGGTTTCTGTCCCAACAAGACCCCTTGGAGCGTCTTGACGGAAGCAGCGTAATTAACTGGCGTCCATGTAGATATGGCGCCGGGAATGAGCTTCACGAACCCGTCTTAAATATTTGAGGGAGACCCAGACTAGGTGAAGAGATCCGAGGATGAATCCACGGAAGGAAGAACCGACATCCCATCATCCCGGTTTCGATCAAGGAGTAGACGTCCCTGAACAAGGAACGGATGCCACCCACCTTTGGAAAGCGGGAATGCGGTGCCACAAGCAGCACACCCTCCCCGGTGGACGGACGCGAGCGCCCCGACGAACGCGTCGGATACAGAGGCCTTAGGGAAATTTAAGGAATTCAACAATGAAGTAGAGAATCATCTTGGTAAAAAGATAAAGAAACATCGATTTGATTGAGGTGGAGAATATATGAACCAAGAGTTCATAGATCTTCTGTGGGAGTCTGGGATTATATCTCATCTCACTCCTCCTTACACACCACAGTGGAATGGTGTTAGTGAAAGGAGGAACCACACCTTGTTGGACATGGTGAGGTCGATGATGAGTCATGTAGATCTTCCATTATCATTTTGGGGATATGCATTACAAAACACATCATACACATTAAACTAAGTACCAACTAAGGTGGAAAATGGAATTTCATCCAAGTTATGGAATGAAAGGAAACCCACTTTGTCACACACACGTGTATGGGGATGTGAGGTGTTTGTTAAGGCCTTCTTAGGAAACAAACTAGCACCCCAGGGCACGATGTGTATCTTTATAGGATATCCCAAGGAAACAAAAGGATATTACCTATATAACCCTTCAGATAAGAAAGTGAATGTTTCTAGACAAGCCATCTTTTTTGAGAGGTATAACATCCTCAAGAAGGATAGTTGGGGCAAGATTGAATTCGATGATGTTGATGCTCAAGATACATAAGAGTTGGTACAGGAACAAGTTCCACAGGTCCCCGGGGAAGAGGTTCCAGAAACATAAGTACTGCGTAGGATCTCAACAGAGGTAAGGGAACCAGATAGATTTTCTTTCATAGTCACCGAGGATGGTGAATCATTATTGTTGGACAATGATGAACCTTTATCCTATAAGGAAGTAGTAGAAAGCTATAAAGCTACAAGATGGCTAGAATCTATGAATTCTAAGATGGATTCCATGTATTAGAACCAAGTATGGGTCTTGGTCGATGAGCCAATTGATGTAAATCTTGTTGGATGAATATGGGTATTCAATAGAAAACTAGACATGGAATGTCAAGTTAGCAACTATAAAGCAAGGCTAGTGGCTAAAGGATTCAGACAACATCAATGAATTGACTATGATGAAACCTTCTCTCCAGTTTCCATGTTTAAATCCATATGAATCATACTTTCCATAGTAGCTTACCATGAATACAAGATCTGGAAGATGTGTGTCAAAACAGCATTCCTTAATGGGAACCTTCAGGAAGATTTCTATATGACACAACCAGATGGTTTTGTGACACCAGGTGAAGCCAAACGGGTTTGCAAGTTGCAAAAATACATTTATAGATTAAAGAAAGCATCCAGGTCATGGAACATTCGATTTGATGAAGCCATAAAAGAATTTGTTTTCATTAATATTTAATGTGAGCCATGTTTTTATAAGTGGTTTAATGGGAATGCAATTGTTATCTTAGTAGTATATGTTGACGAAATATTGCTTATTGGAAATGACGTACCAGTCTTACAGTCAGTTAAGGACTGGTTGAACAAATGTTTCTCCATGAAGGACATGGGTGAAGCATCCTATATTCTAGGGATCAAGATCATTCATGATAGATCCAAGAGGCTTATTGGACTAAGTTAGAGTACATACATTGACCAGATACTAAAGATATTTAGTATGGAACAAACCAAGAGGGGATTGGATCCAGTGTCACATGTCCTATATCATTCTAAGAAAATGTGTCCTCAGACACAACCAGAGAAATATATAATGAGTAATATCCCATATGCTTTTGCTATAGGATCCATCATAATTCCATGTTATGTACCAGGCATGATGTTGCCTATGCACTGAGCATGGTAGGCAGATATCAATCAGATCCAAGAGAACAACATTTGAATGCTGTTAAGAGTATCCGTAAGTATCTGAGAAAAACTAACGATATGTTCCTAGTGTATGGAGGAGATGAGGAGATCGTCATCAGAGGGTATGTTGATTCTGGTTTTTAGATAGATCAGAATGATTTGAAGTCACAATCTGGATATGTTTTCTGTCTCAATGGAGGAGCTGTGAGCTAAAAGAGTTCAAAGTAGCAAATTTTCGCGGATTCTACAACGGATTTCGAATATATAGTGGCTTCTGATGCAGCCAAGGAAGCCGTCTAGATTCAGAACATTGTCCAAGATCTTGATGTGGTTCCTAGTAGTAATTATCTCATTACATTGTATTGTTATAATACTGCAGTAGTGGATCTTGCAAAAGAACCAAGTTCACATCAACGGACAAAGCACATACTCTGGAAGTATCACCTCTTGAGGGATTTCTATCAAAGGGGTGAAGTTTTAGTGAGAAGAGTGTCCACAAAAAAAATGTGGAGGACCCCATGACTAAAGGCATGTCTTAGCAGAAGCATGAATATCATGTGAGAGGTAGCGGGTAAAATATTTTTAGCAGTTGGCTCTAGTACAAGTGGGAGTCTATTGGAGTTGGTGGCCTAGAACCAAATAATTTTTACTTTATACATTAAATAAACATCTTATCACATTCTGATTCTTCTTCTGCATTAAAATACATGTGATAATGGCCCAAGGATATTTGTTTCATTAAAGGGTCATAGCAGATCCCTGCTATGTTGAGAACCAGTAAGTGCTATAACATTGTTCTTGAATATATGTTCTATGGCCAGATAATGTTATTTGAGGAACACAAATAATACATGCCATTAGGGTTGAGGACTCATAAAACATTGAGGCACCTTTTTAGGGTGTGGGACCTTGGTAATATCTAAGAGAATATTATTAGAATGAGACCTGCTAGTAGGAAATTCACATTTCATAGTGTCATTGGATGTTCCTATCTCCGGACGTGTGTATTGGTCCTTAGACATTATGATTATTTTTAATGGGTATTACAACTCGCGCACTTAGATGTATTGATGAAAACTGTGACGACACAATATTCACAGCGAGGTAGGATACGTTGGGTGCATCACTAGTTATACCGCATTAATAGATAATGCGAGAAAGGATTTTTCCCTTCTTTTCCATAACAGAAGTAGATATCTCAGTCCCTTTGATGGAATAGATATGCCTAAGTAAATCCATAGCCATGGTAAGGAATGGGAAAGTTCAATTCTAGAAAGTCAAAGAATGAATAATCGAGCACATGGGTTGATGGCACTAGCATGAAACCCGCTTGATTAGAGATATCGAGACAAATAATTATATTACACGGTAAATGTTCTTATGAGGTGACATGTCAATGAAGTGTCAACTTCGTTCTCTTGGGTGCCTTGACCTGTTGCTAGACAGTAATCTTGGTCTTTAGGCAAGCCCGCCTAATGCCAATGAGAAATATACCTAGAGGGTCACACACTAAGTGTGTCCATGTATCTCATTTAAATATTAATTTAACAATTTAAATAAAGATTATTTCTGAGTGTGGTTTAATAATTATTTAAAGATGCTTGATCGCATTTATTTCAACACTAGTTATTCAAGAGAATATATTGTGGTTGAAATAATATATTTATTAGCAAGTAATGCAAATAAATTTATTTAAAAATAAATAGCCATTACTCAAGGTATAATAAATGTGGTGGACGAAATAAAAAAATCGAAAATAAAAGTACACACCGTGTATATTAAATAAACATGCCGTGTATTTTTATGGAAAATGAGTACACACCATTTATTAATGATTACACACCGTGTAGTTTTTCCAGTTGGGATTTTGAGGATATAATATTGTTTTATTAAATGATATTTATTATAATTAGTGTGGGCGCATTTCAAGGAATTAATAATTCGACATGGGGGTTTTCAATAAGAGTTAATGAAATAAATTAGATGTGTAATGCGTTTATTTATTTTCATAACTATATAACCTCAAACCTGATTATAAATATCCTCACAACCCCAACACTTATCCATCAATCGTTGTGCACATAAATTCTAGAGAATTCTTTCAAGGCCGAAAGAACTACTTCCTCTACGAACTCTCTCAAGAACAACAGAGATCCTCCTCCATCAGATCATGGCAACCAAAGGCGAACATCGCAAGTGAAGGTTCTTCCGTGCTAGCACCCGAATATCCCTTCGGCGATGTCTAGAGATACATGACACATGTGTGGATCACTGCTAGAGGAATCCTACACCTGGATTCTATGACACAACGACGGGTCGCAAGAACGTGATCAGAGACATCAACGAAGAAATAATTCCACCAAGGTAATTCATGTGAATTAATTAAATTAATTATAACCAACATATAATGATCCTATCTCTATGGTTCTTGGACTCCCTCCTTTTTTCATTCTTTGTTCTATTCCGAAGATCTGGCATTTTATATCATGATGGATCTCGTTTTGAACGTTGTTTAACGCTAAAATCAATGTTGGGAAACCCACCAATGTGCTTTCATTGAACCCGAAACCTACAATTGGAATATAGTATAATCCAACTCCCATACTTTTTTTATAATGCCAAAGTATGACATATTTTCATAAATTGGATTTTTGTCCTTACTTCTAGAAACATGCATCGCTTCATCCACAAGTGTAACTCCACTATTTTGCATGGTACTATCTTCATCATGATCATCTATATATAATTTATAACCATTAATTACATAACCATTGTAAGCTAATACATACACACATGGTCCGGAGGCTAGCCATCTAAGTCATTCTGAAATTGAATTCAGATTTTCATCCAACTCCTTAAAAATATGGTCCTTAAACCATCTTATAAACTGGTGATTATGTGTATTTGATATCCATTTTTCAGCCCTTGATGGATTCAACTACCTAATAATTTCTTTGTGAGTTTCAATATATAGAGAAACCTCCCAACTGTTATGAAAAACATAAAGGTGGGCCTGCTCATGATCTATAATACTGATTTTCACAACATCTCTTCCAAAAATTCCCTCAGCCTCAATGCGTCCAGTGTGACGAGATTTTGAGAGACCAATTCTTTTCACATCAAATAGGTATTCGGTGAAAAATTCAATGTCTTCCTCCACAATATATTTCTCTACTATACAACCCTCTGGCCAAATTTGATTTTTGATATACCCTTTCAAAATCTTCATATACCGTTCTATGGGGTATATCCATCTATAGTTCATAGGACCACAAAGTCGAATCTCTCTCACCAAGTGAATCATCAAATGAACCATCATATCAAAGAATGTTGGTGGAAAGAACATTTCTAATTCACATAATATGATGACAATTTCTTTTTCCATTACTGGAAATTTCACCGGGTCTAAAAAATTGCTACACATATCGTTGAAAAAGAAACAAAGTTTGGTTAACATATGACGAAAATTCTTAGAAAAATGAAACATAAAGATATTGTAATTAGATATAGCATCAAAACATGGTAGTCATGTGATTTCAAGCCTTTTAACTTCAAATAATTCATTGAAACAATGTTCTTGATATTTGATGAATACCCCACTGAAACCTTTACATCATTGAAGAAGTTGCAAAACTGATATCTCGCATCCCTAGAAAGAGTGTAAGTAGATGGAGGAAGAAACATTTGATTTCCACCCTTCACAAGCGCCAACTCTTCTCGTATTCCCATGTCAACCATGTCCAAATATGCCTTAATTCCATCATTTTTTTTCTAGGAGCATTTAGAAACTTTTCGATAACACTATCACATACATTTTTTTACACATGCATCACATCAAGAAATTGTCTAACGTACAAAAAATTCCAGTATGGTAATTCAAAAAAACTGATCTCTTTTTCCAACCGGTTTTTGTAAGGTTTTTCGAAAATGGTTTACCAAAAACAGTGTTCACATCTTTTACTTTCCCAAATAGCTGATCACCTGTTAGTGGAGATGGTGCTTCACGTTGTTCTGAACATCCATTGAATGATGTCATCCAAGATCGGTACTTATTTCAACGAGGTAGAAATCTACGATGTCCTAAAAACACATATTTTGATGAATGTTTCAACCTAATTGATTCTGTATCTTCTTCACACATGGGACACCCTTGAGTTCATTTAATGCTATATCCTGAAAAATTTCCATAAACCGGGAAATCATTTATTGTCTCATATGACATCACTCTCAATGTGAAGTATTTACTTTTATAAGCATTGTACAACATAACACATGAATCCCACAATAAATTCAAATCCTCGATCAAAGGAACTAGATATTCATCAATATCATTACCTGGTTTTTTTGGTCCTGATATAAGCATAGATAACATGATGAATTTCCGCTTCATGCATAACCAGGGTGGAAAGTTATAATTTACCAACATAACAGGCCATGTATTGTGAGAGCTGGTTTGAAAACCAAAAGGATTCACTCCATCATTAGATAACACAAGAATACGGTTTCTTGGATCTTTTCCAAATTCAAGATACTCATGATCAATTTTCTTCCATTGAGGAGAGTCGGTCAGATGACGTAATTTCCCATCATTATTTATTTTATCTACTTGCCATGACAATTGTATTACAGTTTCTTCACTTCCATATAGACACCTAAACCTAGGAATGATTGGAAAGTACCATACAACTTTCATAGGATTGGATTCATCTTTATTGTATCGAGAAGAACCACACATTGGAATTCTATAAGTGATTTTTTCTCCTTGAGAAACGATATACAGTCTTTCGGGCAGGCATGTATTCTTTCATAAATCAGACCCATCGAATGTAGAATTCATTTACCTTCATATGTCCGTCTTGGGAGCTCATTATCTTCCAGGAGCATGTCATTCAAGAGAGAAAGTAGTTCCGTAAAACTGACATCACTCCACCCATTTCCTTCTTTCAATTTATACAACTTCAATACAGCTGACAATGCTGTATATTTAGTGCAACCAGCATACAATAGCGTCTTTGCACAACTATTTAACTTCTCAAAAAATTTTGGGAAATCACGGAGTTCATATTCAATTGTCTTTGTCATTTCCTTAATACGATCTTCATCATCATTGACATCTGTAATCACATCCTCCATACAGTATTTTTCATTAACCATATTTGTATTCATATCTGATGATCCATAAAATGCAGTTTTATCCCAGCCAGTAGCTACATTCACTACTGGAAAATGGACCTATCCCCACGGTTTTCCCAAAACCATGGGGATAGACCCCCCCCCCATGCCCACGGTTTTGGAAAACCGTGGGTATCGGTGAATTTTCAAGACCTATACCCACAGTTTTCCAAAAACGTGGGTATATAGGGGTATATCCCAATGGTTTTCCAAAACCGTGGGGATAGGCCTTGAAAAGTGACCTATACCCACGGTTTCCCAAAACCGTGGGTATATGGGTACCTATCCACACGGTTTCCCAATATCATGGGTATTGAAGTACCTATCCCCACGAATTTGGGGAAAACCGTGGAGATAGGTCTGGGATAAAATACCTATACCCACGGTTATGGAAAACCGTGGGTATATGTCACTTTTGTGTGCGCGGGGAATTTTTTTTCCGCAGGAAGGAATTTTTTTTGGAGGGAACCCTATACCCACGGTTCTTCCCTCTATACCCACAGTTTTTATAACTATATTTAACTATATATATATATATAGGTGATGTTAGGGTAGTGGTTAGAAGCGGTGTTTTCAGCGAAGAGGTTGCAGGATCGAAACTCGGTGCCTGTATTATTTTAGGACCTATAGCCATGGTTTTGAAACCGTGGGTAAAAGCTGTTGACACTGTGGCAATTGGAAATGTTTCGATGACACGGTGGTAGGACACCTATACGCACGGTTTTGGAAAACCGTGGGTATAGGTTGGGGACCTATACCGACGTTGTTCCATCCCACGGTTCCCAAAACCGTGGGTATAGGCTATACCCACGGTTTTGGGGGCTATACCCACGATTTTGAACCATGGGTATAGGCCGTTTTTTCAGTAGTGATTTTCTTTTTCTCCATGTTTATTACAACATTTATAACTCTGATCTATTCCGTGACATATCAAATGTTCTTCCAACTCCTCTGGAGTAAGTAGTCTAGAATAAAAACCATGTAAACACAGACAAAGGATTTAAGAAGGATCCTTTGTGTGATCCTTTGCAAACATGATGAACTCTTTCACTCCGTTATCATACACTATTGTCAAACGATTAGCATCCATCCAATCTTTATTCATCTCCATCCTATTAGAATCACAAATATTAGTATTTATGGTTCAAATAAAAAAAACATGACTTCCAAATACAGTAGAAGAGAACAAATTCCTTATAAAAATAGAGATTAATAGAGCCTGACCATTTCCAATAAAGATTTAGAAATCAAAATAACTAGGATAGACCCCCCATCAAAATCAACACAGTTTCGAAACACAAAGGGGTTCATTGGGATAATAACTTGTGTCATAGATGGTAAAACTCACATGGAATCAACCTCTATGGCTCATCCTCCTCTATTAGGTCAACCTTTCTATGGTCAACTAGTCCATCCTTTTATACCTCACCAACCAAAAATACATATGGATGAAAACCAGTACCCAACTCTATAAGTAAATAAAGGATTCTCATAATCACTACAATATAGAATTTATTAAATATAATTGCATTAGATTCATTATTGTTTCCTTAAATTACTCTAGTCCAAACATATGAATAATCAAGAATGATACATCTACCACTCCTAGGTCTCTTCCCAACATTCAATATCATCAGGCCTAATATTTTTGGTAAGATCAAGTTAATTACTTTAAATCATACGGGCGATAATCACTTGTGTCATATATGGTATCCCATGTTATTTCATATGAAAATTTTAACAAATATTATTGACCTATCATCCCATTCAATCCTCATGAGTGTCTAATTCCAAACTCCATCTTAAGTGTAATATCAAAAGAATATATATTATTAAATTACCCAACATCTACTTCCCCAATAATCTAGTCATTCTCACACTCTAATGGAATATTTCTTATGCTTTAAACCCTTCTATATAATCTCATAACCATATATCCACACATACACATGTCACAAACACATAAAAAACCATATCCACATCACAACCACACATCACATCCTCATCACAATATGATATCATGAACATGAAGGACATAAACATCATACTCTCCTCCTACAATGCACAGACCCCACTATCTATCCACACCAAATACACATAATCATGTCAAAAAGAATATATATACACCAAAACCTAAAATCGTTATAGGTCATATATATACACCCACTATGAGCCATTACAAGTCATACTAAGTGTTAGGGGGGAAGGGAAGAGGGAGTGGTTCTATATGTGTTGCCTCTATTACCAAGATATTGAGAAAAACACTCAGAACCAAAGTACCCATATGTATTTCAATCAGGTTACTCGACTCAAGTGGTTGTGTGTAAGAAATAATAATAAAATATAATAAGTATATAGTCACACATAAATCATTCCTAAGGATTTACACCAAACTAACACTGAAAACACCCTCGTCAACCATTTCCTTGTTACTACCACCCTCGTATAACCACTTCCATTATAATGCCACAAATAATCCCCAAAAAATCACATAAGCATCCATATCAACATTACTAACTTCTCATTTAATTTAAAATTATAATTTCTTTGATTTTTATTACCATATGCCTTTAAATTGATAACCATTTTAATGTAAAACCAATCATTAAATCACTACCCACAATAATTCATTCATTAATCATTAATAACATTTATTCTATAATTTAACATTTGTTAAACATAATTATTCCTATCATTATCATTAATCATTTAACAAACCATAATTTATCATTTTCCACCCATCACCCATTACTATTTTCATTTATTCCAACCATATTCCATGCCAGAAGGAAACTATAACACCACCCAATAACAACAAATTTTCATGACATAAAATAAAACTAAACACATTCTAAAATACATAAAACCACTTATTTGCTGCCTAAATAGCCATATCATTGCTATCATAACCACACAATAATCCATCCATCAATACTGTATTAATTACCACACCACATGCTCCCAACCACATCAATAAACCATCACCCTTATAATCACTACCCCTTAAACACTCTATCATATTAAAGTAAAATTTATAGTTTAAATATAACACTTTAATCAAAAATTTTCATACAAACAATTCATTACCTACCTTAAGAGACTAGAATATAATGAAAGGTGATTATAACATATTATTAGTAGTAAGAAATTTCTTCCACAAAATCAAGAATAAATCACTTAGCAACAACACCAATAAATCCATAAATATATAAGAAATCTTATGGAACATCATAAATCACATGAAAAACTCCCTCTTCAATTTAATTTCCTTTAGTGTAATTCATTATAGTATTTATGTTAATCAGTATTATCCATCCAATGGAAACAAAATAACATGATAATTCCACAATTTACACATAATAAAGAAATAAAAATTTCATGTCCCCAACCTCAACTAAATATTTAACAAATATTTCATAAGAATGAGAAGAACAGTAAAATAAAACATTACTTAACACATGAGGGTAATCTAAAAGTCCTATGTACGACCATTAACCATTAAAACCATAACAAAAAAACACAAAAACCGAATCATCATTGTTTTCACATCCTTCCTAAGAAGAAAGTTCAAGAATAGAATCAATAAGAAGAGAAAAGAAATTCACATTAGATGAGGAGAAGTAGGGAGCCTTCTACGCTACGTCGGGGAGGGGAAGCCATGACCTCCAAAGGGGGAGGTGCATGGGAGGATCCACCAACCATTGAGAAATTGAGGAGTATGGTTTGCAGGGAGTAGGGTTGAGTGTAGAGGAGGAGAAGTAGGGTTTGATGGGAGGAGGATCCGTCGAACAAGTTTGAGGGGGAGGATAAAGAGTCGGTCTAGCGGCGGAGCTCCGGAAGTGTAAAGATCAGGGGAAGTGGAGGTCCAGCAATGCGATGATAGGGGGAGGGGAGTTGTCGCAGGGGTACAGTATCGTGAGAGATTTAGGGCATTATAAACAGATGACACTATGTGACCGATTTTATAAAATACGGGACTACGGTTTTATCAGATTTTTTTTAGCGCTGATAAAGGGTCTCTTTATCAGTACTTTTTTAGCACTGATAAAGGTTACCTTTTATAAGTGCTAAAATTTTAGTGCTGATATAGGGATTCTTTATCAGCATTTTTTGCTTAGCGCTGATAAAAGGTGGTTCTTCCCTTGCATGTTCTGTAGTAGTGAAATGACTCAAAATTAGGATAAAAAATAGAAGGTCCAAGGATTAGATCTCATATTTTTGGACACATTATCAAGATAAGAAACATAACTTTGATAAGACTTCTCGGGAACAAAGACATGTAGACCTAGAGAGAAGGATCAGTTAGGGAGTGCTTTCTCCCTCTTTTTGTTCTGAATTTATAAACGTGTAATTGAATATTTTCAATTAATAATATGAACATGATCATAGGAAAAATAATTTTTTGTTTAGGGAAACTTTTTTTCTTCTGGTAATCATTAATTAACCTTTTCACTTTTTCAATTTAATCTATTCAGAATTGATCAACGAGATCAATTCTGAATCCATTAAATTTCTTCATGCAACTTATACTCAATTTAAAAATCCATGATAAATTGGTGAGTTTGATCATGGATGTAATTTATTAAACAAATATAACTACATAACATTCAACCAGTTTTTTTATGCTGATTTTTTCAAATAATATTTTTGCAGTCGAATCTTTCTTGGTGTGGCGAACTCCATGATTGATCAATCTGTGTGATTATCCTCTTGGAGAGGGAGATAAATCATTCAGTGTTTATGTTTTAATTTATTTTTCTGATAAAAGGAACCTTATTAGACTAGTAGGATATAATTTCCTTGAGCATTAATCTTGATTGTCCATCTTTCATCATTTAGTCTCTTTGTTTCTCATTGTTTGCATTATTTTCTCCTGTTTTATCATAGCTTTTGAACATAATATAAAAATTAATTATTATTCATTACTACATATATCAAAATATATATAAAATAGAAATGTTAAAAAAAACTCACCCACTATTTTCAATAATGGGTTTTTGTTTTTTAGAAATTGTTTACTCCACTTTCGTTGTGGGTTCGACCCAACTTATCACTATACAATAGTAAGTAGGATAATAAAAAAATTTAAACTTTTACACGGTTTAATGATGATCATATAAATTTATGGTTTTTATTTCTTGGGAAGGTGTGCAATGAATTTTTAGGGTTAGAAAATAAAAAAATATAATAAAAAATAGAAAAAAAAAACAGAAACAAGAAAAAATCAAAAGGAAAAAAATTCTACTACTAGAGAAAACTGCTTGTTTCAATTCCTTAATATTTATATTTTCAGAAACATTTTTGTTAAGTGAACTAGCATCGTTTCAATTACATATATTAAATCTTAAAATTCATAAAATTTCTGTCCAAAGACGTAGGTGTTTTATTACTCTGGGATTTCAATTAAAAATGCTATTAAAAATCATCTTTAATGGATTTAATGATGAATAAATTTTTTAATTTGGGCCAACTCATCGGGGGTTTTATATTATGTCACAGTGATGGAAAATTGTGGAATATTTAAGATGATTTATATTTTAAAGATAGAAAAAATTCCAAACCATGAATGAGAACCATTTTAGTTAGAGACCTTTTATGAATAAGTGTTAGAAATAATGACCAGTGAAGGAATTTTTTTCAGGTTTTGTTAAAATTGAAATACCAAATATAAAAAAAGAATAATAAACATGAAAATGATTTGGGAAAAAAGTAAAGAATTGAAAAACTTTTTTAGGGGCTCTATTGATGAAATTATTCTTGTAAGTGAAACTAAAATTCATGATTTGGAAAATCAAGTTGGTAAAAATTATTCACAAACTATAATTTGAAAAGGTTGAGTTAAGAGATCCTTCTATAACTGTCAAACCCATAATTTTAATCCTATAAATGATGAGAACACCCAAACGGTTGTAGAATTTATCATGATGGAGGTAAATACATATATTTTTTATTACATTACAATTCTCAACAATCCTTTGTCGGAAATACTTGAAAAAGGGTAGTCGATCTTGATTTTGAAGCTGTGAGAAAAGTGGAAGTGGATTCAGAACTGATTTCGAATACATTAAAATCTTTTCAAACTGAATTTGATAATCATTTTCATGATTTTTTCCTCAAAACACCAAATATTTTTATTACTCCTCTTGATAATATAATATTATCTTTTAAGGAAGATGCTTTTGGAAATCATGACACATCCCTAGAAAGACCTTGTCCATGGGTGCCTTTTAATGATGAATTAATATTAGAAGTGGAAAACTTTTTTATAGCTCTATCAAGGGGTGTTTTAAATGGTATTTTTCACTATTTTAGGGATTTGGTTGTTTTCTTAGATGTTTGGATGCCCACAAATTTCATTTTTCTTTTAAAAACATTTGGGATGTCAATATGTCGTGGTTTTTACTTAGGAAACCACACCCACCTAGTGACGTTGGTTAGTTTCTAGGGTAGTCGGGCTGTGAACTTTAAATCTTGCACTGCATGGGAGAAAACCCATGATTTTACTGTTTTCAATAAAATGATTTTCATGTTTTCAATAAAGTCTAATTGAAGATTTAAAATCCAGTGCTTTATGGGATTCAACCCATGTTTTTTCATTTTCTTACTTTTGTTCTTGTTTTGTATTGAATAAATTGTTGTTAGCTCTGTCCCTTATTAAATTTCTACTATATATGAGTATGTAGTATTATTTCTCTATGTTTATTGAGAAGGTTACCAGTGGTGTCATTAGAGGATCATCATTCCCATTGTACTCAAATTACAAGAAGCTTCATTTTGGAGCCTAATTTAACAAAATTCTTTTAACTCTTTCCCTTGGTTTTTCATTACAATTGAGTTTCATTTTTTGATTTCATATTCTAATCTTTCTCATTATTTAATGTTACTAAAGAAAAAACATCATAGGTTTGAACTCATGGTTTAGATGGAGGAGTAAATTGAGGACATACTAATTTGAGAAAGCTTCATTAAATCAGGGAGTTTAAATTTTTGTATTTATTTTGTGCTCTCCTTCATTTCTAATTTATACCAGGAATGTTTGGGATCCAAATGCACTTGGTCCTAAAAATTTATTAAGTAAATTAACACAGAAACCGCAAAGTAGAAATGTGGCATAAGCACCACCAAATACAAGATGGCAGACCAAATCCACCCATAAAAAAACCAAAAACAACCAAAAAACCCATAGGACAATCATTACTTATTTAATTTCATGTTGTAGTAGTAAACTATTTTTTCGTGGGAATATACCAGAAACATTAATGCATTTCCCCAAGGTTTGTTACTTTCTAAAAAAACTAATCTCTCGTTCCACTACTGGAGGTGAGTCACCCTAACAGTGACTCACTAGTAAGTTAGTGGGGCGAATCCTTAATTTTCTACTACTGCTTGAAATGTTTTCTACATGATCTTATCTGTTGCTGAAGATTTCTAAAAATTTCAAATCACTTCACTTTGTGAAATAATGGGGGGGGGGATAAATTCTGATTCACTATTTGTTTTTATTTAAATCTTATTTTGTTGTTGGTTTATTATCATACCTTTCACCATGCTATTAAAAATTAGTTTGAATTGTATTTCTTAAATTGTCGACACCCTATTCACTGTGTATTCAATTTTTTCTCATGATATTGTTTTGAACATAATTAAAAATTTATATTCACATGATTAAATGATAATGCATGAGGTCCTGCAGTAAAATATTTTTTAGGAAAACTCATAATGTTTGGACTACAATGTGACACTTAAATATGTCATCAATCTACTTCAATGAAAATTTGTTTAGAGCATTAATTGTCAAATTGTTTTCTTAGTAATTAAATTAAACATTGGGGAAAATCTTGGTGTTTGAGTATGGTGGAGGGGGTTGACTTACTTTTATCTAATCTATGCTTTATTGTAAACTCATCAAATACCTTAACCCTTTGAAAAATTCCTTATTTAAAACTAGTCGTTTTTAAAAAAAAATTCTTTTACAATTTTAGTTCTTGTACGCTTTGTTATGAATTTCATATAAGTCTTGCCTAAGGATAATACCTTATTGGTAGTTAAGAGTTTCCTTGAGACAAAAATTTTTAGGGTGAATGATTGCTGAGTGATTTTTCTTAGTGCTTTTATGAATGTTCTATTTAGGAACCAGGTTTGAGAGTGATATATGATACTTTTCTATGGATTTATGATCATAACCACATGAAACATGAATTTTTCAGTTAATCTTAGGGGACTAAATTTTCAATTATTAAAAATTAATCATCTTAGTGAGCCAATGTAAGTGGTATTCTTAAAAAAAATTGAAACTCGATTAAAATGGGCATTTTGGAACCCATGGTGAACCTCTAAGACACTGGGTACAGTGTGTGTGAGTAAACCTTCTGTACAATATTAAATAAGTGCAACTGCACAATGCTTAACACATGTCACATGGCTAGGATTTTTTTTAAAAAAAGTTTCTAGTGTCAAAAAAAAGTTCATTAAGGTGAGAGACATTATGAACACCAAATGAAGAAGGGAATAATTGATTTGTATGAAACCATTTATGTTGTACCAATAAGGTGATTTAAAAAAATTAACTTTATTTTTTCATTTTGGAACCTAGGAGAAATTCGAAATATAAGGTTCACTTTATTAAGATCTTAATTCAACTTATTTTTAACCTGTTATCACTATTATATTTAGAACTTGGGCTTGAATTAAGGTAAATTAGTAGGAAGTTTCATAAATGAGGCATGACATCCCTAGAAGTAAATGATTTTCGGCTTTTATGATCACCCACGAGTTTTTAATGTTAGGAAATACTTCATTTAAAGATTTCTTTTGAAAATACTTTTCCACAATTTTTGGTCCTCTTATTTTAAACTACTTAACATGATTCAATTTGATCCATTTAATAAAAACATATTTCTATTTTAAATGTTAAAAAATCATAAAATTGATTAAGGACAATAAATGATTAAGTGTGGGAGAATATGACGTGGCCTTAAAATCTACAGGTTTGCCACATATTTTTATTATGTTATTAATGTTTTAATTAATTAATTTTGCACTTTTTGTCAAATAATTACACCTTTTCAATTATATATTCCTTATTTAATCAATTTTCTTATTTTATTTTTTATTTTTCATTTAAAATAATTAATTTAGTCTTTCTTATGTTTCTGGTTCATTTATTCTCCTTTTACTCTTATTTCTATTGTGCTTTACTCATAAATTTTATGATTGTTTATTTTTATTAATTAATCAATTAATCAATTTATTTTACCTGTAATTAACTTAAACATTAATATAATCTTTTAATTCTATGTTATTAATATTAATTTATTAATTTTATCAATTTATCAAAATAATCTCATTTCATTTATTAAATTAAATAATTTTAGTTTAGTATTTTAAATCTATTTAAAAATACTCTCATTTTACTGTTCCCACTACTCACTATCACCATCGGCCTTGCTGTGAGTCACCGTCACTTGAAAACTCACATAAAACCATCAATTCCTACCCCAAGTCGTCACTCATATCCAACCGCTACCCCCTCAATCCTATTCTCCCATCCCGCGAGCCACCATCACCATTCCCCTGTACATGTCACCGTCGATTCAAGCTTCCGCCGAACCATCAACTCACCACTTCAGCAACCCCAGCCAGATCTGCAAACCTCTTCCACTGTTGGTTAAGCCTGGACCTTCTGCTCTCCACCAGTCATTTCCGTCACGTTTGAAGGGGATGATGATGAAGCCGAGTCATCTCACTGTCACCTCCAGGAGACTTCTCGGGAACAGAGACCCGTAGACCTGGAGAGCAGTAAGAGTAGAGGGGTTCATCCTTCCTTTCTCAATTTCAGAAATTGTAATTGAATGTTTTCAATTATTAAGATGAACATGATCGTAGTCTAAATACATTTTTTTTCAAGGAAACTTCTTTTATACTCGTAATCATTAATTCACCTTCACTTGTTCACTTCAATGTATTCATAATTGATCGGCGAGATCAATTCCGAATTCATTCAATTGCTTCATGCCACCTATACTCATTTTCAAACTCCATGATCAATCTGTGAGTTTGATTTTGGATTCAATTTCTTAAGCAAAGAGAACTACAGAACATTTGGTATGTTTTTTACTGTTGACTTTTTCAAATAAATTTTCTAATCAAAATTTTCTTGGTGTGGTGAAATCCAAGATTGATCAATCATTGTGATTAATCATCTTACGAGGGAGATAAATAAATAATTTTTAGATGTTACATGTGCATTTATTTTTCTTTGAAAAGGAACCTTTTTAGACTAGTAGGATAGATTTCCCCCGATAAGTCATCTTGATTGTTCATCTCTTCTAATTTATTCTCTCTATTGTTCATTTTTTGTAATATTTTCTCATGTCTCATCATAGTTTTTGAACAAAAAAATAAAAAATCATTGTGATTCATTTCTCCTTATATAAAAATATATGAAAAGTTAAAAAGTTAAAAAGAAAACCCACTCACCTTTTTCAATAGTGGGGTTTTGATTAGAAAAATGGTTACTCCACCTTCCCTGTGGGTTTAACCCTACTAATCACTAAATAGTAGTAAGTAGGAAACTTTAAATTTTAAATTTTGATTTGTTTTAATGATGATCGGGTCAACCATAAATCATTGGTTGAACACTATTATTTCTAAAGCCCCACTCCTTTTCTAAAAACCCATTTTGAGTGATTCAAACATAATCACTCCCTTCTTCTAGTGTTTGCAACATCTGCCTGATTTTCAAGTGAAATGACTAACATGCTAACATCCATCATCAGTTCATGGACTTATGATAACCATACTACCAACCTTGTGAATTCAGCTACCTGTAATCTGATAAGGTTGAAGGGTTCTTCAAAGATTCACATTCTAGTGAACGGACTCTAGCACCTGAACGCAATTCACATTCCTAACAATATTATACTTGCATAATGTTTCATGTACATCACAACACCCTCCAATAATTATAGAAAAATATAATCTCCTACTCTACTTCCACTGTATAAAATGAGCTTATTCACTCTATTTTCGTCACCCAAGTCCAACTGAGGCACATTATTGCCTCATAATCTCCCGAACTAATGGTTTAGTGAACATATCCCTCTGATTCTGTCATAAAACTATCTTCTACAACCCCAACAATGCATCTTTAGATTACATCCAGATGTAATGGTACATTAGTTCAATCTTCTCGATACTTTCATGAAACACCAATATTTTTTCCAATTTTATGATAGTAAATTTATTGGAGTAGAGTGATGAATTTTAGAAGCCACTTTTGAGATCCTCAACCAAGTGTTACAACCACACAATTTCCTTGATTAATTCCATTTCCACCACATAATCACATTCCATTATGGATAGTACAATCACCAGTTATAGCCTTGACATCCAGCTTACTGTGGTTTAACCAAAGTTAAAAACATATCCATTTGTTAATTTTTTATGAATATGGGTCTCTCATAAAATATACATCAATATACCCAACCAACGAATCATCATCTATAAATCCAAGAGATTCATTTTCTATTCCTTTAAAATATCTCAATATCCACTTCATAACATCCCAAGGTTCTTTCCTTGGAATTTACATGAACTAATTGAAACCTCCCATTACATGGGCTGGATCTGGTCATGTGTACACCATGGAATATATGTGACTTCTTACCACTAAATCATATAATATTTTCACTATGCGGTTTTCCTCTTCTTCTATTCATGGTTCTTGTTCCCTTGAGAGTTTTATGTTTCCAATAAGAGGAGATGAAATAGAATTGCATCTTGTCTTCACACATTTTTCTATGATCTTCATAACATTATATTTCAATGATAGAACCAAGGTAACATTATTATAACCATGTTAAATCCTCATGCCCAATAACTACTTTCCCCAAAATATCATTCATTTCAAAATTCTTCTAAAGTATTTCATAATCTCTAGAATACATTGGATTGATGGACACACCAGAAACATGTCATCCATATACAATAGTACATTGAGGAAATTTCTATCCTCGTACTCCATCTAGTATTAGTAGTGATCACAGTTGATATCTGTGAAACAATTTTCCACCATGAATTATTGAAATTTCATATTCCATTAAATTTGTGATTTTTTTGAACCATAGAGTAGTTTCTTAGTCTATATATCAAGTCCTTATTTTTATACTCCTTAAAACTAGTTGGTTTCTATCATGAACCAGATCTGGTCGCCATCAAAACTGGCACCATACCTGACCTGTGACAAGTCCCCAAGGCCGTTCCCGATCCTCATGGGCTGGAAAAAGTGCTCGGGTATCATAAAATGATAATTGGGAATGATTTACCTGAGTTTGTAAACTTAAAACAACAAACGAATCCAATAAAATGAATCTGGATTTTTCAAACGCATTCATCTTTTACAAAATTTCAGAATTGAATTACACTATTTAAAACAATGTTCAAAGACCATTAAAAAGGTAAAAAAATGAAAATGACAGCCCAAGAACCTCCTCGTGGCAAGGGGGTACTGCCCTCAAGCCATCTCCACAACACGACATCATGAAGGACCGGAAGAACCCGAACCATTGGCACAAAAGCCGTACCCAAACCTACGACAAAAAAAAACCAAGTCTACGTACACCCAAATGTGTAAGTAGGGTGTGCTCCAAACCCCAGTAGGATAATACCACTAATAGATTCCATGTGATAAACATTCAAATATGAAAAGCTTTCAAGTTTTGGTAAACAAGAAATGCTAGTTACAATTTCTAAAGGATACAACTTTAAATAAAAATAGTTTTCAAGTGGGCTATTTCAAAGAATCAACACTTTTAAATAAAACACCAAATCTACTGAATTTTCTAGCCCAACATACCGTATGCCGAAGGTAAGAAAAAATTAACTAATGAGCACAAGCAATGGAAAAATAACCCCTAGGCACTAGCCCGCTGTGGGTCTGAGGTACCTCGTATCTCTGTTAGAGTAACCATCGTAATATTCATCCTCGTGCATGATAATTTGAATATGAAAATACCACTTCCACATCACACATTCACTAAACAACCCACATGTATATCACACAAGTCACATCATCCCTCTTTTCTTTCAAATTGATTTGAAATCAAACTCACACAAAAAAAGGCCCACAACACATTTTGCATATCTTTCACAATTCAAAAAACCATTTAACAATTTTATAAAATCCTTCCCAAGATGATAAACATAACATAACATCCCACTCACATGTTAAATAATACCCTATTCATAAACAAAATCCATTTTGAACATCACACTCAAACAAAATAGCCCCCAACCATGTTTCGCACACACATCACAATTTCATAAATCACCTCGACAAATTAAAATAACATTATCAAAACATTTGACATCACAACTGACCACTTTATATTTCAAAAACTCGTTTTGAGAAAATACAGCCACAAAAATAGCACATAAACATCCTTTGTACACTTTCTTTGACCCAATAAAGCATTTACAATTTTCATAAAACAAACCCAACGGGTATAAATATGTTTTTCACCCAAAACCCATTTTAAAACCCTCTTTTGAATCCAAAATCATACCAATACCAATCCAAAATAGAATTTTCATCCCTATAAATATCTATTAAGCCACTCTCAAGTGTTATAAAATCATCTTGAATAATACCACAAAAGATGCACATGAAAACACACATATTCATAAAACACTTTCAAGAGGCATAACATGGGTTTACACATAAAACCCATTAAAACCCCTCTTTAAAACCCAAAGTGACACCAAGAATCTAAAAAATCAGAATTTTTAGCCCAAAAAATATATATTAATCCACTTGCATGTGTTATAAAATACACCTGAATACTACCCCAAGAGTTACACATGGAAAACACCCAATTTCAAGCTAAAATGCAACTATAAAATTAAATGCTTAACCAAATCCATAGAAAATAGTTTTTGAACCATTTATATCAAATGAGGAACATGAAAATTAGTAAATCAAGAAATCTAAATCATCAATAATTTCTTACACATGGAACCACCTACCTTTTTGTGTCGAAACCCTCAAAACATGGTGCGAAACATCTACCGCACCACCGCTGCACCATAAGGGGGTGAAAACCAACCCTAAACCACAAAATTTGACCAAAAAGGCAAAAAATAAAACCCTAGGTTCGAACCGTAACTTCTGGACATTTTATAACTTCATGAAAGATAGAGGAAACCCTAAGGAAAATGGAAGAAACCAAGAAGGAATCACTTACCTTGAACAATCTTAAAGAAATCACCACAAATCCACCAAACTCTGAATCTCCAAGAAACTAAAACTAATAGTTAGGCTATAATGATGCTTATAATATAAATGGGGGACTGAAATGGGGGAGAAAGGGTGAAATTTTAAAGTTTTATGAAAGAATCAAATTACGTTCTCAAATAATGAAGATTTGAGAAACCCAGAGAATTTTCTCTCTAATCTGCCATCCAAATGAGCTCCAAAGCGCCGAAATAGATAATGAAAGTTAGACTTGTATTTTTGAATTTGGGTGGGAGGTAGAATCACTTAAAAATAGTAAAAAATTAATGATATGTTAAAAAATTAAAAATTATATTTTAAAGTAGAAAATGGGCTTACAGGCTGGCCAAAAATCTTAATAAAAAACCCAAATCCATCATTATTATGGATTTATATGGGGTCCAAATTGATATGGGGGCTTTAATATACCAATTTAAGCCAATTGGGAAGTGGAATGAGTGTAAAATGTTAAAAAATGAAGGAGTTATAAAAGAAATCAATTTTATTTTTAAATATGAAAATGGGCTCACGGTTTGGCCCAAAATTTTGAAAACCCACCATTTCCACAAAACATTTATGGGAAACCCCAATTCAAAGTAAGAATGGAAATTAAATGAAAATTAAATTTAAAATAAGTCATTTATATGACAATTCTCCCCACCATAAATCTTTCTGCCCCCAGAAAGCCACAACAAGGCCTAAAGAAAAAATCAAACCCAACTGGAAGGTCGAAATGGACTCCATTGACAAGTTTCACCACCATCGAAAAGGCTAAGATATCTCCAGTTGATTAATCAAGGAAGGAATACTCTCCTAATACAAAACTTACAACACTTTACTATAACTATCAAGCACATTTCATATTCAACCCAAATGAAACACCTCAATCACCATCTGAACAAGACTCAAGCAGTTTACCCAAAAGAACAACAACTTCGAACAATGCTACACTAACCTTACTTTAAATAAACCATTGGGTGATCTCCAATAACAATGCTTACCCAAGGATGATGTTGGTAGTTAGATAGCTCCAAATTAGACTACCTACTCTGAAGTCAAGACCATAGAAAAAACCGAGTTACTGATATGGGGAGACACAAATAGGCTCCCCACCATAAGAGATAACATAAATTTTCACGATGCGGAATCAGGACACTAACAGGGGGAGGCCCAAACGAACTCCTTAGCATAAGGGGAAGAATCTAATTAGATATTTCCAAAATAACTTACATGAGAGCCATAATGGGTCTCCCCACTATAATAACCAACCATATAAACTGACTAGCACAGTCCGACATGAAAAGACCCCAAAATTTAAAGAGTAGGCATGGTCACACGGTTTGGGAAACTGTGCGCTAACCATGCTAAGAATTATTTCCAAAGGGGAAACATTGCATAGTTACATGGTCCAAGATGCACAACTATGTATAGACCATGTGATAGCTATTGTCTCTTATCTCATGATTCCCTTGGTTGGAGAATAGTTACTACTAACCGTGCGTAAATAGTGCACATTAATCTACCTCACCCAAATTTCAAAATTTTCTCCAAAAACTAGAAGGAAACCAAAAGGGGAAAGTATGAACTCATGCTAAAACATGGAAATGAGGTCCTCCCACCTCTACCACCAAATAGAAACAATTGGAACAAGATTTTGACACCAGATGTTTAAACTATTCCCATATTTCATACTGAGGACAGGAATTAAACTGAAGGTTTTAATGCCCCAGGAATTTCCCTAATTATGCACTAGCTTCACTTTGGGGCATATGGATAGAGCTCAAATGATTGAAGCATCTTCGGCCTCACAGTTAGGCTTTGGAAAACCCGACTGGAATTTATTCTTCTGGTGCCACAAACAAATACACTGAGATCCCAGATGGGTTCAACAAGACATAACACACTCCAACCTCACTTTACCATCACCAAACATTTCACTGAAACAAGTGTTTTGAAGATGTACACACACCACCCCTTGTTTCTTTGGATGATAAATGGAAAGAGTAAAGGATATATAGAAACAACTTCCTCTAAAAAATGGATGTTGAGATCTCCCGAAAGGAGACACACTTCTGAAAAAACCAAGACTCACAAAAGATTGTACAAACTCACCTTTACAGTTAAACAAGCACATGACATAACAAGGCATCACTGAACATGACCATTGTGACTGATAAAAACAATACATGGAGTGGGACCTTATACAATGTACCCAAACATCAAAAAATTATAGAAAGTGGCCATAACAGCCTCTCATGACCAGATTTCCCAAACTGGTGGTTTAATGTGAACTCCTGCTTCAATGAGACTACGAAGGACTCAAAGTCCCTCTTATGAACCATCCAGGCACTCATACACACTAATAACCCCATACCAATTCCACCTTCAATGAATCAGATAACTTAAGATACAAAGGTTTATTTCAACCTTCCATGAGAACTCCCCCACTACAAGAGGATCCAAAAAAACAAGAAAGGAAAAGGGTGTAGACTCAATCTAAATATATCGAGAAAAATATTCCTTATATTGATCAACTGGAGGATTTTCCAAGGGGGAATAAATCTGGATGGCACTTCAATCGTGCACCAACCCTTAATGGGGGTGTACCTTATCCAACGAAAGAACCCAAGGACCCAACTAAGTTGTTCCATTGGTCAAAACATGCCATAAACCAGAACCTAACATGTCAGGGGAACCACCGTAAAGGCTTCCCAAACTTTTCTCAGAAGAAACTACTAATGAACCCTTCAACCATGCTTACCGACCAAACACAAACCCAAAACATGGTTCAAACAAGATGGGTTCTTGGACTCAAAATACCCCATAATATAAACATTTTAAAAAACACATAATAAACACCCTCCCAAACCAGTCATCAAGACATCGTGTTTTCCTTTAAAAACATCTCTTAGAAAATGAGTAGTTGAACGATTAGTGTATCCACCAATGGTACCCCATGGGCCTCACACATGCATGTTTCTGTGCCACACTTGGCACCCTCCTCATATCCATCCTGGCACTCATCCAGCCATGCCATCAACTATCCATCATCCCGTATAACCCCATGCATATGGTCGCTCACGAAAATACCAAATGTTAATTAAAAAATTCCTTCCACTTTTCAAAACCAAAACAGTCAACCAATACTTCCTTTTTCTCAAAACTGCTAACCACGAAATCAAACCCAAATTACAGTTTACCAAAATATTCAGAAAGGAACAATCATTCAAATGAAAAACCACTTTTAATCTATTCACATCAATTTAAAAACATCTCTTCCCATTAAAACACCTTTCAATAGTTTAAAAAAATCTATTTGAAACACTTTTTCAAAATCAACTTTAACATAGTTCCTACCTTCAAAAGAGGTGTAAACACACCACGTTCCCTTTCAAAAAAAATTGAAATTTTAGTTCCACCATTTCAAAAATGAAACCTTCCCTATTTATTATAAAATCATTTCACAGAAACATTACGCTACTTAAAACCATGTCATTTTGGCTTGAAAACCGAACATACAAGATTTCAAAACTAAAGAGCACAAGATAGTGTGAGGGGAAACTAGTTTTAGTTGGAGGCTTGGACATATGGTTGGTGGCTATACGCCAATCACTTAAACATCATAGAGAGTGTTATAGGGAAATATCCTTAGCTCCACATGACTTTTCAGGCCCTGCGATCTCACTGAGACCATTAACCCAACTCACATTTCATTTCCCCTAATCATTATAAAGCCAAGAAAACCAAAGGACATAGATAAATCCGGACTTCCCCTAGCAACTGAAATCTCTTCATGAGGTGTGATGTCCAGGCACACTACCCATAACTAGAATTTCAATACCCGAAAATTCTAGCTCCAGACTATCTCAACTATTCCCCAAATAACATAACCCAAAGAGCTAACCTGAACCTCCTTTGATACCGTTTTGTCATGAACCAGATCTTTTCACCATCCAAACTGGCACCATAATCGGCCTGTGACAAGGCCCGAAGGGAATTCCCAATCCTCACGGACTGGAATAAGTGCCCGGGTATCAAAATAATGATATTTGGTAATGATTTACCTGAGTTTATAAACTTAAAACAATAAACAAATCCAATAAAATGAATTGATATTTTCAAACATAATCATCTTTTACAAAATTTCATAATTGAATTAAACAATTTAAAACAATTTTAAAAGACCATTAAAAATTTACAAAACTAAAAATGATAGCCCAATAACCTATTCATGGCAAGGTGCACCTCCCTCAATCCGTCTCCACAACACGACATCATGAAGGACCATAAGAACTCGAACCATTAGCACAAAAGCCGTACCGAAACTTGAGACAAAAAAAAAGTCTACTTACACCCAAAGGTGTAAGTAGGGTATGATCCAAATCCTAGTAGGATACCACCACTAATATATTCCATGTGATAAAAATTCAAAGACAAAAATCTTGCATGTTTTGGTAAATAGGAAATGCTAGTTACAATTTCTAAAGGATGCAACTTTAAATAAAAATAGTTTTCAGGTGGGATATTTCAAAGAATAAACAATTTTAAATAAAACACCAAAGATATTGAAATTTCTAGGCTAACATACCATATGCTAATGGTAAGAAAAAATTAACTAATGAGCACAAGCAATGTGAAAATAACCCCTAGGCACTAGCTCGCTATGGGTCCCATGTACCTCGTATCTCGGTGAGAGTAACCATCACAATATACGTCCTGATGCACGAGCCACTAGTAGGGAACATACCCATAACCTAGTAGTCCATAATCTTCATCATCATAGTTTAGTTAGAGTTGTAAGCATCAAACATGCTACGTGAAACTACGACCAAACCCCACGGGATCACTAACATACTAGTACACATCCACCCACCTTGATAACCGGGTTTCCCTCTTGTGCTTAAAAAAGTTCAACAAGCCAAGAGATATAATTTACACATGAAAAAACCACTTACACATCACACACTCACAAAAAATCCCACATGTATATCACACAAGTCACATCATCCCCCTTTTCATTCAAATTGTTTTGAAATCAAATTCACAAAAAGGACCACAACACATTTTGTATATCTTTCACAATTCAAAAAATCCTTTAAAAATTTTATAAAATATTTCCCAAGATGCTAAAAATCACATAACATCCTAATCACATGTTACATAATACCCTTTTCATAAAAAATCCATTTTCCACATCACACTCACACAAAACAGCCCACAACCATGTTTCGCACCCACATCACAATTTCATAAATCACCATGACAAATTAAAAAAACATTATCAAAACATTTGACATCACAAATGAATAATTTATCTTTAAAAAACTCATTTTGAGAATATACACCCACCAAAACTGTACATAAACATCCTTTTTACACTTTCTTTAACCCAATAAAGCATTTATAATTTTCATAAAACAAACCCAAGGGGTATAACTATGTTTTGTACCCAAAACCCATTTCAAAACACTCTTTCAAATCCAAAACCACACCAATACCAATCCAAAATAGAATTTTTAGCACTATAAATATTTATTAAACCACTCTCAAGTATTATAAAATCACATTGAACAATACCACGAAAGATGCACATGAAAACACACATTTTCATAAAACACTTTCAAGAGGCATAACATTGTTTTACACATAAAACCCATTAAAACCCTCTTTTAAACCCAAAGTCACACCAAGAACCTACCAAATCAGAATAGGAATCCCAAAAAACATCTAGTAAACCACTTTCATATGTTATAAAATACACCCGAATACTACCCTAAGAGTTACAAATGAAAAACACCCAATTTCATACTAAAATGCAACTATAAAATTAAACGCTTAACCAAATCCATCAAAAATAGTTTTAGCACCAAATAAAGCATATGAGGAACATGAAAATTAGTAAATCAAGAAATCTAACTCATCAATAATTTCTTACACGTGGAACCACCTACCATTTTGTGTCGAAACCCTCAAAACTTGGTGTGAAACGTCAACCGCACCACTGCCGCACCACAAGGGGGTTAAAACCAACCCTAAACCACAAAATTTGACCAAAAATACAACAAATCAAACCCTATGTTCGAACCCTAACTTCAGGATATTTTATAACATTATGAAAGTGGGAGGAAACACTAAGGAAAATGGAAGAAACCAAGAAAGAATCACTTACCTCGAATAATCTTGAAGAAATCACCCCAAATCCACCAATGGATGAATCTATAAGAAACCAAAACTGATAGGTAGGAAAGAATGAGGCTGATTAGGTTAGGTGGGAACTGAAATGAGAGATAAATATTCAAAATTGAAAGTTTTATGAAAGAATCAAATTACATTATCAAATCTAGATGATTTGAGAAACCCTCAGAGGTTTCTCCCTAATACATGATCAAAATGAGCTCTAAAGTGGCGAAATATATCATGAAAGTGAGCCTATGGTTTTTGTATTTGGGTGGGAGGTCGAATCACTAAAAAACAGTAAAAAATGAATGAGATATTGAAAAATTAAAAAAATAATTTAAAGTAGAAAATGGGATTATGGGCTGGCCCAAAACCTTAATAAAAAACCCAAATCTGTCATTATTATGGGTTCCTATGAGGTCCAAATTGATATGGTGGTTTTAATATACTAGGGGATGAAAATTGGGAAGTATAATGAGTGTAAAAGTTTGAAAAATGAAGGAGTTATAGAAGAAACAAAATTTATTTTTAAATCGGGAAATTGACTCACAGTTTGGCCCAAAATTTTTGAAAACCCACCATTTCCACCAAAATGCATGGGAAACCCCCAAATAAAAGTAAGAATGGATATTAAATGAAAATTAACATTAAAATAATTCATTTATTTGATAGTTTCTTTATGTACATTTTCTCATCTCGATCCCCATGAAGAAAATCCATATTCACATCCATTTTGTCCCGACTCGTCCCCCGAGGCCCATGTTGTGACTACCCCAAGCCCACCTTCCATAGGCTAGGGGCTGGCGACTAGCACCGAAGGCGTATTACCTAAAACTGGGAAGGCATTGCATTTAAAACCTGTAAGCACATGTAACCAAGCACAAATCAAGATAGGAACACAAGTAAACTGAACTGTAAACAAAGTGACTGCAATAAGTAAAAGGGACCAGAATACAAGCCCAAATAGAAAGTAAAAGTACAAATGTGATACAATACAACTGAAGAAAAGATAAATTCAGCTGATGGGTCATTCTCCAAGGTTCCTACATGAAGGGTAGCTACAAATTGCCTCCGCAACACTCCACATCCACCCGTCTTCTCTGCATACTGACACGTCATATGGTCCACCTCCAGGTACCATCCAACCCTAGTACTCTCAACCTCAGTCAGTGCTGTCTGTCATCTGCATCCAACACAACAAGGTGCAGGCATAGTCCGTGCAAGGGTGAGTATACTAATACTCAGTACAGACCCCGAGACCCTCTATGTCTCACAAAACCCACCAAAGATAATCCAAAAAGTATGAAATCAACAGATAAACCTACTTAGGTATATGCCCATACATATACATAAGTTATTAAGTAATTCATCTCAATCATGAGGAAAACAAAAAGATAACGACTCAACTCACACTAGGATTTATTCTAGGAGTAGTATCAAGTAACATTCCTAGTCAAAATGTTGAACACCTCGGCTGCTGGAGAACTCCTCCTCTATCAAGTATAGTGGGCCTGCTGCATCACACATAGGCACTTCCCACTAACCTTAGACTGATGAGGTATTCCTCCTGTCGTGTACCGTGGGTTTTCCACGTCACCAAGGCGCTCCCCACCATGGATCTACCGCATAACCAAGGCACTCCCCCTCGTGTCATGCTAAGGTACTCCTCCTGTCGAGTACCATGGGTCTGCCGCGTCACCAAGGCACTTCTTATCGTGGGTCTTCCACATCACCATGGCACTCCCCACTGGGACTGTTAAGTCACTCAAAGATGAAATGGTCAACAGTCATCAAGTCTCAGCTAGCCACTGGGTTCCTACACTATGCTCGCTCATCTCTGGGAGGATCTTCTCCATGAGCTCTTGGTAGATACTCAAACTTCCATGAAATCCCACAAATAATTATCTCAAAGGTCCACCACGTTATAGGGGTCTCAACGTAATAGAAGATGCATTTATCGGACGCCTGGTCTGTGAGTTATTAGCCTTTTAGTCTTGGGGGCCCAGTTGGATTGTTGCTTGATCCAACCTGACTGTTTCCTCATCTTAATCCAAAAAATAGGGGGGTATCACTCAAAGGGACCAACTCACTCCAAGGTTCCCAACGCCACTGACGGTTCGTCGAACAGACGTCTGGTGCCAAAGTTATGGCCAAAAGAATGTAATTGTGTCGTAGTGGGCCCGGGTCCAGTCCGATCCAGTCAGGCCGACCCGGTTCGGGTTGACCCGACCCGACCAGTTGGGTTCGGCCTGACCCACTAGGTCCGGCCCGACAGGCCGTGAGGGGCTATAGAGAGTGTCGTGAGGGCGCGAGACCGCGGGGCGGCTCCGCCAGGGATGGTGGTTCGACCGCGGGGCGACGGTTCGACTGCGGGACGGTGATCCGACTGCGGGGCGACGGTCCAGCCGTGGGGCAGTGCGGAGCCGCGTACGGTGGCAGTGGTCCCAGTTAGCACAGAGGTCGTGGGGTGGCGGTAGTGGCCGTGGGGCGGCACTGTTGCGCCTTTGCCTTCGTCGTAGCCGGTGGTGGTGCCGGCCGCCGTTCTCATGCCCCAACCATGGATGGTTTCCTTCCTCCTCCATTGCGAAGAACACCACAAGATTTGCAGAATGATGGGGCCATGATGGTTTGGCTCGTACCCTCCGCGTTAAGGTGGTAGCATATGGCTCATCAAGAACATGAATATGAATGACAAATCTTATCCTCCCACAATGATTGTTCCCAACCCTGAAAAGAAATATGTGGGGTGTACATGGTAAGTGATAAAAATATAGAAATAAAGCCCTACCTATTTATCTTGATGATACCGACAAGGTCGCAAGGAAGAAGACGAATTGTTGGGAAAAGATGGACGTCGGTGTCGTCAGAATTTTCCTCGATTGTCAGTTCGTGCATCATTGGTGATCCTTTGGTGAATTTTGGAGAAGAAAACGTTGAATTAGAGGTGTTATTCATTGGAGATCTTTTCTCCTAAAGATGATCATCTCCCAAATCCCCCAAAATGAAAAGGTAGCCCCAAAATAATATATTATGAGATCTATTATGTTTGTTGGCATATAATTCAAATTGAGTTAATTAATCTCATAGGTTGGCACAATTAAATTACTGCGTTGACTTAATTATTGTGAAGGAGGGTTGGAACAATTAATATTGGAGGATTTGAAGAGGATCTCCCACATTTAATGAGAGAGTTGAGAGGTTACGCCTCAGGTGTTCCCCACCAACATAACCTCTCATTGGAGGTTAGGCTCGGGTGGTCCTCACCACCATAACCTCTCATGGGAGGTTAAGGTCTGTTGGTCCCCGCTTCTCAACTTCCACATGGAGGTTTTAACAAATAAAATAAAAATAAAAACTAAAAAACATTTTTTTTATTTTATTCATTCACGAAAAACCCCAAAACTAACTTCCACCCTCGACCAACTGCCATCAAGGTGAATGTCTCTTTAAACGAATACCAGTGATATGAGTTCAACGGTGCCCTCTGATTTAAATTTTGAGCACCAGTTCAAAATTTAGAAATACTCGCCCGCACGTTTACTGAATGTACCTGAACAAAAGTTCAGAAATTCATTCTGGGCATTCTGAGCCTCGGAATCACGTGCCGTCAATTTTCACAGACTCATAAAATTCCCATTTATTTTAAAAAAAATTACATGGAAATTCTGGGTCTTTACATTCTCCATACCTTAGGGATCTATGTCCCTGTAAGACACAACTCAAACTAGGTAAAAAAGTGGGGGTACTGAGCACACATCTGAGCCTCCCGCTCCCATGTGCTCTCCTAGAGGTTTGTGTGCTACCAGAGAACGCACACCATAGATATCGACCATCCACAAGGGACCCGCTTCTGTCGATCCTCAATCTCTATTGGAACCTCTGTTAATGTCACCCCATCGTCGATGTCCAGCTCACCATGGTCGATGATATAAGAAGGGCCGTGCACATATCTCCTCAGCTGGGACACGTGGAAGACATCATGCACCCAGTGCAACTAAGGTGGAACAGCTAAGCGGTATGCCACCTCTCCAACTCTGCTGAGGACCTGAAAAGGTCTGATGAATCTTGGAGATAACTTGTTGCCTCGGCCAAATATCTGTAGACCTCGTCGAGGTGAGACCCGTAGAAAGATGTGGCCACCATCCTCGAACTCCAAAGTTCTCCTTCTTCTGTCTCCATACGACTTATACCTACTCTGTGCAATCTTTATCTGCTTCTGGATGATGTGAACCTTCTCTGCGGTAGCCCGTACCATCTCTGGTCCCACTAGTGCTAACTCCCCTAGGTCAGTCCAGCACAAAGGTGATCTGTAAGGTCGCCCGTACAATTCCTCCAAAGGTTCCATCCCAATGGTCGAGTGATAGCTATTGTTTTATGAAAACTCTACCAAAGGTAAGTGATCCTCCCAGCTATGACCGAAGTCGAGGTCACAAGAACGAAACATGTCCTCAAGGGTCTGAATGGTCCACTCGGTCTGACCATCCGTCTAAGGATGGAAGGTGGTGCTCAAACGAAGTTGCATCCCAAAAGCCTCCTGCAACCCCTTATATATCCGTAAAGTAAAACATGCATCACGATCGAAGAAAATCATCGAGGGTACTCTATGTAACCACACAATCTCCTACACATAGAGGCTTCCCAAACTCTCTACTGATCCCTGCTCTCTGATCGGTAGGAAGTGGGATGACATGGTGAGTCGGTCGATGATCACCCAAATCAAGTCATGTCCCCTAGATGTACATGGAAGTCCTGTCATGAAGTCCATGGATATCCCATCCCACTTCCACTCTAGGACCTCTAAAGGCTGAACCAAGCATGCTGGTACTTGATGCTCTGACTTCACTTGCTGACATGTGAGGCAACGAGAGACAAAATCTGCTACTGCTTTCTTCATTCCCGTCCAACAGTGCTATCGTTGGAGATCCTGGTACATCTTCTCCAATCCTGGATGTACTGCTAGAGGGGAATTGTGGAACTCTCTCAACACTTCCTCATAAAGAGACACTGGTACCATGGTACATCCTCTGAAGAGGATGACATGCTCCACACCTTCAGAAAATCTATCAAGTGCTAGTCCTATGGATATCTGAGCATGTCGATCCTCGCAGTCAGCATCCCCATGTTGTGCCTCCCTGACTCACTAAAGAAGTGGGGGAGTGATTGTAAGAGGCTAGAGAAAAGATGCTATCTCCTGATCCAAAATGGATATCTGTAAAGTAGCCAGTTGCTCCGTCGCCTCGCCTAACAGTTGTATACCAGACCTCCTTCTGAGTACATCTGCTACAACGATTCCCTTCCCAGGAGTATAGACTATCTCGAACTCATAGTCCTGGAGGAACTCAATCCAATGTCGATGTCTCAGGTACAAGTCCTTATAAGAGAAGATATACCTGCGACTCTTGTGATCAGAGTACACTGTAAAACACTCGCCCATCAGATAGTGTCACCACATCTTCAATGTGAAGACTACTACTGCTAACTCTAGGTCATGAGTAGTGTAGTTCTGATCATGTTGTCTTAGCTGTCGAGAACCATTTGCAATCACTACTCACTAATACATCAGGACACATCCAAGAACAATCCCTGATGTGTTGTAGTAAACAACGTACCCTACACCCTCCTCTAGAAGCCTCAAGATGGGGGCACTGGTCAGCCTTTGCCTCAACTCCTGAAAACTTTTCTGGCATTTCTCAAACCAAATGAAGGGTTGACCCTTCTTCATCAATGATGATAGTGGTGGTACAACTCTGGAGAAATCTGGCACAAACCACTGGTAGTATCTGACCAAACCCAAGAAACTCTGTACCTCTGTCACACTCCTGGGTGGCTTCCAAGAAAGTACTGCCTCAATATTTCCTGGATCCACTACAACTCTAGCCTCCAATATGACATGTCCTAGAATGTGAACCTCTTGGATACAAAACTGGCACTTTGAGAGCTTACCGTAAATTTGGTGCTCTCGGAGTGTGTCCAGTACTACCTGAAAATGATAGGCATGCTCCTCCTCAGTAGTCAAGTATATCAGAATGTTGTCGATGAATACCACTAAAAAGCGATCAAGTTATGACCGAAAGATCATGTTCATGAGTCCCATTAACACTTCTGGAGCATTGGTCACACCGAATGGCATACCCAAGAACTCATAATGGCCATACCGACATCTGAAGGCTGTCTTCTGTACATCCTCATCTCCCACTCTGAGCTATTGATAACCTGATCTGAGGTCTATCTTTGAGAACCACCGTGCTCCCTTCAGCTGATCAAAGAGGTCATCAATCCTCGTGAGTGGGTATTTATTCTTCACGGTCACCTAGTTCAGGCATCGATAGTCAAAACAAAGTTTCAAGCTCCCATCCGCCTTCTTGGTGAACCAAATTGGGGCTACCTAAGGTGAAACATTGTGCCGGATGAATCCCTTCCCCTGTAAGTCCTCTAGCTGTACCTACAGCTCATGAATCTCAATGAGAGCGATCCAATATGTTTGTGTAGATATCAGTGCCTTCCTAGGGTACAAGTCAATGTAAAAGTCCACCTATCTATGAGGAGATAGACCTAGAACATCATCAGGGAAAACATCCGCGTACTGGTCCACCACTATAGGACAACTCGGACTCTCCACATCAACATCTCCAAGGGTAAGGCTAGCAAACTGATGATTGAATGGATGCAATCTCCTCCGAGTAAGTCCATCCTGTGATACAAAGTTTCCATTCTCTCTGGTAAAGGTAAACCTGGTTCCATCTGTGCGGACACACCGCACTTTGCTCCTAATACAGCCTATCTGAGCATGGACTATAGATAACCATTCCATACCAAATATGACGTTGTAAGGCCTTGATTCCACTACTAGGAGATCCCAACTAAAGCTCTCACCTCCTAGAGTAAGATCACATTGCCGGAACCAGTGCGTAATCATCAAATCCGCTCCTGTAAGAGTTTCTAGCCGTAAAGATCGAGCCAACGGCTCCATCAGAATCTCTGAACTCTGAATGAGGGAAGTGGAAATAAAAGAATGGCTGGAACCTATGTCTATAAGTACTGTAGCTATGGTAGAGTATACACAGATCATACCTCGTATCATATCCAGTGTGCCATGATCATAATCCTCAGCTTCCTGGAGCTGAGCTCTCCCCTATCCACCTACTCCCTATAGTCGGGGTGGACCTCCTGGTGTTGGTGGTGGTGATATCTCGAATGGTTTCCCACCGCCAGATATAAGACCAACTTCTCTGCCACATCCACCTGCTCCCTTTAGACCTCCTCGGTCATCCTATGTCTCCACCTAGGCGGTACCTTGCCCGTATTCTGATCATCTGTACGGTGGGTCAGACAGTCACGAGCCATGTGACCCTGCCCGCCTCATGCATAACATTTCCCACTCCTAGTATGATTGGCTCTGTCTCGGGTGCCCCGCACAATCGAACTTAAATCATGCGGTCGTCCGCCTATAGGTCTGGTCCTCTTGGACCTCTATGGAATCTGTCTGCTGCCAGATGCAGAAGACTCCTCTATATGATGACTAGTGGTGGGTCTCGCTGCTAGTGACTGCTCATCAAGGAAACTCTCCATTAAGAGGGATCTCTCTAACACCCCTTCCTATGTTGGGATGCTGAGTGAGATCATCGAAGCCCTGGTCTCTCGCCCGATCCCATGATCAAAGGTCTGAGCCCTAAATAAAGGGTCCCACACCATATTGGTGGAGTAGCGCGAGAGGTCAGTGAACCTCACTCAGTATTGAGCCATAGTCATGCTACCCTGATCTAGATAAAGAAGCTCTTGTATGTGCACTGCGCAAAGATTCGATGTGACAATCTCTACCTGAAATAGGCTCTCGAAGTCTGCCCAGAGAAGCGTCACCTCATTGTGGACTTGGATCATCAAGCTCCACCATCTGCCTGCTGCTGCCTATAGAAGGCTAGCGGCAAGGATCACCATGAGATTGGCTAGTGTCCCTACGAGTCAGAAGACACTCACCACATCCTCCAGCCAATCCCCAGCCTCCTGTGGGTCTGTCTCTCCCCTAAACCTGGGTGGCCTCTGGTATTGGAACTCATGCAACGTGCTCAAGCGGTGTGCATCATCTGTTGTTAGGGCTGGTGGCATCGGTTTCCCAATGGGTAATCATACCGCTGGTGCCTCCGCTGGTGCCTCTAATGGAAGATGGCCTTGCACCGAGGCCTCATCACTCGGTTGGCTATTAGTGCGTACAACTCTCGGGACCCTAGCCGGCTGTCTGCATGAAGAAATCATGAAAAGAAACATGTGAACCATGGTTAATTAGTTATAACTGGTGAGCTGACTCAATAAATAACAAAGAAAACTCTTGAAAACACACACACAATCAGTGTTTTCGTGCACTGATTTGGAAATCAGAAGTCAGGGTCTTGGTGTATGGATACATCGGCTGTCACACCAACACCGGTTTCCCTAAACTGATAACCACACTCACTACACTTAGCACTATTGTCATTAAAAAGAAATATCAGAGTCCTACGTTCTACTATAGAACCGAATCCTCTAATAATAATTTGTCACAACCCATCCCCTGAGGCCCGTGCCGTGACTAACCCAAGCCCGCCTTCCATAGTCTAGGGGCGTTCGACTAGCACCGAAGGCATATTCCCTAAAACTAGGAATGCCTTTCATTTAAATTATGTAAGCACACGTAACCAAGAATAAATAAAGATAGGAACACAAGTAAACTGAATAGTAAAAAGAGTGAGTGCAATAAGTAAAAGGTTCCAGAATATAAGCCCAACTGGAAAGTACAAGTACAACTGTGATACAATACAACTGAAGAAAAGGGAAAGTCAGCTGCTGGGTCATCCTCCAAGGTTCCTACCAGAAGGGTTGGTACATATCGCCTCCTCAGCACTCCACGTCCACCCATATCCTTTGAGTATCGACAAACCGTATGGTCCACCTCCAGGTACCGCCCAGTCCTGGTACTCTCAACCTCAGTTTGCACTGTCCATTGTCTGTATCCAATACAACTAGGTGTGGGAAAAGTCTGTGCAGGGGTGAGTATAACGATACTCAGTATGGACCCCGAGACCCTCTAGGTCTCACAAAAACCACAAAGGATAAACCACAAAGTATGAAATCAACAGATAACCCTACTTAGGTATATGCCCATAGATATACCTAAGTTATCAAGTAATCTATCTCAATCATGAGGAAAACACAGAGATACTGACTCAGCTCACACCAAGATTTATTCTAGGGGTAGTATCAAGTAACATTCCTAGTCACAACGTCGAACACCTTGGATACTAGAAAACTCCTCCCCTGTTGAGTACAGTGGGCCCACCGCATCACACAGAGGCACTTCCCACTAACCTTAGACTACTGAGGTACTCCTCTTGATGAGTATCGTGGGTCTTTCGTGTCACCAAGGCGCTCCCCACTATGGGTATGCCATGTCACCAAGGTGTTCCCCCTCGTGGCCTACTAAGGTACTCCTCCTGTAGAGTACCATGGATCTGCCGCGTCACCAAGCTGCTCCCCACCGTGGGTCTTCCGCGTCACCAATGTGCTCCCCATTGGGCCTCTCAAGTCACTCCGAGTCGAAACGATCAGCAGTCTTCAAGTCTTAGCCAACCACTGGGTTCCAGCACTATGATTTCTCATCTCCAGGAGGATCCTCTCCACGAGCTCTTGGTCGATACTCAAACAACCACAAAGTCCCATGAAGAAGTATCTCAAAGGTCCGCCATGTCATATGGGTATCAACGTAATATACGGCGCATCAATCGGACGCCTGGTCTGTGAGTTATTAGCCTTTTAGTCCCGGGAGCCCAGTTGGATTCGTGCTCGATCCAACCTGACCGTTTCCTCATCCTAATAAAAAAACAAATTGGGGTATCACTAAAAGGGACCAACTCGCTCCAATGTTTCCAACGCCGCTGACGGTTCGTCGAACGGACGTCTGGTGCCAAAGTTATGGCCAAAAGAATTTAATTGTGTCATAGTGGGCCCGGGTCTGGTCTGACCCGGACCAACCCAGACCAACCCAGACCAACCCGTTGGGTTCGACTCAGCCCGCTGGGTCTAGCCCGACAGGTCGCGAGGGGATGTAGAGAGTTCCGTGAGGGTGTGAGGCCATGGGGCGACTCGGCCGGGGACAACGGTTCGACCGCAGGGCGGCGGCCCGGCGGCAGGGTAGCGGTTTGGTGGAAGGGCGGCGGTCCGGCCGGGGGGCGGCAGTCCAGCCATGAGGCGGTGGTCCGGCCGTGGGGTGGTGTGGAGTTGTGGACAGCGGTGGTGGCCGCGGTCAGCACGGAGGTCGCGGGGTGGGGATGGTGGTCGCGTGGCGGCGCCATTGCGTCGTCACCTTCTTCACGGCTGGCGGTGGTGTCGGCCGCCATTCTTGTGCCCCAACCATGGATGGTTGCTGTCCTCCTCCATCACGAATAACACCACAAGATTTTACAAAGGGTCGGACCATGTTGGTTCAGCCCGTACCCTCCGTGTTAGAGTGGTAGCATATGGCTTATCAAGAACATGAACATGAATTCCAATGCTATCCTCCCATAATTATTGTTCCTAACCCACGAAAGAAATAGAAGGGGTGTACATGGGAAGTGATAAACAAATAGAAATAAAACCCTACCGCATTTTCTTGATGATGTTGATGAGGTCGCAAGGAAGAAGAAAAATCGTTGAGAAGAGATGGACTTCAGTGTCATCGGTGTTTTCCTCGATTGTCAGTTCATGCGTCGTTGGAGATCCTTTGACGGAGTTTGGAGAAGAAAATGTCGAAGGAGAGGCATTATTTATTGGCATTCTTCATTGGAGAGATTTTCTCCCAAAGATCCTTCTCTCCCAAATCCACCAAAATAAAAATGTAGCCCCAAAATAATAGATTATGAGATCTATTATGTTTGTTGGCATATAATTCAAATTGAGTTAATTAATCTCATAGGTTGGCACAATTAAAGTGGTGTGTTGACTTAATTATTGTAGAGGAGGGTTGGAACAATTAATATTGGAGGAGTTGAAGAGGAACTCCCACATTTAATGAGGGAGTTGAGAGGTTTAGACCTCAGGTGGTCCCCACCACCACAACCTGTCATGGGAGGTTAGGCTCGGGTGGTCCCCATCACCATAACCTCTCATTGGAGGTTAAGGTCTGGTGGCTCCCACTTCTCAACTTCCACATAGAGGTTTTAACAAATAAAATAAAAATAAAAGCTACACAACTTTATTTTTATTTTATTCATTCATAAAAAACCTAAAAACTAACTTCCACCCTCATCCAACTACCATCGAGGTGAAAGTCTCTTTAAGTGAATGTCGGCACTGTAAGTTCGTTGGTGCCCTCAGATGTAAATTTAGAGCAACGGTTCAAAAGTTAGAAAAACCCATTCACACATTTACTGAACGTACCTGAACAAAAGTTCAGAAATTCATTCTGGGAACTCCGGGCCTCCGAATCACGTGCCTTCAATTTTCACGGACTCGTAAAATTCACATTTATTTAAAACAAAAATTACATGGAAATTCCGGGTCTTTACACATTTTTACTGATTGAAACCTCTATAAGCAGCCAAACCCAACCCAACTCAAATGGTAATATATTTAATTACCAAATAATATATATACAAAATTTCAATTACCTATATAAAAAAAGCCAATGGCCTCCATCCTTGCTTCATACCACTTTCTCTGTTCATCTTTATCATTCAACTGGGAGACCCACTTAAAATTAGGTACCCTCTTTCTATGTGGTAAATGAGCTAACTCCCATTTTTTCACATGAAATAAATCCAACTCATCCTTCATATCCAACTACCACTCACCATATTATTTGATGTTAGCCACTTATTCATGTATATATAATTTTTAACATCTTTTAAAATAATTAATTTCAATTATGCTTCAAATCTATCTACGAGTCACCTGACTCATATTGACCTTCACAATTCTACCCATAGTTATTCCATTTCCTAAAATAAAACCTCTATAATTTTATCCTTTATAATTATGTATTGAGTCTCAAAAGTTCTTGAGATTTAATTTATGTATTAAAATGATCCCATTCTAGAGCCGTTTGTGCTTCTATAAGATGATTCCTCTAGAATTTACAAAATTCTTGTACTCTAAGTACCACCTAAATTTTCCAAAATTTGAGATCTTCTCACAACTCCATTTTGATAAAATTGAATTTATGTTTATTATTTACCATTAAAATAATTTTACTTCAAGTTCATATCCTTAAAATATACATTATCAACAAAGAGAATGTCTATATTTATATTGAACTTTTACTTATCATCATCCTAATGTCAAAATATTAAATCTTCATCACTATAGACTATGAATAAACATGAATGAAATTTAGTGTCAAGACTGTCTATAACCTTAGAATCTACATGTTCATATTATAGATTTGAAAATACCTTTATAGGATCAAAATTCATTACTTTACCTATCCGTATAGATTTTGGTATATTCTTCCCCCTGGTGCTAAGGGGCTTCGATTAATGAGATTCCCTAAAGTACCTACCACTTCCCCCTAACACCATGGGAATCCTTGAATGATGCTTAATATTTTATATTATTTCTATCAATGTGTGATTAATTAATTTATATATTACATTTTTCTTTAGCATTACAAGAATAATATTCTCATTCATAATGTTGTTGTGTCTGCATCTGTTTTGGAAAATTCTCCTAGTTTATTCACATCTGTTGTCTGATCACTATACTTTTAGATTAACACTTGTTTCCCTTTCAAACATAGAATTACATTGAAAAAACACTCCAAACACTTAATATTTATTAATAATATCCATTCATTATCATGGTTTCATCAATAATGGACACAAAATATTGTGACCATCCATAATATATCTCCAGGGAAGGTTCTAGAAATCCATATTCACAAGCTCTATATTTTAATTTTTAAGCATTTTTTAGGTAAGATTAAAAATAACCTTCCATTACTTTCTAGTTATAAAACCTTCAAAACTCTTGAATTAAAAATTATATATATCTAGAATGTATTTTTTTCAACGATAACTTTCATACCATTCTCGCCAAAGATCCCAATTTGAAAATTCTCCATATCTAAACCACTGGATGTCAAAGTTTCATCCATTGTATCTCCCAACACCTTTACTATTATACATAATGATTCATACTTTATACATCAAACTATGATGAATTATCCATGAGTTAATTTCCACATTCCATCAAAAATATTATCCCATAATCAGATTCACTGAATTATCCTACTAAAATCAGATTATTCTAGAGACATAGAATATATCAAACTTCTTTCAGCACAAGGATGATACCATTATTCAACTATATTTTCACATATCATTTCTCCATGATGTTAAGATCATTACCATTAACAAGATTCAATCTCTCAATGATTCTAGATTCATCATTTATTATACATCATTCCCTCTGGTTGTGTTTAAAATGCGCTAGAATCTATGATACAAGATTATACTAGTGTTTTCACACTAATTAGTAGATTAAAACTAATTTATCTAGTTGAATTTAGTATATTTTATCCTCCATAAGATGGTCTACCAAAATTTAATTTTCCCTTGTGGTAGTATTTCTTGAAATGAACCCTTTTATGGCAGTGCCAACACATTGGGAGGGGTAAGACAGATTTACATCCACACCTATCCCTTTAATTCCCATATAATCTCATTTGATTTCATTGATTAGTTGATCACCCACTTATATATGAATTTAATGAATCACTAAAATATTAATAAGTCTCCCTCCTCCAGTTCTCTTCATTTAGAATCATATTCTAGATAACATTCAATATTTAGTCTCCTTTATTTCTAGAGTTACATACTATCATTACCATTAACTCTTATGATTTTAGTAATGATAAAAACAATAATATCACCCACACATAATCTATAAATCCTACCCTTATAGACTCAACATATCTCATGATCATTTTGAAGTCTTTCACATGATTGGAAGAAACTTATGAAATCCTTATGTAGAAAAAAATCATATTAAGTACACCTTGTAGAGTGTTGTAGTATTTTCATATATATATATATATATATATATATATATATATATATATATTTTAAGTCCAATATTAACTCTAATTTAGTCTTATTTTGCTTAAATGTTCAAATCCACATTTCAGGATAATGATATCATCATAACCCCTCACACATTTTTATGTTTCTTTTCTTATCCATCTTTCTCAATTTTATCTATCTTATAACCATTCAATGGAATTTCTTAATATGTATAGATAAGATAATCCTCTATGTACATACTCTATTAACACAAATCATTATAGTATAAATTTTCAATATGAACCTTGCTCTCTTCCAATGTCATCCCATTATGATATAGTAAATATTAATGAATAAAAAAAGATTTGAGCATGTGATAATGTTATCTAATTTGATTCTATGTAAATTGAAGATCCAATGAGATCATACACTACTAATTTGATACCAACTATATAAAATTTCATAATAATTTTACATATCATATGTTTAGCATAGGAATACCACACTAGTGGAAACAGATCATCGAGATGAATTATCCAAAAAATTAGTGCATAGAACATGGAAGAATATGATTCACCTTAATCAACAAAGTAAATCCAATTCTCAATAATTTCCTTTTTAATTTAACAAACTTAATTATTTAGTAAAATCATAAATGGAAGCAAGTAAATTACACATTGTTTTTACAAGGTTCAAATTTACATTCCTTATCAATGGGAGAGGACAATAAATCTTTCATTTCATTGGGATTACAATGTAATATCAATATGACTCAAAATCCATGTACATCACTAAATCCAATTATTATAGGAAACTTCAGTAAAGTGGACCCTCTACCTTTATGTAGAGGGTATATCTCAGTCATCTAGTTACATAGTCCTCCTAATGTCAAAGTTATCAATCCATACCATTTTTTAACTAAAAAATCTATATAAAATCACATGGTTTGACTATCAATCACCAATTGAATAATAGTATTTCCTATTCCTTACTCCTTAATCACAAAACCTGATAGATTGATTCAAACCTAAACACTCCCTACCTCTAAAGATTTCAATATCTCATGGAATTTTCATTGAACTGAACATCGTGCTAACATCCATCAGAAGTTCATTAGTATTTTTTGAACTCATTACCACCCAGATAAATCCTACTACTGTTGTTCTGAAAAATTTGAATGAATATACAAAGTTTCTTGTTCTATTGATCTAATTCCAATCATAGAAGAGACTCCACAATCCTATAAATATATACCATAGTTATATTATAGAAAAAATTAACAAAGCCCATAACTCCATAAATAATTTTGATACTAGACATGTCAAATGAGTCATACAATCATAAAATGGATCTCCCATCAGTAGATAATATATAGATATGTCTAAAAGGAAACAAAAAAAGTCTTCCACATAAATGGTCTCAAGCCCTGTCCTGGTTCCATAAACTAACTCCAATAAATCTCTATCATCTCAATTATCAATAGCTATAGATCCCTTTCCCTTAATTGTGTCATGAATCAGGATGTCTTCATGAGTACTAGGGCTCTTGATTAGGGTGTGAGTATTATTGGGGTTGTTTTCCTAGAACTAACTAATTGTGTATTTTCAATTACCATAATTTAAATAAATATCTTATCATTTAATGATTTTTATTCAACATAGCATTTTTGTGACTACCCCAATCCAGGAGTGAGTGAGGTCGCAGTAGCCCTGACCGCGGACCGTGAAGGCACTTAACGAATGAATTGATTGTGCAGGACTGGTCACGGACATTTGCCGCAGAGGGGGGTTCCAGTCCAAGGGCCCTTTTATTGGATTGGGCCTGGACAGTGTGTCTTTGAACTGGGTCTGGCCTAGATTTTTCCCTGTTTTGACGAGGTCCACGAATCCTGTCTCTGATCTCCGAAAAGTTAGGGTTATCACTGTAGTAAAGCCTGGCTTCTGAGGCAACCTGACCACCGCTCATTGACCCAAGTAGTGCCGAACACCGGGCGCTTTTTTATGAGCTCTTTCCCAACCCACGAGCACTAATCCATGGAGGCGGATTTAGTGAACCAATGGAAGAGGTTTTCCCTGACGGATAGAGAGAAGGCAACAATCGAGGCCTGGGAAAATGAAGATACACTATTGGAAAAAACGTATGTCTCTGATAGTGGTCAGAAAGTTCATGGAGAATAACCTAGTTAATCAGGGGGCCCTCAAGAACACCCTCTAAAACCTCTGGAAACTGGAATCTAGCATAGATATTCGGAAAGCAGGGAACAACCACATTATTTTTGAGTTCTTCAATGAGAGAGATAAAGATAAAATCCTGAGAGGTAGACCGCGGTCCTTTGACAATCAACTTATCCTCATGGAAGAATACAAAGGGAGGGATGATATACAACACATTAGTATCACCCAGTCCCCCTTCTGAATACATATCAAAGGAATCCCCTTTCACGCACGAATGGAATGAGTTGTGAGAGAAATCGGGGACAACATTGGCCAATTCCTAGATTGGGACTACTCAGACCCTATCCAATGCGAGCCCGAGGTTCGAATTAAGGCTGAAATGGAAGTGTCAGATCCACTGATGAGGGGCATGTTTTTGAAATTCGATGACACCAAAACCTGGATATCATTTGAATTCGAGAAACTCCCAATCTTCTGTTTCTTTTATGGACGTCTCGACCATATGGAAAGAGCATGTGTCTTAAAGAAAAGGAATAATTCAGGTATTCTCATCCTTCAATATGGCCCATGGATCTGAGCCAAATCGACGAGATATGCCTTCATTCTTGAGACAGAGAAACAAAAGGACCGCGACTGTCTCACATTGCCCATACCAAACGGGAGGAAACTATACATGAAAAATTCTTCATGCTTGGACCACCAAATATCCCTAAATACGGCCCAACCACTTAGAGGGAAACTAGAATATATCCTAACTCCATGAAGGGAACTGTCCCAAAATCTACAGAGCCAGTGAAAATGCCAGAATACCCACCAAAAAAAACCCGAAGCCAAAGCAGATGCACTTTGAACCACCGGATCCCGACCCTGATCTGGAAAGGACCAAGTTAGATATCCTACCACAGGGTGAATACGGGATGACAGGAACTCCACCACCTGGCCCAATCACCCGTTGAACCTAGAAAAGGGTGCAACATGAAGAAAGAGATGGTAAACTGGAAAACCCTAAACACGGGTAACTGAAAAGACGAATTGAAACAAGCCAATCAATACGGAACTCCCCAAAAAGATGGAAAATGATGGGTGCACAATCATGTTCGGAGAGATCAAAGGTGGAGGCGGGTGAGACCCAGCCCTACCTAGATCAATGATTGTATTATGTTGTAACTGTCGTGGGCTTGGAAACCCACGAACGGTTCGCATGCTCCAGCGTAATTGCGCCCAAAGTCACCCCGATATTGTTTTCCTGTCCGAAACCATACTAGAAAACAAGGACACCACTGGAATTGCTCTAAAATGCGGCTTCCAAGGCTGCCTCCTGGTCACCAGACAAGGCCATTCTGGGGGAATCTGTCTTCTATGGAAGTAAAACATCGACGTCAAGATGTTTTCCTTCTCCTCGCACCATGTGGTGGCATCCATTCAGGCGGACCACACACCACCATGGACTTTTGTGGGATTCTATGGTTGTCCATCCCATAATGAGAAGGGGAAATCATGGGATATTCTATGAAAATTGCATCATGATCTTCCGAGCCGTATTCTCTTTGTAGGGGACTTCAATGAGATTATGTTCCACAATGAAAAGTAGGGTGGAATTTCCCGACCCTATGCGCTGATGTCTAATTTTAAGGATGCGGTTTCTAGGGCGGACTTGATCGATCTAGGATACACGGGTTATCCCTTCACATGGTTCCAAGGTAATACAGATGGTACCCGCATCACTGAGAAACTTGAAATATTTTTGGGCTCAACTGATTGGATAAATATCTTAAGCATGTTCCACACCGGCCACATGGCGCTCAACTGTTCGGACCACTACCCAATTTTCATTGACAGCACTCAAGGCGAACGTAACAGGCATTCCATCAGACCCTTCCAATTTGAGAGCTTCTAGTCAAAAGACCAAGAATAAAAAGAGGTGTTCCGATCAAGCTGGAAGAGTTCTCACGTAGATTTTGGCCTCATTCTCCAACAGGTAGCATCCGATCTGAGATCTTGGAACAACAAGAAATTCCACCACCCTGATAGGCATTTTTATGTCCTTGAAAAGAAACTATACAACCTACTCAGGAAACCCCCATCCAATTTAAATCTCTACAAGATTTTTGCCACTCAAAGAGAGCTGGATGTATCCCTATGCGTTAAATAAATCTTCTGGGCTATACAGGCACGAGAAAACCACATTAAAGAAGGGGACACTAATACAAGGTATTTTCACCAGAAAGCTTCAGCAAGATGCTGGAAAAACTCTATCATGTGTATCTCAAAACCTAATGGAATAAAAGTATCTAACACCATCGAAATTCACGATTATTTGACATGCTACTTCCAGAACCATTTCTGTACAGGAACTCCGTTAATGTCTGATGAGGTGGAAGAATGCATCAGACCTGTGATCACTGAAGAGATCAATCGGAAAATTACCAAAGAGGTGAAGAATGATGAGATATACTTGGATCTGAAACATATCCACCCACTAAGTCCTAGGGACCGGATGGATTCCATGCCCTATTCTTTAAAAATTACTGGCACATCGTCGGTCCCGACATCTAAAAAATGATAAAAAAAAATATCTGGGTGGGGAATACAAGCATTTCCGCCATCAACAAAATTGTTTTTTTCCTCATTCCCAAAATCAAGAAGCCTCTAGAGATCGCTGATTTTAGACCTATCAGCCTCTGCAATGTCTCTTATAAGATCTTCTCAAAGATCCTTGTCAATCGGTTACGCCCTTGGCTTCCTGATATTACCTCCGAAAACCAGAGCGCCTTCGTGGCCAAGAGACGGATCACTGATAATGCAATTGTGGGCCATAAAGTGTTCCACTCTATGAAAACACACTCTACCATGATAAGAGGAACCATGACCTAGAAACTGGATATGACCAAAGCTTATGATAAAGTGGAATGGCATTTCCTTAGAGTCGTGATGCTGAAAATGGGGTTTTGCACTAAATGGAAAGAACTAGTCATGCACTGCATCTCGACTATCTCCTTCAGAATCAAACTCAATGGGGAGTTCACCTGAGGATTCGCCCCAACCCGAGGCCTATGCCAGGGAGATCCCCTCTCCCCATTTCTCTTCATATTGGTGGTTGATGTTTTTTCTAACCTTATTTCCAGGGCTTCATCCTCTAATTCTTTTCATGGGGAAAAGGTATGTCGTGAAAGACCACCAGTGACGCATCTCTTCTTCGCTGATGACTGCCTCCTTTTCTCAAGAGAAACTATAAATGAATTTCGGGTGATTATCCACGCGATCCAGTAGTATGAGATGGCGTCTTGATAGTCTATCAGTCACAGAAGATCAGAAATCTCCTTCAGCACAGGGGTGCCTCTTGCCAAGAGAGATGAACATTGTGCATCAGCAGGCATCCATATGGTCGATAAACACCAGAAGTATCTCGGGATACCCACAGTGATTGACCGGTATAAAAAAGAAATCTTTGCATGTCTGGTGGACAGGATTGAGGAAAAAATTCAAGGCTGGACCCCAAAAAGAATCTCCAAAGCAGGAAAAGAAACCCTAATTAAAGCTGTCATCCAGTATATCCACAATTATTTTATGTCCTCGTTTAATCTCCTGATGGCCATCGTCAATCAGATCCATACATATACTACCAACTTCTAGTGGGGGAAAAATTATGGAAGGAATAGACCCCACTGGATGGCCTGGGAGAAACTTTACAAACCCAAGTTGGAGGGAGGGATGGGATTCCAGACTCTTCTTCTATTGAATGACGCACTGTTGTCCAAGGAAGGATGGCGCCTTCATAACCGTTCATCATCTCTCTGTGCGCGGGTACTATGAGCTAAGTACTTTTCCCACACGGACTTCCAGGTTTCCTCTATTGGCCCCCATCCCAGATTCCTCTGGAGAAGCATTTGGGGGGCCCGAAATATCCTGGAAAAAGGGCTGGGCTGGAGGATTGGGAATGTCTCATCTGTCAACATCTGGACTGATCCCTGGCTGATCGATAAAGATGGTATGTAGGCTACATCCCCCGTCCAACCAGGTCTTGAAGATGCCACTATCAGCTTCCTCTTTTCAGACCAGGGACTGGGGTGGTGTGTGTAAAAGATCCATGAATAGTTTAACGAAAGAGACCAAAGAATTATCCTGAGCATCCCCTAGGTCCCAAATACAGGCGCCGACCATCTTTTCTAGACCAATGACATATCAGGAGACTACACGGTGAGATCTAGTTACAGACTTTCTCTTGGAAACCACTCTGGTGACTGGAAAGAGGGACCATGGAAATCCCTTTGGAAGCTCAACGTCCCCCAAAAAATACGCCAATTTCGGTGGCAGGTGTTCACGGGCACCCTCCCTACCATGAGCCTGTTCGTTTACTGACATATGTCCAGTGCTGAGTCCTGCCCTTTCTGCCCAAATATTCTAGAAACTCCTTTGCCAGCCATCATTCACTGCTCGAGAGCTAAGGAAATTTGGAATAAATGGGGCCCGACTTCAGATGCTTCACTGGACATTTCCTCTGACCTCCCCGATCTTCTGATGTGATGGTGCTTCCCTCTCTCATCGATCAATGAAGGCTCACTCTACACCCTAGCCTGGATCATTTGGGTTCGGCGTAATGATGATGTTTTTCACCACGTTCATAAACCTCCCGAATTCTGTATTGAATGGGCCATGTCATGGATTGAGAGATGGAAGGACCAAAAAGGACACTTTATGCCAGGTGTAACCTCCTCCTGTCTCCCTCATTGGAATCCCCCATCAGAAGGGATTATTAAGCTAAACGTGGATACGTCTCTCCCCAAGGATGGGCTTGTTGCTCTCAGTCTCCTTTCCAGAAATAATCTGGGGAAAATCATTGCTGCAAAATATGAATCACATCATGCCTTCTAGGAACCTGTAGTAGATGAGGCCTCTACCATCCTGGTAGCTATGATGCTCTCTATGGAACGTGGATGGGTTGATATCATCATTGAGTCTGATTGCCTTACCGTAATCGATGCTATTAACCACAACGACGGAGGACTCCGGTCCTTTGGCTTCATCATCAGGAGAATTCGCTCGCTTCGCCAAGACTTCTCTTGCTGCACAGTCTCCTTTACCAAAAGGGAATTAAACAATGCGGCCCATCAGCTGGTGGCCTTAGGCCCCTTCGATGACAACCAGCTCTGGCTGGACAATTTCTCTTCATGGCTTTGCATTTGTACGTCAGCTGATCTTCGTCATTAATGTTATCTGTCCTTATTTTCAAAAAAAAAAGTTTCCCACTACAATTAAAACCTATAAATACTATGATAATACTCTTAAATAAGTCCCATGGTTGATATATCTCAATTTTATGATACATGGATGGGACTTGACTATCTAATGGAAGAATATTATAAATCATTGAGACTTCTTCTCATGAAGTTTTTACTTGGGGATTTCCAAAATGGGAGGTAATGAGGAAAAACCCACTAATAAGAATTCCACATGTTTTATGTGTCATTGGATATTTCTATCTATGAATGTAAGTATTGGTACCTAGATATATGATTATTATTAATTTTTACCATGAATCGTATACAATGACGTATTGATGAAAATAGTGAAGGCTTATCATCATGTGAAGAAAGTGTATGTTGGGTGTATATTAAGTGATATGGAATTAATTGAATAATTTATGAAAGGGTTTGTCCATTATATATTAATAAAATAAGATATATCTAACTATTAAACGGAAATAAATCTATTTCACAAAATTCATGGTTGTGGAAGATTATAGATGGATTCATTTCAGAAATTCAATGGAAGATAAATCAAGCATATTGGGTGATGAAATTTGTATGCCTCCTGCCTAATGATAAATTGGAAGAAAACATATTTATATTACAGAGTAGCATTCATAGAGAGGTTGTTATAGTTTCAACATTAACTGATTTATCTATGGGTGACTTAATATATTACTGGGCTCTAATATTGAACTTTATGTTAGTTCACATTATGCTACAAATAAAGTGTCTTAGATGGTCACACACTATGTATATCAACAATTTCATGAAATTGATTTAAATTAAAAATTTATAATGAACTTATTCCCAGATCATGGAATGATATTTATTCAAGTAATGTTGATCGTATAAATTCAATCATGTGGTATTCAAATTTAAAATATGCGAGTAGAATTTTATCACTTGTTTCTTTATTCACATGGTAATAAATAAAAAAATATTTATTCACTACTTTAGTGAATAGATTAATATAAATATTTATTTAGACACATGAATATTAAAATTAATATTTATTCAATAGTTTGTTGAATATAATATTTATTTATTAATTAATTTAACAAAGAATATATATTGAAATAATAATTTTACTATTCAAGTTATGATAAATTTCCTTATAGGATGAATGAGAAAAGAAAATGTTTGGATGGAAATGATAAAATTATTTAATATAATATAAATGAATACATATTTATTTATTTATGAAATTATGTTAGATATTACATGTAATTTAAATAATAATAATAATAATAATAATAATTGAAATAACTAGATTAAATTAAATGACAGGGGAATGTTTGAAATTGTGTTTTATTTAACTGTATGTATATAAAGAAAACATAACACATTTTACAAGTATGGAGTTTTTTACACCATGAATATTCCATCTAGAATTCAACCAAACTAGAGTTCCTTCCTTCCTCACTTCCGACTACCCAATAATAAGAGGGTACATGAGGTATTGTTATGATCAATGATGAATAGTTTAAAGCACTATATAATTCCACACTAGCATCGAGAGTTTCAAGAATGCTTTTTGGAAATTCCTTAGCTATATATGAATACATATAAATGAATCCTCATTTTTATTTTCCACTACAATGGAAAAAAACAAGATTTGTAATGGAAGTTGATTGAGAGGAATATCGAAGATGAGGTGATTCTTATTTAAATTAAATATAAATTAATTGTGAAATATCATCTCTAGAAGATTCTATAACTATGTAAAAAATGGATTTATGTGATGGGAAACGAATCCCATCACAAATACATTTTTCACGCAAAGCACATGAAACCCGAGGATATCTATTTGCATTCAGAATTTATTCCCATCGCAAATAAATTTTGTCTTTATAGTTGTTTGCGATGGAAATTAACTATAGTACCCAATAAATTGTCAGCGGAAGACTATTTGTAATAGCTCCCATCACAAAAATCGTTTTTAGCACCAAAAAATTTATTAATGGTGAGTACTAATTGTTATGGGTCCTATCGCAAGTAATACCATTTGCGATGGGAAACACATTACAAATAGTCTTGTCACAAATTATCTAACCTATATACCCCCACTCAATTTTTTTGGAATTCTATTTTCCACTGAACCACCCTATAAGAACCCAGATCTTCTTTCTAGGTATGGATCTTGTTTTTAGGTTGATTTTGAGGAAAAGGAAGAAAATGGGATTTTTTAATTACAAACCATGTATTTCTTAATACACAACGTGTACCTAGATTTCCACGTACAGTCGTGCACTGGCAGTATAATGGCCGAGTACATGATCACGTGGTGTCTTGGAGGACCGCTTAAGTCAGGGTCCGATTAAATCTACTATATGGCTTATACATTTAATGAACACACAATGTAGTTTTCCTTTTATTTGATATATCTAAAGGGGGTCGTGTCACATGTCTAGAACCATATTTTTCATCCCATTTTTCGTACAGGAGTTCTCAGGAACAATGAACAAAGATTGTACCCCTGATTCTCCATCTGAGCTCCGATTGAGACAAAATTGGGTGAGTTGGAATACCACCAGTGAATTCTCAAATCCTTTAGATCCTTTCTTCTTGATTCTTCCCCTCTCGTGAATTATTCAAGGTTGAGAATTTTTCATCTTGTTGTAAATCTATGCCAATTCAAGGGCGGACGTTAATGTATATTGATCGTACGACATCGAGGTAGGTGGTTTTTTTCTTTTGTTGTTCATATTTGGATTATATATGATAAAAGTTCCACATACCCATGATTGGGGTATTTCTTGATTTATAATTTAACCCTATTTATTACCTAATATGGTTTGATTGATTGATAAAGGGTTGTTTCTTATGTGTAAGGTTAGATACCATGTAACGGGACAGCCCATGGGTGCGTTTCTCTTGATTAATTGTTTATGGACGTTTGGTCTAGGTTTCCTATTAGGATTTCCTTGTTTCACATGCCTTGGTTAAATAGTATGAAGTTTGATTGATTATATGAAATACATTTGATATGTTTGTGAATGTTTATCCATGTTGAAGTTTCAGATTACATGAGTTGCTTTGATATTATATGTGCAATATTTTCCAACGGACCATGAGATCCTTGGACCACGAAGACTGCAGGGACTTCCACATTATTTACATAGGACCATGAGAGCCTCGATGTAGATGTTTGACCCAGGGGTATTGACCATGAGAGCTAGCCAGGAGGTCATTTATAATTTATTGACGTTATGTTAACCTAGGGGTATTGACCATGAGATCTACCTAGGATGTAGTTTATAATTTATTGATGTTATGATTACCTAGGGGTATTGACCATGAGGGCTACCCTAGAGGTCATTTATAAATTATTGATGCCATGTTGACCCTGGTGCATTGACTGTGGGAGCTTCCCAAGTGGTCATTTGTAAATGATTGGTGCTATGTTAAACCAAAGGGGTTATACCATGCGAGATTTTCCAGATGGTTGTTTATGAATAATTGAATGATTGTGACGAGTTTTCCAAGACAAAGCACAAGCATTGACTCAGTTTTACATGATTGTTTCGATGGTCTTTTGAGACATCTGTTTTCTCACTATTACACATAGTGATATAAAGCTTATATTAGATCCCAAGATTACATGATTCAAATGGTGAATAACAAATGTAAATGAATGTAATTGAAAATTGTAGTATTGCTTACTTTTGAGTACTGCCTAGCTTATTTCTTCATTTCTGCATATTACCTGCTATATATATTCACTGACAGTTAGGCATAGATCATTTGGTGGTTTCATACCGGGATTCTGTAATAACCAAATATTTTATCAATAGAAATTCCATTCTTAAAATTATGTCATATAATCAGATGAAATCATAACACAATGAACTACTAAGTACTATGCGACCTTTAAACACATTATTTTCACCTATATGATTTGAATTTTGAAAGTCTGACATACACGGTTGTGACCAGTAAAATGTTTGGAGTCCAATAAGATAATTTTATTTTTTTAGAGAATAGTAACCTACCCTTATGAATAGTAAACTACCCTTATGAATAGTAATATGACCCTTAGGAATAGTAAATCATTAAAAATAATATTATCCTCACCCATGATTGTATAAAAAAAATTTAGGCATCTTATAAGTGATAATATGACCATAGTAAAAGTATTGGTATTTTTGTAAGTCATAAATAATTAATTAAAATTAATAAATTAATTTAAAAAAATTATTTTCCTAAAATGTGTTCATAAATTAAAAATTTTATATATTATGGTTTTAAGATAATTTTATAAGACCCTATGTGATTTTTTAAAGCAATATAAAATTAGTTATAGTTTTAAAATCTGTATTTTTCAAGTAAATTATGATTTTAATTAAAACTTAAATTACTTATAGCCTAAGATTTCAATTACATTCATTTAAATTTATTATTTATCATTTAAATCATGTAAATTTCTTAAAATATTAATAAAACCCTTCCCCCTCCACTATACAAACCACTCACACTCCCCTCTTCTCTTCACTCCTCTCAAGCCTTGTAATTCCATAAATTCTACCAAAATATCTCCCCAAGATCCTCTCCCATGTACACCATACCTTGGTCTCCTAAAAAATAACAAATACTCCCCCCTTAATAGGCTCTCAAGGAATATTGAATCGTGATGTAAATTCCTCTTTTCTTTTCTTTTTGTATCTTTTCAAGTTCATTTTATTTCTTTTCTATCCTTACGTATCCTCAACCAAATGTTATGAAAACTCCATTACCTTACATGGAATGGAATTTTATTATGATAATTGAATAATTTATTTTCATCTCTTCTTTACTCTTCCATTATACTAGTAGTAAAGACACCATATGATATGTGTTAATTTACCACATTCAAGAACGGCGTGTATTCAATTTCTATTACCATATTCATTTATGGTCATGAAATTTTTTTATGGTTGAACCAGAATATTAAATATTTATTTTATATTATGTGTTGTTCTGAAATAGGTTTTCCCACATAATGTAATATAATAATACAAAACAAGTTAATTATGATCAAAACCGTCAAATTAATTCAAGCGTTTATCATTAATGTTTTATTTAATGATTCAAAATTTATCCTAGTAAAAAAATTAAATTTACAACCATGTAACCATATGTATGTTCAATAATAAAATATAACTCCAATTATGGACAACCATCCACACTTTACATGATTCTACATTCATGAAAATAAGTAAACCGATAATTAAAACCAAGGAAGCAAACGAACCCAAACAATAAAATTGATCCTCATAACCAATCAAAATGGTTATAAATCAACTTAAAAGGTTTTAATAAATATTTTAAATATAGAAGAGGAAATTTAATTATTAATTAATGAACCTAATTTGACTATTTGGGTCATTAATATCAAGTGGAGAATGCCATCATATTTAAGGTAAGGGATCCTCTCTATTTCACTTTTATTCATGAATTTCCTCTATGTTATTCCCTTTTATGTGTAATACCTAATGACAGGGTATTAATTTTCACCTTTCCCATACTTACATCATGATGTATAAGTGATGATAAACCCTTTTATCTCTCATTAATCCCTCTTAAGTACACCCGATACCATGTCGATATTTTGTAAGGGATTCTACCCGAACCTCCTTTGTTCCTTCAGGTTGCCTTATCTTACTTTTACCAAGATGAATTCATCTTATATTTTTATGTGAATATTATAAATTCTATGTACACATACCCAATTAATATATCAATACCCTTTCATCATTCTCTTTTGGGTACCTACATTTTATTTATGTGATTCTTTCCTCAATACTTCCTCGTAAGCAAACCTGTTTAGAGGAAACTTCCCGAATTCTTACCCGATTTCAAGTGCACTCTATATTATATTTTATGCCACCATTATATTTTTAAAATCAGTATTTTTTATTATGAAAACCTTCTTGGTTCACTTCTAGTTTTATATAAAGTCTGTTTCCCTTTTCTATTTTGAAGGCTCTATATTATTTTCATTAAAACAACACAAACACGCTATAATTGTAAAATTTCTTACATACTCTTCTTTCATGTTGTTACTTATACATGAAATCACTTACCATGATACATTCCTATTTTACCTGATGAATGTCCATGATTTTTTTTAGTTCCTTTCTTTCATGGACACTTTTATGAAACACCCATTTGTTATGCTTTATGACATGATTGGGGTACCCAATTCCTTCCATGGGTAACCCATATATTTAAGTAAGATTGATTATGTATGATTCTTTATGTGGAAGACATATTTATGAAAAGTTAGGATGGGTGCGCCCCAATAGATCCCTAATGCATTGGGTAAATTTGAGTCTCATGAGATGTTATGTGCGACAGTCTTGGTGGTAAGCCTTGGCTTATGCTACCATGTGCGACGATATTGGTAGTTAGCCTTGGCTTGTGCTACAGTGTGAAATGACCTTGGAAGTTACCCTTGACTCATGAAAAATTCATGTTTTATGTTTCTTCCACATTATGATGACCCCATGCTTATATGTTATGATTCCATATGTTACATGCCTTTTTATATTATCATGTCATGCCTTCTATCCCATGTGCTAATGATTTCTTCTTATGGTTATCCCCTTACTAGGTTGTTTAGGTCATCCATTTTTTGAGGTGTTCCCCAAGGTACCCTATGATTATATATGAGCACAATGGAATTTAGAAGATCAATTTTAAGATTAAATAAAGAAATTTTTTATTTAGTTCCAGGTTTTCAGTTTTATGTACCTAGTATTCCAAGACACTAGACATTACATTCCTTGGATTGTAATCTGATGTATAAGTATGATTAAAATCATGTAATATTATATGTAAAAGGATAGGGTTGTCATAGTTATTATCAGAGGATGGTATAGTTATTTTTGGAGATTAGGAGTAGAGCACTTTAGTAAGAACCTTAAGGATAAGACTAAGTATAAGAAAACACCCCTAAATTTTTGTAAGTATAAAGTAAGTGGTTTATCAGGAAAATACATCTCTGTCTAGATAAAAATAGGTAGAGGTGGCTCCAGAATAGATGTATCTAGGGGTAAAACCTGAAAACACCTCTGTGAGCTAGACTTGAATGGGAATCGGTGCACGACAATGGGCCTTGTTGTACTCTTGGATTGACACTCCTAGGGGATATGCTTTGGTAAATTCATGAGCTTAGTAAAAACCATTCTTAAGGGAATACAAAAAATACCATAAGAATATAACTTAAGAAATAGATCATGGATAACCTAGATTGAAACCTTGGGAATCACAAGTTAGGATATACTTCTCCTTTACAAGTTTATCCTCTTATGTTCAAAGTTTCCTTTTTTATTCTCAATAGATAAGTATTCAAGCCTTCTAATTGTATGCCCCTTTTCTTAGTTGATGGAAAGAAATAGAAGAGGAAAATGGAATCTAATGTGGGTGGTCCCATAAATATATTCCATGATGTAAAGAAGATCGATCATCCCATGTGTAAATTTTTTGGGAAGAAGCATCCTAGGAACTGTCTAAAGGGAACCATAAATTGCTCCAAATGTGAAAAGTTGGGACATATGGCTAAAAAATACTGAAAAGATATAAACAATCCCACTAATGTGGAAGAATAAAGGTTCATATCAACACTCAGCATATAGTACAATGTTAAAATTATAAGGAGTATGGGAATTATGTGAACAATTTCCCTACGACGAGGGTTTTCAGAGGCAATCAACAATAACCTCCAAGGAAATATGGAAAGGATTATTCTATCACTACTACAGAAGTAGAGACAGAAAACGATGTGGTGACAGGTATTTTAGTTATTCATTCAAGAATATAGAACATACTATTTTATTATGGTTCTAAATATACTTTCATATCTTGCAAGTTTAGTATAACTATTGAAAAACCACCTCAAAATTTTGAGGATAATGTATTTTTTAGAACAAAAAATGTGGAAATTATTGCATCCATGGTTTATAAATCCTCCCCGATTAATGTTTGTGGAATGAACCTCCCCAAAAATTGCATCATACATCCTTTAGTGGAGTTTGATGCTATCTTGGGCATCAATTAGCTATCTTTATACAAATCCAACATCAACTATAGGGAAAGGGAGATAACTCTTCACATCCCAAAGCATCCTCTAATTCTTTAAAAGTGTAAGGAGGAAGATGAATATCCTTTAGATTCATTGTCTCAAGTGTGGATATTAATTCCTTATGAGCAAGCTTTTCTATCTCAAGTGATTGAGACAAAGGAGAAAATAATTCTTGAAGACATGACCATCATGAGGGATTACACTGATGTATTCTCTGAAGAATTTCCTGGTCTTCCTCCTGAATGAGAGGTTGCTGGATCTCTGCCTATATCAAGGACACATTATAGAATGGCCACCATAGATTTGGAGGAGATGAAGAAGAAGTTATAGGAAAGTCTAAGGAAGGGTTTTATACATATGAGTGATTCACCATGGGTTGTACTAGTCCTCTTTATCAAGAAGAAGGATCGATAAATGCACCTTTTCCTTGATTATCGTGAACATAGTAAAATAATGATAAAGAAAAATTATCCCCTACCATAGATAGATGAATTGTTCGATCAGCTTCATGGGATCAATTATTTCCCTAAGGCAGACCTTTGATCGGGATATCACCAATTAAAGGCGAGGAAGGAAGATATTCCCAAGACTACCGTTTGAATGAGGTATGAACACTATGAGTTCATAGTGATTCCCTTAATAATCATTAATGCTCTAGTAATTTTAATGGATTTAAAGCATAGAGTATTTAAAAATTTGTGGTAGTCCTTATTGATGATATTCTGATATACTCCGAGAGAAAGGAGGAACATGAGGATCATTTGAATACTGTGTTAAAGACTTTGCTAAGGGAGACTTTTTAGCAAAGTACAGTTAATTTGAGTTCTAGAGGGAGGAAGTATCATTCTTGGGGAATGTTATCTACCATAAAGGGATATCTTTGGACCCTTCCAAGACAAAGGGAATTGAAGAGTGGCCCAAACCAACATCTATAATGGAGATCCGTAGAATTTTGGGTCTAACTGTGTATTATCAATGATTTGTGAGGAATGTTTCACAATTTTCAAACCCATTGACCAAGATGACATGAAAGGGAGTAAATTTTATCTAGACTAAGGAATGTGAAGACTGTTTTAAGGAGTTGAAAAATTGGTTAATCAGTGCACCAATACTCACACTCCCAACAAATAGAGAACTCGTTGTGGTGTACAGTGATGCTTCAATGATGGGATCAGGCTGTGTGCTGATGGAAAATGATAAAGTGATAGCTTAAGACTCAAGGAAGCTAAAAATTCATGAGCAAAACTATCCTACGCATGATCTAGAGTTGGTGGTTGTGATCTTTGCATTAAGAATCTGGTGACATTATCTCTATGGGGTGAAGTGTGAGATATATACTAAATAAAAGGGTCTCGAATATTTATTCACACAAAAGAAGCTCAATATGAACTAGAATTGATGGATATAACTCATCAAGGATTGTCACTTCACAATCCACTACCATCCCGGTAAGGCGAACAAGGTGGCAGATGCTCAAAGTAGAACAAATCCTATATCTTTATCAATGGCGAGAATTGAAAAGGAATCGATCTTCTTATATTTTCATAGGATGGACATGGAAATAATTAAGGTTGGAACATCATCAATCCTTTTTCAAATGATTGATCAACCATACCTCATAGATAAAATAACGTATGCTCAAAGAAAAGATATGGAAATTTAGAAAAGGGTGGAAGGCATTATAAATGAAAAATCCTATGAGTTTATGATTTATGTGGAAGGATTTGTAAGATTTGGGTCATGATTTTGTGTACCATCCAATCTAGAGATAAATAAAGATCTTTTGAATGATGCACATAGCTCAAACTTCTCTATTCACCCAGTGTGAACAATGATGTATCAAGATCTCTATGAGAACTTTTGGTGGGACAATATGAAGAAGGATATTGCTGAATATACATCAAAGTGACTGGTATGTAAAAAAGTGAAGGTTAAAAGATAAAAGTATAAGGGTATGATTAAAATACTACCCATACCAACATGGAAGTGGGAGAACATAACCATGGACTTTGTCACTGGACTTCTAAATACATCCAAAGGAAACAATGCTATATGGGTCATTGTGGATCGTTTTACAGAGACAACTCGCTTTATCTCAATTCAAGAGGACTTATCATTGGATCAAATTTCATAGATATATATCAAAGAAGTGGTAAGGTTTCATGGAGTACCACTATCAATTATATCTGATCAAGATCTGAGATTCCCCTTGATGTTCTGGAAAAGTCTCCAACATGCTCAAAGAACTGAACTAAACTTCAGTACGGACTATCATCCTCAAACTGATGACTAATATGAGGGAACTATTTAAACACTAGAAGATTTTTTGGTGGAATATTATATGGACTTCAAAGGAGGATGGGACCAAAATCTTCCACTGGTTGAATTCTCCTACAATAATAGTTTCCACACGAGCATCTGAATGGCACCATATGAATCCCTTCATAGGAAAAGGTGCATAACACTAGTGTGCTGGGATGAAGTTAGTGAGTGTAAGCTTTTAGGACCTAAAATGGTCGAAGAAATGGTGGAGAAGGTGAAAACCATTATGAAACACATCAAGGAAGCGCAAAGTCGACAAAACAGTTATGCAGACAATCATCAAGGAGACCTTGAGTTCAAAGTTGGAGACATGGTATTTCTATGCATATATCTAGGGAATAGGGTCATGGGGTTTGGGGAGAAAAGAAATCTAAGTCCCAGGTACATCAGACCCTTAGATATTCTTGATTGTGTCGGGGATTTGGCCTATTAACTAGCACTTCCACCTACCATGTCCAAAGTACACAACGTCTTTCATGTATCCCTCTTAAAGAAGTACATACCAAATCCTTTCCATGTACTCTCTTTAGAGGTGGTACAGTTGGATAATGATCTTTCTTAATAGGAGCAGCCAGTGAAGATCTTGGATCATAGAGATAAAGTTCTATGCAACAAGACTACTCACCTGGTCAAAGTATTGTGGTTCAACCATAAGTACGAAGAGGAAACTTGGGAATTGGAGGAATCAATGAAAGAAAATTACCCGCACCTGTTTATGGCTTAGAATGTAAAATGAAATTTCGAGGGTGAAATTTCATAAGGGGAAATAATGTAAGGACCGAATGTTTTATCAATAAAAATTCCATTCTTATAATCATGTCATATAGTCGCATGAAATCACAGCACAAGAACTACTATGTACTATGTGACCTTTAAACATAATATTTTCACCTATGTGATTTTAATTTCAAAAATCTGACATACACAGTTCCGATCAGTATGATGTTTGGAGTTCGATAAGGAAAAATTAATTTTTAGTGAATAGTAACATGCCCTTATGAACAGTAACCTACCATTATAAATGGTAATGTGACCCTGATAAATATTAAATCATCAAAAAGAATAATATCCTCACCCATGAATGTATACATAAAATTGAGGCATCTTATAAGTGATAATATGAACATAGTAAAAGTATTGGTATTTTTTTAAGTCATATATAATTAATTACAATTAATTAATTAATTTAAAAGGAAATTTATTTTCCTAAAAGGTGTTCATAAATTGAAATTTTTATTTCTTCTAGTTTTAATATAATTTTATAATACCTTATGTAGTTTTTGAAAGCATTATAAATCAGTTATAGTTTTAAAATCTGTATTTTTCAAGTAAATTATTATTTTAATTAATAATTAAATTAATTATATTTAGAAAATTATTTATGAAAAAATGGAGTTCATTTTTGGATTCTACACTTCTAAAAATGGTTGGGGTGAATTTTTGGGATTTTTCTAAAATACTTGAATTTTTTATGAATAGTAAAATATGATAATTCACAGTATATGCTAAAAACTGAATTTTTGCATCACACTTGAGTCATGGATAATGTAAATAGCCATTTTTTAGAACTCACATTCACATATTAATATTTTTATCACAATAATGATTAATATTTCTTTTCTTATGGAAAAATAATAAACTAATGATTAAAATATTAAAAAACCCTCCTCTCCTCCACTATAAAAACCACCCACACTCCCCTCTTCTCTTCACTCCTCTCAAGCATTTTTACATCCCTAAATTATTCCCAAATCTATACCCAAGATCTTCCTCCATGTTTAAAATCCCTTGGTATCCTCAAAAGACCAAATCCTCTCCCCTTAAGAGGCTCTCTAGGAAGATTGAATTTAGTGGTAAATTCCTCTTTTCTTTTCTTTAATTTTATTTCCAAGTTCATTTGTTTTAATTTTTATCCTTACCTCTCCTCATAAAAATTTTATGAAATGTCAAGTATGTTAAATTTACTGGAATGTTTTTATGATAGTGGAATAATTTATTATGATCTCTCTTTTACTCTTATTTCATACTAGTAGTAAATACACTATCTAAGATGTGTTAATTTACCAAATTCAAGGACGATGGGTATTCAATTTATATTACCATATTCAATTATGGTCATGAAACCATTTTTATGGTTGAACCATACTATTAATTATGAATTTTTTTTTCTGGAATCCTTTTTCACACATGATGTAAAATAATAATACAAAACATGTTAATTATGAAGAAAATCACAAAATTAATTCAAGTGTTTATCATTAATGTTTTATATAATGATTAAACTTCAATACAAGTAACAAAATTAAATTTACAAAAATTTAACCTTATTTACGTTAAATAATAAAATATAACTCAAATTCTGTACAACCATCCCCATTTTACATAATTATCCATTCATGGAAATAAGTAAACCGATCATTAAAACCATGGAAGCAAACAAACCCGAACAATAAAATTGAACCTCATAAACAATAAAAATGGTTATAAATGAACATAAAAAGGTTATACTAAATATTATAAATATATAATATATTCTTGAATTATTAATTAATGAACCTAATTTAACTATTCAGGTCATTAATATCAAGTGGATAACACCATCAGACTTAATGTATGTGATCCTCTCTATTTAAATTTTATTCAAGAATGTCCTCTATTATATTCCCTTTTATGGTTTATAAATAATTATGGGGTATTATTTTTAACCTCTAAAATACTTATCTCATGATTTATAAGAGATTATAAACCCTTTTCTCTCTCATTAAGCCCTCTTATGTACACCTGATACCATGCTGATAATCTGTAAGGGATTCTACCCGAACCTCCTTTGTTCCTTAGGGTTTCCTTATCATCCTTTTACCAAAATTAAGTTGTCTTATCTTTTTATGTTAATATTATAAATTAGTCATAAATTTACCCAATAAATTTATCAAGACCCTCCCATCATTATATTTTGGGGATATACATGTTTTTAAGTGATTCCCTCCTCAATACTTCCTGATAAGCAAACCCGTTTTAAGGAAACTTCCAGAATTCATACCTGATTTAAAGTGCACTCTATCTTATATTTTAAGCCACCATTTTATTAATAAAATCAGTCTTTTTATTATGAAAAAAATTCTTGGTTAACTTCTGGTTTTATATAAAGTATTGTTCCCTTTTCTATTTTAAAGTTTCTATAGTATTTTCCTTAAAACCGCATAAAAATGTTTTAATGCTAAACTTTATTACATAATTTTCTCACATGTTTTCAATTCTACTTGAAATAAAATACCATGATACATGCCTAGTTTTGCTTATGAATTTCCATGTATATTTTAGTTTTTTTCTTTCATGGACACTTTTATGATACACCAATTTGTTATGCTTTATAACATGATTGTGGTACCCAATTATTTCCATGGGTAACCCTTATGTTTTTTGTAAGATTGATTATATATGATTCCTTATGTGAAAAACAAATTTATTAAATGTTAATATGGGTGCGTCTAGATATCTCTTTAATGCATTGGGTAAATTTGAGTCTCATGATATGTTATGTGTGAAGGTCTTAGCTGTTATCCTTGGCTTGTGTTACCATGTGCGATGGTCTTGGCGGTTAGCCTTGGATTGTGCTACCATGTGAAACGGTCTTGGTAGTTGGACTTGACTCATGATAAATTCATGTTTTATGTTTCTTCCACATTATTACGAATCCATGTTTATATGATTCAATGTTTATCTATTATGATTCATATGTTACATGCCTTTTTATATCATCATGTCATGCCTTCTATCCCATGTGCTAATGCTTTATTCTTATGGTTGTTCCCTTACTAGGATATTTAGCTCATCCATTTGTTCATGTGTTAACTAGGGTACCATAGGAAAATATATAAGCAAAATGGAATTTTAAATCTCAATTTTAGGATTAAATAAATAAATTTTTTATTTAGTTCCATGTTTTTAGTTTTATGTACCTAGTCTTCCAAGGCACTAGACTTCACGATCCTTAGCTTGTACTCTAATGTATAATTATGCATAAAATCATGTAATTTTATGTGTAAAATTATAGGGTTTCTATAGATTCATCTCACAACCTGTTTGGGTCATGTTTTCGACCCAAAATGATTATATGGTTACAAGTATAGATAAGGGAAAACACCCTTCTTCATCAGGTACTTGATTCCTATTGGAGATTGAGATCATGGGACCAAGATGAGGCTTGCGATACTGCTATAGTTTACTTGTTCCTTTTGTACATTGGTTTCTGTATTTCTTTGAAACATTGTGAACTTTTTGGCTATTTTATTATATACATATTTCATTCATCATATATATATTGTGGCTTCTTTTGTATTTACTTTCATTCTTCCGTTGTTTACTTTGTGGTATTACTGATTCTGTTATTGTTATTTTTTTTATGTTGTGTTTACTCTACCAATGTGGGAATAGTTTCCACACTATCACACCCTAGTCCCCCACTATATGTTAGAAGCCTATGGAAGTTGGGTAAATGTGCTTGAGGCCATGTAACCAAATGGGTTTGGGACACCTTTGGGTGGCACCTGGATCCGGGATGTTACAAAGTGGTATCAAAAGGGTTTTGTTTTCTACTTTTCCTTACAATTTAGACCCAATATACTGGGATAAGAATGAAAAGGTAGTTGGTAATAAGTTGGTATTTGGAGTAGCTATACTTTTTATAGGGAAAAGCCATATTACCTCGAATATTGACATTTTTCTAGTTTTGCAATTGTTAAAGTTGATTTGATTTTATCATTGGATGATTTACCTATTTTTTGATGTTATGATTTATATCATTATTGTCATGCCATTTATGGTGAATTACTGATTGCATGTTGTTTGTGATAGATGTTGTGCTAGATATTAATTCTGTTGTGATAGATTCCATGATATAAATACCTGCTATTTTAAAAGGGTATTGGTATAGGTAATGTTTCATTTGTAAGGACGCCAATCTTTGGTCCCTGAGGTGTTATGGTCCCTCTTGGATCATAATTTTTTGGATCATGTTTGAAATTTAATTGAATTATATTATGATATGACATGAATAAGGATTCAAAACATTTATTCTTGGGGTTTATGGGATCTCACAATTTGTAAAATGGCATTACATGGCTAAATTTTATGATTTTGGTGGTTCTATATAAGTTCTAGAGGCTTACTATCCGAAAAATCATAAAACACATGCTATGTGTTATTTTATTCTAGAAGAACTGACTTTTCTTAAGAACACATCATGTACCTTATGTACACACCATGTAGTTGTAGACCATGTGACTGACTGTGTGATCAGAGAAACAAGGTTGGTATACTTTTAGTGGAACATGCTGTGTACGGAGAGTACATTCCATGCTATAGTCAACTGTGTATCCGGACATGTGACTTACGAAAAAGGTGGATAGAACATTTGAGTACACACTGTGTTTACGGTGAACATTCTGTGTAGTGTTACAAGAACATGACTGTGTAGTTGTAGATATGTATAAGTACCTGGGAAGAAGGGGATATTCAAGTACACAACATGTCTCATGAGGAACACACTCTGTGTATGGGGTGTTACACGACCATATTGGCAAAGGTACACTCTTATGTTAAGTCTTAAGGGAACACGTCGTGTTGTGTTTCTACATGCCATGTAACCCTTATTTTATTAAAACCTGAATGTTTTATTTCACCTATTTTGTTATTGTACTTATAAGTTTCTATCCTTGATAATCTTGAACAGAGGTGTGTTGTTGACCTTGCAGATTAATGCCACCAATACATCCTCCGGTTGTACGACAGATGTAGGATGATGATCAAACAATAGAAATGGTAGATCAAGGACTACCATCAGATCCTCCCATCATGCCTATCTTGGCACCAGCTGTCATGCCAGATGATGGTTTTGATACAATGTTCCGTGAAGGCTTTATGAGGATGATGTAGAATTTTTAGGGAGCACCACATTCTTCCCTGACTATGGAAGATTTTAAGCGGGTGTTCCAGTAGCAGCATGCTCCCACTTAATTAGGGGATGGAGGACCACAGGATGTATAGTCATTGTAGATGGCCATTTTTTCTATTTTCGAGCATCTGGAGACTCCTCCTGAGAGGAGGGTGAAGCTCGCAACATACATGTTATGTGATTTTTTCATGATATGGTTGGATGTTATCTCATAGGAAGAACATCATCAAGATATGGCTTGGGAAGAGTTTCAGAGGACCTTCTAGGATTACTTATACCTCGAGACGTTGAGGGCCTATCGATCTCGGGAGTTTAGGAATTTGGAGTAGGGTTCTCTTTCAGTGATGGATTATTCTTCTCTCTTTATAGAGATTCAGTGCTTCACACCTATTTTGGGAGGTGATGAGTTATCACTAGATAGGTGATTTGGGGATGGCCTCAAGTATGACATCTGATCACAAGTGAATGTTTTAAGGTTAACTTCAGTGACTACTATAGTAAATCAGGCACTGATTATTGAGAACAATCTGAGGCAGTTTGGAGCTGTGAGCCAAGGTAGTTCAACATCTAGGACTGATACTCCTTTGACCGATAGTAGGAAGCATCACAAGGAGTTTACATGCAGTGGTTCTTCCAGTAGTAGGGATGTTTCTTCAGGTATCCAAGTGGTGTGCTACTAATGCGGGAAGAATGGGAATATGAGAATGTAGTGCGTGAGAGACCCAGTTGAGTGTCGATATTGAAGCAAGATGCGCCATCTACAGAGTTTTTTCAAGGTTTTCTCACCAAAAATAAGTGAGAGGGGTTCTGTTATGACTCCACATTAAGAGAAGGACCACCATTTCCTCATCGTTTAGAAAACTAGAGTTTGTTAAGCCATTTAGGATGAGGAGGTGTTCATGGCCATGTAATCCATATGATAGGTTTTGAACAAAAGTAGGGTGGATCAGCTCAGGGTATCTAGGAAGGATCGTAGGGTCGTGGTACATGTCATACTTTTGTGATGGAATAGACCCATCGAGAGCAAGATCCCAGACCCTCTACAGTTAGAGGTACGATTCTAATTGCCTCAGTTTTATCTTCTTCTCTTTTTGATATGGGTCTTCCCAAAGTTTTATATCTGTTGCCATTATGGAAAGCCTTGGGATCTGTATCTTTACTTATGGTGATTCTATGATTCTGGACACTCTGTTAGAGATTAGAAAGGCTAGTGTATGTCAGTACAAGGAGTGCCCTCTTGAGGTTAGTGAGTGTCGCTTCCTATGAGACTTATATGTCTTTGAGATGATAGGATTTTATTTCATTCTTAGAATAGACTAGTCAGTCTCTTTTTAGGAATTTTTTTACTACTATATTTATAGGGTGAGTTTAAAATTACCATAGGGAGGATCCTTTATACATAAGGGGCAAATGAGATGTCTAGGCGAGCAGAGCTAGACCCAAGCATCATGGGTTGGGAGGAATTACAACCTAGATTATTAGTTTATATCTGGATGACCTGGGGACTTCACAGATGGACTTTCCTCTAGTGGTGGATCATTTTAGAGATGTCTTTCCAAATGTATTTTTAGGTTTACCTCTATATAGATAGGTGGATTTAACTATTGAGCTTTTGTAAGGAGTGTCATCGACGTCCATTCCTACATATAGGATGGCTACACCAGAGTTACAGGAGCTCAAGAAGCTGTTAGAGGAGTTGTAGGGAAAAGGTTTCATCTAACCCAGTACATATCCTTGGGGTTCGTATGTCCTATTTGTGAGGAAAGAGGATGGTACCCTCAATCTTTGTGTGGATTATTGGAAGATATACCAATTGATGGTCATGAACCGATTCCCTTTTTCGAGAATTGATGATCTCTTTGATCAGCTTCGTGGAGCCTGGGTGTTCTCGATGATTGAATTGAGATATAATTGTCATCAGTTGCATGTTAGACCATAAGATATACCTCTTATAGACTTTTAAAGCATGTAATGACTATATGAGTTTTTGGTTATGTCGTTCCATCTCATGAATGCACCGACAGTTTTCATGGTACTAATAAAATGAGTGTTCCATACATACTTGGATTCTTTTGTGGTAGCCTTTGTGGAAGATATCATAGTGTACTCGCACACTTGACATGGCTGTGCCATTTATTGTAAGATTTTATTGAGTACACTAAGAGAGCATAAGTTATATGATAATCTCTCAAAATGATACTTTTAGATGGACCATATTGATTTCTTGGGTCATGTCATCTTCGAGACAAGAGTATTAGTAGACCTAGATAATGTGAGAGTGGTAGTTTCCTGGGAGCATCCAAAGAAAGTATTTGAAGTGCAGAGTTTTTTAGGGATGGATGGTTACTATAGATACTTTATATAGAAATTTTTACACTTAACAGTGCCTCTGATGGGCCTGAATAAGAAGGGTGAAAAGTAATTTTGGATAGATTCATGCGATTAAACCTTTCAGGAGATGAAAAGGAGATTGTCTTCAACACCGATACTGATTTTTCTAGATCTGAGAAATAGTTACACCATTTACTACGGTGTATCAGGTACTGGGATGGGATTAGTGCTTATGTAGAGGAACAGATTTGTTGCATATGCGTCTCGACAGTTGAGGTCACATGAGAGGAACTTCCCGACGTACGATCTCAAGTTAGCTGTAGTTCTTCATGCCTTGCAATTTTGGAGACATTACTTAATGGGAGAGAATTTTGGAGTATACACTAACCATAAAAGCCTCAAGTATATCTTTACTCAATTACTTCTAAATTTGAGACAAAGAAGGTGGGTTGAGAAACTATAATATTTTGATTTTGAGCTTCCCTATACGCATGGGAAGGGAAACACAGTGGCTGATGCGCTGAGAAGGAGGACTCAGATATAGGAAGTTCAGGAGGCCAATAGTGAGTGGAAACTTAAGTCTCTGTTCTCTGAGATGCATTTTGAGGTGCATGAGAAATAGGGAAAAATGATTCTTTATTCTATAACTATTACCTATACTCTATTGGATCAAGTGAAAATGAGGAAACATTCTAATTTTGAAGGCCTAGTCCTATGGGAGAGTGTGTCAGGTGGGGACCCAACTCCTGGGCGGACCATTAGCAAGTATGAGGTTTTGAATTTTCATGGACACATACGAGTTCTAATAGATAAATGTGGAGAGATGGTTCTATATTTTCATGCCTCAGTATGGAAAGTTCATCCTGGTGTCACCAAGATGCATCGAGATCTACATCATCAGTATTAGTATCCAATCATGAAGAATGATGTATCTAGTTTTTTTATGAGATGTTCCACTTGTCAGCAGGTGAAGGTGGACCTTCAGTGACTGGACGGGCTATTACAGCAGTTACCCATTCCCGAGTAGATGTGGAATGATGTTGCAATATATTTTTTGATGGGTTTTACAAGGCCACCTCTATGAAATGACGTTGTATGGGTTATTGACAGACTCACGAGGTTGAATATTACTTGCTAATCAAGGATACCTTCAGTGTTGATGAGCTTGGAACGTTGTACATCCATGAGATAGTAAATTAACATGGGGTTCCTCACTCTATCATTTTAGATAGGGATGGCCAGTTTACTTCTCATTTATATCATGGGCTACATAGGGATTTGGGTACACAGGTACTTCTGAGTACAACTTACCATCCCCACACAGATGGCTAGTTCGAGCAAATGATTCAGGTTTTGGAGGACATGGTTTGAGCATGCGTCTTGTATTTAGGGGGCACTTGGGAGAGACACATACCCCTGGTGTATTTTTCCTAAAATAATAGTTTTCAGGAAATGATTCAGATGAAAACTTATGAAGCTTTGTACGGTAGGCCGTACTGATCCCCCTATGTTGGATAGAGGTAGGAGAGGTAGCTATGTTAGGACCTTGCCTTGTCTAGGAGACCACTGAGTAGGTGGAGTTGATTCAGAAGAAGATGGATACTGCATAGTATCTCCGGAAATATTATGATGATCGAAAAAGAGAACCTCTAGAGTTTGAGGTTAGAGAGAAGGTTGTCTTTTGTGTCACACCAAGGTTGGGACATTGGAGGATTATGAGATAGGGGAATCTTTCACCATGATATGTCAGGACGTTTGAGGTTTTGGAGGGAGTCAGTCCAGTTTCCTATCAGTTGTAATTACCTCATAGGTACTAGGCTATGCATGAAATATTTCCTGTTTATTAGCTACAATGTTACTTTTCAGACATGTCACATGTTTTTCAACTCTAAGAGGTCAAGTTGGAGGCGAATGCATCCTTTAAGGAGCACTTTATTTGGATTGTGGATCGCAACAAGAAGGTTTTTCATGGCCTGTATATTCTTCTGGTGTGAGTGCTATGGCATCACAACTGAGTGAAGGATGATATTTTGCAGAGGGAGGCTGACGTAATATCATAGTGGAAGATGTTGTTCACATATTCTTCTTCACCACCCTTGGAAGGGAAATTCGGGGAAAATTATTTTAAGGGGGAACATTGTAAAACTCGGATCTTCTTTTCAGGTACGCATATTGTTTTCGGGTTGTTTTTTAGGAAAAGGAAGAAAAGGGGATTTTATAAGTACACACTGTGTACTTATGAGTATAGGCATTGTTCCTAGATTGCTACATACAGCCGCATGATGGATGTGTAACCGCTGAGTACATGGTCTTGTGGTGACCTAGAAAACAACTTAAGTTGAAGGTCGGTTAAGGCTACTGCATGGTGTGTACATTTAATGAAGACACCATGAAGTTTTCCTTTTATTTGATATATCAGAAGGGAGTCATGTCTCATGTCTAGAACCATCTTCTTCTTCATGTGTTTTGTACTGGAGTGCTTGGAAAAAACGCATGAAGTTCGAACCCCCGATTCTCCATCTGAGCTCCGATTAAGACACTGTTGGTTGTGTTAGAATCAAACCGGTGAGTTATCACATCCTCTAGATCCTTACTTCTTCATTCTTAATTTCTTGTGAATTATTCAAGGTTGATTTTGTTCACCTTTTTATATATCTATGGCAATTTAGGCCGATTCAAGGGCTGACGTCGAAGTATATCAATCGCACGAAATCAAGGTAGGTGGTTTGTGCCTTTTAATGTTTGTATTTGGATTATATATGCTATAAGTGCCGCATTCCAATGATTGGGATATTTCTTGATTTGGAATTTTACCATGTTTATTACCTTTTATTTTTTGATTGATTGATAAAGGGTTGTGCTTATTTGTATGGTTAGATACCTTGTTATGGGACACCCCATGGCTGAATTTCCCTTGATTGACTGTTTATGGCCATTTAGTCTAGGATATATGTTAGGCTTGAATTTTTTCTCATTCCTTGGTTCATTAACATGGAGTTTTATTGATTTGGTGAAATGAATGTGATATGCTTCTGAATATTTAGCCATGTTTTAGTTTCAGATTACATGATCTTCTTTGATATTATATGCGCACTATTTTTTCCAATGGACTATGAGATACTTGGACCAAGAAGATTGCATGGAATTCCACATTATTTAAAATGGACCATGAGAGACTTGGTGTAGATATTTGACCCAGGGATATTGACCATGAGAGCTACTCTGGAGGTCGTTTATAATTTATTGATGTTATGTTGACTTGGTGGTACTGACCATGAGAGCTACCTAGTAGGTCATTTATAATTACCTTATTCTATGTAGACCCAAGGGTATTGACCATGATAGATACCCAGAAGGTCATTTATAATTTATTGATGTTATATTGACTCATGGGTATTGACTGTGAGAGCTAACCAGGAGGTCATTTATAAATTGTTGATGCCATGTTGACCCATGTGTATTGACCATGAGTGTTGCCTAGGTGGTCATTTATAAATGATTGGTTCTAGGTTAAACCACAAGGATTATACCTTGATAGATTTCCCAGAGGGTTGTTTATGAATGATTTAATGGTTGTGATGAGTCTTTCAATCCAAATCACAAGATTGGACTCAGTATTACTTGATTTTTTATATGGTCTTTTGAGACATCTTTTTTGTTACTATTACACAAGGGGATATAGAGCTTAGTCTAGATCCCAATCTTACATGATTCAAAGGATGAATAATAAATGTAAATGAATGTAATTGAAAACTGTAGGATTGTTTACTTTTCTGTATTTCTTAGTTTATTGGTTCAATTTTTCATATTACCTGCTAAATATATTCACTAATAGTTAGGCATAGATTTTTTGGTGGTTGCCTACTGGGATTCGTCTCACACCTTTTTTGAAACATGTTTTGGACCCAAATATATTATACAGTTGCAAGTATAGATAAGGACAAGAACCCTTCTTCATTAGGTACTGTATTTTCATTGGAGTTGGAGAGCATGGGACCAAGATGAGGCTTGCAATGCTGCATGAGTTTACTTGTTTCTTTTGTACATTGGTTTTTGAATGGATTTCCAGCATTGTGACTTGTTTGAATATTTTACTAAATACATATTCCATGCATCATATCTATATTGTGTCTTCTATTGGATTTACTTTTAGTCTTCCACTATTTACTTTTGTGGTATTGCTGCTTCCACTATTGTTACTATTTGTTTTTCATTATATTTACTCTGCCAATGAGGGAATAGTTTCCCCACTATCACATCCTAGGCCCTCACTGCTAGTCGGTAGCCTCTGCCATTCAGGGAAATGTACTTGAGGTCATGTGGCCAACTGGGTTTGTGGCACCTCAGGGCACCTTTGGATGGCACCCGGATTTGGGATGTTACACCCCCTTAGCTCTCATATTCTTCTGCTTAAACTATAAAAAAGTTTTAAATTTTACAGGGGAGAAAATATTTGGCTTCTCATCCTCTAAAAGATTCTATTTAAGGTATTTATTTAATGTTTTAAAATTTTAATTTATTTAATTTATTTTATATTAGTAAAAATTATTATTAATTATCAACTATTAGATTCAATTAGAATTATGTAGTTTTATTTTGCAGTAATTCGTTTTAAGTGAAAGTAATTATTTTTAATTAGATGTATTTAGTTACAAGTACAAATAATTATTTTTAATTTGATGTATTTAGTTTTAATTAGTAATGATTAATTTTAATTATTATTATGTTGTTTTAATTATTAGTAATTATCACTAATTATTAAAAATTAGAGGTAATTATTAAAAATTAGAGATAATTATCCTAAAACCGATAATTAGTAAAAATTAGAGGTAAGAAGCGGCAAATAGTAAAAATTAACAAAAATGAGTGGGAATTAACAATACATAAAAAAAATTCATAGTTCTGGATAATAAATAATAATAATTTTTAGTTAATAATAATTAGTACTAATTAGTAAAAATTATCAATAATTATCAAAAATTGATGTTAATTATTAGAAATTCTGAACAATTACTAAAAATTAGCAATAAATAGTAAAGATTAGCAGTAAATAGTAATAATTAGTTTTAATTAATAATAATTAGTAATAATTAGTAAAAATTAGTGATAATTATAGGTAATTATAAAATGTTAGCTATAATTAGTGGAAAATACTGATAATTATGAAAACATAGCGGTAATTAGTGATACTTAGTAAAAATTGGTATTACTTTGTGGTAGATAGTAAAATCTGACCGTAATTATATATAATTAGTAAAAATTAGTGGTACATAGAAAAAGATAACCTTAATTACTACAAATTATTGGAAATTAAAAAATAGCATTAATTAATAAAAATTAGTGAAAATTACAAAAATTAGCAATACTAAGTAAAACATAGAGATATTTACTAAAAATAACCAGTAATTAGTAAACATTAGGGATAATTTGTAAAAAATAGATACACTTAGTAAAAATATGAGTAACTTAGTAAAAACTAGTGGTAATTACTAAGAATTAGTAGTACATAGTTAAAATTAGTTGTAATTAGCAATACATAGTAAAAATAAGCGGGATATAGTGAAAATTAGCCGTGATTACTAAAAATTAGTAGTACTTGGAAAATATTAGTAGTAATTTATGGAAAAATTAGGAGAAATTAGTGATAATTAGTAAAAATAATATTCACTTTGTCAAAATAAGTAGCACTTAGTAAAAATTAGCAGTAGTTAGTGGTATTTAGTATAAATAAGCCGTAATATGTAAAAATTAAGGGCAATTATTAAAAATTAGCAATGATTAGTAATATTTAATGTTAATTAGTAAAAATGGTGGTAAATAAAAAATTTTACCAGTAATTACTAATTTTTTTTTAATTTGCGGTACCTAGTAAAAATTAGCGGTAATTAGTGTTACTTAGTAAAACATAGTGGTGGTAAATTAAAAATTAGCGCACTTAGTAAAAATTAGTGGAACTAAGTATATATTAGCGATAATAAGAGGTAGTTAGTAAAAATTAGTGGCACATAGTAAAAATTAGTGGCACTTTGTAAATAATAGTAGTAATTATTATAAATTAGCGTCCATTAGTAATAATTAGTTATAATTACAAAATATTACATTTAACTATTAACAATTAGTGATAATTAGTTGTAACTAGAGGTAATTCATAATAATTGGTTTTAATTAAAAAAATAGAGATAATTAGTAATACCTGAAAAAAATTACCAGTAATTTGTGGCACATAGTAAAAATTAGAGATAATTAGCGGTACTTAGCAAAAATTAGAGGCACTTAGTAAATATTAACAGTAAATAGAGGTACTTAGTAAAAATTAGATATAATTACTTAAAATTAGGGATAATTATCCATAATTAGTAGTAATTAGTTATAATTAGTGAAAATTAGTGGTAATTACTCAAAATTAGCAAAAAATAGCAATAATTAGTAGTGCTTAGAAAATATTAGTGGTAATTAGTGGTAGTTAGAAATATTTAGTAGAACTCAGTGAAAATTAGTGACATTTAGTAAACATTAGCCGTAATTATTAATAATTAGCAGTAATTACTAAAAATTTGTGCTAATTGTTAATAAGTTGTGGAAATAAGAAATAATTATCCGTAATTAGGGGAAATTTCTAGTAGTTATCAATGATTAGCGATAATTAGTGGTAATTAATAAAAAATTTTAGTATTCACTAAAAAATATAGGTAATTACTAAAAAGTAGTGTTACTTAGTAAAACATTTCTGAAATTTAAAACATTTAGTGGTAAATAGATAACATTTATATTATTTATATGTAAATTATAATTTTTAATTTTTTACTCTTATTTGGCTTCTCTTTTTCTAATATTAAATTATTCATATTTTTTTATTTCCTATTTTATACACAAATATGGAACAAGGATGTCAGAAAAATTCTTTCTTACATGATCACAATTGGATTAATCATCATAGAAATCCGAACGATTCTCGTATAAATCCTATATATATTGAGGGTATTGAAGGTTTTCTATCATTTTCATCAGTAGAACAAGAATTTGTTTTAGAAAGTATAATTATGTGTCCATGTATGAAATGTGATCTATGGGGGTTTGAAAGATTTGAAAACATTAGGATTAATCTATTGCGTTTTGGTTTTCAAAACGATTATGGTTTTAGTATCAATATAGTGATTGTAGTTCTAGATAAAATATTAATAATTTGGTTCCATATCTATCACGATTTTAAAATTTATTACATGATAATTCTAGTATATCTTTTCAACAAACTGAAACTTGAGATGATATTGATTTCACTCTTGAGTTATAATTCTCTCAACTTTATGAGTTTTTGGAAGTCTGCTATGGAATCATTATATCTTGGTTCTAATATAAGAAAATTTGAAGTGATTGTAAACTTTTTGGCTATTAAATTAGATAATGGAATGATAAATAACTATTTTTATAAGATATTGTCTTTGGTTAAATAACTGTTACCTAAATGAATTTTATTTCCTATGAATTTCTATGAGATTAAGAGATTGGTAAATAAATTGGGTCTTGTTTATTATAAGATTCATGAATTTCAAAATGATTTAATCTTATATTACGGTGAAAATGAATCGTTTTTTAGTTTTACTATATCTGAAAAATTGAGAAACAAAGATGATGAACTAGGGAATTCAATATTTATTAATGTTAAACAGTTGATGTATTTCCCTCTTAAACATAGATTTCATCATTTATTTGTGTTTGATAATAAATCATCATTGATTTCATAGAAGAAAAAAATATTTCATTTGGTAAAATATTAAATCATCCTTGTGATTATGATTTTTGGAAACATTTTTACAAATTAAATCGGTATTTGTTTTTTTAGAAACTTATAATGTAATATTGGGTATTTCTAATGACAATTTCTGTGAATTTTCTTCTTATAGTAGTATTTTTGGCCCATTTTTACAACTCCCTAAAATTACCTCCTTGGATGATGATGAATGAGACACATATCATTTTGATCTTATTAATTCTAGGACATCCAAAAATTAATATTGATGTTTATTCAAATCCATTGACTGATGAGTAAAAATTATTGTGGAATAATGGTGTCAATACATGTGATGTTTTTTCAAGACAAAATTTTATATTGAAATTTGCATTAATAAGGAAAATTAGTGACTTTTCAGCATATGTAATGTTATCCTATAGGATAAAAATGGTCTAAAATCTTGTCCATACTATACGAGTGATAGAAAATTATTTATGCTCAACAATGGGGGAAAACATTTTTTTCAACATTCATCACAGGTTTATTGCTATTAATTATCCTTTTGAAGGAATAGAATCATTTCAGATAAGATTCAATTGAAAGAGATGGACCTCCCAAAATGTTCTTAGGTATTTATTAAAAACCAAATTTCTCTTCATTTCTTACCATAACATTTGGATAGACTATAATCCAAAAAAATAGATGGCTTTTGAAAAGATAAAAATTAGATTAAGAAAAGTATTTTTTGTATTTTAAATATTGGTCTGATTTTTTGGTTTTTTAGATGTTGGATTTCATACATATTAAGAAGAAATGTTTTGATTATGTATTTTATATAGTTATGGACACAGCTGGTATGACCAAAGAAAATTTAATGGCATGATTAGATCTTTCCCAAATTTCGAAGCAACCATAATTTGAGTAGTTTTAAAATGAATGATCAAAAAATTTAATGACACCAATATGATATAATAAACTTACCAATGATAACCATTTATTATTTGTTCTATCGATTTCAGATTTGATTCTATCAGATAGTTATGTTTCCAATTTGGTTTGATGTGTCATAAATAGTTATATTATTGAATTAAAAGGCCATGATTGTAATATTATATTAGAAATATATATACTGATTAGATTTATAATTTTTTTGAATTATTCACATATGACGCACTAATATAAATTTCAAATGTTTCAGAGACATCTCTATATGATATGAAAAACTTACTAGACTATAGAAGATGGTGTTTTAATTTTATGTAAGCAGTAATTTTTTTCCAACTTTCTTAAATAGAATGGAACATTTGATATTACATTTGTAAAATTATAAAAAATATGGTGGGATGGTAAAATTTTTATGGATGTAACTAAACTATAGATTCATGTAGATACTGATGAAAAAGGTACATAATAAAGCATCAGTTGAAGGGTCTATTATAGGATCTTATTTACATGAGAACATTTCTTTTTTCTGTACCCATTATTTCTAACCTAAATATCCATAAAAACATAATCTAATGGGCCAGAATGAGAAAAATGGTGATGATACACTAAACATTAAATTATAAGTTTTTAATCATCCTAAACATGGATTTATTTTATTTTATAGATGATGTATTTCAGATGATGAACATAATAAGGATCATACATATGTTTTTCTTAACTATGATGAAATGACATGACTTGTAGAGTGGGTTCTACAACCACATATTCTTTAATTTTTTTAAAAATAATATTGTTTTCTTTATGGATTGGATGATGATAATATCAAGAAACAGTTTCCCGAAATTACAACACCTACTCTTGAATAACATCGATGACACAATTTTTTCTACTAGTTTCAAAGAACAGTAATGTAAATTGTTTATTTTTTAACATATAAGATCAATTAATTTTTTTTTAATTTTTTGTTATTAAATTATTTAGCTATCACATCATACTGATAAAATTGATAATTTATTCTGTCTATTGAGTAACCCACCATCTCAAATGGAAAAATCTTATAATTCACACTTGGGGATTGGTTTTTGATTCCACACACATACATAAGGTGAATTAAAAAAATAATGAATTGTGGTGATTGTTTGAGAGGATATAATCATAGATAAAGTTATGTTGAAATTAATGGCATTATGGATGAAATAATTGAAGTGTGTTATCTAAGATAGAACTATGTAACAATGTTTAAATTCCATTGGTTTGTTACTAATAGAGGATTGTGTTTTCATCCACATCGTTGAATCATCAGCATTAGATATAAAAGACTTATTGTAGTAAATGAAATATTTTTATTATCTCATCAAGAACACCAACTATATTATACAAATTATTGTTCTACATCAAGATATTTAATTGATTAGTGGGTCATTATAAAATGATGTCCTGTGAAAATCAGTTTGTACAGTGATTTTGGTTCTATTGAAGTGCATAGAATTGAACATTTTCAAGATAGTGCCCCAAATATATCTTTTCAATGAATTGAAATGAATATCGATGATAAACTCCGGTAGTTTTAGGTTTATAGTTGTGATAATGATTATGTAGCAAATTAATTTTAATTAATAAGTGATAATGGAGTTGAAACTCTTATAGAAATTGATGATATTAAGGAGGATTATGATGATATTGTCACTCATATATGAATATGAGGATTAAGATGTATAATGACACAATTACTTATTTATTATCGTCAAAATAAATAAAAATATATAATAATCATCTTTAATTATTTACTGACCACATTATTTTCTTATTTTATATGGTTGATGAGACTAATGATGAAATCTTCTATGAAATATAGGAGGTTGTAATAATTGGTGATGAGACTAATGATATGTCATCATACTCTCAGGATTCAAGTGATGCATCGACTCCGATGGGTCGTGATATTGTGAGATTAATGATTCTAGTTCCTATTCCCAAGTGATATCCATATCTTTAATTTGATCCCCGCATGTGGAAGTATGTTCAATTGGGTAATTTAGTTATTTTTTACTATCATTTATTTTCAATAATTTAATGATGAAATAATTATTTTATTATTTTTTCCGATTTTACAATAGTTTTTCACATATAGTTATTGGGTAGGGGAGTTCCATTATGTTGAATTATTTTTCTAAATCATGGGTCATACAGGATTATACTCCCATTGATGTTTGGTAGATCATGTTTGATCATTGGAAAATATGTTAATATATAATTGTTATTTTTAAATTTATTAAATTATTAACTTGATATTATTAATTATTTATAAGGTTTATGGTATCCCATTAATGATATCATGAGGAAATCTCTCTGGGATGTCTGGGAGGTCTTCCTGATTGATAGATGTCGTCAGTTTTTTCACAATCTGTAGAACATAGACATGAAGAAATCTTGAGTTATAGTTTATGATTAGTCTTCATGAAGCCATCAACCTGATTACATATCCTCTCAGGTTTGAGATTGATTGTGATAATATTGGTTTCTAGAAATTTTTCAGAGTATATCATCATTAGTTGGGTAGAACTAGGAGAGACAGGTGGTCACCCATATTAATAGTAGTCGTACATTTAGTATTCATTAATGACATTAGGTAAGTGCATTTATTTAATAATTTATATAACTTTAAATGTAAACTGTTTTTATTATTATTCATATAGGTTGTTGAGTAGCCATATATTACATAGTTATATGCATAAATGATGTTGTACATGTACCATGTCATAAGAGAGATTACTGGTGATTGAAACCACCAAATTGTGCTCAGTATTATTATTATTAGTTTTAAAATTAACTAAAAACAATATTTTAATAATTTTAATTTCAAATTTAATTTTAAGAGTCATATGATTAAAAACATTCTCACACACATGATGAGAGTTAGGATAATACCAAGGGTTCAACCATAAGTGTAGTGGAATTTTATGATGTATGATGGATATAGGTGAATGAGTGTGCCTTCGAGGAAAGCCGAATTATTAGTATCAACACTCTCTTTATGCCTAAGAGTTTTTATGATACTATTGTGATATAGTTTTCCAGCTTGAGGGGAGTTCATGGAGAGTCATCATCATTGGACACACAATATAAGGAGAAGTTGTGAGCTCAGGATGAGGTTATATAGACCCTACATAGAAATTCGGAAGAGTTTCATTCATAGTTGGAGTAGTAATAGGATGATATGTGTTGAGTGCCTACATAGGAGCACTAGAATATGATGGAGCACATGTGGCATTTGGTGCAGGGTATAGGGATGGAGTCCCCTATATCACCTACTCCAGATGACCCCCTCCCTAGTGATTTATGTATTTTTTAGATGCATTTATTATGTTAAAAAATGTAATGAACGTTTTATTTTTAAATACTATTATTGATTCATAAATTTACATTTTTATATACCATGTTTTTTTATATTTTTATATATATATTTATTTCTTATTATTAAGGTGATGTTTTTATTTATTATTTTTTGTTAATTTTTTCTTAATTTTTTTTGTACATATATGTTATGGAATCCTAATATTTCCAAAATTAGTGTGTTAAATTATTTATGTCAGGATTAATATCCCATAGAAAACAAGTATATATATATATATAAGCTTTAATGATCTTTTCAATGGGAAGACCCCCTTTGAAAAAAGGTATTTGTGATGCATTTTTTAGAAATATTCTATTTTCGATGGGTTCCCATCCAAAATAACTATTTAAAACCAGATCCATTCATAAATAGATCATCTAAAATAAGGTATAATTAACTAGTGTGTGATTTGTTCATCATAATCCTTTTTTTTACCTATTTATATGAATGGTAAAATCAAATTTGGATTCCAATCAAAGGTTTTGTTTCACTATAAAACCTTCAACTTGAATTAGAGAAATAAGATTTTAATTTATAGTTATTTATAGATTAATTTTTCATTTTCACATGTTATTTGTTTTTTATATTCATAATATCATTCTCAGTCTAATAGTCAATAGAACGTGTTAATATGAGTTTATATGGCTATGAATGGGGAAAACAAATAAAGAATAATCGAAGAATCCATTCAGAGGTTCCAAGGTCATTGGATACATGACATGAATTCATGGAGTATATCAGTATAATAATATTCATGTAACCTTATTCAACAATTTAAGAAGTGATCTATGTAAATCTTGGCTCTTCACATGGGTTAGTAAATGAAATAATTTCACACAGCGTATTGAAAGATAGTGTAATGCATGGTTTGAAAGGAATTTAATGGAATATAGCTAGAATACACACACTGTATAACCCTACCCAATTAAACATATTGCATAATTTTCTTCCATTTGTGTGGGTCAGTACATGATGAAACTATACTCTATATATTAACATTCGGTCGAGAAACATGGTGGAACCCAAATACACAACAAGAAGTTGGATATACACATTATGTAACACATGTCACCCCACATAAGGTACACATCATTAATTTTAGAATATCATGTGGTAAATACATAGATTAATTAAAGTGATACATGGAATTATGACATGTAGCAAGAGGTATACACGGTGTGACAAGAGTTGTCTAAACTAGGTACCCACAGTGGATTTCGGTGTGTTGTGTGGGTTTACATGCCTAAAAATTACACATCAAGAAAAATATTCTTTTACCTGACATATAAAGATCATCATACATTCTATATACTAACACAGATATTTCTAGTGGTACATTCCATTTATATTTATGGTGTATCGCGTGGTCATACATGATGTGAAGACTATGCGTATTGACTCATTGAACTTCATGTCATGTATATAATGACATGCAATATACTAATACATGCCATATCTATTCATGGTATAACAAAATGACCATACACAATGTGTGTCACATGAAATTATAGGTGATAGTACATGTTTTCTAAGTATTATATTCTAGAAGTGTAATTTTATTATTATGCATAAGGTACACGCCATATGATCTCCATAGTAAATTTCATATACAAAATTATTTCAAAATTTAAATTTATTTGATTTATTTAAAATTATAAATTATTATATTTTTATATATCTATGACTTTTATGAAATAATATTAGGATAAAAGAATATTTCATTAATTATTTTATTAATTTACCAATTCTTGTAAATTTACCTTAATTATAATGAATGGAAATGAATACTAGAAATACTAAATTTGTTTTTTATTTCATGTTATGATTGATCATAATATTTTCTTACTTGTGCATGGTTGTATTTATTTATTTATTTTAATTATTTATTTCATGAGTGTAATGTGATTATTTTACTAAAATAAATAAGATTATATGTGAATCATCCCCTCTTTTATCTCATGTAAGGACCTATACAGTGACCCCTACGTTTCAAACATTAACATTACATAACTTTTATGGAATACTTATAAATTATACAAATAGAAACCCAATGTCTATAGTTGGTATAGTGCCTTTAAAAACATGGAAACATAAACACTGGTACATATGAGAGCTACATCATCTCTCATTAGGTTATTATTTAGTAGCACCCTTCTTAGACATATCAAAAATTGTACAGATCATCATAACCTGGGGAAAAGGAAACATAAAATGGGTGAGATCAAATTATTAGTAAGGTTAAACTAGGGAGACATGCATGTAGAAACATGAGTATAAGTGTATGAGAATGTGATCCTATAAATAAAAGATCATACCCTATATATCAATGATTATAATTAAAATCATGGAATAATGATTGGAAGTTCATAAGATATGAATCAAATTAAATAAAGAGCATAATACATGAATTCATAAGATAGGAATAAGACATTGAATTATATAAAACACATAAACATATAATTATATCCATAGTAGCCAAGACATTTCTTCTAATACCATATTAGTAGTATGGGTTCACTCCCCACACCATCATAGTGTTCATGGTTCACTCCCATAGCCATCATAGTAGCATGAGTTCACTCCTCACACCATCTTAGTTATCATGGTTCACTCCCATGGCTGTCATAGTAGTCAAGGATCATTCCCAAGACCATCATAGTAGCACGAGTTCATTCCTCATACCATCTCAATCTTTATCATATGATATAAAACATTACCCAATGTATTGGAGGGTAATATAGGTCCCACCCATCACATAATCACATCATTCATACGTGTGCCACAAGATCATAAATACACATATCATAACCCATTAAATTAAATGGTTATCATAAACATGTAAACATATCATAAACTGTGGAAAGTGATATGTTTCATAATCATTCCATCATAAACATAACCCGTGAAAAGAAGCGAGTTTCAAAAGCATATAACCTGTGAAAGAGAAAAAGGTTTTATAGAAACCATGACATTAAGATTAACACATTCATAGAAAGTAAATGAATGTAAACTTTATATCATTTCCTATATGTTATGAGTAACATCAATAGATGTCATCTTAGATGGAAAATAATTTTGAAATGTCCTCTAAAAATGTTTCTTTTGTAAAAAATCCTCTATTGTTTGAAAAAATAATCTTTTTAATACATAAAAAAAAATTGAAAATCATTTTCTTATAAATAACTCGGAAACTTATAAAGAAGACATTAAATCATTTGGAAAAACTTTTTTCTTGAAAACATTCACAAAAAGATTAAAAACTTTTTAAAAACTTTTATCTTTGAAAAAAATTGAAAAATTTAAAGAATGCTTGAAAGTTTTTTGAAAACATTTTCTTTGAAAATAAATTTAAAAAATATAAAAAATCCTAAAAACATTTTGAAAATAATTTTTCATGAAAACTTATAAAATAAGGTTGAAATTTTTTTAAAAACCTTTTATTTGAAAGTACTTTCAAATCTTTTATATAAGACTTAAAAACATTTTCAAAAAAACATTTCTTGAAAACCTATAAAAGAATATTGAAATTTTTTTGAAAAAAAATTTCATTGAAAATTACTTTTAATTTTTTTTAGGATTAACCTTTTTAACAATGGAAAGGTAGATTCAAATAAATGACAGTGGGTAAATCCGTACATGTCGTGCGAGGTTAAAATATCATTCCTTTTGCATGGTAAAAAGGACAAAAAAGTTCCTTATTTGGAAATAGACAAGAATATTACCTTTAAGAGATTGGTAAAATAAAAAAAGGGTAAAAATTTCATTAATATACTATAGGGATATGGTATGATATAATTAGAAACCCTTTTTAGAAAAAAATTGATTTCCAACTATAGAGAGGGTAAAGTCAGGCTTTCCTAAAAACACTTTCTTAACTATCTTATGTACCAAATAGTAGAAAATGGTAACAATACATGATTATATCTTGAAATAAAATAGGTTAAGAAACTAATTAATATTCTTGAGTGATGGATCATAATATTTTATCAAAGGAAACATAAACATAAACCATCTCAAAAAGTAATGAGATTGTCTCAACATACTTTTATAACTTGGTATCATGGGATATTTATCTCAATTTAAGGATGAGAAATTACATGAATAATAGAATATAATAAAAATATTGAGATTAATGATATTTCATGTAAAATGGACGTATATGCTCCTAGAAAAAAAGTTTAGGTTCATAACAAAACATGAGTCTCAAAGAAGGAAACTTGAGACAAAACATTTTTACCAATTTGGTAAATTTTGAAGCATAAAACCCATGAAAGAATAATCATAAAATGGGAATTTTAATTTCCATAAATTTAATTAAAATATACATATAATACAATCATGGGCATTACATACACCACAAAAATGAAAGAGTGGCGTACATAGCCTGTATCTCTCAAACATTAATATCGAGATGAAATCCCCTTACCTTGTGTCTTGACTATCTCCGTACTCGTACAAGTCTCTGTTATAATAAATATAAGTTTACTATACATATTTTATTGAATAATATTATTATACATAATACCATATCTGGTTTTTTATGACCTTATAATACCTGATTGTTAATGATCCTATGTTAAAGTTTAACTTCAGATAAAATCCAATTTGTTCTTCGCATGTGTCTTAATTTGTTACATACTTGGTCCTTATATGTATATCATGATTCATAAATTTAAAACATGATATAAATATCAGGTATATATATTATATATTTATTATAAAAATCAATATAATATAGGAGTATGAAATGGAATATTTTGTTCAAGGAGATGGTAAGCTGTACGTATTCATGAACGTTGTTTCCATTTTTATTGTCGTACTGAAAGAAAGTATGTAAATGAGATATGTATATATATTTATGTATGTATATACATATATATATATATAATTATTCTAGTATAATTAATATATCATATATATCATATAATTTCATTAACACCATCCTTAACACATTCCATGTGGTGTGTGAATGAATCACATCGCTGTGAGGGGGTAGTAGTCCACACTACCTCAATCGAGATTATCGTATTAATACCAAATGAAAAGTAAAGATATGTGTGTTTTAAAAGGAATAAAGAAGATTAAATACGAATTAAATATAATAAATTATATATAACAATAGATTTTATATCATAATTTCCTTTATGATAGGTGGTAAATAAAAAATGAACAATCACCATTTTGTGAGGCATTAATTCACTATACATAGAAACAATATGTTCAATATCCATTAGATGGAGGTGTGTATAAGTGTAGGTCAAAATAATTGCATAAAAACATACTATTATATGTTTGACACTAGTTTTATCACAAAATAATGGAATAAAGAGAGTTTAGTGGGTGAAGAAGAAAAATAAAATAAATGATCTTGAAAGAAGACGTTACCTCTAAATTGGGTATCTCCTTTGGGTTTATGCCAAAAAGATTCATTGAGATGGTTTTTACCCAAATGTAGGCTTCAAGGTCTAAGGTAGTATTTTTTGAGGCTGATTTTGAATATTTTGGATGAACTTAAATTGATTTAGAGGTGTTAGTAATGGGTAGAGGTGGTGGCCTTTTATTGGAAAAAAAGGACTCACATAGATTTTTTAGAAACATATTTTTTTGTGCACAATCTCTTACCTAAAAAAAGTCATAAAAAACCAAAAAACTCAATAATTTAAGGTTTATGTAATAAATATATACATAAAATTGGTGTTTGACATTTTTCTAGGTCGTTTGGGCCCTTAATATTAAGGTTTACTCCCAAATTAAGCTTAATTTTTCCTTAACTATTGTGATTAATTTTATTCACTTTTACTAATCATTTTGACCAAAAATTAACATGGTCCTATTAGAATATTAATATTGTACTCTAAATATTAGACTTAATACAATTAAATATATTGGATTTTTAAAATCACTTCATAGAAGCATAAAAATTAAAATTAGTGCTCATCCCACAGATGGGATGAAATAATTGAGTTTTAAAGTGGGAAAAAGTTCAAAAGATTGTTAAGATTTTATATTCAGTTTCAAAGTGAAATTGATTATAATGAATTTATTTGTATTATTATATGTAATATTTATCTATTTTGACTATAAAAAATATTTATAATATCATTTATCATTATTAATTAATTAGAGAAAAATGCAGTTTTTAACTAAAGAGCAGTATTTTTTACTATTCATCAAAAAATGATGTTTCTCATAAAAATCCAAAAAATCCGCTCTATGTTAATTTTGATGTTATGAATTCAAAAAATAAGTAAATTTTATCAAATTCAATTTATATATGTGTCTAAAATTAATTTTATTATTAAAAATCAGTTCATTAATGAAAAAAAAACGTTTTTAACATAAAATGACATTACCAAAAATATCATCTTTCATTATCAATATGTTTTATTTATATAAAAAAAAGTACTAAAAAATTTGGATAGTATTTATTACTATGAATATTACTAATTTTAATGTATAGGTTATAATTATCTTCTTTAGATAATTAAAAAAATAAAAAGATATGTTTCGTAGAGACCTAGTGTTGCATGCATCATACGTGAAGTCAGTGTTGCTTGTACTGCAAGTCAAGTTGGTATTGTGTGTAGCACAAGACAAGTTGGTATTTTGTGTGAAAGTAATTTTTTTTCTTAGTTTTTTAATATATATATGTGTGTGTTTGTATGTATATAAACAATTATTTCTAGTGTCATGTGAAATGAAAAATATTGAAAAGATAAATTAATTCATAAAAAATAATTCTAAAAAACATGGGGTGTTACATTATACCCCCCATAAAATGAATTTAGACCGCAAAATTCATCTAGGTTATGAATTTTTTAATACATGAAAGTCTCATTCATAGAAACCCACATCGTAAAAATGGTTACATAATCTTCCTTTAAAAAGGGAAATTTTAAACCATAAAATTTACCCAAAGTAACATATAACTAGGTTTCCACATAGGAGAATATAGACTGGGAGTGAAGACTGGACATGGAGGAAAAGAATAAATATTTATAGGGAATTATTTAGTTCATAAATAAAAAAAATTGAATTATAAAATGAAAGTTGAGGACCTCAAAGTCATAAATATGTGTTGATTTAAAAGGCCATCAACTCAAATAAAATTAAGGTGCTAGAACAATAATTTTGTATTCGATCACTTTAACAACATTGAGTAATTCGTGATAAATTTATATAAAAAAATTACAATCATGGGTTTTTATTTGAATAATTTATAATACATCTATTATCTCATGGAATGAATTTCTATAAATTAACATTGATGACTAGAGAACTAAAATATGATTTTAATGGATCTTATGACCCATAAAAGAATAAAAGTATAACTATTTTTCTCTTATAAAACCACATGAATTAATCTATAAAAATAAAAGTATCACTAATAGTTAATCATAAATATTTATTCATTACAAATAAATACACATTAACCATGAAATAGTGTCGGCTAGGGGTAGGCTGGAAACCCTTATCGTTCTTCGGTCATGGGTTCAAGACCTGCGGCCTTACTGGACTTGATTGGTTGTCACCTAACATACATGATGTGTTTTTTTTAAATAGCAATAATATAATATATAAGATATAAATCTGTGAAATATGGTTAATAACTGATTAGCCTTTTAACAATGGTTTTCAACACAAACTCAGTGTAAAAATACTTCCACCAAATCTTAACTTAAACATTTCATGAATGGTTAACCTTATACCAATCTCAAAGGTGAAAATACAAATATTTATAAAGGGAGTCACGAAATCAGATTAACATTGATTCCCCTGTATCACAAAGTATCTCTTGGTTGTAACATTCTAAACATGCGAATACCCTTATAGTATATTCCCTTGAAACATGGTAACAACCTGAATTACCCTATATTCTTTTGGAAAATATGCATGCTTCCTCATTCCAATGTACTTTTTATTTACTCATTAAATCCAAAAATACTATAAGATTCATCAAGGATATCATAAAACACCCTTCAACAAGTCCTTGCCTAGTATCAAGGTAATTAATACTGTACAATTTACCTATTCATATCTCATATATCTTTTTCCATAAAACAATACCTTAACAAAAAGAACAAGTTATGGGTTACCTTCCCTTAGTCAGAATATTAAGATTAATAAGATTACCTTTCTCATCTATTATAACTATTCAATATATTCTTGTAAATCCTTATAAAAAACATAAACTGAACAATCTATACATAATTCACCATTCTTAATTCTGGAATCCAAATACATAAATACTTTGATCACTTAATCCTTAATCCATTAATAATAATACTTCTTTCCTTTCACAATTCATCCACATTATTTTCATCATCCATAATGAAAACATTACTCGCACCACCTAGATGATTCTCTTTAGGAGTATTCCTCTTGGGACATTGGGTTTCATGATGACGATTTTCTCCACACTTAAAACACTTAACCTTTAATAGTGGCTTATAGAGGATAAAATTCTCATCCATTTCATTAACCAAACTCTTCATTCTTCCCCTATAGTCACTGACATTGAGTCCTTCTTTACCACAATAAAAACACATTTCCACTAAGACATTCACTTAGGTGATTCATTCCACATTCATGACACAAAGGAAACTGAATCTTCATTCCTCTATGGTCTCCATTACCCAAACTCTCAGTGAACTCCTCCTTTCTATTCCACAGTGAGATTAAGAGTTGGTTAAGGTAAACATTGTTAGTCATGTTCTGTGAAAACTGATTAGGCATTATCACGGCATATTTCACTCTAGTAATCGTCCCACTTGACTACTCATTATGAAAATCTTCCATCACATTCAACATTAATCTAGTTCCTTTCGGTTCCTAACATTGACTAAAACCAAAAGCATAGTGTGAGTATTACTTATCATATCCAAAAACAATATATCCATGAAAATAATTACATATAAGTTCTCTACATCATGACACATTCCATTATATATGACACCTTGGGTTTATACTAGTATATCCATAGCTAACTTGTATATAAACCCTTCATGATGGTTCATGAAGAGTTTGGGAATTCCCCAATGAATATCCCCTGGGATTGTCAAAATAGGTGGGCAGTAAGGCCCAATTTCAGGACCAGATTACCCTAAGTCAAGCCTGGAACATCTTGTCGGAGTTGTTAACCCATGGTAAATCTATTCCAAAGCCACATCCACCTGTATTATCTAGGCATGGATGTTTTACTTGGAAAATTGTCACTCTATCCTTTACCAAAATTATAGGACATTTTTCTAAACATTAACTCATAATTATACTTATCCTTAGAGACATCCAGATACATATCTTTATAAATATACATAGGGATCTCACAAATGTTTTGTTATCATAGTTTAAAAAGGTTAACTATACCTTTTCTCTCATACCAACTATAAAGACCCTCTCTTTTCAAATATTAACATTACATAACTTTTGAAGAATACTTAAACATTATACAAACAGACACCCAATGACCATAGTTGGTACAGTTCCATTGGAAACATTGAAACATAAACACTGGTACATATGTGAGATACACCATCTCCCACTAGGTTATTCTTGAATAGAACCCTTATTAGACATATCAGACATAGTAAATATCATCATTACCCGAGGGAAAGGAAACATAAAATGAGTGATCTCAAATGATTAGTAAGGGTAAAAAATAGAGACATGTAAGAATAAACACAAGTATAAGGGTATGAAAATGTCATCGTATAAATTTAAGATCATACCATGTATATCAAATATCATAACCAAAATCATGGCATAATTATTGTCAGTACATATAACATGAATCATATTAAATAAAGAGTATAATCCATGAAAGAATAAGATAGTAACAAGAAACCGAATTGTGGAAAACACATAAGTAAATAATTATTTCCATAGTATCCAAGGAATTGATTCCAATACCATATAAGTAGTCTGGGTTCACTCCCCATACCATCATAGTAGTGATGGTTCACTCCCCTGGCCATCATAGTAGCACGAGTTCACTCCTCATTCCATCTTAGTAGTCATGGTTCACTCCTATGTCCATCATTGTAGTCAAGGTTCATTACCAAGACCATCATAGTAGCATTATTTCACTCCTCATACTATCTTAATCTATCTATTGAGATAAAAAACTTTACCCAATGCATTTGAGGGAGATATAGGTCCTACCTGTTAGATAATTAAATAATACATACATATTCCTCAATATCATAAATACACATATCATAACCCCTAAAATTTAATATGTATTATAAAAATGTAAACATATCATAACATTTGGACATAGGAATGTTTTATAATCATTTCATCATAAACATAACCCGTGAGAAGCAAGTTTCAAAAGCAGATAACCTATGAAAGAGAAACATGTTTCATAAAAACCATGACATTAAGAATAAATCATTCATATAAATGATATTAATTTATCCTATAGTTCATTTATTATAAGGTATAGGTAACATCAATGGATTACTTATTAGATGGAAAATAATTTTGAAATATCCTCTAAAAACGTTTCTTGAGGAAAATATCCTTTCTTGTTTGGAAAAAAAGTTTATTAATAAAAAACACCATTTGAAAATAATTTTTATATAAAATACCTTGAAAACATATAAAAAAGACATGAAATATTTTTGAAAAAATTTTTCCTTGAAAAATTTACCATAAACTTCAAAACATTTTAAAAAATTTTTTATTTGAAAACACATGAAAACTTTTAAAGAAGTATTTAAATTTTCATCAAAACAGTTTCTTTGAAAATACATTTAAAACATATAAATAAGAACTGAAAATGTTTTAAAATTCATTTTTCTTGAAAACTTATAAAAGAATCATTAATTTTTTTTGAAAACCATGTCTTTGAAATCACATTGAAAACTTGTAAATAATACTTGCAAACATTTTCATGATATTTTTTTTTGAAAACTTATAAAAGAAGCTTGAAAAAAAATTTAAAAAAAATCCCTTGAAAATTAATTTTAAATAAATTTTCTTAATGATTATCCTTTTTAGTAATGAAAAGGGAGCTTCGACGAAATGATGACGGGTAAATCTGTACATGTCGTACAAGGTCAAAAGAACATCCCTTTTGAAAATTAAAAAGGACAGAAAAGTTCCTTTTCCAAAAAGTGAAAACAATATTCCCTTGAAGAGATTGTTAAAAAAAGTTGTAAAATTTCCTTTTAAATATTATAAAGAAATGGAATAATATTCCTGGAAACCCTTTCTAGAAAACAGAGATTTTCGATTGAAGAGAGGTTAAAGTAGGGCTTTCCAAAAAACTATTTCCTAACTATATTATGTATCAAAGAGTAAAAAATGGTACCAATACAGGAGTATATAATAAAATAATATAGGATAATGAAACTCATTAATATTCTTGAGATATGGATCATAATATTTCACTAAATTAAGAATAAACATAAATAATCTCAAAAAGAAATGAGATTGTCTTAATAAGCTCTTATAACTTGATATCTTGGGATCATGATCTCCATTCAAGGAATATAAATTAAATCAAGAACATAAAATCATGAAAATATTTATATTCATGGTATTTCATTTAAAATGGATCTATATTCATCTTGAAAAAGTATTTAGATGCATAACAAAACATGAGTCCCAAAGAAGAAAAATTGAGACAAAACATTTTTAACGATTTGGTAACTTTTGAAAATTAAACCCCATGAAATAAAGATCATGAAATGTTCATGTTAATACACATAAATTTAATTAAATTATACATATAATACAATCAGGGTAAGTAAATACACCAAACCAAAGGGAAGAGTGGCGAACATATCTTGTATCTCACAGAAATTAAAAGTGAGATGAAATCTCGTTACCTTGTGTATTGACTCTCCATACTCATACAAGATTCATATATAAGAAATATAAGTTTATTATATATATTTTAATAAATCATATTAATATACATAATACCATATATGGAATTTTTATAAACTTAAAATTCCTGCTTGTTAACGATCATCTCTTAAAGTTTCACTTAAGGTAAAATTCACTTTTTTCGCATGTGTATTAATTTGTTAAATTGTTTGTACTTATACTTATATCATGATTATAGAATGTAAATAATGACATAAATATAAGATATATAAATTATATGTTTATTATAATAATCTATATAGTATAGGTGTATGAAATTGAATACACCGTTCATGGAGATGGTAAGCCGTACGTACACATGAACGATGTCTCCATTTTTATTATCGTATTGAAAGAATGTATTTAAATGACATAGGTATATATATTTATATATATATATAATTATTACAGTATAATTACTATATCATATATATCATATAAATAATTAAATTCATCCTTAATACATTCCATGTGGTGTGGTAACGAATCACATTGCTTTGAGGGGGCAGTAGTCCACACTTCCTCAAACAAGATTACCATATTAACCCCATATGAAAAGTAAAGAGATATATGTTGTAAAAGGAATAAAGAAGCTAAAATACATATAAAGTATAATACATTACATATATAAACATAGTTTTCATTATAATGTCCACCATGATAGGTGGTAAATGAAAAATGAACAATCCTCATTTTGTGAGGTAGTAATTCACCATACATAGAAATAGTGTGTTAAATATCCATTAGATGGAGGTGTGTATAAATTTTGGTCAGAATATTTCCATAAAAATATCATGGTATATGTTTAAAACTGGTTTTGTTTCAAAATAATGGCATAAATATATTTTAAGGTGTGAAGAAGGAAAATAAAGGAAAAGATCTTGAAATAAGACATTACCTCTAAATCAGGTAACTCCTTTTGGTTTGTGCCAAATTGAAACCTTGAGTGGGTTTCCTCCAAAAGTGAGGATTCAAAGTAAAAGGGATGATTTTTAGGAGTCTATATGCTTAGATATTGCATAAACATAAATGTTTTGAGAGGAGTGAGGAATGGGTAGAGGTGGTGGCCTTTTATAGAGATGGAAAAGGACTCACATGGAATTTTTTGAAACAAATTAGGTGTGCACATGTTATTACCTAACAAAAGTAATACCAAACCAACAAAACTCAATAATATATTTTTTATGAAACAAATATAGACATAAAATGGGTTTTTTACGTGTTTCTAGGTCGTTTGACCCCTTAATGTTAAGCTTTAGTCCCTAATTAAGATTAATTTGGCCTTACCTATTGTGATTATTTTTAATCACTTTTACTGATCAGTTTGGTTAAAAAATAACATGGTAATATTATAATCTAAATATTATAATTCATTAAATAGTGTATATAAGATTTTTTAAATTCACTTCACAGAAGTGAAAAAATTAAGATTAGTGATAATCCCACAGATGGGACGAAATAACAGGGTTTTAAAGTAGGAAAAAGATCAAAAGTTTGTTATGATTTTATATTCAGTTTCAAAGTGAAATTGAATCTAATGAATTTAACTGTATTTTTAGATTCAATATTTATCTAATAATAAAATAAAACATATCTATAATATCATTTATCATTAATAATTAATTATACAAAATGGATGTTTTTAACTAAAAAGTAGTATTTTTCACTATTTTTCAAAAAGCAATTTTTCTATGAAAAAACCCAAAAATTCACCCTAGGATAATTTAGATGTTATAAATTAAAAATTGAATATAATTTTTTCAAATTCAATTTCTTAATGGGTCTAAAAATAATTTTATTATTTAAAATTAGTTCATTCAAGAAAAAAATGTTTTTAACATAAAAGGACTTTACCATAAATCTTATCTTTCATTATCAATATATTTTATTTATATAAAACAATTATAAAAAAAATATTTGGAAAGTATTTATTAATATTAAAATTAGAATTTTTAAAATTTAGTTTATAATTATCATATTTAAATAATTAAAATAATAAAAAGATATGTTTCGTAAAATCTTAGTGTTGTGTGCATCGTACGCCAAGTCTGTGTTTCTTGTAGTGCAAGCAATGTTGGTATTTCATGTAGCGTAAGACAAGTTCGTATTGTGTGTGAATGTAATGTTTTATTTAGTGTTTTAATATATATATATATATATATATAACTATTTACAATGTCATGTGAAATGGAAAATATTGAAAAGATAAATTAATTCGAAAAATAATAATTCTCAAAATCTTAGGATGTTATAACCTACGTGTCCATAAATTATTTTATATAACCCTAAACCTCAGGTAACCCTAATCTATGTCCCATAAAAAATTAAATATCTATCCTAAAGTTAAAATGGTCGAAATTACTTCATATAATAAGAATTAAGATGAAAAGTGGTGATCTTATTACTTAGTTTTTATATAGGTTAACCACATTTACCGTTTTAACATGTTGATTTTTTAATATTTTTACTATTAATTAGAAAAAAGTCAAGTAAAACGTATTTAATAATATTAATTATTCTAATTACTAATATGGACTCCATTTTACCAAATTAAATCTCTATAATTGGAAAATTTTATTTTTTAATAATCCTGCAAAGCATGACGAAAAATTGTTTTACAAAAAAAAGCCTATTTAAGTCTAAAAGTATTATTACAATAATATTAATTATAAAGTTTATTATAATGTAATTAATTATATTATTTATAAATAAATAATAAATTAATTAATTTTTGTACAAATTTTAAAAAATATGGATCTTTATCAATGAAAAAGAAAGATAGTATTTGAAAAATTGGTATTTTTTTACTATTCATTGAAAAATTTATCATTTGAGAAAAATTACAAAATATCAACCTAATTTAATTGTAATATGATATTTTAAAAAATAGTTCTCATTTTGTAATTTTCTTTCCAAAATTTGGAAATATTAATTATATTATATTATCACAAAGAGTAGTAAAAACCATTTTTGTTTTTTAAAGGATAAAATGATTTCACAAAAAATATATTTCTTATTTATAAATGTGTTTAAAATAAATAAAAATATTAAAAATATTTTCATAATATAGTTATTCTAATTCATACATCTAATTTTAATAACTAATTTATAATGGTCATGTTTAAATAGTAATATTTTAATTGTATATCACATTTTATTAAACTTGATGTTGCGTGTCTTATACTCTATCAAACATGCTGTTATTTTAAAATCTAGGGGTGTTATATTCTACCCCCTTAAATAAATTTCATCCTCTAAATTATAGCTTGATATTGATAATCAAGGTTTTGACATTTGAAAATACCTTTTTTGAAAACTCACATCATAAGGGGTTAATAATACTTTATCTAGAAAAGTGGGAAAGAGAAGTATAAAGTCATTTTGGATAAACATAAAATTGGGATTCTAAATAAGATAATATCATTGGGAAGTGAAATTATGGGCATAGAGGAGAAATCTAAAACTGAAGGACTAATAGAGAGCAATGAATAATATGTTTAAGAGATAGTCAATAAATATTTTTTTCCAGGATCCTTTTCCTAAAGTTGAGGAATTACTATACCATATTGACTATGAAAATAAGAAAAATTTCATCCTTTGGTTGTTCTTTGATCAATTTATAATTCATCACTTACTCATATAAATTAATATCCAATATGAATATTTTTTTTCCTAAAGAACTATAATTAAATTTTAATGGATCATAAGACACATAAAATAATAATATGTTATTACTAATGTCTTTAAATGTTAACCGAAATTAAAATCCCTGTGAAATGGTAATATAATAACAAAAAATTTAAACATATTTATATGAAGAAATAATACATTTTACTTTGAAATTTACACCAATTTTACAACTTATATTATTCCACAAATAAATAACCCTACATCCCAATTAACCTCGATTTTCTCAAAATTTAATATATTTTTCACCTTAAATGAGATATCATTCCTTTTAACTTAGATCCCCAAAATTTTAATTTAATTATTTGAAAATAATCTTTTATATAATACACAATTGTTATATATACCTAAAACCAATAAAAAATCACAAAAAATTTCATTATTCACCTTCAAAATCAAGAATATTTAATCCTATAATATATTTCCCAAAATAAAATTAATATTTATCCATAAAACTATTTAAGTAAAAAAATATCATACTATCCAGGACATCACATAGGCTACTGGTAATAATTTCACCCCATTCGCTCTTCAGTTGTGAGTTTAAGCTCTAGGAATTTTCCATATTTGATGGATTTTCATCCAATATTTGGTTAATCATTTTCAAAAATAATATTAATATAATTCCTATAATTATACCAAAAAATATGATATACATTCTAAAAAAACATTAGTCATCAAATCCCCTTTTAACAACATTGGTGTTCTATACAGATTATTTTTTTACAAAAATTAAATTTTCATAATTTACTATTATTACATTATCATCAATGATCATATTAACCCTAATGTTTATCAATAACATTAAACTTATGTCCAAAAAAATAAAATAAATATCCAATAAAAAACCTTCCCAATAAAATATATGTTATATATAATTGTTGCATATACATCAAACATATAATAAAACTCAATAGATGACTCTTAGGTACTTCCATCTTATAAAACCTCAGAATGTGTAACTGTTACTTTAAAATGATCATCATCCATAGAATTATTATCAAAATATGGTAAGTAAAACTCTTAAACTATACTTATCTAAATAATAAAATTATTTTCTTTGAGGAATGACTTAAATGTTTGTAATAGGGTTTTGTTCCCTAATCAATATTTTTCTAAATCTATTTATAAATGATTTAAAAAAATATATTTGATAATAGGAATAAATGAACTGAACCCATTTTCCCATAGCCATTGGATAAATTATTATTTTAAAACTAGACATAAGTGATCATATCCCAAAGGAACAAATAGTTTATAATTATTGGTAAACAGGATTCATACTTGAATCTCACAATATATACGAAAATAAAAAATAAAAAACATATTTAATGTAAAAAAATTTCATCCTTGATATCCTTCAAACAATTCTTCTTAATATCTCTAGGAAAGGAAAAAAAATAAGGTTGAGCTATAATTCTTAGTAATGTTTATGTAAATCATAATCTATCATTAGTAAATAATGCATAATCAATATTCCATGGTAAATAATTCAAATCACATTCCATTTAACCAATAACGTAAGAAAGAATTTCATCCATTGATAATATCAATGTAATAATATCATAGATAATAATAAATGAGTTATAAATGAAGGAAATTCATAATTTTGGACATTAGGATCACACACATCATGATATCTATAGAATTGTTTCAATAAAATTTAATTGATGGGTAAGTTCACACGAAAACCCATTAATTCTAGCTTACTGATATTTCTTGTGAGACCTTTTGATGCATTGAGAGTCTATCTATATCCAAGCCCCACCCATCATTGCATGCCCAATTCCTTCCTCGTGTATTTAATGATAAATTTAATTCCTAAACAATATTCCATATCAATAAATATCCATATTGACTAAATAATATGAAATATTAATATTTCCCTAGTAAATAAAATAACATTCATGGTAAGACACAATTTATAGATATGATATACATATTAATCAATATTAATATCCATCATAAACAGAATATGGATATATAAGATCAATGTAATATCCAATTACCATAATAATGTGAATGTTTCAAGAGAAAGTTAATGACTTCAAAATTAATCAATAAAGTGAATGTAAACACTTTCCCTAATCAAAATGATCATAATACATGTAGTCAATAAAAAAGGATTATATCATGAAAATATATACCCAATAAAGTATAAGTGAAATAAAGGGTTATTTTTATCAATGAAAAAAAACTATAAATAAAATATTAAAAACAATCTAGAGGAAAATATCCTATTCAATTATAAAATCACTTTTAGAAACATATATATCAAAAATATTAGGAATAAAATTTATTTCAAAATCAACGTGTAAACATTTAAAATAAGCATAAAATAAATCAGGCGTCAAGATGATATGAAATATAAATTCATGCTGATTATGTTAAAACAAATATTTATTTCACATTTATAGTAAAATGTTAAAAAGTAACTTATTCAGAAAATGATAAAGAGATTCCTTTTAAACAATTTTATAAAAATAAACCATGGGAATAATTTATTTAATAAATCATTGTAGAATATTAAAACATTTCATCGAAATAATTAAAGGAATATATCAGAATAGAATAAAAATATCCTTAATTGAGTAGAAAAATAAGTAGATTTTCCTTAAAACATGATTTTGGTATGTTGAGTACATAGATAGTGAAAAATAGTTGGAAAAATTATAATTTTTAGAAATAACCATATTAGAGGAAAATATTTTGGGTTTAATATAGAAAGATCAAATAATTCCCCCATTAGAGTCTTAAAAATAAATAATCCAGAATAATGATGAGATAATGAAATTAACCCTTACAAATTTAGAAAAAATTGGATCATAACACCCATTAAGGAAATAAAAACATATAAGACATAAAATATTAGGAATATAAATATATTTATGATATAACATATCAATGGGGTAGTAAATACACCATATAAAAATAATTAGGTGTATAATACCAACTATGTCTTAATGGAGTTGAAATTGAGACAAAATATCTTACAAAGATCATGTCATTGAAGAGATGATTAATAAATGATTTCATTATCAAATGTAAAATAAAATTGTAACATAACAAAAAATAATCAAAACAGATCACACACACATAATCTTATAAAATCAATGATAATTAAGAAGTAATCTTACCCAATGAAAATAAATAGTGTTATGAAGCACCACACTACATGATAACATTCATGTCAAATTCCCTTGAATGAAATAACTTGATTTTAAACTTAAAATATCATATGGTATGAATGATTCATTATATAACATTAAAAATATTATTATATAGACTATATAAAAGTTATTGGTGCATAACATTAATATATTTCTCAATGAATGTAAATGGAGTCAGAATACCCTACACTAGGTATGACTCATCACACATGTTCTTATCATCCTGAATAATACAATTATGTAAAATATTTACTTCATAAGAAAATTATTCATGTATTTTAATAATTTTATTTTATTTATTACATTGTAATATTTTTTTACCTAATCAACTATATTCAAATCATATATTTTGATGATATTAGGCTCATATATCCAAAATGACTATGTGTAGGTTGGATATAGTAAAAGTGGTCACTATTCCATTATCTCCAAAATAATAATCAAGAATTAATTATCATTATATACTCCAAATATAATTTTTAAAAAACTAGTAAATATTGTCATAAAAATTAACAATGTTACAATCATGAAGATGGTAAGCAGTACGTACACATAACTAACATTCCAGTTTTTCCATAATCTTGAGAAAAAGAAAAAAATCATTATTTTATCATTATAGAATGATAATGATAATATAAATATAATATTATTTATTTAAATTCACATATATATAGTATTCATTTTATTTTATGAAAAATTATTGAGATGGCTTCGTAGAGGTGGTAATCCTATAACGAACCAAAATTTTATCAAATGAAATTACCTTCTTATAATTATAACATATATTATAAAACACATAAAATTAGTTTTAAAACTCAATTAAAACATAATAATTGAGAGATGGATTTCTAGAAGTTAAGTAACCAATATTGATGAAATATTAACATGACACTTGGAATATAAACACAACCAACAGGAATAGTAATCTGGGTAATAAAATAGTTTCTCACCTATAAAATTATAAATAAAATCTAGGCATCTAATAAATGATAATATGATATAATTATAACAATTTATAAGTAAATTAATGTTTCAAAAATTATTAATTAAGTGTTGGTATTTTTGTGTCTCGTAAATATTTAATTAGAATTTTATAATTAATATAAAGATTTAAAAGAAAATGTATTTTCATAAAATTTATTCATAAATTAATATTTATTTTTCTTATGATTATTATATAAATTTACGAGACCTTAATTATTTTTTCAATGTGATATAAAGTCAGTTATAATTTACAAAATGATTTTTTCCATGTAAACGATGATTTAAAAAAAACTACTCCTATTATTATTATTATTTTAATTATATGGAGTTAATTTTTTAATTCTAAACATCTAAAAACAGTTTGGGTGAATTTATGGGATTGTTATAAAATAATTGATTTTTTGTGAATAGTGAAATATTATAATTTACGGTATATATACATTATATGTACAATACACTATTCCATGATTAATTATTGATGTAAGAACCATAATCTAGAACTCACCTTAATTATTTTAAAATATTTAGTGATAAGACTCAAACTATTTATAGTCATTATCCAAAATAATATAGTAATGTATAAAATAATGAGAAAACATCCCACTTCTCCCCAATAAATACCACCATTACCACTATTCTCCTCACCACTTCCAAGACATGATGATTAAATAAGTTTATACCAATACATATCCTAATACCTACCCCACTAAAATAATTCATTTGTCTCATCAAATGGAATTTTTTTCCCTAATGTTGTTCTCAAAGAGAACAAATTCAAGAGGACAAATCCTCATTCTTTTTTTTCATTTTCAATCTCATTTATTTTCTTTTCCTATCATCTCTTACACCTATCATAGTGGAATGATATCTATAGTGTGTTTTATATATTTTAATGATATTATGTTAATGTAATAATTCATCTTCTAATATCTTCCATTTTCCTTTTATTATAAAAAATGAAAATATCATCTATGGTGTCTTGATTTACGCCTCTGCGGACAAGGTGTTTTAATTTTTCACTCCCACCATAAAGGCTGGTCATAAAAAAATAATTATGGTTAAATAATATTATATTATACATATTATAAGTTATATAGTGTTTTGAAACAAGTATATAAACATGATGCTAAATAGAATTACATAACCTCGTAATGGTCGTAAAATCAACCAAATTATATAAATCAATTTCATTAACTATTTATCTAATGATTCACCCTCATAACATATAAAAAAATATAAACCCAATTAAATTTATTAATATTCATTAATAATATAAAATTTCAATTTTGGAGAATCGTTCCCATTTTAGATAATCTTCCATACACATATACAAGATAACCCATAATTAAAACCAAGAAACTGAACCCTCTCGAATGATGAAATTAGAATATATAACACATATAAAAGCCAAATAAATTTACTTAATAAAAATATAATTAATCAAATAAATGTATAAATGTTCGGTATTTTTTAATTGATGAATTTAATTTTATTATCCGGGGTATTAAAGTGAAGAAATCATTCGTACATGTGGTAAGGGAAATTCATGAGCCCAACTTTATTTCTTTAGGATTTCCCTCTTTCACTCCATTTGTAATATATATGTTCTTTTATTTTCTAAAAATATAATTTATTTATCCATAATTTTTATTTTATGGGATAAGTTTTTTTCCAATCCAGTTTAATGAAAAATGAAATTATTTTTAAAAAATATATATTCTTTCTAAAAAACACATCATTTACTTCTCTTGACATTTTTTCTTCTTCAATTAAGATTGATTCCAATTTTATTATTCAATTTTTATCGTGGGAACACCATATTTTATCAATGTATACTTTATGAAATCAAACCCATTCCTTTCAATTTTTTATTTTATTTCCATGATTGACATACATTTTATGGGCCATGAATGATAATGTAAATGTTATGATGTGATGGGTGATCCTAGAATTATATAGTACATATAAATGTTATGATGTGATGGGTGCACCCAAAAATATATATCACTCTAATTCATTTGGTAATTTTATTTTTCTCGTCTAAAAAAGAATAATATGCATGAAAATTATGCTAGCTTTGTGCACAACTATGTGTGGTAGTTTACCACTAAGACATGATGTTTCATTTTTATGCATTTCCACATTCCATGACATTATATAATTTTTCCTCTTATGATTATGATTATTATATTTTTTAATTTATGATCATGATGATTATGATCACAAATTTTTCATGTATTTTATTCATCCTCTTACTATGATTTTAGCACACCCATCCTTTTTATGTATATCCTCTAGTCAATAATTATAATAATGAGAACATGAGGTCTAATAAGAAGCTAGAGAAGAAGGATTTAAATAATGTTTTTGTATTATTTGTATAAAAGTTATGTATAAGCCTAATTTTACAAAGACACCAGACTGTTTTATCCTGTAATTGTAACACCATTATGTTTCTTATCTCTATAATGATATAATAGTAATTTAAGAAAAATCAGGTTTGGTATAGTTGGTCTTATAACGTGGTATAATTAATTTGGGAATTAAGATTAGATAATCTTAGTGAAAACCCATAGTATGAGACTAATTATATGTAAGAACCCAAGAATATTTGTTTTAGAAAATGCTAAACATAGGAATATCACAAGATATTCCATTTTAGTTAATTGAGAAATGAATAAATTATTTATTTATTACTTTTTGAATTATGATTTGTTCGAAAATTTTATATTTTATAAAATGGTGGGGACCAGGAGAAACTAGGCCAACAACCCATTTGATGAAAAATGTAGTGATTTACTAAATTAAACCACAAATTTCTTGGGAGGTGGAGTTCGAAAATTTCACGGCAATGCTTACCCAGCTGTCTCAAGAAATAAACAATAACCTAAACAATGTGAAACATCCTCCTTTATCTAAGAGGGAGAAACTAGATATCAAGTCTTTTATGTGGAAATAGCTACTAAAATTTAGTGAATCTTCTGATCCACTATTCATAGAACTATGGGTAAAATCAATGGAGAAGAACATTTATGTACTCCGGTGTTCTAAGATTGAGAAGGTGAAACTGGCTATTTATCTTCTAGATAGAGAGGCTGTTCAATGGTGCCCATTGATTAGAGACACCAAACCGAAGGAAAAAATTGAATATACTGAGTGGGAATACCTTAAGATAATATTTCTTAACAAGTATTTCCCTCAAACACTTCATATAGAGATTGAGAGATAATTCATAGAGATGATGGAAAATGAAGGTGAATATGTCTTGGACTACGAAGAAAATTTCATGAGGATTTCAAGGTACACTTTGGGTTTTTTTATCAAAAATGATAGAAATATTGATATATTATTTAGTGGTTTAAAAACACACATTTGAATGGTTCTAGAAATTTGAGACTTGTGGAGTTGTGAAGAATTTGTTCGATGAGCTCTTAAAGTGGATATGGAGTTTAGTGAATGGTCCTATGGATAGAGAGATAATAAAAAAAATATGTAGTTTCAAATTGTGGGATCTATTTACAAAAGTGGAACGAAATCCCAAAAACTCTATTGTTATAAATGTGTGAATAAACATCATGGTAATTACATCAATGTGACAAGGAAATTCTATAAGTGTAGGAGACAAGGCCACCAAGCTCATGGATTTCAAAGAGACATAAATAAGTTGACTGACATGATTTATGAAAGGAGATAACCACCCTCAATTCAATGCTTTAATTTTAGATAGAAAGTGAACTATATAATCTAGTGAACAAAACCTCAGGTTCTCAAGGGTAATTACTGTTAACATACACCAATGAAAAATGATAAAAGGAATATTTATTCCATCACTACTGCTAAAGTGGATCCTGACAATGATGTGGTGATAGGTATGTTGGTTATTCATTCAATAATATAGAATGAACTATTTGATTATAATTATATGCATTCTTTCATATTTTTCAAGTATAGTAAGACTATTTGAATACCACCTCAAAATTTTAAGGTTGAGTTATCTATGAGAATAAAAAATTGGGAACTTATTGCATTCAAATTATATAACTCTTCCTCAGTTAATATCTGTGGACTGAACCTCCAAGAAAATAATTCCTTATATTTTTTTGGTGGGTTTTGATACTATAATGAGCATGGAATGGAAATCATTATAGAAATACAACATTGACTATCAATAAATAAAGACAACTCTTCACATCCCGAGGTATCCTAAAATTATGTACAAGTGAAAGGATGTGGAGGAAACTATTTTGGAGTCAACATCTCAAGTTTGGATATTATTTCATTATGAACAAGTAGATCTAGCTCAAATGATTGAGAAGAAGGAGGGAATCAAACTCGAAGACATGACCATTGTGAGGGACTACACTAATGTGTTCCCGAAAGAATATCCAAGCCTTCCACCTTATCATAATGTTGAGTTCTCATTTGATATTATTCCTGGATCACTATCTACATCAGACACACATTATTGAATGGAAACCATTTAGTTAGAAGAACATAAGAAGCAATTATAGGAGAATCTGGATAAGGTCTCAATAATCTCGAGTGATTCACCATGTGGTGCACCTGACCTCTTCATCAAAAAGAAGAATGGATCAATGAACCTCTTCATTAATTATCATGATCTCACCAAATCATGATAAAGAACAAGTATCCCCTTCCACAGATATATTATTTGTTCAATCAACTACATGGGTACATGTATTTCTCTAAGCTGGACTGTGGATTGTAATATCACTAATTAAAGGTGAGGAAGGAATATATTCCAAAGACTAAATTTTGAACAAGTTATGGACACTATGAGATCCTAATGATGCCATTCAGACTCAATAATGCTCCAAAAATATTCATGGAATTAATTAATAGAGTGTTTATAGATTAACTCAACAACTTTTTGGTAGTATTTATCGATGATATTCTAATATACTTCAAGATCAATGAGGAACATAATGAGCATTTGAATACTATGCTATAGACTTTGTAAAGGGAGAAAATTTATGAAAAGTACAATAAATGTGGGTTCTAGGTATAGTAAGTATCATTATTATGGAATGTTATCACTAGAAAATGAATATATGTGGACCCTTCCAAGAAAATGGAAATCGAGGAGTGGCCCATGCCAATATCTATAACAGAGATTCATAGTTTCCATGGTCAATATAGTTATTACGAGTGATTTGCGAAGAAATTATTATGATATTAAAACCCACTAACTAGGATAACTCAGAATATAAAAAAACTTTTCTCAACTAGGGAATTTCGAGATTGCTTCAAAGAGTTAAAAAAATAGGCTTATCACCACACCAATACTCACACTTATGAAAATTTGGGAAGTATTTATGGTATTCAATGCTGCTTCAAAGAAGTTATTAGGCTATATACTAATGAAAAATGACAAATTGATATCCCATAACTCAATTCAGTTAAAAATGAATTACGAAAACTATCCCACACATGATCGGGAGTTGGTAGTTATGATCTTTATTTTGAAAATCTAGCGGTATTATCTCTATGGGGAGAAGTGTGAAATATATAATGATCATAATATCCTCAAATATATATTTACATTGAATGAGTTTAATATTCACCAGTGAAGATGGTTATAGATCACCAAGGATTATGAATACTCAATCCACTAGCATCCTGAAAAAGAGAATAAAGTGGTAGATACTCTAAGTAGAATAGATCCCGCAACATTATCAATGATGAGAATTAGAAGGATAAAATCTTATTATATTTTAAAATAATGGAAATGGGAATAATTTAGGAAGGAAAATCATAAATCCTTTCCCAAATGATAGATCAACCATGCATCACAAAGAAAATAAAGGATTCTCAAAGAAAATATGTAGAAAATCAGAATAAGGTGGAAAATAAGAAAAAGGGGAAATAATCAGAGCTTAAAATTCACGAGGAATGAATTATAATATTTGGGTCATGAAAATGTGTACCATTAAATCTTGAGATAAATAAGGAGCTTCTTACTAATTCACATAGATCAACCTTATCAATTAACCAAGGCAACACAAATATGTATCAATATCTCTAAGAGAACTATTGGTGGGACAATATGAAAAAGGAGATCACCAAATATGAATCAAAGTTCCTGGCATGTTAGCAAGTTAATGATGAAAGACAAAATTCTAAGAAAATGAATCAACTAATACCCATACCAAAATGGAAATGGGAAAACATCACCAGGACTTTGTCATTGGACTTCTGAAGACATCTAGAGGAAACAATGGTATATGGGTTGTTGTGGATCTTCTTTCAATGACAACTCACTTTATCACAATTCGAGTGGAAATATCACTAGATCAACTTTCATAGATAAACATCAGAGAAGTGGTATGGATCAATGGAATACCATTATAAATTATATCTAATCTAAATCCAATATTCCATTAAATGTTTGGAATGGTCTCCAATATTATTTGAACATATAGATAAAATTCAGTATGGATTATTAACGTCAAACTGATTCCCAATCTAAATATATGATTCAGACACTGGAAGACATGTTTAGATCATGTTCTATGGAATTCAAAAGTGGATGGGACCAAAATCTTCTTCTGGTTGAGTTCTATTACAACAAAATTTTCTTCTCAAACATTAAAATGGCTTTATATTAATCCCTTTATCAGAAAATATAAATAACACAAGCATGCTGGGATGGAGTCAGTGAATGTAAGCTAGTAAGACATTAAATGGTCTAAGAAATTGTGGAAAAGGATAAAACCATTCAGCAGCACATCAAGTCATCCCAAAGATGACATAAGATCCATGCAGTCAATCATTGATGTGACCAAGAGTTTAAGGATGTAGATAATTTATTTCTCCACACACCTCCTCGAAAGAGGATCATAAGATCTTGGATGAAAGGAAAGCTAAGTCCCAGTTTTATCATACCCTTCAATATCCTTAATCATTTCCAGGATGTGGCCTATTTAATGACACTTCAACCAAAGATGTCTCAAGTATACGATGAATTCCATGTATCCCTCTTAAGGACGTACAAACTAGATCTCTCACATTTATTAAATCTATAAGTGGTACAGTTGGAAAATGATCTCTCTTTTGAGGATAATACAATGAAGATCTTGGAATATAGATATAATGTTCTATGCAACATGGCTATTCACTTAGTCAAATTTCTATAGAAGAAACATAATTATGATGTGGAAACATGGGAACCATAGGAAGCGATGAAGGATAAGTACCCTCACTTATTTTCATAATAGTATATAAAAAGAATTTTCAAGGGAAAAATTTCATAAGGGGGTAGAATGTAATGACATATAATATTACCAATGGGAATTCCATTATAATTATTACGTATAGTATATACCAAATAAAATAACATTAAGAACACAATACAAACTTTATAAAGGAAGAATAAATGAAATAAGGGGTATTCTAGGATGTTAAGGAACCAATGCCGATGAAATAGTAACAGGACCCTTAGAATAGTGAAATGACCATTAGAAATAGTAATCTGACCAATAGAATAGTAACCTAAACTATAAAATTATAAATAAAATTTAGGCATCTTATAAATGACAATTTTATATAATTATATCAAATAATAAGTAAATAAATGTTTCAGAAAATATTAATTAAGTGTTGGTATTTTTGTAATTCATAAATATTTAACTACAATTTTATAAATAATATAATGATTTAAAAGAAAATTTATTTTCCAAAAATGGTTTCATAAATTAATATTTTGTTTCCATCTGATTATAATATAATTATATGAGATCTTTATAAAAATTTCAAATTGTTGTGAAATCAGTTATTATTTAAAAATTGGTATTTTCCTAATAGATAATGATTTTATTTAAAAATTAAATCTATCATATTTAGAAACTTATTTTAAAAAAATGGAGTAAATTTTTTAATTATACACATTGATAAATTGTTTGGTTGATTTTTTGAGAATTTTGTAAAATAGTTTATTTTTTGAAGAATAGTGAGCTACAGTAATTTATGATATATATACATTATAAGTTAAATATAATATTCGTTGAAAAGTTTCTTATATAATAACCATATTTTAGATCCCCCTTAATTATTTTAATATATTTTTTGAAAAGTCTTAAAATATTTATAGTCTTGATCCAAAATAAAAAACTAATGAATAAAAAAATGGGAAAGCACCCCTCTCATCCCCTATAAATACAACCCCTCACTACCTATTATCCTCACACCTTCCATGCCATGAATCCTATAAAATTTATTCACAATAATATTTCAAATCCCATCCCCCATGTTTAGGATCCATTGGTCTTATAAAAATACAAAACCTTTTTTCTTAAGGAGGTTCCCAAGGAGGATAAATTCAAGAGGTAAGATCATTTTTATTTTTGTTTTATTTTCTTCTCAATTTCATTTATTCTATTTTACTCTCCTCACATACACTGATCAAAGAGGAATTATAACTATAATATATTTAATATAATTTAATTTTATTATTTAATGGAATAATTCATGTTCTAATCTCTTCCATTTTCCTTTTATTATAAAAATGAAAATAGGGTCTGTGGTGTGTTGATTTACACCACCGTGGACGTTGCCTTTTCATTTTTCACTACCACCTTAAAGGATGTTCATAAGACAATAATCATGTTTCAATATTATTTTATTATAAATATTATGATTTATATAATTTTCAAGACCAAATATATAAACATTATGTTAAATAAAATGATATAATCTCATAATGATCATAAAATCCACAAAATAAAATAAAGAATTTTCAATAGTTATTTAGATAATTATTCATCTACATAACATATAAAATAATTAAATATAATACCAATTAAACTTATTTATAAGCATTAATAACATATAATTTCAATTTAGGATAATAATTTTCATTTTACATGAACTTACATTCTCATTTACAAGCAGACCAATCAAGAAAACAAGAAAATGAACACTCCCAATATATGCAATTGAACATTATAACTCATAAAAAATCCCATAATTGAACTTAATAAAACTATAATGAATCCAATGAAAATATAAAATATTATTTTCTCATCAATTAATTAATTTAATTTAATTATCTATGATATTAATGTGAATAAATCATTCAAACATAAGGCAAGGGGAATTATCGAACCTAGCTCTCTTTCTTTGGGTTTTCCCTCTTTCATTCCATTTTTACTATGGATGTTCCTTTATTATCTTATATTATCATTTATATTTCCTTAAAATTTCCTTTCTTAGATATACATGTTTCCAATCTAGTTTTATAACAAATGTAATGATTTTTCCAAAATATTTTTTCTTTCTAAAAAAACACATCTTCTAATTCTCTCGATATTATTTCTCCTTTAATCAAAATTGATACCAAGCAACTTATTACATTTTAATCTTGGAAACTAAAAATTTAATATATTTATTCATTATCAAATGAAACCAATTCCTTTCCATCTTTTATTTTTTTTCCAATATTACATTCATTCTATGTGGCATTCATGATAATGTAAATATTATGATGCGACAGGTGCACCTAGAATTATATAATGCATGTAAATGTTATGATGTGATGGGTGTACCTAGAATTTTATATTGATCCAATTAATTGAGTAATTATATATATATAATTATATAAATTTCAATATATTTGATCATTTTACTAGATTTGTTCACAACTATGTGTTGTATTTGACCACTAAGACATGATATTTAATTTTTATACATGGCATCATTCCATTCCTTTATCTAATGTTTCATCTCATGACTATGATTATGATACTTTTTTTAAATTTTTGGAGATAATTATAATTATAACACATTTTTCATGTCTCTTATTCATCCTCTTAATAGTATTTTATCTCAACCCATATTTTGATGTATATCCTCAGGTGAATACTTGTACTAAAGAGAACATAAGGGCCGATAAGAAGCTAGAGTTGAAGGAATTAAATAAGGGTTATGATTTATTTTATAAAATTTATGTATAATACTAATTTCCCAAAGAAATTAATCCTATTGAACCTAGATTTGTAAAACTATTATGTTGTTTGTCTTTAACTGATGTAATATTAATGTAGGAAAAAGCAGGGTCTCTATAAATCCACATATACACACAAATGATGTTATAAAATTTAAATGAATTGAAAGGTAAAAAAATTATATGATATGTTATCTTTAAATAATGAAAAATATTACATTAATATCATATATATTAAGTAAATACATCATTAAAACCATCTTTGAGTGGTGGTGATGGAAACTGAATTATGTCGGTTCATTATGCGGTAGTCTGTCGTACACATGTATGAAAATTTAGTTTCATATTTGGTGGAGTAAGATATGGATATAGGTTATAACATTAACACAGTGAAATATAATAATATATTATATAATAATTTTATTATAAAAACGTGGTTGAGTAATATTTGAAGGGGGTGGAAGAAGAAATAAAATAGGACTGCTCGGTTAAGAACGACACCCCTTCTTCGTAAAACCTCTCTAGGCTCATAGAAAAAGCCTTCCTTGGAGGGTTTTATAATAAAAAAAGAATATAAGACATGGGAATGGAAGTAAAGAATGTATTTTCAAGGTTATTAGCCAAAAAAGATTTTAATGTGTGAGGAAAGGTGGAGAGGAGGTTTCCTTTTTTAAAGTTATTGAGGCCACTTTTGGAATTTTATAAAATATTAAATTAATATAAATTAATTTTAATAAAAAAAATATCGAAACTAATATGATTTGAATATATAATTATAATGGGTTTAAATAATATGATCCAATATAATTTTTTACAAGTAAATATCCGTTTTTTACCATTTTTATTTTTTTATCCCAAGATAACTATTTTTGACAATTATCGTGATAACGAAGTTTTAACTTTTTAGAGACCATATAGTTACTATAAAAATATAATTTTGAAATTAATGTTACATATATGATATATTTAAACAAAAAAATTAACTAATATTGGATTTTTCAGAATTTGTAATCATTTAAAATAACATTAATGTGAAATTTATTACTATTAATTTAATTTGAATTTGAAAACAACATGAAAATAATGGAAATATAATTTGATCCATTAAATTTTTTATAAAATGTTATTTATATCTCAAAATTTTATGGAACACATTAATTAATTAAAATTATGTTACGTTTTCAATTTTGTAAAAATTTTATTTTATATTTCTATTAATTTAATAAATATTACATCGTTGTTCCTTAAGAATTTAAGTTAACTATTTCATCTCTAAAAATTAAAAATAAATAAATATCCTGAAAATAATTTTATTATTCTCCATATAACAATTAATATTCATTCACAACTTTTTTAATCCCTATGTTAACACATAAAAGAGATTTAAAAGCAAGAGAGTGACATTTTAGCTTCTTCTTTACTAAAATTATTATATATGGCATTTTCATAGACTAGTGTCCCATAAAAAACTAAATATAACACTTAAGGTGATAAGGGTTAAAAATAAATCATCCTATAATAATTAATATGATAAATGGTGGCCTTACGACTTAGTTTTTTCATAGGTTAACACAATTTACCTTTTTTCATGGTGATAAAGTTTTACTATTTTGTCTATTCATTATGAACAAAAATTACATTTACATATTAAATAATATTAATTATTCATATTATAAATATGGAATCCATATTACTGAATTAATTCTATATAATTTTTAGAAATTCATTTTATAATAATCCTGCAAAACATGACAAAAAATAGTTTTCTAAACAAAATATTAATCATGTCTAGAATTATTTTTATACTAAGATCATGTATAATGTTTATTATCATCTAATTAATGAGATTATTTATAAATAATGAATCCTTATGTTAATTTTGGATCAGGTTCAAAATATTTTGTGAAATTTTCAATGAAATTAAATGACAATATTTGAAAATTTTGTATGTTTTAATATTCACTAAAAATTAATAATTACCAAAAAATACAACAAATTTTCTTTAAGTTAATTTTGATATGTTTGTTTTCAAAACGGAGTTCATCATTTTAATTTTTTTATAAAATTAGAAGAATGTAATTATATTATTTACTCATAGAAATCAATAAAACCCATTTTTATTTTTAAAGCATAAATTGATATCACTGAAAATCTATTACTTATTTACTAATGAATTTACAATATATAAATAAAATATATATATTTTTCCATAATTTAGTTATTCCTATTCATACCTCAAATTTTAAGACCTAGTTTATAATATAAATTTTTAAATAATAATATTTTAAAAGTATATCATACTTTGTCTAAACTCTATGTTATGTCTCATATACACTATTGAACATCATGTTCTTTTAAAATCTCAGGGTATTACACTAATAACTAGGATAATATTCTAATGATCAGATTACTATTTTAATTGTTATTTTACTATTCTTATGGTCGTATTACTATTACAACGGTAAAATTTTTATTTCTCATATTGGTTCTCTAATTTCCATAAATATTTCATGCTTCATTAATTCATCATTTAATTATATTTTCTATAAGGGTTATATATATATATTTATTTATTTATTTTCAAGATAAATATTTCATTACTAATATTTTTCTTTATTTACTTTTAGAATTTACATACCAATATATCTGGAACTTTGATATATATTCTATTATCTCTGTAATCATATTGTCCCACCAACATTGTTGTCGAAGACCTTGATACATCTATGCGCTCTCTAGTTTTATAGAGAAGGTTGATCTATGAGAATCATTCAACAAATCATTCTTTATCTCCTAATTTTTTGGTAATCATAGTCATTATACAAACCGTAAAACCCATTCTTCAAAAAGATTGAGATTTATGGATTTTCTATTTCCTATAGCTTCTACTTTCTTATGTATCTCCACATCATCTCTTTGAGAATTCTTTATCTTATTCAAATGAGAATGTAGAGTAATAATTTGAGAATTTACTGATGATGTTTCTTATCTTATTATCCCCTTGTCCATCCTTTATAAGTCTAAAAATATTTGAATGCTCTCAATTATCATCATTGTTAAGGTTACTGGATCCTTTTTACTGAGAACATATTCCACTTTATTTCCTTTCACAGGATAGTAGTGGAATGATCTGTCATATTTCTTGATCAGCTATAACAATATTCATTAGATCATATTAATATCCTTATATTTAAAGGTATATTTTAGGCTATTATTATACACATATTTTCACACTTCTTCCTATAGAGATAATACATCCATATTTTCAATGGAAAGATCATTGTAGTCAACCCCAGATTATGCATTGGATAAATCCATTCATCACTACAAAAAACTGTAATTTAGAGACATTTTTAGTGATATATTTTTAAAACACTATTAATTTTTAAATTTAGAGACGTTTTAAAAAAAATCTAATTTAGAAACATTTATAAAGAAACATTGCTTATTTAGCCGCACATTTAAGAAAAAGTCGCTATTTAGCAAATTTTTTAGGAAACACAACTAATTTATGAACGTTATTAAGGAACCGTTGCTAATTTAGTGGCATTTATAAGTAAATGTTGCTAATTTCGAAACAATTTTGAGGAAATGTCGACAATTTAGTGATGCTATTCCAGAAAATCGCTAATTTGGTGATTATTTTCAAGAAATGTTGCTAATTTAGTGACTTTTATAAAGAAACGCCTCAAATATGTGGACACTTTTCCCAAAACATTGGTAAATTATAGACGTTTACAAGGAAACATCACAAATTTAGAGTTTCTTTTGAGGAAACAGTTCTAATTTAGCAATGATTTTGAGGAAACACCGCTAATTTATCAACGATTTTGAGGAAGCCTTAAAATTTAGTGATGATTTTAAGGAAATGCCACTAATTTAGTGATGTTTATAATGAAGCATTAATAATTTAGGAACAATTTTGAGGAAACATCAGTAATTTAGCAATGATTTTCACGAAATGTCACTAATTTAATGATGATTTTCACGAAACATTGATAATTTAGCAACACTTTTACCAAAACGTTTCTATTTTAGCGATGCTTATTACAAAACATCACTATAAATATATATATTTACTTATTTATTTATTTATTTATATATCTCAACTTCCCACATCGATGTAAATTTATATTTAGATATATATGTATATATATATATAAACACATACACATATATATAAACACAAAAACACACACACACATATAAAAATATATCTATACATATATTTATACAGAAAAACACACATATATTTTAAATTTACTCATGTTTTTAACAAATGATCATCGATATTTTAGTGAAATTTTTACCAATTTTGTAAAACATGGATAATTATATATATATATATTTATAATTATAGTTATATATATATATATATAATAATAATAATTTATATGTGTACATAGACATATATATTTATATACACACACACACACCCATATATATAAACATATATACACACACACACACACACATATATATATATATATAAACACACACACACACACACACACACACATATATATATTCATAGAGACATAAGATATATCTAAAATATAAACATATAATTTACATAAAATATAAATATATGAAATATATATATATATAATATAAACATGTATATATAAAATGTAATATATATATATATGCATATATAGAGTAAAATATAAACATTTAGATATATGATATATATATATATATAATATAATCATATATATATATATATATATATAATATAAATTATAAACCCATATGTAATATATAAAAATATATGTATGTATGTATATAATATAATATAAACTTCTATATATACACACATAAAATAATATATATATATATATATATTAATATATATATGTTGGGTTATTATTGTGTTTTGGTAAAGTTAATGTATTTGTGAGGGTTCTCACTTAACCCACATTAGTGATTTTGAAAATACCAAAAACATTCATTTGTAGAGAAACATATATATTTATATATAATATAAACATATAGATATATAAACACACACACACACACACACATATCATATAACCATACATATAATTTAAACACAAAAAAATATATGTAAAATATAATCATATATAAATATAATATAATATAAAAATATAAAAATTTATAATCATAAATATTAAACATTAACACACACACACATATATATTAATATATGTATATTAATATATAAAATTATATATATAATATATAATCTTATATATATAATATATTAATTTTTTAAATAGTTTAAATTATAAACATATATATAATATAATAAAAACTTATATATAAAAACATAAAACATAATATATATATATATATATATATGTATATTAATATATAAAATTATATATGTATAACATATTTATTTTTAAAATATTTTAATATATAACCATATATATATATAATAAAAAATTATATATATAAACATAAAATATATACATAGGTGTCTCTAAATAGTGACATTTATAAACGTCACTAAATTAGAAAAGTCTATTTACCAAGGTTTATAAAAAACGTCACTAAATGAGGTCCCCAAAAATAGTGACATTTATAAACGTCATTAATTTAGTGATGTTTATAAACATCGCCAATTAGTGACATTTATAAGCATCTCTAATTTAGAAAAACCTCATTTGGCGATGTTTTTGAGAAACATCGGTAAATAAACTTATGATGTTTATAAATGTATCTAATAAAAAAATCACCAAATGTCATTTTTTTGTAGTGTATACACTTTCAATATCCTTGAGGCATAGGAGATCACATTATTTTTTTTCATCAGTACACATCCCAATCCATTCTTTGAATCATCAATGTATATAATGAAAAGATCCCCCATTAACGGTAGCATGAGGACTGGTGTAGTGATAAATCTATTTTTCGATTACTTTGTTCTATCTTCATATTCATTAGTCCATAAATATTTTATTCACTTCCATGTTATATTGGTTAGCGAGTTTTAAAATAGTGATAGGTTTCTCAAAAATTATGGGTAATACCTAGATAGTCTAAGGTAACTGTATATTTAAATTATTTATGAAGTTTGAGGCCACAACTCAATTGATTTTTTCTTAGAAGGGTCCATAAATATCCCTTTGATAGTGATAATATATGCAAATAATGATACACTCTCCATAGAACACTCACATTTACTATACTTTACACAAATCTTCTCCTCTCACAAAGACTTGATAACATAATTCAAACATTCCTCACACTCCTCCATTCTCTTGGAGTATATCAAAATATAATCTATAAAGACTACTAATATTTCTTTGTGGTAATATCTATGGAATTTATTCATTAATTCCATAATTATTTTTAAGGAATTAGTGACTCTAAAGGGAATCACTATGAAAATTTAGTCTCTATACCTTCTTTTAAAGGTAGTCTTGGGAATATCTTCCTTCTTCACATTTAATTGGTGATATCCCGACAGAAGTTCCACCTTGGAAAAATATTCACCCCCTTATAGTTTATCACAAATATCATATATCATTGGTAATGTATACCTATTATTTACCATGATTTTGTTCTGCTCATGATAATCAATGTAGAGAAGTATTGACCCATCCTTATTCCCGATGAAGTGGACCAGAAAATATCATGGAAAATCACATAGGCATATAATATAAGGACCCTAAAATAAAAATTAAATTATCTTTTTTAGTAAAGAGTTTGTATTTTCCACTTTGAGGATATTTTCGAGTTTATAGTTTTTGAGGTTTAGGAAAGAACTCATACATAAAAAAAATAAAAAAATACAAAGTGGAAACTTCAAATAGTATAAATTTTACCTATAAAATATATTTTTTTAAATAAATAATGATTTATTTTCCTAAAAAATATCTATGACATACAATTGGACTTCGTTTCCATTACCCATCACAAAATCGTTTTATTTTTTTTAAAAACATGGGATGGAAACAAAAATCTAATTAAGGGATATAAAAGGAAAGAAAATCATTAGTCCAATGAAAACATGAAATCTCATGCAACTTTTACCTTTATATTCAAAGTTATATGATCATATGAAATAAATAATATTTATCTGATGAAAACATACACTTTTTTTCTCAAAAGAAGCCTTAAAACCCATAATGTGTAATTGAAAACACATTTATGTAACTTAGAGCATCACATTCATTACACATTTTAAACATGTGTAAGATGTAACTGGAGACCAGATAAATTCATAGGAGAAAGGATTTTGTATCTCATTATTTGTAGTTAATAAAAGGATCTTTACCCAATGAATTGGGGAATTATCTAGGGTCCCCCATCATTTATGTTATAACGTGATCACCTGGCGCTATCTAGGCTGCTCCAATGTATAAGCTACAACAGGATCACCTAGCTCTATCATGGCATGCCCATTTCTAATGTTTTATGATCACGTTTCATATCATGAATAAATTACTTTTGTGATTTAAATTTTCCATCATAATCTTTTTTAAAAACTCATTTATTCTCATAAACTAATAACTTTTGGATAACAAAATACCAATTTCTTTTATAAACCCATTTCCAATACCAAAATACCATTTTTTTGAAAAAACATATTTAGTACCAAAGTACCCAAAAAATGGTAAAATATTTTTTCTTTGAATAATATATGAAATGTGAAAATGGAATCTATAAATCAAATAATGGTCATAGAGGTGGACAAAGCTATTGTCACTATCAACATTAAAAATATAACATTCCTTTAGTCCTTTCTCAAAAAGATTCATATAAAACATATAAAAAGATTCCTTGTGGAAACCATACAAAAAATAAAATTTATATTCTAAATATTTTATGTCCATATAAATTCTTTCATAAAAAAATATTAAAAAAATAATTTTTAAGGGAAAGAGAGTTTTATGGAAAACATTACATAATTATTTTTTAAAAAGAAAATTCCCTTATCAAATTGTAAATATTTTAATCATAATATCTATGAAATAATTACATTAAAAAGATTAAATACCTTTATAATAGTGAAATTCATTGTATATCATGTCAATAATGCTATATATACACCTTATAAAAAAGTATAGGTGTATAATATGAGAATTTTCCTCTATAAAAGGAAATTGAGGCGAAGTCACTTACCATGAGTCTGACTTATAAATTATGGATTTATCTTAATAAATAATAAAACTGTGTTAATTATTTTCATTATTGATAAATTTTTAAAGTTTTTTATTACCTTTATTTCTTTTTATAAATTTTGTATACAATTAATTAACCAATTAAGTTTACTTCAGATGTTTTGAACTTATTCGGCTTATGTGTAAAAAATGACATTGGTAGGGTGGCTATGGTTAAAGAGGTCATTATTTGAACATCTAAAAAACAATAATAATGAAATATTTATCCTAAATATACATATATTATACTTTTGTTAACATTCATTAAATATGGTTTTGAAAAATGAAGTAGGTTACAATCATGAAGATGATAGGTCGTACACACACATGACTAATGTTTCAAATTTTGAATGATAATTGGGGAAAAGGTTATGTATTATTTTATCTTTCCAAAATTTTAATAATATCATAAATAAAAATTTATTTCTTTAAATATACTAATATATATCACTTGTGTGATGTGGCGATGAAAATTGAGTCACATTGCTTCATGAAGGAGGCAGTCCAAACATGCACGAACGACATTATCACTTTTTTCAGTGAGTGATAATGTAAGAATGAAATTGATATATTATATTTAAATAAGAATAATTATTTCATTAATATCATAAATATTTCATGTATTTCACATATATTCATTATATTTACCCTTATTACTCTCTATGTAAAGCATTAGTGAAAAATGAATCACATTGCTTCCCATGGTGGTAGTCCTCCATACACATGAGTAATGTTATCATATCCCCTTTAGAAGGGAATGTAAAAAAGGAATATATGATATAATGAATCCATATTTATAATTATTCTAACATACTATTACTATTTTTAGGTACTCATAAACCCCTCTTTTGATATTTCTTTGGTTGGGTTTCGTTTAGGGATGTTTTGGCTAGAATGTTGGAAACATTTAGAACTTTATGGGATATACACATTTGGTGCATGGTTTTCCCAAACCACGCACCTTGATAGTGAAAACCATAAAAACCCAATAATTGATGATTTTCATGGTTTTTTTATAGTTTGTAAAAATATGAACCCACTAAGGAGAAACTATGAAACCCTACCATCAGGGGTGCACAATTTGTCTAACCATGAGGCCTTGACTATCTAACCATGAATATGGGATTTAATTAATAATTTTTTTTTCTAAATCCTAAAATCCTTAGTTTATATGCTCTGAGGGACTGTATGACCCTAATAGGATTTCTTCTTCCTTGGAGGCTCCCAAGAGGTTATTATATCCCCACTACACCCATCCAAAAGAAATTCAAAGCTATGTGAATGAAATTTGATCTCTTCTAGGTAGTTATTCTTCCCTCATTATCTATCCCATGTTATATTCTCCTCTATTACTTTGTGTTTTATAGAACTTCATTCCATTGGATGATCTAACACCCATTGTTTCGAATCATAAATATAGGTTTGATTCTCATATCCTCGACGTCAACTTTCTTCATTGGAGAATCCCATTGTGGAAGTTGTGTTTCATGATCTAGTGATCTATGGTAGGTGGTTCCATTTAAGTTTTTCCAATTTTATTAAACCTAAATTTCATGATATAAATAAAATTTCATTATTTAAATTTAATTTTATTCAAATGGATCGTCAAAAACCTAGTTCTAGTGTATTGGGGATTTGTATTTTATTTGGATTAGAATTAGAGAAAATCACCAATTCTATTGAATTGGGGTTTGATTTTAAAATTTGGATGATTTTTTGTTTAATTTAAAGTCTGTAACTAAAATTGTGAAATTGATTTTGTATTTTTATTTGAGAAAAATGATTTAAATTGTTTTGAAAGAAACCCATTGGTTTTATCCTAAAAAAGGAATGATTTGATTAAAAACCATGTTTTGGATTTTAAATGGAAATTAGAATATTGAAATGGAAAATGGGATGATTTTTATTTCCAATGGGTTTACAATAAAATGAATATTATTTATTATTTTTGACCACATGGATGCCTAGGTAGTTGGTGAGTTATTTAGGACAAACACTCTAGGACAGGAATTCACTAGCACTATATTGATTCTCTACAACTCTAACATAAAATTTTTGGTAGATCGTATCCTCAATATGATTTTGATTAGTCTTCATTGAATAGTGTGAAGAGACATGTGTGCACATTTACATTATCATCTATTAAGTGTGTGAGAATATAAGAAATTGGAACTACCATACCTCTTGGAAGATGTCCATGTTGATCGAAGTTATTGTTTTTATATGCATTTCAATGCTTGTATACTATTTCACAAGTTCCTTGTGAATTTATATAAATTGTTTAATAGTAAATTTTTTTTAAATGTTTCCATAATTTAAATTATAAATAATGTGTTTTTTTTTGAAATATGATTTTGAAAATCCATGCCTATTTATTTAAAATTTAATCCTTTATTTGGTTAATTAATTTTGGCTCACATGAGATTTAGCTCAGTTGGTGAGGACTTTCCAAGTGATTCCATGAGACACAAGTTCAAATCCAAGTGTAGGAATATTTTTGGGGTACTGTAGTAGTGTTGTAGAAGGTACTATATTAGGTACTATTCGGCATTGTAGCAGCAAAAAATATTCACCTTCTGGCCATTGATTTGGTCCTTAAGTCCATAAGGCCTTCGAGGAACCCATTCATTCAGGTGAGTAAGTCTTTCGGGAAACCATAAGGCCTTCGGGCCACCTAAAGGCTGTTGGGGCACCTAATGTGTAGATGTGAACCAGAAAGATTCTACAAGGAACATGCTTCAATGGTAGATTAAGTTCAAGGAACATTCACCAGAGTAGAGCTAGTGTATTTGGAAGAATGATAGGGTATGTCATTTTTCTTTCATATTGGTCCTGTGCATCTCTAGAAAAGACAGCTAGTCGAACAACCATGCAAAGGTGGAGAGGAGATCATGATGCAGATGCAGGGGAGGGGTAGTTTCAATTAGTCATAGTTTGTTAAGAATAACATTAAGACAGTCGGGTCTTGTAATGTCACAAAGCCTACAGACCATGTATGGGTTCCCCTTCAACCCTTAAAAGGGTCATTATAAAAAACAAATAAAATATGAAAGCCTTTGGTCCATTCATGAAGGTTAATTAATTATGGAATTTTATTGTGGAATCCATGGTGATACCCTACTTGGATACTAGCCCATACTCTACCTATGAATTTTAGTGTTTTTAGATAACTTCTTCATGATTTGAGTAAGGTCAAATCACTAATTAGAGGTCGTAGTATCTATTTATCCTTGTTTGTTAGAGTGATGGGTTTGTTGGGACTTGGGTTATTTTCCTATTTTCTAGTACATCGATTATGTACTTTGGGATGTTTATACATATTTGACTTCTTATAAAATTATCCCTATAAGGATATCTTTTTTATCATAATAACTTGTAGATTTTTCTTCCCCAGTTTATGTGGAAAAACCATTCCATGTATTATCTTGTATGATGTTAGGTTCCTGTCACTAACCCATGTGGATTGGGAATGCCCCTCAGGCTAAGTCAGTTCTATATTGGGTGTCAGCGTACCTGGGTATCTGGGATGGTTCGTGAAAAAGTGGTATCAAGGGTGTAGGTTAAACATCTTTATTTCTTGTTATTATGTAATTGAGTAATCATGTTGGGACATAATAGGTAGTTGTGATTTAGTGCATGGATATCTCTCACCGCAAAGATCATTAATTCACCAGATGTGGGTTGGGAAATATGCCTTAAGAATTAGTGATAGTATTATTCCCTCATTTTTATTTTTATAGGATGAAATCCAAATCCTGTTTCAATATTTGATGGGATTTATTAAAACTGATCTTCTATTTGAGAGTTAATCTAATTTCTTTGTTGTTTTCATCTGATGTTGTATAGCATCATGCCTCTGAGGAGATGTGATAGTCAAATCCAGAAGGAATCTTCTGATGAACTATAGTGAGAAAATCCTCATTTGAAATAGAGTCTGGTGGATATTATTGCGTGTATTGTCCAAGCTCTTGGGTAGGCACCAACACCAGTTCACGTTCAGGATCTAGTTGGGGAACCTCAAATAAATGTTTTATGGAATCATTCACTAGAGTTCCTTTTACAGAAACCACTAGTATTCAAAGAATCTAATGATCCTAAATATTTTAATGACTAGTCAATAAGGATCAAACCTTTTTTGATGTTATTGAATTCACCTGATGAAATCAATTTGAAATGTGCCACATTTGTGCTAGAGGGACCTATCAAGAGATTGTGGGAGACAAAAGAGATGGTGAAGAATCTTGGGGGCTTAGAGTGGAATGAATTAAAATATATTATCACCTAACAGTTAAATCCATAGTTTATGGTGTTGGACGTGGCTATTTATTTTTTTCAAACATGAGAAGGATGACAGGATCATGACGTAATATGAAAATTTCTTTACTGAGACTATGCAGTTTTCACTTGGGATTGTATCGAATGAGAAGATGATGGCTCAATGAGTAATGTTGGGACGTCGATTAGATATTCATTATCATTTTTTCATAAAATATGTTCCTTCTTTTTGTAGGTTCCGGGTGCAGCGGAAGTGCGTTGGTAGGTTTGCCCAACTTTAATTTTAACGTTAAAGAACGTTCAATCCGAGATCCGTCACGATATAAAATGCCGAATCTTCGGAATAGAACGAAGAAAAAAAAGAAAAGAAGAGTCCCGGAACCCTTGAGGAGGATCATCATATGTTGATTATAATTAATTTAATTAATGCATAAGAATTACCTTGTTGGAATTCTTTCTTCATTGATGTGTCTGGTCACGATTCGGTGATCCGTCGTTGCGTCGTAGAATCCAAGTGTAGGATTCCTCTAGCAGTGATCCACATGTGTGTCACGTATCTTCGGACATCACCGAAGACATCTCCGGGTGCTAGCGCAGAAGAAACTTCTCTTGCGATGACTGCCTTCGTCCGCCTTGATCCGGTGGAGGATCTTGCTCTCGTAACTTGAGGGTGTTCTTGGTGGAAAGGGAATTCTCTCTTGGCTTGAGAGTATTTCAAAATACGTTTTGCACAACAATGGCTCTGAAAAAATGTTGGGGTAGTGAGGATATTTATAATCAGGTTTGAGGTTAATAGAGTTATGACAATAAATAAACGCGTTACGTGTTTCATTTATTTCATTAACTCTTATTAAAAACACCCATGTCGAATTATTAATTCCTTGACATGTTCCCATGCTGATTATAATAAATATCATTTAATAAAACAATATTAAATCCTCAAAATCCCAATTGGAAAAACTACACGGCGTGTAATAATTAATACACGGAGTGTACTTGTTTTCCATAAAACTACACAACGTGTATATTTAATATACACGGCGTGTACTTTTATTTTCCATTTTTCTCCACCACATTTATTAGACCTTGAGTAATGACTGTTTATTTCGTAAATAAATGTAACTGCATTACTCGCTAATAAATATATTATTTTATCCACAGTATATTCTCTCGAATAACTAGTGTCAAAATAAATGCGATCAGACATCCTTAAATAATTAGTAAACCACAGTCGGGAATAATATTTATTTAACTTGTTAAATTAATATTTAACTGAGATACATGGAAACACTTAGTGTGTGACCATCTAGGCCTCTTTCTCAGTGGCATTAGGCTGAGCCTGCCTAAAGTCCAAGTTTAGCATCTAGAAACACGCCAAGGCACCCATAGAAAAAGAAGTTAACGCCACAATGACGCGTCACCTCCTACGAACGCTTACCGTGTAAAATAATCCCTTTTTCTCGATATCTCCAATCAAGCGGGTTGCATGCTAGTGCCATCAACCCATGTGCTTGATTATTCATTCTTTGACTTCCCGGAATTGAACTTTCCCATACCTTACCATGGCCATGGATTTATTTAGGCTATATCAATTCCATCAAAGGGCCTGAGATATCTACTTCTGTTATGGAACGGAAGGGACAAATCATTTTTCGCATTATCTATTAATGCGGTATTACTCGTGAAACACCCAACGTATCCTACCTCGCTGCGAACAGTGTGTCATCACATTTTTCATCAATACATCTAAGCACGCGAGTTGTAATACCCATTAATAATAATCTTAAAGTCTAAGGATCAATACACACGTCCGTAGATAGGAACATCCAATGACACTATGAAATGTAGATTTCCTACTGGTGGGTCTCGTTTTCATAATATCCTCCTGGATATTACCAAGGGCGCACACCATGAGAAGGTGCCTCAAAGTTTTATGAGTCCTCACCCCTAATGACCTGTATTATTTGTGTCCCTCAAATAATATCATCCGGCCATAGAACATACATTCAAGAACAGTGTTATGGCACTTTCGGGTTCTCATCAAAGTAGGGATCCGCTACGACCCTTTAATGCAACAGCTATCCTTAGGACATTATCACATGACATGTCACGCAGAAGAACAATCAAGATGTGATAAGGCTTTTATTTAATGAATAAAGTACAAAGTAGTTGGTTCTAGACCACAAAGTCCAACAGACGCCCACTTGGACTAGTGCCAACTACTAACAAACTTTAACCCGATAGCTCTCACATGATATTCATGCTTCTATTGAGATAGGCCTTTAGTCATGGGGTCCGCCATGTTCTCTTCTGTGGACACTCTGCTCACTGTAACTTCACCCCTTTGATAGAAATCCCTCAAGAGGTGATACTTCCGGAGTATGTGCTTTGTCCGTTGATGTGACCTTGGTTCTTTTGCAAGAGCCACCGCTGCAGTATTATCACAATACAATGTAATGGGATCTTTACTGCAAGGCACCACATCAAGCTCCTGGACAAAGTTCTGAATCCAAACAGATTTTTTGGCGGCAATAGAAGCCGCTATATACTTGGACTCCGCTGTAGAATCGGCGACAACTGGCTACTTTGAACTCTTCCATCTCACAGCTCCTCCATTGAGACAGAAAACATATCCAGATTGCGACTTCAGATCATTCTGATCTGTTTGAAAACCAGCATCAGCATACCCTCTGATGACAAGATCCTCGTCTCCTCCATACACTAGGAACATATCCCTGGTTCTTCTCAGATACATAAGGATAGTCTTAACAGCCGTCCAATGCTGTTCTCCTGGATCTGCTTGATATCTGCCTACCATGTTCAGTTTATAGGCAACATCAAGCCTGGTACATAACATGGCATACATGATGGATCCTATAGCCGAAGCGTATGGGATCGTGCTCATCCTATCTTTCTCCTATTGTGTCTGGGGACACATTTTCTTAGAAAGATGTAAGCCATGTGACACTGGAACCAATCCCCTCTTGGATTTTTCCTTACTAAATCTCTTTAGTATCTGGTCAATGTATGTACCCTGACATAGTCCAAGCAGCCTCTTGGAACTATCATGAATGATCTTGATCCCTAGAATGTAGGCTGCTTCTTCTAAGTCCTTCATGGAGAAACACTTGTTCAACTAGTCCTTAACTGACTGTAAGGCTGGTACGTCTTTTCCAATAAGCAATATGTCATCAACATATACCACTAGGATGACGACTGCATTCCCATTAAACCTCTTATAAACACATGGCTCACATTCGTTCTTAATGAAATCAAATTCATTTATGGATTCATCAAATCGAATGTTCTATGACCTGGATGCTTGCTTTAATCCATAAATGGATTTCTGCAACTTGCAAACCCATTTGGCTTCACCTAGTGTCACAAACCCTTCTGGTTGTGTCATATAGACATCTTCCTAAAGGTTACCGTTAAGGAATGCTTTTTTGACATCCATCTGCCAAATCTCGTAGTCATGGTAAGCTGTTATGGAAAGTATGATTCTTATGGATTTAAACATGGCAAATGGCGAGAAGTTTTCATCATAGTCAATTCCTTGATGCTCTCTGAATCCTTTAGCCACTATCCTTGCTTTATAGGTGCTAACTTGACCTTCCATGTCCAGCTTTCTTTTGAATACCCATTTGCATCCAAAAGGCTTTACATCAACTGGCTCATCGACCAGAACCCAAACTTGGTTCTGATACATGGAATCCATCTCAAAATTCATAGCTTCTAGCCATCTTGCAGCTTCTGAGCTTTCTAATTCTTCCTTGTAGGAGAGAGGTTCATCATTGTCCAGAAATAATGATTCACCATCCTCAGTGACTAGGAAACCAAATCTCTCTGGTTCCCTTACCTCTCTTGAGCTCCTAAAGAGTACTTGTGTTTCTGGAACCTCTTCCACGAGGACCTGTGGAACTTGTTCTTGTACCAAATCCTATGTATCTTGTGCATCAACTTCGTTGAAGTCAATCTTTCTCCCACTATCCTTCTTGAGGATGTTCTCCCTATCAAGAAAGACGGCTTGTCTGGCAACAATCACTTTCTTGTCTTGGGGGTTATATAGGTAATATCCTTTTGTTTCCTTGGGATATCCTATAAAGATACACTTCTTTCCCCGGGGTGCTAGTTTGTTTCCTGAGAAGGCCTTAACAAACGCCTCGCATCCCCATACACGTGTGTGCGACAAATTGGGTTTCCTTCCATTCCACAACTCAGATGGAATTCCATTTTCCGCCTTAGTTGGTACTCGGTTTAATGTGTATGATGCAGTTTGTAATGCGTATCCCCAAAAGGATAATGGAAGATCTGCATGACTCATCATCGACCTCACCATGTCCAACAATGTGTGGTTCCTCCTTTCACTAACACCATTCCAATGTGGTGTATAAGAAGGAGTGAGGTGAGATAGAATCCCAGACTCCCGTAGAAGATCGATGAACTCTTGGTTCAGATATTCTCCACCTCGATCCGATTGAAGCATCTTTATCTTCTTACTAAGTTGATTCTCTACTTCATTCTTGAATTCCTTAAATTTCTCTAAGGACTCTGACTTATACCTCATTAAGTAGACATAGCCATATCTACTCAAATCATCAGTAAAAGTAATAAAGTAAGAATATCCACCTCTAACTTCTACTGGAAATGGTCCACACACATCTGTGTCTACCAATCCTAGAAGCTCTGTGGCCCTTTCACCTTGTCCACCAAAAGGCGGCTTGGTCATTTTTCCTTGTAAACAAGCGTGACATCTATCAAGTGGTTTTAGCTCAGTAGAGTCTAAATAGCCATCTTGGCAGAGCTTTGTCAAGCGCTTTTCGTTCACATGACCAAGGCGGTGATGCCATAACTGGGTGATGTATGAGTCATGTGAGTTTGTTTCGTTATCGATTGCCAACACTTGGTTTTCGTAATTTAATACATACAAACCATTATTCAAATGTGCCATACCATAACATACATTGTTCTTATAAAAGAGACAACCCTTATTTCCAAACATGAAAATAAATCCATCCTTATCCAAACAAGATACAGAAATTATGTTCTTGGTAACACTAGGCACAAAATAACAGTTTTGTAAAACAAAAATCATGCCAGTTGGCAATGAGAGGTGATAGTCGCCAATAGCCAACGCAGCCAGCCTTGCGCCATTTGCAGCTCGAAGATCCACCTCTCCTCTGGCGATCTTTCTAAATCTACTTGGTTCCTACATTTGAATACAGATGTGAGCGCCACAAGCTATATATAATAACCAATGTGTAGAAGTAGAAAGATTGCACTCAATAACGAATGCACCTTTAGCGTCCCCATGATTCTGGGTGCAGTTCCTCTTCCAATGGCCCTGCTTTCCACATGCAAAACACACTGCTTCCCATTCCTTGCCCTACCTCTGGATCTTCCCCTTCTTGGAGGGACGGTGCTCGGGGGCTTCAGACCGTTTATAAGTATTTGTCCCCTTTGCCTTGTCCTTCCTTTTCCTGTTCACCATAAGGACCGTGGGTTTGTCACGCCCCATGTCCTTATCTACCTAGAAAATCAAGGTCAGAAGCTCTGATAGACTCTTCTCATTGCCGCTCATATTATAGTTGACAGTGAAACTAGAGAAGGTATTGGGCAATGATGATAGGATGAGATCTATATGCAACTCATCTGGGAATTTAATCCCTAAGATGTCCAAGCGTTCAATGTAGCGAATAAGCTTGACCACATGAGGCCCAGCTGGCGCAAACTCTCCAGGCTTCGTGGTAAACAAAGCATTGGATATCTCATACCTCTCCTGTCTCGCCTTCTCTTGGTAGAGATCTTTAAGGTGAGACATCATGCTATACACATCCATGTTTTCATGTTGCTTCAAGATCTCATTAGACATGGACGATAGCATTAAACACTGTACATATGTGGCATCATCCATGTGCTTCATGTAGAGAGATAATTCCTCATCACTAGCCTCTTTCCCAGGCGCAACTAGAATAGGCTCTTCCAGCATATATAATTTCCTTTCATGGCGAAGGACGACGCGTAAACGCCTCTGCCACTCTTGGAAATTGGTGCCGGTGAGAAGGTTTTTTTTCAAGTATGGTGCGCAATGATATGTTTGAAGTCATTTTCTTTCCGTTTCTACAATTTAAGATGAGAAAAGGTTTAGTACTTTATAAAAAATGAGACAAATAAATAAATTAATACTTATTAGTCTCCCTCTATTTTATCGAAATCCAATAGCCCTCACCATTGACTTCGGAATATTCTATTGCGTGAATATTCTAGTGGAAAGGATCCATATTGCCCTTCGCATTACCCCAACTAGGGTTGGTTAAGCAACTTCAAGTGTTTTAGGTAGGCATTCCAAATGCCAACTACATTAACTTGCAGTTCCTTGATCCGCTGAGTGGACTCCCCAATCCTGAAATCCTTTTTGGATTTCCTCATCCTTTGCCTCTTGGTCACACCAAGTCCTGCTGTGGCAGTCAACCCTTGATGCGAACCAAGTCAAGTCAACCCAAAACCTTGAATTAGAATTCCCCGTTAATTGAAAGCACCCCAACTATGGTTGGTCAAGCACTTTGAACTATGGTTCGATTCTAACCAAGATTATGGAAGGCTATGCCGACTTAATATTTATTTTGAAGGATTTTATCCATATACGTAAATTGCCATTTTATTATCTTTGATTACATGCTTGTTAATATTAAGTGGGATATACTTAAGTGATTAACCATGTCTAAGATAATATTTACGTATAAGCCAATTTTATTTTAGTTCCATCTTGCATGCTCGTTTAATTCATTAATTGTGTGATCGTGACAACACACCCACAATAAATAAACCATGAAACTGACAGAAATAAAATAAATGGTATGATCATGAGCTTTTATATTGGTTAGTTTATATAGCGGTTGATAAACTAACCCAAGACCTAGGGGAGAAACACCTTGAACCTTTCGGGTTCGTGTTTATAGCTTTCCACCTGTCCACCTTTGTATCTCCTTGGATTGGTTTCACCTTGGCTCCTGACTTGAGCCACCTCCACTAGCTTGGGAGCTCCATCAATTACATATGCATTTATCTCACACGCATGTGAGGGGAAAAAGGGGTTTTTACATAAAAGAATCCTTGGGCGCACAGGACCTACATATTAATGAGGAGATGGCTCGCAGGACAAAAAATTTAATTTAAATAAATAAATTAAAAGAAACCATTCACATACAAAGGTCTTGGTCTAGCTCATGATCATCCATACATGCAACGATATTTATGCATAAATAAATCTAGCATTCAATTCTTTAATCGTTCTTGTTTAAGATAAATCACGCTCGAATCAATTAATTATCTTTAATTAATCAATCCTTTTTTCTTAAATCCCTTTTTCTGAATTTCCTTGAGATTCTCATCCATCATAATTTTAAACAAATAAATTCATTTAAAATTATCCTTGTACATAACTTGTACCTTGGAGGCAACCCGGTGAATTCCCATTTATTACGCAGATGTTAAATTAAACATATATATATATAACACCTATCACGTGTTGTGCCTCAACTTTATGCCTGCACCATGGTACACGTCTCAAGGGTTTGTATAATATAATAATAAATTTTAATAAATCTGCGTAATTTGGGTGAGTACACGGCGTGTAGTTCCGACTACACGGCGTGTACTTTTTCTTCACCGTCCATCTGATGTACACGCCTGGGGATAAGGCGTGTTAATGTACTTCGGAAATTTTCGGAGTACACGGCGTGTACAGTGGGACACACGCCGTGTAGTTTCCGTGTTACATGGTTTCCAGCCGGGCAGGCTGTGTATGAAGTACTGGACCCAACCCTAACCCGAAGGGACTACACGTCGTGTTCATTGGACCACACGGTGTGTATTCCGGAAACCGTGTGTCGCATGTTTCTGGTCAACACATGGTGTCTTAAATTCTTAGAAAGAATCCAATACACGGCCTGATTTGGCGGATCAGTCAATGCATTGAACCGAGACTACACGGTGTGTACTTCCGAATACACGCCATGTATTCTGGTGTTATATGGCCAGAAACATTTGGCTCCTCCGGATGAGTTCCTCTATTTAATTTTAATCAAAATTAAAAGAAAAATCCGTTTTTGTGAGGTGAACGAGAAACGAGCGAGGAGGAACAGATCTTGATATTCAGATTTCCAGAACGATTAAACATGAATTGAAATAACTAAATTATTAAATGCCTAAATCACCAACAAAAAACTAAATAATTATAACCAACGATATGACCCCCTCTGATACCACTTGTAGGTTTCGGGCGCAGTGGAAGCGCGTTGGTAGGTTTGCCCAACTTTAATTTTAACGTTAAAGAACGTTCAATCCGAGATCCGTCATGATATAAAACACCGAATCTTCGTAATAGAATGAAGAAAGAAAAGAAAAGAAGAGTCCCAGAACTCTTGAGGAGGATCATCATATGTTGATTATAATTAATTTAATTAATGCATAAGAATTACCTTGTTGGAATTCTTTCTTCGTTGATGTGTCCGGTCACAATTCGGTGATCCGTCGTTGCGTCGTAGAATCCAGGTGTAGGATTCCTCTAGTGGTGATCCACACGTGTTCCATGTATCTCCGGACATCACTGAAGAGATCTCCGGGTGCTAGCGTGGAAGAACCTTCGCTTGTGATGTCTTCCTTCGACCACCTTGATCCGGTGGAGGATCTTGCTCTCGTAACTTGAGGGTGTTCTTGGTGGAAAGGGAATTCTCTCTTGGCTTGAGAGTATTTCCAAATCCGTTGTGCACAACAATGGCTCTGAAAAAATGTTGGGGTTGCGAGGATATTTATAATCAGGGTTGAGGTTAATAGAGTTATGACAATAAATAAACGCGTTACACGTTTTATTTATTTCATTAACACTTATTGAAAACCCCCATGTCGAATTATTAATTCCTTTACATGCGCGCACACTGATTATAATAAATATCATTTAATAAAACAATATTAAATCCTCAAAATCCCAATTGGAAAAACTACACGGCGTGTAATAATTAATACACGGCCTGTACTTGTTTTCCATAAAACTACACAGTGTGTATATTTAATATACACGGCTTGTACTTTTATTTTCCATTTTTCTCCACCACATTTATTAGACCTTGAGTAATGACTGTTTATTTCTTAAATAAATGTAACTGCATTACTCGCTAATAAATATATTATTTTATCCACAGTATATTCTCTCGAATAACTAGTGTCAAAATAAATTCAATCAGACATCCTTAAATAATTATTAAACCACAGTTAGGGATAATATTTATTTAACTTGTTAAATTAATATTTAACTGAGATACATGGACACACTTAGTGTGTGACCCTCTAGGCCTCTTTCTCAGTGGCATTAGGCTGAGCCTGCCTAAAGTCCAAGGTTAGCGTCTAGCAACACGCCAAGGCACCCATAGATAAAGAAGTTAACGCCTCAATGATGTGTCACCTCCTACGAACACTTACCGTGTAAAATAATCCCTTTGTCTCGATATCTCCAATCAAGCGGGTTGCATGCTAGTGCCATCAACCCATGTGCTTGATTATTCTTTCTTTGACTTCTCAGAATTGAACTTTCCCATACCTTACCATGGCCATGGATTTATTTAGGCTATATCAATTCCATCAAAGGGCCTGAGACATCTACTTCCATTATGGAACGGAAGGGACAAATCCTTTCTCGCATTATCTATTAATGCGGTATTACTCGTGATGCACCCAACGTATCCTACCTCGCTGCGAACAGTGTGTCGTCACGGTTTTCGTCAATACATCTAAGTGCGCGAGTTGTAATACCCATTAATAATAATCTTAAAGTCTAAGGATCAATACACACGTTCGTAGATAGGAACATCCAATGACACTATGAAATGTGGATTTCCTACTGGTGGGTCTCGTTCTCATAATATCCTCTTGGGTATTACCAAGGGCGCACACCATGAGAAGGTGCCTCAAGGTTTTATGAGTCCTCACCCCTAATGACATGTATTATTTGTGTCCCTCAAATAATATCATCCGGCCATAGAACATACATTCAAGAACAGTGTTGTGGAACTTTTGGGTTCTCGTCATAGAAGGGATCCGCTACGACCCTTTAATGCAACAGCTGTCCTTAGGAAATTATCACATGACATGTCACGCAGAAGAACAATCAAGATGTGATAAGGCTTTTATTTAATGAATAAAGTATAAAGTAGTTGGTTCTCGACCACCAACTCCAACACTTTTTTGGATGTACTAGATAGAGCATTGATGGATGAAATGGACATTGCTAGAATGTCAGGGTTGATGGGAGTCCCTTTTTCTATGAGTGGTAGTTTTAATTCCTCTAATGGGAAGAGTAAGCATGATGATTTTCACAGTGGCTCTCAACAAAAAGGTTTTTCCATACCTCTTGTAGTGCCTGATAGAGTTCCTTATTTTATACCTGGGTGGAATTCCAGGGAACCCGAAGATGTTTTTTCACTAAGTCACCCAATATTTTTGGTTCTTATGGATACTCAAGTCACTTGAAAAAGTTATTCCATGTCTATTCCACTCCACATAGTGTCATGGGATCATCTGCACCTCCTAGAACTATATTCGAGTAAAATGATTCACAGAAATTGGGGTTTCAACCATATGCATATGGAATGAAGATTTTTCATGCAAGGTTGGAGTCTACAGATGAAGAGGACACTGGACCTTATGAGAGGTACTATCTCTATTCCTTCGACATTAGTGACTGCTTTATTTGATTATGGTGAATCTCAATCATTTTTTTAAACTTGTATTATTGATCTTATAAATCTTCCTACGTGTCTTTTATCTTATGTTATGAATATTACTAGACCCCTCAGAATTAAGAGAGAGTAGGGTCTCCATAGCCCTGTTTGTATTTCCATGTTATTAGGTATCGAGCTTGCTAGTGAAATTTTTCTTCTTGATATGAAACCTCTTGACATTATATTTAGGATGGATTGGATGATTCCATATAAATAATAGATTGATATATATCTTCAATGGGACTCCCTTATTACACATTCTTGGGTTTATCATATCTTTCTGATGAAATTAGACCCGACATCAAGCAAAGTTATAAATTATTATCTGTAGTTGAAAAAGTGATATCTATGTTGACCTTTGATCTATTGAGATAATCTTTGAGTGGTGATCTCCCTCTAGTTGTCTTTATGTTACTCGACATGTTTCATTCTTACTTATCTGGTTTTCTACCAGTAAGGGAGGTTGAATATTCTATCCACTTGGTGCCCTGTACTCAACCATTTTCTAATCCTTCTTATAGCATAGAGCTATCTAAAATATAAGATTTGAAGACTCAGTTGGATAATCTTCTAGAGAATTTCTATATGCAACTGAGTGTGTCACCTTGGGTGTAGCTGGTTTTAATTTCTATGAAAGTTGATGGGTCACTTCAACATTATGCTGATTACCGAAAACTAAATCAATCCATGTTAAAGAAAATATATCCATTACCATAGATCGATGATTTTTTAACATGTTTAGAGGGGAAGAGTGGTTCTCAAAGATTGATCATCAATCAGGTTACCATAATTTTATAATAAAATAATCAGGCGTCCATAAAACTACCTTTTAAGAGTCGGTGATGCCATTATGAGTATCTTTTCATGTTGGTTGGTCTAACCGATGCTCCAATAGTCTTTATGGGATTGATGAATTTTATTTTTCATAGGTATCTTGATGACTTCATTGTACTCTTTGTTAATGACATCCTTATTTACTCTATATCTAAGGAGGATCAGGTACAACATCTGAGAGCAGTTTAATAATTATTGAGATGTCACCAACTTTATAACAAGCCATCAAAATGTGAATTTTGAATTTGGGAAGTGAATTTCATATGGAACATGGTGTCATAAAATGGTATTTTAGTTGATTTTGAAAAGGTGGTAGTTTTATTGAAATTAGAGCATCCGAGAAATGATTTTTAGATTCATTGATTCTTGGGATTGGTTTTGTATTATTGTTGGTTTGTAAAGGACTTATCAAAATTGGATTCTTCGATGACTTCTATAACTATAAAAAAAGTAATGTTTTCATGGGATGGGAAATTTTAGAAATATATTATTGAGATGAAATCTCTTTTGACTAATACACATGTGTTGAATCTTCCAGATGTTGAGAATGGATATGTGGTCGTATGTGACGTATTAGGTTCATGTTTGGGATACATTCATATACAGGGTGAACATGTCGTTTCTTATGGATATTGTTAGGTTAGAACACATGATAATAATTACCCAACCCATGACTTGAACTAGAAAATGTGATGTACGCGGTTAAGATTTTGTAGAATTACCTCTTCAGGGCTGGTTTACCAAGTACTCTGACCACAAGAGATTGAGTTTTATATTGTCCTAGAAAGATTTGAATATTTTTGAGATTAAATTGGTGGAATACCATTAATCTATTTATTTAAAAATCTCCCCTACCATGGAGAAATAGAATGTCATTACAAATGCTTTGAGAAAGAATATTCTAACCTAGGTAGTTAAAAGCTCATCAAAAGTGTGGAATCAGATGGCTATTTTTTCACAGTTTCATATTAGAGTCTATGAATCAGGGGATGATATTTACATGGCTAGTGTTATGTTGACCTCTTCTCTTATCAAGATTTTTCTTCAGAAAAAAAACAACACGATGATGGGTTTTATAATGTTAGAGACCCTCTTTTTGATGGGGAGTCCATTATTGAGTGGTCATTCTCTAATGAGGGAATTATATATTATTTGAATCATTTATTTTTATCATTATATATTAGGAAAGATGGGTTTCATGATTTCCATAATTCCCAGTGGACAGTGCACCCATGATCTACAAAGATGTTCTATGACATGCAGAGTAGATTATGGTGTTTTGGTATGAGATGATGTTTTGCTGATTTTTTCTCTTATTGTTATACATGCTTGTAGGTCAAGGCCAAGCACTACAGGACTTTGGGGTTTTATCATCCAAATCCAGTGTTGACTAAGAAGTGGTATGAGATCTCTTTGGACATTGTGGTTTGTTTTACTTGTACTTAGAGAAAGAAAATTGTGATATGGGTTTTAATCGATAGGCTGGGAAAATCAGATCGCATTATACCCCTTCATGATATAACCAATTTTGAGGAGTTTATAAATAAATATGTGGCAGAAATTTTTAATTTTCAAAGATTCCATTATTCTATAGTCTCTCATAGAGATCCCTAGTTTAATTATTGATTTTAGAGAGACCTTCAGTATGCACTGTGATCTTAGGTTTGTTTGACTACAACAAAAAATCTACAGTCAGATAGCCAGACAAAATTATCTATACATATTCTTAAGGTTATTATATATGCCTACGTCCATTACTTTGGTGGGTCTTGGGATGACCATCTCAGGCTGGATGATTTTTTTATATAACAATAGTTACTATAACATGATCAGAACACCACTTTTTGTGGTGTTGAATGATCGACCATGAAAATATCTGTTATGCTGGTTGAGGATTAGTGACATTTTCTTGGTTGGACTGTGTTTGGTTCAAGATAAAACAAAAAATATTCAGATGATTTTTAGAAAATGTTGACATCACAGATCTAGTATAAATATTATTCTTATCATCACTATAGACCATTGTAATTTTTAGTTTGTGATCAAGTTTTCTTGAATGTTTCACCTTGTTTAGGTCCATGATGACTTAGGAGGAAAGGGAAGATTTTTCATCACTTTTTGAGACCTTTTGTGGATGTTGATCAGGTGGTAAAAGTGGATTACCATTTGGAGCTTCCACTACAATGGACGTTGATACATTAAATTTTCAATGTATCACGACTACAAAGGTATCTTTATGATTTATAACATATTCTGATATGGAGTAATCTCAATATTGAGATCAATTTATCCACGGTTGAACATCCAGTGAGGATAATTCATTCTAAAACCAAGGGTATTAATGGGAGGATAATACCATTGGTTCAAGTTTTATGGCTACACATTTTTTATTCTCATGAGACATGGGAGAGAGAGTCACTAATGAGAGAGAAGTGAAATCATATTCTTGACATGGAATCTTCTTAACAAGATTTATGAGGATAGAAATTTTCAATAGTGGGGAGTTTTTAAAATTCGGTTACTTTTTTTAGGTACTCATAAACATCTATTTTGATCTTTATTTGGTTGGGTTTTATTTATGAATGTTTTAGGAGGAATTTTGATTTTTTTTAAGTTCATGGGTTATACACGATTGGTTTATGATTTTTCCAAATAGTGCACCTAGTTAATGAAAACTATGAAAACCCAAGTAGTGAGGGTTTTCAATATTGGTGCATGTTCTATCAATTCATACACCCACTAAAAAGAAACTGTGAAACCCTAATAATAAGGGCGCCTGGTTTGTTTAACCATACGTCCCTACCTAGATAAATTTGTGTACATGGTTTAATTAATACAAAAATTAGTTTTAAATTTATGAAACCCTCAGTTTAATTTTAAGATGGCCCTGTACGACTCTAATATGATTTATTCTTCCTTAATGGCCCCCAAGAGGTTATTCCCCCCCCCCCTATAAACCAATCATAAAGTGAATCAAAACTAGGAGAATGAAGTTCGATATCTTCTTGGTAAGTCTTCTTCCCTCATTCTATATCCCTTTACATATTCTCATCTTTTCCTTAGGGTTTATTAAATTTTCATGTTATTGGAGTAACCAATACCCATTGTTTTGGATCTTGAATTTAGTTTTTATTTTTGTATCATTAACATCAACATTCTTATTTGGAAAATCATATTGTGAATTTTGTGTTTCATAATGCAATGATCTATTGTAGGTGATTCCATTTAAGATTTTAAAATTTGATTAACCCTAATTTTTTTGATTTAAATTATTTATTGATTTTAATTTGAATTATATTAAATAGTTTGATAAAAAAACATTTGAAATTAATTGATGATTTTAATTTTATTTGGAATCAAATTGGGGAAAACAACTAAATTCCACTAAATTGGTGATTAATTGTGAAAATAGGATGGAAATTGTTTTATTTAAATTGTACAATTTAAATTCTTAAATTGAAATGTAAAATTGAACGATGAAATTTATTTCAAATTAATATTTTAGAAAAATGGATAAAATTGTTTTGAAAGAAACCCATTTATTTTATCTTAGAAAAGACATGATTTGATAAAAAACCGAGTTTTTGTTTTTAAATGTAAATTGGCATATTGAAATATAAAAACAGTCGAAATTTATTTTGAATAGTTTTGGAATAAATTTCCCTATTATTTATTTTTATGTAGAACATAAAATTCTAGGTATTTAGTGATCAATTAGAGACAAACACGCTAGGATGGGAATGACCTAGAAAAGGATTAACGCACCATAAATTTGACATAAATTGTTTGGAAGATATTACCCTTTGTGGGATGTTGATTAGTCTTTTAACCAGTGTAAAGATATTTTTTTTCACAATTCATTTAGAATACTATAAGTGTGCGAGGATCCAATAACCTAGAACTCTCGTATCTCTTGGAAGATAACCATGTCATTCGTTGTTATGGGTTTGATATATATTCCATTTATTATAAATTATTTTACAAATTCCCATTGAATTTATATAAACAATTTTATATAAAATATTCATTAAGATATTATTTAGAAATATTCCCATCATATAAAATGTAAATTTGGATTTGTTTTAAAATTATTTTGTAATTACATGCTTCTTTATTTCAAATTGAATTCTTTATTTAGTTAATTAATTGTGTAATATTATCATGGAATCCTTGGTATGACACTACTAGGATTTTAGATCACACCCTACATGTTCCCTCATGTGTTTGTAAATTATTTTATTCTTCGCCTGAAAAATATAAAATCACCACATGGAGGTGGTAGTAGCTGTTGATCCTTAGTTCTTGGAGTGATGTGGTTATTGGGACTTGGGATGTGTTCCTATTTTCTGGTACATTAATGATGTATTTTGGATTTTTTATACCTATATGACTTCTTGTACATTTATCCTTGAGAATTTTTCTTTTTAGCACACTAACTTTTAACTATCTCATTTACTATTTATGTGGTAAAATGATTCCTGGTTTTGTCTTATATGCTGATAGGTGCATATCTCCTACCCATGGGGATCTGGAATGTCCCTATGGCTATGTCAGCGTTAGCTTGGGTGTCATGGTATTGGGGTATTTAGAACAGTTCATGAAAACTATGTAATGAATATCCTCTATATTCTTTGTATCCATCATCATTCCTAACCATGATCGGTGGTAATTGAATAGTGAATGAAATTGGTTCGTGTGGTGATAGCATTCCATACGCATGAATGTATATTTCATAACCCATTTGATGGAAGCATAGATGGTTGTAGTTAATTACCATTTGATAAAAAATTCCTAGTATGTGGGATATAATTATGTTTTTATATAATCTTGATTTAATAATATTTAAATATGGAGTAAAATATAAAATAAAAATTTTCATTGAAGAATGTTACCTATTCTTCATGAATCCTCCTTAATTTTTCGCCAAGATCCATACTTGGTTGGATTTATGCCCAAAATAAGGATCATTAGACTATGGAATGAAATTTCAGAAGTTATTTTTGTAGGTATTGGCTGAATCAAAAGGGTTTTAATGTATGAAAAAGAGAAGAGAGAGGGTGGCTGTTAATAATTGAGGTGAGTGGCACACTTGTAATTTTTTTGAAAAGATTCAATCACACCCATGTTTTTATCACGAAAAAGCCTCCAAAGTGGTCCATTATAAAACCTAAATGTGATATGGTAGAAATATATCTATCCAATGTTTTTGGACATGTTGATAGGTAATTTTTAACTAATATTTTCTTAGTTCTACCCTTGGTAAATACATGTTTATGCTAACTGTAGTAATTAATTTTTTCTATTTTCACTATTCATTTGGTAAAAAATTATGTTAAAATTATTAGAAATTAAAAATTATTTTGATTATATATATAGAATAAAATTTTCCAATTTGAATTCACATAATTGAAAAAATTTAATTTACAATTAATCCCACAGATGTGATGTGAAAGACGGTTTTTAAAGAGAATATTTTCAAAAGTATATAATGTTTTCATATAAAAATTCAATATGAAAATGATTCCATAGAACGAAATTAGATTAATGGATATGAAAATTAACTAATTTAATTTTAAAACCAATTAAAAATATAAGTTTTCATTTTAAATAATTTAAATAAAAAGGCAGTTTTCAATAAAAAATTCTTTATAATCACTACTCATTAATAAATGAAACTTTTCAGAAAAATTCCCAAATTTACCCTATGATAAATTTGATTCCATGAATTAAAAAAATGATTTATTTCAAATAATTTTTTCATATGTTCTAAAAATTAATGTTAAATTACATTCGAAAATCATGATAATATTGTCTTTTAAGAATAACAGTTTTCGAAAAAACATTTTTTTTGTTTAAATCGATTATGATTTCATTTTTAATGAATAGATAAACATAGTTTTCATAATTGTTTTTACTATTCATAACATCTAATTTAATGGCGCTTTTATGATGGTATACTATATTAATGTTCATTTAGACATGGGTTTTTGTGTTCCGCAAGTTATTGAAGATATTAAATTTAATGAAAAATATTTATTGGGTTTTTAAAGTTAGTTTTAGTTTGTCACATATGATGTTTTTAAAAAAAATGAGTACGAAGGATCTTTATCAAAATCAAAGAATAGTTATATGAGTCTAAATGAAGTAATTTTACATGTTCATCACATATGATATTGAATATAGTGTTATTATTTTAAAATATATGTGTGTCAGATCCTCCCCACCTTAAATAAATTGTGTTCTCATAATTTAATCTTGTCCTCACTAATTAAGGGTTTGAAATTTGTAAATACCATTGTTGAAATACCCACATCATAAAAGGGTTAATAAAATATCCTTCTAATATTAGATAAAGGAAAGTACAAGTTCCATATGGAAAAACACATTACTATGTTTATTAGTAGGATAATATTGGAGGAAAGTAAAGATATTTACATGTAATAAAAGTGTAAAAATTTATAGAGAGTGATTAAGGTCATTGATCACAAGTAAGATAATGATAAATGGAATGTTAAGGGCCTCAAAACAATAAATATGTAATGATATAAAACAACATACGATTCATTGAATATGATTGTAATATGATAAATTTTTGTTTCATGATTCTTTTTAGCAATGTTAATGAATTATTTTACTATCTAATAATATAATGAAATTTTCTTAATTGTTAAATTTATATTTCATAGTAATAATCTCATCCTTTGGTTATAATTTTATCAATTTAAAATTAATCCCTTACTCCAAGAAATGAATATCCAAAAATGAAATTTTATACCTAAAGCACTAAAAATTACTTTTAATGAATAATAACATCCATAACAGTGTAACGAGTCTTCACAACTATCTCAAACTATTCTTAAAAATAAATATGTTTTTACCAAGTTAACCAATATAATAAATTAATCTTTAAAACAGAAAATTAATATCACCAGTTTATTATTAATATTTATATTTTAAAAACTTTAACTAAAAAAATTCATATTAACTAGGATATCTTTTAGGATAGTGGTAGTTGTTAAAACAATATCTTCATTTAGTCATAAATTCAAGCCCTATAGCCTTCCTAGATGTGATAGTTTTTCATCAAACATGCAGGCTATAATTTTTCTAAATCAAGTTAATGTAATTCCTATAACATCCCTAAATATTTATTGAAATCATTGATATAAAATTAATCATTTAATAAATTTTTTACCAAGGTTTTCAATAAAACATTTTTTTTCTGAAAGACTAATAATATTATTTGACTAATTTTAAAATATCATTAATTATCACCCTAAAGGTTATTAAAACATTTAAGCTTATGTGTAAAAAAAAGAAAAGGAATTATTCCTCAAATAACTTTTTATATAAACATATACATATGATATCTATGAAAAATCAATAAATGTCTCATAAATTATTTCCATTACTTAAAACATCAAAAAAAAGGGTGCCTAAGACATTGATCTTATGATCAACCTTTAAAAAATATCAAGATTCATGGAGCTTCCACCAATTCACCAGATAGCCCAAATCAACTATAGAAGTATCAAATGATTTTTCCTCCCCTTTTTTCTTATGACCATGATGATTTCCACCATGAGTAAGTAAGATCAGACATAGGTTATCATTATGTTCCTACTAATTGTAGCTAAAACATATCATGGTTGACTATATATATGTTATCTCATTCTTATATTGTTCACGACCCTTTTCTTTGAAGTCATGAAATTTGTGACCAGACCTACCACACCAGTAACACTTTCAAAATCCTGATATACATTCAATGAAAAGTATTTTACCATATTTGGAACATGGTAATGGATTACTTTTAGGCTTCTTAGTTAAAGGCTTCTCCACTTCCTATCACTTTGAACAATTCTCACTCTTTTCATCTCATAGAACATGAGTTTCAGAACACTCTATCTCAACTTTCTAATCACATCGAACAATATTCTCATAACTTTTGAATTTTTATATAGCCACATATATTCACTATAGTGGTTTTAATAATGAATAAAATATATTAATTTTACTATAAATGTCCAAAACAAAATTAGTTATATACATGGAAAATAATGTAAAATTTTCTTCATATGAGGACACTGGATCTTCATCCTTTTACCTCAATTAAAAAAACAATTTCTCTATCATAATCCTAAAAACTATAGGAAAATATTTCTCAGGGAAAATATTCTTATATTTTTCCCATTCCATAGCATCAAGATCATATTTCTCCCTGATATTATTAACCAAGGACCACCATTGATCAACTTCTCCTTCAAAATAATAAATGGAAAGAGTTATCTTTTGATGTTCTAAACATATCATGACATAAAATATCATTTCTAGAGAATTGATCCATCCTTCAACTAACACAAGTAAAAATAATCTATAGAATGATGAGGGATGTTTCCTCATGAATTTTTCCACTATAGACATCTTCTTTCACGGTGATCAGGTTCCTCTCTAGAATAGATTCCACCACTATTTATAGCCTCTACAAACTATTCCATCACTACAAAAAACAATTTTTTCAAATTACAACCATCTCATAATACTGATTTTGAAGGATATTTTACTCTCGGTTCCTTCCCACTACTGATAACATGTTTCCTTTGTGTAAAAATATTTGGAACATGCATAGTGATATAAATCAACATGGTAATATTAAAATTTGATATCATTTAAACTTATCCATAAGGTAGAATATTTTAAGGGAATGTTAATAACATTATACTAAAGTCTAATGTTATATAAAGAATCACTTGATACAAACTATAAGGGCTCATCCATAGACATTAAATATTCATGATTTTGTTTTCAATAATTTACTTTTTTCAGTTTTTGATCTTTTCAATTATTGCATATTAGAGAATTAGGTTGTAACTCATACATAACCAAACCATAACATACAAAGTGAACACCTATAAATAATATCCATTTTTTCAATAAAAAAAATTAAAATAAATCATCATTTCCATTTAATAAATATCTCCAGAACATTAAACTTGAAGTCTTCCTTTCCCTTTTCCATACTTAATTCCAGTGAAAAACATTTTAAAAATGTGGGATGAGAATAAATAGCTCGGCAAGGGATATAAAATATAATAAAATTGATAGTCTAGTGAAAACATGAAAAATCATGTAACATTTAAAATTATATTCACATTTTTTGTGAATATGAAATAAAAATAATATTACATGAATAACACACAAACATTTTCACAAAATAATCCTTTTAAAACCCCACATTAAAAAATGGTAAACACTTTTATATAACTTATATAATCACACTCATAACATGTTTTAAAAATGATTCAGAAGTTACTGTAGACCAGTTAAATATCTATGAGAAAACCATCGAAGACTCCATCCTTATGTTTTATTAATAAAATGGAAATAACCCAATGAATTGGAGTGATATCATTGCACAACCATCCTTTAATATATAATGGGCTCACCCAATGCTATATAGGTCACCCCATTGTATAAGTTGTAACATGCTCACTTGGAAATATTTGGGCACACCTATTTCTAATTATATAACTCTCAATTTCCATATCCTAAATAATAATATTTTTATTATTTCAGTTTACCAATATAAAACATTTGAATAAATCTTTTTAACTCTTAAATAAATCACTTTAGGATATCAAATTACCCTTTTTATTTAAAACCCCATTTTCAATACCAAAATACCCTTTTATATTGAAAATCCATTTTCAATACCAAAATATACAAAAAATTGGAAAAAATATTATATAAAGAACATATTAATACCTATAAACTAATATAGAATTCAAATAACAATCATCATGGTATAAAAAGATTTATCATCGTAAGCATTAAAAATTGAACATTCCTTTTCTCATTTGTCAAAAAGTTCCATATATAACATATAAAAATATTTCATTTTAAAACCTTTAAAATAATGTAAAATTGAAATAAAATGTACTTTATAAATATATTATTTCCATTTAAAAACATTCATAAAATAATATTTAAAATAATTGGTGTGTAATAGAAGGTGATTTTGAAGAAAATTTTTGAAAGAGGTTTTTATAAAAGAAAATCCCCTTATCACTCTGGAAATATTTTAATGATATGACCCATGAAATAATAAAATTTGAAAAACCATAAATACCATGAGAATATATAAATTCATGATATATCATGTCAAAGAGGATGTATATACACATATTAAAATAATATATGTGCATAATATCAAAATATGCCTCAATGAAAGGAAATTGAGGTAAAGTCCCTTACCTTGATTTTGAATTATCACTTGTGTATTTATTATCATGAATAATAAACATATGGTAATTATTTAATTGATTAATATCCTATGAAAAGTTTATTATTACTTTTATTTCACTTATTACAATGTTTTATACAATTACATAACCAATTAACTTCACATCAGATGTTTTGAACAGATTCATCTTATGTGTCAAAAATGTATTTGGTAGGTTGAATATTGTAAAGAATTCCTTTATTTAAACATGTCTATAATGATAATAATTAAATATTTATAATATTTAAACATAAATTATAATTTTAATTCCAATAATTAATGATGGTTTTTGATAAATGAAGCATGTTACAATAATGAAGACAGTAGGCCATACAAACGTATGAGTAACGTTCCCATATTTCAATGATAATTATAGAAAGGAATTTTGTATTATTTTATCATTACATAATGATAAAAATATCATATATACCTCATTATTTCATTAATTTTAATTATATATATCACACATATGGTGTGGTTATGATAATAGAGTCACCTCGCTTCGTGACGGTGGTAGTCCACATGTACATGAACAACGTTATCAATTTTGTTTAGTGAGTGGAAAGGTAAGAATAAAAATGATAAATTATATTTTGAGATTGATAAATATCCCATAAAGATCATATTTATTTCATTTATATCATATATATTAATTATCATTACCCTTATTACCATCCATATAACGTGTTAGTAAAAAGAGAATAACAACCCCTCACAAGGTGGTAGTCCGTCGTACACACGAGTGATGTTATCATATCCCCTATGGAATGAAAAGTAAAAATGGGATATTTCATATAATTAATCTATAGGTATAATTATTTTATAAATATTTTATGTATACTTCAGATCCATAATCATTCCACACCATCTGAGGTGGTAATGAAGAAATTAATGTCCTTGGTTCGTGATGCGGTAGTTCATAGTACACAAGAATAATGATGTAGTAACTCATTTTATGGATGTGTAAAAGGTTATAGGAAATTAAATTGTTATAAAAACATCCTTTTATATGAATTATACTTATTTTATTATATAATCATGGTTTAATAATAATTAAGGAGGTGGATAAAGGAATAAAATAAAAATTCTTTTTGAAGAATGTGACAACATCTTTGAGTATCCTCCTAACGTTTTCAACAAAACCCTCAATATGTTCAATTTATACCCAAAATAAGGCTCCTAGGATGTGTTTAAAAAATTTGGGAGGTGATGAGTTTAGGGATTTTCTGATCCAAAACTGTGTAGAGGTGTGAAGAATATAGAAGATGTGTCACATTTTATAAGTGGGGTGAGTGGAACACTTGAAATATTTTTTAAAATATTCAATCATTAAAACATTTTTATCATGAAAAAATCATTAAAAATTATAACTTATAGAACCTAGAAGATATAATATAAAAATATGTCCGTCCAATGGGTGTTACAAAAGTTTTTTGGCCTTTTTTAACCCTCGTCCTCTTAACCCATGATAAATCCATTTTAACGTTAACGATGATAAATATTTTTAACTATTTTAAATATTCATTTTACCCAAACATTAAGTTTTTAACACCCCTCCCCTACCTCATTTTCTTGAGGAGGCGGTGAGGGTTACTTGGCCTTAAGCGATGTTCCCAAGGCACTAAAGGCTGGAAATAAATATCGAGGACTCCGAGAACAATTGGTGAATGATTTTCCCTTGAGACAAAACCAACCAAACAACCACAACTAAATGATGCATGTCAACAAAACCAAACTCATACATTACCCAAGACAACTAGATAATCCATAATCTAACATGCCAACATAACCCCATACAACATTAGAGTACAATGTCGAAGACTCAACAAGAACACCACAGGCCATGACACCTCCATAGATCCACACCAAGCTCCAAGCTCCATGTTCCACCAAGACATCATAGCGCACCACTAAAGGAGGTTGATGCCTTACCTTTTCCCACGTCACGGTACACAATATCTACAAAGACACCAACGTGCCAAAGCAGGGGGTGAGTACTAAAACATAGTATGATTTCCCCAAATGACTTCCCTACACACGCCACTAGGATAAAAACGTTAACATATTTATATAAAACAGTTTATATAAATTAAATCACAAGTACAAAAATTTCCATAAGCCAAACATTCCCTTACCGAGCCATCATGCCCAAACCAAGAAACCAAGGGAAAGCCAACCAAAAAATCCAAAACCATTCCAACATTTACCCATTAGCACAAAATTACATCTTTCACACCAGTACAAAACAAAACAATCATAACGGTGGTGCTTCCGTCCAACCCATTTCTCCCATTTACAACGAGTGGCTCTTCCCGTCCACTTATCAATGATGGTGGACCTTCCGTCCACTATCCATCCCCCTTTATTATAGTGGTACTTCCCTCCCACTTCCACACAACAATTCAATCAGTCACAACCAACCATATAATCCATCAAGGTCACAACAACGTCATATAATCAACCAATTCCATTACATGTCAATTCACTTCAATAAATCACCCATTTATTGAAAACCATTTTCCATGCCAAACCCTATTTCAATAAAACAACCCTTTTATTGAAAACCATTTATATCAATAATTTTCACAAATCAACCATAGCATCCAATTTTAAAATCTCTATTTTCAAATCCACAACAACAACATTTCACCACAAAACCCTCTTTTTCCCAAAAATCCCCAAAACATCACCCAAGGGATTTTCCACCAATTTCAAACATCAAAACACAATTAATTTCAAGAAAAACAAATTAATTATAAAAAGGAACCACTAGTTCTATCCAATTGTAGTCTAGAGAGAAGCCACCTACCTTTAGGGTTCCTGATAAATCGACCCACGAACAACTGCACCTCAAATCCAGCGAATCCACCATCGGCACCTCTCTAGATCCCCTCCCCTAACCATAACAAGCCTCAAAATCATCATCCAAGGTAACCCCAACCCTATATATACACACAAAAAGTGTAGATCTAGAAAACCAAGAAAGATGGGGATGTAGATCTAGAGGGAAAATACAAGAGAAGCAAGAGGAGAGACTTACCCAAGATAAACCACCTTGAAACCCCTTTGAATCGCTTCCAAAACGAGTGGGAGAGCACCTCTAACCCCTGAGAACCGAAAAACCCGAGTGTGGCTTGAGTGGGAGGAAGATAGGAGTGAAATGAGCCAATCCCGAGTGAGATCTGCTTTTAAAACCCTAACTTTAAGTGGACGTACGGTTATCATGCACGTTTTGGAAAACCGTGCGCTAACCGTGTGCATGCCACTGCCCCGAGAGCCAGAGTCCGCACGGTTTCCTCGCATGGTTTGGAAAAACGGTCGCAGGCCATGCGGAGACTACTGTCTCCCCCTTCACGGTTTCCTGGAGCATACACACAGTTTACACTAACCGTGCTCAAACTGTGCACCCCTTTAAAAGCCTCCAAACTCATCCAAAACCAATCCAAACACTCCCAACCTCCTCCCAACTCATTTCATGCACTTTAAACACATAAATAATACATAAAAAGAGGCTAAATACCTCAAACAAGGGGTGATAAATTCTCCCCACCATTAGACTTTCCGTCCTCAGAAAGTATTGAACCCACCCATTGCCGAAAGAACTCGGTCCACTGCTCAACCATCTCCTTCTCCCGCTCCCAAGTGCCCTCTTGAATCTGACCATGTTGCCACAAAACATGAACTAAACCGATTTTTTTACCACAAAAGACTTTATCTTGCTTATCCACAACCCGCACAGGCATGTGCACCAACGAAGCATCCAGTTCTAGCTCAACATGATCCCAACGAATTACATGGTCACTATCTGGATGATACTTTTTCAACTGCGACAAATGGAACACATTGTGAACCGAACTAAACTGTGGTGGAAAAGACAAACAATAAGCCACCTCACCAATACACTCAAGAATCTCAAAAGGCCCAATATACCTCATAGATAACTTTCCCTGCTTCCCAAACCGATGATGTCCCAACCTAGGAGAGATTCTCAAGAAAACATGATCACTCACCTCGAATGACAATGGCCGTCGACGATGATCCGCATACGTTTTTTGACGACTCTGAGCCGTCTCCATTCTTTTTCTGATCAACTTTTTCTTCTCCATAGTCTCCTAGACAAGGCTCGGTCCAACCATTGAAGACTCACCCATTTTCACCTGACATAGTGGAGAACGACACGACCACCCATACAATGCTTCAAATGGATCCATCGGTATAGATGCATGATAACTGTTATTGTAAGAGAAATAAACCAATGACAAGTTCTCCTCCCATGAGCCACCAAAATCGATAACAAAAGCCCACAACATATTCTCCAGAGTTTGTATCGTCCCCTCGGATTGACCGTCCGTCTGAGGGTGATACGCCATACTCATCATCAACTGCATTCCAAGGGCTTACTATAAGGATTTCCAGAAACGAGTTGTAAACCTCAGATCTCTATCTGATACAATAGAAACTAGAACACCATGCCTCTATACCAACTCCCGGATATAGATTTTGGTCATATCCTCCACCGTATGAGATTCATGAATCGGGATGAAATGAGCCAACTTCGTTAGCTGATCCACTATCACCCAAATGGAATCGTTCTTTCTGACCTTTATTGGGAGACCTGTGACAAAATCCATCGCTATTTTCTCCCACATCCAAACAGGGATTGGTAAAGACTCCAACATTCCCTCTGGCCTCTGATGCTCTTCCTTGACCTGCTGACAAGTCAAGCATCTCAAAACAAACTCAGCCACACTTCTTTTCATACCAGCCCACCAGAACTACGCTTTCAATGCTTTATACATTTTCTGAATTTTAGGATGAACAACCCACCTGGAATGTTGATATGCCCTGAGAAGACCCTCCTGACAGGTAACTGGTACTACCATCCGATTCCGAAAACACAAAACTGAATCTCCATTCAGTTTCTTACCCTCAATGGTCTCCCCACCATTGAGTCTTGACCCCATGGTCACACACTCAGAATCAGATATATGTGCCTCTCTAACCAGTCCAACCAAGTTAGGAATCAACAAAACGGGAAATAAGACCTCTCTATCACCCTGGTCCTCACATTCCAACCGCATATCAGCTATAACTGACATCAACTGCCACTGGTCCGATGCCTGTTTCACCATCTAAGCATATGATTTCCTACTTAATGCATTCTCCACTGAATTTCCCTTACCCGGTGTGTACATCATGTCAAAATCAAACATCTGGAGATATTCTATCCATATACTTTGCCTCAATTTCAAATCCCTTTGTGAGAAAATGTGTTTCAAGCTCTTATGATCTGTATATACCGTGAATTTCTCACCGAAGAGATAATGATGCCATATTTTCAAAGCATGGACCACTGCTTCCAACTCCAAATAATGAGTTGGGTAGTTCTTCTCATGCACTCTCAACTACCATGATCCATACACAACCACATGATTCCCTTGCATGAGAACGCACCCCAACCCTGATCTCGATGCATCGCAATACACCACGTACCCTTTTCCTGGTTCTGGAAAAAATGAAGATTGGTGCTGATGTAAGACGACCCTTTAAATCATCAAAACACTTTTGGCATTGTTTATTCCACTTGAATGGAGAATTTTTTCTTGTCAGTTCTGTCATCGGTGAAGCCAAACGTGAAAAATCACGAAAAAAACGCTGATAATACCCAGCTAGACCAAGGAAACTCCATATCTCAAACACATTCTTGGGCAGTTTCCATGAGAGAACAACCTATATCATTTTGGGATATACTTAAAAACCCCTTTCAGAAATCACATGGCCAAGAAAACGAACTTCCTGTATCCAAAAGTCACACTTTGAAAATTCGGCATACAACCGATGATCCCTCAAGATCCCTATCACTATCGAGAAGTGTTGCTCATGATCCACCCTTGTCTTTGAAAACACCAGAATATCATCTACAAACACCCCCACAAATGAATCCATATATCTCTGAAATATCTGATTCATCAATTCCATGAAGAATTTTTTCACATTCATTAGACCAAAGGGAAAAACCACATATTCATAATGTATATACTTCTGAAATATTTTTTAGGAATATAGTATTTCCTCAGTCGTAAATGATGATATCCTGACCTGAGTTCAATCTTGGAGAACCACTAGGCTCCCCTCAACTGGTCGAACAAATCATCAATTCATGGAAGTGGATATCTGTTCTATATCATAACTTGGTTAAGTCTACGATAATCAATGTAGAGCCTCAAAGTTCCATCCTCCTTTTTTCACAAACAACACTGGCGCTTCCCACAGAGACGTTCTAGGACCAAAAAACCCTTCGTTTTCTAACTCTTCCAACTGGACTTTCAATTACCGCAATTCAGCTGGTGCCATCCGATTACACGGAAGTGAGATAGGACTGGTCCTTGGAAGGAAATCAATTGTAAAATCCGCTTCTCTTATGGTAGGTAACTCAGAGAATTCTTTGGAAACAAATCCATGAATCGATCTACCACTACTGGAAGAACACTCTGCTCAACATCGTCTAACGATTCCAATGACAACACCGCCAACTGATATGATAACATACCCACTACTGGTGCCAAAAACCCATTGCACCCTGCCTTGCATGCCTCTCTCCTCTAAAGAGATTTCTAACACCATAATGAGTCGTAAAATCCATTGTCCGTGTATTAAAATCGATTTGGGCCTTAAAATACACCAGCCAATCCATTCCCAGGATTACATCGTACCCATCCATCTCAAGCATTGAGAAATTCCACACTATCTCAACCTCGCCCACAATGATACAACATTATCTACACAAGAAGGCTCAACACTCTCTTCGACCCAGAGGAGTTTGACGTTTTAAAATGGAGGGCATCATTTCTACCCTTAAACCTAGAAAATCAACCACACATGAAGCAATAAAAGAGTTTGAAGCACTTGTATCAAACAGCACTTGCATCAAGGTAGAATTTAAAATAATAGTACCTCGCACTGTGGATGGTCCTGACTGATCATCCACAACAACCTGTTCAGCTTCGAACACATGTTTTCTTTCCACACTCTTCTCTTTATTTCTTTTCTCAGGTGTTGTGGTATTTTGAGAATCACCCTGACCCACTTTACTCTGCTGCTGAGGGGTATACTGCTTCCCACGTACCATCGAAGCATACGACGTCTGCGATCCCTGAGGAGTGTCATGAGAACCCGACCTTGGAGAATTCCGACAATAATGTTGCAGGTTCCCCATCTGCTTACAACTATGACATGATCGAGGTTGTGTCGTACAATCCTTCTTGATGTGGCCTGTAGAACCACACTGAAAACATCCCAGCTTGCTCTGGGGCTTCATAGGAAGATTTACTGATCATGCCATCGGATTATATGTCATGTTCCTTCCCTGATAATAAGTGTCCCTCCTTCACTTGAACCTAGAATTAGAGTTCCCACTATTCCCCATGGGTACCACCATCCTTCTCCCGCCCGGAGTTCCCAACAGATCCCGCTCATCCACCGAGGCTCTTTTCACCATCTCCGTGTAATCATCTATACACAGCACCGCTATCTTTGAACGGATTTCTTATCTCAACCTTGCTTTAAAGATACTTGCCTTGAATGATGTTCTACTCACCACCTCGAGTGAAAACTGCACTAAGTTCATAAACATAGCTGCATACTCCATCACAGACATTAGCTCTTGCTTCAAACTAAAGAAATCAGTCGTACGCTGAATTCTAATCATATGTGGGTAGAATTGTTTGTTAAAAAATTCCTCAAATCCTTCCCACATCATACCCTAGTCCATCCCTACTTGGACTACCAAATCACACCATATAAGGGAATGATCTTCCAACATATACGTGGCCAACTTCACTTTCAGCTCTACCGGCGTTCCCAAGAACTCAAAGATCTTGTTCATTCTATTCAACCTTGATTCTGCCCTTTCTGGATCTGAATCACCCATGAAGATGGGTGGATTCTGCCTTTGAAACTGAACCACATGATCTATATTCCAGGGATCATCTGTTTCATTCCCACTTCCCACAACTTGGAAGGCTTGCACTATACTTTGCACCAGCTGCTGGTTCACCTGAGGCTCAAGTGAAACCACATTTTCAGCAGCCTCATCTGGTTGGTCTCTACGACGCCTACCCGGTGCCATTTCTATAAAAAGAAAAAAACAACCATGAGTCTCACTTCTATAGACATCACGAAATCCCATTTCAAATCACATTACAAAAAACTATCACAACAAGGCTTTCCACCAGTTCACATTTTTTCACACGTCCCAAGTTTCACCATTTTGAAAACCAAACCATTTTCAATATATCAATTTATTCACATTACAATTTCACATATTTTTATCACATCATAAATCATTATACCTCAATGAAATATGCATCCTAGAGGGAAGTCATTTCTACCATCCATGTCGTGCTCATCTCATTGGCTACACCCATGACAATGAGATATCCCATGCCTATAAGTGTCTCCAAAACACTTATGTACCCAACTCCCTGGTAACTTGAATTTCAGCATAAAAGGGTTAGATACATCCTTTTATGCTATACATTCCAAGTTCCGACATTCCTACACCTTGCTACTATCCCGACTCAAGGAATTTACCACAAAGAATGTCAACACCAAATCCGAGAATCAACTCCAAAGGGCCAAACAAAAGGATACCACTTGTAACACCCCGCCCCTACCTCATTGGCTTGAGGATGCGGTGAGGGTTACTTGGCCTTATGCGACGTTCCCAAGGTGCTAATGGCTGGAAATAAATTCTGGGGGCTCCAAGAACAATTGGGGAATGATTTTACCTTGAGAAAAACCCAACCAAACAACCACAACTAAATGATGCATGTCAACAAAACCAAACTCATACATTACCCAAGACAACCAGATAATCCATAATATCACATGCCAAGACAACCCCATACAACATCAGAGTACAATACGAAAGAATCAACAAGAACACCATGAGCCATGACACCACCACAGCTCCACACCAAGCTCCAAGCTCCATGTTCCACCAAGACATCACAACACACCACTATAGGAGGTTGATGCCTTACCTTTTCCCACGTCATGGTACACAACATCTGCAAAGACACCAATGTTCCAAAGTAGGGGGTGAGTACTAAAACTCAGTAGGATTCCCCAAATGACTTCCCTACACACACCACTAGGATAAAACTGTTAGCACATTTATATAAAACAGTTTATATAAATTAAATCACAAGTACAAACATTTCCATAATCCAAACATGCCTTTACCGAGCCATCATGCCCAAACCAAGAAACCAAGGGAAATCCAACCAAACAAGCCACAAACATTCCAACATTTACCCATTATCACAAAAATTCCATCTTGAAAAGCAGTACACAACAAAACAATCATAACGGTGGTGCTTCCGTCGAACCCGTTTCACCCATTTATAAATAGTGGCTCTTATCGTCCGCTTATCATTGATGGTGGCCCTTCCTTCCACTATCTATCCCCCTTTATTATAGTGGTAATTCCCGCCCACTTCCACACAATAATTTAACCAATCACAACCAAGCATATAATCCATCAAGGTCACAACAACATCATGTAATCAACCAATTCCAATACATGTCAATTCACTTCAATAAATCACCCATTTATTGAAAACCATTTTCCATGCCAATCCCTATTTCAATAAAACAACCCTTTTATTGAAAACCATTTCTACTAATCATATTCACAAATAAACCATAGCATCCCATTTTAAAATCTCCATTTTAAAATCCACAATAACAACATTTCACCACAAAACCCTCTTTTCCAAAAAAATCCCCAAAACATCACCCAAGGGATTTTACACCAATTTCGCACATCAAAACACAATTAATTTAAAGAAAAACAAACTAATTGTAACAAGGAACCACTAGTTCTCACCATGTGGTGTCTAGAGAGAAGCCACATACCTTTAGGGTTCCTGAGAAATCGAACCACGAACAACCACACCTCAAATACGGAGAACGCACCACCGAAACCTCTCTAGATCCCCTCCCCTAACCATATCAGGCCTCAAAATCATCATCTAAGGCAACCCCAACCCTAGATATACACACAAAAAGTGTAGATCTAGAAAACCAAGAAAGAGGGGGAAGTAGATATAGAGTGAAAACACAAGATAAGAAAGAGGAGAGACTTACCCGGGAGAAACCACCTTGGATCCACCGTGAAACCCCTTCGAATCGCTTCCAAAATGAGTGGGAGAACACCCATAACCCCTGAGAACCCAAAAACCCGAGTGAGGTTCAAGTGGGAGGAAGAGAGGAGTAAAATGAGGCAATCCCGAGTGAGGCCGGGTTTTAAAACCCTAACTTTAAGTGGCCGCATGGTTAGCCCACACCGTTTGGAAAACCGTGCGCTAACCGTGTGCATGCCACTGCCTCGAGAGCCAGAGTCTCCACAGTTTCCTCGCACGGTTTGCAAAACCATGCGCAGGCCGTGCGGAGCCTACTGTCTCCCCCTCATGGTTTCCTGGAGCATACACACGGTTTACACTAACTGTGATCAAACCGTTCACCCCTTTAAAAGTCTCCAAACTCATCCAAAACCATTCCAAACACTCCCAACCTCTTCCCAACTCATTTCATGCACTTTAAATACATAGAAAATGCATAAACAATAGCTATATACCTCAAACTGGGGGTGCTACAAATTTTAACTTATTATAAATTGTAAATTATTCATATTAGAAACATGGAATCCATTTTTACAAATCCATTTCAAATAATTGGAAAATTTTAATTTAAAAAATATCCTGTAGACGCGATGAGAATTAATGTTTTTAATGATAAAATATTTTAATGTTTACAAAGTTTTTATATCAAAATTAAATATGAAAATGATTACAATGACAAAAATTGGATTAATTGATATATAAATGAACTAATGTTTCTTTAAAGCTAATTAAAAATAATAATTTCATATTTTAAATAATTTAAATGAAACATAAGTTTACAATTAAAATATAGTATTTTTCACTATTCATCAAAAATAAAACTTTTCAGAAAAATACCAAATATTAACCCAAAGAAAATTTTGATATTTTGAATTAATAAATAATGTTTTTTTATATATTTTTTCTAAATTTTAAAAAAATTATTATAAATTATCCGCGCAAAGAATTGCGAATCCATCTTAAAAAAATAGTTTTCCATTTTAAAATTATTTTTATTTTTAAATGATTAACATTTTATTTATAATAAATAGTAATCCATAATTTTCATAATTCAGTTATTAATATTCATAAACACTAATTTAATGTATAGGTTATAATTGTATAGTATATTACAGCTCATTTAGACTCAGGTTTTCATGTTCTGCAAGATATTGAAGTGATTGAATTTAATGAAATATATTTTGTGGGTTATTTAAGTTTAGAGTTGAGTGTTGAATATGATATTGAATATAATGTTATTATTTAAAAATCCATGGGTGTTACACATAAAACCTTTTTCTAGATTCTCTTGTAACATCTTATTCAATTCTTCCAACTCAATGTTGGTCTTTTTGTAGGGACTCTTAGATATAGGAAGAGATATAGGTACATGTTCAATTGAGAACTCAACCTATTGGTCAAGAAGAATAACATGGAACTCTTTAGGTATTAAATAATCCTAATCACTCATAATGTTTATATTTTCAAGCATGATTCCCTATCATTTAAGCTTGATATACTTTCTTATAAGGCAATAATATCCACATTTGAGATATAGATTCTATAGAATATTCATCCCACTCTATAGACTTATATAGAATTAGAGGATGAATTTGGATGTGAATATGGATATCTATTTCTGAACATTTGATTTCGAGTTTATATAAGGACTTCTAATACTCTCATAATATAGCATTAAAATCCATTAAATTAAGTATAAAAATATGTTTTAGTAGATTTAGTTCAAAAACATTGACCAAGGTGGAGTTATATGCATGGGATAAAATAATCGATTCTTTTTATTCTATAGTATATATCTCAACCACCATGTTTTGAGTAACTGTTTGAATAAATATATTAAACATGAAATATATTAAAGAATGATTAGAATGAGAATAATAAATTATTTTTTCTATTCTTGAAAAAATAACTAGAGTACGAGTCACCACATCATTATTGGAATCCACCTAAGTAGTTTTCATAGTATATACCCTTCCTTTATATCTAAAACATATATGTTGTCATCATTTATTACCTCCACCAACCCTTGGATTGGGAAATTGACTTTATAATGCCTATGTTCTTTATAGTTGAAACACAATACCTCAAGGTGAGTATTGATCTGACCCTTCATTTCATCTGTTACATTAGCATTCTTGTTTACATACCTTCGATGTTTATTGGTTTGGTTCCATTATTTTACACACTTGAAGAATCTCATGGTTCACATTAGAGAGTTTCCTGGATTCTTCCCCCCCTTACATTTGACATGTGGTATATCGTGTTTTATTTCTAATATGATATTTATTTATAGATCCCCCACATGTAAACTCCATTTTATACTTTTTATCTCTGATCCCATTAGACCATTGAGAATCAATCAATTCTATATCAACCATATGAACAAAATTAATAATCTCTTCATAGTTTTTAAAGTCTCGAATTTCTAAATATTTTCATAGACTTGGATTTAACCCAGTAAGGAAACAATCCATCTTAATTTTTATGTTGATGGTATAGATAGAGGAATACTAGTTAAACCTTTTGATGTTTTTCTTATACACCCTGATAGACTCATCTTCCATTGCTTTAGTCTAAGGATCTCCCTTTATATTTTTATATGGCGACTTATGTGAAAATATTTGTTGAAAAATATTTTCTTGAATCCTTCCCATTCCATGGAATGAATTTCCTATTTGGAATTTGGTTTCCTAATTATTTCCACCACATAATTACTTCCCCTTCAAGATGATAGATAACCAACATGAATTTATCTTATTTTAGTCATCAGAGGATATAGAATATATTCTAAATGGAGTTAATACATTATTCCATTATGATGGGGTCATAAAATACACTTAATGTTGGTGGAATTTGTCAATTAAAGTACTTAACTACAAATTTCTATTTCTTATGAGAAGGAGGGTGTTCTACAAGATTCATGTTACTGTTCATTTAATGATTCAGCAGAGCCAGTACACCCTTGAATTTACTAGCTCACTCTCCCAAAAGTTTTGGTATATCATTAGGGAAGTTATCACATTTGATATCTTGTTTGTTGTTGACATGATTCCTCCTACTTCTCTCTATAAACTAAAATAAAATAAAAAAAATGGTATGAGAATAATTTAACTAATAAACAAGTAAAAGGGAAACTATAAACATAAAATGAATAATTTAAAAATGATATTAAAATTATAAATTGTTAGTCTCTAGGTATCAATATAGGTTATCCATTACAATTTATCCTATTAGGTGTTATGTCTTAAAAATATTACTTCATAAATTTTCATAAAGAGTTTCGGAATTTTCCAAAGCATATCCCTCATGAGTATCAAACCAGGTGTGTAGTAAGAGACTATTCACTATAAACAGGATTGATTACTAAGATATACTTATAGAGATATTTATTTTCATAATTATCCATATTATATTAATGATTTAATCCCTTATAATCAATCATTTTTATCTGAATTTCTTCATTTGAGTATTTTAATGAATTTTGTGCTTAATTGTGAAAATTTATTAATTTTGGAAATTTACTGGTTTTATGGATATTCTGTATTTTGAGCACATATATTAAAATATTTACCCTAATATAGTGATTTTTTTGTAGGATTATATTTTTGTGGGATTTTTATTTTTATTCTAGACCTATATCCAATTCAAAACACATTGTCCCATTAAAATAAATCAATTATAGAATGTTTTCCAGACAATATAATAGAAACTACCATAGTAATTGAGGTATATATCATTTTAGAGGCATCCAAATTAAATTATTCTAGATAAAGAATAGATAGTAATTAGAACCTCATGTCCATATTAAATTTTATAGAAAATGAAGGTCATTAATGCATCCATTTCATGCACCAAATTGGAGGGAGTTAAGTAGTATCCTCGGCCCTAAAAGCCTATATCAGTAATTCATTCCTAACATTTTATACGACTGTCCAAATAAGATGAGATATTTTTAGCGCCTGAAAAAGATATAGGGGGATATCTTTTAGGAATAAAACATATAATATTTGGCCATTTATTTATAAATAATAGACTAAAACATTTGGATGAATGAATCTGGAGGAATAATTTTCCACCCCTCAACCCTATATATATGGGTGTCCACTTCCATTCAAGGGTGTTGAAGTAGGTTAAGGAGGGGTTATTTTGAGGGATTTTAATATTTATGTTCTTTATATTTTATCTTTTCTTTTTTATTTATTTCATTATTCTCTCTCCTTACCATTTAAACTCTATTACCTTCACATAGAGAGGTAATGCCTTTTATTGATCGGGGAAGGGGAAGTTTCTATTTTTTTATGTCGGTGTCTTGCGATTTAATTTAAAACTATCTATCTGTATTGAATGGTTTATATTTTCCGTGGGTTTCAATTCTCTTAATGTGATTATATTATTTTTTTCTTGCATTCATTTTTTATAGATTTAGTTGAAGAAATTTAAATTCCCTATGCCTTGTCTTGATCGGGTGGATTGTGGTAGGTGGTGAGTGTCTAGAAATCATTAGCATGTGTGTGGAATAATTTAATTTTATCTATATTTATAAGGAGAAAAAAATCTATATCAGTACATGCCTTTTTTGTTTGGAAATATAATATAAACTTTTATGAAGCGAGAGTGTTTTCCATTGCTTCCTTTAACCCAGGGTGAATGACAACTTGGTCGAAGAGTCAGTCATTTATCAATTGATAGAAAGAGAGGAGGACTAATTTTTATAGCCATGATGATGTTGAAAAATGTTATCCTACCTTGACCCCATAACCATATTTATCTATTTGGGTTCAACCTTTATTTTTGATTTCTTGATTTCTTTTTAAAAAATCAATAAATTTAAAAAAGAACCTAGACTTATTTCTCTAATTTCAAGTGAAAAACATTAATTTTGATTGTTCCTATAAAGAGATAATATGATTTGATGACTATAATTTATTTTAACATAGTAAATATTTGTTTTTTTCGTACCCCATGTAAGAAACATGTCAAATCATGATGTCTTTTCTAGAGAGGTGGTGTCAAATATATATATATATATATATATATCTTTTCTTTCTTTCTTTCTTTTATTTTAAAAATGCATGACTAAAACTTAAAACAATGAACCATTCCCCAAAGATATTGGAATTGAAATAAATTTTTTTAATATACTTAGAATCCTTAATTTTAATTTTTAATCTGTGTACATTTATCTTTTGGACTCAAGTGGAACTTCAAGTGTTCACTCCAAGCATGTCATCATGGATGGAAATCATAACCCAACTCTTAAAGACCAATGAACACCATAATTCCTTAATCAAAATTATCAAATTTCAATGCTAGTGTTATAAAATTATTTTTATATTAAACATAACACTATTCCATTACTCTCAAAATTTCATGTCTTGGATGGAAATGACCCAAAAAAACATATTAAACAGTTCAAACAAAAAATTTCTACATTTAGACCATGAGGATAAGTTTAGGTGTAGGAAAATTAGAATGATTTCCCATTATCAATCAAAGGAACTTCCAAAGAATGGTTTTATTGCCTCTAACCAGGAGATGTGAATAATTGGAATGACTTGGTGAGATGATTCATGTAAATTTTCTTCCCCACATCAAGAATCATATCTATTATGAGGAAAATATATTCCATCATACAGTCATATAGAGAAATACTTTATGAGTACATGTAAAGGTTTAAAAATCTATGTTCAAGATGCACACATCATATAATTAAGGGGAATCACATTATTGTCTTATTTTACCAAGGATTTACAGATAATGATAAGAACTATCTAGATGCATCATATAGAGGCACATTGATTGAAAAGTCACCAGAAGTAGCTAAGGGACTAATTGAGAAGATTTCCCAGAACTCATAATAATTTGGTACAATAGGTACTGGAACATGATAAATTAATAAGGTATGAAATTCATATCAATCAAATTTATGGGAAACTAATATTGATGATCTAACCAGTATGGTGATACAGATGGACCTACAATGAATGGGATACTAACAAGGATTGGGTAAGGTATTTGGTTTATGCTCATAACCTTTTCATTTCACTAACAAATGTGATGAAATAAATAGAATGGAAAATTTTATGGTTGTATTTCAGTCAATTAATTTCTAAAAAATCAAGGATGGAGAGAGTCTAATCTTGTTCAATTTGGCTTTTGAAATCAATAAAATCAGGCAAGACCCCCATACCAAAACCAGTTGCAAAACCAACCCTCATTCAAGTAACAATTCAGACTCCCACCATCATTTCATCAAAAGAATCCTTATAACTATCCTTTTTACCAGAAACCAACCACATTCAAAAAACCCTATTATAATCCATCCACCAGTGCAAAAAAATATAATTAAAAACCAACAGATGATATCTGATATGGAGGAGTTGAAAGACATCATAAACTATTTTCCTAAAAATTTCAAAAATCTAAGTTAATTCCTAACAAAAAGTACAAGGAAACACCATTCCAAAACAATACAAAATAGAAAAGATAATTTCATAATGATAAAAATAATAAATGAAAAAGAAAAATCACCACCAGAATCCCATGAACCTAAAACTAGACCACCTGATCTGAGGGCAAATGAAGGTAAAAATTCAAAAAAATTACAAAAAGGCACTGAGAAGAAGAAAGGAAATTGGGTATGATATGAATAAAGCGATTAATAAGAGAAAATAAACACCCTTAGAAATAAAACTAAGGTATAATAAAGACATTCCCACACTATTTCCCTCAAGTATGATTGAATCAAAAAATTGCAGGAAGAAGAACATCAAAAAGAAATTCTCAACAACTTCTAGAATGTGGAAATTAATATCCAACTTCTTGAAGTACACTAAAAAATTATGAAGTATGATAAATTGTTTAAGGATATTTTTCCCATGAAGAGGATACATAAAGGGAATTAAATTATCCACTTGGGAAGAAGTGTCATCCTTTATCACACCACAATTTTCAAAAAAATGTCAATATACAGGGATGTTTTCCATTTCATTTACCATTAGAACATTAAATATATATAATTATTTTTATAATTTAGGTTCTTAAATTAATTTATTTCTTCACTTATTATATACTTATTTGTATATTGGAGAGTTGTAACACACAAGTGTGGTGGTCCATCTTGCAAACAGATCCATAGTTTTTCTAGTAGGAGTTCTGTAGGATGTTCTAGTGAATGTCAAAGATCTATTATTACTAAATAAATTATATGTGATAAATATGGAAAAAGGTAGTAACCCATAACACTCAAACAAAATTTTGGGGATACCTTTCTTGAATACATCCAATACCATCATTAATGTCTATAAAGAGACACTCACCATTGAGTTTGGAGATTGTACTGTTAACTTCATTATTTTTTAATCTATGAAGAACCCATCAATTAATCAATAACTATTTACATTCTCTTATAAAGATGTTAATGATCCAATTGAAGAATCAGATATATACCATTAATTCATAGCCTTAGGATATTATTTTTGCATTGTAAATATCACTAAGATTATCGACGATAGAAACACTAGATATTATAATTTCATGTGGGAGGAATAGGTAAAATATAATGTATTTGATGATTTGATAAATGACGAGGAAGATGATATGGTTTCATCTATATAGGAGGTCCAACCATTGGAATTTAGTTACATTGGTTTAATTTTATCCCTTGAGCATCCACCTGTTCTAGATTTAAAACCACTCCCCACTGATTTGAAATTTGTGTACTTTAGGGAGGGAAAAATTTACCAATAATAATTTCTCAAAAATTATTTAAAACCCAAGAAAATTGTTTGATTGAACATTTGAGAGATAATGTGAAATATATAAGGTGGATATTAGGTGATATATAAGGAATAAACCCAAAAATATGTTCACATAGAATTTTTCATAATAGAGACTCTAAATCTATAAGAGAGACCAAATAGAGAATGAATCCCACCTTGATGAAGGTTGTGAATAAGGATATTGAGAATCTATTGAATCATTTGATCATCTATCCCATCTCATATTCACAATGGGTTATCCCAATTTATGAATTTCAAAAACAAACTGGCCAAACCACTATAAGGAATGAAAATAATGAATTAATCCTTATGGGAATTCAAAATAGATAGAGGGTGGGAATTGATTTTAGGAAGTTTAATCAGTTCACTCGAAAAAATAATTTCCCTATCCCCTTCAGTGTCCGTATAATAGAGAGATTGGTAGGTAGAACTCATTATTTCCTTTTGGATAGATTTTTGTTTATTTTTAAGTATATATTTATCCTGATGATCAAGTGATTACAACAATTACTTGTCCCTTAGTTAATTTTTCATATAAAATTATTCCATTTTGATTATGTAATTTTCTAGGTAAATTTTAGATGTTCATGGTAAGTATTTTTTTGGATCATGTTGAGGATTTCTAGGAGGTTTTATTGGATTATTTAAATATTTTTGGGAATTATTTTGACCATTGTATGAAATACCTAGAAAAAGAATTGAAAACATATATTGAAAAGAAATATGTTTCAAATTTTCAAAAGTGTCATTTCCTTATTAAGGGAGGACTTTTACTTGGGAATTTAATTTCAAAAAAATCCATTGAAGTGGATAAATCAAAAATTGAAGTGCAAAATTCATTACCTTACCTAACTTGTGTGAAACATGTTAGACCATTTTTAAAAAATTACATATTCTACAAGTGGTTTATCAATGAATTTTGTAAGATTTATCTCCACCTCTATAGATTTATTTTTAATGATGATGATTTGGATTTCAATGGTGCATGTTGGGAATCATTTTATGATCTGAAGAGATGATTGATTACATGACTAGTGATACAACCACTAAATTGGGAAGAATCATTTGAGCTACTTTGTTATGCTTCCAACCATGTATTTCGAGTAGTCCCTTATCAGTGAATTGAGGGTAGGCCAAAATTCATTTCCTATGCCCAAAGAACCTTATATGTGGCTCAATTAAATTACATAACCACATAAAAAGAGTTTTGAGCAGTTTTTTTCTTTGTAAATATTTAGATCATATCTTCATTGAGCTAATGTCACTATGTTTTCTTATTATGTAACTCTTATATAGTTTATGAATAAGGTTGAATCCAAATTGAGCCTAGTGAGGTGGATGTTACTACTACAGAAGATCAACATAGAAATCAAGGTAAATAAGGGATCTAATAACCAAGTGTTTGATCAATTAAGTAGGCTTCCCAACATTGCTGAAGTTTAAATTCCTGTGAAAGATCCATTGAATGATCTCCTTCTAGGAGAGAGGTTGTACATGACTGAAGTAGAAGTACCTTAGTATACTGGAATGGTCAATTATATAGTAACATCTCAGGTCCAATCCCATTTATATTCCATCCAAATTAAAAAAATTAAAGTTGAATCTAGATATTACTTTTGGGATTATCCATTTCTTTATAAAATTTAAAATGAAAAATTGATAAGAAGATGTTTTCATGAGAGTGATGTAGTTTTTTTCTTTGATCTTTCTCACACTTTAGCTTGTGCAGAACACTTTTGACCTCAAAAGACAAAAATTAATGTTTTTAAATCAGGAAATTATTGGAACACCCTTTATATATATGCTCTTAAATTTTCAAAAAGTGTGTCAAATTTTCGTTTTCTAAAAATATATAAAAGAGACAAGAAATTACACAAGAACCACTAATTTATTGTGAAATTTTTAATGTCTTTAGAATATAAATTATTTGGCCTTTAATAATATCATTTGGAAAATATTATTTCATTCTTACAGTAATTATGATTTAAATTAGTGGAAGAAAAAGCCACCAAAACAAATGTTTCTAACGTTGTTTGTGATTTTGTCAGGGAAAATATATTTTGTAGGTTTGGAGTTCCCAAATCCATCATTATTGGTAACCAAACTCACTTTTTTAGTAGGGTAATGGAGGATTTGATGAAGAATTATGGGGTGCATTATAAAAAATTAACTCATTATCATTCATAGACTAATGGTCAAGATGAATTTCCAACAGTGAAATCAAAGTAATTTTAGAGAAATATATTCAGCCAAATAGGACAGATTGTAGACAATGGTTGGAAGAAACATTATGGGCTTAAAATACTTCTACAAATTGACAATTGTAATGAGTCTATATAGGTTGGTTTATCGAAAAATCTTTCTTATTTAAATGGAGTTGGAACATAATCCATATTGGGCTGTGAGGAAGATAAATTTGGATCCTAGATGCACTGGGAAATAGAAGAGACTGTAGTTATAGTTTATAAAGGAAATTAAAAGGGAAACTATGAAAATTATACGATTTAAAAAGGTAGAAAAATAGTGGCTCGTGATAAGTTGATCTATCCAAAAGTCTTTTATGATGGAGACACAATGCTGTTATTCAACTCAAGACTCAAACTGATGCAAGTTAAACTTCATTCAAGTTGGGAAGGTCCATTTATAGTTACTCATGTATATCCTTTTGGTTTTGTGAATATTTTTAAGGATAGAGAGTAGGAACCATTCTCTATTAATAGAAATAGGCTAATGATATCCCTTTGGAACATTCAATCAGATCCAGTGGAGAAGATCACACTACTCAAACATATTTATCAAAAAATCCCTTATGTCATACCTCTCCTTTAAACTTAGTTTATTACAATGATTCATTTTTATATCTTTTTAAATGTTAAATCCATTTTAATACATTGATAACACACATTATTTATGTGTGGGGTGAAGGAAAATTTGTATTTTAGGATTTTCATTTTTTGTTTGTAATTTTGTTTTAAAAACAATTTGTTTTCCAATTTTTTTATTTCTTTTTGTTTTTGTGTGTTTTTTAAAATTTTGTGTTTAAATTATTATCAATGATATTTTTTAAAACCATATAAATGATTGAACAAATTAATTATATGAAACTGAGCTTAAATGAATTTTTATGATGACATTGTTTCAATTTCAAATATTTGGGAATCTCTTGAAAATAACACTATTTTTTTAATCCCAATCTATATATGATTGTCTTTATCTTAAAAATCACTTTCCTATGGGGATTCTGATACATTTTTCGGAAATTATTTTCATTCTCCTCACTTCATGATATAACTAGACAATGATTTATTTTATCAGAATTTGATTTATTCCTTTCAAAAATTAAAGGTTTGAGGTACTTTTTTTAAATATTTGACTTATCTCATTGGTTTTGTATCCCCCCTTTTCAATATAATCCTTTTCATTTTTTCCATTCCTTGTAAATTTAATCATTTTAACCCTTATAATCAATGAATTTGTTATTAGGTTAGCCACATTAAAATAAAATTATCCCTATCCAACCTAATGTTGAATGGAAATTGTGAGATTTAGATGACCTTATGTGTGGGGGATATGTATTATGGTTTGCTACCTCATTTAGGGATACATTTAGTGTAAAATAAAATTCTTAAGATATGTGTTTCCTACTAAAAAATACATTCTATTGAAATATGTGGATTTTCTGAATCATTCTTGGTAAGAGAAGTTGTGCCTTTTTGGAGCTTCCAATGGAGAAAGAATGTTGTGCCTCTATAGAGATTTCAAATTGTTTTTGCGAATATTGATATTTTTACTAGTGAAATGTTGAATAATGTGAAATTTCCTTAGTTTTTCATAATGATGGAGCTAAGGGGTGTTAGGAGGAAAACATAATCAAGTGAAAATCACAATCTTACAATTTTTATTCAAAAAGTACGAATCCCTCTTTATTCAACATCATAATGTTTTAGGTAAAAATCCTACGAATCGGAAGAAATAGAAAAACCCTAAAAACTCCTCCTGATAAAAACATCTCATTGAATCACATCGAGTGGTGAAGTACGAATTTATTAAGACTATGGTGAATCTTTCATGAGTTTGGATGGGAAAATCCTTGTGGAAAATTAACATTTGTGAAATGAGGTAAAATTGATTTGCGGTAGGTATTTTCTATACATGGGATGATAAATGAAGGGTAAACTTATTGAGTGATCAAAATTAATAACATGGAATAATTGTTTTGAGGAGGCATGATATATTTTGTTTTTTGTTATGTAATTGGTCGATCTCATGGGTATGTGTTTTGAATTTTCATTAATTTGATTTTTATATTAACTTGTCCTTGAGTTTAAGTTCTAAATTTGGGAAAATTGATTGTGATAATATATTCATATTTATTCATATTTTTTAATTATTTAATGATTTAAAATTAATTAATTTGTTCGAATTTGCATCATTTTTGTATTTTTGGTGAATTTTGTGCTAAATTTTGAAAATTTATTAATTCCTGAAATTTAATTTTTTTATGGATATTTTGTTTTTCAAGCACATGATTTACAATGTTGATTCAAATTGAGTGATTATATTTTCTATAGTTTTCACTTGTTTATGGGATTTGAATTTTTCTTATGGACCCAAATCTAGATAGGGATGAATTTTCTTGCAAACCACACATTGTATACTTTATTAATATTTTATAAAATTAGTGTTATATGTTTAATTATCCCTAGGGATATCACTAAATTAATCTAGTCCTAATATTAAGAAACAAACAAGTCCATCCTTTTAAACCAACTATATAAACCCGAGTCTATTAAACATGTTATTACATTCTTCTAAACATACACATCCATTAAATACAACTAAATTATCGAGAGGCTGAGTGTATTTGTAATACTTGGAACATAATACATAAAAAGAGATAAAAACATAGTCTTTATTTTAATCTCCATAATAAGGTCTAAAATAATTTTGTTCTACCAAAATTTTGAAGAATATCCTAGGGAATACATAGACAAATGAGGTGATGTAAAAATACTTACAGATAATAAACATGTTAATGAATAAGAACATGTGATTCAAATATAAAAACATGATATCATAAAGGTTAAGGATCGGGAATAATCATATGGTAGCACAATATTATGTACCCATTATCATAAGATCAGGGAAACATAGGAAAGGGAAATAAACATAAAACATGACATAATCATAAGTTAATACTAACTATCAATACTACATCATATCATAGAAAAAGTCCCATCATAGACCATATTTACTCCCTAATCCCAAAAAAACGTCTAATTAGACACAAAGACTTCCCAATTAACTTAAGATCTATTTGTGTATATCCATCATAACATGTGCATACTTATGTGTGCCATAATAGAAAATCAATCTGAATGCATAAACATAAGAATTGCGCATGGAAATAAATTGGTCGCATAATCATTCCTCATATTATAATGAAAGGTGATTTCATAAATATTCTACAGAGAAGAATGAATTAAATATTAAGGAAATTAATATTTGAGTATATAAGAATATTTCTCAAAATATACTTTTCATTTGAGAACAAATACATTAAATGATAATTGCATAAAAGTATTAAGGGATAAAAAATTTCCCCTTAATTGAGTTTGTTTTTAAAGAAAATAGTTTATAAATGAAGTTAAGAGATATATCAACACATCAAAGGAAGGGATAAAAATATTGGTATATATGCTATATACATATTTATAGAGTTAAGAAGAATTAAATAACATTAATGAGAGATAGAAAGTGATTCAAAGAAACAAAGGTCACAACCGAATGCAAAATAGTGGTTTAGAGAGATCTCTTGCATTATATTGTAGAATAATTAATCAATTTCACTTAATGTACTGATTAATAAAATTTTATTCCCTAATTAATTAATGAAAAAACTTTTTATTCTATATTTTATTTACTTTTTTTAAAACGATGAGTTCTAGTCAAAAGACCAGAACCCTAAAATTTATTCAAAACAAAAGTAGAATACAAATTACATGACATGAAATGAGGGAAATTTTCTAGAATATCTAATAAAAAAGGAATCAAATCCTAAGGGAGATCATTCCGCCAAGTGATCTCATGAGAGACTCCCATGTTGGAGAGACCGTCGGTGATCTTATTTGTTTCATGGATGGTGTGTGTAAGAATGAAGTTGAGACTGTTGAGTGAGTTGAGGCAGTTAATCCATCGGGGGTGAGAGACTATGAAATGTGAGTCACACCATTCCAGATGGCATGCACAATGGTAGAAGAGTCACTCTCAATCCAGATGTTGCTCTAGTTGAAAAGTTTTTCAAAATAGATAGCATGGATGATACCCAACATTTTTGCCTCTAGAGAAAAAGCAATGCTGCTGCTTCCTTAGAAACACCTGAGAATCTGATCAAGATGGTCTCTAAAAACACCTCCGCATCCTGAAGGTCCTGGGATTTCTTTTGAGGTTGTTTCAACATTGAATTTAATCCATCCAAGAGGAGGAGCCTGCCATAAGACTTCAATAGTGTATTTCAGTTTTGGAAATATTCCACTCACTCCAATCCATCAGAGGGTTTCAAGATCAATGACAGAATTGTCACAATGTTCTTTTTGGATCATAGAAGCCTCTTTGATATCAAGAACTATCCTAATTTTACATGCATTTAGTTTAAATGAGATATTGCTGAAAATGAAATCATTTCTACCATACCAGAGGATATGCAGAAGCTCTGTAACGACAGAGAGAAAAAGGTTTCTAATTTGCGGTGACCTCAAAAGCTCAATCGTACTTTTCATCTACTAGAAAATAATGTTATACAAAAGCCATCTACACTCAAAAAGATAAAATGTGTAATTCCAAAGAGCAGTAGCAGTCCCATAAGATAAAAATGGGTGGTTTATGTCCTCTCGATGTTGGTTGTACAATCTACATTTAGAGCAAATATTAAAACCATAAGACTGAAGACAACCATCAGTAGAAATTTTTTGGTGAGTAATTCACCAAATGAGGGTAAGACAAGAAGGTTTTATCCAATACTTATTGAAATTGGAGATCCAACTGAGATTATCATCAAAGTTAGAGATATGGTGATTATAATATTTTTTTGAGTCCAACAATCCATTTTTAGCGGGTTACCAAACCAAAAAGTCATCATTGGAAGTGAAGTAATAATTCTCGACAATCTTCTTAATAGAATCCAATATATGTGAACCAGAAGAATTGATCACGTCTGTGATGGAACAGTTAATTTGAAAACATGAAATAATTTATAATATACTAATTAGCATCTTATTTAACCATAATAATTTTTCTATGACCATCGTTGATGGAAATAATGAAAAACAAAATATGTTTTTAAGGGAGGCATTGATCCAACCATATTGTAAGAAATGTTTTCATTTTAGGAATGAAATAAGGGAGGGTATAATATTAATATTACTTTAAAATAATGAAATTATAGTGTATTTATGATACTAGAATCATTATGTAAAGCTAGATGAGGATGGTGAAAAGAAGATAATAGAATAAAAGATTATAAAAGAGGCCAATTTAGAATATTACCTCTTAAATTATGCCTCCTTGAAATACTATTTTAGACTTTAGGAATTTTTCTTTTGGTGGGACTAATATAACTAGGACATGCAGAAGAGTTTTGGGAAGATATTTGTTCTTTTTCGCATATAATATTTCAATATCTATACATTAGTTATAATATAAAACTTGTGGTGCTTACATCCATATCCCAAAGAAGGAACCGAGTATATTATAAATGATTTCAAGAGGAGAGGTGGATTTGTGAGCTTCCAATAGTGGGAGGATTATTTATCTAGAAATTGGAGACTAACACCATTCATTTCAAACAAGAATAGTATTGGATTAAAGAAAATTTTTATGTACCAATTGTTACAAAGAATATAATTTATTTATCCTATATAGATACATATGGTTTTATTTTCAAATTTAGAAGTAAAACATGTTTATTTTAAACAGAAAAATTATTTTATGGTATGGTGTATTTAAATAGTATCCTTTAGGTATTAAATTCCAAAAACCTAATTTTAGAAATTGATAACGAATCATGTATTCAAGATTCATAAAACACAAAAAAAAATGGAATCATTGTCTTTGTCATGTAAAAAAGAAACATTTGAAAAATATATATCAAGATGGATATTTAGAATCTTTTAAGGTAAAATCACTTGAAAGGTGTCATGGTTGTTTATAAGGTAAAATGACTAAAACACTATCTGGTGGACTTGGTGAATGGTCAAGAGAGTTTCTTGGATAGGGACACAATAATATGTGTGGAACAGTTTTAGTTGAAGCTATAGGTGGATATTCTTACTTCATAACTTTTATTGATGAATTTAGTAGAAATTTATATGATTACTTAATGACGTTTATGTATGAATTCTTTGATAAATTAAAATAATTTAAGAATGAAGTATAGATTCAACATGGGAAGAACATAAATAAGCTTCGATCAGATCGAGGTGGTGAATATCTTAAAGAATATTTTATCAAGTTTTTATGAGAGTTTGATATTCTTTCTCAACTCACTCTACCTTACACACCATGGTGGTATGGTGTTAGTGAAAGGAGGAACCATAAATTTGTAGACATGTTAATGGTAATGTGGCATCATGTAGATATTCCATTATTATTCTGGGGATATTAATTACGAAATAGGGAATATATATTATACTTAGTACTAAATAAAGTGGGAAAAATAATTCCCTTCTAGTTATCGAGTTTAAATAAACCCATTTTTTCACATACACTTGTATTAGGTTATAAAGAATTTGATTAGGAATTCTTAGGAAAAAAATATCACCCCTAGAAACAATGTGTATCTTTATAGGGTATCCTATATAAAAAAAGGTATACTACTTATAAAATCACTTAGATAAGAAAGTGATTGTCACTAGAAAATACACCATTCTTGTGAGGTACCACAACCTCAAAACAGATAGTGGCAGAAATATTGACTTCATGGAATTCAATAATCAAGATATAAAATAGTTGGTATAGGAATAGATCCCATAGGTCCCAATGGATAATGTAGTTCCTAAAACAAAATTACTCTATAGGTGCACTAGAGAGGTAAGAGAAATGGTTTTCTAGTCATCGAAGATGGTTACTAAACATTTATTGACAATGAAGAACCTCTTTATAAAAAGAGGTAGTATAGAGCTCAGAATCTATAAGATGAAAATAATCCAGGAATTCTAAAATTGAATCTATGAATAAAAATATTTTTTGGGTTAAGTTAGATGTGCTAAACATGTAAATCCTATAGGGTGAAAATAAATATTCAAGAGACAATTGGTCTTAGAATGTAAAATAAATACCTATAATGAAAATCTAGTCTCTAGGGGATTTAAAAATAATCAAGTAATTAATTATGGTAAACCATTTTCACTTATTCCATGATGAAATCCATCAAGATTTTAATTACTATATAATCTTAATATGACTATGAAATTTGGTAGACATATATTGAAATAACTTTCCATAATGGGAACCTTTAGTAATATTTATATATGATACAACTGGAAGTGTTTTCAACTCCAAGTGATACTAAAGGACATGAAAATTACAAGTATCAATTTATGGATTGGAGAAAACATCTAGGTCTTGGAAAATTATATTTGATGAAGCAATAAAATATTTTGGTTTCATTATGAGTTAATGCGAGCCATGTGTTTATAAGAGTTTTAGTGGGAATGTAGTTATTATCTGAGTAGTATATGTTGATGACATATTCATTATAGGAGACAAAATAAAAATATTACAGTCTATTAAGGACTGTTTAAAAAATGTTTCCTTATAAATTACTTAGGTGTAGCATCCTATATTCTAAGGATTAATATCATTCATGAAAGTTATTAGAGGCTACTAGGACTAAGTAAAGGTATATAAATTGACCAAAAAATAAAGAGATTTAGTATAGAAAATCCAATAGAGGATTATTCCTACTTTGACATGATATATATCCTTCAATGAAAATGTGTTTTTAGACATAATAATTGATATAAATTTTGAGTAATATCCTACATGTTTTTGCAATAGGATCAATCGTGTATGTAGTCTTATAAACTAGAAATCATGTTTCCTATGCATTGAGTATTCTTGGAAGATATCAATAATATCCCAGAAGGCTATCCTTATGTATCTAAGAATAACTAAGAATTTTTTCTTGGTGTATGTAGGATATGGGGAGCTAGTCATTAAAGGTTATACTGATGTTAGTTTTCAAACTGATCAAAATGACCTGATTCCATATTCATAATATCTTCTATATCTCAATGGAGGATGTTTTTCATAGGAAGAGTTCACAGAAGTTAGTTGTCTCTAATTCTATAGTGGATTATGGGTATATAGCATCTTATGATACATCCAATGAATACATTTGGTTATAGAACCTTGTCTAGGATCTTGATGTGGTACATAGTAGTAATGACTTAGTCACATTGTATTGTTATAATACTACAATAATGGAACGTCAAATTTTCTATGGACACACCAATATAATAGGTGACTAATTTTAATTTATCAAAAATTTATGTACTTTTCTCAGAGGAGTGAAGTTATACTTGATAGATTTTCCAAAAAAACATGGCATCCCCCTTGACTAATGGCTTATCTTAGTAGAATAATGAGTACCATGTGAGAGCTTGTGTCCAAAAGTTTATTAATAGTTGGATCTAGTTCAAGTGGGAGTTTATTCTAGTTGGTCCCCCAAAAAAACATCTATTTCATTTTTGATAACTTTTATTCATTTATTTTCAATATTGATACAATATTTATCATTTCATGAATTTTTGGTGTACTTTGTGATAACCTGTATTGGAGAATAATGTTATGACATTAATTTTTCAAATAAATATTAATTATTCAAGGTCTAAAAAATATTATAGAGGAATGAAGGATAATTTTTAAAGGTTTATTAAGAAATAATATATATTAATTAATTATTATTTGAATAAATAATATTTAATTTAGTTTATTCATTTATCCCATATCAATAAATAATAATTTTATTATTATAATTATAGACATGGGTTTTTTTATAAATTAATAAAAATAATAAGGGTGCCTATGAAATTATTATTTTCTAAACCTAGTGATATATAAACCCAATTATATTATTTATCTAATAGAGGCAATTTATTTAGTTGAGCACACCAATGTCTAGATAGAATCCTCTCAATGACTTATAGAGCTTGAAATATCACAATTTTATCAAGAACATAGGGAGATCATCCTCCACCATTACACTAAATTGTATAGGGGTTTAATAGAACCCCTTACATTAAGTAATTATCGGGGGTATTATAGGTGAATGACCTAAGCTTTAGGATCTACCGTGCTAGCTCTCTAAGAACACTATGAAAATGTTTAGAGGTTTTTAGAACACATGAGAATCAGTAATAGAGGGAATCTATTTGTGATTCCTGTAACACAACAAAGGTTTGATGTACAAACATTTTTAGAACCCCCAAAAATATAATTCCTTGAAATGTATTTATCATGAACTGGCCTGAATACCTTGGTGACTTGACACCCAAACCAATCCTGACATATCCTAAAGGCTATTCCTAATTCCCATGGGTTGGAGACTAATACCTAAGATCGTATAATATAATATGAGGAATAATTTTCCCTAAAAATAGTAGAATAAATAGATTTACATTATTATTCCAAAATAAAAATCTAAAAGTATATAGTTCCATAAGTCAAATGGGTATATAAAAACCCAAATACTTCATAATAAAAGTACTAGAAAGAAAATATAAACAAACATGTAACAATGAGACACAACACTCCAGGACTAGAAGATCAATAACAACTACCACCTATAAGTGGTGTTTTCCCATTTCTCAAACCTAGAAGGAGGAAATCTAAAAATTCCTGAAGTCGAAGAGAGGGTGTGAGAAAAAAGGCAAGTAGGGTCTGAAAAATGATGCCATAATATGATTACCTAATAAATAAAACAAATAATGATTTCAATTTTGAATAAAAGAGGCAGGGAATTATAATTGAATATTTAATACAAAACATTCTTTTCATTTAAAATAATGGAAAATTTTCAAACAATGTATTAAGTTATACTTTTATATAAAAAATTTTAAATAAATCACTATGAATGTGTAAATATTTTTTTTTAAAAATGGCATATATATCAAAATACTTCATAAAAAATAAACTTGTTCATCTTCAAAGAGGTATGATAGTTCCATGTTATGGGAACCTCACACATTTCATGTCTGTGATTAGGAAAATATCTATACACACGTCCCTCAGACACTAATCATAAAATACTCATTAGCATTACATTGAGGATAGGATATAATGCACAATGTTTTTGTTAGAGTTATAATGCATCAATCCATTGCTAGGTAATTAACATCTTAACATGTTTTTTCCAAATTACCCACTAACTACCTAGGATTTCTTTTGCTAAAAAATAAATCAAAATGGAAAAATTATATCAAAATATTTTAAAATAAAATATCTTCATTACATGTTTCAATATTCCAATTTTCACTTTAAAAACTAAACATGGGTTTGAATCAAGTCCTGAATTTTACAAGATAAAACAATTATATATTCTTGTCATATCAATTTAATTGATTTTTTTTCTGAAAATAAAATTTCAAAAATCAATTTCACAATTTCCATCAAATTCAAATCGAACTCCAATTTCAAATTCCATTGGAACAGGGGAAGGGGGGGTCCCGCCATTCATGTTAATCCAATTTTACATTCCAATTCATACTGAATTGGGATTTAAAAATTTCTATGAATGAAATTTAATGTAAATCATGTAATGAAAGGTTTATAACATTTGAAGTCTCAACAGAACTTCCAACCTTTATCATGTAATCTTGTATCACAGTGCCCACACAAGGAATTGACAATATTGAATGTCAGATATGGAGATCAAGAAATCAAACCTAGATTCAAGATGTTAGACAAAAGAGTTTAGATCCATCAATAACTAGATGATCTGACAAAACCTATAGATGAAAGAAGAGGAGAGTGGGGGAGAATGAATGGGGGAAGATTGATTACCATAAAAGAATAAAATGACATTAGAAAAGCCTACATCCACCTCACAAAAAGTTTTATAGGACCAAAATGGGTTCATGATATCCCTCTCAATCTATAAAGTTGAGATATGGAAATTTAGGGCTGAGTATGTGATTATACGAGAGTTCAAGAATTTTAAAATTATATTTCATAATTAAAAAAGTTTGTGCACATTGTTAGCTTAGTAGGGCCAAAATGTTTGTGAAATAGTGTCTCTTTACTATACAACCTCTAATAAGGATCATGTCTTCTAATATTGGGAAAATGGTTTTTTAAACTGTGCACCAACTGTGAAAATCCCTGATGTTTCGGTTTTCTCATTTTTCACTAGGGGTGTACAGTTTGGGAAAACCATGGTCCAACCATACATAACCCAATAGAACTCCATAATGATCAAAAATTTACTCTAATCACCCCTAAATGAAGAACAAACAAATAATGATCAAATATATGGTATATGACTACCTGAAAAAAGTTTTAGGATGTTTAAACCTCCCCTCCATAGAAACTTTTTATCCCCACAATTTATATCAATAAGGATCCATGTTAAAAGGATGAGGCCACTACTCTCTAATCATTACTTCCATTCCCAAAAGATAATTAATATTAAAGATGTGTTTTAATAACAATAAAAAAAGGTATCATCCTCTCATCAATTCCCTTTAGTTTTAAAACCAACTATCTTGACTAGATTCTCATTTACAGATAAATCTATCTCCACATCAAGATCACTACAGATCAAAACATGAGATGGATCAGAAATAAACTTTCACACATGCGATACATGGAACATGCTATGTATCAATATAAACTATGAAAGAAGTTATAAATGGTAAGAAACTTTACCCTCCTACTCAACATCCTTAAAAGGAAACAAAAATTTCTAACCAAACTTGTATTTCCTTCCAAGCCACTGATGACCAAAATGGGGTGAAACTTTCAAGAAAAGATGTTCACCAATTGAAAATTCCAACGTTCTATGATGGATATTAGTATAATTATTATACCATATCTGGTCTGTCAACATTATCTAACGAGTCAACTGAATCTTTTCATTTTTCTCTTAAACCAAGATCGGTCCAACAAAGGATCATTCACTGATCTCCATCCAACACAATGGATATTTAAAAGGATGATCGTGCAAGTACTCAAAAGTAAGCATTCTAATCACATACAAGTAAATATTTATATAATAAAACTAAATCCAATATAAATTTTCATACCAACATCCACCAAATTCATGAACATATGCCTGAAATATATCCTTATAAATGTGTATAGTTCTATCTATTTATCTATATATTTATGGATGGTATACCATACTCAAATGAACCAAGGATCTTAAAGCCTCCAAAATGCCTCTCCAAGAATGAGAAGTAAAATGGGGATCCCTATTAGAGACAATAGAAAATGAAACATAATGGAAAAGATCAATCTCTTTATAATATATATTTAATAACTCCTCAAATTTGGTTATAACTTGAATGGGTATAAATTGAGCTGATTTGGTTAGCCTATAAATGATAAACCATATTGATTTTTTTATCTGGATATATGAAAAAACAACAAAAAAATACAAATAGATGTCATCCCACTTCCATGTCGTCACTAGATTTGGATCAAGAAAACATGAAGGTCTCTAGTTTTTGGCCATTACCTATTAGAAATTATAACAACGAGAGATAAAATCACCAATGCCCTATCTCATACTTGACCACCATAATCATCACTACATGACACAAAACATCATTTTGGTTCCTACGTACACATCCCACTGGTAAATATGAAAATACCCCATCATTGCTTTTCTTAACACTAATGGAACAAAAAACTTGTTCAAAACACAAACAATACCCATCGTGTAGAATGACCACTCAATAATTTTATCCCTACCATAAATAGAGTCTCTAATTCCATAGAATTAATCATAAAGATGATAAACCTATGGAATAATATCAATAAGATATAAGTTCAACATAATAGTGGCCACAAAAACATTATCTATTTTCACATACACTCTGATATACAACAACTAAAAGGGAATCATTAAATCCCGATCTTATGATGATTCTTTCATAGCCTAGGTCAGAATTTTCCAACATAGAGAATATTCAATGGCATTTTCTTTACTCAGGGTGTAGGAAATATCAAAATCAATGGATTTCAAGTACACCAACCAATGCCTCTAGAATAGATTCAAATATTTTTGAGAGAAGATTAAACTCAAGCTCTTGATCCTAGAATACACTGCAAACCCTTCTATGAAAATGTAATTCCTCCCATTCTTGAGTTCATACATCACAAATTCAAGTTCAAGGTCAGGGGTTGGACAATTATGCTCATGTGGCATAAGCTACTGAGTTCTATAAGCAACTACAATATCACCCTGTACAATAAAACAACACAAATCTAAACCTAATGGGTCATAGAAGACTGCAAAGCCTTAATAAAACTCTATAAGAGTCAACAATGACACAATAGTCAAATGATGTTTCAGATCAACAAAATAACTATGATATTTTTCACCCCAAGTAAAAATTAATCCATTCTAAGTGAGAGTGGTCATCATAGAAGCGAACATCAAGAAATCCTTCATGAACTAGTGGTAATATCTAGATAAACACAAGAAGCTCTGAATCTCAAAAACATTATGTAGGTTTTCCCATGTCATAAGAGCTTTCACCTTCTCAAGATAACCTAATATACAATGTTCTAATACCATGTTCCCAAATAAATTCACTTCCCAAATATATAAATCACATTTTTATAGCTTGTAATAAATTTAGTGATTTCTCAACAATTCTAGAACTTCTCTCAGATAACACAAATTTTCCTCATCTTAGTTAGATTGAACAGGGATTTCATCCACAAATACAACCACCAAAGTATCAATTCACTAATGGAAGTTCATGTTCATCATATTTATAAATACAATAGGATCATTAGTTATAATGAGTGTCCTGAAAAGGTAATCATATTTTCTAAACCTACTCATGAATGTTGTTTTTTTATTATCATATATTTTATTCTCAAATAGTGACAACCAAATTTGATATCAACATTAAGAAACTAATTTAACCATTTCATATAGTCAAATAGATCATCAATTCATGGAAATATATATATTTTATTTATTATAACTTGGTTTATTATTTGATAATCAACATATAGGTGAATTGTTCCATCAAATTTCCAAGAAATTAGAATAGGTGAAAACCAAGGTGACACACTAAGGAATATAAATCCTCTATCCAATAGATCATAAATCTGAGTCTTCGACTATTTCATTTTAGGTGGTTCCATATGGTAATATGGAACTGATATTGGTTGAATTTGCAACACAAAATCATTAGAAAACTCCACCTCTCTTACTAGTGGAAAACTAGAGAAATCAGAAGGTAAAACATCAGTAAAAACGATAGAATCTAGAGAGATATCATTAATCAATGATTCTCACTCCAGGTCAAAAGAAAAACTAATATTACTTTCCCTAACTTTGGATAAGTTGGTATGGTTCAGCTAAACTTGGGTCCAATTCTCCTTGAAGGATACTGAAAACCCCATCAGGCATAGTAACATAGGCCCAACAAAGATATAAATCAATTTGGGATTTTTTTAATAATGCAAAAATACATTATAAATATGACATATAGAGGTTTCATGTTGAGAACAAGAAAATCTGAAGTCTGATCAATCTTTGAAAAATAAAGAAAAAAGTATGGACAATGAAGACCCTACTCTCTCTTTATTCTGAGGGTTCAGGTAATATCCATTACATGTGATAAAAGTCTCATAGTTAGATTTAATAGATTCAAAATATGAGTCTAAATGATCAATTTAGATGTTATAGTATCAAATTAAGTGGTCCATAAAGATGAATCATTATTAATGGTACATCTCATAGTTGCTGGACCTATATTTGATTCCTCTAGAGACCCTTCTGTTGTGTGCAAAGGCTTCATTCTGGATGCCTATGGATGAAACCCATTTTTTCATGATGAATATGATTACACCATAGTGATTCTAGGCACTAGTAATTTCATTCCACTATATAGAGAAAATAGATAGGAAAAAGTTTTTTAAGTCACCTGAGTGTCCATAGGGACCAGATATCATGGGTGCCTCAGTTCAAACATGTTTCAAATTCTCAGGTTTTCAACACTAGTAAAAAAATAAATGGCCTCTACAATGAACTATAGGAGGTCTAGAATTACCTTTTTTACAGGTACATACATGATTCTCATCATGATTTATTTTTTCCATTGAAGTAATTCACAGACCATCCACTTAGAGAATATGGAAGTTCCTTCAAACCTGACATACCAGCTAGGTATAGCACAGCCATAAATGCTCTATTCGACACATCATCATAATGAGATAACTTTAGAAATAAAACTTGAGAAAGAATACCTAATCTAAGTCCCATATAAAAACTTCATGTATTTATATTCTCATTATATACAATCTCAAGTGAAAAATTCTTACACTCAACAAATTGATTTTCACACTCAGTCATGGTACTATTAGGCTTCTCATGTTTGAAAAAATCTGTAGATTTATCCAACAAAAAAGTCTCTAGATAGATCTGATCCGTGAAAAAAAACTCCAAAGTCCTTCCACTCTAATACCTCATGTTCTTTATCATCACCATTGTGTCACAACATCTCTTTCTAGGTCCTTCCATCTTGAAGGAGAAAAATTTCACCTTGATTAAATCATGTGGTTCTAAGAACTCAAATTAAATTTCAATCCTTCTCAACAAATCCATTTCCTCTTGAGGATTGTTTGAGACATTGAATGCTGGTGGAATATAACAAATAATTCTATATCAAGATTATTTAATTATTCCCTTTGAGGTTCCACTATTGGATCCTGAACATGAATGAGTGAAGGATCTTTTCCTAGAGCTTGGACAAAACCCACAACCACCTCTACCAAATTCTGGTCTACATGATGATTTTCTCATTGTATTTAATCAGGATATTCCTCATGAATCTTATTCACTCATATTATTAGGGTAATGATGGTTCACAATACCATTAGAAAAAATTAGAAATTATAATATTACTTATATCGCCACTTAAACAATAGAAACAAGGAAATTAATCCCATTAGATAAGAAAAAAATATTTTGATTTCAACAACACGGATAAAAATTAGGGAAAAATAGAACTAATCATCAAGAAATATTTTTCAAACCCACCATGGTGACTTAAGGCCCCTTATTAAGAGAGTTGGATAAACACTCACCCATAACTGCCTCCTAATCCCTAAAAAGGTCTCAAAATGTATAATGATATCAAGGTAAGAAGCTCAACCTACACATTTTATAACACTTTGTCCATAACTTGCATGGATACCTAGGAACCCTAACACAATATGTGATCTTGACATATCCGAAAAGGAATTATTAATCCACATGGGTTGGTGACTAGAACATGGCATCATATAAGATAAAAGAGGGAATGATTTTCCCATAAAGATAGTGGAATAAATAGATACATACTAGTATGATAAAAGAAAACTCTCAAAGGAGAAGGAACTATAATCCAAAAGGGTATATAAAAACCAAAAAATAAATAATTACAGTACTATAAAGAAAATATAATCAATCAAATCCTAACAAGACATAAAATTCCACCACCATAATATTAAAAAATACTTCTACATCGAAGTGGTTCTTTCCCCTAGCTTGAACCAGATAGGAGGAAATCTAAAAATTCTAAAAGGTAAAGGTAGGGTGTGAGATAAAAACACAGTATGATCTCAAAAAGTGTTCCATAATACAATTCGATAATAAATAAACCAAATCCTTCTTTATATGTCAAATAAAAAAGGCATGGAAGTACAACTTATTCAGTCAATAATTTTTCCTTATGATTTTTAAATAACTCTATGATTTGAAAATCACAAACATATTTTCTTATAAAAAATTATCTTTCTCTTAGAATTATTTCCTTACGGAAAATTTTCCTTTCTCTAAGAAAATATTTATCCTCATATTGGTTTTCAATAACTTTTCTGATATTTCTTACAAAAAGTCTAACCAACTTTTTGTTAAGTAAAATATTTGGATCCTTATCTAAAACCTCAGAATCTTACTGTTCCTTAGATACTGAGTCTTTCTATTATTAGACTTTGAATTCTCTGAAATTCAGTCTCCGAATTCTCAGAAATTTAGACTCCTCATTCATTAAATGAAATTAAAACTCCAAATTATCTGAAATTAAGACTCTAAATTCTATGAAATTAAGACTCTGAATTCTATGAAATTTCAACTTCGAATTATCTAGAGTTCAGAATCTGAATTCTATAAAATTCTGACTCCAAATTCTCTAAAATTGAGACTCTGAATTCTTTGAAATTCAGACTACAAATTTTCTGAAATTACATTTCCGAATTCCTCATAATTAAGACTCTAAATTCATCAGAATTAAGACTCTGAATTCCTTAGAATTTGGACTTTGAATTCTATCGAATTCAGACTCTGAATTATTTGTAAAAAAGAATCTGATTAAAAATTTTCCTGATAGTTATTTAATTTCCTAAAAGTATTATTCCAACATTATCGGATCCTATTTTAATTAAGTTTCTTAAACATTAGAATGTTTTTCTTACATGATAAAATTTTCTTACACGTGATTTTTTTATAATGAAATGATATCGTACAATCGGATTCTAACTAACTATTGGTTCAGTGACACCTATCTAGGTCCCTCCTAGATTCAAAGAAAAATATTACCATTGGAGGAGGAGCCGACTGTTGATGATTTTCCCTATAAATAAGATCTCATTTTAATGATATTAAAGATACACACATCGATTGATGATCCTAGAGATTACATTTAGTTAAGTGATTTCTAGAGAGAGAATGACTCTCATGCTTTGTGTGATTTGTGAACATCTTGTTTAGCCATGAACAATATTTTCTACTTGCTTTGTGAGACTCTGATTGTTTCTGGGTATAATCAAGGGCTTATGGGGATAAGAAGATAGAGGTTCTGACTACCTTAAAGTTTTAGGACTTACGGGGATAAGAAGATAGAGCTGCCGACTACCTTAAAGTTTAGGGGCTTGTGTGGATAGAAATAAAGACTCTGATATTCTTATCGAGGTCTTACCCTGGTGTGGGTAAGATAGAATTTCTTGAAAGTATAACTCAAGGGGCCTTTAACCAAGGTTATTTGATACCCTTCTCTTTGGGTTAAAATATTTCCTACTTTTTATACACTTTGTTACAAGTTTTATTTATGATGCATTTTATGAAAGAAATAAAGTATAACAATCTTATACTTTCTTATACTTTTATACTCTGATAAATAAGATTCTATACACTTTAAGGTAGAATATTTCTTTAATAAAAATTTTATTATGTTTATTTTCTGGATTATTATTTTTAGATCCTACAAAAAAATTTCCTTTGTATAAGAACCAAAGAGGGTTTGTGAATTTAATTTTTTTAACTTTGTTAAACACAACATTCCTTTTAGGCTTAAAATGGGAAAGTTTTTAAACTTACAATTCACACCCTCTTATAATTTAGCATCTATATATTCTATTTAGATCCAACACAATTATATATTTAAAACAAAACATTATTTTCATTTAAAATGATGAAAATATTTGAAATAATGGAATAAGTAAATTTTTTTATATAGAATAGTTTATATAAATCACTAGTAATGTGTAAAGAAAGTTTTTCAAAAATGGAATATATATCAAAAATAATTTTTAAACAAGAAACCTGGTCATTTTCCAAGAGGTACAATAGTTCCAAGTTATTGGCTCCTCACACATCTCATGTCAGTGATCATGACAATATGTGTACACACATCCCTTAGACATTGGTCAATGATCACTCATTAATATACCATCAAGGATAAGATATACAACAATTTTTTTGTTATATTTTTAAAGCCTCAAAACATTTCTAGGGAATTATGATCCTAGTAGGTTTTTCATAAATAACCCACTAACTACACAGTCTTTCATGGGATAAAACAATCAATAAAAATGTGAACATTGTTTCAAAATAGTTTAAAATACAATCTCCCCATTATGAGTTTCAATATGCCAATTTTCACTTTAAAACCCAAACATGTGATTTTAATCAATTCATGACATTTTCAAGATAACAGAAATCATATATTCATGTAAAACCAATTAAATCTATTTATTCTCAAATTATAATTTGAAAAATAAATATCATAATTTCCCTTAAATTTAAATCACACCCCAATTTCCAACATAATTGGAATTAGTGATTTTTCTCCACCATTCACACAAATGCAATTTCAAATTCCTATTAATATATAATTGGGTTCTTGAAATTTAATTGAAATCAATTTAATTTAAATATATCATATTAATGTTTTATAAAATTGAAAATCTCAATAGAACCACCAACCTTTATCACAGAATCCCATATCAAAACTCTTGCAATTGGACTTTCCAATGATGAATGCTAGAAACATATATCAAGGAATAAAACCAATATTAGAGAACTAAAACAATGGAATTTAGATCCATAAAAAATTATATAATATAAAAATACCCATAGAAGAATGATGAGGAGATCAAGAGTGGTTGACGCCAAAATTTACCCTACTGGTAAAAGAAGTCGTTGAATTACAAGTAGGGATCGAATCCACAGGAACCGAAGAAGAAACCTTGAGACAATAAAATATGTTTAAGGATTGGCTATGAAGTGGCCAACATTGAGGTAGATTTTAATTAGAGAACTAATGATATAATTTAAATAACATACAAGAAAAATGATGTGAAAAAAACAATTATTGATGATGAGTTGATCTTAGGGTTTCTCTTGGGGTGGATTGGATAAATTTCTTTTCTTAAAAATTTCATGTCATTAATTGATGACGTATCCAAAAAACAAGATAATTCTCCCAAATCATTCAACAATTTAATCCCTACACAATTCCAAGCCTAATCATTAATTAAATTTTAGGATCACTTTACTGAGCACTCAAAGGAAATAGATCGTACTAGCACTCAAAATGTGTCATCATTAAACTTGGCAAAGATGAAGAAGAACATAACTCATCAAATGGAAATATTAAAATAACAAACATTTTTAAAAATTAAAGTACATGAAATAACATCCAATCCCTGACCTTGCTACTCCCTTGGATCAACCCTTAAGGGGTTATCCCTCCATTGATTCTATTCTACCAATGGAAGTGGGATGTAGACATATGGGGGCATAATTGAAGAAGAATAAAATTATTAAAAGAACGAACATTCCCCCGTTGTGTGATTGAATTCACAAGTGATGGTGTGAATAAATTCACACCTTGATTCAATGGTATCAACATGTGAAGAAAAGGAATATAATAAGTGAGGAAGAAGAATAAATTTTATTAAAATAATAAACTTGAAAGAAAAACTTACATGGGAAAACTTGACGATGCGATTTCAAATTGAGAGCAAGAAATTACAATTGAAAGAAATACAATGGATGAAAGAAAAACATGGATTCAAAGAAAAATGTTAGATGATAATTCCCTTTACCATCATATCCTTATATAGGAATATTAGGAGCCTTATAGACACCCCATCATAATAAATTTCATCCCCAGTAATTTAGCGAGTCAAAAGGAGGGTGAGAAAATTAATAGATTTTGACGTTTCGAAGTTGACCCGGAAATTACGTCCAGATTCGTCCACCATTTTGACGAGTGAATTTGGAATTGAAGTAGGCCTAATAATCAGCGGTTATAGAATAAATATATCTTATTCCATGTGTCCTCTATCAGATTTCCAAATTTTAGGTCATTTGGTGCATCCTTTTGTATGTTATGGTCCAAATGGTGGGACTTCTTTTTGTGCATTAATGTCGGGCCTATCATTTAAATATCAACTTCAGATCCATTTATCATTATGAAAACTTCAGAATTAGTTCCGGCCATAGTTGAATAAAATGATCTGAATATTTTTATATTTCTACTGTAAAATTTTTAGCTTTATTGGGCTTGGTGTATGATCCCCACCTTTGTTTGATGGGCCTTAGGCCCATTTTTCTTTTTCCAGCAAATATCTGCATTCAGGCACAATATCTCCATCTTCCCTTGGGATTTATCCATCGGACCTAATAGATAAAATGTTCCAAACAAAGTGGTAAATCATATCCCAAAATTTCAAATTCAAAAAATGAATATAATTCTATCCACAAACAAATGAATGATTAGGCTCAAATTTTCATTTTAAACATGAATTTCATTTAAGATGAGAAATGAAGTTCTGTTTATGTAATGCACTAAAAACAATGTTTATGGACTTTGGAAAATAAATATAAATATATTAAAAATTAATATTAGTCACTTTCAGTGACTAATCATACCCCCCAACTTGATTTTTTATAGTCCCGAGCAAAATATATTACAAATATGAAATTCGAATCCCCTTTTCCAAAAACATTTTAATACACATTGCTCATCCAAAGACCTCATACCCAAAAAAAAATATGAAACCTATCAAAATAATTTAAAACAATCTAGGTTCATAAGCATATCCCAAGACCAAGCCCATTCAATTGTTCAAATTAATCACCACATTTCATCCAATTTCAATTAAGCATAAAAAAGTGTTGTGCATCACAAAAGATATGGGGCCCATTTTATTGTTCAAGGGGAAAAAATGGAAGCGTTAGGTGGGAATCACATTAAACCTTAATATGAGTATACATTTTTATATTTCTTTTTTTGATTAATTTTATTAACCACAATAGATATGAAAAGACTAACTCTGGGCAAGACAACTATGGATTCACAATCCCCAAGTGTCGAACGCCACACATATTGTCAATTTCATGCTCTACAATTGAGATATAAAGCCTAACTATGGGAAAGAAAACTATGGAGTCATGATCCCCAAGTGTCAGACGCCACACATTTGTAAAAACATTGCTCTATGTGGTCAATTTATTTTGTTTTTTTTTTTGTTTTTGTGTTTTTTTGGATACTCAAATTAAACTAAAAGTGACCCCAGAACCCTATGCTATAATGAAAGGGACCCAAGAACTCAAATTTACACCCACGATCCAGTAGACGTGCATTGTGGCATTTTTATTAAGATGATGAAAATGTAAACTTTGAAAAATCACATCGAACAACCAGACTTTCCAAAAACTGTGCTCATGAACTTAAACTTGCATTAAAATCAAAATCAAGGCATGAAAAATTATTTGATATCCAATTTCAGGGTTTTCAATGTGTGTTATCATGTTCAAGGTTAATGGAATTTTTCATTTCATGAATGTTCTTATTCACAAAAAAAACATTTTTCATTTCATCTCCCCCCAACTTAGAATAACACTGTCCCCAGTGTTTAATGAAAAGAAAAGTTAGAAGGGGGGGTAGGAGAGGAGTTTCAAAGTGGAAATTGAAAATGATAAACATGGAGAAAATTCACCTGGTTTTTGAAGTTGAAGTTCATGATGCTCCAGATTACTCCTTTATCTCTTGGGAGATGTAGGAATCTCCTTGATTGAACATGTATCACCCAAAATAGTTTTTGAACCATAAAAAGAAGAACAATGCGGACAAAACAAACAACACAACAATTTATTTAAAAACAAGTATCATCATTTTTATGATTTTCCTTTTTTTTTGTTTTTTTAAATCAAACTAATGATACATTGTCTTCTTTTAAATTTTTGGGTAAGGTATTACTCAGGGATCACACCATGTGACACAGATGAATGCAGTTCTCCCCTTTCATACCCATCCATACCCTAAAAGACGAACAAGTCAATAGTCTAATTTTTTTAACCTACAAAAACATAAATAAAATAAAATAAACTACTAATACATTGTCTTCAATTAAATTTCTGGGTAAGGTATAACTTAGGGATCACACCGCGTGACAAGAATGAATATGGAGCTCCCCTTTCATACCCATCCTTACTCATAAAAGAAAAATAGGTCAACAGTCTATATAAAAAAAATAAAAAAATGAAGCAAAAGGAAACAAAATATGATTCACAAGGATTGGAAACATGAAAACCATGGGTTTCCTCCCGTGCAACTCTTTTGTTTAACATCATTAGCCCAACATGGACCTCCCAACTTATCCAATTCCAACTTTCGACATTTTAATTAACCCATCTTCTTCCACTTCAATAAGATTGAGATTGATTTTTTTTTTTTTGAAATTTGTTTCGTGTAAAATCCCATTTTTTACAATGATTGGTAAAATCCAAGGAATATCTGAAATGGTTGATCGAGTTGCTTTTATAGTCTTTCCTAAGACACCAAGGATCATTCCTACATTATTGGTTTCCGGATATGGATGAATGAAAACTGAAAGGTATTGTTTTCACCCTATAAAGGTATAATTTTGTGGGGATGAAAGGTTCATAATTTTGAGGTTGGGTTGATTTAATTTTCCTAAAAAAGATTAGAAATTTGAAAAATAACATTCTTCTTCAAAAAATTTAGAAATAATTAGTTCATTTTGAAATTGTGATTCCTCCTGAAAATTGTCTAGGTGAATGTCAGTAATGGGTATAGACTCAATGTTTGTGATTTATCCTAGTGCATCAATGATTGGTGCTTCTGAAAAATTATTAATGGAGTAATATTCAGGAAACTCAGTCTATGATGTCAAATTTTCCTCTTTTGAATCCAAAAAATCAATTTCTTCCTGATTTAAAGGCCCTTCAAAAACTCCTCAATCCTCTCCAATTATCCAAAATCCTATGTTTGGTTCTTCAATAAAGGGATGAGGGGTTTGTGTGTTACAATATTCTTCTATCAATATTGAGGAATAGATGGTTTGAGTGGGAATGGGGTCCACACAAGTTTTATTGCTTTGTAGTTCTAGTCTAAAACATGATACCTCTGAATTCATTTTTTCCATTTGTTCAAACAATTTTTGAATAATTGTTTCCGGATTAGGATTGATAGATGTTTGGACATCATGTACTTCCTCAATATTTATCTTTTCAATCATTCTTGATAGGTATGGAAATTGATCTTTTAAACATTCATCATCACAAATATCGTTCATGTTATCGGGTGTGGTGTATTCATTCAAAGGTTGATCAAAGTAATTAAAAAATTTGGTGATTCCCAATGTGGATTTTATAATTGATTCCATCCGGAGTTTTTGAAGGGATATTGTTGATTATACTCTATTGGATTCATTTGGAAATTTTGAATCGTGATTTTCGGGAGTCGAAAAAAATAGAAAAGGGAAAAGAGAAGAGAAATGGGGATGAGAAAAGAGAAATGAGGGAGAATGGAAAGATTTTATAAGGTGACCTACTTGGTCCCCAACAACAGTGAAAAAATTTGGTTGACGCCCAAATTTACCCTACTGGTAAAAGCAGTCGTTGAAGTAAAAGTATGGATCGAATCCACAAGGGTCGAAGAAGGAACCTTGAGACAATCAAATATGTTGAAGGATTGTCTATGAAGTGGCCAACATTGGGGTAGATTGTAATTGGAGAACTAATGATATAATTTAAATAACAGACATAAAAAATGATGTGAACAAAACAATTATTGATGATGGGTTGATCTTAGGGTTTCACTTGGGGTGTATTGGATAAATTTCTTTTCTTAAAAATTTCATGTCATTAATTGAAGACGTATCCAAACAACAAGATAATTCTCCCAAATCATTCACCAATTTAATACCTACACAATTCCTAGGACAATCACCAATTCACTTTGAGGATCAATTTTATGAGCACTCAAAGGAAATAGATTGTACCAGCACTCAAAATGTGTTGCCGTTAAACTTGGCAAAGACAAAGAAGAACATAACTCATCGAATGGAAATCTTAAAATAACAAACAGATTTAAAAATTAAAGTACATAAAATAAAATCCAATCCCTTACCTTGCTACTCCCTTGGATCAACTCTTAAGTGGTTATCCCTCCATTGATTCTATTCTCCCTATGGAATCGGGATGTAGACATTTGGGGGAGAAATTGAAGAAGAAGAAAATTATTAAAAGAACGAACAATCTATCGTTGTGTGATTGAATTCACAAGTGATGGTGTGAATAAATTCACACCTTGATTCAATGGTATTAACGTGTGAAGAAAAGGAAAAAAAATAATTGAAGAAGAATAATAAATTTTATTAAAATAATAAACGTGTAAGAAAAAATTACATGGGAAAACTTGATGATGCAATTACAAATTGAAAGCCGAAAATTACAATTGAAAGAAATACAATGGATGAAAGAAGAACATGGATTCAATGAAAAATGTTAGATGATAATTCCCTTCACCACCAACTTCTTATATAGGCATATTAGGAGCCTTATAGACACCCCATCACAATAAATTCCATCCCCGTTAATTTAGAGAGTTAAAAGGAGGGTGATAAAATTAATAGATTTTGACGTTTCGAAGTTGACCTAGAAATTTCTTCCAGATTCGTCCACCATTTTGACGTGTGAATTTGTAATTGAAGGAGGCCAAATCATCAGCGGTCATAGAAGTCATATATCTTCTTCAATGTGTCTTCTATCAAATTTCCAACGTTCAGGTCATTTGGCATAGCCGTTTGTATTTCATAGTCGAAATGGTGGGACAACTTTATGTGCATTAATGTTGGGACAATCATTTAAATCCCAAATTCAGATCCCTTTATCATCATGAAAAATTCATAATTAGCTCTGGCCACAGTTGAATAAAATGATCCTCATATTTATATATTTATAATGTAACTATTTGAGATTAATTGGGCTTGGTGTGTGGTCCCCACATTTGTTTGATGGACCTTAGGCCCATTTTTCTTTTTCCAAAAAATATCTGCATTCACGCCAATAATCACCATCTTCCCTTGGGATTCATCCATCAGACCTAAAAGATAAAATGTTCCAAACAAAGTGTTAAATAATATCCAAAAGTTTAAAATTCATTAAATTAATATAATGCTGTCCACAATCAAATGAATGATTAGGACAAAATTTCCATTTTAAAGATGAATTGCATTTAAGATGAGAAATGTAGTTCTATTTATATAATGCACTAAAAAATGTTTATGGACTTTGGAAAAATGAATATAAAGATATTAACAATCAATATTAGCCACTTTCAGTTACTAATAAAGGAGGGAGTGAACAAGAGAATATCTCTTACCATAGAGGAATCGAATGATGTTCTCCAAAATTTGATCCGCCTCATAAAGTGTTTAAAAAGGCCGAAATGGATCCTAGAGAGCCCTCTCAACCTATTAAATTGAGATATGGAGAGTTAGGGTTGAGTAGTTTATTATATGGGGGTTATATAATTCTAAAATAAATTTTCAAAATTAAAAAATTCCACATGCATGGTTAGATGGGAAGGGCCATATATTTTTTCAAACTATGCACCCTAACCATGTTACCCTCTGATGGGGTGAACTATTTCTACTAGATGGGTTTGAATCTTGTCAAATTGTGTTCCAGCTATTCATTCCCCTACTATTTGGGTTTACAATGTTTTCACTGTGGGTGGATGAGTTGGAAAACACATGCACCAACCATGTACAACCCAATAACCCTATAAACATTTCCCAATTTAATCTAAATAACCCCTAAATGAGACACAAATAATGTATGATAATAAAGTGCATCTTTGTGTACAAGATAAATGTAAAATGTTGTTACAAAAATAATTTAATTAATTAAATTAATTATAAATAATATGTGATGATCATGTTATTTGGATCTGATGTTTTCACTTATTAATATTCTATGATTAATTCTATTGCTGATGGAATTTATCACTATATAAATCTTGGATGAATAATAAATTATCAAAATAATTGAGTTCAGAATTCATGATATGGAACTTCCACTACAATCAAAACCTTCAATTTCAATTTTTTTGTTGTGGAATGGGAATAAATTAAATATTATAGAGGTTTTGAAATATTTAAAAATTAGAGTTCCCAGTAACAAAATAAATGTTATGAATATCGTTCTAATAATTCCTATCATACTATCAATTCATAAAGTAAACATTTTAGAGGAAATTTAGTAGATATTAAAGGAAAAACATGACAACAATAAATTAACATATCAGTCCTCATGAGAAACAGATTTTGGTAACTATATTTAGAAGATATCCATGAAGAATGTAATGATAAAATGAGTCCCAAAAAGTACTTTCAAGGAATATACATCATAGAGAGATAATAAATGAACTTTAACGAATGAGAGGAATCCACATGTTTCCAAATATAAATAGTCAAATGATAAAGGGATTTTACAAAAAATTTAGGAAATGATATGTCCAACAGTTATTATAGGGAATGATTGAGTGGTAGGAAGTTTTGGAAAAATAAAGTTTAAACTGTAGTGGGGATGGAAATCTGTTTTTGTATAGTTATACAAGGAAGAACATGTTTTTTTCTAGGCTGTGAAGAATAGAGAAAAACCAAATAATTAGATACAATTTTATATTACATTAAATTTTATTTAGTTTTAAAAATAAACTCCAAGATGAAGGTAAAAGGAAAATTATTTCCTATAGCGACTCTCTAACATTTTTAACTTTATAAATCTAAGGTACCTATCACCCCTACACATTAAATTCTTCAAACACTTTTTTTGTAGAGGTATAAGATTTGTGGGGAGAGATGATCCATGGGGAAAATGTGCTATAGAATATCATGACAATAGAGTTGAATAAATATATATTAAATTTGGGGATATATGCAATAAGAAGTGAAAAGTAAATTATATGTCATGTTTGGAGAGCCTGACCATAGGAAACTTGTGGCTTTAAAGTATTCCACTAATTAATTTCAAAACATTAAGACTATGGGAAATTATGTTGAATTACAAACATGATATTTACATTTGGTATAGATTTATGCTTTATGTTCTATATATCAACACTATGTTCTATATAGTTTATATAATAATTGTTTCGTGCGATAATGTGATGTGATGAAAGGTTGTTCTTTTGTTGGTAAATTTGAAAATATAGAAGCTAATATGTTTTTGTGGGGCTTCATGAGTGAAACATATAGGTTTTTTTGTTGTTGAATTATAGTCTTCTTCTCTAAAACAATCCCTATATTTGTTTTCTTAGAGGATATGTTGATAGCCTAAGTGATAAGTGGTAAATTCACTAATTTGATGCCTTGAGTTTTTGAAACCATCATTGAAGTTTTTATAGTAGAATATCTTGGAATTTGATATCTCCAACCATAAATGGTGTTCAATTTTTGAACTGTAACACCCTGACCCTAGTTACCCAGAGCTGATGCATTATTTTAATACATTGGTATGATTACAAGGAATCAAGTCCCAAAGGACCGATCAGTTTAGTAGTCTTGTAAAATAGATTACATACATTAATGTTACATTACATTATAAAATGAAAAACACAACAACATTCTATATATTGAAAACATTAATATCCCTTAGTCTATCCCTGCAGGTCAGTCATAATATACTTATTTTCATCCTAGGAAAAATAAAACATAAAAAGGGGTGAGCTCAAACACTCAGAAATAATAAGCAATATAGCGGAATATAACATAAACTTTATTCATGGTGAATAATTGAAAACACATGCCTTTACAAATAATAAACATGAACACTTTGTGGCATGAATATGAGATGAGTAAATAATTCCATAATAAAACATAATCATGGGTATTATACTAGTCGACTAACAACATGAAACATAAATATTATCTTCATAATGAGGGAATGTATAATGCGGGACATTCTGAAACATTTTTTCATGGCCTCGTCCAAGAAGTCTAAAAATGATTAAGGTCTTAGCCAAAACCATATATCAAATTGGGAAAGGAATCAGCCAATTTAGTGTCTAATTGTCTCATAAGACTTACTGATGCACCGAGGAGCTATAGTGGGCTCCACCCGTCACCTACTAAGTCCAATACATTCCTCATATGAAAAGGTTGAAACATAATATAAATTTTTTTATTAAAACTAGAATACGAAATGTAAATACTTTAACCCTAAACCATGAATGGTATAAAAATAACACATACATAGTCAAATATACCACAAAACCTTCAATACAATATGGAAGATTTGTATCATAATAAATCAACCTCAATCAAGAATAATATCCTGTAAAGGATTTTGACATTGTTGAAAATGATCAGTAAATATCTTTGAGAGAAATATCCCTTTTTCATGAAATCATTTAAAAGTGACATAATTTATAAAGGAATTCATTTAAAATATAGTTTTTAATAAAAGTTTACCATACAACATAGATACTTTTTAAAGGAATTTACATTTTAAAACAATCATGTTCATATAAATAAATCCTTAAAACCATTATGAAAACATGAACATTAATGAGAAAGGTTTAGAAAAATAAATCTTTAAAACATTTAAAAGGACGTTTTAGTAAAAAATCACCTTAAAAGAATCCCTTTGAATAATATTTTATGAAACATGGAAATGGATAATAAATATGTCCCAGTAGATACGTACGTAAAAAAAATCTCGGATAATAAAGAGATTGTGAAATTAGCCATTACCTTGCACTTTCCTTTGGTCGAGGGTATGTTTAACCTCTTATATAATGACCATAGTATGTTATTAAATTATACCAGAAACATATTCATATATATTATATCATAAATTATTCATTTATGACTTTATAAATCCCATTTAATAATTACTTCCATGTTAAATTAACATTTTGGGTAATAATCTCTTTCTTTATCGTAGGTGTTCTAACATGTTATTATTGATCGTATCATTTAGATCACGATTTAAATACTTCCAGAATATAACACATGATTTATATTTCATATATATTTATAATATAAATATGTATAATAGATAGATATATGAAATGGTAAACACCGTTTATGGAGACGGTAGGTCGTACATACGCATAAACGCTGTTTCATATCGTATTGAATGGAAGTAAGTGAATAAGATATATATAAGTACATACATACATACATACATATATATATCTATTAATCAGTATTATTATGTCATATATTACATAATTATTAATAATATATATTTTTATAATCATTGTTGAATGGTAAATGTGGAAATGAATCTCATCGCATCGTGGAGACGGTAATCCATACATACGCACAAGCGACAATATCATTATATTGACGGTGAAATAGTATGTAATTGGATGTTATATCATATATACAGAATCATGAACATGTTATATTTATTATTTAACTCATTTATACTCATTATTATACCCATCCAAATAATGAAGTGTTTGAATAACAAACTACACCACGATGTGGAGACGGTAAGCCGTACGTACGCACGTATGGTGACTTTTTCATTTATAGGATGGATAAAATAATGAATATGGTTGTACCATATTTATAATAACATAAAAGTATTTTGGATGTAATGGAGTTATTATTTTGGTATGGAAACAATAAATAAAGAGGATGTGGAAGAAGAAAAGAACTTGAAAGAGGGTGGTGAAATTATTACCTCTTCTTCAGGTGTTTTCTATTGAGTTGATCAAAAGATCTCCTTAGGATGGCTTTATGATCAAAGTAAGGACTCTAGGTTGATGTGAGTTAAGTTGGGAGGATATTTGGGCAGGTTTTGGCTGAGCCAAACGGCTTTGGAGGTGTTATTTTGAGAGAAGGTGAAGTACCCTTTTATAAGAGAGGTGAGGGTCACTTTAGGAAAAGCTTCAAATATTATTTTATAAAAAAAATAATTTTCGCTTTCTAATGGATCCAAAATGATTTATTTATATTCTATGTTGGGTATGGGTATAAAACAAACTCAACCAATTGGTTTTATACAGTTTTAGGTCACCATATTAACCTTATCTTTTAGATTTAACTCTTAGTTGAATAGTTTAACTTTTACCATGTCTTCATGTATTATTACACTATATGGTTAATAAACATACTCTAAACTTCCAAGAGAAAAAAAGTGGTTTATTAATGAAATATATAATATTATTTAATCCCTTTGGCCAAAACTTATATTTTTAGGAATATTATATAATTTAATAATATAATATTTGTTTTAAAAACTCATTTATGTCAACTTTGACACTATTTAGTATTTGATTTTTTTGAAAGTCATATCAACTTCATTACTTCGAAAAAGATACATTGAATCAATACTAACATGTCACATTCACCTAGAAAATTCTTTTATGTCATAAAAACTTTGAAATTATATTTATTTTAATATTTATAGTACCATTTTATTATTCTTTCATTAATAAGGTAATTAGTGCATCATCATTGTGTCATAAATATATTTAATTATTTAATGTATAAAAATTATAAATAAAATAAATATTTTTAGGAAATATTTTTATCTTTCTATTTAATATTTATAGTCTAATTTATCTTATGTGTAACCCTATATTAAAAAGGTTTTAGTTATTAAACATTGAATTTAACACTTTTAACTCTTCTTTACATAAAATAATAATAAATTTCCTAATATAATCCAAGTGGATATAAAGGATAATATTTTATTCCTAAGGTTTTTTTTGGTCAAAATAAACTTATCCAATGGAATTATGACATGTTTTAGGGTAATTATAATATCATTTTTACCTTTAATTACCCTACTTACTTTTAACTATGGTAAATAAAAGTCAAAAGTTACTATTCACCAAAAATTATTTCCATCTTATTGAACAAAATTTTACATTCTGATATCAACCGTGTCTCATGGATTTTTCAAATTCAACTCACAGAAGAAATAAAATTATGTTTTGTCCAATTCGTAAATGCTCCTAGAAGGTGGGTAAAAGACGATAAAAAGTTCAATAAAATTTTATACATCTAATTTTATTATAAAATGACTCCAATGAATTACATTGAACTTATATAGGTATTATATATCTATTTTTACTTAAAATAAATTTAAATAAAATAAATAATTATTTAAATAAAAAGTCGGTTTTAAACAATAACGCAATGTTTTTCACTATTCATAAAAAATTGGATGTTTTTAGAAAAATACCAAAAAATAACCTTAAGATAATTTGGATATTCCTAATTCAAAAATGAATTCTATTTTACCAAATTAAAAACATAGAATTTTTATTAATTAATTTAAAATTAATTCTCATTGTCAAAACCAAAAAAAACGAGTTTTTTTAAATGTGAAAACTATCAAAAGATTGACATCTGTTTATGTCAAATTTAAATGTGAAATTACTTATAATGACCTATATTGTATTAAATGATAAAAATATAATCTAATTATACTTCTAAACCATTCAAATACATAATTTACCACTATAAATTATTTTTATTAAAAAAGTTGTTCTCAATTAAAATTTAGTATTTTTCACTATTCATCAAAAAATGAAAGTTATCAGAAAAGTATGAAAAATTTATCCAAACTAAATTTTTATGTCTTGATTATAAATAAGAATATAATTTAATTAAATTTAATATATAAAAGTGTTAAATGTTGGTTTTAAAAAGGGTTCACTTTTAAAAGGTCGTAAAATTGCATTTTTGGAAAAATACTTCTTTTATCTGAAAAAATGAATTTGTTCTTATATTATGTCTAAGAAACACATAATATGGATTCTAAAATTATATGGAGTATATAAAATTCAAAATTCAATTTATACTATTCATTACCACTTTTTTAACGGTTTGTTTGGTAAGTCATGGTGCGCTCGAACTCGGTGTTGCATGTAGCGCAAGTTATTGAATTACTTTAATGAGAAAACATATTATGAAATCTTGGGGTGAATAAACTATGTAAAGACACTATTTCTGATGGGAGAGAGAAAAGAGGAAGAGTTTCCTCTTAGAAATCCATACATTCATCCCATGGAACTCAAAATCTCTAAGAGGATGTTGAAAATGATTGAGGGATCCACATGAATTTCTTTGTTTTGGTAGGATAACTGAGAGAGTGATGGGGTAAATTAGTGATCTCTTTAATTTTTATAATTTATCTCACATTAAATAAATTCAACCTATGTAACTAGTTAAATCCTTGAACCTTTCTTCATAAAAAACATAGACTAAACTCATATATAAGAAAAAAATCACTATAATAAACCAACATGGGTATTTGTAAGGTTTGGTATAAAGGCCTACTCCTTTCCATAATACATATACTCCCTGAAATGGATTCTCTAAATATTTCATCATTATTTGGTAATACACCCCACCTATAATCTTATTCCGACTTGTTATTCACCCCATCCCTTATTTAAATAATATTTATACACCCCAATTGAATAATCCTTCTATAAATAGTTATTCACCAAAAAAACACTCTAACATCAGGTTATGCCCCCTAACAACAAGATCATTTTTACAGTTGATCCATTGTAGAATGAAATTCTCCTTTATATTGTCTTCCACCAGAATAAAGTTGGATCCCTTCAACTTTTTCAAAAACTTTTTCAATATCTTCAGCTCTTTTTAAGAAAAATTTATTATTTTCTAAAGAACCTATAGATATTACATTGTCTGGATATACTAATTATTATCCTTTGTAACATTTATTTTAAAACTTCACCGTATTTAATGTTCCCCTTATGGTTCTTCTTCTTTCAAAAATTTATGCATCATGTTCCTCAGGCTTCCTTTGACCCAAATATACTTACGATTAATGTGTGCTGAAAACACTTTTTATCACTAGATCACAATATTTAATTCTGAAAAATTTATCTCCATTTTTCATACCATTAAATCAAGTGTCATTCTCCAAAATTATAGGCAATATTCATCTAATAGATTCGTATAATGAAAAGGCTTTAGTTTTAACTTCATGATTTCTCATTCTTCACTTGACTACCTTCAAAGAATATAAATAAATAAAAGTATAGAATATCGAAAAATGTTTCCTCTAATCACTAAATCAATATAATCTTCAAATATTCCTCAAATATAAAATATATTTACAAATATTTAAAGTAAAGCTCAGAATCATCACAATTTATGGAATTACATATTTCTTGAGAAGATATTCAAACCTCTATCTAGTATAAAAAAATATTTATTTGATCTTATCTATGTCTAATATTAAAATCATAATTGTATTGATAAAAATACATATAGGCTCAACTACATGAATTCATAACTCAAAATTTTTAAAACATAACATTATAACATGAACTTTTTACATCCCAAATTTATAACTCAAACTGTATACAACTCAACTTTATAACTCTAACTTCTTACTACCTAACTTTATAACTCAAAATTTTTATAGATCGTAATTATAACTCAAACTTTGGGTAACTAAAATTTATTTCCATATCTTTACATATATCAACTTTATTACTCAAAATTTGTGAAACACAACTTCAAAATTAAAACATTTTATATCAAAACTTTTTATCTCAAATATTGTAGTGATCAATCTTATAACATCATAGGTTTAACTTTCTATAACTATAACTTCACCTAATGATGTTTTTATATAATTATTTGAGAAAAATAAATTTGGTAATATTGGGTTTCAATATTCAAAACATTCAACAGATTTCATCTATAAGGATTTCAATTTCTAGTGAACTCACAAAAGTATGTTAGGTGGAACACCTATATTTTTTCCTTATTCATAAATATCGTAAGTAATTTAATCTTCAACCATGAATTTTTTTAATAATAATTAAGTCAGAAATATTGAGGACCAATAAATAATCATTAGACTTGTTTTTAAAAACCCTTCATTGGTTTGGGAAACTAATTGAATACCTTTCATTGAACTCATGAATGTTCACACAGATTCACCTTCCAATAAACATATATAATATTCTTTTACAGAGCTATCTATTTATCCTTTTGGAACATCTTTTACTAGGCATGATTTTTTTTCTATAAATAAAACTGAATATCTTGATTAAGAAAAAAAATTTCTTTGGAAAACTCAATGTTTTTCATCTCCTAAAAATATTCACTTTCATTAGTTAAAATTTCCCTATTAATTGAACTGAAGAATTTCCTTCCAGGTTTCCCCGTCCGAAAACTCAAATTTCATCAACCAAAAAACTCTATCTAAAAACACACATTTATATTCCTTCATTTAATATAAAACACCCATTATAAAACTTCATCATAATGCAATTTTAATCTTCAACCAGTCAATATATTATTCGATAATCTCATTTAGAATAATTTTTTTTCTTTAATAAAATTTGTCTTTCTCCGTGAATGACCCGAAGAAGAATTATCAAACATTATAGTGTTAATTTATGAAACAAAATATATTTCTATTCAACTTCTATAGAAAATATTTTCTATAAACACATATAAACGTATTGATAACATGTAAAGCCAAGAAACATTGGGCACAATAGTATAGTCATGTATGTTTCTTTCAATATCACTACACATCCTCAAAGTCAATATGCGTTATTATATAATTCTACCCCTTATTAGACATGACATGAAAAGTAAAATGTTTTTGTATTATTAACTTATGTTTCTTAATTTTCCTCTAAAAAATCCTTAATAACTTTATTCTAGATTTAAATTGAGGGATTTTATCATATGGTTCATAAAAAAAATAGATTTTTGTTAATCCATTCCATGTATATGTATTTTAACCCAGTGTTGAAACCAAGAGATACATAATCAAGGTTTTATAAGATTCAATTATACATACAGACATAGAGTACCACACTAAATTACTCTAAAATCTCTTTTTAGATTTTTTATAAATCAAATTTACTAAAATATAATATCCCTTACATACATCAACAAACAAATTAGGATGTTTCGGTAAAATATAAACAAATCCACATATATCTCATATTTTCACCAACCAAAAACTCACCCTTAATTTATAAATTCAATAATTAAGGATGATAGTGTGATTTTCATGCCTCATTTATATGATATGTTTAAAATTTTAATAAGATATTACCTCTTTGAAAACCTTTACATCATTTAAGATTCCCCACAAGGAAATCACTCAAATTTTACACTTCATGGTAGTTTAGAAAATACCATGAGGGTTTATCCTTATTATTTTATTTCCAATTGATGCCTCAATAATATCCCTCAATTTATTTTATGTTAGTGAGAAAGGTAAAAAAATAGGGAATAACAAGGAACCACTTTGTAATTTAGAATCAATAAAAATGAACATCATTTTAAATAGTTATTCTTATTGATGAAGAAAAATTTTCACTATATACAATTTAAAACTTCCAAGTAATTAATCCTATAAAAACATTTTACAAATCTTTAGTAAAATTATAAAAAAAATAATTTAACCTCTTTATAAAAGATATTTTCTTTGGAAGTGTTGTATATTTTTTTATCCTCATTTTCATTGTAAAAATATTCATTCCACTTATTTAGGGATTTTTTAGCCACCAAAAACCATGATTTAACCTTACACATTTTTTTTCATAGAATATTTCACACCATATCCTTTTAACATATATTCTTTCTCAACTATATTATGTTTGAGAGATTTAATTTCCTCATGATATCATTCATCTCTTTTAAGGAAATTTTTCTATTCCCCGACAACCTTATTTTTCTCCTTGGTAATTTTTTCTTCCCAATCAAGAGTTTTTTAACTCCTCAATATATGATTCTAACTCATCCATTAATTTATATTCTAGTTTGATAAAAATTTCATCATATTAATCACTAATTAATGCATCAATAAGTTTTCCAACCATAGAGGGAAATATTATTTCATTATCAAAAGAGCTACTTACTAATGAAACTGATTTCTCATTACTCCTCATTAAATTCGTTTTCATTCAATAATAATATTTCTATTTATTATTAACCCTTTTCTGTTTTTGTACATTCTCATCATACATAGTAATTTTATATTATTCCATTTTATTCCTTGTAAAATCATATGAAAAGTTTCTAAGGCCATCACAATTTCTTCACTTTTATGATTTTTTTCTCATCCTTCAATTTTGATTTTTCTAAACAGTTTTGAAAGAATATAAAAATGTATTGATGTCATATTTACCTTCCTTATCTACCTAATCACTTTTATCAAAAAAATCTTATTTAATTTTGTTTTCTCATTACATCAAAGTTCATCTCCTCCTCAACATTTTTTTTCAAATTTTGGAGTATTCCTTATATCATACACAACAATAATGATATATAGTTCTTAAGAGAGAATTTATCTATATCATATAAAGTTCTTTTTTTTATGATTTTTTTTAATGTTTTACATAAACTTTTTAAAAACAAATTAATCTTCAAAGAAGTCTTAGAATACCCTATTATTGAAGAATATTTTATTAACTCAGGTGAATTAATCACAGATAGTTAGTTCTTCTACAAGATTGATATCTTTGAACATGATTCCTCAAATTTTATTCATTTCATCCTTAACATTTATATTCCATTAAAGTATTTTTTTATGTTTATCCAATGTTTCCATAAATATATTTTGACCCATAAACATTATATAAATATTATCAGATATGGACATTAAAATACCATTTCGATATTTTACATAAACTTAAATATTATATTTATTATAAAATTTCATGGGTTTATCTTTTTGTCTAGGTGGATATCAAATTGTTATTACATCAACCATTTATATTCTAAGTGAAATAAGATAGGGAATCATCCTATTCTTCCATCAAATATATTTATGTCCATCAAAAGTAGGAATATTTCTATTATTAACTAAATTTAAATTCTTCTTCCTCACTAAGAGGATCTTTAGTGGAGGCTACATATAAACCCAATAGAATTACATAGATCTAGATAAATAACATAGAGGAAGAAAATGTGAATCAATGATCTCTTCTATTTAAATAAATTTTCATCATTTTATAAACTTCAACATTTGTGACATGTTAAATACTTAATCCTATCTTCTTTAGTATTTTTGACTTTCCCTATATGTATGAAAATGTAAGTATAAAAAATGAGAAGGAGGAAATACACGGTTGTCTTAAAATGAAAATAATTTCTATGTTAGCTATATATCCCAATAAGAATTACCAAAAAATATAAATAGTAATTGGTTATACACCCCAAATATAATGTTCCATTTGACTGGTTATACACCCCAACCCTTCATCAAAAAATAGTTATACTCCCCAATTTCAAGCTTCTTTAGTGATTATTTATACACTCAAACCACGAGCCTCTAGTATCTCGTTATAAACCCCAAATACAATATCATTTTTAGAGATGATCGAGTGTATAAATATCTTATTTTCATATGGTCTTCCTCCACAAGAAATTTAGATCACCATTGATTTTGTAAAACATATTCAAGAACCTCAGAAACTTCCATGAAATATCTACTTATCTTGAAACTTCCATCAGATCATGGATGATCCAGATCAACTCAATATTATTCTTCCAGAACTTTTTCTTCTATAATTTATTCATTTAGGATCTCTTCTACTAGAACATTATGATTTTGGTTCCTTGGGAATCCATAAAACCAAATGTACTTTTCATCAAACTAGGTCAAAAAATATTCCTCTCATTATCTCTTTGTATTTTATGTCAACCATTTATACAATTTACTCATGTGTTATTCCAAATATATATAGGAAATCTTCCCCCAATATATGTGATGAACACATGGGATTCACTTTTAAATTCCTTCCTTTTCATTATTCATTTTAAATCCTTGAAATCATTAGAATAAATCAGATTCAATAGTCTTTGTCAATATTTCCTCAAATCTTAGCATCAATAGATTGTTAAAATTATCCTAAAAAATCATAAATATTTTGAAAAAATGAATGTATAGATCATCATCATCATTAAAATGTATGACTTGATTTTTATTAAAAGATAAACATACCTTTATCCAGTGTAAAATATTATTTTCTAATCCAATCCATGTCAAATAATAACATCAAATCTATATATATATAAAACATTATGCAGCTGCAACTACATGACTTCACAACATAAACTTCATGCAACTCAACATTATAACTAAAACTCTTTTACATATCAATATTATAACTTGGTCTTTGTTTTTATCAACTTTATAACAATATATTTTTATAACACAAATTTATAACTCAAAATTTTTTATAGGTCACCTTTATAACTCCAAATTTTTGTAGCTATAATTTATTACACAATATTTTTGTAGATAAACTTTATAACTCAAACATTATACATATTAACTTTATAAATTGATATTTGTATAGATCAGCTTTATATCTAAATATTTTTTAGCTAAAATGTATAAATTGAACATTGTACAACTCATCTTTATAGCTCAATATTTGTATAACTCAACTTTATGACTTGAACTTTTTGTATTTCAAATATATACATTAATAAATAAAAATATTAATTATTGAATCTCTATCTAGTGATGTCTTCATATTTTCATTTTAGAAAACTCAATTTTTTAATATTTTTTTCCATTTTTAAGAACATTAAAAATATTTCCCCCATTTTTATTTATTTATGATGAACTCACAAAATCCTATTAATTGGATATTTTACAAATATTCTACATTTAGAGATTCCATTAATTAACTTATCCAGAACCATGAAATCTATTAATATTTAATATGTTGCAAACTTTAAGAATCATAAATGAAAGACAATACCTGAATTTTGAAAACATCAATGGAGAGGGACAATCCTTCTAGAATCACATTCATTTAAATCAAAAAAGTTCACATGGAACCTCCTTACAGTGATCTTATAGATTTTTTTATCTGAACTTTTATCTTTTCAAAAACCCCTTTAAGTAGACTTAAAAAAGCTATTACAAAAATAAATAGAATATATTTCTAAAAAGTTCTATTTTATCTTCATTAAAATATTTGGTTCTTATCTATTAGAAGTATTTATATTCATTATTTATGATTTCCCTATCAATGTAACTTATGGATGTCCTTCTAGATTTCACCTTCCAAAAACACATATTTTAACTTCACAATAACTCCTCAAAACTAAAATTTTTAATTCATTTATAGAATATAAAATCTCAATCTTGAAAATTATTTATAATGGAGTTTATGACTTTAACTAATTGATATATAATTTCATCATCACAGATTAAATCATTTTTTATCTTCCACGAAAGTGATCTTTCTTCCTTGAACGATCAAAATAATCATCACCAAACATTATAATGTCACTTTATTCAATGAAGTAACTTTCTATTAAACTTCTCTATGAAACATTTCTTAAAAACACATATCAGAAACACATGAAAACAAAATAATTTGGGTAAAACAATAAGTGGGGAGAATCCACCCCCATTCTCAGCTTATGACCAAAGGGGAGTATGGTGGGGGGATTATTGGTTCCCCAATGGTTTGTGTTTTATTTGTTAAAAATATAAGAATAAATTAAAATAGAAGAGGGATCATATGGAATTATTCATAATTATTTGATGGTTTTTCTTAGAGGGTTGTTATGATAAATTAATTTTTAGTTTTATTGTGTTGTATGTTTTAGTAATCTGAAGACATTATATGTTTTTATTGACTCATTATTTCAATATGTTTTAGAGAAGGAGGGTGAAGAGTGGTTAGAAGCTACTAAATATAAATATTCAAGGATTAAAGAATCTATATGGAAATACCAAAGGCTGAATCATTGAAATTTCTTGATTGAACTTACCATGTTGTAGTTCTGAAAGTTGTGCCATAGAAGATGTGTGGAAGGAGTTGTCTCTTATGAAAATTGGATTTTTCTTTGGCACAATTAGAATTTTTATACTATAACATCAGGAAAAACCATAAGGAATGTCTTTGTAGGTATTCATATGACATGTATCATGCCATAATGTTCCTAATTATGCTTTAATAGAAACGGGTAAAATGAAAAATGGGCCAACCCTCTCAAGGAAAACAACTAAGCAGCCTCCATAAAATATCCTGGTCGACAACATGCTCTATATAGTTTAGTGGGTGATAGGTGAAACGTGAAATGAGAGTACCTATGTGGGATGTCAAAAGTGTGTGTTTGTAGAAAGGTAAGGGAAAAGTGTATTTATCCTTTTAAATTTGGGTTAGAATGAGAGGCAATAAGAAATAACTAATGACAATCAGAATTTAATGATCAGTCTTGAGGTTTCCATTATTATTAATATGTGAATATTTGTTGTCTATTTGGATGTGGTAAAATAATTATCCATTCCATTATATATAACAAGGACTATGCAATAAAATAAAATATTATCTTGAAGATGTATATAGAACTATTTTATACTGAAAAGCGCCATGTTGCAAGAGGGAATAGGAACAAATACCATTTCACTAGAGTTTCTAGATTACCAATGTCATGAATGAATGTTACACCATAATAATATTGAAAAATATGATTCCGAACCATAGAAATATCATTTTTCATAGATAGTGTGATTTTGGCAGTGTGAATGAATTAATCATTCCAATCCTACAAGAGTACATTTCATAATGGAAATGTCTATTCCACATATAGTTTAATGGGTTATGGAGAAAGAGGAGATAATGTAAATATTAATTTAGGATTTAATTGGATTTAAATCTAATTTAATTTTGGATCTATTCAAAAGGAATCCATTTAGTAGAGATGAATTCTGCACATGTAGGATTTGATTGATCACCCATGATATGAAGTAGAAGAATGGGTAATGATGTTTTGAATAGAGAAAATAATTTGAATAAATCATGGATTTATATATGATACCTCTATAAAGGAGTTTTAGTATAATAATAAACAATCTAGAAAATGATAGATGGTTTTTCCTGGTTTTATAGGTGATTAATTCATATTTAAGGAATTTTATGAGAACCTTAAATAAATGGGTCACTTTTCATAATAAAAATTGAAGTATTTTCAATAATAAACCCTATATTAAATGTAAATATTAGAAATATATATAAAAATCACTGTGAATATTCTTGATAAATGATCAATAAATAGAGTGAAAATTGAATAGCTGATTTTAATAGTAAAAGTGAGGTAGGAAGTAATTATTGTAGTATAAAAAATGAGATTGATGAGGACATTACATCCATTAACAATCATTCCAAAAATGATGATAAAGGTTATTACATGATATCTCATAGGAAGAAGATGATTTTTCTCAATATAAGATTCAAATTAGGTCTATGAAGGATAAATAGGAGTTTAAAGGCACTTCTATCTACAAATGTGGTGCATCTATAAAAATATTTTGATATTTTCATAGCATGTAGGCCAATTTTTCTCCATTTATGCATGGAGTTAAAAAGGGATATTGTGAGGTAGGTGATACTTTCCTGTTAGTGAACTAATAAAGATCCATTAGAAGGGTATTGAAACCTCTTATTAGTAACTTAATCAAAACAAGAAGTGATATTTTTTTGGAACTTCAATACATTTTTTATTATATTTCCATTAGACCAACCTATAGTAGTGAACCATATACAAAAATGTGTCCCTTGTTTTTTCCATTTTATATTAAATACATCACATTCTAGAAAGGGGGTAATGTAATCACAAATATTATTCATTTAAAGGATATTCAATTGAAAAGGGAATCAAATTATCTAATCATATAGAGAAAAATAATTGACTATTCAATGTAAGAGATCAAGATCATCAGGGAAGTGAAGGATTCAAATGAAGAGTGTTTTAATTAGAAATGATTTCCCTACCCTAATTTATCCCATAATCTCCTTGTATTTGTCACATAAACCCCTTAAGGGACCTATAAAAGAAATGTATTATATATAAAATCAAGAATAAGATTAGGATAAGACCTGTAATGCAAGTCTTATAATGACCTGACCCTAGAAGCCTCAATCCAGTGCATTAATTTATTACCCTAGAATGATTAAAAGGAATAAAATACTGAATGAATGATCAGTTTAGTATTTTTAGAAACCCATATTACATACATTATACCAATAATTCATTGGGAAAAGAAAATAAATCATGATATAAAATAAAATGAGATGAACTACGTCCTTGAAAGATTATTCAATAATTTATTCTTCATAACCTGGGGAGTAGAAACATAATAATGGTTATCTCAAATTCTTAGTAAAGGTATTAAAATATGAAGAAATAATGAATTTATGAGATTAAGTCAAAATTGAAATGTAAATAACTGATAACAAATTCAATTAAAAAAAACTACATAAGACATAATCAATATGGAATGGTGAGAGACTAAAACACATGCAATTTTATCAATAAACTAAGAATGAAATGTATCCATAGATAAGTTGATTCAATAATAACATGGATAATAATAATAAATTAATTCTCAATAAAGGTAATTCTTAATTAGGATTTCATGTTTCCTAGTCACCTGATACCTTTACCATCAAGAACATATTAAACTATTCTGATTTGGCCAACAAATTCATCTTATGGGACTACTAAGGCATCAAGGGGCTTGAATTAATCAATAAACAAATAGTAGGGTATAACTTAATTGGTCCCAAACCCATCTATATCATGTCCAAATCATTATTCATATTTCTAATAAACAATATTACTTATCAAAATATATTTATATTAAATATAAGACATAAATTTATCAATAATTCCCAAATTAATTAAGAAACATTCAAAGTGAAAACCATATGTAAATATGGTATATGATTTCAAAATAATAATATTCATCACCTAATAAATTTTACATTTAATGAAATATCCAATGAAAAACTATTACAATAATGTGATTGTCTTAAAATAATGTTAATAATAAGAAGGTAAGATTTTAAAGGTAACTTTTACCACTTGGAAATTTTCATGTTAGATCCCATATGTGAGTTGATTCAAAGGAAAATAAAAAATAAAAGGAATTATGAGTGATACATGAAATTAAATTAAAAAAAATTATATATACATAATAATAATTTCAATTGTTGTATAGTAGCAAACAAGTCTAAATGGAATGCAAATTGAGAAGAATACCCTTACCTTGTGTTTCAGTTTGGGAAAGAATCCTTTAAAATCATGTCTAATGGTTTTAAGGGAATTAGAAACGTATTAAATAAGAATATTAATATTTATGATATCATATATGATCATTTTATAATATCCTATTACCTTTTTGTTAACTTTATTTAGTTATTTTCACATGTTTGGGTGTTAATTGTCTAGTTTCTCGAGTAAGCATTGATTGTTATTTGTTGTTCCTATTAGATAGAAAATGGTTTCCTCATATCCATAATTTAAACCATGATTTAAATATTATATAAATTAATTATAAATGGATTTATAATAATCCATGAAATTTGGATATTGGAAATGAAATGCACAAATCATGGAGATGGTAGGCCGTAAATACGCATGAACACTACTTTTATTTCATTATAATATTTAAATGGATGAATAGAAAATGACAAATATATATATATATATATATTATAATTTAATTATCATATTTATGTCATATATATCTCAAATATTTATAAAAAACACTCTTAATAAGTTCCATGTATACCATGAACAAATCACATCACTTTGAGAAGGTGGTAGTCCACACTTCCACAGACGATGTTATCATATTTACACAAAATTGAAAGTAAAATGGTATGTGTAATAAAATAATTTAATAATATTAAATAAATTATAAATATGTTTTATAACAAATATAAACATATTTTCCTTAACAATTTCTATCCATGAAAGTTGGTAGTGGAAAAATAAACAATCATCATTTCATGAGGTGGTAGTTCAAAATATGAAAAAAGAGTATGTTTGTTACCCATTAGATGAAAGTTTGTGTAAATTTAGTTTGAACCATTAGTTTAATAACATCTTAGTATATTGTGCATATCAATTTAATTATATAATCATGGAAATATAGGTGTCTAGTGGGTGGATAATGAAAATAAAATGAAGGTTCTTCATGAAGGATGTTACCTCTTCTTTGGGTAACTCTATTTGGTTAGCACCAAAAGGATTCCATTGATTGATTTATACCAAAATTGAGGCTTAAATGAATAATTTAGGGATTTTTGTGAGTTAAGTTTTGAAGATATTGGCCGATCCTAGGTGGTTTGAGAGGTGTGAGGAAGTGGGACGTGTGATGTCCTTTTATAAGAGAGGAAAAAGAATCACTTGGTATTTTTGAAATGAAGTTATGTATACCCACATTTTTACATATCGTGTGGCTTAACAAACACACCAAAATATATAAAAGGGAGGATATGATCTAAATATTACCAACCAATTTTTTTTTAAAGGTATCTAGGTCATTTTGGCCCTTAAGTTTAAGGTTAAGTCCCTTATTAAGCTTAATGTCAGCTGAATTGTTATAATTAATCTTAATTACTTTTACTAATATCATCGGAAAAAATATGTTTAACTTACGAGCAACTATAAATTATTCTGAATAAAAATATTTAATACATTTTTCTAAATTTCATTCAAATAAGTGGTCAAAATTAATATAAATTTAGCCCCACAGATAGGATGACAATGTTGGTTTTTAAAGTAAAAACGTCCAAAACATTGATAAGTTTTCAAACCAAATTACAAAGCAAAATTTATTTCAATTAACTAAATTTTATTAATTAATAATTAATTGATATAATTTTAATTTAAACCAAAATTACATTATAATTTAGTACTATAAGTAAATTATACGAAAAAAATGTTTTGAATTAAAATTCAGGATTTTCAGTATTTATTAAAAAATGCAACTCCACAGAAAATACCAATAATTCACCCAAACCTATTTTTTGTTTCTATTTCAAATATTAATTTTATTTTGACATAAAAAATCTATAAAGGAGCCAACATTTAGATTCCAATTATGTTTTCTATTAAAATGTGGTATAAGTGCCTTTATTAAAATATAGTATTTTATGTGTAATATAGAATTCTTCCTTACAATATATCTATAAAATACATTTAATGAGTTCCCAAATATATGGATGGATATATAATATATATAAATTTTATATATAAAATCTCTAGAAGTTTTAAATTTTAATTGACTATTCAAAACGGGACTAAATAGTGTATTGTTTAAATTTGGTGTTGTGTGCATTGAAAACTAACTCAATATTAACAGATATCCAAGAAATTAAATTTTTTCTAAAGAAAAATTTGGTAATTTTATGGTGTGATACATTCTTCTATCCTAAAATAAAATTCCTCAAAATTTTAGGGGAATTACCTTAAATTAATGTGGTAGTTCTATTTTATAAAATCCTCTGATTCTCATATTGCTTATTTCATTTTGTGATTTCTCCAGAGTACCTTTACTAGATCTATAATTTGATTCATCAATACTTTATATATGGTTTAAATAATCTATATATGATCTTAATAGTATGCTATATTAGGGTCAAAATCTATTTCTTCATTGGTGAAAACATGTGTTGGTTCTGGTATCTACTTCCTTAGCATAAATATAAGGAACACGTCATGTAACTTTGAGAAATTTTGAGGTATTTCCAAATGATAAGAAATAACTCCAACACTTTCAATAATTTCAAAGGGTCGATGTACATGGGACTCAATTTCCATTTATTACCAAATCTGACAAATCCCTTCCATGGAGATACATTCAAGAAAACAAAATCTCCCACATAGAACTATAAATATTTCCTCTAATTATTGGAATAACTATTTTCCCTACTTTGAGTTGATTTAATATGGTCTTGAATAGCCTTTCCTTTTGTCATAATCTCTTCAACAAGTTCTAGGACTTAAAATTTCATTTCACTAACAGCATTCTAACAAGTTGGGGTATGACATATATTTCCATATAATGCCTAATATAAATCCATTTGAATACTTTAATGGAAACTATTATTATATGAAAACTCTATCAAAGGTATATACTAATCCCATATACCATGAAAGTAAAGTTATAATGACCTTAATATGTCTTCTACTACTTGAATAGTCATTTGGGACTACCCATTAGTTTGAGGATGGTAGGGAGTGCCCAAATGAAGCTCAATATCAAGGTCCTTCTGAAGGATTTTCAAGAATTTCAATGTAAATAACAGATCTCAATCAGAAACAATTGATAATGGTCCACCATGAAGTATTAAAAGATAAATAATATATAGACTTGTGAGGTTCTAAAGAGGCATGTATTCTCTTATGGAAAGGAAATGAGAAAATATTTTTAGGTGATCATTAATTACCCATACTAGGTTATTCTTTATAGATGTCTATGGTCGTGTCATGGGAAATTCCATAGTAATTCCATCACATTTCCACATAGGAATAGTAAGAGGTTGTAGGCCTCCTTTAGGATTCTTCCTCAAAGCCTTGAATTATTGACACACCAAACATCTATAAAAATAATCCACAATTTCATACTTCATGTTATCCCACAAAAAAATATCATTAAATTATCTATACATCTATATTATCTCAGGGTGTATAGGGAAATTTGAGCTATGATAATCATCCCACAACTCCCTTTTTATATTAGCTATAGATGGAAGACATAGCCTCATTCCAAATTTTATAACACTATTTTTATAAGTAAAATCTGCTAATTTTCATTCATTAATGCCTTTAATTTTCTTCTGGATGTCCTCATTATCAAATTTAGAACTTTTTATCCTTTTCAAAAAAGATATTTTCGCAATTATTTGAAAAATGATTGATATCTCCACTTCAAAACTTCTATATCCATATTTAATAAATCCATGAATATAGGATTCTTTCCAATCCTAATTTGGGTTAGGACTCCATGAAAATTCCTACTCAAATCATCTAATGCATTATTCTCTGTCACTAGGTGGTAGTGTATTGAGAAATCATAATCATTTAGAATATTGAGTCATTACCTTTGTCTCATATTGAGCTCTTTCTGTGATAAGATTTATTTACGGCTCTTATGATCCATGCATATCTCACATATTTTTCCATATAGATAATTTCTCCATATTTTAAAAGAAAATATTATAGCCATTAACTAAATATAATGTGTTTTGTAGTTCAATCCATGAGTTTTAAATGACATTTATTAATTTGTAATAACATTATCATTTTGTATTAGGACACTACTAAGTCCCTTCATTAGTGCATCACTATATATAAAAACCCCATCACTCCCATACGTTAGAGTCAAAATCAGATCATTGACTAATATTACCTTCAAGTCATGAAATCATTCTTCACATTCCTTTTTCTAGAAAAATAAAAACCCCTGTAATCTTGGTTAATGGGTTAGAAAATTGGAAAAAAATTATAAACAAATCACTGATGATAATATTCCAAATCAATAAAAATATGCACCTCTATTTTTTTGTTTGCATAGGTCATTCACTGAATACCTTTTTCTTTGCATGATAAACTAATATTCCATCCTTAGAAAAAAAATGAACAGGAAAAGAAAATTCTTGAATCCATAAATCACACTTAATTAATTACCAATATAACTCTTCCCTTATAAGAGTATTAAAAATTGTCTATATGTGATTTTCATAGTCCTCATAGCTTTGAGGATACAGCAGAATATCATTAATGAATACCACAAAAATCATCTATATATTCCATGAATACTCTATTCATTATGTCTATAAAAATAGAGGATTTATTAGTAAATCCAAATGGAATTACCATATACTCGCAATATCCATACGTCATCAAAAAATCCATCTTCAGAATGTCTTCCTTCTTCACTTGTAATTGGGGATACCCATAAAAAAGTTAAATATTTGAAAAATATTGGGCTACAAAAATTTTATCATAAAAGTCATCAATGTGAGGTAGAAGAAACTTTTTCTTTATTTTAATATCATTGATTTTAGTGTAATTAACATAAAACCTTATGGATCCATCTTTCTTCTTATTGAAGATAACAGGGGCTCCCCTTAGAGAAAACTTGGGCAAATAAATTTCATATTACCAAAATCCTCTAGTTTATTATTGAACTCTAATAATTTAACCATGGAAATTCTATAGGGATTATTTTATAGTGTCTTTGCATCAGGGATTAAATTAATAGAAAATTCAATTCCATGCTCTGGGGGAAGTCTAGTTAATTCCTCAAGAAATACACCAACATATTTCAGCACAATTTGTACATCCTCAATTTGAAGATTACCTTTTTCATAACTAGATATTATTTATATTATTCTCTAATAATTACACTAATTAGAGATACTGTGGGTGGGTCTAGATAATAATTATGTGAATAACCTTCTAATCTATAGATGAGGCGTTCTATTTCTTCCTAAAAACTCAAAATTTCTTCCCTCGTTTGTAAGAACCCAGTTCCTATTATTGAGGTACAGGTATCTTCTTTTCCTTTTTCCTTAAGTGTTTTTGAGAAAATAAGGAAAATGGAAAATAATCCCAAAATTTGTGGGTACACACCGTGTACTTTTCCCCATGTCGTGTAATTTTTCCATGTGTAACAGTAAGGTGGTGGGAGTAGCAGCCATCGGAGCGATAGTACACACTGTGTACTTAGAAATACACGCTGTGTAACCAAGTTGGCTAATGAATAGTGAGGCGGTGGAAAGTGGCCACTAGAGGAACAGTTAAAAATGAAAATTACACACCATGTACTTGAGAGTACAAGCTGTGTAGTTATGTTTTTTGTTATAAATGGGCAGTAGCCTCCTCATTCAGAAGAGGATGAGTCTCGGGAACTTATAATTCAATTATATTTAATTGTGAAATAATAAATAAATGTAAGTGGAACTGGTAGGAGTAGTTGCTTTTGAGTACTTCCTAGATTACTACATTTTATTATTACACACTTCTGTTGCACAATTTTACTGACAGGTGGGAATGGGACTTTGATGGTAGCCTACTGGGATTTATTTCTCACACCCTGTTTCGGTCATATCTTGGGACCAAAAAAATTATATTGCTTCAGGTTTTGATAAGGAAAAGAGTCCCAATATAGGTACTTGATTGTTGCAGGGGAGTAGGAGAGCATGGGACAAAGCTTAGGCTTATGATGCTGTTGAGTTCCTGCTGCACTATTTTGTTTTTCTTTGTTGTACTTGTACTTTGTGCTTTATTGTTTTAGATTGCACTGTATCTTGTTTTGGATGATTTCATAGACTTAGGTACATATTGAATCATCATATATATGTCTGTTGGTAACTTTTTTACTTCAGTATCATTGTCCATTTCAGGTTGGTATTGTTTACCGCTTCCACTTTTGGTATGTTTATATTTTATCTGCTACGCTACACTTTAAAAAATGAGGGCATAGTTTCCCCACTATCAGACATAGGCCCTCACTGCTAGTCAGAAGCCTCTGTCATTTGGGGAAATGCGCTTATGGTCATGTGACCAACCAGGTTCGGGGAACCTGTGGTGTGGCAACCAGATTCAGGACATTAAAAAGTTGTATAAGAGGATTGTTCTTTTCTCTAAGTTATTTTATTATTTGGAAACAATGGAAAGATATAGATTCTTAAAGGATTCTGTAATAACTGTGCCCGAGAGTGGCTACCCTGTGTATAGGTAAAGGTCGGATTACCTCGAATTAAATTGTGATTTTCTATTTATGATTATTACAATTGATCTGATTTTCACCATTGGGTGACGTACTTGTGGTGTGCTGTTTATATTTCTATACCTGGGTTCTATTTAGTTGAAACCTGATGAGATGAGGGCATGCCATCTCATGCATCATTTAGGAACATGTTAGAATCGCATTCCATTTATTGTTTCGATGCCATGTAGGTGCATTATAAATTACATTTTGTTGTGATATATGTTGTGATATAAAATTCATGATGTTGTGATAGATGCCTTGATAAAATACCTACTATTCGATAGGGTATTTTTATGTAAGGTTTTGTGAATGAACACCAAAATTTGGTTCTTGAGGAGTATGGGCCCTCATCAATTGGAATTTTGTGGATCATCGACTTGTTTACTTTTTTATAAAATGTATAAGATGCCAAGTTTTGGTTCATGGGAAGTATGGGCCCTTACAGATCAGAATTTGGCACTTTGATGTTCGTTAATTATTTTTCTGGACTCCAGAGTAGTTTCTGAGGCTTATTGTCTGGAAAAACCCAGAATATACGCTGTTTAATTTTGATTACACACTGTTTAGTCTTCTGTTCATGAAGAAATGAATTTTTTTTAAGTACACGTCGTGTACCCTATGTACACACCGTGTAGTCTCTAACCATGTCATAGGCAGTTTAGGTAGAAACATGGGTTGGGAAAAACTCTAAAGGGAAAATGTCATGTATTTGTTGTACATGTCGTGTCGTATTGAACCTGTGTACACTGTGCGACTAATAACAGAGATGGGGAAATATTCTCTTAGACATGTTGTGTCACCTTCAACCACCCCGTGTAGTGTAGTCTATGAATCTTGCCATGTAAATAACAACACGGGTCTGTGTTATTCTTTCTAGTACATGTCGTATGCCTGTGGGACATGTCATGTAGTCTTGACCGGTGAATGATTGTGTAGACTTGTCCATGTGGCTGGAGAAATGGGGTGGTGTACACACCGTTTGTGGGTGTAATACGACGTGTAGTGTCAGCCATTTAGTCGATCGTGTCACTAACAACACGGGAAGTTGGAATCTAATCCATACACGTCGTGTCTATCTGGAACACACCATGTAGTGTGAGCTATGTACCCAGCTGTGTCACGAACAACACGGGTCGGTGAAGCTCATCTAGTACACATCTTGTATACTTTATACACGTCATGTAGTCTCTTTAAAATAGGAGTCATGTGGCTAATCCATGTAGGAGGACTCTGGTAGGGGAAGAAAATTCAAGTACACGCCGTGTGTGTGTAAAGCACACCGTGTGTTTGGGTTGTTACACGACCAATTCTGGAAGAAGTACACGCCCATGTAAAATACTTAAAGGAACATGTCGTGTAGTTATTATACATGTTGTGTATTCTTGTTTTGTAAAACATGAATGTTTTCTTTCTCCTATTTTCTTCATATGATTCCATTTATTAGTCCTAGATGATCTTGATCTAAGGCATGTGTTTGACCTTATAGAGTCATGTCGCCGAGATGACCACAAGTTGTTCACCAAGAGAGAGACAACGAGTATACTCTAGATATGGTAGACCATGGGCTACCGATGGATCCTCCAAAAGTGCAAGATGTGGTGCTAGCCGTTATACCAGACGCAGGTGCAGATGGGTAGTTCCGTGAAGGCTTCATGCGATTTATGCAGACCATCCAGGGAGCACCGACAGCTACCACATCTATGGAAGTGCTAGCACATATATTTCACCAGCAGCATCTGCATACGTTTTAATGGGATGTCAGACCACAGGATACAGAGTCCTGCTTGGTTTCTATGCACACTATCTTCGGGCATCTGGAGATGCCTCCAGGGAGGAGGGTGAAGCTCACTACTTACATGCTCTGTGATTCTACCAAGAGATGGTGGGAAGGTAGAGCTCGATAGTTCATGAATCTATAGTAGGGATCCATGTCAGTGATGGAGTATTCTACCCGCTTCACCAAGATACAATGTTTTGCACCTGTTCTAGTGGGTAATGAGACGTTGATGGATAGACGCTTCAAGGATGGTCTTAGATATGACATCTATATGGTGGTGAATGTTTGTAGGTTGCCTATAGTGCATGCTATTGTAAATCATGCATTTATAACAGAGTGGAACCTGCGGGAAGATAGTGGTGTAGGCTAGGGCAGTTCGACACCAGTTTATGATACTATTTCTACTGGTAAGAGGAAGAGGCAGATAGATTTCTCTCACAGTGGACGTAATATCCAGAATAATTCTTCAGGTGGCCAGGTGATGTGTTACTAGTGTGGTAAGAAGGGGCACAAGAGACCTCAATGTTCACATGACCCAGTGGAGTGCCGAGCTTGTGGTAAGATAGGCCATAAATAGTGTTTGTGTAGAGAGTTTCCACCAGTGACTAGTGAGAGGGGTTCTATGTAGACTCTGCATGCAGGAGCAAGGCCAGCAGCTTCTTACCAGTCAGGGAATTGGAACACATTAGGACATTCAGGACGAGGTGGTGGTCATGGCCGTTGTAGCCAGACACCAGGATCTTAGAGATAGCAGGGCGGATCAGCTCAAGGTAGCCAGGCTGTGTCATAGGGCCACAGATCTGGGTAGGCATATGCAGTTCAATATACCCAACAAGAGCAGTATCATGGACCTTCCACTATCATAGGTATTATTCTAGTTTCTTTTGTTTTATATTCTGCACTTTTTGATACTGGTACTACACATAGATTTATATCTGTGCCCATTGTGGAGATCCTTGGTCTCTGTGTTTCTTCTTCTTCTGATATCATGATGTTAAACACTCTGTTAAGAACTAGCACAGCAGGTGTGCATTAGTAATGGGATTTCCCCCTAGAGGTTGGTGGGATTCACTTTTTATGGGACCTCTATGTCTTAGAGATTATGAACTATGATGTCTTTCTCGAGATGGACTTCTTGGTACCCTTTTGAGCCTTTGTAGATTTCTATCGTCATAGGGTGAGTTTCACATCACCAGAGGGTGCAGAGTTTCTATACATGGGCGAATGGGAAGTCCAGGCGAGCTGAGATGGACCCGAGCATCATGGGTGAGGTTGAGTGACAACCCAGATTATGAGTTTATATTTGGATGACCATGGAACTTTTCAGAAGGATTTCCCTCCAGTGGTTAATTATTTTAGGGATGTCTTCCCAGACGACTTTTCAGGTCTACCTCCGAAACGAGAGGTTTATTTATTTATTGATCTTGTGTCAGGAGCGGTACTGGTGTCCATTCCTCCTTACAGGATGGTTGCACCAGAGTTGTAGAAGCTCAAGAAATATTTATAGGGGTTACGAGAAAAGGGTTTCATCTGACCAAGTACTTCTCCTCGGGGTTCTCTTATCCTGTTTGCGAAGAAGGAGGACGGTACCCTCAGACATTGGGTGGATTATCGGAAGCTGAACAAGTTGACGGTCAAGAAATGATATCCCTTGCCAAGGATTGATGATATTTTTGATCAACTTCGAGGAGCATGAGTGTTCTCGAAGATTTACTTGAGATCCGGATATCATCAGTTTCATGTTAGACCATCAGACATATTGCTCACAACCTTTCGGAGAAGATATGGTCTAAATGAGTACATGGTCATGCCATTTGGACTCAAAAACGCACCAGTAGTTTTAATGGCTCTGATGAATCATGTGTTCCACCCTTATCTGTTTTCTTTTATAGTAGTCTTCGTATACGAAATCTTGGTGTACTCTCACACTCGACACGACTGTGCCACCCATATTGAAATCATACTGAGTACACTGAGAGAGCATCATTTATATTATAATCTCTCAAAGTGCCACTTTTGGAAGGACCAGATACACTTCCTGGGTCATATTATCTTAGAGGCAGGAGTTGCAGTAGACCCAGATAAAGTGAGAGCATTAGTTTCTTGGGAGCAGCTGAAGAACGTGTTTGAAATACAGAGTTTCTTGGGGCTGGCTGGTTACTAGATGCGTTTTATACAGGACTTCTCTCTCTTAGAAGCACTGTTGATGGATTTGACTGAGAAGGTTGTGAATTTCATTTGGTCAGAATCTTGCGAGATATACTTTCAATATTTGAAGGGAAGGTTGACATCAGCACTAGTCTTGATACTTCCAGAGCAAGGGAAGAGCTATACAGTTTACTGTGATTCATCAGGTACTGGTCTGGTAGTATTGTTGATGTAGGGTGATGGATTAGTTGCATATGGGTGTTGGTATTTGAAGACACATGAGAGTAATTTCCCGACGCATGATCTCAAGTCGGTTGTAGTTGTTCATGAATTACACTGTTGGATACATTATCTCTTTGGAGAACATTTTTTGGTGTTTACGGAACAAAAAAGTCTTAAATAAATCTATACCCAGTGTGACTTGAATCTGAGATAGTGAATGTGGGTTTAATACCTTCAGTACTTCGACTTTGAGCTTGCCTATACACTTGGTAAGGGTAACACAGTTGCTGATGCACTGAGTAGAAGGACTCAGATACAGGCAGTGCATGAGGCTAGTGGTGAGTGGCAGCTTATGGCTTTGTTCTCTGAGATGTATTTAGAGGTACATGATAGTCAGGGGTGAGCCTATATTTCTTCCTTAGTTGTGACTTCTACCCTCTTGGATAGAGTGAGGATTAGACAACTATCAGATTCAGAAGGCCTAGTTCTACGAGAGTTAGTGGGAAGTGACGACCCTCATCCGGGTTGGACGATAGGAGATGATGAGGTACTGCGTATCCATGGAAGAGTGTGGGTTCCAGAAAATATACGCAAGGAGTTGATATGGGAATTTCATGCTTCATCTTGGGCAGTGCATCCTAGAGTTACCAAAATGTACCGTGACTTGAGACGTCAGTATTGGTGGCTGGGTATGAAAAGAGAGGTAGATGGTTTTTTACGAGATGTTCTACCTGTCAGCAAGTGAAGGCGGAGCATGAGAGGCCAGCCAAACTGTTACAACAGTTACCCATTCTGAAGTGGAAATGGGATAATTTCGCGATGGATTTTGTGACTAGGTTGTCAAGGTCACCTCAAGGCAGTGATTTCGTATGGGTTTTTGTGGACAGACTTACAAAGGTAGCTCACCTTTTGCCGATCAAGGAGACCTTTAGTGTTGAAAAGCTCAGGAAGTTGTATATCTTAGAGGATATACGTCTTTATGGGGTCCCTCGTTCTATAATTTCAGATAGGGACACCAATTTTACATCTCATTTCTAGCAGAGTTTTCAAAGGGAACTAGGTATACAGGTGCTTCTGAGCCCAGCTTACCACCCTCAGACCGATGGCCAGTCAGAGCGTACGATACAGGTGCAAGAGGACATTCTTCTTGCGTGCTTCATAGACTTTGGGGGCTCTTGGTAGAAGCACATACCCCTAGTAGAGTTTTAATACAATAATAGTTTTCAGGAAATTATTGAGATGGAACCTTATGAGGCTTTATATGGTAGGCCATGCCGATCACCTTTGTGCTAGTTTGAGACAGGTGAGGCTGCTTTACTGGGACCATGTCTCATGTTGTAGACTTCAGAGCAGGTCCAGTTGACTCAGAAGTGGATGGATATTGCACAGTCTCATTAGAAATCTTATGCTCATCGTCGTAGATGACCCTTGGAGTTTGTAGTTGGGGATCAGGTTTTATTGCGTGTTTCACCGTGGTTGGGACATAGGCAGATCAGGAGATAGGGTAAACTTTCACTGAGGTATGTAGGGTCGTTTGAGATTCTGGAGAGAGTCGGGCCAGTTTCCTATAGGTTGTAGTTACCACAGAGGTATCGAGCCATGCAAGATGTTTTCCACGTATCTCAGCTGTGCTGTTATCACAAAGACTCGTCTCACATTTTTTGGCCTGAGGAGGTAGAGCTTCAAGTCGATGCATCCTTTGAGGAGAATACTATTCTTATTATTGATAGGATCACATAGGTTCTCCGAGGCTGGTCAGTTCCTCTCGTACAGGTGATATTGCAGTATGGATGAGTGTAGGATGAAACCTGGGAGTGGGAGACCGATGTACGTGCTCAGTGGCCAGAGCTTTTCTCATCTTTATATTCACCACCATTGGAAGGAAATTTGGGGACAGATCGCTTTAAGGGGGGAGTTTGTAGGAACCCGATTCTTATTCTTGAGGTACAACTTTCTTCTTTTCATTTTTTCCTTATGTGTTTTTGAGAAAATAAGGAAAATGGGGAAAAATCACAAATTTTGTGGGTACACGCTGTGTACTTTTCCAAACATTGTGTACTTTGGCCGTGTGGAATGAGTACACAGGGCATGTAGGCCTGTTGGCGATGAAGGGTGTAAAAACTGACTACACACCGTGTACTTAGTATATACACGCCATGTAATCATTTGGCAGGTAAACATTAAGGAATGGGATTAGCCACCAGTGGAGCGACAGTACACACTGTGTACTTAGAAATACACACCGTGTAACCAAGTCAGCTGATGAACAATGAGGTGGTGGTAAGTGGCCACTAGAAGAACAGTTAAAAATGAAAAGTACATGCTCTGTACTTGAGAGTACACACCGTGTAGTTATGTTTTTTTGTTATAAATAGGCAGTATCCTCCCCATTTGGCAGAGGAGGCAGTGAGTTTGTTTGGAGCACTGGGAGGGGAGGCTTAATCCTAGGGAATCTCCTGATCGCACGCTGAAACTCGGATTCTTCCTCCGATGATCATGTTTGGACCACACAGGTAAGAACTTCCCTATCCTTGAGTGTTTACTTCCAATTATTTCCAGAGGGGAAGTTATTTGGGTTTGAATGGGTTATCTATCTTCCCTAATCTATGTCGTTCTCGGTTGATTTGGGAGGCGTTGTTTGCGTATATCAATCAGAGGAGATCGAGGTAGGTGGTCCGGTGTTTATTTCCAACTGTTGAGTTTTTTTTCTGTACCGTTGTGCTATGCTCCAATGTTTTGGGGTGTCTTATGGCTGAGGCCATGACTGATTAAATACCTATAATTATATAGGTAATCTTTTGATTATATATAAACTATTGTTTCGGATCACTACTTTGATCCAGGGCCACCCTGTGGGTGTGTTTCCCTTGTTTAGCTGTTTGGCTAGGATACCCATGGGTATGATATGATTATAGCATGATTTGAGTTTTGTTGAGAGAAAATGTATATAAATTGCCTGCTTATTTATTGGGCTCGTCCTGGTTACTTTCTTAGCCTAAAGGAAATGTTTTTCTTAGCCTGATGGAAGTGTTTGCTTATCCTGAGGGAAGTGTTCTGTTTAGCCAGAGGGCGACTTTTCTTAAGCCTGTGGGAAGTAGCTTCCATGCCTGAGGGAAATATCTCGTATACCAGAGGGAAATATTCATTGTGTATGAGGGTAATCACCTGAGGGTTTCGATTCTGTTTACCTGAGGGTAAGGATTGTCATGTCTGAGGACCCTGGTTATTTTCATATTAACTATGGTGATTTCTTATGTTATACCTACCAATATAAATCACAGGCTTGGTATTTTTATTACCCTCTACTTGTTAGATAGCTTGTTGTGGTTTTGTTGCAGCTCTGTATATGAGATTTTCGGCAGAGGCTGAGTCTCAGGAACTTATAATTCAATTATATTGAATTGTGAAATAATAATTAAACGGAACTGAAATGGAGTAGACGCTTTTAAGTACTTCCTAGTTTACTACATTTCATTATTACACACTGCTGTTGCATAATTTCACTGATAGTTAGGCACATGCCTTTGGTGGTTGCCTACTGGGATTTATTTCTCACACCCTGTTTAGGTCATGTCTTGGGCCCAAATAGATTATATTGTTGGAGGAGTTGATAAGGGAAAGAGTCCCTATACAGGTACTTGATTGTTTTAGAGGAGTAGGAGAGCATGGGACCGAGCTTAGGCTTACAATGATGCTGAGTTCCTGCTGCACCATTTTGTTTTGCTTTGATGTACTTGTACCTTGTGCTGTATTGTTTTAGTTTGCAGTGTATCCTATTTTGGCTGATTTTTTAGACTTAGGGACATATTGCATCATCATATATATGAGTATTGGTATCTTCTTTACTTCAGTACCATTGTCCATTTCAGATTGGTATTTTTTACTGCTTCCTCTTTTGGTATGTTTGTATTTTCTCCGCTGCGCTACACTTTGACAAATGAGGGAATAGTTTTCCTACTATTAGAACTAGGCCCTCGCATCTAGTTCGGAGCCTCTGGAGTTTGGGGAAATGAGTTTGAGGTCATGTGATCAATCGGGTTCGGGGCACCCATGGTGTGGCACCCAGATTCTGGATGTTACATCATACAATAATTTTTTTCATCATATTTTGAGATCCATTCATTACCGATGATTATATAAATTCCATACATAGGTATGATATCAAGGTTAGAAAGTAAAATATGTTTATGAGTCATGATGGGGATTACACGACACATCTTAGTTGTAATAATACATCCCATAGTAGTTTTTATTGGCAACTCCATTATTAAATCATAAGGGAAATGTCAAATTTTCTTAAAAAATATATAGATATAAAAGTGTGTGATGACCCAGGATCAAATACGACATGGATAAATTTTAATATAGAATTAGTGAACCCACTACCACATCATTTGGTACTTCTACCACTTCCTTAGTGATCACATACACTTTTACATCTCCCCTTAACCTCTTCTATGGTATATTCCCTTGATGTATGGGGAAGTTATTTGAGTAGAGTCCCATATCCCTATGGGTGAAACATTGAATATCATCATTTTCATTTTTCCCTTTACAGTCTTTAATATGATGACCCTTTTCTCCACACATAAAACAAACTCGCAGTCCCTTCAAATATTTCCCAGAGTGATATTTCCTATAGTTCTCACTGGGTGGGAATTTTTTAATCCACTTATTCTTCATTGAAACATTCCATTTTTTCATTATGTTCATAAGACCTCTTCTTCTCTTGGTTTCCCTTTAATACATTACATCTAGGTAATTACTTCTATTTTTGATGAAACATAAAATTATCTCTTCATATGATGAGAAATTCTAAGAAACTAGTTCTCTTCAAAGATTTAGATTACGAACATCAAACAAGTTGTCAATCATGCACTCCATGTTGCATATGTAATTTGTAACATATCTATCTATCCTTTTAATGGTAGCTTCATAATCTATAAAAAATTTATTCTTTTTTCATTATACTAAGGTAACGCCTATTCATATTAATTTTTTTATCATGAGATAATTATTTATCAATGAATGCCTCCTTAAAATTTCTCCATTCCATGAGTTCTATTTCTTATTCCTCCTTATTATTCTGGATCAAGGAAGACCATTGATTAGAATCACCTTGGAGATAATAAACCAAAATTGTATCCTTTTCCATTTCACCACATCCCATTATCATAAATATCTTATCTAGAGACTCAATCCATTACTTATCTAAAATTGGATTAGTGGTCCCACTAAACATTGGGGTATTCTATCACTTAAAGTGATCCATTATATGATATTTTCTCCATGTAATAGGTTCCTCCATTCAGAAAAGGTTATTTTCATATCCTGATGAATTCTCTGTATTATTGCCACAATTTTCCCCATTCAAATACCAGCTATATTGGTTTCCTCAATAGGGAAATATCTACATTTTACAAGGGTATTGGCATCATCAGTCCATTAAGATTCAATTTCTAAAAAATGAAATATACAAGATGATATCATAAAATCATAATGTATAATTACAAATACGGTATAACACTTACCATAAATTTATGTACCATATAACCTAGAATCATAATCTTTGGTTTCTTTGGGGAAATTTTACTTTTAAATCCTACATAATGGTTTATAAATTAAATGTGAATTATCCTATGCATATCCCCTAGGAGTGTCAAACTAGGTATGTAGTAAGGCCTATTTTTTTGTACCAGGTGATACCAATTCAGGACTATCACACATTTTCAGAGTTTTTTACTCTAGGTACATATGTTCTAGAACCACATCCACTTGTAGTATATAGAAAATGATTTATTTCATAGAATACCCAAATAATCTATACCTTTATAAAATTATATTATTTTATTATATAATTATCCTTAATGTATATCTTAGAGGGTTTTCCCTAATCTTTTTTTTTTCTAAACCTATTTTCCATGGTGGATGCAAATATTCAATCGATAACAACTGTAATGACCCAACCCCAGAAGCTTGGAGATTGTGAATTATTTTATTACATTGACATGATTGTAAGGAATTAAATCCCAAAGGACCAATAATTTTAAAATTTTCTCAAAGAAACATTACATACATGATACACATAATTCATTAGGAAAGAAATAAAGCATGAAATAAAATAATATGAGGTTAACTACATCATTGAATGCTTATTCAAATATTTCTTCTTCATAACCTTGGAAAATGAATCATAATAAGGGTAAGATAAAATGATCAGTAAATTTATGTAATTAGGAAGAAATGTTCTTCAGATGAGATTAAATCAACATGGAATGGTAAATAACTAAAAACACATTCCATTCAAATAAACTAGATAAGGCATAATGAATATGGAAATGTGAGAAACTGAAACACATTCCCTTTAATTAATAAATTGAGAATGAAATGTATCCATAGATAAGTCGATGAAATAATATCATGAATAATAATAATAAATTAATTATCAATAAATTAAATTATTAATTATCAGACATCATGTTTTCTAGGAACATGATACCTTTACCGTCAAAAGACAATTTAACTATTCTGATATTTCTAACTAGTTTTTATCATTAGACTACCGATGCATCGAGGGGATTGTATTACTATGTACCCAAATCATAGCTATTTCCTTAAATGGTCAAAAACAATGAATTTAATGTTCAAATAATTCCTCATATATTTAATAAACAATGTTCCTTAGAAAAACTATATCCATACTGAATAGAAGATATAGATTTATCAATAATTCCCCAGTTAATCAAATAATTGTCAATGTAAAAAACATATGTAAATATGGTATATGGTTAAGGAAATAATAATATCTATAACCTATTAATGTTTATATTTAAGGAAATATCCAATGAAAAAATATTACAATAATGTGATTGTCTCAATATAATGTTAACAACCACAAAATATGGTAAGATTGTAAAGGTTACTTTTACAACTATGAAATTTTCAAACTAAACCCCCTAGGGTGAGATAATTTAAAGGAAAACCCAAAATACCATGAATTATTAGTGTTTAATTATATTAAATGAAAATGGGATATATATATATATATATATATATACATCACAATAAAACTATTTTGTGTATAGTAATAAATAAATCTTAATAGAAAGTAAATTGAGACGAAAACCCATACCTTACATTTCAATTTGGATGTCCATCCTTTATCATCATTTGTAATAGTTTTAAGGGTGTTATATACTTATTAAAGAACAATAATAATATTTATCATATCATATATGATCGTATTATAATATCATATTACCCATTCAGTAACATTATTTCATTATTTTCACTATTTTGGGTGTTAATTGCCTAGTTTCTCGAAGCAAGCTATGACTTGTCATTTGTTGTTCAATTAATTATATCATGGTTTAATCATATCCATATTTTTAAAAAAAATATTTAAATATTATATAAATAAATTTTATATTTATTTAGAATAACCCATAAAATTCAGAGATAGGAAATGGAATGCACTGTTTATGGAGACTGTATACCGTATGTTTGAATGAACACTACTTTCATTTATTTGAAATATTTAAAGGGATGAAAATTAAATGATATATATATATGTATTTATTTGTAAATTATAATTCCAGTATCATATTTATGTCATATATATATATCATATATTTATTAAAATAATCCTTAATATGTTCTATGTATAGCGTGAATGGATCACATTGCTTTTAGGAGGCGGTAGTCCACATTTTGACAAATGATGTTATCGTATTTACACAAAATGGAAACTATTAGGGTATGTGTTATAAAATAATCATAGAGGAATAAATACATAATAAATATCATATATTACATATATAAATAGAGTTTCCATCATAATTTCCAACCATGAATCGTGTTAACATAAAAATGAACAATCATCATTTCGTGAGACGGTAGTTCACCATACACAAAATTAATATATTTGTTAAACATTTAATGGAAGTTGCTGGTCAGAGTGGATACTCCAGAGGGGGGTGAATTGAGTTCCAATTAAAATTTCTATTAAAATATTTTCTATTAAAATCCCCAAATTTATAAAACAAGTTAAACTGTAGTGAATTTGTAAAACTGTAAAAGTTCAATTAGATTCTCAAAAGATTGATTAGTTCTCAGTTAATCTAATCATAAGATTAAATTAGCTTTTGATTTACAATACATACAAATACTTTCTAGATTAACTATCAAAGTAACTTTAAAACAGATTCCTATTTCAAAGTAACAATCATCGGTATATAAATTAGATACTGTATATTTTTAACTTAAACTAAAAGAGCACAAGAAATATAACCAAAAGGTTCAGTCTCAAGCCGAGACTTAGTTATCTTAAATATATATGTGTGTGTGTGTGTGTGTGTGTGATCCACACCTTGGATCGGGGTTAACAATAGTACATGACTGTTTAGGCCACACAAGGACCTTTACCACTATTCTTCGTGGGAAACAACAATAAAGACAAGGCCACACAAGGACCTCTTCCACCGTTGTTGTGGGTAAACAAGAGTAAGTAGTTTTGATGTGAGGATTGTGATATCCTCTTGTTCAGTATAGGAGACAATGTGTGTAAAATAAAAAGGATACACACACTACTCGAAAGTAAAAAATATATCACTTAGAGAAAGTATATGAATGTTTAGAAATATCTAGTGATTGGTAGTGCAGCTCTGGACTCGTTGGATTCAGAAGAATAGCTTATGAGTCCATCTCTGGTTTTTCTGTTGAAAAATAGAGTGTAGTGGTTCAGCTTTTATTTCTCCAGGAGAGAAGATGTTCTCTTGACTCTATATTAATTCGTGTGTTCTTCAGAAATGTAGGATTGCATGTATGGAACTTCTTTGAGGATTGTGCAATGTGTTCTTCAATGTTGTGCTCACGATTATTCTTCTATTCAGTACAGAGATTTCTAGTATTGTAGTATGTGCGTCGAGATGTGTCAGGTGCATGTTTTTTCTATATTGCAGATTAATCTTCTTTATATTCTACGAGCTACAACAATAGGAATGATTTCCATTCCATATATACGAGGTACAGTTTCCTGACAGACCAACAACTATCATTAAATAACATTAATTGCATTAAAGACATCAAATATGACCATTAGTATTATTTAAATAATATTGAAAAAAGGTTAAGAAACGGTGTAACAGTGATTATGTAAACGGTGTCTTTTTCACCGTATGTGCTTTACGGTATGTGCTTCAGGGTGTGTTGCTCACGATGTCTCAGTCACGGTGTGTCCTTCCCGGTGTCTGGGTCATGGTGTGTCCTTCACGGTGTCTGGGTCATGGTGTGTCCTTAACGGTGTTTAGGTCACGGTTTGTCCTTCATGGTGTCTGGGACACGGTGTGTCCTTCACGGTGTGTCCTTTACGGTGTCTAGGTACATAGGAAAATATATGTATTTATACTTTAAAAAGTAATATGAAGAATATGAATTAAGCTTAACCATTAGAAAGTAATAGAATTTGAAACATAAATACAAAGGTTCGATAAGATAAGTGATATATGTGATCATGCATAAGATTTGTAAATAATAGTGAGATTAATTAATCATCAATAAGATTTTCACATGAAGATACGGCTTCAAAATATTGATGAAATCAGTAATAATTTCTCCACCATATTGCATAGCCTTTTCCAAATCATCATTATTCTCCATGAACTTGTCCAACAATCTGGTGAACTCTATAAGCTTCTGAACTTGAGCATTAAAAGCATGAGTCACTGGAGGGATTTTCAGGTTCTCCTCAAGATACTTAAATTGATTTGTCATGTCACTTTTAGAGAAAATTCGGGTGAGATAAAAGTCTATCTTCTTGGTGATCTCTTGTTGAGCATCATTTTCAATCTTAGAATGGATCTGAACAATATCAAGTGCTCTATCATCGTTCTTCATAACTTCAGACAGAGAAGACAGATCAAAACCACTAAGGGAATTCTGAAGTTATTCCTTGATTGTGGACCTAAGCAAGGGATCATCCAAAGAAGGTGTGGAGGTCTGACCAGAGAGAGGATAAGCCTTGACAGCTTTGGTTAGAACTTTGAGTTGTTTCAAAACTTTTTTGTAGACATCCAGTGTACTCATCTGTGAGCTTATTCAGATTTTCCACAAGCTCTCTCATGCGTTGCATCATCATGGTGTGTCTTGTTGCAATCTTCTCATCAAAAGATAGTAGATAAGGATGCACTTGAGACACAATCTCTCGAGAAAGGTTGGAAACATCTGGTTCATGAGAAGCAGCAACAGGTGTAGGAGCAGAAATGGGAGCTAGAGCAGGCTCTGATCTTGAAGACAATTCTAATTGAAGGTTTTCCACCAAACCTTTCAAATTAGCAACATCAACACTATGAAACCTATTTTCAACTCTGACTTCTTTTATTTCTAGAATCATCCTTGGTTGAATATGCAGAATAATATTTTCCAAAAGAATCGATGCATCTTCTTCACTTAGTTGAGTCAATGGTCGAGGTTGAGTGGATAAAATCTTCTCAAAACTAGCCAATATAGTCTCTCCAAATACTTTCAAACCATCCTTAGTTACAAAGGATTGTTTCTCGATTAAGAGTCTAGGTGAAGGTAGTGGTACAGGTTCTGATGCAGATTCTGATTGTGACTCAGAATTAGTTTCAGATTCATATGAAGGTTGAGGCTCTGGTTCTGGTTCTGGGTGAGCTATTGACTTCTTTTGAAACAAAGAAGAGAGATCTATACCAGTTGCAGTCACTTGCTGTGATTCACTCACATCATAAAAACATTTAGACTCATACTGAGTGTAAACAGAATGTGTGACAATTGGTTGAGATGTTCCAATAGATCCATCTTCTTCAATCTCAAGGTTTTTAGGTTCCTCCCCCTCAAAATGTGCTTCCATTTCAGGTTCTTAAGGCACAGCTGCATGATCAAGATCCACAGGATCATCTCTAATATCTTCAGGAAATTCTTGTCTTGCCAACTGAAAGGAAATTTTCATCCTCTCGTCAGTAGAGGGTATGTACTCAGGAACTGATTGTTCAATTGGTTGTGCTTCCAGAGTTTCTTCTTTTTCATCAGGTAGATCCTCTTGATTAACATTTTCCTTTGCAGGGATTTCTCCTAGATCAGCTTCTTCCATGACTTGCTGCTCTAAAATAGGGACAACCAAATCTCTTTCAGCATCATATTGAACTTCTTGATCAACACCATTTCTAGAATCAGGAGCTTCTTCTTCTCTAAAAACATCAACAACTTCCTCTCTAAGAGGTATTTCAGTAGGAACAACAGCAGGGACATCATCACTTTCTCTCTAAATAGGATATGCTTCCTCTTGAGGTATTTCATCCTCTTCTTCTTCTTCTGAGTACTCTGCCACTTCATCTAGTTCCAAAACAGGATCAGTTATATTCTTTGTCCTTCTTGGATAATCATCATGATTGTACTTCTTATAAAGATGATCATTATCCTCAACCCACTGCTTCTTCTAGGGGTTCCAATTAATCTTTATCTTTCTGATGACAGGATTGGATAAACAGAAATCAAAATCCTCTAGCCATTCTTCATTCGGTCCAACTATTCCCTTGGCAACTAACATGGACGAAATCATCCTTGAGTAAAACAAGGAGGTGGATTTGTAAGTGACTTTAATCATCTCACATATATAGTTAATGAAATATTTGCACAAATTTATCTTATGGCCATTCTTCAACAGATGAATCAGGAACACATCCCGATACTTCAACACAGCAAAATATCATTTTCTTAGACTAATCAAATTCTGAAAAAAATTAATAGTAGTCTTGTCTACCCATCCAATTCAGCTGCTATGGCCCTTCTTTTGGTGCCATTTCTAGTTAGGATTTCCAAAGCATTCTCCAGATCAAAGATGTTAGTTGTTAGAGGAGGGTCTCTTTGGTAATCATCACAAATTCCTTCATGTGGAATCCTCAGGCATGCAGCCCACATCCTTGAAGAGAATGCACACTTTTGTGCATTAATCCAGCTTGTTACCATATATCTTTCTACAACATCAAAAGAAAACTTTACATATTGGTAAAATTGAGATACCAACCTTGGGTAAATCGGTCTATCTTGTCTAGAGAACCAATCGATCCATCCTTGTTCTCATAAGAATTTCAAAACTAACGACTTGCTAGACAGCAGCCACTTAGGGTAAATCTCTTTTTCAGGTACTACAGTATGACTTACAAGGTTCGGATTTAGAGGTCCTTCGGGTGCTATCCTCGGTACTCTTTTCTATTTCTTAGAGTGGTGTTTCTCAGATGAGGGTGAAGATGGATGCTTCATCCTTGGCATTCGCTGACGGTTCAGGTGAGGGAGAGGAGAAGGATTTCAAGGTAAAGAGGGTTCGAGAGAGTAAGCAGGAGAGAGCTCGGGTATGGAATCGAGTGAAAAACCCTTATGTTTTATCATTTGGGAATGTCAAACATCATAAAAACAAAAACGTGGGAAATAAAATACCGGTGAATTAAAAATTACCACGATGCGGGTTAAAATAACTATATAAAGAATCTTCATGGTGAGACCGTGAGTAGGCATTACGATGCGATGAAAAATAGTCATCACGGTGAGACAGTTGGTGGTCATCATGGTGAGACAATAACCATTCTACACAGTCACGGTGAGACAGTGAGTGAACTATTCTGTCATGGTCAGACAGTTAATAGACAGACCATGAACACAAAGTGTTTACTCTGAGACCATAATCATGAAACAGTAACTGAGAAACAATGAATATGAAATCATAATGTAAAATATAGAAAAATAGTAAACAATAAAATCTGTAAGATGTATATTTATGATTAATCATACCAATATCATGTATGATGTAGTCTAATATTTCAGAATTTAATGGTTCGGAGAATATATCAGCAAGTTAATATTTAGTACCAATGAATTACAAAGTGATATCAACTTTTTGGTAATGATCTCTCAAAAAGTTATGTCTTACATCAATATGCTTTGCCCTATAATGAGACACATAATTCTTTGAAATGTTAATAGCACTTGTGTTGTCACAATTTATTGGTATATGTCTGAATTGATATCCATAGTCTAGTAAAGTTTGTTTCATCCCCAAAATTTGTGCACAACAACTGCCAGCAGCTATGTATTTAGCTTTTTCAGTAGATAATGCAACATAATTTTGTTTCTTACTACACCATGATACTAGTGACTTGCCTAAAAAGTGACATGTTCCAGAGGTTCTTTTTCTATCTAACTTACATCCAACAAAATCAGCATCAAAATATCTAAATAGTTCAAATGATTGTCCTTTTGGATAGAACAGTCCTAAATTGGGAGTATGATTGAGGTATTTGAAAATTATCTTTACAACATTTAAATGTGACTCTTTAGGGTTTGCTTGAAAATGAGCACACATACACACACTAAACATAATATCAGGACAACTAGCAGTCAAGTAGAGTTGACTTCCAATCATTCCTCTATAAGTGGTTTGATCAATAGATTTTCCATCTTCATCAAGATCCTACATACAGGTGGTACTCATGGGAGTGTCACTACTTTTTGTGCTATCCAATCCAAAATGTTTTAAACGATCTCTAGTTTATTTTCTTTGAGTTAAAATAATTCCATTATTGTTTTGAATGATTTGAAATCCAAGAAAGAATTTAAGTTCACCCATTAAACTCATTTCAAATTCATTTTGCATCATTTTAGAAAAAATAGTACAGAGGGAATTTCTTGAAGATCCAAAATAATGTCATTTATATAAATTTGTATAACTAAAACATTTTTAGAAATTCATTTTATAAAAATATTAGGATCAGTTATTCCTTTTGTAAAACCTTTAGAAATTATAAAAGTACTTAATCTATCATACCAAGCTCTTGGATCTTGCTTTAAACCATATAAAGCTTTTGATAATTTGAAAATATGATTTGGAAAATGAGGGTTTGTAAATCCAGGTGGTTGTTAAACAAAAACATCCTCATCTATATACCCATTTAAGAATGCACTCTTGACATCCATTTGATATAGTTTGAAATTTAGATGTGCAGAAAAAGAAAGTAAAATCCTAATGGCTTCTAGTCTGGCTACTGGAGAAAAGTTCTCTTCATAATCAATTCCTTCTTCTTGACTATAGCCTTGTGAAACTAATCTAGCCTTGTTTCTAATTATATTTCTAGATTCATCTACTTTATTTTTAAACACCCTGTTAGTTCCTATGGTGAAAGTGTTCTTAGGTCTTTCTACTAGTTTCCAATCTTTAGTTCTTTCAAACTGATTGAGTTCTTCTTGCATAGAATTTACCCAAAATTCATCATTAATAGCATCATCAATATTTTTAGGTTCAATATGTGACAAGAAGTCTTGATGTTCAACCTGATTTCTAAGAGAATCTCTAGTCTGTGTCCCTCTATCAAGATTACCAAAAATAGCCTCTAAATGATGATTCTTTAGAATTCTAGTTGATCTAGTAAAGGTAGGACTAGAAATTTCAGGTTCATCTATAGGTTCGGTTTCATTAGAAGCATATTCTGAAATATTTCCAGAACTTGTTGTCTTTACAGCAGGTTCATTGATTTTATCATTAAGGTTCAGAATAGATAAATCTTCTTCAAGTTTTTCAAGAGATGACTTAGGCTCATGTGGATCAGTTTCAAAAAATTTGATGTGAACAGATTCTTCCACACATTTGGTTCATTTATTAAAGACTCTACAGGCTTTTCTAGTTAAAGAATAACCAAGAAAACTTCCTTCATCACTCATAGAACCAAACTTGTCAAGATTATCCTTTGTATTAAGAATAAAAATTTTGCAGAAAAAGACTCTAAAGTAACTAACTTTAGGTTTTCTATTGTTCCATAACTCATCTGGGGTCTTCTTGAGATCAAGTCTTATCAAGATCTATTAATAATATAACAAGTTGTATTCACAGCCTCATCCCAAAAATAAATAGGCAGGTCATATTCATTAAGTATGGATCTATCAATTTCTTGAAGGTTTTTATTTCTTCTTTCTACTACACCATTATGTTGAGGTTTCCTAGGGGAATAAAAGTTGTGACTATAGCCATTGTGTGAGAAATAAGATTCAAACTCTTGATTTTCAAACTCACGACCATGATCACTTCTCAGGGTCTTAATCTTAAGTCCACTAAAGTTTTCTACAGACTTAAAGTATTTAATAAAGTAAGAACAAGCTTCACTTTTGTGAGCTAAGAAGTATACCCAAGTATGTCTAGAAAAGTCATCTACTAAGACGTAGACATAGTGCTTACCATTTAAGCTAGAAACTCTAGAAGGTCCAAACAAGTCCATGTGAACCAACTCGAGAGGTTGAGAAGTTGACACTTCATTCTTTGGTTTGAAAGATATTTTATGTTGCTTTCCCTTTTGACATGGATTACAAACTTTATCATTTGGAAACTCAAGTTTGGGTAAGTCTCTAACTAAGTTCTTCCTAGTTAGTTTTCTAAGAGATTAGATGTTGCAGTTTCCTAATCTTTTATTCCATAACCAAGATTCTTTATGAAAAGCATTTAGGAAAGTAACATTTTTATTAGGTAAAGAATTCTGATCAACAACATAAATATTTTTATTTCTCAAGGAAGAGAATACTAAAACATTTTTAGAGTTAAAAAAATTACAAGATTTATTTTCAAATTTAACATTAAAGCCATCATTACATAATTGAGATATACTTAACAATTTATATTTCAATCTATCAACAAATAAATCTTTAGAAATTAAAACTGCGTTAGTGTTACAAATTTGGCCTAGGCAGATGATTTTTCTCTTAGAATTATCACCAAAGGTGACATGGCCTCCATCAACCTTTATTAGGCTCTTGAAGAATGAGTAATCCCCATACATATGTCTTGAATATCCACTGTCCAAATACCATGTCTTCTTGTGGGAACTCTTCAAACAGGTTTCCTACAAAATAGATTTAAATGGGAAATGACCATGGTACCCAGATCTTCTTGGGTCCAGAAAGGTTAGAAATCAAAGATTTTGGTACCCAAATTTATCTTATGGTTCTCATATAATTTACGGAGTCAGAATATTTTGAAAGATAAACTCTATTTAATCCATAACTATGTTAGTAACCAGTTGAAGCATGTGAATTTCCAGAACTGGAACTAACAATATTCTGTCCAGATTTAGGAATAAATCTATTCTTAGTAATTTGTCTCTGTCCAGGTTGGTAGGCTATTCCAATAGTGTATTTCGGTGCCACTTTCTTTCCTAGCATTTGAGTAAGTGTATCTTTTCCCTTTGTGAATTTTTCTAAGACCTTTCTAAGTTTCTCATTAGACATTTTCAATTCTGTATTTTCCTTTAAAAGTTGAGCATTCTTTTATTTTTCAATATCAATAGCAGATTTAACATTTGAAGTGAGAGCATGTTGTTTCTTTAATGACTTATATTTGTCCTTATGTTCATTTCATGTTTCTTTTAGCATGTTACAATATTCAGATAATTCATCCTTAGACATATCTTTAGAATCAAATTCATATTCTGCATCATCTCCAGAATAATAGGAATTTAAAACAAGAGTATCTAAGGTTACCTCAGATGTGTTGGTCATGAAACACATGTTGGCATGATTTTTTTCAGAATCAGAAATTTCAGATTCACTTGTGCTATCTTCTGAAGCACTCCAAGTAGCATTCATAGCTTTCTTGCACTTATTATCCTTATAATCATGTTTCGTTTTGAACTTTTGTTTTGGATAGTCTTCTTTTATGTGACCTTTTATTTTGAATTCATATCAGACAAATTCATCATTTTTATCAGCTTTCTTCGAGTCCTTTTTCCAATGACCTTTACTGTCATACTTTCCTTTGTAATTTTATTTTCTGAATAATTTCTTCTTCCTATAAAACCTACAGACTTTCTTTTGGTTCATCATTTTCCTCCTTATTCACTTTGAGTTCTTCCTCATACATCATTAATTTACCAATAAGCTCTTTGACAGGAAGAGCTGCAATGTCACATGACTCTCTAATTGAAACAGATGTGCCTCTCCATCGGTCTAGTAGACATCTCAGTATCCTAATAATTGGTTCCTTTGCTGGAACAACTTGACCAAGTGAACTCATTGTATTGACTATCTCATTAAACTTGAGATACATATTAGAAATAGGTTCATCATTCTTTATTTTAAAATTATCATATTTAATAGTATAAGTATTTAATCTCATTTCTTTAACATTGATTGTTCATTCATGAGAAACACCCAAAGTATCCCAAATTTCAAAAGCAGTTTTTCAAGTAGATATTCTATTAAATTCCTCATCTCCTAATTCACAACACAAAGCATTCATAGCTTTACAATTATTATTGTAATCTACTTTAGTAGGTTCATCCCAAGTTGTTCTTTCAGTTTCTAGAATTTTATATTGAGATTCTATAGCAGTCCAGATATCAAAACCCATAATTTACAAATGAATTTTCATTTCAAGTTTCCACTGGGCATAGTTTGTACCATTAAAGAAATTTGGATGGTTAGTAGCAACACTCTCTAGTCTATTGTCCATAGATAGATTTTAGAAAGTAATGTTAAAGAGATAAAATTTAGAACTAACAGAACATTAATATCTTTAAAGATGCAACTAAAATCACAGTTGAAAAATAGAGTGTTTTGAAAACTTGTATAAATAAAAACAACCTCTGATACCAAATGTTGGTCGGAGTGGATACTCAAGAGGGGGGGGGTGAATTGAGTTCCAATTAAAATTTCTGTTAAAATATTTTCTGTTAAAATCCCCCAATTTATAAAACAATTAAAACTGTAGTGAATTTGTAAAATTGTAAAGGTTCAATTAGATTCTGAAAAGATTGATTAATTCTCAGTTAATCTAATCAAAATATTAAATTAGATTTTGAAACTAACCTAATAATTTACAATATATACAAACACTTTCTAGATTAACTATCAAAGTAACTTTAAAACAGATTTGTATTTCAAAGTAACAAGTAGCATTATATAAATTAGATACTGTATATTTTGAACTTAAACTAAAAGAGCACAAAAAATATAACCAAGAGGTTCAGTCTCAAGCCGAGACTTAGTACTATCAAATTTATATATATATAAAGGTGATCCACACCCCGGATCAGGGTTAACAACAGTACAGGACTGTTCAGGACACACAGGGACCTCTACCACTGTTCTTTGTGGGAAACAAAAATAAAGACCAGGACACACAAGGACCTCTTCCACAGTTGTTGTGGGTAAAAAAGAGTAAGGAGTTTTGATGTGAGGATTGTGATATCCTCTAGTTCAGTACATGAGACAGAGTGTGTGTAAAATAAATAGGATACACACACTGCTCGAAAGTAAATAATAAATCACTTAGAGAATGTATATGAATGTTTATAAAGCTCTAGTGATTGGAAGTGCAGCTCTAGACTTGTTGGATTCAGCAGAATAGCTTCTGAGTCCTTCTCTGGTTTTTCTATTAAAAAACAGAGTGTCATGGTTCAGCTTTTGTTTCTACATGAGATAATATGTTCTCTTGACTCCAGAGTACTTTGTGTGTTCTTCAAAAATGTAGGATTGCATGTATGGAAATTATTTGAGGATCGTGCAATGTGTTCTTCACAGTTGTGCTCACGATTGTTCTTCTATTTAGTACAGAGCTTTCTAGTATAGTATTATGTGTGTCGAGACGTGTCAGGCGCGCGCTTTTTCCCTACTGCAGCTCAATCTTCTTTATATTCTACGAGCTTCGGCAATAGTAATTATTTCCTTTCCATAGATACGAGGTACGATTTCCTGACATACCAACAACTATCATTAAATAGCATTAATTGCATTAAAGACATCAAATATTACCATTAGTATTATTTACATAATATTGACAAAAAGGTTAAGAAAGGGTGTCACATTGATTATGTAAATGGTGTCTTCTTCATGGTATGTGCTTCACGGTGTGTTGCTCAAAGTGTCTCAGTCACTGTGTGTCCTTCACGGTGTCTGGGTCACGGTGTGTCCTTCACGGTGTCTGGGTCACGGTGTGTCCTTCACGGTGTCTGGGTCATGGTGTGTCCTTCACGGTGTCTGGGTCACGGTGTGTCTTTCACGGTGTCTGGGTCACAGTGTGTCCTTTACGGTGCGTTCTTCATGGTGTCTGGGTACTTAGGAAAATATCTTTTTTTAGACTTTAAACAGTAATATGCAGAATATGAATTAATTTTAACCATTTGAAAGTAATAAAATTTGAAACATATATAAAAATGTTCGATAAGATAAGTGAGATTTGTAATCATGCATAATATTTGTAAATAATAGTGAGATTAATTAATCATCAATAAGATTTTCTATCATTAAAACATTATGTGTAATTATTATTGAGATTTATTGACATTAGTGAGATTTGTGATCATTAAAACATGATTAAGACATGAGGAGTCCAACAGAAGTGTATGTAAGTTTATGTTGCAACCTGATTTTAATAAAATATCATTATATTTAGGGTACTAGTTATATTATGTATTCCTGGAATAATAAGAGTGGAGGGGTGGATAATGAAAATAAAATAAATGATCTTGAGGAAGGATGTTACCTATTTTTTGGGTAACTCCTTTTGGTTTTCACTAAAAGTATTCCTTATATTTATTTATTCCCAAATTTAGGATTAAAGGAACGATTTAGGGATGTTTATGAGTGAATTGGGAAGATATGGGATTAACCTATATTGTTTGAGTGTTGTGAGGAAGTGGGAGGGGCGGTGGCCTTTTATAAGGGAGGAAAAGGAATCACTTGGTATTTTTTAGAAGAAGTTTGGTGTAACCACGTTTTAACCTAACTATAGGATTTAAAAACCAAAAAAATATATATAATCGAGTATATAGTTTAAATATGGAAATAAAATGGATTTTGGACAAGTTTCTTGGTCATTTTGGTCCTTAAGTTTAAGGTTTAGTCCCTTGTTAAGCTTAATTTCACATTAATTGTTGTAGTCGATTTTATATTCATTCTCCAATATTTTTGGTCAAAACATAATTTGACCATATTAGAAAATATAAACTATTAGGATTAAAAATATGGAATAAATTTTTCCAAATTATAATAATATAATTGGTAGAAATTAATTTAAATTTAATTACACAAATGGGATTATAATGCAGGGTTTTATGGTAAAAACATCAAAAAGGTTTGCTACGATTTTATACAAAATTTAGAATTGAAATTGATTCTAATGAACTAAATTCGATTAATTGATAAATAATCTATTTAGTTTTTCTTTAAAACATTATTGAAATATAAATTGACACTAAAAATTAATTAGATGAAAAACGTTATAAATTAAAATTCAGTATTTTGCACAATTTATTTAAAAAAATAAACTTCATGGAAAAATACAAAAAATTCACCGCAACATATTTTTTAGATCAATTACAAATATAATGTTTATTTTTATATATAAAATCTATAAAGGAGGTATAGTATTGATTTAAATTAGGCTATCTATAAAAAGGCAGTAAAAGTGTCTTTATAAATACATATTATTTTATGTGTAGTGTTGGATTTCTTTATATATTATGCCAATAAAATATATTGAATGAGTGTAAAAATATTTGGTGGATATATAATATATAAATTTACTATATAAACCATCTAATTATGTTAATATTTAATTCCCTATTCAAAATTTGACTAAATAGTGTTTTATTTAAATCAAGTGTTGCGTGCATTGAAAACCATGTCAGTATTGCAAGGTATCATGGAAATTGATTTTTTTTAATGGAAAATTTGGTAATTTATTGGGGTGATACATGTTTAATAGGTAATATGGTGAAAAATTAACACTATACCAATAATAAAATAGAATCAAACCTATCATACCTAATTCACAATGAGATTTGTGTTCCCCTAGCAGTTTTTAAAACATGTAATGAGTGATAATTCATTTTATTTCTTAATTCCTGTAGTCTAATTAGATTTATCATGTTCATGTATTGAAAAATAGAGGTAATATATAATTTAAAGTGTTTTTGAATAATTCCTACCAATTAAACCGAAAAAATGATCATATTCTTGGGAGTAGACAATGACATAGATTATACCTCCAATGATGCGGAATGTTAACTAGAATATCATGGAATTAAACATGAAGTATAAATGGTAAGAGAATTATAATAAAATGGATTTGTGGAAATTTTGAACCAAATAGTGAAAAATATGGAGGAATATTTATTCATTGATGGTATCATCTATTAGAAATATTTAAAAGAAGTGGTATAAGTGGTCGTGTATAAAACAAATCACACTTCATGAATCCCTAGATAAAATAAAGTACTATATGAAATTTGGTATTGAAATAAAATATAATTAAGAAACTTTTATGTGATTAAGATAATATATTAATTCCAAAAAATTGTGGAAATTATGGAAAACACCTAGATACAATGTATAAATAGATATTCACAGGCTTCGCATTTAAGAGTTTATCATATAAGTAAAATAATAATAGGTTAAAAACTTCATGAATAGAAACAATGTCACAATTATTAAAGAAAAACATGTAAATAAAACTTTGGTTTTAGATATGTGAGAATCATATGAAGTGGAGAATGATATTTTTAAAAATTCAAGAGGCTAAAAAAATCTAATGTGTATAGGGGATTTAGATCTCAAATCGATTATTGAAGAATATGAAATAAATAATCAACCGTTATCCCAATTTTAGAATATATGAGACAAAATCTATGACAAAAATATTATTGGTGATAAATTTTTACATACAAAAACATGGAGGATGAGGAATGTAGGCCTTACTACTCTATGATCTAATTTGGGGCTATACTCAATTTAGGAAATGGAAAATTTGAGGCTTGATTTAAAGAAATTAATTAAGAGTTATATCAAATAGTGACAAATAAAATATGGGAGTATGTTAAGAGTTTAGTGGAACACAACATCATTTGAAAAATGTAAATAAATATGATGATCATGGAGAATGATTTAAAACAAAGAAATGTTGGTGTGTAATTTTAATGAACACATTTCAGGTGTTTATATGAAAGAAACTATCACACTAGTGGGAAGACATGAGTCAATAGGACTATTCCTAGTTTTGGATAATAAAAAAACTATAATTTATCAAATTTATACCAAGATAGTACTTTTGACTGAAGTGATTTACAATGATGTATATAAAGAACCACCATCAAGTTTCTTAATTACTAAAGATAAAATTTAATTTTATTAGTTAGGTATGGACATGTATGGACTGAAATAAGAACCAAGAGATTAAAATGATTTATGGGATTCCTTCTTTAAGAATATGAAATTTATAATTTGAAGTTTTGATCATAATTGTTACATTAAATTAACCAAGTAAGTTCAGTTAATTTTTATTTTCTATGATAAAAATATTATATTTGGTGGTAGATTGCTAAAATTGATTGAATATTTTTCATACCCAGTGAGACCAGAGTTTAGAATTTCAATGATCAGAGAGATAAAATATTTCCTTAGGTAGATAGTACATAAAAATTAGGGATACAATTTTTTTTATAGATACATATACTAGGGATCTACTAAGAATGTTCGAAATGAACAATAGAAATACATTTTCCACAAAAATAGTAGTTGGAACAAATTGAGAAAAATAAATATGTCAGATTATTTGATCCCACAATATAATGAAATATGATTAAAAATTTGTTATCTTATTTTGACAATATAGGATATAGTTTATCTTACATGTTTATCTACAACATTTAAAAGTTTTCCAAAGGAGTTACATTTAGGGAAACATTAATCACCATTTGGTGTATTATATAGGGAATGATAAAACATATATTCTTATTTGGATATTGAATAGGATAGAGATATTATCGCCAAAAAATTAATAAGTAGGGGAGTGTTCGGGAGTAAGTTTACTTTTTAGAATTTAAATAAGTACAAAAGTATGTCTATTAAATGGATAATAAAGAAGATATATTATCTCGAGAGGAATGTACATAAATAATGTGAATGAAACCAAAACTTCCAGATCTCAAATAATATATGAAGACTCCAAAGATCATATATTGTGACAACAAGAGATAGATTAATCTAACAAATAATCTAGTGCAACATTCAACAGTAAATATTATTGCGATCTAATAAAAAACTACAAGTTTATATATGTAATTTTCTTCTCAATATTTAATTGTGAATAAGTTGTAAATCATCCCATAAGAAAAAATGAACACTATTTTATTACATTAGTATAAAGAATACATATAGAGTGAAAATATACTTCATAAAATTAAAAATTATGCAATAGGATAATAAACACATGTAAATAGTATAACTAGAACATGATATTATTGACATCATCATCCATAAAAAACACATGCATGAATAATATTGTAGAATAGAAACAAAACATTAATAATATAATATTTTTATTCTAAATTAGGAATATGAAACCATGTGTGTTATTTTAGATAATTATGAATGTTGATTTTAATTTGTATGGATAAAAAGTGTCAATATTATATTACTATTAGAAATATGAATTTTAGAATTGTAACATGATAATTAAAATTTTCCAAAAAAATTATAATTTTATAATAATATTTGGGCATCTTATGAAATAAAAATATTATGAATTTCTACCGTATGACCATTAAAAAATAACTTTATATTTTATTTCAAACAAAGAAAGAATAATTTTTTTAAATAGAATTTTAGTTTTCTAATCTCATTGAGATAATCGAACCCACGAAAGTTTCTATTTCTATGCTACAATTGAATAACATTGACCCCTCATCTGAAGGAATTTTGGCTGGAAACATGGAATCCTCAATTCATCATGTTTTGGATGTTTATAGAATCATACAGTTCACCAAATCTTCATCTGTGTTGAATCTCTCTCCTGCTTCTTGTATAGAAGTATGGAAGTCTCCTGTGAAGATTATGGAATATACTAGTATGAAAAATGAATACACACAGGTCCCTTCAACTAAAAATCTACATGATGTTATTTCTGGTCATCAAGAAATAAAAGTGGTCCTATTTTCCTCATCTCTAATGGCTAGTGAAAAGGAGAATGATGTTGATGATCATAAATCTAATGATTTTTCACAGGTTCCACCTTATAAATATTCAAGGACGAGGTTTCCTAAAAGTTTCAGTGTAATTAAAGTTGAATTATCTTATAAATTTGATACCTTAAAGGTTGATTCATTGGCTTAATTTTGGGAGGAGTTTTGTATCCATATATATGATGTTCTAGCAGTTCATGATGATTGGCCCAAATAACCAATGTATGTTGGTCAAGGCAATACTAAAATTTATGAAGGTAATACTACTAGACTCATGTCCCTCTATAAATAAAGATCATTTTATGGAATTTACAAGGGATTGAGAACTCCCCCATGGTTAAAACACTTAGGTACTTTATCATGACCAAAAAACCCATAGCTGTTGGTTTAGCTGAACCAATAATGTCTTTTGATAACTGGAAGGCGATCAAGTGGAGTTCCATTGGTTACTCCCTTGTTTCTTGTAACCAATTACAAGGTTCCACAGAATCCTTGTGGATTATTAAACATGATAGTGTTACCAATATTTCTTTCAGTATTGACTTTCAATATTTATCTATTTTATATGACATGAATGAAATTACTCTTACTGCCACCTTTATTTATGACTACAATTTATAAACTAGAATAATGGATCTTTTGGAGAAGCTTGGAAGATATATCAAGAAATGTGTGTCATAGTTGGGTTGTTTGGGGTTATTTTAATGCTACTTTGAAACCTAAGGAGAAAACATGCAACATTTTTTATAGAGATCCATCCAATGATTTTTCTTCCTGCATTGATACATGAAAATTTAGTGAAGTTCCCATGGTTGGAGATGATTTTACATGGATCAGATATACTATCAATTGATGTAAGATGAGTAAATTAAACAGGTGTTTTGTACAGATTAATGAAAGAAATTTTACTATTGACATTTTTGGATTCACACTTACAATGTTTCATTTTGACCACAACCCATCTTTAATGTATCTTTATGTCAATAATACAAGTTCAATTCCTTTAATTTTTTCATTCAAAAAATGCTTGGCTTATTGTTCTTGGTTGAATATAGATTATTTTGGAAACATGGAAGGTCTATTTCTTGGGCAGAACAATGAACATCCTTGACAGTAAGTTAATTCTTGTCAAATATTGAATTAAGGGTTGTAGTAAAGATTATTTTTGTCATTTTACTATAAAGTATTGGAGGCTAAATCCCACTTGATCTATTTCCAGAAAAGTAATGAATGTCATTATTTTCCCTCTTATGAAGATATTAAAGCCCTCTCTAACCTTGATGGTATTTGACCCACAAGGATAATCTTTCTCGTAATCAATATAACATCATGTGGATCAAGGATGGGAATAGAAACTCAAGATTGTTTAGTTACATGCATATGGAGAAAAGGTAAAATAGTAACCTCAATTATCTTCAAAATGATGGGAAATTTTTTGGCTCTAAAAAAATATTGAAAATTGTGTGACATGTTACTTTGATAAGAATTATTAAGAAAATGGGTAGATATACACTAGAAAATGACTGATTTCATTGATCCTTATGTTGATGAAATACATAATAAGAGGATTATAAGGGAACCTTATCTTGCTGAAATACATGAAACACTCCACTATTTAAATATTGATAGCACTGCTGGACCTGATGGATTCACCAACAATTTTTTTTATGTTCTATTGGGACATTTTTTATCTTGAGGTTATTAATTTAGTTAAGGAATTTTTTTAATCGCCCATATATGCCTTATGATATGAATTCATACTTCATTTCTTATATTCACAAAAAATATAATCCTCTAGATAATATGGATTTCAAGCATGTTTCTAGTAACATTATCCCAAAGGTTGTTCGCAAAGTCTTTACTCAAAGATTGGGTGAGATTTCCAGACGCATTATATCATCAGGTTTGTTTGGGATGATTTTTGGGAGGAATATTCAGAACTATCTCTACACTACCTCATAATGTGTGAATATTTTGATAAAACATGTGAAGTGTGGTAATGTGGCTCTATATATTGACATCTCTAAAGCCTTTGATACTATAAAATGATATTTCATCTTTCATGTTCTGAAAATTCATGTCTTTTCTCAGAGATTTATTAATTTGTTATTCTCTATCCATAAGAGTGGTAGGAACTCAATTATTTTCAATGGTTATCTTAGGGGATACTTTCAATGTTCCAGATAGCTCAAATAGGGGGATCCTCTATCATGGATAATATTTCTCATCGCTGGGGATTTTTTGAGATAATTCACTACTAATCTTATCAATGTTGGTATCTATCACCAAATGATGGTTGGGATGGATTTTTTTACTCCTACACAACTGCTCTATGAAGATGATATAATTCTCATTAGGAAAGCATGTAGGGTTACCATATCTAATATAAAAATAATTTTTGGGCATTATGAGGAGGTTGTTGGGTAGGTTTTTATCTAGAACAAGTCCCCAGTCATGTTTGGAGAAAGAGTAATTACATCTAAAAAGAATAGGGTGGATTGAAATATTGTTGTGAAGAGAAGGTATTTTCCTTTCATTTATCTTGGTATTCCCCTTTTATGGGTCAAGGTGAAACATTTTATATGGAAAATATCTCCTCAATTATTTTTAATCAGTTGTCAACCTGGAAGGGTTAAACTATGTCTTAGATAAGGAGGCGAATCAGGTCATTGATACTCTTTCAAAGAAGGCCATCACAAATGTGAGTTCTATTTGGTCATTTATTTTACCAGAGTTTTTCTCTAGTTTAGATGAGGCTAATACCTATGGTGAATGGAATACCATTATTTGTAAAACTCCTTTGTAATGTTTCTTTTGTCACATTATGTTTTTTAATATAATTTCTTAGTAGTAGGTTCACCTTCCCCTGTAACTTTTGGCTATGAGTATCGTATTTGGTAATCGTTTATATGAATGATTTTTTTAGGTGTGAGAAGTTAAATGAATATCTTAATATCTCATTTATTATTGATCCACATTACCCATACAACCGATTACCAATTTTTATCACTAGTTAGAGGTATTATATTTTATTCTAATATGTTATTGAAATACACCTTATCCCCCTATAAATACAACCATACTTATCCTCACACATTATGTTTCATATATTGTATAAAATCTAAAAAAATACCTCCCCAACTCTATTATAATTTTTTATAGGTTTATTTCTCCTCAAAATACCACCATTTGAAGAAATAATTATATTATCGAATGGGTATTTCATAAGGATTAAAGTAATAAGTCATATTCACTATTTTTCATTTCTATTCCTATCCATATTTTTATCATACACCATAAATACCATATCTAGGTTCTATTTAAAAAAAATATTACTCTTATACTATAATACTAATATTCAATCCATACAATGGAATAATACATTTTCTATATACAAACATGTGGATTAGGGTTGGTATAAAACCCTATAATGATGTTACTTTTTAACATCTATTAATGCCTACATGATCATTTCCGTCAATAGTTTTATGGAAAAACATGAAATTATTTTTTTATTATTATAAAATAAATATTATTTAATTGGTAAATAAACATTAAATAAAATAAAATTATTATGTTCATAATGTTCGATAAAACCACCAATATGAGAAAACTATTAAATAAAATAATTTATACTCAATAAACCATAAAAAAAATATTTATATATAGAACCATTTAAAATTGTAGAATGAAGTTAACATTATATCATCACACTTATAGAGTAATAAACTCATTTTAAAAGAATATTCACCATTATTAACAAATCAATGTGACCTTGGAATTGTGAATGGAGAATACTCAGAATAGTGAATATAATTTCTAAATAAAATGATTAAAAATTAATATAAAAGAGTAATAATAAATTAAATATAAATGAAATAGGTTTTTAATAAAATATTTAATATATTTAATTTTATTATTCATGAGGTTATATTAATGAACTAGGTGATTTGGGACACTAGGCAAGGGAACTCTTAAAACCACCCTCTTTTTCTTTTGTTTTTACTTCCTCTCCCAATACATCTTTTTCTATACATCTACCTCGTATATAATTTTTATATATTCTAAATATATGTTCCTTATATTTATACATATTTAACTGTCCCATTCTTTTATATGGATATAAATGTTTTTCATTTTTCCTTCTCAATCGATTCCTTTAAGAAAACCTAATTAAAGAGAAATTTTCTATTTATATTTATTTTATTCTAATACTCAAATAAATTTTTTATTAATTAATTATTTCAAAAATTAATCATTTATTTGAGGGAAATATTCTATTCCATTACTGTTTTTATATAAAATCATATTCAATTATTTCATTCAATGGTTATTCGCTTAATTCATGTGACATCATTTAAGGGGTTCATTACCATGACTACTTTAACACCTCTTTCTATTGATTATTCATTCACATAATCTCTATAATTAGGAAATTTATTAATTTATTTTAATATATTTTTTTAAAAAAACCCTTAATGAATTATTTTTATTTAAATCATTATGATATATCATTTTTTAATGCTTAAACACATTATTATGTATCCATATCATTCTTATGGTTTTTTCTTATCATTGTGAATTATGTAAGATTTCCTTATCTAGAACACATGTTCTTATACATATTATAATGTGATGGGTATTCCAATAATTATAAATCTCCCCCAATGAATTGGGTAATGTTTTCTACTCATTATATAAAATGTATGGTTCATGAACAATAATCCAAGAACATTGTGTTATGTTGTCTTGGAAGTTCACCTTGACTTATGAATATGGTATCATGTTTTACATTATTCTCACATTCCTAATATTATATGATCTTATGATATCATATTATTTCATCAATTATTCAATTTTATTATATATTATACTTTTCTATTATGATATTATGTTATTTCCTCTTGTCTCATATTTTATAATTCAATACTTCGATCCCCTTACTAGGATTTATAAGTTGGAATTTTCCATTATGTATGTCCATAGGGGATCCTTTAATGTATTAGAAGTAAAATTTGATTTTGAATCACATTATGGATATTGAAATAAATAAGATTTAGTTTATTTTTATGTTGATGTATTATTTGTCTAATATCCTAAAGGAACAATTACTCTTGATTTCTAGGGTGTGATTTATGGATTTTTCTGTTAAAAGTCAAGTAATAATATATATATGATACTTCAGTTGTTATAATTAATATAAAAGAATGTTCTAGTTATTTTTTGGGATTATGTTTGAGAAATTTATAGGAAATAGACCATGGATAACCAATATCAAAACAATGAAATTCATAAATTAGTAATAATAAATGAAGGAACAATAACCCACCTCACCAAAAGTTTTTCTCAAACTTATATTCTATAGATGGTTTAGAAATATCAAAGGGTGGATTTAGAGATATAAAAAAAGTTAATGTTATAAGTAATGGAAAATTATCAATGTTCATAATTGATAAATAAGATGTTTTGATATTTTGGATAGGATTATGTATACCATTAAATCCTGTGATAAAGTTTCATTAGATAATGTTCATAGCTAAACATTATCCATCCACCTAAGAAGCAAAAAATATGTATAGAGATCTCTAATATAATTTCTAGCGAGATAATATAGAGAAGGATATGGTTTAATATATGTCAATATTTTTCTCATGATAATAAGTTAAAGAATAATTAACCAATTCTAAGGGGATGATGACACCATTAATCATACCTACAAGGAAATGGGAGATCATAAACATGCACTTTTCCCTAGGTATTCCAAATAAATCCTAAGAAAATAATGTTACATGGGTTATAGTAGGATATCTTATAAAGACTTATAACTTTATATATATTCAAGATGGATTCTCAATTGATCAACCTAAAATGATGTACATCAAAAAAGTGGCGATGGTAAAAGTAAGACCTTTATAAGTTGTGTCTAGTCAGTATTTTAGGTTCACCTAAATTTTTTCAACATGCCATGAACATAGAGCTAATATATAAAATGTCACATCATCCCTAAAAAAATGTTCATTTGAATGGACCATTCAAACTATGGAATACGTAATCAGATCAAGCTCTATAGACTTGAAATGAGTTTAGGATCATCATCGTAATATATTTTAGTGATTATACAACAGAATATTCTATTCAGGAATATAGATGGATCATTATTAATCCCTTTATGGGAATTATGGTATAAATACATAATGTTTAGTTAAATTTAGAGAAATCAAGATATTGGGACATAAAATGGTCGATAAAATAGAAAATAAGGTCAAATCCATTAAACAACAAATGAAATCCTTACAAAGTCAATAGGAGTGTAATTTTGGAAACCATCAATGAGTTTTAGAGTTTGAGGTTAGAGATATAGTGTGCATTCAAATATATTCATGGAAAAAATTCATGAGTTTTGGGAATAATTGACTGCTATGTCTATGATAAATTATCCCATTTAACATTTTTTATCACATTAGAGCTATGGAAAATTATCTAGTCCTAAAAATACAAATATCAATTCCATTACATGTTCCACATGTAACCTTTATGGAAGTACATAAAATAACTATTACATGTACTAAATCTAAATGTTTTATAGTTAGAGAATGATAACTTCTAAGAGCAGTAGCCAGTAAAGTTCACAGACCATAGAGATAATGTCCTATAAAAAAAGCCAACTCACCTTGTTAAGGTACTTTGGGGATACATAAGTGTAAACAAAAAAACATGGGAACCATTGCAATAATTGAAATAGAACTACCCTCATCTATTTTCATCATAGAGTTAGAAATTTGATTCCAAGGATGAAATTTATAAGGAGGTAAATAATGTAACATCCAAGAATTTTCGATATCAAATCTCCTTCTTAATATTTATGTTTGATAAAATATATAATGCACCAGATAAGAAAAAACACTATTTTATTAAATTAATATATAAATATACACACAAAGTATGAATATAAAGTATAAAATTGAAAAGAACACATTTTTATAATAGAAACATATATCTAATAATTCCAGAAATATACATTTTTCTTTTTCATGATATCTAAAAATTATCATGGGAATGATTAAAACTATATAAAAGAAACAAAAAAATTTCAATATATCCATAATTTTATAAATTAAGAATATAGAACCCAGATATAAATTATAGGTGATGACTAATTTTTAATATATACGATATTTACAGGATGTGAAAAGTTATATGACCACTGAAAGGAGGATAGTTATAATTATAGCCTAACAATTAGAGTATTAACTGAACCAATTATAAAAGAAAAATAAAATTTGGGTAACGTATAAAATAAAGATATTATGAATTAATATCATGTGAAAATTAAATATAATTATTAATTATGATAAAATAAATAATTGACCCAAAGAAAGCATTATTATATTTTTTGGAGAACTAATATATCATGTTTCATTTCGATACATTTTTTATAATAAAATTTTAAATTTTAAATAAAATTTTATTTTCATAAAATGGTTTAATAATACACAAATTATTCATATATAAATAATAAAATATTTTTATGAAATCATATGTACTTTTATATGGGTTAAAATTTTGATTTCTACATAAAAATTAGTATTTTTAAATAAAGAAGGATTTTATTTGAAAATTAATTTTTTGTTATTTAAAAAGTTTTGTGGATAAAATTTATTTCATTTTTAGATTCAGTGAATGGAATATTTTTAGGGTGATTTTTTAATTGTTCATAAATATTAAAATATGAATGTTAATAGTAAGATGAAATATAATTATTGTATTTTATAGTGGTGTATATACATGAATTCATTATGATTATAGAAGTTCGAAGAATTTTTTAATTCATGGATTAATATTAGTTTATAAAATTTTTATATTTGAATCACATATTTGATAACTATTTAATGATCTAATATTTTATTATAATATTTTATTCAAATACACACCATTCATCCCCTTATGAATACAACCCTTCATTATGAGACTTCCCGCCAAACAATAAGCTTTATATCATACCTAAAAAATGGCTAAATATCTCCCCAATTCTCTTACAAAATTTTTATTGGTTATCATATCATAAAAAACCCCTCACCCCCATCAATAAAATAATTAAATTAGAAAAGTATTCATCCTAATAAGTAAGGTGATAACTCTTAGTCACTCCTTTTCATTTTTATTCCTTTATATATTCTTATGATAACTAATAAATCTATTATCATGAATAAATTTAATAAAAAAATTCATATTAGAAAAAAAAATTATTATTATTAAAATCTTATAATGAAAAAATAGATTTTTTGAATGTAAACACCAGTTCTTGGACTACATTACTGCAAATAAAGATATTATTTTTACTCAACTATTAATACCTTCATGGATGGATAAAATATAAAATTCCTCTTAAATAGTTAATTAATAATTATTTTATAATATTGTTAATATTCTATAATGATTAAATGATTATAAAATTAAATAAATTAATTTAGGTTCTAATTACTTTTAAAATAGCCTGTATGAACAAATCATTAAGTGATAACATTTTTTCTCAATGAACCATGCCTATATTAGATCCTTTAGAGATATTTGGAACCATTTGAACTTTTTTAATTCCATGATAATGATATTATAAAACATATTGAGTTACAGAATCACTTTAAAATAACTTCTACTAGTAATAATAAACTGATGTGATTATGGAACCCTAAAACATAATCATTGGAATTATATACCAAGTGTGTTAAAAAATTATTTTAAAAGAGTAAAAAAATAATAATAAATGAAATATACATGTAAAATATTATAAGTCAAGTATTTAATAAATTTAATTTTATTATTTAGTAGGTTACATGCAAGTACCATGTGAGTATATTTCTGATGTAAGGGAAATCCTAAATAACCCCTTTTTTAGTTGTGTTATTATTCCTCTCTCATTAATTATATTTATACCTCTATTAAACACATGAAATTATTCTCTATATGATATATATGATCAATAAATATATAACTAGTTTCTCTTCCCTATCAATTGTATAGGATTAGATGTTTTTTAAATTCCCATCGCAATCACTTATTTTAAAAAAACACCATTAAAGGGAACTTTTATAAGTCTTATTATGTTTTATATTCCACACATAAAAAGGTTATAATATTTTATGATTTCTAAAAAACATTATTTTTTGGAAAATTATTCTAGTCCATTTCCGGTATTTATGAAAATAAAATGAATTTATTTATTTTAAGGGTTCTTTGTTTAATTATTTGAACATTATATAAGGTGTTAATTACAACACCTTATTCACACCACTCTCATCGTTTCATCTTCATATGAGCTCTATATTCACAAAATATAAATCTTTATTTATATTTGAATTTATAAAAAATTTAACCCTTATTTTATTGGAACTTATTATAACATATCATTTGGTTAATCTTTAGTATGTTTTTATGTAACACAAATCATTCTCATGTATTTTTGATATACTTTTGGCTTATGTTTCATTAGATTATATGGTATCATATCCATGTGCATATTATGATGTCATGGGTGGGTCTAGAATTATACATCCCCACAATTTAACTTCCCCGACTTAGAAGCCACTAAACCGGTGCCCTGTGCTGAGTCATCACATAACCTCAAGCACACCTCCCCATATACCAGAGGTTGCTGACTAGAAGAAAGGGTCTAATGAGTCATGTGGGGAGTATATACCCTCTTTACTAGAGAAATACACCATAGTACACAATATAAATAGTGGAAACAATATGAACGACTAATAAACAAACAAGACAAACATCTCCCAAATGAGGTACAAACCATAAATTTATATTAACAATGTCATGACATACTAGTAATGAAACTGAATAAAACCCAAAAATAAGACAAACTTCCAATCCACAAATAGGTCCTGACTCCATGTATGTATCCATCTCCATGTATATTATGATCCCAACTCATCATCATATGGTAGGTCCTTTCCCCCTGTCCTGACCTACAACCATGAAATCTGCTCAGGTACCCAACAACAGCCCGAGAAGGGTGTGAGTAAAAAACTCAGTTGGCCACCAACAAAAGTGTCTACAAAATATCTAGTTTAATAGATAGTGCATGAAAGTAAAAAATAAATGGTAAGTAAACAAGGTATACTTCAAGGACCATTGGTTAAAAAGGTTCATTTAATTCATGACTAGTATTTATCCCAATTCTTTTTCATATACTAGTTTTACTACATAGTCCATTCTTATCACATGTTATTTAGGTTAGGCATTTAAATCACCTCTACATGGGTCTAAGAAAATCAGTCATTTAGAATAAGGTAAATAATTCAAGTACCTATCTCACTAGGGTTACACATATCACACTGGCACATTATCCTCACCTCGAAGCCTCAATCTAGGTGGAATGAAACCATTATGGGAATAAAACCTTCGTCCCCTTTTCTAACATGTGCATTTATGGTGTGGAGTTTAGCGTCTGAGTCTAACCTGACCCATGGGAATAGAACCTCATGTAAATACCCCACTCTACCAAGCCATGTGAACTTGTTTATTTATCAAGTCACCATGACCATACTATAACACAAAAAAGCATAATCAATGCCATTAGAATTCACAAAACAAAACAAAAACATGGAAAATAAAAATATGCCTTTACCCATTAAGAAATTTACCAATTGAAATTCATAATCATTTATCCAAATTTAAATTCACATGCATTAACCCCTTAAGTGTATTCAGAAACCCATATATTAGCCAATTTTCTTAAATAACCATACATTAACCCACTTATCTCATTCACCATTACACAAGAATTTACCCCTTATGAACTCAATTACAATTCTCATATCACATAACCCAACCACTTTATTACATTCAATCATTTAGGTGTACCACATAATTCTCATGTATTAAGACGTTACACAAATTCATCCTTTCCCTTGTTACATCTCATTTACATACTCCACACCCAATTACAACATCACCATTTAATATGCACTAATCCCCTTAGGCATTTCTTACCAAAAATCATTAAACAATCGTCATAATATCTTTCAACCCAATTAACCTTTTTTAGGTCATTACAACAACACCTTATTCTCTTATCACCCTATTCATGTTTATCATCATTCAATTTACAACTTAATCAATCATTAAAACATGTTCTACATGGGTTGCACATTATTATTCGACAATCATTCACTTTTCCCTACCACTCTCTAGGATTGGTAATGTCGGCGCACGCCATGGGTGGCCTAAAATGTTCAAGTCATCCCCAACACACCCCATTAGGATCGTGGGGGATTGAATTAGTTACTTGGACACCCCTTTTTATCAAAAAAATCCCATGGAACCAAGAACGTAGTTAGGGGAAAGAGAATAATAGAAGCTTCAATGCATAAATCTAAAATAAAACTATGGGGTAATACTTGTAGACCACCTACCTTGAATCGAATAATGAACACATCCTTAATCATGGACATGGATCCAGATTCAAACACCCCTTGAATACCCAACCTAGGTTTCACAAAAAAGGGAGGGTTTTAGGTCTTCACAATGATATGGAAGAAACTACAAACCATAATCTGGATAAGGGAAGTATGAGGAGTGTTAGACTTACATGTGCTTTGATCTGCAACCAGCGATGCTCCAAATGGCCAATAATCGAAGGATAACCACAATTGGGAAGCTTGTTTCTTCAAATATCATCACTAGGGTCACAAGGGGTGGAATGGAAGAGAATCCCGAGTTGGGGTTTAAAATCCTGGTATGAATGTTTTGTAATTTTTTCAAAAATACAAGGCCACACTATTTACTCACACGGTTTTACAAACCGTGCACAAACTATGCATGAACCACTATCCAAAAACACCAATTTGCATAGTTTCCTAGGTATTCTTCATATTTTTCTTAACCATGTTCCAACCATGCATAATTCTCTATCCATGGATGCACAATTCCCACACAGTTTCCACTAAACGTGCCCAAACTGTGCAACATTCCCAGGAACTCCCTTTTCTTCCTCTTGTCGTGTCTCGAATCCTGGGAACACCCACGAGCATCCTCATGAACTTGATAGACAATTATTTTACCAAAATAAGGGACTTAAACTGAAACATAAATTGAAACATATCTTAAGAAAATACAGGATCTTACAACCTCCCCAACTTATAACGGAACGTCCTCGACCTACTCTTCCAAGAATCACTAAGCTTACTTAACTAGAGTTCATTTCACTAGGCCTTACTATCTATTTACATCTTCAATGTTACTATATTAACATCAAAATTCCTACTGGACATGGATCAAGGGCATGAACTTACCCCACAAGTCTTCCTCACCACAACACAACACGAACCAAAAACTCTTCATGGATGCATCAACTTCAACCATACCCAACCACTAGAATTTTACAGTGAAAACATAGACAATAGTTCCTAACTCACTACACATGGAATATTCTCACACGTTTTCACATCATCATGGAGGAACCAATCAAACCCCCTCAATCTGATCCTCTACACAACTCAAGTCCCAAATCACTTGGAGTCTTTATCCTCTGTTTCCACCAACTCTATCGGTAACCAAACACAACATCTTCCAAAGGACAATGCATGGAACTTTCAACCAAAATTATCATCTTACGTTGATTCAACAATTATCAAGGAAAGATCAGCTAAATATCAACTCAACATTCTCATCACTTGACATGTTTCAACTCACCATTCCTGAACATCCATAGGGGCATTGCCCTGCATTTGCATCCAACCGCACCTTCTAAACCATCCAGGTAGACATTACTACACTGTCCATTCAAGGACTAAGATGAAATCTTCCTCAATCAGGAAAAAATTAATTTTCAAAAAGTTTACTTCCTCCACAACATGAACATGGAGGTGGGTCACTCTAACCAAACCCATTCAAGTTTACCATCTTTGGTCGGACCACACCTGACTGGCCTGTCCCAAAACACCCATATCCCACTGATGGTACGCTACCTCTTTCTCACCTTCCCAAAGTGCTTAATGACTTGAATCCTGTCATTATCATCCCACACACCCAATAAGGTCATTCCATGAATTCCATTAGAATTCCATCATCATGGAATTACTTCCCTCCAGACCGTACTCAGGCTTCACCCTCAATATGGCACCACATCACATGGCCACGGTTTATAACAACCCTACTCTTTATTTCACACTTAAACATAATTTATTACATAAAATTTTCACTTGATAAAACATATAAGATAGATAGGTCTAGTGTATTTGGGGCTTAGTAACATTACATAACATTTGAAAACATGAAATATACATCTTTATTGAAAAATTCTTTTACATGACCACACACATTCCTTCGTACTTAGCATTGCATGGGATAACCTGATGACATGAATAAGAAAGGGAGAGCTATAAAGACCCGTAAGGGAGTAAACAAGGAATAACATGAAGAATACAGTAAATTTTAGGAAATAGGCATATCAATAGACCATAAGAAAAATATGAACATAAAGGCATGATAAAGCATGATTATCATAACATTGAAATGTGGAAACAACATTTAACATGATATTAGCATGATCCAAGGCTCACTACACATGGATCATGATTAAAACATAATTTTAATTTAATTATAATTAGTAAAACCTCATTTCACTTGATGTATCAAGATTCCAATATTTACCCAATACATTGGAGCGCTATCAGGGCACACCCTTCTTAATCATTTCATTTCATGCATAAGTGTTCCATATGGATCATATAAAATTGGTTCATTAAACATAATCATTTATTCCATGATAAAAGAATGTGGAATTTATTCATGGAACTCTGTAATCAATAATTAAATGTGCATAAAGGTGAATACCCTTGATAGATAATTGGACATGATACTCACTACACAATGACTTTGGATTTGAAAATCGCGGTGCAATTTCGGTAGCATAACGGAGTGATATAAGAATTCATAAAAATGGTTGTTGAAAGAGAAAGGGGTGTCTCATAATATATACATTAAATTTACAGTAATAGGGTCATATATATACATGTCCCAAAATATTTAATTGAATTTAGATTTGTAATACAAAAGAATTTCTTGAATGTAAATGTGGATTGAGAAATCCCATACAAGAATTTTGGCATGGTAATAGGTGTTCATGTGAGGAATTAATGAGAATGAAATGGGTCTATAATCATTAAAAAATAAGAAATAAAGTATAGGGGAGGTGTGAAATCATACCCCAACATTTTTAATTGAAAATAAAAGGGTATAACAATATAAATAAACTTGGACAAAAAAGAGAGAGGAAGAAATCCCTTACTTGGAAGTGTGATCCAATGGCTTGGGAGAGGATTGAGAGAGGCTTATTTGGAGCTTGGGGAACCTTGGGAGGATACTAGAGAGAGGAGGGCAGAGTAGGGACGTGAACTAAGGGTTTTTAGTTAAGAGAAGTGGGAGCTTGAGTGGGTTTATATAGGAAAATAGAGGGAATTGTTTATTATTTAGGTTTTCGACACCACACATTAAACTAATCAAAATCACAAACCAACCCATGATTTTTTCCCATGGTTTTTTCCAAAGGGGAGTGGAAAAATTATTTTATAATGAAACTTTCTGAACTTCTAAAAATATTAGGCTTGCTTATGTGGAGGTGTGTCACCCTCTCAAGGAAATCATTTTAAAAGTTAAAATGTTTTATAAATCTTGGAGGGTCCACTAAGGCACCATAAAATTAATCAAACAAATATAAAATAACATTATTTTAAATTTAAAACATATATTGTCAAAAAAAAAAGTTTTTATACTATTTTATTACATCACTATTGAGTCATTATGATGTCATAAAACACATTATATTTTTACATGGTATTTAATTGTTACCCAAAAATTTGAATGTCTCTGAAAATTATGAAAAAATCACCATTGGATAATTTTGACATTTTGATTCAAAAAATAATATTCATTTTATCTAAATAATTTTCTAAATATTTGAATTTTTTCTTTTAAAATAAAAACTGACATTTATCAAAATTTCTTGGGTTTTGATAAATACAACTTTCAAACCTTAATAAAAATTACAGTTGTATTTATAAAAAATTATATGATAATTTATATTTAATAAAGAGTAATTTAGTAATAATATTTAATTAAAATATTATTTCATTAAAAAATCCATTAATTCATCAAAATAGATTTCTTAATTGAATATTAATTAAAAATACTATTTGTGCTTCAAAAACCATTTACAAAGTAAAATAATAAAAACAAATGTATATTATATATAAAAAAATAATGTACCTAAAAATATTTCCAGGGTCTTGTTACATAACCCCTTATAACACCCACATAACACCTAAGGGTAAGGTGTGCGATGGTGACAAACTCTTGGGGTGGCTTGGATAACATCGCTCGAGTGGTAATCTCTATTAACTTCCACTTCTCGTGTTGGCAGTTCTGTTCAAGCATAACTTGTTGAAACTTGGCTTGGGCTTGGTCAAATGTGAAGCCCAGTGACGATACCTCCTTTCTGAGCTCTGAAAAAATGGGCTTCGTATGGACAAATTCTACTGGATGAGGCCATCACTTCCTTTGTCTGAGTAAATAGGATTTGTTAAAGCCCTATATTTGTACTAATCATGTGGTAACTATTCATTGTCTATATTATCAATGGTAACCATTCTTAATGGTATTTTAAAATCCAAAAACATTAAACCAAGGATGTTCATATGTTATATAACTATTTTACATTATAATACATTTAATTATATCGATATTAATTTTTATTAATAAAAGTTTGGGTCGTAACAATATTCCCCCTTGAGAAATTTAGCCCTCAAAATTTCCTTTTCCCACACTAAAACAGATGAGGGTAACTATTCTTCATCACTTCCTCCAATTCCCACATTTCCTCTTCAAACTTGTGGTTTCATCAAAACACCTTGATGAGGGGCGTTGTATAATTTCATAGAACCTTTTCCCTATGATCTAAGGTCTTCACCGACTTGTCTTCATATGATAGGTCATTCTCCAATGGTACCACTCTGGATTGAGTACATGAAATGAGTAAGGTGTGTACTTCCTAAAGAGTGATACATGTAATACATCATGTACTTGAGAAAGGTTAGGTGGGAGTGCCAGTCGATAGGCCTCTACTCCAATGATATCATGGATCTCAAAAGGGTCGATGTACCTTGGAGTAAGCTTTCCCTTCTTCCAAAATACCATAACCCTCTTCCATGGTGATATGCAGAGTAATAACATGTCTCCAACATCAAACTCTATGTCTTGTCGATGATTATCAACAAAGATCTTTTGTTGACTCTGAGCAGCATTAATGTTCTGCTAGATGGTCTTAACCTTCTCCACCATTTCTTCGACCATTTCTAGACCTAGGATTTTTTTCTCCCCAAATCCATCCCAACATCTCAATTTTTTTCACCTATTCCCATAAAGGTATTCATAAGGATCCATTTGGATTCTTTAGTGCAAAATTGTATTTTAAAAGAACTCAACTATAGGAAGATGTTGATCCCATCCTCTTTTGAAGTCCATTGAGCTTGCTCTCAACATTTCCTCAAGTGTTTGGATAGTCCTATCAGATTAGCCATCAGTTTGGGGATGATAAGTCGTACTGAAGTTCATCTCAGTATTTAGAGCATGTTGAAAACTCTTCCAGAACATAGAGGTGAATCTTGGATCTTGATCAGATACAATAGATTGTGGTACTCCATGCAACCTTACCACTTCTCTGATATATATCCTTGCCAATTGATCCAATGATAAATACAACCAAATTGCAATGAAGTGTCTAGTCTTTGTAAGAATATCCACAAAAACCCAGATAGCATTATTTCCTTTTGATATCTTCAGAAGACCAGTTAAAAAGTCAATGGTGATGTTATCTCATTTCCATGTTGGTATGGGAAATGGTTGCATCATCCCCTTCGACTTCAACCTCTCAGCCTTCACTTACTGACATACCAGGCACTTTTATGTATACTCAAAAATATCCTTCTTCATGTTATCCCACAAATAATTATCTCATAGATCCTGATACATATTTTGGTTTCCTTTGTGAATGGAGAAATTTGAACTATGTTCATCATCAAAAGTTCTTTCTTTAACTCCGGATTTGATGGAACACATAGCCTTATCCCCAATATCACAATTCCTTCTTCATTAACATTAAACTCTGAGGATTTCCCTTTTTTGATATTTTCCACTTTCTTCTGAATTCCCACATCATCCTTTGGATCATCCTTTAAACTTTCTAAAAGATATGGTTGAGCAATCATTTGTGAAAGAATTGATTATGTTCCCTTCTTTATGATTCCCATGTCCATCTTCATTAAATATATGAATATTGGATCCTTGTCAAGTCTCACCAATGATAGAATTGTTGTGTCCTTTCTACTTAGAGCATCTAGTGACTTATTCTCTTTTCTTGGGTGGTAATGGATTGAGCAGCCATATTATTTTATCAGCTCTAACCATCTTCGTTGGAACATATTCAACTCTTTCTGTGTGAATATATACTTGAAGCTTTTGTGATCCGTATATATTTCACACTTCTCTCCAAAGAGGTAATGTCACCAAAATTTTAAAGCGAAGATTACTGCAGCCAACTCTAGATCACGCTTTGGATAGTTTTTCTCATGAACTTTCATTTTCCATGAAGGATAGGCAATTACTTTTTCAAATTTTCATCAACACAAAACTTATTCCCTTCTTCAAAGCATCACTAAATACCACAAAACGTTCTCCACTTGTGGTTAGTGTGAACACATGTGCAGTGATAAGACTCCTTTTTAACTCCTTTAATCTCTCTTCACATTCATCACTCCAAGAAAACTTGACTTCCTTCAGAGTTAGTTTGGTAAGAGGGTTTGAAAATCATGAGAAATTTATCACAAATTAGTGATAATATCTAGCTAAGCCCAGGAAGCTATGGATATCCATTACTAGTGTTGGCCTCGACCACCCCTCAATTGTAGATATCTTGGAGGGATACACAGATATACCATTTATTATGATGATATGACCCCAAGAGTGACACTTCCTTCAACCCGAAATCACACTTTATATACTCTGTATAAAGATTATCCTTTTGTAAGGTCTTTAGTACAGTTGTTAGATTCTCCCCCTGCTCCTCCTTGGTTTTGGATTATATTAGAATATCATCTATAAAGACTACTACAAATTTATTAAGGTAATCTATAAAGACTCTATTTATCATGTCCATGAAGATTTTAAGAGAATTAGTGAGTCTGAAAGGAATGAATATGAATTCATAGTGCCCGTACCTTATATGAAAAACATTCTTGGGGATATCCTCCTTCTTCACCCTTACTTGGTAATATTCTGACTTTAAATCTATCTTGGAGAAGTATTGTGCTCCATACAGCCGATCGAACAAGTTATCAATTCAGGGTATAGGATTCTTGTTCTTTATCGAGATTTTGTTGAGCTTACGATAATCAATGCAAATGCTCATTGACCGATCCTTATTATTGAAGAAGAGGACTGGTGCACCCCATAGTGAAGCACTTGGGCGTATAAACCCTTTTTCCAGATTCTCCTGTATTTTTTTCTTCATATCCTCAAGATCCACAAGAACCATTCTATAAAGAGTCTTGGATATTTGAAATTCCCCAGGTATAAGATCGATGGATAATTAAACCTCTCTTCTAGGAGGAAGACCAGATAATTCCTCATGAAACACTTCAACAAATTCCCTCATGATAGGCATGTCTTAAAGGATAGTTTCATCCTAAGACTAAATCATTTAAGAATGATACACATGCGCATTGGGTAGTAATATCCATGCTTAATATGGAATTGCTAAATAAGATTCATCCTCCTCCTTCCACTTGTATTGAATCAGTGGTCGTTTCACCATATGGAATGTGATTTCCCTCTCACACCAATTTATGTTGGATCTATATAAGTAAATCCAATCCATGCCAATAATTGCATAAAATTCCAATAGATGGAGTGTGATGAGGTTCTTCGAGAAGTTAAATCCACAAATTATGATAGGGGAGGAATTATATTCATGGGATGCAATGATTTCCCTATTTTTCATTCTCACTGACATCATTACTTCCATGATTTGTGGTGGTTTTGGGATTGTTCTAGTAAAACTATGGGATATAAAAGAATGCGTAGAACTAGAATCAAAAATTATGTTCACTATTATTGAATGAATAACTTGTGTACTTATCACCACTTCATTTTTGGGGTTCACTTCAGTGGTAGTGATGGAAAAACGTCTCCCTTTCTACCTTATAGGTTTTTGGTTGCCTCTGAAAACCCTTGTATTAGGGCACTAGTTTGCATAGTTCCCTTGTTCTTTGCAGTTGAAGTAATGAAAAACACATTGAGGGTAGAGCAGAGCATTCATCTCCTCTTTCACTGCCACAGGTTTTTCTTTTTGGTAGTTAATGGCTAGATTCCCTTCTCTTCCACACCTAAATCATATCCTGGTCCCCTTTAGGCAATTTCCGAGGTTCTTCTTTCCACACCTTTGGCATGTGGGGTGCTGGATTTTCTTAGAACCATTGTATTTATTCATTATAATGCCAGAATTAAAGTCCACCTTATGCTTGTTATTCTAATGATACCCCTAATATTCACCGATCTCCATTTCAACCTTAAGGGCACATCGAAAAATTTCCTCATAGCTATCGATGTCATGAATCGATAGGGCTTCCTATAAGCTATGTTTTATCCCACCAAAGAAGCAGTAAACCTTGAATTCGAGGGTAATGATAAAGACAGAGGAATATCATGCCAGACTTGTGAAGTTTTTTTCATATGCTCCAATGGATTCGTCATCTTTTTTCATGAGGGAAAAGAAGTCCCTTTCCATCTTAAGTTGGAGGGTGTGATGAAAAGATTTATTAAAAAACATTTTCTAAAAATCTTACCATTACAAGGCCTCGATCTCCTTCTCATGATTCATATTTTTGATCAATTTCCACCATTCATTAGCTTCACCCTCCATCTGATAAGGATCCATAAGAACTTTATCTTGTTCAGAACATTAAAGGATAAAGAATATCTTTTCAATGGAGTTGATCCATTGTTCCGTGATTGAGGGATCATATGATCCATTAAAAGTATGATTCCTTTGTCTCATGAAGCTCTCTATTGTGGCTTGTTCTCTATTAGGGAGGGTTGAGCGTTCTTCTTGACCCATGTTTCTATTCAAAACATTAGTTAACTCAGAGAGTATCATGACAAAGTTTTTGATTCTTGATGCCATCAGATTGGTAATCTCATTAAAATAGTTGTCACATTGATCTTTGCATCGATTTTTAGCTAGAGTCCTCCTATTATTAGCCATTTTCGGGAATAAAATGAAAGTTAGGGTTAACACATAAAGGGGAATCCAAATAAAAAAAGGTATAACTTATAAATTACATTTATTTCCTTAACTAATGAATTTGTAGGCTTTAATTTATTTTATCCATGATCTACTTCCCAACATATATTCTTAGGGGAATTATTTTATTCATTTAATAATGTTTCATACTATGCTTATGAATTTACCAAATCCTATCCCCAATGAGTGTCATTACTAAGAGTGCAACAAGGTCTGTTCTCATGTACCAATTCCCATTTGAGCCTAGCTGAAAGCGGTGTTTTCAGGTTATACCCCTAGATAAATCAATACTAGAGTTGCCTCTACATAGTTCATTGTAGACAGGGATGTATTTTCTTGATAAACAACTTAACCAATACTCACAAAAATTTAGGTATGTTTTTATTATACTTAGTCTTATTCCTAAGGCTTTCACTATGGTTTTCTAATCCTAATCCCCAAAATAACTAAACCTATACTATGATACCAAATATAACAACCATTATCTTTATTTCACACTAAAACATAATTTATTACATAAAATATTCACTTGATACAACATATAAGATTGAGATGTCTTGTTTATTTGGGGCTTTAGAACATTACATAACAACTTAAAACATGAAATACACATCTTTATTAAAAACTTATTTTACATGAGCACACACATTCCTTCATACTTAGCATTGCATGGGATAACCTTAGGAAATTCATAAGAAAAGGGTGATCTATAATGACTAGTAATGTATTAAACAAGCAATAACATAAAGAATATAGTACATGTTAGGAAATATGCATATCAATGGAGCATAAGGGAAACATGAACATATGATTATCACAACATGGAAATGTGGAAACAACATCTTACATGATATTAGCATGATCCAAGGATCACTACACATGGAGCATGAGAAAACTCTATTTTCACTTGAATTATCATGAGTAAACCCTCAATTCACTTGATGTATCGTGATATTAATCTTTACCCAATACATTGGAGCGCTATCAGAGCACTCCATTCTTAATAATTTCATTTCATGAATAAGTGTGCCACATGGATTATATAACATGGATTCATTAAAAATCATCATTTATTCCATGATAAAGTAATGTGTAATTGAAACGCACGACCGATTTTCACCAATCAACCGGTCAAATTTTTGGTGCTCTGCTAATGTGTATAGCAGCACTCGGGTCGAATCCGCGGTGATGATACTTTTCAATAGTCGTTTGTTTTTAGTTGATTGTATTTTGATTAGGTGGGTTGTTTGCAGAGATTAATTGAAATGATTTATTGTCTATAATTGATTTAACAAATTGATAAATATTGGGGTGAGTTCATTATTAGGGAGTTAATCTTGTGAAATCCTTGATCTTTGCTTTATATTGTATTTAAATTAACACCCACTTCACAAGTTGACCCTGATTAGAATTCCTAAGTGTTAAAGCTTTAATCCAAGACTTAACTTAACTAGGATTCTAATCTCAATCAGTACTTGTTTATGGTAGTGTATTTATGGTTCCAATAATCCCTAGAAATCACATGCTAAACAAAAGATGTCATTAATCCATGACATATTAAGTCCAACATACACAATGTTAAATTAACGAATACTCATCGAGAAAATACTCTCAATCAAGTAACATCCCTAAATATTGACTCACTACAATGAGATATTTACTCATAAATTTGGGTTTTTAATAGTCTGGTTATAATGATTATGATGATAAATTAAGAATAGAAGAAAAATAAAGGGATTAGAAAAGAGTGGTATGTCGAACACACACACACGAACAATGATAATTAAAAACGGATTTTTGATTGAATGAGGTAGAAAAATAAGGGAAGGGTATTAAACATAATTTAAAATATTTTGAGAACATTAATATTAAACTACATAATGTGGATGAGAATAAGAGATATTGAAGAAGAAATTTTCATTAAAACGGAATTACAAAAGAAAGGACTTACAAAATTACAACAATGAAGAACATAAAAGTAAATGAAAACAAAGAGAGGAGGAAAGGTCTCTCAAGTGAAAACCTTAGTATGTAAGGTCCTCCCAACCCTTTGGAAAGTATTTTTTGGTGCTAATATGATCTTCTCTCTTCTGAAATTCCAACCCCTTTCATGGAGAGGAGGGGGATGTATTTATAGCCCAAGGAAGTGGACTGTTTGCATTCCCAATCTGTCCCTCCACTTGGGTCGACAATTTGAACATCCTGGTAGCCGAATATCGAGATCTAATCTTCTTCAAAGATGAATATAATATTGTTTTCCGATATCTCTAAAAATTTGGAGTCATTTTTATTTAAGTATCCAAAGTTATGGCCGGTTTATTAAACAAAGATAAAATGTCCATTTCAATCCATGATTTTTTGATGGCCAAAATGTGAATGGATTTTGGAATAGTAATATTCCTTAAAAGACGAATTATTTATTCAACAGAGTCGTCCGCCTATATCTCCTCTTTAACACTGAAAAATATAAGATAGATTGGATTATTAGATCAGGAGATATGTCATTAATCCTATACTGATTTTAATTACCGACCAGAATGGTAGGCTGGAATTCAAAGCTTCTTTTGGGCCCCTTTTTCTTGGATTTGGGCCCTGTAATTTTTATCCATGATTCTTTTGGATAATAAATAACACATGGTGGAGTTTCATAAAATATGGGCTTTGGGAGTGAGACCAGTAACTCAATAATATTGGCTGGTCCAGTTTCTTCACAAATTCTTTGGGTCATCTTGTGTGGTAAATGTGATCCTTTAAATGGCAGAATTGTCCCATGATCCCTTCTAATGAAATGTTTCATATTCAATTATGAATCCTAAAAGGAAATAACAACACAATTTGAATCAGTAGGGTGAGATTTATAAAGAAAATAGTAGAATGACTCAATTGGACTACTTCTAAAAATGCTCAAAAATTATACTTAGTATTAAAACATTAATATTTCACTCAAATTATGAACATTTCATATAAAATAAGTAAAGGGAGTATATAATAAGTCATGAAAATATTAATAACATCAACTCCCCCACACATAGTTTTGTGCATTTACTCATGTGAAACAAATATAAAAACATGACAAAACCATTTTCACTCACCAACAAATATTAAAATTTTGTTTTCTTTAATCAGGGGAGGTTTAGACTATTTCACTCATCCATTTTGAATTCCACCACAAGTTTTTACAAAAACGATGTCCCAAAACTAATTCATTTTTTTCATGCTCAAACTTAGAAATGGAAAATGTGGACACTCAAATCTCACACCTCTCAAGATGACAAAATTCATTTGTGTAGGTTCACTTTTTCACCAACAAAAAGTGAAAATCTTATATTTTGAAAGGGATATCAGCTTCCAATACCTATAAAAATTGCACAAGAATCAAGAGGTCTTTTTAAGGGGATTTTTGTGGCTATGGGACGGTAGGAATATAATGTCCAAGAGAGAGAAGAAGAGGGTTAAAACACCAACATAGAAAAAGCAGTGCACATTGTTTTGAAATGAAACATGGAAGGAAATGAAAACACATAATTACAAGGGAATGATTGTGTGAAGAAAGACACAATAGAGGAAGCAAATATGAAGGTAATGAGAAGATGTAATATTTATAGAACACAAAACTTCTCCGGATAAGAATATAATGCAAGTGTTCTTTTTTTTCTTTTTTTTTCCAAATTTGACCTTGAAACAGATGTCACACTCATATCCCAACCCATGTTTGATCTCCTTACGACACTAATTGCAATAGTTATAATAAGATAAAAGGTTTAAGAAGAGTTATTTTTGACCTACCCAAGACACAACCCATTTTTTCATTATTGTTTTTTGATTTTTTTCATCATTTTTTATTTTTTTGAACACTTGTCAATAAAATTTACAAAATTACATAAATTAAAGTACATTACATTCCCCAAAACACACTGAATGACAACCTCTCCCCCACACTAAAATTGATGTTTTCCCTCAAGCAGATGATAACTCGTTGAAAATCAATAATAGGGTTCCCAATCAATGAAATCCTTTCCCCCCACACTTAAATTTCAAAAAATTATGCCATGAAAATCCATGTTGATATTGGGTGGGAAAGGGTATTGGGATTTTAATGTGTCTATCAAAGAAAAGGTTTTCATAGGCTCTAAGGGGCTTTCAAATGGAGGATTAATGTAAGGGAAATGGGAGGATATTTGGCTATTGTGATTCTCATGTTGTTTAGAAAATGCCTCTATCATATTAATGCACACTAATGTAGGAAATTTAGTTTGATGGTCCACAAACTCAATACTCACAAATGGGTGTGAAAAAACACATTTTTAAAATATGTCCATAGGTGGACATGGAATGAAAGAAAATGTTGTTCCTCACGGTTTGGGAAAAGCATTTTCTAAATCAAAAATTGAGCATTCAAATTTTTTTAATATTGACACAAAATTCTTTATCCAAAGTTATGATGAAAATACAAAATTTTTGAGATGAAAACATGTCTTTTGACTCCCCAAAATGGTTGGACAAAATTTGAAAATTTTTAAGGTGAGTAATCATGACTCTTGATTTTTTTGTATATATATTTTTTTGTTATGCTTCTTTTTTTTTAGGTTTTTTTTAGTTTTTAATAAAGATACACCAACACAAAAGAGAAAGTGAAAAATAAAGGTGTTAATAATGAAATTGGTAAAAAAATGAAAGAGGGAGGAAGAAGAAGAAAGAGTTATAGGGAGGAAGAGAGAGAGAGTTAAATGGAAAGAGGGGCCCCTGGTTTCGATTTGGCGGGTCGCCATCTCCATCTAGTGGTTGGTCGACTGGAGATGTTGGGGATCCAGTGGAAGTCTATGATGATTGAGGATTGTGTGTCCTATCATGGTGATGCTTTAACCTATGTACATTAACTATGAATGTCCTTTTGGAAGAGGGGTCTTGGACATGAACTTCACCCAAGGGGTAAAAATTATTAATAACAAAAGGACCTTCCCAACGAGAATTAAGCTTACCTGGGTGAAGCTAAAATCGAGAATTGAAGAGCATCACCTTTTCACCTTCACGAAATACCTTTCGTAGGATGTGTTTATCATGGAGTGCCTTAGATTTTTCTTTGTAGAGAATATAATTCTCATAAGAATCAAGTCGAAGCTCCTCCAGTTCATCCAACTGCAAAAATCTTTCTTATCTGGATTTTTCAAGATCAAAGTTACAAGTTTTCACTTCCCAACAAGACTTATGTTGGATTTCAACTAGTAGATGACATTATTTACCAAAAACTAGCCTAAAAGGAGACATCCCAGTGGGTGTTTTATAGGCAGTTCGATAATCCCAAAGTGCTACACCAAGTCTTTCAGGTTAGTCCTTTCTGGTGGATTTTAAAATTCTCTCAAGCACTCTTTTATATTCTCTATTATAATGTTTAGCCATTCCATTTCTTTGGGGGTGATATGCAGTTGAAGTTTTATGAATAACCCCATTCTATTTCAAAAGAGATTACATGTTTTTATTACAAAAATGGGTTCCTAAGTCACTTATCAAGGCACAAGGTGTGCCAAATCGGTGGAAGATGTGTGTCTTTAGGAACTCACTAACAATATGTGAATCATCCTTTCTAGTGGATTTGGACTCAACCCACCTAGAAACATAATCAACTGCAAGAAAAATGTATGAAAATACATTGGAAAGGGGAAATGGTCCCATGAAATCTATACCTCAAAATCAAAGATCTCACAGAAAATTAATGGTTTTGGGGGCATTTCATTTCTCTTGGAAATTGTGCCAAACTTTTGGTAAGTGGGACATGATTGAAAAAACCCATGTGAGTACTTGAAGAGTGAAGGCCAGAAGAATCCAGAGTCTAGGATCTTTCGTGAGGTCCTTTGTGGTCCAAAGTGTCCACCACCAAGCATTGAGTGACATAATTCTAATATAGAATAATGTTCATTTTCATCAACACATCTCCTTATTACCATGTCAACCCCAGTTTTCCAAAGTTTATTTTCTTCCAAAAATAGTATTTTGAATAACTTTTCAACTTCATTTTATGTTCTTTTGAAAAAATTTCAGGAAAAAACACCAGAAACCAAGTAATTTACAATTGGGGCATACCATGGTATTTTTGGAGTGATAGATGAAAGGTGCTCAGTGGGGAATTCAAGATCGATGATTTCAGAATGAGGACAATTTTAAATTCTACTCAAGTGATCAACCACAGAGTTTTCTTTTCATGATCTATATTTTATTTCAAGGTCAAACTCTTGGAGCATTAAGATCCATCTAATTAGCCACGGTTTTGAATCACTTTTAATGAGTAAGAACTTTATAGAAGAATGGTCTGTTGAGATGATGATTTTGGCACCTAAGAGATAGGGCCAGAATTTATATAAGGAAAAAACCATTGCTAATAGTTCTTTTTCAGTGACGGTGTAGTGATATTGAGTTTCATCCAATGTTTTTGAGGCATAATAGATGACATGAGGAATCTTTTCTCTTCTTTGACCAAGAACAGCCCCAATGGATCTATCAGAAGAATCACACATCAACTCAAAGGGTAAGGACTAATCTGGGGGTTTGATTATCGAGGTAGATGTGAGAGCAGTTTTGAGTTCAATGAAGGATCTCTTTCAAAACTCATCGAAATTGAAATTGACATCATTTTGTAGTAACCGAGTGAGTGGGAGGGAAATTTTACTACAACTATGGATGAATCTCTAATAGAAACTGGCATGACCGAGGAATGAACGGATGTCTCGAACAGAAGTGGGTTTAGGAAGTGATTGGATCACTTCAATTTTGGCAGGATCAACTTCAATACCATCTTTTGAAACTATGTTCCCTAGAACAATCCCATTTGCAACCATGAAGTGAAATTTTTCAAAATTTAACACAATGTTGCACTTGACACACTTTTGGAGGACTAGAGAGAGTGAATTCAAACAAGATTCAAATGACTCACCATAAATGGTGAATTCATCCATGAAGACTTCCATGCAGTGTTCAATGAAATCGGAAAAGATACTCATCATACACCTATGGAATGTTATAGAAGCATTGCAAAGTCCAAAAGGGATTCTTCTATATGCATATGTCCCAAAGGGGAATGTGAAAGTAGTATTTTCTTGGTCCTGAGGTGCGATTGGGATTTGGAATTAGTCTGTGTATCCATCAAGAAAGAAGTAGTGTGACTTTTCAGCTAATCGTTCCAGCATTTGATTAAGGAATGGAAGAGGTTAGTGATCTTTTCTTGTTTCAACATTCAATTTCCTATAGTCGATACACACACGCCATTTGTTCTTCACTCAAGTTGTGACTACCTATCCATGTTCATTTGTGACAATAGTTATCCCACCCTTCTTAGGTACAACTTTAATTGGACTAACCCATTCACTATCAGAAATTGAGTAGATAATACCAGCTTGAAGAATCTTGGAGATCTCTTCTCTAACTATCTCAATTATGAGTGGATTGAGTCTTCTTTGTGGTTGTCTAATTGGTTTGGATGATTCCTCGAGATGGATGTGATTCATGCAAAGAGCAGGGTTGATTCCTAGTATGACATCTAGGGTCCAACCTAGGGCCTTTTTGTTTTCCTCTAACACCTGAACAAGTTTGGACTCCTCAGTTTCGGTAAGTGAAGAAGAGATAATGACGGGATAAGAGTGATCATGGAAAAGGAATGCATATTTCAAGTGTTTAGGAAGAGGTTTCAGATCAGTCTCATCTTTCATTTTTGGGTTAGAAAACTCAAGAATGGAGTAAGGGACTTCATTTTCTTCAAATTCATTCTTCTTAATACTTTCCAAGGTGGAGTAGTAGAGATCAGAGTTGATGTGGGATTCTAGAGAGTTTTCAAGTTCCTCTAGATTGATGGAGTCTATGAATGAGAGGTCCACATCAACTTCACCATTTATGACATGGTTAATCATGGTGCGGATTTAAAAAGATCCATTATCATTAGAACATGAATAACATGGTGGATTAGGGTTCGATTGACTCTTAGAAGTGTCCTCAGAAGCATGGATTGAGAATGCAGAGTGATCCTCAGATGGGTATCGCATGGCTTGGAAAATGTTGAACTTGACTCATTGGTCACCAAATTCCATGGATAAGATGCCTTAATGGACATCAATCTTAGTTATTGCAGTCATGAGGAATGGTTTTCCTAGAATTAGGGGAGATTTAGAAGAGTTCATCTCACCTTCCACGTCAAGGACATAGAAATCAACATGGAAGATATGATCATTTACTCGGACAAGGACATCCTCAATTATACCCTCAATACTGGATTTGCTTCGATTGGCTACATTAATGACAACACCCGTTGGATGTAAGGTACCTAGACCAAGGTTTGAGAAGATGGATTTGGGCAAGACATTAATTGGGGATCCTAGTTATATGAGTGCATCATCAAATTTGGAACTTCCAATTTGGCATGGGATAGTAAAGGTCCCTGGATCCTTGCACTTTATGGGAATAGACTGCTAGGTGGAAACATTTTCGAAGGTCCTAAGTTGCTTCTTGTGGTTACACAACTCCTTGAGAAACATGGCATACTTAGGAATTTGTTTTATGGAATCTAAGAGGGGAATGTTCACTTAAACAAATCTAAACATGTCGAGCATTTTAGGATCAGGTTCAAAGGACTTCCTTGGTTTAGAAATAGCTTGAGGAAAAGGAATTGGATTGCTAAGTGGAATGGAAGGAGGTGAGAGAATGGATTCAGGTTCCTTTTCAAGTTTCTTTTTCTTTTCATTTTCTAGGTCAACATTCAAAGGAGGGTTGGAGGACTTATCTTGAGGCATGGAAATTTTCTTTCTTGATCTAAGTTCAATTGCAATTACATTACCCTTGGGTTTGGGTAATGGTTGAGCTGGGAGTTGGGAAGAATTGGATGGTTGCTGCTGACTAAGGTGGGATTCAAGTTGACCAATTTGGGTTTCAATGTTCTTGAGGCTTGAATATTTGAAGGAGGAAAGATCTTCCACTTCACTTTCCCATGGTTTCTTAGAAGAAGAGGCTTGTCCCGTATTCGGATTACCTAGATTTTGGTTCTTTGGAAAGAGATTTTATTAGTTTTGGAATTGGGAATGCTCACTCGGATAATGGAATCCAGGAGGAGGATTGTTCCTTTGAGGTTGAGGAATAAAAGGATAAGGTTGTTGGAAGTTACCAACACCTTGACCATATTGGAATTTGTTTGGGTTTTGAGGAGGGAATTGAGGGGGATGAGATATAGGATTACCATACCTAAGGCCTTAGTTATAATAAGAAGAGAAAGGATCAGAGTGAGGTCGGTTGAAGTTTCTAACAAACTGACATGAAAGTTGAGGGTTGGGGTTCCGCTGAGCATATGATGCATTGATCTCCATTGGTATAGATGAATAAATTTGATCCTCTTGAAGTTTTGGACATGTGTCTATTGGATGAGATGAATATTTGCAGATTCCACAGCTTTTGACAGGTCCAAGAAACATTGATTGTGAAGAAGATGAGTTTGGGGATTTTGTAGCCACAAATAGTTGTCGCACAAGACCTGTAAGTTCACTCATCAACTCGGTCATCTTGTTCATCTCAATTGATTTATTGTCTTGGGCTTCCTTGACTTGATCATGTGCTCGAATATGGAATTGTTGTGTGTTTGCAGCCATGTTACTTATGAGATCTCTTGTAGCTGAAGAAGTTTTATCAACAAGAGCACCACCACTTGCGACATCAATGGGAGTTCTCTCCATTGCCAATAACCCCTCATAGAAGTATTGGATCAAGATTTGGTTAGGGATTTGGTGGTGTGGGCAGGTTGCAACAAGATTTTTGAACCTCTCTCAGTATTCATGGAGTGATTCACTTGGTAACTATTGGATACCACTTATTTCCTTTCGGATAGAAGCAGTACGAGAAGCAGGAAAGAATTTCTCTGAGAAGAGTCGCTTCATGTCATTCCATGTGGTTACGGAACCAGGAGGTTGGTAGTAAAGCCATGACTTATCATTTTCATCTAGGGAGAAAGGGAATTCTTGAAGTTTTATTTGTTCCTCAGAAACCCCTTGAGGCTTCATGGTAGAAAACACCACTCGGAACTCTTTAAGGTGGAGATGTGAATCCTCACCGGCTAGCCCGTGGAAATGAGGGAAAGGATGAATCAAACCCGATTTGAGTTCAAAGTCAGCCTCTATGTTTGGATATTGAATACCAATAGGTTGGTAATTCATATCAGGTGCAGAAAGTTCATTAAGTATTTGTTTCATATGATTGGACATATCTAATTCAATTGGTTGTACAAGGACTGGTTCTTGAATTATTTGATTATCTCTTATGTTCCTCCGATGTTGGAAAAGTGTTCACTCAATTTCAGGGTCAAACAAATCCAAGGAATTGTTTGGAAGGCTACAGGGAAATCAGAAAGATTTTGGAAGAAATAGGAAGATGGGTTTTTTGTATTTTTTTCAGTTTATGATTTTTATGAGAAGACGGGTTTTTCTTTGTATTTTTTTCAATTTTTTTAAAAATTTTGTTTTTTTTGGTTTTTTATTACAATAAACAGAAACTAATGACTACGTAAAGCACTATCCCCGGCAATGGCTCCATTTGAAATGCATGGTCGATTGTTTCCTATCGACCAGTCAAAGTTCCAGTGCTCTTCTAATGTGTATAGCAGCACTTGGGTCGAATCCTCATCGATGATACTTTGTAATAGTCATTTGTTTTTTGTTGATTGTATTTTGATTAGGTGGGTTGTTTGCAGAGCTTAATTGAAATAATTTATTGGCTATAATTGATTTAACAAATTGGTCAAGATTGGGGTGAGTTCATTATTAGGTAGTTAAGCTTGTGATATCCATGATCTTTGCTTTATATTGCATTTAAATTAACACCCACTTCACAAGTTGATGCCGATTTGAATTCCTAAGTGTTAAAGCTTTAATCCAAGCCTTAACTTAACTAGGATTCTAATCTCAATCAGTACTTGTTTATGGTAGTGTATTTATAGTTCTAATAATCCATGGAAACCACATGCTAAACAAAAGATGTCATTAATCCATGACATATTAAGTCCAACATACACAATGTTAAATTAACGAATACTCATCGAGAAAATACTCTCAACCACTTAACATCCCTAAATTTTGACTCACCCCAATGAGATATTTACTCAGAAATTTGGGTGTTTAATAGTCTGTTTATAATAATTAAGATGATAAATTAAGAATAGAATAAAAATAAAGGGCTTAGAAAAGATTGGTACGTCGAACACACACACACGAACAATGATAATTAAAAACAGATTTTCGATTGAATGAGGAAGCAAAATAAGGGAAGGGGATTCAACTGAACTTAAGATATTTTGAGAATAATAATATTAAACTACATAAGGTGGATGATAATAAGAGATATTGAAGAAGAAATTAGTATTAAAACAGAATTACAAAAGAAAGAACTTACAAAATTATAACAATGAAGAACATAAAAGTAAATGAAAACAAAGAGAGGAGGAGAGGTCCCTCAATTGAAAACATGAGTATTTAAGGTCCTCCTAAGTATTTTTCAAGGATTTGTTCATTCCAATATGATCTTATATCTTCTAAAATTACAACCCCTTTCATGGAGAGGAGAGGGATGTATTTATAGCCCATGGAAGTGGACTGTTTGCATTTCCAATCTGTCCCTCCACTAGGCTCGACGATTTGCACATCCAGACAGCCGAATCTCAAGATCTATCCTTCTTAAAAGTTGAATATAATAATTTTTTCCGACCTCTCTCAAAATTTGGAGTCATTTGGACTTAAGTATCCAATGTTATGTTTGGTTTATTAAAAAAATTTAAACTGTCCATTTCTATCCATTCTTTTTCGATGGCCAAAATGTGAATGGATTTTGGAATAGTAATATGCCTTCAAAGCTGAATGATTTATTCAGAAAAGTTGGCCGACTATATCTCTTATTTTACACTACAAATTCTCAACTCGATTGGATGACTAGATCAGGAGATATGTCATTAATACTATACTGATTTTAATTCCCGGCCAGAGTGGTGGGCTGGACTTCAAGGCTTCATTTGGGCATCTTTTCTTGGATTTGGGCCCTGAAATTTTTATCCATGATTATTTCTGATAATAAATAACACATGGAGGATTTTCATAAAATTTGGGCTTCGGGAGTGAGACCAGTAACTCAATCATCTTGGATGGTCCAGTTTCTTCACAAATTCTTTGGGTCATCTTGTATGGTAAATGTGATCCTTCAAATGGCAGAATTGGACCATGATCCCTTTTAATGAAATTTTTTGTATTAAATTAAGAATCCTAAAAAATAATAACCACACAATTTTAATAATTAGGGTGATATTTATAAATAAAATAGTAAAATGACTCAATTGGACTACATCTAAAAATGCTCAAAAATTATACTTAGTATTAAAACATTAACATTTCACACAAATTATGCACATTTCAAATAAAATAAGTAAAGGGAGTATATAATAAGTCATGAAAATATTAATAACATCATTAATTCATAAATTAAACTCCATAATCAATAATTAAATATGCATAAAGGTGAATACCCTTGATAGAGAAGTGGGCATGGTACTTGCTACACAATGACTTTAGCTTGGAAAATCGCGGTGCACTTCCGGCAGCATAACAGTGTAACATAAGAATTCATAAATAATTTGATGAGAGAGAATGGGTTGTCTCATGATATGTAAATTAAATTGAAATTAATGGGGTCATATAGATACATTTCCCAAAATATGTAATGAAATTTAGATTCATAATACAAAATAATTTCTTGAATGTAAATGAGGATATAGAAATCCCTTATGGAATTTCGGAAGGATAACGGATGTACATGGGAGAAATTAATGAGAGTAAAAGGGGTATCTCATCATTAAAACACAATAAGGAATGTATAAGGGAGGTGTTATATCATATCCCAGCATTTTTAATTGAAAATACAAGGGTATAGAAACATAAATAAACTTGGAAAAAAATGAGAGAGGAAGAAATCCCTTACATGGATTTTGATCCAATGGCTTGGGAGAGGGTTTAGAGAGGCTTATTGGGAGATTGGGGCACCATGGTAGGATACTAGATAGAGGAGGGAAGATTAGGGGCGTTCTATAACGGTTTTTAGTGAATATAAGTGGGAGCTTGGGTGGATTTATATAGGAAAAGAGAGATAATTCTTTTTTATTTAGGTTTTGGACACCACACATTAAACTAATCAAAACCACAAACCAACCCATGATTTTTCCCATGGTTTTTTCCAAAGGGGATTGTAAAACATTATTTTATAAGGCCAATGGCCATACTTTACAAAATATCAGGCTTTCTTATGTGGATGTGAGTCACCCTCTCAATGAAATAATTTTAAAAGTTAAAATGTTTTATAAATCGTGGAGTGTCCACTAAGGAACCATAAAATTAATCAAAAGAAAATCTAAAATCACATTATTTTAAAGTTAAAACATATATTGGATGAACATGTTTTTATAGTATTTTATAACACCACTATTGGTTCATTATGATGTCATAAAACACATTATATATTTAAACGATATTTAATTTTTACCCAAAAAAATAAAATGTCTCATAAAATTATAGAAAACTAACTGTTTGATAATTTTGACATCCTAATTCAAAAAATAATATTCATTTCATCTAAAAAATTTTCTAAATAGGTGAATTTTTTAATTTTAAAATAAAAACTGATAATTATTGAAAATTCTTTGGTTTTGACAAAAACAGCTTTCAAGCCGTAATAAAATTACAATTGTATTTAAAAAAGTATATGATCATTTATATTTAATAAAAATTAATTTAGTAATAATATTTTATTAAAATATTATTTAATTAAAAACGCCATTCATTCATCAAACTAGATATCTTAATTCAATTTTAAATAAAAATACTATTTTTTCTTAAAAACCCATTTACAAAGTAACAATGATAAAAATGAATGTATATTATTTATATAAAAATAATGTACATAAACATAATTCTAGGTTCTTGTTACATAACCTCTTATAACACCCACATAAGGCCTAAGGGTAAGGTGTGTGATGGTGATAGACTCTTGGGGTGGCTCAGATAACATCACTCGAGTGGTAACCACTATTAACATCAACTTCTACTGTATGAGGTTCTGATCAAGATTAATGTGTTGAAGCTGGGATTGAGCTTTGTCAAGAGTGAAGCCCAATGATGCTACCTCCTTTTTTAACATTGACAAATGGTCTTGGTGTGGATAAATTATAGTGGATGAGGCCATGAACGTGTTTTCATGACACATCAAATTGATAGTTATTTTAAGAAGATTTGGTAGTCTAGGGAAGACCCTAGTTTATATCTCAAGGAGCGTTGATAGGTGTTGAGTGTTTATTTTTAATAAGAAGAACAAAAGATGGGTGTGATTTTGTAAACAATTTTAAAAAAGTAACTTAATGTAAAGAGTTTTAAAGTTAAAATACAAAGTGGATTTTGAAAAATATGAGATTAATAAGTGATCATTCCTAAGTCACTACAGCACTTGAAGAGTTCCTAATTCTTAATTGATTATTAGTTTATAGTGTAATCCTTTGGTTGATGGTTAACCAAGATCTTGGTTCCCCTCTTTCCTCTTAAAATGATGCAGAAAGAACCACCCCTTGACACAACAATTGTGTTTTCAAGTTTTTTACCTGAAGAATAGAGTGAGGTCTACCAAAGCATATTGAAATCTCATGTATGTGTGGGAGAAAAAGGATGGTTGTGTTATCCAATCAGAACAACCCAAGATTCCCACTTAAATCTCAACCTCATCAGCATTGAAATGAGAAATGTTTCACTTAATTAAACCAAATCAATGCATTCATAGAAGAAGAATATAAAGATTAAACATAATTGAAATAATTCACACACAAATTACACATAACCAGTAGAATATAAGGTTCTAGAACTCCCTCTTCAAATGTGTAACTTCCTTGAAATGATCACCCACTGTTTAGATCAACATCGGGAGGAGGAGGAAGATCAGGTGGAACTCCTTCATTATTTACCCCCCTATGAGGATAGGGGCCTCTGGAACTTCAAGGATGAGGAGGATACTCCTATAGGACTCCAAAATGGCAGAGTTTCACTTCTGGTTGAACTACAAAATGGGGAGCCCAAGGTTCTCTTTTATAGCCAAAATGGAAGGTGGTTTTGGGCACCCTAATTTCAAGAAACCACTTGTCCCATTGTTTTCGGCCACTAGATAGTTTTATATCACTTTGGAGAAAACTAAAAAGCTATAAACCCACCTATTGAATATCCCCACATAATGGTTTGCACCATTTTGACAACTACATATCTAGATATTGATAAAATATAGAACACTGCATCTGACTTTGTGAAGATTTGATTCTTTGGACATATCAGTTTGGATGGGCATAGTAGAGTCCAAATATGGATTTGGTTACTTCATATGAAATGTATCCCATTAATGTTTAGATCATCCCACAAAATATCATCCCATTTGGATGCACTTTTTAGTATGAAAATGCGGTTGAGTCCACTGGTGTGTGTAGATCCTAGGCAGTTTGGCCCATTTTTCTTGGACATCATCATGGACCCTCCCAATCACCTCCATCATCAATTAGATTATCAAAACAAGAATAATTTTCCTTTTTAACTATAATAAATAAAAAATAACTGAATCAAACATGAAGTTCAATTTGTTATTATTTTTATAATTATCAATACAAAACTAGTTTAGCACAGTGGTGTAATGGTGAAAATGAAACAGTGAATCGTATTTCGATCAGGCCATCGATTCCTCTGTCTGAGAAAATTAGATTTGTTAAAGCCCTATATTTATACTCATCATGTAGTCACTATTCAGTGGCTATATTAGAAATGTTTTACATTCTCAACAGTATTTTAAAATCCAAAAACATATAACTGAGGAAGTGAATATGTTATATAACCATTTTACATTAGAAGAAATTTAATTATATTAAGAGGAATTTTCATTAATAAAAGTTTTGGTCATCACATGGTTCCCTCAACTTCAAGATGTTCAAAAACCATCCATGTAGAAATTTCTCGAGTCTAACCCCGATAATTTTTGGATTTATAGAACCCCACCTCTCTTGGCACAACCTATTTTTATACCAAACTATACCCTTCTATGACTTCACCACTGAAACCAAAAGCTTCACATGGAACTACCCTGAGCCTGAATCCAACACTTGGCTCATCAGTCACCACATCCACGTCCCACATTTCCTCTTATAGGAACCTAACATGCATCTCATAGGTTCCTCATGGGAATCAGAATGTCATTACATTAACTCAATGTTTTCCTCTCCACATCCAAGACTGACTTATCACTCCCCACCTTAGGATTTTCATTACCATTTCTCTCTACGATGGATTTAATCCACCGCGTCTTACACTCGATCACAAACCGAACCCAAAAACTTATAAATGGACATCTATATTTTTCCTAAAACAAGAAAGAAAATGTCACCCAATTCCCATTCATAGATTTTGTGAATGACACCCATGATGTTTGTCGACATTTGGTCCATCCTGAGGACCTCACCCAAAGCCATCGGGGGGTGTACATCCCATAATAAAGCTCTAGAGATACTGTTTCCATGAGCATAAACTACATGGCGTCCCTCACCCAACCAAACATCTTCATGTCACTTGAAGTAAATCCAGAACTTCTCAACATACCTGGGATGATATCTCGATATTAGTAAGGATTGTCACTTGCTAATCTACAAAAAGAAGTTTTCTAAGGACCCCACCACCCTCTTATCCATTTTTGATGTCGATCTACAGGACACCATGAACTGTCAAGGATCTCAGGTTGTCGTACTGAACGTATCTCATCATCACTTCACCACCACTACTCATGTGTGATTTCCAACCAAGTCTCACCACTACTCTATTAAACACAAAGTATCCATGAACTAATGTTTCAGGTGGAACTACTTCCACCACAATTCTCGAATTATTCTGATGTGTATTTGATAGCTATTAACTGAAACACAATGGTCTACCACGCCAATAAATCTAACTATATGTCACAAAATCAACCTTTATCTATGTGTATCCCATCTTCTTCTTACCTACCTAACCATGTATCTTGGTTAATCAACCTCATCATCCCTAAGGTGGCCTCTGCATCTCACTCAACAACCAAACCATTCGTACAAACATGTTCAGCCACGTGACCACCCTCACCTCAGGTGTCACCATCGAGCGAAAGCATATAACCACACTTTATCCACCATTGTCTCTTCCGCTCAAAAAAAAACTTCAAGACCTTCATTAATAATCATCCAAACAGATGAGTAAGTCAGGCATACAATTCTACCCTTCGAAACAAACCTTACCTTATATCAAAAACACTAGGGTTACCATATGAAAGAACCAAGCACAACTATACCATTTAATATAACTTGGTGGTTCTTAGTATGCATTGACACCATCTCTAAAGAATATCACATGATTTATATTCCAAGGTACTTACACCGCTGGCCTAACTACCAATGAGGTCACCCTTGATTTCCCAAAACTATCATCATGTAACCAGAACTCGAGTAGCAACATCAACCATCAACCTACCCACTTATTCCTATTGGATAAACCCACACCACACAACACTCTAAGTTCCACTTTCAAAGTCCAAAACATCTACATGTGTGACATAGATCCAAAAGCACAAGAAACCATGTCTGACCTCTATCATAGGTCACCTTGAAGGTAAAATGATACCAACACCCTATAATGGAGTCGAAAAAAGGAAAATCCATTGGCCCTCTCTCCAATCCATACATATCATGACACAAACAAATAAATGCTCGTGAATGGAAATCTCACCCTTGTTCCGACGCACACTATGCCTAGCACACCAAACAACCATTTAAACTAGTTTCTGTACCAAAGGTGTACATGTTTATTAGCACTACGAGAAAAACATCATGTCCCGGATTTGAAAAACAACTCACAAGGTCACTAAGACCCAGGGACGATCCTTAGGGTCCAACATGCACTTCATATAGTCATGAACCACAAGAGTTTCTTCACTCACATTACCAAACAATAGCTCGCAACCCAAACGCTACAACCCTAACAAGAGTTCCCTAAACACACCGCCTAATCCATATCATAACCAAAAAGGCCTCACAATCCAAATACAAAATCTCAAACTAGGTTACTCTAATTACCCCAAACCACACATATAAGTATTAACCCGAAAACACAGAGGATACCCACTTTTGAACTCAATCATTCTAATTTTAAACTTATCATTCACCCAATGCTTTGAAGAATGACCGATAGATTTAACCCTAAATGGAAAAGATCTAACAATATCAACCTTGAATAAACCATTCTTCATACTCTATCCCAACAGTCATCATCACACCTTGAACACAACCCTCTACCATACCTATTATGGGTCATGTCTAACATGGGTAAACCAATTTAATTAATCACAAGTCTTTCATCAACATATCTTCAAACCAATTCTTCTTTTACAACATGATACATTCCTATTAGGAACATTTCCCATTTCACAACTTGTTACAATAATCATTAAACTCATTTAAACCTTTCATTAGGAAAAAATCATTAATAATTTTACCATCATTATGAAATCCTTTTTCTTTTAGAGACCGAATCAAAATTTATAATTTATCACAACCCAAAATGTCAACCCATTCATAACATTTCTTTATAAACGATATTACATAACTATTAATTTGAATTCTTTTCATTTACCCACTTTCATTACCATTATTAGGCATTATTTTCTTCAGATTTATCAAGGAAGTAAATTGAATTCTAATATCTATGCTCCGCACACCCATCCTGTGTGTGTGCCTATAATGATGCATGTCACCAATATACATAGGATACTAAAATGATGCATGAACACACAACCTCATACCATTAAAATAACGAAAAAAATATCACAATTCAGTCAAATCATAAAACATGTGAATCACCCAATGGTGAAATATCATTCAATTGTAACAACACACATCTAAAACAATAATCCCCACCCAGGGCGACATGGGATTTTTCTCGTACATGGGTTATCTACTCCCATGAATGAGCTAATTACCAAGGCCCAACACATCCTAATCTTAGGTCTATGATCCCCAAATAGTAAGAAAAAGAAAATAACTCCTCTGATACAACTTTGTAATATCCTTGATCTAGAAGCCACTAAACCAGTGCCCTGGGACAAGTTGTTACATGGCCTCAAGCGTGCCTCCCCGTACGCCAGAGGTTTCCGACTAGCGACAATAGTCCAATGAGTCACGTGGGGATATTATACCCTCTTTACCAGAGCAATCCACAATAGGACACAATATAAATAGTGGAAACAATATAAACAATAAATAAACATACAACCCAAACATCTCCCAAATAGGGTGAAAATCATAACTCAGTGTAAATAATGTCAAGACTTACTAATAGTGCAAGTGAATAAAACCCAAAAATAAGAAAAATTTTCAATCCCCAAATGGGTCTCAACTCTAAGTCTAGATCATTCTCCATGTATATTCTGATCCCAACTCATCATCCTAGGGTAGGGCCTTTTCCCTTGTCCTGACCTTCATCTATGAAATCTACTTAGGTGCCCAATGACTAGCCGAGTAGGGTGTGAGTACAAAAATCAGTAGGCCAACACCAATGGTGTCCACAAAATATCTAGTATAATAGATAGTTCATGAAAGTGAAAAATAAATGGTAAGTAAACATGGGACTTTTCAAGTTCCGTTGGTTAACAAGGATCATTTAATTCATGACTAGTATTTATAAAAATTCCATTTCTTATACCAGTTTTACTACATAGAAAATTCTTATCACATGTTCTTTTTTTCTCTAGAATATACATCACCTCTACATGGATCTAAGGCAATCAGTAATTATGAATAAGTGAAATAAGTCATTTCCCTATCTCATTTGGGATACACATATCACATCAACACATTATCATCACCTCAAAGCCTCAGTCTGGGTGGAATGAAACCGTTATGGGAATAGAGACTATGTCCCCTTACCTGTCATGTTCATTTATGGGGTGATGTTTAGAGCCTCATTGTAACTCAACTCGTGGGCGTAAAACCTCATGTAAATATCTCACTCTACCAAGCCATGTACACATGTTTATTTACCAAGTCACCACAACCATACCGTAATACAACCAAGCATAACCAATTCCATTATAATTCACAATACATAACAACAACATGGAAAACAACAATATGCCTTAACCCATTAACACAATTTCCAATTGAAATTCATAATCTTTTATCAAAATTTATATTCTCATACCTTAACCCCTTAAGTGTATTGAGAAACCCATACTTTTTCCAATATTAACCAATTACCATATATTAACCCACTTAACCCATTCATCATTTCGCAAGAATTTACCCCTTATTAACTCAAGTACAATTCTCATATCAAATAACAAAACCACTTTGTTACATTCAATCATTTAGGCGTACTACATAATTCTCATGAATTAAGAAATTCCACAAATTCAACATTTCCCTTGTTACATATCATTAACATATTCCCAATTTCCTATTCCATTACACAATTACAATTTCACCATTTAATATGCATGAATCCCCTTAGGCATTTCTATCCAAAATTCATTAAATAATGGACAGAATCTCTTTCAACCCGATTACCCATTTTCACGCCATTCCAACAAAACCTTATGCTCTTATCACCCTAGGAATATTTATCATAGATCCATTTAAAACTTAATCAACCATTAAAACATTTTCTACATGTATTCCACATTATTATTCGACAATCGTTCACTTATACCTACCACTCTCTAGGCCTAGAAATGCCAGCGCACCCCATACTTCGCATCTAAGGAGGAGTATACAGAGCATCTACATACCATTTTGGGAGTTCTTTATCACGAATATCTATTTGGGAAGTTTATGAGGTGTGAGTTTTGGGGTCGAGAAGTCCATTTCTTGGGTAATTTTGAATATAAGTAGGGCATATTAATGGATCTGTCGAATATAGAATCATTTGTGTCTGGTAGAGCCCCCAATATAGTGGTAGAGGTGCGAAGTTTCCTTGGTCTTGTAGGTTATTATAGTAGGATCGTAGCCAATTTATCTCAGGTTGTGAATCATCTAATAGGATTGACCAGAAAGGATTAGGAATTATTGTAGACTAATCAATGTCATTAAACTTTTGATTACCTAAAGGATAAGTTTTTTAGTTATCCATTTCTTTTTATTCCAACATAATGAGTCATGTTTTATGTTTTTAGTGATGCTTCACGTATGGGGTTATGATGTGTTTTGATGCATCATATATCAGTCATTTCTTATGGGTATCAGAAGTTATATACCCATGAGTGTAACTATGTCACGCATGATCTCGAGCTGGTGGTGGTAGTATTTTCATTGATGTTGTGGAGACATTACCTCATTGGTGATAATTTTGTGGTATTCACCAATCATTGGATTCTGAGGTATATTTTCTCCCAACGTGACTTGAACATGCATCAGCATTGAAAGATGAAGTTCTTATAGGATTACGACTTTGAGATTTCATATACACCTAGAAAGGAGAATGTTGTAGTCGATGCGCTGAGCATAAAGTCATGCAGTGATGCAGTGTGTGAATCAGGTGATTTCTGGAGGGTGATAAAAGAATTTTCAGCATTTCATTTAGATTTGGGAGAAGTCAGGGACATAGATTGTCTTTTTCAGATGATAGTGTAATCATCACTTGTGTAGTAGGTGGTGGAATCCCAGTTGGGGTATCTTGAGGTGGAGGTTTGGAGAGAACGAGTTGTTTGTGGAGAGGCCCTTCATGGTTGTTTTGAGAATGAACAATATCGAGTGTTGTTTCAGGGAAGGATTTTATTTCCTTTGGAGATTCATGAGATCATTCTCATAGAGTTACATATTTCACCTTTGGTGGTACATCCTGGTGTGAAAAAGATGTACCAAGCTTTAAGGGGTCATTTTTGGTGGCCTGAGTTGAAGCGTGCAGTTGAAGAGTTTGTGTCTCGATGTTTGGTCTACCAGATGGTGAAGGTCGAGCACCGTGTGCCCAATGGTTTGATCCAACTATTATATGTTCTTTAGTGGAAGTGGTTGGACATCTTGATGGACCTTGTTACCAGTTTACCTCAAGATCAGGGAGGTTGTGACACTATTTGGGTGGTAGTGGATCATTTTACAAAGTCAACCCACTTTATAGTGATCAAGGAGTTGAGATCAATAGAAGTTCTGTCAATGAAAATAACTAGAGGATGTGGTGAGACTCCATGGGGTTCTGGGGACTATAATTTCCTATCCAGATCCTCATTTTACCTCTAGGGTGTGGAGAGTTCTCTAGCATGATTTTGGTTCTTAGCTATGGCTTAACACTACTTTTCATCTACAGATGGATGGCAAGACCGAGCGGACTATCCAGACTCTTGAAGACATGTTGTGCTCTTGTGTCCTAGATTTTCGACGTTTGTGGATGATGCACCTTCCCTTGGTAGAGTTCAATTACAAAAATATTTTTCACTCCACTATCATTATGGTGAAATTTTAAGACTTGTATGGATGACCTTTAAATTATCCATCATGCTGGACTAGGGTTAGTGAGTCAGCAATTCTTGATCTGGAACTGGTACAAAATACAACAAAGATGGTTTGGGTGATCTGTGAGAGGATAAAATCAGTGCAGGATCATCAGAAATCTAATGTCAATTATAGGAGGAGACCTTGGGAGTTCGAAGTTTGGGATCATGCATTTATTAAGGTGGTTTCCATCTTGGGAAGAAAAGGTTTGGTCGTGGGAGTTGGTCCTTTTGAGGTGTTATCTTGTGTTGGAGTCATGGCGCATCAGATAACACTTCCTCCACAGATGAGTTGAATAGACAATGTTTTTCCCATGTCAAAACTCTGTCATTATCTTCATGATGGCTCTCAAATCATCGATTGGGGTGAGATCAATATTGATAATGATGCCAATTTTGATGAAAACTAGTAGATATCCAAGACCACTAGGAGAAAGTGATTCATGGATGTGTTATCCTCTTGGTTTGTGTCTTATGGTGGAATGTTGGAATGGAGGAGAATAACTAGGAACATGAGTAATAGATATGTGCTCAGTATCTCATGTTTTTTGATGTTTAGATATTAACTTGTAATGTTTTTTATTTTGTGGTTGTAGACCTTTTCGATTTATGAGTTGGATTTCTCTTGTTGCTTGTTCTGACTTGCTCTCTTTTGAGAGCTATCTCTCCTAGGATAGTGTTTATGAGATGATTGTGGTTGTTGTGTCATTTTTTGTTGTTCTTATGATGCGGTTTCTAAGCTCTTATGGTGGATAGATCCTTGAAAGGTATCTCATAGGGTGGCTGTTCAGGTGACCCTATTTTTATTTCCTCTCTAGGTTGGTTTTGGATTCTTGAGGATGACAATTCTTTGAGAGGTATCTAATGTAAGGGCTCAGATCCATGAAGATCGACTATTTTTTCATTTCTAAAGATTGAGGTGCTCAGAGGAGGCTCATAAAAAGTCTATAGGAGTTAGGCTATGGGAATCTAGAAATAAGAATAATTACACACCATGTAATAATTACACATCGTGTAAGTTAGGTTCATGACATATAAGTTTTTGGGGGTTAAATAATAAAAAAGTGATGTGTTTTTTGTTGGAAAGAAAACCATTAGGATTAAACGATGTGAAAGGGGATTACATGTCATGTAAATCCCCAATGTTGTATGTTTTATAATTTTTTCAGCCAGTCAGGTTTTTCAAACCCTATGGCTACAACACCTCTCTCTTAATTCCAGGCGACCCGATGACCCCTCTTTGATGTTTTCAGGATTCCTTTGTCAAGGAATTATATGTCTTTAATACAAGGTACTTTTACCTTAGTTCTTGTGTTTTATTCAATATACTTCCTCAAATTCATCTTTTCCATGTGATGATGCTTAATCTTCATGTTTATAAAGGTGTTTTGTTGGTTTTTTGTGGGTGCAGTTGTGGCGCGACTTCCTCAGGTGGATGCAAGTCTTGAGGGAGAGGCCATTGAGATCCTCAATGTTGGTCCATTCTCACAAAAAGAAAATTGACATCCTATTGAGGTAAGGGATTCATTTTTTATTTTTTATTTACATGCAATCATAGAGATATCATTATTTATCCCCTTTAATGCCAATGAAATTAACCTAATAATTACTTTAACCATATTAAAGAATTGGTATCGATCGATTGGTAATGTTGTTGTTTTTATCTTTGATAACAGTTTACCTTTTTATTTTCCAGAGAGTGTGGTATCTATGTCATGATTTTTGTTCTTTGATTATCATTTATAATTGGTAAAGAATGTAAATCTAGAATTAATTCACAATTAATTAGCTAAAAGAGTTAGAGAGGCATATTTAATGAATTTGGTGTGTTGTAATCTTAATGATGCAAGAATGTTTAAATGAATTAACCTTACATGTGTTAATGAAACTGAATAATATGTTAAGAATATCGATTCTTGTCGATAAAATAATTAAGGTATGTTAAATTAATTCTTTAATTAATTTATGATATCTTGTGATAGCTTGCTGGTTAGGTTTCTCACAGTTGGAACCTGTGGATAATGAATTGATTAATTCAAGATGAAATAAGAATTGGTTTTATGATAAAAGATAATTCCTTTTAAGTCTTGAGTTTCCCACTTTCGTGTAGAGGTCGATTTTCTTATGATTTGGACTTGTGGGAGCTCATTGTGTGAAAATGTTGGATGCTGGTTTGTATATACTATTTGGTTAATGGTAAGGTTTTTTGTTTATCTGATTTCCTTTCGCTACTACTTGAGGTAGATGGATGTGCTTGGTTGTATGCCTTGTTTGGTATCTTAGGATGTTTTCCTAGAGTACCTGGTAATATGTAAAGTAATGATGTTAATAAATGAATAAATGTTTAACCCATGGGGCCAGATCTTGCTGGGATGCAATGCTGAGGTTATAATTTCGAGAAGCCATGGACTCAGTTTTCTTATGCCTAAAGGGCATGAAACGTTTTTGTGTTGATAATGATATATAATGGTTAATTAATGGTTAATGAATTAATTAACATAAAGTGAAACTAATTAAAATGAATAAATTAATTTAACGTATCTCTTTAAATAGTTGTGTGATTATAGGATATCTGGTCTTAACAGTCGTTATCAGGATCCTAAGAGACGTGTGATTCAGTTGGGTCTGAGACTAGGCTATGACCATAGTTTGGTTTGAGGTATATTATATCATGTATTGTTTGTGTTTAATATTCTACTCCACCCAATTGGTTAGGGAAACTAACACCCTAGGGATTCTGAGCCCTGGGATGGGGGTGTGTTTTCCCCCAACATCTTGGTGGGAGGATGGATGGATGACTACCCCCTTTGGCCCCGCTCTTTACTCTTGGTAGTTACTTATACTGGCATGCATTATGGTTAGTTTTCCCCATATATGTGTGTTGAAGGATTTAATGGATTGTGGTTATTTCATACACATATACTATAGATATAGTTTTTTAAGGACTATTATAAGTATATCGTGTATAGGATTTGATGTCTTAAGGACACTTACTCGGTGTATGGGTTGTGATGGCTTGAGGTATAATTCTCAATGAATGATACATTTTATACAGGATGTGGTGGCTCCTGGAAACTACCTGTTTAGTTTTGGTTACATGGAAAAGGTGGTGTGTTGCATGAGGTGCACTTTTTGGTGCTTCACCTAGGTGTCTATGGGATAGACTTTTTTGAGAGAGATGATTAGGACGTGCAATGTTAGGTAAGAGAGGAAAACTAGTGGTGGAGTGGTAGTAGGGTACCCATAATATTATTTATTATATTATATTCTCTTCTATGTGATACTTGGTGAGAGTATCCATAGTGAGGCTGGGAACTTAGTATACCTATTTAGGTGATGAGTTAGTTTCACTTTTTGTTTAATATTCTTTAGAATGATTTCTTTATCTTTTGCATGAGAGGATTCAGGGAGGATCCTACTGATTATAACATTATACTCACCCTATGTACATATAAACTATTTTTCAGGTCAATTGGAGCAAGTTGGAGATCAGGGTGGTTACTACTAGCTTGTGGTTTGCAGGAGTTGTTTGGGATACGTGGTCATTGTCGTCTTTACCTTTATTTTGGTACTTGCAGTTTCTATAACGGCCCGAAATTTTGAATAAATCTTGTTTCCTAATTTTATGTGTTATTTTCCTTTTATACTCAACAAAAATGTTTCATTTGATAACATGAGTATAATTAAAATGAGACCGTTGGGTTTTGAATGTTATATGACCATTGGTCAATATGACCACTATAAACTAAACGTTTCGATTATTGTCTCTAAATACAAGTAATCTTGGTTAATTATTATAGAAAGAAGATTTGATGGCATCTCCCAGTAGTCTTGGACCGATCGAATCCCATCTAACATAACTTGGGAAGGAGGTAGCACCACTGGTCTTTTCTTTGGACCAAACCCAAGCTGAACTTCATCGTTTGAAGCTAGAACGGAATCGCCTTTACGAGAAGTTCAAACTGAAAGAAATTACTACTCGTGCGAGGTTGGCCGAGCCTCCCACAGATTCTCTCACCTTAGAACACCTTACACTTAGGTCCTACGCTGGTGTGATAAGGGGCTATATAAGGAGACCGTAACTGCCTTGTGTAATCCTTTGTTTTAAAAAAAAATTGGGATTTCTTCTTATGATGAAGTTTATGAATTTTCAAATGACCGGATAAATATAGTATGCATATTTTTTATGAATTTTAGAAAAAGTATATTTTAAAAATGTTTATGTAAACCTTAAATAATTAAAAATGTGTAATGATTTTCAAAAAATGGTCTTCTACAATTATGTTCAGTACGAAATTTATAGTCTAATAAGATCAACTTAATTTTTGATGAATAGTAAATTCTGAATAGTGATTTTATGCTTAGGATTAGTATTGTGACCAAATGGATTAGTAATCTCACTTAAATAAAGTATTAATATAATCTAGGCACCTTGATTAAGAAATGTGATTCAATAAAATGGTTAAATAACGGTTTCATAAATTATTATTCAAGTATTAGTTTTTTCGGGTGAATGGTGTTTTTTAATTAAAAATTAAATTAAAAATATTTAGAAAATTATTTTTATAAAATGTATTTCATTTTTGAACTCAGAGCATCGATATTATGTTAAGGTAATTTTTGGGGATTTTTCTGAAAAAAATGAATTTTCGGTGAATAGTGTATTTATTTAAAAAATAAAATAAAAATATTTAGAAAATTATTTTTATAAAAGGGAGTTAATTTTTTAACTCATACCATTGATATTTGGTTAAGGTGAAATTTTGGGATTTTTCTGAGAGATGAATTTTTAGTGAATAGTAAAAAAAAGCAGTTCTAGGGTTTCGGTATGTTTAATGACATCATAATTGTTTCATGGTGATGTCATGAGATAATTTAAGGGTTGGCCGACCAAAGGTGATTCATTATTGTATTGGGGGCCCCATGTGGCCTAACTTCATGGGAAATACCATGGGAGAGCACATGGTTTTGAGAAAACCACTTTTGAGGTGTCCCTTGGCCATTAATGCCTTATCCCCTCACTTTCCCTATAAATAACAAGCCATCCTCTCATCCATTTCGGCTACCCACTCTCCCCCAACGTATTTCTAGTCTCATTACCTCCCAATGAGTCCTCCCAAGGTGTTCCCAAGCCCTCAAGATCCCAAACTTTGAGTTTTAAGAGTTACGTTTTAAGGTAAGGGATCCGACCTCTCTCTTTCCTTTCAATAAATCTCTTTTATGTCATTTCTTTTATTCTCCATGTTCTTATGTTAAAGGATGTTATTTTATACTCCACTTACTGCCCTTTTCATGTTCATATAATGATAGATCCCCTCTTACTCTCATTATTTCGTTTTATGAAGTTTTAAGTGGCGCCGTTAGGCTGCCGAAATTTTTGTAACAGATTCTTTCTCCCTTCTCATTTTCAAGATCTATTTTCATGTAAAGTATTTCATGTTCTTTTTTATTATGTTGGGGTATGATCTATAAATTTATCATACTGATCTTTTATGATCGTATGATGAGATACCCCATTTGATCTCTTCAATTCAGTATTTTGATGTTTTAAGTGGCGCCGTTAGGCTGACGAATTTTTAAGTGGTTCTTTCACCTTTCTCTTTTTTCAAAGTTCTAATTCCATGTAAAGTCTTGAAAGTTCATTTTTATTATGTTTGGGTATGATCTCTATATCTATAAAACTGATTTTTTATGATCATATTATGAGAGACCCCATTTGATCTCTTCAATTCAGTATTTTGATGTTTTAAGTGGCGCCGTTAGGCTGCCGAATTTTTAAGTGGTTCTTTCACCTTTCTCTTTCTTCAAAGTTCTAATTCCATGTCAAGTCTTGAAAGTTAATTTTTATCATGTTGGGGTATTATCTCTAAATATATCATACTGATCTTTTATGTTCATATTATGAGAGACCCTATTTGATCTCTTCAATTCAGTATTTTGAAGTTTTATGTGGCGTCGTTAGGCTGCCAAATTTTTAAGGGATTATTTCACCCTTCTCATTTTCAAGATCTATTTTCATGTCAAGTATTTCAAGTTACTTTTTATTATGTTGTGGTATTATCTCTAAATATATCATAATTATCTTTTATGTTCATATGATGAGAGACCCTATTTGATCTCATCAATTCATTTTTGTTGAAGTTTAAGTGATGTCGTTAGGCTGCCGAATTCCTAAGGGGTTCTTTCACCCCTCTCGTTTTCAAGATCTATTTTCATGTCAATTATTTCAAGTTCCTTTTGATTATTTTGGGGTATGATCTATATATCTATCATACTGATCATTTATTTTCATATTATGAGAGACCTTATTTGATCTCGTCAATCCATCTTTGGAATTTTTAAGTAACGCCGTTAGGCTGCCAAATTCTCATAAGAGAAATCTTATTTTTTTGTCTTCCTTTAAAGTTCTTCATTTCATATGTTATATCATTAAAATTTTATTACCATGTTCTTAAATCCTTTATATTCTATTCCCCTACTGTTTTATGGATCCTTTATGAGTGGGTGACCCATGTCCCCTCTCTTTTCAATGTTTTCTAAAACCTCGTAACATAGCCTTTATGGTGCACAATTTTCGTCTCAAAATGTCTCTCTATTTTTCTAAAGTTCATTTATTTTATTAATTGAATAATCAAAGCTCTTTATTATAAAGGTTTATTCACATATATACCAAAATGTTCTATTTTAAATTCTGGGATTTACATACATGAGACCCGCTTTCCATTTCTGTGGGTTTAAAGTGGCATAATGATCATGTATTTAAAGCAGTTTTAAAACATTATGATTATGAAATGAAACCCATTTATTTTATGCTATATGGGTTGTTTATGAAATGATTGATAATGATATTTGTGGCTCACATGATAATAAATACATGTCAAGGGTGCACCCAGATAGTGCTTCAATGCATTGGGTAAAGACTTAATCTCTAGAGATGACTTTTTAGACTGATACCTTGGTGAATAACCTTGGTAATTTTTAATGACCCCTTGGGGATGGAACTTGGTGAAACGAAATGATTTTCAATATTAATTGTTGCAGCCACATATTCAAGTTACGAAAAATTTTATTTTTATTATGATATATCTCGTGATTTCTTTCTCATGCCTTAATGTTCTTTTCATGACCTTATTGAAGTATCTCAAGTTCACATATAAAATGTTTCTCTTGTTTCCCTTACTGGGCCTTCTGATCACCCTTTCTTTTGATGTATGTCCCCAGGTTATGAGATGCAGAAATGAACCTAGGATGAACATGAGGAGAATCCTTTCAAGTGTTTAAGAATAATGTTTTGTGTTTTCATGTTTTAAGTTCCTGGATTCCTAGAGACTAAACCTTAAAGATCATCGGTTTTTTTAAAATGTAATGAAATTTTATGTGATAAAAAGGAAGGCTGCTATAGTTGGTATCAAAGGATGGTTTAGTTATTTGTGGAAATTAGGATATGAAAACTTTAGGAAGAAGCCTATAGAAAAGTTTATATATAGGAAATCTTCCTGGTATTTTGGTGAGTGTTGAGTAATGGGTTTCCAAGCAAATACATCCCTGTCTGGATACGAGCAGGTAGAGGTGGCTCTGGCACAAATGTACATAGGGGTAAAACCTGAAAACACTACTTTGAGCTAGACTCAAACGGGAACTGGTACACGACAATAGGCCTTGCTGCACTCTTGGTTACGACACTCCCGGGGGATATGCTTTGGTAAATTCATAACCTTAGTATGAACCATTATTAAAGAAACAAAGAGAAAATAAAATAAAGATTCACATAATAATATATAATCATGGATAACCTAGATTGGAACCTAGGGGATCACAAGTTAGGATATACTTTTATTCTACAAGTTTATCCTTTTATGATTAAAGTTTCCTTTTCATGATTATTGTCTAAGTATTTAAGCCCCTAATTATAGTTTCTTTTCTTAGTTAATGACGGGAGATAGAAGAACATGTCCCAACAACCAATGTGATAGGAAATGCGACGATTGCCGTATTAATATGACAGAGATGATTAGGGGATTAAAATATGATTATTATTTTGGAAGACGTTCACTATTTTAGCGACCCTGTATGATCGATGTAAATAGATTACTGTGGTATTTTCATTGAGGATTAAGGTTGACTTATATTTTGAAGAATCGATGAATTTAAGGTGGAATTATAGTAATTTAGGTTACTTATGGGAATGATTAACCTATCTTGGGTAAAATATGTTTAGGTTAGCTACTTTTGTTATAAGATGTTAGGAGTGGTTGATGTTGTTTGGAGATGAACAATGAAGATTATTTTGGAAGACTATGTTATCAAATCCTTCTTGTATTTGGGTTTCAATCTTAGTTTGGTTTATTTTCAGGAATCTTAAGGACCGTTATTTATGCTATGGTCTATGATGAACTTTGGGTAGTACCATGGAACTTTGAATATTTAAAAGTAGTTTCCATTCCTATGGGATTATTTCTTTTTGAAGAGTAGTTTTACCTTACCCTTTCTATTTTTTGGATAATGTTTAAAGATAGAAGAAATAGATAGATAATCTTTTGTGGATTATGTGATTCTCTAGAAGATGATTCTTGTGTTTTGATGAGACCAAGTTGTTTTGAATGCTCATCGTTTAGAGAAAAGATTAGTTTTGGTAGAAACATATTAAAGGATGAAACTCTACATAAAGGTAGGTATATTTTCTTATGTTTTTGTTCTATGTATTAAATGAATTCCTCAAAATTTTGGAAATGAACGTAAAACAAAAACGTTGTTGGTTTACATTTCCTACTAGGTAATTAAAGACCGTTTACACACATCATAATTTTGGGATTTTCTTATGGTTAACTTTCTCCTAATCATGTTTTCTATCACTCTCCCTCAGAACTTGACCCTTTTTTTTCTCCTCCATGTCCATGTTTTCCTACATGGAATCCTAGTGTGGGTTAACTCGGGTGACCTTTGTACTTCCCTTTCTTTATTTTAAATTAATAGTTTTACTGACTCCTTTTCCGATGTGGTACTTTCAATGAAATTTAAAAACCCTAATTTTAAAAATTGTGTGGACACAATTTCTTAAGGGGGGAAGATTGTAATGACCCGAAATTTTGAATAAATCTTGTTTCCTAATTTTATGTGTTATTTTATTTTTATACTCAACAAAAATGTTTCATTTGATAACATGAGTATAATTAAAATGAGACCATTGGGTTTTGACTATTATATGACCATTGGTCATAATGACCGCTGTAAACTAAACGTTTTGATTACTGTCTCTAAATACAAGTAATCTTGGTTAATTATTATAGAAAGAAGATTTGATGGCCTCACCCAGTAGTCTTGGACTGATCGAAGCCCATCTAATAGAACTTGGGAAGGAGGTAGCACCACTGGGCTTTTCTCTGGACCAAACCTAAGCCGAACTTCATCGTGTGAAGCTAGAACGGAATCTCCTTTGCGAGAAGTTCAAACTGAAAGAAATTACTACTCGTGCGATGTTGGTCGAGCCTCCCTCAAATTCTCTCACCTTAGCACACCTTACACTTAGGTCTTACGCTGGTGTGATAAGGGGCTATGTAAGGAGACCGTAACTGCCTTGTGTAATCCTTTATTTTAAATAAAAAATGGGATTTCTTCTTATGATGAAGTTTATGAATTTTCAAATGACCGAATAAATATAGTATGCATATTTTTTATGAATTTTAGAAAAAGGATATTTTAAAAATGTTTATGTAAACCTTAAATAATTAAAAATGTGTAATGATTTTCCAAAAATGGTCTTCTAAAATTATGTTCAGTACGACATTTAGAGTCTAATAAGATCAACTTAATTTTTTGATGAATAGTAAATTATGAGTAGTGATTTTATGCTTAGGATTAGTAATGTGACTTAATGGATTAGTAATCTCACTTAGAGAAAATATTAATATAATCTAGGCACCTTGATTAAGTAATGTAATTCAATAAAATGGTTAAATAACGATTTTATAAATTATTATTCAAGTATTAGTTTTTTGGGGTGAATGGTGATTTTTAATTAAAAATTAAATTAAAAATATTTAGAAAATTATTTTTATAAAATGGATTTCATTTTTGAACTCAGAGCATCGATATTATGTTAAGGTAATTTTTGGGGATTTTTCTGAAAAAAATGAATTTTCGGTTAATAGTGTATTTATTTAAATAATAATTTAAAAATATTTAGAAAATTATTTTTATAAAATTGAGTTCATTTTTGAAATCAGAGCATTGATATTTGGTTAAGGTGAAATTTTGGGATTTTTCTGAGAAAGATGAATTTTTAGTGAATATTAAAAAAAGCAGTTCTAGGGTTTCAGTATGTTTAATGACATCATAACTGTGTCATGGGTATGTCATGAGATATTTTAAGGTTTGGACGACCAAAGGTGATGAATAATTTTATTGGGGGCCCCTTGTGGCCAAACATCATGGGAAATACCTTGGGAGAGCACATGGTTTTGAGAAAACCACTTTTGAGGTGTCCCTTGGGCATTAATGCCTTGTCCTCCCACTTTCCCTATAAATACCAAGTCATCCTCTCATCCATTTTGGCTCCCCACTCGCCCCCAACGAAGTTCTGGTCTCATTACCTCCCAAGGAGTCCTCCCAAGGTGTCCCCAAGCCCTCAAGGTCCCAACCTTTGAGTTTTAAGAGTTACGTTTTATGGTAAGGGATCCGACCTCTCTCTTTCTTTTCAAAAATCTCTTTTATGTCATTTCTTCTATGCTACATGTTATTATGTTAAAGGATGTTCTTTTATACTCCTATTACTGACCTTTTCATGTTCATATAATTAGATATACCCTCTTACTTTCATTATTTCATTTTATGACGTTTTAAGTGGCGTCGTTAGGCTGCCGAAATTTTTGTAACGGATTCTTTCTCCCTTCTCATTTTTCAAGATCTATTTTCATGTAAAGTATTTCAAGTTCCTTTTTATTATGTTGGGTTATGATATCTAAATTTATCATACTGATATTTTATTATAGTATGATGAGAGACCCCATTTTATCTCTTCAATTCAATATTTTGAAGTTTTAAGTGGCGATGTTAGGCTACCGAATTATTAAGTGGTTCTTTCACCTTTCTCTTTTTTCAAAGTTCTAATTCCATGTAATTTCTTGAAAGTTCCTTTTTAATATGTTGGTGTATGATATCTATATCTATCATACTGATCTGTTATGATCATATGATAAGAGACCCCATTTGATATCTTCAATTCAGTATTTTGAAGTTTTAAGTGGCGCCGTTAGGCTATAGAATTTTTAAGTGGTTCTTTCACCTTTCTCTTTTTTCAAAGTTCTAATTCCATGTCAAGTCTTGAAATATCCTTTTTATCATGTATTGGTATGATCAATAAATATATCATACTGATATTTTATGTTTATATGATGAGAGACCCTATTTTATCTCTTCAATTCAGTATTTTGAAGTTTTAGGTGGCGCTGTTAGGCTGCCAAATTTTTAAGGGATTCTTTCACCCTTCTCGTTTTCAAGATCTACTTTCATGTCAAGTATTTGAAGTTCCTTTTTATTATGTTGGGGTATGATCTCTAAATATATCATACTGATCTTTTATTTTAATATGATTAGAGACCCTATTTGAACTCATCAATTCATTTTTGTTCAAGTTTAAGTGACGTCGTTAGGCTGTCGAATTCCTAAGGGGTTCTTTCACCCTTCTCGTTTTCAAGATCTATTTTCTTATCAAGTATTTCAAGTTCCTTTTTATTATGTTGGTGTATGATCTCTATATCTATCATACTGATCATTTATTTTTATATTATGAGAGACCCTATTTTATCTCTTCAATCCATCTTTGGAAATTTTAAGAAACGTCGTTAGGCTGCCGAATTCTCATAAGAGAAATCTTATTTTTTTGTCTTCCTTTCAAGTTCTTCGTTTCATATGGTATATCATTAAAATTTCATTACCATGTTCTTAAATCCTTTATATTCTGTTCCCCTACTGTTTTATGGATCATTTTTTAGTGGGTGACTCATGTCCCCTCTCTTTTCAATGCTTTCTAAAACCTCGTAACATAGCCTTTATAGTGCAGAATTTCCGTCTCAAAATGTCTCTCTCTTTTTATAAAGTTCATTTATTTTATTAATTTAATACTCAAAGCTCTTTATTCTAAATGGTTATTCACATATATACCAAAATGTTCTATTTTAAATTCTGGTATTTACATACATGAGACCCACTTTCCATTTCTGTGGGTTTAAAGTGACATAAAGATCATGTCTTTAAAGTAGTTTTAAAACATTTTGATTATGAAATGAAACCCATTTATTTTATGCTATATGGGTTGTTTATGAAATGATTGATGATGATATATGTGGCTCACATGATAATAAATACATTTCAAGGGTGCGCCCAGGTAGCGCTCCAATGCATTGGGTAAAGACTTCATCTCTAGAGATGACTTTTTAGACTGATACCTTGGTGAATAACCTTGGTAATATTTAATGACACCTTGGGGATGGACCTTGGTGAAACGAAATGATTTTCAATATTAAATGTTTCAGCCACATCTTCAAGTTATGAAAAATTTTATTTTTATTATGATATATCTCGTGATTTCTTTCTCATGCCTTAAAGTTCTTTTCATGACCTTATTGAAGTATCTCAAGTTCACATATAAAATGTTTCTCTTATTTCACTTACTAGGACTTCTTCTCACCCTTTCTTTTGATGTATGTCCCCAGGTTATGATATGCAGTAATGAACCTAGGATGAACATGAGGAGAATCCTTTCAAGTGTTTAAGAATAATTTTTTATGTTTTCATGTTTTAAGTTCCTGGTTTCCAAGACACTAAACCTTAAAGATCCTCGGTTTTGTAAAATGTAATGAAAGTTTATGTGATAAAAAGGCAGGATGCTATAGTTTCCTTTCAATTGTAGTAGTTTTTTCATGACATTACATATGTGAACATTGAATTTTGTTTTATATTGGAGTCTGAGCATGAGTTTCTTATCTCTCTCTTTTTCATGTGTCCTCTTAGAGGGTAATGCCTCTCATCTATTTGTCACTACTAGAAAAATCACCTATATCCATGAACCTATAACACAGTTTTATAGGTCGGTGGTTGTAGCTTAATTTATAGCCATAGTTTAATTAAAATCATGGATATATTGGTATTTATAGCCACAATTTACTAAAACCCATAGCAATCGGGTTTGACAAAGGTCGGTCGGCTTCCTCGTCTCCATGACTCCATCCTATTGCCCTCATGACCGAGGCCTGCTCACCCATACCATCCTTCCTCAACGGTTCCCAAACTCTCCTCTCTTGGACCCTCCTCCCCTGACGATTCTCCTCAGGATGCTTCCCCTCGCTGCCATTGAATAAGGTCACCCCACCACGAGCTCTCACCCCCCATGAGCTCTCATCCTTGGTCGACTCTACTCCTAGGCGGTCTACCCACCTCCTCCTCTAGCACACCCACCCCCCTCCTAGTGATCATCTTCTTCCCTACGGATCTCCGCCAGTCACAGCTCTAGAATTCACTTACCCACAAAGGTATTTAGGGTTTTCTATTATATTTTTGGGGGGTTTCTCTTCTATGTTGGGTACATCAGATTCCTTATCACTATCAGGGGATAAATATAGCAAAACTAAAGTTTAAAGGATTAATAGCCTTGATTTCTTGTGTTGGGAATTTCTCAAATGATCTCCTTGGCTCATAATTCCTTCCAACGATTAATGTATCATTCTATATGGATCAGTTTGAGGAGATTTTCCTAATGTGGTTGAACTAGAGAAATTAGACCTTGAAGGATAAACTATATTGAATCTTTCTCTATATTGAACTATTCTTTAGATATTGTTAATAATGATAGTTAATGACAACATAAATCTATATTAATATTTATATCTTATGGTGTTTACAAATAGAAGAACATTAAAATTTTGGAGAATCCTAAGATATGTGTATTAACTAATGGGGTGAGATCACATATTTTGGGGAAATATATATTTTTAGAAAATAACTAAAATGGAAAATCTATAAATCTAACACATGTCTGTGTGATTTTTTTTGTGAATTGTGAGGAAAACTAGAAGTTTTCATGAGAATACATGGATAAATGTTTTCTTCATAGGTTATATGAAAAATTTTTAGAAGAGGAAGATACCTTAGAGTGGATTCTTAGTAGTTTTCAAGTGTTTTTAAGGGTTATGGAGAAAATGATGTCACTTTGATTCACAACAATGTATTTATATTAGTGTTATTATTCCCTACTTAGAGTTCTCTTAAGTAGTCCTAGAATCATCGAGTAATTTTTCATTTATAAGTGTGATGAGTGTGAAAGTGATTTACATTACTTTGATAATAAAAACCATAAAATGGGAGATTTTTTATACAAATATATATCTTTGAGTTTGTTGATCCCATGAATGGAGAAGGATCTATGATCTAAATCTAATGAATAATCCTCAGTAATATGCTTTTTTCTAGATAAAATGAATTAGATTTGAAAATGTAGATACATTTATTATGTGATGTTTTTTTCAATACATAAATCGTATTATAGATCAATGAAAATAAATCCTATTATGCGAGGATAAATTCATTTGATGTTTATAGAGAATTTGAAGGTGTTTGGATGATGTTCAGAGAAGTCTAGAGTAATTTAGTGGTGTTTAGGAGTGCATTGGAGTTAAAAATATAAGAATATAAATTATTCCAATGTATTCAATATATAATATTCATTAAAATCTATATATAAAAGTAAGAGTATACATAATACATTACATAGAAAAAGTAAATAAAGATTCCATGTGTGCGTAAAAGTAATTCTGAGTACATCAATGGAAAATTGACCAAGTTTTTGTATGTGTGAAATTAACTCTTCTGGAAAGGGTGCAGGGTGTGGGCAGGGGTAGTTGTCATGGTTCTGTTTTTTAGCGGGGATTTGTATGGGGTTCAAGGGGGTGAATGGGGGTGTGAAAGGGGGCATGGGGTGTGTAGGGGGCATGGTTCTATTTTTTTACAGGATCTACATCATATGTCCACTATTTTAAACCATGGTTATAGACTTATAACCACAATTGAAACCATGGTAGTAGACCTATAGCAACAGTTTAGAACCATGGCTATAGGTCCACATGGAAAAAGATATATCCATGGTTTGAAACCATGGCTATAGGTTTTTTTCCATGGTTTGAACGGTAGCTATATCTATGGCACCTATAGCCACGCCAAAACCAGGTATGGTCTACTGAATCATGGTTATTAAAAATATCCATGGTCCACTAAACCATGGCTATTACCTATATCCATGGTCCAATGAACAGTGGATATTGCCTATAGCCATGGTTTCTGGACTTATAGAAATGGTTTAGAACCATGGCTATAGCCTAAATTTCTAGTAGTGTGTTTATCAAACCATCGACGCTAGTCTCCAACCTGTGGCCTACTATAGGGGGGACTCAAGGGTCATTATCTCTCTTATCACATTTCTAGCCTAGGAGGGGTACACTTTATGGGAATGGGGTCATGACATTGTGATATTCACTTTCTTATATGAAGGTTTGTGTAGGTAGTATCCCTTTTTTCCTTGGGATACCCTATAAAGACACACTTTGTGACCGGGGGTGTTTGTTTGTTGCATAAGAACACCTTAATAAATTTCTCGCAACCCCATACACATGTGTGCAAAAAACCATTTTATTTGTTCTCCATATCTCAAAGGGAATTACATTTTAGTCGGTACTAGTTTTAATGTGTATTTCATAGTTTTTATTGCATATCCACAATAGGATGATTAAAGATCTATATGTCTCATAATCTTGACCTTTCCATGTCTAACAAGGTACAATTACTCATTTCACTAACACCCTTCAACTGTGGTGTGTAATATGGACCGATATGAGATAGAATCCCAAACCCTCATAATAATTTGATAAACTCTTGGTTAAGATATTCACCACCTCGATCTGATAGAATCTTTTTTATCTTCTTACCAAGTTGATTCTATGCTTCATTTTTGAATTGTTTGAATTTCTCAAAGGACTCAAACTTATACCTCATCAAGTAGATATAGCCATATCTACCCATGTAATCAGTAAAAGTTTTGAAGTAAGAATATTCGCCTCTAGATTCTACTAAAAATAGTCCATACAAATCAGTGTGTACCAATCCTGTAAGCTCTATGGCCTTTTCACCCTGTCCACTGAATGGTGGTTTGGTCATTTTTACTTGTAAATAATCATGAAATATTTCAAGTGGTTTTAGATGAGAAGAGTATAAATAACCATATTGATAGATATTTGTCAAATGATTTTCATTTACATGACAAAGATAGTGATGCCATAGCTGGGTGTTATATGAGTCATGTGAACATGATTATTTATCAATTTCTAATACTTGGTTTTCATAAGTTAATACATAAAGACCATTATTTAAATGTTTCATATCATAACATATGTTGTCCTTATAAAAGAAAAAACTTTTATTTCCAAACTTAAAAATAAACCAACCTGCATCTAGACATGATACATAAATTATGTTCTTGGTAACTGTAGGTGCATAATAAAAATATTTTAAAACCAAAATAATTCATGTTGGAAATGAAATTTGGTAGTTACCAATGGACAGAGAATCCATCTTTGCACCATTAGAAACTCTTGAATCCACCTCTCTTCTGGAAATATTTCAAAATCTACTTGGTTCCTTCATTTGGATAAATATTTGAGCACCACAAGCTATATCTAATACCCAATGTGTAGATATTGAAGTATTACACTCGATAACGGATGCACCATTAGCATCCCCTTGCTTATGGGTGCAGTTACTCTTCCAGTTGCCTAACTTTACACATGAAAAACATACTACTTCTTTTTCTTTACCCTACCTCTAGATCTACCTCTTCTTAGAAGTATAGTGCTCATGAGCTTTAGACAATTTATAGTTCTTGGGACCCTTTTCCTTGTTCTTCCTTTTCTTATTCACCATAAGGACCATGGGTTTATCATTCCCCATGTTCTTATCCACTTAGATAATTAAAGTAAGAAGTTCCAAGAGACTCTTATCATTATTGTTCATATTTTAATTGAAAATAAAACTGGAAAAGGTCTTGGACAATAATGAAAGTATGAGATTTTTATGCAACTCTTATTAGAATTTAATCCCTAAGATGTTTAATCATTAAATTTATCCAATAATATTAAATACATGAGGCACAAATGACATATATTCTCCAATATTTGTTTTAAACTAATCATTGAAGATCTCATACCTCTCTTGCCTCGCCTTCTCTTGATAGATATCCTAAAGGTGAGACATTATTCTATATGCATCCATGTCCTCATGTTACTTCAAAAGCTCATTGGATATGGATGATAACATGAAACATTGAATATATTTAGCATCATTCAGATGTTTTTCATACAGAGATAGATATTCATCTCTTGCCTTATTGCCAGACACATCAGGAATAAGTTCTTCCAGCACAGACAATTTCCTTTCATGGTGAAGGATAACGCATAAGCGCCTTTTCCACTATTGGAAATTTGTGCTGATGAGAAGGTTATCGTTATCAAGTATTAATCACAAGGATATGTTTTAATTCATTTTAATGTTGTTTTTATAAAATAATATGGTCAAAATTTTAGTACTTTATCTGATAAAATTTAGACAAATAAATAAATATTATATTTTTTAGTCTCCCACTATTTTATCAAAACTCAATAGATATCACCATTGGATTTATAATATCCTATTTCTTGGACATTATATTGGAAAATATCCACATTCCCCTTATTATTACCCCAAAATTGGTTGGTCAAGTAACTTGAATGGTTTTAGGTAGGCATTCCAAATTTCAACTTCATTAACCCACAATTCCTTGATCTGTTGAGTGAACTTCCAAATCCTGAAATCCTTAAATTGGATTTCCTCAACCCTTTCATCTCAGTTAAACCAAGTCCTTCTTTATAACTCAACCCTTGATGTGAACTAAGTTAATTCAACTCAAAAATTCAAGTTAGAATTCCCAGATAATTGAAATCACCTCAACTTTGGCTTGTCAAGCACTTTGAACTATGTTTGAATTTTAAATAAAGTAGTGGAACACTCTACCGAATTAATATATATTTTTTATATATTTTATCCTTTATGCATAAATTTCAAATTATTATCTTCATTAAATGATTGTTAATATTGAGAATATTTACTTAAGTGATTAACCATGTCTTAGATAATATTTATTCATAAGACAATTTAGTTTAGTTATATCTTGCATGCTTATTAATTCATTAATCCATGTGATTGTGAAAAAACATCCATAATGAAATAACCATGAAAATGAAAGAAAATAAAATAATAAAGTGTTATGATCATGAAATTTTACTAATGGTTAGTTTATCTAGTGTTTGATAAACTAACCATTGACCAAGGGGAAAAAACCTTGAACCAATTAAAGTTCATGTTACATCTTTCCACCTATCCACAAATGTATCTCTCTTGGATTGGTTTCCTCTCTGCTCCAAACTTGAACCACCTCCACTAGCTTGGGATCTCCACCCATTACATATGATTTTACTCACATGAAAGTGAAGGGGAAAAGGTTTTTGTAAAATAAACCATGGACATGAAGAACCTTACATAATAAGAGGATAAAATGAATGTATACCAACAATTTAATTTAATAATAAATTAAATGAAACGAATCACATACAAAGGTCTGGTCTATGCCCATGATCATCCACATGTGTGAAACAAATTATACATTTAATAAAACTGGAATTCAATTATTAATAGTTCTTATTCAAGATAAATCACACTTGAATAAATTAATTATCATATTTAATTAATCAACTATTTTATCATAATTATCATCCTAATTTCCTTGAGATTATTATCCATTATAATTTTAAACAAAATAATATTTTTAAAATTAACTGTGTACATAAATGTACCTTGAATTTAATGCGGTGAATACTCATCCAAATCTACCCAACATGTATTATACTCATATAATGTTTAATCTTGTGACATATTATATACATGACTTATCACACACATTCATGATGTATAGTATCAACTTAATGAATACATGAATTAAATGATTTTCAGTAATGTGTTGTGATTTAATGCACGTAGAGTAACAACTGTAATATGACTCATACATGATGTGAAGATATGAACATTACACGGATGTCAATTATATATATATATATATATATATATATTAAAACCCATCACATGGCGTGTCCTATAAAATTAGTGACCACATGAAAACACATGTCGATAAGGTTTGCATAATATAATAAATAAATTTTAAATTTTCATAATTTGGTATAAGTACATGACGTGTACAATTGATCTACATGACATGTATGTTTCTCACTTTTTATCTGAGGTACACACCTAGGGTCTCCACGTGTAAATAGTACCTCGGAAAAATAGAGTACACAATGTGTACAATGGACTACACGGTGTGTGGTATCCGAATTACATGATCACCAGTCAGGTAGGCCATGTATGGTAATACACAACTTTTTTGTGACTCAAAGGGACTACACATCGTGTACGAGGGCTACACGGCATGTAATCTGGATGACTGTGCACCGCCCTAGCTTGGTCAACATACAGTGTAAGGTATTTAATGCACCACGTTTAATCAATTCACATAGTTTGAATTAATTGTTGATTTAATTTCTGATGCATTGACCACAAGTACATGACATGTAATTTCTATTACACAGTATGTACTCATGTGCTATCCGACTAGAATCCTTGGAACCTCTAAAAGAGATCCTAAATTTTATTTCATCCATAAAATTAATTATATCGATTAGATCTATGAGAAATGATGGTGGAAGAATAAGATCTCACAATTTGGATTAAAATAATGATTAAACTTGAATTGGAAACTAAATTAAAAATGCACAAATCAATCAACAATCATTAAATAATTATAAATAATTATGTGACCATGTTTATACCACTTGAATGTTCTAGGTGTAGTGGAAGAGTACGATGGGTCATGCCCAACTTTGCTTTTTTTACATGATTGATGATCAATCCGAGATTTACATAATGATAAATGTCATGATCTTATAAATTTAATAAAAAAAATCAGACAAGGTATAAAGCATTGGAACCAAGATAAGATAATCACATGTTATTTATAATAAATTTAATTAAATAAATAATTAAACCGATAGAATTATTTATTCGTTGATGAATCTGAAAACAGATTTTTATTGTACCGTCGTTGCATTGTAGAAATCAAATAATATTCTCTATAGCAGTGATCCACACGTGTTCCAAAAATCTCCAAACATTGTCATAGGAATCTTTGGTTTCTAGCATGACATATCCTATTGAATGCATCATCCACCTTTGATCACCTCAAGAACTAATTATAAAGCGTTATCCTAGATCTCTCTTGACTTGAGAGTGGGAGGTGGAGGAAGACTATTATCCATTATTAGGAGAGTTCTTGGAGAAGGGAGCTCTCTAGGGATTCAGATGACTCTCCAAATCCATTGTGCACAACCAACACAAATGAATTGACCCCTTGATAAAATAACATAATTGAGTTTATATAGTTCTAGGGTTAAAATAAAATAATTTCACAAATTACCTATTATTTATATAATCCATGCAGAACCCCATATAAAATAACAATATTATTATTATTATTTCTTGACATACGCTTAACTTGAGAATTAAATTAAATATTATTTAATCCAATAAAATTTATTATTTATTATTTCTTGCCAGATCATTAAACTCGGTCCGTTATTCCTCCACAATATTTAATGAGCCTTGAATAATGAATTTTATTTATTAAATGAATATCACAGTATTATTCACTAATAAATAAATAAATATTATATTTACAAAATAAAAAATAAATATTTACTAAATATTCGACTCACATTATATTCTCTCCAATAACTTGTAACAGAATATATATGATCAATTAAAGATGAATAATTATTTAACTACGTATGGAAATATTATATATTCAACTTATTAAATAATAAATAATAACATATTATTTAATTGATATTCTGGATACACTTAATGTGTGACCCTTTAGGCTTCTTTCTCAGTGGCATTAGGCAAACCAGTCTAAAGTCTAAGGTTAGCGTCTAACAACACATCAAATCACCCATAGATAAAGAAGTTAATGTCACAATGAAATAATACCTCATACTGGAACTTACTGTGTAATATAATATCTTTATCATGATATCTCAAATCAAAGATGTTGTATGCAGGTGCCATCAATATATTTGATCAATGTATCTTTCTTTGACTTTCCAAAAATAGAACTTTTATATAGAACACCATGACCATGAATTTATTTAGACTATATCATATCCATAAAAGGAACTAAGATATCAACTTCCATTAAAGAACAAAAGAGAAAAATCCTTTCTAACATTATTCATTAATTCAATATTATTCGTGACACACACAATGTATCCTATTTCGCTGCGAACATCTATTATCATAGTTTTCATCAAGACATCAAAGTACATGAATCATAATACTCATTAATAATAATATTAAAGTCTAAGAACCAATAAATACATCCAAATATAGGAATATCCATTGACACATATAAATGTAGATTTCTTACTGGAGGGACTCATTCTCATAATATCACACTGAATATTACCAAGGGCGTACACCATGAGAAGGTTTCTCAAAGTCCTATGAGTATCTACCCTGATAGTCTGTATCATCTTTATCATTTAAATGATATCATCCAGCTATAGAATATATATTTAAGAATGGTATCGTAGAACTTTTAGGTTCTCTCTTCATGGGAATGTTTAAAAACTACACGATTCAATAATATAGGTTTTACAAGTTCCTTACAACATAGGTAAAAGATTTGTTAATTTAAAAGAAAAATTTGACACCATAATTATGGAATCCCACCTTTTTATAACAGAACATTTCATTACATTTTACAAAACTGAGGATCATTAATGTTTAGTGTCTTAGAAACCAAGAACTTAAAACATGAAAACAAAAAACATCCTTCTTAAACACAGAAAAGCTTGTCCTTATGTTCATCTTAGGTTCATTACTTCATCTCATAACCTGGGGACATACATCAAAAGAAAGGGTGATCAGAAGGCCCAGTAAGGGAAGCAAGGGAAACATTTAACATGTGAACTTGAGATACATCAACAATGTCATGAAAAATAACTTTAAGGCATGAGAAAGATATCATGAGGTATATCATAATAAAAATAACATATTTCATAACTTGAAGATGTGGCTAAAACATTTAACATTGACAATCATTTCAGTTTCACCAAGGTCCATCCCCAAGGTGTCATTAAAAATTACCAAGGTTATTCACCAAAGCGTCGTTGAAAATGGTCATCTATAGAGATTAAGTCTTTACCCAATGCATTAGAGCACTATCAGGGCGCACCATTAAATTTGTCTTTATTATCATGTGATCCACATATATCATCATAAAACATTTCATAACCAATCCATATAGAATAAAAGAAATGGGCTTCCTTTCATAATCATAATGTTTTAAAAACTACTTTAAATACATGATCTTTATGTCACTTTAAACCCATGAAAAAGGAAAGCGGGTTTCGTGTATGTAAATCACAGAATTAAAATAGAAAATTTTGATATATATGTGAATAACCCTGTAGAAAAATATCTTTGAGTATTCACTTAATAAATTAAAATAATTTGAGAAAAAGAGAGAGACATTTTGAGACGAAAATTTTGCAGCATAACAGCTATGTTACAGGGTTTTAGAAAACATTGAAAAGAGAGGGGACATGAGTCACCCACTCATAAATGATTCATAACAAAGTAGAGGGATAGAATATAATGGATATAATAACATGGTAATGAAATTTTAAATACATACCATATGAATTGAAAAACATAGAAGGAAGACAAAAATAAGATCTCTCTTATGATAATTCGGCAGCCTAACGGTGTCAATTAAAAATTCATAAAAATGAATTGATGAGGTCAAATAGGTTCTCTCATAATAAGAACATAAAATATCAGTATGATAGATATAGATATCATACCCCAACATAATAAAAATTAACATGAAATACTTGACATGAAAATAGATCTTGAAAACGAGAAGGGTGAAAGAATCCCTTAAAAATTCGGCAGCCTTACGGCGCTACTTAAAACTTCAAAATACTGAATTGAAAAGATCAAATAGGGTCTCTCATCATATGAACATAAAATATCAGTATGATAAATATATAGATCATACCCCAACATAATAAAAAGGAACTTGAAACACTTGACATGAAAGTAGAACTTTAAAAAAATGATAAAGGTGAAAGAATCCCTTAAAAATTCAGCATCCTAACGACGTCACTTAAGCTTTCTTAAAACGAATTGATGAGAGAAAGAGGGGTATCTCATCATATAAAAATTAAAATGGCAGTAAGAGGAATATAAAAGATCATCCTCCAACATAAGAGCATGGAGCATAAAAGAAATGACATAAAAGAGATTACTTGAAAAGAAAGAGAGAGGTAGGATCCCTTACCTTAAACGTAATTCTTAAAACTCAAAGGTTGGGACCTTGAGGGCTTGGGGGCACCTTGGGAGGATTCCTTGGGAGGTAATGAGACTATTTATTCATTGGGGGAGAGTTGGGAGTGAAAACTAAAGGAGGGGAGAGTGTGTATTTATAGGGAAAGTGAGGGGACAAGACATTAATGGCCAAGGAACACCTCATTGGTGGTTTTGGCAAAACCATGGGCTTGCCCATGGTATTTTCCCATGGTATTGGACACTTGGGAAACCTAATACCTTATCTTTCTATTCATAAGTCGAACATATTGATTACATATTTAATATATCATTTAATGATGTCATTAAACACTCCTAACTTAAAAAATGTATTTTCACTATTCATCGAAAATTCAACTTTCTCAGAAAAATACCAAAATTTCACCTTAACCAAATATTGATGCTCTGATTTCAAAAATGAACTCCATTTTATAAAAAAAATTTAAATATTTTTAATTTAATTTTTAAATAAATACACTATTCACTGAAAATTCATTTTTTCAGAAAAAACCCCAAAAATTACCATAACATAATATCGATGCTTTGAGTTCAAAAATAAATTCCATTTTATAAAATTAATTTTCTAAATATTTTTAATTTAATTTTTAATTAAAAAACACTATTCACCCGAAAAAACTAATACTTGACTAATAATTTATGAAACTGTTATTTAACCATTTTATTGAATCACATTACTTAATCAAGGTGCCTAGATTATATTAATAATTTCTTTAAGTGATATTACTAATCCATTTGGTCACATTACTAATCCTAAGCATAAAATCACTATTCAAAATTTACTATTCATCAAAAATTAAGTTGATCTTATTAGACTGTAAATTTGATACTGAACATAATTGTAGAAGACTTTTTTTTAAAATCATTACACATTTTTAATTATTTAAGGTTTACATAAACATTTTTAAAATATCATTTCTCTAAAATTCATCAAAAATATGCATACTATATTTATCCGGAAATTTGAAAATTCATAAACTTCATCATAAGAAGAAATCAAAAAATTTATTTAAAACAAAGGATTACACAAGGCAGTTACGGTCTCCTTACATAGCCCCTCATAACCCCAGAATAGGACCTAAGTGTAAGGCGTGCTAAGGTGAGAGAATCTGAGGGCGGCTCAGCCAACATTGCACAAGTAGTAATTTCTATCAGTTTGAACTTCTCGCGAAGGCGATTCTGTTCTAGCTTCACACGATGAAGTTAAGCTTGGGTTTGGTCCAAAGCAAATCCCAGTGGTGCTACCTCCTTCCCAAGTTCCGTTAGATGGGCTTCGATTGGCCCAAGACTACTGGATGAGGCCATCGAATCTTCTTTCTATATTAATTAACCAAGATCACTTGTATTTAGAGACAATAATTGAAACGTTTAGTTCCAGCGGTCTTATTGACCAATGGTCATATAAGATTCAAAACCCAATGGTTTCATTTTACTTATACTCATGTTATCAAATGAAACAGTTTTGTTGAGTATAAAAATAAAATAACACACAAAATTAGGAAACAAGATTTATTCAAAATTTCGGGTCGTTACAATATTCCCCCCTTAAGAAATTGCGTCCTTTCAATTTTTAAAATTGGATTTTGAAATTTCATTGAAAGTCCCACATCGGAAAAAGAGTCATTAAAACTATTACTTTAAAAGAAAGAAAGGAAAGTACAAAGGTCACTCGAGTTAACCCACACTAGGACTCTATGTAGGAAAATATGGACATGGAGGAGAAAACAAAGGGTCAAGTTCTGAGGGAGAATGATAGAAAACATTATTAGGAGAATTTTAACCAAAAGAAAATCACAAACTTATGATGTGTGTAAATGGTCATTGATTACCTAGTAGGAAATGTAAACCAACAACGTTTTTATTTTACGTTCCTTTTCATAATTTTGAGGAATTCATTTACGACATGGAACAAAAACATCAGGAAATATACCTACCTTCAAGTAGAGTTTCATTTTTTAATAATTTTCTACTGAAACTAATCTTTTCTCCAAACGATGAGAATTCAAAACACTTGGTCTCATCAAAACACAAGAATCATCTTCTTGAGAGTCACATAATCCACAAAATATTAACTATAAATTTCTTCTATCTTTAAACATTATCCCAAAAACAGAAAGGGTAAGATAAACCAACTCTTCAAAAAGAAAGAATCCCATAGGAAGGGAAACTAGTTTTAAATCTTCACAGTTCCATGGTACTACCCAAAGTTCATCATAGACCATTCCATAAAAAACATTCCTTGAAATTCCTCAAAATAAACCAAAATAATATTGAAACCCAATTATAATAACGATTTCATAATATAGTCTTACAAGATATACTTTATCATTCATCTCCAAACAACATCAACCACTCTTATCATCTTATAACAAAAGTAACTAACCAAATCACATTTTCCCCATGATAGGTTAATTATTTCCATATTTAGCCTAAATTACTATAAGTTCGCCTTAAATTCATCGATTCTTCAAAATATAAGTCGACCTTTACTCCTCAAAGAAAATACCGTAGTAATCTATTTACCTCGATCAAATAGTGTTCCAAAAATAGTGAACGTCTTCCAAAATAATAATCATCTTTTTATCCTCTAATCACCCTTTTTCTAAGAAGAACTACTTCACTACATCAACATGTGGTACATAACAATATATTTTTTCCTTAATGATATAAAATCATCTTAGGTAGTGACTCGATGATCTTAGAAAACATAAAATATATGCTCATAAAGCACCAACTAAAATACAACATGACATATAAAATTATTGCGAAGAAGTTACATGTACTTCAGTCATCATGATCCATCTCAGCCTAGGACTTTCATTATTCCCTTTTCCTCAAATATTGTTAATGCTCGTCAGGCTTCCCATCCATTCCAAGAGAGAATTTCCTTGGATAATGTCTAACTTCTCCACATTTACGACATCAAAATGTATAAGGTACATTAGATCGAACCTTATCTCCATTCATCACATTATCCATTTTTTAAAGCAATTGGCTAATTTATGCCCTATCTTCCCCCACTTAAAATATATCCATGTTCCTTTGTGACATTCTCCTTGGTGACTCTTCCTACACTTTTTCCAAAAAATAAATTGGGTCTTCTTTCCCTTATCAACTTTATCAGATGAACATCCTTGAGACTTTGTCTTATTCTTCCTTGATGAATTTGGGCATTCAACTAGGTACCAATTATTAATTGTGATTTTTGATAGCTGGTTTGGCATAATAACAATATGTTCAACATGATATTTCATCATCTCTATCACATTAATAGGGAAATCATCCCATTTCCTATCACATTGGTTGTTGGGACATGCTCTTCCATTTCCCGCCATTAACTAAGAAAAGAACGTATAATTAGGGGGATTAAATACTTAGCCAATAATCATTAAAAGGAAACTTTAAGCATAGAAGGATAAAAATATAGAAGGAAAGTATACCCTAACCTGTGATCCCCTAGGTTCCAATCTAGGTTATCCATGATCATATATTCTTATGTGAATATTTATTTTATTTTATCTATGTTCCTTTAATAATGGTTCATACTAAGATTATGAATTTACCAGAGCATATCCCCCAGGAGTGTCGTAACCAAGAGTGAAGAAAGGCATGTTGTCGTGTACCAGTTCCCGTTTGAGTCTTGCTCAAAGCAGTGTTTTCGGGTTTTACCCCTTTGTACATCTGTGCCAGAGCCACCTCTACCTGCTCGTATCCAAACAGGGATGTATTTTCTTGGAAATCCCTTACTCAATACTCACAAAAATACCAAGAAGATTTCCTATATTTAAAATTTTATATAGGGTTATTCCTAGAGTTTTCATATCCTAATTTCCACAAATAACTAATCCATCCTTTGATGCCGACTCTGGCATCCCGCCTTTTATAACATAACTTTTCATTACATTTTACAAAACCGCGTATCTTTAAGGTTTAGTGTCTTAGAAACTAGGAACTTAAAACATGAAAACATAAAACATCCTTCTTAAACACTTTAAAAGATTCTCCTTATGTTCATCCTAGGTTCATTACTGCATCTCATAACCTGGGGACATACATCAAAAGAAAGGGTGAGCAGAAGGCCCAGTAAGGGAAACAAGGGAAACATTTAACATGTGAACTTGAGATACATCAACAATGTCATGAAAAATAACTTTAAGGCATGAGAAAGAAATAATAAAGAATATAATAATAAAAATAATGTATTTCATAACTTGAAGATGTGGCTAAAACATTGAACATTGATAATTATTTCCGTTTCACCAAGGTTCATCCCCAAGGTGTCATTAAAAATTACCAAGGTTATTCACCAATGTGTCGTTAAAAATGGTCATCTCTAGAGATTAAGTCTTTACCCAATGAATTGGAGCGCTATCAGGGCTCAACCTTAAATTTGTCTTTACTATCATGTGAGCCACATATATCATCATCAAACATTTCATAAACAACCCATATAGCATAAAATAAATGAGTTTCCTTTCATAATCATAACGTTTTAAAAACTGCTTTAAAGACATGATCTTTATGTCACTTTAAACCCAAGAAAAAGGAAAGCAGGTTTGGTGTAAGTAAATCACAGAATTAAAATAGAACATTTTGATATATATGTGAATAACCCTATGAAAAAGTTCTTTGAGTATTCACTTAATAAATTAAAATAATTTGAGAAAAAGAGAGAGACATTTTGAGACAAAAATTCTGCAGCATAACGGTTATGTTACAGGGTTTTAGAAAACATTGGAAAGAGAGGGGACATGAGTCACCCACTCATAAATGATTCATAACACATTATAGGGATAGAATATAATGGATATAAAAACATGGTAATTAAATTTTAAAGACATACCATATGAATTGAAAAACATGGAAGGAAGACAAAAATAAGATTTCTCTTATGAAAATTCGGCAGTGTAACGATGTCACTTAAAAATTCAAAAAAATGAATTGATGCGGTCAAATAGGTTATCTAATCATATGAACATAAAAGATAAGTATGATAGATATAGATATCATACCCCAACATAATAAAAAGGAACATGAAAGACTTTACATGAAAATAGATCTTGAAAACGAGAAGGGTGAAGGAATCCCTTAAAAATTTGGCAGCCTAACGGCGCCACTTAAAACTTCAAAATACTGAATTGAAAAGATCAAATAGGGTCTATCATCATATGAAAATAAAATATGAGTATGATATATATAGAGATGATACCCCAAAATAATAAAAAGCGACTTGAAATACTTGACATGAAAGTAGAACTTTAATAAAATGAGAAAGGTGAAAGAATCCCTTAAAAATTTGGTAGCCTAACGACGTCACTTAAACTTTCATAAAACGAATTGATGAGAGAAATAGGGGGTCTCTCATAATATGAACATGAAAAGGGTATTAAGAAGAATATAAAAGATCATACTCTAACATAAGATCATGGAGCATAAAAGAAATGACATAAAAGAGATTACTTGAAAAGAAAGAGAGAGGTAGGATCCCTTACCTTAAACGCAACTCTTAAAACTCAAAGGTTGGGACCTTGAGGGATTGGGGGAACCTTGGGAGGACTCCTTGGGAGTTAATGAGACCAGATATTCATTGGGGGAGATGTCAGAGAGAAAACTAATGGAGTGAAGGGTGGGTATTTATAGGGAAAGTGAGCGGACAAGGCATTAATGGCCAAGGGACACCTCATTGGTGGTTTTGACAAAACCATGGGCTTTCCCATGGTATTTTCCCATGGTATTGGCCACTTGAAACACCTCATACCTTATCGTAATATTCATAAGTCGGCCATATTGATTACATACTTAATACATCATTTAATGATGTCATTAAACTCCTGTAACTTAAAAACTGTATTTTCACTATTCATCGAAAATTCAACTTTCTCAAAAAAATCCCAAAATTTCCCCTTAACCAAATATCGATGCTCTGATTTCAAAAATGAACTCCATTTTATAAAAAAATCTAAATATTTTTAATTTAATTTTTAAATAAATACACTATTCACTGAAAATTCATTTTTTTCAGAAAAACCCCCCAAAATTACAATAACATAATATCGATGCTCTGAGTTCAAAAATAAAGTCCATTTTATAAAAATAATTTTCTAAATATTTTTAATTTAATTTTTAATTAAAAAACACTATTCACCCGAAAAAACTAATACCTGACTAATGATTTATGAAACCGTTATTTAACCATTTTATTGAATCACATTACTTAATCAAGATGCCTAGATTATATTAATAATTTTTTTAAGTGAGATTACTAATCCATTTGGTCACATTACTAATCCTAAGCATAAAATCACTATTTAAAATTTACTATTCATCAAAAATTAAGTTGATCTTATTAGACTCTAAATTTCGTACTGAACATAATTGTAGAAGACCTTTTTTTTTGAAAATCATTACACATTTTTAATTATTTAAGGTTTACATAAACATTTTTAAAATATCCTTTCTCTAAAATTCATCAAAAATATGCATAATATATTTATTCGGACATTTGAAAATTCATAAACATCATCATAAGAATAAATCAAAAAATTTATTTAAAATAAAGGATTACACAAGGCAGTTATGGTCTCCTTACATCGCCCCTTATAACCCCAGCATAGGACCTAAGTGTAAGGTGTGCTAAGGTGAGAGAATCTGAGGGCGGCTCAGCCAACATTACACGAGTAGTAATTTCTATCAATTTGAACTTCTCGCGAAGGCCATTTTGTTCTAGCTTCACACAATGAACTTCAGCTTGGGTTTGGTCTAGAGAAAATCTAGTGGTTCTACCTCCTTCCCAATTTCCATTAGATGGGCTTCGACTGGCCCGAGACTACTGGATGAGGCCATCGAATCTTCTTTCTATATTAATTAACCAAAATCACTTGTATTTAGAGACAATAATCAAAACGTTTAGTTCCAACGGTCTTATTGACCAATGGTCATATAACAGTCAAAACGCAATGGTCTCATTTTAATTATACTCATGTTGTCAAATGAAACAGTTTTGTTGAGTATAAAAATAAAATAACACACAAAATTAGGAAACAAGATTTATTCAAAATTTCGGGTCGTTATAATAATTCACCCCTCCTCTCTTAGGGTGTTATGGGGTCCAACAAGTGGTATAAGAGAATATAGATTATTGGATATGTCCTATATTGTTTTTTATACTCCAAAATAATAAGTGAAAACAATAGAGGAAAGATCCAATAACCTGTATTCTTAGATACCACTTATAGGACCCTAGAATATCCTGAGAGGGGAGGGGTGAATGATGGTGTAAACTTTTTCTTTTAAAGAAACTGATCTTTTTTTCATGTTGGATGGAACTTGTAAAACCTATCTAATGGAATCATGCATTTATCAAACATTTACATGCAGAGAGAAAGCCCAACAATTTTACTTGGTTCAAAACTAATGTCTAGTCCAAGAATCATATTAAAACAATGTTTTGGTTGTACCTAAATCTCTTAAGATTCATTAGTTATTGTGGAGTACATAAGTTCAGACACAACCACTCTATGTCAGACACACTTCCTTTACAAGATTTTAGGAACAACACACTGCCTCCCTCAGAACACTTCTATCAACTCCCCCTAACACATTGTTTTGGGTGAAGACTTGCTCAGTTTACTGACTTGAGGGTCCCTTCAGTAGATGAGAATTAAAGTCACTATCCCTAACTATAATGAGACTCTACTTCCACTGTAGTCCTGAGTTGATCCACTTGAACGCACAATTCGCTAAAACTAGATGTTCAACACTACTATTCGTGAAGCTCCCAATATTAGTGAAACCCCCTATCTGTTTCAAAGAAATTCTATTATTCACGAACTCAGACACTTTCACGAGGCTCCCTACCTTCTTGAAGAAACCTGCCTTTGTGAAGCTCCCTGCCTTCATGGAACAATTAACCTTCATGAAGATCTGAAACCTTGTGGAACAACTATTCTTAACAAAACTCCCAGTCTTCATGAAACATCTTTTTATGATATGACTTAGCATTAATTTGTTCATAACCATTAAATTTTTGAAACTTAAGCCAGTGAAGCATTCTTGATTCATGAATATTTCTTGAATAAGTATACCTTCACAAAATCAGAGCAATTCAGGGGAGGTTGATGAACCCAAATAGTCTTCACATGAGGAAAACACATCTTCACCTACACCCTCTAAGCCCCACCTCACGAATAAGGGATATGAGTTTCTTGTAGAGTCCCTAGTTGTATCTCATGACTCCAATTCCAAAACTGATTTCAATGAGAACTTGTTGGATGACATCTTTCTTTACATTACCAAGAAGGGTGAGGATTCTATTGTCCGCATAAACAAGTTCAATGATTCCATATTGGACACTCGCTGATATGAATTATCCCATCCATAACATTATGATATCTTAGAGTTAGGAGACTTACAATAATAACTTGTTGAGGAAGATCAGCGAATCATACGTCTCCAATGTCAATCAGACGTTTTTAGGGAAAAAATCCAACACCATCACTGGTGTGTAGAGGATGTTAAGACCTGATTAAGTGATAATGTTGTTGCTCATACTAAAAATATTCATATTTGTGAGGATTTGAGGGCTAGAGAATTATTTGAGTTTCAACATAATATCGGTACAACCCAATTATCTATCCAGCAACTCATAAATAATATGGACAGAATATCATGACACTAAACTATAAAAAAGAGTGATACTCTATCTTTTTTTATCCATGTTTTTAAATAATCATGTTCTTTCTTGTTCTATTACTTATTTATGTTTTTCCTATTTAATGTATGACTCAATTGAGAGTAAGGATTCATAGGAATAGAATAATTATTAATAACTAGTACTTCATCTTTGAAAATGCACTTTACTGCTCATCATTGTATTTTATAAAATAAGAAAGATAAAACTAATCTAGATAACATAATGAGTTTTTAGATTGAAATTAAAAGTAATATAAAAGAAAATACAATATATTATTTTGGATAGTAACTAAGTAAATAGATAAAATGAGAAGGTTTAAAAAGTTATGAAAAATCTCAATCAAAATTTTCAACATTCATCTTGTTTATAATCTTTTTAGATAGTTATTTCTCTTTGACAAAGTAATTTTAATTCAATGAATCCAAACCCATAGACTTCATCATCAAAATCTTACAACATGTTCTTCTTCAATGATATTCATTTTTAAAGATAAGAGTAAATGTTAATTTGGAATAAAATTTATTTTGAATATGTATATATTTGAGATATGATGTTCAAATGAATCTTAATCATAGTTTTTAGTGATATAGAGTTGATTTTAATATATAAAACAACACTATGAATATATTTTAATGATAAAAAAATAAATATTGACCACATTAAAATAAGAAGAGGCTAATATTTTATTATTTCCATAAATAATATGTTTATAAATAAAAAAAATACTTGTATGGGTGATCAAGTATTAGGAAAATTTAGGCAAATGATGAATATATAATGAACACATATATGTTGATACTAAAATAAAAAACAACATAATAGAAATGATAAAAAACCTAAAGAATGCAATTCCAAAATGAGAAGTGCATAGGCATAATGAAAAATAGAGAGAATAAAAAATCAACCAATCATCAACTCATCTATCAAATCACTAATTTATTAATTTCATGACATTTGAAATTAATGAAATTGTGGAATCAATAAGGAATATAATTGTTAGTTTTTTTGTAACTACTAACTATATTGAAGAATAATTTCAAGCTTGTTATACTTGACTATGACACGGTTAGATGTCCTTTTTTCAACATGCTTAATAGATCACTTTAAAAGTGATCCAAAGGAATAGAATTTGGTAGCAGTTAAAATAATTATGAGGTATATTCAAGGTGCTCTCTTTTTTGGCTTATACTTTACAGTGGGAAGAGATAATGAATTATCATCATTTTGTAATGCTAACTGGGATGGAGAGTTAGTGGATAGAAAGTCCACTGTTGGTGGTGCATTTTTCATTGGAATAAAATGTGTGGGATTGATGAGAAAGAAATAAGAAATCACTTATCTTGGTATAACTGAAGTAGAGTATATCTCAACTATAAAGGCATAATCTCATCTATTATGGATAAGGAAAAAAATGAATGATATTGGTGAATAGGTGAAATTGCTGATGGTGATTCACTATGACAATAAGAGTGTGATCGATCTTATGATGAATTTGGTTCAACACTCTCTTACCAAAAATATTGAGAGTACATGTCACATCATCAAAGAAAAAGTTTAACAAGTTGTGATTAAAATGGATCATGTTAAAACTAATGATCAAGTGGATGACATTCTGACTAAGTCATTGGAAGCACAAATTTCTGAGAAACATCGGTTGAATCTTAGGGTTCATCCAACTCCCAGTGCCTAAGAAGGTTTTGTTGTAATAGTGGGTTCCCTAGAACCAACTATTCATTACGTTTTATTACCATTTCATGTATATAGTTTAATTTTCATGATGTTTATTTTCCATTATAGTGAATACATTTTTGCATCCACTATTTAAATGGCAGTGTCCAAAGATTAATTATCATATCAAAAGGTTATAGAAGATCACATACTATAATTAGAACCTCAAGATACTATGACATTAATCTTTAACATATGTCCTATGGTCTAGATACATCATAATGACTGGACATAGTATATGTCTGACTATCAGGTGTTAGGGTTTCATAATCATTGAGACTTCTTCTCATGAAGTTTTTATTTGGGGATCACTAGTAGTTTAGATCATGCGGATGGACCCTCCAAAAGGAAAACCATATTTTTTAGGTGTCATTGGATGTTCCTATCTACGAACATGTGTATTGGTTTCCTGACTTGAGATCATTACTAATGTGTTTCATTTGATCACGTACTTTGATGCAAGGAAAAAATCATGATAATGAAATCATGGTGAGGTAGTTTGTATTGGGTGTGTCATTGGTGGTATGACATTGGTTGAATGGTCAAGATATAATTTATTGCTTCTAAGTTAAGGAAGTAATATATCTCGAGATTGCTTGGTTGTGATGGTAGTACCTTCATAAATCCATGGTCATTATAGTCAAGGTTAAATCTATCTAGTTATATTAACAAATAATAAATCCAGAAAAGATTATGACACGGGTGTGCATCCTACTTTATGAGTTATCAAATGAAAAATAGATTATATTACACAGTGCATGTTTATAGGTTGGTTGTCATTGCTATGATTACTCCTTATCCCTTTATGGGCATTGATGGGTTTCTAGACTCCGTTATTGGTATGTGAATGGTATTCACTACTATCGAGATAAGAACCTATAGGGTCACAGACAATAGCATAGTCTAAAGTCTTCCCTATTCTAGTGAATAAGAATTTTGGACATGGAAGGTCCCACCACCAAGGTCTGAGATATGTCCAATGTTGTATGATCACCAAAGGAATAAATAAATTTATATTATTTGAGTTAATAATAACTGGCATTGAATTTATATATTAAATGTATTTACAAGTATTAAATTAGTTTAAAATATTCAAGGTTCATTTAATATTTATGGAAATGATTAGTTGAGTTAATAGATTGAGTTTTATTATGTAATATATTTATTATATTACAAGAAAGTGATAAAAATATAAATGATATTTACAACTCAGTACAGTAGTCATAATATATTGTTTATATAGTGTGTCAAATATTCTGGGGTCGGGGAGCCTTTCTGGGTAATTTCATAATACACTATAAATATGAGGAAAATATCTCACCAGTAGAAAATTCATGGCGAGCTCTTGAGAGTTTCTCTCTCATATCCTACTTTCTAGAGAGAGAAGCTCTAGATCCAGGTGATCATATTGATCTCTCCCTTAAGAATCAAAATCATGTCGATGAGGTGATCATTTTAAAATCAAAGGCATCATAGGATCTCCCTGTGAGCACTCAGAATTTGACGATCGATGCTCTCATAGATTTTTGAAGTGTTTGTAGATTATCTATAGGAATTTGACATCTGATTTTTTGAGTAGAGATAACTAGATACGAGAAGATAACGAACGCATGGCTTCAGATCTAACCATATATTTATGGTTTATTTTTTTCTTAAAATCTTTCATTAGAGATCCATGGGATTATACTAGGGTATTGATACACTGACGATGGCGTTGTTACGCCGATCACCACTAAAAAAATTTAAATCCTAGACCCATCATCTTATATTTCACACTTTGGTACCTTCATTTGGTATCATAGTTACATGAATATTTTAAATCAAGGAAAAATTAAATTTTCATTAAATATAATAGAGGATGTCAATCAAGTCCTAACTTTGTAGATGATGGTTCAATCCGATATTGGATGGACAAGCTGCGGTTATCTAAAGTTTTAAATATGGATTTAAAAATGAAATTTTTGCGGGTATTAAATCAATCAACATTTGTCTACATTTATATGTTTTTTATAATGATAAGAGTATAGAAACTAATACCCAATATGGATAAAAAGGATTGCAAGTTGGAATAGTTTGATGTGGGACTCGGAAATACCCTTTACCCAGAAATATAATTAACCAGGTTCAACACTCCCCCTCAAGCTAGTACATGATAGCTTGGACTAAGAGTCCCACAAAAAAGAAAGAAGACACCAAACATGACCATACACACTCCCCCCTCAAACTGGGTCGCTGATGTTGTGGATGCCCAGATTGGTACTAGGAGAGTCCAGTCGATCTCCCAGAAGGCCTTTGGTGATGATGTTGGCATGAAAATCTGCCATTGGTATGTGGCTGAAACTGACATGGTGCTTTTTGAGGTGATGGAAAAGAAAGTGGCAGTCCACTTAGATATTCTTCATGCATTCATAGAAAACAGGATTAGAATAAATCTTTGTGTATGATCGATTATCACACCAAATATGAGAAGATGTTTTCTGTAGGAAACCAATCTCATGGAAGAGATGATGAAGCCAAAGGATCTCAGTAGTGACTGTGGCCATCACACAGTATTCAGACTCAACACTGGATCTGGAGATGACAATATATTTCTTGATTTTCCATGAGATGAGGTTTCCTACCATAAAAATATCAATCCCAAAAGTAGACTTTCGGGTAGCAAGAAAACCATCATAGTCAACATTATAGAAGGCATAAATATTCATATGATCATGATGTGAATACTAAAGACCACAGTTAGGGTCTTTCATAATGTATTTGAAAATTCATAGGATAACATCCCAATGATATTTTTTGGATGTTCCATGAATTGGATAACCCTTTTGATAGTGAAAGAAATATCTGGATGAGTCTTAGTGATATAATTGATTTTTCCCACAAGAGGATGGTACCTACTTTGGTGAGAATATCATTTTGTGTTTTCATATAGAGATCATTTTTTGAGCTCAATAGGAGTTCCAAGAATAGTTTCTTGAGTCAAACCCGTATCCTACAAGATATTCAAGGCATATATCCAATGGAAAATAAAGGTGGTGTCTAAATAACGGGAGACATCAATGCCAAAGAAGTATGTCAAATGACCAATATAATTGGTTTAAAAGCGGTGCTAAAGATGCCCCTTTATTTTGGAAATTCCATTTGAGTCGTTCTCAGTGATGATTATATCATCAACATACACAACCAGTAGGATACAACAAAACTATGTCATGTGGTAGAAGACATCTTGGTTCTTCATACTCTGAGATAGGGGAAATGTAGTGATGAAAATGTTGTATCTTCCATACCAAGCATGAGGAGATTTCTTGAGTTTATATAGAGAGTGAAAAAGTCGATAGATATGAGAGTCGGATCCTGAGGCACGAAATATAGGAGGTTATTATAGATATACCTCTTCTTAAAGAAACACATGGAGAAATACATTTTTGACATCAAGTTGATGAAGAGGCCAATAGTGATGAGTGGAAAGAGATATGGATAATCAGACCGATGCCATATTTGCAACCGAAGAGAAAGTATCAAAATAACTGCCACCCTATGTCTGATAAAATCCCTTTTCCAAAAGTCTAGATTTAAGGTGATGAAGAGTTCCATCTGAATTGAGAAGGACCATATAAATCAATTTTATTCCGACCTCCTATTTGCCTACTGGAAGGAGACCAGATCCCAAGTATGATTGTCATCTAGAGCCGTCAATTCATCCCATATCGCTTGAAGCCACCCAAGGTGAGATTTGGTGTTGCCAACCATGAAAGGAATATATATAGTCTCCAGATCAGAAAGTCCAATGTATGAGGATTTGTAAACAAGATTATTCTGACAAGAAAGTGTACCTCTTCACAATGGAATGTGTAAGTCATTTATTGTAGGATTAGGAGCATCGAACGAAGTTGGGAAGATGGTGTCCTCAACCTGAATGAGGGACACACCCAATAGGTGATGAGATTATAGAGTGCCAAACATGTGATCAGTAGAGTGTGAAACTATAGGTAGAGGTGGTTGGATGATGAGATGAGGACATAACAATTACATCTCAAAGATTAAAAGGTATACACCTCTACTCAGTTTCCATTGTTTTCAAAAACAATAATCTCTTGAACAAAAGAGTTATGTCTAGTTCCATGTTTTAGGCATCATGACATTTCCTTGATCCCATCCTTGACCGTATTCCACTTTAAGTCCTGTGGAAAACATTTCAAAAACATGGGATGAGCATAAAAAGCTCAGTAAGGGATATAAAAATACGGAAAGGAAACATTAGTCCATCTATACGTAAGAATCAATGAAAAAAACTTTACTCATAAAACATAAGCACTTTAACATACCTCATGAAATCATAAGATATATGAATTACTCATAGAAAACATAAGACGTAAAGGTAACTTGAGGCATTCATTACATTATTACTTAGGGAGTAACCCTCTTGGTTACGTTTGGAATACCCATCACAGTATATTCCCTAAATCTCTTCAGAGAAACATTAGTGTTTAACTCCTTTGTGTTACCCAATGCATTGGAGAGCTATCTCGGGCTCACCCGCCCTTAGTTTATCACGGAACCACCCAATTTCAAAAACAATTCCCAAGAACCATAACATAATCATGACACTTAAAACATGCATAAAAGAAACATAAAATTTCCACATTTCAATCACAAGAGATCACATCATGATATTATCATAAATAAAAACATCTAATAAAATCATTAAAACTCTATGAGAGAAAAATCCCATTATACTTTGAAAATATTAAAAGAAGACATTTAAACGAGATTTTAGAATCAAAGTGTATCATACCACTTAGAAACTTTTGAAAGGGTTTTAAAACATTAATGTCCATATAAATAAATCCTTAAAATCATATTTAAAACATGGACATGGATAATAAATGTTTAAAAGAATAAATATTTAAAACCATTTAAAACAATGTTTTAATAAAAGTGTATGTTTCCATTTTGAACATTTAAATTATAAACCACATGAAATTAGACCATTTTGAAACCATTTAAATTACTTTAGTATAGACATAATATGAATATGGAATGTAAAAGGGGCTGTATATACACTTTATAAAAGAGTAAAAGTGCATATAATTAATAAATGTCTCAATGAGAAGAAATTGAGATGTAATCCCAATCAAGGATCATGTCATTAGGGCAAGGATAAAGAAATAACATAATTATGTGTGAAAAATATAAATAAACTAAATATAAGTGGATACTTAGTGTAAAACAATCAGATTTCATCCACACATATTCATAGCACGAAATAATCAAGAAGTAGAGGTTTAACCCAAAGAATTGGAATTGGGTTAAGAAGTTCCCTTGCAAAAATTTGATAGCCTAATGGCATCACATCAAATTTTAGAAAAAGAGTTGATGAGAGTGATAAAGGTTATCTCATCACTTGGACATAAAATTTACTGAAATAAGGATATATAAGAACATATCCCAACATAATAAGATGTAATTTAAAAGACAAAACAAAAAGAAGTCTTTTAAAAATAGGAGGGTGAAATGTTCCCTTACCAACATGGGTAACTTTCGAAATGTACACCCCATGAAATAAGGACTATACAAAATTGATGTAAATATTCATAAACGAAATTTTATTACACAAAGTGTAAAATAATTTACTGTACATACACCACTCAAAAGAAATGGTGGAAAATTTATCATAAATCTCACAGGAATAAAAGTGAGATGAAAACCCCCTTACGAAAACTCGGCAGCCTAACGGCGCCACTTAAAACTTCCAAAAATGGATTTATGAGATCAAATAAGTTCTCTCATAATATGAACATAAAAATTACATAATTATGAATATAAAATAACATCACCAAATATAATAAATATTACCTTAAAAGAAATGACATAAAAGAGAGTACTTAAAAAGAAAGAGAGAGGTAGGATCCCTTACCTCAAGTCCGACTTGTCTTGTTCATTTCTTTATATTCCTGAATAATAAACTAGTGTTAATTTATACCTGATTAAGAACCTTTATTGATTTCATTATTCCTTTTATATCACTTATTACCATGTTATGAACATTATGTAATTATTTAAGTTTATAACGGTCGTTTTGTCGATCATTGGTACTTGATTCAAAAATAAACTTCTTATAATTACAAGTTGTTCATGTGGTAAAATACCCATTATATCCATAATTATATTCATGATTTAGATATAATATATATCATATATATCCATTATATACTTGAATTTTTATATTAAATAACATTTAAAGGTATGAAATGAAATGCACCGTTCATGGAGATGGTAAGCCGTACGTACGCATGAACGCTACTTTCATTTCTATTTTGTATTTAATGGAATTAAAACTAAATGAGATATATATGTATATATATTATAATTAAATTATAATATATATGTTATATAGGTCACATAAGTTCATTAATTTCATTCTTTATACATTCCATGTATTGCATGAACGGGTCACATCACTTGAGGGGGCGGTAGTCCACACTTCCTCAAATGAAATTATCGCATTTTCACAACATACAAAGCATAAAGGTATGTTTTAAATGTAAAATACAGAATCATATAGAGGAAATAAATATAATATATATCATAAATAAATTTATTTACATCATAATTGCAACCATGAGAGGTGGTAGGAGAAGATATAACAATCATCATTTCGTGATGCAGTAATTCGCCATCCACGGAAACAGTATGTTATTTAACCATTAGACGGAGGTGTGTGTAAGTGTAGCTCTAATAATTCTCATAAAAAATCCTAGTATATTTAGGATACTGGTTTTGTTACAAAAAAAAAGGAATAAAAAGAGTTTAGGGGGTTGGAGAAGCAAAATAAAACAAAAGAACATAAGAGAGGACATTACCTTTAAATCAGGTCACTCCTTTTAGTTTGAACCAAAAGAGTTTCTTGAAGAGATTTTTGCATAAGGTAAGGCTTATAAGATTATGAGAGGGATTTGGAGAGATAAAATGAGCATATTTTGGTCGATACAATGGTTTGAGAGGTCTGGGTAAGGGGGTAGAGGTGGGGGCCTTTTATAAGAGGGAGGAGGGGCACTCTTGGAAAGTCTTGAAAAGTTATTTAATTATAAAATTATTTTCGGATATTAAAGGTCCCAAATTTATATTTTTCGATGATAAGGTGATAAGGGTTATAAATTAACCCATCCAATAGGTTTTTGACAAGTGTAAGTCTTATATTTTACCTTATGTTTTAATTTTATTTAAATCATTCATTAATGAAGTAATCACTGCATCATCATGGTGTCATAAATAAATTTTTTTATTTAATGTTTAAAAATTTATAAAAAAAATATCATGATGTTATAAATCTTTTTATATTTATAATGAATATTTTTAGATAAAAATATGACTTGTATAACCCCATGTAAAAATTTGATTAGTAAAACAATATATGTTTGTGACACTTTTATTTTTACTTTAAATAAAAAGTTATTAATGTCATTTTCTTACCCAAGTGGATCCATGGGGTCCCCAAGTTGACCCATGGGTTGTATTGGTCATCCATGACACATCCAATAAGATTAGTACATGTTTCAAGGTAATTTCATATTATTATAACATTATTTTTACCTTAAATTACACTAATTACCTTTAATCGTGATTAATAAAACTTAAAAGTTAATATTCACCAAAAAATATTTTAATCCTATTGAACCACATTTTACTTCTTAATGATAACCATGTATGTCGGATTTTTTAAATTTAATTCATAGAAGTGGTAAAGTTTCATTTAAATGAAAAACCAGTTCTTCAACTACCACTTTGTGGTTTAACTATTCATCAAAAATCGAAGTTTTTCAGAAAAATACCAAAAAATCACCCGAAGATATATTTGATATTCCGAACTCAAAAATGATGTCTATTTTAAAACATTAAAAGCATATAAGTTGCATTAATTAATTTAGTAATTAACTCCCGTTGTCAAAACAAATAGCGTGTTTTCAAGAAACAATATCTATCAAAAGATTGACACTTGTTTATGATCAATTACAGAGTAAAATTAACTCTAATGACCACCATTGGATTAAATGGTAAAAATAATATTCTAATTACACATCAAAACCAATTAAAAAGACAATATAACTATATAAATAAATTATAAGAAAAATAAGTTTTGAAGTAAAATATAGTATTTATCACTATTCATTAAAAAATGAACATTGCCAGAAAAATACCAAAAAATTATCCAAAGTAAATTTCAATGTCTTGATTCTAAATAAGGATTTAATTTTGTCAAATATAAAATATAAAATTGTCAGAAAGTAGATTCAAAAAGGGTTCTCCATCAAAATGCGGTTAATCGAGTTTTTAAAGAATATTAGAATGTTTATGCATAAAATTGGATTCATTTGCATTTTAATCCTCAAACATTTATTTGGATAAATGAAAAAATATTTGACAAGAATATATAATCATTTGGTAGTTAGTTTTGTTCATTCCTTCCATTACAATGTCTAGGCGTTAACTACCATTTAAAATAATATTATTATATTATTAGTGTGCAACGTAAGATTTCAAAAAAACTCATTGTTGTGTATTGGGTACGCCATAGAACAAAGAATTCCCTTTAAAGTAATATTAATATTTTATTCACAAATATTAATAAATATGAAAATTTTATATTCTTTATTTACCTGGGATGTTACAGTATGTCTGGAAATAAACATCGGTATCTAAGCTAAGTGCAAGAATATCTGAGTAATATGCAATAGAGTGATTTTGGAGAACGATTGGAGATGTTGGGACGAGTGTCACAGACATAAAACACCCAAAAACACACAAAGTGGGAGTGGGTGAGGAGGGAGATAGGAGAACAAGAAGGTGAAAAAATAGCCTGATAAGATTGTATAAATGAAATATCCTCCTTCAAGATTTCTAGTTTGTGATGGATAGTGGATGGTGGCTATGATGAAGGTATGTATGGGTATGTAGAGTGTGCTAGGGAGATGGGGCATTCTCATGGGAGTGTCGGTGATGGGGAATGGGACAACCACATAAGCAGGCGCACAAATGTAGCATTGGACTATGGGGCTTCAGTGCGGGAAGCCTGGAAACTAGGGTGGGTGTGGGTGGCGTGGGGGGATTTATCATAGGAGATTCAGCAACTGGAGTCACCAGGGGAGCCATGGGGGTGTTCTAGTAATAGGGGCATGGGGGATCCATGCGATAGTGTGGAAGAGCTGTAGGCGGGAGGGTCACCATCTGGAGAGAGGAACGATGGTAGAGGGTCGCTGGAGAAGCACAACGGATGGAAGGCACCGACAATGGGAGTATTCCTTGGAGGATCAGGGGGGAAACTCATTCAATTTGGAGCCACTGCCCTCGATGGGGTAATATAGAGGAGTCCTCTGAGAAAATAAAAATACGGTAGGGTGGTCTAGGGTTGAATAACATCCCTTTGATACCATGTAGAATGATAATAGTGGATACCCTAATACCCAAGATGGATGAAAATTATTTCAAGTTGGAATAATTCGATATGGGGCATAGAAATACCCTTTAACCGGAAATACAATTAACTAGCTTCAACATGTTTAAATACTTGAATTAGTCGGTATAGTGTTTTATGGAAAATATGAACCCTGATCAGAATTATGATGGTGATAACAGTAAATTACGGCCATGTATATTTATTCCATACAAATGTGGAATGCATTTAATATTATAATATTTAAAAATCTATAATATGGTGTGATTTGACTAAAGTAATCCAACACATTGTTCGAACAAAGTGGCTCTCCATCTCTACTATAGTAGCCCCTCCTCCTTGTACTCACCGCCAAGCTAAGACGACCGACGACGGTTTCCACACCTCACTGTGGCCCTCCTCCAGCATTGCTGCTGGTCTTCCCTCTCCCTTAACAAACCACCACCCTCTCGGCTTCCTGCCTGGTATAGCACCACACCGACGTCACCCAGTCTCGATGACCTCACCTACTAGATTTGGATTAGAAAAGGTCGGTCATTATACTCCCCCTTAGTGCATCTCTCCTTGTTGAATCCCATTCATGACTTTTCTCCCTAGCCTCACATGTACCGCCTTATGGCAGTGCGAGCTGACCATCAACCGACGCTTCGCCGGCCAGCCGCAGCACCTCCCGCTGCGGCCTATATTCGTCCTATACACGGCCCTCAACCACGGTGAGCCTTAGATGAATGAGACCCAACATCAACCCTTTTATAGCCGAGTGACCAAGCTGAAACCACAGCGGGCCACTTCACCTTTCGAGGGAGTCCAGCCACCAGCCACAATCTGCCCGAGCCACACTGGTCGATCACCAGAGCCGCACCGCTCAATCACCGGAGCGCCACCTAGCCCAAATCGGCCTCTCGTAGGTCTCGACGACCAGATTGGGCTTGGTACCACCGCATCACTAAGCAGCAATTCCCATTGGCGACTATCACCTCCTTATTGTGAGAGGTACCCCTGCCGTTGTGTTAGATGGATCGAGTTTTTAAAAAAAATAAATTTACAAAAACCGTCCAGGTTAAAAAAAAATTAAAAATGCACCCGAAAGGCGGCACCTGCAATGCGACCTTTCCCCTAAATTTCTTTTTGAAAATTGTTATTTTTATTTTTATTGTTTTGTTATATATATATATATATATATATAAACAAAACAAAAAAAATAGCAGAATTTCTCTACCCTTAAATATCTAGCGCTACAGCCATTACAGCACTCTGGATTCTGACAGAAACTCTCACCCAGGCCTCCCTTTTATAAGAGGGCTTGCCCTAAAAATCATTATGCATTTTCGATGTGGGATTCAGGTTCTCCCTTTCCTGTGCAGTACATTCTGCATTTCCGATGTGAGATTATATTTCAAGTACGTGACATTGAAATACAATAAAATATAAACTATAATAGCAATATAAATTAAATTTTAAACATTGATTAAACATATAATAAATAGTTGAAAACAAAAATAATTTCCTCCAAAATTATGATGAAAAATGATCTATAAGCTTTCAAAACCGCCTACTCGAAACATAAAAATGTTTCAAGTACGTGAATTTTAATGACTATAAAATATAAAATATAAAATTAATATAATTGAAACTTTAAACATTGATTAAAAATATAATAAATAGTTTAAATCAAAAGGAATTTCCAAAAAATGTTTATGAAAAGTAATTTATAAGCTTTCAAAACCGCTTACTTGAAACTAAAAAATGTTTCAAGTACATGAATTCAAAAGACTATAAAATATAAAATATAACACCAATATAAATGAAAAATAAAAAACATTGATTAAAAATATAATAAAAAATTGAAAACAAAAGGAATTTCCTAAAAAATGTTGATGAAAAATAATTTATAAGCTTTCAAAACTGCCTACTTGAAACTAAAAAATGTTTCAAGTACGTGACTTTGAAAGACCATAAAACATAAAACAGAAGACCAATATAAATGAAATGTTAAACATTGATTAAACATATAAGAAATAGTTGAAAACAAAATTAATTTTCAAAAAAATGTTAGTGAAAAATAATTTATAAGCTTTCAAAACCACCTACTTAAAACATAAAAATGTTTCAAGTATGTGACTTTGAAAGACCATAAAACATAAAATAGAATACCAATATAAATGAAACGTTAAACATTGATTAAACATATAATAAATAGTTGAAAACAAAAGTAATTTCCAAAAAAAATGTTAATGAAAAATAATTTATAAGCATTCAAAACCGCCTACTTGAAACTTAAAAATGTTTCAAGTACGTGAATTTGAAAGACTATTAAACATATACTATAAAACGAATATAATTGAAACCTAAAACATTGATTAACCGTATAATAAATTATTTAATTAGTAATATAATTATTAATTATATAATAATTAATTAGTTAATTAGTAATATAATTATTAATAATTAATTAGTTAATAATTAATTAGTTAATTAGTAATATAATTATTAATTATATAATACTTAATTAGTAATATAATGATTAATTATATAATTATTAACAATATAATAAATAATTATTTAATTAGTAATATCATTATTAATTATATAATAATTAATTAGTTAGTTACAAATATAATAATTAATTATAATAAGTAATTATAATTATTAATTAGTAATTATTACTAATTAATTATATAAAAATTAATTTGTTAATTAGTAATATTATTATTAATTATAAAATAATTAATTATTAAATTTGTAATCTGATTTTTAATTATAATTATTAATTAAATTTCTTAATTATTAATTAGTAATATAATTATTAATTATAATTATTAATTATAATTATTAATTTGTAATTATTAATAATTAATTATATAAAAATTAGTTATTTAATTTTTAATATTATTATTAATTATATAATAATAAATTACTAAAATATTAATATAATTTTTAATTACATTTATTTATAATAATTATTAATTATTAATTAGTAATTAGTAATTAGTAATTATCAATTATCAATTAGTTAATTAGTAATATAAATATTAATTATAATTATTCATTATAATTATTAATTAGTAATTATTAATAAATAATTATATAATAGTTAGTTAGTTCATTAGTTATATATTTATTAATTATATATCAATTAATTATTAAATTAATAATATAATTTTTAATTAAATTTCTTCATTATAATTATTAATTATTAATTAGTAATTAGTAATTAGTAATTATTAATTAGTAATATAAATATTAATTATAATTATTAATTATAATTATTACTTATTACTTATTAATTATTAATTATTACTTATTAATTATTACTTATACAGTAATTATTTAGTTAATTATTAATAAAACTATAAATTATATAATAATTAATTAGTTAATTAGTAATATAATTATTAATTATATAATAGTTAATTAGTTAATTAGTTAATTAGTAATATTATTATTAAATATAATTATTATTGTTTTAATGAGTAATTATTAATAATTAAATATGTCATAATTAATTAGTTAATTAGTAATATTATTATTAATTATATAATAATTAATTAGTAATATAATTATTACACATATAATAATTATTTATTTAATTAGTAATATAATTAATAATTACAACTAATTAATTAGTAATTATTAATTATTAATTATTAATTATTTAATTAGTAATATATATATTAATTATAATTATTCTTCATAATTATTAATTAGTAATTATTAATTAGTTAATTAGTAATATACATATTAATTATAACTATTCATTAAATTATCAATTATTAATTATTAATTACTAATTATTAATTATTAATTATTACTCATTAATTATTACTTGTATAATAATTATTTACTTAATTATTAATATAAATATTAATTATATAATAATTAATCTATTAATTAGTAATATAATTATTGTCTTTCAAAGTCACGTACTTGAAACATTTTTAAGTTTTAAGCAGGCGGTTTTGAAAGCTTATAAATTAGTTTTCATTAACATTTTTTTGGAAATTACTTTTGTTTTAAACTATTTCTTATATGTTTAATCAATGTTTAACGTTTCATTTATATTGTTCTTCTATTTTATGTTTTATGGTCTTTCAAAGTCACGTACTTGAAACATTTTTTAGTTTCAAGTAGGCGGTTTTGAAAGCTTATAAATTATTTTTCATCAACATTTTTTAGGAAATTCATTTTGTTTTCAATTATTTCTTATATTTTTAATCAATGTTTTTTATGTTTCATTTATATTTGTGTTATATTTTATATTTTATAGTCTTTCAAATTCACGTACATAAAACATTTTTTACTTTCAAGTAAGCGGTTTTGAAAGCTTATAAATTACTTTTCATCAACATTTTTTTGGAAATTTATTTTGTTTTCAACTATTTATTATATGTTTAATCAATTTTTAAAGTTTCAATTATATTCATTTTATAGTTTATATTTTATCATCTTTCAAATTCACATACTTGAAACATTTTTAAGTTTCAAGTAGGCAGTTTTGAAAGTTTATAGATTATTTTTCATCTACATTTTTGAGGAAATTCGTTTTGTTTTCAACTATTTATTATATTTTTAATTAATGATTAAAATTTCATTTATATTTGTCACGACCCGACCTCGGGGCCCGTGCCGTGACTACCCCAAGCCCGCCTTCCATAGGCCAGGGGCTGGCGACTAGCACCAAGGCGTAAAATCCCGGTAAACAGGGAAGGAATTGCCTTTAAAAGTAACAACCACCACAGAGTCAGCAAGCGGAAAGTAACTACAAAGTGCAGAAAAGTAAAGGGGGCCGGAAATACAAGCCCAACTGTAAAGTACAACTGAAAAAGTAAAGGACAGCAACTGAAGAAAAGACGGCGGCCTCGTGTCGTCCACTGGCAATCCCACCTGAAGGGTGGGTACAGATAGCCTCCAGGCTCCTCGGGTCCCACGTCCGCTCCGAGCACGTCCCGCCCAGTGGTCCACCTCCAGGTACCGTCCTGCTCCACGCCCCAACCGTGATCAGCGCTGTCCGTCGTCTGCATCCAACACAACAAGGTGCGGGCATAGCCCGTGCAGGGGTGAGTATAAGCTACTCAGTAAGGACCCCGAGACCCCCGAAGGTCTCCCGAAATCCACAAAGGATATAGCACAAAAGAAAGATTCAATCACGAAGTAACATCTGACTCGACTTAGGTATATGCCCATGCATATACCTAAGTCCCCAATTATAGCTCTGCTCACGAGCTCAAGAACAACTCAATCCACAAAGGAAAGCAAGACTCAAATCCATAAGGAGAGTAAACAGTAAATCCACAAAGGATAGTTCAACACAATCCACAAAGGAGAGTAACATAAGATTCAGCTCAACCAGGTATACTTTTTCAGATGACGTCAAAGATGATCACTGATCCATCTAAGTCGTCGGACCCACGAAGGATCGATAAGTACTAACCCCCGCAAAAGACCCACGTAGGATTGGGCTCACACAGAACCTGTAGGCAGTGGCTCACACAGAACCGGTAGTAAGGACCCACATAGGATCGGGCTCACACAGAACCTGTAGCACTGATCCACGTAGGATCGCTGAGTGCAGTAGTCGACGCAGTCCACTGAGGATCTCTGCACAGTCGTCGCCGCAGTCCACAAAGGATCTCTGCTCTTCCGTCGCCGCAGTCCACGGAGGATCTCTGCTCTGCCGTCGTCGCAGTCCACGGAGGATCTCTGCTCTGCCGTCGTCGCAGTCCACGGAGGATCTCTGCTCTGTCGTCGAAGTCACAGCCAGCGCTAGGGTTCCCGCACATAGCGAGCTCGTTTAGGAGGGTCCGCTCCACGAGCCGAGAGGATGATACATCAACTGACACGTAGTCCGAAGTTGATGTATCCAAAAGTTCCGTATCGACAACAGGATCTCAACGCAACTGACGGCGCGTCAATCGGACGCCCGGTCTGAGAGTTATTGGCATTTTCTTCCCAGGGGCCCGGTTGGTTTTTAGGGCAAAACCAACCCGACCGTACTCCGCCTGTGTCTGATCCTCGGGTGGAGTATGCCAAAAGTTCCGTCTCACTTAGAGGAAACTACCACAGCTGACGGTACGTCGATCGGACGTCCGTAGCTCAAGCTATGAGCGTTTCCGCTCCGAGGGCCCCGTTGGTTTCGTGTACGAACCAACCCGGCCGAACCCAAAGTCTTCCGAAACCTTGAGTGTAATATACCGAAACGACCGTATCGATCCAAGGATCGCGTAGCCGCTGACGGTTCGTCAATCGGAGGTCTCAGGCCCAATATATGGGCAAAAGACCGAAGAGGGCCCGAAAACGGGGGTTCTGGGCCCGGGGCGACCCGGCCCGAACCCCCCCTGGGCTGGCCGAACCGGGTCGACCCGAACCGGGTCGACCCGACCCGGCCAGACCCGGCTAGGCCGGGTCCGGTCCGGCCTGGGCGCGGCCCGGCCGACCGGACCGGCCGGCTCGGCTTCGGCCGAGCGGCCGAAGCAACCGCCGCGGGTTTGACCCGCGGCTTGGAGGAAAACGCGGCCCCGCGGGGGGCCGCCTGTCACGCGGACGCGGCCGGGCCGCCGCGTCCCTCCCCGGTTCCGCGCGGCCACGGAACCGGCCGCCGCCGCCGCGGCTTCAGCCGCGGCGGAACTCCTCCACGGCGGCGCGCCGGGCGCCGCCACCTCCGGCCGCCGGCACCGCCACGCCGGCGACCCGCGCCGCCGCCGTCTTCCGCGGGCCGCCGGAGTTGCTCCGGTGGCCCGTTTTGCCTCCCGTCTGCGCCGTTGCTCCTCCCGGGGGCCGATCATCACTGCGGGATCAACGGATCGCCCTTGCCGCACGGTTCGTCGTCGTCCGCCAAATCCGCACAACAAAAGATCGGCGGAGGGTTGCCGGGTCTTGTTCGTTAGACCCCCACCCTCCGCGTTAGTCATAAACAACGGGTGGAAAAGAAAAATAATCAACAACAATTTTAATTAAATTAAAATTGTTCGGAGATCAGGTTCTTTATTTTAAAAAGAATAAACACGGGAAAGACAAAATTCCAACAACCCCTACCTTGTCGTCGTCGTCGGACGAGAGGTCGTCGCGGAATTGCTCGTCGCGGAAGAAGGGGGATCGTCGCGTTGTCGCGGTATCCGGCGTCGCGTCGCCAATCTCCGGATCAAGATCAAACGGATTTAATTAATTAAATCCGTTTTCATTGAAATTAAAAAAAAGGGAGAAATAAACGATTCGTTTCTCACCTTAATTGCCGAACGAGGATCGGCCGCGGAAGAAGAGGCGTCGCCGAATTACGTCGCGGGTAGAGCTCGTCGACGTCGCAGATCACGGTGTGCGTCGTCGAATTCCGGTCGCCGGCGTTCTTCGCGTTCTTCGCGTTCTTCGCGTTCTTCGCGAGGAGGGGAGATGAAGAAACAAAGATCCTCTCAAATCCTTTCAAAGGATTTTTAGGTTGGTCTTATTTTATAAACATGCCAACAAACGCAAAAGCGTAAGTAACGACCCATCAGTTCGTTGAATTAATTCAACGAGCGAAACAGCCCATTTAATTCACGAAATAAACCGCTCAATTAAATGGTCTGTTAAGAATTTAATAAAACGCGTCGGTTGACTTTTCAGTTACTTTGACGGGTTTTCGCGGGTGCGTTACTTAGCGAAAGAAACGGCGGGGCTCGTGCGGGCCCCACCTCACAAATATCCTACCAAGGGGGTAGGATATTTCTGGATAGCACCCTATCCGCTTTAACTCAGTTCAAGTGGCTTCCAAGCGGCTTCCAAGCAGCTTAAGTGAAATAAAATAAAGTTGTCGCACAAATTTATTTTATTTCTGACTTAATGCCCCGAAATTTAAAAACCACGTCTGAGAAAACGCAACTCCGGAAGAGGCGTTTCTAAGCAAATACCGGCGCTACGATTTCATCGGTGCCCTCAGAATTCGATTCCGGGCACCGGTTCAAAAGATAGAAAAACCCGCTCGTCCGTTCACTGAACGCACCCGAGCCAAACTTCGGAAATTGATTCCGGGCACACCGGGCCTCGGAATCAGGTGCCGTCTGAAGCTGCGCTCTTGTAAAATTCCAAAGAAAATTAAGAAAAAAATTTCCTTGAAATTTGCGGGTCTTTACATTACTCCCACCTCAGGGCTTTACGTCCCCGTAAAGATACATCAAAAACTAGGGGAACAAATGGGGGTACTGAGCACGCATCTGAGCCTCCCGCTCCCAAGTGCTCTCCTGGAGGTTCCCGTGCTGCCATCTGACGCGCACAAGAGGAATCGACCGCCCACGTAGGACCCGCTCCTGTCGATCCTCGATCTCCACTGGGACCTCCGCAAAAGTCGCCCCATCGTCCACGTCCAGCTCCCCAAAGTCGATGATGTGCGTCGGGTCGTGCACGTATCTCCTCAGCTGAGACACGTGGAAGACGTCGTGCACCCGGTGCAACTGAGGTGGTAGAGCCAGGCGATAAGCCACCTCTCCTATCCTGCTGAGGACCTGGAAAGGCCCGATGAAGCGTGGAGACAACTTGCCGCCTCGGCCAAATCTCCGTAAACCACGTCGAGGTGAGACACGCAAAAATACGTGGTCGCCATCCTTGAACTCCAGTGGCCTCTGCCTCCTGTCAGCATATGAATTCTGCCAGCTCTGAGCTGTCCTCATCCTCTCCTGGATGATCTGGACCTTCTCTGTCGTGGCTCGGACCTTCTCTGGTCCCACGAGTGCTGACTCCCCAGGGTCTGTCCAGCACAACGGTGATCTGCAGGGTCTGCCGTACAACGCCTCGTATGGTGCCATCCCGATGGTGGAGTGGTATCTGTTGTTGTACGCGAACTCCACCAAGGGTAGGTGGTCCTCCCAGCTGCGACCAAAGTCGAGAACACATGCAGGGAGCATGTCCTCGAGTGTCTGTATGGTCCTCTCCGTCTGACCATCCGTCTGAGGGTGGAAGGCTGTGCTCAGATGGAGCCGCGTCCCGAACGCCTCCTGCAACCCCTTCCAAAGCCGGGAAGTGAAACGAGCATCTCGATCGGAGACGATAGATGATGGCACCCCGTGAAGCCGTACGATCTCCTGGACGTAAAGACGTCCCAAGCTCTCTACTGAGCCCTGCTCTCTGATGGGTAAGAAGTGTGCCGACTTGGTGAGTCGGTCGACAATCACCCAAATGGAGTCGTGACCTCTGGAAGTGCGTGGAAGTCCAGTCACGAAGTCCATAGATATGCCATCCCACTTCCACTCCGGGACCTCCAAGGGCTGTACCAAGCCTGCTGGTACCTGATGCTCTGCCTTCACCTGCTGGCAGGTGAGGCATCGTGAAACGAACTCTGCCACAGCTTTCTTCATGCCCGGCCACCAGTGCTGTCGCCTGAGATCCTGGTACATCTTTGCCAATCCGGGATGCACCGCCAAGGGAGAAGTGTGAAACTCTCTCAGCACCTCCTCTCGTAAAGCGGCTGGTACGAAGGTACGTCCTCTGAAAAGGATGTCGTGCTCTGCTCCAAGGGAGAAACCATCAGGCACCTGACCTGAGGATATCAGTGCACGCCGGGTCTCACAGTCAGCGTCCCCACGCTGAGCCTCTCTGACCCGCTATAGAAGTGGAGGAGAGACTGTGAGAGACTGAAGAAAGGCTGCTCTGTCTCTATCCACGAAGGATATCCGTAAGGAGGCTAGCTGCTCCGTCGCGTCCTCAAGTAGCTGAATGCCCGTCCTCCTGCTGAGGGCATCGGCTACCACGTTCCCCTTCCTAGGAGTATAGACTATCTCAAAGTCATAGTCCTGGAGGAACTCACGCCATCTCCGCTGTCTCAGGTTCAGGTCCTTCTGAGAGAAGATATACCTGAGACTCTGGTGGTCAGAAAAGACTGTGAAGCGCTCGCCCATCAGATAGTGCCGCCAAGTCTTCAGAGCGAAGACCACTGCTGCTAACTCCAGGTCATGAGTGGCGTAGTTCTGCTCATGCGGCCTCAACTGACGTGATCCGTAGGCGATCACGGCCCGCTCCTGCATCAGGACGCAACCGAGTCCAGTCCCTGACGCATCGCAGTAAACTACGTATCCAACTCCCTCCTCAGGCAACCTCAAGATAGGTGCGCTGGTCAATCTCTGTCTCAGCTCCTGGAAGCTCTGCTGACATCTGTCTGACCACACGGAGGGTTTCCCCTTCTTTGTCAAAGCTGAGAGTGGTGCCGCAACTCTGGAGAAGTCTAGCACGAATCTCCGATAGTATCCGGCTAGGCCCAAGAAGCTCCGCACCTCCGTCACGCTCTTGGGTGGCTCCCAAGCTAGCACTGCCTCGATCTTCGCGGGATCCACTGCAACTCCCGCCTCAGAGATGACGTGCCCCAAGAAATGGACCTCACGTAACCAGAACTGGCACTTTGAGAGCTTTCCATAAAGCTGGTGCTCTCGGAGTGTGTCTAGCACAACTCGCAGGTGGTAGGCATGCTCCTCCTCAGTCGTCGAGTATACCAAAATGTCGTCAATGAAGACAACGACAAATCGGTCGAGGTATGGCTGGAAGATCCTGTTCATGAGGCTCATGAACACTGCTGGAGCATTGGTTACGCCGAACGGCATAACCAAGAACTCATAATGGCCATACCGACACCTGAAGGCCGTCTTCTGCACGTCCTCGTCTCGAACTCTGAGCTGATGATAGCCTGACCGGAGGTCTATTTTCGAGAACCACCGTGCTCCCTTGAGCTGATCGAAGAGGTCATCAATCTGTGGCAGCGGATACTTGTTCCTCACTGTCACCTGGTTCAGGCGACGATAGTCGACACACAGTCACAAGCTCCCGTCCGCCTTCTTGGCGAACAAAATCGGGGAAGCCCAGGGTGAAACACTAGGTCGGATAAACCCCTTGCTCTGCAAGTCCTCCAACTGTACCCGCAGCTCTCGAAGCTCGGCGGGGGCCATCCGGTATGCTGGAGAAGATATCGGGGCTGTCCCGGGGTACAAGTCGATGTAAAAGTCTACCTCTCTACGAGGAGGTAGCCCTGGAACGTCGTCGGGAAAGACGTCCACGTACTGGTCCACCACTGCAGGAAAAGCTGGACTCCGCACGTCCACTGCTCCTAGGATGAGGCTAGCCAACTGATGAGAGATGGGCTGCACTCTCCTCCGTGGAAGTCCATCCTGTGCTGCAAAGGTTCCCTTCTCGCCGGTGAAGGTAAACCTACTCCCGTCGGTGCGAACACATCGCACCTTGCGCCTAAAACAGTCGATCTGGGCATGAACCGTGGATAGCCAATCCATGCCCAAGATGACGTCGTAAGGCCTCGACGCCACTACAAGGAGATCCTAGCCGAAGCTCTCGCCTCCTAGAGTAAGCTCACAATGCCGGCACCAGTGCGTAATCGTCAAGTCTGCTCCCGTAGGAGTCTCTAGCCGTAAGGATCGAGCCAACGGCTCAGTCGGAATCTCCGAGCTCCGAACAAGGGCAGAGGCTATGAAAGAGTGACTCGCTCCTGTGTCTATAAGTACTGCAGCAAGGGTGGAATAGACACAGATCGTACCTCGAATCATCTCTGGCATGTCGGGGTCGTAGGCCTCCACTGCCTGGAGCTGGGCCTGTCCCTGCCCGCCAGCTCCCTGTGGTCGAGGTGGCCCTCCTGGTGGTGGTGGGGGTAGAGCCTGGAAGCGTCGCCCACCACCCGCTGCTCGGCCAGCTCCTCTGCCTCGTCCGCCTCCTCCCTGCGGACCGCCACGGTCGACCCTCTGCCTCTGCCTGGGTGGCCCCTCCACCGTCTGCTGCTCCTCTGATCGGCGAGTCGGGCAGTCACGAGCCATGTGACCCTGCCCGCCGCAGGAGTAGCACAACCTGCCTCTCGGAAGGCTGACACTCCGCTGTGTGCCCTGCACCGCTGAGCCGGTGTCCTGAGGCCGTCTGCATGGGGGTCTGGTCTGCCTGGACCCGAGAGTCATCTGTCGGCTACCTGCTGCCGAAGACTCAGCTACCTGCCGCCCTGCTCTAGGTCTCGCCGCTGAAGAAGGCTCTGCCAGGAAGCTCTCGATCAGGAGGGCTCGCTCCAGCACTCCCGCCTGGGTCGGAATGCTGAGGGAGACCAGCGACACCCGAATCTCCTGTCGCAAGCCCTGCTCGAAGGTCCGGGCCCGGAAGAAGGGGTCACGTACCATGTCGGTCGAGTAGCGAGATAGGTCAGTGAACCTCGCCGCGTACTGAGCGACCGTCATGCTGCCATGGCGCAGCTGGAGAAGCTCCTGGATGCGCACCGCTCGGAGGGTGGCCGGGACGAACTCAGAGCGGAAGAGGCTCTCGAAGTCCGCCCAGAGCAAGGATGCCTCATCGTGAACCTGGAGCATCAAGCTCCACCATCGTCCTGCTGCCGCCTGCAGGAGGCTCGCCGCGAGAATCACCATGAGATCCGCTGGTGTCCTCACTAGCCTAAAGATCCGTACCACCGCCTCTAGCCAGTCCTCGGCGGCCTGGGGGTCCGCCTCACCGCGAAACCTGGGCGGTCGCTGGCTCTGAAACTCATGCAGTGCCCTGAGGCGACGTGCATCGTCAGCGTCTGGTACTGGTAGCATCGGTGGCTCGGCGGGTAAAACTACCGCCGGTGCCACTGCTGGCACAGGGCCCTGCACCGAGGCCTCGTCGCTCGGCGGGCTGCCGTCGCGCCCTACACTCGGAACCCTAGCTGGCTGTCGTCGCGGGGCCATCCTGAAAAAGAGAACAAGAGCACCACAGTCAGAACAGTATACCTGGTGAGCTGGCACAAGTAATCACAAGGAAAACTTGAGACTTTCATAAAGCAGATCAGTATACCCGGTGAGCTGACACAAGTAATCACAAAGAAAACTTGGAACACACACGCAATCAATGTTTTCATGCATTAAGTCAGAAATCAGGAGTCAGGGTCCTGGTGTACGGATACGTCGGCCGCCGCACCAACACTGGCCTCCCTGAACTGATAACCACACTCAATACACTAAACACTATTTCTTCACATAGAAAGAAAAGACGATCAGAGTCTGCGGTAGAACCGACCACCTCTGATACCAATTTGTCACGACCCGACCTCGGGGCCCGTGCCGTGACTACCCCAAGCCCGCCTTCCATAGGCCAGGGGCTGGCGACTAGCACCAAGGCGTAAAATCTCGGTAAACAGGGAAGGCATTGCCTTTAAAAGTAACAACCACCACAGAGTCAGCAAGCGGAAAGTAACTACAAAGTGCAGAAAAGTAAAGGGGGCCGGAAATACAAGCCCAACTGTAAAGTACAACTGAAAAAGTAAAGGACAGCAACTGAAGAAAAGACGGCGGCCTCGTGTCGTCCACTGGCAATCCCACCTGAAGGGTGGGTACAGATAGCCTCCAGGCTCCTCGGGTCCCACGTCCGCTCCGAGCACGTCCCGCCCAGTGGTCCACCTCCAGGTACCGTCCTGCTCCACGCCCCAACCGTGATCAGCGCTGTCCGTCGTCTGCATCCAACACAACAAGGTGCGGGCATAGCCCGTGCAGGGGTGAGTATAAGCTACTCAGTAAGGACCCCGAGACCCCCAAAGGTCTCCCGAAATCCACAAAGGATATAGCACAAAAGAAAGATGCAATCACGAAGTAACATCTGACTCGACTTAGGTATATGCCCATGCATATACCTAAGTCCCCATTTCTAGCTCTGCTCACGAGCTCAAGAACAACTCAATCCACAAAGGAAAGCAAGAATCAAATCCATAAGGAGAGTAAACAGTAAATCCACAAAGGATAGTTCAACACAATCCACAAAGGAGAGTAACATAAGATTCAGCTCAACCAGGTATACTTTTTCAGATGACGTCAAAGATGATCACTGATCCATCTAAGTCGTCGGACCCACGAAGGATCGATAAGTACTAACCCCCGCAAAAGACCCACGTAGGATCGGGCTCACACAGAACCTGTAGGCAGTGGCTCACACAGAACCGGTAGTAAGGACCCACATAGGATCGGGCTCACACAGAACCTGTAGCACTGATCCACGTAGGATCGCTGAGTGCAGTAGTCGACGCAGTCCACTGAGGATCTCTGCACAGTCGTCGCCGCAGTCCACGAAGGATCTCTGCTCTGCCGTTGCCGCAGTCCACGGAAGATCTCTGCTCTGCCGTCGTCGCAGTCCACGGAGGATCTCTGCTCTGCCGTCGTCGCAGTCCACGGAGGATCTCTGCTCTGTCGTCGAAGTCACAGCCAGCGCTAGGGTTCCCGCACATAGCGAGCTCGTTTAGGAGGGTCCGCTCCACGAGCCGAGAGGCTGATACATCAACTGACATGTAGTCCGAAGTTGATGTATCCAAAAGTTCCGTATCGACAACAGGATCTCAACGCAACTGACGGCGCGTCAATGGGACGCCCGGTCTGAGAGTTATTGGAATTTTCGTCCCAGGGGCCCGGTTGGTTTTTAGGGCAAAACCAACCCGACCGTACTCTGCCTGTGTCCGATCCTCGGGCGGAGTATGCCAAAAGTTCCGTCTCACTTAGAGGAAACTACCACAGCTGACGGTACATCGATCGGACGTCCGTAGCTCAAGCTATGAGCGTTTCCGCTCCGAGGGCCCGGTTGGTTTCGTGTACGAACCAACCCGGCCGAACCCAAAATCTTCCGAAACCTTGAGTGTAATATACCGAAACGACCGTATCGATCCAAGGATCGCGTAGCCGCTGACGGTTCGTCCATCGGAGGTCTCAGGCCCAAGATATTGGCAAAAGACTGAAGAGGGCCCGAAAACGGGGGTTCTGGGCCCGGGGCGACCCGGCCCGAACCCCCCCTGGGCTGGCCGAACCGGGTCGACCCGACCCGGCTAAGCCGGGTCCGGTCCGGCCTGGGCGCGGCCCGGCCGACCGGACCGGCCGGCTCGGCTTCGGCCGAGCGGCCGAAGCAACCGCCGCGGGTTTGACCCGCGGCTTGGAGGAAAACGCGGCCCCGCGGGGGGCCGCCTGTCACGCGGACGCGGCCGGGCCGCCGCGTCCCTCCCCGGTTCCGCGCGGCCGCGGAACCGGCCGCCGCCGTCGCGGCTTCAGCCGCGGCGGAACTCCTCCATGGCGGCGCGCCGGGCGCCGCCGCCTCCGGCCGCCGGCGCCGCCGCCGTCTTCCGCGGGCCGCCGGAGTTGCTCCGGTGGCCCGTTTTGCCTCCCGTCTGCGCCGTTGCTCCTCTCGGGGGCCGATCTTCACTGCGGGATCAACGGATCGCCCTTGCCGCACTGTTCGTCGTCGTCCTCCAAATCCGCACAACAAAAGATCGGCGGAGGGTTGCCGGGTCTTGTTCGTTAGACCCGCACCCTCCGCGTTAGTCATAAACAACGGGAGGAAAAGAAAAATAATCAACAACAATTTTAATTAAATTAAAATTGTTCGGAGATCAGGTTCTTTATTTTAAAAAGAATAATCACGGGAAAGACAAAATTCCAACAACCCCTACCTTGTCGTCGTCGTCGGACGAGAGGTCGTCGCGGAATTGCTCGTCGCGGAAGAAGGGGGATCATCGCGTCGTCGCGGTATCCGGCGTCGCGTCGCCAATCTCCGGATCAAGATCAAACGGATTTAATTAATTAAATCCGTTGTCATTGAAATTATAAAAAAGGGAGAAATAAACGATTCGTTTCTCACCTTAATTGCCGAACGAGGATCGGCCGCGGAAGAAGAGGCGTCGCCGAAGAACGTCGCGGGTAGAGCTCGTCGACGTCGCAGATCACGGTGTGCGTCGTCGAATTCCGGTCGCCGGCGTTCTTCGCGTTCTTCGCGTTCTTCGCGTTCTTCGCGAGGAGGGGAGATGAAGAAACAAAGATCCTCTCAAATCCTTTCAAAGGATTTTTAGGTTGGTCTTATTTTATAAACATGCCAACAAACGCAAAAGCGTAAGTAACAACCCATCAGTTCGTTGAATTAATTCAACGAGCGAAACAGCCCATTTAATTCACGAAATAAACCGCTCAATTAAATGGTCTGTTAAGAATTTAAGAAAACGCGTCGGTTGACTTTTCAGTTACTTTGACGGGTTTTCGCGGGTGCGTTACTTAGCGAAAGAAACGGCGGGGCTCGTGCGGGCTCCACCTCACAAATATCCTATCAAGGGGGTAGGATATTTCTGGATAGCACCCTATCCGCTTTAACTCAGTTCAAGTGGCTTCCAAGCGGCTTCCAAGAAGCTTAAGTGAAATAAAATAAATTTGTCGCACAAATTTATTTTATTTCTGACTTAAAGCCCCGAAATTTAAAAACCACGTCTGAGCAAACGCAACTCCGGAAGAGGAGTTTCTAAGCAAATACCGGCGCTGCGATTTCATCGGTGCCCTCAGAATTCGATTCCGGGCACCGGTTCAAAAGATAGAAAAACCCGCTCCTCCGTTCACTGAACGTACCCGAGCCAAACTTCGGAAATTGATTCCGGGCACACCGGGCCTCGGAATCAGGTGCCGTCTGAAGCTGCGCTCTTGTAAAATTCCAAAGAAAATTAAGAAAAAAATTTCCTTGAAATTTGCGGGTCTTTACAATATTGGTCTTATATTTTATATTTTATTGTATTTCAAAGTCATATACTTGAAAAAGAATCTCAAATCGGAAATGCAGAATGTACTGCGCAGGAAAGGGAGAACCTGAATACCACATAGAAAATGTTGAATGATTTTCAGGGCAAGCCCTCTTATAAAAGGGAGGTCTGGGTGAGGGTTTCTGTCAAAATTCAGACTGTTGTAATGGCTATAGCACTGGATCTTTAATGGAAGAGAAAATTTGCTGAAATGTTTTTTTTGTTTATATATATATATAAACAAAACAAAGCAATAAAAATAAAAATAAAAATTTTCAAAAAAAAATTAGGGGAAAGGCGGCATCGCGGATTTCTCCTTTCACCTGCAGTGCAAAGGCGGCATCCCAGATACCACTTTGCACCCGAAATGCAAAGACGACATCTCGGATGCTGCCTTTCGGGTGCATTTTTTAAAAAAAATTAACCTGGATAGTTTTTGTAAATTTTTTTAAAAAAATGGATTAAAAAATGCTCTATATGGAATTGTTTTTGCCCTGAGATGGTGTTGGATAGGTCTGGGTAGGTCTGCCTGACCTAGAACACCTATGTACGGTGTCTGCACTACCCGAACTGGGCCTACACGGGTTCTGCCCAACCCACACAGGCTTTACCCCGGGTTTTTGGGGCTCAGTTATTTTTATAGAAAAAAAATTAATTAAAGAAATTAATTTAATTTTGGTTTTAAATTAAATTAATTAAATATTAATTTTTGGTTTGAAAAAAATTATTTTAATATTGCGAGTTAAATTAATTTCATTTTTGTGATAAATTAAATTAATTAATTAAATTAATTTTGACATTGAAATTAAATTAATTAATGGGACTGAATAATATAAATATTGAATTAAAAATAAGTTAGTTTTTAATTTAATAAAATGCCTTTGAAATAATTTAATGCACGTTTAATTTTACTTATGCATTTAATTTTAATACATGAGTTTAATGAATATTGATTGATCATGAGCCATAGACCGATCAGTGCATGTCCGATGTATGATTAATTTATTTATTAAATTATTACAATGGTGATTTGTAATAATTAGTTTAATAAATGAAGATCTATGTGTCATCTAAGCCTCATTATATGTATAGGGGTCCATGTGTCCAATTTCTTAGTTATATTTTGTACTCCTGAGAACCCTTTTCCCATGTGATAGTTTTTTTGTATAATGACAAAGATGAGTAGTGACATACATTGTGCTGAGTTATGGCGACACACCATAAATGAGTTTGACGCAACAGATGGGTGAGCAGTGCAACTCGAGTCACAAGCTATACAATTCAAGGAGTTACCCCAAGGTTTTGGGTTAATCCATTATTCACTCATTGGATCAAAAATTAGTATCATCTCATGATCACATCATCGTTTTATTTATGCATGGTTTATTATTTTATGTGTAGTTTACGCACAATCATATAGAATAATAAACAAGCATGCACAAATAAAATGAACTTGTGATGAAATTAATGTTTTCTATTTTTTGAATGGTCAGTTGTGTGTGAAATCACATAGTATGTGCTTATGAGATAGAAACTGATTTCATTTTTTCATGTAATAATATAAAAACCCTCCAAGAAATATTAAGTTGAAAATTCCTTTCATCACTCAAATTTGAACAAAACCAGGTGTTCAGTGTGCTCGTTAGCCAAAGTTGAGGGTGCCTCTTACTACCAAGGAGCTTTTTTGAGAGTGATGGATTTAATTATGTGAATTTTAAATCAAATAATTATCTAAATATAGATTTCTACAACTTTAAAGGAAAACATTGAGTAAATCATGTTTATGTTTTAGAAGTTGGGACTTCACTCAACGGGTCAAGGAACAATGAGTTAATGTGGTTGGTCAGTCAAAATTCCTAACTTGAACTCTTTGAGTAGTGTAATAGCCAATGTTTATAGAATATGAGGGGAGGTTCAAGGATCCTTGTAATGAACCAACCCATAATACAATCTAAACCGGTACCCGAGGTGATTCACCACTAACCTGAAAAGCATTCCTGATATCTATGGGCTGGTGACAGGCACCTAGGAATCAAAAAATAGCTATTGGGAATGATTTCTCCCTAAAATGATTATAATAATAGAGTATAATGTGAAAACATCATTATATATATATATATATATCAATTAATATATACATATCAAGTACAAGGAGACACTAAGAAAACTGAAAGGGGAACATAACAACCAAAACCCATCTCCAAATAGTCCACAACCACCCACCATGTCCCAAGTCACCTTCATTTGGTCATCCTAACTTGAAACTACAAAGGAAAGATCATGAACACCTTCTATAAGATAATAAAAGGATGAAAACACCAAAAATAACATGCAAGGTGTGAGCTAAAGATCCCATAAGTATTCCACTAAAGATTCTATGCAATTAATTTATAAGGAAATTAAAATATTCTAAAATATGACTACAAATGAGAGAGTATGAGGATTAGTTTAAAAATCACGTTTTAAACATTTAAAAATAATTTATTAAACTAAGCCTGCAAAACATTCCATCTCACCTTTTAAAAACTAATCATTTTCTTACAATGATTTGAAAACCATTTCACAAGCTAAAGTCGGGACATCAAGAAAAGATGAGAATATGCACCTGATATGTTAAGATGAATATAAATCACTACAATAGAGTCAAGGTGCATAATAATAATAAATGAAGTAAGCAAGGCAACTATGGCACTGGATGGTTTAACAACCATGTAAAGTGCTTTCAATTTTTAAATAAGTAGGTTTTTCATTTCAATATCATATTTAAAAAAAATAATGCTTTACATTAAAAATGATGGAATATTTCTAAAAAAATGGCATAATAATTTTTTTATATTAAACAGTTTATATAAATTCACAAGGCATGTAAAAAAATTCAACAATAACATATATTCATTTGAAATACAAACAAGTGAGAAAGATCGCCATATACCTAATAAGGTATGCTAGTTCCAGACTATGGGGACCCCACACTCAATGTGATACGACAAATATGTACATATTCCCCTTTGAACCAAGGCCATATAGGACTCATCCCCAGCACCTAAGGGATTCAATGTGCTGATATGATGTTTTAGATTGTTGTAAGTTGTAAAATGTCATCCAAATAAATCAATAACTACCTAAGGCTTGCATGTTCTCAAGTACAAAAAATTATGGGAAATTTATTTCAAGAAACCCTAAAATACAATTTGTCTCATTCTCCATTTCAAATATGTAAATTTTCCCTTTAAAAACTGTTCTGGGGTTGTAATAAAAAACATGCATTTTCACCAAGATAAAACCCTATGGTTTCTATCAAACCCATTTTTAAGCCTTTTTTACGAATAGGGATTTGAAATAAATTCACAATTCAATTTCACAATCCAATTTCACAATTAAATTCAAAAAATTGATTTTCAAACAAATTCCCACAATTTCATAACAAACCCCCAATTCAATGGAATTGGGGTTTTTCACAATTTTCAATCAATACGATTTCCACAAATTAAATTCCCAAACTTAATTTCAAACAAATTCCATCCAATTTCAAAATCCATCCAATTTAAATTTAAAAACTTTTATATAATTCAATATTTAAATGGGTAATAATACCAGATTCCTTTCACAATTCATCATAAAAATGTAAAATGAGCCTTTAAAATAATAATTTATTTCAAATAATCCCTAAAACATTTAAAGTAAGTATTAAAATTTTAAAAGTATTGAATACATTTCAAAACATGGGTTTACAGACTCTTTCCATGAAGATAAATCGTTTATTTCAAATAACCCAAGAACATCAATTCAAAAATAAAAGGTAAAATCATTCAAAAGGGTTTCCTGGTCATTTAATAAATTTATGATTTTAAAACTATTTGGAAAACATCAAATAGTTTAATTCATTTAATTCAAATCAAGGAAGTTCATTTAATAAATCAAAACTTGGTCAAAATCCCATTTAATAAATCAAAACCCGAGCCAAAGACCTCTATTCCACCAAAACACCAATTAAAATCTCTTTAAAAATAAAACCAAAAAAAACATGGCATTTAAATAATTCATAAAATATTGATATTGATCAATATCAAATCCATTTAAATCATATCATGTTCAATTTAAGGAGAAATTGGTCAAAAAACCTTTTATGAGGAATTAAATGGAAAAAATCATAGAACATGTGTTGGAAATTAAGAAACACACATCCATGAATTTATCCAAAAATGAAGGAAAATCATAGAAACACCTCCTAGGAAATTAAGGAATCCAACCGCAACAAATCTGAGATGTGTCGCCTTTGATGGAGATCACAGAATCTAAGAAGATACATCTTGAAAGAAGAGAAAGGAGATCCTAGATCTATAATTCCACATCATTTAATTAAGATCCAACAAAACAAAATCCTTTCAAAACCTTTAGGAAGAATAAATTAATAGGAGAATAAAGATCTGAGAAAAGAAGATAAGAACACACCGAAAGAGAATATCTCCACTTCGATTGGCACTTCAATCCGCCAAGAGATGAGGTTTGGGGAGCTAAAATGTCTCTTAAGTGCTCCCAAAAGCCTAAGGATCAGATTATGGTCGAGTGGGATATTTTTTGGGTTAATTAGGGGGGTTACAGGATTTTAATTAATATTTTTAGGGCTTTAATAACCATCATAATAGTTTTTTGGGTTAAGCTGCACGGTTAATACAAACCATGCACCGAGAACATAGCCATTGGAAGTGTTGCACGGTTTGGATACAAACATTATCAAACCATGCAATAACCATGTGACTCACAACTATCTACGCTACACACTTTGTAAAACCATTCTCAAACCATTCGCAAATCGTGCATAGGCACAGAAACCTTTAAGAGTCTGAAATAACTTTAGAAACAACCCATAGAGATTCTCAATCAATGGGTAATCAAATCAATGGGTAAAAACACATAAAAACAAGTAACGAGATGTTAAAAACTCCCCACTATAGGACTTTTTTCCCCTATAAAGTATCCAATTTGAAAGATAGAACAAGATGACACAATAAGAACTCCCTCGCTTATCTTGTGAGGTGAACAGTTCATGGTCCAGAAGTGAGACTCACCCAATGGTTAACAACACACAAAACTCCAAGATCAAAACACCAAGATCATCACATGATCCGAAACATAATAAAGATCAGAGACCTAGCATAAGTCTCCCCCCAATTTAAAGATTCACCAAAGTGGGGTAAGATAATAAAATAATTCCCCTCAAAACCCAAAGAAGATACTTCACCCACTCACTAAGGAGAAACATCAATGATCAAAAACCCACAAACAAGGTAAATAACTAACAAGGATTTATACCATGGGTAAGTACTCAATGGGAACCTAGGATTTCTCAAATCGAGCCTCATACCTTGATGAACTCATTAAAACAAACATCAGCACCTCCGTGTGACTGGTCGATCAAAAACCACATCATCCTAGTTACCTAGGTACATTTCTAAGGTCTACCTAAGTACAACTAAAAAGATCTTAAACATTTAGGCTGGTGCACAATAGGTCACTACACTCTCACATGAGAGATCACCCAACACATCAAAATTGAGATGTAACCATCAAGTAAGAACAATAGTAACACCAAGGAACAAAAAAAACGATTTCAAGAGAAGAAACCCATTATTACATCACCAATCCAAAAATTACCCAAACCATGTTCCAAAATATATCATAAAAAAGATCCAAAAAAATGATTCCAAAACAGACAAACCACACAAAGGAAAACTCAAACAATTTCCACTTCGAATTCAGAAAACAAGAATCTGACAACTAAAATCTCATCAACTGTGTGAAAATCTTTACTCTGAGGCAAATGGTTGAAGCCCTATTATCATGAAGCATCTACCACCCTATGGTTGGGAGCTGATATTTCTAACAGAATTTTCCTGCTTCAATTGGTCCAACTTAGAAAACCTCTAAATGTGACCTCGACAGCCACATCATCCACAAACCTTTTGAGATTTTGCACACGACATATTAGGATGGCTAGGTCCTCCACATTAGAAACACATGAGATGAATCCAATTCTTTTCTTGAGGATACTGGAATTCCTCAATTGGAAATGTGGCATTTAGTTATTCCTGTTGTTTTGCTTACTCCACTTTAGGTGAAAATGATCTTTCAAGTATATCTGGATTTGAGATCAACCATTCTAGAGGCATGGTAGTTACAAGGTCTGGATGAATACCCTTTACAAAAGAGTCGGTCTTGATCAATTAATTACAAAAAAGTCCAGGTATGAAACATACCAAACATGAGAACTTCTTGGCATAATTTGTAATTGATAGATAATCTTGACAGAAACTCAATAACTCAAAAACTTTATCCTTCATCACTTCCACAGATAATTTCATTGAATGAAGACCAACTGGAAGAATTCTGTGGACATTATTTCATGCATACAAGAGGTAATCACAATTTCCCACCACTCTTGGCTAGGTCCCTCAAATAAGGTGTGGATAAACTTGACCTTTAGAGATTCACGAGTCTTGAGAGTATCAAAGATCACATAAACTTCTTCAAGGCACTGCACTGAATCAAGAGAACCTTGTTCACCTTTATAATAATGTAGAGGACAATCTAGGAATTCAAGGATGGGGTTAAAAGGTTGTAAATTATTTAGCTCCACCACTCGATGTGGAGTTTGGATAGAGTCATTGATAAGGGATTCAACTTCTGGAAAATGTAAAGAACTACCCCATGGACCAGATCGTTGGACCAAAACTCTATCTTTCTTGAAAACATTTCTAGGATACATTTATAAACATAAAAAAACACAAGAATTCCAAATCAGGAATCAAAGAACACTCAAAATGAGCATATACTCTTTTAAACAAAGTCACAACCCATTTTAATAAAAAATTTATTGATTTCAAAATGCACAAGATTTAACCATTTATAAAACATTACTATTTCCTTTCAAAATGGTAAGTCTTGTTATAAATCAGTCACAGTTTCAAAAACCATTTACCACTAGTTTTAAATTATTCCATGGTTTCAAAATCATTATCCCCTTTTTCCAATTAACAAAACCATTTTCATTTAAATCCATTACAGATCAAAATTTCTTCTTGAAACATTGTTTTACCAAATCACATAATAGTATTTGATAATTAGTTTTCCAAACCACAAATTTCATAAAACTCACTCTTTATTAATTGAATATTTTTCTCAAAGAACATACCAAAACATTTTTTAAGGAATAATTTAGTTTTCACAAGGGATTTAAAATTATTAATAAGGGATTAAATTTTAAATAATCAAATGAGATCATGAAAAAACACACATCCATAACCCACATAACCAAACTCACATAAGTAAAGTAACTTTTAAAAAAATGGATAAGGTTTCAATTTTAGAACCAAGTTAGAATAGTAAGAGGCTTGGTCAAATGGGTAGGTAAACCACACTCTAACCTCATAAATGTTTATGTATGGATTTAAAAATTATTCACACTGATTCCTTAAAGTTTACCAGACCATGAAAACATGGTGCCACTATGGTCATCCTTCCTTTCTAGTTCAAAAACTCATAAGATATTACCCATATCAAATATAGTCTCATTGGTAATATAAATATAATTTTTTATCAAAAAACAAATAACTCAAAAGAAAGACGCAAGTCCCAACATCCCTAGTAACTTAAGTCTCATCATGAAGGTGTGGTGATCAAGCACCTGCTCACGGACTACCTCTTGAGTCCCGACACATTCTTAATCTCCTTTCTAACATGACTCGCCCAAAATAACATAAGGATTTTAGAGTCAAGTATTTCCATTTAAGTAAATACCACCTATGATACCATTTATAATGAACCAACTCGAAATACTATCTAAACCGGTACCCGATCTGATTCACCACTATCCCAAAGAGCATTCCCGATCTCCATGGGTGGGTGATAGGAACCTAGGAATATCAACAAATAACCATTGGGAACTATTTATCCCTAAAAATATTACAATAACATAGTATAATATAGAAACATCACTATATATATATACCAATCAATACATACATATCAAGTACAAGGAGACACTAAGAAAAGTTAAAGCATGGTATAACAACCAAAAATCAGCACCTAGTGGTCAATGACCACCCACCACATCCTAAGTCACCCACCCTTGTTCATCCTAACTCAAAACCAAAAAGGATGGTGAGAGGATGAACACCTGTTATAAGATAATAAAGGGCTGCAAACACCAAAAGGTACAAGAACGGTGTGAACTAAAGAGCCCAGAAGGATTCCACAAAATATTCTATGTAATTACTTCAAAATGCAATTAAAATATGATAATAGAGGATTAAAACTGAGAGAGTATGAGGATTAATTTAAAAATATATTTTTGAACATTTAAAAATCATTAATTAAACTAAACATGTAAAACATGTAATTTCAGATTTAAAAAACTAGTCATTTTCTAGAAAAGATTTGAAAACAATTTCAGAAGATAAATTCAGGTAATCAAGAAAAGATGGGAATATTCACCTGATATGTAAATATGAATACGAATAAATACAATAGAGTCAAGGGTCATAACAACAACAAATGAATCAATCAAGGCAACTTCTATTCCAAATGGTTTAACAACCAAGTAAGGAGATTTCAATTTTAAATAAACAGGTTTTTCATTTCAAAATCACATTTAAACATATCATCATTTACATTTCAAATGATGGAATATTTACAAAAAATGTCTTAATAAAACATTTTATATAAAATAGTTTATATAAATTCAAAAGACATGTAAAATAATTTACAACAATGACATATATTCATTTGAAATACAAACAAGCGAGCAATATGGTCAGATGCCTAAGCAGGTACGATGGTTCTAGGATATAAGGACCCCACAATCAAGGTGATATAAAAAATATTTACATACTCCCCTTTTAACCAAGGCCAAAGAGGACTCATCGCTATCTCATAAGGGATGTGATGTGCATATATGATGTTTTATAAATTTTTATGTCGTAAAGTGTCATCTAAATAACTCACTAACTACCTAAGGCTTTCATGTGGTCAAGTATAAAATAATTATAGAAAATTTAATTCAAGAAACCCTGAAAGAAAATTCATCCCACTATCTATTTCAAATATTTCAAATATGTAAAATTTCCCTTTAAAAACCATAACGTGTTTTTATTCAAAACATGCATTTTCTTTAAGATAAAACCCTTAGGTTTCTATCAAATCCATTTTTAAACCATTTTTATAAATAGGTATTTGAAATAAATTCACCATTAAATTTCACAATCCAATTTCACAATAAATTAAAAAATTTAATTTTGAAACTAATTCCTTCAATTTCATAACAAACCCTCAATTCAATGGAATTGGGGTTTTTGAAAAAAAAATCATCAAATCAATTTCCAAAAATTAAATCACACAATTTAATTTTTAAAAAATCATCCAATTTTACAATCCATCAAATTTCAATTCAAAACCTTTTATATAATTCAATATGAAAAAGGGTAATAATACCCGTTTCCTTTCAAAAATCATTATAAAAATGCCAAATAGGCCTTTAAAACAATCCTTTATTTTAAATTATCCCTAAAGCATTTGAAGGAAGTATTATAATTTTAAAAGGATTAAATAAATTTCAAAACATGGGTTTACACCCTCTTCTATGAAGTTAAAACACTTTTTTCCAATAACCCAAGAACCCTAATTCCAAAAAAAAGATAAAATCATTCTAAGGGGGTTCTTAGTCATTTCATAAATTCATGCATTTAAAAATATTTTGAAAACACAAAATAGTTCAATTCATTTAATTCGAATCATGTAAGTTCATTTAATAAATCAAAACCCGGGCCAAATCCCATTTAATAAATCAAAACCTGAGCCAACTCCCTCAATTCCACAAAAAACGTCCTTTAAAATATCTTTAAAAATAAAACGAAACAAACATGGAATTTAAATAATTCATAAAATATTGATATTGATCAAGATCAAATCCATTTAAATCATACTATGTTCAATTTAAAGAGAAATTAGTCAAAAAAGATTTTATGATGAATTAAATGGAGAAAAATCATAGAACATGTGTTAGAAATCAAGAAAAACACATCCATTTCAATACTTTAATTACCATATATGAAATTATATTCAATATCTTTCATTAATAATTTATGTTAATTTACTTTATAGATTGGTACAATTCTTACCTCAAAGGGACGTGGATAAATTCATTTATAGATATTGGAAAATAAATAAAAGTAGTATAAAATCGATGTGGGGCTCATAAATATGCTTAACCTAGAAATACACTTAACCAGGTCTAACACTCCCCCTCAATATTGAATAGCTATAGCTTAGAAGAAGAGTCCCACAAAAAAATAAAGTAAGAAGACACCAAAACAAAAAGACCACACACACTCCCCCTCAAGATGGGTTGTTAATGCTGTAGATGCCCAACTTGGTGCATAGAGAGTCCATTCGAACTTCCAAAAATCCTTTGGTGAAGATGTCGGTGAGATGATGAGCTATTGGAATGTAGCTAAAGCTAATATGGTTTTGTTGAAGTTGATGGAGAATAAAGTTATAGTCAATCTTTATATGCTTCGTGCATTCATGGAAGACTGGATTAGAAGCAATCTTAGTGGCTGCTTGATTATCACACCAAATATGAGCAGAAGTCTATGGCAGGAAACCAATTTCATGAAGAAGTTGACAAATTCAAATAACATTAGTAGTGATCATGGCCATCGTATGGTATTAAGATTCAACACTAGATCTAGAGATGACAGTTTTTTTTTTACTTCACCGGGAGATTAAGTTACCATCCAGGAAACCCGCAAACCCAGAAGTAGACTTTTCGGTAACTAAGAAACCAACATATTCTACATCACAGAAGGGATCAATATTTAGATGATCGTGATGTGAATACTGAATACCATAGGTAAATTATTTCTTAATGTACTTGATAATGTGAAGGATAGAATACCATATATATTTCATTATATGTTCGATGAATTGGATAACCTTTTTGATAATGCAGGTAATATCCGGACGAGTCATAGTAAGATAATTGAGTTTTCCCACAAGATGATGATATATCTATGGGAAAGAATATGGGTTTTTGGAATCATGTAGATACCATTCTCATGGTTTAAGAGGAGTTTCAATGGTATTTTTCTAAGATAAGACAATATCCTACAATATATTCAATTTATATTTTCATTGGGAAAGAAAAATACTGGTCGGAGAATGGGAGTCTTCAATGCCAAGAAAATATGTCATAGGGAAATTGCTTTGGTTGGAAATTGTTGTTGAAGATAAACCTTAAGAAAAGAGATGTGATGCAATTCACTAATAGTAATAATGACATCATCAACATATAAAACCAAGAGGATGCATCTGAAGGATGTTGTGCAGTAGAATGTGTGGTCCTTCATACTCTAAGAGACCAAAAGTAGTTATGGTAGTGAAAAATCTACCAAACCAAAAATGAGGAGACTTCTTGATCCTATAAAGAGAGTGATGAAGTTGAAAAAAAAATGAAAATTCGCTCCAGAGACAAGGAAGCCAAGAGTTTTTTACAGATATACTTCTTTTTCAAGAAAACCATGTAGAAATTCATTCTTGGCATCAAGTTGATGAAGAGGCCAATGATGAGCACTTTCAAGAGAGACAAATAGTTGAATAGATTCCATTTTAGAAACTATATAGAATGTATCGAAATAATAAAAAACTTATGTATAGGAGAATCCTTTTTCTACAAGAAAATATTTAAGTCGATGAAGAGTTTCATTTTCATATAGAAAAACTGTACAAATCTATTTGCTTCCAACAACCTATTTACCTAATAAAAGGGGGACCAGATTCCACATGTTATTATCATCCAAGGCATGTAATTCATCCTGCATTTCTTGAATACAACTGGGGTGAGATTTAGCATCGATAACTATATGAGGAACAAATATCACCTTCAGAGCGATAGTGGTATCTAGGTGGGAAGAGGGTGTAGATAATGGATAGTTCTCAATAAAAGAGACATCGGTAGAGATGATATAATGTTGTAAGTCTGGAGAGAAAGAGCAGTATCTACATTGAGTGTTAGAGTAACCCAGGAAGATGCACCAGAGGGATTTTGGGGAAAATTTAGATAAAGGGGATGAGTGTTATGAACATAACAAAGACACCCAAACACATGAAATGGAAGAGGGAGAGGAGGGAGAGGGGAAAACTAGAAAATGATTCTCCCCCTAAAGGATATAATAAGTAAGGTAATTTATAAGATAGGTAACAGTAAGAATAGACCCCCCCCCCCCAAAAAGAGTCACCTACATGTGAAATAAGAGGGAATGAGTAGTCTCTAGAATATGACAATGTTTACACTCGACCACTCTATTCTACTGAGTTGTATTGGGGTAGGATGTTTGGTTGAGGATTCCATGATCATTGAGAAACTTATATAGGGAAGAGAATAAATATTCTCTTCCATTATACGAGTAGATACATTTAGTTGGTGCAGATAATTGAGTGTTAATTTCATGGTAAAATGTCAGGAAAGTAGAAAACACCTCAAAATGATCATAAAGTAGAAATATTTATGTCATGAGAGAGAAGTAATCAATAAATGATACATAATATCAGTACCCTAGCTGACTTGGGACCGCATAGGGACCCCATACATGAAAATGAACTAAATTAAAAGGATTAGATGCATGTGTCACCAAATGAGGAACATAAGACAAACAATGATGTTTTTCAAATTTACAAGACTTGCAATGAAAGAACGGTGTATACTAAAATGAGGATAAACCTGATATAAGGTGGAGGAAGGTGGATGAATGAAGAAAAAATTTAGATCCAGAGCAGGAGTAGAGATTGTTAACCAGGAAAGGGATGACAGAGTATCTAACATGTATACCCCATCATGAAGATGGCCTTAGTAGGATCCCGATTTTTCAACCGATCATGAAATACATCAGATGGTGTGAAAATAGGAACACAGTTCAAGTCCTTTGTGAGATTAATAATTGAGAGGAGATTAAAAGGACTTTGTGGAACATGATCTATGTAAGGCATGCAGATAAAATGATTCAAGGAGCACATGCCAAATCCAGCAATAGGGATAGTTTATCCTTCAGTAATAGTAATGGAAGTGGTACTAATATACAGATGATAAGTTGTTAACATAACTGCATCACTAGTGAGATGATCAGAATTACCAAAATTATACATCCAAGTAGAAGGGAAATGAGAGACACAAGCAGTAGGGCCACTAATCCGAGCAACAGATGTTAAAGAGTAACTTGGTTGTGAAGTGTCCTGATTAAAGTGTATAATATCGATCTCATCCATTGAGAGGTCTAGGTTGTGACAGATATTAGATGATGGTGGGGAGTCATTGAACAAAGATGTCTGAACCTAATGAGATTGTATAAGCTAAATCTCGTCCATGGCCACATCCATGAGTACCTAAAAAATGACCACTGCCATAGCCTAGTAGGGTAGTATGATCTGTAGTGTCAATAGGTGGCGAAAGAACCCAGTGAGCTTTTTTAGGGTGATGATAAACCAGTGGAATCTCAAGAGAGTAGGGGTAGACCAACATTTTAATGTTAGTCGTGTCACACCTGAATCAAGTCCTTGAAGAATAATGAAGAGAGATAATTAATCTCACTGGGCCAAATCAACCAATGGTGTTTGAGGAAGGGGTTATAGCTCAATTAACTCATCATGTGGAGATTTACAGTCAGTGAAATATGCCAGAAAATGAAAATGGTGTTGGGGGATAGTGGAAAGGTGATGAATAAAATCTAATACCTGAGACAAATTATTGGGTTTCAGAATACATGAGGGTCAAGGAGTCCCAAAGTTTTTTAACAGTGTTTACCATTAGAGTCACATCTTTAATGGAACTTTCCATTGAGCTGAAAAACAAAGAAAAACATTTATATCGGAAATATTCCAAACCTTGTACTTTAGATCTCATAGTGTTGGGGGTGGTGTAATGGGGTGCAAGTCGAGATCCATGCCAGTGGGGGACATAAGGACTATCTTATGCCAGACGAAGAAGTTAGTTGCATTGAGGTACTCATCGAAAAGGTGAGATGAGATAGAAATCAACTGAGGAAGGACCAAGGATATGGGTGATAAATATACCATAGTAGGAAGGATAAGAATGAAGATACTAGAATATCTGAGCAAGCTGATAGGATGGGTGTAGTAAGAAATCCAATAGGAATGGATGGAAATGGAAATAAAGGCCTCAATAGGAAGAGCATGGCATCAGGTTACGGGGTGTGATAATCAATAAAGCATGTAGGAGTAGCACAAGGAATCGGAATCATGAAGTAGGAGGAGACTATGAATGCATGATAAGTATTTCATAATTTCGAAGAGAGTCGGTAGTATGAAAAATGCATAAGAGAGAGGGGTGAAACTTCATACAGGTTGATGAGAGGCACTCAATTGGCCCGGAGGTGCTGCGGTGAGGTTTTGTGCAAGGTGTTGGCCACATATGTGGGTGAATGAAAAAAAGGAGCATCGTAGTAAGACATCACACATAAGAGAGAGTTGTCTAGGGGATAGGCATATAAGGATGTGCAAAAGGATAGAGTGGCTTCATAGGGGACATGCATAGGGATGACACCCATTATCTAGGGTGGAAGGGTGTGCCTAGGAAGGCTGGAAACATTAGGGGCAGAAGGGAAAGCTTGGTAGGTGTGATGAGGTTGCTATTAGAATGGAGCCATCTATGGTTCAAAGTTATAGGAGGATGGAAAGGCAAGGCACGACAAGGCAGGTATGAAGGGGTCAGGTCGTTGGGGGCGATCCGGCTATTGGAGAACGACAGCGTAGGGGGGTTCAGAAGAAGTCATCTCATAGGTAGGGGAGGTTTCATAGGGAGAAAATAATTATAAGGTTAAAGATCCATTTTATAGGAAGGGGCTATTTTATAGGGATTGGTCAGCGATGGGGCATAGTGGAGGGGAAAAATTAGGGTGGGGCACAACAAACTAGGAGAAAAAAAACTATCAGTCGTATCCTTTTGATACCATGTATATTGGTACAATTCCTACCTCAAAGAGAGGTGTATACCTTCATTTATTGATAATGGAAAATAAATACAAGTAGTATAAAATCGATGTGGAACTTATAAATACACTTAACCCCAGAAATACACTTAACTGGGTCTAACATCCCTCATTGGGAAAAATAATAATATTTTATTGGATGATAATTTCTCTCTATGATAATTCCTATAATTATAAGTGTTTAGCATCATAAATATTAGTATGATAATTTTTCAAATTCCATGTTTGAAATTATAATAAACTATATTAATATTAACACCTTAATAGGTGAATTTCTGTACTATTAAGTTCCATATTTATCAACAACATGTCAAATCCAAATAATTAAGAGAATGAAATTCATTCACTGGAAGAATTTATTCCAAAAGAAATAATATATATAAGGCATAAGATAAACATATTTAAATTCATGAAATAATAATTTTTCATTATCAAAATTTCACTGCATGACTTTCAACTTCATCCTTTAGGATTTTTAGATAATCATATAATCTTCCATAAAGCGATTATTTTCAATATTTTTATCAGATCATGGTTAATCACATCTACTTAAAAAAATAATCTAAAGTATGATTGATTCACATTAACACATAAAATAAAGTATCAGATCCCCTACCTAGAGAAGAAGAAGCTTCTACGCTGCAATACTAAAATGGAGGAGATAAGGGTTATGCGTGTGGGCTGGAAACTTGAAAAGAGATATGGTTGATTTTCATAAGACTATCTAAACATAAATGAAAAATCTCAAATCACCCAAACATGAAAGAAAAATAGAAATACTCTAACATGAAAAATATGGTATTTTAAAATATGAAAATTCAGGTTCCATACGAAAATTTAATTCACGTTAATTTTTATTTTAAAACCATTTCTATTTAATTCATATTTAACTAAAATCATGATTGAGGTCCATTTAAAAACTATGAAACATTAAGATATAATTTGAAATTAGTAGAGGGAAATTTAAATCTTGATTTCCATTAGTTTAAACCATTAAAATAGGTAAAATAATATTCATGCATGAAATAGGGTGGAGATCATATTTTCTACATTAAAATGACACCCTTTATGTATTGAGTGTTTTTTGCATAATAGTAACATAGTTTCTACCCTTACGTAGTTGGTTACCTTTAAAAAAGATTAAAAAATCTCATAGTATTCTTACACAAGCTTTAGAATCACATGGTTACCCATACATGAGATTGGGGCTGCCCATACTTGAGATTCAAAATATGGGGCTTACCTATAGCGACCCAGACTTTTTGAATGATAATTATTTCCTGTAAATGCATGTTATACATAAAAAAACTACATATCTATAATAATTGAGTATATTTTGAAATTTGACCATTAGGTTTTGACTGTTATATAACTATTTGTCAATATGACTATTGGAAACTATACTCTTAATAATATTTTTAATGTTATAATTATTTTTATAAGTATAAATGAAAAGGGAAAATTGATGCAAAGAAGAAGAGTCGATGACCTCATCTTGGAAAGTCATATTGTAAAAATCCCATTTGTTAGAACTTAAGAGGGGGGTAGAATATTTGGTATTCTCTTTTAACCAATCCCAATTTGATCTTCAACAAGTGAGGCTTGAACAGAATTACTTACGGGAGAAGTTCAAGTTAGTGGAAATTACCACTCGAGCTATGTTATCTAGGCCGCCCCAAGAATCTATCACCATCGCACACCTTAACCTTAGGTAATATATGGGTGTTATAAGGGGTTATGTCTCATGGACCTAGTTACTGAAGGTGTAATGAAATTTTACAAATAAAATTGACGTTCCATCAATTTCATTTTAAGAATAGTTTTGCTTAATAAAATTGAGTTGGAATTTGATAAATTTATTTTTCAGATAGAAATTGTACTTTTAGAAAAAATATATAATTATTATAATAAACTAATGTATTATGAATAATTTTTATTTTAATGAAATAGTATGATTAAAATACTTCTATTTAAATATAAATGATAAAATAATTTTATTTTTGTCAAGTGTCAGAAATTTTACTATGAATTTTCTATCAACTATTATTTTTTAATAACTAACAATTTTTATATTTTAAAGTCAAAATTATAATATTTATAGAATTATTATGATAAAAAAATATCATTTTTTAAATCATAATATTTAAATTAGTTTAGGGTTAATTTATGAGAATTTTCTAAAATACTTTAGTTTTTTGTGAATAGTAAATATACAGTTTGAGTTTTTCAATATGTTAAATGAAATCCTAATGATGTAATATGTAATATAAAATTCTAGTAGACTATTTTGGATTAAAATAACATAATAGGTGTCCCAAGTGGCCAATTCTATGGAAAAATACCATAGTAAATCCCATGGATTTGAATTTACCACTACTTCGGTGTCCAAGGAAATTAATAAACAAATACTCCTCTTTTGCTATAAATATCCATGTATTTATCCATTTCCTTTCAATTATAATTCTTCCTCCATGAATCTATGATATGTTTTCCTCCAAAAGAGTCCTCCCAAGGTTTCCTCAATCCCCCAAGGTCCCAATCTTTGAGTTTTATGAGTTACTCTTTAGGGTAAGGGAAATCTCAGCTTCTCTTTTCCTTTCAAGATCCATTTTTATGTGGTTTGTCTTTCAAATATCCAAGATATGTTCTTATGTCCATTTTATTCTATCACTTTACTATATTTATATTATTTTATTAATGTTATAACCTTGTCCCCTCTCTTTTTAATGTTTTCTAAAACCATGTTTCTTACTCGTTATGCTGTCAAATTTTCTTCTCAAAAGTTTTCTCCTTTTTAGAAGAAATTCTCTTATTTTCTTTTGTGAATACCCAGAAACTCTTTATTTTCTAAGGTTATTCACCTGTATGTTAAAATTATATATTTTATTTTTGTATTAACTTACTTTAAACCCACCTTTCCTAATCATAGGTTAATAATGACATTAATATCTTGTCTTTAAGCACTTTTTTTTTAAACACCATGATTTTGATATGAAACCCATTTATTTTATTCTTCACGGGTTATTTATGAAAATTTTTATTATGATATATAAGTCTTGTATTAATTAATACATATGAAGGGTGTGCCCTAATAGTGCTCTAATTAATTGGGTAAATAATTTAATCTCTAGAGATGACATGTTTTGTGATACCATGGTGAATAACCATGGTAATTTTTATGAAACCTCAGTGATAAACCTAGGTGATATTCTTTTGAATGAATGAATTAAATGTTGTAACCAGATTTACATGTTATGATTTATGTTCTTTTTACTATTATATTTCTATTTTTTTCCTTTTCTCATGCCTTTATGTTATTCTTCAAGTTCTTTTCGATAATTCTCATGATTACTTGTAAATTATTTCCCTTGCTTTCCCTTAATAGGCCTTATGCACGTCCTTTCCTTTGATGTATGTCCCTGGGTTATGAGATGAAATAAATGTACTTATTATGAACCTTGAACAATCCTTTCAAGTGGAATAGAAGAATATTTTATGTTTTTATGTATTATGCACGTTTTTTTCCAAGAAACTAAACTTCAAAAGATATTATATTTGTATTATGAAATGAAAAGTTATGTAATAAAAAGGCAGGATTCCATAGTTGGTATAATAGGAAGGTTTAGTTATTTGTGGAAATTAGGATTTTATAACTTTAGGAAAAACCTTATGGACAAGTTAAAATATAGGAAAATGTCCTAGTATTTTGGGGAAATATTAAGTATGTGGTTTCTGAGAAAAGAAATATATGTCTGAATATGAACAAGTAGATGTGGTTCTAGCAAAAATTTACCTAGCGGTAACAAATTCAACAAGTTGCATCGGGCCTTACTCGGTGTAACCTGGTACATGACAATGAGTCTTACTGCACACCTGGTTTGACCCTCCTGGAGGATATGTTTGGTTAATCATAATCTTTTTATGAAATATTATGTAGGATTTATAAAAAAAATGTAATTGTTGTTAATGAATAACATAATTATGTTTTAAGACATGAAATTCCTTTAGAAATATAATATTATTAAATGAAACAAGTTTCTCACTAATGTTTTCTTCTTTTAGAAAATAACTTGAAATAGGAGAAACCACATAAATGGTGAGCACAACGGAATAGGTGCTAAAGGCATTCCGATGGAATCCAAAATGGAAAACTTCATGAGAATAATGAATCAAATGACTTGAGTTATGAAAAATAACTTGAATTAAGCTAAAAACCAGATTCAACTTGAAGGGAATAGCTTTTTGTTGAGTCCTTTATGCATCAACGAACACATTCTTTCATTGGATCTACCAACTCATTGATTACCGAAGAGTGGATAAGATCTATAGAGAAGATATTTTCTATAATAATTTTTTTGGAATAAGAGAAAGTTAACTTGGATATGTACCACTCAGAGGGAGAAGCCGATCAGTGGTGGACACTGGTTAAAAACATAAATCCAAGAGTGGAGATTTATCTAATGGAGTGGGAAGAGTTTAGGGGAATTTTTTTCAAAAATATTTATCCCATTCAATTCAAAAAAATAGATAAGGAATTCCTAGAGATAAAGTAGAATAAAATTGAATCTGTCAGAATCTATGAGATGAACTTCACAATACTTTCCCATTACACCTCTAGCTTTGTTATGGATCCTAATGGGAAGGTTGATAGATTTTTCAATGGACTAAGACCCCATCTATGAAATAATCTATCCAACCAAGACTATGACAACTATGAGGAGATTTTGAGGAGTGCTATGAAATTTGAAATAGAGTTCATAGAGACATAGTGGTCCCATAGATCGAATGAAAGGAAGAGATATTTGGAGCCGAACATGGGTAGAATCTTTGATCAATGAAGAGGATGAAAGCAAGTGGAACTTCTCACATGAAACAATTGTAGGAATAAGCATTTGGGGAACTACTTGCTCAAGATAATTAAATGTTAGAAGTGTGTAAGAGATGTCCATATTTCTAAGAACTATCGTAGTGAGGTGAATCCTCAAATTCTCAACACTAACAACAATGGGAATATGGTGTAAACCTAGCCTAAAGTTCAACACTTCAAGTGTGGACAGCTTGGGTACTTTTCTAATCACTATCTAGATCCAATGTTAATAGATGGGAATCACCATCAACCTTATCATAGGCCAAGGGAGAGAGGTCATTCTTTTTCAATCACGGCAGAAAAAATTGAAGCTCTAAATGATGTGGTGGTAGATACTCTCATTGTTCTCTCACAACTAGAAAATATTTTTGTTTGATTCTGGTTCTACGCATTCCTTTATTACCTCAAAGATTTCAAAGAATATAGAATCAATCCCTAAACTTATAGAAGTATAAGTATCAGTAAATACTTCTGGAGGGATTATCCAAGAATCAATATTGTATAGAAACTCTAGTATTTACTTTGGTGATCATAGTATCATCACAAATCTAGTAGTCATTCCCATTATGGAATTCAACATTATACTAGGGATGGACTATCTCTCAATGTATAATACTAATATCAACTACAGAAGTAAGAAAAAATCAATAGTCTTGAATGGAAAACCTATAGTTTTTTTCAAATGAGAGATATCTTGACTGGATCATTGTCTAGAAGAACCTCCCATAGCTTTATTTATGGAAATGATCGGTGACTATGAAGAAGGAAATGAAATTATACAAATAGATAATGTTCCCATCATTCAATAATACATTGATTTATTTCCTGAGGAGCTAACTAGACCTCCCACAGAAAGAGAGGTAGATTTCTCCATTGATCTCATGCATGGTTCCAAATTTATTTCAAAGACCCCATATAGAATAGAAAATGTGGAGCTGGAGTAATTAAAGAAACAACTCCAAGATCATTTGGATAAGTGGTTTGTCTGACCAAGTGTGTCTCCTTGGGGAGAACCTACTCTCATTATGAATAATAATAATGTATCAATGTGGCTATGAATTTGTTATAGATAACTTAATAGGATCACAGTGAAGAACAAGTGCCCTCTTCTAATAATTGATGATTTATTTGACTAGCTTTGTGGGGGTCAATTATTCTCTAAGATTGATCTTTGATCTGGTTATCATCAATTGAGGGTGAAGAAATAAGATATTCCAAAGACCTCCTTCCATTCAAGATGTGGTAATTATGATTTTTTTATGTCCTTTGAATTTACTAATGCTCCTGCTATATTTATGGATTTGATGAATATAGTATTTAAGGATTACCTTGATAACTTTGTGGTAGTTTTTTATTGATGACATTATGATATATTCTAAAATTTTTGAGGATCATGAGGATCATCTAAGGGTTATATTGAAAACTTTGAGGAAGGATATATTATTTGTAAAGTTCATAAAATTTGAATTTTGGTTACAACAAGTTTATTTCTTGGGTCATATTGTAACCAATAAAGGAATCTCAGTTGAAATTGCAAAGGAAAAGGTTTTGTAGAGTGGCCTCATCCTACAATAGTAATTGAGATCATTAGATTCCTTGGATTATAAGGATATTTTAGGAGGTTTATGAAAAACTTTTCACAAATTTATAATCCACTGACCAAGTTAACGTGAAAAAGTTCTAAGTTTATTTAGACAAATAAGTGTGAAGAAAGTTTCCAAGAGCTTAAGAAGAGATAGGTTATTTCACCCGTGTTAACTCCACCCTCTATCAGAGAAATATTCATTATTTTTAGTGATGCATATCTAAAAAGTCTTGGGCATGTCCTCATGAAAAATGACAAGGTGATTTCTTATTCATCTTGGAAGTTGATGCCTCATGATCAGAACTATCCTATGCATGATCTAGATCTAGCTGTGGTAGTTTTTCTATGAATATATGGAGGCACTATCTTTATGGGGAGAAATGTGATATATACACAGACCATCAAAGTTTGAAGTATATTTTCACACAAATAGAATTGAACATGATACAGAGGAGATGGTTGGAACTTTTTAAATATATGATTGTTCAATTAATTATCATCATAGAAGAGAGAGAAAAAGTTGTTGATGAATTAAGTAGGAAAGACCCTGTTATTATGGAAATGATGAGGATTCAAGGATATACTTTGATCAAAGGCCTAGTAAAATTGGACATGGGAATCTTAACGGAAGGGAGATCATCAATCCTATCCCAAATGATTCCATAAACATAATTACTGGATAAGATCAATAAAAATCAAAGAGAATATCCTTTTTTACAGAAGAAGATAGAGGCTGTAAAGAATGATAAGTTTTCTAAGTTCAATATTAATAAAGGAGTACTAAAATTTCATACAAGGGTATGTGTTCCATATATTATGAAAATAAAGAAGTTGATGATGGATGAATCTTGTAGCACTACTTACTATATACATATTTGAAGCATGAAAATGTATAGGGACCTTCGTGATCATTATTGGTGGGATAACATGAAAAAGGAGATCACCGACTACACTAAAAGGTGCCTAATGTGTCAAAAAGTGAAGGCAGAGAAACTACTTCCTAAAGGGGTATTACAACTACTACCCACACCATCATCGAAGTGGGACAATATCACTATGTACTTTGTCACTAGTCTCCCAAAAACATCCAATGGAAACAATGCGATATGGGTAATAGTGGAACGTCTCACCAAGACTACCCATTTTATCTCTATTTAAGAGGATTTCTCTTTTTTCATACTCCTCAAAGAGTTTGGATACTAATAAATGGAGAGGCTTTGAGTGGAAATAATTCACAATTAATCTGAATGTTCTGGGAACAGTAGAAGCATGTGATGGGTCATGCCCAACTTTTCTTTTTTTATGATCGATGATTAATCCGATATTTTCACAATGATAAACACCATGATCTATGAAATTGAATCAAAGAATATAGACAAGGGATATAATTGTGAAACCAAGATAGGATCATCACATATTATTTATAATTAATTTAATTAAATAAAGAATTACCTTGATGGAATTATTTATTTATTGATGAATCTGACAATAGATCTTTATTATACCATCGTTGCGTTATTGGAATCAAATTAGATTACCTCTAGTGGTGATCCACATGTGTTCCGAAAATCTCTGAACATCGCTATAGAAATCTTTAGATGCTAGCATGATAGATCTAATCGCTTACGTTGTCAACCTTTGATCCCCTCAAGAACTGCTTCCAAAGCGTTCTTTTGGATCTCTCTTGACTTGAGAGTGAGAGGTGGAGGAATACCTCTCTCCATTATTGGGAGTGTTCTTAGATAATAAATCTTTCTAGGGCTTGATAGGATTCTCTTAATCCATTGTCCACAACCAAAAAAATGAATTTTCCCCTTGAGAAAATAACATAACTGTGTTTATATAAGTCTAGGGTTAAAATAAAATAATTGCACAAGTGCCCTATTATTTATTTAATCCCTAAAGAACCCCATGTCAAATAAAAATAATAATAATAATAATAATTCTCGACATGAGATTAACATGTGAACTAAATTAAATATTATTTAATCAAATAATATTCAATATTTATTATTTCTTACTGGACTATTAAACTCAGTTTGAAATTCCTCCACAACATTTATCAGTCATTGAATAATGAATATTTATTTATTAAACAAATATCAATACATTTTTATCTAATAAATAAATATTATATTCACTAAATAGTAAACAAATATTTATTAAATATTCTTCCCATATTATATTCTCTTGAATAATTGGTGATAGAATATATGTGATCAATTAAACATGAATAATTATTAAACCATGTGAAAGAATGATATTTATTCAACTTGTTAAGTAATAGATAATAATATATTATTTAACTGAGATTTTGGATATACTTAGTGTATGACCCTCTAGGCCTCTTTCTCAGCAGCATTAGGAGAACCAGCTTAAAGTCCAAGTTTAGAGTCTAAAAACATGCCAAAGAACCCATAGAGAAATAATTTAACACCTCAATGACATAATACCTCATATAGATGCTTATTGTGTAATATAATCCCTTTATCATGATATCTCAATCAAGTAGGTTTCTTGTTGGTGCCATCAACCTATGTGCTCAATTCATCTTTCTTTGACTTTCTAGAAATAGATCTTACCTATAGAACACCATGGTCATGGATTTATTTAGGTTATATCATCTCTATCAAAGAGAATAAGATTTAAACTTTCATTAAAGAATATAAGGAACAAATCCATTCTCACATTGTTCATTAATGCAATGTTCTCATAACACACCCAACATATCCTACTTCACTGTGAACATATCTCATCACAGTGTGACAACTACTCTTAGGAAATTATCACATACTATGTCATGCCGAAGAACAATCATAATGTGATAATAACTTTATTAATATTTAAAAATATGAATACAGGTTATCATAAAGTATATAGAAGTTGGTTCTAGGCCACCAAGTCCAACAGACTCCCACTTTCAATAGAGCCAACTTCTAACAACCTTCAATCCGCTAGCTCTCACATGATACTCATGCTTCTGGTGATATATACCTTTAGTCAATGGGTCCTCCACATTCTCTTTTTTGGGTATTTTTTTCACCACCAATTTACCCCTTTGATAAAAATCCCTCAATAGGTGATACTTCTGGAGTATGTGATTTTTCCATTGGTGTGACCTTGGATCTTTTTCAAGAGCCACCATTGTAGTCTTATCACAATAAAATGTGTTAGGGTCTTTACTGCTAGGTACATCAAGATCCTAAAAAAGTTCAAAATCTAAACAGCTTCCTTGGCTACATCAGAAGCCACTATATACTTGGAATCCACTGTAGAATCAATGAAAACTAGATACTTTGAACTCATCCATCTCATAACTCCTCCGTTGAGATAGAAAACACATCCAAACTATGAATTTAGACCATCTAGATCATTCTGAAAACTTGCATCAATATAACTCTTGATGACCAGCTCCTAGTCTCCTCCATACACCAATAACATATCCATAGTTCTTATTAGATACTTAAGGATGGCCTTAAAAGTAGTCTCATGCTGCTCTCTTGGATTAACATGATATCTTCCTACCATGATCAATCCATAGGCAACATCAATCCTAGTATATAACATGGAATGCATGATTGATCCTATCACTAAAGTGCTTGAGATTTTACTCATTCTATCTTTCTCATGTTGGGTCTGAGGACACATTTTCTTATAATGATTCAAACCATGTGATACAGGAACCAATCCCCTCTTGGATTGTTCCATACTAAATATCTTTATTATTTAGAAAATATATTTACTTTAACTTAGTCCAAGTAACCTCTTGGATCTATCATGAATGGTCTTGATCCCTAGAATGTAGGATTCTTCACAGAAGCCCTTTATGAAGAAACACTTGTTTAACCATTCCTTAACATATTGTAAGACTGGTATGTCATTTCTAATAAGTAATATGTCATCAACATATACTAATAGGATAACAACCTCATTCCAACTAAACCTCGTATAAATACATGGATCATATTCATTCTTAATGAAACCAAATTTTTTTTATGGATTCATTGAATTGAATATTCCATGACCTAGATGCTTACTCCAATCCACAAATTCATCTTTTCAAATTGAAAATCTTTTTGGAATCACCTAGAGTCACAAACCCTTCTGGTTGTGTCATATAGACATCTTCTGGATGGTACTGATTAAGGAATGCAGTTTTGACATGCATCTTCTAAATCTCATAGTCATGAGAAGATGATATAGCAAGTAGAATTATGATGGATTTAAACATGAAAATTGGGGAAAAATTTCCATCATAGCCAATTCCTTGATGGTTTTAAACCCTTTAGACACTAGCCTCTCTTTATAGGTATTTACTTTACCTTCCATGTCTAGTTTAATTTTGAATACCCATTTGCATCCAAAGTGATTTATATCAACTAACACATTGACCATAACCCAAACTTAGTTCTGATACATGTAATCCATTTCAGAATTCATGGATTCTTACCATCTTTTAGTTTCTGAGCTCTCTACTGCCGCCTTACAGGATATAGGATCATCATTGTCAACCAATAATGATGCACCATCTTCAGTGACTAGAAAACCTTGTATCTATGGTTCTCTTACCTCTCTTACACTCTCATATAGTACTTTTGTTTCAAGAACTAATTATTCCATGGGGACTTATAGAATTTGTTATTATACCAACTATTTTGTATCTTGAGCATCAAATTCATCGTAGTCAATATTTCTCCCACTATCCCTTTTGAGGATGTGCTTCCTCTCAAGAAATATGACTTGTCTAGCGTGTAAGGGCTTGGATCTACATGGATCGACCCATTGCACATTTTTGAATACCGAGGTGCTCGGATGAGGCTCGGAGGATTTCTGGAAGAGTTTGGATGTGGGAAGATGGAAATAGGAAGAATAACATGTCGTATAAGAATTACATGTCATGTAAGTTAATTTCACAAAGTGTAAGTTTTAGGGTTAAATAATAAAAAGGAAACGTGTTTTTTTGGCGGAAACCAAACCCTAAGGATTAAACGATGTGAAAGGGGGTTACAGGTTTCATAAATCCCTGATTTTATACATTTTATAATGTTTTCAGCCACTCGGGTTTGTCAAACCCTATGGCTGCAGCACCCATCTCCCAATTCTAGTGGACCCGGTGACCCCCTCTATGATGTTTTGGGGATTCCTTTGTCAAGGATCAATCCATATCTTTCCTCATTCGATTCATCTTCAATCCAAGTTATTTTCTACATCTTTTCTTACAGTTTCTTAGATTCACTTCCTCTCGTTCCTCTTTTAAATGTTATGGAACTTGATCTCCATATTTCTAATGGAGTTTTTTTGGTTGTTTGTTGGCACAATTGTGGTGTGGTGTCCTCAGGTGGATGCAGTTCTTGTGGGATAGGCGATTGGGATCCGCAGCATTGGTATGTTCTCGTGCAAAAAATATTTAAAACCTTTTGAGGTAGGATATTCATTTCTTCTCTTTTATTTATATTCAATCATAGATATATCATGATTTATCCCCTTGGATGCCAATTAAATTAACCTAATAATTAATTGAACTAGATTAAATAATTTGTATCAATCACTTATATATATTATTATTCTGTACTATGATAACGGTTTGCCTCTTGATTTTCTAGGTAGTGTGGTATCTATTTTGTTCTTGTTGTTCTTGGATTAGAATGTTGAATTGGTAAAGAACATAAAATTGGAAATAATTGATAATTAATTGTCTAAAAGAGCTAAGGATACATGTTTAATGAATCTGGTGTGTTGTAATCTTAATGATGCAAGAATGTTTAAATGAATTGACCTTCTATGTTTTTATGGAACTGAATAAGATGTGAATCATGATGAAAATTTTTGATAAAATAGTTAAAGGCATGTTAAATTAATTGTTTAATTTATTTTTGATAGCTTGTGATAGCTTGCTGCTTCAGTTTCCTATAGTTGGAATCTGTGGATAATGAATCTTTTAATTCAAGATGTAATAATAATTGATTATGTAATAAAAAATAATTCCATGTAGGTCCTGAGTTGACCAATTTCTTATAGAGGCTGAGTGCCTTATGCTTTAGAGCCATGAGAGATCGTTGTATGTAAATGTTTGATGCCTTGTTTTAGGTATAAGATCCTTATTCATATGTTTATTTCATACTTTTTATGATATGATTTGGATACAAGCCTTGTGATGTGAGGTGAGGAGGCCCAGATGTGATTTGAGACTAGGATGGTTGATCCTAGAGGGTTGTTATGGTATGTTGGTTAGGGAGGCCTGATTATTGTGCTAGCAGTTGGAACCTATGATGTCGGGATGCATTAGGATATGTGTGTGGGTGTCGGGGAGGACACTGAACATGATAAAATGGGTTGAATTCAGAATTACTAGTTGATATGAAAGTTGTATGCATGTTTGAATCTATTATTTGGATGATAGCCAAGTTTTTTTATCTCCTTTCCCTTCCCCACTGGTTCAGGCATACGGATGTTCTTGGTTTTATTCCTTGTTTGGTAGATTATAATGTTTTCCTAGAGTGCCTGTTAATATGGAAATTAATTATGTTAATAAATGAATAAATGTTTATCCCATGTGTTGGAACTTACTGGGTTTCAATTTTGAGGTTATAATTCTAAGAATATGTGGACTCAATTTGCTTATTCCTAGAGGGCATGAAACTTTGTTGTGATGATAATTTAATATAATGGTTAATTAATAGATAATGAATTAATTAATGTAAAGTTAAACTAATGAAAAATAATAAAGTAATTTAATGTTTCCATTTAAATGGTTGTATTCTTATAGGATATCTGGTTTTAGCAGTGGAAGACGGGAGTCCGAGAGATGTTAGATGTAGTTGCATCTAAGCCTAGGTTATGCCCATAGTGTGGTTGTGAGCTATATTATATCATGTACTTTTTTTGTTTCATACTCTACTCCACCCTATTAGTTAGGGAAACTGACACCATGGGGATTTTGAGCCCTAGGGGGTGTTTTCCCCAATATTTCAGTGGAAGGATGGATGGGTGGCTACCCCCTTTGTCCCCACTCTCTTCTCTAGGTAGTTACTTGTGCTAGCATGAACAATGGTTATTTTTTCCCGTATATGTGTGTAGAATAATTTAATGGATTGTGGTTATTCCATGCACATGTAATCTGGATATATTTTCCTTTGGACTATTATAGGTATAACATGTATAGGCTGTGATGGATTGATGGCCTTTACACAGTGTATGAGTTGTGATGGATTGAGGATCTTTACTCGGTGTATGAGTTGTGATGTATTGAGGTATAATACTCTATGTATGATACCCATTATATGGGATTTGGTGGATCCTAGAAACTACCTAGTTACTTTTGGTTACGTGGATGAGGTGGTGTGTTTCATGAGGTGCACTTTGTGGTGCTTCGCCCAGGTGTCTGCGGGCTATCCTTTTTGGAGAGAGATGCTAAGGATGTGCGGCATTGGGGAAGAGTGAAAAACTAGTGTGGAAGTGGTAGTGGGGTACCCTTGATATTCATTATTATATTATATTTTATTGTATGTGATACTTGGTGAGAGTATCCTTGGTGAGGCTGAGAACTTAATATACCTTTTTATGTGATGAGTTAGTTTCACTTGTTTCTTGTTGTGCTTTAGCATGCTTTCTTTATATTTTGCATGAGTGGCTCCAGGGAGCATCCTACTAAGTATACTATTATACTCACCCTACATATATATAAAGTATATTTTTAGTTCAATTAGAGCAGGTTGGATATTAGGATGGTTACTAAAAAATTTTGGTTTCTAGGAGTTGTTTGGGCTTCATGATCATTATCATCTTTACCTTTATTTTTGTACTTTTAGTTTCCTTTTGGTTGTAGTAGTTATTGTATGACATTAAATATGTACACTTTGGATTTTCTTTTATATTGGAGTCTGGGTAGGATTTGGTTGGTGTCTATGTTATCTCTCTATTTCACACGTATTCGCTTAGAGAATAATACCTCTCATCTATGTGTTTATCATAACCATGGTGAAAGTCATCAACTTGGGGCCTACGGTAGGTGGGAATCCTGTGAAATTATCTCTCTTTTCTCATTCCTATCTCAGGAGGGGTACACTTTTTAGGAAGGGGTCATTACAAAGTGGTATTAAAGCTTTGGTTGAGGGATAGGATGATGTTTGGAGTAAGGAACATGCGAGGTTATGTGGGAAGGTAGGGTAACGATGTCAGCTAAGTTTAGAAAGAATTTTAAACATGAGATACTGACTTAGAAATGGTTATTTAGGGTCCCCTGTGATCTGATGCACAGACCTTTAAGCTTACAACGGCTACTAAATGAGTCATACGTGGTTGTAGGGTAGAGACCTAGGAAAGGATCATGCATCATTCATCTTTTAGATTGTGTTTGAATGGGTATATCTGGGGATAGGTTAACCTAAAATGAATAAAGGAAAATAATTAACTAATGTTAAGGTCTTCCATATTATTTTTTAAGGAGCTCTAACCATTTATTCTTTTACAGGAATGGCTCCAGGTCAAATTCCTCATCAAGTTCATGTAGAAGATGTTCAGAAAGTAGTGAAAGAAGATCATTGTAGAGTAGAGGTTGAAAACATTAACACATAGAGGAGGAAACTCTGATAGTTTCAGTTTCAGAGTTTATAGAGGTATTAGGGCTTCATTTCAGATACAGTCATGGAAGACTGGTTGGAGGAGGTTGAGAGGGCCTTCAGTTCAATATGTTCTTGGAAGAATCATTGGTTATCATTGGTAGTTATGATGCTTCATGGGGCAGCAAGACAATGGTGGTTCTTGTTCCTTGAGGATCAAGAGGATTCAAAAGTCTTGTGGGAGGAGTTATGAGACCAATTCAAAGCTTCTTTTCATTATTCGACCATGAAGGTAGACAATTTCTAGGACGTACTTACCCTTTGGTAGGGGAGATCCAGTGTGTGAGATTTTGGGATCTGTTTCCGGAACCTTTTTCAATATGCTTCGGACCTGTTTCTAGATGAGGAGGCCAGGGTGAGGCATTTTGTGGAGGCTTTGCATCCAAATATTCGGCGGTAGGTCACCCCATTTTTGTTGAAGACATATCTAGAGGTTTTTTTGAGAGCATAGGTTATCAATAGGACATTATCCAGAACTAGATCATCATGATAGGGGAGTTTTCAGGATTACTCATAAAGCACAGTTGTGGTATGGGGTTCCCAGTTGTCACAACAGAAGAGTTTTCAATCAGACGGGGTAGGTCCCAGCCCTCAATATCTCATTTCTATGGGGGAATCGGATCTCACACCTATTCCAAGGGATCAGATGCATATATTTCTTATGTAGGATGAGGTCATCAGTAGATAGAGTGATCGATCTTTTTGAGTGGTCAGTGTGTGCCAGTTGTTCCACTTTAGGTTCCACTACTGAGGCAGTTCCAGCCAAGGTAACAACATATGGTTTCTCTAGTTTGGTATCAGCAGAGAGTATATGTTTAATGAAAATGATAATTTTTGGATTCTTCTCTTCTTCATAGAGTAGTGTGTGGTCATAGAGGTGGTCTTTAGCATGGTTAGAGAGGCTTTGGAGTAGGTCGTGGTCAGCTTCATGCTTTAGCGTTGTCAGTGTCGCACAATCCATACATCATTCGAGGCACCCTTTGATTGTTTTCTTCTTGGGTGCATGAATTTTTTTATTTGCGAGTGACACACTCCTTCATATATCATTCCATATTCCATGATTTGAGACTTGAGATAGAGATACTTCCAATTCCCTTAGCGTTGAATATGTCAATTGGAGGCCGAGATGACTTGTTTGATGTATGTAGAGAATGTGAGCTAGTTCTGGGGAAACATCACTCTTGGGGAGATTTACTATATTTACAGATACAACTATATGAAATCATCATAATCATGGATTGGTTTTATTCAATGTAGGATATCATGGATTGCTTCAGGAGGCAGGTTGTGTTCTATAATGCTGATAGATATCTAGAGGTGTTTTTTGGTGAGTGAGATCCTCGAATGGGTCGTAGGCATGTTCCTTCCTTGTCATACTTGATAGCTGGGTTAATTTTGAGTTTGTCAGTGGTTTAGTAGTCATCATTTCCCAGGGTTGTAGAAGAGTACCCTGATGTATTTCTAGAGGAGGTTTTAGCTTTACCCCCCTAGACGATAAATCGAGTTCAGGATTGAACTATAGCCAAGTGTGTCTCTTATCTTGATGTCCCTGTATAGGATGGTTCCTTCTGGGTTGTGGGAGATACATATACATCTTCATGGCTTGTTGCGGTGTGGTTTTGTTTGACCAAGTGAGTCATTTTGGGGTGCACTTGTTTAGTTTGTGAAGAGGGATGATGACATTTTGTAGTTGTGTATCGATTATTGTCACTTGAACTAAGTGATTGTGAAGAAATTCTATCCTCTTCCATGGATTAATAATTTATTCAAATAGATGAAGGGTTCAAGTTGGTTCTCGAAGATCAATTTTTGGTAAGGATATCAGCAGATTCATGTAAAGGATAAGGATATCTTAAAGACTAGATTATGTTCTCTTTATGGGAATTACGAGTCTGTTTTCATGCACTTTGGTTTGACAAATTCTATAGTTGTGTTCATGGGGTTAATTAATTTTGTGTTTCATGAGTTCCTGGATATGTTTTTTGTGGTTTTAATTGACGACGTCCTTGTATACTCCACATCTGAAGAGGAGCATATATAGCATCTACATTTCGTTTTGGGAGTTCTTCATCACGAATAGCTATTTGGGAAGTTTCTAAAGTGTGAGTTTTGGGCTCGAGAAGTCCATTTATAGGGTAATGTTGTATCCCATTAGGGATTATATAGAGATCCAAGCCTTTTACATATAACATTTCATGATTTTAAGCATAATTAATCATCAGAGTACAAGCCAAGGATCGTTAAGTCTAGTGTCTTGGAAGACTAGGTGCATATAATATAAAACATGGGGCTAAAAAACACTTCTTTATTTAATCTCCATAAAGATATTATAAATTCCTTTGAGCCCTTAAATCTTTATAGGGTACCCTAGGGAACACATGAACAAAGGGATGAGCTGAAAAGCCTAGTAAGGGAATGAACACAAGGATACATCTTAAGCACATTAGTTAGGAGGCATGACATACTTATATCGAAAACATGGAACATATGAAATAATATAATATAATCATGGGGTAATATAAAAATGGAATCATATAAATGTGTCAGAATCATAAAACATTTCTTTAGTACGGGTCAAGGCTAACTGCCAATCTCGTTTCCCATTTCAGTACGGGTCAAGGCTAACTGCCAATCCCGTTTGACATCGCATCTCATGAGACTTAACCTTACCCAATGCATTGGAGCGCTATTTGGGTGCACCCATCTCAAAATTTTCATGAATATTCCTTCCACATAAATATTCTTTCCACATAAATATTATTTCCACATAAATAATCATACATAATCAACCATACATAAACATAAGGTTACCCATGGAGAGAACTGGGTACCACAATCATGACATAAAGCATAATCAATGAGTGTATCATGAAAGTGTCCATTAAAGAAAGGGATTAGAACATGAATGGACATTAATAAGGTAATATAGTCATATAACATGTTAGGTGGTAAAAAATATAAGTGATATCATATAAGAAATTTATTTTAGAAACACTAGCATAAAAACATTTTTGTGCGATTTTAAGGAAAATACTATAGAGCTTTATAAATAGTAAATATGAAAATATTTTACATAAAACCATAATTAAACCAAGAAGGTTTTCATAATAAAATAATTATTTTATAAATACAATGTTTTCTTAAAACAGAGGATTGAGTGCACATGATATTGGGTAAAATTTCAGGATGTTCCTTTAAAACGTGTGTGCTTATTGGGAAGTCTCGAGGAGGGATTCACTTAAAATCATGTATATACCCGAAATAGAAAGAGATATGGATGTTGAAACATGATTATGGAACATATAAACATATCTAGAAGTTTTAAATAAAAATAAAAGATAACTATATTTTGGTAAAAAAGAAAGATAGAGTAACCTGAAGGAATAAAGGATGTTCGGGTAGAATCCATTACGGTTTATAGGCATGGTATCGGGTGTACCTAAGAGAGCTTGAGGAGTGGGATAAGGGGTTTATAATCACTTATAAAACATTAGGTCAGTATGGGGGGAGGTGATAAAACATACCCCATCACTTGGTATTACACAAAAAAGGCGTAGCATAGAGAACAATCTTGATTAAGAGTGAAAAGGAGAGGATCCCTTACCTTAAATCTATTGGTGTTCTCCACTTGTTATTAAAGACATGAATAAACAAATTTAGGCTTATTAATTAATAAGTCCAGAACCTCTTATATATGTAATTTATTTATTATAACCCTTTTAGTTCATTCAAATCCTTTTTCATTAGTTATAAGGTTCAATTTCATTGTTCGGGCTCGTTTGTTTACTTGGCTTTAAAAGATCGGTTCACAAATATTCAAGTTTGGATTATAAGTAAGATGAAAGTGGTTGTCCATAATTGAAGTTATATTATTTATTGAAAATATAGGAGATTACATGGTTTTAATTTTAATTAGGTTACTTAGAGTGAAGTAAAATTATTATATATATATATAACCTTAGTGATAACTGTTTTTGTTAATCGGTGGATTTGATTACAAAGAACATGTTTTGCTTTATAACTTAATACCATTTGTAAAAAAGGATTATAGAACCATAAATAGAATATATTACATATATAATAATCTGGTTCAACCATAACACAAATGGTTTCATTAACATAATTAAATATAATAATAGAAATTGATAAATTGTTGTCATTGAATGTGCTAAATTAGCACATCTCAAACGGTGATTTCATTTCTTTCAAATAAAGGGGGGGAAGAGGGAAGATAATGAAATAAACCATTATAATGAAAAAATTACATTACATGTATGTTACTAGATTTATCGTACTATTATGGTTAAATGAGGTGAGGAAATAAACAAAAAGAAAGAGAACTTAAAATAAATGAAGGAATTGGAAAGAGGAATGTACCTCTTGAGACTTCCTCCTTTGAGAACCTCTTAAGGGGAGAGGTTTTGGTATTTTGAAGAGGCTAGGAGATTTTAGACATGGGGTAGGATATTTTGGAGAGATTTGGGCAGAATAGTGGCAAGGAACAAGGCTTGAGAGGAGTGAAGAGAAGAGGGAGTGAAGGGGGGTTTTATATTGGAGGAGAGGAGGGATTTCATAATATTATAATCCTTAATTCATTATTTCTTCACAAGACAAGGAAGAGTAATTATTCCATGACCAAGAATAGTAATTTAATCATGTGATCCCGAACCATGTGTTATTACATCAGAAGAAAATCATCAATGACTCAGTAAATCCCTTATTTAGCATTTATTGTAAATTATCGCATTTTACTATTCATCAAAAATTCAAGTATTTTAGAAAAATACAAAAAATTCACCCTAACCATTTTTCGACGTGTATAATCCAAAAATGAAGTCAATTTATCAAAAATAATTTTATAAATATGATTATTTTAATATTTAAATAAAATAATAATTTATTGTCAAAACCAGTTTTAAAACATTCATTAACTTATTCTAAAATATAGGTATATCGTACTTCCAACTTGAATATTTTTTTTATACTACCATAGATGAGGATACTATTCATTAGGGTATATAACTATTCATAAGGGTATGTTAATATTCATTCGGGTCGGTTACTATTCACCAAAAATTACGTTTTTTCTTATCGGACTCCAAATAACATACTAATTACAACCGTGTATGCCAGATTTTCGAAATTCCAAACACAAAAGTGTCAAACTTATGTTTAAAGATCACTTTTCACATAGAAGTTTATTATGTTGTGTTTTAATGTGATTTTATGACATACTTATGAGAAGGTAATTTCCATTGAAAAACAGTGGGTCGTTACAGAGTATCGGTGGATCTATCGAATATAGAATCATTTGTGTCTTGGATAGCCCCCAATATAGTGGAAGAGGTGCGAATTTTCCTTGGTCTTATAGGATAATATAGTAAGCTTTTAGTCGATTTATCTCGGGTTGTGAATCCTCTAATAACATTGACCAGAAAGGATTAGATGTTCTTATAAACTAATCAGTGTCAAAAACATTCGATTACCTAAAGGATAAGTTTTTTAGTGATCCATTTCTTTGTCTGCCAACATAAGGAGTTCTGTTTTATGTTTTATGTGATGCTTCACGTCTGGGGTTAGGATGTGTTTTGATGCATCATAGATCATTCATTTATGGGTCTCATAAGTTACATCCCCATGAGTGTAACCATGCTACCCATGATCTTGATCTGAAAGTGATAGTGTTTTCCCTAATGTTGTGGAGACATTACCTCATCGGTGATAATTTTGTGGTCTTCGACAATCATTATATTTTGAGGTATATTTTCTCCCAACGTAACTTAAACTTGTGTCAGCAGCAATGGATGGAGTTCTTATAGGATTATGAATTTGAGATTTTATATACACCTGGAAAGAATAATGTTGTAGCTGATGTGATGATCAGAAAGTTGTGCAGTGATGCAGTGCATGAATCAGGTGATTTATGTATAGTGATGGAAGAATTTTTAGCATTACATCTAGATATGGGAGAAATATGGGATAGAGATTGTCTTCTTCTGATGATAGTGGAATCATTACTAGTGTAGTAGCTGGATGAATCTCATTTGAGGGAGCTTTGAGGTAGAGGTTTTGAGAGACTGAGTTGTTTGTGGGGAGGCCCTTGATGGTTGGTTTGAGGATGAAAAATATCGAGTGTTTTTTCCAGTAAGGTTTTTCTTTCCTTTGGATATGCATGAGATGGCTCTCATGGAGTTCCATAGTTCACCTTTGGTGGTACATATTGGTGTGAAAAATATGTACCGAGCTTTAATGGGTATTTTTTTGTGGCTCGGGTTGAAGTGTGCAGTTGCAAAGTTTGTGTCTCGATGTTTGGTCTTCCAAAAGGTGAAGGCTGAGTACCGTGTGCCTAGTGGTTTGCTCCAACTATTAGATGTTCCATAGTGGAAGTGATAGGAAATTTATATGGACCTTGTTACCAATTTACCCTGAGATTAGGGAGTCTATGATGCTATATGGGTGGTAGTGTATCATTTGAAAAAGTCAACCCACTTTATAGCAATCAAGGAGTCAATCTCAGTGTAATTTTTTCAATGAAAATATCTGGAGGAGGTGGTGAGACTCCATGGGGTTCCGAGGAAGATAATTTCTGATTGAGATCCTCATTTTACATCAAGGGTGCAGAGAGGTCTCTAGTATGATATTGGTTCTCATTTATGGATCAACACTTATTTTCATCTACATATGGATGGTTAGAATGAATGGACCATCAAGACTCTTGAAGACATGTTGTGCTCTTGTGCCCTAGATTATGGATGTTTGTGGATGAGGCACCAGCCCTTGGTAGAGTTAACTTACAAGAATATTTTTCACTCCACCATAATTGTGGTGATGTTTTGATCCTTTTATGAATTACCTTTAAATTCTCCATCATTCTGGACTAGGGTTATAGATTCAGTAATTCTTGGGTCGGAACTGGTATAAAATACAATAGAGATGGTTCGGGTGATCTGTGAGAGGATGAAATCAATGAAGGATCATCAGAAATCCAATTTAAATCATAGTAGGAGACCTTTTGAGTTCAAATTTGGGGATCATGTGTTCCTTAAGGTGATTCCCATATTGGGAAGAGAAGGTTTGGTCATGGGATTTGGGCATTTTGAGGTGTTATCTTCTGTTGGAGTCATGGCATATCAGATAACACTTCCTCCACAGATGATTTGAATACACAATGTTTTTCACATGTCACAACTCTATAATTATATTCATAATGAATCTCACATCATCAATTGAGTCAGGATCAATGTTGATAATAATGAAAATTTTGATGAGTAGTCTGTAGAGATCCAAGACCACTAGGAGAAAGTGTTGCATCGATGTGCTATCCTCTTGGTTTGTGTCCTATGGTGGCATGGTGGCATGGTGTCATGGTGAAGAGTAACTGTGAACATAAGTCATAGATATTCACTCAGTATCTCAAGTTGTTTGATGTTTATCTATTCACCTGTAAAATTGTCCATTCTTTGGTTGTAGACCTTTTCTGGTTTATGAGTTGGATTTCTCTTGTTTCTTATTGTGACTTTCTCTCTTTTGAGATCTATCTCCCCCAGGAGAGTATTTATGAGATGGTTGTCGTTTTTGTGTGGTTTGTTGTTGTTCCTCTGATGAGATGGTTGAGCTCCTATGGTGGAGAGAGCCTTCAAAGGTTTCTCATAGGGTGGCTATTCGGGTGACCCTCTTTCTATTTCCTCTATGGGTTGGTTTTGGATTATCGAGGACGAGAAAGTTTTGAGAGGTATCTAATGTAAGGGATAAAATCCAATTAGATCGACTATTTGTGCATTTTTGAAGACCGAGGTGCTCAGAGGAGGATCTGAGGAAGTCTAGAAAAGTTCAGCTATGGTAAGATAGAAATATGAATAATTACATGCCATGTAATAATTACACACCGTGTAAGTCAAGTTCATCACATGTAAATTTTTGGGGTTAACTAATAAAAAAGTGATGTGTTTTTCGGTGGAAACCAAACCCTAAGGATTAAATTATGTGAAAGGGTATTAAAATTTGTTTAAATCCCAGATGGTGTATGTTTTATAATGTTTTCATCCACTCAGGTTTGTCAAACCCTATGAATGCAACACCTCTCTCATGATTCTAGGTGACTCAGTGACCCCCTCTTTGATGTTTTGAGAATTCCTTTGTCAAGGATCAACTAGTCTTTGATCCAAGGTATTTTCTACCTTAGTTATTGAAGTTTCTTCAATATACTTCCTCATATTCCTCTTTTCCATGTGATGACGCTTGATCTTCATCTTTATAAAGGTGTTTTGTTGGTTTTTTTGGCGTAGTTGTGGCACAACATCCTCAGGTGGATGTAGTTCTTGAGGGACAGTCGATCGAGATCTGTAGTGTTGGTCCATTCTCATGAAAAGAACATTGAAAAAATTTTAGTTAATGGATTCATTGATTATCTTTTATTTACATGAAATCATATAGATATCAATATTTTCCCCTTGAATTCCAATGAAATTAATCTAATAATTACTTGAACCAGATTAAAGAATTGGTATCAATCGCTTAGCGATGTTGCTGTTTTTAACTATGATAACAGTTTACCTATTGATTTTATAGATTTTGTGGTATCTATGTAATGCTTTTTTTTCTTGTATTATCATGTAGAATTGGTCAAGAATGTAAATCTAGAATTAATTGATAATTAATTAGCTAAAAGAGTTATAGAGGCATGTTTAATGAATTTGGTGTGTTGTAATCTTAATGATGCAAGCATGTTTAAATGAACTGACCTTCCATTTGTTAATGAAACTGAATAATATGTTAATAATGTTGATTCTTGTTGATAAAATAATTAAAGTTATGTTAAATTAATTCTTTAATTTATTTATGATATCATGTGATAGCTTTCTACTGAGGTTTCCCATAGTTGGAACCTATAGATAATGAATCGATTAATTCAAGATGAAAAAAATGGGTTTTATGATAAAAGATAATTCCTTATAGGGAAGGAGTTTCCCACTTGCTTGTAGATTTCTAGTTCTTTGTGATTTGGAGCTTTAGGAGTTCATTGTGTGTAATGGTTGGATGCTTGTTTGAGTCCATTGTTTGGTTAATGGTCAGGTTGTTTGTTTATCTGCTTTCCTTTCCCCACTACTTGAGGTAGATATATGTGCTTGGTTTTATGCCTTTTTCTATATCTTAGGAAGTTTTACTAGAGTAACTAGTATTATGGAAAGTAATTATGTTAATAAATAAATAAAGTTTTAACCATGGGGCTAAAGCTTTCTAGGATACAATGTTAAGGTTATAATTCTGAGAAGCCATGGACTCAGTTTTCTTATGCCTAGAGGGCATGAAACTTTGTTGTGATGATAATGAAATATAATGGTTAATCAATGGTTAATTAATTAATGAAATTAAAGTGAAAATAATGAAAAAGAATAAAGTAATTTAATGAAACTCTTTAAATGGTTATGTGCTTATAGGATATCTGGTCTTAATAGTGGTTATCGGGATCACGAGAGATGTTAGCTACAGTTAGTTCTGAGAATAGAATATGCCCATAGTGTGGTTGTGAGATATATTATATCATGTAATTTTTGTGTTTAATATGTTTCTTCACCCTTTTGGTTAGGGAAACTGACACCCTGGAGATTCTGAGCCCTGGGGTGGGGGTGTTTTTTCCAACATCCAGGTGGGAGGGTGGATGGCTGACTACCCCCTTTAGACCTGCTCTTTACTCTTGGTAGTTACTTGTGCTAGCATGCATTATGGTTAGTTTTCCCCATATATGTGTGTCAAATGATTTAATGGATTATGGTTATTTTATATGCATGTACTCTGGATATAGTTTCGTAACGACTACTATCGGTATAACATGTATAGGCTTTGATGATCTAAGGATCATTACTTGGTGTATGGGTTGTGATGGCTTGAGGTATAATACTCAATGTATGATACATGTTATACGGGCTGTGGTGGATCCTAGAAACTACCTAGTTAGTTTTGGTTACATGGACAAGTTGGTGTATTTCATGAGGTGCAATTTTTGGTGCTTCAACCAGGATTCTACGGGCTAGCCTTTTTGATAGAGATGCTTAGGGCGTGCGATATTAGGGAAGAGAGGAAAACTAGTGGGGGGTTGGTAGTAGGGTACCCTTGATATTTTTTATTATATTATATTTTCTTGTATGTGATACTTGGTGAGAGTATCCATGGTGAGGATGGTAACTTAGTATACCTATTTAGGTGATGAGTTGGTTTCACTTTATGTTTACTATGATTTAGATTGCTTTATTTATCTTTTCCATGAGTGGCACTAGGGAGGATCCTACTGTTATACTATTATACTCACCCTACATATATATAAACTATTTTTCTGGTCAATTAGATCAAGTTGGAGATCAAGATGGTTACTACTAGCTTGTGGTTTGCAAGATCCATTTGGGATTCATGGTCATTGTCGTCTTTACCTTTCTTTTGGTACTTGTAGTTTCCTTTCAGTTGTAGTAGTTTTTTCATGACATTACATATGTGCACATTGAAATTTATTTTATATTAGATTCTGAACATGAGTTTCTTATCTCTATCTTTTTCATGTGTTCTCTTAGAGGGTAATGCCTCTCAACTGTGTGTCACTACTATAAAAATTACCTCTATCCATGGACTTATATCCATAGTTTTATAGGATTGTGTTTGTAGCTTAATTTATAGCCACAATTTAATTAAAATTTTGGCCATATTGGTAATAGTATCCACCCTTTACTAAAACACAAGGAAATTGGGTTTGACAAAGGTCGGTCGGCTTCCTTGTCTTCGCAACCCCATTCCATTGCCCTTGTGATAGAGCTCTGCTCTCCCGGACCCTCCTTCCTTTACAGTGCCCAAACTCTCCTCTCCGGACCCTCCTTCCCCGACAATGCCCCTCACAACGATTCCCCTCACTATCATCGAATGAGGCCACCCCACCACGAGCTATCACCCCCCATGAGATCTCATCCCTACTGAATCTACTCCTAGGTGGTCTACCAACCTCCTCCGACACAGCCACCCCCCCTCTGGGTGATCATCTTCCTCCCTACATATCTCGACCAGTCACAGCTCCAATATTCACTTACCCAAAAAGGTATTTAGGGATTTCTATTCTATGTTGGGGGGTTTTCTCTTCTATGTTGGGTAACTCATATTCCTTATCACTATCAAGGGAAAAAATTATCTAAACTAAAGTTTAAAGGATCAATAATCTTGATTTCTTGTGCTAGGAATTTCTCAAATGCTCTCCTTGGCTCGTAATTCCTTACAAATATTAATGTATCATTCCATGTAGATTGGTTTGAGGAGATTTTCCTAATGTGGTTGAACTAGAGAAATTAGACATTGAAGTCTAAACTATATTGAATTTTTTTTCTGTATTGACCTCTTCTTTAAATATTGTTAACAATGATGGTAAATGATAACATAAATATTTATTAATATTTATTTCTTATGGTGTTTACAAATAAAAAAACATTAAAATTTGGGAGAATCCTAAGATATGAGTATTACCTAATGGGGTGATATCTCTTATTTTGGTGAAATATATATTTTTAGGGAATAACTAAAATGGAAAAGCTATAATTACAACACATGTCTGTGTGATTTTTTTGTGATTTTTTCATAAAACTAGAAGTTTTCATGAGAATACATGGATAAATTTTTTCTTCGTAGGTTATATGAAGATTTTTTAGAAGAGGAAGATACCCTGGAGTGGATTCTTAGATGGTTTCTAATAGTTTCAAGGGTTGTGGAGAAAATTATGTCGCTTTTATTCACAACATCGTATTTCTATTTAGTGTTATTATTTTCTACATTGAGTTCTCTTAAGTAGGTCTAGAATCATTGAATATTTTTTTCATTTATAAGAGTGATGAGTGTGAAAGTGATCTACATTCGTTGGCTAATAAAAACCATAAAGTGGGAGATTTTTTATACAAATATATATTTTTGAGTTTGTTGATCCCATGAATGGTGAAGGATCTATGATCTAAATCTAATGAATAATCCTCAGTAATATGGTTTTTTCAAGATAAAATGAATTAGATTAGTAAATGGTGATACATTTATTGTGAGTGATTTTTTTAATACATAAATAATATTCTAGTTCAAATAAAATAAATCCTATTATGTGAGGATAAGTTCATTTGAAGGTTATAGTGAATTTGAATGTGTTTGAATGTTGTTCAGAGAATTATAGAGTAATTTAGTGTTGTTAGGAGTGCATTGGATTTAAAAATATAAGAATATAAATATTCCTATGTATTAAATATGTAATATTCATTAAACTCTATATGTAAAAGTAAGACTATTCAGAATACATAACATTGAAAAGGTAAATAAAGATTCCATGTGTGCATAAAAGTAATTATGAGTACATCAATGGAAAATTGACCAATTTTTTGTATGTGTGAATTTAACTCTTCTTATACATGAGGGTAACTTTGAGAAGAAACTAGAAAATTAGGTTTAACCCTACAAGAATAAAATTAAATTTCCTTATATGGGAGAGAAAAACTGGTCGTAGAATAGAATTAACTTTACTTATACTTTCCTTAAAAGTAGGAGGGATATTCACAATGTTCAAGAGTAATTTATAATATATGTAGGTGATTCCAAAAATTAAAATAATGTGAAAATAGGAATATTCTCTCACTTTTTATGATTTTTTAGAAATTACTTGTGAATTTCTGAAGAATTCTTTTTGAAATATTAAATAAGATTTATAAGAAGTGTTTTTAGGTATGATGATTCATGAAATACTATTTTATGGAATGAATATCATGAATGAAATTCATGATTTTAGAATTTATAGAAGAGATATCTATGTCTAAATATGCTGTTGTGTAGTGAAAAAATGATATTTCAAGGGAATATGGTGTTCCATATCATAAAATCAAGACTGAAATTTGAATAAAACCACCATTATCAAGCTTTTTAGCCTCAGTTGCTTCCACATGCTCTGATGAATTTATTTTAATATTTCATATTTGATTTTTATAATTATTTTTTGTTATAGTAATATATGTGGTATGTCTTTCTCTATTGTACATTTTGATAGCCATCCGCTCAACTTGAGTCACAATCTTGGAAAATTAATAAAACCAGAAACTTTTTTACTACACCTTTTTATTATTTAATTAATGCCAAATTTTTTATTTTACAGATTAGTTGAGACGAACATTTTCTCCTTTGTTGTTGGAAGATCATTTTTAACTGATGTTGGGAAGTTAAAAATTAGCATCAGAACAAGGCCGTTAGATTCCAAAAAGATTCTAAGGTTTTTTCATAGGTCACAAAGGTTTTCCTTTCAATAATTATTGGAAGTTAATAGAACATCCCATACCAAAAAAAATAATCATTGATGTTCTTTGTAGATAAAACCATTCACATGCACCTCAAAGCTAATTAAACAGTAGTCCCACCATTATTAAGTTAAGAATTGGTCAGATAACACTACTTACCACATTTTCTTTAGAGTATGATCCTACTGTTATTAGTTTGTTTCGATGGTAATTTATGGTGATTTATTCTATTAATCTCCAATTTTATATCATTTCATTGATTATTGTTAATTTCAGTGTGATTTTCTCAGGGGAATGGGTGTTGATTCCATCTTATCATAGAAAAATTTGGTGAAGATGATGGGGGATATTTTCTGACTTTCATAGAGGATGTCTTGGAAGGTTGAGCATATGTCATTGGAGGAAATTTTGGTGGGACAATGATTCCTAGTGAGTTTTGATAAATTATTACACTTTGGATAAAATATTTATTTATTTATATTTGGTGTATGACATCAGATAGGTTCTCATGTGTCAATAAAAACATGGATGATGCATGAAGGGGCTTGGATGAGGATCAGTGAAGCTTAGCGGGGATGGAAACATCATTTTGGAGGTACATGATACCTTTAGTACAAATCCATACATGATTTTATTCATGATTTCTTTATGAATTCATGTTTAATACACCTATGTATAAAAGTATAAGGATTCGAATAGACTAAGGATGCAATTCCATTGACTGAAAATTTTCAAGCCTAATTTTGAGAGCTTAACAGTGGATTAATGTGGTGCACTAGAATAGGGATGAAGCTTGTGAAGGTAACAAATCTAAAAATTTAATTCCTCTATATCTATTTCTATTTGTCTTTGGAATGTTTTTCTATGGCTGGTGTACTTTTCACATGATGGTTTTTTTGGGGGAATGATTTCATTATCCATTTTCCATGATAATAGTTGTAGATTTAAAGAGGGAGAGAGATTAAATCTTCCAATTCAAATTCATTTATAACATGATAATAGTTATAGATTTGAAGAGGGAGATAGTTTTATTGTAGGGATGCTTTCATTATCCTTTATTTTCAGCATTCAATAGACAAAAAACTAGGTTCTATTGAGGTCACCAAAGAATATTTTTCTTGTAAAGACCTCAGAAATGATGATAAATATTTCTAAGAACTATTGTCACCCTCCAAAACTGAACTTTTAACATCCTGTAAATTTTTAGAAAGAGTAGGTTTCATACTACCTTTGTTACATTCAATATAGTGTAAAACATAATCCTCCAACGTTGATTTTTTAGTATATTTTTTCCCTTAGATGGTTCCTTGCAGGCCTGACTCAAGCTGGCAGAATAGATTCCATGGTGTTTTTTTCTCATATTCAAGCTGGCAGAATAGATTCCATGATGTTTTTTCTTTCTAATTATTCAATTGGGGATTGGTTAATAACACTCCTCCATACTAGTTTTTGTGCATTGAATTAAATTACAATATGGAATACTGTTTCATCTATCGATATGTTATTTATTGTAAAAGAATCTTCTATAAGATTTTTATGATGAAGTTGCCTCTACAAATGGAAATACGGTCATCTTTTTGGATTTTTTCAGATTAGGAAGGAATTAAATTCAATATTCACTTTCATCCCCTTCTATTAAAAATAAATTAAGTCCAAAAAAATAGACAAAAATTCTTCATTCCAGATATGACTTCAGTTCATCTTTATTTATGATATACCAATTATTTCTAAACTTGTATTCCATTATTATTTAGCAGTTATTTATGATTAGTATTTTTTCAATATCCACAAGAATTATTATATAGAAGATATTTGTGATTTAGATTTGTTCAAGATCCCCTTCCATCTATGTTTTGTGCATACATTTTCTCACATATTAATTTTTTATGCTTTTCTCACATCTTAGCATATGTTTATGCTTATGTATATGCTCATGAGATGAAATGAAATACAATAACATTTCTATTTTGATAGTGAATATGTTTATGGTTATGATTAATCATATGATTATGCTTAAAATTAGGCTTATACAAATATTATAATACATACATAATTTCAAATATTATAATATATATAGCCTGAAAATTATATTTTCTTTAGATTATGCTTATAAAAAAACTATGTTACATAAATACTGAAATAAATACATAATTTTCAACCCTACAATGCAAATGCTTATAGTGATACTTATTTTTATAGATACACTATAATACATATAAATTTTCAAAATTACAGTGTTTATGATCATGTTTGTATTAGAGTCATGTATCATTTTTCATGTAAAATTGACACACTGATCACATATATTTAAGAAGTCTTTATATCTCACTTCTTTTCCCATTATTTCCTTATAGGTGGTTTCTTATGAAGAGGCTGATTCTATACACCACCATCAAAGGTACTGAGTTCGACATCAGATTCAGGTATGGTTTCTTCCATTTTTATTTTTTGGACTAATTTTAATTAGGTATTTTTTTTATTTTTTGGTTTCCTATATTTTTTAGTGTGTTTTGGATCTCGTTGAGGTGGATTCGAGCCGCTTGTCGAAGGAAACTCACTGTGTATACATAGGTAAGAATGTATATAATAAGTTCTCATGTTATATGTATATCTGCCCATTGCAACCCAATTACATATAAGGGCTAGGTGTTCTTATGTATATATCTGGAAAATGTATACGTGTGTGGGTGATAACGGGCTTATGCATGTGATCATATATATAAGGATCCTCTTGTGCATGTTCAAGCCCATGCAGTCACGTACATAGGGGTTAGGGTGTCCTTATGTATATGAAAAGGTGCATATGTCTGGAGGGTGGTGATATTGTTAATATTTTCATGACTTATTATATACTCCCTTTACTGATTTTATATGAAATGTGCATAATTTGTGTGAAATATTAATGTGTTAATATTAAGTATAATTTTTGAGCATTTTTAGAAGTAGTCCAATTGATTCAGTTTACTGTTTTAATAATAACTATCAATATACTGATCCAAATTGTTTGTTTCATGTTTTTTAGGATTCTAATTTCAATATAAAACATTTCATTAGAAGGTACCATGAGCCAATTCTGCCATTTGAAGGGTCATATGGTCCTCACAAACAAGACTAAAGAATCTGTGAAGAAACTGGACTATTCATGAATATTGATTTACTGGGCTACATGAAGAAGTATAAATTCTATTATTATCCACCATAGTTTGGGGGACAATTCAATGAGTCTTGTATAAAAATTTCAGGGCCCAAATCTAAGAAAAAGGGGCCCAAATGAAGCTTTAAAATCTAGCTCACCATTCTGGCCGAGAATTAAAATCAGTATAGTATTCATGACATATATCATGATGTAAGCATCAAATCGAGCTGATATTTTTCAGTGTGAAATAGGAGATATAGTTTGCCGGATTTTTTGAAGAACCCATTCGGATTTGAAGGCATCGTCATATTCAAAAACCCTTTCACATTCTGAACATTAAAACGACTGGATTGAAATGGACAGTTTTACTTTGTTTAATCAACCGGCCATAACTTTTGATCCTTAATTCAAAATGACTCCAAACTTTGAGAGTAGTCGTAAAACCGTATTCTCTACAACTTTGAAGAAGGTGAGTGCTCGATATTCGGCTTTCTTTATGTCCATATCTGCGATCCAAGTGGAGGGGTAATTCTGGAATGTAAACAGTACACCACCTTGGGCTATAAATACATCCCCTCCTCTCCTTTCAAAAGGGTTGGCATTTAAGAAGAGAGGAGAACATATTGGCACGAACAAATCCTTTCCAAAGGCTTGGGATGACCTTCCGTACTCATGTTTTCACTTTAGAGACCTTTCCTCCTCTCTTTGTTTTCACCTACTTTCAGGTTCTTCGTTTTTGTAATTTTGTAAGTCCTTTATTTTGTAATTCTGTTTTAATGAATTTTTCTTCTTAAATATCTATTATTATAATCCACCTTATGTAGTTTAATATTTATGTTCTTAAAATAGTTTAAATTCAGTTTAATCCCCTTCCCTTATTTTTCTTCCTCATTCAATCGAAAATCGGTTTTTAATTATCATCATCGTTCGTGTGTGTGTGTGTTCAACACAAAAATCTTTTCTTATCCCTTTATTTATCTTATATTCTTAATTTATCATAATAATAAATATAACCATATTAGTAATCATTTTAATGGCTGGGTAAATCTTTAATTGGGGTGAGTTATAATTTATGTAGTAAGTGATTGAGAGCTTTTTGCTCAATGAATGTTCTTTAAATTAATATTGTGTATGTTGAACTTTATATGTCATGGATTAATGACTTGTTTTGTTTAATATGTGGATTCCATGGATTATTGGAACCAAAAATACACTACCATAAACAAGTAATGGTTATGATTAGAAACCTAAGTTAAGTTACGGCTTGGATTAATGCTTTAACACTTTGGAATTCCGATCAAAATCATCTTGTGACATGGGTGTTAATTTAATGCAATATAAAGCAAAGCTCAAGGATATCACAAGCTTAACTACCTAATGTTGAACTCACGCCAATATTTATTAATTTGTTAAATCAAACATCATCCATAAATTATTTCATAATCTCTGCAAACAAACCCCCCAATCAGAATACAATCAACTAAAAACAAACAACTATTACAAAGTATCATCGCCGAGGATTCGACCCGCGTGCTGCTATACACATTAGCAGAGCACCGGAACCTTGACCGGTCGATAGGCAACAATCGTCCGTGTGTTTCAAATGGCGTCGTTTCTGGGGATGGTGCTTTATCTAGTCATTAGTTTCTGGTTATTGTAAAAAAAATCCAGAAAAAAAAATATTTAAATAGAAACTGAAAAAAAAAACACAAAGAAAAACCCGTCTTCCTCTTTCTTCCAAAATCTCTCTGAATTCCCCGTATCCTTCCAAAAAATATCTCGGATTTTTTTGACCTTGGAATTGAGTGAACAATTCGCCAACATAGGAGGAACATAAGAGATAATCAAATAATTCAAGAACCAGTCCTTGTCCAACCAGTTGAATTTGAAATGGTCATTCCAAGGGAACAAACCCTTAAAGAACACGCTACCCCTAATATGAATTACCAACCTCTTGGTATTCAATATCCAAACATAGAAGCTAGCTTCGAACTCAAATAGGGTTTGATTCATCTTCTCCCTCATTTTCACGGGCTAGCCGGTGAGGATCCATATCTCCACCTTAAAGAGTTCCTAGTAGTGTCCTCTACCATGAAGACTCAAGGGGTTTCTGATGAACAAATCAAACTCCAAGCCTTCCCTTTCTACCTAGCTAACACTGCTAAGTCATGGCTTTACTACCTTCCTCCTGGTTTCATAACTACATGGAATGACATGAAGTGACTCTTCTTAGAGAAATTATTTCCTGCTTCTCCTACTTCTTCTATCCGAAAGGAAATAAGTGGTATACGCCATTTCCCAAGTGAATCACTCCATGAGTATTGGGAGAGGTTCAAAAATCTTGTTACAACCTTCCCACACCATCAAATCCCTGACCAACTCTTGATCCAATACTTCTATGAGGGGTTATTGGCTATGGATAGAACTCTCATTGATGTCGTATGTGGCGGTGCTCTTGTTGATAAAACTCCCACAGCTGCAAGAGATCTCATAAGTAATATGGTTGCAAACACACAACAATTCCATACTCGAGCACATGCTCAAGTCAAACAAGTCCATGATAATCAATCAATTGAGCCGAACAAGATCACCTAGTGGATGAGTGAACTTACAGGTCTTGTGCGACAACTAGCTGTGGCTACAAAATCTCCAACCTCGTATTCTCCACAATCAATGTTTCCTGGACCTATCAAAAACTGTGGAATCTGCAGCTCTCCATCTCATCCAACTGACACATGTCCACAACTTCAAGAGGATTAATCCGATTCATCTGGACCAATGGAGCTCAATGCAACATATGCTCAGTGGAACACCAATCCTCAACTATCAGGTCAGTTTGTTAGAAACTTCAACCAAACTCACTCTAAGCCCTTCTCTTCTTCATATAACCAAGGCCTGAGGTATGGTAATCCCGTCTCTCATCCCCCTCAATTCCCTCCTCAAAACTCAAACCAATTCCAATATGGTCAAGGTGGTGGTAACTTCCATCAACCTTATCCTTTTGTTCCTCAACCTCAAAGGAATAATCCTCCTCCTGGATTCCATTATCCTAGTGAGCCTTCCCAATTCAAAAACCAATACAATCAATTTCCCAAGAACCAAAATCAAGGCAATCCCAATCCGGGACAAGCCTCTTCTTCCAAGAAACCATGGGAAAGTGCAGTGGAAGATCTTGCCTCCTTCACCCGTTCTAGCCTTAAAAACATTGAAACCCAAATTGGTCAACTTGCATCCCACCTCGGTCAGCAAAAACCATCCAATTCTTCCCAACTCCCAGCTCAACCATTACCCAACCCCAAGGGTAATGTAAGTGAAATTGCACTTAGATTGGGAAATCAAATTGATATGCCTAAATATAAGTCCTCCAACCCTCCTTTGAATGTTGACCTAGAAAATGAAAAGAAAAAGAAACTTGAAAAGCAACTTGAAACCATTTCCTCACCTCCTTCCATTCCACTTAGGAATCCAATTCCTTTTCCTCAAGCTATTTCTAAACCAAGGAAGTCCTTTGAACTCGATCCTAAAATGCTTGACGTGTTTAAACGTGTTGAAGTCAACATTCCCCTCTTAGATTCCATCAAAAAAATTCCTAAGTGTGCCAAGTCTTTCAAGGAGTTGTATACCCACAAGAGGCAACTTAGGACCATTGAAAATGTTTCCACCTAGTAGTCTATTCCCATAAAGTTCAAAGATCCAGGGACCTTTACGGTTCCATGCCAAATTGAAGGTTCCAACATTGATGATGCACTCATAGACCTAGGAGCCTCGATTAATATCATGCCCAAATCCATATTCTCCAACCTTGGTCTAGGTCCCTTACATCCAATAGGAATTTTCATTCAGTTAGCCAATCGAATCATAGCCAGTCCTGAGGGAATAATTGAAGATGTCCTTGTTTGTGTGAATGATCTTATCTTCCCTGCGGATTTCTATGTCCTTGACATGGAAGGTGAGACAAACTCTTCTCGATCTCCCATAATTCTAGGAAGACCATTCTTCAGGACCGCGATAACCAAAATTTATGTCTATTCAGGCATCTTATCCATGGAATTCGGTGACCAACTGGTCAAGTTTAACATTTTCCAAGCCATGCGATACCCATCTGAGGACCACTCTGTATTCTCAATTCATGCTTATGAGGACACTTCTAAGAGTCAATCGAACCCCAATCCACCATGTTCTTTATGTTCTAATGACAAAGGGTCTTGTGAAATCTACACTATGATTAACAAAGTCATAAATGGTGAAATTGATGTTGACATTACAAATGAAAACACCATTGATCTAGGGGATATTGAAAACTCTTTGGAATCTCATCTCAACCCTGACCTCCAATGCTACAACATTAATGGTAATAAAGAAAATGAACTTGAATGATCATTTTTTGATTCAAATATGATTATCCCACATTCATCCTTTCCTATCCATGATTCTGAAAATCCTGTTATATGTGAGGTGAACCCCAAACCAATTTTTTTATATTGTCCTGATGGGAGAGAAGGTTTTGAAGTTTGTTCCCTAATTAATAAAGTGATCACTGGTGAGGTTGAAATTGAAAATTATTTGGTGAACAACATTTAAATAAGGGATATTGAAAATTTTATTCAATATTATGATTCCACTGATCCTCATTACTCTACATTGGTAAGTGATGAAATAAATGAGTCAAAAACAGTTGGGATATCATACTCTGCTTTTGTGTTATCTGAACCTTACATAAATGAACCATCAGAATTGAGCCATCTTCTGGAATTTCCATGCATAGAAAACAAGAACTTTGTGGATAACATAATTCCTTAGGTTAAAGACCAAAGAGAGGATAGAAATATTCTCTTTCCACCTCCATTGAATTGCAAGCACACCAACAAGGATGGGAAGAAATTATCCAATGAATCATCAGGCCTACCATAGGAGAGGTTTTTCTAGAAGCACACTAGAGTTGAAAAAATATGATGGCCACCGTTAGACTATGGGTAGTCCAATGCAACTGTCTAGTTGTAGACAAATAAATGCAGTGCTTCTTGGGAGGCAACCCATGTTTTCTTTTACTTTTGTGAAATTTCAATTTCTTTTTAGTTTTTCATTATATGAATAATGATTTTTCTTTTTCAGGTAACTTCCCACGGTCCTGGAACCACCTCGACTTCCATTGGATCCCCAACTTCTGTAGTCAACCTACCACTAGATGGAGATGGCGACCTGCCAAATCCAAACCAGGGGGCACCTCTTTCCCTTTAACTCTCTCTATCTCTTCCTCTCTCTACCACTTTCTTCTTCTTCCTCTGTCTTTCATTTTCTTTAAAACTTTCTTCATCAAACACTTTTTTTCCTTTCTTGTGTGGGTGTGTATTTTAAAAAAAATCCTTAAAAAATAAAAAAAAACCCAAAAAACACAATCACTTAAAAAAATGAAAAAAATTAAAGAGTCATGCTTACTCACCACCGAGTTTTGAAATTTTATCCAACCATTTTGGGGATTTAACAGACATGATTTCATCTCAAAAATTGTGTATTTTCATCGTGACTTTGGATAAAGAATAGCGTGTCAAAACCAACAAATTTTGAATGCTCAATTTTTTATTTGGAAAATAATTTTCCCCAACCATGAGGAACAATATTTTATTTCATTCCAAGGCCACCAATGTCCATCTTTTCAAAATGTGTGTTTTCACCCCCATTTGTGAGTCTTGAGTTTATGGACCTTCGAGCTGAATTTTCTACCTTAGTGTGCATTAATATGATAGAGGCATTTTCTGAACCACATGAGAATCACAATAGCCAAATAGCCTCCCATTTCCCTTACATTAATCCTCCTTTTGAAAGCTCCTTATAGACTATGAAAACCTTTTCTTTGATATCCACATTACAAGCCCAATGCCTTTTTCCCACCCAATATCAACATGGATTTTCATTGCATAATTTTTTGAAATTTAAGTGTGGGGGGGAATGGATTTCATTTTTGGGTATCATTTCCTTACTTCCCGGTTATTTATCATATGGTTTGGGGAAAGAATCCCTTTTAGTGTGGGGGGGAGGTTTTCATTCAGTGGGATTTGGGATTGTATTGTACCAATGATATTGAAAAGTGTTCAAAAAAAAAAATTCAAAACAAAATCAAAAAAAAAATTAAAAAATGGGTTGTGTCTTGGGTATGTCAAAAATTACTCTTCCTCATCCTTTGATCTTGTTATAACTATTACAATTAGTTTCGTGAGTAGATCAATCATGGGTTGGGTTATGAGTGTGAGATCTTTTCCAAGTTCAACTTTCGAAAAAACAAAGAAAAAAAAGGAACACTTTCATTATATTCTTATTGGGAGAAGTTCTGTGTTTTGTAAATATTTCATCTTCTCATCCCCTTCATATTTTCTTCCTCTATTGTGTCTTTCTTCACACAATCCTTCTCTTGTAAATATGTGTTTTCATTTCCTTCCATGTTTTATTTCAAAAAATGTGCATTGTTTTTCTATGTTGGTATTTTAACCCACTTATTATCTCTCTTGGATATTATATTCTTACCGTCCCATAGCAAAAAAAACCCCTTCAAAATACCTCTTGATTATTTTGTACTTTGGATAGGGATTTGAAGCTGAGAGATCTTTTCAAACTCTAAGATTTTCAATTTTGGTTGGTGAAAGAGTGAACCTCCACAAATGAATTTTATCATCTTGAGAGGTGTGAGTTTTGAGTGTCCACATTTTCCATTTCTAAATTTGAGAATGAAAAAATGAATTAGTTTTGGAACATTGTTTCTATAACAAATTTTTGTGGAATTCAAAATGGATGAGTGAAATAGTCTAAAGTTCCCCTTATTGGAGAAAACAAAATTTTATTATCTGTTGGTGAGTAAAAATGATTTTGTCATGTTTTTATATTTGTTACACATGAGGACATGCACAAAACTAATTGTGGGGGAGTTGATATTTTTAATATTTTCATGACTTATTATATACTCCCTTTACTGATTTTATATGAAATGTTCATAATTTTTGTGAAATATTAATGTTTTAATATTAAGAATAATTTTTGAGCACTTTTAGAAGTAGTCCAATTGAGTCAGTTTACTGTTTTAATAATACCTATCACTATACTGATCCAAATTGTGTGGTTCTTGTTTTTTAGGATTCTAGATTCAATATAAAACATTTCATTAGCAGGTACCATGAGCCAATTCTTCCATTTGAAGGGTCATATGGTCCTCACAAACAAGACCAAAGAATCTGTGAAGAAACTGGACTATTCATGAAGATTGATTTACTGGGCTACATGAAGAAGTCCAAATTCTATTATTCTCCACCATAGTTCGGGGGACAATGCAAGGAGTCTTGTATAAAAATTTCAGGGCCAAATCTAAGAACAAGGGGCCCAAATAATGCTTTACAATCCAGCCCACCATTCTGGCCGAGAATTGAAATTAGTATAGTATGCATAACATATCTCATGATGTAAGCATCAAATCTTGATGAGATTTTGCAGTGTGAAAGCGGAGATATAGGTTTTTTGAATAACACATTCAGATTTGAAGGCATCTTCATTTTCAAAAACCCTTTCACATTCTGGACTTCAAAAAGACTGGATTGAAATGGACAGTTTTAATTTGTTTAATCAACCGGCCATAACGTTTTACCCTTAAGTCTAAATGACTCCAAATTTTTAGAGTAGTCGACCAACTTTATTATCTACAACTTTGAAGAAGGAGATTTCTCGATATTCGGCTGTCTTGATGTCTATATAGTCAATCCAAGTGGAGGGTTATTTCTGGAATGTAAACAGTCCACCAGCTTGTGCTATAAATACATCCCCTCCTCTCCTTTCAAAAGGGTTGGCATTTAAGAAAATATGAGAATATTTTGGCACGACCAAATCCTTTACAAAGGCTTGGGAGGACCTTCCATACTCATGTTTTCACTTGAGATACCTTTCCTCCTCTCTTTGTTTTCACTTACTTTCGTGTTCTTCGTTTTTGTAATTTTGTAAGTCCTTTCTTTTGTAATTCTGTTTTAATGCAAGTTTCTTCTTCAAAATCTCTTATTATCATCCACATTCTGTATTTTAATATTTATGTTCTTAAAATAGTTTAAATTAAGTTGAATCCCCTTCTCCTCTTTTGCTTCCTCATTCAATCAAAAATCGGTTTTTAATTATCATCATCATTTGTGTGTGTGTGTGTTCGACGCAAAAATCTTTTCTTATCCCTTTATTTATCTTATCTTATTAATTTATCATAATAATAATTATAACCATATTAGTAATCATTTTAATGGATGGGTAAATATTTAATTGGGGTGATTTATAGTTTAGGTATGTTAAGTGATTGAGAGCTTTTTTCTCAACGAATGTTCTTTAAATTAATATTGTGTGTGTTGAACTTTATATGTCATGGATTAATGACATGTTTCATTTAATATGTGGATTCTATGGATTATTGGAAAAAAAATACACTACCATAAAAAATTAATGGTAATTATTAGAAACCTAAGTTAAGTTAAGGCTTTGATTAAAGCTTTAACACTTGGGAATTCCGATCAAAATCATCTTGTGACATGGGTGTTAATTTAATGCAATATAAAGCAAAGCTCAAGGATATAACAAGCTTAACTACCTAATGATGAACTCACCCCAATATTTATCAATTTGTTAAATCAAACATCATCCATAAATTATTTCATAAGCTCTGCAAACATACCCCCCAATCAGAATACAATAAACTAAAAACAAATGACTATTACAAAGTATCATCGCCGAGGAATCGTCCCGAGTGCTGCTATACACATTAGTAGAGCACCGGAACCTTGACTGGTCGATAGGTGACAATTGGCAGTGCATTTCAGGTGGATGGAGAAGCTTAGAGTTGTCACTGTTAAAAGTGTCAAGTGCCAAGTGTGGCTTAGATCTATTGAGGCAGGGTCCCTCTCCCAGCCTTTTTAATTCAATAATGTTTTAAATTTCATTTATCCGCCTTCTTAATTTTTCTTATTTATATTAAATTTAAATTTTTGAATAAGTGTTAGTTAAGATAGTTGTTTTGTTTGATAAAAAGTCACAGTTTTTTAATAAAACCCCTTCAACGGAGGTGCACTGTCTGTGAAAACTCACAGTGGTAGTTTATGCTTATATAGCTTGCTTGAGATTATTTCATTGATGTTTTCCATTTTAATCATTACCCATTCTTCTCTCATTTTAGAAACCAAGAGCATCTCTAAGTATTTTTTTACTCAAAGTTCACATATACAAATTATAATCTTACCACAATCACCAAAACACCCATTAGTAATTAACTATAGTGTGGCTGTATTTTCATTTCACAGAACCCTATAAAATGGATTCCATATCTTCACCATGCATCACAATTACCTTGATGCATCTGGTATAATCCCAAAGTTAACTTTATGAAGTTACTGCAAATCATATATGACCCTTATGTATCCATCATCTTTTTCAGATAACCTTTACATAGGTCACGAATTACCTTGATATAGTCTTCTTTTCTTTAGTGTGACCTTTAGGTAGGTCATGAATGACCTTTACATAGCTTAGTATCACCTTAACTATCACATAGATTATTTACTTACCTTTATACAGTGCTTATAATACCTTTACATAGGTAGTGAAATCTCCAAATGACCTTTATACAATGTGAGTTCACCTTTACATAAGTCTCCAATTACCTTTACGTATCTACCAAATTTCAGTGAAACCTTTATATAGAGCTTCAATTATGTTTGTAAAGCTAATGAACCCCTAACTCACCTTTATTTAGGATTCATAATACTTTTATACAAGTAGTTAACTTCAATTATTACCTTTATTTAGTCAACATAAATCTTTATTTAACTTTACATAGGTAACAATTTCAACTCAAAATGAATTCATACAATTCTCAATAAATCCCAAGTACTTAAAAGTTCTATCAAATGATGTAGACATGGTTCCTTTACCCATCAAAACTTATATTTCTATTGATGATTCAGAATTAAATTTAGAACTTTTTATGGAACCCCTTTACTTTATTTCTTCAATTTGTAGCCTTAAAACCCATGTTTCTTTAACTATACTTCTTCAAAAACTTATTCAAAATAAATAAAATTTCTGTATTTGAGAACTTCAATATATACCTTTTTAGTTTTTGATCTATACCCTTTTAAACTTATCCAAAGTCAAATAAATTCATGTCCCCCTTATTTCTTTCAATTCCCTTCTAGTTAGTATAAATAAAATAAAGGAAATAATGATGTATTACCTTTTCATTTAGTGAGACCACGAAGGTTGAAAAATTCCTATCAACCAGGATCATCTATACTTTCCAAATATATCATTAGGGATAATATTCATGATTTTACAACAATTTTTTTTATCATTCATCTTTTTTTACAACTTTGTGGACCCACTCTTCTCAATATGATTATTGTATGGTACCTCTTTGATTTCATGAGAAACAAAGGCACCTGCATCCTTAGATGATAGATTCTTCTTCATCATCTTTTCCTATTTTCTTATAATGATTCTAGTCTATGGTCCATGTATTATTTTTTGACCAGATAACCTTAATACACTTTTTTATTGTTGCACCTCACCTTGTAGATTTGAAGTTAGGAATTGGGGAAAAAATATCTTCCTTAAATTTCACCCCGATGCTGAAGAATTATTTAATGTTACATGTGACTTAAGTCTGGTTTGTGAAAAAATGAAATATCATAATCAACGTCACAAATTCTAGGTTTTTTAAAACCCTTGAAAATTTCTTATTCTACACCTCTCTAGCTACCTTATTTATTTATGTTTCGTTGATTTGAAAGTATTTTTGTTATGAATTTCTGTATGTTTTGGCTTGGTTTCATTATGAAATTATATAAGGATGCACATTCATATTACCACAAGTCTGGTAAGTGATGAATGTTTCCTTTATTAATGATAAATTCTTGCTCTATGATGTGAGAAAGGTCTTCATGGAGGGGTGGGGTGAACTGGCAGGGGGCAGAGCCGGAGGGAAAACTGGTAGACTAGTAGGGTGTGTGTAGGGGGGGGGGGTGAAATGCCAGGGGGAACTGGTAGGGGTGGGTGGGATAGGGAGGGGGTGTGTGGGGTTGGGGTGTAGGGGTGTAGGGGGTGCAAGGGGGAAGGGGGTGTGCAGGGGAGGGGGTAGGGGTGGTGTAGTGGGTTCTGTTGTAAAGGACAGATGGAGGGTGCAAGGGAAGGGTGCAGGGGGTGTGTGTGTAGGGGGAGTGTGTGTGTAGGGGGGGTGCAGGCGGGGTGTGCACAAAGGGGGTGCATGGGGGTGTGAAAGGTGGTGTACAAGGGGGTAGGTGTGTGCAGGGGAGGGGGTGAACTGGTAGGGGTGCGGTGGGACTGGTAGGGGTGGGGGTGCAAGGGGGCGGGGGGTGCAAGGGGGGGATGCAAGGGGGTGTGCAAGGGGGGTGAAAGGGGGGGTGTTCAAGGGGTAGGGGTGTGCAAGGGGGGAGGGGTTTTATAGGGGTTAGGGGTAAGGGGAATGATTATTTTTTTTAGGGGGTGTGAAAGGGGGTAGGGGGTGTGCGCATGGGGTACATGGGGGTGTGAAAGGTGGAAGGGAGGTGTGAAAGGGAGGGGGAGAACTTGTAGGGGGACTAGCAGGGACGGTGTGGGACTAGAAGGGGTGGGGTGTGTAGGGTTGGGGTGTGAAAAGGGGCAGGGGGTGTAATGGGGGTGTAACGGGGTGTTTAAAGGGTGGTGCAAGGGGGTAGGGGTGGACAAGGGGGGAATGGGGGTGTGTAGGGGGAAAGGTTAGGGGGCATGATTCTATTTTTTAGGGGGGGTTAGGGGTGCAAGGGGGTGCAGGGGGGTGCAAGGGGGCATGGGGGTGTGCAGGGGGCAGGGGTAGGGGGCATGATTCTGTTTTTTTACAAGATCTACATAATATAGACACAGTTTTAAACCATGTCTATAGACCTATATCCTCATTTGAAACCATGGAAGTAGAATTATAGACACAGTTTAGAACCGTGGATATAGGTCCACATGGAAAAAGATATATCCATGGTTTTAAATAGTGGATATATGTTTTGTTCCACTGTTTGAACCATAGCTATATCTATGGAACCTACAGCCACGCCAATACCATACACGATCTACTGAATCGTGGCTATTACCTATATCCATTGTCCACTGAACCATGGCTATTACCTATATCCATAGTCCACTGAATTGTGGAATTTACCAATATCCACGGTTTCTGTACTTATAGGAATGGTTTAGAACTATGGCTATAGCCTAAATTTCCAGTAGTGTGTATATAAAACCCTCGATGCTAGTCTCCAACTCGGGGCCTACTGGAGGTGGGAATCAGGGGTCATTATCTATCTTCTCCCATTTCTAGCCTAGGAGGGGTACACATTATGGGAAGGGGGTCATGACATACTGATAGTTAATTTCTTGTATGAAGTGTTCTATAGGTAGTATCCCTTTTTTCTTGGGATACCCTATAAAGATACACTTTATACCATGGGTGTTTGTTTGTTTCATAGGAAGACTTTAACAAATTTCTCGCAACCCTATACACATGTGTGCAAAACAATGGTTTCTTTTTTTCCCCATAACTCAAAGGGAATTACATTTTCCACTTTAGTTGGTACTTCGTTTAATGTGTATGTCTTAGTTTGTAATTCATATCCACAAAAGTATGATTAAAGATCTATATGACTCATAATCACAACATTACCATGTATAATAAGGTACAATTACTCCTTTCACTAACACCCTTCCACTGTCGTGTGTAATATGGAGCGAGTTGAGATAGAATCCCAAACCCCCATAAGAAGTTGATAAAGTATTGGTTAAGATATTCACCACCTCGATCTGATATAATCTTATTTATATTCATACCAAGTTGATTATATGCTTCATTTTTGAATTATTTAAATTTCTCAAGGACTCGAACTTATACCTCATCAAGTAGATATAGCCATATATACCCATATAATCAGTAAAAGTTATGAATTAAGAATATCCACCTCTAGATTCTACTAGAAATAGTCTACACACATCAGTGTGTACCAATCCTATAAGCTCTTTTTTACTTTTCACCCTTTCCACCGAATGGTGGTTTGGTCATTTATACTTATATATAAGAATTACATCCTTCAATTGGTTTTATATGAGAAGAGTATAAATTACCATCTTGATAAATATTTATCAAATTCTTTTTATTTACATGACTAAGACGGTGATGCCATAGTTGGGTGTCATATGAGTCGTGTGAACATGATTCTTTATCTATTACTAATACTTGGTTTTCATAAGTTAATACATAAAGAAAATTATTTAGATGTGTCATATCATAACATATGTTGTCCTTATAAAAGAAACAACTTTTATTTACAAACTTGAAAATAAACCAATCTGCATCTAGTCATGATACATAAATTATGTTCTTGGTAACTGTAGGTGCATAATAACAATATTTTAAAACCAAAATCATTCGTGTTGTCAATGAAAATTGGTAGTCACCAATTTCCAGAGCAGCTAGCCTTGCACCATTAGCAACCCTCAAATCCACCTATCATATATAAATCTTTTTAAATCTACTTGTTTCCTTCATTTGGATACATATGTGAGCACCACAAGCTTTATCCAATACCCAATGTGTAGATATTGAAGGATTACACTCGATAACTAATTCACCATTTACATCCCCTTACTTATGGGTGCAGTTACTCTTCCAGTGGCCTAACTTTCCACATGAAAAATATACTACTTATTTTTCCTTACCCGGCCTCTAGATCTTCCTCTTCTTGGAAGGATGATTCTTGGGAGCTTTAGACTATTTATAGGTCTTGGGCCCCTTCTCCTTGTTCTTCCTTTTCTTATTCACTATAAGAACCATAAGTTTATCATGCCCCATGTCCTTATCCACTTAGATAATAAAATTAATAATTACCAAGAGACTATTATCATTATTGTTCATATTATAATTAACAATAAAAAGGGAAAAGGTCTTGGATAATGATAAAAGTATGAGATTTTTATACAACTCATCTGAGAATTTAATCCCTAAGACGTTTAAGCATTAAATATTGTCAATAAGAATGAATACATAAGGTCCAAAAAAAGTAGATTCTCCAAGATTAGTTGTAAACTAAGCATTGAATATCTCATACCTCTCTTATCTCTTCTTCTCTTGATAGAGATCCTGAAGGTGGGGTATTATGCTATATAAATCCATGTCCTCATGTTTCTTCAAAATATCATTGGATATGGATGATAGCATGAAACATTGAACATATGTAGAATCATTTATATGTTTCTCATAGAGATATAGCACTTCATCACTTTCCTCATTTCCAGACACATCAGGAATAAGTTCTTCCAGCACATACAATTTCATTTCGTGGTGAAGGATAACGCATAAGTGCCTTTTCCACTCTTGGGAATTTGTGATGATGAGAAGGTTATAATTCTCAAGTATGGATCATAATGATATTTTTGAGGTCATTTTAATGTTGTTTTTAAAAAATAAGATGAGAAAAAATTTAGTACTTTATCTGATAAAATTTAGACAAATAAATAAATAAAATATTAATTAGTCCCCCACTATTTTATTGAAACCCAATAGCCATCACCATTGGATTTAGAATATACTATTTATTGGAAATTATATTGGAAAAGATCCATATTCCCCTTATAATTATCCCAAATTTGGTGGGTCAAGAAACTTGAATGGTTTTAGGTAGGCATTCCAAATGTCAACTGCATTAACCCACAGTTCCTTGATCTGTTGAGTTAACTCTCTAATCCTAAAATCCTTAAATTGGATTTTCTCAACCCTTTATTCTTAGTTACACCATGTCCTGCTTTAGTAGTTAGCCATTTATGTGAACTAAGTTAATTCAACCCAAAACTTCAAGGTAGAATTCCCTGGTATTTGAAAGCACCTCAACTTTGACTGGCCAAGAACTTTAAACTATGGTTCCATTTTAACTAAAGTAGTAGAAGATTATACTGAATTAATATATATATTTGAGGGATTTTATCCTTTATGCATAAGTTTCCAATTATTATCTTCATTGCATACTTTTTAATATTAAGAAAATTTACTTAAGTGATTAACAATGTCTTAGATAATATTTATGCATAATACAATTTATTTTAGTTATATGTTGCATGCTTATTAATTCATTAATCCATGTGATCGCAAAAAAACATCTATAAAATAACCATGCAACAGACAGAAATAAAATTATAAATTGGTATGATCATGAAATTTTACTAATGGTTAGTTTATCTAGTGATTGAAAAACTGACCATTTACCTAGGGGAAAACACCTTGAACTAATTAAGGTTCATGTTACAACTTTCCACCTATCCACCAATGTATCTCTCTTGGATTGGTTTCTCCTCAGCTCCAAGCTTTAACTGCCTCCACTAGATTGGGATCTCCACCCATTACATATGGTTTTACTCACATTAAAGTGAAGGTAAAAAGATTCTCATAAAAGAAAATATGGGAACAGAGACCCTTACATAATAAGAGGAGAAAATGCACACATACCAACAATTTAATTTAATAATAAATTAAATAAAACAAATCACATACAAAGGTATGGTCTATGATCATGATCATCCACCTGCATGAAACAAATTATGCATTTAATAAAACTAGCATTCAATTCTTAATTATTCTTATTCAATATAAATCATGCTTGAATCAATTAATTATCATATTTAATTAATCAATTATTTTATCTTAATTATCATTCAAATTTCCTTGAGATTATCATCCATTATAATTTTAAACAAAACAAATTATTTAAAATTAACTATGTACATAAATGTACCTTGAAGGAAACACGGTGAATACCCATCCAAATCTACCCAACATGTATTATACTCATATACTGTTTACTCTTGTGACATATGATATACATGACTTATCACACACTTTCATGATGTATAGTATTATCTTAATGATTACATGAATTACATGATTTTTGGTCATGTGTTGTGATTTAGTGCATGTAGAGTAACAACAGTAATTTGACTCAAACATGATATGCAGATATGAACATTTCAAAAATGTTAATTAAATATATATATATATATATATATATATATATATATATTAAAACCCATCACATGGAGTGTCATATCAAATTAATGACCACATGAAAGCACATGTTGATAAGATTAGCATAAAATAATAAATAAATTTTAAATTTTCATAATTTGTTATAAGTACACAGCATGTACGTTTCTCACTGTCTATCCGAGGTACATGCCTAGGGGCTCAGCGTGTAAATCATACCTAAAAAAATGGAGTATACAACTTGTACAATGGATTACATGGTGTGTTCTATCCGAATTACACAGTCACTAGTCAGGTAGGCCATGTATTCTAATACACAGCCTTTTGTGACTCAAAGGGACTACACACCATGTACATGGGCTTCGCGGCGTGTACTCTGTATGATTGTGCACCACCCTAGCCTGGTCAACATGTGGTGTAAGGTATTTAATGCACCACATTTAATCAATGCACACAGTGTCAATTAATTGTTGATTTAATTTCTGATGCATTTACCACAAGTACATGACATATAATTTTGATTCCACAATGTGAACTCCTATGTTATCTGACCAGAATCATCGGCACCTCTGGAAGAGATCCTCAATTTTATTTCATCCATAAAATTAATTATATCGATTAAACATATTATAAATGGAGGAGGAGGAAACATATCTCACAATTAGAATTAAAATAATGATTAAAATTTAATTGGAAACTAAATTACAAATGCATAAATCAATCAACAATCATTAAATAATTATAAATAATTATATGACCACGTTGATACCACTTAAATGTTCTGGGTGCAATAAAATCATATGATGGGTTGTGCCCAACTTTTCTTTTTTACATGATCGATTATTAATACGAGAGTTACATAATGATAAACATCATGATATAAGAAATTGAATCAAATAATATATACAATGGATAGAACATTTGAACCAATATAAGATCATAACATGTTATTTATAATCAATTTAATTAAATAAAGAATTAACATCATGTAATTATTTATTCATTGATGTATCTCAAAATAGATATTCTTTGTATCATCTTGCATTGTAGGAATCAAATAAGATTCCCTCTAGCAGTGATCCACACATTCTCCAAAAATCAACAAACATTGTCATAGGAATCATTGGGTACAAGCACAAAATATCCTATTGCTTGCGTCGTCCACCTTTTATTGCATCGAGAACCAATTCTAAAGAGTTATATATCCGGGATCTGTCTTAACCTGAGAGTGGGAGGTGGAGGAATATTTCTCTATGTTCTTAGAAATTTTCTTGGAGAAGGGAGCTCTCTAGGGCTTGAGATGAAGCTCCAAATCCATTGTGCAGAACCAACACAAATGAATTGACCTCTTGAGAAAATAAACAAATTGTGTTCATATAGTGTTGGGGTTAATATAAAATAATTTCACAAGTTCCCTATTATTTATTTAATCCATGAAAAACCTCATATAAAATAACAATAATATTATTATTATTTCTTGACATGCACTTAACTTGCGAATTAAATTAAATATTATTTAATCCAATAATATTTATTATTTATTATTTCTCACCGGTTCATTAAACTTGGTCCGCTATTCCTCCACAATATTTATCGGACCTTGAATAATGAATATTTATTTATTAAATAAATATCACTGCATTATTCACCAAAAAAATAAATAAATATTATGTTTACTAAAAAACAAATAAATATTTATTAAATATCCTGCTCATATTATATTCTCTCAAATAACTGGTGATAAGAATATATATTCTCAATTAAAAATGAATAATTATTTAACTACGCATGGAAATAATATTTATTCAACTTGTAAAATAATAAATAATAACATATTATTTAACTGATATTCTGAATACACTTAATGTGTGACCCTTTGGGCCTCTTTCTTAGTGGCATTTGGCAAAGCAATAAAAAGTCCAAGGTTAACGTCTAACAACACATCAAAGCACCCATAGAGAAAGAAGTTAATGTCACAATGAAATAATACCTCATACAAGCACTTACTATGTAATATAATCTCTTTATCAGGATATCTCAAATCAAGGAGGTTGCATACTGGTGCCATCAATCTATGTGCTCAATGTCTCTTTCTTTGAATTTCCAAAAATTGAACTTTTCTATAGAACACCATGACCATGAATTTATTTAGACTATATCATATTCATAAAAGGACCTAAGATATCAACTTACAATAAAGAAAAAAAGGGAAAAATCCTTTCTCACATTATTCATTTATGTATTATTATTCATGACACACCCAATGTATCCTATTTCGCTGTGAACATCTATCATCAGAGTTTTCATCAATACATCAAAGTATGTGACTCATAATAATCATTAAAAATAATATTAAATTCTAAGAACCAATACACACATCCACATACAATAACATCTAATGACACATATAAATGTGGATTTCCTACTGTAGGGTCTCGTTCTCATAATATCATACTGGATATTACCATGGGCGTACACCATGAGAAGGTTCCTCAAAGTCCTATGAGTCTCTACCTTGATAGTATGCATCATTTTTATCCCTCAACTAATATCATCCATCTATAGAACATATATTTAAGAATGGTTTCATAGCACTTACGGGTTCTCTCTACATATTAATGTTTAATAACTGCACGATTCCATCATATAGGTTTTACAATTTCCTTACAACATGTGGACAAGATTTTTTTATTTAAAAGAAAAATTTGACAGCATAATTCATCCCTCCTCTCTCAGGGTGTTCTGGGGTCCATCAAGTGGTATCAAAGAATATAGATTATTGGATATGTACTCTCTTTTTTTTACTCCATGATAACATGTGGAAATAATAGAAGAAAGATCTAACAACCTATATTCTCTGATACAACTTGTAGGGCCCCAGAATATCCTGAGAGGGGAGGGGTGAATCAGGGTGTCAACTTTTTCTTTTAAAGTAAAAGATCTTGTTCCCATGTAGGAAGGAACTTTTAAAACCAATCTAATGGAATCGTGCATTTATCAAACATTCACATGCAGAGAGACAAAACTATAATTTTACTTGGTTCACCACTAAGGGAAATTCTAAGAAGCATAATCCAACACTATTTCAGTTGTACCTAAATCCACTAAGATTCATTATTTATTGCGAAGTACATAAGTTTAGACACCACCATTCTATGTCAGACACACTACCTTTACAATATTTTAGGAAAAACAAACTACCTCCCCCAGAACACTTCCATAAACTCCTTTTAACTCATTGTTTTGGGTGACGTCTTACTCAATTTGATGACTTCAAGGTCACTTCAGTAGATGAGAACTTAATTCTTTGTACCTAACTAGCATGAGACTCTACTTGCATCGTATTTCTAAGTTGATGCACTTGAAATCACAGTTCACTAAAACTAGATGTTCAATGCTACTATTCATGAAGCACCTAGCCTTCGCAAAACCCCCTTTATGTTTCAAATAAATTCTAGCATTCGTGAACCCACACACTTTTAGGAGGATACCTACCTTCTTGAAGAAACCTTCTTTTGTGAATCTCCCAACCTTCATGGAATAATCAACCTCCATGAAGCTCTGAACCATTCTGGAACAACTAGTCTTAGAGAAACCCCTGGTCTTCACAAAACTTCCTTTTATGATTTTCCTTAGCATCAATCATTTCATAACCATTCACTTAGTGAAGCTTAATCCAGTGAAGGATTCCTGATTCATGAATATTTCTTGAATAGGTATACCTTCATAAAATCAGAGCAATTAAAGGGAGGCCGATGAACCAAAATAATCTTTGCATGAGTCAAACCCATCTTTAGCTACACCCCCAAGTCTCTACTCAAGAAGTAGGGATATGATTTTCTTTAATAGGCCTTGGTTGCATCCCATGACTCCAATTCCACATCTAATTTAAATTCGAACATGTTGGATGATATCTTCCTTTACATTACCAAGAAGGTTGAGGCTTCTCTTGTCTGCATAAACAAGTTCCATGAGTCCATCTTGGACACTTGCTGAGATGCATTATCTTAGGCATAACATAACGATGTCATAGATTTAGGAGACTACCAACAATGTCTTGATGAGGAATATAGGTGAATCATATGTCTTCAATGTTAATAATATGTTTCGAAGGGAAAAATACAACAACATCACTGATGTTTAGAGGAGGTTAACACCCGATTAAGTGATGATGTTGCTGCTCATACTGAAAATCTTCATGTTTGTGAGGATGAGAGGGCTAGAACATTATCTAAGATTCAACAGAATATCATTAAAACCCAATTATCTATCCAGCAACTCATAAACAATATGGATATAATATCATGACACTAAACTTTAGAAAAGCTTGATACTCCAACTTTTTTTTATCCTTGTATATAAATAATTAGGTTCTGGCTTGTTCTTTTCCTTATTTATGTTTTACCTCTTGAATGTGTGACTCAATTGAGAGTAAGGATTTATAGGAATATAATAATCATTAATAACTATTACTTCATTCATGTAAATTCAATGGACTACTCATCATTTTCTTTTATAAATAAGGAAAATAAAACTAATCTAGATAACATAATGAGTTTTTTAGATTGAAATGAAAAGTAATATGAAACAAAATACAATATATTGTTTTGGATAGTAACTAAGTAAATAGATAACATGAGAAGGTTTAAAAAGGGATGAAAAATATCAATCAATTTTATCAACCTTATACTTGTTTATAATCTTTGTAGATAGTTATTTCTCTTTGACAAATTCATTTTAAGTCACAGAATCCAAACCCATAACCTTCATCATACAAAATCTTGCAACATGTTTTTTTGGCAATGATAATCATGTTTAACGATAATATTAAATGTTAATTTAGAATAAAATTTATTTTTAATAAGTATACATTTGAGATATGATGTTTAACTGAATCATAATCATAGTTTGAAGTGATATAGAGTTGATGTTAATCTGTAAAACAACACTATGAATATATTTTAATTATAAAAAAATAAATATTGACCACATTAAAATAAGAATAGGATATTATTTTTTCATTCCCATAAATAATATGTTTAGAACGAAAAATAATACTTGTATGGGTGATCAAGTATTAGGAAAATTTAGGCAAATGGTGAATATATAATGAACACATATATGTTGATACTATAATATAAAAACAACATAATAGAAAAAATAAAAGAAACCTCAAGACTGTAATGCCAAAATGAGAAGTGCATAGGCACAATGAAAAATAGAGAGAATAAAAAATCAATTGACCATCAACCCATATATCCAATCACTAATTTATGAATTTCATAACATTTGAAATCAATGAAATTATGGAATCAATAACGTATATAATTTTTAGTTTTTCTATAACTAGTAACTATATAGGAGAATAATTAAAAGCTTTCTATACTTGACTGCGACATAGCCATATATCATGTTTGCAACATTCTTAATAGCTCACGTTCAAAGTGATCTAAAGGAAGAGAAATTGGTAGCAATTAAAATGATTATGAGTTATATTCATGGTTCTCTCAATTTTGGCTTATACATTGCAGTAGGAAGAGATAATGAATTCTCATCTTTTTCTAATGTTGACTGGGCTAGAGATATGGTGGATAGAAAGTACAATGTTGGTGGGGAATTTTTTATTGGAAACAAATGTGTGGGATGGTTGAGCAAGAAATAAGAAATAACTTCTCTTGGTATGGTTGAAGTATAGTATATCTCAACCATAAAGACATGAACTCGGTTATTATGGATAAAGAAAAAAAATGAATGATATTGGTGATGAGGTGAGACTATTGATGGTGATTCACTATGACAATAAGAGTGTGATCGATCTTACAAAGAATTTTGTTCAGACTCTCTTACCAAAAATATTGAGATTAGATGTCACTTCATCAAAGAAAAATTTGAACAAGTAGTGATTAAAATGGAGCATATTTGAACTGATGATCAAGTGGATGACATTCTAACTAAGTCATTGTAATCACAAAGTTTTGGGAAATATTCGTTGAATATTAGTGTTGGGCCACCTCCCAGTGCCTAAGGAGGTTTTGTTGTAATAGTAGGTTCCCTAGAACCAACTATTTAGTAATTTGTATTACTATTCCATGTATACAGTTGAATATTCATGATGTTTACATTCCATTATAGTGAAGAAATTTTTGCATTCACTATTTAAATGGCGGTGTCCATAGATTAATTATCATATACAAAGGTTATATCAGATCACATACTATAATGAGAACCTCAAGATACTATGAAATTAATATTTAACATATGTACGATGGTCTAGATACATCATACTAACTGGACACCATAGATGTCTGACTATCAGGTGTTAAGGGCTCATAAGCATTGAGACTTCTTCTCATGAAGTTTACATTTTGGGATCACTGGTAGTTTAGATCATGAGGATGGACCCTCCAATATGAACACCACATGTTTTGGGTGTCATTGGATGTTCCTATTTACAAACATGTGTATTGGTCTCCTGACTTGAGATCATTACCGATGTGTGTCATTTGATCACGTACATTGATGGAAGGAAAAAACATGATAATGAAATCGTGGTGAGGTAGCTTGTGTTGGTTGTTTCATTGGTGGTATGACATTGGTTGAATGGTTAAGATAGAATTTATCCCTTCTGAGTTAAGGGAGTAATATATCTCGAGCCAAGTTGGTCGGGATGGTAGTACCTTCATAAATCCATGGTCATGATAGTCAAGGGTAAATCCATCCAGTTATATTAACAGATAATAAAGAAAGAAAATATGATGACACAAATATGCATCCTACTTTATAAGTAATCTAATTAGAAAGAGATTATATTACACAGTGTGTGTTCATAGGTTGGTTTTCATTTCTATGATTACTTTTTATCCCTTTATGGGCATTGATGGGTTTCTATAATCCGATATTGGTATGTGAATGGTATTCAATACTATCGAGATAAGGGCCTATAGTTTCACACAAAAATAACATATTCTAAAGTCTTTCCTATTATAGTGAATAGGAATTTGGGACATGGCGTGCCCCCCCCCCCACCCACCAAGGTCCGAGATATGTCCAAGGTTATAAGATCACCAAAGGAATAAATAAATTCATATTATTTGAGTTAAGAATAACTGGAATTGAATTTATTTATTAAATGTATTTAAAACTATTAAATTAAACACATTTGAAATAATATATGAATGAATATTAGTTTAAAATATTCAAGGTTCATTTAATATTTATGGAAATGAAGCGTTGAATTAATTTCTTGAGTTTTATAATGTAATATATTTTTTATATTATAAGAAAGTGATAAAAATATAAATGATATTTACGACTCAGTACAGTAGTCATAATATATCATTTATATAGTGTGTTAAATCTTCAGGGTTCGGGGAGCCTTTTTGGGTAATTTCATAATACACTATAAATAGGAGGAGAATCTCTCACCAATAGACTATTCATGGAGAGCACTTGAGAGCCTTTCTCTCATCTCTTTGTTTCTAGAGAGTGAATCTCTAGATCTAGGTGATCATATTGATCTCTCCCTCTGGAATCAAAATCATGCCGATGAGGTTATCTTAGGAATATAGAATGCATCAAAGGATCTCCACGTGAGCACTCAAAATTCAACGATCAATGCTCTCACATATTTTTGATGCTTTCGTAAATGATCTAGAGGAATTAGAATTCGGATTCTTTGAGCAACGATCACTGGCAACGAGAAGATAAAGAACGCATGGTTTCAGATCTAACCAAGTATTTATGGATTATTTTTTCCTTAAAATCCTTCATATTAGATCTCGGGTCTTACACCGGGGTAGTGCTACGCTGATGATGACGTTGTTACACCAATCACCGTAGAAAAAAATTTAAATCCCAAACTCACCATCTTATGTTGCATGCTCTGGTACCTTAAATTGGTATTACAGTGACATGTAAATATTTTAAGTCAAGGAAAAATTAAATTTTCATTAAATATAATAGAGTATATTGATCCCATCCCAACATTGTATACAATGGTTCAATCCGAGATTGGATGGCCAAGCTGCGGTCATCTGAAGTTTTAAATATGGATTTAAAAATGAAATTTTTGCGGGTATTACATCAATCAACATTTATCTACATTTATATGTTTTTTATAATGATAATAGTGTATACCCTAATACCCAAGATGGATAAAAAGTATTACAAGTTGGAATAATTCGATGTGGGACTCAGAAATACCCTTTACCCAGAAATATAATTAACTAAATTCAACACTCCCCCTCAAGCTATTACATGATAGCTTGGACCAAGAGTACCACACAAAAGCAAGAAGAAACAAAACAAGACCATACACACTCCCCACAAACTGGGTCACTGGTGTTGTGGAGGACTAGCTTGGTACTGGGAGAGTCCAGTCAAGCTCTCGGAAGGCCTTTGGGGTGATGTTGGAAAGATGATCTGCCATTGGTATGTGGCTGAAACTGACAGGGTTCTTCTTGAGGTTATGGAAAATAAAGTGGTAGTCCACCTATATTTTCTCCGTGCATTCCTAGAATATAGGATTTGAAGAAATATTTTTGGATGACTGATTATCACCAAAAATATAAGAAGATGTTTGCTGGGGAAACCAATCTCATGGAGGAGATGATGAAGCAAAAGGATCTCAATAGTTATTATGGCCATCATACGTCATTCAGACTCAAAACTGGATATGGAGATGATAGTATATTTCTTTCTTCTCCATGATATGAGGTTACCTTCTAGAAAAATATAAGATCAAAAGTAGACTTTCGGGTAGCAAGGAAACCATCATAGTCAGCATCATAGAAGGCCTCAATATTCAGATGATCATGATGTGAATACTGAAGACCACAGGTAGGGTCTTTCTTAATATATTTGGAAATGCAAAGGACAAAATCCTAATGATATTTTTTCAGATGTTCCATGAATTGGATAACCTTGTCAACAGTGAAAGAAATTCCTGGATGAGTCATAGTGAGATAATTGAGTTTTTCCACAATTTGATGGTACCTCTCTGGGTGAGAATATAGTTCTGTGTTTTCATAGAGAGACCATTCCCCAAGATCAAGAGAAGTTCCAATGGCAGTTTCTTGAGTCAAACTCGCATACTAAAAGATATCCAAGGCATATTTATATTCGAAAAGAAATATGGTGTCTGAAAAATGGGAGACATCAATGCAAAGGAAGTATGTCAGAGGACCAAGATATTTTGTTTGAAAGTGGTGTTGAAGATGTCCCTTTAGATGGGAAATTCCATTTGAGTCGTTCCTAGTGATGATGATATCATCAAAATACACAACCAACAGGATACAACCAAAGGACGTCATGTGGTAGAAGATAGTGTGATCCTTCATACTCTGAGATAGGGAAAATGTAGTGGCGACAATGTTGAATCTTCCAAACCAAGCATGAGGAGACATCTTGAGTATATATATATAGTGACGATGTTGATAAATATGATAGTTTTCTCCTGAGGCACCAAATCCATGTTGTTGTTATAGATATACCTCTTCTTCAAGAAAAACATAGAGAAAGGCATTTTTGACATCAAGGGGGTAGGGTGGGTGAACTGTAAGGGGGGAACTAGCAGGGGTGGGGTGGGATAGGTAGGGGGTGTGTGGGGTTGGGGGGTGCAATGGGGAAGAGGGTGTGTAGGAGAGGGGGCAGGGATGGTGTGATGGGTTCTGTTGTAAGGGGTAGGGGAGGGTATTGGGGGTTCAAGGGTGTGCAGGGGGTGTAGGGGGGCAAGGGGCAGTGATCGGGTGAAGGGGTAGGGTGCAGGGGTAGGCTATGTGGGGGGGTGCAGGGGGGTGCACAAGGGGTGCATGGGGGTATGCAAGGGGGTGTGCAAGGGGGAAGGGGGTGTATATGGGAGGGGGTTCATGGGGGAAGTGTATGGGGGGTGCAAGGGGGTGTGCAAGAGGGTGAAAGGGGGTGTTCAAGGGGGGAGGGCAGTGTGCAAGGGGGCAGGGGGTGTGCAGGAGCAGAGGTAGGGGTGATTCTATTTTTTAGGGGGGGTGTAAGGGGGTGTGCAAGGGGGGTGTAAGGGGTGTGAAATAGGGTAAGGTGTTTGCAAGGGGGTAAGGCGTGTGAAAGGGTGTAGGGGGTGCACAGGGGGGTGCATAGGGGGTGTGAAAGGGGGTAGGGGTGTGCAAGAGAGGGGGGTGAATAGGCAGGGGTAACTGTAAGGGGTGGGGTGGGACTAGTAGCGGTGGGGGTGTGCATGGGTGGGGTTTTCAAGGGGGAAGGGGTGTAGGGGGAGTAAGGGGGTGTTCAGGGGGGTGGAATGGGTGTGCAGAGGGGAAGGGGGTGTATAGGGGGCAAGGGCAGGGGGCATGATTCTATTTTTTAGGGGGGGTGAAAGAAGGGTGCAAGGGGGGGTGTGCGAGGGGGCATGGGGATGTGAAGGGGGCGGATGTAGGGGTTATGATTATATTTTTTATGGGATCAACATTATATAGCCACAATTTTAAACTGTGTTTATAGACCTGTATCCATAGTTGATATCATGGCAGTAGACCTATAGCCATGGTTTAGAACAGTGGCTATAGGTCCACATGAAAAAACATATAACCTGGTTTGAAACCATGGTTATAGATTTTGTTCCATGGTTTGAACTGTAGCTATATCTGTAGCACCTATATCCATGCCAATACCAACTACGGTCTACTGAACCGTGGATATTACTTATATCCACGGTCCACTAAACCATGGCTATTACCTATAACCACAGTCCACTGAACTGTGGATATTACCTATAGCCATGGTTTCTGGACTTATAGCCCTGGTTTAGAACTGTGGCTATAGCCTAAATTTCCAGTAGTGTATTTATCAAACCCTTGTTTCTAGTCTCTAACCTGGGGCCTACTGGAGGTGGGACTCCAGGGGAATTTTCTGCTTTCTCCCATCGTTATCCTAGTAGGGGTACACTTTATGATAAGAGGGTCGTGACATGGTGACAATAACTTTCTTGTCTGAAGGGTTGTATAGGTAGTATCCCTTTTTTCCTTGGAATACCCTATTAAGATACACTGTATTCCCTGGGTGTTTGTTTTTTTCATAGTAAGACCTTAACAAATTTCTTGCAACCCCATACACATGTGTGAAAAAAACTGGTTTCTTTTTTCTCTATAAGTCAAAAGGAATTCCATTCTCCACTTTAGTTGGTACTTGGTTTAATGTTTATGTCATAGTTTATAATTCATATCCACAAAAGGATGATTAAATATATACATGACACCAAATCACAACTTTAACATGTCTAACAAGGTACAATTTCTCATTCCACTAACACACTTCCAATGTGGTCCGTAATATGGAGCGAGTTGAGATAGAATCCTAAACCCCCATAAGAATTCGATAAACTCTTTGTTAAGATATTCACCACCTTAATCTGATAGAAGATTCTTTATCTTCTTACCAAGTTGATTCCATGCTTCATTTTTGAATTATTTGAATTTCTCAAAGAACTCGAACTTATACCTCATAAATGATATATAGCCATATCTACCCATGTAATTAGTAAAATTTATGAAGTATTAATATCCACCTCTATATTCTATTGGAAATAGTCCACACATATCATTGTGTACCAATCCTACAAGCTCTGTGTCCTTTTCACCATGTCCATCGAGTGGTGGTTTGGTCATTTTTACTTATAAATAAGCATCACGTCCTTCAAGTGGTTTTAGATTATAAGAGTATAAATAACAATCTTGATAGTGCTTTGTCAGATTATTTTAATTTACATGACCAAGATGGTGATGTTGTAGCTGGGTGTTATATGAGTCGTGTGAACAAGATTCTTTATCCATTTCTAATACTTGGTTTTCGTAAGTTAATACATAAATACCATTATTTAAATGTGACATACCATAACATATGTTGTCCTTATAAAAGAAACAACTTTTATTTCAAAACGTGAAAATTAACCAATATGCATCTAGTAATGATTCATAAATTATGTTCTTGGTAACTATAAGTGCATAATAATAATATTTTAGAACCAAAATCATTCATGTTGGCAATGAAATTTGGTAGTCACCAATGGATAGAGCAGATAGCCTTTCACCATTAGCAGCTCTCGAATCCACCTCTCATCTGGAAATATTTCTAAATCTACTTGGTCCCAGCATTTGGACACATATCTAAGCACCACAAGCTATATCCAATACCCAATGTGTAGATATCGAACAATTACACTCAATAATGAATGAACCATTAGCATCCCCTTTCTTATGGTTGCAATTACTCTTCTAGTGGCCTAACTTTCCACATGAAAAATATACTACTTCCTTTTTCTTACCCTGCCTCTATATCTTCCTCTTCTTGGAAGGACTATGCTTGGGAGATTTATACTATCTATAGGTCTTGGTCCCCTTTTCCTTGTTCTTTCTTTTCTTATTCACCATAAGGACAATGAGTTTATCATGCCCTATGTGTTTATCCACTTAGATAATCAAATAAAAAAGTTCCAAGATACTATTATCATTATTGTTCATATTGTAATTGATAATAAAACTAGAAAAGGTCTTGGACCATGATTAAAGTATGATATTTTTATGCAACTCATTTAATAATTTAATCCCTAAGATGTTTAAGTGTTCAATATTTCCAATAATATTGAATACATGAGGCCCAATTAATGCAGATTCTCCAAGATTAGTTGTAAACTAATCATTGAAGATCTCATACCTCTCTTATCTTGCCTTATCTTGATAGAGATCCTGAAGGTGAGACATTATACTATATGCATCCATGTCCTTATATTGCTTCAAAAGATCATTGGATATGTATGATATCATGAAACATTGAATATCTGTAGCATCATTTAGATGTTTCTCATAGAGAGATAGTGCTTCATCACTTGCCTCATTACCAGAAACATCCGGAATAAGTTCTTCTAGAACATACAATTTCCTTTCATGGTGAAGGATAATGCATAAGAGCCTTTGAAAATCTTGGAAATTTGTGTTGGTGAGAAGATTATCATTCTCAATTATGGATAACAATGATATGTTTGAAGTCATTTTAATGTTGTTTCTACAAAATAAGATGAGAAATATTTTAGTACCTTATCAGATTAAATATAGACAAATAAATAAATATTATATTTATTAGTCTCCCACTATTTTATCGAAACCCAATATACATCACCATTGAGTTTAGAATATCCCATTTCTTAAAAATTATATTGGAAAATATCCATATTCCCCTTATCATTACCCCAAATTTGGTTGGTCAAGAAACATGAATGGTGTTAGGTAGGCATTCCAAATGCCAACTGCATTAACCCACAATTACTTGATCTGTTGAGTGAACTCCCTAATCCCAAAATCCTTAAATTGGATTTCCTAAACCCTTGCTTCTCAGTTACACCAACTCCTACTTCAGCAGTCAACCCTTGATGTGTACTAAGTTAAGTCAACCCAAAACTTCATGTTAGAATTCTTTGATAATTGAAAGCACCTAAACTTTTGCTGGTCAAGAACTTTGACCTATGCTTCAATTTTAACTAAAGTAGTGGAATAATATACCTACTTAATATATATATATATATATATTCGAGTGAATTTATACTTTATGTGTAAATCTCCAATTATTATCTTCATTACACGATTTTTAATATTAAGAAATTTTACTTAAGTGATTAACCATGTCTTAGATAATATTTATTCATAAGACAATTTATTTTAGTTATATATTTCATGCTTATTAATTCATTAATCCATGTGATTGCGACAAAACATGCATAATGAAATAACCATGAAACTGACAAAAATAAAATAATAAAGTGGTATGATCATGAAATTTTACTAATGGTTTGTTTATCTAGTGGTTGATAAACTACCCATTGACCTAGGGAAAACACATGTTTAACCAATTAAGTTTCATGATAAAACTTTCCACCTATCCACCAATGTATCTCTTCTGGATTGGTTTCGCCTCAACTCCAAACTTGAACCGCCTCCACTAGCTTGGGATCTCCACCCATTACATATGCTTTTACTCACATGTAAGTGAAGAAAAAAATGTTTTCATAAAAGAAACCATGGACACACAGACCCTTACATAATAATAGGTGAAAAGGCATGCAGATCAACAATTTAATTTAATAATAAATTAGATGAAACTAATCACATACAAAGGTCATGTCTATGCTCATGATCATCCACATGCATGAAAACAATTATATGTTTAATAAAACTAGAATTCAATTATTAATCGTACTTATTCATGATAAATCATTCCTAGATCAATTAATCATCATATTTAATTAATCAATTATTTTATCTTAATTATCATTCGAATTTCTTTGAGATTCTCATCCATTATAATTTTAAACAAAATAAATTTATTTAAAATTAACTGTGTACATAAATGTACCTTGAAGGCAACATGGTAAATACCCATAAAAATATAACCAACATGTATTATACTCGTATACTATTTACTCTTGTGACATATGATATACATGACTTATCACACACTTTCATGATGAATAGTATCAGCTTAATGATTAAATTAATTACATGATTTTCGGTCACGTGTTGTGCTTTAATGCACGTAGAGAAAAAACTGTAATATGAATCATACATGATATGCAGATATTAACATTACACATATGTTAATTAAATATATATATTTATATTAAAACCTGTCACATGGCGTGTCCTATCAAATTAATGACCACATTCAAGCACATGTCGATAAGGTTTACATAATATAATAAATAAATTTTAAATTTTCATAATTTGGTATAAGTACAAAGCGTGTACAAGAGAGCTACACGGCATGTACATTTCTCACTATCTATCTGAGGTACATGCCTAGGGACTCAGCATATAGATTGTACCTTGAAAAAATGGAGTACACAACATGTACAATGGGTTACATGGTGTGTGGTATCCAAATTACACAATCACCCGTTAGGTGGGCCATGTACGGTAATATACAACCTGTTTTTGATTCAAAGGGACTACACACCATGTATGTGGGATACACTATGTGTACTCTGAATGATTTTGCACCACCCTAGCCTGGTCAACATGTCATGTAAGGTATTTAATGCACCATGTTTAATTAATGCACACAGTTTGAATTAATTGTTGATTTAATTTCTCATGTATTGACCACAAGTACACGACATGTAATTTCGATTACACAGTGTGTACTCCTCTGTTATCTGACCAAAATCCTTGTCACCTTTGGAATAGGTCCTCAATTATATTTCATCCATAAAATTAATTATATCGATTAGATCTATGAGAAAAAAACGTGGAAGAAGCATATCTCAAAATTCAAATTAAAATAATGATTTTACTTGAATTGGAAAATAAATTACAAATGCATAAATCAATCAAATATCGTTAAATAATTATAAATAATTATGTGAACATGTTTATACCACTTTAATGTTATGGGTGCAATGAAATTTTATGATGGGTCATGCCCAACTTTTCTTTTTTACACGATCGATGATCAATCCGAGATTTACACAACGATAAAAGTCATGATCTACAAAATTGAATCAAAGAATATAGAAAAGGTATAGAACATTGGAACCAAGATAATATCATCACATGTTATTTATAATCAATTTAATTAAATAAAGAATTAATTTGATGGAATTATTTATTCATTGATGAATCTGACAAAAGATCTGTATTGTATCATCATTGCGTTAAAGGAATCAAAGAGGAATCCCTCTAGCAGTGATCCACATGTGTTCCAAAAATCTCCAAACATATTTGTAGGAATCTAAGGGTGATAGCACGACATATCTTATATCTTGCATCATCTACCTTTGACCGCCTCGAGAATCGATTCTAAACTGTTATCCTGGATCTCTTTTGACTTGAGAGTGGGAGGTGGAGGAAGATTGATCTCTATTATTAGGAGCATTCTTAGAGAAGGGATCCCTCTAGGGCTTGAGATGAGTCTCTAAATCCATTTTTCACAACCAACACAAATGAATTTAACCCTTGATAAAATCACATAATTGAGTTCATATAGTGCTAGGGTTAAAATAAAATAACTTCACAAGTTCCATATTATTTATTTAATCCATTTATAACATCATATAAAATAATAACAATAACAACATTATTTCTTTACATGCGCTTAACTTGAAAATTAAATTAAATATTATTTAATCCAATAATATTTATTATTTATTATTTATCACCAGATCATGAAACTCGGTCCGCTATTCCTTCATAATATTTATCAGGCCTTGAATAATGACTATTTATTTCTTAAATAAATATCACTACATTATTCACCAATAAATAAATATTATATTCACTAAATAAAAAATAAATATTTATTAAATATACCTCTAACATTATATTCTCTCCCATAACTGATGAAAGAATATATATGATCAATTAAACATGAATAATTATTTAACTATGTATGGAGATAATATTTATTCAAATTTTTAAATAGTAAATAATAACATATTATTTAACTAATATTCTGGATACACTTAATGTGTGACCCTATAGGCTTCTTTCTCAGTGGCATTAGGCAAAACATTCTAATGTCCAAGGTTAGCGTCTAACAACACATCAAAGAACCCATAGAGAAATAAGTTAATGTCTCAATGACATAATACCTCATACAGGCACTTACTGTGTAATATAATCTATTTACCATGTTTATTTTATGCTTCATTTTTGAATTATTTAAATTTCTCAAAGGACATTAACTTATACCTCATCAAGTAGATATATCCATATCTACCCATGTAATCATTAAAAGTTATGAATTAAGAATATCCACCTCTATATTCTACTAGAAATAGTCTACACACATATGTGTGTACCAATCCTATAAGCTCTGTGGCCTTTTCACCCTTTCCACCAAATGGTGGTTTGGTCATTTTTACTTATAAATAAGCACGAAATACTTCAATTGGTTTTAGATGAGAAGAGTATAAATAACTATCTTGATAGATATTTGTCAAATTCTTTTCATTTATATGACCAAGATAGTGATTCCATAGTTGGGTGTTATATGAGTTGTGTGAAGATGATTATTTATCAATTTATAATACTTGGTTTTCATAGGTTAATACATAAATACCATTATTTAAATGTTTTATGTCATAACATATGTTATCCTTATAAAAGAAACAACTTTTATTTCAAAACTTAAAAATAAATCTATCTACATCTAGGCATGATACATAAATTATGTTCTTGGTAACTGTTGGTGCATAATAAAAATATTTTAAAACCAAAATCATTCATGTTGGAAATGAAAGTTGGTAGTCACCAATGGACACAGCACCTAGCCGTGTACCATTACCAGCTCTAGAATCCACCTCTCATCTGGAAATCTTTATAAATAAACTTGGTTCTTTCATTTGGATACATATGTGAGCACCACAAGCTATATCCAATACCCAATGTGTAGAAATTGAAGGATTACACTCGATAACGAATTCACCATTAACATCCCCTTGCTTATGGGTGCAGTTACTCTTCTAGTGGCCTAAATTTCCACTTGAAAAATATAATACTTCTGTTTTCTTACCCTAGCTCTGGATCTTCTTCTTCTTGGAAGGACGATGCTCGGGAGCTTTAGACTATTTATAGGTCTTGGGACCCATCTCCTTGTTCTTCTTTTTCTTATTCACTATAAGGACCATGATTTTATCACACCCCATGTCCTTATACACTTAGATAATCAAAGTAAGAAGTTCCAAGAGACTATTATCATTATTGTTCATATTATAATTGACAATAAAACTGGAAAAGGTCTTGGAAAATTATGAATGTATAAAATTTTTATGCAACTCATCTGAGAATTTAATCCCTATGTTTTATAAGAATTAAATATATCCAATAATCTTGAATACTTAAGGACCAACAGAAGAAGATTCTCCAATCTTACTTGTAAATTAAGTATTTAAGATCTCATACCTCTCTTATCTCACCTTCTCTTGATAGATATCTTGAAAGTGATGCATTATTCTATATGAATCCATGTCCTCATGTTGCTTCAAAAGATCATTGGATATGGATGATATCATGAAACATTGAACATTTGTAGAATCATTTAGATGTTTCTCATAGAGAGATAACACTTCATCACTTGCCTCATTTCCAGACACATTAGGAATAAGTTATTCCAATACATAAAATTTCCTTTCATAGTGAAGGATAACGCATAAGCGCCTTTTCCAATCTTGGAAATTTGTTCTCATGAGAAGGTTATCATTCTCAAGTATGGATCATAAGGATATATTTGAAGTCATTTTAATTTTGTTTCTACAAAATAAGATGAAAAAAAAATTAGTACCTTATCTGAGGAAGTTTAGACAAATAAATTAATATTATATTTATTAGTCTCCCACTATTTTATTGAAACACAATAGCCATCACCATTGGATTTAAAATATCCTATTTCTTGGACATTATATTGGAAAATATCCATATTCCCCTTATCTGTAACGCCCCGACCCTAGTTACCCAGAGTCATTGCATTATTACATAACATTGGCATGATCACAAGAAAGATCAAATCTCGAAAGACCGATTGGTTTAGTAGCCTTGGAAATACTAGATATATTCATAAGTTTTACATTACATCATAAAATGAAAAACTACAACAACAACATAATGTTTCCACAATCCACACTATTAACCCCTCATAAAATCCCTGCAGGTCATTCATAACTTACTTCTTCACATCCTGGGAAAAATAAAACATAGAAAAGGGGTGAGCTCAAATGCCCAGTAAGGATAACAATATAGCGGAAACTTTCATAAATAAGAATAAACATTTAAGGAAATGTATAACTAAAACAAAAGCCTTTTAAATATGAACTTTCAACATGGTATGGAATAAATAAAATGAAATAATTCCATTTACTTATTCACATGGATATTCTACTAATCGAATAATCACATGCAAAAATCAATAACCACTTTCATAATGTTGGAATGCATAATGCCAGACTATCATAACCACATAGCCAAGGCCTCGTGCCAAGACTACAAATAAGATTTTGTCAAGGCCTTGTGCCAAGAAACTAGTTTGTCTCATGAGACCTACCGATGCATCGAGGAGCTATAGCGGGCTCCACCCGTCACATATTAAGTCCAATGAATTCCCATATGAAAAGGTTTAAACATAACATAAACATTCGTATTAAAAATAGCATACGAAATTTCAATACTTTCACCATAAACTATGAATGGTATAAAAATAGCACATCCACAGTCAAACATATCACAAAACCTTCAATACAATATAGAAGTTTTGTATCATAATAAATCAACTTCAAATAATCTTAAAATCCATCAAAGGATGTTGACATAGATGAAATCAAAATTCTTTTTAAAGAAATATCTCCTTTTATTTTGAAATCATTTAAGATCCATATAAAATAAAACATTTTCTTTGAAAATATTCTTATAATCTTGTAAGGGAAGCTTTGAAGATTTTATAACGGCGGAAAATAGTCTCACCCGCCGTATAAGTTAAAAAAAACATTCTTACCTTAATTCTGTCGAAAAGGTTAAAAAGGACCTTGTTTTGAAAATGACCGAAAGATTCCTTTATAAACCACTTATAAAAGTCAAAAAGGGTATGAATTACTTTAACTCATATTCTAGTAAATAGTAAAAATGTTTTGAAATGCATTTTTAAGAAACATGGATGTGGATGATAAAGAGATCCCAGTAGATTATTACGTATAAACAACCTTGGATAATGAAGAGGTTGTAAAGTAAACCCTTACCTTGTACTTTTCCTTGGTTGGGGTAGGTTAACCTCCTGTATAATGGTGAAATATTTGTTATTAAATTATAAAAGAATCATATATAATAATATGATATCATATATGATCTTTTAACATTGATTTGTTAATAATATCTTAGAATTATCGTCGTTTCGGGAGTTAACTTACTCATTTTATTTTATATGTTTTGTTACATAAGCCATGGTTGTTGTATCTTATTCATATCCAGAATGATATCTAGTCCTTAAACATCATTTTTAAATCATCAAATGATAATTATACTTGAATGGATACGATGGAGAATGAATCTCATCGCGTTCGTGGAGACGGTAGTCCGTACGTACGCACGAGCGACAATATCATTCTTTTGATATTAAAATAATATATAAATGGATGGTATATCATATATACAGAATCATTAACATGTTATATTTATTATTTACATGAGTTACACATCATTATTATACCCATCCAAATAATATTATATTGAATAACAATTACACCACGACGTGGAGACGGTAGTCCGTACGTACGCACGTATGGTGACATGTTATTCAAAGGGTGGATAGAATACTGAATATGGTTGTACCATATTTATAATAACATCACAATATATGTGAGATACTGAAGTTATTATTTTAGAATGGTAAGAACAAAGGAAGAAGAAGTGGAAGAAGAAATGAACTTGGAGAAGGGTGGTGAAATCATTACCTCTTCTTCGGGTTCTTCCTTTTGATTTGATCAAATGGGCTCCTTAGGTTGGCTTTCTGATCCAACTAAGGCCTCTAGGTTGTATTGAGGGATGTTGGGAGAGTATTTGGGCAGAGGTTGGCCGAACCAAAAGGCTTTTAAGGTGTGAAGAAATGAGAAGGAGGAGTTCCCTTTTATAAGAGGGGTGAGGGGTACCTTTGGAAAAGCTAGAAATATTAATTTATAATAAATTCATATTCGGTTTATAATGGCTCCAAAGCTTATTATTCAAAGGTTAAGGTGGGGATAGGTCTAAAAACACTCAACCAATAGAATTTAGACAGGTTTGGGTACTTATATTAACCTTATCTTTAAGTATTAACTCTAAGTTAATTAGTTTCACTTTTACAATGTCTCTTTGTATTTTTATATAATATGGTTAATAAACTTACTATATACATCCAAGAGACCCCCAAGTGGTACATTAATGATGAACCTATCATGATATAAGTCTCTTGGCCGAACCTTATATTTTTAGGAATTTAATATCAATTAATAATATAATATTTGTTTTAAGAACTCTTTTATGTCAATTTTGACACTATTCAATAGTTGATTTTTTTGAAACTCATAACAGATTTATTACTTCGAACAAAGTCAATTACATCAATCCTAATATATCATATTATCCTAGAAAATTAGTTTAATTCATTAAAAGGTTCATATTATATTTATTTGGGTATTTATAATATCAATTATTTTAATTTTTCACTATTATAGTAATTACTTCATCATCATTGTGTCATAAATAAAATACATTATTTAATGTCTAAAAATTATAAATAAAATATCATTATGTAGGAAATCTTTTTATCTTTCTAATTAATATTTATAATGTAAAATCCAACATATATAACCCTATGTAACAATTGTTTTTCTAAAAGATATATGGTTGTGTCATTTTTGTATTCATTTTAACTTAATTAAAATAAAGTGTCATTATCACTTACAAGTGGATCCATGGGGTCCCGAAATAGACCCAAAGATTCCCATGGTCGACCATGTATCAACAAATAGGGTTAAGACACGTTTTAGGGTAATTTAGTATTATTATAATATTATTTTTTAACCCTTATTTACCGGATTTACCCTTAACCATGGTAAATAAAATATTTACCGCAGTAATTATTCAAAATGTCTAAAAATAAAAGTTACCTATTTACACAATTTGAACATCCTGATTCCAAATATGGAATCCATTTTCCTAAATTCAAAACACAGAAGTGGCAGAAATTAATTTAAAATTAATTCCCGCTGTCAAAACAAAAAGCGTGTTTTTAAGAGATAATAACTATCAAAAGATTGACACTCGTTTATGTTCGGTTTAATTGTAAAATTATTTCCAATGACCAACATTATATTAAATGGTAAAAATATATTCTAAATATACTTTAAAACCACTCAAATTCATAATTTATCACTATTAATTATTTTGATTAAAAAAGTTGTTTTTAATTAAAACTTAGTAATTTTCACTATTCATCAAAATATGAAAGTTATCCGAAATGTACCAAAATTTCACCTTAGGCTAAATTCGATATTCCAAATCCAAAAATGAAGTCCATTTTCAAATATAAAATATATATAATTTCAAAAAGTAGGTATTACTATTCATAACGGCTAGTTTGATTAGTTATGGTGTGTTAGAACTCAGTGTTACGTACAACACACGCTATCACATTATTCAAAGAGAAGCGTACCGTAGAAGCTTGGGATGTTTCATTTTAAATTTTTGATGTCCCCATTTAGTCAAAAAGTTTAAAATATAGTATTAAAAAGGGTTCACTATTAAAGTTGATAAAAGTGCAATACTGAAAATGAATTTGTTCTTGCATTATATATAAGAAACTCATAAAATGGATTCTAAAATTATAAGGATTATATAAACATTAAAATTTATCTAATAATATTCATAACCTCTTTTGAACGGCTTGTTTGGTAAGTCATGGTGTTCTTGAACTTGGTGTTGCATGTAGTGAAAGTTATTGAATTATTTTGAAGAACTAACACACTATGAAATCTTGGGGTGTTACATTCTCCCCTCCTTCAATAAATTGTGTCCTCGCAATTTGAAACTGTTCTTCGAAAATAAAAGGTTGAAAATAGATAATATATTTGTGGGAAACCCCACATCGAAAATTGGGTTACTAAAATTTAGTCTTAATATGAGGAAAAGAGAAATGAAAGGGTCACCACCAAATTATGATCTCGATTAGGAGAACATTAGTGGAAATTTGAGACATATAATTGGAGGAAAAACGTAAATATTTATAGGTAGTGATTGAGGTCATCAATCACAAACAAGTATAAAATTGAGGTCCTTAAATTCATCAATATATGATGATTTGAAATACCATCGGTTCAACAAAACATAGGGTATTAGGATAACACATTTTTGACGTTTCGAAATATCTTAGTTGAAATCCCACATCGAAAAATAAATTAATGAGGCCTCTATTTAAAATAAAGAGTCGAAAGTATGAAGATTACCGAAAATAACACATACTAGGGTTCCATGTAGTAAAATATGGATATGGAAGAAAAATCTAACCATCAATTACCTGATGGAGAGTGGTAGAGAACATGGCTATGAAAAGGCCAACAATCCCAAAGCCATAAATTAGTGATGATTTAAGGTACCATCTAGGAAAACATTTTTGTTCTAATTTTCTTTTCTTAATATTGAGGAATTTTTTTATGAGATTGGCTAAGATCATATAGAGATATACTTACTTTATAATTAGAGTTTTATCCATTAATAAATTTCTACCACATACTCATCTTTCACTCTAAAAGATAATAGAATGTAAAAAAAATTCTATTTACACTATTCGTATAGGGTTCCAAAATAAACGAATTTATAATTCATCTAAAATATCTTTTAATAAAAACTACATTATTTAATCCAGGACATCTTGTGGGCCAGTGGTAGGTGATACACCCTTGTCACCCTTCGGTTGCGGGTTCAAGTCTCGCAGCCTTGCCGGACGCGACAGGTTGTCGCACGACCTCCGGGTTGTCCTTTTATGGAAATCCAAAATAGTCCAAACTAGAACTATCCAAAATACTTCTATCCAAACTCACAGTCCAACATTTATAAGGAAGGTAAACATAATATAGATCATTTTTACCCCGTAATAGCATATGAATACCTTCATCATGTATTTACCATATTCCTTATTGATTACATTCATGTTCCCTTATTCCATATAGAATGCTGGATATACTTCATTAATCCAAAAATGTTTTAAACCCCAACAATGATGGAATATACAAATCATTAATCAGCTTCAAGGTAGTCAATAATATCCAATATAATTTATCCAAATCAATCATGTATTATTCTAAAATCACCACCTCGGTATCTGAACCATATTATGGTTTATCTTTCTCTCAACCATATATTTTCCAAACATTTAACCTGCTACTGAGTCACTTTTCTTTGTTCCACACCATCTCAAGTCCTTAATGAAATAGTACTGCAGTACAATCCTTATATACTCCATAATTATTATAACAAGTACATTGTTGATACAACACTCAATTGATATAATCAACATAATAACTCTAATCATTCCTCTTAATCTGTGGTAGTATCATAACTTGATTATTATCCAATAGCATTATTTGCGGCATAGTCTGATGACTGGGACATAGGTTCGCGTAGTGTCCAAACTCCTTGCAAATGAAGCATTGTACATTTGAAACCATTTTCTTACCCTTGCAATCATGTACTTTGTGCCCTTTTCCTCCACACTTATAACAAACTCCCATTCCTTTCAGGAAAGTTCCAGGGTGTTTCTTTCCACAGTTACCACATATGGGAAAATTCTTCTTTTCCCTCTTCCCTTTATCCATCTTTCTCTCTTCTATCCTTTTCTTCTCTTGCTTCCCTTCAAAGCCATAGGACTCAGTAAACTCTTTACTTATCTTATCAACATATGATATTATTTCTTCATATGATGATAATACATGGGAGACTATTTCTCTTATAAATTCTAGCTTAAGACCATGAAAGATATGATCCTTCCTTCTCTTTGGATCATGTGCATTTCTGGAGTTCTCATTCCTTCTACTGGGCGCCATTTCTAAACAATGGAATACACTAGATCAGTTTATGAATCAAAATACATAATCCCATACTTATAAAACACTTAACATAAATTGAACTATTTATGGATATAATCCATAATCATAAAAATGTCTCATTTGATGATGTATATACTCATAAACCCTTCATAATGGTTTGTAAAGAAAATGAGAATTATCCTAATCATATCCCCCGGGAGTGTCGTAACCAAGAGTGCAGCAAGGCCCGTTGTCGTGCACCAGTTCCCGTTCGAGTCTAGCTCAAAGCGGTGTTTTCGGGTTTTACCCCTAGGTACATCTGTGCCAGAGCTGCCTCTACCTGCTCGTATCCAGACAGGGATGTATTGCTTGGAAAACTCACAAAATCTCTACAATACCAAAATTCTAGGAAGTTCTTCTATACTAATCCTCAAAGTTCATCTTAGGTCTGCGTGCTCTAATCAGAGTTTATCTAAATCTAGATTCCAAGGTTTGTACTAAACTTTCTCTGATACCAAATGTAACGCCCCGACCCTAGTTACCCAGAGTCGGTGCATTATTACATAACATTGGCATGATCACAAGAAAGATCAAATCTCGAAAGACCGATTGGTTTAGTAGCTTTGGAAATACTAGATATATTCATAAGTTTTACATTACATCATAAAATGAAAAACTACTACAACAACATAATGTTTCCACAATCCACACTATTAACCCCTCATAAAATCCCTGCAGGTCATTCATTACTTACTTCTTCACATCCTGGGAAAAATAAAACATAGAAAAGGGGTGAGCTCAAATGCCCAGTAAGGATAACAATATAGCGGAAACTTTCATAAATAAGAATAAAAATTTAAGGCAATGTATAACTAAAACAAAATCCTTTTAAATATGAACTTTCAACATGGTATGGCATAAATAAAATGAAATAATCCCATTTACTTATTCACATGGATATTCTACTAATCGAATAATCACATGCAAAAATCAATAACCACTTTCATAATGTTGGAATGCATAATGCCAGACTATCATAACCACATAGCCAAGGCCTCGTGCCAAGACTACAAATAAGATTTTGTCAAGGCCTTGTGCCAAGACACTAGTTTGTCTCATGAGACCTACCGATGCATCGAGGAGCTATAGCGGGCTCCACCCGTCACATATTAAGTCCAATGCATTCCCATATGAAAAGGTTTAAACATAACATAAACATTCGTATTAAAACTAGCATACGAAATGTCAATACTTTCACCATAAACTATGAATGGTATAAAAATAGCACATCCACAGTCAAACATATCACAAAACCTTCAATACAATATAGAAGTTTTGTATCATAATAAATCAACTTCAAAGAATCTTAAAATCCATCAAAGGATGTTGACATAGATGAAATCAAAATTCTTTTTAAAGAAATATCTCCTTTTATTTTGAAATCATTTAAGATCCATATAAAATAAAACATTTTCTTTAAAAATATTCTTATAAGCTTGTAAGGTAAGCTTTGAAGATTTTATAACGGCGGAAAATAGCCGCACCCGCCGTATAAGTTAAAAAAAACATTCTTACCTTAATTCTGTCGAAAAGGTTAAAAAGGACCTTGTTTTGAAAACGACCGAAAGATTCCTTTATAAACCACTTATAAAAGTCAAAAAGGGTATGAATGACTTTAACTCATATTCTAGTAAATAGTAAAAATGTTTTGAAATGCATTTTTAAGAAACATGGATGTGGATGATAAAGAGATCCCAGTAGATTATTACGTATAAACAACCTTGGATAATGAAGAGGTTGTAAAGTAAACCCTTACCTTGTAATTTTCCTTGGTTGGGGTAGGTTAACCTCCTGTATAATGGTGAAATAGTTGTTATTAAATTATACAAGAATCATATATAATAATATGATATCATATATGATCTTTTAACATTGATTTGTTAATAATATCTTAGAAATATCGTCGTTTCGGGAGTTAACTTACTCATTTTTTTTATATGTTTTGTTACATAAGCCATGTTTGTTGTATCTTATTCGTATCCAGAATGATATATAGTCCTTAAACATCATTTTTAAATCATCAAATGATAATTATACTTGAATGGATACGATGGAGAATGAATCTCATCGCGTTCGTGGAGACGGTAGTCCGTACGTACGCACGAGCGACAATATCATTCTTTTGATATTAAAATAATATATAAATGGATGGTATATCATATATACAGAATCATTAACATGTTATATTTATTATTTACATGAGTTACACATCATTATTATACCCATCCAAATAATATTATATTGAATAACAATTACACCACGACGTGGAGACGGTAGTCCGTACGTACGCACGTATGGTGACATGTTATTCAAAGGGTGGATAGAATAATGAATATGGTTGTACCATATTTATAATAACATCACATTATATGTGAGATACTGGAGTTATTATTTTAGAATGGTAATAACAAAGGAAGAAGAAGTGGAAGAAGAAATGAACTTGGAGAAGGGTGGTGAAATCATTACCTCTTCTTCGGGTTCTTCCTTTTGATTTGATCAAAAGGGCTCCTTAGGTTGGCTTTCTGATCAAACTAAGGACTCTAGGTTGTAGTGAGGGATGTTGGGAGAGTATTTGGGCAGATTGTGGCCGAACCAAAAGGCTTTGAAGGTGTTAATAAATGAGAAGGCGGAGTGCCCTTTTATAAGAGGGGTGAGGGGCACCTTTGGAAAAGCTAGAAATATTAATTTATAATAAATTAATATTCGGTTTATAATGGCTCCAAAGATTATTATTCAAAGTTTAAGGTGGGGATAGGTCGAAAACCACTAAAACAATAGAATTTAGACAGGTTTGGGTACTTATATTAACCTTATCTTTAAGTATTAACTCTGAGTTAATTAGTTTCACTTTTACAATGTCTCTTTGTATTTTTATATAATATGGTTAATAAACATACTATATACATCCAAGAGACCCCCAAATGGTACATTAATGATGAACCTATCATGATATAAGTCTCTTGGTCGAACCGTAGATTTTTAGCAATTTAATATCAATTAATAATATAATATTTGTTTTAAGAACTCTTTTATGTCAATTTTGACACTATTCAATAGTTGATTTTTGTGAAACTCATAACAGATTTATTACTTCGAACAAATTCAATTAAATCAATCCTAATATATCATATTATCCTATAAAATTAGTTTAATTCATTAAAAGTTTCATATTATATTTATTTGGGTATTTATAATATCAATTAATTTAACTTTTCACTATTATAGTAATTACTGCATCATCATTGTGTCATAAATAAAATAACTTATTTAATGTCTAAAAATTATAAATAAAATATAATTATGTAGGAAATCGTTTTATCTTTCTAATGAATATTTATAATCTAAAATCCAACATATATAACCCTATGTAACAGTTGTTTTTCTAAAAGATATATGCTTGTGTCATTTTTGTATTCATTTTAACTTAATTAAAATAAAGTGTCATTATCACTTACAAGTGGATCCATGGGGTCCCAAAATAGACCCAAAGATTACCATGGTCGACCATGTATCAACCAATAGGGTTAAGACACGTTTTAGGGTAATTTAGTATTATTATAATATTATTTTTTAACCCTTATTTACCGGATTTACCCTTAACCATGGTAAATAAAATATTTACCGCAGTAATTATTCAAAATGTCTAAAAATAAAAGTTACCTATTTACACAATTTGAACATCCTGATTCCAAATATGGAATCCATTTTCCTAAATTCAAAACACAGAAGTGGCAGAAATTAATTTAAAATTAATTCCCGCTGTCAAAACAAAAAGCGTGTTTTTAAGAGATAATAACTATCAAAAGATTGACACTCGTTTATGTTCGGTTTAATTGTAAAATTATGTCCAATGACCAACATTATATTAAATGGTAAAACTATATTCTAAATATACTTTAAAACCACTCAAATTCATAATTTATCACTATTAATTATTTTGATTAAAAAAGTTGTTTTTAATTAAAACTTAGTAATTTTCACTATTCATCAAAATATGAAAGTTATCCGAAATGTACCAAAATTTCAAATTAGGCTAAATTCGATATTCCGAATCCAAAAATGAAGTCCACTTTCAAATATAAAATATATATAATTTCAAAAAGTAGGTATTACTATTCATAACGGCTAGTTTGATTAGTTATGGTGTGTTGGAACTCGGTGTTGCGTACAACACACGCTATCACATTATTCAAAGAGAAGCGTACCGTAGAAGCTTGGGATGTTTCATTTTAAATTTTTGATGTCCCCATTTAGTAAAAAAGTTTAAAATATAGTATTTAAAAAGGGTTCACTATTAAAGTTGATAAAAGTGCAATACTGAAAATGGATTTGTTCTTTCATTATATCTAAGAAACTCATAATATGGATTCTAAAATTATAAGGATTATATAAACATTAAAATTTATCTAATACTATTCATAACCTCTTTTGAACGGCTTGTTTGGTATGTCATGGTGTGCTTGAACTTGGTGTTGCATGTAGTGAAAGTTATTGAATTATTTTGAAGAACTAACACACTATTAAATATTGGGGTGTTACATTATCATTACCCAAAAATTGGTTGGTCAAGCAACTTTAATGGTTTTAGGTGGGCATTCCAAATGCCAAAAGCATTAACCCACAGTTCCTTAATCTGTTGAGTGAACTCTCTAATCTCGAAATCCTTAAATTGGATTTCCTCAACCCTTGATTTTTAGTTACACCAAATCCTTCTTTAGTAGTCAACCCTTGATGTTAAAAAAGTTAAGTCAAACCAAAACTTCAAGTTAGAATTCCTTGATAATTGAAATCACCTCAACTTTGGTTGGCCAAGCACTTTGAACTATGGTTCAGTCTTAACTAAAGTAGTGTAAGACTATACCGACTTAATATATATATTTGATGGATTTTATCATTTATGCATAAATTTCCAATTATTATCTTCATTGCATGCTTGTTAATATTAAGAAAATGTACTTAAGTGATTAACCATGTCTTAGATAATATTTATACATAAGACAATTTATTTTAGTTCTATCTTGCATGATCATTTATTCATTAATCCATGCGATCAAGACAAAACATCTATAGTGAAATAATTATGAAACTGATAGAAATAAAATTATAAAGTGGTATGATCATGAAATTTTAGTAATGGTTAGTTTATCTAGTGGTTGATAAACTAACCATTAACCTAGGGGAAAACACCTTGAACTAATTAAGGTTCATGTTACAACTTTCCACTTGTCCACCAATGTATCTCCATTGGATTGGTTTCTCCTCATCTCTAAGCTTGAACCACCTCCAATAGCTTAGGAGCTCCACCCGTTACATATTCTTTTACTCACATTCAAGTGAAGGGACAAAGGTTTTCATAAAAGAAACCATGGGAACGTAGAACCTTACATAATAAGAGGAGAAAAGGAACACAAACCAACAAGTTAATTTAATAATAAATTAAATTAAACCAATCACATAAGAAGGTCTGGTCTATGCTCATGATCATCCACATGCATGAAACAAATTATACATTTAATAAAACTAGAATTCAATTCTTAATTGTCCTTATTCATGATAAATCATGCTCTAATCAATTAATTATCATATTTAATTAATCAATTATTTTATCTTAATTATCATTTGAATTTCCTTGAGATTATTATCCATTATAATTTTAAACAAAATAAATTTATTTAAAATTAACTATATACATATATGTACCTTGAAGGAAACACTGTGAATACTTATCCAAATCTACCCAACATGTATTATACTCGTATACTATTTACTCTTGTGACATATGATATACATTAATTATCACACACTTTCATGATGTATAGTATTAGCTTAATGATTACATGAATTACATGATTTCGGTCATGTGTTATGCTTTAATGCACATAGAGTAACAACTTTTATATGACTCATACACGATATGAAGATATGAACATTACATAGATGTTAATTAGAAATTTATATATATATATATATATATATTAAAACCCATCACATGGCGTGTCCTATCAAATTAATGACCACATGAAAGCACATGTCGATAAGGTTTACATAACATAATAAATAAATTTTAAATTTTCATAATTTGGTGTTAGTACATGGTGTGTACAAGAGAGCTACACAGAATGTACGCTTCTCACTGTCTATACGAGGCACATGCCTAAGGACTTGGCGTGTAAATCGTACCTCAAAAAAATGGAGTACACAGCATGTACAATGGGTTACATGGTGTGTGCTATCGGAATTACACGGTCACCAGTCAGGTAGGCTATGTATGCTAATACCAGCCTGTTTGTGACTCAAAGGGACTACACACCAAGTATGTGGGCTACACGGCATGTACTTTGGATGGTTGTGTGCCACCCTATCCTAGTCAACATGTGGTGTAAGGTATTTAATTCACTGTGTTTAATCAATGCACACAGTTTGAATCAATTTTTGATTTAACTCCTAATGCATTGACCACAAGTACACGACATGTAATTTCGATTACATAGCCTAAACTCATGTGTTATCAGACCAGAATCCTTGGAACCTCCGGAAGAGATCCTCAATTTTATTTCATCCATAAAATTAATTATATCGATTAGATCTATGAGAAAGGGAGGAGAAAGAAGCCGATATCACAATTCGGATTAAAATAATGATTAAACTTGAATTGGAAATTAAATTAAAAATGAATAAATAAATAAACAATCATTAAATAATTATAAATAATTATGTGACCATGTTGATACCACTTTAATGTTCTGGGTGCAGCAAAATCGTATGATCGGTCGTGACCAACTTTTCTTTTTTACATGATCGCAGATTAATCTGATATTTACACAATGATAAACGTCATGATCTATGAAATTGAATTAAAGAATATAGACAAGGGATAGAACATTAGAACCAAGATAATATCATACCATGTTATTCATAATCAATTTAATTAATTAAAGAATTAACTTGATGGAATTATTTATTCGTTGATGAATCTGACAACAAATCTGCATTGTATTATCTTGCGTTGTAGGAATCAAAGAAGGTTACCTCTAGTAGTGATCCACATGTTCTCAAAAAATCTCCAAACATTGTCATAGGAATCACTGGGTGCTAGCACAAAATATCTTATTGCTTGCGTCGTCGACCTTTGATTTCCTCGAGAACCAATTCTAATGAATTATCCTAGATCTCTATTAACTTGAGAGTGGGAGGTATAAGAAGATTGCTCTTTGTTATTAGGAGCGTTCTTAGATAAGGGAGCTCTCTAGGGCTTGAGATGACTCTCCAACTCTTGAGAAAATAACATAATTGAGTTTATATAATTCTATGGTTAATATAAAATAATTTCAAAAGTGCCCTATTATTTATTTAATCCATGAAGAACCTCAAATAAAATAACAATAATAATAATATTATTTCATAACATGCACTTAACTTGCGAATTAAATTAAATATTATTTAATCCAATAATATTTATTCTTTATTATTTCTCACCAGATCTTCAACTTGGTCTGCTATTCCTCCACAATATTTATCAAGCCTTGAATAATGAGTGTTTATTTATTAAATAAATATCATTACATTATTCACCAACAAATAAATAAATATTATATTCAATAAAAATCAAATAAATATTTATTAAATATCTCGACCACATTATAGTATCTTGAATAACTTATGACAAAATATATATGGTCAATTAAAAATGGATAATTATTTAACTACATATGGAAATAATATTTATTCAACTAGTTAAATAATAAATAATAACATATTATTTAACTGATTTTTTGGATACACTTAATGTGTGACCCTTTGGGCCTCTTTCTCAGTGGCATTAGGAAAAGCATTATAAAGTCCAAGGTTAGCGTCTAACAACACATCAAAGCACCCATAGAGAAATAAGTTAATGTAGCAATGACATAATACCTCATACGGGCACTTACTATGTAATATAATCTCTTTATCATGATATCTAAAATCAAAGAGGTTTCATGTTGGTCCCATCAATCGATGTGCTCAATGTATCTTTCTTTGAATTTCCAAAAAATGAACTTCTCTATAGAACACCATGACCATGAATTTACTTAGATTATATCATATCCATTAAAGGACCTTAGATATCAACTTCCAATAATGAAAAATGGAAAAATCCTTTCTCACTTTATTAATTAATGCAATATTATTCGTGACACACCCAATGTACCCTATTTCACTATGAACATTTATCATCAAAGTTTTCATCAATACATCAAAGTACATGACTCATAATACTCATTAATAATAATATTAAAGTCTAAGAACCAATACACACATCCAAAAACAGAAACATCCAATGACACATATAAATGTTGATTTCCTACTGGAGGGTCTTATTCTCAGAATATCATATAGGATATTACCAAGGGAATACACCATGAGAAGGTTTCTCAAAGTCCTATGAGTCTCTAGCCTAATAGTTTGTATCATTTGTATCCCTCAAATGATATCATCCAGCTATATAACATATATTTAAGAATGGTGTTGTAGCACTTCCGAGTTCTCTCTGCATGTGAATGTTTAATAACTGCACGATTCCATCAGATAGGTTTTACAAGTTCCTTACAACATAGGGAGAAGATTTTTTAATTTAAAAGAAAAATTTGACACCCTAATTAACCCCTCCTATCTCAAGGTGTTATGGGGTCCTACAAGTGGAATCAAAGAATATATATTATTGGATATTTCCTCTCTTTTTTTTGTACTCCACAATAACAAGTGAAAATAATAGAGGAAAGATCAAATAACCTATATTCGCTGATACCACTTATAAGACCCCAAAATATCTTGAGAGGGGAAGGGAAAATCATGGTGTCGAATTTTTATTTTAAAGTAAAAAATCGTGTTCTCGTGTTGGAAGGAACATGATAACCTATCTGATGGAATCATTCATTTATCAAACATTCACATTCAGAGAGACAACACAACAATTTTACTTGGTTCACCATTAAGGGATAGTCTAATAAGAATAAGACAACACTGTTTTGGTTGTACCTAAATCCACTAAGATTCATTAGTTATTGTGGAGTAAATAAGTTTAGACATAGCCACTTTAGGTCAAACGCACTTCCTTTACAAGATTTTAGGGACAACACACTGCCTCCCTCTGAACACTTACATCAAATCCCCTTAACTCATTGTTTTGGGTGAAGTCCTACTCAGTTTAACAACTTGAAGGTAAATTCATTAAATGAGATTTTAAGTCATTGTATCTAACTAGAACGAGACTCTACTTGCATCGTAGTCCTGAGTTGATGCACTTTAAAGCACAGTTCACTAAAACTAGATGTTCAACACTACTATTTGCAAATCTCCTAGCCTTGGAAAACCCCCCTTTATGTTTCAAATAAATTCCAGCACTCGCGAACCCATACACTTTTGGGAGGCTCCCTACCTTGTTGAATAAACCTTCCTTCATGAATATCCCAGCCTTTATGGAAAAATCAACCTTCATGAAGCTCTGAACCTTTCTGGAACAACTAGTCTTAGAAAAACCCCAAGTCTTAACGAAACTTCCTTTTATGATGTTCCTTATCATCAATCAGTTCATAACCATTCACTTCGTGAATTTTAATCTAGTGAAGGATTCATGATTCATGAATATTTCTTGAATAGGTAGACCTTCATAAAATCAAAGCAATTCCAAGGAGGCTGATGAACCCAAATAATCTTCTCATGAGGCAAACTCGTCTTTAGCTACATCCCCCAAGTCCCTCCTCAAGAACAAGGGATCTGAGTTTCTTGAATAGGCCCTGGTTTCATCCTGTGACTCCAATTCCATATCTGATTTCAATGCAAACATATTAGATGACATCTTCCTTTACATTACCAAGAAGGGTGAGGCTTATTTTGTCTACATAAACAAGTTCTATGAGTACATATTGTACACTCATTGAGATGAATTATACTTGGCATAACATAATTTTGTCATAGATTTAGGAGACTTCCAACAATGGCTTGCTGAGGAAGATCGGAGAATCATCTGTCTCCAATGTTAATAAGATGTTTCCAAGGGAAAATCCAACAACATCACCGGTTTTTAGAAGAGGTTAACACCCGATTAAGTGATGACTTTGCTGCTCATACTGAAAATCTTCATGTTTGTGAGGATGCGAGGGTTAGATCATTATATGAGCCTCAACAGAATATCGGTACAACCCAATTATCTATCCAGAAACTCATAAACAATATGAACAGAATATCATGACACTAAACTTTAGAAAAGAGTGATAACCCAACTTTTTTTGATCCATGTATATAAATAATTAGGTTATTTCTTGTTCTTTTCAGTATTTATGTTTTCCCTCTTGAATTTGTGACTTAATTGAGAGTAAGGATTCATAGGAATAGAATAATCATTAATAACTAGTACTTCATCTGTGCAAATGCAATGGACTACTCATCATTGTGTTTTATAAAATAAGGAAAATAAAACTAATCTAGATAACATAATGAGTTTTTTATATTGAAATGAAAATTAATATGAAACAAAATACAATACATTGTTTTGGATAGTAACTAAGTAAATAGATAAAATGAGAAGGTTTAAAAAGGGATGAAAAATTTTAATCAAAATTTTTAACCTTATTCTTGTTTATAATCATTGTAGATAGTTATTGTTATTTGAAAAAATCATTTGAAGTCACAGGATCCAAAACCATAGCCTTCATCACCAAAATATTGCAACATGTTTTTCTACATTGATATTCATGTTTAAATATAAGAGTAAATGTTAATTTAGAATAAAATGTATTCTGAATAAGTATATATTTGAGATATGATGTTTAACTGAATCATAATAATAGTTTGTAGTGATATAGAGTTGACGTTAATTTTTAAAACAACACTATGAATATATTTTAATTATAAAAAAAATATTGACCAAATTAAAATAAGAAGAGGATAAATTTTTTTTCATTTCCATAAAGAATATATTTAGAAAGAAAAAAAACTTGTATGGGTGATCAATTATTTGGAAAATTTAGGCAAATGATGAATATATAATAAACACATATATGCTGATACTACAATATAAAAACAACATAATATAAATGAAAAAAGAAACCTGAAGATTGTAATGCCAAAATGAGAAGTGCATAGGCAAAATGTAAAATAGAGAGAATAAAAAATAAACCAATCATCAACCCATCTATCCAGTCACTAATTTATGAATTTCATGACATTTGAAATCAATGAAATTGTGGAATCAATAACGAATATAATTCTAATTTTTTTTGTAACTACTAACTATATAGGAGAATAATTTCAAGCTGGTTATACTTGATTGTGATACAACTAGATATCATGTTTGCAACATGCTTAATAGATCACGTTCAAAGTGATCCAAAGGAAGAGAATCTGGTAGCAGTTAAAATAATTATGAGGTATATTCAAGGTTCTCTCTATTTTGAATTATACTTTATAATAGGAAGAGATAATTAATTATCAACATTTTCTAATGCTGACTCATTTGTAGAGTTGGTGGATAGAAAGTCCATTAGTGGTGGTGAATTTATCATTGGAAAAAAATGTGTGGGATGGTTGAGAAAGAAATAAGAAATCACTTATCATGGTATGGATGAAGTAGAGTATATCTCAGCCATAAAAGCATGAAATTAGCTATTATGGATAAATAAAAAATAAATGATATTGGTGATGATGTGAAACTACTGATGGTGATTCACTATGAAAATAAGAGTACGAATATTCTTACAAAGAATTTGGTTCAGACTCTCTTACCAAAAATATTGAGATTAGATGTCACTTCATCAAAGAAAAATATTAACAAGTTGTGATTAAAATGGAGCATATTGGAATTGATGATCAAGTAGATGACATTATGACTAAGTTGTTGGAAGCACAAATGTTCAGGAAACATCCGTTGAATATTAGTGTTGAGCCACCTCCTAGTGCCTAAGAAGGTTTTGTTTCAATAGAGGTTTCCCTATACCCAACTATTCAGTACTTTTTATTAACATTTCATGTATACAGTTGAATATCCAGGATTTTTACTTGCCATTATAGTGAATAGATTTTTGCATCCACTATTTATATAACAGTGTCCATAGATTAAATATATTATCAAAAGGTTATATAATATCACAAAAAATAATGAGAACCTCTAGATACTATGAAATTAATCTTTAACATATGTACTATGGTCTAGATACATCATACTGACTGGACATAGTATATGTCTGACTATCAGGTCTTAGAGGCTCATAATCATCAAGACTTCTTCTCATGAAGTCTGCATTTGGGGATCACTGGTAGTTTAGATCATGAGGAAGAACCCTCCAATAAGAACACCACATGTTTTGGGTGTCATTTTATGTTCCTATTTATGAACATGTGTATTGGTCTCCTGACTTGAGATCATTACCGATGTGTGTCATTTGATCGCGTACTTTGATGTAAGGAAAAATCATGATAATTAAATCATGGTGAGGTAGCTTGTGTTGGGTGTGTCATTAGTGGTATGACATTGGTTCAATGGTCAAGATAGAATTTATCGCTTCTGAGTTAAGAGAGTAGTATATCTCAGGACTAGTTGGTTGGGATGGTAGTACTTCGTAAATCCATGGTCATGATAGTCAAGGGTAAATCCATCCTGTTATATTAACAAATAATAAATAAAGAAAAGATGATGAAACAAATATGAATCCTACATTATAATTTATCTAGTGAAAATGATATTATATTACACAATGTGTGTTCATAGGTTGGTTGTCATTACTATGATTACTCCTTATCCCTTTATGGGGATTGATGGGTTTCTAGACTCCACTATTGGCATGTGAATGGTGTTCACTAATATCGATATAAGGGCCTATAGAGTCACACAAAATAGAATATTCTAAATTCTTTCCTATTCTAGTGAATAGGAATTTTGGACATGGAGAGCCCCACCACCAAGGTTCGAGATATGTCCAAGGTTGTAAGATTACCAAAGGAATAAATAAATTCATATTATTTGAGTTAAGAATAACTGGCATTGAATTTATTTATTAAATATATTTAAAATTATTAATGTAAAAACATTTTAAATATTATATGAATGAATATTAGTTTAAAATATTCAAGGTTCATTTAATATTTATGGAAATGAAGAGTTGAGTTAATGGATTGAGTTTTATCATGTAATATATTTGTTATATTACAAGAAATTGATAAAAATATAAATGATATTTATGACTTATTATAGTAGTCATAATATATCATTCATATAGTGTGTTAAATATTTGGGGTCGGGGAGCCTTTCCGGGTAATTTCAAAATACACTATAAATAGGAGGAGAAGTTCTCACCAATAGACTATTCATGGTGAGCTCTTGAGAGCTTTTTTCTCATCTCCTACCTTCTAGAGGGAGAAACTCTAGATCCAAGTGATCAGATTGATCTCTCCCTCGGGCATTGAAATCATGTCGATGAGGTGATCATTGAAACATTGAAGGCATCATAGGATCTCCTCGTGGGCACTCAGAATTCAATGATCGATGCTCTCACATATTTTTAAAGCATTTGTAGATGATCTAGATGAATTCAACTTCGGATTCTTTGAGAAGCAATCATCGGTGACGAAAAGATAATGAACGCATATATTCAGATATAACCCTGCATTTATGGTTTATTTTTTCTTAAAATCCTTCATATGAGGTCCTTGGGCTTATACTGGGGCAGTGCTATGTAGACAATGATGTTGTTACGCCAATCACCATGAAAAAAATTAAATCCTAACCTCACCATCTTTTGTTTCATGCTATGGTAACTTCAATTAGTATCATAGTGACATGTGAAGATTTTAAGTCAAGTAAAAAATTAAATTTTCATTAAATATGATAGAGTACGTTGAACTCTTTCTAACATTGTATATGACGGTTCAATCCGAGATTGGATGTCCAAGCTCTTTCCATATGACCTTTTTAATATGGATTTAAAAATTCAATTTTTGGGGGTATTACATCAATCAACATTTATCTACATTTATATGTTTTTTATAATGATAAGAGTGTAGACCCTAATACTCAAGATGGATAAAAAGGATTACAATTTTGAATAATTTGATGTGGTACTCATAAATACCCTTTACCTGGAAATATAATTAACTGGGTTCAACACTTCCCCTCAAGATATTACATGATAGATTGGATCGAGAGTCCAAAAAAAATAATAAGAAACCAAACAAGACCATACAAACTCCCCCTCAAACTGAGTCATTGATGTTGTGGATGCCCATCTTGGTACTAGGAGAGTCTAGTCAAGCTCTCATAAGGCCTTTGGTGATGATGTTGGAAAGATGATCTGCCATTGTTATGTGGCTGAAACTGACATGGTTTTTCTTGAGGTGATGGAAAATAAAGTGGTAGGCCACCTAGATATGCTTTGTTCATTCATAGAAGATGGGATTAGAAGCAATATTCATGGATGAATGATTATCACACAAAATATGAGAATATTTTTGCTATGGGAAACCAATATCATAGAGGAGATGATGAAGAAAAAGGATCTCAGTAGTGTCTATGGACATCACACAGTATTCAGACTCAACACTGGATCTGGAGATGACAGTCTATTTCTTGCTTCTCCATGATATGAGGTTACCTTCAATAAAAATAGAAAACCTGAAAGTAGACATTCAGGTAGCAAAGAAACCATCATAGTCAGCATCATAGAATCCCTCAACAGTCATATTATCATGATGTGTATACTGAACACCATAGGTAGGGTCTTTCTTAATGTATTTGGAAATGCAATGGAAGACATCCCAATGAGTTTTTTCAGATGTTCCATGAATTGGATATCCTTGTCAATAGTGCACGCAATGTCTAGATGAGTCATAGTGAGATAATTGAGTTTTCCCACAAGATGATGGTACCTCTTTGGGTGAGAATATGGTTATGTGTGATTATAGAGAGGCCATTCCCCAACCTCAAGATAATTTACAATGGTAGTTTCTTGAGTCAAAATATCATCCTACAATATATCCAAGGCATATTTCCATTGGCAAAGAAAGATGGTGTCTGAATAATGAGAGACATCAATGCAAAGAAAGTATGTCAGAGAACCAAGATATTTGGTTTGAAAGTATTGTTAATGATGACTCTTTAGATGGGAAATTCCATTTTAGTTGTTCACAGTGATGATGATATCATCAACATACACAACCAGTAGGATACAACCAAAGGATGTCGTGTGGTAGAAGACAGTGTGGTCCTTCATACTCTGAGATAGGGAAAATGTAGTGACGACGATGCTGAATCTTCCAAACCAATCATGAAGATACTGCTTCAGTCTATATAGAGAGTGAAAAAGTTTATAGATATGAGAGTTGTCACCTAGGGAACAAAATACAGGAGGTTGTTGCAAATATACCTCTTCTTCAAGAAATCCATAGAGAAAGGAATTTTTGACATCAAGGGGGTAGGGTAGGTGAACTGGAATGGGGGAACTGGCAGGGGTGGGGTGGGACAGGTAGGGGGTGTGGGGTTGGGGGTGTAGGGGGTGCAAGGGGTAGGGGGTGTGCAGGGGAGGGGGCAAGGGTGGTGTGTTGGGTTCTATTGTAAGGGGTAGGGGGTACGAGGGGTGAAAGGGTGTGAAGGGGGGTGCAGGGGGGTGCAAGGGGTATGGATTGGGTGCAAGGGTAGGCTGTTTAGGGGGTGTGTAGGGGGGTTCACGGGGGGTGCATGGGGGCTATGCAAGGGTGAAGTGGGGTGTACATGGGAGGGGGTTCAAGGGGGAAGGGGGTGTAAGGGGGTGAAAGGGGGCGTTCAAGGGGGCAGGGCGGTGAGAAAGGGGGTAGGGGGTGTGCAGGGGTTAGGGGTTGGGGGAATGATTCTATTTTTTAGGGGGTGTAAGGGGGTGTTCAAGGGGGTAGGGGGAGTTCACAGGGGGTGCATGGGGGTGTGAAAGGGGGCAGGGGGTGTGCAAGGGAGGGGGTGAACTAATAGGGGAAACTGAAAGGGGTGGGTGGGACTAGAAGGGGTGGGGTGTACAGGGGTGGGGTGTGCAAGGGGTAAGGGTTGTGGGGGTGTAAGGGGGTTTTCATGGGGGTGTAAGGGGGAATGTGGTGTGTAAGGGGGCAGGTTGTGTGTCGGGGTCAAGGGAAGGGGCATGATTCTATTTTTTAGGGGGGTGTGCAAGCATGGTACAAGGGGGTCTGCAAGGGGGAATGGGGGTGTGCAGGGGGCAGGGTCAGGGGGAATTATTCTGTTTTTTACAGGATCTACATCATATATCCATGCTTCTAAACCGTGTCTATAGACCTATAGCCACAGTTGAAACTGTGGCAGGAGACCTAGAGCCACGGTTTAGAACTGTGGATATAGGTCCACATGAAAAAATATGTAACCATGGTTTGAAATTATGGATATAGGTTTGGTGCCACAGTTTGAACTATAGCTATATTATGTCACTTATAGCCATGACAATACTAGGTACAGTCTACTGAATCGTGGATATTACTTATATCCACGGTCCACTGAACTGTGGCTATTACCTATAGCCACGGACCACTGAACCGTGGATATTACCTATAGCCATGGTTTCTGGACTTATAGTCATGGTTTAGAACCATGTCTATAGCCAAAATTTCCATTAGTGTGTTTATCAAACCCTTGGTGCTAGTCTCCAACCTGGGGCCTACTGTAGGCGGGACTCAGGGGTCATTATCTTCCTTCTCCCATTACCAACCTAGAAGGGGTACACTTTATGGGAAGGGATTCATGACATGGTGACAATCAATTTCTTGTTTGAAGGTTTTTATAGGTAATATCCCTTTTTTTATTGGGATACCCTATAAAGATACACTTTATACCCTGGGTGTTTGTTTTTTTCATAGGAAGACCTTAACAAATTTCTCGCAACCCCATACACATGTGTGCAAAAAACTAGTTTCTTTTTTCTCTATAACTCAAAAGGAATTCCATTTTCCACTATAGTTGGTACCTGGTTTAATGTGTATGTCCTAGTTTGTAATTAATATCCACAAAAGGATTATTAAATATCTACATGACTCATAATCTCGACCTTACCATGTCTAACAAGGTACAATTTCTCTATTCACTAACACCCTTCCACTGTGGTGTGTAATTTGGAGCGAGTTGAGATAGAATCCCAAACCCCCATAAGAAGTCGATAAACTCTTGGTTAAGATATTCACCTCCTCGATCTAATAGAAGATTCTTTATCTTCATACCAAGTGGATTCTATTCTTCGTTTTTGAATTATTTTAATTTCTCAAAGAACTCGAACTTATACCTCATCATGTAGATATATCCATATCTACCCATGTAATGAGTAAAAGTTATGAAGTATGAATATACACCTCTAGATTCTACTTGAAATAGTCCACACACATCAGTGTGTACCAATCCTATAAGCTCTGTGGCCTTTTCACCCTATCCACCGAATGGTGGTTTGGTCATTTTTACTTATAAATAAGCAGGACATCTTTCAAGTGGTTTTAGATTAGAAGAGTATAAATAACCATCTTGATAGAGCTTTTTCAAATGATTTTCATTTACATGACCAAGATGGTGATGTCATAGCTGGGTGTTATATGATTCATCTGAACATGATTTTTTATCAATTGCTAATACTTGGTTTTCTTAAGTTAATACATAAAGACCATTATTTAAATGTTTCATACCATAACATATGTTGTCCTTGTAAAAGAAAAAACTTTTATTTCAAAACTTGAAAATAAACCAATCTGAATCTAGGAATGATACAAAAATTATGTTCTTGGTAACTATAGGTGCATAATAACAATATTTTAAAATAAAAAAGCATTCATGTTGGTAATGAAAGCTGGTAGTCACCAATGGCCAGAGCATCTATCCTTTCACCATTAGTAGCTCTCAAATCCACCTCTCATTTGGAAATCTTTCTAGATCTTCTTGGTTCCTACATTTGGATACATATGTGATCACCACAAGCTATATACAATACCCAATGTATAGTTATTGAATGATTACACTCAATAACAAATTCACCATTAGAAACCCTTGCCTATGGTTGAAATTACTCTTCGATTGTCCTAACATGCCACATGAAAAATATACTACTTCCTTTTCCTTTCCATGCCTCTAGATCTTCCTCTTCTTGGAAGGATGATGCTCGGGAGATTTATACTATTTATAGGTCTTGGGCCCCTTTTCCTTGTTCTTAATTTTCTTATTCACCATAAGGACCATGAATTTATCATGCCCTATGTTCTTATCCACTTAGATAATCAAATTAAGAAGTTCCAAGATACTATTATCATTATTGTTCCTATTTTAATTGACAATAAAACTAGAAAAGGAATTGGAAAATGATGAAAGTATGAGATTTTTATGAATCTCATCTAAGAATTTAATCCCTAAGATGTATAAGCATTCAATGTAGCCAATAAGCTTGAATACATGAGGCCCAAATGACATAGATTCTCCAAGATTAGTTGTAAACTAAGCATTGATGATCTCATACCTCTATTGTCTTGCCTTCTCTTGATAGAGATCTTAAAGGTGAGACATTATGCTATATGTATTCATGTCATCATGTTACTTAAAAATATCATTGTATATGGATGATAGCATGAAACATTGAACATATGTAGCATCATTCAGATGTTTATCATAGAGAGATAGCACTTTATCTCTTGCCTCATTGTCAGACACATCCGAAATAAGTTCTTCTAGCACATACAATTTCCTTTCATGGTGAAGTATAACACATAAGTGACTTTGAAACTCTGGGAAATTTTTATTGATGAGAAGGTTATAATTATCAATTATGGATCACAATGATATGTTTGAAGTCATTTTAATTTTGTTTCTACAAAATAAGATGAGAAACATTTTAGTACTTTATATGATTAAATATAGAAAAATAAATAAATATTATATTTATTAGTCTCCCACTATTTTATAGAACCACAATATCCATCACCATTGGATTTAGAATATCCTATTTCTTGGAAATTATATCATAAAATATCCATATTCCCGTTATCATTACATTAAATTTGGTTGGTCAAGCAACTTGAATGGTTTCAGGTACGCATTCCAAATTCCAACTTCATTAACCCACAGTTCCATGATCTTTTGAGTGAACTCCCTAATCCCAAAATCCTTAAATTGGATTTCCTCAACCCTTGCTTCTCAGTTACACCAAGTCCTGCTTTAGAAGTCAACCCTTGATGTGAACAAAGTTAATTCAACCCAAACCTTCATGTTAGAATTCCCTTATAATTGAAAGCATCTTTACATTGGCTGGTCAAGCACTTTGAACTATGGTTCAATTTTAGCTAAAGTAGTGGAAGAATATACTGACTTAATATATATATTTGATGTATTTTATACTTTATTCATAAATTTACAATTATTATCTTCATTACATGCTTGTTAATATTAAGAAATTTAAATTAAGTGATTAACCATGTCTTAGATAATATGTACGCATAAGACAATTTATTTTAGTTTTATCTTACATGACTATTAATTCATTAATCCATGTGATCATGACAAAACATCCATAATGAAATAACCATGCGACTGATAAAAATAAGATAATAAAGTGGTATGATCATGAAATTTTACTAATGGTTAGTTTATCTAGTGGTTGATAAACTAACCGTTGACCTAGGGGGAAAACACCTTTAACAATTAAGGTTCATGTTACAACATTCCACTTTTCCATCAATGTATCTATCATGGATTGGTTTTTCCTCAGCTCCAAACTTGAACCGCCTCCACTAGATTGGGATATCCACCCATTACATATGCTTTTACTCACATGTAAGTGAAGGGAAAAGGGTTTTCATAAAAGAAACCATGGACACACAGACCCTTACATAATAAGAGGATAAAATGCATGCAAACCAACAATTTAATTTAATAATAAATTAAATGAAACCAATCACATACAAAGGTCTGGTATATTCTCATGATCATCCACATGCATGAAAAAAATTATACATTTAATAAAACTAGCATTCAATTCTTAATCGTTATTATTCAAGTTAATCATGCTCAGATCAATTAATTATCACATTTAATTAATCAATTATTTTATCTTAATTATCATTGGAATTTCCTTGAGATTCTCATCCATTATAATTTTAAACAAAATAAATTTATTTAAAATTAACTTTGTACATAAATATACCTTGAAGGAAACACGTTGAATACCCATCCAAATCTAGCCAACATGTATTATACTCGTATACTATTTACTCTTGTGACATATGATATAAACGAATTTTCACACACTTTCATGATGTACAGTATCAGCTTAATGATTACATGAATTACATGATTTTCGGCCAAGTATTGTGCTTTAATTAACGTAGAGTAACAACTATAATATGACTTATACATGATATGCAGATATGAACATTACAAAGATGTTAATTAAATATATATATATATATATATATATATAAATTAAAACGCTTCACATGGAGTGTCCTATCAAATTAATGACCACATACAAGCACATGTCGATAAGGTTTACATAATATAATAAATAAATTTTGAATTTTCATAATTTGGTATAAGTACATAGCATGTACAAGAGGTCTACACAACATGTACATTTCTCACTATCTATCTGAGGTACATGCCTAGGGACTCGACGTGTAAATCGTACCTCGAAAAAATGGAGTACACAATATGTACAATGGGTTACATGGTGTGTGGTATCCAAATTAAACGATCATCAGTCAGGTAAGTCATGTATGGTAATACACAACCTATTTGTGACTCAAAGGAAATACACACCATCTACGTGGTCTACATGGCGTGTACTCTGGATGATTGTGCTCCACCCTAGCCTAGTCAACATGCGATGTACGGTATTTAATGAACCGCAGTTAATCAATGAACATATTTTTAATTAATTGTTGATTTAATTTCTAATGCATTGACCCCAAGTACATGACATATAATTTCAATTGCACAGTTTGTACTCCTATGTTATCACACCAAAATCCTTGGAACCTTCGGAATAGATCCTCAATTTTATTTCATCCATAAAATTAATTATATCGATTAGATCTATGAGAAACGAAGGTGGAAGAATCATATCTCGCAATTTGGATTAAAATAATGATTAAACTTGAATTATAAACTAAATTAAAAATGCGTAAATCAATAAATGATCATTAAATAATTATAAATAATTTTGTGACCACGTTGATACCACTTAAATGTTCTTGGTGCAATGAAAGCGTATGATTGGTCATGCCCAACTTTTCTTTTTTACATGATCGATGTTCAATCCTAGATTTACACAATGCTAAACGTCGTGATCTATGAAATTGAATCAAAGAATATAAAAAAGGGATAGAACATTGGAACCAATATAAGATCAGCACATGTTATTTATAATAAATTTAACTAAATAATGAATTAATTTGATGGAATTATTTATTTGTTGATGAATCTGACAACAGATCTGCATTGTATCATCGTTGTGTTGTAGGAATCAAAGAATATTCCCTCTAGCGGTGATCCACACGTGTTCCAAAAATCTTCAAATATTTTCATAGGAATCTACAGGTGCTAGAAAGACGTGTCCTATTTCTTGAATCGTCCACCTTTGATCGCCTCGAGAATCGATTCTAAAGTGTTATCCTGGATCTCTCTAGACTTGAGAGTGGGAGGTGGATGAAGATTTCTCTCTATTATTAGGAGCATTCTGGGAGAAGGGAGATCTCTAGGGCTCGAGATGACTCTCCAAATCCATTGTTCACAACCAACACAAATGAATTGACCCCTTGAGAAAATAACATAATTGAGTTCATATAGTGCTAGGGTTAAAATAAAATAATTTCACAAGTGCCCTATTATTTATTTAGTCTATTCAGAACCTCGTATAAAATAATAATAATAAAAAATTATTTCATAACATGTGCTTAACTTGAAAATTCAATTAAATTTTATTTAATCCAATAATATTTATTATTTATTATTTATCACCAGATTATTAAACTTGGTCTGCTATTCCTCCACAATATTTATTGGGCCTTGAATAATGACTATTTATTTATTAAATAAATATAACTGCATTATTCACCAATAAATAAATAAATATTATATTCACTAAATAACAAATAAATATTTATTAAATATCCCACTCACATTATATTCTCTCAAATAACTGGTGACAGAATATATATGATCAATTAATTATGAATAATTATTTAACTAAATATGGAAATAATATTTATTCAAATTGTTAAATAATAAATAATAACACATTATTTAACTGATATTCTGGACATACTTAATGTGTGACCCTCTAGGCCTCTTTCTCAGTGGCATTAGGCAAAGTAGTCTAAAGTCCAGGGTTAGCATCTAACAACACATAAAAGCACCCGTAGAGAAAGAAGTTAATGTCGCAATGACATAATTCCTCTTATGAGAACTTATTGTGTAATATAATCTCTTTATCATGATATCTCAAATCAAAGAGGTTGCATGTTGGTGCCGTCATTCTATGTGCTCAATGTCTCTTTCTTTGACTTTCCAAAAAATTAACTTTTCTATAAACACCATGACCATGAATTTATTTAGACTATATCATAACCATCAAAGGACCTAAGATATTAACTTACATTAAAGAAAAAAAGGGAAAAATCCTTTCTCACACTATTCATTAATACGATATTATTTGTGACACACCCAATGTATCCTATTTCACTGCGAACATCTATCATCACAGTTTTCGTCAATACATAAAATTACATGGCTCATAGTACTCATTAATAATAATATTAAAGTATAAGAACTAATACACACATACACATAAAAGAACATCTAATGAAATATATAAATGTGTATTTTCTACTAGAGGTTATCCTTCTCATAATATCATACTCAATATTACCAAGGGCCTAAACCATGAGAAGGTTTCTGAAAATCCTATGAGTCTCTACCCTGATAGTTTGTATCATTTGTATCCCTTAAATGATATCTTCTAGATATAGAGAATATATTTAAGAATGGTGTCATAGCACTTCTTAGTTCTCTTTGCATGTGAATGTTTAATAACTTCATGATTCCATCAGATTGGTTTTACAAGTTCCTTAAAACATGGGGACAATATTTTTTAATTTAAAAGAAAAATTTGACACCCTAATTCACCCCTCCTCTATCATGGTGTTTTGGGGTCCTACAAGTGGTATCAGATAATATAGATTATTGGATATGTCCTCTCTTATTTTCTGTAATCCAAAATAACAAGTGAAAACAATAGAGGAAAGATCCAATAACCTGTATTCTATAATACCACCTGTAGGACCCTAGAATATCCTAAGAGGGGAGGGGTGAATCATGGTGTCAAATTTTTATTTTAAAATAATAGATCTTGTTCTCATGTTGGAAGGAACTTGTAAAACCTATCTGATGGAATCGTGCATTTATAAAACATTCAAATACATAGAGACAACACAACAATTTTAATTGGTTAACCACTAAGGTCTAGTGTAAGAAGAATAAGCCGACAGTGTTTCAGATGTACCTAAATCCACTAAGATTCATTAGTTATTATAGAGTACATAAGTTCATACACAACCACTCTATGTCAGACACACTACCTTTACAAGATTTTAGGGACAACACACTGCCTCCCTCAGAACACTTCCATCAACTCCCCTCAACTCACTATTTTGGGTGAAGTCTTACTCAGTTTAACAAATTTAAGGTCACTTCAGTAAATGAGAATTTAAGTCTTTGTACCTAACTAGCACGAGACTCCACTTTCACCGTAGTCCTGAGTTGATGAACTTGAAAGAACAGTTCACTAAAAATAGATATTCAACAATACTAGTTGCAAAGCTCCTAGCCTTTGTGAAACCCCTTTATGTTTCAAATAAATTATAGCATTCGCAAACCCATACACTTTCATGAGGTTACCTACCTTCTTGAAGAAACTTGCCTTCAAGAAGCTCCCTACCTTCATGGAATAATCAACCTTTTTGAATCTCCCATCCTTTGTGGAACAAATAGTCTTAGCGAAACTCCCAGTCTTTATGAAACTTCCTTTTATGATATGCCTTAGCATCAATTAGTTCATAACCATTCACTTTGCAAATCTTAATCCAGTGAAGGATTCTTGATTCATGAGTATTTCTTGAATAGGTAGACCTTCACAAAATAAGATCAATCCAAGGGAGTCCGATGAAGCCAAATAATCTTCTTCTAAGACAAACCCACCTTTAGATACACCCCCCAAGCCCGTCCTTAAGAAGAAGAGATATGAGTTTCTTGCACATGCCATAGTTGCATCTCGTGACTCCAATTACCTATTTGATTTCAATGAAAACATGTTGGATGACATCTTACTTTACATTACCAATAAGGGTGAGGCTTCTGTTGTCTGCATAAACAAGTTCCATGAGTTCATCTTGGACACTCGCTAAGATTCATTATCCCAAGAATAACATAATACTGTCATAGATTTAGGAGACTACCAACAATAGATTACTAAGGAATATTGGTGAATCATATGTCTCTAATGTCAATAAGATGTTTTTAAGGGAAAAATCCAACAACATTACCAGTGTTAAGAGGTTAACACCCAACTAAGTGATAATGTTGCCGCTCATACTGAAAATCTTCATATTTGTGAGGATGCGAGGGCTAGAGCATTATATGAGCTTCAAATGAATATCAATACAACCCAATTATCTATCCAGTAACTCATAAACAATATGGATAGAATATCAGGGCATTAAACATTAGAAAAGAGTGATACTCCAACTTTTTTTATCCATGTATATAAATAATCATGTTATTTCTTGTTCTTTTCCTTATTTATGTTTTCCTATTGAATGTGTGACTCAATTGAAATGAAGGATTCACGGGAATAGAATAATCATTAATAACTAGTACTTCATCTGTGCCAATTAACTAGACTACTCATCATTGTGTTCTATAAAATAAGAAAGATAAAACTAATCTAGAAAACATAATGGGTTTTTTAGATTTAAATGAAAATTAATATGAAACAAAATACAATATATTTTTTTGGATAGTAACTAAGTAAGTAGATAAAATGACGAGGGTTAAAAAGGGATGAAAAATATGAATCAAATTTTTCAACCTTCTTCTTGTTTATAATATTTGTAGATATTTATTACTCTTTGACAAAGTCATTTGAAGTCGCAGAATCCAAACCCATATCCTTCATCATAAAAATCTTGCAATGTGATTTTGTGCAATGATAGTCATGTTTAAAGATAATATTAAATGTTAATTTATAATAAAATTTATTTTGAATAAGTATATATTTGAGATATGATGTTTAACTGAATAATAATCGTAGTTTGTAGTGATATATATTTGATTTTAATCTGTAAAACAACACCATGAATATATTTTAATGATAAAAAATAAATATTGACCACATTAAAACAATAAGAGGATAATATTTTGTAATTTACATAAATAATATGTTTAGAAAGAAAAAAAATACTTTTATGGGTGATCAATTATTAGGAACATTTAGGAAAATGATGAATATATAATGAACACATATATGTTGATACTAAATTATAAAAAAAATAGAAATGAGAAAAAAACATTAAGACTGCAATGCCAAAATGAGAAGTGTATAGGCATAATACAGAATAGAGAGAATAAAAAATCAACCAATCATCAACCCGTTTATCCAATCACTAATTTATGAATTTCATGACATTTTAAATCAATGAAATCAATGAAATTGTGGAATAAATAATGAATATAATTCTTAGTTTCTATGTAACAACTAACTATATAGGAGAATAATTGCATGCTTTTTATACTTGACTGTGACATAGCCAGATATCATGTTCGCAACATGCTTAATAGATCACTTTCAAAGTGATCCAAAGGAAGATAATTTGGTAGCAGTTAAAATAATTATGAGGTATAGCCAAGGTTCTCTCAATTTTGGGTTATACTTTTCAGTAGGAAGAGAGAATGAATTATCAGTATTTTCTGATGTTGACTGGGCTGGAGAGTATGTGGATAGAAAGTCCACTAGTGGTTGTGAATTTTTAATTGGAAAAAAATGTGTGGTATGATTGAAAAATAAATAAGAAAGCACTTACCTTGGTATGGATGAAGTAGAGTATATCTTAGCCATAAAGGCATGAACTCAACTATTGTGGATAAAGAAAAAATGAATGATATTGGTGATGAGGTGAAACTACTGATGGTGATTTACTATGGAAATAAGAGTGTGATCGATCTCACGAAGAATTTCATTTAGCACTCTCTTACCAAAAATATTGAGATTAGATGTCACTTCATCAAAGAAAAATTTTAATAAGTTGTGATTAAAATAGAGCATGTTGGAACTGATGATCAAGTGGATGACATTCTGACTAAGTTGTTGGAAGCACAAATGTTCAAGAAACATCGGTTGAATCTTAGTTTTTAGCCACCTCCCAGTGCCTAAGAGGGTTTTGTTGTAATAGTGGGTGATCTAGACCCAGCTATTCAGTACTTTTTTATTACCATTTCATGTATACCATTAAATATTTATGATGTTCACTTTCCATTATAGTGAAGACATTTTTTCATCAACTATTTAAATGGTAGTGTACATAGATTAATTATCGTATCAAAAGGTTATATCATATCATATACTATAATGAGAACCTCAAGATACTATGAAACTAATCTTTAATATATGTCATATAGTCTAGATACATCATACTGACTGAACACAGTATATGTCTGACTATCAGGTGTTAGGGGATCATAAACATTGAGACTTCTTCTCATGAAGTTTACATTTGGGGATCATTGGTAGTTTAGATCATGATGATGGACCCGCCAATAGGAACACCACATGTTTTGGGTGTCATTGGATGTTCCTATCTATGAACATGTGTTTTGGTCTTCTGAATTGAGATCATTAACAATGTGTTTCATTTGATCATGTACTTTGATGCAAAGAAAAATTGTGTTAATGAAATCGTGGTGAGGTAGCTTGTGTTGGGTGTTTCATTGGTGGTATGACATTGGTTGAATGGTCAAGATATAATTTATCACATCCAAGTTAAGGAAGTAATATATCTCAGGCTTGGTTGGTTAGGATGGTAGTACCATTATAAATCCATGGTCATGATAGTCAAGTGAAAATCCATCTAGTTATATTAACAAATAATAAAGCCAGAAAAGATTATGACATGGGTGTGCATCCTACTTTATGAGTTATCTAATGATAAAGAGATTATATTACACAATGTGTGTTCATTAGTTGGTTGTCATTGCTATGATTACTCTTATCCATTTATGGGCATTAACGGGTTTCCTAGACTCCGCTATTGGTATGTGAATGGTATTCACTAATATCGAGATAAGGTCCTATAGGGTCACACACGATAGCATATTCTAAAGTCTTACCTATTCTGGTGAATAGGAATTTTGGACATGGAGGGCCCCACCACCAAGATCAAAGATATGTACAAGGTTGTAAGATCACCAAAGGAATAAATAAATTCATATTATATAAGTTAAGATTAACTGGCATTGAATTTATTTATTAAATGTATTTTAAGTATTCATGTAAATATATTTGAAATGTTATATGAATGAATATTAGTTTAAAATATTCAAGGTTCATTTACTATTTATGGAAATGACAAGTTGTGTTAATGGCTTGAGTTTTATCATGTAATATATTTATTATATTACAAGAAAGTGATAAAAATATAAATGATATTTATGACTCAGTACTGTAGTCATAATATATCATTTATATGGTGTGTTAAATATTCGGGGGTTGGGGAGCCTTTCCGGTTAATTTCATAATACACTATAAATAGGATGATATGTTGTCACCAACAGACTATTCATAGAGAGCTATTGAGAGATTTTCTCTCCTCTCCTAATTTCTAGATAGATAAGCTCTAGATCCAAGTGATTAGATTGATCTCTCCCTCGGGCATCAGAATCATGTCTATGAGGTGATCATTGGAACATCGATGGCATCATAGGATCTCTTCGTGATCACTCAGAATTCAACAATCAGTGCTCTCACATATTTTTGAAGTGTTTTTAGATGATCTAGAGGAATTCGACTTCGGATTCATTGAGCAGGGATCACTGATGACGAGTAGATAACGAATGCATGGATTCAAATCTTACCAGGTGTTTATGGTTTATTTTTTTCTTAAAATCCTTTATGCAAGATCCTTGGGCATATACCGGGGTAGTTCTATACTGACGAAAAAGATGTTACACTGATCGCCGCTAAAAAAAATTTGAATCCCAGAATCATCATCTTCTGTTGCACGCTCTAGTACCTTCAATTCGTGTCAGAGTAACATGTGAAGATTTTATGTCAAGGAAAATTTAATTTTCATTAAATATGATAGAGGACATTGGTCCAGTCCTAACATTGTAGATGATGGTTCAATCCGAGATTGGATGGCCAAGCTATGGTCATCTGAAGTTTTAAATATGGATTTAAAAATGATTTTTTTGGGTATTACATCAATAAACATTAATCTAAATTTATATGTTTTTTATTATTATAATAGTGTGGACTGTAATACCCAGGGTGGATAAAAAGGATTACTAGTTGAATAATTCGATGTGGGACTCGGAAATACCCTTTACCCGAAAATATAATTAACTGGGTTCAACACTCCCCCTAAAGCTAGTATATGATTGCTTGGGCCAAGAGTCCCACAAAAATAAAGAAGACACCAAACTAGACCATACACACTCCCCCTCAAACTGGGTCGTTGATGTTGTGGATGCCTAGCTTTGTTCTGGGAGAGTCCATTCGAGCTCCTGGAAGGTCTTTGGTGATGAGGTTGGTAAGATGATCTATAATTGGTATGTGGCTGAAACTGACATGGTGATTCTTGAGGTGATGGAAAATAAAGTTGAAGTCCACCTAGATATGCTTCGTGCATTCATAGAAGATGGTATTAGAAGAAATCTTTGTGGATGACTGATTATCACACCAAATATGAGAAGATGATTTCTATGGGAAACCAATCTCAAGGAGGAGATGATGAAGTAAAAGGATCTCGGTAGTGACCATGGCCATCGCATGGTATTCAGACTCAGCACTAGATCTAGAGATGACAGTCTATTTCTTACTTCACCATGAGATGAGGTTACCTTCCAGAAAAATAGAAAACCCAAAATTTGACTTTCAGGTTGCAAGGAAACTATCATTGTCAGCATCATATAAGGCCTCAATATTTAGATGATTATGATGTGAATACTGAAGACCACAGGTATAGTCATTTTTAATGTATTTGGAAATATAAAGGACAACATCCCAATGATATTTTTTCATATGTTACATGAATTGGATAACCTTGTTGACAGTGAAAGAAATGTCTGGATGAGTCATAGTGAGGTAATTGTGTTTTCCCACAAGACGATGGTACCTCTCTGGGTGAGAATATGGTTCTATGTTTCTATAGAGAGATCATTCTCTGTGCTTGAGAGAAGTGCCAATGGTAGTTTCTTGAGTCAAACCCACATCCTATAAGATATCCGAGGCATATTTCCATTGGAAAAGAAATATGGTGTCTAAAGAACGAGATACATCAATGTGAAGGAATTATGTCAGAGGACCAAGATATTTGGTTAGAAAGTGGTGTTAAAGATGCCTCTTTATTTGGGAAATTCTATTTGAGTCGTTCCCAGTGATGATGATATCATCAAAATACACAACCAACATGATTCAACCTAAGGACATCGTGTGGTAAAGGACAGTGTGGTACTTCATACTCTGAGATAGGGAAAATGTAGTGACAACAATGCTAAATCTTCCAAACCAATCATGAGGAGACTGCTTGAGTCTTTATAGAGAAAGATGAAGTTGATAGATATGAGAGTCGGATCCTGAGGGATGAAATCTAGGATGTTATTACAGGTATACCTTTTCTTCAAGAAAGACAGGGAGAAAGGAATTTTTGACATCAAGTTTATGAAGAGGCCAATAATGATGAGCAGTTAGAGATATGGATAATCAGACAGATGAAATCTTTGCAACTGGAGAGAAAGTATCAAAATACTCGACACCATATGTCTGAGCAAATACCTTTTCCACAATTCTAGCTTTAAGATGATGAAGAGTGCCATCTGCATTGAGATGGACCATATAAATCCATTTTCTTCCGAACACCTATTTACCTACCCAAAGGGGGACTAGATCTCAAGTATGATTGTCATCCAGAGCTGACAATTCATCATGTATCGCTTCAAGCCACCTAGGGTGAGATTTGGCATCGCCAACCATGCAAGGAATAGATATAGTCTCTAGATCAGAAATACCAATGTCTGATGATGTGTAAAGAAGATTATTCAGACAAGAAAGGGTATCTTTTCGCAATGAAATGGAAAAGTCATCTATTGTCGGAGCAGGAGCATCAAACAAAGCTTGGGAGATGGTGTCCTCGACCTGAATGGGGGACACACCTGATGGGCGATGAGAGTAGAGAGTGCCAAACATGTGATCAGTAGAGTGGGACACTATAGGTAGAGGTTTTTTCATGATGAAAGAAAGACAATTATCGATGGTGGTGGCTGGATGGGAAGAGGGAGGAGAGAAAGGAGAGCACTCAACAAAAGATACATCAGTAGCATATGTCTGGAGAGAAACATCGGTATCCATGCTGGGTGCAGGAATATCTGAGCAATATGCAACATAGTGATTTGGGAGAAAGTTTGAAGATGTTAGGATGAGTGACACAGACATAACACACCTAAAAACACACAGAGTGGGAGTGGGTGAGGAGGGAGAGAGGAGAAAAGGAAGGTGGGAAAATAGCCTGATAAGATTGTATAAATGAAATCTCCTTCTTCAAGAGTTCCAGTTTGTGATGGATAGTGGATGGTGGCTAGGATGAAGGCATGTATGGGTATGTAGAGTGTGCTGGGAAGCGGGGGTTGTCTCATGGGAGTGTTAGTGAAAGGGCACGGGACAACCGCACAGGCAGGCACACAAATGCAGCGTTGGACTGTGGGGCTATCGTTCGGGAAGGCTGGAAACTGGGGTGGGGGTGGGGGCTTTCTTGTAGAAGAGTCGGCAACTGGAGGCATTGGAGGAGCTGTGGGGGTGTGCCGGTAATGGGGGAATGGGGGAGCCATGCGATAGGGCGGAAGAGCTGCATGCATGAGGGTTGCTATCAGGAGGATGGAACGATGCTAGAGGGTCACGAGCGAAGCACAACAGGTGGAAGGCACCGACAACAGGAGGCTTCCTTGGAGGAACAACGAAGGGGGGCGACTCATTCAACTAGAAGACACTGCCCCTGATGAGGGAATACAGAGGAGTCCTTCAAGAAAATAAAAACACAAGAGGGTGGTCTAAGGTTGAATAACATCCCTTTGATACCAAGTAGAATGATAATAGTGGAGACCCTAATACCCAAGATGAATAAGAGTTAGTTTTTAATTTAATAAAATTCCATAGAAATAATTTAATGCAATTTTAATTTTACTTATGCCTTTAATTTTAATTGATGTGTTTAATGCATATTGATTGATCATGAGTCATAGACTGACCAATGCATGTCCGGTGTATGTTTAACTTATTTATTAAATTATTACAATGGTGATTTTTAATAATTAGTTTAATAAATGAAGATCTGTGTGTCATCTAAGCCTCATTATATATATATAGGGGTCTAGGTGTCGAATTTCTCAGTTGTATTTTGTACTCCCGAGGACCCCTCACCTACGTCCTAGTGTTTTTGTATAATGATGAAGATGATCAGTGACGTACTTCACACTGAGTTATGGAGACACACCAGATAGGAGTTTGACGCAATGGATGGGTGAGTGGTACAACTTGAGTCGCAAGCTATATGAATCAGGAGTTACCCCTAGGGTTTGGGTTAATCCATTATTCACTTAGTGGATCAACCATTAGTATTGTCTCATGATCACATCATCATTTTATTTATGCATGGTTCATTATTTTATGTGTAGTTTACACACAATCACATAGAATAATAAACAAGCATGCACAAATAAAATGAACTTGTGATGCGATTAATGATTTCATTTTTATTGCATGGTCAGTTGTGTGTGAAATCACATAGTACGTGATTATGATATAGAAAATGATTTCATTTTTTCATGTAATAATATAATAACCATCAAAGAAATATTAAGTTGAAAATTCCTTTCATCACTCAAATTTGAACAAAACCGGGTGTTCGGTGTGCTCGTCAACCAAAGTTGAGGGTGCCTCTTACTACTGAGGAGCTTTTATGAGAATAATGGGTTGACTTAAGTGATGTTGGAAGCAAATAAGTATCCAAATATATCTTTCTACATCTTTATAGTAAAACATTGAGTAAATCAAGTTTATGTTTTTGAAGTTGGAACTTCACTCAACGGGTCACGAAACCGCGAGTTAATGCGGTTGGTCAGTCAAAATGCCTAACTTGAACTCTTCGAGTAGTGGCGTAGCCAAATCTTGTATAATATAAGGGTGGATTCAATGATCCTTGTAATGAACCAACCCAAAATAATATCTAAACCAGTACCCAAGTTGATTCACCACTAACCCAAAAAGCATTCCCAATCTCCACGGGCTGGTGATAGGAACCGGGGCATCAACAAATAATCATTGGGAATGATTTATCCCTAAAAAGATTATAATAATATATTATAATGTGAAAATATCATTATATATGTATATATATATCAATCAATATATACATATAAAGTACAAGGAGACACTAAGAAAACTGAAAGGGGAACATAACAACCAAAACTTGTCTCCTAATAGTCCACGACCACCCACCATTTCCCAAGTCACCTTCATTTGGTCATCCTAAATCGAAACAAAAAATGAAGGAAAGAGAATGAACACCTGCTATAAGATAATAAAGGGTTGTAAACACCAAAAGGTACAAGAAGGGTCTGAGCTAAAGAGCTCAGAAGTATTCCACTAAAGATTCTTTGAAATTACTTTATAAATAAATTCAAATATTCTAAAAGATGAATAAAAATGAGAGATTATGAGGATCAGTTTAAAAATAGAGTTTTAAACATTTAAAAATCATTTATTAAACTAAACCTGCAAAACATTCCACCCCACCTTTTAAAAAATAATCATTTTCTTAAAAAGCTTTGAAAACAATTTCACAAGCTAAAGTCAGGTAATGAAGAAAAGATGGGAATATACACCTGATATGTAAATATGAATATGAATCAATATAATAGAGTCAAGGTGCATAATAATAATAAATGAAGTAAGAAAGGAAACTCTGGCGCCAGATGGTTTAACAACCATGTAAAGAGTTTTCTATTTTTAAATTAGTAGGTTTTCCATTTCAAAATAATATTTAAAAAAATCATTCTTTACATTACAAATGATGGAATATTCTAAAAAAATGGCATAATAATTTTTTTATATAAAATAGTTTATATAAATTCACAAGACATGTAAAACAATTTTAAACAATATAATATATTCATTTGAAATAAAAAAAAGCGAGAAACATGGCCATATGCCTAACAAGGTACACTAGTTCTAGGCTATAGGGACCCCACACTCAATGTGATATGAAAATATGTACATATTCCCCATTGAACCAAGGCCAAAGAGGAATCATCCCCATCACCTAAGGGATGTGATGTGGTAATAAGATGTTTTAGAATGTTGTAATTCGTAAAGTGTCGTCCAAATAACTCACTAACTACCTAAGGCTTGCACGTGCTCAAGTACAAAACAACAATGGGCAATTTATTTCAAGAAACCCTAAAATAAAATTTGTCTCATTCTCCATTTCAAATATGTAAATTTTCTCTTTAAAAACCTTAACGGGGTTGTAATAAAAAACATGCCTTTTCACCAAGATAAAACCCTAAGGTTTCTATCAAAACTGTTTTTAATCCATTTTCACAAATAGGGATTTGAAATCAATTAAAAATTCAATTTTACAATCTAATTTCACAATTAAATTCAAAAAAAATTAATTTTCAAACAAATTCCATCAATTTCATAACAAACCCCCAATTCAATGGAATTGGGGTTTTTCACAATTTTCAATCAAAACCATTTCCACAAATTAAATTCCACAATTTAATTTCAAAAAAAATCCATCCAATTTCACAATCCATCCAATTTAAATTCAAAACCTTTTATATAATTCAATATTTAAAAGGGTAATAATATCAGCTTCCTTGCACAATTCATCATAAAAATGTCAAAAAAGCCTTTAAAACAATATTTATTTCAAAGAATCCCTAAAACATTTAAAGGAAGTATTAAAATTTTAAAAGGATTGAATACATTTCAAAACATGGGTTTATAGACTCTTTCCATGAAGATAAATCATTTATTTCAAATAACCCATGAACACCATTTCCAAAACAAAAGGTAAAATCATTCCAAGGGGTTTCTTGGTCATTTAATAAATTCATGCATTTAAAACTATTTGGAAACTGTTAAATAGTTCAATTCATTTAATTCAAATCATGGAAGTTCATTTAATAAATCAAAAACTCAATTCAAATCCCATTTAATAAATCAAAACCCATGCCAATGCCCTCAATTCCACCAAAAAACCTTTAAAATCTCTTTATAAATAAAACCAAACAAACATGGCATTTAAATAATTCATAAAATATTGAGATTGATCATTATCAAATCCTTTTAAATCATATCATGTTCAATTTAAGGAGTAATTGGTCAAAGAATATATTATGAGGAATTAAATGGAAAAAAATCATAGAACATGTGTTGGAAATTAAGAAACGCACATCCATGAATTTATCCACAAAATGAAGGAAAATCATAGAAACACCTACTTGGAAATTAAAGAATCCAATCACAGCAAATCTAAGATGTGTCACCTTTGATGGTGATCATATAATATAAGAAGATAGATATTGAATAAAGAGATAAGAGATCCTATATCTATAATTCTACATCAATTAATCAAGATCCAACAAAACACAAGCCTTTCAAAACCTTTTTCAAGATGAAATTAAGAGGAGAAGGGAGATTTGAGAAAATAAGAGAAGAACGCCCCGAAATAGAAGATATCTGCTTCAATTAGAACTTTGATCTGCCAAGAGATGAGGTCTGGGGAGCTAAAATGCCTCTTAAGGGCTTCCAAAAGCCTAAGTAACAGATTATGGTCAAGTGCGAGAAGTTTGGGGTTAATTAGGGGGTTTTGGGATTTTAATTAAGATTTTCAGGGCTTTAATTACCATCATCACGGTTTCCTGGGTTAAGTCGCATGGTTAATACAAACCATGCACCCAAAACATATCCATAGTAAGTGTTGCATGGTTTGGTTACAAACATTATCAAACCATGCAGAAACCATGTGACTCCCAAATATCCAGGTTGCACACTTTGTCAAACCGTGCGCAAATCGCTCACAGGCCCATAAACCTTCAAGTGTCTGAAAAAGCTCTAGAAATTACCCACAAAGATACCCAATCACCGGGTAATCAAATCAATGGGTCAAAACACATAAAAACAAGTAACAAGATGTTACAACCTCCCCACCATAGGACTTTTTGTACCTATAAAGTATCCAGTCCAAAAGATAAAACAAGATGACACAACAAGAACTCCCTCACTTATCTTATGAGGTGAACGTTCAATGGTCCAGAAGTGAGACTCAACCAATGGTTAAAAACACACACAACTCCAAGATCAAAACATCAAGATCCTCACATGATCCTAAACAAAATAAATATCAGAGATTGAGAATAGGTCTCCCCACCATTTAAAGATTCACCAAAGTGGTGTAACATAAGAAAAAAATTCCCCTAAAACCCCAAATAAGATACTTCACCCACTCACTAAGGATAAACATCAGTGATAAAATACCCACAAACATGGTAAAGATCTAAAAAGTTTTTCTACCATGGGTAAGTACTCAATGGGAACCTAAAATTTTTCAAATCAATCCCCATACCTCTATGAGCTCATTAAAAAAAACATCAGCACCACCATGTGAATGGTCGATCAAAATCCACATCATCCTAGTGACCCACGTACATTTACAAGGTCTATCCAAGTCCAACTGGAAATAGCTTAAACATTTAGGCCAGTGCACAATAGGACACTACACTCTCACATGAGTGATCATCCAATACATAAAAACTGAGATATAACCATCAAGTCAAAACAAGAGGAACAATAAGGAACAACAAACAAGATTTCAAGAGAAGAAAACCATTATTACATCACCAATCAACAAATTACCCAAACCATGTTCCATAGGATATCATCAAAAAGATCCAAAAACAAAAAGTTTCCAAAACAGACAAGCCACGCAAAGGAAAACTCAAATAATTTCCACTTTGAATCCAGAAAAAAAAATCTAACAACTAAAAGCTCCTCAACTGTGTGAAAATATTTACTCTAAGGACAATGGTTGAAGCCATATTATCATGAAGCATCTACCACCCCGCGATTGAGAGATAATATTCCTAACTGAATTTTCCCATTTCAAGTGGTACAACTTAGAAAACCTCTGAAGGTGACCTCGACAGCCACATCATACACAAACCTTTTGAGATTTTGAGTATGACATCTTAGGATGACTAGGTCCTCCACATTGGAAACACATAAGATGAATAATCTTCTTTTCCCAAGGAAACTGGACTTCCTCAATTTTAAATGTGTCATTTAGCCATTCCTGTTGTTTTTTTAGCTCCACTTTGGGTGAAAAGGATCTTTTAAGCATATCTAGATAAGAGATCAACCATTTTTTAGGCATGGATGTTACAAGGTCTGGGTGAATACCCCTTACAAAAGAGTCAGTCTTACTCAATTCATTACAAACAAGTCTAGGTATGAAACATACCAAACATGAGAACTTTTTGGCATACATCGTAACTGATAGATCATCTTGACAGAAACTCAAGAACTCAAAAACTTTCTCCTTATTTACTTCCACAAGATAATGTCATTTAATGAAGACTGAATTGAATAATTTCCAAGACATTATTTCATGCATAAAAGAGGTAATCACAACTTCCCACCACTCTTGGTCAGGTCCCTCAAATAAGGAGTGGATATACTTGACCTTCAGAGATTCAGGATTCTTGAGAGTATCAAAGATCACATCAACTTATTTAAGGCACTGCACTTACTCAGGGTAACCTCGTTTACCATTATAAGAAGGTGGATGGAAATCTAGAAATTCAAGGATGGGGTTTAAAGGTTGGAAAGTATTTATCTCCACCACTTGATATGGAGTCTGTATAGAGTCATTAATAAGGGATTCACCTTCTAGAAAATGTGAAGAACTACCCCAAGCACTAGATCGTTAGACCAAAATTCTATCTTTCTTGAAAAAAAATCTAAGAGACATTTCTAAACATCACAAAAGATAAGAATTATAACCCAGGCATAAAAGAACACTCAAAATGAGCATAGAATCTTTTAAACAAAGTCACAACCCATTTTAATAAAAAAATTATTGATTTCAAAATGTACAGGATTTCACCATTTATAAAACTTTACCCTTTCCTTTCATAATGATAAATCTTGTTATAAATTAGTCACAGTTTCCAAAACCATTTACCACCAATTTTAAAATATTCCATGGTTTCAAAATAATTATCCCCTTTTTCCAATTAACAAAACCATTTCCATTTAAATCTATTACAGATCAAAATTTCTTCTTAAAACATTGTTTTAAAAAAATCACAAAATAGTATTTGATAATTAGTTTTCTAAAACAAAAATTTCATAAAACTCACTCTTTAGTAATTGAAAAAAATTCTCAAAAAACATACTAAAACCTTTTTTAAGGCACAATTTAGTTTTCACAAGGGATTTAAAATTATTAATAAGGGATTAAATTTGAAACAACCAAATGAGATCATGAAACAACCCACATCCATAACCCACATAACCAACCTGACATAAGTAAAGTCACTTATATGAAAATGGTTGAGGTTTAAATTTTAGAACCAAGTTAGAATATTAAGAGGCTTGGTTGTATTGGTAGGTAAACCAGACACTAACCACACAAATGTTTATGGATGGATTTAAAAATTATTTACACTGATTCCTTATAGTTTACCAAACCGTGAAAATATGGTGCCACTGTGGTCATCCTTCCATTATATTTCAAAAAGTCAAAAGTGATTAAACATATCAAAGATAGTCTCATTGTGAATATAAATATAATTATTCATTAAAAAACCAATAACTCAAAAGAAATACTTAAGACCCAGCATCCCTGGTAACTCAAGTCTCATAATGAAGGTGTGGTGATCAAGCACCTGATCACAGACTACTTCTTGAGTCCCGACACATTCTTAATCTCCTTTCTACCATGAATCACCCAAAATAAAATAATTATTTTAAAGTAAATTATTTACCTTTAAGGAAATACCACCTATGATACCATTTATAACGAACCAACCCATAATACCATCTAAACTGGTACCCGATTTGATTCGCTACTGAACCAAAGAGCATTCTCGATCTCTATGGGTGGGCGATAAGAACATAGTCATATCAAAAAATAACTATGGGGAACAATTTATCCCTAAAAAGATTACAATAATAGATTATAATTAAAAAACATCATTATATATATATCAATAAATACTTACATATCAAGTACAAGGAGACACTAAGAAAACTAAAAGCGTGATATAACAACCAAAACTCATCTCCTATTGGTCCATGACCACCCACCATGTACTAATTCACCCACCCTTGGTCATCCTAACTCAAACCCACAAAGAAAGGCGAGAGGAAAGACACCTTCTATAAGATAATAAAGGGCTACAAACACCAAAAGGTACAATAAGGGTGTGAACTAAAGAGCCTAGAAGGATTCCACCAAAGATTCTATGAAATTACTTCATAAGGAAATTCAAATATGATAAAATACAATTAAAAATGAGAGAGTATGATAATTAATTTAAAAATAGAGTTTTGAACATTTAAAAATCATTTATTAAACTAAACATGTAAAACATGTCATGTCACCTTTTAAAAACTAGTCATTTTCTTGAAAAGTTTTGAAAACAATTTCACAAGCTAAATTCAGGTAATCACGAAAAGATAGTAATATGCACCTTATATTTAAATATGAATAGGAATCAATACAATATATTCAAATTTCATAATAAAAACATATGAATCAAGTAAGGAAACTCCTATGGCAGATGGTTTAACAACCAAGTAAAGAGATTTCAATTTCTAATTAACAACTTTTTCATTTCAAAAGCATATTTAAACAAATCATCCTTTACATTTCAAATGATGGAATATTTCTAAAAAAATCTTAATAAAACATTTTATATAAAACAGTTTATATAAATTCAAAAGATATGTAAAATAATTTACAACAATGGAATATATCCATTTGAAATACAATCAAGCTAGAAATATGGTCATATTCCTAAGAAGGTACAATGGTTTGAGGCTATAGGGACCCCACACTCAAGGTGATATGGAAAATATATAAATACACCCCTTTTAACCACATCCAAAGAGTACTCATCACCATCTCCTAAGGGATGTGATGTGTATATATGATATTTTAGAACGTTTTAAGTTATAAAGTGTCATCTAAATAACTCACCAACTACCTAAGGCTTGCATGTGCTCAAGTATAAAACAATGATGGAAATTTTAACTCAGGAAACCTTAAAATAAAATTCATACCACTATCCATTTAAAATATTTAAAATATGTAAGTTTTCCCTTTAAAAATCATAAAAGGTTTTTAACAAAAAAACATGCCTTTTCACCAAGATAAAACCCTTAGGTTTCTATAAAAATCATTTTAAACCATTTTCATAAATAGGGATTTTAAATCAATTCACCATTCAATTTTACAATCCAATTTGACAATTAAATTCAACAATTTAAATTTTCAAAAAAATTCCATAAATATCATAACAAACCCCCAATTTAATGGAATTGGGGTTTTTTCACAATTTTTCATCAAAAAAAATCCAAAAATTAAATTATACAATTTAATTTCAAAAAAAAACATCCAATTTTACAATCCATCCAATTTCAATTCAAAACCTTTTATACAATTCAATATTCAAATGGGAAATAATATCTGTTTCCTTTCACAATTCATCATAAAAATTCCAAATGGGCCTTTAAAATAATCATTTATTTAAAATCATCCCTAAGTCATTTAAAGGAAGTATTATAATTTTAAAAGGATTAAATACATTTCAAAACATGGGTTTACACCCTCTTTCCATGAAAACAAAACATTTATTTCAAATAACCCAAGAACACCAATTCCAAAAAAAATCTAAAATCACTCAAATGGGGTTCTTAGTAATTTAATAAATTCATGAATTTAAATCTATTTTGAAAACATAAAATAGTTCAATTCATTTAATTAAAATCATGGAATTTCATTTATTAAATCAAAACCCAGGCTAAATCCCATTTAATATATCAAAACCCGAACCAAATCCCTCAATTCCTCAAAAACATCCTTTAAAATATCTTTAAAAATAAAACCAAATGAACATGGAATTTAAATAATTCATAAAATGTTGAGATTGATCAAGATCAAATCCATTTAAATCATACAATGTTCAATTTAAAGAGAAATTGGTAAAAGAAGATTTGATGAGGAATTAAATGGGAAAAAAATCATAGAACATGTGTGAGAAATCAAGAAAAACACATCCATGAATTTATCTAGAAACAATGAATACCAAAATGAAGGAAAAGCATAGAAACAACAACTTGGAAATTAAGGAGTCCATCCGCAAAAAATCTGAGATGTTTCGCCTTTGATAGCGATCACTAGATCTAAGAAGATAGATCTTGAAAGAAGAGAGAGGATATCCTAGATCTACAATTACACATCAATAAATCAATATCCAATAAAACACAAGGATTTAACTACCTTTAGGAAGAATAAATCAAGAGGATAAGAAAGATACAAGAAAATAAGAGAAGATCGCTGTTTGATTGGTGGTTTGATCCACCATGAGATGAGGTTTGGGGAGCCAAAATGCCTCTGGTGGGATCCCAAAAGCCTAAGGATTAGATTATGATCAATTTGGATAAGTTTGGGGTTAATTAAGGGGTTTTGGGATTTTAATTAATATTTTTGGGGATTTAATTATCATCAGCACAATTTTTTGGTTAAGTCGCATGGTTAATACTAACTGTGCACCTAACCGTGCACCTAGAACAGAGCCACCGAAAGTGTTCCATGGTTTGGATGCACACTTTTTCAAACTAAACACCAACCATGCGACCCCTACTATCCAGGTTGCACAACTTTTCAAACCATGCTCAAACCATGTGCAAACCATGCACAGACCCAAAAACCTTCAAAAGAGTCCAAAAAAATCTAGATTCAACCTGTGAAGATACCAAATCATTGGGTAATCAAATCAATGGGTCAAAACACATTAAAAATTAATGGTATGTTACAATATTTCCAATTATAATACTCAAGTGATAGATTATATCTATTCTAGTACAGATCCTTCTTAGAATTTGATAAAATTGTGGGAGAAATTTAATGATTTAATTAATTAATCAATAATGTCCAAATCGATAATCAAGATAAAAAGTACTAACTACTATATTTTATTTTTATAGAAAATGATAAATAATACCACAAATAAACTATGATAAATCATGTTCAAATTTAATGTCCAAACTAGCTCGAAGGGTAGGAGCCCCTAAGGGACTCCTGAGAATACGTCTATACTTCTATACTTCTCCTTTCTCTGTAATTTTATACCTCACCAATTACATATGATAAGTCTCCTTTATCTATCTCATATCTTATCTACTCTCCCTCTCCTTATCTCTCTGTAACCCCGATTCGTACAACAATTATACAGACTCAAGGGACTCAGGTTCTCTTCGATTGGTCCGGTATACCACTGATTTGCATCTAAGGAGGTGCAAACTGTTGGGTTGTACTCATCAGAGTGGGGTGTTGTAAACTTTCTCTCATGGCATAGGGACAAACTAATGAATTACAATTTGGGGGTGGATTGCGATGCAAAAATAGGCTTTACTAAATCAAAATAAGAAATTGTGTGCACTGCTGGAAAGAATCCCTCAAGGCCGAACTCATTCTTAATGGAGGGGTGCACTGCAGAGGAGAGCTCTACCGATTAAATTCGAAGTGAAGTAGAAATCAACAATGCTTAAACCAGTTCTAGTCAATGTGGAGATGATAACTTCTCCCTAGGATTCAAGTTAACCATCACGGCCTAGTCCTCGACAACAGGGGAAAGGAAATTGAATTTTCATTGGGTCTCCAATTTTCAAGGTATTGAGATTAGTCTATGAGATTGACCTATAATAGAGGGTTGTACAGTGGTAGTGATTTCTCTATTTTAGTTTGCTTAGGATACAACCCTTCTCGAGTTCTCACTGGTGGCAAGGTCCAGACATCGATGACCTTCATCTTTGGACTTCAATTAGCATGTCAATTTAGATTGGGATCTGAGTCATTGAGTAGTGGTAGGGCTCTTGAATTCTTGTCATATACTTATAAAAATTGCAGATGAGGTGGATTTCGTTCTCTTTTTTCCCAAGTTTTCAATTCATAGTGACATTTTTTGCATAAGTGGAAATTTTATTTCTCTCTAAATAAGGATCCTTCAAAAACCGTCATCTAGGTTAGATTTCTCCATCTCCCACTATATTTTAGAATCCTTTGGTTTCGAATCATCTTGGAAATTCATTGTGGCACTGCCTTTACTCTGATTCACATAATAATTCTCTATAGATTCCCATTATTTCCAAGATTTGTGTCAAAGTTGATATCTTTCACACTTGACCTGATTTCATATGGATTGTAATCTTTGGAGAGCATCAGTATATGCAACCTACCATTTATGAAACTCATATAAAAAACTATGTAAACTATTTTTATTAAGGGTATGCTTCACATAATTGTCGCTGGAGACCTGTTGTATGGAATATTCATAGAGAGAATTCAGAAGTGGTTGTAGCTTTATCTAAGGTTCGTATAGAGGACCTGAATCTAGAGGCTCCATCACCTCAAAACTCTATAATGGTGAAGGGTATTTATGTTTATGGGCCTGGAACCACTGCTCCCCACACCAATCAAGTTTATGGTTCTACTTCTAAGGGTGGAAGTGCATCATGGAAGGGTTTTGAAAGTGTAGAAAAATGTTAATATAAAGTATAGGTTGGAGTAATCTATTGGGGAGGTATAATCCTTGGTGGTTGGTTCATCCCCAGGTGATGTGATCATTTACAAAAGTTTCATTTTCATCGAGGAGATGTGTCAGGAATGCAGGAGGTTGGAATGGAAGAGGATTTTCTAGTATAGAAGGTGATAGATGGTGGAAATCTATTGTTACCATGATAAACAGTATAGGAAAGAGCCAACCTAGAGGGAGGGGAAGTGGTTCAATCTCTGGGAATTATTTAGCATAACCAGATTGATAGTATGGGAAAAGAACATGGAAAAAAAGGGAATCAAATAGGGTGCGGGGTGGACAACAGTTAATTATAGGATGATGAGCTCCTTGGTGGACTCAAAAGAAAATTCAGAAACATCATGGGGGGGGGGGATTTTTAAGTTCTATCAGAATCTATCCAGGAGGAAATATTAAAATATGAAAGTAAATTGGATGAAAACACATGAACTTTCATGTTCTACCAATTGGGCTTAGGACAAGGGAAACACAGTATCATTGCCTCAAGGGCCTTCTCATTGCCCCCCAAGAAGAAATTCGGGCACCACAAGTGACTTCTCTAACCTATCCAAGCTAATGATGACTAGATTGACTTCTAAATTTTCCAACACCAATGGAAAAGGCATGGAGTATATGTTTTGAGATTGTGAATAATCAGGGTCTAACTTCTCCAAAGGCAAATACTATAGAATTCATTTTTGTCCAACAACCAAGTTTCAAGGGTAAAGACTTGGGAGATCATAATTATAAGGGTTTTACCTTTCCATAGAGTTTCTAGGAAAATATGAAAGGTGTCTATTAACATTTTGTAAAGGCTTCCTCTAATGAAAAACCAGATCTTAGAAATTAAATTTAACTCAGGAGGAAAAAATAAAAATGCAAAGAGTCATCCTTGTGGCCTTAATGAGGAGGCAAAGAAATTGTTTTATTTTCACCTAAATCTTATTATCTTAAAAGTAGAGACGTGTGATTTATATATTGATGAATATCTTGTGATGTTGTACTATTTAGTTTTTATGATTTAAGGCTATCACCAAAGTACCCCCAAACTCGAATGAAAAGATCTATCTTGAAAATATTAAAATGACACCTTTGTATCATGCAACAAGCTATGAGTATATTGGCCTTGGGAAGAGGTCTCTACCAACCTGGATCATTTTCATTCCCTCAGTCTTGAAGAAAATAAAAAATTTAAGGGTGTGAGGAGTGATGGAGACTTGGACATGACCTGGAAAGTATCTTCTAGAAGGGGCATAAGAACCTTTATGGGGACAGAGGATTATAGCTGATTGAAATTAGTTTCTCACATGGGGGTCTGGTCAAGGTGTTATACTTATATACTCCTTTATCTATAAAGTTGTTATACCACACTATTATACATGCGAGAATTCTCCTTTCTCTGTCACAACTTTTCTATACTCCCCCTATTCTAGTCTCTCTGTAATCCAGATTTTTATAGTAATTATACATACTTGAGGGACTGAGATTCTTATTAGAAGTTGTCTCCATGAAATCATAATGTGATTATATTCTGAAGATGGCCTTACCTACTTATCTGAGAAACCCACATCTTCCCATGAAATCACTAGGCTATTCTAGTCCTACCCAATCTTTCATTCTAGTTAATTGATAATATAAAAAAATTAAGGCTAAAAATTGTTTCAAATAGACCAAAAAAGTAACATCATCAAAATTTACAATCATTTATTTATGTATTCCATATATCCCAAAAGTTTGGAGTGTGCAATTAATACTTTATAACATTATCCTTGGATCCCACCATAAGCAATTTTTAGTTGTGAATATGAAAATTATTCATCCATGTAGCAACAAGGATTGGAATACCTACCCTTAAACTTAGAAAATTTCAATATTCCATCATGACAACTACACCATCTAAGCAGTTCTTATTTCCATTTTAGAAGAGTATTCCATTTCATGACAATTTTAAGTGGCATCTAAAAAAATGAATTGCTCTATAAAACCCACTCAGTTTTCATATAAAAGAAACTATTGAACCAAATAAATACAAGGTAAAACTAAATACCTACTGGATATGTACCCGTTTAAGGAAAATTTGATCTTTATATACAATGAACTTTTGGATAAAATATTATACTCTATATAACATGACCTGAACAAATACGCTATTTCCATTAGAACACTACCCAAAAAACTACTTTCATCCCAATACAATATTTAAACTAAATAAAGCAAGCAAGATAAAACAAGGCTATGACAAATCATAGAAGAACCAATTATCAGTTCATTAGGAAAAAACAATATTGGAAAAATATTAAAATCAATTAACATGACCACAAACTTGGAGAAATTTTTAAATCTATGAAGATAGATTCTTTGTAATGAAATGGGGGAAAATGGTGCTCGTTATAAAAAATCCATCCCCAATCCATCAATTCCCTACCTCGAACAAATAGTGGAGGCTCAACCTAGAAAACATTATCACTTGCTATTATCACATTATAAATAGAAATCTCTAAAATTTGAGCTCATGGGAATGAAAAATAGAAATTATTCTCAATTTATGCAGTGAATTACCCTTACCTCAAGTTTAGGCAAAGACATTCTTTTATACATGGAAAAAAATGATTACAAGGTGGAGTAATCTAATGCGGGACTCAAAAATACCCTTTACCCAGAAATATAAAAAACCAAGTTCAACACACCCCTTCAAGATAGTACATGATAGCTTGGACCAAGAGTCTCACAAAAAAAATAAGACACCAAAGAAGACCATACACACTCCCCCTTAAGATGGGTCACCGATGCTATGGATACCCAGCTTGGTACTGAGAGAGCCTAGTTGAGTTCCTGGGAGGCCTTTGGTAAAGATGTCAGTCAGGTGATCTACCATTGGTATGCGGCTGAAACTAATATGGTGATGCTCGAGGTGATGGTGAAGAAAGTGTAATTACACCTTGATATACTTCATGCATTAATAGAATATGGGATTGGAAGTAATCTATGTAGCTTCCTGATTATCACACCAAATATGAGGAAAGATTTGTTGCAGGAAACTAATATCATGGAGGAGATGATGAAGCCAAAGGATCTCAGTTGTGACCATGTCCATTGCATGGTATTCAGACTCAACACAAGATTTGGAGAAAACAATATGCTTCTTCCTTCACCATGAGATGAGGTTACCTGCTAGAAAATGGAAAACCCAGAAGTAGACTTTCGGGTATCAAGGAAACTAGAAAATTTAGCATCACAGAAGGCCTAAATATTCATATGATCATGATGTGAATGTCGAAGGCCGCAGGCATGGTCTTTCTTGATGTATTTAGTATTGATAAGGACAATATATCATTGAGATTTTGTTGCATGTTCAATGAATTGGCTAACTTTTCCAACAGCACAGACAATGTCTAGACGAGTCATGGTGAGTTAATTGTGTTTTCCCACAAGACAATGGTACCTATCTGGGTTAGAATAGGGTTCTATGATGTCATATAGAGAGACCATTCCCCATGCTCAAGAGGAGTGTCAACAGTATTTTCCTGAGTCAAACCAGCATCTTGCAAGATATCCAAGGCATATTTCTATTGGTAAAGAAAGATAGTGTCTGGATAATGAGAGACCTAAATGCTAAGGAAGTATGTTAGAGGATCGAGATATTTGATTTGAAAGTGGTGTTGATTATTCCCCTTTAGTTGGCCAATTCCATTTGATTTTATCTTAATGATGATGATATCATCAACATACATAACTAGCAGGATACAACTATAGGATGTCGTGCAGTAGAATATAGTGTGGTCCTTCGTATTTTGATATAGGCCAAATGAGGTGACGATGGTGTTGAATCTTCTAAACCAAGAATGAGGAGACTACCTGAGTCCATATATAGAGTAAATAAGTTTACAGACACGAGAGTCAGCTCCCGAGGCATGAAATCTAGGAGGTTATTGGAGATATACCTCTTCTTCAAGAAATCCATTGAGAAAGTATTTTTTTACATCAAGTTGATGACGAGGCCAATGATGATGATCGGTAAGAGAGATGGATAATCAAACAGATTCCATCTTTTCAACTAGAGAGATAGTATCAAAATAGTAGACACCATACGTCTAAGAAAATCCCTTTTCCACAAGTCTGGCTTTAAGGCGATGAAGAGTGTCATCTGCATTGAGGCGGACCATATAAATCCATTTACTGCCGACCACCTATTTACCAGCTAGAAGGGGGACTAGATCCAAAGTATGATTGTCATCCAGAGCCTAAAATTCATCCCACATCACTTGAATCCACCTAGGGTGAGATTTGGTGTCACCAACTATGCAAGGAATAGATATCATCTCTAGAGTGGAAAGTACTTTGTATGAGGATGTGTAAAGAGGGGTATTTTGGAAAGAATGAGTACTTTTTCTCAATGTAAGGGGAAAGTCTTCTGTTGCTGGAGTAGGAACGTTGGATGAAGCTGGAGATACGGTTTCCTCGACTTGGACGGAGGACACATCTGATGGGTGATGAGAGTAGACAGTGCCAAATCAGTGATCAGAAGAGTGGGACATCAAAGGCAGAGGTGGGTGGATGATGAGAGGGAGATAATTATCGATGGTGGTGTCTAGATGGGAAGAGGGAGGAGAGAAAGGAGAGATATCAACAAATGATATATCAATAGATATGATATACTATCATAAGTCTAGAGAGAAACATTGGTATCCATGCTGAGTGTAGGGATATCTGAGGAATATGAAACAAAGGGATTTGGGAGAAGTCTTAGAGAGGGTGGGATGAGAGTCATGGGTGAAGAGGGAGAGAGTATAACAGAGCCTAAAAATGAGTCTCCCCCTGAATGATATAAGAAGGAAGGCGATTTATGAGCTATGTTGCAGTAAGGATGGCATCCCCAAAAAAAATTAAGAGGCACCTGCATGTGGAATAGGAGGGTATGGGTAGTCTCTAGAATATGATGATCTTTATGCCCGTCCACTCCATTATAATGAGGTGTATCAGGGAAGGATGTCTGATGTATGATGCTTTTTTCCTTGAAAAACTATTGAATGGAAGTTTATAAATATTCTCGTCCATTTTCAAAGTGGATAAATTTAATGGAGGTGGAGAACTGAGTATGGATTTCATGATAAAGGGTCTAAAAAGTAGAAAACACTTTAGAGCAATCAATAATAAGGTAAATACATGTCATGTGTGGGTAGTCATTAATAAAGGAAACATAATAATTGCACCCTAACTATATAGGAACTGTAACACCCCGCCCCTACCTCATTAGCTTGTGGAGGCGATGAGGGTTACTTGGCCTTAAGAAACATCCCCAAGATGCCAAAGGCTGGAAATAAATGCTGAAGGGATTCAAATACAATTGGGGGATGATTTACCCTTTAAGAAATAAACAAATAAGCCAATAAACCAACCAACCAATATTCACTATATGATGCATGAACAAAATAAAGACAGCTAAACAACTTCATTTATGTCAAACCACATCAAAGTGCACAATAGCAGGAGACTAAACCAAATATCAAAGTACATAGCGGATAAACAACTCAAGACTCTCAAATGACACCAAGACTCCATGTTCCACAATCTCCAAGATCGATAATCACCGAACATCCCCAATCATCACGAAGTAGTACTAAAAACATGGGAAACTCTACCGTTGTCCCTATCCCAGAAAATAGCATCTGCAAAAGCATTAGAGTGCCAAAGTAGGGGTGAGTATAAAACTCAGTAGGTTTTTCCCAATGACTTCCCTACTCACGCCACTAGAATAAAAAAGATAGCCACAATTATATAAAACAGTTTATATAAAAAATTTCTCAAAAATAGTTTATAACTAAATATAAACATGTTTCCAAACCATTTACACCAAAAGCATACAAGTCCAATTTAAAAAAAAATTCCCAGCAAGTTGTTTTTTCAGAAAAAATAACTAAGAAACCTTTAAAACCATTTCAAAATATCCCTTTTTGGAATAACCAACCATTTCACAAACCCATGCAACAACCCATGCATGCATGTTATGATAGTTCCATACTCATGAGCGGTTTCTCGTCGATCTACAAAGTCGTCACAAGGTAATTGTTTCCCATGTGCCATTACTTCTTTAGCACCGAGAACAAGGTCATATTTCAACCAAGCCTCGTACATGAAACATGAAAACACACCAAATATTCCCAAAACTCATGCCAAAACAACCCTTTCAATAAAACACCTTTTTATTGAAAACCATTTCCATCAAAACCATTTAAATGCCAAACCATTTCCATTCCAAACCACTTCAATAAAACTCCATTTTTTTATTGAAAACCAATTCCATCGCTGTCATTTCAATACCAATAAAACACCCCTTTTATTGAAAACCTATTTTTCATCAAACCATTTACAATTCCATCAAATCAAAAATTAAAAATCGTCATTTTAAATTCAATAGTCCAAATCACTTTTCACAACAAATCACTAAGATTTCACAATTTAATTAAAACCATAAATCATCACTAAAGAATATTTATTCCATATTTTTCACAATAAATTCCATTCAAATAAACCAATTTGAATCTAAGACAAGCAATTCTAACAAGAGAAGTCAAGAGTGAAGCCTCTTACCTCAAAGGTTTTGATGAAAACCACAACAAGCGAAGAACATTCAATAAAACTGGGTCGATTCTCCAAAAACCCTCCTTAGATATATTCTCCTAGAAAGACCAAGACCAAATATTATCATATTTGGCATCCACACACCTAGATATACCCATAACAATCATAGATCTAAGAAACCAATGGAAGAGGAGAAGTATATCTAAGTAGATCTAAGAAACCAAACAAGAATAGCAATGAACGTCTACATACATCAAGAATCCGGTTTTGATTCGCCAATAGAAGCCTTCAGATAGCCTATAGAATGATGGGAGAACCCTCTTTGACCTTAGTAGAAGCAAAATCCCGAGTTATGGCCACTTAGGAAGAAAACCGAGACACTTAGAGGAAAAAATGAGTGAGATCTACTTTTTAAAGATCTCATTTAAGTGCCTGCATGGTTTGCTCATGCGGCTAGACAAACCATGCGCTAACCGTGCATTAGACATTGCCTCGGTAGTCCCTCCACACACGATTTGGAAACATGGTTAGACAAACTGTGGGCCGCCCGTGTGAAATCTACTACCACCAAGACCAACTACGCGTCGTTTTGCCACACAGTTTAGAAAAACCATGCGCCATCTGTGTGACTTCCCCTTTGCCTCAAAACATTATTCAAAGTTCTCCTGAATCTCCCATTCATCACCCTTAACCTTTATAACCATTAAAAGCATTAAGTAAGGGTTACATACTAGAAACTGGGGGTACTACATGAAACCTGCAAGGACCCCATACATCAGAATGAACAAGGTCAAAAGGATTCATAGCATGCATTTCCAGTCGAGGAACATACGTCACCCAATGATGTTTAGAAAACTTTTATGATTCAAAATGGAAGGAAAGGTGTGGACTTAATTATGGGTAAATCTTTCTTAATATGGAAGCCAGCGGATAACCAAGGATAAAATATAGGTCAAGGGTATTATTAGAGGTGGATGAGAAAGCATAGGATGGTGGGGTATAGAACATGTACACCCCATCCCTAATATGACCTTGACAAAGTTCATGATTCATCAACCACTCCTGAAAAACAACACCAGAAGATGTAAAAGTAGCAACAAAATTTAATTCTTCTATGATTTTGATGATGGAGAAAAGATTAAATGGATTATGAGGAACATGAGCTACTGAATCCAGGTGAATATATGGGGTCAAGTAGAATATAACAAATCCCACAATGGGGATTTTAGATCCATTAGAAACAGTAATTTTAGAGGCACTAGTATATAGATGATAGGTAATAAACATACCAGAATCCCCTGTGAGATGTTTAGATGCACCAGATTCAAGAATCCAAACTTTTAGTCGATGAGATATACCCATAGTAGGGCCACTAATCTATGTAATGGTGGATGGAGAATAGGAGGGTGGAAAAGTAGCTTGATAATATTGTATAAATACAAAATCCTCCATCAAGGGTTTCAATTTATAATAGGTACTGGATGATGATGAGAATAAAGGCATGTTTGGGTATGTAGAGTTCCCTAGGGAAGGGGTACCTCCTTGTGGGAGGACTGGTGACAGAGCACATGACAATTGCTTAGGTGGGCACACAAACGCAGGGATGAAGCATGGGGTTGTCGTGTGGGAAAGTCGACAATTGAGGTGAGGGGGTGGCCTTACAGGATATTTGGTGATGGGAGGTGTTTCCAGAGGGCTGCGGGCGGAAGAGCCAACCATTGAGGGGACACTGAGAAATCTATTGAGGCAGAGATGGAGTTGGCAGATGGTCATCACTTGGGATATAGGCTGCTGGATATGGTGCTTCCGCAAGAGGTGTTGTATGGGAGAGTAGTGTAAGAGGTTCCAGATGGGAGATCATCGTAGGAGGCACTTCTGGGAAGTCTGCTCATAGGGAGATGACACACGAGGAGGAGCTGCACATAGCAGGGGAAACTGGCATGTAAGGGGGTACGATGCCGAGAGAGCTGTAGGGAAGTGAAGAGGTAGGGCTGGAAAACTGTAAGGGAGGTGGGGGATAAGAGTTACTAAGGGAGGTGACGCTTGGTGACACCGATGAGGGTGGGTTAGGAAACACTGAGGGAGGGTGGGATGGGGGTCACCGAGGAGGAGGCGGGGTTGGGAGTTTGTGAGGAAGGGTGGGTCGAGAAGTGTCGAGGAGGGTGGGGCTAGGAGACTATGATAGATGTGGGCCCAAGAGATCTCTGTAGGAGGTGAGGGTTGGGATACCACGATGGAGGTAGGTTGGGAAGCACTGAGGAGGGATGGGCTAGGAGAACGTGATAGAGGTGGGCTGAGAATCATCGAGGAGGGCGGGGACTGGGAGAACGTGTCGGAGGTAGGGTTGGGAATCTCTAAGGAGGGCAGGGTTGGGATACTGTGTTGGAGGTCGGGCTGGGAATTGCTGAGGAGGGAGGACTGGGAAACTGTGAGGGAGACGGGGGCCGAGAGACCATGTTGAAGGTGGGGCTGAGAAACTCCAACGAGGGCGGGGGTCGGGAGACTGTATTAGTGGTGGGGTCAAGAATCCTTGAGGGAGGTAGACTGGGAGACGTTGACGGAAGGTGGGCCGGGATATGCCAAAGGAGGTAGGGTATGGGAGACTATGAGGGAGGAGGGGGGAAGGAGACGCTGAGGGAGGTGTGGCTAGGAAACCACATAGGGAGGCAAAGGGAATAAAATTATTGGGAATTTCCCTTTGATACCATGTAGGAGGTGAATTACCCATACCTCAAGGTGAGCTGGAGACATTCTTTTATAGATGGATGAAAAGGATTATAAGGTGGAGTAGTCCGATGTGGGACTTAGAAATACCCTTTACCCAGAATTATAATAAGCTGAGTTCAACACTCTAATATCTTATTATTTTTAAAATTTTCAAGAATGCACAAATTCGTTCACAAATTTTGATTCATCATTTAAGCCTACTTAATATTACATAAAATCCTCATTCATAATTAAAATCCCCTACAAAAAATAATAATGATTATAGGAATAATAAATACTCATAATTCGGTATTTTGAGTGTTTTTTCGTTGTTTTATTTAATTATGTATCCAAGCTAGGTAGACCTGGAATCAGGGGGAGTGTTAGAGTGTGTGTTTAGTCAAGTACCACATCATAGAATTATGTTATCATTATTATTATCTATAAATAAACACCAATACCTCCCCTAGGAGGGCATATTGGTTGTTAGGTTATGGGATTCTTCAATCTAACATGATATCATGGCCTCCCAAACACTAACCCTTCCCTCCCTCACTCCCCCATAAAGGAACCCTAGGGGGAACCAGTCCCCATGGATATCCAACCCTACCTATCTCCTACCAACCCTCAGCTATCCTCACACGTCCAATAGCCATGGTGGCCCCCAGCTTCCAAAAATCGTCCCACCTCCTATCGCACTCCCTAGAGCTAACCCCCTACTGATGCATGAACCATTTGGTAAGTGGGTCCTACACCTCCATCTCTATAGTGGAAGAGTCATCCCATCCTCCCTCCTATTGTGCTAGATCCTACACGCCTCCTTCCAGAAGAGTTTGGAAAAACCACCTGCCAGTGACTTTCAGTAGAGCGGCTCCAACTTGCGTAGTCTTTTCAAGGTTCATGATCAGTTTTCTCCAAGTCACGACCTCCCAATGACATTTCTCTCCTATAGGGTCTCTCTCTAACATGACACTCCTCCCTCCTAAAACATCGACCGAATCCCCCAACCATGATTGGTGACATCCCTCTCTCCTTGCTATTCCTTTTTATGTATGCCACCCAATGCACTCATGCCTCCCCTCATGTTGTGTCATCGCACAACCGTCATGCCTCTTCTTTCCAAATGGCGTACCTCTTATCATCATCTCACCCTTACTATGAAAACATCATCGTTAGATATATCTATCCAACCCCTCCTTCACCCCCATCATGCATCGCCCTTATTGTCATATTTCTAAACCATTGTGTGGTATTCTTGCACGTATTAATGCAAATCCAGTTATTTTAGTCGGACATCCATTTAGTTTCATGTTGCATGTTGTTCCTGCATACCTAGATGCTCTTGACCCTGATATTTCTATCATGGAATGATCTAGATCTTTCTTCCAGTGTATTCCTTTTCCATCTATTCCCATAGGTTCTGCATGATGGGTGTTGTTGCTCGGTTGACACATATTTTTCAACAGTATCATTCATCAACTTCATCTTGAGGGGGGGGGGGCAACAATAGATGATTATCTTTTCTTATTTTTTTTCTTATTATGTAATAAATTTGGATATGTCTAGCTTGAGGGGGTTATTAGGAGTCTTTTCTTCAATTATGAATTTGGTCTAGGAAGACCTAGCTTGATAGGGAATGTTGGGGTGTGAGTTCAGTCAAGTTCTACATTGGACTTAAGTATTGTGTTATCATTATTATTCTCTATAATCACTAAGACCTCCATTAGGATGAGATCTTGGGTATTGGGTTATGAGATCCTCTATTCTAACATAAACCTAATTAATTCCGTATTGAAATGAAGAAAATTTATCATTCAATTCATTATTTAAAATTATTAAAAACATGAATAAGGAAAAACTGAATTTAAGAAGGGGAAGATAATGGTAAACAAGTGGTGCACATTCACATAATTCAATAACATTTTTTATGAAATAATATTTAAAAATCAAAACATATTGTACAAATCACAACCCAAACTAAAAAAATTTCAAAACAAATAGGGAAAAATATTTATTGATATAAATAAAATATATATGAATTACAAAAAAAATATAAATAATTATAAGTGTTAGGGTTTCAATGGTAATATAGATTAAATAGAATGAAACTTTTTCAGTACTTATTTCAAAATTATGCATATGATAATAACACGACATGACCCAACTCACTGGGGATCTTATCAGGTTGGCGATAAGACAATAGTGTCATGCCAAGGCCACCTCCAATAAGTTAGGGGTTGGTGACTGGCACCGAGTAGAGATATCTCATAATATGGGAGGTCTTAAGCCTAAATCAACACACAAAAAATACATATCTATAAAACAAACAACAACAACAACAACACATGTAACATCTCTATTTTTTCCATTTAAAGCTTTGAAATACATATAATAATATTTTCAGAGCTAGATGTTGAGACTGTATGAGATTCTGAGGCTCGGTGATCCCAATATTGATATTTAAAAAATATTTAATATGTCAATATCACAGGCACACAATTTTCCTAAAATAGTGGAATAACTCTTGAATAGTGAATTGGATGGGATATCTGAGACCATTGATGAGTTTGGAGCATGAGTTTTACCCTACGTGTGACATAAGATTTGTCAGTGTCAGAAATTTTTTTTAAAGTGTTATTGCAAACATAAATAATAAAATAAATTTATTTATTTATTTATTTTATTATGTTTTGATGCAGTGACCTAATTAACCTATATAAATATATTCTTATGGACAATCCCTACAGTTAGCAGCATAACCATGATGATTGAACAAGAGTGTTTGAGAAAGGTTTGGTGAACGACAAAAACGAAAGGATTGTTCTCACCAACACACTTTGAGGATCTCACCAATGATGACGATGCAGATTCATTCTTCATTAGCAATTGAACCAACCCGAGGTAGGGAATTGTTTTCCATGGTTATTTTTTCCCATTGTTTATCTCACAATGAATGCAAATCAATTATTTCAATATTTTGATTTTGTGGTCGACCGTACTTGTGAATTCGGGTTTATTTCTTCCAGGTATTTAGGGGAATTAATTTTTTGATTGTTATTACTCTTCATTTGTTGTTATAATGACAAAAAATCAAGTCCAACCCAAACATAGATGAAGTGTGTTCCTCATTTTGTGATTTAGGCATTTCTCCACCCATTTCTTCACATGGTACATCACTACCATTTTCATTGGATGGAGGTTCGATGGATATAAGGTATTTTATCATTTCGAAATCATTATTCAACACAACAAATCAATATCACAAGTGTAGTTTGCGATCAAGGTTGCGATCAAGGTCTGGCACCAAAGGATAATCAGAGGTGGATCAAATCAAAGTGGCAAAACCCATTCTTCTTGGTTAGAAGTGCGTGGAAATGGCGTGATGTGGCAGTAATTAATATTCAAATGAATCAAAGGCCAAAATTCGGTGAGCAGAAATGGAAAGGTTGACCAACCCCATATCTACAATATCGTAGCGATATTTTCATTAGTGATGATGAAGTTAGAGGAAAGCATGAAGAATACATGAAATCTGGAAAATTCCGCATTACATGGTGAGTACCCCAAAGAATACACACCATATGGGGGCCCTAGCTATGACACTAGGGTTCATGTGAAATAATGTATCACATGTTGTGTGACACGTGTCACACACTGTTTCACCCTATATTGGTGGCTCAACATGTATAGGATTATGATCCTCTGTACAAGTTCTATTTCCTATAGAATTTGTGTTATATCTCCATGAGGCCTGGGGTGGGATCCTCTATCATATCCTTCCTAGGTGGGATTCGTGGTATCAGTGTGACAACCACACATAGGCCGTTGATCCCCTATATAAAAAAATTGATCCATTAGGGTTAGTGGTGTCCCCCAGCGATCCTGGGTGGGATCCCCTATCTGGGAATCATGATCATCAGAGATCCAATGAGTACTTCTTAGTGAGGCCAGACAAGAACGACCTCTCAGACGAGTGTCTCTAGTGAAAGCAAGTGGTTTCTCCCAAATGAGTGTTACCTTGTAGCCTCAAGAATAATCATGTGGATGATACTGTTGGTTGATAATTTTTGAAATATGTTATCTGTTAATAGTATACTAGGCTAGGTTATTCCTTTATTTATCATTATGTATCATATCTTGATTGACATACCTATATATTGATGAGTTGATTACTTTTGATTCTTTATGTTTGGTTATTTTAGGGTGTTCTACTGGGTATTTTTATACTCACCCCTACATGAGTTTTGTTATATATGTCATGTCTTATGCAAATGAAATGCCAATTGATAGAGACCTAGGAGGAATCAAAGTAGGTGGAACTTGGTATTGGTCTATACAGATTGAGGTTCTTACTGGGGTTACATTTTATAGTAGTCCCCTCCTGAGAAAGTTGGAAAATATTTCCAGTTTTGGATGGGATTTTATTTGACCATTTTTTTCATTTTCGATACTTTTATCATACTCAGGTTGTGGGATTATAGATGTATGCATGCATTAGTATTAATCATACCTTACTCTCAGCATTGTATGAGCTTGGAGATGTGTGCGTGAAAATAGGTATTTGGGATAATGCCTCCCATGTGTGAGATATACCTACTAGGCACTGGTTGCTAGCCCCTGACCTATTTGAGGAAGGCTTGAGGTCATCACACTCGGCTTATCGCCGGACAGGAGGGTCTCAATGGGTTAGTTTGTGACAGAGTAGTATTAGATTATTCAGTTATACCATAGTACTAGAATTTAGAGATTGTCTAGATATGAGAATGGTTTGAGATTTATGGTAACAGTGTTAAAGTGTTTTGAGTTTGGATTTCAGATCATGGTGTCTAGTGTTGGGATGGAAGCCGATATATCCATTCACCAAAACTCTGATAAACAACATGTTGACATGGTACATGTAGACATCAGTTGTAGGGAAAAATACTGGTATATGCATCATATATGAATGGGTTGTGATTTCCATATACTTGAGTTGGATTCCAATATATACTCACTGACTATGGTGCATCTTTTTTATTTCAGGATTCATCCATGAAAATAGTCATCTAGGATTCCATATCATCATCACAATGATGATCTGCCGAGTAATGAGGCCTCAATACAAAGTCTTGTAGAGAAGGTGGTACCTCCGAGTGGTTTTCAATTTATTCCACCACCCATTGAGTAGTAGATTGTGTCAACAGTACCAGATGATGATGTGTGCAGGTTGAGTACACTCCATGAGTTTTAGAGGCAGTGACCTCCAAGTTTTTGGGGTGAGCTAGACCCTAAGGTAGCTGAGGACTAGCTAGAGGTAGTCACTTGAGTTTTCTACCTTATGAGAACACCTGTAGATTAGATAGTGGTACTTGCATCAAGTATTCTTCTAGGATCCACTAACTGATGGTGGAGTCTGGTGACTTAGTCATATGATGAGATAACTCTCTCCTGGTCATATTTCAAGTCTCTTCAAGGAGAAATTTTATCCTTCCACGTTGAGATCAGTGCACATTCAGAATAATTTTTAGTTGCAGAATGGAAGTATGATTGTGGATGAGTATTCGGTGAGGTTCATTGACTATTCATGATACTCCCTGGATATGGTTAGGGATTTTTTCATTAAAACACAAGATTTCAAGTGAGGATTATGCTGATATATCAGGGATGGAGTGATGTTTCCTTGCATTCTCACCTTTGTTGGACTGATTGAGTGGGCTCGTAGTAGAGGGATTCCTGGTAGAGAAGACACCGAAAGTGGGTGCTAGTAGTGGTAACTCAATAGATGATACCTCAGAAGCAGGTTTCCAATGATAGTCATAGGTATCTGGGGGTGTGAGATGCTTTAACAAAACAATCCCAAGAAAAGATTGATGGTTTAGGGCTCTTAGTATGGCTCAAGTCATCCTAGAGATAGGAATTTCTTATCTTGCGACAGATGGGGACATCTTTCTTGAGATTGTCTGACCCTCCACACAGCTGATAGGGAGATGATCGATAAACCACCTAGGCAGAGGAAATAGACAGAGCAGGGAGTTTTTTAGGGTGTATGATGTGGAGAAGGAGCTGGTAAAGTAGCTAGATGTGGCAGACAGTTTGATTTGTTTTCACCACCACCCTCTGGCGGTCCATGCCAGGCTCAGGGATCTGGTAGTTAGAGATGAGGATAGCTATAGGAAATCGATTCCTAGGACCCCGAGGCTCCTAAGAGGATTAAAGGTATGATCTATCTTCTCTACTTTAGCTACACTACAAATAAACATGGGTACAATCCACTCTTTTCTTATCACTTTTCTAGTTCCAGAATTAGAGATTTTGATTGAGCCCTTTGATCAATCCTTGCACTTGGAGATACCTACTAGAGGTGAATCAGTTATCACACACTTCTACTGACAGTGTGACCAGGCTCTTTGAGGAAAGAACTTTGTATGATATCTCTTTGTAGAAGCGATGAGGCCTTATAATGTCATCTTTGGTATGGACTAGCTATCTATAGTTTATGCCTAGATTGACTATCTCATAAGGAGGATGAGATGTACCAATGGTGACAAATCAAGGTTTTCCTTTGTGGGTCAGAAGGAAACTCAGGTAGATTGGGATTGGCTCATGTATAGGAGGATACAATCGATTACACATCAGTTGACTAGTATCACCCTTAGAGCAGGGGATGTTATGGGATTTCATTATTCTGCAGTGGTTATGGAATACGAGTACGTCTTTCCTGAGGACATGTCATGCTTAACTATACACTAAGAGATAGGCATATACATCGACTTGCACTTAGAGACAACCTTGATATCTGCATTAGCATATCTGATGGCTCTCACCGAATTTCATGAGTTGAAGGTGTAGTTGAAAGACTTGCAGAGGAAGGAATTTTTATACCCAATGTTTCTCCCAGAGAAACCCTAGTATTGTTTATGAAGAAGGAATATGGGAGATTGAGGTTGTTTTTTGATTATCAGTTCTTGAACTAGGTGACCATCAAGAATAAGTATCTACTATCGAGGATCGAAAACCTCTTCAATCAGTTGATATGGGTTCAATGGTTCTTGAAGATCAACCTCAGATCATGTTATCACTAGCTTCAAGTATAGGATGAGGATATACTGAAGATGAAATTATGATGTCAGTATGACCATTACGAGTAATTTATGTTTTCATTTTCCATGAAGAACTCTCCAAAATTGTTCATGGTACTCATATATCGGATCTTTACACCTTTCATAGACTGGATTGGGATGGTCTTTGTTGATGATATCAAAGTGTACTCAATGTCTGAGGAGGACTTCGCAAGACACTTGAGGATGGTCCTGAACATACTATTGTGGAAATGTTTGGATTCAAATGATAGAGATTTTCTAATGAAGAAAAAACTGAAACAAAAGAAGAAAAATAAGAATATGATGAACACAGACACATCGATTTATGTGGTTTGAGAATAATACCTATGTCCACGAAGAGGAAAAAATTCACTATGATTCAAGAGCACAAATAGAGAGAGAATATCAAAGTTTCACAACACAGTAACCCTAGCTCAAAATGAACTAATTAAGAGGATGAAGCAATTTTCCACCAACTACAAAAAATTCCATTTTGATACATTGAAATATGGATGGAAGGCTGCACTACTCCAGTGTAACAGACACCCAAGTCCGAGATGCTATAGTGGCCGGTGGAAAGAAGTTCATAGAGTTACAGTACCACCATCTCCAAAGTTTGAGCTAGTACAATAGTCATGTCAAAGTCAAAACTGCTATAGTTCTCTATCGGTGTCGCCTGGTCAGCTTTGCTACAGTCGGTCAGAGTTGCTATAGTGATCCAAAATTTGGTTTGGATACCTTCATCCACCTAACCACCAGAGTAGGGGCATGTTTCCCCCTAAAACACCAATGTGCCCACCGTGAATCTCGGCATGCAAGAGTTTCATCCTGGTGTTCAGTATAGTTCAGAATCATTCATCTCAACATCATCCAAACGGATTGGGCTACACCAACCCAACACATACTCTGGTTTATTCCTCCTCTTACACTTCAAAACCCTTCAAGAGGATAACCCAACAACTCCAAGCATAAAAAAGCACAAAAATATGGTGTACCTTAAAATGGGGGTGATACATCACTAGTACATCATCAAGTTCCTTCACCATGATTGAAAGACTAAAAAAATGAAACAAACTGTCTTTCTTCAAAAGTTACACCTTTTTAAGAAATCACATCTATATGATACAATTCACCATCAAAGAAGGTAAAGCACCCCAAAATGAAAAGTTTTAACCAAAATAAAGAAAATGCACTATTTCATTCATAATTTCAAAGATGATTTTGATTAAATAAAATAAAATCAGGCCATTTTTCAATAACTAAAAGAAAAATAATTAGGACAAAATAATAAAGTACTTCTGACAACACAAACTTAAAAAAAGAAACAACCACAAAAATTTCATTAAATGAAGAAAAACAAATTTATTTCCTAGTTTGGTAGTAGGTATAGATAAGTACACTAGATCTAAAAAAATATGAGATTTTCTAATAAGTGAAAAATAATGACCAAATAGAATATTCCATTTAAAGGTAAATCCCAGATGATGCTTTTCTTTAATGCTAGAAACACAAATGAGAGAATTTACAAAAAACTAAGAATGTGAATATACTTAAAGATATTTTCACTTTAAAACATAAATAATTTTCACGTGTTCATGTATACACTCAATTAAAATAAGAAATTACCTCACCAGAATTAGTAAGATAACCACCCATTGCCTCGAATTCCCGTCTATAGACAAACATTAATAAATTTATAGCACCCTGAAGCATTAAAATGTGAAATTGGAAAATAATAGAGGATATAATTAGATAAAAATTCATTATAAATATTGTAACACATATTGAAAAAATCAATAACCACAAGAAAAAGTACATAATATGAGCTCAATAAAGGAATCCATTTAAATGTTATTCTTTAAGTGTTTTAATTTAAAAATTATAGGTTATTGGATCCAATCAGGTTGGGCCTTGGCCCAAGTTCATGTATTATAATCCCACATCATTTTTATCATGTGATGTATCTTATATTCCTACCTATACATAAAGTGTATTGATTCTCATCAAGCTACACAATTTCATCATACATGGTATTGGATTAAATTTTCTCTATCCACTCTCTATACCCTAGGTGCCTACCAAACCTATCATTGCCCTCCCATCCCAATGCATCCTCCCCTCCCTGTTCCCCATACATAACCATGCCACCCCCACCAACATGCCTCCAGGAATTGTGCCCCACTCCTGACGCTGCCTTCCCTCCTAGTGTGCCTTTATCCCCCCCCCCAATCACGCCCTTCTATTGCCACAAACCACCCCAACCCTTTTATCTCTGCCAAACATGAACCTCCCTTGTAATGCTATTACATATCACCCCACCAAAATAAATTCAACCTTCATAATGACAAGTGACAACAATCTGTAGCACACTGCAGCTTCTGATGAGTCACTTTTAATGTAAAAAATAACAATGTAAATCTAACCAAGGGGAAACGAATAGACAAGGAACTAGCTATAACCCACACTAGGATGATGATCCAAAAATTCCAAATTAGGTTCCTACACAAAAATTTTAGCTCAGTGATACATTTTTTTTCATGCGCATCTTTTTCATTCTCAGTCATTCCTATTGAGACCAATCATATAATCCATATCTGATTCTTCCTAGAGACATCTTCTATTTTCCAACCCTTTCTACTGGCTCTCTTTCACCCCATATAATCCTCTTTTTTGGAATTTTAAAATAAAATACACTTTTATATATTAAGTGAGAACCAATACAACACTAAAACACAACCAAACCAACCACTGTTGTCCCAAACCAAAATAAACTAACAATAAAGAATGAAAAGAAGAGAGGACAAGAGCAGTTAGGGCCACATGAATGTCAAGGTGGTCACATAGGATGTTGGTAGGGAGCCTGAGGGTATCATCAAGAACAAAATTTGGAAGAATGAGAATTAATCCCCATAATCCTCAGGACCCTATAACATGTCACTGCATGAAACCCAACATATACCACCAATCGTCCATCTGTTTATGCCCCATTATCAGCAAACACCTAGATTATCATCGAGAACACCACTGATCCCTAAACACCAATGTCGAACGCCTCTAGAACCAAATCCACCACAGTTGAAAATCCTAAAAAACTGCCAGAAGTGAAAACAAATCTTGAAAAAACATTAATGTCGGCCACCATGTTGTCACTGGAACACTCCACCCCAACATCTCCATTGTAGACCGTCATCTCCATCGATGTTTTTCACTGTACTATCTCACAAAAGAAAGTCATCTCGGAAGTCCACACCCATCTATAACCCTATAAGCTAGACAAACCAACAAACCAAAGCAACCAAACCATAGAGACCAATGATCCAGGATTAAAGGTAGATTTCTGAAACTGATTATCACTTTTAAGCACCTTGTAAATGAATGTTTTGACACAAACAATTATTTCTATTGTAATGTAGAATGATAAGAGAGGTGGACAGAATTGGGGTAAAAGCTTATGTAAGATGAAATAAGGTGGATAACCAAGGTAAAAATGTAGTTCAAGGTCCCAAGAAGAGGTGGATGAGAAAGAAAGGGATGGTGGGGTATTGAACATGTACACCCCATCCCTAAGATAACCTTAACCAAGTTCCCGATTCATCGAACGCTCCTAAAAAACAACACCAGGAGATGTAAAAGTAGCAACACAATTTAAGTCTCTGGATATTTTTCTAATGAATATAAGATTAAATAGATTGTGAGGAACATGATCTACTGAATCCAGAAGAATAGACTGGGCCACAAAGCATGTTCCAAATCCCATAATGGGGATTTTAAATCCATTAGCAATAGTAATTGCAGAGGAAAATGGTGGCTGGAGAAGAGGAAGGTGGAAAAGTAGCCCAATAAGATTGTATAAATGAAATTACCTCCTTTGAGATTTCCAGCTTATAATGGGTATTGTATTATGGTGAGGATAATGGAATGGATGGGTATGTAGAGTGCTCTAGAGAATAGGTCCACCATATGGGAGGACTGGTGTTGGAGAATAGGATAGTCGCTTAGGCGGGTGCACAGACCCAACTTGAGGGGGAGTGTGTATGGTCTTGTTTGGTGTCTTTTTTCTTTTTTTGGGACTCTTGGTCCAAGATACCATGTACTATATTTAGGGGGGGTGTTGAACCCGGTTTATTGTAAAGGGTATTTCTGAGTCCCATGTTAGATTACTCCATCTTGTAATCTCTTTTATCCATCTATAAAAGAATTTCTCTACCTCACCTTGAGGTAATGGGAATTCACCTTCTACATGGTATCATAGGGGTTTCTCTAACCCGATCCCTCCATCCCATTTTCTCTCAACCTAGGTTTTCCCCAGGATTCCCCCCCCCCCCCCACCATTGGGGGGTGGTGGCCTCTTGGCCCTTTAGCCACCATCAGCGTCACTCCCCACCATCTTCCGGGATCCCCCTGTGCATCCCTCACCGGCCTTTCTCCTCCCATGGCCACCTCCCGGAGGGGACTACTAGACCACCTCCCTGTGCAGTTTCTTGGGCCCACCTCCCTCTTTGGTGAACTTAATGACGGATTCCCCGCCGGTGTTTCCGACCTCCTCTCACAGACACCCCTATATCGATTGTGAGCGCCTTTGCACCCATTACTAATGGACAAGCCCCACCACAGTCACCTCATCATCCCGCGTCCCATCCCCATGATGACCCCCTTCCTTTCGTCCCCCCATGTCAGCCTCACCCTACACACGATGACTTCAGGCCGCCCGCTCCATCCCTACGCTCTGCCCTTTGTGGCCCTCCAGGCACAATTTCTCCACGACGCCAATACTGCCTCTTCCTGTGGAACCCTCCCAGTGCATGATGCCTGCCCCCCCCCCCCCCACACACACAAGCGACGCACATCTCCCCTATACTCACTGCACCATCGAGATTCGGAGCACTGCCTCCCCTACTCGCTGGACATCCATATGAATTCCTAATTCTCCCTACCTTCGGTCCTTTGAGACAGCCCTCTGTGCACCAGTGAGGTCTCCCTCGACCCAACACAGCTCGCCACCAACAACCCACTCAACCCCAGCTTTCCCAGCTTCATCCTACTGGTTGTGTATATTGATGATATCATCGTCACTAGGAGTGACTCATCTAGAATTTCCTAACTAAAATGTAATATTCACTAACACTTTCAAACCAAATATCTCATTCATCTAACATAATTCCTGAGAGTTGAGGTCTCCCATTCTCCAGACACCATCTTTTTTTACAACAGAAGTATGCCTTAGATATCATGTAGGATGCTAGTCTGACTCAGGAAATTGATGTGGACATTCCTCTTGATCCTAGGGAACAATCTCTCTATGACATGATGGAACCCTATTCTTACCCAGAGAGGTACCATAATCTGGTGGGAAAACTCAATTATCTCACCATGAATCATCCATACATTGCATGCACTATTGGAACAGTTGTCCAATTCATAGAGAATTCAACAAAATATCATTGGGATGTTGTCCTCCACATTTCCAAATACATCAATAAAGACCCTACCCATGGTCTTTGGTATTCCCATCATGACCATATGAATGTTAAGGATTTTTGTGATGCTAACTATATTGGTTTCCTTGTAACCTGAAAGTCTACTTATGGGTTTGTCATTTTTTTGGTAGGTAACCTCATCTCATGGAATAGTAAGAAACAAACTTTCATCTCTATATCCATGGATAATTTTGAGTATCGTGTAATGGACACTGTCACTACTGAGATTTTATGGCTTCATCATCTCCTCTAAGAGATTGGTTTCCCACCATAGAAGCCTACTCATATTTGGTGTGATAGTAAAACAAACACAAAAATTTCTTCTAATACCATATTCCATGAATGTATAAAGAATATTGAGATGGACTACGACTTTTTTCACCACCACCTCGAGCAGCACAATTTCAGTTTCAGCTACATACCGACAGCATATCATCTTGCTAACATCTTCATCAAAGCCCTCTCAAGATCTCGACTGGCCTCTCTCAGTACCAAGCTTGGTATCCATAGAATTCATGACCCAACTTGAGGGGGGGTGTATGCTCTTGTTTGGTGTATTCTTTATTTTTTAAGGACTCCTGGTCCAAGCTATCATGTACTAGATTGAGGGGGAGTGTTGAACCCAGGTTATTGTAAAGGGTATTTATGAGTCCCACATCAGATTAATCCACCTTGTAATCTATTTTATCCATCTATAAAATAATTCATCTACCTTACCTTGAGGTAAGGGGAATTCAACTTCTACAGTAAGATATTGTGAAAATCATTCACTGGTATAGACCTCAGTTATCACATGTATAATCCTTTGACGCAACCAAATAATCCAAAATAAAAGGTATAGAAGCTTGTTTATGGAAAAAAATTTGTATTTATTTTTAGTTGTATGGTATAGTCGATAGATAACAGTATGCTAAGCTGCTTTGTGACTTAGATTTCACCCATGGACTTAATCCCCACAACATGGTAGGGGAATGGGTGTTTCATTATGTGTAACCTATCCACCACAACTCATGTAATCAAAGTCTCTTGACTGCCACCATCAATGTTGAGTTTGAGCATGCATCCACTAACCATGTTTTAAGTGTAAAAAATATTTACTATCGCAGTCCTTCCCATTCCAAATTGTCGATGATGTCCTTTGAGTCAATGACATACTACTACTCCTAGTGATCATCATAAGCCTTCCCTCATCTTCATCACTGACTACTAGGTTCTCTCGACATCAATTTAGAGAATTATTTGAGAGATTCCCATGTTGTTGGCATTGAAAAAACTTTTCTCTAAAACACAAGGCATGTGGACTGTTGTTTTGCTAAGTTTAAAGGGGTTAGATAGGCTACATGTGACTACAAATGATGCCAGCAGTGAGATATCTGAGTTTTTATTCAATTGAATTACTAGTGGGGTATTGGGGGTTTTTCCATCCCAATGTGGATAAGTCACAAACCTAAGGTTTTTTCATAGAATAATATGAGCATCCACTTTAAGAGCTCAATTAATCACCTCATCCAAACTGAACGAAGTGAAGAACTAAAATTAATTCCAAATGGATGGCCAAACGCCTCTAATTAACCTAAAAATCTATGGTCCCTTAGTCACTCAAAGATTGTTTCAAAGCAAAAGGTGGTGTTAGTCTTTGGTGTACTGCCGTATGGCTCATTGATCCCATCAGTAGTCCTAGTAATTCTAGTATAATATTTGGTTGTAGTCATTTTGAAATAAATGAAGACTCAGGGCATCCTTCATACACCTCCAGGATTGGATGGTGTCTTTTCGTTGTCATAGGTTATTCTGCATCTCCTCTCATCACATAGAAGCACCGCCGCATAGAATGTATAACACATATTTGACTTAAATATTTCTCAGGATTTCCATCAAGTCAAAAAAATATACCACTATGACTGATAGAGAAAGGGATGAATATGGGCCCTAAAGGGTTTATTCCAGAAGGAGAAGAAGTGTACCTATAACAAATCTAACAAATTGAGGTGGTTCACTGACTGAGGTGGTCCTCAGGTTGTTAGATATTCTCTCACCAAGCCATTTGAGAGGGAATCATGAGGTGGAAAGAGATATAGGGAGAGTAGTATCATTGTAACGGCCTTGGGCTTGCGGTGTGTGAGAGATCAGGAATCCTCTCCTCACAGTTTATTTCTAGTGCTCCTCTTCTCCCACTTCACTTACTCTGTATTTTGTTTATCTCTATAAATATACTACTAGGGATTGTTTGGGGTTGCGTGTTCCATCAAATTAGTCTAACCTACCAAATCTCCACCCCCTAGTGTCTTTGTGAAAAGCTGAAGCGGTAATGGAGGCATGACATCGAGATCTCTTAGAATGTGCATAATAGTGTTTTGAGCCGCTTGAATATACTTTCCCCACTTTGGTGACAACAGTAAATTGGAATTGAATGGAATAGGAGGAGTTCCTTAAGTAGCTAGCATGAGACTAGGATGAACTTTGACGATCAATCTTTGGCATGATGTGAAAGTTAGAGAAGACTCCCCAATAAGAAGATTCATTCCCTTAACTTGTGAAAAAAATTTCTTCCTCACATATGGAGGAGTTTGGAGATCTTGAAAAGCATGAGATGGGTGAATCGGATAAACAGGAGTTTGATAATGGGTGAGCCACACATCGTTATAATGTGGGGTTTGAACATCAACTGGAATCATGATGAGTAGAACTTCCCATGGGAATTTATTTGAGGGTTTGGATCACTTGAGCTAATCTATTTTTTAGATCAAAATGACCCCGATTGAGAAAATGTTACTACTGCAATGAAATAATAACATTGTATTCGATAGCATATGTGACACCCAACATCAAACTTAGAAAAAAAATATAACACCTTGAGACATTAAAATATATTTATTTTTCAATAAATTGATTCACTTCAATAGCTTGTATTACATGAAATTATGAGTTTAATTTGTGGTACACACAATATTGAGTTTGGTTTTCATTACACACAACACTCAATTTATCTTGCATTACACACAACACCGAGTTTAAATGAAATGTGAAATATTATTAAAATAGTATTATTTAATATAATAGTTATAACCTAACTGTTAAATTATAGGGTATTAATAGTATTAAATTAATTATAAAAAATGTGGTTATTTATTTATTAGTAATAAAATAATAATCATTTGAAAAAAAAAATGTTTTCTAAAAAAAATGTATTTTTTTAAAAGATGGATTAGTCACGCTTTGCATACATAACTTAAAACTATTTTTACCACATTCAGAAAATTTATACAAAAAAAGAAATTCCATTTTTTAAATTAGAATATCAAAATTGATTTAGGTTTAATTTTTTATATTTTTTAGAAATGTTTCATTTTTTATGAATGGTGAAATGTACTGAATTTTAATTGAAAATTGGATTTTTGTTTAAATAATTTATAATGATAAAATATATTTTGAATTATTTTTAAAGTAAAATTACTTAAATTTTATATCAATTAATCCAATTTATGTAATTAGAATCATTTTTATATTGAATTTATATATAAAAACTTTGTAAACTTTTGAATATTTGTGATTTAAAAACTTGTTTTCTCATCACGTCTATAAGATAAATTTTTAAATAAAATTTTACCACTACAATAAATTGAATTTCGAAAAGTGGACTTGATATTTTTAATCAGAATAATTTATAATGTAAAATAATATCAATTTAATTTTTTACCAAAATGAATAGTGAATGTAGTAAAAATTAATTACCATGGTTAAGATAAAAATGGGTTTACTAAGGGTTAAACTAAATAGATAAGGGTAAAAATGTCACATGCACTTGTATAAAAACTATCGGAAGACCATATTTTAATTTTTTTTTCTTATCTAAGGTTAGATAATGATCCATTTTGTACCCTTTCTACATATAAAAAACATGAAATCACTCAATTATTTTCAAAAATACCAAGTGTGCCATCTCCCACGCTTATAAAATGTACCCCCTCTTCTCTCTTTTTCAATCCTTCAAACCCTTTTGGTTCAACCAATATCTACACAAATAACTACTCAAATTACCTCATTTCATCCTATAAGATTTATTTTAGACATAAATCTAACCTAGGAAGGCTCACGTGCAAACCTAAGGAGGATACCCGAGGAAAAGGTAATGTTCTTCAACGAGCTTCTTTATTTTATTTATTTCTCCACCTCCTTCAATTTTTATTAAATAATTAAAATATAATAAACTCAATATATTAAATATATTTATATGATTTTTTTAAAAATTTCATGATCTACAACAACCTTCATTTTCATCAAATAGGTTACGAAATCATCGTTCGTGTGTATTGCGGACAACCGTCTAGGAAACCGATGTCATTCTCTCTTCCATAACCACCTTTCACGATTGGGTATGATGATGGATATAAAGTATATATATGATATTAATAACATATTTATACATATAGAGTCATTATATAATATATATCTTTTTTACTTTCCATTCCGTAAGGGATATGATAACATCACTAGTGTGTATGACAAACTGTCGCCTCACGAAGCGATGTGATTCGTCTTTCACTAACACTATAGATGGAATGTAATAAGGATAAAAATAATGATTATATGTGATATAAATGAAATAATTATGATATTAATTTTATATTTATCATAAATTAAAAAATAATATATATCATTTTATTTCATACATTTTCACTCAAAAATGATAACATCGTTCTTGTACGTGTGGACTACCTCTTTCACAAAGCGATATGACTCTCTTTTCAAAACCACACCAAATTAATGATATATAAAAGTATATAATATGATATATATGATATTATTATAATTATGTAAATATAATATATATTACATACCTTATTTTCATAATGATTTTTAGGTCCACTAGGCTAGATACCCTGAGAGGGGGGTGAATCAGGGTATGACAGATTAAAACAAATGCCCCATTTGATCTTGTTTTTCTGTTATACAAAACCCTCTTCTCTCTCCTTCCTGATGAAAAGTATGAATAAAACTTAAATCATGCATAAGACATAGCTATTTTTACTTGGTTCACCCTCACTGGGCTACGTCCAAGGAGCATACACCGGCAGTATGCCGATGTACCAATTTCACTAATAGCGTTGTATTGTTTACAAGTTCAGAGAGGACTCTCTATCCCTCCTGGTTTACAACCACTCACAACCTGAAAGCTCACTGCTTTCTCAATTGAAGTGTACTCATTTCATCTTCATAATATCCACTCACAGTTTATAGACCTATAGGTCTCTTCATTTTCATGAAAGAATGAATCCTCAACTATTGATAGATGCTCTATTGAAGTTCAAAGTTCATCCACTGATGAATACCGCTTTACCACAGATGTTCTGGCCAATTTATAACTTTCATGCAACCCTAGGGTGACTGTGTGCCCCTTTAACTAGTGAAAAACCTCTTCCTTCATTGCGTAAAAATAAACTTGCACGCCACACTTGCATGCCACACTTGCGTGCCACACTTGCGCACCACACTTGCGCACCAAACTGCTTTCACAACACAATTGCACGAAAACATTCACGGTACACTTGTGTGGTACACTTGCATGGTACACTTGCATGGGAAACTTTCATGGTACACTTGTGCGGTAGACTTGTGCGTCACACTTCCCCCGCACACTTGCGCTCCCCACTTGCACACACACTTAACTTGCATGGTACACTTCCACTTGCGCACTTAGAGATCAGATTTTCTCTAAGTGTTGAGTTTGTTGAGAAATGAGGATAGTAGCCATATATTTTATTTTGGGGACTTGCGCACCACACTTGTGCACCACACTTTTGTGCCACACTTGCACGCCACTTTAGGACATGCGCGGCTCTTTCTTTCCATGGAATATTTTGATATGATTATTTTGAAATATGACTTGTGCACCACACTTGCATGCCACTTTTGGACTTTCACACCACACTTGCACGCCACTTTTGGACTTGCGCACCACTTTTGGACTTGCGCGCTACTTTTCCTTTTCCAAATATTTTATGTTCTTAATTTGAAAAATTCCTAGCGTACAACATTAGAAACCTCCTTAACACAAGAGCACAACACCCTTTGCCAAAAACACTTTTCCCCATTCTCCAGGAAAACCCCCTTTGTCAATAGTTTGAGTCATTGAGACTCACTTTGTCAACAAACAAAACATACAGTCCTGCATTGTCAACAAACACAATCATCTCAAAAATGCTTCAATGATACCTTGAGGGATTTTTTCCCAAAAATCTCCCCCTTTGGGTTTGTTGAAAACTCTTCTCAAAACAATTCTTCATTCTTTGATACATCATTAAGGCTTCATTCATCTTCAGCCACCATTCGCCTCTTGTGATACAGATAGTGATCAATGATTTAATCAACACATACTCTAATCCCACATGAGCAATGCTCAGTGTGAGAAACAGGAGTATCATGAGAAGTTCATCTATGAGTCACTTCTTTTCTGACACCACTGTTGATACCAACCTGATACCAATCACACTTATGCTTTTATCACGATCCTCAGCTGTCATGATATCTGTCATGATATCTATTCTTTGATTGATCACATCTAGAATTTTCAGATTTAATTTTCTACCCCTATCTCATTGCTCCCCTATCTCACTGCTCCACCAGATACTCCCCATATCATTCATGATTTATTAAATAGCCATGATATCTCCCCCTTGAACAATCACTGTTTTCTCCCCCTGTGTCAACGAACCCAAAGAGCACTCCTTTGCAGTCTGTAATAGGGTAAAGACGCATATTAGTGAATTAGGAAAAACACATCATACCTTGGGGAGAGGGGAGGTTCCACGTCCACACTCTTTTAAGTGCGGGGAGTCGACTGAACTCCCAGAGCCAGTCGATGCCTCTCAAAAGCTTCTTTGGTTAAGGCCTTTGTCAGAATATCTGCAACCTGTAGCTCTGTAGGCACATACTCCAACTTCACAAGCCCTTGATTCACCTTCTCATTGATGAAATGATATTTTATCTCAACGTGCTTTGTCCTTGAGTGATGAACTGGATTTTTCCTAAGATTGATAACACTTGAGTTATCACACTGGATTCTGATTGGAGATTTCACTTCAACTCCCATATCTTCAAGATACTGCTTCATCCATAATAATTGTGTGCATGCTTGAGTTACCGCAATATATTCAGCCTATGCGGTGCTCAGAGAAATGCAATCTTGTTTCTTGATTATCCAAGAAATACACAATCTACCAAGATAGAATGCACCTCCTGACATTGATTTTCTGTCGTCTGCTGATCCAGCCCAATCTGCATCTATATATACCAATAAATTTGGCTGAGATTTGTCATTATACATCAAACCAAAATCCATGGTGCCTTTGATATACCGAAGTATTATTTTTACTACGATCATGTGGCTTTACTTTGGATTGATTTGGTAATGTTCTGTTTGGCATGTGGCAAAAATAATATCAGGTTTTGTTGTTGTTAGGTATAGTAAACTACCAATAATCTACCTGTATTCAGTGATATTAACTACCCTACTACTGTCATCTTTTGATAATTTCATCTGGGTAGCAACATGAGTCTTCATCTCCTTGTAATTATCTATTCCAAACCTTCTCAGAACCTCCTTGGAGTATTTGTATTGAGAAATGAAAGTACCATTAATTCCCTGTGTTACCTGTAAACTAAGGAAAAATTTCAGCTCACCAATCATTGACATTTCGAACTCAATTTTCATGAATTCAAAAAACTATTTGCACTGAGCTTCATCTGATCCACCAAATATTATGTCATCAACATAAACTTGCACCATCATCCTTTGATTACTGTTTTTGTTGAAGTGGATATTGTAATCAACTCCACCACACTGGAAGCCAAGCTTCTTCAAGTACTGATCAAGCCTTGAGTAACATGATCTTGGTGCTTGTTTCATCCCATACAACGCCTTCTTCAGTCTGCAAACCTTGTTCTCATCCTCATGAATGAGAAAACCATCTAGATGCTAAATATACACCTATTCCTCCAGAACCCTATTCAAAAATTCATATTTGACATCAATATGGAAAACTTTGAACTTCTATTGCACTATAATGCTAGAAATAATCTGATTGTCTCTAGTCTTGCAACTGATGAAATGTCTCATCAACATCTATTCCCTCAATCTGGGAGTACCCCTTGAACACTACTCGTGCTTTGTTCCAAATCATTGTTCCATCTGCATTCATCTTGTTGCGATAGACCCATTTAGTCCTAATGACATTCTTATCTGATGTCATCAAAACAATCTCCCACATTTGATTCTTCTCAATTTGATCGAGCTCTTCATTCATTGCCCGAATCCAGTTTTCATCTTCAGCTGCATCAGTGAAGCATTTAGGCTCTACCTGAGATAAGAAAGATATCTGCTACAGTTACTTCATTATTCTTGTCCGAACTGGAGCTGATTGATTTCCAATGATATTTTTCCTATAAATTTCAGCTCGACTCCTTGGCTTCTATGCAGAAACTGATTTTTCTTCTTTATGCTCATCATCAGTATCTTCTTCGGAATCAACATTAGTCACTTATGCTCCTCCTACGTTACTTTCCTCATCATCACTTTCATCTGGAAATTGTTCACTATTCTGTTGAATACTCTCTTCATTATCTACAACAATGACATCATTTCTCTCAACTACTTTTCCCAACCTTTTATTAAAGCATTTATATTGTTTTCTTTTTCCCGAGTAGCCAAGGAATATTCCCTCATCCCCATGTGACTCAAATTTCCTATGTTTTTCTTTTTTGAGTATAAAGCACTTACTCCCAAAGATTAAAAAGTAATTCACCGCTGGATTCTTCCCATACCAAATCTCATATGAAGTTTTTCCTTCCTTCGGACATAACATATCCCTGTTAGAAATGTAAACTGATGTCAATACTGCTTCCTTCCAAAATTTCTCTGGTAGATCTTTTTCTATGAGCATCGTTATGGCCATGTTGTTGATGATATGATTTCTCCTTTCAACCAAACCATTCTATTGGGGAGTTATTATTGAAGAAACTTGATGCCTTATACTGTGTTTCTCAAGATAGTCTTCCACCTGACTGTTTGTGAATTCCGTACCATTGTCAGTACAAAACATCAGAATTTTCTATCCAAGCATCCTTTCACACTCCCTTTGGTACTGTTTTAAGAAGCTGAACACATCGGACTTATGGGAAATAACAAATAACCATGCCATTCAATTGTAGTCGTCAATGAAAAGAACGCAATACCTATTTTTGTCAATTTCTCTTGGTGAGATAGGCCCACAAACATCAGCGTGCACCAATTCGAGCACTCTTGTTGGCTTCTTTTCTTTTGCCTTTTATGTCTTTCTGATGAACTTCCCTTGTTGGCATGCATCGCACGTGTGAGTACAATCATGTGATATCTTAGGGAGGTCTCTTGATGCATTTCAATTTACCAGATCTTCCAGGGATGGTTGGCATAGATGTCCAAGCCGTTTATGCAACAACTTGTTTTCTTCTTCTCTGGACAAAAAACACATATCTTCTTCTCCACTTACCAGATAGAGATTTTCCTTTTTTACTTTTTTCTTATAGAACCACTACCCCATCTCTTCCATTTACGATACATATCTTCTTAGTAAATCTTATAGAATTTCCTGAGTCACATAGTTGACTGATGCTTAGAAAATTGTGACTGGGGCCTTCTACTACTAAGACATCTTCACATCACATCTCTTTGCCCCCAAATTTGGCCTTTCCTGAGATAATAATCTTCAGTCCTTCATCGTTTCCAAACTTTACAACTCCTTATTTGTTATATTTTATGCCTGTAACAAGATCCTTATTACCTATCATGTGAGATGTGCAACCACTATCAAGGATCCACACACCAAAGTGATCTGATGCTTTAAAAGAAATTTCTGCCACCACAGCCTTCTCATCCTTCTTATTTTTGGTCCATATTTTTTCCTTCACACTCGGCATGGATTGAAACTCATGTTCTTTCTCAGAGTATGATGGACCATCTTCATCTTGAAAATCTGAAAATCTATTTTTCATTTTTAACTCACCTATTGGTTTATTTATCTACTACTTGCGAACTTTTTTATTCTACTTTGGAACATTCCTCTGTATGGTCAAAGTGCAGTACCTAGACATGTGCCCAAATCCCCTACACCAAAAATAGTGTCCTTAGAAATATGTTCTGGAGAATCGTTCTCTATTTGGATACCATATTTTTTCTTGTTACCTTTAATATCTCTTGGCTATGGAACACACATACTGTTAATGTCCCATATTTACACAAAAATAACACCTGATATAAGGTGCATTCCTTCTTTTTTACTTCTGCACTATGAGTTTCCCCTTGGGATATCTGAATATTCTAATTCTTCTTTGTGCCCAAATCAACCTTCAATATTGATATGGGTGCTTGCAGTCTGACTTCAATTTTCACAGATTTTTATTTCTGATCAAGCCTTGAATCAGCCTTAATGTTTGATCTCAATTGCTGCTTCTTTCCTGCTAAACTACTAGGATCCTCTTTCATCTTTTTAGTCTTCAAAATGACCTGATTTCCCAAGAGTGTGTTGGGATTCAAAAGTTTTTCCGGGTCTTTAACTTTTCTCTGCAGACCGAAAACTTCCTCTTCAAGCTCTTTGATACACTTGACGTGATCTTTCCTTGTGTTTTTTAAGCCATCGATCTCCCTTTTCTATTCTTCAATTTTGATTTTATACTCATTAACTGATTTTGAGTTCTTTGGTGTTGATGACTTGATTTTCTCAATTTCTTCCATCAAATCAGACTTCTCTTTTTCCTGCTGCTACATATAGAGTTTGGCGTCATGAAAAACTTTGTTAGATTTATTTGTTTTGGCTCTCCAAACATCTATCTCCTCAAGAAAAGCCTCTAAATCAGCTTGCATATATATTCTTCCTTCAACATATTCTTCTTCATAACCTTTGGTTTCATTCTTCTCCTAAGAACTTCTGACAAATGCCACCATAGCATTTTATCCACGATCTTTGCAGTTCTCTATCTCTTCAACCTCCTCAGCCTCAGACTCATTTGAACTATCACATTCTTTTGAAAGGAGATTTTTCTTCTTAAAGAATTTTCTCTTGAAATATTTCTTGCCTTTCCCATAGACTGATGACTTCTTCTTGGGAATTTCAAATTCGTCAACATCATCATCTTCTTGGAATATTTTGGGACACCTTGCTGCAAGATGACCAACCTTTACACATCAAAAACAGTCCAGTGTAAGTTTCCCTTTAAACTTTCTTTTTCCTCTTTGAATATTTGAGGAGAGGAATGACATCAACTCATCTGTCTCTTCTTCTTCCTGGGAATATTCAATGGTGAGCTTCTTCATGGCCTTGAATGCCACTTATTTAGATTTCCCCTTTTCCACAGCCTCATTATCATCGTTTCTCATTTCATATGCAACCAAGGTACTGTGCAAATTGTCCAATGTTAGATCCTTTGGATATTTATCTTCTAGTAATGAAACTTTTGGATTGAACCAAGGTAGAAGTTTCCTCAAGATGCACTTTATGATCTTTATGTCTTCAATGAATTCTCCCAGACCTCACATATCTTCCACAACAACATTGACCCTGTCAAAGAATCCATCAACATATTCATTCAAGTTCATTCTTAGATCTTCATACTTGTTCCATAATACTTGCAGCTTCGCTTCTCTGACCTTTGTATCTCCTTCATATATGTTGAAAAACGTTTCCCACATAGCATGTGATGTTTTTCATGACATCACCTTGGTATATATTTCATTGGATAGGGATCCTCCCAAAGCATTGATTCCCATTGTGTCAACATCCAATTCTCTTCGCTCAGCTTTGGATAAAGCACCACTATTAATAGCAGATGTGATACCATGCATTGTTGCTGTAAACACATCCATTCCCAAAGATTGAAAGTATTGTTGCATACAATTCTTCCATATCTGAAAATTGTTCCCGTTGAAGATTGGAATCCCTTTAGGATTAGTGACCTCCATTTGAGAGAGAAACACTGATATCAACCTTTACCTCTTATACCTATTGTAAGGTCCACTAGGCTAGATACCCTAAGAGGGGGGTGAATCAGGGTATGAAAGATTAAAACAACTACCCTATTTGATCTTGTTTTACTGTTAGACAAAACCCTCTTCTCGCTCCTTCCCGATGCAGAGTATGAATAAAATTTAAAGCATGCATAGGACACAGTGATTTTTACTTGGTTGACCCTCACTGGGCTACATTCAAGGATCATACACCGGCAATATGCCGATGTACCAAATTCACTATAAGCGCACTACTGCTTACAAGTTCAGAGCTGACTCACTGTCCCTCCTGGTTTACAACCACTCAAAATCTAAAATCTCACTACTCTCTCAATTGAAGTGTGCTCACTGCTTCTTCAGAATATCCACTCACAGTTTATAGACCTGTAGGTCTCTTAATTTTCATTAAATAATGCATCCTTAACTGTAGATATATGCTCTATTAAAGTTCAAATTTCATCCACTGTTGAATATCTCTTTAACACAGATGTTTTGGGCAATTTATAACTTTCACGCAACCCTAGGGTGACCTTTGTGACCATTTAACTAGTGCATAGCCTCTGCCTTCGTTGTGGAAAAATCAACTTGCGTTCCACACTTGTGCGCCACACTTGCACACCACACTTGCACACCACACTTTCTCACCACACATGTGCACCAAACTGCTTGCACGACACAATTGCACAGACACTTGCGCTTTACACTTGTGTGGTACACTTGTGCGGTACACTTTCATGGGACACTTGCGTGGGAAACATGCACGGTACACTTGTGTGGTAGACTTGCACATCACACTTACACAACACACTTGCGCACCCCACTTGTGCACACATTGAACTTGCGCGACAAAATTCCATTTGCGCACTTAGAGCTCGTATTTTCTCTAAGTTTTGAGCTCGTTGAGAAATGAGGAGAGTAGCTATCTATTTATAGGCATTTTGAGGACTTGCACGCCACACTTGCGCGCCACACTTTCACGCCACTTTAGGACTTGCGTGCCTCTTTCTTTCCTTGGCATATTTTGATATGATGATCTTGAAATATTACTTTCGTGTCATACTTGCGCACCGTACTTGCACACCACACTTGCGCGCCACACTTGCACGCCAATTTTGGACTTGTGCGTCACTTTTACTTTGCCAAATTTTTGATGTTATGAATTTGAAAAATTCTTGGAGTACAACATTAGAAACTTCCTTAACACAAGAGCACAACTCCCTTTTCCAAAAACAATTTTTCTCATTCTCCAGGAAAACCCCCTTTGTTAACAGTTTGAGTCATTGAGACTTGCTTTGTCAACAAACACAACATGGAGTCCTACATTGTAAACAAAAACAATCATCTCAAAAATGCTTCAATGATACCTTGAGGTATTTTTCCCCAACAATGATTGTTGAAAAATGGAAACGTTACTCATGAGAACGTACGGCCTACCGTCTTCATGATCGTAACATACTTCATTTTTCATAACCATATTTCATGATTAGTTTTAAAAGTATAATTGATGTATAAATATTATAATTATTTCATGATTATTATTCTATATATGATAGAAATATATAATATGTGAAATAACTAGATCTTTAATGATAAGGCACACATGAGAAAACAACGCAATTAACACCTAAAACAATGAAAATAATGAAATATTATTAACGAGTAGGTGATAAGATGTTATAAAAGGATCATATATAATATTATAAATTTTAATATGGTTATGATATAAATTAATAACATGTGTAAAAACACTATACATGAGGTTAAATAATGTTCAATCAAAAGGAAGCATGATATAAGATATTTCTTAACTCAATTTTTGTTCATTGGGTTAATCTTCTACTTCATTGATTATGTCATTCAAATATTATGTGTATAATTACTTTTAATTACCTTATGTTGTATTTCCACATGTTTTATGTGTATTTATATTTGAAACACATAACATATTCATTGATTAATTATCACTTCAATGTTATAATCGTATTAAATGTTTAATTCATGATCTCATTCTAATCGAGATTTTCGGTTCTTGAATTTTAGTTAATGAAACTTATTTGAGAAGTTACTAATAAATTAATTTAATTTTCTTATCCACTAGTTATTCATGATAATTTCAAGTAATAGTATCATTTTCAACTATTTGGTACTTAAATTAATTGAGAAAATGTTTTTAAGAAAATACGAACTCATTTATCTCTTCGGTTAGAAGTCGCTGTGCTTCCAAAACTATGTTTTCTAAAAATGTTTTAAAAAATGTTTTTAACCTTTTAAAAAGGATTTATTAAACAATTTTTTACCCATTTTTATTTTTTATAAAAAAATTCAAATAAATATTTATGTTGTTTTCAAAACAATGTTTGTTTGTCTTTTACCAAAAATGTGAAAAGAATCTTTGTTTAAACATGTATTAAATTTTCCAACATCATGACCTAAAATGATTTAAATCTACCTTTATAAGTATTCAAGTTTATTTTTAAGTAAAATTAATTTGAAAATGTTTTATGTTTTAAAAAGTGATTTTTCAAAATGAAAATAATATTTTCCTCAAGAATGTATTTAAAGATATTTTTATGGTATTTTTATTCACCAATTACAAAAATCCATTATTATTACTCAAATGTGTATAAGTTGGATTGATATTATTCTTATTGTTCCTCTAGATGATTTATGGTTATTTTAACCAAGGATGGTATTGAAATTTACTTGTTTCGTTTTTTTGTAGTCATTAATTTCCACTTGAAATATTAACTTTCCTGTGATCATTAGAGATTAGATTTCCCATAAATATATATATTATTTATCATGGATATTCTCATTGATTAAACCATATCTCATTTCTACATATGGTGTTTTACTTTGATAGTCATTTGATTAACTGGGGAAATATTGATAAATATATATCCTTTACTCAATAAGAATATTTAATGATAACTCACATTGTTCAGGAATTAAATATATTATTTGATATATGTGTAATGATTTGGACATGAAGATATATGTGGAGACCATTTTATATAATCCCTTGATGCATCTACATGTTTCATGATACAAAATCAGTTGGTCAAACCCTATGCGTTTGTAACCAATAGTTTTAAACTGTCTTGTTGATAGATCTTGATAGTAAAGGTATAGTTGTGCAAACTCAATGGGTTTGTACCTAGTAGTTTTAAACTTTCTTGAGGATAGATCTTGATGGTAAAGGTATCATGTGTCTAAGAAACATGAATTCCAATAATTATGCATTTCTTTCATTGATAATTCAGTTGTTATTATTATCTGTGACATTTTCACAATGATGTTGTTTCTATATGCATTTAATTATCATTTTATTGATTAGGTGGCATGTGTTTTCAGTTATGTACATTTCTATATTGATTATTCATATTGATTTACGATGTTTTATGTCATACTTAACACTTAACATGCATTTTTTATCACCCTTATTTCATTTCCTTTTTCAGGAATCCAAGAAGAGTGTTATGTTCGATATGAAAAAATATGCTAGAGGGAATAATATTATTCTCGAGAAAAAAAATTATATTTTAAGTTGTGTATTCAAATATAATTCAAGACTCAAATATGTATATAGTTTACCAAGACTACTAAACCATTCGGTCCTTTGAGATACAATTTCCTTGTATCTTATGTTAATGTAATAAAGCAGACATCAGCATCAGGCTACTAGGGTTTGGGTCGTTACAGTTGGTATCAGAACAAGTTTAGTGGAAACCTTGGGAATTATATTTTAGAAAACATAAATTAAGTATCATAACCCTATGATAGACATTGAGAATACGTATGTAAGAACATCCTAATGTTTATGTTAGGAAAATATTATGTAGTTTTTCCTTGTAATATATCCTTCTCTGGATACTAAAAGTGGATGTGGTTCTAGCATAGATGTACCTAGGGGTATAACTCTGAAAAATACACATTGGGATTTACCCAATCATCATCTAGTTCACAACAATGGGCCTTACTATGAACATGGTTTGATACTCATTGGGGATATGCATAGGATAATTCAAATATTCATTACAAATCATTATGAAGGATTTGAATAGATAATGACATTGAATAACCAATATTAAACATAAGGTGTCTTATATTGAAAATTATTAGACCTAGTTAATTGTATTTCTGAGTTAAGTGTATTTTCGAGTCCCAAATCGTATTCTTTCATCTTGTAATTATTCTTCTCGATCTATAAAAGAATGTCTCCACCACTCCTTAAGGTAGTTAATTCATACCAATCTACATGGTATCAGAGCATTACATATGATAATATTTTTTCCCCTATTAGTTGCAGCCTTCTCTCTCATTCTCTGTGTCATAGTTCTAATTGTTGTTTCCCGTCCACTTAGACTCGTGACTTGCCTATGTGGAAACCCCATCTCTAGCCCGTCTATGCGGAATCCCCCATCTCCCATCACATACCCATCCCATAGTTGTCCCATGTTCCCTCCTCTTCCCCTCCTTCACAAAAGTCTTGTTCCCCCTCATTGTCCCTTCATGCACGAAAGCACCAGCCCACCTACTCCTCTACTCACCTCACTATTGACCCACCTGTGTAGAAGATTCCCCCCATCGCTAGCTCGTCTCTGTGGTTTCCCCAACACCAATCACCCCTTCGTCGGACAACCTGTGCAGTAGTCACAATGTCATGCCTGTGCCTCCTTGGTCGGCACCTCCCTGATTGACGGCTCTCGAGTGATGACCTCTCATGTTTGATGGTCAACAAAACCACCTTGTACATGTATTCCCCTATGTGAAGACCCTATAGATGGTGGACCTCTTTTCTGATTTTTTTCCCACACCCCAATATGCAGCCAACATCCTTCCTCCTACATCTATCCTTATATATGTTTCTACTTCCTATGTGATACTACAACATGCGTTAGTGTTTATCCCACCCACTAAAATGATGTCATGCTCTTCCTACTGAGGCATGTGTTTCCATTTCCATCCATCCCCACTGGACTACTTGCTACACCCGTATTGTTAGTTTAGTCAGACCTTGTAGCATCATCCCTATATCTATCTTACCATGGTCAAATCCTCCCCGACTTACTCCTCCCTTCCTCAGTTGATTATCACCTCCACTTTTCTTGTCGATTAGCACCTTGATGTGACTAATTTCTCTACCTGGCATAAGATGATCTTGATGTCTCTCACTAGAATTGATCTTGACTCACACTTGGTTGCTCCTTCCCCACCACTATCATATCTGAATTATACCATATTTAAGCTTTTTGATATTAAAATTTTCACTTTTATTGTCAATTCTATGGAATTCCTAGTGAAAGATATGACTAGGACATCGAACATGGTTAAATAACTCTGGGACTCCTTGACCCTTACGTATTCTGAATCTAATAATCTTTCTTAGGTATCGGATGTTCTTCACTATCTATCAATTATCTGCCAGCACCACCATCCTTACCTGGCATATTTCACCGAGTGGAAAGATCTCTATGATGAGTTACTTAATATTTGTCCCCTTCCTCAAACACCAGAGGCTTCCTTGGCCCAACTATATCAGTTATGTTTCTTCAGTATTCTTCATGTCCTTGATTTAGAGTATGAAACCAATGCCGTATAGAATTTGTTTAGTCCGTCCTCTCTTTATATTACAATGGTCTATCACCACCTTGAAAAATATCATCATGTACTTACCTCACCTACTAACAATATAGATCATACTGCCCTATTGGTCCATGGTGATGACCATTTTTTAGGTACTCATGAGCATGGCTATGGTGGGGGCCATAATCGCCTTTTTTGTCAGTAATGTGAAAATACTGACCATCTCATTGATTAGTGTTGGGTTATTTATGGGCACCCATCTCATCAACCTCGATAGGTTCAGACAGATCATGTTGGTGCTTCGTCATCGTCTTCTAATCTCCCTCATAGACTAGACCTCTCCATGGATGAGCTCTAGGTTATACACAATCATCGGGTCGCTTCACTAACTAGTTCCTCTTCAGCATATGTTTCTCAGATTTGTGGCCCCACAACTTGTGTCACCCATCACCCTCCTGTTTAAATTCTTGATTTTGGTTCCTCTGATTATCTCACCGGTGATGCAGGTATGTTATCTACTAATCGTTGGTCTACTGGCCCCACTTCTATTACTTTTGTTGATAGGTACACTATCCCTATTAAGGGATTTGGAATATGATCCTTAAATCCTTATATTTGTCTAACTTTTGTGGAAAATGTTCCTTGAAGTCCTTTTAACCATCTCTCCATTAGTAAGATCACAAAGGACATAAATTGTGTTATTATTTTTACACCATCTGATGTTATGTTTCAGGAGTGATCGATGAATCCGGAGATCAGTAGATGTCATCTTCATGATGGGGTGTACATGTTCAATAGTACAACATACCTTACCTACATGATAATCTTTTCTCATGCTCTAGATCTATATTTTTACCTGGGACATCCACCTGCCTCCACCCTTCATCAGCTTTATCCTCATTTCATTCTACATCTTTCTTTTCATTTTGAGTAATATAATTTTGCGATACATGATCACATATCTTATATTCCTCATTTGGTAATGTGGGTATCAAAACCTTTTGATTTAGTCCATTCAAATGTATGGGGTCCCTTCATGGTCCCAAGTCATTTAAGGTAATGATATTATCTATCCTTTATTGATGAATACTCTCACATGACAAAGATTTATCTTCTTCTTGATCATTCTGAGGTGTTTTCTACTTTCCAAACCTTTTACCATGAAATTCACACTCAGTTATCCACACAAATTAAATGTATCTACTTGAATAATGGATGAGAATACTTATCCACTTCCCTTTATCAACATCTCAAAGATCATGAAATCCTTCATCAAAGATCCTTCCCCAATACAACTCAGCAGAATAAAGTGGCTGAGCATAAACATCATTATATTCTAGAGACTACTCATTCCCTCTTATTTCATATGCAAGTGCCTCTTCATTTTTGGAGAATTCTATTCTTATTGATACCTATCTTATAAATCGTCTTCCCTCTTCTATCCTTTATGTGGAGACTATTTTTTGGGCTCTGTTCTCTTATCTCCCTACTCACCCTCTTTCACTCTATGTATTTGGGTGTCTTTGTTATGTACGTGAACCTTATCCTAACCAATATAAATTTTCTCAAAAATACCTCCATTGCATCTTTATGGGATATTCCCACACTCAACATGGATACTAATGTCTCTCTCTATACTTTCAGTGTTATATCATCTTTGTTGATGTCTATTTTATTGAGAACTCTCCATTATCTCCATCCTCTTCCCACCCAAACATCACTATAGATGGCAGTCTTCCTCTCACCATCCACCCATCCCTGCCTCAGGTGTCCCACTCTACTGATCACCCTTTTGGCTCCATCTACTCTCATCGGCCATCAAACATCTCCCCTGTCTAGATTGAGGACACCATCTCCCCACCTTTTTCTAACTCTCAATCTTTAGAAATAGATGAATTTCCAATTGTAATGCAGAAAAGTACTCCCTCTTGACATAATAATCCTCTTTACACAACTTTGTACAAAGGCCTCTCTGCTCTAGAGATGATATTTGTTCCTCACATGGTTATTGAATCCAAAACTCACCCTGGGTGGATTCAAGCAATGCGGGATGAATTATAGACCCTGGATGATAATCACACCTAGTATATGGTCCTCCTTCCAGTAGGTAAATAGGTGATTGGTAGAAAATGGATTTAAATGGTACACCTAAATATTGATGGCACTCTATGTTTCCTTAAATCAATAATTATGGAAAAATAATTTACCCATACATGTGATGATGATTATTTTGAAAAATTATATCTAGTTGTAAAGATGAAATATTCCTGATTATCCATCTCTCTTGTCACTTCTCATCATTGGCATCTTCATCAACTTAATGTCAAGAATTTATTTTTACATGGTTTTCTTGAAGGAGTATATCTACAACAACCTCTAGGCTTCCTTGCATCAGGAGTTGGTTCTCATGTTCTTCAGCTTCATCTCTCTCTTTATGGACTCAAAAATCCTCTTCATGCATGATTTGGAAGATTATGCACAACCATCACTACATTTGGCATATCTCATAGTATGAAGGAACACTCTTTCTTCTACTGCAAAACATCCTCTAGTTGCATCCCATTGGTTATCTATGTTGATGATATCAATATTACTAGGAGAAAATCACATGGAATTTCCCATATAAATGTTTATCTTCAACAAAAATTTCAAACCAAATATTTGGGTCCTCTGACATACTACCATGGAATTGAAGTCTCATGTTCTCCAAACACTATCTCTCTTTCCCAACAGAAATGTGCTTTGGATATATTACAAGATGCTAGTTTGTCTTAAGAAAATATTGTTGACACTCCTGTTAAACCCAAGGAATGGTATCTATATGATTCCACATACCCATATTTTCACCTAGAGAGGTATATTCATCTTGTGGGAAAACTTAATTATCTTACCATGACTCATCTGGGTATTTTCTGCACTGTCAACATGGTTATCCAATTCATGGAACATCTAACAAAATCACAATGAGATGTTTTCCTTCACATTTTCAAGTACATTAAGAAAGCCCCTTCTCATGGTCTTCAGTATTAACATCATGGTAATTTGAATATTGAGGGCTTATGTGATGTTAACTATGCTGGTTGCTTAGCTACACGAAAGTCTACTTCTGGGTTTTCCATTTTCTTGGCGGGTAACTTAATCTCATGGTGAAGCAAAAAATAGATTGTTATCTATAGATCTAGTGTTAAATATGAATATCATGTGATTTCCATGGTCACGACTTAAATTATTTAGCTTCTTCATATTCTCCATGAAATTGGTTTCCCACCACAGATGTCTGCTCATATTTGGTGCGATAATCAGGCAGCCATGAAAACTGCTTCAAATCCAATCTTCTATGAATGCATGAAGCATATCGAGGTGGACTGAAACTTTATTCTCTATCACCTTGAGAAACACCATATCATTTTTATCTAGATTACAATGGCTAATTAGGTTGTCAACATCTTCACCAAAATCCTACCAGGAGCTCGACTGGACTCTCTCTGCACCAAGCTAGGCATCCACAACATTAGCAACCTAGTTTGAGGGGGGGGGGGTGTATGACCTTGTTTTGGTGTCTTCTTTACTTTTCTGGGACTCTTCTTCCAATATATACATGTTCTAGATTAAGGGGGGTGTTAGACCAGATTAATTGTAATTCTGGGTAAAGTGTATTTCTGAGTCACACAACGAATTCTTCAGTCTTTTAATTTTTCTTCTCTATCTATAGAATAATGTCTCCACATTTCCTTAAGGTAGGGAATTTGTATCAATCTATAAAAATAATGTTTCATGATTTAGACACCCTATAAATGATTATATGGTTTTCCCACTATGATTATTATTTCTTATACTAGGATTTTTTGTTTTAGCCAATGGATGGAACCCGAAGGAATAATGTTAACATTTAATATGAAGGGAAAGGTGGTAAATATTAGAAACCAAATGGAATGATGTCTAGAGTGAAAGATATTGTGATTTTGACTAATCAGTTTTCCCAAAATATGGTTAATAACATATATCTTAACCAACTCCCAGAATCACCAAATAAGAGAAGGATGGAAGTTTCTAAGAGCTCGAGTGGTGGAGACCAAAAGAAATAATACTTAATTTCCATCATGTTAGAAATATGCAAAGAGACACATAGAAAAGTGTCTTGAAGAAATGAAAAAATGTTTTATCTGTGTAAAAATAGGCATAAAGCAAATAATCATTGAGGAAAAATCAAGAGTGCGATGAGAGGAAATAAATCTCATCCCAGGGATCCATTTATAGTTTGTTGTCTTAAATGTGGGGAACCTAGGAATTATTTGAGTCAATTACCTCTTCTAAAGTATAAACCCTAGACCAAGGAAGGACCTATGTGGAAATAAAATGAACGAAATATTGATTTATTAGGATTCAAGAAATTAAATTTCAGAAGTATTTTTACCAATGGAATTTTGGTTATAAAAATCATGAAATATATTTAGATTGTGTTAGAATCATATATATATCTACATTAAATTAATAGTTTAAGATTGATCATATGTTAAAATTCTTAAACAAAACTTTTTAGGTTTTATGTGATGAGAGTCTACCAAAATAAAAGACATTTTAGAGAAAATTATGGAAAGTATATGTTTCAGTGAAAAAATTATTTGAGGGATAATGTCTTTACATTTCATAGACATAAGATTAAAGATATTAAAATACTTTATGGTTAATATTATCATTAATTATATTTTAATAATATAAAAATAAGATTATTATACTTTTTTTAAAAAATAAACTTTATTGAAAACCTCAGTAAAAAAGTTATTTAATGATTAATTTTATTTCAAGGATGTCCATTATATTGTTTTGGGAACATTATAGGTATTATATAAATATAGTTTAGATAAAGAAACCCATGTATGTTGGGTGAAAACCCATTTCATATGTCAAGGTCATGGGGCTTGAACCCATGACCAAAGGACGATAAGGGTTTAGTGCCTACCACTAGCCTACATGAAGCCTTGGTTAATGTTCCATTGTTTTTACCTAAACAATTTGAAAAAAATAAATAAATATTCATGATAAACCAACATTGTTATTTCTGAGCTTTAGAGATTAATGTAATATATTGGATAGCTTGTTCCAACCATATTAGTTTTAGAAAATATTTGGAGACATACATAAATACGTTTCACTCTTTTATGGATCTTACAATCCATTAAAAGTAAATTTTAGTGCTTCTCGCATAAAAAATTCATTTTTTATATTCATTTATTGGAGTAAGAGATGGAGTGGAAATTGATCAATGCACAACCTAAGGGTGAAATTATTCTTATGAAATAAAAAAGTATCAGGTAAGTATATTTATTTACAATCTTATATAGTAAAATCATTCCTCATCTCTATAAAAAATGATATTAAAACAAAATGTTATCATAATACCTTTATTTATGTTGAACCAATGGTCATTTAGATCATTACAAATTTATGGATTTGAGGCCCTTAAATTTCTATTGAACATCCAATTTCTTGTGATCAATGAACTCTATCACTCTCTATAATTATTTACACTATTCTTCTATGTACATATCTTCACTTATCACCAATGTTTTCCTACGTAGAAGCCTCATTATGTGTTACTCCATATGACCTTGGTATTTTCCTATCTCTCTTATTAAGAGGATATTTTATTAAAACTTTTATGATTTAGCTATTTAAACAATGGTATTTCAAAATATCAAACCTTTGACTACCAAGATCAAGTTTAAATTATAATGATATAATTTATTTAAGATGGGGAGAATAAAACACCCCGTGATTTTAAAATAAGATTATCGTATTTGATAGCGTATGGGACACGCAATACCAATCTTAGAAGAAAATATAACACCCCAAAACATTATGATATATTTATTTTTAAATAAATTCAATCTATTTGATAACATGCATTACATGAAAAGTTGATTTTAACTTGCACTACACGCAACACCGAGTTTAAACAAAATGTGAAATATTATTAATTAATATAATAGTTATAACTCAGAAATTAAATTGGTGAGTATGAATAGTTCTAAATAAATTCTGAAAAATATGGTTATATATTGACTATTAATAAAATAAGAATCATTTATAAGAAAAAGAAATATTTTCTGAAAAAGTTATATTTTTTCTAAAAGACGGATTAGTCACTCTTTCTGTACATAAATTAAGAATAATTTTTACCACTTTTAGAAATTTTTTATGAAAAAATAAACTCCATTTTGAAAATTATGATATCAAAATTATATTAGGATAGAGTTTTTATATTTTTCTGATAAGTTTCATTTATTTGATGAATAGTTAAAAATACTGAATTTTAATATAAAACTGTCTTTTCATTTAAATAATTTATAATGATAAATTATATTTTTAATTGGTTTTAAAGTAACATGACTTAAATTTTATATAAATTAGTCTATATTATTTCATTTAAATCATTTTCATATTTAATTTAGATATAAAAACTTTGAAAACTTTTAAACATTTTCACTTTAAAAACTCATTATCTCATCACGTTTGTGAGATTGATTATTAAATTAAAATTTTCCACTTCCACGAATTAAATTTGGAAAAATCGATTTTATATTTTGAATTAGAATAATTTATAGTGTCTAATAATGTTAACTTAATTTTTGACCAAAATAAATAGTGGATGTAGTAAAAATTAATTATCACGGTTAAGGTAAAAATGGGTTTACCTAGGGTTAAACTAAAAATATAAGGATAAAAATAACCTATACACTTGTATAAAAACTATTGGTTGACCATATTTCTACTATTCCACCTAAAAGTTCTAGAATGTTCTATTTTGGACACTTGTGGCATATAAAAAATGCGGGATCACTCAATTCTTTTCAAAAATACCAAGTGTGTCCTATCTCCCACTTATAAAAGGTATGCCACACTCCTGTTTTCTTCACACCTTCACACCCTTTCTGTTCGGAAAAGACCTACCCAAATGACTTCTCAAATTTTCTCCTCTCATCCTAGAATCCTTATTTTGAGCATAAATCCAACCTAGGAATTCTTTTGTGCAAACCCAAGGAGGATAACGACTCGAAATTTTGAATAAATTTTATTTCCTAACTTTGTGTGTTATTTTATTTTTATACTCAACAAAACTATTTCATTTAATAAAATGAGTATAATTAAAATAAGACCGTTGGAAACTAAATGTTGCGATTATTTTCTATAAATACAATTGATCTTGATTAATTAATATAGAAAGAAGATTTGATGGCCCCATCCAGTAGTCTCGGGCCGATTGAAGCCCATTTGACGGAACTCGAGAAGGAGGTAGCACCATTGTGCTTTGCTCTGGACCAAACCCAAGCTGAACTTTATCGTGTGAAGCTTGAATGGAATTTCCTTCGTGAGAAGTTCAAGTTGATAGAAATCACTACTCGGGAAATTTTAGCTGAGCCGCCCCAAGATTCTATCACCCTAGCACACATTACTCTTAGGTCCTATGGTGGTGTTATAAGGGGTTATGTAACGAGACCGTAACTTCCTTATATAATCCTTTGATTTAAATAAAATTTTTGATTTCTTCTTATGATGAAGTTTTTGAATTTTCAAATGTCCGGATAAATATAGTATGCATATTATTAATGAATATTAGAAAAAGGATATTTAAAAAATATTTATGTAAACCTTAAATAATTAAAAATGTGTAATGATTTTCAAAAAATGGTCTTCTACAGTTGTGTTCAGTGTGAAATTTAGAGTCTAATAAGATCAACCTAATTTTTTATGAATAGTAAATTATGAATAGTGATTTTACACTTAGGATTAGTAATGTGATCAAATGGATTATTAATCTCACTTAAAGAAAGTATTAATATAATTTAGGCACCTTGATTAAGTAATGTTATTAAATAAAATAGGTAAATAACCGTTTCAGAAATTATTGGTTAAGTATTAGTTTTTTCGGGTGAATAGTGTTTTTTATTTAAAAATTAAATTAAAAATATTTAGAAAAATATTTTCATAAAATGGAGTTCATTTTTGAAATCAGATCATTGATATTTGGTTAAGGTGAATTTTTGGGATTTTTCTAAAACAGTTGAATTTTCAGTGAATAGTGTTTTTATTTAAAAATTAAATTAAAAATATTTAGAAAATTATTTTCATAAAATTGAGTTCATTTTTGAAATCAGAGCATCGATATTTGGTTGAGGTTAAATTTTGGGTTTTTTTTAGAAAGTTGAATTTTCTGTGAATAGTGAAAATACAGTTTTTGAGTTTGTGTTTAATGACATCATTAAGGATGTATTAATTTTTCAATAATTATGGTCAACTTATGAATAGTAAGATATGGTATGAGGTGTCCTAAGTGGCCAATACCATGGGTAAATACCATGGGCAAGCCCATGGTTTTGCCAATACCACTAATGAGGTGTCCCTTGGCCATTAATGCCTTGTCCCCTCACTTTCCCTATAAATACCAAGCCATTCTATCATCCTTTCTATTCCAAAATCCTCATAAACTAATTTATGGTCTCCTTACCTCCCAAGGAGTCCTCCCAAGGTTCCCTCAAGCCTCCAAGGTCCTGATCTATGAGTTTTAGGACTTACGTTTTAAGGTAAGGGATCCTACCTCTCTCTTTCTTTTCATGTGTTCTCCTTTATGTCATTTATTTTAAGCTCCATGTTCTTATGTTGGGTATGTTCTTTTTTCTTAATACTACTTCCCTTTTCATGTTCATATGATTACAGACCCCATATTTCTCTCATCAATTCATTTTAAGAATTTTTAAGTGGCGATGTTAGGCTGCTGAATTTTTATAAGGGATTCCTTCACCCTTCTCATTTTCAAAGTTCTATTTTCATGTCAAGTCTTTCAAGTTCCTTTTTTCATGTTGGGGTATGATATATATATCCGTAATACTTTCCTTTTATTTTCATGTTATTAGAGACCCTATTTTATCTCATCAATTCATTTTTTAGAAGTTTTAAGTGACGTCGTTAGGCTGCCGAATTTTTTTAAGAGAAATCTTATTTTTGTCTTCCTTTCAAGTTTTTCATTTCATATGGTATGTCTTTTAAATTTCATTACCATGTTCTTATATCCTTTATATTTTGTTCCTATACGGTTTTTTGGATCATTTATGAGTGGGTAACCCATGGACCCTCTCTTTTTAATGTTTTCTAAAACCCTATAACATAGCCGTTATGCTGCAGAATTTTCGTCTCAAAATGTCTCTCTCCTTTTTCTAAAATTCTTTTATTTTATTAATTGAATACTAAAAACTCTTTATTATACAAGGTTATTAACATATATATCAAAATTTTATATTTTAAATTCTAGTATTTACATACATGAGACCCACTTTCCTTTTCTGTGGGTTTAAAGTGACATAAAGATCTCGTCTTTAAAGTAGTTTTTAAAATGTTATGACTATGAAATAAATCCCATTTCTTTTATTCTATATGGGTTATTTATAAAATTATTGATGATGATATATGTGGATCACATTATAATAAATAAAAATTAAGGGTGTTCCCTGATAGCGCTCCAATGCATTGGGTAAAGACTTAATCTCTAGAGATGACCATTTTAACGATACCTTGGTGAATAACCTTGGTAAATTTTTTTAATGACACCTTGGGATGGACCTTGGTGAAACGAAAATGATTGTATAAGTTAAATTTTTAAGCCACATCTTCATGTTATGAAACACGTTTTTTTTATTATGATATTCCTTATGATCTCTTTCTCATGCCTTAAAGTTATTTATCATGACTTTATTGATGTATCTCAAGTTCACATGTAAAATGTTTCCCTTGTTTCCCTTACTGGGCCTTCTGCTCACCCTTTCATTTGATGTACGCTTCTAGGTTATGAGATGTTTTAATGAAATTAGGATGAAAAATGAATAATCATTTCAAGTGTTTAAGAAGAATATTTTATGTCGTCATGTATTAAGTTTCTGGTTTCCAAGACACTAAACCTTAAAGATCCTCAGTTTTGTATAATATAGAGAAAAGTTTATGTAATGAAAAAGGAGGGGTGTTATAGTTGGTATCAGAGGTCTTTTTAGTTATTTATGGAAATTAGTCTATTAAAACTTTAGGATTAACCCTATATAAAATTTTAAATATGGGGAAAACTTCCTGGTATTTTGGTGAGTATTGAGTAAGTGGTTTATAAAACAAATACATCCATGTCTGGATACGAGCAGGTAGAGGTGGCTCTGGAACAGATGTACATAGGGGTAAAAACTGAAAACACCGCTTTGAGCTAGACTCAAACTGGAACTGGTACACGAAAACGGGCATTTCTGAACTCTTGGTTACGACACTCCCGGGGGATATATTTGGTTAATCGCAATCCTTTTATGAATCCTTATGAAGGAATTATAGAAAACTGTAATTTGTCTCAGCAAGAAGTTTTAAGACATAAAATCGGTTTTAGTTAAAATATTCATAAATGAAATAAGTTTCTCACGAAGGATTTATTCTTTTAGAAAATGTCCCCATCGTATATGAATGTGTTCACGTATTTTCTGAGGAGTTACCTGGACCTCCCCTAGAAAGAGAGGTAGATTTCTCCATTGAACTCGTACCTAGATCTCATCTGATGTCAATGACCCCCTAGAGGATGGAAAATGTGGATCTAGAGGAATTAAAGAAACAACTCTGAGATGTTTTGGAGAATGGGTTTATCCGACCATGTGTGTCTCCTTGGGGAGCACCATTTCTCTTTGTGAAGAAGAAGGATGGATTGATGTAGATATGCATTGATTATAGATAACTTAATGAGATCACAGTAAAGAAAAAATACTCTCTTACAAGAATTGATGAATTATTTTACCAACTTCATGGGACTCAATTCTTCTCTAAGATTGATCTTCATTATGGTTATCATCAATTGATGGTAAAGAATGATGATATTCTAAAAACTGCCTTCTAATCAAGATATGGGCATTATGAGTTTGTTGTTATGCCCTTCAGACTAACTAATGCACCTGCTATTTTTATGGATCAAGAATAAGTTGATTTTGGAAACTTATGTTTATCAAATGGATATCCTTTTTATAGGAAAATGATTTGGTGATTAAATGATAAAGGTTATTTTGGACAATGTTTTCTCTTTTTGAGTACTATATTCCTAAGGGAAATAAAATACTATAGGATCTAAATTGAGGAGGAATGGTTGATTTTTTTATGTATTTATTGTGGACATATGGTGATTTGGGTTATTTCTGAAAAATGATGAACCTAGCATAGATAATATGTGAATAGGTTAATTACACTTTAGTATGAGACTTTAATAGTAGTCGATGTTATTTGGAGATAAATGTTAAGATTTTTTTTGGGAAGACTATGTGATTAAATCCTTTTGAGTTTTGGGTTCCAATTTTAGTTTGGATTATTCTGAAGAATTTTAAGGATGGTTGTGTATTGAATGGTCTTTCTAGAACTTTGGGTACTTTTTTTGAATTTTGGAGATTAATAGTCATATTTCTTTTTATAAAGGATTATCCTATTGGGGATTATATGATCTTTTACTAACCTTTGTAGTTTTATTTGATGACTAAGGACAAGGGAAAAATATAGTTATTCTTTTTTGGATTATGTGATTCTCAAGAAGATGATTCTTGTGCTTTTGATGAGACCAAGTCTTTTTTAATGCTCATTGTTTGGAGAAAAGATTAGTATTGGTGGAAACATATTAAATGATGAGACTCTACTTGAAGGTAAATATATTTCCTTATGTTTTTATTCTATGTAGTAAATGAATTCCTCAAAATTATGAAAAGGAACATAAAACAAAAATGTTTTTGGTTTATGTTTCCTACTGGGTAATCAAAGACCATTTAACACATCTTAATTTTGTGATCTTCTTGTGGTTAATTTTCTCCTAATCATGTTTTCTATCACTCTCCATCATAACTTGACCCTTTGTTTTCTCTTGCATATCCATGTTTTCCTACATGGAATCATAGTATGTGTTAACTCGGGTGACCTTTGTACTTCCCTTTCTTTCTTTTAAAGTAATAGTTTTACTGACTCTATTCCGATGTGGGACTTTCAACGAAATTTTCAAGCCCAATTTTAAAATTGGGAGGACGCAATTTATTAAGGGGGGAAGATTGTAACGACCCAAAATTTTGAATAAATTTTATTTCCTAACTTTATGTGTTATTTTATTTTTATACTCAACAAAACTATTTCATTTAATAAAATGAGTATAATTAAAATAAGACCGTTCGAAACTTAATGTTGCAATTATTTTCTATAAATACAAGTGATATTGATTAATTAATATAGAAAGAAGATTCGATGGCCCTATCCGGTAGTCTCGGGCCGATCGAAGACCATCTGACGGTACTCGGGAAGGAGGTAGCACCTTTGGGCTTTGCTCTGGACCAAACCCAAGCCGAACTTCATCATGTGAAGATGGAACGGAATCACCTTCGCGAGAAGTTAAAGCTAATAGAAATCACTACTTGAGAAATGTTAGTTGAGACGCCCGAAGATTCTATCACCCTAGCACACCTTACTCTTAGGTCCTATGCTGGTGTTATAAGGGGTTATGTAATGAGACCGTAACTGCCTTATGTAATCCGTTGATTTAAATAAAAATTGTGATTTCTTCTTATGATGAAGTTCGTGAATTTTCAAATGTCCAAATAAATATAGTATGCATATTATTGATGAATTTTAGAAAAAAGGATATTTTAAAAATATTTATGTAAACCTTAAATAATTAAAAATGTTTAATGATTTTCAAAAAATGGTCTTCTACGGTTGTGTTCGGTATGAAATTTAGAGTCTAATAAGATCAACTTAATTTTTGATGAATAGTAAATTATGAATAGTGATTTTATGCTTAGGATTAGTAATGTGACCAAATGGATTAGTAATATCACTTAAAGAAAGTATTAATATAATTTAGGCACCTTGATTAAGTAACGTGATTCAATAAAATAGGTAAATAACTGTTTCAGAAATTATTGGTTGAGTATTAGTTTTTTCAGGTGAATAATGTTTTTTATTTAAAAAATAAATTAAAAATATTTAGAAAATTATTTTCATAAAATGGAGTTCATTTTTGAAATCAGAGCATCGATATTTGGTTAAGTTGAATTTTTGGGATTTTTCTAAAACAGTTGAATTTTCAGTGAATAGTGTTTTTATTTAAAAATTAAATTAAAAATATTTAAAAAAATTATTTTCATAAAACGGAGTTCATTTTTTAAATCAGAGCATCGATATTTGGTTGAGGTGAAATTTTGGGTTTTTTTTGAGAAAGTTGAATTTTCGGTAAATAGTGAAAATACAGTTTTTGAGTTTTGGGTGTTTAATGACATCATTAAGGATGTATTAATTTTTAAATAATTCTTGTAGACTTATGAATAGTAATATAAGGTATGAGGTATCCCAAGTGGCTAATACCATGGGTAAATACCATGGGAAACCCCATGGTTTTGCCAATACCACCAATGAGGTGTCCCTTGGACATTAATGCCTCGTCCCCTCACTTTCCCTATAAATGACATTCTCTCATCCTTTCCATTCCAAAATCCACCTCAACTAAGTTATGGTCTCCTTAACTCCCAAGGAGTCCTCTCAAGGTGCCCTCAAGCCTCCAAGTTCCCTACCTTTGAGTTTTAGGACTTACGTTTTAAGGTAAGGGATCCTACCTCTCTCTTTCTTTTCAGGCGTTATCCTTTATGTCATTTATTTTAAGCTCCATGTTCTTCTGTTGGGGATGTTATTTTATATTCATCCTACTTCCCTTTTCATTTTCATATGATTAGAAACCCCATATTTCTCTAATCAATTCATTTTAAGAATTTTTAGGTGGCGCCGTTAGGCTGCTGAATTTTTATAAGGGATTCTTTCACCCTTCTCATTTTCAAAGTTTTATTTTCATGTAAAGTCTTTCAAGTTCTTTTTTTAATGGTGGGGTATGATATCTCTATCCATAATACTTCCCTTTTATGTTCATATGACGAGATACCCTATTTGACCTCATCAATTCCTTTTTTAGAAGTTTTAAGTGACGCTGTTAGGCTGCCGAATTTTTATAAGAGAAGTCTTATTTTTGTCTTCCTTTCAAGTTTTTAATTTCATATAGTATGTCTTTAAAATTTCATTAACATGTTCTTATATCCTTTATCTTTTATCCCTATACTTTTTTGTGGATCATTTATGAGTGGGTAACCCATGTACCCTCTCTTTTTAATGTTTTCTAAAACCCTGTAACATAGTCGTTATGCTGCAGAATTTTCGTCTCAAAATGTCTCTCTCCTTTTTCACAAATTATTTTATTTTATTAATTGAATACTCAAAACTCTTTATTATACAAGTTTATTCACATATATATCAAAATGCTCTATTTTAAATTCTTGTATTTACATACATGATACCAGCTTTCCTTTTCTGTGGGTTTAAAGTGACATAAAGATCTCGTCTTTAAAGCAGTTTTTAAAATGTTATGACTATGAAATGAAACAGTTTTCTTTTATGCTATATGGGTTATTTATGAAATTATTGATGATGATATATGTGGCTCACATGATAATAAAGGAAAATTAAGGGTGCACCCTGATAGCACTCTAATGCATTGGGTAAAGAATTAATTTCTAGAGATAACCATTTTAACGATACCTTGGTGAATAATCTTGGTAATTTTTTTAATGACACCTTGGGGATGGACCTTGGTGAAATGGAAATGATTGTCTAAGTTAAATGTTTTGTCCACATATTGAAGTTATAAAACACGTTTTCTTTATTATAATATGCCTCATGATCTCTTTCTCATGCCTTAAAGTTATTTATCATGACTTTATTGATGTATCTCAAGTTCATATGTAAAATGTTTCTCTTGTTTCCCTTACTGGGCCTTCTGCTCACCCTTTTCTTTGATGTATGCTCCCAAGTTATGAGATGTTGTAATTAACTTAGGATGAAAAATGAAGAAGCCTTTAAAGTGTTTAGGAAGAATGTTTTATGCCGTCATGTATTAAGTTCCTGGTTTCCAAGACACTAAACCTTAAAGATCATCGGTTTTGTATAATGTAGGAAAACTTTTATGTAATGAAAAAGGCGGGATGTTATAATACCAATGAAAGAGGTAATGTTCTTCAATTAGTGTCTTTATTTTATTTATTTCCCAAACTCATTCAATTATTATTAAACTATGCTGATATAATAACCTTGGTATCTTTCAATAATTGAGGTGTTGTTATAATAAGGGCATGGCCCCATGACCGAAGGATGATAAGGGTTTAGCGCCTACCACTAGCCTATGAAAAATCCTGGTTAATGTTTCATTTTTTTACCTAAATGATTTGAAAAATATATATTAATGATGAACCAGTAGTGTTATTTCAAATATTTAGATATTAATGAAATATATTTGATAGCTATGCTAACAATATTGGTTTTAGAAAATAGTTGGAGAAATAAAGAAATACATGTCACTCTTTTATGGATCTTACGATCAATTAATAATAAATCTTAGTGCTTCAGGCATAAAAAATCATTTTTGGATATTTATTTCTTGGAGTAAGCGATGGATTGGAAATTGATAAAAGCACAACCAATTGATGAAATTGTTCTTATTAAATAAAAAATTATCAAGTAAATATATTTCCTTATATTCTTACACAGTAAAAGAATTCCTCATTTCTAGAAAAAATAATATTGAAAACAATGTTATCCTAATACCTTAATTTATATTGAATCAGTTGTATTTTAGATAATCACATATTTGTGTCTTTAAAGAACTTAACTTTCCATTTATCATCTACTTTATTATGATCAATGACCTCTATCACTCTCTATAATTATTTACACATTTTTCATGTCCATATCTTCACTTATCACCAATGTTCTCCTATATAGAATCCTAGTTATGTGTTATTCCATATGACCCTATTATTTTATGATCTCTCTTAATAAGAGGATATTTGATTAAACGTTTTTTTACTATTTAGGTATTTTAACAATATTATTTTTAAATATAAAACCTTTGACTACCAAGATCGAGTTTAAATTATGAGGACATAATTTAGTTAAGATTGAGAGAATGTAACACCTCGAGACTTTAAAATAAGAATATTGTATTTGATAGTGTATAAGACATGCAATACCAAGATTAGAAGAAAATATAGCACCCTTAAAATTTATGATATATTTATTTTTAAATAAATTCAATCCCTTCAATAGTATTCATTGTACACAACAATTATTTGAGCTTGTATTTCATGCAACACCAAGTTCAAACAAAATGTGAAATATTTTTAAAATACTATTATTTAATATAATAGTTGTAACTCAGCCATTAAATTGAAGAGTATGAATAATACTAACTAAATTATGAAAAATATTTTTATCTATTTATTAGTAATAAAATAAGGATCATTTATAATAAAATATATATATTTTCTGAAAAACTGTGTTTTTTTCTAAAAGACGGATTAGTTACGCTTTGCACACATAACTTAAAATGGGTTTACTGGGGGTTAAACTAAAAATATAAGAATAAAAATTACCTATTAACTTGTATAAAAAATATTGAATGACAATATTTAGAATATTCCACCTCAAGGTTTGATAATGATCTATTTTGGACCCTTGTGACATATGAAAAATGTGGGAGCACTCAATTCTTTTCAAAAATACCAAGTGTCTTCTCCCCCACTTATAAAAGGTCACCCCGCTCCATCTATTCTTAAAAACTTCACACATTTTTGGTTTGGAAAATATATTCCCAAATAAATTTCTATCTTCCCTCCTCTCATCCTATAAGCCTTAGTTTTTGCATAAATCCAACCTAGGAAGGCTTTAGTGAAAACCTAAGGAGGATACTCGAGAAAGTGGTAATGTTCTTCAATGAATGTCTTTATTTTATTTATTTATAATAATACTTAAATTATTATTAAAACATGTTGATATAATAAAATAATTATATTCCATATACTGAGGCGTTTTTATAATAAGGGTGTAACCTACATCCACCTCTACATCCATCAAATGGGTTACGAAATCATCATTCGTGTGTAGGTAGGGCTATCGTCTCGTGAACCGATATCATTCGTTCTTCCACTACTACCTTTCACAGTTGGGTATGATGATAAATATAAAGTATATATATATTATATTTATAACATAGTTATATATCTAAATTCATTATATCATATATACCTGTTTTACTATCCAATCCATAGGGGATATGATAATGTTGCTCGTGTGTACGTAAGACTATCGTCTCTCGAAGCAATGTGATTCATATTTCACTAACACTATAAATTGAATGTAATAAAGTTAAAGTTAATGATTATATGTGATATACATTACATAATTATGATATTCATAAAATATTTATCATTTTGGAAAATATAATATATATCATTTTCTTTTTTACCCTTTCAGTCACTTAAAGATGATAATATCATTCGTGTATGTGTGGATTACAGCCTCCATGAAGCGATGTGACTCATTTCATCACCACATCACCTGGATGATATATAAAATTATATATTATGGTATATATTATATTATTATAATTATGGAAGGATAATATATATTACTTACCCTATTTCCATAATTATTGTTGAAAAATGGAGACGTTACTCATGCATACATACGTCCTACCCTCTCCATGATCGTAACATAATTAATTTTTTGTAACTATATTTCATGATTGATCTTAAAAGTATAATTTATGTAAAAAAATAATAATTATTTCATTATTATTATTCTGAATATTATAGAACTATATAATATGGGCATGAACCATATATTTCATGACAAAACGCACATGATAAAACAAGGTAATTAACACCCAAAATAATGAAAATGATGAGATATTATTAATGAGAAGGTGATAATATGTTTTAAAAAGATCATATATAATATTATAAATATTAATATGGTTATGATATAAGTTAATAACATGTTTAAAACCACTATACATGAGGGTAAAGAACGTTTAATCAAAATGAAGTGTGAGGTAAGATATTTCTTAACTCAATTTTTGTTCATCGAGTTAATCTTCTAATTCATTGATTATATCATTCTAATATTATGTGTATAATTAATTTTTATGACCATATTTTGTATTTACACTTATTTTATGTTTATTTACAATTGAAATACATAATCAATTCATTTATCAATTCTCACTTCAACATTATGATCATATTAACGGTTTATTTCACAATCTCATTCTAATTGAGATTGTTTGTTCTTGAATTTCAGTAAAAAGAAATTATTTGATCATTTCATAATAAGAAAATTATATTTTATTCTCCTCTTGTTATTCATGATATTTTCAATATTACTATTATACACTCTTTGGTACTTAAATTAATTAAGAAAATTTTCCTAATAAAATACAACTTCATTCCTCTCTTCGGTCGGAAACTGTTTTTCTTCCAAAACCATGTTTTCTAAAAAAATCATTTTTTTAACTTTTTCAAAATGATTTAATAAATTCATTTTTAACCATTTTTACTTTTTATAAAAAAATTAAAAGGAATAATTTTGTTGTTTTCAAAACAATTACCTTTTGGATTTTACCAAAAATGTGAAAGGAATCGTTGTTTTAACATGTACAACATGTACAAAATTTTCCACTATCATGACCACAAAATGATTTAAAGATTAATTTATAAGTATTCAAGTTTATTTTCAAATAAAATTATTTTGAAAAAGTTTTAGGTTTTAAAATTTTATTTTCGAAATGAAAATGATATTTTCATCAAGAATGTCTTTAAATATTTTTTATGGTATTTTTATTCATCAATGACAACAACCCATTATTATTACTACAATGGGTATAAGTTGGATTGATACTATCCATATTCTTCATATTAATGGTTTATGATTATTTTGAAAAAGGATAGTATTGAAATTTACTTTCTTATTTTATTTTTGTAGTCATTAATTTCCCCTGGAAATATTAACTTTCCTATGATCATTAGATATTAAATTTCTCATAAATATCCATATTATTTATCATGGATATGCCTGTTTCTTAAATCATATCTTATTTTTTCATATGGTGTTTTAATTCAAAAATTATTTTATTAACTAGGGAAATATTGATAAATATGTATCCTTTACTCAATACAGATATTTGATCATAAGGCACATTGTTCATGAATTAAATATATTATTCAATATGTGTGGAATGATTTGGATATAAAGATATGGGTGGGGGCTATTATGGATATCTCATTGATTCATCGACAAGTCTCATGAGACAAAATTAGTTGGCCAAACCCAATGTGTTTGTAACCAGTAGTTTTAAACTATCTCAATGATAGATCTTGATAGTATAGGTATAGCAGGCCAAACCCAATGGGTTTGTACCTAGTTGTTTTAAATTTTCTTGAGGATAGATCTTGATAGTAATGGTATCATGTTCCTAGGAAACATAACATCTAATAATTAAGCATTTACTTCAGGGGGAATTCAGTTATTATTATTATCCGTGAGATTTTTACAATGATATTATATCTGGATGCATTTAATTCTCATTTTATTGGTTAAATGACACATGTTTTCAGTTATTTTCCTTGACATATTGATTATTTTTATTTATTCATGATAGATTTCATTATACTTAACCCTTATTGTTCATTTGAGATCATCCTTATTTTGATTCCTTTCTCAGGTATCCATGAATATTACTATGTTTGATATGCAAGAACAAGCTAGAGAGAATAAATTTATTCTCGAAAAAATTTGTGTTGTAATTTTTGTATTAAAATGTAATTCAAGACTCAAATATGTATCTAGTTTACCAAGAATACTAAACTATTTGGCCCTTCGAGATGTGATTTCCTTATATCTAATGCCAATGTAATAAATCAAACACATGCACCGGACTACTGGGGTTGGGGTCATCACATGCAAATTATTATAGAGGGGATTGAGATCAATTATTCCCCAACATGAAAGTTCACCTAGAAATCTATTAGTCTATTTTCAAGGATGGGATTATCGAGTATTTCATTGGACTAGAGATCCAAAACCCATACGAGTAGTTGGTCACCCTACAACAACATGGAACAATCCATGATTATATAAAACAATTTCAATATCTTGTTACTCTACTGTCATGCCATCCTGAGCAACAATATGTGGGTTATTTACATCATTAATTGAGAAATGAGATATGAAAATAGGTTCTAATCCATAACCCAAAATCCTAACTTCAGACAATGCGACTAGTTTGACATGTCACGCTAATTATGAAAAAAGGGTGGGTTTCCTAGCTCGAGGAGGAGGACCGAATCTATGGAAAAGATGCGAAAAGAGTGAATGGAAATATACTTTGAGACACAATTTTCAAACCCAATACTGGAAATCATCTCATCCAGAAAAAAGGATGTGTTATCTGACTTGGGAGCCTACCCAAGAGCTCTCAGAGTAATGTGTCTCTGGTGGTAGTGGGGTGTGACACTTAACCCCAAATATTGTGAAGAAAGAAGTAAAAAGGGAGTATGATTTAGATGCGGGAAACCATATAGAAAACCCATAATAAGGATAAGTCATTCCAATGTAAGTCTTTGGGTGGGAGGAGAAAGTTTCAAAGGAGTCAGAATGTCAAATGCTAGACTATCAAGGTTCAAACGTCTGTTTCATGACTTGGTAAGGGGAGGACTCACCTTTCATGAATGTAGAAGGACAGATATGTGGGATTACAATTATATTCCTATTGGATGATGCTTCCACTTGCAACTTAATTTCTCCCAAACTCACTATAATATTGGGTCAAGATGTCGAGGAAACAAACAAACAATGAGTCAAGCTTGGAGATGGGCATCCGTTGTGGTATCAAGGTTTATGATGCCAATTATAGAAAAACTTGAACAATTATACCTATTTTATTGATGATAATGGGTTAGACATAGGAGTTTTGGATCATATTTTGATAATTTCTTGGCTACAGACTCTTGAGGAACTACAAAGTAATTAGAAGACTAAGATGTTATTTTAATGCATGAAATATAGTTTTTCCTTCCAGGAGGTGATGTAAGCTAGCCTAGAGATTACCTTCCTAAAAGATTTATCCATATATTCAGGTGGAAATGAAAATTAGGGAGCATGTACCAAAATTACCAATGATAGTCTATTGGATTTTCAACAACAACAACAAATGTAGGCATCACTTTTAAATTTGAAGTCTGTGTTCTTTGGCCCTGGGGATTACCCCTGCAATGTTCCAATGACCAAAAAATTACCTTTTTCCAAGTATTGGGACCCATGTCGATACTCCCTTATAGGTATCCACATTCCCACAAAAATGGAATTGAAAGACAAGTTCGTGAGTTGCTCAAATTTTGTACCATACGGAGTAGTACAAGTTCCTAATATGGTTTTGTTTTATTAGAAAAAAAGGATGTACATGGAGGATGTGTGTGGATTATTAGGCTCTCAATAAGGCAACCATTCTAGATAGATTTCTCATTCTAGTTGTTGAGAAATTATTGGAAGAATTATATGGTTCTGTTTTATTTTCCAAGCTGGATCTTAAGACTAGATACCACTAGATCCGAATATGAGCAGAAGATGTTGAGAAAATGGCTTTTCACACACACAACGACCAATATGAGTAAATGGTGATGTCTTTTGGAATCACCAATGCCTCTTCGACATTTCAAGCTAAAATGAATGATTTTTTTTATCCCAATTGCGTTAGTTCATCCTTTTATTTGTTTATGATATTCTAATTTATAGCCAGGGATGTGATTCCCACTTACAAAACCTCGAGACTATTTTAAGAACCCTCCAATACAATTGCTTCATCGCCAAAAAAAATCTCATTCACTCAACATGAAGTTATATTTGGTTCATATCATATCTCAGGCTGGGGTTTCTATGGATCCTTCAAAAATCTAAGTGGTTATGGATTAGCTGACACCCATTTCCATTCATAGGAGTCCAAGGTTTTCTTTACCTCACATGTTACAACAAGAAATTTATCTAGGGGTATGGAAAAATTTCCCAACCACTCACTTCCTTGACAATTCTTTGACATAAAAGGATAGTTACCATTGGACCAGAGAGGCGCAAAATACCTTTGAACACCTCAAGAAAGCCATTACTACCGCTCTTATCTTAGCAATACTGGTTTCTCGAGACTTTTTAAAGTTTACTGTGATTCTTATTTTAACATCCTGAGATTTTAAAATAACACTATGTTCGATAGCGTATACGGCCTGAAACACAGAGCTTAAATGAACCACTAAATATTATTATTTTATTACCATTATAATATAGTCATTGAATTGGAGGATATGAATAGAAGTAAATGAACAATAAAATATATAAAAATTTCATAATCAATAAAAATGTATTGATAAATTCATAATAAATAAACACTCAATTTTTGAAAATTCATTATATGATTAAAAAATGCTTTCTCCAAAAATGTTTTTTATTTCATTATATGAGAAAATATTATAATTAATTTATGCCACTTTTGTAAATTTTATTTGATAAAAAGAGTTTAATTTTTGAAATCATCATGTCAAATTTAACTTAGGGTTAATTTTTAGGATTTTTCTGAAAAGAATGATTTTTCAGTGAATAGTGAAAAATCTCGATTTTTGTAAAATTGTCATTTATTTTTATTAAAAAGCCCCATTATGATTAAATTTGATATCAAAGTAACATAATTATTGTTTAATTATTTATAATTTAAGTAACTACATTTGAATACTCATCATACCTGATTTTGGAATAGGTTCATTTTGGGACTTAGGAACGTATTTTTCTAAAAACCGTTTTTCGTTGCGTTTTATGCTTTTATATAAAAAATATTTTCTTCCACTTCTAGGAATTTAATCTTGAAAAATGGATTCCATATTTGGAATCATATGGTTAAAATTTTATAAATAAATCCCTTTTATTTTTTTCATTATGAATAGTAACCGTAGTAAATATTTGTCACCTCAATAAGGATAAATCAGCTAATTAAATTTAAAAATAATATGATAAGGCATAAAAATAACCCTAAAAATAGGTTTTAATATACTTTATAAGTGATTTTTTTCCATCATAATCTATTATTTGAAGTTATGTAAATTTTTTCTCATATTTCTTTGAAAATGACATTATTTTAAGTAAAATACAAAATATCACTATCTTGCTCTTAAATATTTATTACAAGTTTACAAAGGGATAAAAATAAGTTGAGAATGAATATTAAAGGTTATTTTTAGTATAATAAAATTATTTTTATGATGGTAATTTATTTTTAATTTTTAGTGATGAAATAATTACCTTAAATTCTTACCAAACGCCAGTATAGTTCTTGTGCAGGAAATAGAAAAATAAAGTAAATGATTTTAAAAACTCAAAGTAATTTTGTTTGGATGAGTTATAGTGTCCCATGAATTTTATAGATAAATATAAAATATTAGATATGTGTTAAAATTATATATTATAAATCCATTTTTATCTTGATGAATTTAAATTCAAAGTAAATTAATTGTTCCAAAAATGTCATTAATGATATTTTATAATAAAAAATATTCAATTAAATGATTTAAATTTCATAAAAATCGTATATTCAACCTAGTTAATGTTATATGGTTTAAACTATCAACCATGACACATTTATAGGACACTTTTCCTTCTATAAAAACTTTCTTTACCCTTAAAGAGTAAAAAACTTTGATATCATCGTAATCATCAAAGGGGTTAACAGGGGTTAAAACAAGGTGATATGAGTGAAAACATCACCTAAACTTGCTCAAATTTTATTTTATGATATAATTTAAACTCATATTTATTAAAACTCTGAAATATATCAATTTTGTGTTAATTATCCATTAAAATTAATTTATAATAATTTAATACTTTAAGTAATTTCAAGAGTGTCCCTCCCCTCACTTATAAAAATACATATCATCCCCTCTCTTCCTCACACATTTTGAGAACTCTATATTGGTCAGGAAATATCCAAATACGTTCCTAACATCCCTACCTACGTTTTAGTGGACTTATTTTGGACATAATATCAACCTTAGAAGTATTTAGGTATAATGAAAAGAAGGTTGTCAGAAGAAGAGGTATAACTTTTAACTGAATGATTTAGTTTTATTTCTTCTTCTTCCACCTTCAAAAATCTTAACGGTTGAGATATAATAACTTAATTATCTCTCATATACTAATATTTTATTATGTTAATTACTTACTTCTATAAAATTTTAAATCAAACCATCATTTGTGCGCTCACGAACCGATGTAATTCGGTTTCCATCACCACCTATCAAGGCTGGTCGTAATGATGGATTTAATGTACATATATGATATTCAAGAAATAATTATCATTCTTGAAAGATAAGATATCATTTATTTTTTTACCTTTCCATTTATTGAAAAATGATAACGTCGTTTGTGTGTACATGTGGATTACCACCTCCACGAAGCGATGTGATTTGTTTTGCTATTATGAACTGAACGTCCTCAAAACACACAATGTGTACTTAATTGATTAAATAATTAAATATTTCATTGAAATAAATGAAAAAAATGGTTTAATTATAACTTAATAAACCTATAAAAAGTTTTTATACAAGTAAATAATGGATATAAGGTTATTATAAAATAGTTAATGGACATATATGGCAAGTCTATACTCAAGGTTAGGGATTTCATCCTAATTTTCCTTCATTTAAGCAAGATTTAATGTTATGCACATGATTTATTTTCTATGGTGTATATACTACACCTTTTACATTATATATCCCTAATCCTTCATAAATCATGGTATTTTAAGTTACAACTCAAATTATTTCATCCAAAGGGATTTGAATTGAATGTTATCAAGTGGTAAGGTGTTTCTTAACTAAATTTTCTTTTATTGGGTTAAACTATTCTTCATTGAATTTGTTATTCCATGATTATATGTGAATTTATCTATAAATATTTTATGTTTTATTTCCAATTTTTTATGTGTATTTATATATGTGCATATAATCACTTCATAGATTAATTATAACTTCAAAAATAATGATCTTTGTGAGGGTTTTCTTTGTCTCAATCTCATTTTCTTGAGACATGTTTTATGTCGTGTACCATGATTTATTTGAATAGTTTATTTAATTCCCTATGAATTATTTTTGAAATATTAATTCTTTTCATTCATGAGATATACAGAGCCATATCATATTCTTTCTTTCAATGAATTTTGATTTCGAAAGTTACCAAAGCGATAAAGGTTTTATGTTACAATATCATTTCTTTTTAGGATTGCTTATGTTCAAGGTTCCTTTAGGGGAAATCATATGATCTTATTTTCTTGAATTACATCTATTTTCATCTCCTTTGGTTATGAATGTGGTTTACATGTTTAATTTATATTTCCTCCATTATTTATTAAAGAAACCTAAAAAATTTGTTTGTAAGTGATAACAATCTTTTATCTTCTTTTAAATCGAGAATATTTCTCTTCCATATCCTTGTTTTATAAAATGTTTTGAAGAATATTATTTTATAAACATAAATTATTTATTAAAGTTATTTTACATAATCTTTCACATTATTTTAAAAGGTTTTAAAAGTAAATTTCTTAAAAAATTTCCACATGCATCATTTTTTACTTTATTTACAGAAGTTTGAAAAGAATTTTTTTTTAACGTTTACAACATGAACATATTTTCCCGTCTTCATGACTATTATTTACTTTTAATATCCCTTTATAATTTTCCAATATTATTTTCAAATAATTTTTTTCCTAATATACTATAAATTTTTCATTTTTAAAACTGATTTTCAAAGTGCAAAGGATATTTTCCATAATAGTGTTTTTAGTGATCTTTTAATAGTATTTATATTTACCAAAGACAGCCCTTGATGTTACATATTCCCCACTAAGTATATGCTGTAATTATTCCATATTTAATCCTTTTTCTAGATGGATTATGATTGTTTTAAAGAGATTTTCATGAAACATGTTTCTTTTCCATGGGTAAATCAAACTATGAAAGAACAATGGTTATTTTTATGTTAAAAAGTGAACGCTTCTAATTTTTTATTCATGATATGGTATTTGGACATTATTGATGAAAGATATATTAGGGAGAAAATACAAATATTAAAGGGACTTTGTCTGATATGTTACGGGTGAGTTCATTATATCCCTTCAATGCATTGGATAAAGAGACATGGTTAATTGGTTATAGGTTTCTTCTAAGAGATTGTTGGAATTTACCATGTAGGTTATTCCATTTATAAGGGTGAATATAAGTGTGATATGATGATTATATTCACAGATATGAACATTTTTTTTCTATGTTTTCTATCCGTTTCTAATGGATCCTTTGCTCAAGGATTTCTTTCATACAAGTCATCATTTTTGACTTATATGACTTTTTTCTTATGTTAAACTTTTATGCCATGTTTCATGAGTTATAATCCATGTTTTGATGGGTATGAATTATATTATTTTATACTTGTGAACTTTGATTATATAATCATACTATTAAATCCTTTTATGCTCACTAATGACATTCAATTGGTAATTCTTATATTTACCCTTACTGAGCATTTGATTCCTCCCTTATTAGGTTTATTTTCTCCATGTTATAAAGAAATATGTTATGTAAGTTATGTGTAGAAGGGTTTTGTGTCTATGATGATGAATACTTAACATGGAATATGAAAAGATGGGTATAGTGTGGAAAATGTTCACTTAAATACATGAATAATGTTATGTAAGAGTTTGTCCGAATTCTATAAAAATCTAAACCTAAAAGGTCACTAGGTATGTAAGTGATCTAATATTTTAGTTTAATGTTATATGTTTTTAAGGGTTAAATTTAAGTCACATTTCTCACTATCAAACCTAGAAATTTAATGATTTTTTTAGCATTGGATCGAGGAGTGATGGATGGAGAATTTTATACTTCTGGTCAAACCGTGGGTGTAGTGCTCATACAGAATAACATGCCCATCACGTATTTTAGTAAGGCCTTGGATGAGAATTTTTTTTCCAAATCAGTGTATGAGAAAGAAATAATGGTGTTGGTCTGGGACATTCAGCGTTTGTGGCCTTACCTGCTTAGTCAAACCTTTGAAGTCTCTTTTGATCTGAGGATCCTGAAGTTTTTGTTACAGCAACGCATCACCACAACTAACTAGAAGTTATGAATCACAAAACTGTTAGCATATTAGTTTGAAATAATATACAATCCTGGTAGGGAAAACTCGACAACGAATTCTTCCTTCCAAAAGGTAGAACCATTGGAACTCTCCCTCTACAAATCCTCATTAGTGTGGAAAGTGTGTTGTGGTCTAACATAGGGAATTCATAATGACCCCTTCCTTAATAAGGTACTCCAGCAACTCCAAGAAAGTAGCCATGCCCCCAATGGGTTTACCCTATCGCACGGTACCTTGTTTTATAGAGTACGCATGGTCTTTCCCTAAAGTTGGATGAAAATTTTTATAGGATTGGAATGAGACGTCACATCTTAAACTATGTTCAACAATGTGATAGTTTCCAATGGTATAAATACTCAAATCTTTACCCCATTAGGAATCTTGCATCCCTTGTCGGTTCCGAAGGAAATAAGGGAGGAACTTTTTGCTTAATTTTATTACTGGGTTGCCCAAATATAAGGGTTTTGACATGATTTTGGCGGTAGTTGAAAAAATATCTAAATATTCTCATTTTGTTTCATTCAAACACATTTTTCTGTTAAGAGGGTGGTTGAAGTTTTTGTTAAAGAGGTCACCAAGTTGCATGGTATCCCTAAATCAATTATTCGTGATAGTGATAATCTATTAATGATCCATTTATATACAATTCTCTTTGGGTTCTAAGGGACAAAATTAAAAATGAGTTCATCCTACCATCCATAAATAGATGATCAGACCGAGGTTGTCAATTGCTATTTGGAGACCTACCTTGGGTGTTTTATAGGTGAACAACTGAAGGTACATAATTTTTAGTTGTCATGGGCTGAATTGTGTTACAACACCACATAGCACTCCTCAACCTCCTTAATTTCTTATCTAGTGAAATGAAGGTGGAAGCTGTAGCTTGGACCTTGATGGATCTCATTGAGGCTCTTGAGTTGCTTCAACACCAATTATATTGTTCTCAGAATTACATTAAGTAGTTGGTTAATCATCACCATCGGGATGTCACTTTTCAGGATGGGGACCAAGTTTATGTGAAGCTTCATACTCACCAACATCAATAAATAGCTCAACGAATTAATCACAAGTTATCTGTCCAAATCTATGGCCATTTTTCCATTACTTGGCCTTATGTCCTACTGACCGGGCTTGCTTTTAGAGGTGCATATTCATCTTGTTTTACATATCTATCATCTAAAAAAGACAATTGGTAGGGAAAATCAGGCAAGTAGAGATGAAAATACCCCAACTATTGATTAGGTGGCAATGAAAACCAATAGAATAAGCTACTTGGGAGGACAAATTTTTCATTCATGATCAATTCCTCACCTTCAATCTTGAGGAAAACACTGTTGGGCCAAGAGGGGGAAGTGATATATCAAGAGATGCGGTTGGCCCCTGGAAGGTTTATTCCGTAAGGGGAAAAAGTTTCCTCACAAAAAATATAAAAAATTGAATTGGTCCCAGGTTGAGGTGGTCCCTGGGCTATTAGAGTTTCTCTCATGAGGATTTTTAAAGAGGGAATCAAGAGGGGGAAATAGAGGCAAGGAGAGTAGTTTTGTTTTAGCGGCCTTGGGCTTAGGGCGTGTGAGAGAGCAGGTAACCTTTCCTCGAAGTGTATCTCTTTTCTAGAACTCCTCTTCTCTCTCTCCACTTCCTCTATATTTCATTCGTATCTTGGAATATAATTCTGGGGACTTTTTGGGGTCATGCATTCCATTAGTTGTCCAATCCATGAACTCTCCCACATCATGTTTTTCAAGAAAGGGTGGTGGATTCACCTTGATCTGAGGGAGCAGTCGGTGGCCAGGGTTTCATGATGCAATGAAAGTGTAGGGAAGATGCTCGATTTTGGATTTTCATCAATGTCAATGGATAATATCTGAAAAACTTAGTGAAGGCACTCTATAATCTCTAGAGAGGATCATTAACATTTAATTTATAATTAATTTAAATATTGAATCACCTCATTCTTGGTAATCTCCTTGATCAAATTTTTTTTCACTCTTATCATGTTGTCGTCACGGTAGAGAATTCAAGAAAGGATTCCTATAGATATATCCACACATACTCCATGAATCTATAATCAACATTTTTAAGCTCTGAGTACTAGCGTTGAAGAAACAAGTGTTACGTCATTCGTGGTTGACTGCAACAATGATCTCTTGTTCTCTCTTTATTCTTGAGTAAAGGAGGATTTTCTCTCTAGGGCTTGAGAGAATTCTAGAGGTTATATCCATTGTGTAAACAACTCCTCTTATGAAAAATTATATAATTTAAAATAAATACTTAGGATTAAAATTTGATAATTGGACAAAGGCCCTTATCAAATTATTTAACATAAGTAAAACCCCATGTCAAATAATAATAGTAATAATAATATCATTATTATTATATCTCATGACATGTGTTAATTGTACTATTATCTATTAAAAAAATTAATTAATATTTACTTAAATTATATTAAAAAATATATACCATTTTCACCGACTCATTAAACTCAATAAAAATTCCCCCCAAAAATTATTATATTTACTATACTTGTGAATAAAAAATTATTTTAAAATATTAACCTAACTTAAATGAGTATTTATTTTAATCTATTCACTAAACTGATGAATAAATAAATAATTATTTAACTTGTGAATGATTAAAAAAGAGATAAAATTCCACTCATGTAATCTAAACTTAAATATCTCGTGAGTGAATTTTTCGGGTCAACATATAATAGATTAAATATAATTTTGAAAACCATAAAATATATTTAATTTTAATTTAAATTCTATATAATTTAATAAGATTATGGATACACTAAGTGTGTAACCCCCTAACCCCCTTTCTCAATGGCAATAAGTGAACTTACCAAAAATCTAAGATCATCATCTAGCAACACATTAAGACACCCATAGAGAAAAAAGTTGGTGTAGAAACTATAATAACCTTCCTACAAATGATGTTGTGTAATATAGTCATTTTCTCCTGATATCTCAAGAATGAAGATGCATATGTTGGATTTGGTTCCATAGATCCAACTGATTTGTAGATGTGATTACCTATATATTCATGGATTTGAATAATAAATTACCTATCACATATTGATTATAAATTTGTGTTAATTTAATGTGATAATGTCATAGATTATTCATCACGCTGGTAGTTCTCCACTATGATGAGAATTTTAAAGTGTTGTGATAATATTTTAAAATATTATTCTAAGGTCGGATAATGTTCTATGATGGGATTCATAGTATGTTGATTTTTAGGTATGAGTACTCGTAAGCATATAAGACTTCATTTTATTAAGTTCACACATGGTAATCTTTAAGATTAGAGATTATGATAATGGACCAGTCGGTAGGAACTCCACATGTTATGTTCCATTGAACATTTTTTTTCATATGTGTTTAATGATCCTTAGACGTTAAGATTATTTTTAATTTGTATCATTATTCATGTACTTAGATGTGTTGACGAAAACCATGACACCTTATGTTCACTAGGAAGTAGGTTATATAGGGTGCGTTACGAGAGATGGTTTATTAATGAATGAGTAGATGAAAGGTTTATCTCTTCCATATTTAGGAAAGTTGATATCTTGTCTATTTGATTGGAAAAAAACATTTGAACTAAATTTCATGACCATGGTGTATTAACAGTTCATTTTAGGTAGTCAAAGATCGACATATCAAATGTATAGGTTGATGACACGAGTACACAATCTGTTTATTGAGATATCGTGACAAATAGATAATATTACACAGAAAGTGTTCATATGTGGTTCTTGTTGTTACAACATTTACATCGTGTTTCTTATAGTCTCAGTTAAATATTATTAATAATTAACGGTTGGAATAAATATTATTCACAGTGTGAAATAATATTTATTCATGATTTATTGATCGCATATATTTATTCAAAGGATAATGAATATTTATTATAAAATAAATATTTATTTAGTTATGAGAATATTAAAATAAATATTTATTCTCAAGACTTTAATTTCAATTCATTGAAGTGACCTTAAAGTTGATAAACTGAATTAGACTTATCTCAAAGCTGTGAGCTAGGGGGTTGACGGAAGTGTTCTGAGGGACACAGTGAGCTATCCCTTAAATATTGTAAAGGTAGTGTGTCTGGCATATAGTGACTATGACCAAACATTTGTATTCCACATCTAGTGAAGAATAGTGTACTTAGGTAGGACTAACACACTATTGGCATATGCTCATTGGACTAGCCCTAGTGGTGAACCAAGTAAAATTATTGTGTTGTCTTGCTTCGTGTGAATGTTTTAATGACTTTTAATTATCATCTGATAGGTTTAACAGGTTCCTACCAATGTGGGAACAAGATATCTCACTTGAGAATAAAAAATTGACACTCTAATTCACCCATCCCCACTCAAGGTGTTTCGGGGTCCTTTAGAGAGAACTCCACCACCCCTTCCTCTTTCCTCTCAAGAATGAGAGACAAGAAAAATCCTTTGACAATGAAGGATTGTGTTGTAATCAACACGAAAGACACAAGTTGATTAGTGTATCTGTGCTTTCACTCAGGGTTATGACAGTGATGTTTCGAGATCAAAGTAGTATGCGTGGATTCTCGCGCAATTTTGAAAGTCCCGAAGGGCGTTGTTATTTCCCTACGGGTCTAATCAAAATACAAAATTTATAAAATCTCAATTAATGAAAATGAATATATCCCCAAGTAGAGGTCAAAACCATAGAGATGGTGAAATTAATCAATCTAGGTTTTTAAGGAAAATTGTTTTATTTGGCAAAGAGGGAGAAGAAACGAATGGAACAATTTGGGTTTTGGAAACAGTTTTGGAAAGTGAAAGAAGAAAGAAAGGCACAACAGATTATTTGAGTTGAAATCAGATTTTAAAGGTGTGTTGAGGTTTTATAGTTTCAGGGTCCATATGAAATTAGATTTCAGAAATTAAATTTATTAATCCATGTTTGGTGTTGAAGTCGAGACAAGGTTGATCCAATCATCATGGTACCCCCTCCTCAATGCACCAATCCCCTATTTCCCTTGGTCTGGTAATTTTGGGTTTCATTGAATCGAGTTTGTCTCGATGCCATTTTTAAACCTGGGTACCCTAAATGCGATAATGGCCGTTCCTCAATTTAGGGTAACCAGTTGTACAATCATAATGTTCCTTTCTGATTTATTAAAAAAGGGACATGATTATAAAAAAATAAAGAGATTGGAATTGATTAAACAAATTATAGAAAACCAGATACATGGCTAGAATAAAAGAAATAAATTCAATGACACCTTCCCCCTTAATCTATATAACCCAAGAATAAGGTGGTTTTTACCCCCTAATCCTAGTGATGAGGGAGTAAGGGGGAAGAAAAGAAATAAAAGAAGACATGAATTAAAATTAGAGAGAAAGAAGTGGAGGACCCTGCAGCGGCACAGATTTTCACCCTAGACTTCAGTCTTTGGAATCTCCCTTGGTAGAAATTGCTCAGATCCCTATTAATAGACTTGCAAAGGTCTTGTAAAACATTCAATTGAGTCATAATGGGTCAAAAAGTGATCCTGGTTGGTCTCATGATCATAAAATTGGTCTCCATCATGTAAAATACCATTAAAGGCTTGTTTTTTGGTATGTCTGACACTTTCACGTAACCCAAACAAGTGTCGGTCGATCAACAGCTTCCATGAAGAAATAATTATCAAGACATAACTAATTCTACAATTTAGATTAATTATAAATTTACATGAAATATACTCTCACTTTGTTCTGACATCTTCCATCAATATTCTTCAAATTAATTCATTGATCATGAGTTTTATCATCGTGTTCAATGCTTATTATTTATTGAATCAGAAAAAATGTGAGTTGGTCATAGGCCTAATAGATGCTTTCGCTGCATCTGGAACCTCAAAGTGGTATCAAAGCTGTCACATTAAATTTATAATTATTTATTCTCCATTGATCAATTAACGCATTTGATGTTAGGCTCATTTCAAGTTTAATTCGTTCTTGATTAGAAATTCGATATTACACGTTCGTTCAAGTTTCACATGATCTTAAATAGGTTAAGAACATATGAAGAATGATGGGAGATATCATTGGGAGGATCAAATATTTCTGGCTGGATAACATGGTTACACAATGTGTAACAGAATCATACATGTCATATAGAAAGTTTCACTAAATTTGGACGGGTTGCAGGATACACAGATCACCTCACGGATCAGCACACAATGTACTTTGTCATTTTTTCCGAATACTGTAAATGTTACTTTTATGTACTAGATTAATGAATTTTACATACTTCGGGTAGTTCTTCATGCCTTTGTCAAAAAAATTTCCACTTCCAACTTTTAGACTTCCAAATTTTGGATTCAACTACCAGATAAATCCAATTCCGATCTTCTAACTTCTGAAACATCCAAAACTTCTTCCAGAACATCAGAACCATCTTCCAAAGCAAATCCTCTTCCAGATTAACTTCTGAAACATAAAACTTCTATAATAACCATCACATCCAATTCTAGAATCAACTATATGAACTTATGAACTTCTAAACTTTTGAAAAAATTTAATGCCACGTGCATCGTCAAGAAATTCTGAAATGCTGCTTCCATATCTTCAACCTTCTCCATTCTATTCCTGAACAACTTTTGGATATCCAATTCTTACTCCTAAAAAACATCCAAAAAACTTAATGTCAACTTCTATTGTCTCCTCAACAAATACAAGGTTTTTTGTATCCTCAACATATCCATAAACTATTGTTTTGTCACGACCCCCCACCCCCCTCCAAAGGAACCCCTCCTGGGCCGACAATAGAGAAAGAGAGATAATGATGTCTGAAGCCCGCCTCAAAAATACCATAGGTTGGAGACAAACACCTAGGGTATATAGACACACACATGGGAGACATTAACCTCATAAATAATTGAGAAGTAAGAGATAAGATGAGAACAACCACCAAACTTTTTCTCATAATAAATAAAACAATCTCAATACATGAATGTAATGGCATAAAACTGAAACAAATGAAAATAATAAAACAAATCCTCAACAGTGATCATGAAGCTCCAATAGATCTTAAACTAGTAATATTTAGCTAAATCGCCAACCAACTTCTACTAACCTAAAAAATAGTTTATATATATACGTAGGATGAGCATAAGATGTATACTTAGTATAATCCTCCCTAAAACCTCCCGTGAAAAAATGTGAAAGAAACATATTAAAGTCATGTGAGTAAACAAATGAAACTAACTCATCACCTAAACATGTTTAATATTTTTTTTTATCCTCGCCATGCCTCACTCACCAAATAACACGTAGAAGTATAACCACAATATTGAGAATATATATATATATATATGGGTACCCTGAAACCACTTCCTTCTGATTTACATCCCTCATGCCCCAACATCACAAGTCGTAAGCTCTCGTCCCTTCCATGTATCAAGTCACCCCTGATGCGATTTGGGCTTCAGCTCTACCTACCTCAATCCAGAACAGGGCCCAACATCTCGTGTTGGTGTCATTCTACATGTTCATCTCATCAGCATCACCCTCAAATCCATAACTAAGTGTGTCCAGAAGCCAATACAGCTTGTGTACTTTCATTATACTCAATCCATCATAGCTCAAGCAATCCATCACATCCCATACACCCGTGGGAAATTGATCCACCACAACTAGATACAAGTATGCGTGATAACCTCAAGTCATCACAGTCCGCAACATGTGTGTATGGGAAATCACCCATGTTCATACCCGCATGTGATACTACAACCAAAGAGAGAGCAAGGGAGAGGGGGTAGTCAGTCATCAGTATCCTCACCAACCTGAATGTTGGGGAAAACACCCCAGAACCTCTAGTTGTCATTTTCCCTTTAGGTATGGGTGGGATGCATATGAAATAACAAAACATACATAGTAGATATAGCTCACAGCCACACTAAGGGAAACTACCTAGCCTTACACATCTTCCACTATCGTCACATAGGACACATGGCTGCCACCGTTAAGAGCTAGATATCAAACAATCAAACAACCATAAAGTTCAATGTTAATTAATTCATTATTCATTAATTAACATTATTCCATTTTCATTTCAAAGATTGATAATTAAATATTTTAATCCAAATGTCAATGGCACTATTAATTATTTGCTTGTATTCTCATTAATGTCTTCATCATGAGTGAGTATCAAGAACCAACCATGTTCTTTCATCAATTCATTTATCATTCCATAAACATTTGGGTACTCTAGAACTCAGCCTAAGATACCCCTTAAAATATTCACTCGCAGTGCATGGCATCGAACTGCATCCCGCAATTGGAAACTAGTCTTATAAATCACATTTGGCCTTTCATTCCAACATCATCACCAAAACCGGCACCTCATGCCTCCATCATCGTCATAACCAGCACACCATGTCAGCATCATCATCATAAATAGAATCTCGTGACACCATCATGATCACAAGAATCCCCACCTATTACTCATCAAGTAGTCCAAGCACATAAGGTTATCAATCAATCATATCAAGGATTTAAATCCATGGAGCATAAATGCATATTAATTGTGTTATTCCACACATAACTTCTAATATGACTTCAGACAAATCAAATAAGGAATTATGGCCTTTATCAAATAATGATGGACTCGATCAACCAGAAAGGAATGATTAATGTAAACATTAAATTTTCATTACTATGATTAATTAACCAATTAAAAATGATTAATTCCCAGCACCACTAGTCATACAAATTTCTGAGGCTAAATATTATTTATTCAATTGGGCATTCTGTCGTAATTTGATCTTATGTATCAAAAATCTCCTCGATGATTATTTCAACAAGATTATTTTATTATAATCAAAACATCACCAACATTAAGTTACTTAATTCCAAACATATCAATCATACTTAACAACTATAACAAGAGATAACACACTATCCAGTAAATATTAAGAGGTAAAAAATATAAAACACATTTGATCACGAAGTCTCAATCAATAATTTAAATTATCTAAACATGTGATAATTCTCAATTCAGTTCTCTACAATAGATCTAGAACTATAAATTAATTCTCATCAATATTATTTAAGTAATTTTACACTGCAGCATGCTGTCATTTTAATTTTATCAAATAAAAATTACACAATGCCATGTAGATGACTATTTCTCTCTCTTGGGATAATTTCTGGAATAATTATCATTATTCTATAACATGTGGTCCACCCTTACCATGTGGCTCCCCTTGTGTCACCCGGTCAACGTAGTGGCATGCCGCATTTCATGCGGTTGGCCCCGCCTCCACCGCATTCCTGCAGCCTTGCCGCCACGGGTTCCTCCGACGCGGCTTCGAGCCGCGTCTTAGCTCGTCGTAGCGGCCTCCTGTTGTGGTCCCCGATCAATGTGGCCAGTTGCATTACACAGCTGCCATCTCCCGCTCCAACGTGGCTCCGTCGAGCTGCATTCCAGCCCCACTGGTCGTTGCCACCGGCCGGTCGTCGCTCGCCGCACCCGCATGCGGCCGGCACCGGCACCGGTGGTGCCTTCCACAGGCCACCAGTTCGCCTCCGATACATTGTTTCTCAAACCGAAGGAACGCCTGCGATCCTTGGGTCGTGTACTTCATTGATCTGCCCTTCACTTTTTCTTACCACCAATCCAGGGTCCGATCACGTTCCAAACCTCCTGACAACTTGAACCGCGACCACGAGGGTCCAGCAGCGAAGAATGCCAAGAAGAGGGAGGGAGAAAGCACAAGAATACCCGGAGGAACAAACCTCAGACTTTTTTCATGTCGTCCTAGATCTTATTCTATTAGAATGAATAAAAAACACAATAATAATCACAAAGATACATCTCCCCATAATCCCCACAACAATTAACCATGACCCAAGAACGATTGAACCACAGATCAACTTGTTTGTTGATTGGTCCACATTCATCATTAAATATAAGAACGAGGAATAAAATCCCCAAGAGATTAAACACTGTTTCGGTGCGGATGTGCGTCGGGTTTTTGTTTCGACGTTGTTCCACCAGGACGCGTTCGCGCGTGCGCCCGTCGACCCGAGGGGATGGGAGCACGGCTTTTGGCCCCGCAGTCCCGCTTTCCAAAGGCGGGCGGCATCTGTCCCTTATTCAGGGACATCTGCTCCTTGATCGAAACCGGGATGATGGGATGTCGGCTCCTCCTTCCGTGGATGTCTCCTCGGAACTTGTCTCCTAATCCGGGTCTCCCTCATAGATTTAATAATGTTCGTGAATCTCGTTCCCGGCGCCATATCTTCATGGACACCGGTTAATTACTCTGCTTCCTCCCAGACGCTCCAAGGAGTCTGGTCGGGGCAGCAACCTGCGGTGAGGAGACCAGGTAGCTCCGGGTGTTGGGGGCGTGTCTTAACACTGCGACTCTGCATGTCTGCCTTCCGTCCCTAATAGGGCTTCTCGAAGGCGTGATGGCCTGAGGCATCCCGCGCTGGGTACGGGGAACTGCGTTACCTGAGGTTTTCCTCAGCTTCCCATGTTTAACACGGGGTATGCCACGAGTTTAACGTCCAGCGGGGACGGCATCGGACTGATCAACACGAGGAGTGGATCAGATGACAGAACCCCTTGCGGGGAACCTCCGATGCTGGGGCCAGCACATGGGCGGCTTCCCGAGTGAAGTGGAGTGGAATGAAATGGCATGACCCCACAGGGATGTGGCGGCCCGGGTAAGGATCAGGATGGATGATGGAGTGAAGAGCTTGGACCCCGTAGAGGCTTCCTACGTACCGCGCGTTAGCGCGGATCAAAGTCAACGTAGTTCGGGTATGCAGTTTAACGTCATGTTGGACGATGGCAAGCCGACTCACAAGGAGGTCGAGGCTGTCGGGCAGAGGATTGAACCGAACCACCTCGCACTGAGGGGGATGGAACGGCCGGGTGGATCACAGTTTCATGTCATGCTGGATGCTAGTGTTTGGGGCTTACACTCTGAGGAGGAACGTATGCGGCAAAGCTCAGTTGTAGAGGGACTTGGGCCGAAGGTGAGAGACCTTGATCCCTGTCACGCCCTCTACTGGCTTCGGCAGTGGGGAAGCACAATGGAGATACACATGTGCAGTCCCCCACAAGAGTGGATTCATAGGTGAATTGACGCGAATGTGAACCCTGGAGGGGTCCACTGATGGACGAACCGACGTGAATATGACCGGGACGACCAGGTGGTGGGCTTGAACCTCAGGGAGGCTTCCTACGTACCCTGTTTAGGAGACATGGATCAAAGTCCACGTAGTTCATTCTGTCAGGACTTACGCACTGAGGCAACCTGAGTGTGGCAAAGCTCAGTTGAAGAGGGACTTGGGCCAAAGGTGAGAGACCTCGATCCCTGTCACGCCCTCTACTGGCTTCGGCAGTGGGGAAGCACAATGGAGATACACATGTGCAGTCCCCCACAAGAGCGGATTCATAGGTGAATCGATGCGAATGTGAACCCTGAAGGGGTCCACTGATGGACGAACCGACGTGAATACGACCGAGACGACCAGGTGGTGGGCTTGAACCTCAGGGAGGCTTCCTACGTACCCTGTTTAGGAGACAGGGATCAAAGTCCACGTAGTTCATTCTGTCAGGACTTACGCACTGAGGCAACCTGAGTGCAGAAAAGCTCAGTTGAAGAGGGACTTGGGCCAAAGGTGAGAGACCTCGATCCCTGTCACGCCCTCTACTGGCTTCGGCAGTGGGGAAGCACAATGGAGATACACACGTGCAGTCCCCCACAAGAAACTAGTGGTTTGTAATACCCTGCCCCCGTGGGAGAAGGCCACTCCAATAAATCGTCCCTAAAGAAGGGAAATCCCGACATCCCTGCAGAGACGAGCGGGTGGGGGCCACATCCAATCCGGGGGGGACCCTGCATGCGAGGCACGAGATCGGGTGATGCGGACGGTTTAACGTCTTGCCGGACGAAGTACAGTTTAATGTCGTGTGTTGAGGACGAAGCGGACGGTTTAACGTCTTGCCGGACGAAGTACAGTTTAACGTCGTGTGTTGAGGACGATATGCTAGGCAGTTTAACGTCATGCAGCTTAGACGATATGCTAGGCAGTTTAACGTCGTGCAGCTTGGACGTGTAGTTGCCGCCGATGGGTCCGTGTCACTTCGCGCGAGCCTGGAGGGTCGCACGGAAAGACAACGCACGGTGTGGGCACCCGAGATGAAGATCATCGGGCGCCACGCAGGCGGGTACCCTCAGGGGGTCAAAGGGGGTGACCCGGGCGGTTTGCGCGCAAAAGAGGAGTTTGGCGCGCAATACCGCGGGTCGGCGCGCAATTGGGCGGGCTGGCGCGCAATTGGGCCAGCGCTTTGCGCACGGAAGGTGGAGATTGCGCGCACCGGGCTTCGGATAGCGCGCAGGGGAAACGGCCCATTCTTTAACGAATGGCCACTTTATAGGGGGGTGTGCGCAATCGGGCTGGATTGCGCGCACCCGGGGGGGAAATTGCGCGCAAGAGGCTTCTTTTGCGCGCAAAAGCCTTCGGGCGAGGAATTGGTCAAAGGAAAGAAGCCAAGGGGTTGCGTGCGAAGGCGAACCCCGAGGCTTGCTTGCGCGAAATAAAAGAGGTTACCTGAAGATCGGCATTGCGTGCGGAGGGGGCGGGATTACGCGCACGAGCGACTCTTCGAATTCTGGAAACCTTCAAAACGTTGGGGGTCGCCTTGTATTTATAGGCAACCCCGGGCGCGCAATTCGGTTCGCGGGCACGCAATTCGGCTCGGGCGCAAAATAGGGGCCCGGCGTGCAATACGGTCGCGCCGGGACGCCGGGCGCGGAAAATTATGCACCGACTTGCCCCATTGCACGAATCCCAGAAGGATTGCGCGCGCCTATCCAATATTGCGCGCGGACCTCCGATATTTCGTGCACGGCCTTCGGGCCTTCCGAAACGTGCTTCTGACTCCAAATATGACCTCGCCTTCCTTACTCGGAACTTCGTTTGAGGAGCAACGGACTTTTCCGGCGTCTACAAAAGCCCCCCCTTGGAATCTGATCGGCGAGAGGTCGCAACGATCGGGTTCCGAGGGAGACGCTGGAATGTCGAAGTCCTGGGTGGCTCGGGACTTTGGCGCGCAAAAAAGGGCGTCGGGCGCGAAATTCGCTGTCGGGGTCGCGCAAAGCGCTTTCCGCGCGGCTCGGACACCCGGCCTCGCCTATAAATAGGGGCCATAGGTTCCGCGTGCCGTACACAGGCCTTCCGCGCGATAAGCTTCCAAGCTCTCGTGCGCGAAATTGCCATTGCCGGCGCGAAATTCACCCTTTCGGCGCGCAAACTCATCCGGATTTCGGCTTGTTTTTGCACGAACACCCGGGGTTTTACGCGACAGACTTCCCAATTGCGATCACTTCGCGGAGGAAATGCGGTACGCCACACCTGCGATCACATCGCGGAGGAAATTCGGTACATCGACCTGTTTGAGGCGGTGTGGACGTCACAGTTCCACTTCTACCAGCAGCCCGAGCTCGGGCCGGAGCTGTTCACCCGCTGGTCCCCGGATACCAACACCTTCCATCTTCACCATGGGGAGGTCAGCATCAGTCTCTGGGACATCCACTGCATCGGAGGTATCCCGATGGAGGGTTACCAATACGATGAGTTCTTGCCTCCGAGGAACACCTGGGGCGACACGTCACGGACTCCCATCCTGACATGGCATCTACTGGACCTGGCTACGCAGCGGCTCGAGGACAAGGACTTCCACAAGGACATAGCCTACAAGGAGTGGTTCGGCCAGTTCTTGGAGCATGACCCAGCGGTCAAGATGCCAGGCAGGGGGAAGCGGTGCCCGACCGCAGCTCAGAGGAGCCGGAACGGGTCGTACTGGCGGGTCCTGGAGACGGGAGACTACCGCTCATGGGGGTACCGCGTCATCGAAGCCCGGGACCCAAATGTCCGGTACGCGGCGTTCCTGGACGCCTTTCTGAGTGGGTGTCTCCTGCTAGTGTGGGACGCGAGGATGAGCGTCTGCCCGACGACACTGGGGATGGCGGGCGCCATGGCCGCCAATAAGAGATACAACCTCGGGGTCCCAGTGCTGGCTAAGCTGTACGCCATCCTGGGACGCATCTCGCGAGGGGGGTCGCCACGAAGGATCTGTGGGCCCTTTCAATTATTCCACGGCAGGGTGGATGCTCACCTCGGTGGGTACACGTCTCTGAACGCCGTCATTCCTCCGGGCAACGGCCTGCGACCCTCCATGCTGAACATCGCGGGGGGCGCTCTGATGACCCTAAATGAGGAGGGCGTGAGGATTCGGATTGGAAATCACGCCAACTTCAACTTCAGCCCGTTCCCCACTCCCGTTGGCCAGATGATCAACAATGGACATGGTCCGCTGGAGCAGCACGAATACTTCCTGAGCATGCGGGACGGGGTGCTCGTGGCTCGGATCGACGGGAAGGTGATCTGCGAGCCCTACGTGCCAACCCGGTTCGCCAGGCAGTTCGGGTGCCTTCAACGGATGCCGAAGAGGGTATTAGCTGCTGTCCGGGAGGAGACGAACCCTTGCGTCCTTCGCCAGATGTGGCTAATGTTCGCCGCTTTCGGCTCTAGCGATGTCATCACTCTCCCTCCAACCGGGGTCGACGCAGGCTTGGCAACCGAGTACGCCGAACACTGGTCCATCGCGTACCCCGAGGGGCTTCTACGGAAGCCAGTTCGGTGGCTCGAGGTCACCCGTGCGAAGACCGAGCGTCAAGGAAGGAGGTGAGGCGCCGTTACGCAGGAGAGAACGGAGGCGCGCCAAGCAGCGGAGCCGGCGCGGGCAGGGACTTCGGCGGCGGGCACATCGCAGGCTGCCGCCACGACTTCAGCGCCCAGAGAGGGGGCACATGCGGTGGTCGGGGAGCGGCCCGAGAAGCAGATAAGGCGTCTGCTCGATCCCTCCCACGATGCAGTCTTCCCAGCACTGTGGTCGGCCTGGATGACCCTGCGGCAGTCGCTGGGGACCGAAACCATCTGGCAGAAGATAACCAGAGAAGGGATCCATCTGCCAGAGGTCGGGCGCCTTCAGGTCGCCGACAGGGTGAACTTCCACCGGCGGTATGCGTATCTGATGGACATGGACGAGTACGCGCGCCAACGTGGTCAGCGTGCGGAGTCGTCCCTTCTGTTGAAGGTGATGCTCGGTCTAGATCCTGCTCCAGAACAGATGCCGCCGGAGGAAGATGATAGTAACGACGACTCCGAGGAAGAGGAGGAGACGGGGGAGGATGAAGGCTCTGAGGGAAGGTCCCATCTGGGGAGCCCGCGAGAGAGCGGTGAGGTGGCCGGCTCTGGAAATATTGATATCACTGAGCTTCTCGAGGTCCGCTTCTATCCCTACTCAACCTGCTTCATCCATTCTCTTATGCAGCTTCTAACCCATTTCTTCACCTTCCTCAGGAGTGCACGGATGTTGGTCAGGCATCCTCAGTAGGAGTAGGAGAGGCGCCAGCAGGACAGGGCGGGGGCCAGACACCCATCATTGAATTGACAAGCGCTGAAGGGTCCCCTGCTGCAATTGCTCCTGCGGCGGCCGGGACAGCGGAAGATGACGCTCTGGATTCCCGTAAGTCTCCCTACTTTACTGTTGGGGCTTGCCGTTGACGATCCGTGACTAACCACGGCATGCCCTGCACAGTGATCTCAATACTGGAGGCTCGTCGGGCTGCCGAACCCGGGCCATCCACGAGTGGACCAGTGGCAGACATGCCGCCTGCTCCGGAACAGACTTCTCACACCGAGCCGGCCCCACCAACTGCTGATCAGGGGGTAGCAGACACCGGCGATGCTGCCATCGGAGAGAGGTCAGGGGCTGACGAGGGTGTCAACGCCGCTGGGGAGAGAGAAGAAGGTCGCCCAGATGTTGGGGAACCTATCCCCTGTGAGGACATCCCAGGGGCGGACCCCGTAGCAGACCTGCTGGCTGCCTTCCCTGCCTACCGGCCTGCCGACCCCGAGGAGATGGACGACTCGGACACGGAGGCGGTCGAGGAGAGCCAGATAACGCGCTGCAGGGGGTGTAAGTGCATCCAGCGCTTCCTCAAGCGACCCCCATCGGAGTGGATAGGGCGCATGGGATCGCTTCAAACCTGGCTGCGCTTCCTGTGTGCCGGGGGAGCTGATGCTCAACACCTCCATCTGACGGTCCGTGATTTCATGGCTGAAAAGATGCGCGAGAGCCACCGGCGTGCCGACGTCGCACAATGTCGGGACATGTCGGAGAACACGCGGGCGCTCCTCGTGGCAGAGCAGGAAGTCCGGCGCCTCGAAGGGCAGGCGGCAGAGAAGGAGGCCTTCGTCGCAGCGTGCACTGAGCTTGTGGAGCAACTGACGGCCCAGCTGGATGACTCCCAGGTACAGCTGACGGAGGCGGGCCACCAGATGGTCACACTTCAAGTCGAGCGGGAGCGTGCACAGGCCAGGATCGGCGAGCTGCGTGCTGCGACCGCCGACAAAGAAAGGGCATGCAGAGAGCGAGAAGCAGCTCTGGAGGCCGCCAGCCAAAGGGTAGCGGCATTGGAAAGACTCATTCAGCATGCTAATCCCTAGGGGATTTGTTTTTTGCTATTCCCAGAACCTTTTGCTTCCGCTACTCAATACTTCGATCCATTTGTATGAATCAATATATTTATCTGCATCTTTTGGCTTAACTTGCTCAACCACAATTCATCGTCTTGCGGGAGCGTTAACCAAGCTTCAGGCATCCACAATTGGGCCTGGATTTCTAAGGAAAAGAGGGAGGTCATTCCTAGGAAAGGAGACCTCAGACCTAATCAATGTACCATCCCCCCAACTTGTTCCGACACACGAGCGGGACAACGCTAGGGGCGTTGAGATTTTATCCGAACATAGGGAAATGAGAAAGGGTGAATCGCGTGTCCCGAATTCAGAAATCCACAACGGTCGGCCTTCCAGGAAATGCCCAAGACGACAAGCGGACAATGGATCAATCGATCATACTACTGCAATAGACGGACCGAAGGTCATCATTCATGTTGCAGGAGGCGGATCACATGTCATCATCAATACGGCTTTGGGGGTTCCTTCAGACACAAGGGTGGAAATCCGGATCAAAAGGGCATGCGAAGCGTGGGGCGAAGTGATGATTTGTTCGGACAAAATATAACACTCCCAAAATTGCGCCATCGTGGGGAAAGCGTATTAGGCGGATGCACTAATCTGGCCGTGAATCACCCCAATTCTCAGACAGAACATCTTTGATGAGGAAACTGTCGCTTCCCATCATTGCAATGGGGCATCCCGAGCTGAATCAGGGAGAATATCACAACTGCACCACTCTACTAGAAGCCAGGCCAGATGGCCGGCGACGAGGAGGGGCGGAACTTAGTGATCCCTGAGGCTGGACCCGAGTCGAGATGCTCGGGCATTCCTACGTACTCCATCAGGCTGGAGATCAAGCCATACGTAGTTCTGAGAGTGCAGTTTTAACGTCATGCAGGACGTAGAACCCCGATTAGGGAGATCTTAGTTTAAAGTCATAGAGCTCGGACCATAGGGGCAGATCTTAGTTTAAGGTCTTAGAGCTCGGACCATAGGAACCTCAAAGTACGCCACATCGTGGTCCTATCCCCTGGATATGCGAAGATGCACTGAGGGATAGTGTCAAGAGTGCCGAGATTTTGCCTGGTCAGAATGGGGGGTGGAAAACGTAATGTGAATCATGCGTCCGTTCACTCATGGACTGGGGCACAGGTGTAACGACAAGGGAGTACTGCCGACCATGGCGGAAAAGCAGCATCAATATCGCACTGACCGTTGATGGAACGAGGCAGCAAACGAGCATCAACCGCTCAAGCGCATGATTCATATCGATTTGCTGCCCGAGGCCCTTGGGGGCACCAGCCCGAGTCGGTGGGAGAGCACTGAGGCATTGTATCCAGACCGCTCACGGGGGTTCCACCCATGGCGTAGGCAATGGGTCCGAATGAAGGGGAGAACGAAGCCTGAAAAGTGGAAGGAACCTGACCAAGCTGAACCTGACCCTCCTGGAAATAAACCAGAGCACTCTTGACACCGGTGGACCACTGCAAGGGGTCGAGGGACACGCCTTGAGGGTGACCCGAAGGCGGCGGATTCCCCAGAGAAGGGGGAATCTCTAAGAGGTGGGGGGCTGGACCCGAAGTTTCAAACATCCGGGCGTTCCTACATATCCCATAAGGATGGGAATCAAGCCACACGTATTTCTTGAAGCGCGGTGCAACACAATTGGGCACCAGCGCGGGGAGGGGTGCGGGTCTGGCCCTCGCACCCAGAAGAATCGGTATTTGATATTTCTTGTTTGTCCATAAAGGTGGGTGGTTTTTCTTTGTGCAGCGACATGCCTGTGATTAAGAAATTTCTGGCGTCGCCACAATAATCATTCCATGAAAGGCATTGATAAATGGCGTGGTTATTAACCAGCACCCAACGTGAGTGTCCCCCGAGGAGAACATCACGATGTAGTGTCGTTTCTCGTCGGGCGGCCAAGACGATCACAGTTTACGGTTGTGTGGTAAGACCAGGCAACACAGTTTAAGGTCGTGTGGTTCGGACCATGGAGGAATCCGCTTATTGCGGTACGGCGGACACAGCGGAGGTGGGGACACATCCCAGCCCTGCGGTCACGCACAATTCCAGAGGAAGGATCCTGGGATAGGGGCCTGCATATGTCTATCAACCGAGGGGCAGAGATGTTAGCCTCCAGCTATGCTGGGCCCAGAACGCGATTGTCCGGGCGACTCCTTCCTCCTCATGGGGACGAGGGTCTAGCTATACATGGCCCTTTAGGGAGGACATTAGCATATATCATTGGTGCTCATATCGTGGGAGCCTCGCATGACACCATTACCCTGGTTGGCCTGCCTAACGCGTAGAGGTGTACTGAGGGTCAGTATGAAGAGAGAGTGTCGAGTTCCCACCACAACGCACTGAGGCGGAGTGTGATAAGGACTGCGCAACCAATGTTCAGAGCCTGAAAGAGTTGACATGGCGACCAAGAACGTTGCTGACCATATTCGCAACACAACATCCGATCACGTCAGCCTAGGATGAGGCAAGCAAACGAGCATCAACCGCTCAAGCGCAGGATTCATATCGATTTGCTGCCCAGTAAGGCCCAAACAAGAGGAAGCGCGAGGCCCGACAAGTAACACAGGACTTGTCGGGATTGAATCTGACACTACAGGTCATAGACCGGAGTACCCAAAACATGTTAACAGATCACCGGAAAGGGTCGGAGGACTCACCCTGAGAGCAACCAAAAGACGGGGCTGGACCTGAAACACAAACGTCCAGGCGGTCCTACGTATCCCATAAGGATGGGAATCAAGCCGTACGTAGTTCTTGAGAGGTAGTTTAACATCATGCAGGACGATAAGGGGTGTGAGGTAGTCCCACACACGGGGGAGGCGTACGGCGCGGCCAGTAGACCGACGTGAATGAGGACATAATCCCCCGCTCACACCATACGCCTCGCACAAAAAGGAGGGGAACTTGGGCCAGAGGCCCAACGCGGGATAGAGATTCCCGGGAAATGGGGTTGGGCCTGAAACATGAATGTTCAGGCGGTCCTACGTATCCCATAAGGATGGGAATCAAGCCGCACGTAGTTCTTGAATTGCAGTTTAACGTCATGCCGGACGAAAAAAGAAAGGGGGGAGCGGAAGGCATCCCCAAACGTGGGGGGCGTACAGCGTGGCGAGCAAACCGACGTGAATGAGGGCATAGCCCCGCGTTCACACCATACGCCGCATACCCAGAGGCACTTGGGCCAAGGGCCCGAGATGGGATGGAAATTCCCGAAGGATGGGGCTGGGCCTGAAACATGAATGTCCAGGCGGTCCTACGTATCCCATAAGGATGGGAATCAAGCCGCACGTAGTTCTTGAGGTGCAGTTTAGTGTCATGCAGGACAAATGCTGAATATTTTAACGTCTTGTAACTCGGACGTGGTGCAGTTTAGCGTCATGCGGGACGAAGTGCAGTTTAACGTCATGCGGGACGATGGACGCTTAGGCAAAGTACTGCTTGAGGAACCTAGCGTTGGTGGGAGGAGTGACACGCTCACCATCCATAGTCGCTAGGGAGTACGCGCCATTGGGATAGACCTTGTGGACGACAAAAGGTCCCTTCCACTTGGGCTCCAACTTGGGCGGCTTCCTGCCGGGGATCATTGGTGCTCTTAGGGCCAGTACTAGGTCACCCTGCAGGAAGGAGCGGAGGCGAACCTTCTTATTGAAAGCTCGAGCCATTCTGCTTTGATGCCTCTCCAAGTTGTGCAAAGCGCGAAGCCTATTCTCATCCAGTGCTTCCAACTCGACTAGACGGGTTTCAGCAGCTCTGTCCGGCGCTTTCTGGTCGTACACCGTAGTGCGCAAGGACGGTAACTGGATCTCGATGGGCAGGACAGCCTCAGCTCCATACACCAGGGAATAAGGGGTCATCTGGATGGAATTGCGAGTCGTCGTCCGATAAGCCCAGAGGGCGTTGGGGAGCTTGTCCGGCCAACTCTTCTTGTTCTGACCAACCATCTTTTGCAGAATGTTAGAGAGGGTCTTGTTGAACGCCGCAATCTGTCCATTCGCCTGCGCATGATAGCGAGATGTATGGTTCGAGCGAATGTTGTACTTGGCGTACAACTTCTTCAACTCGACTGCTCGGAAATTGGCTCCGTTATCCGTGGGGATAGCGTGAGGCACTCCAAATCGATAAATGATGTTGGAGGTCACGAAGTCAGCGATATAACAGGATTTGACCTCTCTGAGCGGAATCGCCTCTGCCCATTTGGAGAAGAAGTCTGTGGCGGTCAGAATGAACCGGCACTGGCGAGCCGTCGCCGGAAGGTAAGGTCCCACAACGTCCAGTCCCCAGACTGCAAAGGGCCAAGAATACCTGGTGGTATGGAGAGGCTCCGGCGGCCGATGCACAAAGTTCTCATAAACCTGGCATGCATGGCACTTCCTGGCATACTCGATGCAGTCATGGATCATGGAGGGCCAGAAGTATCCCAACCTCCGAATCTGGTGGGACAGCTTCGGCCCAGTCTGATGGGCACCGCATGAACCAGCATGAACCTTTTACATGACTCGTGGGATCTCAACTCCCTGAAGGCAACAAAGGAGAACACCATCAAATCCGCGTCTATAGAGGATCTGCTCAAGGCCGGGACTGCTCTGGAGGACAAACTGCGATGCGCGGTGTCGAACTCGCTCACGCTCGGACCAATCTGACGGGAGAATGCCATGTTGGAGGTACTCAACCAAAGGCGTCCTCCAATCAGGGGCTGGATCGACTGCCATATCTGTGGTACTCGGGGCTCCGGGTACAGGGGCAACCGTGGTGAGATTACTTACCGACAGGCCGCGATCTCCCTCCGGGATAACGGGAGCGATGAGCCTGCGGTGCGTCATGCAGACGATCAGGTTGTCCTGTTCAGGCTCCGTGAGTGACGCAGCCAGGCTGGCCAAAGCATCTGCTCGACCGTTCTGCGACCGGGTAATATGGACAATTTCTGGCCGAGAAGGGAACTGGGCCATCAGAAGGAGGGTGCACTCCAGCAATGGCACAATTTCCGGATTCCTGACAACATAGTCGCCATTGATCTACCTAACGACCATCTCGGAGTCCCCTTTCACACACAGATGGGGCACGCCGATCTCGAGAGCTAACTCGAGGCCAGTGATGAGGGCATGGTATTCCGCCTCATTGTTGGTACAGCCTTCTGACAACAGGAAAGAGTATGGCAGCACGGCTTGCTCCGGGGTAATGAAGACGATACCCAAGCCCACTCTGTTGAGCTTAGGATTATCGAGTCTTCTACCGGTGGGGCTCCGGGAGGCACCGTCAAAGTGCATCTGCCAGCATTGATTGGCACGATCGACCGAGAGAACGGCCTCATCAGGAAAGCCTAGATCCAGCGGCTGATCCGCGGAGGTTGGGTGAGCAGCCAGAAAGTCTGCCAATGCTTGCCCTTTGATGGCCTTCTGAGACACATACCTGATGTCGAACTGCTGTAGAATCACAGCCCACCGCGCTAGATGGCCAGTCAACAGAGGCCGACTCAGGATATATTTCAATGGGTCTACCCGAGAAACCAACTGTACCTCGTGGTGTTGCAAGTAGTGCCGTAATTTCTGTACGGCAAATACGAGTGCCAGGCAGCTCTTCTCGATGGGGGAATACCTAACTTCCGCGTCGAGGAGCATGCGACTGAGGTAATAGAGGCTATTCTCTGTTCCCTCGTTGTTCTTCTGGGCGAGAAGGGCACCAAGGGACCGTTCCAGGGCGGTCACATAAAGGACCAGCGGCTTCCCGGATACAGGCGGCATCATAACTGGAGGTTGAAGCAGGTACTACTTGATTTCCTCGAAAGCGGTCTGACACTCTTTATCCCATACATAGGTGGCACCTTTCTTCATTAGCAGAGAAAAGGGCTTACACTTGCCGGCCAGATTCGCGATGAATCGGCGTATATAGGCTAAGTGGCCTTGGAACCCTTGCAGTTCCCGGATGTTACCTGGGGGAGGCATCTGGATAATCGCCCTGATCTTCTCTGGGTCGATCTCAATACCCCGATATCTTACCACAAAGCCAAGAAACTTCCCGGAGGTGACCCCGAAGGCACACTTCAACGGGTTCATTGTTAGGCAGCGAGACCGGAGGAAGCTGAACACTTTCTCAAGATCTTTGAGATGGTCCTGACGCTGGCGCGATTTGACCACCAAGTCTTCGACGTAGCATTCCACCAGTGTGCCGAGGATTGCCTTGAATATGCGGTGCATCGCCCGTTGATAGGTGGCACCTGCATTCTTCAGGCCGAAGGGCATGACCTGGTAACAAAAGATACCTTGGGGGGCCCTGAAGGCAGTGAACTCCTCATCCTCAGGGGCCATCCGGATTTGGTTGTATCTGGAGTATCCATCCATGAAGGAGAGGGCTTGGAACCCTGTCGTGGCATCAATAAACAGCTTTGTCACCGAAAGGGGAAAATCGTCCTTCGGACAGTGGCGGTTGAGATCGCGGAAGTCGATACAGACTCTGATCTGCCCGTTCTTCTTCCTGACCGGCACAATGTTGGCCAGCCATCTGCGGTACTGGACTTCCCTCACGAAGTTGGCTTTGATAAGCTTGTCAACTTCGGCCTCAACCATGGCACCGTGGAATGGGTTCATCTTCCTGGGAGGCTGCTTGAACCCACGATGGTTCGCTGGGAGACAAAGGCGGTGGACACCTGAGGATCTAGCCCCAGCATCTCGTCATAGCCCCAAGCGAACACATCACGGTGCTGTCTGAGGAAGTCCACGTACTGCTGCCGCTCCTCAGAGGGCATGGCGGCACTGACCAATGTGGGTCTTGGATCTGCCTCGGTTCCCAGGTTCACCTGTACTAACTCATCGACCGTGACGGAGACGCCCTCCTCAAAGGCTGGGGGTGCATCTTCCACGTCCTCTCCACTCAGGGAGGGATCGTCCACGGGAGAGACTGCGTTGGAAACTGCATTGGGGCTACCAGATCCTGCTGGGCCACTGGTGCTGGCATGGGCGGTCGTGGTCATCTCATCAGGAGACTCACAGGCCGTCGAGACCATGGCTACGTCCAACCGATGGATCGGGAGGACGTAAGCGTCATCCAAACTTGCCCAGGGATCACTTGCAACAGCGACAGGCTCAACCTCACCTGTCAGGATCTGCTTATCCTTTCTCTTGTAATAGTCCACGTCCAGATAGCGGGCTTCACATGAGGCAAAAGGAGAGGCATCTCCCTGAAGCACGCCTACTCGACCATTAAGGGAGTATTTAAGGCATTGGTGGTATGACGAGGGAACCGCCACATGAAGGTGGAGCCATGGCCTACCCATCAATGCGTTATACGCAGTGTCCTGAGAGACTACCATGAATTCGGTGTTGGCAACCAGGTCACCGAACTGGGTCATCAAACGTATCTTGCCGACCGGAGTTTGCTCGGTATGGTTGTACCCCTGGTTCCTGAGGTCGGAGGGAATCAAGTCATCGTCAGACAACCCCAATCTCCGGAGCGTCTGAGTTGGAATCAGGTTAATCCTGGACCCCATGTCGACAAGACAGCGCCGGACTTCAAGACCATTGAACTGGCCAGTAACATACAGCGGACGAATGTTCCCCTGTATAGGAGGTTCTTCATCCTCACCATAGAAAGAGATAACTTCCTGACATTCGGCGTCCTCAATCGTTTCGGCGTGAAAGGCCTCTGCAGCCGCAACCTCCGTCTCAAACTGGAGGGGGCTCTTCAGGGATTCAGCGAGCGTCTCGCGCATCTCAGGTGACAGGCGCAAAGCCTCAAGGATGGAGAGCCTTGCTGGGATGTCGGCCAAGTGCTTCAGGACATCATACTTTCTTGCCAAGCGCGAGCCCCTGGTTGCAGGAGGTTGCTCTGCGGTTGGAGGCATGACAGGCCTTGCCGGTTGGACCGGCGGCCGACTGGTGCTTGGCACATCTCGCTGTTCACTGGTTGAAGCCCGGGAAGTGGTCACCGTACTGGGGCCAGGAGGCTGGGATGGACTCGTGTCAGGACGGAGCTGGTCGCGGCGCGGCTGAGGCGGTTCTGCCTGGTCCCATACCACAAACAGTGGCGGAGGCGAATCCGTCATCCCCGGATGGGGGAGCTGCGTGCTCTGAGCTCGGTTTTGAGCCTGCTGCCTAGTCTCAGTGGCATGCACGGCCTGGCTGGAGGTACCAACTGCTGTGCCCCAGCGACTCCTGTTGTTGCGGTTCCTCCGATGGTGGCGACGACCGGGGACACTAGGGAGGTCCACCTGGTGTTCTTCAACGTCGGGAACCAAAAAGGGATTTACCAGCTCGACGGTATTAACCGAAGTGTACCCAACACTGTCATCGGACGAATCATTCATCACCAGGCAGATCCGAGGAGGGACCCCCATCTCCGGGGGCATGAAATCGCCGAGAGTGCGGGATAGCAGCGGAACTGGCGGGGCGCGCTCTTCCTTCTTGCACCGCCGCCGTTTGCTCTTCTCGGAAGAGGCAGGCTGGGACGACGATGCCGAAGCAGCACCCGCAGATTCTGGGGGCTCAGGCTGATTCAAGCGCGCACGGATGATTCCATGGGCGCGAATGATCGTCTTGCGGGCCATCCAGTTATTATACTTCTGGGATCCGCGGTCGGAGACTAGCTGCCATTCGTCCTCGTCGCCACTATCGTCATCTGATCCCACGAACACACCCGCCACTTGTGCTAGAGCTGGGCCCAACCTGATTACATTGTTGTTAATCTGGTCTTGGATCCAGTCCTTAAACACGTAGCACCGCCGGATGGTGTGCCCCAGGGCCCGATGGTAAGGGCAGTAGCGGGGGTTATCCGTGAGATGTGCCTCCTCTGGCCTCCAACACTCAGGTAGTCGCACAATACTCTGCTCCAGGGCGCTCCGGAAATAACCGGGGACCTGATCCTCGTGAAATGAGTAAGTCAGGTATCGCGGGCCCCTGGGAGCGTGGTCTTGACGAGGGGCTAGAGGGGCCTGCCGAGGAGGTGGACCATGATTATCTTGCCTGGGTTGTGGCGGTACATTACGCGGAGGGGCCGGCCGGTTCTGGGGCTGCCGCTGCTGGGCCGGGAACTGAGCCCGTGGAGGCGGATTCCTGTGAGGCTGTGGAGTTGGCCTCACCGGCAGCAGCTCCAACTGCCTGGGGGCCTCTATCTGGGCAATAGCAGCGGGCTCAGCCCTGCTGACTCTCCTTGCAGGGATCATAGGAGGCAGCGGGTGTGCCTGACTGGCCTGTTGCAGGGCTTCCTCAAGACGTTGATCTTTGTCTGAGAAGTCCCTGAACCCTCCGGGGTAATTATGAGTGATCAAGGAAGGGACCATCTCGGTCTTGACGTTCCCAACACACATTGTCAGCAACTGCTCCTGAGTCAATGGCATGTCATGGGAATACTTGAGACCCTTCCATCGGGCGACGAAATCCGCGACTCGCTCATCAGGCCTTTGCTTGCCCTTGAAGAGGTCTGTGATACTCGTATTCCAGGTCGTGGAACTGAACTGGTAGAGGAACTGTCTACGAAGGTCCTCCCAGCTAGTTATCGACCCGACGGGGAGCTGGCTGTACCAGACAAATGCTGGCCCTTCCAGTGTCTGGACAAAGCAGCGAAGCTTAGCGGCCTCCTGCTGCGCCGGAGTTCCCAACATAGGCCCGCACCTCGAGTTGAAATGGGCCAAATGCTGTGGCGGATCTCCAGTCCCGTTGAAGGGGGCGAAAGTGGGGTTCCCGAATCCCGGAGGTGCCGGCATGTCATCCACCCATGCTGGGTATGGCTTGTCGTCCGGTGGGATCGCCACTTGCCAAGTCTCCAAGGCTTCCAAGCGGGCGATGAGTGCCACCATCGGATCGTCCGGACATGGGTTCCAGTCCTGGAGAGGATCTCTAACCACGAGCGCATTGCATGGCCCTTCAATCGGGTTGTCGACTGGGTTGTCGAACTCGGCAGCTCGTGGGATGGCGGGCAGAGCGGCCCTTGGGGCAACGGGAGGAATCTGAGCGGGGTCTCTCAGGTAGTCATGCCTCTCGGGAGGGTGTGGTGAAACATACCGCGCCCTCTTGCCATAGGCAATGGCCTCTCCCCTGTCGGAAAACATGGAATAATGGTTTCCCAGGAGAGTCTCGTCGAGGAGTGGTTGTTCCTGTCCCTGCTGTCCTGGCCTAGGATCACCGTAGTCAGGTCGCCGCTCTGCAGCGCGCTCGGCGAGGAGCTGGTCAACTAGCTTCTTCTGCTCGGCGATCTGTTGACGTAGCGTGGCATTTTTGGGATCCTCCTCTTCCCTCTGCATGGATGCAGATGGGTCGGCAGGCTTTATAGCCCCGCCGTGCTCTTTACCTTTGCTGACGTTTCGGCTCAACGTCAGTGCTTCAGTGGGTGTGGGGAGACCCAGGAGGTTCCTCTGGTGACGAGTAACTCTCACCTATGGATCCAACAATGGCTTGTCTTCGGGGGGAGAGCCCCCATCGAGAAGTTCCAAGCCGTCCCCCTCTCCCGACAGGTCAGCCATATTGACCGTTTCCGTCCCTGGGGATGTACCCTCAGGGCCACCCAGCGAATCGGGCTGTCGGCGAATCGCACTGAAGCGTAGGGCAGCATACTTCCCCAATCCACGGATATACACGTGGGGGTGGCTTCCTCGATAACCTTTCGGAGTACTTGAAAACACTCAACGCATCGTTGTTGGAGGGCCTCGTGGTGCCCAAATGACCCGGGGTGCCGAACCGCGGGGAGCGTGGCCAGGTCAATCTGACGGCACTGCTCACCAATATCCCCCAGGTGTGCTTGACTCCCAGGATATGGAATTTATAGGCGGTGAAGACGGGAGTGAGTCTCCCGGAGAGTTCGGCGGAAGCATTCGAACTCATCCGGGGTGAGCGATTCTGGTGCATCAATGTCCGGTCCTGCGACTGGCCAAAACATCTCAGGGAAGTGGCCCTCTGCAAGGACGGTCCAGAAGCTCCATGACTCAAACTCGGGACCCAGGTCTTCTTGGTCCCCTTCAGCGACTGGGAATGGACGGGGAACCGGCAGTGGTGCCGAGGCGGGCCGCCGGGCCGGCGGGCTGGCCAGCGGTGAATACGGAGAGCAGGCCGATTGGCCTCCATATCCTGGGCCGCCCTCTGAGGATGGAGGTGCCCCAGCTACCACATCACAATAGGACTGGCCGGTGAGCGAACATCCTTCCGTAGCTTCGGTGCTCGCCGAGGGTTCACTAGATCGTGGCTTGACCGTTGGTCCCCAGAAAAGGTCTCCGGCTTCTCCGATCGAGGCAGAAGGCGCTTCCGGAGGGGCCGGTACCAACCGCAAGCCTGATCCTTTGGGGTCTACCAGGCCCTCGCTACTCCGGATATACCTTCGGAGAGAAGCGGGGATCACATCAATCTCACTCTCGGGGAGTACGAGGCTGACGTGCCGCATTCCTACCCCTTCCCTTGACTGGCAGGATCGGGGGGAGGGCTCTGTCGCCCAATCATACTCCGCCTCTGTATCAGAGAAATGAACTGGTCGGATCTCTGTTCGGAATTCCCTAACATTCCTCCCTCGACGTCGACGCCTCGCCTTCCTGCCCCTGGGTGGTTCCTCGGGGCGTGGCTGATCTCTGTCCTGGCGTCCTCTGGCCGCACCGGTGCTGGGACCAAGAGGACTGGAAACCAAGGTGCGAGGAGCACCGGGACAGATATCAAAGGGGACGCGGGGAGAGATGATTCCAGGCAGGCCTCCGGGCCGGGATCGGAAGGTGGGATCACCCATGCCTCTTGGATCGGCCACACAGAGTAGACCCTGCTGGTGAATAGCGCTACCGCGAGGTGGTCCGCGGTGGCTATTTCCTGTACCAGCAACCGGGAGAGTCAACCCAACCTGCCTTTGGGGCGGTCGGGGCCTCGATCCAGGTCGGGCATAGAAGTTCCCCTGCTCTGGATGCGCAGGGGCCTGGTGACTGGAGCCAGCAGTGGCTTGGGCCAATGCGGCCGCTGTTGCTAGGGCCCCAAGATGGGCATCCTCTTCCGCTCGCGCCCGACGTTGGCGTCAGGACAGACGAGTCGGGATCAGCGGCGCAGGCAGGTGGAGAGCCCGTTCTTCGACTTGAGAAGCCGGGCGGCGGTGTCGACGTGGCCTGACAGGAGCCCTTATCACGGATCCCTGGAGCGAATCATGGATAGGGCGGTCCCGGACATCCTCCACCTCATCCGCATAGGGGAAGGAGCTGTCGGAGCGTTCCGGGGATAAACTCCCGAATCGGTTGGACGTCGAGGTAGGCAGCGGTGCCTCCCTGCGCGGCCCTCGGGGGCGGCGTTGGTGGCGAGGTGCAGCTTCCTCGAGGTCTAGGCGAGCCATGTCCCTGGTGGGGATGACTCCCTCTTCCTCATATCTCCGCACCAAGTTGTTGATCACCCTTCTCTGGATGACCTCCGAAGGGGAGAGAGGGCGTGGTTGCCCCGCAGTTGGGGCTGCTGGGACGGCTGTGGAACGGGCAGGACTGTGCGGAGTAGCCGCGTCGGTGTATCCCCTACCCCTGCGCCAGTGGGCGGGCGACGATCGGGCACTGGATTGGGCGACTTGATTCCTGAAATCAGGGAGAAGAACCCGTTAATACTGACAGGAAAAGGAATCGACAACCAACCATTAGTGCCACGACGCGTTCCGTGGGGGGGAACCCAGGCCATCGATGTCGTGAGACAGAGTTCCCAATTTCCCTTCCCCAGCCCCTGGCGGGTTCCGTTCCCGGTGCTGAATGCTCGGCCGGGAAACATGCTAATCTTCCAACACCTCTGAAAAATATCTATCTTCATATTGAGGAGAAGAGATTCACGTCGGGTTCACCATTTTCTGTTTCGGTGCGGATGTGCGTCGGGTTTCTGTTTCGACGTTGTTCCGCCAGGACGCGTTCGCGCGTGCGCCCGTCGACCCGAGGGGATGGGAGCGAGGCTTTTGGCCCCGCAGTCCCGCTTTCCAAAGGCGGACGGCATCTGTCCCTTATTCAGGGACGTCTGCTCCTTGATCGAAACCGGGATGATGGGATGTCGGCTCCTCCTTCTGTGGACGTCTCCTCGAAACTCGTCGCCTAATCCGGGTCTCCCTCATAGATTTAAGAATGTTCGTGAATCTCGTTCCTGGAGCCATATCTTCATGGATACCGGTTAATTACGCTACTTCCGCCCAGACACTCCAAGGAGTCTGGTCGGGGCAGCAACCTGCGGTGAGGAGACCGGGTAGCTCCGGGTGTTGGGGGCGTGTCTTAACACTGCGACTCTGCATGTCTGCCTTCCGTCCCTAATAGGGCTTCTCGAAGGCGTGATGGCCTGAGGCATCCCGCGCTGGGTACAGGGAACTGCGTTACCTGAGGTTTTCCTCAGCTTCCCATGTTTAACACGGGGTATGCCGCGAGTTTAACATCCAGCGGGGACGGCATCGGACTGATCAACACGAGGAGTGGATCAGATGACAGAACCCCTTGCGGGGAACCTCCGACGCTGGGGCCAGCACATGGGCGGCTTCCCGAGTGAAGTGGAGTGGAATGAAATGGCATGACCCCACGGGGATGTGGCGGACCGGGTAAGGATCAGGATGGACGATGGAGTGATGAGCTTGGACCCCGTAGAGGCTTCCTACGTACCGCGCGTTAGCGCGGATCAAAGTCAACGTAGTTCGGGTATGCAGTTTAACGTCATGTTGGATGATGGCAAGCCGACTCACAAGGAGGTAGAGGCTGCCGGGCAGAGGATTGAACCGAACCACCTCACACTGAGGGGGATGGAACGGCCGGGTGGATCACAGTTTCACGTCATTCTGGACGCTGGTGTTTGGGGCTTACACTCTAAGGAGGCCCGTATGCGGCAAAGCTCAGTTGGAGAGGGACTTGGGCCGAAGGTGAGAGACCTCGATCCCTGTCGCGCCCTCTACTGGCTTCGGCAGTGGGGAAGCACAATGGAGATACACATGTGCATTCCCCCACAAGAGCGGATTCATAGGTGAATTGACGCGAATGTGAACCCTGGAGGGGTCTACTGATGGACGAACCGACGTGAATACGACCGGGACGACCAGGTGGTGGGCTTGAACCTCAGGGAGGCTTCCTACGTACCCTGTTTTGGAGACAGGGATCAAAGTCCACATAGTTCATTCTGTCAGGACTTACGCAATGAGGCAACCTGAGTGCGGCAAAGCTCAGTTGAAGAGGGACTTGGGACAAAGTTGAGAGACCTCGATCCCTATCACACCCTCTACTGGCTTCGGCAGTGGGGAAGCACAATGGAGATACACATGTGCAGTCCCCCACAAGAGCAGATTCATAGGTGAATCGACGCGAATGTGAACCCTGTAGGGGTCCACTGATGGACAAACCGACGTGAATACGACCGGGACGACCAGGTGGTGGGCTTGAACCTCCGGGAGGCTTCCTACGTACCCTGTTTAGGAGACAGGGATCAAAGTCTACGTAGTTCATTCTGTCAGGACTTACGCACTGAGGCAACCTGAGTGCGGCAAAGCTCAGTTGAAGAGGGACTTGGGCCAAAGGTGAGAGACCTCGATCCCCGTCACGCCCTCTACTGGCTTCGGCAGTGGGGAAGCACAATGGAGATACACACGTGCAGTCCCCCACAAGAAACTAGGGGTTTGTAATACCCTGCCCCCGTGGGCGAAGGCCACTCCAATAAATCGTCCCTAAAGAGGGGTAATCCCGACATCCCTGCAGAGACGAGCGGGTGGGGGCCACATCCAAGCCGGGGGGGACCCTGCGTGCGAGGCACGGGATCGGGTGATGTGGACGGTTTAACGTCTTGCCGGACGAAGTACAGTTTAACGTCGTGTGTTGAGGACAAAGCGGACGGTTTAACGTCTTGCCAGACGAAGTACAGTTTAACGTCATGTGTTGAGGACGATATTCTAGGCAGTTTAACCTCATGCAGCTTGGACGATATGCTAGGCAGTTTAACGTCGTGCAGCTTGGACGTGTAGTTGCCGCCGATGGGTCCGTGTCACTTCGCGCGAGCCTGGAGGGTCGCACGGAAAGACATCGCACGGTGCGGGCACCCGGGATGAAGATCATCGGGCTCCACGCAGGCGGGTACCCTCAGGGGGTCAAAGGGGGCGACCCGGGCGGTTTGCACTCAAAAGAGGAGGTTGGCGCGCAATACCGTTGGTCGGCGCGCAATTGGGCGGGCTGGCGCGCAATTGGGCCAGCGCTTTGCGCGCGGAAGGTGGAGATTGCGCGCACCGGGCTTCGGATAGCGCGCGGGGGCAACGGCCCATTCTTTAACGAATGGCCACTTTATAGGGGGGGGGTGCGCGCAATCGGGTTGGATTGCGCACACCCGGGGGGGCAATTGCGCGCAAGAGGCTTCTTTTGCGCGCGAAAGCCTTCGGGCGAGGAATTGGTCAAAGGAAAGAAGCCAAAGGGGTTGCGCGCGAAGGCGAACCCCGAGGCTTGCTTGCGCGAAATAAAAGAGGTTACCTGAAGATCGGCATTGCACGCGGAGGGGGCGGGATTGCGCGCACGAGCGACTCTTCGAATTCTGGAAACCTTCAAAACGTTGGGGGTCGCCTTGTATTTATAGGAAACCCCGGGCGCGCAATTCGGTTCGCGGGTGCGCAATTCGGCTCGGGTGCGAAATAGGGGCCCGGCGCGCAATACGGTCGCGCAGGGACGCCGGGCGCGGAAAATTACGCGCCGACTTGCCCCATTGCACGAATCCTGGAAGGATTACGCGCGCCTAGCCAATATTGCGCGCGGACCTCCGATATTTCGCGCACGTCCTTCGGGCCTTCCGAAACGTGCTTCTGACTCCAAATATGACCTCGCCTTCCTTACCCGGAACTTCTTTTGAGGAGCAACGGACTTTTCCAGCGTCTACAAACACCATACCTCATGGTTGAATCAATCATTGATGAAGAATGTAGGTTCATGTCGTCCTCGATCCTCAATCCACTGGCGCAACGATTCGCAATCTGCTCGATCCGTCGAAGAGGTTTTCATCTCCTTACCTTGCAGTAATTCTAGGGTTACGATGAGAACCCTGAATTTCTCTGACATGCTTATTAAAAAGGGAAATTGGTGTTGCATCGTCACGTAATGTTAAATAGAATAAACTTGATTTATTTTATTTCTTTTAACGTCTGAAAACTATTTTTCACAGTCGACCCGCGCCAGTCGATGTTAGGCTCTGTCTAAGGTAATGTCGTTGCTCTGAACACAATGGTGCCCTCAAATTTCTAATTTGGGAACCTTTTTAGGAGTTATTTTACTTTTTCAGGAAACCCACTTATGTGCACTATTAAAACACTTAACATTTTTCAACAAACTATTTGGGGCACACCAGGCCTCAGAATCACAAGCCGTCTCAGCACCTGGTCTCAGAATTTCCCCAATTAATTTATAAAAGTAAAACCAAGGAAAATCCAAGATATTAAAATACTATTTTCATATCATTGAACATTACTTAAACTGCATTTGATAGTCATTTTATTTCTTTAATAACAACATGCATCCTGAAGCATGAAATAATTTTCCTATTGCAATTCTCCAATTCCCATAATTATGCAATTCTTCATATTATTACACAATATTTTCACTAAGCATGAAATTATCGGATTTCACTCTCAAATAATTTATGATGAAATTTAATACAATAGTATGTGCTACCACAATGGTTGCAATACTTTAATTACCATATATAAAATAATATTCAACAACTTGCCTTAACAATTTCCTTTAAATCCCCTTGTAGATCGGTACAATTTCGACCCTAAAGAGAGGTGGAGACCTTCATTTATAGATAGAGGAAAATAAATAAAAGTAGGAGGAAATCGATGTGGTACTCATAAATACGCTTAACCCAGAAATACACTTAACCGAGTCAAATACTCCCCCTCAAGCTAGAACAGGTATAGCTCCGAAGAAGAGTCCTCAGGCCAGTAGTTTCTTTCCATTTTGTTTGTTGCGTCGTGTACCGGTTTTGCAGTTGTAACACACCTTTTAAGAGTCCCATAAAAAAGGAAGTAAAAAAGACACCAAAACAACAAGACACACACACTCCCCCTCAAGCTGGGTCACTGATGTTGTGGATGCACAACTTGGTGCATAAAGAGTCCAATCGATCTCCTGACAAGCCTTTGGTGAATATATCGGTGAGTTGATGAGATCTTGGAATGTAGCTAAAACCGATATGGTTTTACTCGAGGTGATGGAAAAGAAAGTGACAGTCAATATCGATATGCTTTGTGCGTTCATGAAAGACTGAATTAGAAGAAATCTTCCTGGCTGCCCGATTATCACACCAAATATGAGCAAAAGTTTTTGGTAGGAAACCAATTTCATTAAGAAGGTGACGAAGCCAAAAAATTTCATTAGTGGTCATAGCCATCACACGGTATCCAGATTCAATACTAGATCCATAGATGAAAGTTTGTTTCTTACTTCACTAGGAGATTAAGTTACTAGCCAGGAAAACCACAAACCTAGAAGTGGACTTTCAAGTAGCTAAGCAACCGGCATAGTCAGCATCATAGAAGACCTCAATATTAAAATGATCGTGATGTGAATATTGAAGACCATGGGAAGGTTCTTTCTTAATGTACTTGATAATGTGAAGGACATCATCCCATTGAAATTTCATCAGATATTCCATGAATTGGCTAACCTTGCTGACAGTATAGAGAATATCTGGATGAGTCATAGTAAGATAATTGAGTTCTCCCACAAGACAACGATTCTCTCAGGGTGAGAATATGTGCCTATAGGATCATGTGGAGACCGTTCCTCTGGTTCAAGAGGAGTGTCCACGGTAGTTTCTTGAGAAAAACCAGTATCCTGCAATATATCCAATGTATATTTTTTTGGGGAAAGAAAGATGTTTCTTGGAGAACGAGAGACTGAAATGCCAATAAAATATGTCAAAGGGTCCAAGATTTTGGTTTGAAATTGTTATTGAAGATAAAACTTAAGATGAGAAATATTATGTGGTTTGCTACTAGTAATAATTATATCATCAACATTTACAAACAACAGGATGCATCCAAAGGACATTGTGTGGTAGAAAATAGTGTGCTACTTAATACTTTGAGATAGACCAAAAGTAGTGATGAAAGTGAAAAATATGTCAAACCAAACATGAGGAGACAGATTGATCCCATAAAGAGAGCGAAGAAGCTGACAGACATGAGAACCAGCTCCGGTGACAAAGAAGCTAGGAGGTTGTTGCAGATATACTTATTCTTCAAGAAAACCATGTAGAAATGCATTTTTGACATCAAGTTGATGAAGATGCCAATGATGAGTAGCTGTAATAGAGATGGATAGTCGAAAAAAAGCCATTTTAGCAACCAAAGAGAATATATTGAAATAATCAACACCATATGTATGGGCGAAGCCTTTTTCCATGACATGGGCTTTAAGTCGATGAAAAATGTCATCTGCATTTACACAAACCGTATAAATCCATTTGCTGCAAACAACCAGTTTACTTGCCAGAAGGGGGAGAAGATCCCACATGTGATTGTTGTCTAAGGCCTGTAATTCATCGTTCTTTTCTTAAAACTATCCAGAGTGAGATTTAGCATTGACAACCATATGAGGAACATATATCACCTATAGAGTGATTGTGGTATCTGGGTGGGAAGAGGGTGCAAAGAATAGAGAGTTCTCAATAAAAAAGACATAAACAGAGATGATATAATGTCATAATTCTGGAGAGAAACAGTAGTATCTGTGCTGAGTGTGAGAGTAACCCAAAAAGATGCACCATAGGGATTTTTGGGAAAATTTAGAAAAATGTGGACGAGTGTTAGGAATATAAAAAAACACCTAAACACACAAAGTGTAAGAGGGTGAGAAGGGAGAGAGGGGAAAAAAACTAGAACAGGAATCTCCCCTTGAAGGATAGAAGAAGAAAGATTATTTATAAGATAGGTGGTAGTAATAATAGAATCCCCCAAAAATGAAGAGGTAGCTACATGTGAAATAAGAGGGCACAAGCAGTCTCTAGAATATAATGATGTTTATGCTCGACCACTCCACTGAGGTGTATCAGGGCACGATGTTTGATGGAGGATGTCATGATCCTTGAGAAATTGCTGAAGGGAAGAGGATAAACATTCTCGTCCATTTTCCGAGCGAATACATTTAATTGGTGTTGAGAAATGAGTGTGAATTTCATGATAAAACATCTAGAAAGTAGAAAACACCTTAGAATTATCACGAAGTAGATAAAGCCATGTCATGCGAGAGAAGTCATCAACAAAGGATACATAATATCGGTACCCTAACTGACTTGGGACCACACAAGGACCCCATACATCAGAATGGACTAAATGAAAACGTTTAGATGCATTCATCACTAAACGAGGAACATAAGATATGCAATGATGTTTTGTAAATTTACAAGACTCGCAATGAAAGAATAGTGCAGATTAAAATGAGGATAAAACTGATGTAAGGTGGAGGCAGGTGGATGACCCAGAAAAAAATGTAGATCTAGAGCACAAGCATAGATTGTCGAGTAGACAAGGGGTGTCAGAGTATTGAACATGTACACCCCATTGTGAAGGTGACCTCTACCAAGCTCCCAATTCATCAGTAGCTCCTGAAACACAACATCAAATAGTGTGAAAATAAGAACACAATCTAAGTCCTTTGTGAGCTTATTGATGGAGAGGAGATTTAAAGGATTTTGTGGAACATGAGCCACAAAAGGTAGGATAATACAAGGATTCAAGGAGAACTTGTCAAATCCCGTAATAGTGATATTGGATCCATCAGCAAAAGTAAAGGCAGTGGTGTCAGTATACGAATGATAGGTAGTTAACATACCTGCATCACCAATGAGATGATCGGAAGCACCAAAATCAAGCATCTAAGAAGGCGGGAGATGAGTGACACAAGAAGTAGGGCTACCAGTCCGAGCAACAGATGCCGAAGTGGAACCAGGTAGCAAAGCAGCCTGATGAAAGTGTATAAGCTTGATCTCATACATAGAGAGGTCCAAGTTGTGATGGATATCAGATGATGGTGGGGAGGCATTGACCAGAGTTATCTGAACCTGATGAGAGTGTATAAACTCTATCTCATCCATGACTATGCCCAAGAGTACTGGAAAAACAACCACCACCATGGCCCAGTAGGAAAGAATGACATGTAGTGTCAATAGGTGGGGAAAACACCTGATGATCTTTTCCATGGAAATGATAAACTAGTGGAATCTCAAGAGAGAAGGGGTTGACCAACATTTTAGAGGTAGTTGTTACATACTCTAAATCAAGTCCACGAAGAAGACTAAAGAGAGATAACTGATCTCATTAGTCCAAATAAACTTATGGTGTTTGAGGAAGGGGCCACAACTCAAGTAACTCATCACATAAAGCTTTACAGTCGATATAATATGTCATAAAATGACAGCGGTGCTTACCGATAGTGGAAAGGCGGTAAAGAACATCAGATACCCGAGCCAAATTATTGGTTTAGGAATACGTGAGGGTCAAGGAGTCCAAGAGTTCTTTGACAACATTTTTCATCTGAGTCATGTCTTTAACGAAACATTCCATAGAGTTTACTAGAAAAACAAAAAAATTACTATTAGAAAACTCCCAAACCTTGTACTTTGGATCTGATAGTGCTGGGGTAGAAGTAATCAAGTGCGAGTTGAGATCCATGTCGGTGAGATATATAAGGACTGCCTTATGCCAGACAAAGAATTTAGTTTCATCAAGGCTCTCATTGACAATGTGAGTGGAGGCAGTGATCAACTGAAGAAGCACCAAGGAGATCAGTGAGGAATTTGCCATTGTAGGAAGGATAAGAGGGAAGAGACTAGAAGATCCAACCAAGCCGATAGGAAGGGTTTAGTAAGAAATCCAACAGGAATGACTGGAAACAGGAACACAAGCCTCAGCAGCAGCAGGAGCACATCAAGTTACTAGGTGGGATAATCACTAAAGCATGCAAGAGTAGCATAAGGAATCAAAAGCATGCAACAAGACACTATGAATGCATGCTGTGGATTTCACAATTCCAGAGAGATCCGGAAGTAGGATCCATACATAAGGGAGAGGGTCATAGCTTCATGTGGGTTGATGACAGGTGCTTAATTGGCCTAGAGGTGTTGCAGTGAGGTGTTTTGTGAGGTGTTCGCCGCATATGTGGATGTAGGGAAAAAAGAGTGTTGTAGGAAGAAGACGCATAATAGATAGATTCGTCTAGGAGATATTCACATAAGGATGTGTAAAAGCAAAGAGTGTCTTCTCAAGGGATAGGCGCAGGGATGGCAGCCATTATCTGGGGTGGCAGGGTGCACCTGGGAAGGTTGGCGCCATTAGGGGTGGCAGGGCGCACCGGGTAGGTGCGACGAGTTTGTGGCCAAGAGGGAGGAGACTAGGGTTTGATGTTAGAGGAGGATGGTGAGGAGAGGTAGGACAAGGTGAGTCTGAAGGGGTTGGGACATTAAGGGCGATCACAGCTACCAAATAACCGCGTTTCATGGGGGCTTGGAAGGATCTGTCACACAAGCAGGGGGCAGTTGTGCAGGGAGTGACTGATGGTAGGGCGCATAATCTATTTCACAGGTGAAGGGTGGTTTCACAGGGATCGGCCGATGACGGGGTGCAGTGGAGGGGGAAAATTGGGGTAGGGCACAACCAACAAGGGGGAATTATTGAATGTATCCCTTTAAGACCATGTAGATTGGTACAATTACTACCTCAAAGGGAGGTGGATACCTTCATTTATAAATAGAGGAAAATAAATACAAGGATGAAGAAATCGATCTGGAACTCAGAAATACACTTCGAAAATACACTTATTTGGGTCTGACATCCCTCATTGGGAAAAAATAATAATATTACATTGGGTGATAATTTCTCTCTATGATAATTCCCAAAATTTTAAGTGTTTAGAATCTTAAACATTAGTATGAGCAATTTTTAAATTCCATGTTTGAAATTATCATCAACTATATTAACATTAACACCATAACACCTTAATATGTGGATTTATAGATTCTTAAGATCCATGTTTATCAATATCATGTCAAATAAAAATAATTAAGAGAATGAAATTCATTCACTACAAGAATTTATTCTGGAAGAAAGAAAGATATCTACGACATAACATACACCTATTTAAATTCATGAAATAATAATATTTCATTATCAAAATTTCACTAAATGAATTTCGTCTTCATCCTTTGGAATTTCTAGATGATCGTATAATCTTCCATCATGTGATTATTTTCCATATTTTTAAATAATTATGGTTAATCATATCTATTTAAACAAATAAGTTAAAATATGATCGATTCACATTTGTAAATAAAATAAAGCATCAAATCCTCTACCTGGAGAAGAATCTTCCATGCTACAACAGTAGAACATGGGATATAAAGGGTATGTGTGTGGGCTAGAAACTTGAGAAGAGATGCAAAATACCCTCTAAACTGAAATGACAACATATGGATCCCCCGAACATGAAAGAAACTGAGAAAGACTAACAAGGGAAATAGGGTATTTTAAAATACGCTGAATATAGGTTCCACATGGAAATTTAATTTGCATTAAATGTAAAATTAAAACCATTTCCATTTAATTAATATTTAACTCAAATCTTGATTGTGGTCCATTTAAAAACTTTTAAAACATTAAGATATAATTTGAAACGAGTCCAGGGACATTTAACTCTTGATTTCCAATAATTAAAACCATTAAAACAGGTAAAAGAAGATGCAAACACAAGACAAGGTGGAAATCAGATTTTTTGGGTTAAAATGACACCCTTTACATATGGAGTATGTGTAGCATAAGAGTAACATGGTTTCTACCCTTAAAATGTTGGTTACCTTTACACAGGCTTCAGAAATCTCGCAACACGCTTACGCGAGCTTTAGAATCACATGGTTACCCAAACACGAGATTGGGGTTTCCCATACAAAAGATTCAGAATCTGCGGCATACCTTTATGAAAGGTTAAGAAAACCCAAATTACTATCACGCAAGTGGGAGAGATCACATCCTGGTTGCAACATCTACACTCCCATTAAATATAGTGAACACAAGACTGCCACCCAAAATCTTTGGATTCTCCTGGGTGAGCATATTGGCAGGTGCGACACTAAGGAGGATAGTGCACCTGTTGGAGTAATGCGGTGGGGTTGGGGGGAGATCATTATTTGGGGACTTCCTAGGAGAGGGCACTCCTAGAAAGGGAGTGCCTTGATCGGGTGCGCCTTGATGGGGTCCTGCTAGGAGGGGGTGCAACAGAAAGGAGGTCGGCTTGAAAGGAGGAGGCTAGAGTTGGGTCAACATGAGAGAGAGACTAAGATTTAACGGACTCTTAACCAAATTTAGGAATAGTATATCAGAAAATTGTGCCACTAAATGGGGTCGAATCTCTTTATTGATAGAATAATTAAAGATACACGAGATCCCAAATAGGAGGCTGATAAAAATGTCGACAGACTAATGAGCTTTTTGAATGTAGCTAAAGATGACATGGTTTTGCTCAAGATGATGATGAAGAAATTAAAATTCAATCTCGATATGATTTGTACGTTCATGGAAGATTGGATTAGAAGCAATCTTCATGGCTACCTGATTATCACACCAAATGTGGGAAAAAGTCTACGGTAGAAAAACAATTCAATGAAGAAGGTGACGAAGCCAAAGAAGTTTAGTAGTGACTGTGGTCATCACACGGTATTTATATTCAACACTAGAACTGAAGATAACAGTTTGTTTCTTTCTTGTCAAGGAGATTAAGTTACCAGATAGGAAAACCGCACACCTAGAAGTAGACTTTCGGGTAGCTAAACAATCAGCATAGTCAGCATCACATAAGGCCTCAATATTCATATGATCATGATGTGAATACCGAAGACCACGGGTAGGATCTTTCTTAATGTAATTGATAATGCGAAGTACGACATCCCATTGAGATTTCATTGGATGTTCCACAAATTGGATAACCTTGCTAACAGCGCAGGCAATATCCGGACGAGTCATTGTAAGATAATTGAGTTTTCCCACAAGGCGACGATATCTCTTTGAATGAGAATATGGGTTTGTGGAATCATGTAGAGACAATCCCCTAGGTTCAAGAGGATTGTCTGTGACATTTTCCTGAGACAATTCAGTATCCTGTAATATATCTAATGCATATTTTTGTTGGGAAAGAAATATGTTGGTTAGAGAATGAGAGTCTTCAATGCCAAGAAAATATATCAAAGGGCCCGTGTTTTTTTATTTGAAATTGTTATTGAAGATAAATCTTGAGACGATTAATCATGATATCATCAACATATACAAATAATAGGATGCAACAAGAGAACATTGTGTGGTAGAAAACAGTGTGGTCCTTCATACTCTTAGATAGACCAAAAGTAGTGATGACAATGAAAAATCTGAAAAATCAGGCACGAGGAGACTGCTTGAGCCCATAAAGAGAGTGATGAAATCGACAGACATGAAAACTGACTCTAAAGGCAAGGAATCCGAGAGGTTGTTGCAGATATACTTCTGCAAGAAAACCCTGTAGAAATGAATTCTTGACATCAAGTTGATGAAGATGTCAATGATGAGAAGTTGCAAGAGAGATAGACAGTCGAACATATGTCATTTTAGAAACCAGATAGTGTTGGGCAAAAATCCCTTAAGGTAACATTGAAGTATTTTTGGGTTGATTGTGTTTGTTGACAAAGAAGGTTTCCATGGAGAATTGTCGAGTTCCTGAGAATTTGTTGACAATCCTTGTTGACAAAGAACGGTGACAAAGGAAAGGACGATCTGGAGGCGGTACAAAAGAGCAGTACAAGGTGGCGTCGTTTCCTAGTGTTTGCCAAATTTTTGGGGTCCAAAATTTGGAGTTTGGTGAGCATCGCAAAAATAAGATTTCCATGAAGATCATAATTTAATATGGAAAAGGCATGAATTTCGCGAAGATAGGATGCATGGTTTGGAAATCATGAAGACCAGAAGAATGGAGGCGGTGATTCTTCACGATTACGACAAGCTTCGCGAACGGCAGTGGATGAAGCACATCGCGGCGGTGAAGGGATTTGCGAGGGAGCTTCACGGCGAAGGCGCGAAATAATGTTGAAGGTGATGCTCCGCGATTATGATGAGCTCTGCGATCCGGAAATTGCCGAGGTGCTTCGCGATTTGGACAGAATTCCAGCGGAAACTTCAAAGCTTCGCGATTTAAAATGAAGTGGCGTTGACTTTGAGTGGAAAGTTCGAGGGTCGGTGGAATAGCCTATAAATAGAGGTTGACCCCCTCAAGAGAAGAAGAGAGTATTTTCAGAGAAAATCCTTATCTCTCGGTTTGCAGAGGTAGTTCGTGAAGGCATTGTGATTCACGAAAGGGGAGCTTCACGATGGCTATTCTAGCTCCGCGAAAGGCGTGTACCCCGCGTTGGCTCAGTGATATTCTCATAGAGGTAGGACCTCCACGATGGCCTAAGCATTGCGAAGGTATGTGCATCGCGAGAGTGCTTTGCGAACGTGCTTCGCGAGAGTGCTTTGCGAAAAGTCAAGAGCTTCGCGATGGCTTGTTTGAGATTCACAAAATTGGGAGCCTCGTCAAGTAGGGTGATTTGTGAAGGTCTTTCCAAAGGTAGTTTTCCCAGTGGATAGTGGCAAAGGGGTATTCATCTACGGGTGAAAGTTGAACTTCAACAGAGCATCTACATACAAGGAAAGATGCATTCCTTAATAGAAATGAAGAGACCTATAGGTCTATAAACTATGAGTGGATTACCTTCCAGAGCAGTGAGCTCAGGAAGAGGAAGAAGGAGATCCTCTCCACTGGCAGTGAGCCAGAGGGAGAAAAATAGAGAGTGACCCTTAGGAAAGCAGTAAGCTGACCCTAAACCTTGTGAAGGCAGTGAGCCTGGGAATATAAGTGCTCTATCCAAAATTTTGTATCCACATCTTATGAAGACTAGTGGGATTTGGTACGCACGACAACTTGTCGGCGTATGCTCCTTGGACATAGCCCAGTGAGGGTGAACCAAGTAAAAATCTTTGTGTCTGCCTGCTTACTTCCCTGCATTGCATTTGAAGTATCATCATCAGACAAAGAAGAAAATAAGTGATCATAATAAACACACAAGTGCAAACAAAGTGACCCTTGTAATAAAGAGGTCAAGATCCAGTGGGGCAGGAAGAATTTTGAAAAAGAATATCCATACCCTGATTCACCCCCCCCCCTATCAGGGTATATATTCCCCTATTGGTCCTAACAGAGAGAATTTATCGAAATAATCAACATCATATGTATGGGTTAAGACTTTTGCCACGATACGAGATTTAAGTCGATGAAGAGTGTAATTTGCATTTAGACAGGCTGTATAAATCCATTTGCTTCCAACAATCTGTTTAGCTGCCAAAAGGGGAACCAGATCTCACATGTGATTGTCATCCAAGGTCTACAATTCATCCTTCATTGTTTGAAGCCAACCAGGGTGAGATTTAGCATCGAAAACCGTAAGAAGAACAAATATTACCTCTAGAGTGATAGTGGTATCTGGGTGGGAAGAGTGCATTGAATAGAGATATCTCAATAAAAGTCATTAACATAGATGATATAACACCGCAAGTCTGGAGAGAAACATCGGTATCTACGCTGAGTGTGAAAGTACCCCAGAAATATGCATTAGAGAGATTTTGGGGAAAATTTAGATAAATGGGGACGAATTTCATGAACATAACAAATACACCAAAACACACGGAATGGGAGAGGGTAAGGAGTGATAGGGGAACAAAACCTGAAAATGATTCTCCCCCTAAAGGATAGAAAAAGGAAGACAATTTATATGATAGGTAGCAGTAAGAATAACATCCCCCAAAAATGAAGTAGCACCAGCATGTGAAATAAAAGATCACGAGAAGTCTCCAGAATATAATGATGTTTATGACTGGCCACTCCATTCTGATGAACTGTATCAGGGCATGATGTTTGATGGAGGATGTCATGATCCTTGAAAAACTATTGAAGGGAAGAGGATAAATATTCCCATCCTTTGTCCGAGTGGAGACATTTAATTGGTGTGGAGAACTGAGTGTGAATTTCATGGTAAAACATCTGAAAAGTAGCAAACACCTCAGAACGACCACGAAGTAGATAAGCCATGTCATGCAAGAGAATTCATCAACAAATGATACATAATATTGGTACCCTAACTGACTTGGGACTGTGCAGGGACCCCATACATAAGAATGGAATAAATCAAAAGGTTTAGATGCCCGTGTCACCAAATGAGGAACATAAGACACGCGATGATGTTTCACTAATTTACAAGACTCACAGTGAAAGAAAGGTGCAGAATAAAATGAGTATAAAGATGATGTAAGGTAGATCCAGTTGGATGGCCCAGGAGAAATTGTAGATCCAAATCACGAGCATAGATTGTCAAGAAGGCAATGGATGTCGTAGTATCGAACATGTACACCCCATCACAAAGAGGGCCTTTGTCAAGCTCCTGATTCGTTATCTTCTCTTGAAACATAACATCAGAAGATGTGAAAATAACAACATGGTCTATGATCTTTGTGATCTTACTGATGGAGAGGAGATTAAACGGAATTCATTGAACATGATCCACGAAAGGCAGGCGAATAGAAGGATTCAAAGAGCACGTTCCAAATTCAACAATAAGGATAGTGGATCTATCAACAATAGTAATGGAAGTGGTCCCAGTATACAGACGGTAAGTAGCTAACATACCTGCATCACTAGTGAGATGATCAGAAGCACTAGAATCAAGCATCCAAACAGGTGTTTGATGAGTGACACAAGAAGTAGAGCCACCAGTCCGAGCAATAGATTCCAAAGAGGAACCAGGTAGCAAAGCGGCTCGATGAAAGTGTATAAGCTCGATCTCATCCATAGAGAGGTCCATATTGTGATGGATATGAGATGATGGTGGGGAGGCTTCGACCAGAGCTGTCTAAACATGATGAGTGTGTATAAGCTCGATCTCATCCATGGTTACATCCATGAGTACCTGAAAAACGACCACTACCACGGCCCAGTAGGGCAGTATGATCTGTAGTGTCAATGGGTGGGGTAAGCATCTGCCGAGATTTTCCAATGCGATGATGGACCAGTGGAATCTCAATAGAGAGGCTAACCAATATTTCAGTGACAGTTATTGCACTCTGTTAATCAAGGCCATGAAGAAGGCTGAAGTGACATAACTAATCTCACTGGGCCAAACTAGCCTCAGGTGTTTGAGGAAGGGGTCACAGCTCAGGTAACTCATCACGTAAACCTTTACAATCGGTGAAATATGCTGGAAAAGGACGGTGGTGTTGGCGGATAGTGGAAAGGCGGTGAAGAACATTTGATACCCGATCCAAATTATTGGTTTCGGAATACATGAGGGTCAATTAGTCCCAGAGTTCTTTGACGGTATTTACCATCCGAGTCACATCTTTAACAAAACGTTCCATAGAGTTGACAAGCAAAACAAAAAATTTACTGTCATCAGGCTTCCAAACCTTGTACTTCGGGTTTGATAGTGAGGGGGGGAAACTAGGTGCAAGTCGAGATCTATTCCGATGAGAGACATAAGGACAATCTTATGTCATACAAAGAAGTTAGTTGCATCAAGACGTTGATCGACAAGGTGAGTGAAGGCAGTGATCAACTGAGGAAGGACTGAGGAGATCAATGAGGAATCTTCCATGGTAGGAAGGATAAGAGGGAAGATACTACAGGATCTGACCAAAATGATAGGACAGGTGGAGTAAGAAATCCAGCAGGAATGGATAGAAACATAAACACAGGACTCAATAGGAAGAGCATAGCATCAGGTTACTAGGTGGGATAATCACTAAAACATGCAAGAGTGGCACAAGGAATTAGAAGCATGCAGTAGGAGGAGATTGCGAACGCATGCTGAGGACTGCATGATTCTGAAGAGAGCCGACTGTAGGATCACTACATAAGAGAGAGGAGCACAGCTTCAAGTGGGTTTATGAGAGGCACTCGATTGGACTGGTGGAGTTGGGGTGAGGTGTTGTGCGAGGTGTTGGCTGCATATGTGGGTGCAGGGGAAAAAAAGAGGAGCGTTGCAGGAAGAAGGCACACAAAAGAGTGTCGTCTAGGGGATAGGTGAATAAGGATGCACGAAAGGAAAGAGCAACTTCTCAGGGGATGGGCGCGGGGATGGAGGCCATTATCTGGGGCGACAGGGTGAGCCTAGGAAGGCTGATGCCATTAGGGGCAGCAGGGCTCACTAGGTTGGGGTGACGAGGTTGCAGTCAGAAGGGAGGCGGCTAAGGTTCGAGGTTAGAGGAGAATGGCAAGCCGAGGCTAGATGAGGCGGGTCTGAAGGGGTTGGGATGTTAGGGGCGATCGCGGCTACTGGAGAACAACGACGTAGGGGGGGAATCAGAAGTAGTCATCGTGCGGGCAGGGGCGGTTGCACAGGGAGCGACCGGTGATAGGGCGTTGGAACCGTCGTGCAGGCGAGGGTTGTTGCGTAGTGATTGGCCAGTGACGGGGTGTGGTGGAGGGGGAAAATTTGGGGTGGGGCACAGCGGACGGGAGTGGGGGAATTATCAGACATATTTATTTTATACCATGTAGATTGGTACCATTCCTACATCAAAAAGAGGTGGAGACCATCATTTATAGATAGAGGAAAATAAATACAAGTAGAAGGAAATCAATGTGGGACTGAGAAATACAATTATCCCGAAAATACATTTAATCGGGTCTAACATCCCTCATTGGAAAAAATAATATATTGCATTGGATGATATTTCCTGGAATTATAAGTGTTTATCATCATAAACATTAGTTTGATAAATTTTTAAATTCCATGTTTGAAATTATTGTCTAACTATATTAATATTAACAGGTGAATTTCTAGATTTTTATGATCTGTGTTTGTCAATAGAATGTCAATTCCAAATAATTAAGAGAATGAAATTCATTCACTGTAATCATTTAATCCAAAAGAAAGAAATATATATATGGCATAAGATACGCCTATTTAAATTCATGAAATAATAATATTTCATTATCAAAATTTTCACTGCACAAATTTCATCTTCATCCTTTGAAATTTCCAGATGATCATATAATCATCCATCATGCAATTATTTTCCATATTTTTATCTGATTATTGTTAATCACATCTATTTAAACAAAGAAGCTAAAGTATTATTGATTCACAATCGCACATAAAATAAAGTAATCAGATCCCCTACCTAGAGAAGAAGCTTCCACACTACAGCACTAAAATAGAGGAGATAAAAGGTATGTGTGCAGGCTGGAAACCTAAGGAGAGATGCAGTTGATTTGCAGAAGACCCTCTAAACTGAAATGACAAAGCTTGGATCGCTCAAACTCGAAAGAAACGGAGAAAGACGCTAACATGGGAAATCTTGTATTTTAAAATACACAAATACAGGTTCCACATGGAAATTTACAATGATGAGGGGAGGAGGAAATAACCAAAATCAACCTAAGTTGTAGACAAGGAGGCTCGAAACTGAGACCTCCCATACACCGCCACAGGACGCACCACTAGTTTGCGCCCGTGGTTCCACGAGGAAATTTAATTCGCATTAAATTTCATATTAAAACCATTTCCATTTAATTCTTATTTTACTCAAATCTTGATTGTGGTTCATTTAAAACCTTTGAAAACATTAAGATATAATTTGAAACCAGTCGAGGGACATTAAATCTTGATTACCAACAATTAAAACCATTAAAAGGTGGGCTACAACTGCCAACAGCAGTACACACGCCGCAAAGAAACTACCAAATAAATCGGCCCAAAGACTCGACCTCGCGCCCGGCGCCCCAAACCATTAAAACGGGTAAAAGAAGATGCAAACATGAAATAGGGTGGATTGGAGCTCGGCTTACCTTTACGCTAGTAGAAGGATTATCGGGTTACCCTTATGTGGGTATTGGAAAATCCAGAATACCTTTAGACAAAGTTGGAAAATCAAAGCTTACCCTTATACAACTCATTTAAAACACCACTTACCCTTATACAAGAAGTAAAAAAACAGTTTTACCGTTATGAAAGCTATTAAAAACAATGATTAACCTTAGGCAGCCTTTAGAAAATCCTCCTTACTGTTGGAAGATGCGGAGATAGATTAATGATGGTCACCGCATTCATTACATTTAATGAATTTGACACCCTACAATTATTTCCCCAATTAATTTGGTAAAAGTCATTTAATTTAGGGAATACCAAATGGTGTGAAGGAAGGCTATAAAAAGGGATCACCTCCTGGACCTTTTCATCATCGGATTCAGAAGCAACACATCTTCATCCCGGAGTGCAGTATTTTGTGACGCGTTTTTCCATATTTTACAAGAGAGAATTTGTTGAGTGTTTTCTCCATGTAATTGAGAGAGAATTTGTACCCACATTTTACCATAGTGAAATCCTTCTATTTTCCCATGGTTTTTTACCCCTTTCATTTGGGGGGTTTTCCACGTTACATCTGGTGTTCACTGTAATGCCCCTACCCCAGTTACCCAGAGTCGGTGCATTACTTCGTAACATTGGCATGATCACAATAGATCATGTCTCGAAATACTGATTAGTTTAGTAGCCTTGGAAACACTAGATATATTCATAAATGTTACATTACATCATAAAGTGAAAAACTACAATAACAAAGTCTCCTTAGTCCACACTCATATCCTCTTTTGACTATCCCTGTAGGTCATTCATAAAATACTTCTTCACGTCCTGGAAAATATTAAAACATTGAAAGGGGTGAGCTCAGATGCTCATTAAGGATAACAATATAGCAGGAGCTTTCATAAATAAACATTAATATTTAAGGCAATGTATAACTAAAACAAAAGCCTTTTAAACTTGAACTTTAGCATAATATGGAAAAAGTAAAATGAAATAATTCCATTTACTTACTCACATGGATATTCTACTAGTCGAATAATCACATGAAATATCAATAACCACTTTCATAATGATGGAATGCATAATGCCAGACTATCATAACCACGTATCCAAGGCCTCGTGCCAAGACCACAAATAAGATTTTGTCAAGGCCTCGTGCCAAGACACTAGTTTGTCTCATGAGACCTACCAATGCATCGAGGAGCTATAGCGGGCTCCACCCGTCACTTATTAAGTCCAATGCATTCCTCATATGAATAGGTTTAAACATATCATAAACCATAACATAATCGTATCACATAAAATAAGCATAAAGGAAACATAACATTTCCATATTTCAATCACAAGATATAAATACAACACATTGATATAATAAAAAGACTTTCAAAACCATTTTCAATACCAAAATAAAAGAAAATTAAAACTTGATATTTATTTTTCATTTAAAAAAAATTTATGGCTTGTAGAGGAAGCCGAAACCCAAATAATGGCCATGGCGGCGGAGAAGTCATTGTCGCCGCATACGTACGACAAGAAAAACATTCCTTTTTCTCATTTAGTAAAACACTTCATATAAAAATATTCCTTTTGAGTAAACGTAAAAGTCAAAGGGGTTTATACACCGTATAAAGGAAAGTTGTGTATAAAACCAAATATGCCTCAATGAAAGGAGATTGAGACGAAGTCCCTCACAAAGATCATTTTTTTTAAAAATAGATCTATTATGTGTATTAACTATAAGTACACATAAAGAAAGTAAAAATACAATATAGGACATAATAATATCATGACATAATTTGAAAGTAGGAGATTAACCTGAAGAATGGAAATTGGGTTAAGAAGTTCCCTTACCTTGTGTCCTGTCTTGACTCGACCATCCTTTAACCTCTTGAATAATAAACTAGATTTAATTTATAATTTCTTAAGATCCTTTTTCAAGTTTTTATTCCTTTTATATCACTTATTACCATGTTATGAACATTATGTAATTATTTACGTTAATAACGGTTGTTTTGTCGATCATTGGTACTTGAGTCAAAAATAAACTTCTTATAATTACAAGTTGTTCATGTGGTGAAATATCCATTATATCCAGAATTATATTCATGATATAGATATCATATATCTCATATATATCCAGTATATACATGCATTTATAATATTCCATAACGTTTAGAGGTAAAAAATGAAATTCACCGTTCATGGAGACGGTAAGCCGTACGTACGCATGAACGCTACTTTCATTTCTATTTCGTATTTAATGAAATCATAATGATATAAAGGTATATTATAATTGCAGTATAATATCATATATAATATCATTTACTCTATCCTTTATACATCCCACATATGGCATTAATGGTTCAAATCACTTTGAGGGGGCGGTAGTCCGCACTTCCTAAAATGAAAATATCGTGTTTACCCATAATGGAAACAATAAAGGTATGCCATAAATGAAAAATACAGAACCTTAAGTAAAACATAAACTTACTATATATTATTTATAAATATAGTTACATCTTAATGGCCACCTTTGAAGGTATTATATGAGTGTTGAACAATCATCGTTTCGTGAGGCAGAAATTCACCATCCACAGAAACAGTATGTTCTTTAACCATTAGATGTAGGTGTGTGTAAGTGTAGCTCGAATAATTCTTATAACAACATCCTATTATATTGAGGATACTGTTTTTGTTACAAAAGAAATGAATAAAAAGAGTTTAGGGGGTTGGATAAGCAAAATAAAACAAAATAACATAAGCGAAGACATTACCTTAAAATCGGGTAACTCTTTTGATTTGAGCCAAAGGCTTCCTTGGGAAGAATTATGCCCAAAGTTAGGCTTCTAGGAGTAAGGGAGGGAAGTTGGGAGAGTATTTGGGAAGAGTTTGGCCGAGCCAAAAGGCTTTGAATGTGTGAGTAATGTGGTAGTGGCGGGGGCCTTTTATAAGTGGAGAGGAGGGGCACTCTTGCAATGTCATGAAATGTTACTTTATTAAGAAATGCTTTTCAGATTATAAAGGTACCACAATGATATATTTCGAGGCTATGGTGATAAGGGTTCTAAATCTCCTCATAAAATAGGTTTTTGACAAATTTAAGCCTTATATTTTACATTATCCTTTCATTTTATTTAAATCGTTAATTAATGAGGTAATCGCGGCATCATCATGGTGTCATAAATAATTTAATTTATTTAATGTCTTAAAATGATAAAAAAATTATCATGATGTATGAAATATTTTTATATTTCTTATTAATATTTATACTCAAAAATATGACTTGTATAACCCCATTTAAATTTTTTTTTAGTAAAACAACTTATGTTTGTGGCATTTTTATTTTAACTTTAAATAGAAGTTATTTATGTCATTTTCCTACCAAAGTGGCTCCATGGGGTCCCCAAGTTGACCCATGTATTTTCTTGGTCGGCCATGACTCATCCAATAGGTTTAGGACAAGTGTCAAGGTCATTTCATATTTTTATAATATCATTTTTACCTTAAATTACACTAATTACCTTTAATCGCGATTAGTTAAACTTAAAAGTTACTATTCACCAAAAAATTATTTTAATCCCATTGAACCAAATTTTACTTCCTAATAACAACCATGTATATTTGATTTTTTAAAATCAAATCACAAAAGTTGTAATATTTCATTTAAATGAAAAAATCAGTTATTTAACAACCACTTAGTGGTTTCACTATTCATCAAAAATTGAAGTTTTTCAGAATAGTGCCAAAATTTCACCCTAAGCTATAATTAATATTCCAAATTAAAAAATGATGTATATTTTACGAAATTACAAACATATAAGTTGCGTTAATTAATTTTATAATTAATTCCCGCTGTCACAACAAATAGCGTGTTTTTAAGAAACAATATATATCAAAAGATTTACAATTGTTTATGTCCAATTTCAATGTGAAATTAATTCTAATGACCAACATTGGATAAAATAGTAAAAATATATTCTAATTATACTTTAAAACTAATCAATAGTATAATTTATCACTACAAATTATTTTTATTAAAAAATTTGTTTTAAGTATTTTTCACTATTCATAAAAAATTGGAAGTTCTCAGAAAAATACCAAAAATTCAACATAGGCTAATTTCGATATTTCAAATCCAAAAATGAAGTCAATTTTGAAATATAATATATATATAATTTCAAAAAGTGGGTATTACTATTCATAATGGCTATTTTGATTGGTCACGGTGCATTAGAATCTCAAACTTGCGTATAATGCATGCTATTGCATTATTGAAAAAGAAGAGTATTGTGGAAGCTCGGGGTGTTACATTCTCCCCTCCTTCAATAAATTGCGTCCTCGAAATTTGAAATTTTTCTTTGAAAATAAATGGTTGAAAATAGAAAATACCTTTGTGGAAAACCCACACCAGAGATAAGGTTAATAAAAATATAACTTTAAAAGAAAGAAAGATAAGTAAAAAGGTCACCCAAGATAGCCAATACTAGGATTCTATGTAAATATTGATATGGATGAGAAACAAACCATCAAGGTCTGATGAAGAGTTGTAGAAAACAGGATTAGGAGAAAGTTAACCACAAGAAAATCACAAACTTGTGATTGGTTAAACGGTCATTGAATCCCCGGTTGGAAAAGTTAACCGACAACATTTTTGTTTTAAGTTACCTTTTATAAAGTAGAGGAATTTATTTAACAGATTTTCTAAGAACATAAGGAAATATACTTACTTGCCATGTAGGCTTTCATTCTTTAATAAATTTTTACCACGAACCCATCTTTCACTCTAAATGGTAACTAAACTCAAAAATATTCTATTTATCCTAATTGTATATGGTTCCAAATATTACCACATACCATTTAGATTAGGAAAACTATTTTTTAATAACCAGGGACTTCCTGTAGGCTAGTGTTAGGTAATAAAGGCATGTCGCACTATGGTTGTGGGTTTGATTCCTACATCTTTGTCCGACGCGACGGGTTATTCCCCACCCTACAGGTTGTCCTTTTCCTAAAACTATAGTATTATAATATTCCAAAAATAATTTTCTGAAATGTTTTAACCTTAAAAAATACTATCCAAAGATCAACTTAATCCATTCCAACCTTTATAGTTATCCAAAATACCTCCGTCCAGACTTTCTCTAAAATGTCCTTAAATTCCAAAATCAATTGCAACATTAGATTCCCCAAACAAAGTAAGGTTTCTCTTATTGTCACATATTGAAAATATGATTACCTTCATCATATTAAAACCTTAATGAAAAAACAAGTACTATAGTACAATCCTTATATATATATCACATTATCCATATAACCAGAATATAATCCTTGAGTCCAAAAGCACCAATACATTAATTATTCTACTTCAATTGTAGTAACAGCATAAGATTGTCCTTGATCCCTTGGCCTTTTCTGAGGTAAGTTTCCCTGATGCTTAGGACATTCATTTGCATAATGCCCCATTTCCCTACAATTGTAGCATTCAAAATTGATAGCCTCTTTCTTTCCCTTGCAATCACGAGCCTGTTGACCTTTTTCTCCACATTTATAACAAACTCCCATTCCTTTTAGGCAAGCACCGGGGTGATTCTTCCCAAAATTATCACATAATGGAAAATCCTTCTTTCCCTTTTTCACTTTATCTGTCTCTTGTTCCACCATTCTCTTCTTCTCTTGCTTTACTTTGTTGTCATAAGATTTAGAGAATTCCTTTTCTATCTTGATAGCACATGAGACAATATCTTCGTATGATGAGAAGGATTGTGAGACTAAGGCTCGATGGAGAAACGGTTTTATCCCATCAAATAAATGATCAATATTACTTCTTGGGTTACATATATAATTTTATGCATGCCTCGCTAAACTTGTAAAGCTAGACTCATACTTTGTGACATTCTCATCCTCCTTCTGCCTCAGACTCAGAAATTGTCTTTCCATATCTCCTCTATGGTCACGGGGAAAGTACTTTTCTAAGAAAAGATATTTGAAATCCCTCCATTCCATATTCAATACTTCATCATCTTCCTTTGTATTTTTAATCAATGACCACCATTGATCAACATCTCTAGTGAGGCGGTAAACTGCCATGATAATCTTTTCCCTTTCACTACTCCCCAAGGCGTGGAATATTTTCTCGAATGAGTTTATCCATTGCTCAGCTACTAATTGATTTGTACCCCCATTAAATGTTGGTGGTTGTTGCCTTATGAAACGATCTAACATTGATCCTCCACATTTCGGATCAGGGTGCTCCATACGAGTAAGGTTATTATTCATAACCTGAGTGAGTTGTCCCAGTATGGTAATAATTTGATCAGAACCAGTTGTATCTCCAGCTCTACAATAATTGTCTTGAGCAGGAGGGTAATCCCTACACGGAGTGCGAGCATTGATACGGTTTCCATTCCTTCCACTAGGCGCCATTTCTAAAAAATGTCATAAACTAGATTAGTTTATGAATCAAAATACATAATTCCATACCTGTAAAACACTTAAAATAAATCGAACTATTTATGGACATAATCCATAATCATAAAAATGTTTTCTTTGAGGATGTATATACTCATAACCCTTCATAGTTGTTTGTAATGAAAATAAGAATTATCCTAAGCATATCCCCCAGAAGTGTCATAACCAAGAGTGCATCAAGGCCCGTTGTCGTGCACTAGTTCCCGTTCGAGTCTAGCTCAAAGAGGTGTTTTCGGGTTTTACCCCTAGGTACATCTGTGTCAGAGCCGCCTCTACCTGCTCGTATCCATACAGGGATGTATTTCTTGGAAAAGTCACAAAATCTCTATAATACCAAAATTCTAGGAAGTTCTTCTATTCTAATCCTCAAATTCTATCTTTGGGCTATGTGCTCTAATCAGAGTTTATCTAAATCTAGCTTCCAAGGTTAGTACTAAACTGCCTCTGATACAAACTGTAACGCCCCGACCCCAGTTACCCAGAGTCGGTGCATTACTTCGTAACATTGGCATGATCACAAATGATCAAGTCTCGAAAGACCGATTAGTTTAGTAGCCTTGGAAACACTAGATACATTCATAAATGTTACATTACATAATAAAGTAAAACAAATACAATAACAAAGTCTCCTTAGTCCACACTCATATCCCCTTCTGACTATACCTGCAGGTCATTCATAAAATACTTCTTCACATCCTGGAAAATATTAAAACATTGAAAGGGGTGAGCTCAGATGCTCAGTAAGGATAACAATATAGCGGAAGCTTTCATAAATAAACATTAAAATTTAAGGCAATGTATAACTAAAACAAAAGACTTTTAAACTTGAACTTTAGCATAATATGGAAAAAGTAAAATGAAATAATGCCATTTACTTACTCACATGGATATTCTACTAGTCGAATAATCACATGAAATATCAATAACCACTTTCATAATGATGGAATGCATAATGCCAGACTATCATAACCACGTAGCCAAGGCCTCGTGCCAAGACCACAAATAAGATTTTGTCAAGGCCTCGTGCCAAGACACTAGTTTTTCTCATGAGACCTACCGATGCATCGAGGAGCTATAGCGGGCTCCACCCGTCACTTATTAAGTCCAATTCATTCCTCATATGAATAGGTTTAAACATATCATAAACCATAACATAATCGTATCACATAAAATATGAATAAACGAAACATAACATTTCCACATTTCAATCACAAGATATAAATACAACACATTGATATAATAAAAAGACTTTCATAACCATTTTCAATACCAAAATAAAATAAAATTTAAACTTGATATTTATTTTTCATTTAAAAAAAAGTTATGGCTTGTAGAGGAAGCTGAAACCCAAATAACGGCCATGGCGGAGGAGAAGTCGTTGTCGCCGCATATGTACGACAAGAAAAACATTAATTTTTGTAGTTTAGTAAAACAATTCATAATAAAATATTCCTTTTGAGTAAATGTAAAATTCAAAGGGGTTTATACACCGTATAAAGGAATGTTGTGAATAAAACCAAATATGCCTCAATGAAAGGAGATTGAGACGAAGTCCCTCACAAAGATCATTTTTTTAAAATAGATCTATTATGTGTATTCACTATAAGTACACATAAAGAAAGTACAAATACAATATAGGACATAATAATATCATGAAATAATTTGAAAGTAGGAGATTAACCCAAAGAATGGAAATTGGGTTAAGAAGTTCCCTTACCTTGCGTCCTGTCTTGACTCGACCGTCCTTTATCCTCCTGAATAATAAACTAGAGTTAATTTATAATTGCTTAAGAACCTTTTTTCAAGTTTTTTATTCCTTTTATATCACTTATTACCATGTTATGAACATTATGTAATTATTTATGTTAATAACGGTCGTTTTGTCGATCGTTGGTACTTGAGTCAAAAATAAACTTCTTATAATTACAAGTTGTTCATGTGGTGAAATATCCATTATATCTAGAATTATATTCAAGATATAGATATCATATATCTCATATATATCCAGTATATACATGCATTTATAATATTCCATAACTTTTAGAGGTAAGAAATGAAATGCACCGTTCATGGAGACGGTAAGCCGTACGTACGTATGAACGCTACTTTCATTTCTATTTCATATTTAATGAAATCATAATGATATAAATGTATATTTTAATTCCAGTATAATATCATATATAATATCATTTACTCCATCCTTTATACATCCCACATATGGCATTAACGATTCAAATCACTTTGAGGGGGTGGTAGTCCGCACTTCCTAAAATGAAAATATCGTGTTTACCCATAATGGAAACAATAAAAGCATGCCATATATGAAAAATGAAGAACCTTTAAGTAAAACATAAACATATTATATATTATGTATAAATATACTGACATCTTAATGGCCACCTTTGAAGGTGTTATATGAGTGTTGAACAATCATCGTTTCGTGAGGCAGAAATTCGTCATCCATAGAAACAGTATGTTCTTTAACCATTAGATTTAGGTTTGTGTCAGTGTAGCTCAAATAATTCTTATAACAACATCCTAGTATATTGATGATACTGGTGTTGTTACAAAAGAAATGAATAAAAAGAGTTTAGGGGGTTGGATAAGCAAAATAAAACAAAATAACATAAGCGAAGACATTACCTTAAAATCAGGTAACTCTTTTGATTTGAGCCAAAGGCTTCCTTGGGAAGAATTATGCCCAAAGTGAGTCTTCTAGGAGTAAGGGAGGGAAGTTGGGAGAGTATTTGGGCAGAGGTTGGCCGAGAAAAAAGGCTTTTAAAGTGTGATTAAGGTGGTAGTGGCGGGGGCATTTTATAAGTGGAGAGGAGGGGCACCCTTGGAATGTCATGAAATGTTACTTTATTAAGAAATTTTTTTCGGATTCTAAAGGTCCCAAAATGATATATTTCGAGGCTATGGTGGTAAGGGTTCTAAATATACTCATCCCATAGGTTTTTGACAAGTGTAAGCCTTAGATTTTACCTTATCCTTTCATTTTATTTAAATCATTAATTAATGAGGTAATCGCAGCATCATCATGGTGTCATAAATAATTTAATTTATTTAATTTATTAAAATTATAAAACAATTATCATGATGTAAGAAATATTTTTATCTTTATAATTAATATTTATAGTAAAAAATATTACTTGGATAACCCTATTTAAAAATTGTTTTAGTAAAACAACTTATGTTTGTGACATTTTTATTTAAACTTTAAATAAAAGTTATTTATGTCATTTTCCTACCAATGTGGCTCCATGGGGTCCCCAAGTTGACCCATGTATTTTCTTGGTCGGCCATGAATCATCCAATTGGTTTAGGACAAGTGTCAAAGTCATTTCATATTTTTATAATATCATTTTTACCTTAAATTTCACTAATTACCTTTAATCGCGATTAGTTAAACTTAAAAGTTACTATTCACCAAAAAATTATTTTAATCCCATTGAACCACATTTTACATCCTAATGACAACCATGTATGTCGGATTTTTGAAAATAAAATCACATAAGTGGTAATATTTCATTTAAATGAAAAAATCATTTATTTAACTACCACTTAGTGGTTTCACTATTCATCAAAAATTGATGTTTTTCAGAATAGTGCCAAAATTTCACCCTAAGCTATAATTAATATTCCAAATTAAAAAATGATGTCTATTTTACGAAATTCCAAAAATATAAGTTGCATTAATTAATTTTATAATTAATTCCCGTTGTCACAACAAATAGCGTGTTTTTAAGAAACAATATATATCAAAAGATTGACAATTGTTTATGTCCAATTTCAATGTGAAATTAATTATAATGACCACCATTGGATAAAATGGTAAAAATATATTCTAATTATACTTTACAACCAATCAATAGAATAATTTATCACTAAAAATTATTTTTATTAAAAAAGTTGTTTTAAGTATTTTTCACTATTCATAAAAATTGGAAGTTCTCAGAAAAATACCAAAAATTCAACATAGGCTAATTTCGATATTCCGAATCCTCAAATGAAGTCAATTTTGAAATATAAAATATATATAATTTCAAAAAGTGGGTATTACTATTCATAATGGCTATTTTGATTGGTCGCGGTGCGTTAGAATCTCAAACTTGCGTATAATGCAAGCTATTGCATTATTGAAAAAGAAGAGTATCGTGGAAGCTCGGGGTGTTACATTCACTTTAATTCCACACCTGTTCACTTTATTTTTAATCTCGCAATTATCGTTGTATCAAAGGAACCGTCATTTACGATCCTAACAAGTGGTATCAAAGGGAGTTTCATGGCCCAAGAAAATTCTGGACCAACGACGTGTCAAAATGGCGACAAAATACGAGATTGAAAAATTCAATGGAAATAATTTTTCATTGGGGAAAATGAATATGAAAGCAGTGGTGCGAAAGGATAATTTCTTACAGGCGATTGGAGAGAAACCGACAGGTGTGACAGAACAGAAATGGAGCGACATGGATAGGAATTCTATTTCCAACCATCATTTGGCTTTAGCAGATAGGGTCCTGTCAAGCATTACAGAGAAAAAGACGGCGATAGAAATTTGGGATACTCTAACAAAACTGTACGAGGAAAAATCACTCCATAAAAAATTTTTCTTGAAGATAATATTATACAATCTTCGAATGGCAGAGTCATCATCGGTGACTGACCACATCAACACCCTCAATACCCTTTTTTCTCAACTTACAACTTTGGGATATAAAATTGTGGATACTGAACGTGCGGAGATCCTGCTCCAAGGTTTTCCAGATTCATATGACCAACTCATCATCAACCTCACCAATAATATCCTCATGGATATTTTTTCCTTCAATGATGTTGCAGTTGCGGTTCTCAAAGAAGAAAGTCGGCACAAGAACAATGAATACAGACAAACAACTTCACACCAAGTGGAAGCTCTATCGATGGAAAGAGGAAGAATGATGGAGCGTGGTTCCGATGGGAGCCAGAATCATGGCAGGTCTAAATCAAGGAGCAAGAAGAAAAACGTCAAATGCTACAATTGTGGTAAGAGGGGGCATGTGAGCAAAGACTGCTGGAATAAGAAGAGTGGTGAGAAGAACTCTCAAGGAAATGTGGCGAGTACATCGGGAAATGGCGACGTACTAGTCAGCGATGTGGAGATGACTATTGAAGGAAGACATCACCTCGATGATGCATGGATTATCGACTCAGGAGAAACATGGAACATAACGTCTCGATGGGAATGGTTTGACCAATATGAAACCATCCCGGAAGGACTTGTGTACATGGGGAATGATCACACTCTAAAGATCATTGGATTCGGTACCATCAAACTGAAGATGCATGATGGTATTATTCGGACCATCCAAGGATTATGTCATGTGAAGGGCTTGAAGAAGAACATATTATCTTTGGGACAATTTGATGATATCGGATGCAAGACTCGCACCGATAATGGAGTGATGAGAATTGTGAAGGGAGCGCTTGTGGTAATGAAGGCGGAGAAGATCTCAATGAACATGTACGTGCTTATGGGTGAAACGTACAAAGATGCGGAGATAGTTATTGCATCAACTACCTCGATGGAAGCGTTGACGACGTTATGTCCTCAGAAGCTTGGCCATATGTCAGAATGAGGCCTGAAGATTCTTGGAGATCAGAAGTTGCTGCCTGGGCTGACAAAGGTATCCTTACCATTTTGTGAGTATTGTGTTTTGAGCAAGAAACACAGGTTAAAGTTCGGGACATCAACAGCAAGAAGTCAGAAGATCTTGGAGTAGATCCATTCTGATGTTTGGCAAGCACTAGTTATATCCCTAGGAGGAGAAAGGTACTTTGTATCTTTCATTGATGATTATTCCAGGAGATGTTGGGTGTTTCCAATAAAAGGAAATCAGATGTTTTTGAAGTCTTCAAAACATTCAAAGCGTGAAAGGAGCTTGAATCGGAAAAGAAGATCAAGTGTCTGAGGACTGACAATGGTGGAGAATATACAAGTGAGGAGTTTGATTCTTTTTTTCAACAGGAAGTCATCAAGAGATAGTTCATGGTGGCGTACACTCCTCAGCAGAATGGAGTTGTAGAGCAGATGAATAGAACACTGTTGGATAGAACAAGGGCGATGCTGAAGACTGTAGGAGTCAACAAGACATTCTGGGCGGAAGCAGTAAATACTGCCTGCTTTGTGATCAATCGATCCCCTTCGGTGGGAATTGATCTCAAGACACCAATGGAAATGTGGACTGGTAAAACCGCTGATTATTCTAATTTGCATACTTTTGGAAGTCATGTATATGCACTACTTCATGACCAGGAAAGATCGAAGTTGGACTCAAAATCCAGAGAATGTATCTTCTTGGGATACGCTGATGGTTTGAAGGGGTATCGTTTGTGGGATACCGCTTCCCACAAAGTTATCATCAGCAGAGATTTCATTTTTGCAGAAGACAAGGTGAAAATGATGATTGAAAAGGACATGGAGAAAGAAAGTACAAAAACTACAACAGTCAAGGTGAAGGAAGAAACAAAGGAAGAACCAGTTTTCTATGAGGAATTACCAGAGCTTGATGATCAAGCACCAGAGGATCCTGGACTACGACGGTCAAATCGAGAGAAAAGAGAATTGATATGGCACTCAGATTATTTCACTGAGAGCAATGTTGCATATTGCCTACTGATAGAGGATGGAGAGCCATCATCTCTTTTGGAAGTGACCCAGAGTCTAGATATATCTTCCTGGATGGTGGTGATGCAGGAGGAACTCGAAGCCCTTCACAAGAAAAAGACTTGGGATCTTGTTCCATTACCTCACGGAAGGAAGGCCATTGGGAATAAATGGGTCTACAAGATCAAGAGGTATGAAATAGACCAGGTGGAAAGATATCGTGCAAGACTGGTGGTCAAAGGATATGCTCAGAAGGAAGGTATTGATTTTAATGAAATATTTTCTCCTGTTGTTAGACTAACAACTATTTAGGTAGTTCTGGCTATGTGTGCTGCATACACTCTGCATCTAGAGAAACTAAATGTGAAAACAGCTTTTCTCTATGGTGATCTTGATGAAGAAATATATATGCTCCAACCGGAAGGTTTTATCGAAAAAAGTAAGTAGAAATTGGTTTGCAGGTTGAATAAATCTCTGTACGGTCTCAAACAGGCGCCGAGGTGTTGGCACAAGAGATTTGATTCCTATATCATGAGCCTTGGATACAAGAGACTTAATTCAGATCCTTGTGAATATTTCAAGGGTTTAAATGGTAATGATTTTATCATTTTGCTGTTGTATGTGGATGACATGTTGGTTGCAGGCCCCAACAATGATCAAATCCAGGAGACGAAGGCACAGTTGGCTAGGGAGTTTGATATGAAGGACTTGGGACCCACAAACAAGATTCTTGGGATGCATATTTACCGAGATAGGAATAATGGAAAGATTTGGCTATCATAGAAGAATTATTTGAGGAATGTCTTGAAACGCTTCAATATGCAAGACTGTAAGACAATTTCTACCCCTCTTCCCATTAATTCCATGTTATCCTCTACAATGAGTCCTAGAAGTGAATCAAAGAGGATGGAAATGTCTCGAGTGTCGTATGCATCAGTAGTGGGGAGTTTAATGTTCACTATGGTTTGTACTAGACCAGACATTGCACATGCAGTGGGAGCAGTTAGTCGATACATGGAGAATCCTGGAAGAGAGCATTGGAGCATGGTGAAGAGGATCCCGATATACATCAAGGAAACCTCAGATGTTGCATTATGTTTTGGAAGATCTAATTTTACTATCACTGGATATGTTGACTCGGATTTTGTAGGTGATTCTGACCGGAGGAAATCCACTACGGGTTATGTGTTTACTCTTAAAGGAGGAGTTGTGAGCTGGATCTCAAAGCTACAGTCAGTTGTGACTTTATCCACGATAGAAGTAGAGTACATGGTAGCTACACAAGATTGCAAAGAGGCGATTTGGATGAGAAGTTTATTGGAGGAGCTCGGGCACAAACATGATCATGTTCCATTATTTTGTGACAGTCAGAGTGCCTTTCACATTGCAAGGAATCCATATTTTTATTCCAGGACAAAGAACATTGGCGTACAATACCATTTTGTTCGAGATGTGGTGGAGGAAGGAAGTGTGGACATGAAGAAAATTCACACTAAAGAAAATCTGGTAGATTTCCTGACAAATGCGATTAATTCTGAAAAGTTCAGATGGTGAAGATCTTTAAGTGGCCTTGTAGATACAAGAGCAGCAGTTTGGGAAGATAGAAAGGGTGTGTAGAGATGTAATTAACACTTAATCAAATCTCCAAGTGGGATATATGTTAGAAGACGCGGAGAGTGATTAATGATGGTCACCGCATTCATTACATTTAATGAATTTGACACCCTACAATTATTTCCCCAATTAATTTGGTAAAAGTCATTTAATTGAGGGAAGACCAAAGGGTGTGAAGGAAGGATATAAAAAGGGATCTCCTCCTAGACTTTTTCATCATCGGATTCAGAAGCAACACATCTTCATCCCGGAGTGCAGTATTTTGTGAGGCGTTTTTCCATATTTTACATGAGAGAATTTCTTGAGTGTTTTCTCCTTGTAATTGAGAGATAATTTGTACCCACATTTTACCATAGTGAAATCCTTATATTTTTCCATGGTTTTTTACCCCTTTCATTTGGGGGTTTTTCCACATTACATCTGGTGTTCACTTTAATTCCGCACATTTGCACTTTATTTTTAATCTCGCAATTATCATTGTATCAAAGGACCCGTCATTTACGATCCTAACACTTACCTTTATGCAATTTCAAAAACATGTGAAGGGTAAATATTTTATTAAAAATATTACATTTTTAATTAAACAGATTAAAAATAGAAAAGTAAAGGATTTATTATGAATTCCAAATTTCCAAAACATTTCCAAAATTAATTATATTACTTTTTAAAAACCTCCAAAATAAATTTCAAAAAAAACTTTTAAAACATTGAAATTACTTCCATAATTTGTAAAAGCATTTTAAAACCTCTTTATAATTTAAAAATGCATTTTAAAACAACATTTAAATTTTATGAAACTGCTCTCGAACCACCGGACACCCCAAAATGATAGAGGAATGACTAGGGAAAATCCAGACCCCTGCATGTCTCCTCAACAAATCCAACACATCTCCTGGTTGCAACATCTACACTCCATTAAATACAGTGAACACAGGACTACCGCCTAGAAGCTTTGGATTCACCAGGGTGAGCATATTGGCAGGTGTAACACTTGGGAGGAGAGTGCACCTGTTGGAGCAATGGGGTGGGGGTGGGGTGGGGGTGGGTGTGGGGGGGGAGATCATACCTGGGGGGGCTTTTCAAGTGAGGGCACACCTAGAAAGGGTGTGCCTTGATCGAGTGTGCCTTGATGGGGTCACACCAAGAGTGGGCGCTACAGGCTGGAAGGGAGGCGGCTAGAGTTGGGTCAACATGAGAGAGAGAGAGAGAGACTGAGATTTAACAGACTCTAACAGAATGTGGGAACAATATGTCAAAAAATTATGAATGGGTTCAAATCTCTTTATTAATAAAAAAATCAAAGATACAAAAGATCCTGAATAGGAGGCTGATAAATATTTCAAACTAGAAAGATCATGGAATAAAATTAACCAAGTCAACACACCTAGACATAACTACAAGCCAGATACATAGTTAATTAAAAAATTCTTTACACCGTTAGTTAGCTTCAAACATTTGGAGGATGCATCTCAGGTCATCACTGACTTAAACTAATAAGTGGGAGCACAATGGGTTTAGAAGAAGCATAACAAAGTGGTAACAAATCCAATACTCAAAAAAAGTGAAATAACAAAACCTGAGTTTAAAAAATGGAAGGCCCAATGGGTGAATTGTACTTTGAAGGGAGGGACATGATGCCTTAATGGATGAAATAAACCATGAAGTTAGTCACATCGACAAGGTATGCCTTTCTTTTCAGGTATTTATTTGATAAGAACACAACAACTCAACACGGTAAAGGAAATCTTAGAATGTTGCATGGGGATACAACAAGAAAACCTCCCAAACACAGGAAAGAGCATTCAGTCTCATAGAACAACCCAGTGTCTCAAACAATTCTAGTCATATTCTTGAAAGAGTTTGGATACTAAGAAATGGAGAGACATCGAGTGGAAAGAATGCACGATTAATCAACCTCCGTGCTTTTATTTTTGTTGTTTTTAAAACCTTAAACTCCAAATAAAAGCAATAACTCTTTCATTGATACAAAACTCATATTTCTAATTTTATAGATGTTCATGACCAAAAATCCAAACAAAAACCATTACACTGAAGTAAAATAGGGATTCAACTTCCCAAAAAGTTTTAAGACTAATTACACACATAATAAAATTGTTTTAAATATATTTCTTTGTATTGAGGGACTTCAAAAAGCAACATAACTCTCTTATTTCCAATGTTGGCATATGTGGGAGAAAGTCATTGCCAACAAAAAAGCATAGAAACACAAAATCATCCACAATCCGTTCAAAGTTCAACTTAACTGAAGAGTAGTGTATCTCCAAATCATTATGTAAATATTCTCACAAGACCCAAATGTTGAGGAACTTCCCATATTATGACCAACCAACTAAATCAACGTATTTTTTCAAAAAGTGCATTTTGGAAAAAATATGCATACTTGGTTTTAAATTGTAATACAAGAGATCAACCGGATACTTTTTCTCATGGATGGGGGTAACATTTACTCCGCTGTCATTTCTGTCACCAGCTTGGCCACCTTCTTTTCCACGGCAATCAGCAGCCAGATGACCTACTAGAACATAGGGGAAACATTTTTCTTGCTGTCCAGGAAGAGTGATAACCTGTATGAATACGCAAAGCCCTTTAATTTTACAAACCCAAGTGATAGAAAAACATGAGTTTTGAGAACGTAGAAACCAACTTCCCTTAGTATTGAGAAGTGAATTTCATGTGTTGCAAAAGAAAGCATAATCAGATATGCATCCTGGGTTTAAATAATACAAATCATTTGTTGCATTTAAGGTTGCCCACCTTTTAAGGTAGCAAAATGGAAACATAAAAAAACAAGAGACGATAAAAAAATATCATCATAAAAAAAAATTAAAAATTAATATTAAACAAAACAGAGAACATAAACCACACTCATGAGACCATACATACAATGGCGCATGTTTGGATTGAAATTTGGAATATTATGCTATAATAGAATGTACGACATTATCTTATGTTCTCCCTCAGTGGGACTATTTGAGTCTGAAAGAATAACCATCAAATATTATCCACTGTATCCCCATAAATAAATTTTCAGAGATGGAGAATCCTGGGTAAGGGAATCAGAAAGGACTACTCTGGAAAGGAAACTATCACGTATTTAAAGTACCAATAGGATAAAAGAAACACTCGGGATGATTAAAATAAACCTTTGTATGCTGCCAACCAAGATTTCGACTAAACCTGGCCTGTGCATAATATTGTAAAGCTACAGAAAGCACAGCCATAAACTGAGTGCCAGGAGTGATGAAATTTGAGTCACATGTTTCAGATTTATCAGAAAGAAAACTTATCCCCCCCGACTCAAACTCCTTAATCTTTCCACTTCAGCTGCCCAAGAAAAAGCAAGCAAAAGAACAGTAACATCAATGTGTACTCCAATGATATAATTTCAACAACAATAAGAAGGCTTATCTTGTGATCAATTTACAGTATATCATGAACTTTAACTGGTTTTCTCCTCAGAAAATCAACCCTAAAACGCTAAATTGGTTCCAATTTTAGAAATTCTTTCATAAATTAAATTTCCCCCAAAAAATGTGTCCATTCATTTTAAAAATTCCTCTTAAATTTCTACCATCATAATAATTTTCCATATTTTCAAAATTTTCGTGTTCCCATAGTAAGAGGAAAAAAGGAGTCTTCTTATTCAGCAGCATCTTGTGTAGCTTTAAACCACCGAGAACGTTATTGGTTCATTTTAGCTCTTAGTGCAACTCCATTTACAAAACTTCAATTTAAATAAATATGATCCAAGGGTGGCATAGAGATGATAAATGACGGAAGAGGTGCATTAAAACATACCAACTGCCATATAGTGGATCTTTCTTGGTCGAATTAATGAGAATATATGATCGATGTAATCAAATATTGATTAAAATACATGATCATGTGTTGCAGGCATATGCTACATTCACAGGTTAAAATGCCATCAAGATTTGGATACCAAAGGAGATATTAGATACATGAGAAATGAAATGTATAAATTTTCACTGATTAATGGGTGAATGTAGAATAGAAGAGAACGAACATAAAAGGAATATGATTAAAACATTTCATGGTTCATGAACTGTTCTTTATTTTACTTGAATGGTAGATACACCTACAGGGTAGGAATTGATAATGATATGGGTTTTTTCAGATCATGTCATCATTTGAATGACATCGAAGTGGTGAAATGTTCCCTATATCTATTCCATCTAACATTATTTTCATTAATTTTTCTCTTACATGCATTGGGATGGTGTCATTACTATTTTATAGTTAAATTAAGTAATGGTAATATACTTTGAAAGTTCCATAGTGGCAGGTTGATAAATATTTTCTGTTACATAGTTAGGAGTTACAAAAAAACAAAGAATTATATTCTTTACTCATTCCACCATTTCTTTTCTTTCAAATGACATGAAATTCATAAATTAGTGATTAGATAGATGAGTTGATGGTTGGTTGATTTTTTATTCTCTCTATTTTGTGTTGTGTCTATGAACTTCTCATTCTGACATAGCACTCTTTAGGTTTTTTTTCACGTTTCTATTATATTGTTTTTATATTACATTATCAACATATATGTGTTCACTATATATTCATCATTTGCCTAAATTTTCCTAATACACGATCACCCATATAAGTATTTTTTTCTTTCTAAACATATTCTTTATGGAAATAACAAAATATTATCCTCCTCTTGTTTTAATGTGGTAAATATTTCTACTTTTATCATTAAAATATATTCATAGGGTTTTTTTACAAATTAAAATCAATTATATATCACTGTAAACTATGATTATGATTCAGTTGAACATCATATTTCAAATATATATATATATATATTCAAAATACATTTTAGTCTACATTAACATTTACTCCTATATTTAAACACGACCGTCATTGTAGAAAAACATGTTGCAAGATTTTGATGATAAAGACTATGGGTTGTGATTTTACGACTTCGTCAAACAACAATAAATATCTACAAAGATCATAAACAAGATGAAGGCTAAATATTTTGATTAAGATTTGTCATCCTTTTTTACACCTCATTTTATTTATTTCTTTGGTTATTATCCAAAACAATATATTACATTTTTTTCACATTACTTTTCATTTCAATTTAAAAAACTCATTATGTTATCCAGATTTGTTTTGTCTTTTTTATTTTATAAAACACAATGATGAATAGTCCAGTGCATTTTCACGGATGGAGTACTAGTTATTAATGACCATTCTATTCTCGTGAATCCTTACTCTCAATTGAGTCACAATTCAAAAGAGAACACAAAAATAAGGAAAAGAACAATCAAGAACATGATTATTTATATACATGAATTAGAAAAAGTTGGAGCACCACTCTTTTTGAAAGTCTAGTGTCATGATATTATGTCGATATTGTTTCTGAATTGCTGGATAGATAATCGAGCTCTACTGATATTCTGTTGAAACTTGGATAATGCTTTAGGCTTCACTTCCTCACAAAGACAGAGATTTTTGGTATGAGCAGCAACATCATCACTTACTCGGGTGTTAACCTCCTCCAAACATCGACGATGCTGTTGAAGTTTTCCCTTGGAAACATCTGATTGACGTTGAAGACGTATGATTCGCTGATCTGCCACCAAAACTCATTATTGGCTATCTCCCAACTCTGTCAGCATTATGCTGTGTATGGGATAATTCATCTTAGCGAGTATCAAGGATAGAATCATGAAACTTGTTCATACGTACAACAGTTTAATGATTTGAAGGTCGATTCAGTAGATGAGCATTTAAATCTTTATCCCTGACTATCATGAGACTCTGCTAGCACCGTAGTCCTGATTTAATGCACTCGAAATCACTATTCACTGAAACAATATGTTCAACACTACAGTTTTCGAAGCTCCAAGCCTTTGCGAAAGCCCCTTTATGTTTCAAATAAATTCCAGCATTCGCGAACCCACACACTTTAACGAGGCTCCTTACCTTCCCGAAGAAACATGCATTCGTGAAGCTCTCTACCTTAGCGAAACAATCAACCTTCACAAAGATCCCAGCCTTCACGGAACAACCAATATTAGTGAAACTCTCATTCTTCACGAAACATCCTTTTCTGATATTCCTTCGCATCAATCAGTTCATAACCATTCAGTTCGTGAAGCTTAAGCTCACGAAGGATTCCACACTCGTGAAGATTTACTGAATAGGTAGACCTTCACAAAATCAGAGCAATTCAAGGGAGGTCGATGAACCAAAATAATCTTCGCATGAGGCGAACCTAGGTTTAGCTACACCCCCAGAGCCCCTCCTCAAGAAGTAGGGATATGCATTTCTTGCACAGGCCCTGGCTGCGTCCCGCGACTCCGATTCCAGCTCTGATTTCAATGCGAACTTGTTGGATGAAATCCTCCTTTACATTACCAAGAAGGGTGAAGATTTTTTTATCCTCATGAACAAGTTCCATGATTCTATCATGGACACTCACTGAGATGCATTATCCTAGGCACAACATAATGCTATCACAGAGTTCAGAGACTGCCAACAATGAGTTGTTGAGGCAGATCGGTGAATCATACATCTCCAACGTCAATTGGATGTTGTCACATAAAAACTCCAATAGCATCACCGGTGATTGGAGGTGGTTAACACCTGAGTAAGTGATGATATTGCTGCTCAAACCGAAAATCTTTATCTTTGTGAATAAGTGAATTCTAAAGAATTATCCGAGCTTCAACGGAATATCCATAAAGCCCAATTATCTATCCAACAACTCATAAACAATATGAACAGAATATCGTGACACTAGACTTTAGAAAAGAGTGATACTCCAACTTGTTTTGATCCATATATATAAATAATTATGTTTTTGCTTGTTCTTTTCCTTATTTCGATTTTCCCTCTTGAATATGTGACTCAATTGAGAGTAAGGATTCATAGGAACAGAATAATCATTAATAACTAATACTTCATCCATGCAAATACACTGGACTACTCATCATTGTGTTTTATAAAATAAGAAAGATAAAAATAATATAGATAACATAATAAGTTTTTTAGATGAAATGAAATGTAATATGAAACAAAATGAAATATATTGTTTTGGATAGTAACTAACAAAATAGATAAAATTAGGTGTAAAAAAGGATGAAAAATCACAGTCAAATTTTTTATCCTTCATCTTGTTTATAATCTATGTAGATAGTAGTTATTTCTCTTTGACAAAGTTGTTTGAATTTGCAGAATCAAAACTCATAGCCTTCATCATCAAAATCTTGAAACATGTTTTTCAGCACTGACAGTCATGTTTAAAGATAGGAGTAATTGTTAATGTAGACTAAAATGTATTTTGAATATGTATATATTTGAAATATGATGTTCAACTAAATCAAAATCATAATTTGCAGTGATATAGAATTGATGTTAATTTGTAAAACAACCCTCTGAATATATTTTAATGATAAAAAAAGAAATATTGACAACATTAAACCAAGAAGAGGACAATATTTTTTTATTGTCATAAAGAATATGTTTAGAAAGGGAAAAATAATTATATCGGTGATTGAGTATTAGGAAAATTTATGCAAATGATAAATATATAATGAACACATATATGTTGATAATACAATATAAAAACATAATAAAAAGGTGGGAAAAAATCGAAGACTGTTATGCCAAAATTAGAAGTGCATAGACATAATTAAAAACAGGGAGAATAAAAAACCAACATATCATCAACTCATCTATCCAATCACTAATTTATAAATTTCATGACATTTTAAATCAAGGAAATTGTGGAATCAGTAACGAATATGATTCTTAGTTTTTTTGTAACTGCTAACTATATAGAAGAATCATTAAAAGCATGTTATACATGACTGCGACACAACCAGATATCATGTTTGCAACATGATTAACATCTTTCTTTCAAAGTAATCCAAAGGAAGATCATTTTGAATTAGTTAAAATAATCATGAAGTATATTCAAGGTGCTCTCAATTTTGGCTTATACTTTACAGTAAGAAGAGATAATGAATTATCACCATTTTCTAATGATGACTGGGCTCAAGGCTTCATGGATAGAAAGTCCACTAGTGGTGGTTTATTTTTCATTGGAAACAAATGTGTGTACTGGTAAAGAAAAAAACAATAAATCACTTCTCTTAGTATGGTTGAAGCCGACTAGGGCGGGCCGGCGATGGCTGGTCCGAACCCTTTTTAACACACAGGGGTTTTTAAACCCCCGTTTCTTGCAATCCGGAAGTCAGATTCACGTGTCGTCTATAGAGATGCGACCCTGGTGACGAGGAAAACTTTTTGGTGTGGGTTCGGGAATTTTAAGGTTTGGGATCATGGCCCGGGAGTTCGAAACGTCGAATAAAATAATGATATTTTATTATTATTCGACTTCAGGTCGTTGTATCTTCTACCCATAGCGTCTAATTGACATGCCGTCAGTGGAGTTGAGACCCTGATGGTACGGATGACCTTTCTTGACAGTTTAAGGGTGTTGGTACAGAATTTGGGGTGCGGGCCCCATGAGGTTGGGTTTTGGCGTTTGCGGAGAAACGCAACTTTCACACTAGGAGTCTGATTTTGTCGAATGAATAGTCGACCCTGTGTGTTTTTTCGAGATGATCGCAATGGTGTGATACATTCGATGAGTTTTGGGATTGAGGTGTGGGCCCCACCTGATCTGGTTACGATAAATAGTGGTCAGGGTATACCGCAAGTTTAACATCCAACAGAGATGGATCAGACTGAACAGAACACTAGCCAGAGTGGATCAGATTGAAGAACCCCCTTTAGGGAACACTGATATTGGGGCCAATGCGTGGGAAGCTTCCTGAATGCTATGGAGGGGAATGAGGTGACATGATCTCACCGGGATGTGGTGGCCCAGGTAAGAGTTAGGATGGACGATGGTTTTGTTCTTGAGCCTCAAAGAGACTTCCTACATGTCCCCGTAATAGGGAATCAAAGTTCGCATAGTTTGGATAAAAAAGGGGGCTTGGCATGCAGGCACCGAGGCGGTCAGGGCCAATGATTGTTGGGCTTGAAACTTATGGAGGCTTTCTATGTACCATGCCTTGACATGGATCAAAGTCCACGTAGTTTGGGAGGTGGCAGTGCCAGAGAACCGACGTGAATAAGGACCTTGGTCCAGGTGGACGATGGGATTGAACCTCAGGGAGACTTCCTACATACCTTGCCTTAGCAAGGATCAAATTCCCTGTAGTTCGGGTATGGAAAGGGGCTGTCGAACCGACATGAAGGGGTGTCAGAACAACTGGATGGTGGGCTTGAACCTCATGGAGTATTCCTATGTACCATGCCTTGACATGGATCAAAGTCCCCGTAGTTCGGGTGAGAAGATACAGTTTAACGTTATGCGGGACGAGGGTGAACCAACGTGAAGGAGGTCGGAACGACCGAATGGTGGACTTGAACCTCGTGGAGGCTTCTTATGTACCATGTATTGACATGGATCAAAGTTTCCATAGTTCGGGTGGGGCGTGTCAGCAAACTGACGTGAAGATGGACCGGGGGTCCGATGGGTGATGGGATTGAACCTCGCGAGGCTTCCTATGTACCATGCCTTGACATGGATAAAAGGTCGCGTAGTTCAAGATGGGGTGTTTTGGTGAACCAACATGAATTAGGACCATGGTCCGATGGATGTTGGGCTTGAACCTCGTGGAGGCTTCCTACGTACTATGCCTTGGCATGGATCAAAGTCCCCATAGTTCAGGTGTTCAGTTTAACATCATGCAGGACGGGGGCATTTGGGGCTTACGCTCTGAGGCGGCCCAAGGTGTGTCATGGTCGGTGCTCACTCTAAGCTCACAGGAGTCATGCTAAGTGTGAGAAACACGAGGTTGCAGAGACCTGAAGATCACGTCGCGAAGGGTGCGTCCGTGGGAAATGAAGAGGGGGCTTACGCATTGGGCAACCCAATGTGCCAGGACTTATTCCAGGATGGAGGCCCGTGGGCGACAAAGCGCAGCGGGAGAGGGACTTGGGATCGAAGAATGGAGGAGCCTCATTCCCTATCACGTCCTCCACTAGCCTTGGGGACCGAAGATGAAAGGAGGGAGCATTGTTCCCCACCACACCCTTGGCTAGCCTTGGCGCCGAGGGAGTGGGGACGAACAGGGGTGCTTCCTCCTGCAAGAATAGTTAGGGGCTTACACCAAGGTGGATGCCCTTTCCCATGGACAAATGCCACTCCCAGAAGGAGGATATCATCCCCTGTGGATACCAGGGTGCGTGGAGAATGTCCAAGGTGCGGACACCCCGCGTGAGAGGCACGAGACGATGTCACAGTTTAACGTCGTGTGTTAAGGACGGGGGTGCTTGGCAGTTTAACATCCTGTAGCTCAAACAAGGTGGGTTTACTCCGCACCCCTAGGACTTACCCTCTGCTCCTTTTGGGAGGGAAGGTACCGACAATGACGTGGTAAAAGTGGGGTCGTAGAGCGAACCATCGAGGGGTCCACGTTAGCATGGCTATGCGAAGAAGCAATATCCATTAGCGTTCCTATGTGAAGAAGCATTAGGAGAAGAAACGCAACGGGTGGTATCATCCAGGGGACTTTGAAATCACATCGTGCAAACCTAGAGGGTCCCACGGGAAAAAGATTTTCCAAGCAGAGGGGTCCATAGATGGGGGCCTCGTGGAGCTCGGTTGCTTTGCGTGGCAGAGGGCACTTGAAAAGGGGTGTGCTTCGCGAAGTGGGGTTCCTTAGCCTTAGCATGGGGTAGAGGAGCAAATGGGAGGTGCTTCGAGAAGTGGAAAGACATTCGCGGAGCACTACCTCACGGAGCACGGGCGCCTCACGAAGCAAAGTGTCATGAAGCAATGTGCTTTGTGAAGTACAGTGACCCTGCCTTGGCCTGTGGATCACGTGTACATGAGGGGAGTTTTGCGAAGCATAAACACTCAGTGATGACCCGGGTTCCCTTGGGGATCCCCTTACTTTGAGAAATCCCTTAGGCTTCGCGAAAGGAATCCCTCTCGGAAGAGGGGATCAAAAAGAGACAATGGGGAGGCCCCTCGCGAAGTAAAAGTACCTCGTGTAGCTCATGATTTTCCGAGCAAAGGGTGCTTCGTGATATGGGAGCTCGGAAGTTGAGAGGTCGGATTGTCCGTCCATCGGGCTTAGGGGGAGTCTGGTATTTATAGGCTAGAGGCACCGTGAAGCAGAGCTTACGCGGCGCGAAGAGGGATTGGGTGGCTTCGCGGCGGGTCGCGAACGTCAGGGGTGTTCGTGGAGGGTTCCGCCTCCTTTGCTTCGCGGCGGGCTCGCGAACATCGGCGGAATTCGCGGAGGGTACCACCTCCTTCGCTTCATGGAGGGCTCACGAATGTCAGTGGCATCCGTAGAGGGTACCGCCTCCTTCACTTCACGGCGGCCACGTTTCTTGGGGGGACTCCGCGAAGTGGCTTCGCAAGTCCAATCGCGGGGCTGCTTTCTCTTCTTTCTTTTCTTCCATCATTTTGGTGCCAACAAATGCCCCCCCTCAGACTTGGAGCTGTGGAGAAATAAAGGGTCGAATTCTGAGGGTTGATCGCCAAAATCATCAGTCGTTCACGGAGATGGGTCATGAAGAGGGCTCGCAAGGGGGACAACCGATGCGCCGGCGAAGCACGCCGTGAAGCTCGGCCTCATCCGGACGCGCCAACGGCTGCCGCCTATAAATAGGGGGGATGACCTCTCTTTTTCCCTTTCCCTTCTCTGTAAATTTATACTTTTGCACTCTTGATTCACGAAGCTCCGCATACTCCGCGACTGCTTCCCGCGAATCGTGATTCATGGCACCCGTGAGTCTTTGACTCCGCGACAGCGCTACGTGAGCATGTGCTTGCAGACCAAGGCAAGGCTCCATGAATCGGCTTCGTGAAAGAGCTCCAAAAATAGGCTTCGCGATCCGACCTGAAAATTGTCAAAGTCTTAAAACCAAATGTCTCATTAAGAAGCTGCCCAGGGGGTGCTCACCGACACTTCCCAGAGGGATGCGATGGCAAATTGTTTGGGCCTAGGAGAGTTGGTATGTAGCCACTCAGACCATAATTCATTGACGGAGCTGCTATCAGAGAGTCAGCAGAACTATCCGCTGTGCAGGAAGCTGCCCTTGTATGGCTTCGGGCTGAGGGACGACGTCTTCATTCCTGAGGCGGGTAGGGATGAACTAGCTTACTGGTTTAGGAGAACGCTGTGTCAGCGCCAATGGTTCAGGGCAGTTGATGGCCATGCGCGGGAGGACTTCACACCTGTCACTGCCGACTGCCTGTACAATCATCTGAAAAACATCAGCGGGAAGCCATTAAAGCCAGAGATGTCCCCTCCCATGTACCGAACCATTCTTAAGGCGGCGTTGGGGAACCCGAAGAAGGGGTGGTCCGAGGAATGGGACCTACGCTAGGGCGAGAACTTCACAGATGATTGGGCATGGGCCTACTGGGTAGGCGCCTCATGTGAGGAGTTTGGAGCCGATCTACGGAGAGTGAGTTTGTATGAGATGGCATGGGCCTCCCAATTCCACATATATCAACCAAAACAGCTGGTGCCAGATCTGTTGAGCAGGTTTTCTTCTAGGACCAACACTTTTCACCTGCACCATGGGGAGGTCGGCATCAGTCTGTGGGATGTCCATCAGATTTATGGGGTCCCAATCTTGGGGGCTATGTATGATGAGTTCCTCCCTGTCACGAGTGCGTGGGAGGATCCGGAGCAGATGCCGCAGCTGGTGCTGGCATTGATGGGGCTGGTCCCCAGGGAAGACAAAGAAGGAGTGAGGGATGTCCACTTCAAGAAGTGGTTCAAGTAGTTACTGAACTTCTCGGAGGATCGAGAGTTTCCTGCGAGGCCATGAACTTTCCCGAAGGTGGATCAACGGGGCAAGGAGCACTCTTATTGGTGTCTCTTGGAGGACAGCCAGTGGAAGACCTGGGGTTTTAGTGTCAATACTAAACAACAGCCGATAGTCAGGCTGGCGGTGTTTATTGCGGCCATTATCTATGGTTAGATCCTACCAGTGAGGGATACCAACATGGGGGTGCGGCCTAGCTCATTCATCATGGCATCCATGCTGGCCACAGGAGGGCGGGTCAATCTGGGGATTTCGATGCTCGCCAGATTGTACAAGATGTTGTGGCATGTTAGCGAGGGAAAGAGGCTGCAGAGGATATGTGGGCCCTTCCATCTTTTGTATGGGTGGATCATGGTGCACGTCAGGGGGGTTTACGAATACCCGAACCCCATCTCGCCTCTAGGGTCAAACTTCAGTCCATCCATCCCGAATGTTTCCAGGAGATTTCCAGCCACATTGACCGTATCCTTGGTTCTAAACCGGGTATTGAAGGTGGAATATTTTATTTTTCACCTGTTTCCATTACCGACGGGGGTTCTTACCGACGACGGTCCGGGAAAAGAAGAGCATCGAGCCTATCTTCTGGCCTTTCGAGGTGGGGTCTTGGTGGCAAGGGTGGACCGCAAGCCTCTCTGTGAGCCATACACCCCACACCAGTTTGCAAGGAAATTCCGGTGCCTGCAGTGGCTGACCCCACAGGTCTATTGGGAGGTGTGCCACGAGGAGCACCCGTGTGTGATGAGGCAATTGTGGCTCATGTTCACACAGGCAGACAGGAAAATGCGGAACGCATTGGCCCCACCTACTACCGCCTTCGGACTGGTGAAGGAGTATTCCATAAGCTGGGAGGCAACTTATATAGGGGAAATGCTGAAGCATCCAACTATTCGAGCTGGTGATGGAGGTTCTTCCCCATCCCATGGTCGGGGTCGGAGGGCAGAAAGGGCCTCTCGCGGTGGCGGGGATGTCGTGGCGGCGAGACCTGCACCAGCTGAGGGTGAGGCAGTGGCGGCAGATCCAAAAGCAATAGTGGATCCGATGGTCCAAGGAGAGCAGTTCCATCCGGAGGGGCGGCCACTGAGGGGATTCTGTAAGATATCTACTCAGACCCTGGGGAAACGACTGTGCCATATTGACATGACAGAGGATGTTGTTTTCCCAGAGTCCTGGGACATTTGGTATGTCAACCGGAAATTTCTCGGCCTACCTGAGATGTGGAAACACCTGAACCATCTCGGGATGGATTTACCAGGTATAGGCCGTATCCAGGCCAGTTTTGCAGTATCCCCGGTGGAGACGGAGCAATATCTGGCTGAGCTGGAGGACTTCGTGCATTCCAGGGGTGCCCTGTGTCCAATGACGGACCGGGTGACGGTACTGCTAGATCGAACGGTTCCCCCATAGTTATCGGCCACTGAGCTAAGAGAGAATTTCCCCCTACCATAAGAATCAGACGAATCCTCTTGGGGGGACAAGGTCGGTGGAGGGAGCCCGTTGGAGGAAGGCGAAGTCGGCGATCAAGACTCGGGTATCGATGATTTCACAGGGCTCTCGAGGTAACGTTCCAAGTTTCTTTCCTAAGATTATACTCTCATGACTTCATGGACTTCTTACCAACATCTGAATCATGCAGGAGGACCTCATGCACAGACCTCGTTCTCTCCCCTCGGTGGGTGCTGATGAAGGATCCTCAGAACCCGCACCTATGGTCGGGTCCAGTTCTGTGTCTGGCGGGACTAGGGCACCTGAGGTGGCTCCTCCAGAATCTCCGGACCTTCCAACAATATACCGAGGGCCATGCTTCAGGGACCCGTCAATATTAACTTAGGAGCAGTGTCAGGAGTTCGATCTTTTTAATTCCTCTCTACTGAATTCTTTACTGCCACACATTGATCATGCCGACTGATGTCCATGCCCTTGTCTGTTACGTATAGTTCTTAGAATAGCATGGGCCACTACGGTGAGGTTGGTCGGGATTTCTGGCGGCGCCCCTCCTAGGGGCATGCTAGTAATCGTGGAGATAGTTACCCAGCCCACCCGAGCTACAGTGCCCCCTATCATTGGCGGGACCACCAGCAGGGTCATGCCCGAGGTTATTGAGGTGGAGTCCGATGATTAGGATCAACCGGTCAACCCAAGTCCTGCCATGCCTGATTCGACACCAGATGCCACGCCTGATCCAACGCCAGACGCAGACCCTGCTAAAGATTTCTTGAGGGTGTACCCCGCATACGAGCCTGCCAACCACATGAACTGGGATGAGACGGCCTCTGACGAAGAGGACAACGATATAGTCTGTCACCGATCACGGAAGCTGATCATGTGCTTTATCGAAAAGACCCACCAGGCATTATTGTTAGATGAGATGGACAGACTTCGCTCATGGCTACACGATTTGTATGCTGGGGGAGTGGATTCCCAGCGCCCTCACCTGCTCATTTGAGATCTCATGGAGAAGAAGATCCGGGAGTATGATCGCGGCCTCAGCATGGGCTGACAGCAGAGGAAGGCGACGACCATCAAGATGCTTCGGGAGGCTGAAAATGAGATCCAATGGCTAAAGATCCTAGCGGATGAGCACTCGTCCTCTCTTAATGTGAAATCGGAGCTGATATCGTGATTGAAGGACCAGCTGGCAGAGGCAGAAGAGCGTATGAGGCAAGCTTTCGAAGAAATAGTCGTCATTCATGCTGACATAGAGCGGGCCCGAACTGAGGCTGATGAACTGTGCCCCATCGCTGCTGAGGAGGAGTGGTATTTGAGCCAGCGACAGTAACTCATGGACGCCACAAGTCAGAGGGTGGCGGAACTGCAACTTTCTTTTGACGGGGTCAACCCATTCATGGGAGGGATACACCCTCGAGTGTTGTAAGGATTACAAACTCTCAAACGTACTTTCATGTTTTAATTCATTTTATTCCATAGAATATATGAGTTTTGTTATCGATGTTGGATTCATACTCATCTGTTATATTCTTGAAATTTCCAGTGGTCAGTCCCTAAGCTCATGTGGTTCGAGCCCAATGTGAGAAACAAGGGGTGATCACCATGCTATTTCACCTGAACATAATGCGTCGACCAAGCTTCGGGTATTCAGGGTTTAGGCAACCAATCATAGTCTTCCGAGAAGACATGGGAGATGCCTGATTGGAGGATTAGGACCTCAGAACAAACGACGAGCCATTCTTCTGGTGTGCTCTAGTGCACGAGTGGGGTAATGACAGGGGCATTGGGATTAGTCCGAACATAGGGAAGTGGAAGGTGTGAATCATGATACCCAAAAATCCAGAACTCTATGGGAGGTGGCATGACAATGAAAGGTTTTTTGTTGACCATGTTCAAAACACAGTATCCTTATTGCATTAGCCTGAAATGGGGATAACAAATGAGGGCCAACCATTGACCATGTTTGAAACACAGGGCCTAACTCAAAATGATATCCATTAGTCTTCTGGAACGTCAGGGGAATTTGCGGAGGGTTCCATCTCCTTCGCTTTGTGGTGGGATCGTGAATGTTAGTAGTGTTCGCGGAGGGTACCACCTCCTTCACTTCATGACAGGCTCGCGAACGTCAGTGGCGTCCGCGGAGGGTACCGCCTCCTTCACTCCGTGGAGGGCTCGCGAACGTCAGCGACATTCGCGGAGGGTACCGCCTCCTTCGCTTCGCGGTGGCCGCATTGCTTGGGGGAACTCCATGAAGTGGCTTCGTGAGGCCAATTACGGGGCCACTTTCTCTTATTTCTTTTCTTCCAACATTTTGGCACCAATGGTTGCGGAATTGTCGGTTCGATCCCCTAAATCGCGAGTTATACCAGATGGGGTTTCAGTATCATTGTGACCACCTTTATATGGACGACGATCCTCTATCTGAGTGATGTGCTTCTGTAGAATGCCAGATCGGGTTGCGGTATCCCCCAGCGGACCCTGGGAGTGATCCTCTATCTGTAAGATCTTCGTATACTGGTGTGGGTTCTTGTATACCCCTAGAGGACCCTAGGAGAGATCCCCTATCCTAGGAGTTTGGTGTTTATATTGTATCAGTGAGGTTTCCTCAGTGACGCTAACCGACGAGCATGATCTCTTGGGTAAGAATCTAAGATGGTTGTGTGGGACCTGATGGAGTGTATCTCTGGAACGAGTGTCATCTGGGATGACAGTGAACGTGGAGGGTGCTCTCCTGGTTTTGGAAAGTTGCTGGTGATGAGGTCAGTACCTCTTGTGGCTTGGTGCGTGAGCTGAGTATATCTGGATTGTTCATGGTGTATGTAAGGGCATACACCTGAGTTGAGCTGACTAGTTGTGTTTATCCAAGGATGGTCACAAGATGGAGTTTCTCTCTCATCTAGGTTCCCTCTTGTTGGGATGATCGGACTGTTTCCTTTCAGTTGCTCTCTTTTATTTTGGGTTTTTGGGGTGCCTAATGAGTATTGATATACTCACCCATGCACGGGCTTTTCCCGCACATGTTTGTGTCTTGTGCAGACCACGTGCCTTTCGACGGAGTCCCAGGAGGACCCAGAGTAGGCGGAGCTTAGTGAGTGGGTTTGACCGATGGTGCTTTTGGAAGCGTACCTCCTTCCGAGCAGGTTGGACGCCTTTTCAGTTTTCTTTTGGTGGCCCCTGTTTTTCCCTTTTGTACTTCTACTGTACTCTAGTTTTGGGATAGTTATATGCATGCATTTACCTTTCAGTTTCTATATCTCTGCACTGTTGCATGGAGATGTATGTGGGTGCATGTGTACAGATACCTTAGGCTAATGCCTCCCATGTGTCTGATATCCTACTCGGCACTAGAAGTCAGCCCCTGGCCTATTGGAGGCGGGCTTGGGGAGTCGCAGCTCGAGCCCTTTTGGTTCGGGTCATGATAGTAATAGCAGCTGTCAACGGTAAAAATGCTCAACTATTTCTTCCACTAGGACTCTTGCATCCCCTATCGGTTCCAGAGGCAATACAAGAGGAACTTTTCACTTGATTTTATTACTGGGTTTCCCAAATCTAAGGTGTTTAACATGATTTTGGTTGTAGTTGAAAAACTATCTAAGTAAGCTCATTTTATTTCATTAAAACGCCCTCTTTCTGTTAAAGAGGGTGGCTGGTGTTTTTCTTAAAGAGGTCACCAGGATCCATGGTATCCCTAAATCAATTATCCAAGATCATGATACTCTATTAATGAGTCTTTTCTAGAAAAAGCTCTTTGGGTTGCAAGGGACAAAATTAGAAATTATTTTGGCCTACTATCCAAAAACAGATGATCAGACCGAGGTCCGCTGTTTGGAGACTTACCTTGGGTGTTTGGCAGATGAACAACTGAAGGTACAGACTTTCTAGTTACTGTGGTCTGAATTGTGTTACAACAGGACATGGAACTCCTCAACCTTCTTACTTTCTTATCTAGTGAAGTGAAGGTAGCCACTGTAGCTTCGGATTTGATGGATCACGTTGAGGTCTTGAGTGGATTCCAAACCAATTTTCCTATGCTCAGAATTACAGGAAGTAGTTGTCGAATCATCACTGTTGGGATGTCACTTTTCAGGATGAGGACCAAGTTTTTGTGAAGCTCCGGCCTCGGGTCCTCACATGAACAGCTAACAGATTCCACTTACAACTGTGGACAGCAGTAAACTTTCCTATAGTGACCCTTTTGCTCCATCCAGAAGTTGCCTTTCCAGGCTGATGAGTGGTTGTCCTTGGGTTTTTATCACTTGTCCCACCTTAAAAATCAAACTTGTCCTCAAGACTGAGGAAAGAAAAATGTTGTCGGTTGGTGAATATCCCTTCCCACATTCCTTCTTTCACAGGACGCCACTTCCACACTACAGAAGTAGAACAGGCTGTACGTGTCTTGTTGTCGGCATCCATGTGGGAATGCACCTGGGATTCTTCGATGTAGTAGCGTATGGAGTCTAGAAGCTCTCTGTTCGGGTAAAATTCTGTATCAACCAGTATTTTAAGACTGCACAACATGGAATTCTAGAAGCACCATGTCAAAATGATTATACACTGCTGTAGTTTCATCAAGATTGTCTGGGTTGTGAATCTTAAATGATGTTAAAACATCCTTTCGGATTTCCCTGACAGCCTCATCTTTGTCCGTGCTAGTGTCCACGACAACTGAAAATTTCTGAAGAAGATCCAGCTGACCATTTTCAATCATAATGCTAAAATGAAATGTAATTTTCCAACCCCATTAATAATTCATGCTAATCAGGTGAAATTAAATAAAGTTATACTTAATATTGTAATTTTTTACTACGAATATACAGTGTAAGCTGCAATTTTTACGATATGGTTTCATTCAACATTGTCAATTTCAATTTTAATAATTGTTTTGTTTGTAACTGTGTTTTTATTTTTATTGTTTTCTAGAATTTTTTTATTTTCAATTATATTTTTCAAAGATTGTTTTATTTTTCACATAATTCAACAATGTTCATAGAAAATCTATAAAAATAAATATAGAAAATGTTTTCATCAACAAAACACAACCTTTGGTTTTCATTGACATCACAGATTCAATTGTTAATAAAAATGTTAAAATTTTCTAGATTTCTTTTATTTTCAGATTCATTTTTAAAAGTTATTTTTAATTCACATAATTAAACATAATTTTCAGTGTATTTTAGAAAAATGGATGTGGAAAACATTTTTCTTAACTAAACACAACTTATTTTCTCGGTGAAGATCATGGATTCAATTGTTTTTAAAAAATTTGTTCTCATGTGACAAGGGAATTTTCATGAAATGAAAACATACGTGTTGTGAGATGGAAAGTTTAATGGAGGAATATGATTAAAACATTTCATGGTTCATGCACTGGTCTTTATTTTACTTGAACGGTAGATACACCAACAGGTTGTTGCCAAAAGTAATATCCGTCCAGACTTCTCGGCTACAACTCCTCTCTCTCACACGACATTCCCCAGCGGAGTCACCAATTGTTATGTAAAATATTGATAGGGAGAAACGAGTTATAAAACAGTATATATTGATGAATTTCTCTGTATATATCCAGTAGAATTAAATAAATTACAGTAGGGGGAGAGGAGTAGAGGAGTAGAGGAAAGAGAATGAAGGGAGGTGAAAAAATGAGTAAACCCATGGAAGACCACTCCTCTAAACCCCCTATTGGAAGTCCCAATGCACCAGCCCCATATATCATCCTGTTGTGCAATAATACCAAAAATAAATCCTCCTTACACACACTGGCCCCCTATATTTAAAGGCCCTCCCAGTCAGCTATTCACCCAAACTACTAAAAAACTCTAAAAACACACTATCAGTGGTCACTAGCCCCTAATAAACTAACAAACACTAACAAACAACCAAAAGAGATCACTACCCTTTGGCAGTTGTACACAGACAGCCCCCACGCCCCCAAATAGACTTAACAGCCTCTACTGCTTCTCCCCCCTTACAAAGGGGGGGGAATCCCATACAAACCAACACATATTCCTAACAGTAGCGTAAGAGTAAGATGGTTCCTACCCTTACGAGTTTGGTTACCTTTACGCAGGCTTCAGAAATCTCACAGCACGCATACACGAGCTTTAGAATCACATATACATGAGATTGGGGTTGCCCATACATGAGATTCAGAATCTGTGGATTACCTTTATGAAAGGTTAAGAAAAGTGCACCTCCTGGTTGCAACATCTACACACCCATTAAATACAGTGAACACATGAATACCAACTAGAAGCTCTGGATTCGCCTGGGTGAGCCTATTGGCAGGTGCGACACTAGGGAGGAGAGTGCACCTGTTGGAGCAATGTGGTGCGGTTGGGTTGGGGGTGGGGAGTGGGCTAAGAGATCATTCCAGGGGCCTTTACAGGAGAGGGCACACCTAGAAAGGGGGTTCCTTGATCGAGTGCGCCCTGATGGGGTCACGCCAATGGGTTTAGAAGCATAACAAAGTGGTAACAAAGCCAATACTCAAAAAAATTGAAATAGCACAACATAAGTTTAAAAAAATGGAAGGCCCCATGGGTGCATTGTACTTTGAAGGGAGGGACAGGATGCCTTAATAGATGAAATAAACCTTGAAGTTAGTCACATTGACAAGGTATACCTTTCTTTTCAGGAATTTATTTGATAAGAACACAACAACTCAATGCGTTAAAGGAAATCTTAGAATGTTGCATGGGGGAAAAAAATAAGAAAACCTACCAAACACATATATTGTTGTGAAGGAAGGCTTATCGTTAAAGGCTGGTAGTCTAGACGAGAAACACTCCAGGCTTAAAAATTAATTTAGTGCCTTACCCAACCAATGAGGGGTCCATGCTGCCAGATCAACAATTTTAAGTTAAAAAAGAAAAGGGCACACCCAAGACACTAGAAGGTGGACGAATCATTCTTGAATACCCCTTGAGGATAGATTTTCACCAAAAAAGCTTATTGACTCACAGGAAAGAGCCTTCAGTCTCATAGAACAGCCCAGTGTCCCAAACAATGCTAGTCATACTCCTGAAAAGGTTTGGATATTAAGAAATGGAGAGGCATTGAGCGGAAAGAATGCATGATTAATCAACCTCTATGCTGTTATTTTGGTTGTTTTCAACACATTAACCTCCAAATAAAAGCAATAACTCTTTCATTGATACAAAACTCATATTTCTAATTTTACAGATGTTCATGACCAAAAATCCAAACAAAAACCATTGCACTGAAGTAAAATAGGGCTTCAACTTCCCAAAAATTTTTAAGCCTAATTATACACCTAATACAATTGCTTTAAATATAGTTCATTGTATTAAGGGACTTCAAAAAGAAACATACCTCTCTTATTTCCAATGTTGGCATATGTGGGAGAAATTCATTGCCAACAAAAAGGAATAGAAACACAAAATCATCCACAATCCATTCAAAGCTCAACTTAATTGAAGAGTAGCATATCTCTAAATCATACTGTAAATATTCTTGCAGGACCTGGATGTTGAGGAACTACCCATGTGATGACCAACCAACCAAATCAACATATTTTTTTTCAAAAAGTGCATTTTAGAAAAAATATGCATACTTGGTTTTAAATTGTAATACATGAGATCAACCTGATACTTTTTCTCGTTGATGGGGGAAACATTTACTCCGCAGTCATTTGTGTCACCATCTTGGCCACCTGCTTTTCCACAGTAATCAGCAGCCAGATGACCAACTTGACCACAGAGGAAACACTTTTCTTGTTGTCCAGGGCAGAGTGATAACCTGTATGAATACGAAAAGCCCTTTAATTTTACAAACCCAAGTATTATAAAAACAGGAGTTTTGAGAATGTAGAAACCAACTTCCCTTGGTATTGAGAAGTGAATTTCATGTGTTGCAACAGAACACATAATCAGATTAGCATCCTGGGTTTAAATAATACAAATCATCCATTGCATTAAAGTAGCAAAATGGAAACATAAAAAAATAACATGAGACGTGATAAAAATATCATCATACAAAAAAAGAAAATATTTAAAAAAAATAGAGAACATAAAACACAGTCATGAGACCATACAAATAGTGGCGCGTGTTTGGATTGAAATTTGGAAAAATTACACTGTAATTGAATATATGACATGATCTTATGTTCTCCCTCACCGGGACCATTTGAGTCAGAAAGAATAACCATCAAATATTATCCAATGTATCCCCATAAACAAATTTTCAGAGATGGAGAATCCTGGTTAAGGGAATCAGAAAGGACTACTCAGGAATAGAAACTATCACGTATTTAAAGTACCAATAAGAGAAAAGAAACAACTGGGATGATTAAAATAAACCTTTTTATGCTGCCAACCAAGATTTTGACTCAACCTGGCCTGTGAAAAATATTGTAAAGCTACAGAAAGCATAGCCATCAATTGAGTGCCAGGAGTGGTGACATTTAAGTCATATGTTTTAGATTTCTCAGAAGGCAAACTTATCTCCCCTACCTCAAACTCCTTCCTTGATCTTTCCTCTTCAGATTTCATAGAAAAATCAAGCAAAAGAACAGTAACATCACTGTTTACTCCAATGATATAATCTCAACAACAATAAGAAGGCTTATCTTGTGATCAATTTTTAGTATTTCATGAACTGCAACTGGTTTTCTCCCCATAAAATCAACCCTAAAATCCTAAATTGGTTCCAATTTTCTCAATTATTTCATAAATTAAATTTCCTCAAAAAAATGTGTCCACTCGTTTTAAAAATTCCTCCTAAATTTCTGGCATCACAATAATTTTCCATATTTTCAAAAAAAACACAACATATCATTCACTTTTTGTCGTATTCCCATAATAAAAGGAAAGAAGTAATCTTATTGATTCAGAAGCATCTTTTGCAGCTCTAAACTGCGGAGAATGTTGTTGGTTCATTTTATCTCTTGGTGCAACTCCATCTACAAAACTTTAATTTAAATAAATTTGATCCAAGGGTAGTATAGAGATAATAAATGACGGCATAGCTACATTAAAACATACTAACTACCATATAGAGTATCTTTCTTTGTCGAATTAATGAGAATAGAAGATCGATGTAATCAAATATTGTTTTAAATACATGATAATATGTTGCAGGCGCATGCTACATTCACAGGTTAAAATGCCATCAAGATTTGGATACCAAAGGAGATATTAGATACATGAGAAATGAAATATATAAATTTTCACTGACTAATGGGCCACAAGTTTCATGAATGTAGAATAAAAGAGAATATACGTAAAAGGAAAAGGGTTCTATTAGGTTATCAAGTTTAGAAGATGCTAAATGACTCCAATATTACAAAATTGTAGTGAAAAATATTCAAATACATTGACCATGTATTCAGTTAACAAGTTCTTTTGTAAACAATTATCACGTAAATCCACAAGATCAATGCCCTCTCTTCTCTCATTTACACCTTAAAATTTATGCCAATGTAGAACTATATAAAACACAAAAATATAAGGAATCACCAATGATCCTAACATAATGAAAGTTAGGCTCACTTCAGTATTATAGAAAAAAGAACTGTGTAAGATAAGGACTTTCTACCTAATTTTTATACACAATACAACAGTATTGACCAATCTGCATATGAGAACAAGAAAATACAAAATACACCAAGAACAGTAAGCTTAAGAGCAAGAAATAGAGAAAACAAGAAGAAAATAGTTATAAATTTGAGTCCAACAAGTTTACATCATCTCTGTAAGACAATCTTGTCCCCTCAGCAGTACTCAATGAAATGAACAATTGTCTCCCAAGATAGAACATGTCCCCTTCATGAATATCAGATTCGACAACCACACCAACAAAACTAACTTATACAAAATACACATTGAAACTCTGAAGAAAATGAGGAGTGAGAGAAACAAATTGACAGTGGATTCTCTGGAAAATTTGTTAGAAGCAAAGGGGGTCTCATTTTATTCATAAAGCTAGGTGTTTAAGATTTTTAAAAATAATTGAAACATGGGAGTGGCTGCTATGTATGTATTCCAGTAGAGAAAAATGGAATTAGAGGCACGGGTGGGAGAAGAAGAAGAATGAAGAAGAGAAAAAGAGAAATTTGAGAGAGACCCTGGCCTCACTCGCCCAAGCCCTAGGGGTCGAACAGAAAGCCTAACAAATTTCTTCATACCGTTCACTCCAGCACCAGCCTCCCTTTATCACAGATTTCCCCCCGTCCTTGGGTCCCTCGCATGAGCAGCTAACATATTCCGCTTCCAACCCCAGTAATAATTTGTGCTAAGCAGGTGAAATTAAATAAAGTTATACTTAATATTATAAATTTTTACTATGGACATGTAGCGTACGCTGCTATTTTTCTGATATGGTTTCATTCAACATTGTCATTTTCAATTTTAATAACTGTTTTTTTTATAACTGTCTTTATTTTTATTATTTTTCATAATTATGTTATTTTCAATTTTATTTTTCAAAAATTGTTCTATTGTTTACATAATTCAACAATGTTCACAGAAAATCTATAAAAATAAATGTATAAAATGCTCTCATCAACAACACGCAACCTGGGATTTTCATTGACATCATGGATTCATTTTCTAATAAAAATGATAAAATTTTCCATATTTTTCTTATTTTCATATTCATTTTTAAAAAGTTGTTTTTAATTCACATAATTAAGAATAAATTTTAGTGTATTTTAGAAAAATGAATGCATAAAACATTTTTCTTAACTAAAAACAACATATTTTCTATGTGAAGATCATGGATTCAATTGTTCTAAAAATAAATGTTCTCTTGTAACATGGGAAGTTTCAGGGAATGTAAGCATCCGTGTTGTGAGATGGGAAGTTTCATGAAGGAATATGGTTAAAGCATTTCATAGCTCATGCACTGTTCTTTATTTTACTTTAATGATAGATGCACCAACAGGGTATGAACTAATAATGATATGATTTTTTTCAGATCATGTCATCATTCAAATGACATTGTAGTGGTGAAATGTTTCCTATATTTATGTCATCTAACACCCTTTTCATTAATTATTCTCTCGATGAATTGGGTCAGTGTCACTAATTCTTTACAGTTAGATTATGTAATGGTAATATACTTTGAAGGTTACATAGTTGATATTTGGTTGATTTTTTATTCTCTCTATTTTGCATTGTTTCTATGCATTTCTCATATTGGCATAATAGTTTTCATGTTTTTTTTCACGTTTATGTTATGTTGTTTTTATATTGCAATATCAACATATATGTCTCATTATGTATTCATCATTTTCCTAATTTTTTCCAATGCTCGATCACTCATGTAGGTATTTTTTTCTTTCTAAACATATTTTTTATGACAATAACAAAATATTATCACCTTCTTGTGTTAATGTGGTCAATATTTCTATTTTTATAATTAAAATATATTCATAGAGTTGTTTTATAAATTAGCATCAACTCTATATTACCGCAAACTATGATTATGATTCACTGGAACATCATATTTCAAATATATATATATATATATACATATATACATATATATATTCAAAATACATTTTAGTCTACATCATTATTTACTCTTATCTTTAAACATGATTGTCCTAACAGAAAAACATGTTCAAAGATTTTGATGATGAAGGTTATGGATTTGGATTTTGCGACTTCAGACGATTTTTTCAGAAAGTAATAATTATCTACAAAGACTATAAACAAGATGAAGGTTGAAAATTTTGACTGAGATTTGTCATTATTTTTTACACCTCATTTTATCCATTTTCTTAGTTACTATTAAAAAAAATATTTTATTTTGTTTCATATTACTTTTCATTTCAATCTAAAAAACTCATTATATTATCTTGATTGGTTCTATCTTTCTTATTTTAAAAAACACAATGATGAATAGTCTAGTGCATTTGCACAAACGAAGTAATAGTTATTAATGATTATTCTGTTCATGTGAATCATTACTCTCAATTGAGACACCTTCAAGAGGGAAAACAGAGATAAGGAAAAGAAAAGGCAATAACATGGTTATTTATAAACATGGATCAAAACAAATTGGAATATCACTCTTTGCTAAATTCTAGTGTCATGATATTCTGTCCATATTGTTTATGAGTTGTTAGATTGATTATCGTGTTGTACCAATATTCTATTAAAGATTGGATAATACTCCAGTCTTCAATTCCTCATAAAGATGAAGATTTTTTGTTTGAGCAACAACATCATCACTTACTCAGATGTTAACCTCCTCCAAACACCGACGATGTTGTTGGAGTTTTCCTTTCACAACATCCGATTAACATTGGAGATGTATGATTTGCTGATTTTCCTCAGCAACTTGATGTTGGCAGTCTCCCAACTCTATAGCAGCATTATATTGTGCCTGGGTCAATGAATCTCGGCGAATGTCCAAGATGCAATCATGGAACTTCTTCATGCGGACAATAGAATATTTTCCCTTTTTTATTATGTAAAGGAGGATGTCATCCAACAACTTCAAATTGAAATTAGAGATGGAATCAGAGTCGCGGGGTGCAACCAGGGCATGTACAAGAAACGCAAATCCCAGCTTCTTGGGGAGGGTCTTGGGGGGTGAGCTAAAGCTAGGTTTGGCTCATGCGAAGATTCTTTGGGTTCATCGGCCTCCCCTAAATTGCTCTGATTTTGTGAAGGCCTACCTATTCAAGAAATCTTCACGAATCAGGAATCCTTCACAAGCTTAAGCTTTATGAAGTGAATGGTTATGAAATGATTGATGCTAAGGTATATTTGAAAAGGAATTTTTGTTATGATTGATTGTTCTGTGAAATAAGGAAGCTTCGCGAAGGCGGGTTGCTTCGTGAAGGTAGGGAGCCTTGCGAAAGTGTGTGGGTTCACGAATGATGAAATTTATTTGAAATATAAAGGGGGTTACGCAAAGTCTAGGAGCTTCATGAACAATAGTGTAGAACATCTTGTTTATGTGAACAATGCTTTCAAGTGCATCAACTCAAGACTACGGTTCAAACAATGTTTCATTATAGTCAGGGACAAAGACCTAAATACTTATCTACTGAAGAGGAATTTAAATCATTAAACTGAGTAAAAATTCACCTAATACAGTGAGTTAGGGGGAGTCGATAAAAGTGTTCTGAGGGAGACAGTGTGTTGTCCCTAAAATCTTTTAAAGACAGTGTGTCTGGCGCAAATTGATTGTATTTGAGATTCTTTATTCCACAATAACTAGTTAAGTTTAATGGATTTAGCTACAACAGACACACTGTCAACATATGCTCATTGGACTAGCCCTTAGTGGTGAACAAAGTAAAATTTTTGTATTGTCTCTCTGCATGTGAATATTTAATAACTGCATGATTTCATCTAAATGATTTTACAATTTTCTTCTATCATGGGAACATGATCTGTTACTTAAAAAGAAAAAGATGACACTATGATTCACCCCACCCCTCTCAGGGTGTTCTGGGGTCCTACAAGTGGTATCTTAGAATACATGTTAGAGAAAGTTCCAATAACCTATATTTTTTTATACCACTTAAAGGACCCCAGAATGCCCTAAGAGGGGAGGGGTGAATTAGGGTGTCACTTTTTTCTTTTAAAGTAATAGATCTTGTTACCATGTTGGAAGAAACTTGTAAAACCTATCAGATGGAATCATGCACTTATTAAACATTCACATGCAGAGAGACAACACAACATTTTTACTTGATTCACCACTAAAGACTAGTCCAAGGAGCATACGCAGACAGTGTGTTGGTTGTACCTAAATCCACTAAACATCACTAGTTATTGTGGAGTACATAAGTTCAAACACAATGACTCTGTGTTAAACACACAATCTTTACAAGATTTAAGGGGCAACCCACTTTCTCTCTTGGAACACTTCCTTCGACTCCCCTACCTCACTCCTCTGAATGAAGTCTTACTCTGTTTAGATACTTGAAGGTCCCTTCAGTAGGTGAGAATTTAAGTCTTTGTTCTTGACTAGCACGAGACTCTACATACACTGTAGTCCCCAATTGATGCACTTGAAAACACTGTTCACTGAAAGAAGATGTTTAACACTACCGTTCGCAAAGCTCCTAGCCTTCATGAAACCCCCTTTATGTTTCAAAGAAATTCCAGCATTCATAAACCCGCACACATTTTCGAAGCTCCCTACCTTCCCGAAGTAACCTTCCTTTGTGAAGCTCTCTACCTTTGCGGAACAATCAACCTTCGCGAAGCTCCCACCCTTCCCAGAACAACCAGTCTTAGCAAAGCTCCCAGTCTTTGCAGAACTTTCTTTTATGATATGCCTTAGCATCAATCATATTATAACCATTCACTTAGTGAATATTAAGATCATGAAGGATTCCCGATTCACAAAGATTTCTAGAATAGGTAGACCATCATGAAATCAGAGAAATTCAGGGGAGGCCGATGAACCCAAAGAATCTTCGCATGAGGCGAACCTAGCTTTAACTACACCCCCCGAGCCCCTCCTCAAGAAGTAGAGATATGAGTTTCTTTCACAGGCCCTAGATGTGTCCAGTGACTCCTATTACAGCCCTAATTTCAATGAAAACTTGTTGGATGACATCCTCTTTTACATAACCAAGAAGGGCGAGGCATCTGTTGTCCACATGAACAAGTTCCATGATTCCATCTTGGACACTCACTGAGATACATTATCTCCGGCACAACATAACGCTATCACAGATTTGGGAGACTACCAATAATGAGTTGTTGAGGCAGATCGGTGAATCATCCGTCACCAATTTCAATCGGATGTTGGTGAGATAGAAATCCAACAAAATCTCTGATGTTTGGAGGAGGTTGATGTAACAGCCCAAACATTTATCAATGAAAATTCCTCTTAATCTAATTAAATGTCTTAAATTTTTATATAACATATGAACTTCTTTGGTTTTATGTTTTTTTATTTTAAAATACCGTTAAGAATTGTGATCGTTGCTAATATAGTCGTTGAACTGTGATCACATGATTAGTATAAATATAGGGCTTCAACAAATCCAATTTACTCAAACAAAGGAAGCGATGACCTCATACAGTAGAATTTATCCATATGAAGCCCATTTATCAGAGCTCGGAAAGGAGGTGACATCATTGGGCTTCGCTTTTGACCAAGTCCAAGCTGATCTTCAACGCGTTAAGCTCGAACGAAACTACCTACGGGAGAAGTGGAAGTTGATAGAGATTACCACTCGAGCGATGTTATCCGAGCCACCCCAAGAGTCTATCACCATCGCACACCTCACCCTTCGGTCGTATACGGTTGTTATAAGAGGTTATGTAATGATACCCTAGTACTATGATTATGTACACTATTTTTGTACAGAGAATATACATTCATTTTATTATTGTTACTTTGTAAATGGTTTTTAAAACAAAAATAACATTTTTAGTTAATTAAGAAATCTATTTTGATGAGTTAATGTATTTTTGAATTAAATAATATTTTAATAAAATATTTCACGAAATTAATTTTTTTTTAAATATAAATTACTGTATGATTATTATGAATTCAATTGTGATTTTTATTAAGGTTTGGAAGCTATTTTTGTCAAAACCAATGAATTTTTGATAAATATCGGTTTTTATTTTAAAAGTAAAACTTCACATATTTAGAAAATTATTTAGATAAAATGAATATTATTTATGGAATTAGGATGTCGAAATTATCCAACGGTGAATTTTTCATAATTTTCTGAGACAATTGATTTTTTAGGTAAAAATTAAATACCGTTTAAATATATAATGTGTTTTATGACATCGAAATGACTCAATAATGATGTAATAAAATACTATAAACATTATGTTCGGCCAATATATGTTTTACCATTGAAATAATGTGATTTTAGGTTTGTTTTATTTATTTTACAGAGCCTTAGTGGACCTTCCAAGACTTATAAAACATTTTAAAATTTTAAATTGATTTCCTTGAGAGCGTGACTCACCTCCACATAAGAAAACCTAATATTTTAAGAAGTTCGGACATTGTAATTATAAAATAATTTTTTCCAATCCCCTTTGATAAAAACCATGTGCAAAAACCATGGGTTGGTTTCTGGTTTGGATTAGTTTAATGTGTAGTGTCCAAAACCTAAATAATAATGAATTCCCTCTCCTTTCCTATATAAACACACCCAAGCTCCCACTTCCTCTTCACTAAAAGCCTTTTGAGTTCATCCAACCTCTTCCCTCCTCTCTCTAGAATCCTCCCAATGTCCCTCAAGATCCTAAGAAGCCTCTCTCAAGCCCCTCCCAAGCCTTTGGGATCACACTTCCAAGTAAGGGATTTCTTTCTTCTTTATCTATATCCATGTTTCCATATATTATTATGGCATTTTATTTTCAATTAAAAATGTTAGGGTATGATTTTGAACCTCCCCATACTTCCCTGTTTATGTTTGAATGATGATATACCCCTTTATCTCTCATTAATGCCTCCTATGTACACCCGTTACCATGTTGAAATTCCATAAGGAATTTCTCTCTCATCATTTATATTCAAGAAATTATTTGTATTATGAATCTAAAATTCCATTACTTATGTTGGGGAATGTATCTATGTGACCCCATTACTTTAAATTTCATATACATATTATGATACACCCATTTCTCTCTCATCAACCATTTTTTATGAATTCTTATGTCACATCGTTATACTGCTGAAATTGCACCGCGATTTTCCAAGCCAAAGTTATTGTGTAGTTAATATCATGCTCATTTCTCTATCAAGGGTATTCACCTTTATTCACATTTACTTATTTATTATAGAGTTTCATGTATGAATTCCACATTCCTTTATCATAGAATAAATTATGATTTTTAATGAATCCATGTTATATGATCCATGTGGCACGTTTAAGCATGAAATGAAATGATTAAGAAGGGTGCGCCCGGATAACGCTCCAATGCATTGGGTAAAGATTAATATCATGATACATCAAGTGAAAAGAGTTTTTACTCATTCTAATTCAAGTTCAATGGGGTTTTACTCATTCTCCATGTGCAATGATCCTTGGCTCATGCTAATACCATGTTAAGTGTTGTTTCCACATTTCCATTTATGATAATCCTGTTATATCATGCATTTATGTTCATGTTTCTCTTATGATCCATTGATATGACTATTACCTAACATGTATCATATTCTTCATTTTATTCCTTGTTTAATCCCTTACTGGGCTTTATAGATCACCTTTTTCTTATGCATGTCCTTAGGTTATCCCATGAGATGCTAAGTACGAGGGATTGTAGTGGTCATGTAAAGGAAGTTTCTAATAAAGATATTGTGTTTCATGTTTTAAGTCGTTATGTAATGTTCCTAAGCCCCAAAGACACTAGACCTCTCGATCTTCTATGTTGTATCAAGAAAAGATTTTATGTAATAAATCATGTTTAAGTGTGTATTAAAAAGCAGGTTCCTTATAGTTAAAACCCGAGTAAGTGACAATGTTACTACTCATACCGAAAATATTTGTCATTTTGAGAAAGAAAAGGCTATAGGATTATCTAACATTCAAAAGAATATCAGTACAACATGATTATCTATCCAACAACTCATAAAAAATATGAACAGAATATTGTGACACTAGACTTTAACAAAGAGTGATACACCAACTTATTTTGACCCATGTATATAAATAATCATGTTCTTGCTTTTTTTTCTTCTTATTTTTATTTCCCCTCATTAATGTGTGACTTAATTGAGAGTAATGATTTATGGGAACAAAATAATCATTAATAACTAGTAATTCATCCATTCAAATGCACTGGACTATTCATCATTGTGTTTTATAAAATTATAAAGATAAACCTAATCTAGATAACATAATGAGTTTTTTAGATTGAAATGAAAGGTATTATAAAACAAAATACAATATATTGTCTTAGAAAATAACTAAGAAAATAAATAAAATGAGGTGTAAAAAAGGTGGAAAATCTCAGTCAAATTTTTTAGCCTTCATCTTGTTTATAATCTTTGTAGATAGTTATTGCTCTTTGAAAAAGTTGGTTTAAGTCGAAGAATCCAAACCCATACCCTTCATCATCAAAATCTCACAACATGTTTTTCTACAATGACAGTCATGTTTAAAGATAATAGTAAATTTTAATGTAGACTAAAATGTATTTTGAATATATATATATATATATATATATATATATATTCAAAATATTATTTTCAACTGAATCATAATCATAATTTTTAGTGATATAGAGTTGATGTTAATCTATAAAACAACCCTATAAATATATTTTAATGATAAAAACAAAAATATTGACCACATTAAAAGAAGGATATAATATTTTTTTATTTCCATAAAGAATATTGACCACATTAAAACAAGAGGATAATATTTTGTTGTTGCCATAAATAATATTTTCAGAAAGAAAAAAATACATGTATGGGTGATCGAGTATTAGGAAAATTTAGGAAAATGATGAATATATACTGAACATGTATATTTTGATGCTGCAATATAAAAAAACATAATTGAAACATGAAAAAAACCCTCAAGACTGTTATGCTAAAATGAGAAGTGCATAGACACAATGAAAAATAGAGAGAATAAAAAGTGAACCAATCATCAACTCATCTATCCAATCACTAATTTATGAATTTCATGACATTTGAAAGTAATTAAATAGTGTTATCAGTAATGAATATAATTATTAGTATTTATATAAATACTAATTATATAGGAGAATCATTGGAAGCTTTTTATACTTGATTGTGACACGACCAAATATCATGTTTGCAGCATGCTTAACAGCTCACTTTCAAAGTAATCCAAAGGAAGAGCATTTGGCAGCAGTTAAAAGAATCATGAGGTATATTCAAGGTCCTCTCAAATTTGTCTTATACTTTGAAACATGAAAAGATAACAAATTATCGGCATTTTCCGATGCTGACCAGGTTGGAGACTTGGTGAACAGAAAGTCCACTAGTGGTAGTGCATTTTTTATTGAAAACAAATGTTTGGGATGATAATGAATTTGATTTTCTATGTATTATTTTTACATATTATATGGAATTATTTCGAGATTGGGCACGAAGACGACACATCATTCTGAGTTCCAGTGAGCCCGGAATGGTGGTTTGAACTTTTTTTAAGTTAAGTGAGCCGACACTTGTGCGCGGTTATGGCAGTTTCCAAATGGATGCCTGGATTAAAAATATGATGGCACCGTGGCATCCGGGATGAGGAATTTACTTAGGAATGAGCCTAACCTCGACTGGCGTGGGTCAACGGAAAAAGTTTATTTTCGGACGTTTTTAGTAAAATGAAAATAAAATAAATTGCTAAATGTTTATTTTATTTTTTATGGAAACATCTGCTACAGCGTAGCGATGAGACATCTGTTTCCTTTTTAATGATGCATCATAATGACTCAAGAATGGAAAGATACATTCATTAATACCGCATTGTATCTTAAATTCCAATCATTTTTCTCTTTTTAATGGGTTAAGAAATTGGTGATTGTTGAAGAACTTTTGGGAGAAATCATTGGAGGATCCACAGAGCACTGGAGCGAACCCTCAATGGTGAATGACGATGGATAAAAGTTGAGAATCGTTGCACCAATGACGTTAAAGGATCTCGATGACGGCGGTAGTGCGACACCTTCGTCAACAATCGATCCTGGCTGAGGTAGGGGTTTGTTATTTGAATTATTTTCCCCATTTTTGATTGTAAACGACAAAAGCGGATCAACCGCGAACAAGATGATCCGTGGATTCATCCGTTCTTGCGGGAGGGTTTTATCGGGATGATTCGAGGAATTGATCCATGTTGTTTTGTTATTGATGATTCTTTCTCCATTTAATCCTGCTAATGGGAGCGGATCAATTCCCTGAAGAACGACGGCGGGGTTTCATTCCTCACTTTGTTTATTGGATTTCTCCCCTTTCTTTTCTCGTGAGTTCTTCGTGTTCTTCACGGGGAGACGAACAACGGATCGTTGCGCATCCATTCCGCAACACAACGATCCCAAATTGAAGTTTCGACACCACAATGACCTTGTAGAGGTGCGGCGACAATGGTGGACAACAAATCGGACCGGATCGGAAAAGGTAATTCTTCAAGCGTTATTCACATGGGAATATCAAATCATGTTTTCAGAGACGATCAGAGGTATGAAAACATCAAGAGCAGCTTCATGGTGTCGGGGTGACCAAAACCTCGAAGTTTTGAGGTGACCGAACAACCGGATCGACAAACAGATCATCACCAGAGGTACAACGGTGGAAGTCTGTGTTTTTTGAAATTTCCAGAATACACGGCGTGTACTTCCGAAGAACACGCCGTGTAGTACTGGCGGCGGCTAGGGTTTCGGGGGTTGGGGAGGAATCACACGGTGTGTGACCCCAGTCACATGGCATGTTGGACTTTCCCTGAAGCTTAGCATGTATTTTGGGAAGTACACGGACATGGGATGATCTACATAACTTCAGAACACGGCATGTACAACATGACAGGAGCAGCTATGCGGGACTCGACGTGTATCCCGGGGATACACGGACATAGGTTTGAGTACACGGGTTGATAACCGTGTACGGGCACATGGATAGTGACATGGGGCCAACCCTAGTAACTCGGAAACCGCGTGTACATCGTACTACACGCCATGTACCCAGTTTTTCTACACGACGAGCCTTACGAAATGGGTCGTTGTACACGGGCAGTACCCAGGGTCAGACAACACGGCGTTTAACTTTTCTACACGCCATGTACTTTTTGGAAAATGTAATTGTCCTCTTGTTCATTGTATCTTGGAAATATTTTATTTGGATTGGTACCCCTTCTTCTCGTTCCCCTAAAGGTCATGAATCATTTCCTCACACAGGAGTATGATCCCTTCAGCAGGACTTTCGGTGATAGAGTCAAGTATCCATCCGAGAGGCCCGAATCGAGATCCTCCATCCATTCCTATCCCTAGATAGAGTTAGGCATCGACGTGACCAACTCTACCGAGCGTTGATCCTCTACCAAGCTGGTGTATCACCTAACTTGTGAATCCGGATGAGTTGTGATATCCTCCATGGCCCTGACAGTGATTCTTATTTGTGTATCGTGATCTTTCCCACTCAGGAGTGTGTCTCCCATAATGAGTGATTATATCTATTGGAAATCTTCCCAATCAAGAGTGTGTCTCCAGTAATGAGTGTGACTACCTCTCATGATGGTTTCCGATGGACGGTACTTCTCGTACAGACGTCATCAGAGCTATAAGACTCATGGAGTGTGTTCTCCCGGGATGATTGTTTCACAGAATCTTTGAACTGAACCCCTATTGGGGGTATACGGTTGTGTGATTTGTCTCTAGACCATGGGTCTAGGTTTGGAGTATATCTGGTTTGTTCTATATGTTCTGTAGACATACACTGTGCATAGCTAACTGTACCTTTACTTTGTGAACTGTTTTTTGGTTTTTGGGGTCCTCTACTGAGTATTGCTATACTCACCCCTGTACGGGATTTGCCTGCACGTCTGGTGTCTTGTGCAGATGAGTAGACTTTTGACAGAGTCCAAGGTGGACCAAGACAGGACTGAGCTTTCTGAGTTCCCTACAGGCCGAGGCGTTCCTACAGCTACGAGCAGTAGTCCCAATACCTTTTGTGTTTACAGGTTAGACTTTGATGTTTTCAGACTCTTGTTTTTGGTGGGCTTGTATTTTGGCCCAGTTTAATTTTTTTGTACTTTACCTTTTGTTTTACTCTGTTGGTTGGGTTTAGTTGTATGCATGCATTTTTGTTCCTTAGTGGTTTTTTACATTTCAGCATTGTGGGCTCGGAGATGTGTGTGTGTGTACAGGTACATAGGCAATTCCTCCCATATTAGTAATATGCCTACTTGGTGCTAGTCACCAGCCCCTGGCCTATTGGAGGTGGGCTTGGGGAGTCACGGCGTGGGCCCCACTTGGACGGGTTGTGACAGAGTGGTATTTGAGGTGGTCGGTTCTACCTTTGGACCAAGAGTCTGTGAGTTTGGTTTGGGGCAATAGTGTTGAGTGTTTTGGGTTTGGATTTTAGGCTAGAGACTCCAGTGTTGGTGTGGAGACCAATGTATCCATACACCAGGACTCTGATAACCTGCTTTTCGAATCGGTAAATGAAAACATGGGTTGCGGAGGAATAAAAGGTACATGCATAATATAGGAATGGTTGATGTTTTCCATTTCCTTTGTGTTAGCTATCCAGATATACTCTTTGACCATGGTACATATTGTTTCCTTATAGGATGCCTCCGCGACGCATACCCGCTAGGATTCAACAGCATGATCACGAGGATGACCCCCTCAATGACGAGGCTTCGATACAGGGACCAGTTCCCCAGGCATTTCCACTAGGTGGTGCACCAGTTATGCCACCACTAGTGGACCAGCTAGTGGTACCTGCAGTACCGACTGGTGAGGAGCGCAGGTTTAACGTTCTCCATGAGTTCCAGTGACAGAGACCCATTAGGTTATGAGGCAAGCTTGACCCTCAGGTGACTGAGGACTGGCTTGAGGTGGTTACTAGAGCTTTCCGTCTAGTGAGGACACCAGCAGACCAGATGGTGATCCTAGAAGCGAGCCTTCTTCAGGGATCGACGGGACGATGGTGGAGTCTAACCACACAGACTCACGAAGAGGAGACTCATTCATGGACAGAGTTTGAGAAACTCTTCATGGAGGAGTTCTATCCGGTTACGCTAAGAGTTGTACGCATCCAGGAGCTTCTTTAGCTCCAGCAGGGAAGTATGATAATAGCTTACTATTCATCGAGGTTCACCAAACTCTCTAGGTACTCGATGGATATGGTCAGGGATCATTACTTCAGAGCTCAGACCTTCGAGCGAGGTCTATGATGAGACATCCAATCTATTGTCGTGCCTATATGCATATTGACTTATCCTGGAGTGCTCGAGTGGTCCTTGGTGATCGAGAGCTTCTTGGTGGAGCAGAGACAGTCGTCGGTAGTCAGTAGTAGGCAGATAGGTGCAGAGACCCCAGCAGCTGGGAGCTGATGTCAGGCACAGGGACCTGGACGTGGTAAATTTCATAGGAAGACCTAGGACAGGGGACCGACAGTCCAGGGCTCTCAGGCTTGATCCAGTCTGCCTAGGGAGAAGTGATGCTACACATGCGACGATAGGGGACATCTCACTAGAGATTGCCCGACCCGCCGAGCTGCTGACAGGGAAGCGGTGGACGGACCACTGAGGCAGAGGCAGAGAACAGAATAGGCAGACCCACCAAGCGGCAGATGTGGCAGAGGAGGAGGGAGAGCTGCATGTGGTGGAAGACGCTTCGATTTACTTCCACCACCACCCCGAGGAGGTCCGCACCAGGCTCAAGGAGCTGGGGGACAGGGGCGGGGACAGCTGCATGCGGTCGAGGCATACGACCCAAGGACTCTAGGGATGATTTGAGGTATGATCTGTGTCTTCTCTACCTTAGCTATCATGCTTATAGACACAGGTTCCAATCATTCCTTTATAGCCACATGTCTTGCACGAAACCTTGAGATTTCGGTAGAATCATTGACTCGATCCTTATGTTTGGAGACACCTACGGGAGGAGACTCGACAATCACACACCTTTTCAGACAGTGTGATCTTACCCTTGGAGGTGAGAGTTTCGGTTGGAACCTCTTGGTGGTAGCGTCGAGGCCTTACAACATCATTCTCAGTATAGATTGGTTATCTTCGGTCCATGCCCAGATTGACTGTTTTAGGCGAAGAGTGCGGTGTGTCTTCCATGATGGAACGAGGTTTTCCTCTGTCAGAGAGAAGGAAACACAGACAACACAGAATGGACTTATGCACAAGAGGGTGCAGCCAATCGCTCATGAGTTGGCTAGCCTTGCCCTCGGAGCAGTGGATGTTGTGAGCTCCCAGTTCCCAGTAGTAGTGGTGGAATATGATGACGTCTTTCCTGAAGATGTTCCAGGATAACCTCCCCATCGGGAGATCGACTTCTGCATCGACTTACACCCCAAGACGACACTGATTTCCTCATTATCATATCGAATGGCTCCTATAGAGCTTCGCGAGCTGAGGGTGCAGTTGGAGGATTTGCAGAGTAAGGGTTTCGTGAGACCCAGCGTCTCACCCTAGGCGGCCCCAGTCTTGTTTTCCAAGAAGCCAGACGGGAGTATGAGGTTGTGCGTGGATTACCAGCGCCTGAACCAGGTGATAGTGAAGAAAAAGTATCCACTACTGAGAATCGATGACCTCTTCGATCAGCTAAGAGGGGAATAGTGGTTCTCGAAGGTTGACCTTCGATCAGGCTATCACCAACTACGAGTGCGGGACAAGGATATACCGAAGATGGCTTTCAGATGCCGCTACGGTCACTATGAGTACCTGGTGATACCTTTTGGCATGACGAACACCCCCGCAGTGTTCATGAGACTGATGAACCGGATCTTCCAGCCATACTTGTACCGGTTCGTAGTGGTCTTCATCGATGGCATCCTTGTGTGCTCGACGTCAGAGGAGGAGCACATGAGACACTTGCAGATGGTTCTGGACGTACTCCGGGAGCACCACCTTTATGGGAAGCTCTCGAAGTTCCTGTTCTGGATTTAGGAGGTCCACTTTCTGGGACATTTCATCTCAGCAGATGGAGTGGTTGTGGACCTAGACAAGGTGGAGGCTGTGTTATCATGGGATCCACCTCGGAGCGTGACGTAGGTGCGGAGCTTCCTTGGGTTGGCAAGATATTATCAAAGATTCATCCCTAATTTCTCCCAGATATCAGCACCAATGATGGCCTTGAACAGGAAGGGGAAACCCTTCATACGGATGGAGAAGTGCCAACAAGATTTTGATCAGCTGAGACAGAGTTTGACGAGCGTCTCGGTCTTGAGATTGCCGGAGGAGGGTGTCAAGTACGTAGTTTTCTACGACGCATCAGGGACTAGGCTCATCTGTGTCCTGATGCAGCGGCATGTAGTGATTACTTATGGTTCATTCTAGTTTAGACCACATGAGCAAAACTATATGACCTATGATCTCGAGTTGGCAGCGGTGGTCTTCGCATTGAAGATGTGGCGACACTACCAGATGGGCGAGCGGTTTATCGTCTACTCTATCCACAAGAGCTTCAAGTACATTTTTTCATAGAAATATCTAAATCTGTGGCAGAGACGATGGATAGAGTTTCTCTAGTACTATGATTTCGAGATCATCTATACTCCTAGAAAGGGGAACAATTTGGCAGATGCTCTTAGTAGAAGGTCGAGCTCATAGCTGTTGAGTGAGGCGACATAGTAGTTAGCCGCGTTGCAGTTATCCTTCATGGATGGAGAGGATACAGCTTACCTACAGTCGATGGTTGTCACCCCTCCACTCTTATAGTGAGTTAGGTAGGAACAACTTGGGGATGTCGACTGTGTGGCTTTACGTGCTCAGTTATCCACAGGACATTCTCCTTATGAATATTCACAAGGTGGGGAGAACGTACCTTTTTTCAGAGGATGCACTGTTGTACCAGTGGCGTTGCAGGAGGAGGTCTTGAGGGAGTTTCATACATCCCCTTTGGTGGTACATCCAGCGGTGGAAAAGATGTACCAGGATCTCTGATGACAGTTCTGGTGGTCAGGCATGAAGAAAGCATTATCATAGTTCGTTTCTCGATGCCTCACATGCCAGCAAGTGAAGGTTGAGCACCGAGTTCCAGTGGGATTAGCTCACCCCCTGGAAGTTGCAGAGTGGAAGTGGAATGGAATATTTATGGACTTCGTGATAGGCTTACCACGTATGTCCAAGGGGCATGATTCTATCTAGGTAATCATTGACCGACTCACTAAGTCAGACCACTTCCTAGATATCAGGGAGTAGAGTTCCGTAGAGAGATTGGGACGCCTCTACGTGCAGGAGATAGTTCGGCTTCATGGCATCCCCTTGACTATAGTCTCTGATTGAGACGCCCGATTTACATCCCAGTTGTGGAAGGGATTATAGGAGGCTTTTTGGACTCAGATACGCTTGTGCACAACATTTCATCCCCAGACCGATGGTCAGACGGAGAGGACCATTCAGGTTTTGGAGGATATGTTGTGAGATTTTATCTTGGACTTTGGTCGTAGCTGGGAGGACCACCTACCACTGGTGGAGTTTGCGTACAAAAATATCTACCACTCCACCATTTGTATGGCACCATTCGTGGACTTATACAGGAGACCCTGCCGGTCACCACTTTGCTGGACCGACCACGGAGAGTCAGCATTCATGGGTTCAGAGTTGGTGCGGGCTACCACAGAGAAGGTTCAGATCATATGAGAGCAGATGAAGACTCCACAGAGCTGGTATAAGTCCTATGTTGACTGAAGATGGAGGCCTCTAGAGTTCAAAGAGGGAGACCACATCTTTCTTCGGGTCTCACCTCGACGAGGGTTACAAAGATTTGGCCGAGTCAGCAAGCTATCTCTGAGGTTCATCGGACCCTTCCAGATACTGTGCAGAGTTGGCGAGGTGGCGTACCGCCTAGATCAACCACCACAGTTGCATCGGGTACAAGATGTATTCCACGTGTCACAGCTGAGGAGGTACGTGCACGACCCGACGCACGTCATCGATTAGGGAGAGCTGGACATCGAGGATGGAGTGACCTTTGATGAGTACCCATTGGAGATCAAGGATCGGCAGGAGAGGATCCTTCATGGGTGATCGATTCCCTTGGTTCGCATCCGATGGCAGCATGGGAATCTTTAGGAGAGCACGTGGGAGCAGGAGGCCCAGATCCATGCCCAGTACCCACATCTTTTTGAGTAGCCGTTGTTTTGGATTTTCGGGGACGTAAAGCCCAAAGGTGGGGAGAATGTAATGCCTCAGATTTTTTTTTTATTTTTAAATATTATATAGAATTATTTCGAGACTGGGTGCGAATACGTCACATCATTCCAAGGTCCAGTGATCCCGGAATGGTGGTTTGAACTTTTTTTATGTTAGTGAGTCAGCACTTGTGTGCGGTTGTGGCAGTTTCCAAACAGATGCCTGGATTAAAAATCCGAGGGAACTGTGGCATTTTGGACGATGACTTTACTTAAGAATGAACCTAACCTCGACCGGCATGGGTCGGGGGAAAAAAAATTAATTTTTGGACATTTTTAGTAAAATGAAAATAAAATAAATTGCTAAATGTTTATTTTATTTTTTATGGAAACATCCGCTGCAGCGCAGTGATGGGACATCTGTTTCCTTTTTAATGACGCGTCATAATGACTCAAGAATGGAAAGTTAGAGTATTTAATACCACAACGTATCTTAAATTCCAATAATGTTTCCCTTTTTAATGGGTTAAGCGATTGATGATTGTCGACAAAATTTTGGGAGAAATAGTTGGAGGATTCACGGAGCTCTAGAGAGAACCTTCAACGGTGAATGACGAAGAATCAAAGTTGAGAATCATTGTGCCAACGACGTTGAAGGATCTCAATGACGGCAGCAGCGCGACACCTTCTTCAGTGATCGATCCCGTCTGAGGTAGGGGTTTTTTATTTGAATTATTTTCCCCATTTTTGATTTTAAACGACGAATGCAGATCAACCACGAACAAGATGACCCGCGGATTCGACCATTCTTACGGGAGGGTTTTATCAGGATGGTTCAGGGAATTGATCCATGTTGTTTTTTTATTGTTGATTCTTGCTCCGTTTAAGCCTGCTAACGGGAGCGGATCAACTCCGTGATGAATGATGGCAGGGGTTCGTTCCTCACTTTGTTTATTGGATTTCTCCCCTTTCTTTTCCCATGCGTTCTTCGTGTTCTTCGTGGGGTGACGAACAATGGATTGTTGCACATCTGTTCCATGATGCAACGATCCCAAATAGAAGGTTCGACACCACAAAGACCTTGCAGAGGTGTCGCGACGATGGTGGACGACGAATCAGACCGAATCAGAAAAGGGAGTTCTTCGAGTGTTCTTCACGCGAGAAGATAGAATCATTTTTTCGGAGCCAATCGGAGGTCTGAAAACATCGGGAGCAGCTTCATGGTGTTGGGGCGACTAAAACCTGGAATTTTAACGGTGATCGGATGACTGGATCGACGAACGGATCATTACCGGAGGCGCGACATCGGAAGTCCGTGTTTCCAGAAATTTCCAGAATACACAGCGTGTACTTCCGAAGAACACACCGTGTAGTATTGGCGGCGGCTAGGGTTTCAGGGGTTAGGGAGGTATCACACGGTGTTTTGGACTTTCCCTGAATCTCAACGTGTATTTTGGGAAGTACACGAACACGAGATGATCTACACGGCTTCAGAACACGGCGTGTACAACATGACATGAGCGACTATGCGGGACTCGGCGTGTATCCCCGGGATACACGAACACGGGTTAGAGTACACTAGTTGATAACTGTGTACGGGCACATGGACAGTGACATAGGGACAACCCCAGTCACTGGGACATGGCGTGTACATCGTACTACATGTCGTGTACCTAGTTTTTCTACACGACTAGCCTTACGACACGGGCCGTTGTACACAGGCAGTACCCAAGGTCAGGCAACATGGCGTGTAACTTTTCTACACGTCGTGTACTTTTTGGAAAATGACATGGTCCTTTTGTTCACCGTATCTTGGACATCTTTCATCTTGGTTGGTACCCCTTCTTCTCGTCCCCCTGAATGTTAGGAATCATTTCCTCACACAGGAGTATGATCCCTTCAGCAGGACTTTCTGTGTTAGAGTCTGGCATCCATCTGAGAGGCCTGGATCGAGATCCTCCATCCATTCCTGACCCTAGGTAGAGTTAGGCATCAATGTGACCAACTCTACTGGGATTTGATCCTCTACCTAGCTACTGTATCACCTAACTGGTGAATCCGGATGAGTCGCGGTATCCGCCATGGCCCTGGCAGTGATCCTCATCTGTGTATCGTGATCTTTCCCACTCAATAGTGTGTCTCCCGTAATGTGTGATTCTATCTATCAGAAATCTTCCCACTCAGGAGTGTGTCTCCTGTAATGAGTTTGACTACCTCTCATGATGGTTCTCGACGGACGGTACTTCTCGGACGAACGTCATCAGAGCTGTAAGACTCATGGAGTGTGTTCTCTTGGGATGAGTGCTTCACGGAATCTTCAAACTGAACCCCTAATGGGGGTATGTTGTTGTGTGACTTGTCTCTCGACCACGATTCTAGGTTTGGAGTATATCTGGTTTGTTCTATATGTTCTGTAGACATACACTGTGCATAGCTGACTGTACCTTTACTTTGTGAACTGTTTTGTGGTTTTTGGGGTCCTCTACTGAGTATTGTTATACTCACCCCTACACGGGCTTTGCCCGCACATCCGGTGTCTTGTACAAATGAGAAGTCTTTTGACAGAGTCCAGGGTGGACCAGGACAGGACTGATCTTTCTGACTTCCCTACAGGCCGAGGTGTTCCTACAGCTATGAGCAGCAGTCCCAATACCTTTTGTGTTTACAAGTTGGACTTTGCAGTTTTTAGACTCATGTTTTTGGTGGGATTGTATTCTAGCCCGGTTTACTTTTTTTGTACTCTACCTTTTGTTGTACTCTGTTGGTTGGGTTTAGTTGTATGCATGAATTTTTGTTCTTTAGTGCTTTTTTACATTTCAGCATTTTGGTCTTGGAGATGTGTGCGTGTGTACAGGTACATATACAATGCCTCCCATGTTAGTAATATGCCTACTCGGTGCTAGTCACCAGTCCCTGTCCTATTGGAGGCGGGCTTGGGGAGTCACAGCGTGGGCCCCACTGGGACGGGTCATGACAGGGATGATTGAGGAAGAAACAGGTAAGTACTTGTCATAGTATGGCTGAAGTAGAGTATATATATCTCTGCTACAAAGGCATGCACTCAACTATTATGGATGAAGAAATAAATGACAGATGTTGATGTGATTCACTGTGACAATAAGAGCGCGATCAATCTTATGAGGAATTTTGTTCAACACTCTCGTACGAAACATATTGAGATTAGATATCACTTCTTCAAAGAAAAAGTTGAACATGGTGTGATTAAAATGGAGCATGTTGGAACTGATGATCAAGTGGATGACATTATGACTAAGTCGTTGGAAGCCCAAATGTTCGAGAAATATTGGTTGAATCTCGGTGTTCAACAACCTCTCAGTGCCTGGGGAGGTTTTGTTGTAATAGTGGGTACCCTAGACCCAACTATTCAATACTTTTGATTACCTTTTCATGTATATAGTTAAATATGTATGATGTTAACTTACCATTATAGTGAATACATTTCTGCATCCACTATTTAAATGGTAATGTACATAGATTAATTATCATACCAAAAGGTTATAGAAGATCATAGACTATAATGTGAACCTTGAGATACTATGACATTAATCTTAAACATATGTCATATGGTCTAGATATATCATATTGACTAGGCACGGTATATGTCTAATTATCAGGTGTTAGGGGCTCATAAGCATTGAGACTTCTTCTCATGAAGTTCACACTTGGTGATCTCTAATATTTGAGATCATAAGGATGCACCCACCAATAGGAACACCACATGTTTTGGGTTTCACTGGATGTTTCTATCTATGAACATGGGTATTGGTCTCCTAACTTGAGATCATTACCGATGTGTGTCATTTGATTGCGTACTTTGATGCAAGGAAAAAATCATGATAATGAAATCATGTCAAGGTAGCTTTTGTTGGGTGCTTCATTGGTGTTATGACATTGGTTGAATGGTTAAGATAGAATTTATCGCTTCTGGGTTAAGAAAGTAATATATCTCGGGTCTGGTTGATTGGGATGGTAGCACCTTCATAAATTTAAGGCCATGGTAATCGAGGGTAAATCCGTCTAGTTATATCAACAAATAATAAATCAAAAAAAGATGATGACAAGGGTGTGTATCCTACTTTATGAGATATCTAAAGACAAGGTGATTATATTATACAGTGTGTGTTCATAGGTTGGTTGTCATTGTTATAACTACTACTTATCTCTTTAGGTTTCTTGATTGGTTGCTAGACTCCGCTCTTGGTCTGTGAATGGTATTTCCTGCTATCGAGATAGGGGACTAGAGGGCCACACAAAATAGTGTATTCTAAACTCTTTTGTATTTTTATGAATAAGAATTTTGGACATTACAGGCCCCACCATCGGGGTCTGATAAATGTCTATGGTTGTAAGATCGCTAAAAGAATAAATAAATTTATATCGTTCGAGTTAAGAATAAATGACATTGAATGTATTTATTAAATGTATTTACAAGTATTAAAGTAAATACATTTGAAATATTATATTAATGGATATTAGATTAAAATATTTAGGGATCATTTAATATTTTCGGAAACGACGAGTTGATTTAATGGTTCGGGTTTTATCATGTAATATATTTATTTTATTACAAGAAAGTGATAAAAATATAAATGATATCTATGACTCTGTACAATAGTCATAATATATCGTTTATATAGTATGTTAAATATTTAGTGGGTGAGGAGCCTTTCTGGGTAATTTGTAATACACTATAAATAAGAGGAGAAACTCTCACCAATAGACTATTCATTGTGAGCTCTTGAGAGCTTCTCTCTCCTCTCCCACTTTCAAGAGATAGAATCTCTAGATCCAGGTGATTATATTGAGATCTCCCTCATGCATCAAAAGAACGTCAATTATGTGATCATTAGAACGTCAAAGGCATCATCGGATCTCCGCGTAATCACCCAAAATTTGACGATCGATGCTCCCAAATATTTTTGAAGTGTGTGTGGATGATCTAGAGGAATTCAACTTCATATTCTTTAAGATGTGATCACCGCCAATGAGAAAATAAAAAATGCGTGACTTCAGATATAACCAGGTATTTATAGTTTAGTTTTTGATTATGTTTTTTCAAGAGAGATCCTCGGGATTATACTGAGGCAATTTTACATCGATGATAACTTTGTTACATCGATCGTTGGTAAAAAAAACTAAATCCTAGACCCACCGTCTTCCGTTGCGTGCCCTAATACCTTAAATTGGTATCATAATTATGTGTGAAAATTTTAATTCAAGGAAAAATTAAATTTGCATTAAATATAATAGAGGATGTCATTCTGGTCCAAACTCCTCACACGGTGGTTAAATCCCAGATTGGATGATCAAGCTATGGTCATCCGAAGTTTTCAATAAGGATTGGAAAATGAAATTATTTCAGGTATTACATCGATCAATTCATCCCATTCTCTATTTCAAATATGTCAATTTTTCATTTAAAAACCATAACGAGGTTTTCATAAAAAACATGCCTTTTCAACAAGATAAAAGCCTAAGGTCTCTATCAAAACCAGTTTTTAAGTCATTTTCACAAATGAGGATTTGAAATCAATTCACCATTCAATTTTAAAATCCAATTTCACAATTAAATTCAATAATTTAATTTTCATACAAATTCCATAAATTTTATAACAAACCCCCAATTCAATAGAATTGGGGTTTTCAGAATTTTCCATCAAAACCATTTCCAAAAATTAAATTCCACCATTTAATTTCAAACAAATTCCATCAAATTTAACAATCCATCCAATTTCAATTCAAAACCTTTTCCATAAATTAAATTCCACCATTTAATTTCAAACAAATTCCATCAAATTTAACAATCCATCCAATTTCAATTCAAAAACTTTTATACAATACAATATTCAAAAGGATACTAATACCCACTTCCATTCACAATTCATCATAAAAATGTCAAACGGGCCTTTAAAACAATCATTTATTTCAAAGCATCCCTAAAGATTTTAAAGGAAGTATTACAATTTTAAAAGGATTAAATACATTTCAAAACATGGGTTTACACCCTCTTTCCATGAAGATAAATCATTTATTTCAAATAACCTAAGAACAAAAATTCCCAAAAAAAAGGTAAAATCATTCAAATGGGGTTCTTGGTCATTTAATAAATTCATGCAATTAAAAATATTTTGAAGACATAAAATAGTTCAATTCATTTAAAGAGAAATTGGTCAAAGAAGCTTTTATAAGGAATTAAATGGGAAAAAATCATAAAACATTTGTTAAAAATCAAGAAACACATATCCATGAATTTATCTAGCAACAATGAATCACAAAAGGAAGGAAAATCATAGAAAAACCTACTTGGAAATTAAGGGATCCAACATCAACAAATTCGAGATGTGTTACCTTTGATAGTGATCACAGGATCTGAGAAGACAGATCTTGAAAGAAGAGGGGAGATACTAGATCTACAATTACACATCAATTAATCAAGATCCAACAAAATTCAAGGCTTTCACAACCTTTATGATGAAGAAATCAAGAGGATAAGGGATATCCAAGAAAAGAAGAGAATAACTCACCGAAAGAGAATATCTCTGCATCGATTGGTGCTTAGATCCGCCAAGAGATGAGGTTTGGGGAGCCAAAATGTCTCCTAAAGGCTCAAAAAATCCTAAGGACCAGATTATGATCGAGTGTATGAGGTTAATTAGGGGTGTTTCAGGATTTTAATTAAGATTTTTGGGGCTTGAATTACCGTCAACACGATTTTCTTGGGTTAAGTCGCACGATTAATACAAATTGTGCACCTAACTATGCATGAAAAACAGAGCCACAGGAGGTGTTGCATGGATTGTCTGCACACTTTTTCAAACCATGCATCAACCATGTGATACCCTGCTATCTAGGCTACACAATTTTTCAAAATCTTCTCAAACCGTGCACAAATCGTGCAGAGACCCAAAAACTTTTGAAAGAGTCCGAAAAGACTCTAGAAACAACCCGCTAAGATACCCAGTCATTGGGTAATCAAATTAATGGATCAAAACACATAAAAAAAGTAATGGGATGTTACAACCTCCCCACTATAGGAGTTTCTGTCCCTAGAAATCATTTAGTCTGAAAGATAGAACACGATGACACAACAAAAACTCCCTCACTTATCTTGTGAGGTGAATGGTCCATGGTCCAGAAGTGAGACTCACCCAAAGGATAACAACACACACAACTACAAGATAAAAACACCAAGATCATCACATTATTCTAAACAAAAGAAAGACTGAAGACCTAGCATATGTCTCCCCACCATTTAAAGATTCACCAAAGTGGTGTAGCATAAGAAAAGCAAGTCCCTCAAAACCCAAAGAAGAGACTTCACTCATTCACTAAGGAGAAACATCAATGATCAAACATCCAAAATCAGGGTAAAGAAATAAAAAGAATTTCTACTATGGGTAACTACTCAATGGTAACCCGAGATTTTTCAAATCGAGCCACATACCTTGATGAGATCATTAAAACAAATGCCAACACCATCGTGTGACTGGTCTATCAAAATCTACATCGTCCTATTTTCCCAAGTACATTCCCAAGGTCTATCCTAGTCCAACTGGAAAGAGCTTAAACATTTAAGCTAGTACACAATATGACACTACACTCTCATAAGATAGATCATCCAACAAATCAAAATTGATCTCTCACCATCATGTCAGAATAAGAGGAACACCAAGGAACAAAAAAAAGATGTCAATATAAGGAAACCATTATTAAAACACCAATATACAAATTACCCAAACCATGTTCCACAAGATATCATCGAAAATATCCCAAACCAAAAGTTTTCTAAAATAGACAAGTCACAAGAAGGAAAACTAAAACAGTTTCCACTTCAACGTCTGAAACAAGATGGAAACTAAAAGCTCCTCTATTGCATGAAAAGTTTCACTAAAAGGCCTATGTCTGGAGCCCTATTATCATGAAGAATCAGTTACCCCGTAGTTAAAAGCTAATATTTCTAACCAAATTTTTTCATTTCGAGTGGTACAACTTACAAAACCTCTGAAGGTGACCTCAACATCCACACTGTCCACAAACCTTTGGAGATTTCAAACACAACCTCTTAGGATGACCCTGTGCCCCACACTAGAAACACATGAGAGAAATCATCTTTTCTTCTAGATGAGACTAAAATTTCCTCAATTGGGAATGTGGAATTTATCCATTCCTATTGTTTTGCTAGCTCCACTTCAACTAAAAAGGCCCTTTCAAGCATATCTGGATAATAAATCAACCATTCTGCAGGCATGGCAGTTACATGGTCTGGGTGAAGACCTAGTATAAAAGAGACATCCCTAATAAATTCACTACAAACAAGTCTAGGTATGAAATATACCAAACATGAGAACTTCTTGGCATACTTCACAGTCTATTGATCATCTTGAATGAAACTCAAGAACTCAGAAACTTTCTCCTTTTTCACTTCCACAAGATACCTCCATTGAATGAAGATTGACTTGAAGAATTCACAAGACATTATTTTATACAAACAAGAGGCAATGAAAACTTCCCATGACTCTTGGAAAGGTCCCTCAAATAAGGAGTGCATAGAATTTACCTTCATAGATTCAGGATTCTTGAGAGTATCAAAGATCACATCAACTTCTTCAAGCCACTGCACTACCTCAAGATAACATCATTCACCTTTATAAGAAGGTGGTTGGTAATCCAGGAATTCAAGGATGGGGTTCAAAGGGTCGAAAGTCTTTAGCACCACCACTCGATATGGAGTCTAGGTAGAGTCGTTGATAATGGATTCAACTTCTAAAAAATGTGAAGAACTACCCCAAGGACTAGAATGTGGGACCAAAATTCTATCTTTCTTGAAAGAAATTCATGGAGACATTTCTAAACATCACAAAACACAAGCATACCAACTCAGGCATCAAATAACACTCAAAAAGAGCTCAAAAAGATTTTAAACAAATTTACAACCTATTTTAATCAAAACTTTGTTGATTTCAACATGCACAAGATTTCACCATTTATAAAACATTACTATTTTATTCCAAAATGATAAATCTTGTTATAAATCAATCATAGTTTTAAAAACCCTTTACCATCAGTTTTAAATTATTTCATGGTTTCAAAAGCATTAACCCCTTTTCCAGTTTACAAAACAATTTCCATTTAAATACATTAGAAACCAAAATTTATTCTTAAGACATTGTTTTACCAAATCACATAATAGTCTTCGATAATTAGTTTTCCAAATGAAACATTTCATAAAACTCACTCTTGGGTAATTGAAAACATTTCTCATGGAACATACCAAAGATTTTTTTAATGAAAAATTTAGTTTTCACAAGAGATTTAAAATTATTTACAAGGGATTAAATTTGAAACCACCAAACGAGATCATGAAACAACCCACATCCACAACCCACACAACCAACCTCACATAAGTGAAATCACTTGTAAGAAAATGCATAAGGTTTTAAGTTTAGAACCAAGTTAGAACAGTAAAAGGATTGATCATATGGGTTGGTAAACCACACACCAACCTTAAAAATGTTCATGGATGGATTTCCAAATCAGCCACACTGATTCCTCACAATTTACTAAACCATGAAAACATGGTGCCACTATGGTCATCCTTCCATTCTGGTTCAAAAAATCATAATATATTCCCTAAATAGAAGATATTATCATTGGGAATTTAAATAAAATTTCTCATTAGAAAACTAATAACTCAAAATAAATACTTGAGTCCCAACATCCCTGGTAACTCAAGTCTCATCATGAAGGTATGGTGATCAAGCACCCACTCACAGACTACCTCTTGAGTCCCGACACTTTCTTAATCTCTTTTCTATCATGACTCACCCCAAATGAAATAAGGATTTCGAAGTCAAGTATTTCCCTTTATGGAAATAACAACTCTTATACCATTTGTAGTGAACCAACCCGCAATACAATCTAAACCGATTTTTGACCTGATTCGCCACTAACTTGAAGAGAGTTTCTGATCTCCACGGGTTGGTAACAAGCACCTGGGTATCAAAAAATAACCGTTGAGAACTATTTCTCCCTCAAAATATTACAATAAAAAATTAAAATTCAGAAACATAATTTTATATATATGTATATATATATTAATCAATACATACATATCAAGTACAAGGAGACGCTAAGAAAACTGAAAGTGGAACATAACAACCAAAACCCATCTCCTAGTGGTCCACGACCACCCATCATGTCCGAAGTCACCCTCCATTGGTCATCCTAACTTGAAACCAAACAGGAAGGAGAGAGCATGAACAACTACTATAAGATAATAAATGGCTACAAACACCAAATGTTACAAGCAGGGTGAGAGATAAAGAGCCTAGAAGGATTCCACAAAAGATTCTATGCAATTATTTCATAAGGAAATTCAAATATTCTAAAAGAGGAGTACAAATGAAAGAGTATGAGGACTAGTTTAAAAATAGAGTTTTAAAAATTTAAAAATCGTTTATTAAACTAAACCAGTAAAACATTCCATTTCACCTTTTAAAAACTAATCATTTTCTTGAAAATCTACAATAAGGAAAACTCAAACAGCTCCCACTTCAACGTCAAAAACAACAAGCTGGTAACCAAAAGTTCCTCCACTTCTTGAAAATTTTCACCTTGAGGACTATGCCTAGAGCACTATTATCATGAATTATCTGATACCCCATAGTTAGGAGCTGATATTTCTGACCAATTGTTTTTTGTTTCGAGTGGTACAACTTACAAAACCTCTAAAGGTGACTTTGATAGCCACATTGTCCACAAAACATTGGAGGTTTCAAACATGAACACTTTGGATGACCAGGTTCTCCACACTGGGAACACATGTGATCAATCCTCTTTTTTTCTAATTATTCTGAACTTTCCTCAATTGGGAATGTGCAATTTAGCCATTACTATTGTTTTGCTAGCTCTAATTCAACTGAAAAGGCCCTTTCAAGCATCTCTAGACAAGAAATCAACTATTCCGCAGACATGGTAGTTAAAAGTTCTGGGTGAAGACATAGTCTAAAAGATAAATCCTTACTGAATTCATTACAAAAAAGTCTAAGTATGAAACATACCAAATGTTATAACTTCTTGGCATACTTTGCAATCGATATATCATCTTGACTAAAACTCAATAACTCAAGAACTTTCTCATTTTTTTCTTCCACAGGATACCACCATTAAATGAAGACTGAAATTATCAAGACATTATTTCATACACACAAGAGGAAATCACAACTTCAAACCACTCTTGGATAGGTCCCTCAAATAAGGGGTGGATATACTTGACCTTCAGAGATTCAGGAATTTGGAGAGTATCAAAAGATCATATCAACTTCTTCAAGCCACTACACTACCTCAAGAGAACCTCGTTCAACTTTATAAGAAGGTGGACGACAATCCAGGAATTCAAGGATGGGTTTTAATGGTTGGAAAGGCTCTAGATCCACCACTCAATATGGAGTCTAGTCGGAGTCATTGATGAGGGATTCAACTTCTGGAAAATGTGAAGAACTACCCAAAGGACCAGATTATTGGACCAAAATTCTATCTTTCATGAAGGATTTTCTGGGAGAAATTTCTAAACATCACAAAAAAAATCATACCAACTCAGGAATAAAAGAATACTCAAAAAGGGGGAAAATATTTTAAACAAAGTCACAACCCATTTTAATCAAAACTTTATTGATTTCCAAATGCAGAAGATCTCACCATTTATAAAACATTACTCTTTCCTTTCAAAATGATAAATCTTGTTATAAATCAAGCACAGTTTTAAAAACCCTTTACCGTCAGTTTTAAATTATTCCATTGCTTCAAAATAATTAACCCATTTTTCCCATTAACGAAACCATTTCTATTTAAATCCACTAAAAACCAAAATTTCTTCTTAAAAATATGTTTTACCAAATCACATAATAGTCTTTGATAATTAGTTTTCCAAACCAAAAATTTCATAAAACTCACTCTTTTGTAATTGAAAACATTTCTCAAAGAATATAACAAAGCTTGTTTTAAATAACAATTTAGTTTTCATAAAGTATTTAAAATTATTAATAAGGGATTAAATTTGAAACAACCAAATGAGATCATGAAACGACCCACATCCAGAACCCACATAACCAACCTCACATAAGTGAAATCACATGTAGGAAAATGCATAAGGTTTTAAGTTTAGAATGAAGTTATAACAGTAAAAGGCTTGATCATTCTAGTTGGTAAACCACACACTAACCACAAAAATTTTTATGGATGGATTTCCAAATTAGCCACACTGATTCCTCAGAGTTTACCAAACCATGAAAACATGGTCCCACTATGGTCATTCTTCCATTATGGTTCAAAAACTCATAAAAGATTCAAAAAATCAAAGATAGTATCATTGGGAATTTAAATATAATTTATCATTATAAAACCAATAACTCAAAATAAAGACTCGAGTCCCAACATCCCTAGTAACTCAAGTCTCATCAGGAAGGGGTGTTGATCAAGCACCCGCTCATAGAATACCTCTTGAGTCCTGACACATTCTTAATCTCCTTTCTATCAAAATTCACCCCAAATGACATAAGGTTTTCAAAGTAAATTTTTTCCCTTTAAGTAAATACCATCTCTGATACCATTTTTAATGAACTAACCCGGAATACAATGTAAACTGATACCCGAACTGATTTTCCACTAACCTGAAGACGGTTCCCGATCTCCACGGGTTTGAGACAAGCACCCGGGCATCAACAAATAACCATTGAGAATTATTTCCACCTCAAAAGATTACAATAACAAAGTATAATGCGGAAACGTAATTATATATATATATCAATCAATACATACATATCAAATACAAGGTGACACTAAGAAAACTGAAAGCAGAACATAACAACCAAAACACATCTCCTAGTTGTCCAGGACCACCACCCATGTCCCAAGTCACCCTCTATTGGTCATCCTAACTCGAAACCACATAGGAAGGTGAGAGCACCAACACCTGCTATAAGATAATAAATGTCTTCAAACACGAAAAGGTACAAGCAGTGTGTGAGCTGAAGAGACCAGAAGGATTCCACCAAAGACTCTATGAAATTATTTCATAAGGCAATTAAAATGTGCTAAAAGAGGAGTAAAAATAAAAGAGTTTGAGTATTAGTTTAAAAATATAGTTTTAAAAATTTAAAAATCATTTATTAAACTAAACCGGTAAAACATTCCATTTCACCTTTTAAAAACTAATCATTTTCTTGAAAATCTTTGAAAACCATTTCACAAGCTAAAGTCGGGTAATCAAGAAAAGATGATAATATGAACCTGATATGAAAAGATGAATAGGAATCAATACAATAGATTCAAGGTGAATAATAATAATAAATGAAGTAAGAAAGGTAACTCTAGTGTCATATGGTTTAATAACCAAGTAAACAACTTTTAATTTTAAATAAATAGGTTTTTCATTTCAAAAGTATATTTAAAAAATCATGCTTTACATTTCAAATGATATAATATTTCTTAATAAATGTCTTAATAAAAAAATTTATATAAGTTTGCAAGACATGTAAAATAATTTACAACAATGACATATATTCATTTGAAATACAAACAAGCAAGAAACATGGTCATATGCCTAAGAAGGTATGATAATTCCAGGATATAGTGACCCCACACTCAAGCTGATACACAAAATATGTACATACACCCCTTTGAACCAAGGCCAATAAGGATTCATCACCATCTCTCAAGGGATGTGATGTGCTGATATGATGTTTTAGAACATTGAAAGTCATAAATTATCGTCCAAATAACTCACTAACATGGTTATATTCCTAAGATGTTATGATAATTCCAGGATATAGGGACCCACAGTCAAGGTGATACAAAAAATATGTACATAAACCCCTTTGAAACAAGGCCAAAGAGGACTCCTCACCATCAATCAAGAGATGTGATGTGCTGATATGATGTTTTAGAACATTGTAATTAGTAAAGTGTCATCAAAATAACTCACTAACTACCTAAGGCTTGCATGAGCTCAAGTACAAAACTAATATGGGAAATTAATTTCAAGAAACTATAAAATACAATTCATCCTATTCTCCATTTCAAATATGTCAATTTTCCCTTTAAAGACCATAATAGTATTTTAATAAAAAAACATGCTTCTTCAATAAGAGAAAACACTAAGGTTTCTATCAAAACCATTTTTTAAGTAATTTTCACAAATGAGGATTTGAAATCAATTCACCATTAAATTTCACAATCCAATTTCACAATCCAATTTCACAATTAAATTCAAAAATTTAATTTTCAAACAAATTACATTAATTTCATAACAAACCTGCAATTCAATGGAATTAATGTTTTCACAATTTTCCATCAAAACCATTTCCACAAATTAAATTCCACAATTTAATTTCAAACAAATTACATCAAATTTCACAATCCATACAATTTCAGTTCAAAACATTTTATACAATTCAATATTCATAAGGGTAATAATACTTGCTTCATTTCGAAATTTATCATAAAAATGTCAAATGGGTCGTTAAAACAATAATTTATTTCAAATCATTCCTAAAGAATTTAAAGGATGTGTTAAAATTTTAAAAGGATTGAATACATTTAAAAACATGGGTTTACACCCTCTTTCCATGAAGATAAATCATTTATTTCAAATAACGCAAGAACACCAATTCCAAAACAAAAGGTAAAATCATTCAACGAGGGTTCTTGGTCATTTAATAAATTCATGCATTTAAAATTATTTTGAAGATGTCAATTAGTTCAATTCATTTAAATAGAAATTGGTCAAAGAAGCTTTTATGAGGAATTAAATGGAAAGAAATCATAGAAAATTTGTTAGAAATCAAGAAACACACATCCATGAATTTATCTAGAAACAATGAATCCCAAAACGAAGGAAAAGAATAGAAATACCTACTTGGAAATTAAGGAATCTGACCACAACAGATCTGAGATGTGTTGCCTTTAATGTCGATCACCGGATCTAAGAATATAGATCTTAAAAGAAGAAAGGAGATCCTATATCTAAAATTCCACGTCAATTAATTAAGATCCAACAAAACTCAAGGCTTTCATAGCCTTTAGGAAGAAGAAATCAAGAGTATAAGGGAGATCCAAGAAAAGAAGAGAAGAACTCACCGAAAGAGAATAAATCTACTTTGATTGGTGCTTCGATCTACCAAGAGATGAGGTTTGGGGAGCCAAAATTCCTCCTAAAGGATCCCAAAATCCTAAGTATCAGATTATGATTGAGTGTGAGAAGTATGGGGTTACTTAGGGGGGTTTTGGGATTTTAATTAATATTTTTGGGGATTTAATTACTATCAGCACAATTTCCTGGGTTAAGTCGCACGGTTAATACTAACTTTAGGCCTAATTGTGTGTCCAGAATAGAACCAGTGGAAGTGTTTCAGGGTTTGTCTACACACTTTTTCAAACCATGTGTCAACTGTGCAATGCCCTACTGTCTAGGCTACACACTTTATCAAACTATACTCAAATCGTTCACAGACCCAAAAACATTCAAAAGAGTCCGAAAAAACTCCAGAAACAACGTGAGAAGATACCCAATCATTGGGTAATCAAATCAATCGGTCAAAACACATAAAAATAAGTAACAAGATCTTACAACCTCCCCACCATAGGACTTTTTATCCCCATAAAGCATTCAGTCCAAAAGATAGAACACGATGAAACAATAAGAACTCCCTTATTATCTTGTGTGGTGAATGGCCCATGGTCCAGAATTGAGACTCACCCAAAGGTTAACAACACACAAAACTCCAAGATCAAAATACAATGATCACCACCTACTTCTAAATAGAATAAATATTGGAGACCTAACATAGGTCTCCCAACCATTTAGAGATTCACTAAAGTGGTCTAACATAAGTGATAAAACACTATTTTATTGAATATTTTATTGATAATAAATGATATAATTTCCTCACACTGTGTTAAATAAGTTTAATTATAAAGTATTTGGGATTAGATCATTCATTTGAAAATTTGGTGAAAATTCCAGTTTTACCCTTAATAGTGCACTGTAGTATTTCAAAGATAAATATTTTTATTTTTATTATTTGAATTTGAAAGTTTGTAACAGTGTTTCTAACGTAATTTTCTACAACTTTTATTCAGGAAACTAGAGCTAAAGAGTGCATTTGGATGGAGTAAATTGGACATTAATCCAATGGTGGGCTGGACTCGGAAGAATGGACATGGGTTCTGTATTTGAGCCATATAATCTTCATCAAGGCTTTGATTGAGCCCATATTTTGAGGAAAGCTCGGGGACATGATTTTCCACAAATCATCCTTCTGGAATCCTGGTCAATTCATGCGTTTGGAGGTCAAATGAGCGGTTCAAGTTGGAATAAAATATTTGGACGAATTTCCACATTCACACTTGAAACCACTTGTAACCTCCCCTCCCCTCCCCTATATAAATTGGATTTTTTCTCATTTGGAGGGGCTAGGATGTGATTTTGGAAGTTGAGGGCAGAGGAGAAGTGGATCCACTCCAATACTCCAACCATTTCAATAAGGGTAGCTCTTGAAGCAAGGATCCCTTCGACGAAGCCTTCTTCTTCTCCTTCATGTTATAATGATTTTATTTGTGTAATAAACTTCGTTGTTCTTCTTTTATTTCTTCTATTTTATTCTGTTTTGTTTAAATTTCTTCTCTTAATCTTCCTCTTTGGGCTAGAATTCTTGATTAGAAGAATTATTGTGTTATACCCATTATAAACCTTTGCACATGAAAAACGCTTCTACGATGATTACGCCACCCATGGAAGAGTAGTTCTTTTGAGTAATCGATCGACCTCTATCCTTCTTCATTAATTTATTTTGAATCAATGAGATACTATAATTCACATATTATGATCTATTAATTTAGTTTTTAATTTAAATGAAACTAAGAAAGCAAATGAATAGTTAACACAAAACACGCGAGGTCGGAAATTGTGTGAACTGTGAGAGCGCGACCTTAACTGGTAATTCAAAAATACACGGGATCAATTTGTAGAGTTCAAATATAATCCCTAAACTCAATTAATCCTCATTTCCAAAGTGTTTATGTGCCTTAATTTACCACTGAACATAAGCTAATTTTAGAACATCAATCAAAGCAGGGTGTTGCGATTGCATGTTCCGAAGTTAGCCTAAGGTTAAATTCACTTCATCTTCGTGGTAAAGTTAATTCTCGTAGGGTTAGGAATTTAACAAATTAAGGGATCATAATTAAGTGAATATTAATTTAAATTATAATGATTAATAAATTATTGAAGAGGTAGAGTTAGAACGATTACGTCTTTTAAATATTGTCTAAAAAACATCTTTTTGTTGTGTCATTTTAATCGAACTTCATTTCAAAACTAAAAACAAAAAAATACAATCTTCTTCCAGAAAACTTCTTCTAGATTCATAAACTATAACCAACCCCCATCCATTAAAGTACTATTTTTATTATATTCTATTTATTTGTTTTAGAATACCTTTAATAAGTTGTTAAATTCACTTCCTCCTTTGAGAGACAACCTTGGTCAGCCACTCTGCTGCACCTAAGAACCCCAAAATCACATTAATCATTTGAGGGCACCCACGACAGCGCTCTTTCAAATTGGTTCCATTTCCGGGGAGGCAAGTAATTATTTCAACCAATTAGAGGTATTTATTTTATTTTACATTTTATTCTCTTCCTCTCTTCTTTCTTCCTTCTTTACCCAATCCGATTTTTCTTATTCTTCTTTTATTTTCTTCTACATATTTTTGGAACATCAACTCAAACTTCTCATTTTTATTTAACTATGGTCCACTTTCTTTCTTTATAGTTTTATTTGATTTATGACACCAACTAATCCTGAAGATCTCTTAGATCTTGACCCTGAGATTGAATGTAGCCTTAGGGCTCGAATCATAAATTCTCAGTCTACGGGAAGTTTCAATATTCAACCAGTTGGTGAATTACTCTCTTTTGGAAACATTGAAATTGGAATCTATTAAAATTAAAACATAAAAGAGGAACCAATGGTTGGAAATAATGGAAATGAACTTAATAGAACCATTCGAGAATTGGTTTCACCTGATATTAACTATCAACCAAATTGTATTGCATACCCAAATCTCGAATCGGACTTTGAATTGAAATCTAGATTAATTCACCTTCTTCGAAAGTTTCATGGCTTATCTGGTGAGGATACCAACAAACACCTTAAGGAATTTAATGTGGTTTTCTCAACTTTAAAACCAAGAAATGTTTCTGAAGATCAAATTAAATTAAGAGCATTCCCATTCTCACTTGATGGAGCTGAAAAAGATTGGATGTATTATTTGCAACCCAAAGATGTAACATGTTGGAATGATTTGAAACGTCTTTTCTTGCAAAGATTTTTTCCAGCATCAAGGACAACATCCATTCGAAAGGAGATATTGGGGATCAAGCATGCCCAAGGGGAGTCAATGTATGAGTACTGGGAGCGATTAAAGAAGTTGTGTGCAAGCTGCCCACATCACCAAATCAGTGAGCAATTACTCATCTAGTACTTCTATGAAGGACTCACACCTATGGAGAGAAGCATGGTAGATGTTGTGGCTGGAGGAGAATTTGTAGACAAGACACCAGTAGCTACACGTGCATTGATTGACAAGATGGCCCAAAACTCCCAACAATTTGGTGATAGAGGTACACCACATGTTAGGGGAGTACATCAGGTAAGTCCTTATTCTCTTGAAAGTCATTTGATTGATACTAAGTTGGAAGAATTGACCACTATGGTGAGGCAAATTTCTTTGGCACAAAAGACATCTCTACCCCCTCCTTCAAGGTCTTGTGGTATTTGCATGAGACAAGCCACCCAACTGACTGTTGCCCACAACTCTAAGAAACAGAGGGTTGTGCAGCAGTGTTCTCTAGGAGACCATATCAGCAGCAACAACAACAACCATATCCCCAAAATAAGTTTGATCTAGCATACAACCAAGGGTGGAAAGATCAGTCAAACATGAGGTATGGCTTTAGACAACAACAAAGGCCCCCTTTTCAACCAAACTTCCAGCAGCCTCCACCTTACCAACAGGGTTTCCAACAACCCCAAAAGAGATTCGAAGCTCAAACATCAACGAGTCAGCAACAAGGGAATCTCCAACACAAGGTAGACTCTAACACTGATGATCTTTTGAAACAAATTGTTCGTAATCAACAGAATGAGCTAAAGAGTCAAGGTTCGGAGCTGAGGGAGTTAAAGACTCAAATGAGCAAGATTGCCACCGCCCTCCATGAACTTGTATGTAAGAATTCCGGAAATCTTCCTTCCCAACCCACTCCAAATCCAAAGGGGAATGTTAGTTCCATCACATTGAGAAGTGGGAAGCAAATGAACGATACATCTGTACCTCCCATTCTACCGGGATTCACCTCAACCCCAGAGAAGCCGCATTCCATACCAACTGATGAGCAATCCAAGGAGAAAGATAAAGGTAAGAAAAAGATTGATGATGTTCCTCCTAAACCCATTCCTTTTCCAAACAGGGTTGTTCAAACCATGAAGATGGTTGAAGAAGTAATGAAAAAGGAGGTTTTAGACAGATTTAAGCGTGTGGAGATCAACATTCCTCTACTTGAAGCCATTAAGCAAATCCCAAGGTATGCCAAATTCTTAAAATAACTCTCCACCAATCGAAGAGGGATCAAGGGAAATGAGAGGATCAACCTTGGAAGGAATGTCTCCACACTCATTACACCAACTCTAGAAATGCCAAAAAATTGTAAGGATCCCGAGACATTCAACATCCCATGTATCATGGGCGAGTTGCACTTCTCTGATGCTCTTTGTGATTTAGGAGCTTCAATAAATGTGATGCCTCACTCTTTATTCTCTTCCTTGCAGGTTAGTGAGTTGAATCCAACAAGAGTAGTGGTGCAATTGGTGAATAGAGCCACGGAATATCCAGCGGGAGTCCTTGAGGATGTACTTGTCCGGGTAAGAGACGTGATCTTTCTAGTAGACTTTTATGTGATTAACATGGAGGATGATCAGGTAGGTTTTCATTCCCCCATTATCTTAGGTAGGCCCTTCCTCAAAACTGCAAAAACTATCATAAATATCAATGAGGGTACACTTTCCATGGAATTTAGAGATGATGTTGTGATATTTAATGTTATGGATTCCATGAAGTACCCCTCGAAGGACCATTATGCTTTTGTTATCTCCCATTTTGAACCACCAAGTAAAAACACCATGGAATTAGATTGTCTTATGCTTAGGGAGATTATGAGTATTGGTTCTAGTTTGATGTCTAAGAGTACTTCTAGACCCGTTTTTAAGGAACAAGACTCTCTAAGATTTAATTTTGAAATGGAATCATATTCTGATTTTGATCATGTGAACTCTGATTATGACATGGCTATTGAGTATGCTGATGGATTTGGTGCTTTATTCTATTATTGTGATGATTTTTATTCTAATACTGATGTTCATTGTGTAGATATGTCTGTTGCATCAATTTCTCCATCCATACATCACCCCCCTATATTGGAACTCAAGCCTTTGCCCACAAATCATAAATATGCATACTTGCTGAGTGGTGATAGATTACCTGTTATCATTTCTAACAATCTATCTTTTGAACATGAAGAAAAACTTTTGAATCTATTGAGAGATAATATTAGGGAAATTGGTTGGACATTGGCAGACATATCAGGTATTAGCCCATCCATTTGCATGCATAGGTTTCTCTTAGAGGATGGGGCTAAACCGGTGAGGCAACCACAAAGGAGACTCAATCCAACACTTTTGGAGGTTGTTAAAAAAGAAGTTGCAAAATTTCTTGAGGCAGGTATAATCTATCCTATTTCAGATTCTCAGTGGGTAAGTCCAATTCAGGTTGTGCCTAAGAAAACTAGTTTCACTGTTTTAAAAAATGAAAATGATGAGTTAGTTCCTGTGAGAGTTCAAAACGGTTGGCGAGTGTGTATTGATTATAGGAAACTAAATCAATACACTCGTAAGGACCATTTCCCACTTCCATTCATTGACCAGATGCTTGAGAGACTTGCAGGTAGGACGCATTATTGCTTCTTGGATGATTTCTCTGGCTATTTTCAGGTTCCCATTGCAGCAGAGGACCAGGAGAAGACGACATTCACCAGCCCATTCGGTACCTTTGCTTATAGAAGGATGCCATTTGGACTTTGCAATGCCCCGGGTACCTTCCAGAGATGCATGGTGAGTATTTTCTCAGATTTCATTGAGACCTGCATGGAGGTATTTATGGATGATTTTACAGTTTATGGATCCTCATTTGATGAATATCTATCTAGTTTGGGTGATGTGTTGCATCGTTGTATTGAGAAGAATCTGGTCTTAAATTTTGAAAAATGTCATTTCATGGTCGAAAAGGGAATTGTCTTAGGTCATATAGTCTCACAACGTGGCATTGAAGTTGATAAATCTAAGGTAGACATTATTTCATCCCTCCCATAACCTACATGTGTGCGTGAGGTTCAATCATTCCTTGGACATGCTGGATTTTATCGATGCTTCATCAGAGATTTTAGTAAGATCGCTCTACCCTTATCTCGATTGCTTCAAAAAGATATTGACTTCAATTTTGATGATTCATGCAGGGTATCATTTGATGAGATAAAGAAGTGTCTGACCACTCCACCGATCATACAACCCCCGCGGTGGGACCTTCCTTTTGAGCTTATGTGTGACGCCTCCAACTTCGCGGTTGGAGTTGTCTTATCTCAGAGGGTGGAGGGACATTCACATGTGATCGCCTATGAATCAAGGACACTGGATTCAGCCCAATCAAACTACACTACCATGGAAAAGGAGTTTCTTGCAGTCATATTTGCTTTAGATAAATTTCGTCCATCTTTATTGGGCTCTAAAGTAGTTTTTTTTTACCATGCAGCTTTGAGGTACCTCCTAAAGAAGCCAGATGCAAAGCCCAGGCTGATTCGATGGATGCTCCTTCTTCAGGAATTTGATATTGAGATAAAGGACAAGAAGGGTTCAGAGAATTTGGTGGCAGACCACATGAGTAGGCTTACTCACACACTAGAGGATGACACCTTGGACCAGGTACCACTTCGGGACACTTTCCCTGATGAGCATCTCTATACCATCTCAGGTACGCATCCTTGGTATGCTGATTTAGTTAATTACATTGTTTCCTCTGAAATCCCAGAAAATTTTGTAACACCTGATACTTTTATGAGAAATATTTTGTTTTTATGTTATATAAATCATAAAAGTAATCTTTCATTACACACAACACTAGCTTGACTTGCTTTACACGCAAACGCGGCCTTCCTCGATAGCTTGCGTCGTACGCAATACCGAGTTTCACTAAACAACGATATGCTATTAAAATATTATTAAAACTAGCCGTTATGAATAGTAATACTGACTTTTTGAAATTTTATAAATTTTATTTTTGAAAATGGACTTCATTTTTGGATTTGGAATATCGAAATTATCCTTGGGTGAAATTTTGGTATTTTTCTGAAAACTTTCATTTTTTGATGAATAGTGAAAACACGGAATTACTATTTAAAACCCGACTTTTTATTTAAATAATTACTTATTTTATTTAAATTTATTTTAGGTCAAAATTGATACATAATACCTATATAAGTTCAATATAATTCATTGGAGTCATTTTTTAATAATTTTAGATATATAAAAATTTTATTGAAGTTTTGACCGTCTTTTACCCACCTCCTAGGAGAATTTGCAAATTTACATAAAACTTAATTTTACCGCTTATGTGAGTGGAATTTCAAAAATCTGAGAGACACGGTTGATTTCAGTAAGTAAAATGTGGTTCAATGAGATGAAAATAATTTTTGGTGAATAGTAACTTTTTACTTTTATTTACCACGGTTAAAAGTAAATAGGGTAATTAAGAGTAAAAATGATATTATTATTACCCTAGCACATGTCATAATTCTATTGGATAAGTTTAATTCGACCAAAAACAACCTCATAAATAACATATGACCATTTAGGCCCACTTGGATTAGATTAGGACATTTATTATTAATTTATTTAAAGAAGGGTTAAAATAGTTAAAATCAAAGTTTAATAAGTAAATAATTTTTAATATATGGTTATACATGAGATAAATTCGACTATAAATATTCATTAGAAATATAAAACGATTTCCTACATAATGGTATTTTATTTGTATTTTTTAGACATTAAATAATTTTATTTATTTTTGACACAAAGATGATGCAATAATTATCTTATTAATGAAATATTGACATAATTGATGTTATAAATACCCAAATAAATTTAATTTGAGACTTTTTATGAATTCCACTAATTTTATAGGTTAATATGACATGTTAGTATTGATTTAATTAAATGTTTTCGAATTAATCATTCTGTTATGATTTTCACAAAAATCAATTACTAAATAGTGTCAAAATTGACATAAAATAGTTTTTAAAAAAAATATTATATTATTAATTGTTATTACATTCTTAAAAATCTAAGGTTAGGCCAAGATACTTATATCATGATAGGTGTATCATTAATGGACCACTTGGGGGTCTCCTGTATGTATATGGTAAGTTTATTAACTATGTAATATAAAAATACAAAGTGACATGGTAAATGTCAATCAAATTAACTAAGAGTTAAAACTAAAAGATAAGGTTAATATAATGACCTAAACTTGTCTAAATTCTATTGTATGAGAGGATTTAGACCCATACCCACATTAGCTTTGAAATATATCAATTTAGAGCTATTAAAAACCGAATTTGACTTTATAATAAAATAATATTTTTTGTTATTCCAAAGGTGCCCCTCTCCTCCCTTATAAAAGGGCACCTCCTCCCTCTTTTCCTCACACCAATTTGAGACTTCAAGCTCGGCCAAACCCTTCCAAATTCCTTTATACACTTCCCTAGAAACATCCTAGAGGTCCTGGTCTTTTTTAAACTCCAATTTTAGTGTGCTAAGAGGAAGTCTCAAAGAGGCTCTTCAAAGAAGAGGTAATGTCCGTTACCAATTCATTCAACTTTATTTCTTCTTACACTTCTTCTTCATTAGTTGTTTCATTATGAAGTAATAACATCAATATCACCCATATACTGATATGTTATTATAAGTATTAAACAACCATATTTCACCATCTATCCATCCTACAGAAAACGAAATCACCATGCGTGCGTACGTACGGAATACCGTCTCCACGCCGTGGTGTAATCTATTTTCCACCACCAAATTACTTGGATGGGTATAATGGTGTAAATAATAAATATATATGATTATTGTAAAGTGATATTGATTCTGAAATAGTATATATACACTCCATTACAATTTCATGATCATGGGAACGTTATCATCGCTCGTGCGTACGTACGGAATACCGTCTCCACGATGTGATGTGACTCGTTCTACATGATCTTCATTGCATAATGATTATATAAATGAATTTAATGAATTAATATGATATATATTACACTAATACCATTTTGGAAATTAGGTATCTATAACCTAAAAAGAAGAATAAGAATTTATTCGACAAAACACGCATAAGAACAAAAAATTAATAAAAACCTGAATAACAAGTAGTAATGAAATATTACTAATAAGAAGCTAATAATATGACCATATATGATATCATAAGTCAATAACATTATTTAAATCATTACACAGGAGGTTCGGACACTTACGAAGCAAATCGGACCTAAGGTAAGGGAAAATATCACAATCTCATTTTATCCGAGATTGTTTATACTTTGGTATTTACTAGGGTGTATTTTATCATCCACATCCATGTTTCCTCAATATGTAATATTATTTCCATCCACCTACAATTGTTTAAATCCAATTTTACCCTTCAGTGAGTTTTTAGTAAAAGATATTAAAGGAATCTTTTGTCATTTTTCGTACGAGATACTTTTTGACTTTTCCAACAAAAGTACGAGAAGAATTTTTTTTTAACTTATACGGCATGAATGGATTTTTAAAAACATTATTTCCAAGAAGCTTCCTTTACATGTTTCAAGTTTATTTTTAATCAACTTCTTTTAGTTTAAAATTGTATGACATGTTAATAAAGGAAAAATGTTTTTGAAGTAGAAAGGATATTTTCCTCAAGAATGGAGTTCAAGAGTTTTTTCAAAATTATTTTCCATCTAAGATAAAATAGGGTTCTGTTTCTATCCCTATTATTACATGGATTTGATTATGTTGTGATGGAAATATTTTTATGAATTCCTTTATCTTATATAAATTGTTTTATGATGTCACGATGTTTAAGATTCCCATTTTTTATTACATGGGTTATGAAATGATGTATGATTTATGATTTTGTGGCACACATAAGAATGGTATCATTATGAGATGGGTGGGACCTATATATCCCTCTAATGCATTGGGTAAATATTTTATATCTCATGAGATAGACATGGCTGGAACGGCAGGTTAAACCAGTTCAGTAAAATAGGACTGAAACGAGGAGTGAACTCGGTTCAGAAATGGACTTTGTCCACTAAGATAGTCTTGGAAATGAGTCTTGAATAATAAGAAATGATTCTCTATGATTATGTGTGTATGACAGAAATATTCATGTTTTATGTTATGATTATTGGGATTACATTTCACTACTATAATTTATCCCATGTTATGAAATTATGATCTCTTTTGCAGGTTAAGATTTCCAAAAGTTATGTTCTTATGTATATGATGTGATTGATATTTCTTTTGTTTACCCTTACTGAGCATTTGAGCTCACCCTTTTTTATGTTTTATTTCCCCAGGTCAGGAAGAAGGTTATTAAGTAGGATATTCCAAAAGGGACTCTAGATATGATGAAATAAATGGGAGGCAAAGTAGATGCTTTATGAACCAGTTGTTTATGTTTCCCAGTTTCTAAAGACACTATACCTATACGGTCCTTTCCTGGTTTTGTTATATGTTGTAATAAGTGTTCTTCAATTCTAAAGTAATAACAATGTATGTAAAGTATGGGTCGTTATAAATTTGAAGAAGCATCAAGTCCAAAAATTAAAAAGTGAGTCTAGGTATTATGTGTGGGATGATCCTTACCTCTGGCGCATGTGTAGTGACCAAGTCATTAGGAGGTGTGTTCTCGATCATGAGTTCGAGTCTGTTTTGCATTTCTGTCATACACTTGCTTGTGGTGGACACTTTGTACCCCAACGGACAGCTAGGAAGGTTTTGGACTCTGGATTATATTGGCCTAGCTTGTTCCATGATGCCCATGTGTTTTGTAAGTCATGCTCTCGTTGCTAACACACTGGGAATATTTCTAGGAGACATGAGATGCCCCAACAACCCATACTATTCTGTGAGATTTTTGATGTATGGGGCATTGATTTTATGGGTCCTTTTCCTAGTTCATTTGGATTTTTGTATATTTTGGTTGCTGTTGATTATGTGAGTAAATGGGTGGAGGCCAAGGCCACCAGGACTGACGATTCTAATGTTGTAGTGGATTTTGTCAAGGCTCAAATTTTCTGCAGGTTTGGAGTACCAAAGGCTATCATCAGTGACCAAGGGACACACTTTTGCAATATGAATTTTGCTTCCCTCCTTCGAAATTATGGGGTGACATACAAAACATCAACACCATACCACCCCCAAACAAATGGCCAGGCTGAGGTTTCAAATCGTGAGTTGAAACAAGTATTGGAGAAAACCGTGCAGCCAAATAGGAAAGATTGGAGCAAGTGCTTGGATGATGCATTGTGGGCTTATAGGACAGCATACAAGACCCTCATTGGTATGTCCCCATTTTGGATTGTTTTTGGGAAGGCATGTCATCTCCTAGTGGAAGTCGAGCATTGGGCATATTGGGCTATAAAGAAATGCAACATGGATTTGGCCCAAGCTGGAATTCAAAGGAAGTTGCAAATTCAAGAGCTTGAAGAGATTCGACTATGATCATATGAGAACTCAAGGCTCTATAAGGAAAGATTAAAAGCATCTCATGACAAAATGATCCAACAAATGGAGTTTCATGTTGGAGAGAAAGTCATTCTCTATAGTTCACGACTAAAGCTGATGCCTGGTAAGTTGCATTCCAGATGGTTAGGTCCTTATATTGTATCTAATTTTTTCCCTTATGGTGCAGTGGAGATCACACAAGAGGACACTGGAAGGAGCTTTACAATCAATGGGAAACATTTGAAGAGATACATTGAGGGACTTCCTACTGATGCAGTGGATTTTATCACACTGCATGACCCCATCATCACTTGATCACATCAGGCTGTTCCTAACCCTTTCACTTTTATATTATTTGTCCTATTTAAAAATTTTGCATTTCGTGTGCATAGATCATATCATGGGTTCACATTGAGGACAATGCAATATTTTAAGTGTGGGGGAGGGAACCTTTTAGTTTAGTAATTTCAATTGTTTTCTTGTTAAAAAAACCAAAAAAATTGTGTGTTTTTCAAATTTTGTGTGTTTATTTTACAATTTTCTGTGTTTTTTTTGAAACTTTTGAGCTAAAATGATTCTCATCACCATTTTTAAATCGATATCAATGAGTGAAATAATTTATCCCAATAAACTGAACTTAAATGAATGCTGAAATGACTTTGTTTCAAGTTCAAATATTTAGTAATTTCATGAAAAGTACACCGAATTTTGAATCCCATGCCACATCTCACTGTCTTTATATTTGAAATCACTTTACTATGAGGCTTCTGAACCATTATTTTCATATTCTTTACATTCACCTCACTTCTTGAGAGAACCAAACCATGCTTTATTTAACCAGAATTTGATTTATTCCTGTCAAAACTTGAGGGTTTGAGGTACTTATGTTTAAATGATTGAGGCATTTGTTTGGTATTAAAGCCCCTATTTCAAATAATCTTTTTTTTATAATGGCCTAACTTGAACATTTAAACCTTTTAGCCCTTAGAATCCATGCACATCATGTTAGGTTAACCACATTACAAGCCAATTTTCCCTATCCAACCAACTCTTGAAGTAGAATTGCATAATCTAGTTGATCATAAGTGTGGGGGAAGCTATCTTGTGTTGTGCTAACACATTCAGTGATAATTTGGGTGGAAAATTAAATTCTTAAGAGATTTGTTTGCTGCTGAAGAAATTCATTATATTGAAAGCTGTGCCTTTTTTGGAGCTTTCATGACAAGTGAAGCTGTGCCTTTTCTGGAGCTTCTAATTGAGGTGGAAAGTTATGCCCATCTAGAGCTTTCAAGAAAATCATGTTTGAGAAGATTGAAATTTTTGATGCTGAAATGATGAATGGTGTAAACCTTTCATGACTTTTCATGATGATGGAGCTTAATTGATACTATGGGGATTGAGGAGAAGATCATATTTAAGTGAAAATTAGATTAATGCAATTTTTCTTCAAAAAGAGTCAAGCCCTCCTCATTTAGCCTCAGAATTTTTCACATCTAAATCCTACCAACTGAAAGCCACAGAACAACCCTGAAAAGTCCTCATGATAAACATATGTCCTTGACTCACATCGGGTAGCGATATAGGAATTTATCAAGCCTATGGTGACCCTTGTATGAGTTTGGATGAGAAATACATTGCAAAAAAATGACATTTGTGTGATAAGAGAAAATTCAAGTGAGGTAAGTGTTTTGTGCATGGGAGGATAAATAAAGTGGAAATATATTGAATGATATAAATGAAGAACTTGAAATAATGGTTTTTTATGAGGCATTATATCTTTTTTTTCTTGGTGTGTAATTGTTTGATCTCAAAGATATGTGTTTTAAAATTGGTTTTGATTTGATATTGATGTTTACTTGATATGAGGTTTTTCCCAGGAGTGAAAAAGGGTAAGTGTGGGGGAGTTGATAAAACACTATTTTATTGAATATTTTATTGATAATAAATGATATAATTTCCTCACATTGTGTTAAATATGTTTAATTATAAAGTATTTGGGATTAGATCATTCATTTGAAAATTTGGTGAAAATTAATAGTGCATTGTAGTATTTCGAAGATAAATATTTTTATATTTATTATTTGAATTTGAAATTTTGTAACATGGTTTTGAACTTAATTTTATACAACTTTCATTCAGGACACTAGAGCTAAAGAGTGAATTTGGATGGAGTAAATGGGCCATTAATCCAATGGTGGGCTGGACACAGCAGAATGGACATGGGTTATGTATTTAGGCCATATATTCTTTATTATGGCTTGTATTGAGCCCATATTTTGAGGAAATCTCAGGGACATTATTTTTCACAAATCATCCTTCTGGAAGGCCGGTAAATGCATGCGTTTTCGAGGTTAAATGGGCGGTGAAAGTTTGAATAAAATATTTGGCCTAATTTCCACATTCACACTTGAAACCACTTATAACCTCTCCTCCCCTCCCCTCTATAAATTGGAGTTTTTATTATTTGGAGGGGTTGGGAAGTGATTTGGGAAGTTTAGGGAAGAGGATAAGTGGATCCACTCCAATTCTCCAACCATTTCAATAAGGGTATCCCTTGAAGCAAGGATCCCTTCGACGAAGCCTTCTTCTTCTCCTTCGTGTTGTAATGATTTTTTTTGTGTAATAAACTTCATTGTTCTTCTTTTATTTCTTCTATTTTATTCTTTTTTGTTTAAATTTCTTCTCTTAATCTTCCTATTTAGGATGGAATTCTTGAGTAGAGGCGTTATTGGGTTATACCCATTATAAACCTTTGCACATGCAAAACGCTTCTACGATGATTACGCCACCCATGGAAGAGTAGTTATTTTTAGTAATCGATCGACCTCTATCCTTCTTCATTAATTTATTTTGAATAATGAGATACTATAATTAACATATTATGATCTATTAATTTATTTTTTAATTTAAATGAAACTAAGAAAGAAATTTAATAGTTAACAAAAAACACGTGAGGTCAGGAATTGTGTGAACGGTGAGAGCGCGACCTTAACCGGTAATTCAAACCCACACGGGATCAATTTGTAGAGTTCAAATATAATCCCTAAACTCAATTAATCCTCATTTTCAGAGTGGTTATGTGCCTTAAATTACCACTAACCATAAGATAATTTTAGAACATCAATCAAAGAAGGGTGTTGCGATTGCATGTTTCGAAGTTAGCCTAAGGTTAAATTCACTTCATCTTCGTGGTAAAGTTAATTCTCGTAGGGTTCGGGATTTAACAAATTAAGGGATCATAATTTATTGAATATTAATTTAAATTATAATTATTAATAAATTATTTAATAGGTAGAGTTAGATCGATTACGTCTTTTAAATATTTTCTAAAAAACATCTTTTTGTTGTGTTATTTTAATCGAACTTCATTTCAAAACAAAAAATAAAAAAAAATACAATCTTCTTCCAGGAAACTTCTTCTAGATTCATAAACTATAACGAGCCCCCATCCATTCAAGTAGTGTTTTTATTATATTCTATTTTATTTGTTTTATAATACCTTTAATAAGTTGTTAAATTCACTTCCTCCTTTGAGAGACGACCTTGGTCATCCACTCTGTTGTACCTAAGAACCCCAAAATCACATTAATCATTTGAGGGCGCCCACGACAGCGATCTTTCAATAAGAAAAGCAAGTCCCTAAAACCCCAAAGAAGAGACATCACCCACTCAATAACGAGAAACATAAATGTGAAAACATCCATGAGTAAGGTAAATAAATAACAAGGATTTATACAATGGGTAAGTACTCAATGGTAACCTAGGATTTTTCAAACCGAGCCTCATTCCATAATGAGCTTATTAAAACAAACGCCAACACCATTGTGTGAATGGTCTATCAAAATACACATCATCCTAGTTACTCAAGTACATTGCCAAGGTCTATCAAAGAAAAACTATAAAGAGCTTAAACATTTAGGCTAGTTCAAAATAGGGCACTGCACTCTCATATGAGAGATCATCCAACACATCAAAATTGAGCTCTCACCCTCAAGTCAAAACAAGAGGAACACCAAGGAACAACAAACAAGATTTCAACATAAGGAAACCATTATTACAACACCAATCCACAAATCACCCAAACCATGTTCCATAAGATATCATCACAAAGATACAAAAAAAAGGTTTCCAAAATGGACAATCCACAACAAAGAAAACTCTAACAGTTTCCACTTCAACGTTGAAAACAAAAAGCTGGAAACCAAAAGCTCCTCCACTGTGTAAAAAGTTTCACTTAAAGGAATATGGCTAGAGGCCTATTATCATGAAGCATCTACTTCCCTGTAGTTAGGAACTGATATTCCTGACTGAATTTTTCTATTTTGAGTGGTACAACTTACAAAACCTCTGAATGTGACCTCAACAACCACATTGTCCACAAACATTTGGAGATTTTGAACACGAACTCTTAGGATGACCAGGTTTTCCACACTGGATGCACATGAGGGAAATCCTCTATTTTTTCCAACGATGCTGAACCTTACTCAATTGAGAATGTGGAATTTAGCCATTCCTATTATTTTACTAGCTCTAATTCAGCTGAAAAGGCCCTTTTAAGCATCTCTGGATAAGAAATCAATCATTCCACAGGCATGACAGTTATAAGGTCTGGGTTAAGGCCTAGTCTAAAAGAGACATCCTTACTGAATTTATTACAAACAAGTCCAAGTATGAAATATACAAAATGTAAGAACTTCTTGGCATACTTTGTAATTGATAGATCATATTTACTAAAACTCATGAACTCAAAAACTTTCTCCTTTTTCACTTTCACAGGATATCACCATTGAATGAAGACTTGTTTGAAGAATTATCAAGACATTATTTCATACACACAATAGGTAATCAAAACTTCCCACCACTCTTGGCCAGGTCCCTCAAATAAGGGGTGAATATACTTGACTTTCAGATATTCAGGAGTCTTGAGAGTATCAAGGATGACATCAACTTATTCAAGCCAATACACTACCTCAAGAGAACCTTGTTCACCTTTATAAGAAGGTGGAAGACAATCGAGGAATTCAAGGATGGGGTTAAAAGGTTGGAAATTCTCTATCTCCACCACTCAATATGGAGTCTGGGTAAAGTCATTGATAAGTGATTAAACTTCTCCAAAATGTGAAGAACTACCCCAAGGACCAGGAAGTTGGACCAAAATTATATATTTCTTGAAGGACCTTCTGGGAGAAATTTCTAAACATCACAAAACACAAGCATACCACCTCAGGCATCAAAGAAAACTCAAAAAGAGTGCATAATATTTTAAACAAAGTCATAACTCTTTTTAATCAAAACTTTATTGATTTCAAAATGCACAAGACTTCACCATTTATAAAACATTACTCTTTCCTTTCAAAATGATAAATCTTGTTATAAATCAATCATAGATTCAAAAACCCTTTACCGTTAGTTTTAAATTATTCCATGTTTTCAAAAATCATTAACCCTTTTTATAATTAACAAAACCATTTCCATTTAAATCCATTAAAAACCAAAATTTATTATTAAAACATTGTTTTACCAAATCACATAATAGTATTTGATAATTAGTTTTCCTAAACAAAAATTTCATAAAACTCACTCTTTGATAATTGAAAATATTTCTCAAAGAACATACCAAATCTTGTTTTAAAGCACAATTTAGTTTTCACAAGATATTTAAAATTATTGACAAGGGATTAAATTTGAAATAACCAAATGAGATCACGAAACAACCCACATCCATAACCCACATAACAAACCTCGCATAATTGAAATCACTTGTAATAAAATGCACAAGGTTTTAAGTTTAGAACCAAGTTATAATAGTAAATTCTTGATCGCATGGGCTGATAAACCACACACCAACCTTGGAAATGTTCATGGGTGAATTTTGAAATCAGCCGCATCGATTCCTCACAGTTTACCAAATCATGAAAACATGGTGAAACTATGGTCATCCTTCGATTCTGATTAAAAACTCATAAGAGATTACCCAAATAAAAGACAGCCTCATTGGGAATATAAATATAATTTATCATCATAAAAATAATAACTCAAAAGAAAGACTCGAGTCCCAACATCACTGGTAACTCAAGTCTCATCATGAAGGGGTGGTGATCAAGCACCCGCTCATGGATTACCTATTGAGTCCTGCCACATTCTTAATCTCGTTTCTACCATGAAATACCCCAAATAACATAATTATTTCAAATTCAAGTATTTACCTTTAAGTAAAGACCACCTCTGATACCATTTATAACGAACCAACCTGGAATACCATCTAAACTGATACCCGATCTGATTCACCACTAACCCGAAGAGTGTTCTCGATCTCCACAGTTTGGTGACAAGCACCTGGCCATCAATAAATAATCGTTGAGAACGATTTCTCCCTCAAAATATTACAATAACAAAGTAAAATGTGGCAACATCAACATATATATATATATATATATTAATCAATACATATATATCAAGTTCAAGGAGACACTAAGAAAACTGAAAGCAGAACATAACAATAGAAACCATCTCCTAGTGCCCCACAACCACCCACCATGTCCCAAGTCACATACCCTAGGCAATACTAACTCAAAACCACAAAGGAAGGTGAGAGCATGGACACCTACTATAAGATAATAAATGGTTGCAAACACCAAAAGGTATAAGCAGTGTGTGAGCTAAACAGACCAGAAGGATTCCACTAAAGATTTTATGCAATTATTTCATAAGGTAATTAAAACATGATAAAATAGGAGTAAAAATGAATGATTATGAGTATTAGTTAAAAAATAAAGTTTTAAACATTTAAAATCCTTTATTAAACTAAACCAGTAAAAAATGCCATTTCACCTTTTAAAAACTAATCATTTTCTTAAAAATATTTGAAAACCATATCACAGGATAAAGTAGGGTAATAAAGAAAAGATGGGAATATGCACCTGATATGAAAATATGAATAGGAATAAATACAATATAGTTAAGGTGCATAAAAACAATAAATGAAGTAAAAAAGGTAACTCCGGTGTCAGATGGTTTAACAACCAAGTAAACATCTTTTAATTTTAAATAAACAGGTTTTTCATTTAGAAATAATATTTTAAAAAAATAATGCTTTACATTTCAAATGATAGAACATTTCTCAATAAATGTCTTAATAAAACATTTTACATAAATTCAAAAGACATGCAAAACAATTTACAACAATGGCATATATTCATTTGAAATACAAACAATCAAGAAACATGGTCATATGCCTAAGAAGGTAGGATAGTTCTAGGCTATAGGGACCCCACACTCAAGTTGATATAGAAAATATGTACATACGCCCCTTTGAACCAAGGCCAAATAGGATTCATCGCCATCGCTCAAGGGACGTGATGTGATGATATGATGTTTTAAAACATTATAAGTCATAAAGTGTCGTCCAAATAAATCCCTAACATGGTTATATGCCTAAGAAGGTATGATAGTTCTAGGCTATAGAGACCCCACACTCAAGGTGATATAGAAAATATGTACATGCGCCCCTTTGAACCAAGGCCAAAGAGGATTGATCACCATCGCTCAAGGGATGTGATATACTGATATGATGTTTTAGAACATTGTAACTCATAAAGTGTCATCCAAATAACTCACTAAATACCTAAGTCTTGCATGTGCTCAATTAAAAAACAACGATGGGAAATTTATTTCAAGCAACTCTAAAATACAATTCATCCCATTCTCCATTTCAAATATGTCAATTTTCCCTTTAAAAACTATAATGTGATTTTAATAAAAAACATGTCTTTTCAACAAGATAAAACCCTAAGGTTTCTATCAAAACTATTTTTAAGTCATTTTAGCAAATGAGGATTTGAAATCAATTCACCATTCAATTTCAAAATCCAATTTAACAACTTAATTTTCAAAAAAATTCTATCGATTTCATAACAAATCTCTAATTCAATGGAATTGGGTTTTTCGCAATTTTTCATCAAAACCATTTCTACAAATTAAATTCCACAATTTAATTTTAAACAAATTCCATCAAATTTCACAATCCATCTAATTTCAATTCAAATACTTTTATACAATTCAATATTCAGAAGGGTAATAATACCCACTTCCTTTTTCAATTCATTATAAAAATTAAAATGGTCCTTTAAAACAATTATTTATTTTAAAGAACCCCCAAAATGTTTAGAGGAAGTATTAAAATTTTAAAATGATTGAATACATTTCAAAACATGGGTTTACACCGTCTTTCCATGAAGATAAATCATTTATTTCAAATAACCCAAGAACACCAATTCCAAAACAAAAGGTAAAATCATTCAAATGGGGTTCTTGGTCATTTAATAAATTCATGTATTCAAAACTATTTTGAAGACGTCGAAGAGTTTAATTTATTTAAAGAGAAATTGGTCAAAGAAGCTTTTATGTGGAATTAAATGGAAAAAAATCATAGAACATGTTCTAGAAATCAAGAAACACACATCCACGAATTTATCTAGAAACAATGAATCACAAAACGAAGAAAAATCATAGAAAAACCTACTTAAAAATTAAGGAATCCAACCACAACAAATCTGAGTGTTGTCTCCTTTATTGGCGATCACTAGATCTAAGAAGATAGATCTTGAAAGAAGAGAGGATATCTTAGATCTACAATTCCACATCAATTAATTAAGATCCAATAAAACACAAGGATTTCACAACCTTTAGGAAGAAGAAATCAAGAGTATAAGGGAGATCCAAGAAAATAAGTGAAGAAATCACTGAAAATAATATATCTACTTCGATTGGTACTTCAATCCTCCAAGAGATGAGGTTTAGGGAGCCAAAATGCCTCCTAAAGGCTCTCAAAATCCAAAGTATCGGATTTTGATCGAGTGGGAGAAGAATGGGGTTAATTATGGGGTTTTGGGATTTTAATTAAGATTTTAGGGGCTTTAATTACAATCAGCATGATTTCCTGGGTTAATTCGCATGGTTAATACTAACTGTGTGCCTTACTGTGCGCCTAGAATAGAGCCACTAGAAGTGTTTCATGGTTTGGTGACCCACATTGTCAAACCATGCACAAACTGTGCACAAACCCAACCTATTTAATTCAATAATGTTTTAAATTGAATTTAGCTACCTTCTTAATTTTTTCTTGTTAATATTAAATTTCAATTTTTGAATAAGTTTTAGTTAATATATTTGTTTCTTTTGATAAACAAGTCATGGTTTTGTAATAAAACCCCTCCAACAGAGGTGCACTGTCTATGAAAACTCACAGTGGTAGTTTATGCTTATATAGCTTGTTTGACATTATTGCGTTGATATTTTCCATTTTAATAATTACCCCTTATTCTGTCATTTGAGACACCATGATCATCTACAAGGATTTTTTGACTCAAAGTTCTCATAGAAAAATTATAATTTTACCACAATCACTAAAACACCCCTTAGTAATTAACTATGGTGTGGCTGTATTTTAATTTCACAGCACCCTATGAAATGGTTTCCAACTCTTCACCATAGATCACAATTACCTTGATGCATCTGGTATAATCCCAAATTTAACTTTATATAGTTACTACAAATCAAAGATGATCCTTATGTAGCCATCATCTTTTCAAATAACCTTCACATAGGTCACAAATTACCTTTACATAGTTTCCTTTTCTTTAGTGTGACCTTTATGTAGGTCATTAATGACCTTTACATAGCTTAGTATCACTTTAACTAGCCCATAGATTCTTTCCATACCTTTATGCAATTCTTATAATACCTTTATGTAGGTGGTTCAATCTCTAAATGACCATTATGCAATGTGAGTTCACCTTTACATAGGTCTCCAATTACCTTTATGTATCTACCTAATTTCAGTGAAACCTTTCTATAGAGCTTCAATTATGTTTGTACAGCTATTGAGTCCCTAACTTACCTTTATACAAGATTCATACTACTTTTATACAAGTATTTAACTTCAAGTATTACCTTTATTTAGTCAACATAATATTATGTGTATAATGAATTTTTATGACCATATGTTGTATTTACACTTTTTTATATTGATTTACAATTGAAATACATAATAAATTCATTTATTAATTCTCACTTCAATGTTATGACCATATTAAAGGTTTATTTCACAATCTCATTCTAATCGAGATTGTTTGTTCTTGAATTTCAGTTGAAGGAAATTATTTGATCATTTCATAATAAAAACATTATATTTTCTTCTCCTCTTGTTATTAATGATATTTTCAATAGTACTATTTTACACTCTTTGGTACTTAAATTAATTAATAAAATGTTCTTAATAAAATCTGACTTCATTCCTCTCTTCAGTCAGAAACTGGTTTTCTTCCAAAACCATGTTTTCTAAAAAAATAAAAAATGTTTTTAACTTTTTTGAAATGATTTAATAAATTCATTTTACCCATTTTTACTTTTTACAAAATGTTTTCAAAGGAATCATTTTGTTGTTTTCAAAAAAAATCCTTTCTAGATTTTACCAAAAATGTGAACGGAATCGTTGTTTTAACATCTACAGCATGTACAAAATTTTCCACTATCATGACCTCAAAATACTTTAAAGATTAATTTATAAGTATTCAAGTTTATTTTCAAAGAAAATTATTTTGAAAATGTTTTATGTTTTAAAATTTTATTTTCGAAATGAAAATGCTATTTTCATCAAGAATGTCTTTAAATATTTTTTTTATGGTATTTTTATTCATCAATGACAACAACCCATTATTCTTACTGCAATGGGTATAAGTTGGATTGATACTATCCTTATTATTCATATGAATGGTTTATGATTATTTTGAAAAATGATAGTATTGAAATTTACTTTCTTATTTAATTTTTGTAGTCATTAATTTCCCCATGAAATATTAACTTTCCTAGGATCATTAGATATTAAATTTCTCATAAATATCCATATTATTTATCATGGATATTCTCTTTGCTTAAACAATATCTTATTTTTTGCATATAGTGTTTTAATTCAACAATTATTTTATTAACTAGGGAAATATTGATAAATCTGTATCCTTTACTCAATACAGATATTTGATGATAAGGCACATTGTTCATGAATTAAATATATTATTTAATATATGTGGAATGATTTGTATATAAATATATGGGTGGGGGCCATTATAGATATCTCATTGATACATAGACAAGTATCATGAGACAAAATTAGTTGTCCAAACCCAATGTGTTTGTTACTAGTAGTTTTAAACTATCTCGAGGATAGATCTTGATAGTATAGGTATAACGGGCCAAACCCAATGGGTTTGTACATAGTAGTTTTACATTTTCTTGAAGATAGATCTTGATGTTAATGGTACCATGTTCCTGGGAAACTAAAATCCAATAATTAAGCATTTACTTCATTGGGAATTCAGTTATTATTATTATCCATGAGATTTTTACAATGATATTATATATGGATGCATTTAATTCTCAGTTTATTGGTTAAATGACACATGTTTTTAGTTATTTACCTTGACATATTGATTATGTTTATTGATTCATGATATTTTTCATTGTACTTAACCCTTATTGTGCATTTGAGATCACCCTTATTTTGTTTCCTTTCTCAAGAATCCATGAAGATTACTATGTTTGATATGCAAGAATATGCTCGAGAGAATAATATTATTCTCCAAAAAAATTATGTTGTAATTTGTGTATTAAAATGTAATTCAAGACTCAAATATGTATCTTGCTTACCAAGAATACTAAACTATTTGGATCCTTGAGATGTGATTTCTTTATATCTTATTCCAATGTAATAAATCAAACACCTGCTACGAACTACTGGGGTTGGGGTCATCGCATGCAAATTAGTATAGAGGGGATTGAGATCCAATATTTTCCAATACAAAATTTCACCTAGAAATCTATTAGTCTACTTTCAAGGATGAGATTATGGAGTATTTTAGTGGACTAGAGATCCAGAACCCATATGAGGAGTTGTTCACCTTACAAAAACATGGAACAATCCATGATTATATAAAACAATTTGAATATCTTGTTTCTCTATTGTTGCGCCATCCTGAGAAACAATATGTGGGTTATTTCCATCAATAATTGTGCAATGAGATATGAAACTAGGTTCTAATCCAAAACCCAGAATCCTAACTGCAGGAAATGCGACTAGTTTGACATGTTGCGCTAATTATGCAGAAAAGGGTGGGTTTCCTAGCTCGAGGAGGAGGACTGAAACTATGGAAAAGATGCAAAGAGAGTGAATGGAAATAGACTTTGAGACACAATTTTCAAACCCAACACTAGAAATCATATCATCCAGAAAAAAGAATGGGGTCTCTGACTTGGGAGCCTACCCAAGAGCTCTCACAGTAATGTGTCTCTGGTGGTATTGGGGTGTGACACTTAACCCACCAATATTGTGAAGAAATAAGTAAAAAGGGGGTATTATTTAGATGAGGGAAATCATATAGGAAACATAGAATAAGGATAATTCATGCCAATGGAAGTCTTTGGGTAGGAGGAGGAAGTTTCAAAGGAGTCAGAATGTCAAATGCTATACTATCAAGGTTCAAGCATCTGTTTCCTGACTTGGGAAGGGGAGGACTCACCTTTCATGAATGTAGAAGGATAACTATGTGGGATTCAAATTATAGTCCTATTGGATGATTCTTCCACTCCCAACTTAATTTCTCCCAAACTCACTACAATATTGGGTCAAGATATCGAGGAAATAAACAAACAATGAGTCAAGCTTAGAGATGGGCATCTGCTGTGGTCTCAAGGTTTATGATGCCAGTTATAGAAATACTTGAACAAGTATACCTATTTTATTGATGATAAAGTGTTGGACATAGTAGTTTTGGATCTTATTTTGAGAATTTCTTGGCTACAGACTCTTGAGGAACTACAAAGTAATTATAAGACTAAGATGCTATTTTAAAGCTAGAAATCTAACTTTTCCCTCCAGGGGGTGATGTAAGCTAGTCTATCAATTACCTCCCTACAAGATCTATCTAGCTATTCTGGTGGAAATGAAAATTAGGGAGCATGTACCACAATTACCAATGATAGTCTATTGGATTTTCAACAGCAACAACAAATGTAGGCATCACTTTTGAATTTAAAGTATGTGTTCTTTGGCCCTGGGGATTACCACTGAAATATTCCAATGACCACACCTTTTTACAAGGATAGGGACCCATGTAGATACTCCCTTATAGGTATCCACATTCCCACAAAAATGAAATTGAAATACAAGTTCGTGAGTTGCTCAAAATTTGTACCATGCAGAGAAGTACAAGTTCCTACTCTGGTTTTGTTTTATTAGAAAAAAAGGATGTACATGGAGGATGTGTGTGGATTATTAGGCTCTCAACAAGGCAACCATTATATATAGATTTATCATTCTAGTTGTTGAGAAATTATTAGATGAATTATATGGGTCTGTTTTCTTTTCCAAGATGGATATTAATACTAGATACCATTAGATCCGAATGTGAGCAGAAGATGTTGAGAAAATGGATTTTCGGACACACAAAGACCACTATGGGTACATGGTGATGTCTTTTGGACTCACCAATGCCTCTTCGATATTTCAAGCTAAAATGAATGATTTTTTCATCCCACTTGCGTTAGTTCATACTTATATTTGTTTATGATATTCTAATTTATAGCTAGGGATGGGATTACCACTTACAAAACCTCGAGACTATTATACAAACCCTCCAATACAATTTCTTCATCGCCAAAACAAATCTCATTCGCTCAACATGAAATTATATTTGGGCCATATCATATCTAAGGCTGGGGTTGCTATGGATACTTTTAAAATCTAAGTGGTCATGGATTAGCTGACACCCATTTCCGTTCATAGGAGTCCAAGGTTTCCTTTACCTCACATGTTACAACAAGAAATTTATCTAGGGGTATGGAAAAATTTCCCAACCACTCACTTCCTTGACACTTCTTTGACACAAAAGGATAGCTACCATTAGACCAGAGAGGCACAAAATGCCTTTGACCACATAAAGAAAGCCATTAATACCACCCTTATCTTAGAAATACTAGTTTCTCGAGACTTTTTTAAGTTGAATGTGATGATTATTTTAACATCTTTAGATTTTAAAATAACATTATGTTCGATAGCGTATACGACCTGCAACACAGAGCTTAAATGAACCACTAAATATTATTATTTTATTACCATTATAATATAGTCGTTGAATTAGAGGATATGAATAGAAGTAACTGAATTATAAAATATATAAAAATTTCATAATAAATAAAAGTTTATTGATAAATTCATAATAAATAAACACTCAATTTTTTGTAAATTCATTATAGGCTTAAAAAACGTTTTCTCTAAAAATGTTTTTTATTTCTTTTTATGAGAAGATATTATAATTAATTTAGGCCACTTTTGGAAATTTTATTTGATAAAAAGAGTTTAATTTTTGAAATTAACATGTCAAATTTAACTTAGGGTTAATTTTTAGGATTTTTCTGAAATGATTGATTTTTTAGTGAATAGTGAAAATCTTGATTTTTTAAAATTGTCATTTCTTTTTATTAAAAAGCCTCATTATGATTAAATTTTATATCAATGTAACATAATTATTGTTTAATTATTTATAATGTAAGTAACTACATTTGAATACTCATCATACCTAATTTTGGAATAGGTTCATTTTGGGACTTAGGAACATATTTTTCTAAAAACTATTTTTTGTTGCGTTTTATTCTTTTATATTAAAATTGTTTTCTTACACTTCTAGGAATTTAATATTGAAAAATGGATTCCATTTTTTGAATCATAAGGTTTTAATTTTATAAATAAATCCCTTTTATTTTTTTCATTATGAATAGTAACCGTAGTAAATATTTGTCACCTCGATAAGGATAAATCAGGTAATTAAAGTTAAAAATAATATGATAAGGCATAAAAATAACCCCAAAAATAGTTTTTAATATAATTTATAAGTTATTTTTTCCAATCCTCATACATTATTTGAAGTTATGGAATTTTTTTGTCATTTTTCTTTGAAAATGACATTATTTTAATTAAAATACAAAATATCACTATCTTGCTTTTAAATTTTTATTACAAGTTAATGTAGGGATTAAAATAAGTTTTGAATGAATATTAAAGGTTATTTTTAGTATAATGAAATTATTTTTATGATGGTAATTTATTTTTAATTTTTAGTGATGAAATAATTACCTTAAATTCTTACCAAATGCCAACATAGTGCTTGTGCACGCAATAGAAAAATAAAGTAAATGATTTTAAAAACTCAAAGTAATTTTGTTTGGATGAGATATAGTGTCCCATGAATTTTATAGAGAAATATACAATATTAGATATGTGTTAAAATTCTATATTATAATTCCATTGTTATCTTGATGAATTTAAAGTCAAAGTAAATTAATAGTTCCAAAAATGTCATTAATGATATTTTATAATAAAAAATATTCAATTAAGTGATTTAAATTTCATAAATATCCTATATTCAACCAAGATAATATTATATGGTTTAAAATATCAACCATGACCCATTTATAGGTCACTTTTACTTCTATAGAAACTTTCTTTACCCCAAAAGAGTAAAAAACTTTGATATCATCGTAATCATCAAAGGGGTTAACGGGGGTTAAAACAAAGTGATATGAATGAAAACATCACCTAAACTTGCTCAAATTTTATTTTATGATATAATTTAAACTCATATTCATTATATATTTTAAATATATTAATTTTTTGTTAATTAACCATTAAAATTAATTTATAATAATTTAATACTTTAAGTAATTCCAAGAGTGTCCCTCCCCTCACTTATAAAAAGACATCTCATCCCCTCTCTTCCTCACACATTTTGAGAACTCTAGATTGGTAAAGACCTGTCCAAATACCTTTCTAACATACCTAAATACGTTCTAGTGGACTTATTTTGGACATAATATCAACCATAAAAATATTTATGTATAATGAAAAGGAGGTTGTCAGAAGAAGAGGTATAACTTTTAACTGAATGATTTAGTTTTATTTATTCTTCTAACACCTTCAAAACTAATAACAGATGAGATATAATAACATAATTATCTCTCATATACTAATATTTTATTATGTTAAGTACTTACTTCCATAAAATTGGAAATCAAACCATCATTTGTGCACTCACGAACTGATGTAATTCGGTTTGCATCACCACCTCTCAAGGCTGGTTTTAATGATGGATTTAATGTACATATATGATATTCAAGACATAATTATCATTATTGAAATATAATATATCATTTATTTTTTTAACTTTCCATTTATTGAAAAATGATAATGTCATTCATGCGTACATGTGGATTACCACCTCCACCTCCACGATGTGATTTCTTTTGCAATTATGAACTGAACGTCCTCAAAACACACAATGTGTACTTAATTGATTAAATAATTAAATATTTCATTGAAATAAATGAAACAAATGGTTTAATGATAACTTAATAAACCAAGAAAAAGTTTTTATGCAAGTAAATAATTGATATAATATTGTTATACAAGATTTAATGGACATATATTCTAGACTCAAGGTTTGAGATTTCATCCTAATTTTCCTTCATTTAGGCATGATTTAATGTTATGCACCTGATTTATTTTCTATGGTGTATATACATCACCTTTTACATTATATATCACTAATCCTTCATACTTCATGGTATTTTAAGTTACAACTCAAATTATTTCATCCAAAGATATTTGACTTGACTGTTATCAAGTGGTAAGGGGTTTCTTAACTAAATTTTATTTTATTGGGTTAAACTATTCTTCATTGGATTTGTTGTGACATGATTATATGTGAATTGATCTATAAATTTTTTATGTTTTATTTCCAATTGTTTTATGTGTATTTATATATGTGCACATAATCACTTCATATATTAATTATCACTTCAAAAATAATGATCTTTGTGAGGGTTTTCTTTGTCTCAATCTCATTTTCTTGAGACGTATTTTTTTCGTGTACCATGATTTATTTTAATAGTGTATTTAATTCCACATGAATGATTTTTGACATATTAATTATTTTAATTCATGACATATATGGAGCCATATCATATTCTTTCTTTCAATGAATTTTGATTTTGAAAGTTACCAAAGTGATAAAGGTTTTATGTAACAATCTCATTTATTTTCAGGATTGCTTATGTTCAAGGTTACTTTAGGGGAAATCATATGATCTTATTTTATTGAATTACATATATTTTCATATAATTTGGTTATTAATGTGGTTTACATGTTTAATTTATATTTACTCCCTTATTTATTAAAGAAACATCAAAAAATTTGTTTGTAAGTGATAACGATCTTTTATCTTCTTTTAAATCGGGAATATTTCTCTTCCATATCTAGGTTTTCTAAAATATTTTGAAGAATATTCTTTTATAAACATAAATTATTTCTTAAAGTTATTTTACATAATCTTAACCTTATTTTAAAAGGTTTTAAAAGTAAATTTCTTAAACATTTTCCACATGTGTCATTTTTACTCTATTTACAGAAGTTTGAAAAGAATGTTTGTTTTTAATGTTTACAGCATGAACAGATTTTCCCATCTTCATGAATGTTATTTACTTTGAATCTTCCTTTATAAATTTCCAATATTATTTTCAAATAAAAATTTTTTCCTAATATACTGTAAATTTTTCATTTTTAAAATTTATTTTCAAAGTGTAAAGGATATTTTCCTTAATAGTGTTTTTAGTGATTTTTAATAGTATTTATATTTAACAAAGACAACCCTTGATGTTGTAATGATTCCATATTTAATCCTTTTTCTATATGTATTTTGATTGTTTTAAAGATATTTTCATGAAAACCTGTTTCTTTTCCACGAGTAAATCAAACTATGAAAGAACAATGGTTATTTTTATGTTAAAAAGTGAAATCTCCTAATTGTTTTGTTCATGATATGGTATTTGGACATTATTGATGAAAAAGATATTAGGGAGAAAATCCAAATTCTGAAGGTTATGTCTGATATGTTATGGGTGAGTTCATTATATCCCTTCAATGAATTGGATAAAGAGACAAGGTTAACTGGTTATAGGTTTCTTCTAAGAGATTGTTGGAATTTACCATGTAGGTTATTCCATTTATAAGGGTGAATATAAGAGTGATATGATGATGATGTTAAAATATATGAACATGTTTTTTCTATGTTTTCTATGAGTTTCTAATGGATCCTTTTCTCAAGGATTACTTTCATACAAGTCATGATTTTTAACTTATATGAATTTTGTCTTATGTTAAACCTTTATACCATGTTTCATGATTTATAATCCTTGTTTTGATGGGTTTGAATTATCTTATTTTATACTAGTGCACTTTGATTATATCATCATACTATTAAATAATTTTATGCTCACTGATGACATTCAATTGATAATGCTTATATTTACCCATACTGAGCATTTGATTCCTCCCTTCTTAGGTTTCTTTTCTCCAACTTTTAAATAAATATGTTATGTAAGTTATTTGTAGAAGGCTTTTATGTATATGATGATAAAGACTTAACATGGAATATGAAAAGATGGGTATAGTGTGGAAAATGTTCACTTAAATACAAAAATAATGTTATGTAAGAGTTTTTCCGGATTCTATAAAAATCTAAACCTAAAAGGTCACTAGTTATGTAAGTTATCTAATATTTAAGTTTAATGTTATATGTTTTGAAGGGTTAAATTTGAGTCACATTTCTCAGTATCAAACCTAGAAATTTAAATTTTTTTTAGCATTTTATCAAGGAGTGAGGGCTGAAGGATTTTATACTTCTGGTCAAACTGTGGGTGTAGTGCTCATACAGAATTGCAGGCGCATTACGTATTTCAGTAAGGATTTGGATGAGAGAAATTTTTCCAAATCATTATATGAGAAAGAAATTATGGAATTGGTCCGGGACATTCAGCATTTTTGGCCTTACCTACTTAGTCAAACCTTTGACGTCTCTTTTGATCTGAAGAGCCTGAAGTTTTTGTTACAGCAGCACATCACCACAACTAACTAGAAGTGATGAATCACAAAACTATTAGCATATCAGTTTGAAATAATATAAAATCCTTGTAGGGAAAACTCGACAGCGAATTCTTCCTTCCAAAATGAAGAACCATTGGAACTATCCCTCTACAAATCCTCATTAGTGTAGAAAGTGAGTTGTGGTCTAACATGGGGAATTCATAATGACCCCTTCTTTAATAAGGTACTCCAGCAACTCCAAGAAAGTAGCCATGCCCCCAATGGGTTTACCCTGTCACACGGTACCTTGTTTTATAGAGTACACATGGTCTTTCCCTAAAGTTGGATGAAAATTTGTATAGTATTGGCATGCGGCGTCACATATTAAACTATGTTCAACAATGTGATAGTTTCCAATGGTATAAATACTCAACTCTTTACCCCATTAGGAATCTTGCATCCCTTTTCAGTTTCGGAGGCAATACGGAAGTAAAATTATACTTAACATTATTACTAGGTTGCCCAAATATAATGGTTTTGACATTATTTTGGTGGTAGTTGAAAAACTATCTAAATATGCTCATTTTATTTCATTAAAACACCCTTTTTCTGTTAAGAGGGTGGCTGAAGTTTTTGTTAAATAGGTCACCAAGCTGCATGTTATCCCTAAATCGATTATTCATGATCGTGATACTCTATTAATGATACATTTATATACAAAGATCTTTGGGTTCTAAGGTAAAAAATTAAAAATGAGTTTAGCCTACCATCCATAAATAGATGATCAGACTGAGGTCGTCAATTGCTATTTGGTGACCTACATAGGGTGTTTTATAGATGAACAACTGAAGGTACATACTTTTTAGTTATCATGGGATGAATTTTGTTACAACACCACATGGAACTCCTCAACCTCCTTACTTTCTTACCTAGTGAAATTAATGTGGAAGTTGTAGCTTTGACCTTGATGGATCTCATTGAGGCTCTTGAGTTGCTTCAACACCAATTGTATTGTGCTCAGAATTACATGAAGCAGTTGGTTAATCATCACCATCAAGATGTCACTTTTCAGGATGGGGACTAAGTTTATGTGAAGCTTCATCCCCACCAACATCAATCAATATCTCAATGAATTAATCACAAGTTATCTACCCAAATCTATGTCCATGTTTCCATTACTTAACCTTATGGCCTAATAATTGGGCTTGCTTTTAGAGGTGCGGATTCATCTTGTTTTCCATATCTATCATCTCAAAAAGACAATTGGTAGGGAAAATCAGGAAAGTAGAGATAAAAACCCCCCAACTATTGATTAGGTGGCAGGGACAACCAGTAGAAGAAGCTACTTGGGAGGACAAATTTTTTATTCATGATCAATTCCTCACCTTCAATCTTGAGGACAACACTGTTGGGCCAGGAGGGAGAAGTGATAGATCAAGAGATACGGCTGGGCCCTGGAAGGTTTATTCCATAAGGGGAAAAAGTTTCCTCACAAAAAATATAACAAATTGAATTGGTCCCAGGTTGAGGTGGTCCCAGGGCTATTAGAGATTCTCTCAAGAGGATTTTTAAGAGGGAATCAGGAGGGGGAAATAGAGGCAAGAAGAGTAGTGTCATTTTAGCAGCCTTGGGATTAGGGTGTGTGATAGAGCAGGTAACCTTTCCTCGAAGTGTATCTCTTTTCTGGCACTCCTCTTCTCCCTCTCCACTTCCTATATATTTCATTAGTCTCTTGGAATATACTACTGGGGATTGTTTGGGGTCATGCATTCTATTAGTTGTCCAATCCAAGAACTCTCCCATGTCATGTTTTTCATGAAAGGGTGGTGGATTCACCTTGATTTGAGGGAGCAGTCGATGGCCAGGGTTTCATGATGCAACAAAATTATTGGGAAAATGCTCGATTTTGGATTTTCATCATTGTCAATGGATAATATATGAAAAACTTTGTTATGGCACTCTATAATCTCTAGAGAGGATCATGCACATTTAATTTATAATTAATTTAAATATAGAATCACCTCATTCTTGGTAATATCCTTGATCAAATTCTATTTTCACTCTTATCATGTTGTCGTCATGGTAGAGAATTCAATCAAGGATTCCTCTAGATGTATCCAAACATACTCCATGAATCTCTAAACAACATTTTTGAAGCTCCGAGTACTACCATTGAAGAAACAAGTGTTACATCATTCGTGGTTGACTACAACAATGATATCTCGTTATCCCTTTATTCTTGAGGAAAGGAGGATTTTCTCTCTAGGGAATGATATAATTATAGAGGATATATCCATTGTGTCAACAACTCCTCTTATGAAAAATGATATAATTTAAAATAAATACTTAGGATTAAAATTTGATAATTTCACAAAGGCCCTTATCAAATAATAATAGTAATAATAATATAATTATTATTATATCTTATGACATGTGTTAATTGTAATATTATCCATGAAAAAATTAATTAATATTTACTTAAATGATATTTAATAAAATATACCATTTTCACTGACTCATTAAACTCAATAAAAATCCCCCCAACAAATTATTATATTTACCAAACTTGTGAATAAAAAAATATTTTAAAATATTCACATAACTTAAATGAGTATTTATTTTAATCTATTCACTAAATTGATGAATAAATAAATAATTATTTAACTTTTGAATGATTAAACAAGAGATAAAATTCAACTCATGTAATCTAAACTTAAATATATCGTGAGTGAATTTTTCAGATCAACATCTAATAGATTAAATATAATTTTGAAAACCAGAAAATATATTTATTTTTAATTTAAATTCTATAGAATTTAATAAGATTCTAGATACACTAAGTGTGTAACCCCCTAACCCCCTTTCTCATTGGAAATAAGTGAACTTACCAAAAATCTATGATCATCATATAGCAACACATTAAGACAATCATAGAGAAAAAAATTGGTGTAGCAACTACAATAACCATCCTATAAACGATGTTGTGTAATATACTCATTTTCTCCTAATATCTCAAGAATTAAGATGCATATATTTTTTAGGTGTTTCCCTAGATCCAACTGATTTGTAGATGTGATTACCTATATATTCACGGTTTTGAATAATAAATTACCTATCACATATTGATTATACATTTGTGTTAATTTAATGTGATAATGTCATAGATTATTTGTCACGCTGGTAGTTATCCACTATGATGAGAACTTTAAAGTGTTGTGATAATATTTTTAAATATTATTCTAAGGTTGGATAATGTTCTATGATGGGACACATAGTATGTTTATTTTCAAGTATGATTACTCATAAGCATATGAGACTTCATTTTATTAAGTTCACACTTGGTAATCTCTAAGATTGGAGATTATGATAATGGACCAGCCGGTAGGAACTCCACATGTTACGTGACATTGATTTTTTTTTTTTCATATGTGTGTAATGATCCATAGACTTTAAGATTATTATTAATTTGTATCATGATTCATGTACTTAGATGTGTTGACGAAAACCATGACACCTAATGTTCACTAGGAAGTAGGTTATATAGGTTGCATTACGAGAGATGTTTTATTAATGAATGAGTAGATGAAGGGTTTATCTCTTCCATCTGTAGGAAAGTTGATATCTTTTCCATTTGATTGGAAAAAAACATTAGAACTAAATTTCATGACCATGGTGTATTAACAGGTTCGTTTTAGGTAGTCAAATATCGACATATCAAATGTATAGGTTGATGACACGAGTACACAATCTGTTTGTTGAGATATAATGACAAATAGATAATATTACACAGAAAGTGTTCATATGTGGTTCTCATCGTTACAACATTTACATCGTGTTTCTTATAGTCTCAGTTAAATATTAATAATATTTAACGGTTGGAATAAATATTATTCACAGTGAGAAATAATATTTATTCATGATTTATTGATCGCATATATTTATTCAAAGGGTAATGAATATTTATTATTAAATAAATATTTATTTAGTTATGAGAATATTAAAATAAATATTTATTCTCAAGATTTTAATGTTAATTCATTAAAGTGACCTTAAAGTTGATAAACTGAATTAGAATTCTCTCAAAGGAGTGAGATAGGGGGATCGACGGAAGTGTTCTGAGGGACGCAGTGATCTATCCCTAAAATATTGTAAAGGTAGTGTGTCTGGCGCATAGTGACTATGACCGAACATTTGTATTCCACATCTAGTGAAGAATAGTGGACTTAGGTAGGACTAACACACTATTGGCATATGCTCATTGGACCAGCCCTTAGTGGTGAACTAACTAAAATTATTGTTTTGTTTGGCTTCTTCTGAATGTTTTAATGACTTCACATTATCATCTGACAGGTTTAACAGGTTCCTAACAATGTGGGAACAAGATATCTCACTTGAGAATAAAAATCTGACACTCTAATTCACCCCTCCCCACTCAAGGTGTTTTAGGGTCCTTTAGAGAGAACTCCACCACCCCTTCCTGTTTCCTCTCAAGAATGAGAGCCAAGAAAAATCCTTTTCCAATGAAGTATTGTGTTGCAATCAACATGAAATACACAAGATGATCGGTGTCTCCATTATTTCACTCGGGGTTATAATGGTGATGTTCCGAGATCAAAGGATCATGTGTGGATTTTTGCGCAATTTTGAAAGGCCCGAAGGGCGTCGTTATTTCCCTACGGGTCTAATAAAAATACAAAATTTATAAAATATCAATTAATGAAAATGAATATAGCACCAAGTCGAGGTCAAAACCACAGAGATGGTGAAATTAATCAATCTAGGGTTTTAAGGAAAATTATTTTATTTGGGAATGAGGGAGAAGAAAAGAATGGAAAAATTTGGGTTTTTGAAACAGTTTTGGAAAATGAAAGAAGAAAGAGAAGCACAATAGATTGTTTGAGTTGAAATCAGATTTTAAAGGTGTGTAGAGGTTTTATAGTTTCAGGGTTCATATGAAATTAGATTTCAGCAATTAAATTTATTAATCCATGTTTGGTGTCGATGTCCAGACAAGGTAGATCCAATTGTCATGGTACCCCCTCCTCAATGCACCAATCCCCTATTTCCCTTGGCCTGGTAATTTTGGGTTTCATTGAATCGAGTTTGTCTCGATGCCATTTTTAAACCTGGGTACTCTAAATGTGACAATGGTCATGCCACAATTTAGGGTAACCAGTTTCAAAATAATAATGTTCCTTTCTGATTTATTAACCAAGGGCCATGATTAAACAAAAAGAAAGAGATTGGAATTGATTAAACAAATGGTAGCAAACCAGACACATGGATAGAATAAAAGAAGTAAATTTAATGACACCTTCCCCCTATATCTATATAACCCTAGAACAAGGCGGGTTTTACCCCCCTCATCCTAGTGATGAGGGAGTAAGGGGGAAGGAAATAAATAAAATAAGACATGAATTAAAATCAGAGAGAAAGCAGTGGAGGACCCTGAAGCAGTGCATATTTTCACCCTAGACTTCAGTCTTTGGAATATCCCTTAGTAGAAATTTCTCAGCTCCCTATTAATAGACTTGCAAAGGGCTCGTAAAACATTCAATTGTGTCATAATGGGTTAAAAAAGTGATCCTAGTTGGTCCCATGATAATAAAATTGGTCTCCATTACGCAAAATCCCATTAAAGGCTCGTTTTTGGGTATGTATGACTCTTTCACGTAACCCAAACAAGGGTCGGTCAATCAACAACTTCTATGAAGAAATAATTCTTAAGACATAACTAATTCTACAATTTAAATTAATTATAAATTTACATGAAATATAAGCTCACTTTCTTCTGACATCTTCCATCACTATTCTTCAAATTAATTCATTGATCATGAGGTTTATCATCGTGTACAATGCTTATTATTTATTGAATCGGACAAAAGATGAGTTGGTCATAGGCCCAATAGATGCTTTCACTGCATCTATAACCTCGAAGTGGTATCATAGCTATCACATTAAATTTATAATTATTTATTCTCCATTGATCAATTTACGCATTTGACGTTAGGCTCATTTCAATTTTAATTCGTTCTTCATTAGAAAGTAGATATTACACGTTCGTTAAAGTTTCACATGATCTTAAATAGGTTAAGAACATATGAAGAATTATGGGAGATATCATTGGGAGGATCAAAGCTTTCTGGATGGATAACATGGTTACACGATGTGTAACAGAATCATACAAATCATATAGCAAGTTTCACCAAATTTGGATGGGTTTTGGGATACACAGCTCACCTCACGTATCAACACACGATGTACTTTGTCATTTTTATGAATACTATAAATGTTATTTTTATGTACTATATTAATGACTTTTACAAAATTCAGGTAGTTCTTCATGGCTTTGTCAAATTTTTTTCCACTTCCAACTTTCAGACTTCTAAATTTTGGATTCAACTACCGAATAAATCCAATTCTGATCTTCTAACTTATGAAACATCCAAAACATCCGAACCATCTTCCGAAGAAACTCCTCTTCGAGATTAACTTCTGAAACATACAACTTCTAGAACAACCATCACATCCAATTCTAGAATCAACTATATGAACTTATGAACTTCTAAACTTCTGAAAAAATTTAATGCCATGTGCATCCTCAAGAAATTCTAAAATGATGCTTCCAGATCATCAACCTTCTCCATTATCTTCCTGAACAACTTCTGGATATCCAATTCTTACTCCTAAAAAACATCCAAACAACTTAATGTCAACTTCTATTGTATCCTCAACAAATACAAGGGTTGTTGTATCCTCAACAAATCCAGAAACTATTGTTTTGTCACGACCCCCCCCCCCCCTCCAAAGGAACCCCTCCTGGGCCGACAATAGAGAAAGAGAGATAATGATATCCGAAGCCCACCTCAAATAGACCACAGGTTGGTGACTAACACTAAGGTTATATAGACACACACATGGGAGACATTACCCTTATAAAGAATTGATAATTAAGAGATAATATGAGAACAACCACGAAACTTTTTCTCATAATAAATAAAATAATCTCAATACATGAATGTAAGGGCATACAACTGAAATAACTAAAAATAATAAAACAAATCCGCAAAAGTCATCATGAAGATCCAATAGATCTTGAACTATAAATATTCAGCTAAATCTCCAACCAGCTTCTGATAACCTGAAAAATAGTTTATATATATACGTAGGGTGAGCATAAGATGTATACTCAGTATAATCCTCCCTAAAACCTCTTGTGAAAAAAATGTGAAAGAAACATATTAAAGTCATGTTAGTAAACAAATGAAACTAACTCATCACCTAAATAGGTTTAATATTCTTTTTTATCCTCTCCATGGATCACTCGCCAAATAACACGTAAAAGTATAACCACAATATTGAGAATATATATATATATATATGGGTACCCTGAAACCACTTCATGCTGATTTGCATCCCTCATGCCCCCAATATCACAAGTCATGAGCTCCTATCCCTTCCATGTATCAAGTCACCCCTGATGTGATTTGGGCTTCAACTCTACCTACCTCAATCCATAACAGGGCCCAACATCTCGTGTTGGCGTCATTCAACATGTTCATCTCATCAGCATCACCCTAAAATCCATAACTAAGTGTGTCCAGAAGCCAATACAGCTTGTGTACATTCATTATACTTAATCCATCATAGCTCAATCAATCCATCACAGCCTGTACACCCATGGGAAACTGAGCCACCACAACTAGATACAAGTATGTGTGATAATCTCAAGTCATCACAGTCTGCAACACGCATGTATGGGAAATCACCCATGTGAGTACCCGCATGTGATACTACAACCAAAGAGAGAGCAAGGTAGAGGGGGTAGTCAGTCATTAGTATCCACACTAACATGGATGTTGGGGAAAACACCCCAGAACCTCTATTTTTCATTTTCCCTTCCGATATGGGTGGGATGCATATGAAATAACAAAACATACATAGTAGATATAGCTCACAGCCACACTAAGGGAAACTACCTAGCCTTACACATCTGCCACTATCGTCACATAGGACACATGGCTGCCACCGTTAAGGCCTAGATATCAAACAATCAAACAACCATCAAGTTCATTGTTAATTAATTCATTAGTCATTAATTAACATTATTCCATTTTCATTTCTAGGATTGATATTTAAATCTTTTAAGCCAAATGTCAATGTCACTATTAATTCTTTGCTTGTATTCTCAAGTATGTCTTCATCATGAGTGAGTATCAAGAACCAACACCATTCTTTCATCAATTCATTTATCATTCCATAAACATTTGGGTACTCTAGGACTCAGCCTAAGCTACCACGTAAAAGATTCACTCGCAGTGCATGGAATCGAATGGCATCCCGCAATTGGAAACTATTCTTATAAATCACATTTGGCCTTTCATTCCAACATCATCACCAAAACCGGCACCTCATGCCTCCATCATCATCATAACCAGCACCCCATGTCAGCATCATCATCATAAATGGCATCTCGTGACACCATCATGATCACAAGCATCCCCACATATTACTCATCAAGTATTCCAAGCACATAAGGTTATCAATCAATCATATCAAGGATTTAAATCCATGGAGCATAAATGCATATTAAATGTGTTATTTCACACATAACTTCTAAGATGACTTCAGCCAAATCAAATAAGGCATTCTGGCCTTTATCAAATAATGATGGTCTCGCTCAACCCAAAAGGAATGATTAAAGTAAACATTAAATTTTCATTACTGTGATTAATTAACCAATTAAAAATGATTAATTCCTAGCACCACTAGTCATACAAATTTCCATAGCTAAATATTATTTATTTAATTGAGAATTCTGTCATAATTTTCTCTTATATATCAACAATCTCCTCGATGATTATTTCAACAAGATTCTTTTATTATAATCAAAACATCACCAATATTAAGTTACTTAATTCCAAACATATCAATCATGCTTAACAACTATAACAAGAGATAACACACTATCCAGTAAATATTAAGAGGTAAAAAATATAACACATTTGATCATAAAGTCTCAATCAATAATTTAAATTATCTAAACATGCGATAATTATCACTTCAGTTCTCTAGAAGAGATCTAGAACTATAAATTAATTCTCATCAATATTATTTAAGTAATTTTACATTGCAACATGCTATCATTTTAATTTTATCAAATAACAATTACATAATGCCATGTAGATGACTATTTCTCTCTCTTGGATAATTTCTGGAATAATTATCATTATTCTATAACATGCGATAATCTCAACAAATAAAATCTAACAACATATTTGTCAAGACCCATCCCAGAGGGGCCCGTGTCGTGACTACCCCAAGCCCACCTCTGATAGGACAGAAACTGGGGACTAGCACTGAGTAGGCATATCCCACATATGGAAGAAATTTTCCTAAGTACCTGTACACACACAAACACATATCCAAGCCCAAAATGGTGAAATGTAAAAACACTATGTAAACAATACATGCATACACTAAGATATTAAACATAAAGTAAGACAATAATAAGCAGGAAAGTAAATAGGTCCAGAATACAAGTCCACAAAAATAAAGAGTCAGCAACAACCAATACACAAGTTCCTAAAACTTGTTTTCCGAAAACCCTACCCGGAGGATAGGTGTAGAACAACTATCTGAAGTCATAGGATCACACCTCGTCTATCCAAGCACTCTAAGCACCACCTAGTCCTGGTCCACCCAGAACTTCTTCAAAGCGTCGATCGTCTGTAGAAGACACAACATGTGTGAGCAGAACCCATGAAGGGGTTATTAAAAAAATACTCAATAGGGCACCCCAAAACCACAAAGGAATACCACTAAGAAATACATGAAGTATACCATAAAGAAATACACGAAGTATACCACAAAGAAATACACGGTATACCACCATGAAATAAATGGATTATACCATGAAGAAATACATGGTACACCACAGAGGAAACACATGATATACAATCATCTCACACAGGTATAATTCTAAAGCATAAAAGCAGGATTATCAGTCGTAGTACACAGAACACCCAGATTCAATAACACATGGAGAGTCGATAACATACGGAGTCGTGATAACACATGGAGTGTCGATAACAAATGAAGTGTCGATAACACATGGAGTTTCAAGGAGTCATGCAGCCCACAAGTCACAAATCAACCAAGTCACGAAGTAACCAAGTCACGTAGTCACCAAGTCACAGCCAACTGCAGGATTCTGCTCGTAGTATGCTTATACTGGGAGAACCTACTCCTCAAGCCAAAATTCCATAGGAAAACTTTCACAAAGTCTCACTTAGGGTATCTCAAAATCACCTTCTTGTCACAAGGGTCCCAACACCGTAAACGGATCGTTAAACGGACACACAGTTTGTAAGATATGGTTGTTTTTGTAAAATGGTCCAACCTGAGTCTAGTCCGGGTCCAACCCGACCCGATCTGACCGACCTGATCTGGTCTTACCAACCCAAACCGACCCAATACTACCTGAAAAGGCCCATCCTGCTAGTCCTTCTAGGCCGCCGGAGTGGCCCAGCCACCCTAGTCTAGCACACTGCATGCAGGTCGGTTACTCTACCAGCCGTGACCTGCCCTGGAGGCACCCCCTGGTCCATGCGGTCCGCCCTTACCGCGTGGCTCCCCTCATTTTCCCGGTCAATGTGGTGGCATGCCACATTTCATGCGGTTGGCCCCACCCCCACCGCATGCCTGCAGCCTTGCCGCCATGGGTTCCTCTGACGCGGCTTCGAGCCTCGTCTTAGCTCACCGTTGCGGCCTCCTGTTGTGGTCCCCGATCAATGCGGCTAGTCGCATTACGCAGCTGCCACCTCCCGCTCTAATGTGGCTCCATCAAGATGCATCCCGGCCCCACTAGTCGTCATTTTTGGCCGGTCACCACTCACCGCACCTGCATGCGGCCGGTACTGGTGCCTGTGGTCCCTTCCGCAGGCCACCAGTTCGCCCTAGTTACTCTATTTCTCAAACCGAAGGAACGCATGTGGTCCTTAGGTCATGAAATTCATTGATCTACCCTTCTCTTATCCTTTCCACCAATACGGGGGTCTGATCACGTTCAGAACCTCCCGGCAACTTGAACCGCGACCACGAGGGTCCAACGGTAAAGAACGCGAAGAACGGGGGAGGGAGAAAGCAAAAGAACACCCGGAGGAACAATCCTCGACCTTTGTTCATGTCATCCTAGATATTTTTCTGTTAGAATGAATAAAAAATACAATAATAATCACAAAGATACATCTCCCCATAATCCCCATAACAATTAACCACACCGCAAGAATGATTGAACCACATATCAACTTGTTCGTTGGTTAGTCCGCGTTCATCATTAAATATAAGAATGAGGAAGAAAATCACCAAGAGATTAAACACCATACCTCATGGTTGGATCAATCGTTGATGAATAATAGAGGTTCGTGTCGTCCTTGATCCTCAATCCATCGGTGCAACTATTTGCAATCTTCTCGATCCGTCGAAGAGGTTTTCATCTCCTTACCTTGGAGTAATTATAGGGTTATGACAACAACCCTGAATTTCTCTAAATAGGATTATTAAAAAGGGAAACTGCCATTGCATCGTCACAAAATGTTAAATAAAATAAACATGATTTATTTTATTTCTTTTAACGTCTGAAAACTACTTTTCACAGTCGACCCGTGCCGGTTGATGTTAGGATCTGTCTAAGGTAAAGTCATAGTTTTGAACACAACGGTGCCCCCAGATTTCTGATTTGGGCACTTGTTTAGGAGTTATTTCACTTTTTCGGGAAACCCACTTATGTGTGCTATTAATACACTTAACATTTTTAAACAAACTATTTCGGGAACATCGAGCCTCAGAATCACAAGCCGTCTCAGCACCTGGTCTTAGAATTTCCCCAATTAATTTATAAAAATAAAACCAGAGAAAATCAAAGATATTGAAATACTATTTTCATATCATTTAACATTACTTAAACTGTATATGATAGTCATTTTATTTCATTAATAACAACATGCATCCTGAAGCATGCAATAATTTTCCTATTACAATTCTCCAATTCCCATAATTATGCAATTCTTCATATTATTACAGAATATTTTCACTAAGCATGCAATTATCATATTTCGCTCTCAAATAATTTATGATGCAATTTAATACAGCAGTATGTGCTACCACAATGGTTTCAATACTTTAATTACCATATATGAAAAAATATTCAACAGCTTGCCTTAATAATTTCCTTTAAATTCCCTTGTAGATCAGTACAATTTCTGTTGGAACCACTTTGTGTATAAGTTTGTATTTGTTGTCAATAGTTTTCAATGAAGATCAAAATGAAGGAGATCATGAATTACTCCACTGAAGTAGAGGAATGGAGATTCAGACGATTGTTGTACTGATCGTAAGTTCAAATAACATGTGTCAAATGTGATACATTGTTTACAACAATGAATAATGTGAGGTGCAATCCATCTGAGGATGATTAAAGAAGGATGGGGTTTTTGGATGAAGACCATGCAATTCCTCCTTATTGCATGAGAACCATGGGCTTTGATAAAGACCATGAAATTCCTCATTATTGCATGAGAACCATGGGTTTTGATGAAGACCATTCAATTACTCATGATTGCATGAGAACCATGCAAGAGACTTCTTGAAGAATTGAATCACATGGTTTGCATGAAGTAGATCATGACGGTTGATGAAGAAGACAATGTTCCAATGATTGGAATTCTAAGAAGGTCGTACAATGATTGGAATTATGAGATAGCCATGCACATCACAATTTCATAGAAGATGATTATGCTGAAGCTATGCCTTCAAAGAATACATATCATAATAGTGGATTTTGTGATAAAAGCAGAAGAGTTGCTGAAGGATACAGATCACCAAGAAGAAGTGTTGTTGAGGTGATCATGCTTGTTGACAAAGCAAAAAAATGACATACAAATTTGTTGGAAAAGGATATTCCATGGTGGCATGTCGAGTTCGAGGACTGTGGATAATGATACATGTTTTATTCAAGGAACATCGACAAAGGAATGTATGATCTGGAGGCAGACAAAAAGAGCAGATATAAGGTGGCACCGTTTTCCAGTGTTTGCCAAATTTTTGGGGTCCAAAATCTGGAAGTTGCTGAGCATCGTGAAAAGTGGATTTCCATGAAGATAATAATTAAATATGGAAAAGGAATTAATTTCGTGAATAGAGGATGCATGGTTTGGAAATCGCGAAGACCAGAAGAATGGAGGTGGTGAGCCTTCGCGATTACGTCAAAGCTTCTCGAATGGCAGAGTTGAAGCGCATCGCGGAGGTGAAGGGCTTTGCGAGGGAGCTTCGCGGAAAAGGCGTGAAGGAATGATGATGGTGATACTCCGCGATTACGACGAGCTCCGCAATCCAAAAATTGCCGAGGTACTTCGCGATTTTGAGAGAATTCCGGCGGGAACTTCGGAGCTTCGCGATTTGAGATGATGTGGCATTGACTTTGCGCGGAAAGTTCGAGGGTCGGTGAAATTTCCTATAAATACAGGTCGACCCCCTCGATAGAAGTAGAGAGAGATCTCAACGAAAATCCTTTGCTCTCAGTTCGCAAAGGTCACTCGTGAAGGTAGTGTGCTTCGCGAAAGAGGAGCTTCGCGGTGGCTATTCTAGCTCCGCGAAAGTCGTGTGCCCCACGTTGGCTCAGTGAGCTTTGAGGAAGGAGCTTTGCAACAACCAAGCATTGCGAAGGCTTGTGCAACACGAGAGTGCTTCACGATTGAGTTTCGCGAAAAAGGAAGGGGCTCCGTGAAGACTTGTTTGAGATTTCCAAAATTGGGAGCCTTGCGATGTAGGGTACTTTGCGAAGGCCCTTTCCAAAGGTTGTTCACCCAGTGGACAGGGGAAAAAGGGGTATTCATCAATGGATGAAATTTAGACTTCAACAGAGAATCATTTATTGAACAATCACACAAGGGATTGTGATTTAGTCAAACGAAGACAAGGGGATTTATTTCATTAAGTCATTGCACTAAAGAAGAAGTATTGAACTAAAAAGAGAATCAAATCTGATCCCTGATGAAAGAAAAGTCTCATGCTGAACAGGAGACAAAGAACTTCAATGCACATCTATTGAAGATACCTTTACGTCTATAAACTGAGTGTGACTTCACCAATGGCAGTGAGCCAGGGAGATTCAACGGGAGTGACCCGAGGGAAGCAGTGAGCTATCCATGAACCTTTGTAAAGGCAGTGAGCCTGGGACAGAGTGACTGTGCCCGAACCTCTATAATCCACAGCCAGTGAAGATTAGGGGAATTTGGTACGACCGACAACTTTTCGGCGTATGATCCTTGGACGTAGCCCTTTGTGGTGAACCAAGTAAAATTTTTGTGTTATCTCTGTGCATGTGAATGTTTCATTGTTGATCATATCCATCATATAGGTTTAAGTAGTTCCTACCAATGTGGGAACAAGATCCACAACTTTAAGAAGAAAAAGTTGACACCCTGATTCACCCCTCCCCTCTCAGGGTGTCCTGGGGTCCTACAAGTTCGACCCTAAAGATAGGTGGAGACCTTCATTTATAGATAGAGGAAAATAAATACAAGTAGGAGGAAATCAATGTGGGACTTATAAATATGATTAACCTGGAAATACACTTAACTGATTCAAACACTCCCCCTCAAGATAGAACAGGTATTGCTCAGAAGAAGAGTCCTCAAGCAAGCAGTTTCTTTCTATTTGGGTTACTGCGTCGTGTACCAATTTTGCAGTTGTAACCCACCTTTTAAGAGTCCCATAAAAAATGAAGTAATAAGATACCAAAACAACAAGCCACACACACTCCCCCTCAAGCTGGGTCACTGATGTTGTGGATGCACAACTTGATATATAAAGAGTCCAATCAAACTCCCGACAAACCTTTGGTGAAGATGTCGACAAGTTGATGAGTTGTTGGAATGTAACTAAAACCAATATGGTTTTACTCTAGGTGATGGAAAAGAAAGTGACAATCACTCTCAATATGCTTTGTGCATTCATGAAGAAGGTGACGAAGCAAAAAAAATTCAATAGTGGTCGTAGCCATCACACGGTATCCAGATTCAATACTAGATCCATAGATGAAAGTTTGTTTCTTGCTTCGCTAGGAGATTAAGTTACTATCCAGGAAAACCACAAACCTAGAAGTGGACTTTTAGGTAGTTAAGAAACTAGCATAGTCAGCATCACAGAAGACCTCAATATTCAGATGATCGTGATGTGAATATCGAAGGCCATGGGAAGGGTATTTCTTAATGTACTTGATAATTCTAAGGACATCATCCCATTGAAATTTCATCTGATATTACATGAATTGGATAACCTTGCTGACATCATAGATAATATCTGGATGAGTCATAGTAAGATAATTGAGTTCTCCCACAAGACGATGATATCTCTCAGGGTGAGAATATGGGCCTGTAGGATCATGTGGAGACTGTTCCTCTGGTTCAAGAGGAGTGTCCATGGTAGTTTCCTGAGAAAAACCAGTATCCTTCAATATATCCAATGTATATTTTTGTTGGGAAATAAATATGTTTCTTGGATAATGGGAGACTTAAATTCCAAGAAAATATGTCAAAGGGCACAAGATTTTGGTTTGAAATTTTTATTGAAGATAAACCTTAAGATGAGAAATATTATGTGGTTCGCTACTAGTAATAATGATATCATCAACATATACAAAAAATAGGATGAAACCAAAGGACGTTGTGTGGTAGAAAATAGTGTGCTACTTAATACTCTGAGATAGACCAAAAGTAGTGATAAAAGTGAAAAATATGTCAAACCAAACGCGAGGAGACAGTTTGATCCCATAAAGAGAGCGAAGAAGCTAACAGACATGAGAACCGGCTCCGGTGACAAAGAATCCAGGAGGTTGTTGCAGATATACTTATTCTTCAATAAAACCATGTAGAAATGCATTTTTGACATCAAGTTGATGAATATGCCAATGATGAGCAGCTTCAAGATAGATGGATAGTTGAACAAATGTAATTTTTAGCAACCAAAGAGAATATATTGAAATAATCAACACCATATGTATGGGTGAAGCATTTTTCCACAAGATGGGCTTTAAGTCGATGAATAATGTCATCTGCATTTAGACAAACCGTATAAATCCATTTGTTGTAAATAACCATTTTACTTTCCAGAAGGGGGAGAATATACCACGTGTGATTGTTTTCTAAGGCCGATATTTCATCTTGTATTGATTGAAACCATCCAGAGTGAGATTCATCATCGACAACTGTATGAGGAACATATATCACCTCTAGGGTGATTGTGGTATCTGGGTGGGAAGAGGGTGCAAAGAATAGAGAGTTCTCAATAAAAGAGACATCAGCAGAGATGATATAATGTCGTAATTCTGGAGAGAAATAGTAGTATCTGCACTGAGTGCGAGAGTAACCTAGGAAGATGCACCATAGGGATTTTTGGGAAAATTTAGACAAATGTGGAAGAGTGTCAAGAATATAAAAAAACACCTAAACACACAAAGTGTAAGAGGGTGAGAAGGGAGAGAGGGGAACAAAACTAGAATAGGATTCTCCCCTCGAACGATAGAAAAAGAAAGACGATTTATAAGATAGGTGAAAGTAAGAATAGAATCCCCCAAAAATGAAGAGGCTCATACATGTGAAATAAGAGGGCAGAAGCAGTCTCCAGAATATGACAATGTTTATGCTCGACCACTCCATTCCACTGAGGTGTATTGGGGCAGGATGTTTGATGGAGGATGTCATGATCCTTGAGAAATTTCTGAAGGGAAGAGGATAAATATTCCCGCCCATTTTCCGAGCAAATACATTTAATTGGTGTTGAGAAATGAGTGTTGATTTCATGATAAAACATCTAGAAAGTAGAAAACACCTCAGAATGATCACGAAGTAGATAAATCCATGTCATCCGAGAGAAGTCGTCAATAAAGGATACATAATATAGCTACCTAACTGAATTGGGACCACGCAAGGACCCCATACATCAGAATGGACTAAATCAAAAGGTTTAGATGCATGTGTCACCAAATGAGGAACATAAGACATGCGATGATGTTTTGTAAATTTACAAGACTCGCAATGAAAGAATGGTGTGGATTGAAATGAGGATAAAACTGATGTAAGGTGGAGGAAGGTGGATGACCCAGGAACAAATGTAGATCTAGAGCACAAGTATAGATTGTAAAGTAGACAAGGGGTGTCGGAGTATCGAACATGTACACCCCATTGTGAAGGTGACCTCTACCAAGCTCCCAATTCGTCAACCACTCCAGAAACACAACATCAAATGGTGTGAAAATAGGAACACAATCTATGTACTTTGTGAGCTTATTGATGGAGAGGATATTTAAAGGATTTTTTGGAACATGAGCCACAAAAGGTAGGAGAATACAAGGATTCAAGGATCACGTGTCAAATCCCATAATAGTGATAGTGGATCCATCATAAAAAGTAATGGATGTGGTGTCATTATACGGATGATAGGTAGTTAAAATACCTGCATCACCAATGAGATGATCAGAAGCACCAAAATCAAGCATCTAAGAAGGCGGGTGACGAGTGACACAAGTAGTAGGGCCACCAGTCCAAGAAACAGATGTCGAAGAGGAACCAGGTAGTAAAGCGTTCTGATGAAAGTGTATAAGCTTGATCTCATCCATAGAGAGGTCCAAGTTGTGATGGATATCAGATGATGGTGGGGAGGCATTGACCAGAGTTATCTAAACCTGATGAGAGTGTATAAACTTGATCTCATCCATGACCACACCCATGAGTACCTGAAAAACAACCACCACCATGGCCTATTAGGGAAGTATGATATGTAGTTTCAATAGGTGGGGAAAACACCCGATGAGATTTTCCATGGCAATGATAGACTAGTAGAATCTCAAGAGAGAAGGGGTTGACCAACATTTTAGAGGTAGTAGTTGCATACTCTAAATTAAGGCCATGAAGAAGACTAAAGAGAGATAACTGATCTCGTTAGGCCAAAGAAACTTATGGTGTTTGAGTAAGGGGCCACAACTAAAGTAACTCGTCACATAAAGCTTTACAGTCGATGAAATATGTTAGAAAAGGATGACAGTGCTTACAGATAGTGTAAAGGCAGTGAAGAACATCAGATACCCGTTCCAAATTATTGGTTTCGGAATACATGAGGGTCAAGGAGTCCAAGAGTTCTTTGACAACATTTTTCATCTGATTCGCGTCCTTAATGAAACATTCCATAGAGTTGACAAGAAAAACAAAAAAATACTATCAGAAAACTCCCAAACCTTGTACTTTGGATCTGATAGTGGTGGGGGAGAATCAATCAGGTGCGAGTTGAGATCCATGTCGGTGAGATACATAAGGAATTCCTTATGCTAGACAAATAATTTAGTTGTATCAAGGCGCTCATTGACAATGCGAGCGGAGGCAGTGATCAACTGAATAAGGACCAAGGAGATCAGTGAGGAATCTTCCATTGTATGAAGGATAAGAGGGAAGAGACTAGAATATCCGACCAAGATGATAGGACAAGTGTAGTAATAAATCCAACAGGAATGACTGGAAATAGAAACACAAGCCTCAGCAGGAGGAGGATCGCATCAAGTTACTATGTGGGATAATCACTAAAGCATGCTGGAGTAACACAAGGGATCAAAAGCATGAAACAAGAGACTGTGAATGCATGTTGAAGATTTCTCAATTCCAAAGAGAGCCGGCAATAGGATCGCTGCATAAGGGAGATGGGAATAGCTTCATGTGGGTTGATGATAGGTGCTCAATTGGCCTAGAGGTGTTGCAGTGAGGTGTTTTTCAAGGTGTTGGCTGCATATGTGGATGCAGGGAAAAAAGAGTGTTGCAGGAAGATTATTCACAACAGAGAGAGTCATCCAGGGGATATTTACAGAAGGATGTGCAAAAGGAAAGAGTGGATTCTTAGGGGACAGGAGCAAGGATGGCGGCCATTATCTGGGGTGGTAGGGTGCACCTAGTAAGGTCGGCGCCATTAGGGATGGCAGGGCACACCAGGTAGGTGCGACGAGGTTGCGGCCAGAAGGGAGGCGACTAGGGTTTGAGGTTAGAGGTGGATGGTGACGAGAGGCGGGATGAGGTGAGTCTGAAGGGGTTGGGCCATTAAGGGAGATCACAGTTACCAAATAATGTCGTATCATGGGGGATTGAAAGGAGGTTTCATGCAGGCAAGGGGCAGTTGTGCAGGGAGTGACCGATGGCAGGGCGCAGAAGTCGTCGCACAGGTGAAGGGCGGTTGCACAGGGATTAACCAGTGATGGGGTGTAGTGGAGGGGGAAAATTTATGCAGGGCACAACCAACAAGGGGGAATTATGGAACTTATCCCTTTAAGACCATGTAGATTTTTACAATTCCTACCTCAAAGAGAGGTGGATACCTTTATTTATAAATAGAGGAGAATAAATACAAGTATGAAGAAATCGATGTGGAACTCAGAAATACACTTCAAAAATACACTTATTCGGGTCTAACATCCCTCATTGGGAAAAATAGTAATATTGCATTGGGTGATAATTTCCCTCTATGATAATTCCCAGAATTTTAAGTGTTTATCATCTTAAACATTAGTATAAGCAATTTTTAAATTCCATGTTTGAAATTATCATCAACTATATTAATATTAACACCATAACTCCTTAACAGGTGGATTTATAGATTCTTAAGATCCATGTTTATCAATAGTATGTCAAATCCAAATAATTAAGAGAATGCAATTAATTCACTGTAAGCATTTATTCTTCAAGAAAGAAAGATATCTACGACATAAGATACACCTATTTAAATTCTTGAAATAATAATATTTCATTATCAAAATTTCACTACAAGAATTTCATCTTCATCCTTTAGAATTTCTAGATGATCTTATAATCTTCCATCATGTGATTATTTTCCATATTTTTAACTGATTATGGTTAATCCTATCTATTTAAACAAATAAGTTAAAATATGATTGATTCACAATCGCAAATAAAATAAAGCATCAAATCCTCTACCTAGAGAAGAAGAAGCTTCCACGCTACAGAACTAGAACATGGGATATAAAGGGTATGTGTGTGGGCAAGAAACTTGAGAAGAGATACAGAAGTCCCTCTAAACTAAAATGAAAAAGTATGGATCACCTGAACATGAAATAAACTGAGAAAGACTAAAAAGGGAAATAGGGTATCTTAAAATACACCAAATACAGGTTCCACGTGGAAATTTAATTTGCATTAAATCTCATATTAAAAACATTTCCATTTAATTCATATTTAACTCAAATCTTGATTGTGGTCCATTTGAAACCTTTGAAAACATTAAGATATAATTTGAAACGAGTCTGGGGACATTTAACTCTTTATTTCCAGTAATTAAAACCATTAAAACATGTAAAAGAAGATGCACACACAAGATAGGGTGGAAATTATATTTTTTGGGTTAAAATGATACCCTTTACATATGGATTATGTGTAGCATAAGAGTAACATGGTTTATACCCTTAAAATGTTGGTTACCTTTACAGAGGCTTCAGAAATCTCGTAGCACGCTTATGCGAGCTTTAGAATCACTTGGTTACCTAAACACGAGATTGAGATTGGGGTTTCCCATACCAAAGATTCAGAATCTGTGGCATATCTTTATGAAAGGTTAAGAAAACCCAAATTACTATCATGCAAGTGGTAGAGTTCACCTCCTGGTTGCAACATCTACACTCTCATTAAATACAGTGAACATAAGACTGCCACCTAGAAGCTTTGGATTTTCCTGGGTGAGCATATTGGCTGGTGTGACACTAAGGAGGAGAGTGCACCTGTTGGAGCAATGCGGTGGGGTCAGGGGGGGAGATCATTCTTGGGGGCCTTTCCAGGAGAGGGCGCACCTATAAAGGGAGTGCCTTGATCGAGTGCACCTTGATGGGGTCCCTCCAAGAGGGGGCACAACAGAAAGGAGGTAGGTTGGAAGGGAGGAGGCTAGAGTTGGGTCAACATAAGAGAGAGACTAAGATTTAATGGACTCTTGAAAAATGTAGAAACAGTATATCAGAAAAGTGTTCCTCTAAATGGGGTAGAATCTCTTTATTAATAGAAGAATTAAAGATACACAAGATCCCAAATAGGAGGCTGATAAAAATGTTGGCAGGCTAATGAGCTTTTTTAATGTAGCTAAAGCTGATATGGTTTTTCTCAAGATGATGATGAAGAAAATAAAAGTCAATCTCAATATGCTTTGTACATTCATGGACGATTAGATTAGAAGCAATCTTCATGGCTACCTACTTATCACACCAAATATGAGCAAAATTCTATGGCAGAAAACCAATTCAATGAAGAATGTGATGAAGCCAAAGAAGTTTAGTAGTGACTGTGGTCATCACACGATATTCAGATTCAACACTAGAACTGAAGATGACAGTTTTTTTCTTGCTTCACAAGGAGATTAAGTTACCATCTAGGAAAACCTCACACCCAGAAGTAGACTTTCGGGTAGCTAAACAACCAGCATATTCAACATCACATAAGGCCTCAATATTCATATGATCATGATGTGAATACCGAAGACCACGGCAAGATATTTCTTAATGTACATGATAATGCGAAGTACAACATCTCATTGAGATTTCATTCGATGTTCCACAAATTGGCTAACCTTGCTAACAGCGCAGGCAATATCTGGATGAGTCATTGTAAGATATTTGATTTTTCCCACAGGGCGATGATATCTCTTTGAATGAGAATATGGGTTTGTGGCGTCATGTAGAGACCATCCCCTAGGTTCAAGAGGATTGTCCGTGACAATTGCCTGAGACAATCCAGTATCATATAATATATCTAATGCATATTTTTTTTGGGAAAGAAGGATGTTGGTTGGAGAACGAGAGTCTTCAATGCCAAGAAAATATGTCAAAGGGCCTGGGTTTTTTATTTGAAATTGTTATTGAAGATAAACCTTGATATGAGTAATCATGATATCATCAACATATACAACAAATAGGATGCATCCAGAGAACATTGTGCGGTAGAAAACAATGTGGTCCTTCATACTCTTAGATAGACCAAAAGTAGTGATGACAGTGAAAAATCTGACAAATCAGGCATGAGGAGACTTTTTGAGCCCATAAAGAGAGAGATGAAACTGACAGACATGAAAAATGACTCCAAAGGAAAGGAATCCAAGAGGTTGTTGCAGATATAATTCTGCAAGAAAACCATGTAGAAATGAATTCTTGACATCAAGTTGATGAAGATGTCAATGATGAGAAGTTGTAAGAGAGATAGATAGTCGAACAGATGTCATTTTAGAAACCAGAGAGAATGTATTGAAATAATCAACACCATATGTATGGGTTAAGCCTTTTGCCACGAGAGAGGATTTAAGTTGATGAAGAGTGTCATTTGAATTTAGATAGGCTGTATAAATCCATTTGCTGCCAAAAATCTGTTTAGCTGCCAAAAGGGGAACCAGATATCACATCTGATTTCCGTCCAAGGCCTATAATTCATCCCGCATTGTTTGAAGCCAACTAGGGTGAGATTTAGCATCGACAACCATACGAAGAATAGATATCACCTCCAGAGTGATAGTGGTATCTGGGTGGGATATCATGAACCAGCCTTTTCTTACATTACTATTACATCATTTCAAAGATAAACAACATAATAGAATTACACAAAGAGGATCCAAAGGCTTAGTGTCTTGCGAAAACTAGGACCACACATAACAAATACAACATCTTGCATAAACATTTATTTAATTTCTTCTTTTCTAGCTTCTTATTGGCACTTTTCCTCTCCTTAGTACATGTAGCCACCAGAGGATATACATCAAAAGGTGTGAGCTAGAAGCCCAGTAAGAGGATAGATATGAACAATATATCATGGGGTGAGCATAATCATAACATAGTCAAAAGATCATGAACATGAGAGGAGCATAAATAAAAGACTTGAAATGTGGAAATGCATAAAAATAAAACATCATGTCTTAGTGGTTAACTACCAAACATACTTTTGAACCAAGCTAGAATCTTCTTCACACATCATTTCACATTTATTCATGAGATTTGTCAATTTACCCAATGCATTGGAGTACTGTATAATTCTGGGTGCACCCTTCACTTTGAAATATTCATAATTGCACTATATAATTCCGGGCGCACCCGTCACATCATAACATTATCATTATCATGCTTGCCACATGGAACATACATCAAAAGTGTACATAACTAAACCATGGTAAGGAATGATTTTCATCTCATAAGAATACATTCATAAGCTTTGGGTTCCCAAAAGAAAGAGGGAACAACATACTTGATACAATAACTATCAACCATGAATGGGAGGTAAAAGTTGAGTTATTAAAAGAAGAGTTCTTCTGGAAAGCATTTGGATTGACATAAACCAAATTAGAAAAAATTTATATCCCAGAAAAATAAATAAAATGATGAACAAATTATATTTAAGGAGTGACCATATCAAAAATAGAGTGAAAGAGGTAGAACCCGAAGGATGAAAGTTGGGTTTGAGAATTTCCCCTTACCTTGTACCTGAATGCTTCCTTCTCTTTAATGTCCCGTATAATGACATAATATTCATTAATTAGAAATAAAGAACCATGTGTACATTAATAGGGTTCATTATTGTTTCATTATGTAATATTATGTTCCTTTGGATGACTTATAGAGTTTAAAAACATTGTTCGGGGATGTTCGTTTTTATGGTTTTTCTTGGGTGGTTCACTTGTATTCTTATATTGAAGTTTGGGTAGAACATGAGTAAACATCCAAAAATGATATTACATATAATTAATGATATTATATTAGATTGACTGATTTTAACTTGTCACTTAGTAATATGTCCATAGGTTATTTATATAACTTTATATAGAATATAATACACATAAAATATTCTGGTTCAACCATAAAAATGGTTTCATGACCATATCTGAAGGTAGAAATGGAAGAAGAAATCATGTCGTTCTTGAAGGTGATAAATTAACACCTCACGAACAATGTTCTCTTTAATAAAATAAAAGGAAGAGGGAAAGGGGGTTGGATGATATAATATCCCATTATAATAATAAAATTACATTATATGTATAATAATGGAGTTAAAATACAATTTTGATGAAGATAGGTGGGGAGAGATCAAGAAATGAACTTGAACTTGAAAGGAAATTAAAGGAGAAGAGGGAGGGAAATTACCTCTTAAATCTTTCTCTTGAAAACCTCCTTAAGGGCCTAAGCTTGGACTTTTGATGAGAACATAAGCTCTTAGACGTGGTGGAGGGGCTAGGGAAGTTGTTTGGGTAGATTTTAGAGAAGTCTTAGAGCTTGAGAGGTGTGAGGAAATGAGGGTGTGAAGGGTGGCTTTTATAGTGGGGGGGAGAGGGGTTTCCTTAATATAAAATTCATTAGTTTATTATTTCCCCACAAGACAAGGAATAGTGAGTCTTGAATGACCAAGAATAGTAATTTTATAATGTAATCCAGAACAAAGTGGGCTTAAATCAGCAGAACATCACACATGACCCTATAATTAGCTTATTTAGCTTATTTTGTAAATTACAGTATTTCACTATTCATAAAAAATTCAAGTATCTCAGAAAAATCCCAAAAATTTACCACAACCATTTTTTGACGTGTAGAATCCAAAAATGAAATTCATTTTTCAAAACTAATTTTCTAAATATTATTAATTTAATATTTAATTAAAATCATAATTTACTTAAAAAACAGTTTTTAAGATTAAAACTGATTTTATAGTGCTTTCAAAAATTACGTAGGGTCTTATAAAATTATCTAAAAACTATAATAAATTGATTAAATAATTTATTATTACATTTTAGGGAAATATATATTCTTTTAAATTAATTAATTAATTATAATTAATTATTTATGACTTACAAAATACCAAAATGTTTACTAAGGTCAAATTGTCACTTTCTAAGATGTCTAAATTTTATTTTATTATTCATAGGTAATGTTACTCTTTTGTTGGATGATTTAATATTCATAAGGGTCATATTACTATTCATAAGGGTCTGTTACTATTCATAAGAGTAGTTCACTATTCACCAAAAATTATTTTTGTTTCATTAGACTCCAAAAATCATCTTGAACACGACCGTGTATGTCATATTTTCAAAATTCCTAACACAAAAGTGACAAACTTATGTTTAAAGGTCACTTATCACTTAGTAGTTCATTATGTTGTGATTTCATGTTATTTTATGACATAAATATAATAAGGGAATTTCCATTAAAAAACTTTGGGTCGTTAAATTCTTCTTCCCTTAGGAAATTTCGCCCCCGAAATTTCACTTTACACAAACAGGTGAGGATGTTTCTCCTTCATTGCCTCTTCTGGTTCCCAAGTTTCTTCCTCAAACATATGGTTTCTCCACAAAACTTTGTCAAGATGGGTTGTCTTGTTGCGTAGAACCTTATCTCTCCGATCCAGAATCTTTACTAGCTGCTCCTCATAAGAGAGATCATCTTCCAGCTGCACCACCTCTGATTTTAGTACATGTGAGGGGTCTGGTATGTACTTCCTCAGTAGTGATACATGAAACACATCATGAACATGATCCATATTTGGTGGAAGTGTAAGACGATAGGCCACGGATCCTATGCGGTCAAGGATCTCAAAGGGGCCAATATACATTGGGCTTAGCATCCCTTTCTTCCCGAATCGCATGACTCTCTTCCATGGAGATATTCAAAGGAAGACTTTATCTCCAACATCAAAATCCAAGTCCCTTCGACGGTTGTCAGCATAGCTTATTTGCCGACTTTGAGCAGCTTTGATGTGTTTCTGGATGACTTGAACCTTCTCTGTCATCTCTTGAACAAGATCGGGTCCAAGTAGCTTCCTTTCTTCAACTTCATCCCAACAGGTTGGAGTTCTACATCGCTTTCCATACAGAGCTTCATATGGAGTCATCTGGATACTCGAGTGGAAGCTATTGTTGTATGATAACTCAACCAATGAGAGATGATGATCCCAACCACCCTTGAATTCAAGAGAGCAGACTCTTAGCATATCTTCAAGCATCTGAATAGTCCTTTCAGACTGGCCATCAGTTTGGGGGTGATAGGCCATGCTGAAATTTAATTTAGTACTCAAATCATATTGAAGGCTCCTCCAGAACTTAGATTCGAACCTTGGATCACGGTCAGAGATAATTGAGAGTGGAACACCGTGCAATCTCACCACTTCCTTCACATATATCTTTGCAAGTTGATCAAGCGAGAGATATTCCCGAATAGCGATAAAATGGGTAGTCTTGGTGATTCGGTCAACCACAACCCATATCGCATTATTTCCCTTTGACGTCTTTGGGAGACCCATGAAAAATTCCATAGTAATGTTTTCCCATTTCCACATGGGTATAGGCAATGGTTGCATCATACCTTTGGGATTTTATCGCTCATCTTTAACATGCTGACATACCAAGCACCTTGATATATATTCCACAATATCCTTCTTCATGTTATCCCACTAGAAGTGTTCTTGGAGACCACGGTACATCTTCGTACTCCCAGGATGGATAGAGAAAGTTGAGCTATGTGCATTTTCCAATAGCTCCTTCTTTATCCCGGGTGATGAAGGCACACAAAGCCGCATTCCAAACCGAATCCCAACATTATCATCGATATGGAACTCTTGTAGCTTCCCTTCCTTTACTGCATTCACCCTATTTTGTATCTCCACATCATCCCTTTGTTCTTCCTTAATCTTTTCTTGGATGGATGGTTGCGCAATCATTTGGGAAAGGTAGGATGTATCCTCTTCCCTTATGATTTCCAAATCCATTCTTTGCACATCCATGAAGATAGGGTCTTTCTCAATCCATAACATGTATAGAGTAGCAGGTTCTTTTCTGGTTAGAGCATCAACTACCTTGTTTGCCTTTCCAGGATGATAGTGAATAGAGCAATCGTAATCCTTGATTATCTCTAACCATCTCCTTTGATGCATGTTGAGATCCTTTTTGTGTGAATATATACTTTAGGATCTTGTGGTTAGTGTATATGTCACACTTCTCGCCATAAAGGTAGTGCTACCAGATTTTCAAGGCAAAAATCACGGCTGCCAGCTCTAGATCATGTGTCGGGTAGTTCTGCTCATGGATCTTCAACTGTTGTGAGGAATAGGCTATCACATTATCATTTTTCATGAGTACAAACCCCAAGACGTTCATTGAAGCATCATTGTATATCACATTACTTTCTCCACTTTTCGGTAGTGTGAGTACAGGTGCAGTGATCATCCTTATCTTTATCTCCTTGAAGATTCCCTCACATTTTTCCATCCAGGCATACTTTACCCATTTCCTTGTTAACTAAGTTAGCGGGCTTGAAAATCATGAAAAGTTTCTCAAAAAACGTCGGTAGTACCCAACTAATCCATGAAAACTATGGATTTCTGTGACACTAGAGGGCCTAGGTCATTCCTCAATCACTTTTGTCTTTGAAGGATCCACATAAATTCCCTCACTTGTGATCACATGTCCCAAGAACATGAATTGATTCATCCAAAAGTCACACTTGCTGAACTTGGCGTACAACTTCTCCTTTCTCAATGTCGCCAACACAAGTCTTAGATGTTCTTCATGTTCCTCCTTGATCTTGGAGTAGATGAGAATATCATTGATAAACACTACCACAAATTTGTCTAGGTAATGTCTAAAGACTCTATTCATCAAATCCATGAAGATTGCAGGGGCATTAGTAAGTCCAAAGGGCATCACCAAAAACTCATAGTGCCCATACCTTGTTCGGAAGGCAGTTTTCTGAATATCTTCCTTCTTCACCGTTACCTGATGATATCCAGAACGAAGATCCACCTTTTAGAAGTATTGGGATCCTCTTAACTGGTCGAACAAGTCATCAATCCTTGGGAGAGGATACTTGTTCTTTATGGTGATCTTGTTGATTTCCCGATAATCGATACACAGCCGCATGGTTCCATCCTTCTTCTTCACAAAGAGAACTGGCGCACCCTAAGGTGATGCACTAGGGAGTATGAACCCTTGGTCCAGATGCTCTTGCAGCTAATTCATTAGCTCCTCTAGTTCAATAGGAGCCATCCTATAGGGGCACTTTGAGATAGGAGTAGCTCCGGGTATGAGTTCAATTGAGAACTCTACCTCACGATCTAGGGGAATTCTGGGTAACTCTTCGGTAAATACATCACCGTATTCCCTCACGATGGGCATTTCCTCAAGGTTGGAACTTTCCTTCGACTCAACCATTTGGGCAAGGTATGCTTCTTTATAGGGAATCAACACCCACACCATTGAAGGATTTTTCAAAGGAGATTCATGATCTTCCTTGAATTTGTAGAGGAGCATGGGATGGTTTGGAATATGAAAAGATATTTCCTTTTCCCGACAGTTGATATATTCTCTATATAACGAGAGTCAATCCATTCCCATTATAGCATCAAATTCCACCAAAGAAAGTATTACGAGATTTTCCGGAAGAATCTTCCCACATACACCAATGGGAGAAGAGTCAAACACTTAGGTTGAAATGATTGCACTAATTGGTGTTTTTACAGATATTTTTACTTCAAGGTTTCGGGGCTTTGATTCTATAGTTCTAGAAAATTTTCAAGATATAAAGGAATTCATAGAATTATAATCAAATAATACTTTTTCCATTCTTGATTGAATAGGAAGTGTACCTTGTACGACTTCATTATCATGCTCCACCTCTGCAGTAGTGATGGCATAAGCCTTCCCTTGTTCCTTTGGATTTGGTGGATGCTGACACTAATTACCATCGAGAGCTCGAGGTTTAGTGCACTAGTTTTCATAGTGCCCTAGATCCCTACAGTTGTTGCATTTGACCATGAGTGGTTCTCTCCTTTCATCGGCTACATTCTCCTTCCTTTTCATGTCTTTTTGACACTCTTGAGCATGGTGTCCTTCTTTACCACACTTTAAGCATTTCCCTGTCCCCTTGAGGATGTTCCCATTGTGCAACTTCCCACATTTTTGGCATGTGGGTTGTTGATTTTTCTTCCCGCCTTTGTCATTAGATCCACCAGCTTGAAACTCCATATTTCTCTTCTTATCACCATAGACATGGGACCATTCTCCAAACTCCATCTCCACTTTGAGAGGACACCAAAAAACTTCTTCATAACTCCCAAAGTCTCGAATTGAAAGAGCCTTTTGAAGGTGTGGTTTTAATCCACTAAAGAATCTATCAATTTAGCTATCATTGTTGATAACAAAACCCGAAGCATACCATGTAAGCCTTGTGAAATTAGCTTCATAGGTTGTGACAGGTTCTCCTTCTTTTTTCTTGAGCTCTATGAATTCTTTCTCCATCTTCGTGTGAAGAGTTTGTGGGAAGTACTTTTTAAGAAACATTATCTTAAAGTCTTCCCATTCCATCTATTCAATTTCCTCCCTTGGCTTGGTGTTCTTAATCAAATCCCACCATTGATCAACTTCTCCATCTAGATGATAAATGGCTATGTTCACCTTCTCCATCTCAGAACATTGAAGAAAAAAAAATATCTCCTCCATGGAGTTAACCCACTATTCCGCAACTAGTGGATCATAAGATTCACTAAACGTCGGTGGTCGTTGCCACATAAAACATTTGATAGCCAGTTTCTCCCTCTTTAGTGAAGGAGGACATTCCCCATTATTATGGTTATTTTTCATAACCTGAGATAATTGGGTAAGAATCGCCATGAAGTTTTGAACTCCACCTCCCAAATCATTGGGGATGTCGTTCGAGCAATCATTGCATTGGCCCTCACACGAGCTGTTGGTCTGATTTCTCCTGGTTCTCACCATTTTCTAAAATAGAAAAGGTTAGAACAAAACATAAGTAAACAAGTCATGAATAAATTATTCATTTAAACAATTTATACCAAAAACATAACATATGTGATCCCTTTGTAAATATTCTTGTGTGTATATTTGTACTTAGTCTCATGCTATAGGTTTTCCCTAGGGTTAACTAATCCTAATTCCAAAATTAACTAAACCTTTCCTTTGATACCAACTATCGTGACCCAGCCTTTTATTACATTACTATAACATCATTTCAAAGATAAACAACATAATAGTATTACACAAAGAGGATCCAAAGGCTTAGTGTCTTGGGAAAACTAGGACCACACATAGAAAATACAACATCTTGCATAAACATTTATTTAATTTCTTCTTCTCTAGATTCTTATTGGCACTTGTCCTCTCCTTAGTACATGTAGCCACCTGAGGATATACATCAAAAAGGGTGAGATATAATCCCAGTAAGAGGAAAGATAAGAAAAATATATCATGGGGTGAGCATAATCATAACATAGACAAATGATCATGAACATGAGGGGAGAATAAATAAAAGACTTGAAATATGCCAATGCATAAAAATGAAACATCATGTCTTAGTGGTTAACTACCAAACATAATTGTGAACAAAGATAGCATCTTGTTCACACATCATTTCACATTTACTCATGAGATTCATCACTTTACCCAATGCATTGGAGTGCTGTATAATTCCAGGCGTACCCGTCACATTGAAACATTCATAATTGTGCTATATAATTCCGGGTGCACCCGTCACATCATAACATTATCATTATCATGCTTACCACATGGAACATACATCAAAAGTGAACATAACTAAACCATGGTAAGTAATGATTTTAATCTCATAAGAATACATTCATAAGCTTTGGGTTCCAAAAAGAAAGAGGGAACAATATACTTGATACAAGAACCATCAACCATGAATGAGAGGTAAAAGTTGAGTTCTTAAAAGAAGAGTTCTTTTGAAAAACATTTGGATTGACATAAACTTCATTAGAAAACATGTATATCCCAGAAAAGGAAAGAAAATTATGAAAAAATTATCTTTAAGGAGTGACCATATCAAAAATGGAGTGAAAGAGGTAGAACCCGAAGGATGAAAGTTGGGTTTGAGAAATTCCCCTTACCTTGTACCCGAATGCTTCCTTCTCTTTAATGTCCAATATAATGAAATTATATTCATTAATTAGAAATATAGAACAATTTTTAAATTAATAGGGTTAATTCTGGTTTCATTATGTCATATTATGTTCCTTTGGATGACTTATAGAGTTTAAAAACATTGTTCGGGGATGTTCGTTTTTATGGTTTTTCTTGGGTGGTTCACTTGTATTCTTAAATTGAAGTTTGGGTAGAACATGAGTAAACATCCAGAAATTATATTACATGTAATTAATGATATTACAGTAGATTGAATGATTTTATAATGAATTATATTATATCCATGTGGATGAATCATTAGATAAGAATTAAATGATGGTTATTTGGGTCAATTTGGGTGGTTTTTGGATCACAACGAACTTGTTTTAACTTATCACTTAGTAATATGTCCATATGTTATTTACATAACTTTAAATAGAACATAATACACATAAAATATTCTGTTTCAACCATAAAAACTGGTTTCATGTCCAGATCTAAAGGTAGAAATGGAAGAAGAAATCATGTCGTTCTTGAAGGTAATAAATTAACACCTCACGAACAACGTTTCTTTAATAAAATAAAAGGAAGTGGGAAAGGGGGTTGGATGATATAATATCCCATTATAATCATAAAATTACATTATATGTATAATAATGGAGTTACATTACAATTTTTATGAAGATAGGTGGGGAGATATCAAGAAATGAACTTGAACTTGAAAGGAAATTAAAGGAGAAGAGGGAGGGAAATTACATCTTGAATCCTTCTCTTGAGAACCTCCTTAAGGGCCTAAGCTTGGTCTTTTGATGAGACCAGAAGCTCTTGGAAGTGGGGGGGGGGGATAGGGAAGGTTTTTGGGCAGAGTTTAGAGAAGGATTGAAGCTTGAGAGGTGTGAGGAAATGAGGGTGTGAAGGGTGGCTTTTATAGTGGAGGGGAGAGGGGTTTCCTTAATATAAAATTCATTAGTTTATTATTTCCCCACAAGACAAGGAATAGTGAGTCTTGAAAGACCAGGAATAGTAATTTTATAATTTAATCCCAAACCAAGTGGGCTTACATCAGCAGAACATCACACATGACCCTATAATTAGCTTATTTAGCTTATTTTGTAAATTATGGTATTTCACTATTCATCAAAAATTCACGTATCTCAGAAAAATCCCAAAAATTTACCCCAAACATTTTTTGATGTGTAGAATTCGAAAATGAAGTACATTTTTCAAAAATAATTTTCTAAATATTATTAATTTAATATTTAATTAAAATCATAATTTACTTACAAAAACAGTTTTTAAGATTAAAACTGATTTTATAGTGCTTTCAAAAATTACACAGGGTCTTATAAAATTATCTAAAAACTATGATACATTGATTAAATAATTTATTATTACATTTTAGGGAAATAAATATTCTTTTAAATTAAGTAATTGACTATAATTAATTATTTATGACTTACAAAATACCAAAATGTTTACTAAGGTCAAATTGTCACTTTCTAAGATGTCTAAATTTTATTTTATTATTCATAGGTAATGTTACTTTTATGTTGGATGATTTACTATTCATAAGGGTCATATTACTATTCATAAGGGTATGTTACTATTCATAAGGGTAGTTCACTATTCACCAAAAAATATTTTTGTTTCATTAGACTCCAAAAATCATCTTGAACACAACCGTGTATGTCAGATTTTCAAAATTCCTAACACAGAAGTGACAAACTTATGTTTAAAGGTCACTTATCACTTAGTAGTTCTTTATGTTGTGATTTCATGTTATATTATGACATAAATATAAGAAGGAAATTTCCATTAAAAAACTTTGGGTCGTTACATGGGAAGAGTGCAGTGAATGGAGATATCTTAATAAAAGTCATTAATAGAGATTATATAACACCGCAAGTCTGGAGAGAAACAGCGATATCCACGCTGAGTGCGAAAGTACCCCAGAAAGATGAATCAGAGAGATTTTGTGGAAAATTTAGATAAATGGGGATGAATGTCATGAATATAACAAAGACACCCAAACACACGGAATGGGAGAGGGTGAGGAGTGAGAGGGGAACATAACCTGCAAAAGATTCTCCCCCTAAAGGACAGAAAAAGGATGACAATTTATAAGATAGGTAGTAGTAAGAATATCATCCCCCAAAAATGAAGAGGCACCTTCATGTGAAATAAGAGATCACGAGTAGTCTATAGAATATGACGATTTTTATGACCGACCACTCCAGTATGCTGAAATGTATCGGGGCAGGATGTTTAATGGAGGATGCCACGATCCTTGAAAAACTGTTTAAGGGAAGTGGATAAATATTCTCATCCTTTGTCCGAGTGGAGACATTTAATTGGTGTGGATAACTGAGTGTGAATTTCATGGTAAAATGTCTGAAAAGTAGAAAACACCTCAGAACGACCACGAAGTAGATAAGCCATGTCATGAAAGAGAATTAATCAACAAATGATACCTAATATTGGTACCCTAACTGACTTGGGACCACGCAGAGACCCCATACATTAGAATGGACTAAATCAAAAGGTTTAGATGCCCGCATCACCAAATGAGGAACATAAGACACGCGATGATGTTTCACTAATTTACAAGACTCACATTGAAAGAAAGGTGCAGACTGAAATGAGGATAAATATGATGTAAGGTGGAGACAAGTGGATGACCCAGGAGAAATTGTAGATCCAAAACACGAGCATAGATTTTCGAGCAGGCAATGGATGTTGGAGTATAGAACATGTACACCCCATCACAAAGTGGGCCTCTGTCAAGCTCCTGATTCGTTACCCGCTCTTGAAACACAACATCAGATGATGTGAAAATAGAAACATGTTCTAAGACCTTTGTGAGCTTACTGATGGAGAGAAGATTAAACGGACTTCATTGAACATGAGCTATAGAAGGCAGGCGAATGGAAGGATTCAAAGAGGATGTGCCAAATTCCGCAATAAGGATAGTGGATCTGTCAGAAACAGTAATGGAAGTGGTCCCAGTATACAGACGATAAGTAGTTAACATACCTGCATCACCAGTGAGATGATCGGAAGCACCAAAATCAAGCATCCAAACAGGTGGGTGATGAGTGACACAAGCAGTAGAGTCACCAGTCCGAGCAACAAATTCCAAAGAGGAACCAGGTATCGAAGCAGCTCGATGAAAGTGTATAAGCTCGATCTCATCCATGGAGAGGTCCAGATTGTGATGGATATGAGATGGTGGTGGGGAGACTTCGACTAGAGCTGTCTGAACTTGATGAGTGTGTATAAGCTCGATCTCATCCACAGTCATGTCCACGAGTACCTAAAAAATGACCACTACCATGGACCAGTAGGGCAGTATGATCTGTAGTGTCAATAGGTGGGGAAAGCATCCCCCGAGCTCTTCCAATGCGATGATAGACCATTGGAATCTCAATAGATAGGTTGACCAACATTTTAGTGACATTTATTTCATTCTGTGAATCAAGGCCATGAAGAAGGCTGAAGCGACATAACTAATCTCGCTAGGCCAAAATAGCCTCAGGTGTTTGAGGAAGGGGTCACAACTCAAGTAACTCATCACATAGAGATTTACAATTGGTGAAATATGCCAGAAAAGGATGGTGGTGCTGGCGGATAGTGAAAAGGCGGTGAAGAACATTTGATACCCGAGCCAAATTATTGGTTTTGGAATACATGAGGGTCAATGAGTCCCATATTTCATTGACAATATTTATCATCGGAGTCACATCTTTAACAAAATGTTCCATAGATTTGACAAGAAAAACAAAAAATTTACTGTCGGCAGGCTTCCAAACCTTGTACTTCGGATCTGATAGTGGGGGGGGGGAGCAACTAGGTGCAAGTCAATATCGATGCGGATGAGAGACATAAGGACTATATTATATCAGACAAAGAAGTTAGTTGCATCAAGACGTTGATCGACAAGGCAAGTGAAGGAAGTGATCAACTGAGGAAGGACTGAGGAGATCGGTGAGCAATCTTCCATGGTGGGAAGGATAAGAGGGAAGATACTACAAGATCTGACCAAACCGATAGGACAGGTGGAGTAAGAAATCCAGCAGAAATGGATAGAAACAGAAACACAAGCCTCAGCAGGAAGATCATAGCATCAGGTTACTGGGTGGGATAATCACTAAAACATGCAAGAGTGGCACAAGGAATTTGAAGCATGCAGCAGGAGGAGATTGTGAACGCATGTTGAGGACTGCACGATTATGAAGAGAGCCAACTGTAGGAGCCCTGCATAAGGGAGAGGAGCACAGCTTCAGGTGGGTTTATTAGAGGCACTCAATTGGCCTGGAGGTGTTGCAGTGAGGTGTTGTGCGAGGTGTTGGCTGCATATGTGGGTGTAGGGGAAAAAGAGGAGTGTTGCAGGAAGACGACGCACAAAAGAGAGTCGTCCAGGGGATGGGTGCAGAAGGATGCGCAAAAGGAAAGGGCAGATTCTCAGGGGATAGGCGCGGGGATGGTGGCCATTATCTAGGGTGGCAGGGTGAGCCTAGGAAGGCTGATGCCATTAGGGGTAGGAGGGCACACCAGGTAGGTGTGACAAGGTTGCGGTCAGAGGGGAAGCGACTAAGGTTCAAGGTTAGTGGAGAATGGAGAGGCAAGGCTGGATGAGGTGGGTCTGAAGGGGTTGGGATGTCAGGGGTGATCGCGGCTACTGGAGAACAACGACGTAGGGGGGGACTCGGAAGAATTCGTCGTGCGGGAAAGGGCAGTTACGCAGGGAGCGACTGACGATAGGGCGTAGGTGCCATCATGTAGGTGGGGGTTGTTTCATAGGGATTGGCCAGTGATGGGGCGTAGTGGAGGGGGAAAATTTGGGGCGGGGCACATCAGACAAGGGTGGGGGGGATTATCGGACATATTTATTTGATACCATGTAGATTGGTAAAATTCATACCACAAAGAGAGGTGGATACCTTCATTTATAGATAGAGGGAAATAAATACAAGTAGAAGGAAATTGATGTGGTACTGGGAAATACACTTAACTGGAAATTACATTTAATAGGGTCTAACATCCCTCATTTGGGGAAAAATAATATATTTCATTGGATGATAATTCCTAGAATTGAAAGTGTTTAGCATCATAAAAATTTGTTTGAGAAATTTTTAAATTCCGTGTTTGAAATTATCATCTAACCATATTAATATTAACACCTTAACAGGTCAATTTCTAGATTTTTAAGATCTGTGTTTATCAAAAGCATGTCAATTTCAAATAATTAAGAGAATGGAATTCATTCACTACAACCATTTATTACAAAAGAAATAAAGATATCTACAGCATAAGATAAGCCTATTTAAATTCATGAAATAATAATATTTCATTATCAAAATTTTCACTGCACAAATTTCATCTTAATCCTTTGAAATTTCCAGATGATCATATAAACTTCAATCATGCGATTATTTTCCAGATTTTTATTTGATTATTGTTAATCGTATCCATTTAAACAAAGAAGCTAAAGTATGATTGATTCACAATCACTCATAAAATAAACTAATCAGATCCCCTACCTAGAGAATAAGCTTCCACATTGTAGCACTAAAACAGATGTAAAAGATATGTGTGTAGGCTAGAAACCTAAGGAGAGATGCAGTTGATATACAGAAGACCCTATAAACTGAAATGACAAAGCTTGGATTGCCCAAACTCGAAAGAAATGGAGAAAGACGCTAACAGGGAAAATATGGTATTTTAAAATACACAAATACAGGATCCACGTGGAAATTTACAACGATGAGGGGAGGGGGAAATAACGAAAATCAACCTAAGTTGTAGACAAGGAGGCTCGAAACTGAGACCTCTCATACACCGCCACAGGATTCACCCACTAGGTTGCGCCCGTGGTTCCACGAGGAAATTTAATTCGCATTAAATTTCATATTAAAACCATTTACATTTAATTCGTATTTAACTCAAATCTTGATTTTGGTTCATTTAAAACCTTTGAAAACATTAAGATATAATTTGAAACGAGTCGAGGGACATTTAAATCTTGATTTACAACAATTAAAACCATTAAAAGGTGGGAATCAACTACCAACAGCAGTACACACGCTGCAAAGAAACTACCAAATAAAGTGGACCGAAGACTCGACCCTGCGACCGGCGCCCCAAACCATTAAAATGGGTAAAAGAAGATGCATACATGAAAGAGGGTGGATCAGAGCTCGGCTTACCTTTACGCTAGTAGAAGGATTATTGGGTTACCCTTATGTGGGTATTGGAAAATCCCTAATACCTTTAGGAAAAGTTGGAAAATCATAGCTTACCCTTATACAACTCATCAAAAACACTAATTACCCTTATGCAAGCAGTACAAAAACAGTTTTACCGTTACTAAATATATCAAAAACAACAATTACCCTTAGGTAGCCTTTAGAAAACCCTCCATACCTTTATGCACTTTCAAAAACATGTGTAAGGATAAATATTTTATGGAAAATATTACATTTTTAATTAAACAGACTAAAACTAGCAAAGTAAAGGATTTATTATGAAATCCAAATTTCCAAAACATTTCCAAAATTAATTATATTACTTTTTAAAAACCTCAAAAATAAATTTCCAAAAAAAAATTTTAAAATAGTGAAATTACTTCCATAATTTGTAAAATCATTTTAAAACTTCTTTATAATTTACAAATTCATTTTAAAACAACATTTAAATTTTATGAAACTGCTCTCAAACCACCGGACACCCCAAAATGACAAAGGAATGACTAGGGGAAATCCAAACCCTTGCATGTCTCCTCAAAAAATCCAACACATCCCCTGGTTGCAACATCTACACTCCCATTAAATACAGTGAACACAGGACTACCGCCCAGAAGCTTTAGATTTTCTAGGGTGATCATATTGGAAGGTGCAACACTAGGGAGGAGAGTGCACCTATTAGAGCAATGGGATGGGGGTGGGGGTGGGGGTGGGGGTGGGGGTGGGGGGAGATTATGCTTGGGGACCTTTTCATAAGAGGGCACAACTATAAAGGGTGTGCCTTGATGGGGTCACGCTAAGAGGGGGAGCTACAGACTGGAGGTCGGCTGGAAGGGAGGTAGCTAGAGTTGGGTCAACACGAGAGAGAGAGAGAGAGAGACTAAGATTTAATGGAATCTAACCGAACATGGGAATAATATGTCAGAAAATTATGAATGAGGTAAAATCTCTTTATTAATAGAAAAATCAAAGATACAAAAGATACCGAACAGGAGGCTGATAAAAATTTCAAACTAGCAAGATGATAGAATAAAATTAACCAAGTCAACACACCTAGACATAACTACAAGCCAGATACATAGTTAATCAAAAAAATCTTTACACCGTTAATTAGCTTCAAACATTTGGAGGATGCATCTCAGTTCATCACTAACTTAAACTCATAATTGGGAGCGCAATGTGTTTAGAAGAAGAATAACAAAGTGGAAACAAATCCAATACTCAAAAAAAGTGAAATAACACAACCTGAGTTTAAAAAATGGAAGGCCCAATGGGTGCATTGTACTTTGAAGGGGGGGATAGGATGCCTTAATTGATGAAATAAACAGTGAAGTTAGTCGCATCGACAAGGTATGCCTTTCTTTTCAGTTATTTATTTGATAAGAACACAACAACTCAACACGGTAAAGGAAGTCTTAGAATGTTGCATGGGGAAACAACAAGAAAACCTCCCAAACACATAGATTGTTGTGAAGGAAGGATTATCTTTAAAGGTTGGAAGTCTAGAGGAGAAACACTCTAGTTCAACAAGGGTTCCATTCTTCCAGATCAACAATTTTAAGTTAAAAAAAAGGGCACACCCAAGACACTAGAAGGTAGATGAATCAGGCTTGAATACCCCTTGAGGATAGAGTTTCGCCTAAAAAAGCTCATTGACCCACAGGAAAGAGCCTTCAGTCTCATAGAACAACCTAGTGTCTCAAACAATGTTAGTCATATTCCTGAAAGAGTTCGGATACTAAGAAATGGAGAGGCATCGAGTGGAAATAATGCACGATTAATCAACCTTCGTGCTTTTATTTTGGTTGTTTTTAAAACATTAACCTCCAAATAAAAGCAATAACTCTTTCATTGATACAAAACTTATATTTCTAATTTTATAGAAGTTCATGAACAAAAATCCAAACAAAAACCATTGCACTGAAGTAAAATAGGGCTTCAACTCCCCAAAACGTTTTAAGCCTAATTACACACATAATACAATTGATTTGAATATAGTTCTTTGTTTTGAGGAACTTCGAAAAGAAACATATCTCTCTTATTTCCAATGTTGGCATATGTGGGATAAAGTCATTTCCAACAAAAAATCATAGAAACACAAAATCATTCACAATCAGTTCAAAGTTCAACTTAACTGAAGAGTAGCATATCTCCAAATCATTATGTAAATATTATTGCAAGACCCAAATATTGAGGAACTGCCCATATGATGACCAACAAACCAAATCAACGTATTTTTTTCCAAAAAGTAAATTTTGGACAAAATATGCATACTTGGTTTTAAAATGTAATACAGGAGATCAACCTGATACGTTTTCTCGTGGATGGGGGCAGCATTTACTCGGCTTTCATTTGTGTCACCAGCTTGTCCACCTGCTTTTCCATGGCAATCAGCAGCTAGATGACCTACAAGACCACAGTGGAAACATTTTTCTTGTTGTCCTGGCAAAGTGATAATCTGTATGAATACGCAAAGCCCTTTAATTTTATAAACCCAAGTGTTAGAAAAACATGATTTTTGAGAACGTAGAAACCAACTTCCCTTAGTATTGAGAAGTGAATTTCATGTGTTGTAAAAGAAAGCATAATCATATCTGCATCCTGGGTTTAAATAATACAAATCATTCATTGCATTTAAGGTATCCCACCTTTTAAGGTAGAAAAATGGAAACATAAAAAAACAAGAGATGATAAAAAAAATATCGTCATACAAAAGAATAAAATATTTAAAAATTAATATTTAAAAAAACAGAGAACATAAAACACACTCATGACACCATATAGACAATGGCGCATGTTTGGATTGAAATTTGGAAGATTACGCTGTAATCGAATGTACGCCATGATCTTATGTTCTCCCTCAGCGGTACTATTTGAGTCTGAAAGAATAACCATCAAATATTATCCAATGTAGCCCCATAAATAAATTTTCAGAGATGGAGAATCTTGGGTAAGGGAATCAGAAGGGATTACTCTGGAAAGGAAACTATCACATATTTAAAGTACCAATAAGGGAAAATAAACACCCGAGATGATTAAAATAAACCTTTGTATGCTGCCAACCAAGATTTCGACTAAACATGGCTTGTGCATAATATTGTAAAGCTACAGAAAGCACAACCATAAACTGAGTGCCAGGAGTGATGAAATTTGATTCACATATTTCAGATTTCTCAGAAGGCAAACTTATCTCCCCAACCTCAAACTCCTTAATCTTTCCACTTCAACTGCCTAAGACAAAGAAATCAAAAGAATAGTGACATCAATGTGTACTCCAATGATATAATCTCAACAACAATAATAAGTCTTATCTTGTGATCAATTTGCAGTATATCATGAACTATAACTGGTTTTCTCCTCAGAAAATCAACCCTAAAATCCTAAATTGGTTCCAATTTTAGAAATTCTTTCAAAAATTAAATTTCCTCAAAAAAAATGTGTCCATTCATTTTAAAAATGCCTCCTAAATTTCTACCATCACAATAATTTTACATATTTTCAAAATTTTCATGTTCCCATAGTAAAAGGAAAAAAGGAGTCTTCTGATTCAGCATCATCTTGTGCAGGTTTAAACCACCGAGAACATTGTTAGTTCATTTTAGCTCTTGGTGAAACTCCATCTACAAAACTTCAATTTAACTAAATATGATCCAAGGGTGGCATAGAGATGATAAATGATGGCAGAGCTGCATTAAAACATACCAACTTCCATATATTGGATCTTTCTTGGTCGAATTAATGAGAATAGATGATCGATGTAATCAAATATTGATTAAAATGCATGATCATGTGTTGCAGGCGCATGATACATTCACAGGTTAAAATGCCATCAAGATTTGGATACCAAAGGAGATATTAGATACATGAGAAATGAAATGTATAAATTTTCACTGATTAATGGGTGAATGTAGAATAGAAGAGAACAAACATAAAAGGAAAAGGGTCCTATTAGGTTATCAATTCCCTTTCTTCTCTCATTTACACATAAAAAATTATTCCAATGCAGAACTATATAAAACGAAAAAATATAGGGAAACAGCAATGATCCCAAAATAATTAAAGTTAGGCCCACTTCAGCATTATAGAAAACAGAACTATATAAGATAAGGACTTTCTACATAATTTTTGTACACAATACAATAGTATTGACCAATATGCATATGAGAACAAGAAAATACAAAATACACCAAGCATAGTAATCTTAGGAGAAAGAAATAAAGAAAAAAGAGAATAGTTATAAATTTGAGCCGAACAAGTTCACATTGTCATTATAAGACAATCTTGTCCCCTCGGTAGTACTCAATGAAATTAATAATAGTCTCCCAAGATAGAACATGTTACCTTCTTGAATATCAGATCCAACAACCATGCCAACAAAACTAACAAATACAACACACACATTAAAACTCTGAAGAAACTGAGGAGTGAGAGCAATAAATTGACGATGCATTCTCTGGATTTTTTTTGGCAACAAAGGGAGTCTCATTTTATTCATAAAGATAGGTGTTTAAGATTTTTAAAAATAATTGAAACATGGGAGGGGCTGCTATGTATGTATTCCAGTGAAGAAAAATGAAATTACTGGCGTGGGTGGGAGAAGAAGAAGAATGTATAAGAAGAGAAAAAGAGAAACTCGAGAGACCCCGGCCTCACTCACCCAAGCCCTAGGGCCGAACAGAAAGCCTAAAAAATTCCTCCATATCCTTCACTCCAGCACTAGCTAGAAGATGCCTTTCCAGGTTGACGAGTGGCTATCCTCGGGTCTTTATCACTTGTCCCAACTTAAAAATCAGACTTGAGGAAAACGTTGTCGGCTGGTGACTATCCAGTAGACCATTTTCAATGAGAATGCTAAATATGAAAAGAAATTTTCCAACCCCAGTAATAATTCATGCTAAGAAAGTGAAATTAAATAAAGTTATACTTAATAATGTAAATTTTTACGAAGAACATACAATATAAGCTGTTATTTTTTCGATATGGTTTCATTCAACATTGTCATTTTCAATTTTAATAATTGTTTTGCTTGTAACTGTGTCTTTATTTTTATTGTTTCCCAGAATTCTGTTATTTTCAATTTTATTTTTCAAATACCATTTTATTGTTCACATAATTCAACAATGTTCACATAAAATCAATAGAAATAAATGTAAAAAATGTTTTCATCAACAAAACACAACCTTTGGTTTTCATTGACATCATGAATTAAATTGTTAATAAAAATGTTACAATTTTCCAGATTTCTCTTATTTTCATATTCATTATTAAAACGCTGTTTTTAATTCACATAATTAAGCATAATTTTCAGTGTATTTTAGAAAAATGAATGCAGAAAATATTTTTCTTAACTAAACACAACTTATTTTCTCAGTAAAGATCATGGATTCAATTGTTTTTAAAAAATTTGTTCTCTTGTGACATGGTAAGTTTCATGAAATGCAAGAAATATGAAAAAAATATTCTTGAATGGTAGATACACCTACATTTGTGAGATGGGATGTTTCATGGAGGAATATGATTAAAAAATTTCATGGTTCATGCACTTTTCTTTATTTTACTTGAATGGTAGATACACCTACATGGTAGGAATTGATAATGATATGGGTTTTTTAGATCATGTCATTATTCAAATGACATCGAAGTGGTGAAATGTTCCCTATATCTATGCCATCTAACATTCCTTTCATTAATTTTTCTATTACATACATTGGGCCGGTGTCATTACTATTTATAGTTAACTTAAGTAATGGTAATATACTTTGAAAGTTCCATAGTGGCAGGTTGATAAATATTTTATGTTACATAGTTAGCAGTTACAAAAAAACTAAGAATTATATTCTTTACTCATTCCACCAATTCTTTGCTTTCAAATGACATGAAATTCATAAATTAGTGATTAGATAGATGATTTGATGGTTGGTTGATTTTTTATTCTCTCTATTTTGCATTGTGTCTATGCACTTCTCATTTTGACAAAGCAGTCTTCAGGTTTTTTTCACATTTCTATTATATTGTTTTTATATTACATTATCAACATATATGTGTTCACTATATATTCACCATTTTCCTAAATTTTCCTAATACAAAATCACCCATATAAGTATTTTTTTTCTTTCTAAACATATTCTTTATGGAAATAACAAAATATTATCCTCATCTTGTTTTAATGTGGTCAATATTTCTATTTTTATCTTTAAAATATATTCATAGGGTTGTTTTACAAATTAAAATCAATTATATATCACTGTAAACTATGATTATGATTCAGTTGAACATCATATTTCAAATATATACATATTAAAAATACATTTTAGTCTATATTAACATTTACTCTTATCTTTAAACACGACCGTCATTGCAGAAAAACATGTGGCAAGATTTTAATGATAAAGACTATGGGTTGTGATTTTGTGACTTTGTCAAAGAGAAATAACTATCTACAAAGATTATAAACAAGACGAAGGCTAAAAATTTTGATTATGATTTTTCATCCTTTTTTACACCTCATTTTATTTATTTCTTTAGTTATTATCCAAAATAATATATTGCATTTTTTTCACATTACTTTTCATTTCAATTTTAAAAACTCATTATGTTATCCAGATTTGTTTTGTCTTTTTTATTTTATAAAACACAATGATGAATAGTAAAGTGAATTTGCACGGATGAAATACTAGTTATTAATGACCATTCTATTCTCGTGAATCCTTACTCTCAATTGAGTTTCACATTCAAAAGAGAACGCAGAAATAAGGAAAAGAACAAGAAAGAACATGATTATTTATATACATAAATCAAAACAAGTTGGAGTAACACTCTTTCTAAAGTCTAGTGTCATGATATTTTGTCCATATTGTTTCTGAATTGCTAGATAGATAATCAAGCTCTACTGATATTCTGTTGAAACTAGGATAATTCTTTAGGCTTCGCTTCCTCACAAAGACAGAGATTTTCGATCTGAGTAGCAACATCATCAGTTACTCGGGTGTTAAACTCCTCTAAAAATCGGTGATGATGTTGAAGTTTTCCCTTGGCAACATCTGATTGACATTGAAGACGTATGATTCACTGATCTGCCACAGAAACTCATTGTTGGCAGTCTCCCAACTCTGTCAGCATTATCCTATGTCTGTGATAATGCATCTCAGTGAGTATCCAAGATAGAATCATGAAACTTGTTCATACAAACAACAGTTTAACGATTTGAAGGTCGATTCAGTGGATGAGCATTTAAATATCTGTCCCTGACTAGCATGAGACTCTGCTAGCACCGCAGTCCTGAGATAATGCACTTGAAATCACTATTCACTGAAACCAGATGTTCAACACTACAGTTTTTGAAGCTCCTAGCCTTCGCTAAATCCCCTTTATGTTTCAAAGAAATTCCAGCATTCACGAACCCACACACTTTTGTGAGGCTCCCTACCTTCCCGAAGCAAACTGCTTTCATGAAGCTCTCTACCGTAGCGGAGCAATCAACCTTCACAAAGCTCCCAGCCTTCGTGGAACAACCAATCTTAGTGAAACTCTCAGTCTTCACAAAACTTCCTTTTCTGATATTCCTTCACATCAATCAGTTCATAACCATTCACTTCGTGAAGCTTAAGCTCGCGAAGGATTCCACACTCGCGAAGATTTCCTGAATAGGTAGACCATCAAAAAATCAGAGCAATTCAATGGAGGTCGATGAACCAAAAGAATCTTCGCATGAGGCGAACCCAGGTTTAGCTACACCCCTAGATCCCCTCCTCAACAAGAAGGGATCTAAATTTCTTGAACAGGCCCTGGCTGAGTCCCGTGACTCCGATTCGAGCTCTGATTTCAATGAGAACTTGTTTGATGACATCCTCCTTTACATTACCAAGAAGGGTGAGGATTTTTTTATCTGCATGAACAAGTTCCATGATTCCATCTTGGACACTCATTGAGATGCATTATCCTAGGCATAACTTAATGATGTCATAGAGTTCGGAGACTGCCAACAATGAGTTGTTGAGGCAGATCAGCGAATCATATGTCTCTAACGTCAATCAGATGTTGTCATGGAAAAACTCCAACAGCATCACCAGTGTTTGGAGTAGGTTAACACCCAAGTAAGTGATGATATTGATACTCAAACTGAAAATATTTATCTTTTTGAAGAAGTGAATGCAAAAGCATTATCCGAGCTTCAACGAAATAGCCGTACAACCCGATTATCTATCTAACAACTCATAAATAATATGAACATAATATCATGACACTATACTTTAGCAAAGAGTGATACTCCAACATGTTTTGATACATATATATAAATAAACATGTTTTTTCTTGTTCTTTTCCTTATTTCTATTTTACCTCTTGAATATGTGACTCAATTGAGAGTAAGGATTCACGGGAACAGAATAATCATTAATAACTAGTACTTCATCCATGAAAATACACTAGACTACTCATCATTGTGTTTTATAAAATAAGAAAGATAAAACTAATATAGATAACATAATAAGTTTTTTAGATGGAAATGAAATGTAATATGAAACAAAATGAAATATATTTTTTTGGATAGTAACTAACGAAATAGATAAAATGAGGTGTAAAAAAGGATGAAAAATCACAGTAAGATTTTTCATCCTTCATCTTGTTTATAATCTTTGTAGATAGTAGTTATTGTTCTTTGACAAAGTTGTTTGAAGTTGCAGAATCAAAACTCATAGCCTTCATCATCAAAATCTTAAAACATTTTTTTCAACACTGATGGTCATGTTTAAAGATAAGATAAAATGTTAATGTAGACAAAAATGTATTTTGAATATGTATATATTTGAAATATGATGTTCAACTAAATCAAAATCATAATTTTCAGTGATATAGAATTGATGTTAATCTGTAAAACAACCCTATGAATATATTTTAATGATAAAAATAGAAATATTGACAACATTAAAACAAGAAGAGGATAATATTTTGTTATTGTCATAAAGAATATGTTTATAAAGGGAAAAAATAATTATATGGGTGATTGAGTATTAGGAAAATTTACGCAAATGATGAATATATAATGAACACATATATGTTGATACTGAAATATAAAAACATAATAAAAATGTGAAAAAAAATCGAAGATTGAAATGCCAAAATGAGAATTGCATAGACATAATGAAAAATAGGGAGAATAAAAAATCAACATATCATCAACTCATCTATCCAATCACTAATTTATGAATTTCATGACATTTGAAATCAAGGAAATAGTGGAATCAGTAACGAATATGATTCTTAGTTTTTCTGTAACTGCTAACTATATAGAAGAATCATTAGAATCTTGTTATACTTAACTGCGACACAGCCAAATATTGTGTTTGCAACACGCTTAATAGCTTGATTTCAAAGTAATCCAAAGGAATACCATTTGACAGCAGTTAAAAGATTCATGAAGTATATTCAGGGTGATCTTAATTTTGGCTTATACTTTGCAACAAAAAGAGATAATGAATTATCAGCATTTTATGATGCTGATTGGGTTCAAGACTTCATGGATAGAAATTCCAATAGTTGTGGTTTATTTTTTATTGGAAACAAATGTGTGGACTGGTAAAGAAAAAAAAAAGAAATCACTTCTCGTAGTATGGTTGAAGCAGAGTATATCTCTACTACAAAGGCATGCACTCATCTATTATGGGTGAAGAAACAAATCACTGATATTGGTGATGAGGTGAAACAACTAATGGTGATTCACTGTCACAACAAGAGCACGATCGATCTTATGAAGAATATGGTTTAGCACTCTCATACCAAACATATTGAGATTAGATATCACTTCATCACAAAAAAGTTAAAGATGTGATTAAAATAGTGCATATTGGAACTGATGATCAAGTGGTTGACATTCGGACTAAGTCGTTGGAAGCACAAATGTTCGAGAAACATCAGTAGAATCTCTATGTTCAACCACCTCCCAGTGCCTGAGGAGGTTTTGTTTTAATAATGGGTGCCCTAGACCCAACTATTCAGTACTTTTGATTATCATTTCATGTATACAGTTAAATATTCATGATGTTTACTTACCAATATAGTGAAAACATTTCTCCATCCACTATTTAAATGGTAATGTCTAAAGATTGATTTTCGAATCAAAAGGTTATAGCAGATCACAAACTATAATGAAAACCTCAAGATACTATGACATTAATCTTAAACATATGTCTTATGATCTAGATACATCATACTGACTGGGTATAGTAGATGTCTAACTATCAGGTGTTAGGGCCTCATAAGCATTGAGACTTCTTATAAAATTTTCATTTGGTGATCTCTGGTAGTTGAGATCATGAGGACGGACCCGCCAATAGGAACACATCATGTTTTAGGTGTCATTGGATGTTCCTATCTATGAACATGTATACTGGTCTCCTAACTTGAGATCATTACTAATGTGTGTCATTTGATCACATACTTTGATGAAAGGCAAAAATCATGATAATGAAATTGGGGAACGGTATCTTGTGTTGGGTGCGTCATTGGTGGTATGACATTGGTTGAATGGTCAGGACAGAATTTGTCACTTCCCAACTAAGGAAATAATATATCTCGGGTCTGGTTAATCGGGATGGTAGTGCCTTCATAAATCCATGGCCATGATAGTCGACGGAAAATCTGTTCAGTTAGATCAACAAATAATAAAGCATGAAAAGATGATAACACGGGTATACGTCTTGCTTTATGAGATATCTAAAGACAAAAATATTATATTACACAATGTGTGTTTGTAGGTAGGTTGTCATTACTATGACTACTTATCTCTTTAAGGGTCTTGATGGTTGTATAAATCCTCTCTTGGTCTATTAATGGTATTCACTGCTATCAAGATAAAGTCCTATAGATACACACACAATGGTGTATTCTAAAGTACGATTGGGGGCCTTGAACCGTACTACAGAGTATTTGGAGCAATGCTGCTTCTTAACTGATTTTTTAGCTTTTCTTGGAAGTGAATCTTTTGATGGGTTTTGTGGGAAAATAGGGTCCAAGATGACATTTAAGAATTGGTTATATCAGAGGTTAGAATATAAATCAATGAAATGGAGCATCAGATTAAGGTCTGGCTGACTCTTTACCATACCTCAAGAGTTTAGGTTACAACATGATTCCCAGCATGCCAAGACATTGAAAGAAGGTACATTGGATAATTTTTCCAGTAGCTGCAGTGAAGCCTTAAATTCAAATCAGTCCATAGATGTTTACAGCTGCATAAGGGAAAAACTTGTGGTCGAGAATTTTTTTCTGAATGGGCTACAAAAGGGTGATTTACATGTGTTGATAATTTCTGTTGTTGGTGAGCATCTAAAGGAGAAGAATTCGATCCCTAAAGAAGTGGTATTTGGAACTGGCTGGATTTCCTGAGGTGTGATATTGATGCTGATTCAAAAACCAGTCTGTTGTTCCGGAATTCAAGTTGTCGATCCAAGATTTGAAGTTGTTGGTGATGATACATGGGTTAGTGTAGATCAGAAAGGGGAGCAAGAACCACCACATCGGAAAATGCTTCATCATCGTGAAGGGCCCAACCGTGTATTAGAGATCCACCTTGGGGACAAGGTGGTTTTTAGGTGGGAGGAAATTGTTAGGAATATAGGGGGATGTTTGTTATTTTATGTTGTGGCATGATCATTATTGTTTTTAGAGTTTGTTAGTTGGTTAGGAGAAATATTGTATTTTGTAATAGAGTGGTAACTGTAGCAGTGAGCTTGTAGAGTATTAAAGTGGGAAGCAGGGGGTTGATATGGGCTACGACTCATTTTTAGGGAATATTGAACAGCAGGCTGTTGTGTGGGATGGTACGTTAGGACGTCCAGCAAGGGGGGGGGGGGGCTCGGAGGAGTGTTCTTCCATGGGTTCTCCTAAATGTTCTTCTTCATCTTCTCTTCAGAATTGTATTTCGTTCTCTTGGCATGTACTATTGCTTTCAATGCAGAATTATACCATTTTTTCCTTCTAAAATTTCACCTCTCTCAATTTTATTACATAACAGGGACTTTGTCCAATATGTTACAGGTGAGTCCGTTATAGCCCTTCAATACATTGGATAAAGAGACAAGGTTGACTGGTTATAGGTTTCTTCTAAGAGATTTTTGGAATTTACCATGTAGGTTATTCCATTCGTAAAGGTAAATGTGAGAGTGATATGATGATGATGTTCCAAGATACAAACACATTTTCTCTATGTTTTCTATGAGTTTCTAATGGATCCTTTGCTCAAGGATTGCTTTCACACGGGTCATGATTTTTGACTTATATGACTTTTGTCTTACGTTAAACCTTTATGTCATGTTTCATGATTTATAATCGATGTTTTGATGAGTATGAATTCTCTTATGTTATGCTCGTGCACTTTGATTATATCATCATACTCTTAAATCATTTTATGTTCACTGATGACATTCAAGGTTGACTGGTTATATGTTTCTTCTAAGAGATTGTGGGAATTTACCATGTAGGTTATTCCATTCGTAAAGGTAAACGTGAGAGTGATATGATGATGATGTTCCAAGATACGAACGCGTTTTCTCTATGTTTTCTATGAGTTTATAATGGATCCTTTTCTCAAGGATTGCTTTCACACGATTCATGATTTTTGACTTATATGACTTTTGTCTTATGTTAATCCTTTATGTCATGTTTCATGATTTATAATCCATGTTTTGACGAGTATGAATTCTCTTATGTTATGCTCGTGCACTTTGATTATATCATCATACTCTTAAATCATTTTATGTTCACTAATGATATTCAATTGATAATGCTTATGTTTACCCTTACTGAGTATTTGAGTCCGCCCTTCTTAAGTTTCTTTTCTCCAAGTTATAAAGAAAGATGTTATGTAAGTTATGTGTAGAAGGGTTTTACATTCGTGATGATGAAGACATAATATAGAATATGAAAAGCTGGATATAGTGGGAAAAAATTTCATTTAAATACATGGATATTGTTATGTAAGAGTTTTTCCAAATTATCTAAAACTCTAAACCTAAAAGGTCATTGGATCTATAAATGATCCAATATTTTAGTTCGATGTTATATGTTTTGAAGGGTTAAATTTGAGTCATGTTTATTGGTATCAAACTCAGAAATGTAAAGATTGTTTTTAGCGTTGGATCGAGGAGTGAGGGTTTGTGGTTGTTGTACTTCTGGTCATTCAACATTTGTGGCCTTAACTGTTTAGTCAAACCTTTGTCATCTCTTTTGATCAGAGGAGCCTGAAGTTTTTGTTACAGCAGTGCATCGTCACAACTAACCAGAAGTGCTGGATCGCAAAACTGTCAGGGTATCAGTTTGAAATAATATAAAAACCTAGTAGGGAAAACTCGGCAGTGAATGCTTCCTTCCAAAAGGCAGAACCATTGGAACTCTCCCTCTACAAATCCTAACTAGTGTGGAAAGTGAGTCATGGTCTTACATAGGGAATTCAAGATGACCCCTTCTTAACAAGGTACTCCAGCAACTCCAAGCAAGCAGCCATTCCCCCAATGGGTTTACCCTCTCACACGGTACCTTGCTTTACAGAGGACGCCTGGTCTTTACGTCAAGTTGGATGAAAATTTGTATAGGATTGACATGCGACGTCACATCTTAAACTATGTTCAGCAATGTCATAGCAGCTGCCAATGGTATAAATACTCAACTCTTTCCGCCAGTAGGACTCTTGCATCCCCTATCGGTTCAGGAGGCAATATAGGAGGAACTTTCCACTTGCTTTTATTACCGGGTTGCCCAAATCTAAGGGTTTTGACATGATTTTGGTGGTAGTTGACAAACTATCTAAGTATGCTCATTTTATTTCATTAAAACACCCTTTTTCTGTTAAAGAGGGTGGATGAAGTTTTTTTTAAAGATGTCATCAGGCTACATGGTATCCCTAAATCAATTATCCATGATCGTGATACTCTATTAATGACTCATTTCTAGACAAAGATCTTCGGGTTGCAAGGGACAAAATTAAAAATGAGTTTTTCTTACCATCCAAAAATAGATGATCAGACCGAGGTCCACTGTTTGGAGACTTACCTTGGGTGTTTGGAAGATGAACAACTGAAGGTACAGACTTTCTAGTTACCGTGGGCCGAATTGTGTTACAACAGGACATGGAACTCCTCAACCTTCTTACTTTCTTACCTATTGAAGTGAAGGTATCCACTGTAGCTTCAGCTTTGATGGATCACATTGAGGTCTTGAGCAGCTTCAATACCAATTGTCCTGTGCTCAGAATTACATGAAGCAGTTGGCTAATCATCACCGTCAGGATGTCACTTTTCAGGACGGGGACCAAATTTATGTGAAGCTCCGGCCCCGGGTCCTCACTTGAACAGCTAATAGATTACACTTACAATTGTGGATAGCTATAAACTTTCCTGTATTGACCCTTTTTCTCCATCCAGAAGATGCCTTTCCAGGCTGACGAGTGGCTTTCCTCAGGTTTTTATCACTTATTCCACCTTAAAAATCAAACTTGTCCTCAAGACTGAGGAAAAGAAAACATTATCGGTTGGTGACTATCCCTTCCCACGTTTCTTCTTTCACAGGATGACACTTCCAAGCTACAGAAGTTGCATAGGCTATCTGTGTCTTGTTTCCAGCATCCATGGGGGAATGCACCCGGGCTGCTTCAATGTAGTAGCGTATGGAGTCTAGTAGCTCTCCATTCTAGTAACATTCTATAACAAACAGTATTTTAAGACTGCAAAGCAGGAATTCTAGAAGCACCGTGACAAAATGATTATACACTGCTATAATTGCATCAAGATTGTCTGGGTTGTGACTCTTGAATTATGTTAAAACATCCTTTCAGATTTCCCTGACAGCCTCGGCTCTGTCCGCGCTAGTGTCCACGACAACTAAAATTTTTTGAAGAAGATCCCACTGACCATTTTCAATGAGAATGCTAAATATGAAATGTAATTTTCCAACCCCAGTAATAATTCGTGCTAAGAAGGTGAAATTAAATAAAGTTATACTTAATATTGTAATTTTTTACTACAAATATACAATGTAAGCTGCTATTTTTTCGATATGGTTTCATTCAACATTGTCAATTTCAATTTTAATAATTGTTTTGTTTGTAACTGTGTTTTTATTTTTATTGTTTTCTAGAATTTTTTTATTTTAAATTATATTTTTCAAATACTGTTTTATTGTTCACATAATTCAACAATGTTCATAGAAAATCTATAAAAATTAATGTAGAAAATGTTTTCATCAACAAAACACAACCTTGGGTTTTCATTGACATCACAGATTCAATTGTTAATAAAAATGTAAACATTTTCGAGATTTATTTTATTTTTAGATTCATTTTTAAAAAGTTGTTTTTAATTCACATAATTAAACATAATTTTCACTATATTTTAGAAAAATGGATGCAGAAAACATTTTTCTTAACTAAACATAACTTATTTTCCCGGTGAAGATCATGGATTCAATTGTTTTTAAAAAATTTGTTCTCATGTGATGAGGGAAGTTTCATGAAATGAAAACATACGTGTTGTGAAATGGGAAGTTTCATGGAGGAATATGATTAAAACATTTCATGGTTCATGCAATGGTCTTTATTTTACTTGAATGGTAGATACACCAACAGATTGTTTCCAAAATTAATCTTTATCCAGACTTCTCGGCTACAACTCTTCTCTCTCACACGACATTCCCCCGCGGAGTCGCCAATATTTATGTAAAATATCAAGAGGGATAAATGAGGTATAAAACAATATATATTGATGAATTTCTCTGTATATATCTAGAAAAATTAACGAAATTACAGTAGGGGGAGAGGAGTAGAGGAGTAGAGGAGTAGAGGAAAGAGAATGAAGGAAGGTGAGAAAATGAGGAAACCCATGGAAGACCACTACTCTAAACCCCCTGTTGGACGTCCCAACGCACCAGCACCACACAGAAACCTGTTGTGCAATAATCCCAAAAATAAATCCTCCTTACACACACTGGCCCCCTCTATTTAAAGGCCCTCCTATCCAGCTAACCACCCAAACTACTAACAAACTCAACCTATTGTCAGCTATCACCAGCCCCTAATCAACTAAAAAACACTAACAAACAAACAAAAGACATCACTTCCCGTTGGCAGTTGTACACAGACAGCCCCCACGCCCCCAAACAGACTTATCAACCTCTACTGCTTCTCCCCCCTTACATGGGGGGCATCCCATAAAAACCAACACATATTCCTAACAGTAGCATAAGAGTAACATGGTTACTACCCTTACGTGGTTGGTTACTTTTACGAAAGGTTAAGAAAAGTTCACCTCCTAATTGCAACATCTACACTCCCATTAAATACAGTGAACACAGGACTACCAACTAGAAGCTATGGATTGGCCTGGGTGAGCCTATTGGCTGGTGCGACACTAGGGAGGAGAGTGCACATGTTGGAGCATTGTGGTGCGGTTGGGGTGGGGGTGGGGGTGGGCTAAGAGATCATGCCTGGGGGCCTTTACAGGAGAGGGCACACCTAGAAAGGGGGTTCCTTGATCGAGTGCGCCCTGATGGGGTCACACCAATGGGTTTAGAAGCATAACAAAGTGGTAACAAACTAATACTCAAAAAAAGTGAAATAACACAACCTAAGTTTAAAAAATGGAAGGCCCCATGGGTGCATTGTACTTTGAAGGGAGGGACAGGATGCCTTAATGGATGAAATAAACCTTGAAGTTAGTCACATAGACAAGGTATACCTTTCTTTTCAGGTATTTATTTGATAAGAACACAACAACTCAATGCGGTAAAGGAAATATTAGAATGTTGCATGGGGGACACAATAAGAAAACCACCCAAACGCATAGATTGTGGTGAAAGAAGTCTTATCGTTAAAGGATGGCAGTCTAGAGGAGAAACACTCAGGCTTGAATACCCCTTGAGGATAGAGTTTCACCAAAAAAGGTCATTGACTCACAGGAAAGAGCCTTCAGTCTCATAGAACAACCCAGTGTCCCAAACAATGCTAGTCATACTCCTGAAAAGGTTTGAATATAAATAAATGGAGAGGCATTGAGTGGAAATAATGCACGATTAATCAACCTCTGTGCTGTTATTTTGGTTGTTTTCAACACATTAACATCCAAATAAAATCAATAACTCTTTCATTGATACAAAACTCATATTTCTAATTTTACAGATGTTCATGACCAAAAATCCAAACAAAAACCATTGAACTGAAGTAAAATAGGGCTTCAACTTCCCAAAAAGTTTTAATCCTAATTACACACATAATAAAATTTATTTAAGTATAGTTCATTATATTGAGGGACTTCAAAAAGAAACATACCTCTCTTATTTCCAATGTTGGCATATGTGGGAGAAAGTCATTGCCAAAAAAAAGCATAGAAGCACAAAATCATCCACAATCCATTCAAAGTTCAACTTAACTGAAGAGTAGCGTATCTCCAAATAATACTGTAAATATTCTCGCAGGACTCGGATGTTGGGGAACTGCCCATATGATGACCAACCAACCAAATCAATGTATTTTTTTTCAAAAAGTGCATTTTGGACAAAATATGCATACTTGGTTTTAAATTGTAATACAGGAGATCAACCTTGTTGGAGTCTTCATCCCACATCATACTTGAGGTATGGTGTGGTCTTTAATATTCATTATAAATTAACCCCAATGGCTCCTTTAGAGCGCACACCTTGGGGGGGGGGGGGGGTTCGGGTCTCTTATTTTCTCAACCTACATGGTATCAGAGGGTTTTCTAACCTAATTCCTCCCTCCCATATAGGTTTTTTTTCGACGTCAAGTTCCCCACGGGGGGCGGTGGCCTTGGTGGCCATAGGTTTTATGTCGCCGCCCCTCCGGGCTTGTTTCCCAGGCTGCCCCTGCAGCCTTCCCTCCCAGCGGCCCTCCCTCCCGGTGGATGTTCCTCATGCGCACGACGACCCTCTCTCCCTTGAGCGGCCCCACCTCCTGCTGCAGCATCCCAACTTCGGCACCCGTCTCGTCCTTATCCTTCCTATGCGCGACGCCAACGGTGCTTCCGCCTTGCATGCGCAGTCCCGGCGCCGACCCGCTAGTCGCCGCCAGATCCGACAGTGCCTCCTCTCGTCTTCCCTCATGATGCGGATCCTCCCGCAAGCCTTCCTCCCGACACGACCCCTCTTCCTGTCGGCTTCGCTCAACCCCGACGAAGGCACACGACCCCTTCTCCACGGCCCTCCCGGTTCTCCCCGACGGCTTTCCTCTCGGCACGACGTCCCTCACCTCCCTGCGCGCGACCCATGCGGCGATCCTTCCGGCCCCCTACTTCTCCCGGTGAGAAGAACAATAGGCTCCCACATCTCTTCCTCAGTTGGCCTCCAGCCCTGTCGGCCTCCTGTACCGGACCACTGCTCCTCCTGTGCGAGAATTCTGACGGACCAGGTTCCCCGTCCGCTGCTCTTTCTCCCAGCTGGACTCCTCCTACAAGGCATCCCTCCCTCTAGCCGGAATCAACTGCTCTCTCCATGATGGCCTCTTCCTGGTTCCCATGGCATTCCCACCTCAATCGCCGGCCTCCTCCTATGGTTTCCCAGCGCTTCAAAGACCGGCCCGCCCGTGCAGTTTCCCAGCACTCTGACGACCGGCACCGCCCCTGCGGGTTTCCCGGTGCTCCAACGACTGGCACCGCCAGTGCTGATTCCTGGTGGTTCGACGACCGACCCTACTAGTGAAGACTTCCCGACACTCTGTCATTCAGCCTCGCCTCTTCGGATTTCCCGACACTCTGTCATTCGGCCCCGCCTCTGCGGATTTCCCAACGCATCGTTGGCGCATCCTTTTCACCATCATCCATCCATCATCATGAGGGGGAGCTGTGATCGTGAGGGGGAGCATCAGTTTTGCAGCTTTTTTATTTAATTTAATTTCATTTTTTTTTCATCATGCTGGGTATGTCCAGCTTGAGGGGGAGTGTTTGTAGCCTGTTGTTTGCTTTGTTTATGTGCTCTCTAAAGGAGCCCTCAAGGTTAATTTATAATGAATATTAAAGACCACACCGGACCTCAAGTCCGATGTGGGGGGAAACATTTACTCCGCGGTCATTTGTGTCACCAGCTTGGCCACCTGCTTTTCCATGGAAATCAGGAGCCAGATGACCAACTTGACCACAGAGAAAACACTTTTCTTGTTGTCCAGGGCAGAGTGATAACCTGTATGAATACACAAAGACCTTTAATTTTACAAACCCAAGTATTAGAAAAATATGATTTTTTAGAATGTAGAAACCAACTTCCCTTAGTATTGTGAATTGAATTTCATGTGTTGCAACAGAAAGCATAATCAGATCAGCATCCTAGGTTTAAATAAAACAAATCATTCGTTGCATTTAAAGTAGCAAAATGGAAACATAAAAAAAATAACACGAGACGTGATAAAAATATCACCATAAAAAAAAAGAAAATATTTAAAAATTAATATTTAAAAAAAATAGAGAACATAAAACACAGTCACGAGACCATACAGAGAGTGGAGTGTGTTTGGATTGAAATTTGGAAAAATTATGTTGTAATTGAATGTACGACAAGATCTTGTGTTCTCCCTCACCGAGACCATTTGAGTTGGAAATAATAACCATCAAATATTATCCAATGTATCCCCATAAACAAATTTTCAGAGATGGAGATTCCTGGGTAAGGGAATTAGAAAGGATTACTCAAGAATAGAAACTATCGTGTATTTAAATTACCAATAAGAGAAAAGAAACAATTGGGATGATTAAAATAAACCTTTGTATGCTTCCAACCAAGATTTTGACTCAACCTAGCCTGTGAAAAATATTTTAAAGCTACAGAAATCACAACCATAAATTGCGTTCCAGGAGGGGTGACATTTGAGTCACATGTTTTAGATTTCTCGGAAGGAAAACTTATCTCCCTTGCCTCAAACTCCTTCCTTGATCTTTCCACTTCATCATCCTAAGAAAAAGCAAGCAAAAGAACAGTAACATCAACATGTACTCCAATGATAAAATCTCAACAACAATAAGAAGGATTATCTTGTGATAAATTTGTAGTATTTCATGAACTGCAACTGGTTTTCTCCTCATAAAATCAACCCTAAAATCCTATATTGGTTCCAATTTTATCAATTCTTTCATAAATTAAATTTCCTCAAAAAAAATGAGTCCACTCGTTTTAAAAATGCCTCCTAAATTTCTTCCATCACAATAATTTTCCATATTTACAAAAAAAAATACAACATATCATTCACTTTTTGTCGCGTTCCCAGAGTAAAAGTAAAGAAATAATCTTATTAATTCAGCAACATCCTTTGTAGCTCTAAACTGAGGAGAACGTTGTTGGTTCATTTTAGCTCTTGGTGAAACTCCATCTACAAAACTTCAATTTAAATAAATATGATCCAAGGGTAGCATAGAGATAATAAATGATGACAGAGCTACATTAAAACATACTAACTACCATATAGAGGATCTTTCTTGGTCGAATTAATGAGAATAGAAGATCTATGTAATCAAATATTGATTTAAATACATGATCATATGTTGAAGGCGCATGCTACATTCACAGGTTAAAATTCCATCAAGATTTGGATACCAAATGAGATATTAGATACATGATAAATGAAATATATAAATTTTCACTAACTAATGGGACAAAATTTGCATGAATGTAGAATAGAAGAGAACAAACGTAAAAGGAAAAGGGTTCAATTAGGTTATCAAGGTCAGAGGATGGAAAATGACCCTAATATTACAAAATTGTAGTGAAAAATATTCAAATACATTGAACATGAATTCAGTTAACAAGTTCCTTTGTAAAAAATTATCATGTAAAACCACAAGATCAATGTCCTTTCTTCTTTCATTTACACATTAAAAATTATTCCAATGCATAACTATATAAAACGAAAAAATATAGGGAAACACCAATGATCCCAGCATAATGAAAGTTAGGCTCACTTCAGCATTATAGAAAATAGAATTGTGTAAGATAAGGACTTTCTACATAATTTTTATACACAATACAATAGTATTGACCAATATGCATATGAGAACAAGAAAATAAAAAATACACCAAGCACAGTAAGCTTAAGAGAAAGAAATAGAGAAAAAAAGAAGAGAATAGTTATAAATTTGAGCCCAACAAGTTTACATCGTCTCTGTAAGACAATCTTGTCCCCTCAACAGTACTCAATGAAATGAAAAATTGTCTCCCAAGATAGAACATGTCCCCTTCATGAATATTAGATTCGACAACCACACCAACACAACTAATGTATACAAAATACACATTGAAACTCTGAAGAAAATTCGGAGTGAGATCAACAAATTGACAGTGCATTCTCTAGAAAATTTGTTGGCGGCAAAGGGGGTCTCATTTTACTCATAAAGCTAGGTGTTTAAGATTTTTAAAAATAATTGAAACATGGGAGGGGATGCTATGTTTGTATTCCAGTGAAGAAAAATGGAATTATAAGCGTGGGTGGGACAAGAAGAAGAATGAAGAAGAGAAAAAGAGAAATTCGAGAGAGACCCCAACCTCACTTGCCCAAGACCTAGGGGCCGAACAGAAATCCTAAAAAATTTCTTCATACTATTAACTCAAGCACCAGCCTCCCTTTATCACAAATTTCCCCCCGCCCCCAGGTCCCTCGCATGAGCAGCTAATAGATTCCGCTTCCAACCCCAGTAATACTTCGTGCTAAGTATGTGAAATTAAATAAATTTATACTTAATATTGTAATTTTTTACTATGGACATGCAGTGTACGCTGCTATTTTTCATATATGGTTTCATTCAACATTGTCATTTTTAATTTTAATAACTGTTTTCTTTGTAACTATCTTTATTTTTATTATTTTTCAGAATTCTGTTACTTTCAATTTTATTTTTCAAAAATTGTTTTATTGTTTACATAATTTTACAATTTTCACAAAAAATCTATAAAGTGTTCTATGTGAATATAATGGATTCAATTATTCTAAAAAAATGTTCTCTTGTAACATGGTAAGTTTCATGAAATGTAAGCATCCGTGTTGTGAGATGGGAAGTTTCATGAAGGAATATGATTAAATCATTTCATAGTTCATGCACTGTTATTTATTTTACCTTAATGATAGATGCAACAACAAGGTATGAATTAATAATGATATGAGTTTTTTCAGATCATGTCATCATTCGAATGACATCGTAGTGGGGAAATCTTCCCTATATTTATGTCATCGAACACCCTTTTCATTAATTCTTCTCTTGCATGCATTGGGACAGTGTCACTAATTCTTTATAGTTAGATTATGTAATGGTAATATACTTTGAAGGTTACATAGTTGATAATTGGTTGATTTTTTATTCTCTCTATTTTGCATTGTTTCTATGCATTTCTCATTTTGTCATAACAGTTTTCAGGTTTTTTTTCACGTTTCTGTTATGTTGTTTTTATATTGCAATATCAACATATATGTCTTCATTACATATTCATCATTTTCCTAAATTTTTCCAATGCTTGATCACTCATATAGGTAATTTTTTTTTCTAAACATATTTTTTATGACAATAACAAAATATTATCACCTTCTTGTGTTAATGTGGTCAATATTTCTATTTTTATCATTAAAATATATTCATAGAGTTGTTTTACAAATTAGAATCAACTCTATATTACCGTAAACTATGATTATTATTCACTTGAACATCATACTTCAAATATATATATATATATATATTCAAAATACATTTTAGTCTACATTAGTATTTACTCTTATCTTTAAACATGATCGTCATTGCAGAAAAACATGTTGCAAGATTTTGATGATGAAGGTTATGAATTTGGATTTTACGACTTCAAATGACTTTGTAAAAAAGAGACAATTATCTACAAATATTATAAACAAGATGAAGGATTAAAATTTTGACTGAGATTTGTCATCATTTTTTACACCTCATTTTATCCATTTTCTTAGTTACTATTAAAAAACAATATATTGTATTTTGTTTCATATTACTTTTCATTTCAATCTAAAAAAACTCATTATATTATCTTGATTGGTTTTATCTTTCTTATTTTAAAAAACACAATGACGAATAGTCTAGTGCATTTTCATAAACGAAGTAATAGTTATTAATGATTATTCTGTTCCTGTGAATCATTACTCTCAATTGAGACACCTTCAAGAGGGAAAACATAGATAAGGAAAATAAAAGGCAATAACATGGTTATTTATAAACATGGATCAAAACAAGTTGGAATATCACACTTTTCTAAAGTCTAGTTTCATGATATTCTGTTCATATTGTTTATGAGTTGTTGGATTGATAATCATGTTGTACTGATATTTTGTTGAAGCTTGGATAATGCTCTAGTCTTCACTTACTCAAAAAGATGAAGATTTTTTTTGAGCAACAACATCATCACTTACTCGGATGTTAACCTCCTCCAAACACCAACGATGTTGTTGGAGTTTTCCTTTCGCAACATCTTATTAACATTGGAGACGTATGATTCATTGATTTACCTCAGCAACTCAATGTTGGAAGTCTTCCAACTCTATAGCATCATTATATTGTGCCTGGGGAAATGCATCTCAGTGAATGTCCAAGATGGAATCATGAAACTTGTTCATGCGGACAACATAAGCTTTACCCTTTTTGTAATGTAAAGGAGGATGTCATCCAATAACTTCAAATTGAAATTAAAGATGGAATCAGAGTCGCGGGGCGCAACCAGGGCCTGTGTAATAAAGGCAGATCCCAGCTTCTTGGGGAGGGGCTCGGGGGGGTGTAGCTAAAGCTAGGTTTGGCTCATGCGAAGATTATTTGGGTTCATTGGCCTCCCCTAAATTGCTTTGATTTTGTGAAGGCCTACCTATTCAGGAAATCTGCATGAATCGGGAATCCTTCACGAGCTTAAGCTTCACGAAGTGAATGGTTATGAACTGATTGATGCTAAGGTATATTAGAAAAGGAATTTTTGTTAAGATTGATTGTTCTATGAAAGCTGGAAGCTTTGTGAAGGAGGGTTGCTTCACGAAGGTAGGTATCCTTGCGAAAGTGTGTGGGTTCATGAATGATGAAATTTATTTGAAATATAAAGGGGGTTTCGCGAAGTCTTGGAGCTTCACGAACAGTAGTGTAGAAAATATTGTTTATGTGAACAATTATTTCAAGTGCATCAACTCAAGACTATGGTGCAAACAAAGTCTCATTCTAGTCAGGGACAAAGACTTAAATGCTTATCTACTGAAGCAACATTCAAATCATTAAACAGAGTAAAACTTCACCTAATACAGTCAGTTAAGGGGAGTCGATAGAAGTGTTTTGAGGGACATAGTGTGTTGTACCTAAAATCTTGTAAAGATAGTGTTTTTGGCACAAAGTGATTGTATTTGAACTTATTTATTCCACAATAACTAGTTAAGTTTAATGGATTTAGCTACGATAGACACACTTTTGACATATGCTCATTAGACTAGACCTTAGTGGTGAACAAAGTAAAATTGTTGTATTGTCTCTCTGCATGTGAATATTTAATAACTACATGATTCCATCTGAATGATTTTACAAGTTTCTTCTAACCTGGGAACACGATCTGTTACTTAAAAAGAAAAAGATGACACTCTGATTCACCCCACCCATCTAAGGGTGTTCTGGGGTCCTACAAGTGGTATCAGAGAATACATGTTAGAAGACAGATCCAATAACCTGTATTTTGTGATACCACATAAAGGACCCCAGAACGCCCTAAGAGGGGAGAGATGAATTATGGTGTCACTTTTTTCTTTTAAAGTAACTGATCTTGTTACCATTTTGGAAGAAACTTGTAAAACCAATCAGATGGAATCGTGCAATTATTAAACATTCACATTCAGAGAGACAACAAAACATTTTTACTTGATTCACCACTAAGTACTAGTCCAAGGAGCATATGCTGATAGTGTGTTGGTCGTACCTAAATCCACTAAACTTAACTAGTTATTATGGAGTACAGAAGTTCAAACATAGTGACTCTGTGTCAAACACACAATCTTTAAAATATTTAAGTGTCAACACACTTTCTCTCTTGGAACACTTCCGTCGACTCCCCCTACCCCACTGCTCTGGATGAAGTCTTACTCTATTTAGCGACATGAAGGTCCCTTCAGTAGATGAGCATTGAAGTCTTTGTTCTTGACTATAACTAGACTCTTCTTTCACTGTAGTCCTCAGTTGATGCACTTGAAAACACTATTAACTGAAACCAGATTTTCAACACTACCGTTCACGAAGCTCTTAGCCTTCATGAAACCCCCTTTATGTTTCAAATAAATTACAGCATTCGTGAACCCACACACTTTCACAAAGCTCCCTACCTTCCCGAAGCCACCTTCCTTTGTGACGCTCTCTAACTTTGTAGAACAATCAACCTTCGCGAAGCTCCCAGCCTTCCCGGAACAACCAGTCTTAGCGAAGCTCCCAGTCTTCACGGAACTTTCTTTTCTGATATGCCTTAGCATCAATAATTTCATAACCATTCATTTCATGAATATTAATCTCATAAAGGATTCCTGATTCACAAATATTCCTAGAATAGGTAGACCTTCGTGAAATCAGGGCAATTCAATGGAGGCCGATGAACCCAAAGAATCTTCGCATGAGGCGAAACCAGTTTTAACTACACCCCTCGTGCCCCTCATCAAGAATCAGGGATCTGAGTTTCTTGCACAGGCCCTAGATGTGTCTAGTGACTCTTATTATAGCTCTGATTTCAATTAAAAATTGTTGTATGACATCCTCTTTTACATTACCAAGAAGGGTGAGGCGTCTGTTGTCTGCATGAACAAGTTCCATGATTCCATCTTGCACACTCGCTGAGATACATTATCTCAGGCACAACATAATGCTACCACATAGTTGGGAGACTTCCAACAATGAGATTTTGATGTATATTGGCGAATCATACGTCCCCAATGTCAATCGGATGTTGGTGAGAGAAAAATCCAACAACATCGCTGATGTTTGGAGGAGGTTAATGTAACAACCCAAACTTTTATCAATGAAAATTCTTATTAATCTAATTAAATGTCTTAAATGTTTATATAATATATTAACTTCTTTGGTTTTATGTTTTTTTATTTTAAAATACCATTAAGAATTGTGATCGTTGCTAATATAGTTGTTGAACTGTGATCGCATGATTAGTATAAATATACGGCTTTAACAAATCCAATTTACTCAAACAAAGGAAGCAATGAACTCATCCAGTAGAATTGATCCATACGAAGCCTATTTATCAGAGCTCGGAAAGGAGGTGGCATCATTGGGATTCGCTTTTGACCAAGCCCAAGCTGATCTACAATGCTTTAAGCTCGAACGAAACTACCTACAGGAGAAGTGGAAGTTGATAGAGATTGCCACTCGAGTGATGTTATCCGAGACACCCCAAGAGTAAATCACCATCGCACACCTCACCCTTCAGTCATATGCGGGTGTTATAAGAGGTTATGTAATGATACCCTAGTACCATGATTGTGTACACTATTTTTGTATAGATAATATACATTCATTTTATTATTGTTACTTTGTAAATGGTTTTTAAAGAAAAAATAACATTTTTAGTTAATTAAAAATCTATTTTGATGAATTAATGTATTTTTTAATTAAATAATATATTAATAAAATATTATCACTAAATTAATTTTTATTAAATATAAATGATTGTATAATAATTATGAATTCAATTGTGATTTTTATTATGGTTTGGAAGCTATTTTTGTCAAACCCCATGAATTTTCGATAAATGTCATTTTTTATTTTAAAAGTAAAAATTCAAATATTTAGAAAGTTATTTAGATAAAAAGAATATTATTTTTGGAATCAGGACTTCAAAATTATCCAACAGTGATTTTTTCATAATTTTCTGAGACAGTCGAATTTTTATGTAAAAATTAAATACTGTTTAAATATATAATGCTTTTTATGACCTCAAAATGACTCAATAATGATGTAATAAAAAACTATAAACATTATTTTCGTCCAATATATGTTTTACCATTAAAATAATGTTATTTTAGGTTTGTTTTATTTATTTTACAAAGCCTTAGTGGACCCTCTAAGACTTATAAAACATTTTAAAATTTTAAATTGATTTCCTTTAGAGCATGACTCACCTCCACATACGAAAACCTAATATTTTAAGAATCATGGCCATTGGACTTATAAAATAATTTTTTCCAATCCCATTTCACAAAAACCATGTGCAAAAACCATGGGTTGGTTTGTGGTTTTGATTAGTTTAATGTGTAGTGTCCAAAACCTAAATAATAAAGAATTCCCTCTCCTTTCCTATATAAACCCACCCAAGCTCCCACTTCCTATTCACTCAAAGCCTTTGGAGTTCATCCAACCTCTTCCCTCCTATCTATAGAATCCTCCAAAGGTACCTAAATCTCCCAATAAGCCTCTCTCAATCCCCTTCCAAGCCTTTGGGATCACACTTCCAAGTAAGGGATTTCTTTCTTCTTTATCTATGTCCAAGTTTCCATATATTATTATACCCTTTTATTTTCAATTACAAATGTTAGGGTATGATTTTAAACCTACCCATACTTCCCTATTTATGTTTGAATTATTATAGACCCATTTATCTCTCATTAATTCCTCCTATGTACACCTGTTACCATGCTGAAATTCCATAAGGAATTTCTCTCTCATCATTCATATTCAAGTAATTCTTTTGTATTATGAATCTAAAATTCAATTAATTATGTTGGGGAATGTATCTATATGACCCCCATAATTTCCATTTCATATACATATTATGATACACCCATTTCTCTCTCATCAACCATTTTTTATGAATTCTTATGTCACGCCGTTATGCTGCCAAAATTGCACCGCGTTTCCAAGCCAAAGTTATTGTGTAGTGAATACCATGCCCATTTCTCTATCAAGGGTATTCAATTTTATGAACATTTACTTATTAATTATATAGTTTCATGTATTAATTTTAATTTCTTTTATCATGGAATAAATTATGATGTTTAATGAATCCATGTTATATGATCCATGTGGCACGCTTAAGCATGAAATGAAATGATTAATAACGGTGAGCCCTGATAATGCTCCAATGCATTGGGTATAGATTAATATCATGATATGTCAAGTGAAATGAGGTTTTTCTCATGATAATTAAAGTGCAATGAGGTTTTACTCATTCTCCATGTGCAATGAGCCTTGGCTCATGCTAATACCATGTTAAGTGTTGTTTCCACATTTCTATGTTATGATAACCAAGCTATATCATGGCTTTATGTTCATGTTTCTCTTATGATCCATTGATATGACTATTACCTAACATGTATCATATTATTCATTTTATTCCTTGTTTACTCCCTTACTGGGCTTTATAGCTCGTCTTTTTCTTATGCATGTCCTCAGGTTATCCCATGCAATGCTAAATATGGGGGAATGTAGTGGTCATGTAAATGAAGTTTTTAATAAAGATATTGTGTTTCATGTTTTAAGTCGTTATGTAATGTTCCTAATCCACAAAGACACTAGACCTCTCGATCTTTTATTTTGTATCAAGTAAATATTTAATGTAATTAATCATGTTTAAGTGTGTATTAAAAAGCAGGGTTGTTATAGTTAACACGTGAGTAAGTGACGATGTTACTACTCATACAGAAAATCTTTGTCTTTGTGAGAAAGAAAAGGCTATAGCATTATCCAAGATTCAAAATAATATCAGTACAACACGATTATCTATCCATAAACTCATAAACAATATTAATAGAATATCGTGACACTAGACTTTAACAAAGAGTGATACACCAACTTATTTTGACCCATGTATATAAATAATCATGTTCTTTATTTTTTTTCTTATTTATGTTTCCCCTCATGAATGTGTGAATCAATTGAGAGTAATGATTCATGGGAACAGAATAATCATTAATAACTAGTACTTCATCCATTCAAATGCATTGGACTAGTCATCATTATGTTTTATAAAATAATAAAGATAAAACTAATCTAGATAACATAATGGGTTTTTTAGATTGAAATGAAAATTATTATGAAACAAAATACAATATATTGTCTTAGAAAATAACTAAGAAAATAAATAAAATGAGGTGTAAAAAGGTGGAAAATCTCATTCAAATTTTTTAGCCTTCATATTGTTTATAATCTTTGTAGATAGTTATTTCTATTTGAAAAAGTTATTTTAAGTCGAAGAATCCAAACCCATACCCTTCATCACCAAAATATCGCAACATGTTTTTCTGCAATGACAGTCATGTTTAAAGATAACAGTAAATGTTATTGTAGACTAAAATGTATTTTGAATATATATATATATATATATTCAAAATATTATTTTCAACTAAATCATAATCATAATTTTCAGTGATATAGAGTTGATGTTAATCTGTAAAAAAACCCTATAAATATATTTTAATGAAAAAAACAAAAGTATTGACCACATTAAAAGAAGGAGATAATATTTTGTTATTTCCATAAAGAATATTGACCACATTAAAACAAGAGGATAATATTTTGTTGTTTCCATAAATAATATGTTCAGAAAAAAAAAATACTTGTATGGGTGATCAAGTATTAGGAAAATTTAGGAAAATGATTAATATATACTGAACATGTATATTTTGATGCTGCAATATAAAAACAACATAATAGAAACATGAAAAAAACCCTCAAGACTATTATGCTAAAATGATAAGTGCATAGACACAATGAAAAATAGAGAGAATAAAAAATGAACCAATCATCAACTCATATATCCAATCACTAATTTATGAATTTCATGACATTCGAAAGTAAGGAAATGGTGGAATCATTAATGAATATAATTATTATTTTTTCTATAAATACTAACTATATAGGAGAATCATTGGAAGCTTGTTATACTTGACTGTGACATGACCAAATATAATGTTTGCAGCATGCTTAACAACTCACTTTCAAAGTAATCCAAAGGAAGAGCATTTGGCAGCAGTTAAAAGAATCATGAGGTATATTCAAGGTCCTCTCAAATTTGGATTATACTTTACAACATGAAAAGATAATGAATTATCAGCATTTTCCGATGCTGACCAGGTTGGAGACTTGGTGAACAGAAATTCCACTAGTGGTGGTGCATTTTTCATTGGAAAAAAATGTTTGGGATGATTGAGAAAGAAACAAGAAAGTACTTGTCATAGTATGGATGAAGAAGAGTATATCTCTGCTACAAAGGCATGCACTCAACTGTTATGGATGAAGAAACAAATGACAGATATTGGTGTGATTCAATGTGACAACAAGAGTGTGATCGATCTTATGAAGAATTTGATTCAGCACTCTCATACCAAACATATTGAGATTAGAAATCACTTCATCAAAGAAAACGTTGGACATGGTGTGAATAAAATGGAGCATGTTGGAACTCATGATCAAGTGGCTGGCATTATTACTAAGCCATTGGAATCCCAAATGTTTGAGAAATATAGGTTGAATCTCGGTGTTCAACCACCTCTTAGTGCTTGGGGAGGTTTTGTTGTAATAGTGGGTACCCTAGACCCAACTATTTAGTACTTTTGATTACCTTTTCATGTATACAGTTAAATATGCATGATGTTTACTTACCATTATAGTGAATACATTTCTGCATCCACTATTTAAATGGTAATGTACATAGATTAATTATCATACCAAAAGGTTATAGAAGATCATAGACTATAATGGGAACCTTGAGATACTATGATATTAATCTTAAACATATATCATATGGTCTAGATATATCATATTGATTGGGTACAGTATATGTCTGACTATCAGGTTTTAGGGGATTATAAGAATTGAGACTTCTTCTCATTAATTTCACACTCGGTGATCTCTAATAGTTGAGATCACAAGGGCGCACCCGCCAATAGGAACACCATATGTTTTGGGTTTCACTGGATGTTTCTATCTACGAACATGTGTATTGGTCTCCTGACTTGAGATCATTACTGATGTGTGTCATTTGATCGCGTACTTTGATGTAAGGAAAAAATCATGATAATGAAATTGTGTCAAGTTATCTTGTGTTGGGTGTGTCATTGGTGGTATGACATTGGTTGAATGGTTAACATAGAATTTATCTCTTCCGGGTTAAGAGTAATATATCTCAGGTCTGGTTGATTGGGATGGTAGCACCTTCATAAATTCATGGCCATGGTAATTGAGGGTAAATCCATCTAGCTAGATCAACAAATAATAAAGCAAAAAAATTTGATGACAAGGGTGTGTATCCTAATTTATGAGATATATAAAGACAAAGTGATTATATTATACAGTGTGTGTTCGTAGGTTGGTTGTCGTTGTTATGACTACTCCTTATCTCTTCAGGGTTCTTGATTGGTTTCTGGACTCCGCTCTTGGTCTGTGAATGGTATTTGCTGCTATCGAGATAGGGGCCTAGAGGGACACACACAATATTGTATTCTAAAGTCTTTTCTATTTTTATGAATAACAATTTTGGACATTACGGGCCCCACCACCGGGGTCCTAGAAATGTTTATGGATGTAAGATCACTAAAAGAATAAATAAATTAATATCGTTCGAGTTAAGAATAATTGACAATGAATTTATTTATTAAATGTATTTACAAGTATTAAAGTATATAAATTTGAAATATTATATGAATGGATATTAGTTTAAAATATTCAGGGATTATTTAATATTTGCGGAAATGAAAAGTTGATTTAATGGTTTGGGTTTTATCATGTAATATATTTTTTTTATTACAAGAAAGTGATAAAAATATAAATGATATTTATGAATCAGTACAGTAGTCATAATATATCATTTATATAGTCTGTTAAATATTTAGGGGTCGATGAGCCTTTCTAGGTAATTAGTAATACACTATAAATTGGAGGAGAATCTCTCGCCAATAGACTATTCATTGTGAGCTCTTGAGAGATTATCTCTCCTCTCCCACTTTCAAGAGAGAGAATCTCTAGATCCAGGTGATTAGATTGAGATCTCCCTCATGGATCGAAAGAACATCAATGAGGTGATCATTATAACGTTAAAGGAATCATCGGATCTCTGCGTAATCACCTGAAATTCGATGATCGATGCTCCCACAGATTTTTGAAGTGTGTGTGGACGATCTAGAAGAACTCAACTCTAGATTCTTTGAGAAGTGATCGCCAAAAATGAGAAAATAACAAACCCATGACTTCAGATCTAACCAGGTATTTATAGTTTATTTTTTGCTTAAATTTTTTCATGCGAGATCCTCAGGCTTATACCGAGGCAATGCTACATCGACGATAACTTTGTTACATCGATCGTTGGTAAAAAAACTAAATCCTATACCCGCCGTCTTTAGTTTCATGCCCCAATACATTCAATTGGTATCATATTTATGTGTGAAAATTTTAAGTCAAGTAAGAATTAAATTTTCTTTAAATATAATAGAGGACGTCATTCTGGTCCAAACGCCGCGGACGACGGTTCAATCCCAGATTGGATGATCAAGCTGTGGTCATCCGATGTTTTCAATACGGATTGAAAAATTAAATTTTTGTGGATATTGCATCGATAAATTCATCCCATTATCCATTTCAAATAAGTCAATTTTCACTTTAAAAACCATAACGAGGTTTTCATAAAAAAAATATTCCTTTTCAACAAGATAAAAGCCTAAGGTCTCTATCAAAACCAATTTTTAAGTCATTTTCACAAATGAGGATTTGAAATCAATTCACCATTCAATTTTACAATCCAATTTCACTATTAAATTCAACAATTTAATTTTCAATCAAATTCCATCAATTTTATAACAAACCTCCAATTCTGGAATTTGGGTTTTCACAATTTCCCATCAAAACCATTTCCACAAACTAAATTCCACCATTTAATTTCAAACAAATTTTATCAAATTTAATAATCCATCCAATTTCAATTCAAAACCTTTTATACAATTAAATATTCAAATGGATACTAATACCCACTTACTTTCAAAATTCATTATAAAATTTTCAAACGGGCCTTTAAAACAATCATTTATTCCAAAGCATACCTGAAGCTTTTAAAGGAAGTATTAAAATTTTAAAAGGATTAAATAAATTTCAAAACATGGGTTTACACCCTCTTTCCATGAAGATAAATCATTTATTTCAAATATACTAAGAACACAAATTCCAAAACAAAAGGTAAAATCATTCAAAGGGGGTTCATGGTCATTTAATAAATTCATGAAATTAAAACAATTTTAAAGACATAAAATAGTTCGATTCATTTAAAGAGAAATTGGTCAAAGAAGCTTTTATAAGGAATTAAATGGAAAAAAATCATAAAAATGTGTTAGAAATCAAGAAAAAAATATCCATGAATTTATCTAGAAACAATGAATCACAAAATGAAGGAAAATCATAGAAACACCTACTCATAAATTAAGGGATCCAACATCAACAAATTCGAGATGTGTCACCTTTGATAGCGATCACCAGATCTAAGAAGACAGATCTTGAAAAAATAGAGGAGATCCTAGATCTATAATTCCACATCAATTAATCAATATCCAACAAAATTTAATGCTTTCACAACCTTTAGGAAGAAGAAATCAAGAGGAGAAGGGAGATCCAAGAAAAGAAGATAAGAACTCACTGAAAGAGAATATCTCTACTTCGATTGGCGCTTCGATCCGCCAAGAGATGAGGTTTGGGGAGCCAAAATGTCTCCGAAAGGCTCCCAAAATCCTAAGTACCAGATTATGATCGAGTGTATGAGGTTAATTAGGGGTTTTTCTGGATTTTAATTATGATTTTAGGGGATTTAATTACCGTCAACATGATTTCTTGGGTTAAGTCGCACAATTAATACTAACTGTGCGCCTAACTTTGCATGAAAAATAGAGCCAATGGAAGTGTTGCATGGCTTGTCTTCACAATTTGTCGAACCATGAATCAACCATTTGATGCCCTACTATCTAGGTTGCACACTTTTTCAAACTATTCTCAAACCGTGCATAAACATTGCAGGGACTCAAAAACTTTTGAAAGAGTCCGGAAAAACTCTAGAAACAACCCGCCAAGATACCCAATCATTGGGTAATCAAATTAATGGGTCAAAACACATAAAAACAAGTAACTTAATGTTACAACCTCCCCACTATAATACATTCTATCCCACGAAATAATTCAGTCTGAAAGATATAACATGATGGCACAACAAGAACTCCCTTACTTATCTTGTGAGGTGAACGATCCATGGTCCAGAAGTGAGACTCACCCAAAGTTTAACATCACACACTACTCCAAGATCAAAACCCCAAGATCATCACATTATTATAAACAAAAGAAAGACTGAAGAACTAGCATAGGTCTCCCCACCATTTAAAGATTCACCAAAGTGGTGTAACATAATAAAAGTAAGTCCCTCAAAACCCAAAGAAGAGACTTCACTCGCTCACTAAGGAGAAACATCAATGATCAAACATACACAGGCAAGGTAAATAAATAAAAAGTATTTCTACCATAGGTAAGTACTCAATGGTAACCAAGGATTTTTCAAATCGAGCCCCATACCTTGATGAGATCATTAAAAAAAATGCCAACACCATCATGTGACTGGTCTATCAAAATCTACATCGTCCTCTTTACCCAAGTACATTAACAAGGTCTATCCAAGTACAACTGGAAAGATCTTAAAAATTTAAGACAGTGTAAAATATTACACTACACTCTCACATGATATATCATCCAACAAATAAAAATTAATCTCTCACCATCACGTCAAAACAAGAGGAACACCAAGGAACAACAAAAAAGATGTCAATTTAAGGAAACAATTATTACAACACCAATCCACAAATGACCCAAACCATGTTTCACAATATATCATTGAAAATATCCCAAAACAAAAGGTTTCCAAAATAGACAAGACAAAAGAATGAAAACTCAAACAGTTTCCACTTCAACATCAGAAACAAGCTGGCAACCAAAATCTCCTCTACTGCGTGAAAAGTTTTACTAAAAGGCCTTTGGTTGGAGCCCTGTTATCATGAAGAATTTGTTGTCCCATAGTTAATAGCTGATATTTCTAACCAAATTTTTTCATTTCGAGTGGTACAACTTACAAAACCTCTGAAGGTGGCCTCATCATCAACACTGTCCACAAACCTTTGGAGATTTCGAACATGACCTCTTAGGATGACCATGTGCTCCACACTAGAAACACATGAGAGAAATCATACTTTTTCTAGATGAGAAAAAACTTTCCTCAATTGGGAATGTGGCATTTATCCATTCCTATTGTTTTTCTAGATCCACTTTAGCTAAAAAGGCCCTTTCAAGCATATCTGGATAATAAATCAACCATTCCGCAGGCATGGCACTTACAAGGCCTGGTTGAAGACCTGGTATAAAAGAGACAACCCTACTAAATTTATTATAAACAATTCTAGGTATGAAACATACCAAATGTGAGAACTTCTTGGCATACTTCACATCTGATAGATCATCTTAAACGAAACTAAAGAACTCAAAAACTTTCTCCTTTTTACTTCCACGGGATACCTCCATTGAATGAAGATTGACTTGAAGAATTCCCAAGAAATTATTTCATACACAGAAGAGGAAATCACAACTTCCCAGGACTCTTGGGAAGGTCCCTAAAATAAGGAGTGGATAGAATTGACCTTCATAGATTCAGGATTCTTGAGAGTATCAAAGATCACATCAACTTCTTCAAGCCACTGCACTACCTCAAGAGAACCTCATTCACCTTTATAAGAAGGTGGATGGTAATCCAGGAAAACAAGGATGGGGTTAAAAGGTTTGAAAGTCTTTAGATCCACCACTTGATATGGAGTCTAGGTAGAGTCGTTGATAATGGATTCAACTTCTGGAAATTGTGAAGAACTACCCCAAGGACTAGACTGTGGGATCAAAATTCTATCTTTCTTGAAGGACATTTAGAGAGACATTTCTAAACATAAAAAAACACAAGCATACCAACTCAGGCATCAAATGACACTCAAAAAGATCATAAAAAGATTTTAAACAAATTCACAACCCATTTTAATCAAAACTTTATTGATTTCAATATGCACAAGATTTCACCATTTATAAAACATTACTATTTCCTTTCAAAATGATAAATATTTTTATAAATCAATCATAGTTTCAAAAACCCTTTATTGTCAGTTTTAAATTATTTCATGGTTTCAACAGTATTAAACCCTTTTCCAATTAACAAAACCATTTCCATTTAAATCCATTACAAACCAAAATTTATTCTTAAAACATTGTTTTACCAAATCACATAATAGTATTTGATAATTAGTTTTCCAAACCAAACATTTCATAAAACTCACTCTTGGGTAATTGAAAACATTTCTCAACAAACATACCAAAGCTTGTTTTAAAGAACAATTTAGTTTTCACAAGGGATTTAAAATTATTTAAAAGGGATTAAATTTGAAACAACCAAACGAGATCATGAAACAACCCACATCCACAGCCCATATAACCAACCTCACATAAGTGAAATCACTTGTAAGAAAATGCATAAGGTTTCAATTTTAGAACCAAGTTAGAACAATAAAAGGCTTGATCATACGGGTTGGTAAACCACACACCAACCTTACAAATGTTCATGGATGGATTTACAAATCAGCCACACCGATTCCTCACAATTTACTAAACCATGAAAACATGGTGCCACTATGGTCATCCTTCCATTCTGGTTCAAAAACACAAAATAGATTCCCTAAATCAAAGATAGTCTCATTGGGAATTTAAATATAATTTCTCATTAGAAAACCAAAAATTCAAAAGAAAGACTTGAATCCCAACATCCCTGGTAACTCAAGTCTCATCATGAAGGGGTGGTGATTAAGCACCCACTCATGGACTAAATCCCGAGTCCTAACACTTTATTAATCTCTTTTCTATCATGAATCACCCAAAATGACATAAGGATTTCAAAGTCAAGTATTTACCTTTAAGGAAATACCACCTCTTATACAATTTATAATGAACCAACCCGAAATACAATCTAAACCGATTTCTGAGCTGATTCTCCACTAACCCGAAGAGCGTTCCCGATCTCCATGGGTTGGCAACAAGCACTTGGGTATCAAAAAATAACTATTTAGAACTATTTCTCCCTCAAAATATTACAATAAAAAATTACAATGCAGAAACATAATTATATATATATTAATCAATACATACATATCAAGTACAAGGAGATGCTAAGAAAACTAAAAGCGGAACATAACAACCAAAACCCATATCCTAGTGGTCCACTACCACCCACCATGTCCCAAGTCACCCACCCTTGGTCATCCTAACTCGAAACCAAAAAGGAACAAGAGAGCATGCACAACTACTATAAGATAATAAATGGCTACAAACACAAAAAGGTATAAGCAGGGTGAGAGATAAAGAGCCCAGAAGGATTCCACCAAAGATTCTATGCAATTATTTCATAAGGAAATTCAAATATTCTAAAAGTGGAGTACAAATGAAAGAGTATGAGGACTAGTTAAAAAATATATTTTTAAAAATTTAAAAATCGTTTATTAAACTAAACTAGTAAAACATTCCATTTCACCTTTTAAAAACTAATCATTTTCTTGAAAAGCTTTGAAAACCATTTCACAAGATAAGGTCAGGTAATCAAGAAAAGATGAGGATATGCACCTGAAATGCAAAGATGAATAGAAATCAATAAAATAGAGTCAATGGTCATAATAACAATAAATGAAGCAAAAAAGTTAACTCTAGTGTCAGATGGTTTAACAACCAAGTAAACATCTTTCAATTTTAAATAAATAGGATTTTCATTTCAAAATTATATTTAAAAAAATTATGTTTTACATTTCAAATGGTGGAATATTTCTCAATAAATCTCTTAATAAAACATTTTATATAAATTCAAAATACATGTAAAAAAATTTACAACAATGACATATATTCATTTTAAATACAAACAAGTAAGCAACATGGTCATATGCCTAAGAAGTTATGACAGTTCCAGACTATAGGGACCCCACACTCAAGGTGATATAGTAAATATATACATATTTCCCTTTGAAACAAGGCCAAATAGGATTAATCACCATCACTCAAGGGATGTGATGTGCAAATAAGATGTTTTAGAACATTGTAAGTCATAAAGTGTCATCCAAATAACTCACTAACATGGTCATATGCCTAAGAAGGTATTATACTTCCAGGCTATAGAGACCCCACACTCAAGGTGATATAGAAAATATATACATACTACCCTTTAAGCCAAGTCCAAATAGGACTCATCACCATTGTTCAAGGGATGTGATGCATTGATATGATGTTTTAGAACATTGTATGTCATAAAGTGTCATCCAAATAACTCACTAACTAACCAAGACTTGCATGTTCTCAAGTACAAAACAACGATGGGAAAATTATTTCAAGCAACTATAAAATACAATTCATCCCATTCTCCATTTCCAATATGTCAATTTTCCCTTTAAAACCCATAATTGGATTTTAATAAAAAACATGCATTTTCAACATGATAAAACCCTGAGGTTTCTATCAAAACCATTTTTAAGTCATTTTGACAAATGAGGATTTGAAATCAATTCACCATCCAATTTCACAATCCAATTTCACAATTAAATTCAAAAATTTAATTTTCAAACAAATTCCATCAATTTCATAAAAAACCTCCATTTTAATGAAATTGGGGTTTTCAAAATTTTCATCAAAACCATTTCCAAAAATTAAATTCCACAATTTAATTTCAAACAAATTCTATCAAATTTCACAATCCATCCAATTTCAATTCAAAACCTTTTATAAAATTCAATATTCAGAAGGGTAATAATACCCGCTTCCTTTTGTAATTCATCATAAAAATGTTAAACATTACTTTAAAACAATCATTTATTTCATATCATCCCTAAAGAATTTAAAGAAGTTATTACAATTTTAAAAGGATTGAATATATTTCAAAACATGGTTTACACCCTCTTTCCATGAAGATAAATCATTTATTTCAAATAACTCTAAAACACCAATTCCAAAACAAAAGCTAAAATCATTCAAAGGGGGTTATTGGTCATTTAATAAATTCATGCATTTAAAACTATTTTGAATAATTCAAATAGTTCAATTCATTTAAAGATAAATTGGTCAAAGAAGCTTTTATGAGGAATTAAATGAACAAAAATCATAGTACATGTGTTAGAAATAAAGAAACACACATCCATGAATTTATCTAGCAACAATGAATCACAAAATAAAGGGAAAGAATAGAAAAACCTACTTGGAAATTAAGGAATCCAACTACAAAAAATTTGAGATGTGTTAACTTTGATGGCGATCACTGGATCTAAGAAGATATATCTTGAAACAAGAGAGGAGATCCTAGATCTACAATTCCACATCAATTAATCAAGATCCAACAAAACTCAAGGCTTTCAGAAACTTTAGGAAGAAGAAATCAAGAGTAGAAGGGATATCTAAGAAAAAGAAGAGAAGAAATCACCGAAAGAGAATATATCCGCTTTTATTGGCACTTATATCCACCAAAATATGAGGTTTAGGGAGCCAAAATGCCTCCTAAAGGCTCACAAAATCCTAAGTATCAGATTATGATTGAGTGAGAGAAGTATGGGGTTAATTAGGGGGCTTCATGATTTTAATTAGGATTTTAGGGGCTTTAATTTCTGCCAACACGATTTCCTAGGTTAAGTGTAACACCCCAAGCATCCACGATATGCTTCTTTTTCAATAATGCAATAGCTTCCATTGTACGCAAGTTCGAGATTGTAACATACCACGACTAATAAAAGTAGCCATTATGAATATTAATATCCACGTTTTGAATTATATAAATTCTATATTTAAAAATGGACTTCATTTTTTGGATACAGAATATCAAAATTAGCCTAAGTTGAATTTTTGGTATTTTTCTGAGAACATCCAATTTTCGATGAATAGTGAAAGATACTTAAAAAAACTTTTTTAATCAAAATAATTTATAGCAATAAATTATACTATTGAGTGGTTTTAAAGTATAATTAGAATATAATTTTACCATTTTATCCAATGGTGGTCATTAGAATTAATTTCACTTTGAAATTAGACATAAACAATTGTCAATCTTTTGATAGATATTGTTTCTTAAAAATACGCTATTTGTTTGTACAGTGGAAATTAACTATATAATTTATTAATGAAACTTATATTTTTTGAATTTGGTAAAATGTACATCATTTTTGAATTTGGAATATCAAATATAGCATAGGGTGAATTTTTTGGTATTTTTCTGATAATGTTCATTTTTTAATGAATAGTGAAAATGTTGTATTTTAATTAAAAACTACCTTTTCATCCAATTTATTTATATAGATAGATTGTCATTTTAATTTGTTTTAAAGTATAACTGAATTATTTTTTTATTACTTAATACAATTTTGTTCATTGGAAGTAATTTTACTTTTCAATTGGATGTAAAAACAAGTCAATCTTTTGATAGATTTTACTTCTTAAAAACCCGTCTTTGGTTTTGACAAAGGGAATTATTATTAAATTAATTACTGCATTTTTTGTGTTTGGAATTTGGTAAAATAGATTCCATATTTGGATTAATAAGGTCAAAACTATGTAATTAAGACTCTTTTGTTTTTGGACATAATGAATAGTAACGACGACAATTATCTTTAATTATCATGATTAATTAGTAATCAGGTCGTTAAGGGTAATGAAATAATATCATATTAATATAAAATAACCCCAACATGTGTCCTAATTATATTGGTTGTGTCATGGCAGACCATGGGATGCCTTGTGCCAACTTAGGGACCCCATGGAATCACTTTTGTGTGATAGCGACATTTTATCATTTTATCTTTTAAGGAAAGGAAAATATAAGAAAAGTATGTAACACCTAAGTAAAACAATTTTAATTTTGTCTACATAAATGATATCTTAGACTATAAATATTCATTGGAAATATAAAAAAATTTCATACATCATGGTATTTTTTTTATAATTTTTATACATTAAATAAATAAATTTATTTATGACACCATGATGATGCAGTGATTACCTCATTAATGAACGATTTAAATAAAATGAAAATATAAGGTAAAATATAAGACTTAAACTTGTATAAAGCCTATTGGATGGGTGGATTTCGAATCATTGTCACCTTATCCTATAAATATATCATTTTGGGGGCTTGAAAATCCTAAAATCATTTCATAATAAAGTAACATTTCAATCTTTCCAAAAGAGCCCCTCCTCTCCTCTTATAAAAGGCCCCCACCTCTACCACCTTATTCACACCTTAAAATCCATTTGTCTCGTCAAAACTCTACCCAAATACTCTATCAACTTTCCTCTCTTACTCCTAGAAGCCTCACTTTGGGAATAAGTCTTCCCAAGGAAGCCTTTGGCTCAACTCAAAATGAGTTACCTGATTTTAAGGTAATGTCTTCTCTTATGTTCTTTTGTTTTATTTTGCTTCTACAACCCCTTAACCCATTTTATTCCATTATTTTGTAACAAAAACAGTATATTAAATATACTAGGATGTTTTTATGAGAAGTATTGTATTTACACTTACACACACCTTCGTCTAATGGTTAAAGAACATACTGTTTCTGTGGGTGGCGAATTACTGCCTCATGAAACGATGATTGTTCAATCTTATTTTAACACCTTTAATGGTGGCCATTAAGATGTCACTATATTTATATATGATATATATTATGTTTATGTTTTCCTTATGCTTCTTTATTTTTAATTTATATCATACCATTATGGTTTCCATTATGGGTAAACACGATAATTTCATTTTAGGAAGTGCGGACTACCGCCCCCTCAAAGTGATTTGAATCGTTAATGCCATATGTGGGACGTATAAAAAAAAGGAGTTAAATGATATTATATATCATATTGAAATTATAATATACCTTTATATCATTATGATTTCATTCTATTAAATATGAAATAGAAATGAAAGTAGCGTTCATGCGTACGTACGGCTTACCGTCTCCATGAACGATGTATTTCATTTCTTACCTCTAAATGTTATGTAATATTATAAATGCATGTATATACTATATATATATATGATATATATGATATCTAGATCATGAATATAATTCTGGAGATAATGGATATTTTACCACATGAACAACTTGTAATTATAAGATGTTTATTGTTGACTCAATACCAAAGATTGACAAAACGACCATTATTAACTTAAATGGATACATAATGTTCATAAAATGGTAATAAGTGATATAAAAGGAATAATGAATATTAAAAAAGTTCTTAATAAAGTAGAGATTAATTATATTTTATTATTCAAGAGATTAATGAACGATCGAGTCAAGTCAGACACGATGTAAGTGGTAATTCTACAACCTCTTCATTATTCAAGGTTGTTCATATGTAATTATCTACTGGGACCTCTTTATCAACCACATCCATGTTTCTTAAAAATGTCTTTCAAAAAATTTTATTATTTATTAGACAATGGGTTAAAGTAATTTATACCCTTACTTGACCTTATACATTTTTGAAAGGAATCTTTCCGTCATTTTCCAAACAAGGTACTATTTGACATTTTTGAAAAAATTAAGGTAAGAATGTCTTTTTTAACTTATACGGCGGGTGCAGATATTTTCTGCCATTATAAAATTGTTGAAGCTTACCTTACAATATTATAATAATATTTTCATTGTAAATGTTTTCTTTTACAATTATGTGACTTTTAAATGATTTCAAAAAAGATATTTCTCTCAAATAGTTTTGATTTCATCTATTTCAACATCCTTTGATGGATTTTAAGCTTATTTGATGTAGATTTATTATGATTCAAAACTTCCATATTGTATTGAAGGTTTTGTAATATGTTTGACTGTGGATGTGTTATTTTTATACCATTCATGGTTTATGGAGAAAGTATTTACATTTCATATGCTAGTTTTAATAAAAATGTTCATGTTAGGTTTAAACCTGTTCATATGAGGAATGCATTGGACTTAATAAGTGACGGGTGGAGCCCACTATAGCTCCTCGATGCATCGGTAGGTCTCATGAGACAAACTAGTGTCTTAGCATGAGGCCTTGACAAAATCTTATTTGTAGTCTTGGCACGAGGCCTTGGCTACATGGTTATGATAGTCTGGCATTATGAATTCCATCATTATGAAAGTGGTTATTGATATTGCATGTGATTAATAGACTAGTAGAATATCCATATGAATAAGTAAATAACATTATTTCATTTTATCTTTGCCATATTATGCTGGAGTTCAAGTTTAAAAGGCTTTTATTTTAGTTATACATTGCCTTAAATGATTATGTTTATTTATAAAAGTTTTCTCTATATTGTTATCCTTACTAAGCATCTGAGCTCACCCCTTTCAAAGTTTTAATATTTCCCAGGATTTGAATAAGTATTTTATGAATGACCTACAGGGATAGTGTGAGGGGATATGAATACAAGTTGTTGTTGTATTTTTTTCACTTTATGATGTAATGTAAGACTTATGAATATATCTAGTGTTTCCAAGGCTACTAAACTAATCAGTCATTCGAGACTTGATATTTTGTGATCATTCCAATGTTACGTAATAATGCACCGACTCTGGGTAACTGGGGTCAGGGTGTAACATTAAGTCACACGGTTAATACTAATTGTGCACCTAACTGTGTGCCCAGAATAGAGCCATTATAAGTGTTTCACAGTTTGGCTACACACTTTTTCAAATCATGCGCAAACCGTGCACAGACCCAAAAAACTTTAAAAAGAGTCTGGAAAAACTCCATAAAAAACTAGCAAAGATACCCAATCATTGGGTCAAAACACATAAAAAAGTAATGGGATGTTACAACCTCCCTACCATCGAAATTTTTGTCCCTAGAAAGCATTCAGTCCAAAAGATAGAACACGATGACACAAACAAAACTCCCTCAATTATCTTGTGAGTTGAATGATACATGGTATAGAAGTGAGACTCACCCTAAGGTTAACAACACAAAAAAATACAAGATCAAATCACCAAGATCATCACATACTTATAAACAAAAAAAGACTGAAGACCTAGAATAGGTCTCCTTACCATTAAAAGATTCACCAAAGTGGTGTAACATAAGAAAAGAAAGTCCCTCAAAACCCAAAGAAGAGACTTCACTCACTCATTAAGGAGAAACATCAATGATTAAATATCCACAAGCAAGGTAAATAACTATCAAGTATTTATACTATGGGTAAGTACTCAACTGTAACCTAGGATTTTTTAAACCGAGCCTCATACCTCAATGAGATCATTAAAACAAATGTCGGCACCATCGTGTGACTGGTCTATCAAAATCCACATCATCCTAGTTACCCAAGTACATTTCCAAGATCTATCCAAGTCCAACTAGAAAGATCTTAAACATTTAGGTGAGTGCACAATAGGGCACTACACTTTCACATGAGAGATCATCCAACACATCAAAATTGAGCTCTCACCATCAAGTCAAAATAAGAGGAACACCAAGGAACAACAAACAAGATGTCAATAGAAGGAAACCATTATTACAACACAAATCCAAAAAACACCCAAACCATGTTCTATAAGATATCATCATAAATATCCCAAAACAAAAGGTTTCCAAAATAGACAAGCTATAAGAAGGAAAACTCAAACAATTTCCACTTAAACATCGGAAACAACAAGCTGGTAACCAAAATTTCCGCCACTTATAGAAAAGTTTCCCCTTAAGGACTGTGGCTAGAGCACTATTATCATGAAGTATATACTACCCCGTAGTTAGGAGCTGATAGTTCTGACCAAATTTTTCCGTTTCGAGTGGTACAACTTACAAAACATCTGAATGTGACCTTGATAGCCACAATGTCCACAAACCTTTGGAGATTTTGAACATGACCAATTTGGAAGACCTGATGCTCCACACTGGAAACACATGAGATAAATCCTCTTTTTTTCTAATGATATTGAACTTTCATCAATTGGAAATGTGGAATTTAGACATTCCTATTGTTTTTCTAGCTCCAATTCAACTGAATAGACCCTTTCAAGCATCTCTGGACAAGAAATCAACCATTCCGCAGGCATGGTAGTTAAAAGGTCTGGGTGAATACATATTCTAAAAGAGACAGCCTTACTGAATTCATTACAAACAAGTCCAAGTATGAAACATACCAAATGTGATAACTTCTTGTCATACTTCACAATCGATATATCATCTTGACTAAAACTCAAGAACTCAAGAACTTTCTCATTTTTTGCTTCCACAGGATACCACCGTTAAATGAAGACTGAATTTATCAAGACTATATTTCATACACACAAGAGGTAATCACAACTTCACACCACTCTTGGCCAGGACCCTCAAATAAGGGGTGGATAGACTTGACCTTTAGAGATTCTGAAGTTTTGAGAGTATCAAAAGATCACATCAACTTCTTCAAGCCACTACACCACCTCAAGATAACCTCGTTCACCTTTATAAGAAGGTGGAAGACAATATAATAATTCAAGGAAGTGTTTTAATAGTTATAAAGTCTCTAGCTCCACCACTCGATATGGAGTCTAGGAAGAGTCATTGATGAGGGATTCAACTTCTGGAAAATGTGAAGAACTACCCCAAGGACCGTACTATTGGACCAAAATTCTATCTTTCTTGAAGGATTTTCTGGGATACATTTCTAAACATCAGAAAACAAAATCATACCAAATCAGGAATCAAAGAATACTCAAAAAGAGAACAAAATATTTTGAAAAAAGTCACAACCCATTTTAATCAAAACTTTATTGATTTCAAAACGCAGAAGATCTCACCATTTATAAAACATTACTCTTTCCTTTCAAAATGATAAATCTTGTTATAAATCAACCAAAGTTTCAAAAACCCTTTACCATTAGTTTTAAATTATTCCATTGTTTTAAAATCATTAACCCATTTTCCAATTAACAAAACCATTTCCATTTAAATCCATTACAAACCAAAATTTCTTCTTAAAACATTGTTTTACCAAATCACATAATAGTCTTTGATAATTAGTTTTCCAATTGAAAAATTTCATAAAACTCACTCTTTTGTAATTGAAAACATTTCTCAAAGAACATACCAAAGCTTGTTTTAAAGAACAATTTAGTTTTCACAAGATATTTAAAATTATTAATAAGGGATTAAACTTGAAACAACCAAATGAGATCATGAAACGACCCACATCCATAACCCACATAACCAACCTCACATAAGTGAAATAACTTGTAGGAAAATGTGTAAGGTTTCATGTTTAGAATGAAGTTATAATAGTAAATGGCTTGATCATATGAGTTGGTAAACTACACACCAACCTCACAAATTTTTATGGATGGATTTCCAAATTAGCCACACCGAATCCTCACAGTTTACCAAACCATGAAAACATAGTGCCATTATGGTCATTCTTCCATTATGGTTCAAAAACTCCTAAAATATTCCAAAAATAAAAGATAGTCTCATTGGGAATTTAAATATAATTTATCACTAGAAAACTAATAACTCAAAATAAAGACTTGAGTCCCAACATCCCTGGAAACTCAGGTCTCATCAGGAAGGGGTGATGATCAAGCACCTGCTCACAGACTACCTCTTGAGTCATTCTTAATCTCCTTTATATCAAAATTCACCCCAAATGACATAAGGATTTCAAAGTAAAGTATTTCCCTTTAAGTAAATACCACCTCTAATACTATTTGTAATGAACTAACCCAGAATACAATGTAAACTGATACCCAAACTGATTCACCACTAACTTGAAGAGGATTCCCGATCTCCATGGGTTTGAGACAAGCACTTGGGCATCAACAAATAACCATTGAGAATGATTTCCCCCTCAAAATATTACAATAAAAAAGTATAATTAGGAAACATCCTTATATATATATATCAATCAATACATACATATCAAGTACAATGAGACACTAAGAAAACTGAAAGTGGAACATAACAACCAAAACCCATCTCTTAGTGGTCCAGGATCACCCACCATGTCCCAAGTCACCGTCCATTGGTCGTCCTAACTTAAAACTACAATGGAAGGTGAGATCACAAACACCTTCTATAAGATAATAAATGGATTCAAACACCAAAAGGTATAAGCAGTGCGTGAGCTGAAGAGACCAGAAGGATTCCACTAAAGACTCTATGAAATTATTTCATATAGAAATTAAAATATGCTAAAAGAGGAGTAAAAATCAAAGAGTTTGAGTATTACTTTAAAAATAGATTTTTAAACATTTAAAAATCATTTATTAAACTAAACTGGTAAAACATTCCATTTCACCTTTTAAAAACTAATTATTTTCTTGAAAATCTTTGAAAACCATTTCACAAGATAAAGTCAGGTAATCAAGAAAAGATGAGAATATGAAACTGATATGAAAATATGAATAGGAATCAATACAATAGAGTTAAGGTGAATAATAATAATAAATGAAGAAAGGTGACTCTAGTGTCAGATGGTTTAACAACCAATTAAACAACTTTTAATTCTAAATAAATTGGTTTTTCATTTCAAAAGAATATTTAAAAAAGCATGCTTTACATTTCAAATGATAGAATATTTCTCAATAAATGTCTTAATAAAAAATTTTATATAAGTTCACAAGACATGTAAAACAATTTACAACAATGGAATATATTCATTTGAAATACAAACACGCAAGAAACATGGTCATATGCCTAAGAAGGTATAATAGTTCCAGGCAATAGTTACCCCACACTCAAGGTGATACACCAAATATGTACATGCACCCCTTTGAACCAAGGCCAACAAGGATTCATCACCATCTCTCAAGAGATTTGATGCGTTGATATGATGTTTTAGAACATTGTAAGTTGTAAAGTATTGACCAAATAACTCACTAACATGGTTATATTCCTAAGAAGGTATGATATTTTCAGGATATAGGGACCCACACTCAAGGTTATACAACAAATATGTACATACACCCCTTTGAACCAAGGCCATAGAGGACTCCTCTCCATCAATCAAGAGATGTGATGTGCTAATATGATGTTTTAGAACATTGTAATTCGTAAAGTGTCATCTAAATAACTCACTAACTCCCTAAGGCTTGCATGAGATCAAGTACAAAAAAACATGGGATATTAATTTCAAGAAACTATAAAATACATTTCATCCCATTCTCCATTTAAAATATGTCAATTTTCCCTTTAAAAACCATAACAGTATTTTAATAAAAAACTTGTCATTTCAATAAGATAAAACCCTAAGGTTTCTATCAAAACCATTTTTTAAGTCATTTTCACAAATGAGGATTTGAAATCGATTCACCATTAAATTTTAAAATCCAATTTCACAATTAAATTCAACAATTTAATTTTCAAACAAATTGTATTAATTTCATAACAAACCTCCAATTCAATGTAATTGAAGTTTTCACAATTTTCCATCAAAACCATTTCCACAATTTAATTTCAAACAAATTACATCAAATTTCACAATCCATCTAATTTCAATTAAAAACCTTTTATACAATTAAATATTCATAAGGGTAATAATACTCGATTCCTTTATCAATTCATCATAAAAAATTCAAACGGGCTGTTAAAACAATAATTTATTTCAAAGAATCCCTAAAGTATTAAAGGATATATTAAAATTTTAAAAGGATTGAATACATTTCAAAACATGGGTTTACACCCTCTTTCCATGAAGATAAATCATTTATTTCAAATAACCCAAGAACACCAACTCCAAAACAAAAGGTAAAATCATTCAAATGGGGTTCTTGGTCATTTAATAAATTCATGCATTTAAAAATATTTTGAAGACGTCAAATAGTTCAATTCATTTAAAGAGAAATTGGTCAAAGAAGCTTTTATGATGAATTAAATGGACAAAAATCATAGAACATGTGTTAGAAATAAATAAACACACATCCATGAATTTATCTAGCAATAATGAATCAAAAAACGAGGAAAAATCATAGAAAAACCTATTTGAAAATTAAGGAATACAACCACAACAAATCTAAGATGTGTCGCCTTTGATGGTGATCACCAGATCTAAGAAGATAGATCTTGAAAGAAGAGAGGAGATCCAAGATCTACAATTCCACATCAATTAATCAAGATCCAAAAAAACTCAAGGTCTTCACAACCTTTAGAAAGAAGAAATCAAGAGTAGAAGGGAGATCTAATAAAAGAAGAGAAGAACTCACCAAAAGAGAATATATTCGCTTCGATTGGTGATTCAATCAGCCAAGAGATAAGGTTTGGGGAGACAAAATTCCTCCTAAAGGATCCCAAAAGCCTAAGTACCAGATTAGGATTGAGTACGAGAAGTATGGGGTTACTTAGGGGGTTTTGGGATTTTAATTAATATTTTTTGGTCTTTAATTATTGTCAGCACAAATTCTTGGGTTATATCGCACAGTTAATACTAACTGTGGGCCTAATTGTGTGCCCATAATAGAACCAATGGAAGTGTTTCACGGTTTGGCTACACACTTTGTGAAACCATGCGTCAACTGTGCAATTCCCTACTATCCAGGCTACACACTTTATCAAACTATGCTCAAATCGTGCACAGACCTAAAAACTTTTAAAAGAGTCCAAAAAAACTCCATAAACAACCCGCGAAGATACCCAATGATTGGGTAATAAAATCAGTGGGTCAAAACACATAAAAACAAGTAACAAGATGTTACAACCTCCCCACCATAAGACTTTCTATCCCCAGAAAGCATTCAGTACAAAAGATAGAACATGATGACACAATAAGATCTCCCTTGTTATCTAGTGAGGTGAATGGTCCATGGTCCAGAAGTGAGACTCACCCAAAGGATAACAACACACACAACTCCATGATCAAAATACCAAGATCATCACATGCTTCCAAATAGAAGAAATATTGGAAAACTATCATAGTTCTCCCCACCATTTAAAGATTCACCAAAGTGGTGTAACATAAGAAAATAAAGTCCCTCAAAACCCAAAGAAGAGACCTCACCCACTCAATAAGGAGAAACATCAATGAGAAAACATCCAAGAGAAAGGTAAATAACTAAAAAGGATTTCTACAATGGGTAAGTACTCAATGGTAACCTAGGATTTTTCAAACCGAGCCTCATACCTTAATGAGCTTATTAAAACAAACTCCAACACCATCGTGTGACTGGTCTATCAAAATACACATCATCCTAGTTACTCAAGTACATTCCCATGGTCTATCCAAGTACAACTAGAAAGAGGTTAAACATTTAGGCCAGTTCAAAATAGGGCACTACACTCTCACATGAGAGATCATCCAACACATCAAAATTGAGATCTCACCATCAAGTCAAAACATGAGGAACACCAAGGAACAACAAACAAGATCTCAACAGAAGGAAACCATTTTTACAAAACCAATCCACAAATCACCCAAACCATGTTTCATAAGATATCATCACAAAGATAAAAAAAAAGTTTTCCAAAATAGACAATCCACAACAAGGAAAACTCTAACAGCTTCCACTTCAACGTCTGAAACAACAATCTGGTAACCAAAAGCTCCTCCACAGTGTGAAAAGTTTCACTTAAAGGACTATGTATAGAGGCCTATTATCATAAAGAATCTACTTCCCTGTAGTTAGGAACTGATATTCCTGACTGAATTTTTCTATTTTGAGGGGTACAACATACAAAACCTATGAATGTGACCTCAACAACCACACTGTCCACAAACATTTGGATATTTCTAACATGACCTCTTAGGATGACCAGGTGCTCCACACTGAAAACACATGAGAGGAATCCTCTTTTTCCTAACTATACTAAACTTTACTCAATTGGGAATGTGTAATTTAGCCATTCCTATTATTTTACTAGCTCTAATTCAGCTGAAAAGGCCCTTTGAAGCATATCTGGATAAGAAATCAACCATTCCACAGGAATGAAAGTTAAAATGTCTGGGTTAATGCCTAGTATAAAAGATACATCCTTACTTAATTTATTACAAACAAGTCTAGGTATGAAACATACCAAATGTATGAACTTCTTGGCATACTTTGTAACCAATAGATCATATTTACTAAAACTCAAGAACTCAGAAACTTTCTCCTTTTTCACTTCCACAGGATACCGCCATTTAATGAAGACTCACTTGAAGAATTCTCAAGAAATTATTTCATACACACAATAGGTAATCAAAACTTCCCACCACTCTTGGCCAGGTCCCTCAAATAAGGGGTGGATAGACTTGACTTTCAGAGATTCAGGAGTCTTGAGAGTACCAAAGATGACATCAACTTCTTCAAGCCACTGCACTGCCTCAAGAGAACCTTGTTCACCTTTATAAGAAGGTGGATGACAATTGAGGAATTCAAGGATGGGGTTCAAAGGTTGGAAAGTCTCTAGCTCCACCACTCAATATGGAGTCTGGATAAAGTCATTGATAAGTGATTCAACTTCTCCAAAATGTGAAGAACTACCCCAAGGACAATACTGTTGGACCAAAATTATATATTTCTTGAAGGACCATCTAGGAGACATTTCTAAACATCACAAAACACAATCATTCCAACTCAGGAATCAAAGAACACTCAAAAAGAGTGCATAAAATTTTAAACAAAATCACAACCCATTTTAATCAAAACTTTATTGATTTCAAAATGTACAAGATTTCACCATTTATAAAACATTACTCTTTCCTTTCAAAATGATAAATCTTGTTATAAATCAATCACAGATTCAAAAACCCTTTACCATTAGTTTTAAATTATTCAATGGTTTAAAAAATAATTAACCCTTTTTACAATTAAAAAAACCATATCCATTTAAATCCATTAGAAACCAATTTTTTTTATTAAAACATTGTTTTACCAAATCACATAATAGTATTTGATAATTAGATTTCCTAACAAAAAAATTCATAAAACTCTCACTTTGGTAATTGAAAATATTTCTCATGGAACATACAAAATCTTGTTTTAATGCACAATTTAGTTTTCATAAGATATTTAAAATTATTAACAAGGGATTAAATTTGAAATAACCAAACGAGATTGTGAAACAACCCACATAACAAACCTCACATAAATGAAATCACTTGTAAGAAAATGCGTAAGGTTTAAAGTTTAGAACCAAGTTATAATAGTAAAATTCTTGATCATATGGGCTGATAAACCACACACCAACCTTAAAAATGTTCCTGGATGAATTTTAAAATCAGCCGCATCGATTCCTCACAGTTTACCAAACCATGAAAACATGGTGCAACTATGGTCATCCTTCCATTCTAGTTAAAAAACACATAAGAGATTGCCCAAATAAAAGACAGCCTCATTGGGAATATAAATATGATTTATCATCATAAAACCAATAACTCAAAAGAAAGACTCAAGTCCCAAAATCTCTGGTAACTCAAGTCTCATCATGAAGGGGTGGTGATCAAGCACCCGCTCATGGACTACCTCTTGAGTCCTGACACATTCTTAATCTCCTTTCTACCATGAATCACCCCAAATAACATAATTATTTTAAATTCAAGTATTTACCTTTAAGGAAAGACCACCTCTGATACCATTTATAACAAACCAACCTGGAATACCATCTAAACTGATACCCGAGCTGATTCGCCACTAACCCGAAGAGTGTTCTCGATATCCACGTGTTGGTGACAAGAACCTGAGCATCAACAAATAACCATTGAGAATGATTTCTCCCTCAAAATATTACAGTAACAAATTAAAATGTGGAAACATCAATATATATATATATATATTAATCAATACATACATATCAAGTTCAAGGAGACACTAAGAAAACTGAAAGCATAACATAACAACCGAAACCATCTCTTAGTTCCCCACAACCACCCACCATGTCCCAAGTCACCTACAATTGGCCATCCTAACTTGAAACCAAAAAGGAAGGTGAGAGCATGGACACCTGCTATAATATAATAAATGGTTGAAAACACCAAAAGGTACAAGTAGTGTGTGGGCTAAAGAGACTAGAAAGATTCCATTAAATATTTTATGCAATTATTTCATAAGGTAATTCAAACATGCTAAAAGAGGAGTAAAAATGAATGAGTATGATTATTAGTTTAAAAATAAAGTTTTAAACATTTAAAAATAATTTATTAAACTAAACTGGTAAAACATGCCATTTCACCTTTTAAAAACTAATCATTTTTTAAAAAATCTTTGAAAACCATTTCACAGGATAAAGTAGGGTAATCAAGAAAAGATCAGAATATGCACCTGATATGAAAATATGAATAGGAATAAATACAATATAGTTAAGGTGTATAATAACAATAAATGAAGTAAAAAAATTAACTCTGATGTCAGATGGTTTAACAACCAATTAAACATCTTTCAATTTTAAATAAACAGGTTTTTCATTTCGAAAGCATATTTAAAAAAATAATTCTTTAAATTTCAAATGATAGAACATTTCTCAATAAATGGATTAATAAAACATTTTAAATAAATTCAAAAGACATGTAAAATAATTTACAACAGTGGAATATATTCTTTTGAAATACAAAAAAGCAAGAAACATGGTCATATGCCTAAGAAGGTAGGTTAGTTCTAGGCTATAGGGACCCCACACTCAAGGTGATATATAAAATATGTACATACACCCCTTTAAACCAAGGCCAAAGATGATTCATCACCATCTCTCAAGGGATGTGATGTGATTATATGATGTTTTAAAACATTATAAGTCATAAAGTTTCGTCCAAATAAATCACTAACATGGTTATATTTTTAAGAAGGTATGATAGTTCTAGGATATAGAGACCCCGCACTCAAGGTGATATAGAAAATATGTACATATTCCCCTTTGAACCAAGGCCAAATAGGATTGATCACCATCACTCAAGGGATGCGATATACTGATATGATGTTTTAGAAAATTGTAACTCGTAAAGTGTCATCTAAATAACTCACTAACTACCTAAGGATTTCATGTGCTCAAGTAAAAAACAACGATGGGAAATTTATTTCAAGAAACTCTAAAATACAATTCATCCCATTCTCCATTTCAAATATGTCAATTTTCCCTTTAAAAACCATAATGTGATTTTAATAAAAAAACATGTCTTTTCAACAAGATAAAACCCTACGGTTTCTATCAAAACTATTTTAAGTCATTTTCATAAATGAGGATTTGAAATCAATTCACCATTCAATTTCAAAATCAAATTTCACAATCAAATTCAACAACTTAATTTTCAAACAAATTCCATCAATTTCATAACAAATCTCCAATTCAATGGAATTGGGGTTTTCACAATATTTCATCAAAACCATTTCTAAAACTTAAATTCCACAATTTAATTTCAAACAAATTCCATCAAATTTCACAATCCATCTAATTTCAATTCAAAAACTTTTATACAATTCAATATTCAGAAGGGTAATAATACCCGCTTCATTTTGTAATTCATTATAAAAATGTCAAATGGGTCTTAAAAATAATTATTTATTTTAAAGCACCCCAAAGTGTTTAAAGGAAGTATTAAAATTTTCAAAATGATTGAATACATTTCAAAACATGGGTTTACACCTTCTTTCCATGAAGATAAATCATTTATTTCAAATAACCCAATAACACCAATTCCAAAACAAAAGGTAAAATCATTCAAAGGGGGATCTTGGTCATTTAATAAATTCATGAATTTAAAACTATTTTGAAGATGTCAAATAGTTCAATTCATTGAAATAGAAATTGGTCAAGGAAGATTTTATGAGGAGTTAAATGGAAAAAAATCATAGAACATGTGTTAAAAATCAATAAACACACATCCGCAAATTTATCTAGAAATAATGAATCACAAAACGAAGAAAAATCATAGAAACCCCTACTTGAAAATTAAAGAATCCAACCACAACAAATATGAGATGTGTCACCTTTGATGGTGATCACCAGATCTAAGAAGATATATCTTGAAAGAAGAGAGGAGATCCTAGATCTACAATTCCACATCAATTAATCAAGATCCAATAAAACTCAAGGCTTTCACAACCTTTAGGAAGAAGAAATAAAGAGTATAAGGGAGATCCAAGAAAATAAGGGAAGAACTCACTGAAAAAAATATATCTACTTCGATTGGTACTTCAATCCTCCAAGAGATGAGGTTTGGGGAGCCAAAATTCCTCCTAAAGGCTCCCAAAATCCCAAGTATTGGATTATGATCGAGTGGGAGAAGTATGGGGTTAATTAGGGGGGTTTTGGGATTTTATTTAAGATTTTAGGGGCTTTAATTACCATCGGTATGATTTATTGGGTTAATTCGAATGGTTAATACTAACTGTGTGCCTTACTATGCGCCCAGAATAGAGCCACTGTAAGTGTTTCATGGTTTGGTGACACACTTTATCTAACCATGCACAAACCCAACCTCTTTAATTACATAATGTTTTAAATTTAATTTAGCTACCTTCTTAATTTTTATTTTTTATAATAAAATTTCAATTTTTGAATAAGTGTTAGTTAATATATTTGTTTCTTTTGATAAACAAGTCATGGTTTTGTAATAAAACCCCTCCAACGGAGATGCACTGTCTGAGAAAACTCACAGTGGTAGTTTATGCTTATATAGCTTGCTTTTCATTATTGCATTGATGTTTTCCATTTTAATCATTACCCCTTATTCTGTCATTCGAGACACCATGAGCATCTCTAAGTATTTTTTTGACTCAAAGTTCTCATATAAAAATTACAATTTTACCACAATCACTGAAACACCCCTTAGTAATTAACTATGGTGTGGATGCATTTTCATTTCATATCACCCTATGAAATGGTTTTCAACTCTTCACCATGGATCACAATTACCTTGATGCATCTGGTATAATCCCAAATTTAACTTTATATAGTTACTACAAATCATAGATGATCATTATGTAGCCATCATCTTTTCAAATTACCTTTACATAGGTCACAAATTACCTTTACATAGTTTCCTTTTCTTTAGTGTGACCTTTATGTAGGTCATTAATGACCTTTACATAGCTTAGTATCACTTTAACTAGCCCATAGATTCTTTCCATACCTTTATACAGTTCTTAGAATACCTTTACGTAGGTAGTTCAATCTCTAAATGACCTTTATGCAATGTGAGTTCACCTTTACATAGGTCTCCAATTACCTCTATGTATCTACCTAATTTCAGTGAAACCTTTCTATAGAGCTTCAATTATGTTTGTACAGCTATCGAATCCCTAACTTACCTTTATATAAGATTCATACTACTTTTATACAAGTATTTAACTTCAAGTATTACCTTTATTTAGTCAACATAAATCTCGATTTATCTTTACATAGGTAACAATTTCAACTCAAAACGAATTCATACAATTATCAATAAATCCAAAGGACTTCAAAGTTATATCAAATTATGTAGACATGGTTTCTTTACCCATCAAAACTTTTATTTTTATTGAAGATTTAGAGTTAAATTTAGAGCTTTGTCTTGAACCTCTTTACTTGAGTTCTTAAATTTGTAGCCTTAAAACCCATCTTACTTTAACTATACTTATTCAAAAACTTATTGAAAATAAATAAAATTTATGGATTTGGGAACTTCAATATAATAGTTTTTGATCTATACCCTTTTAAACTTCTCCAATGTCAAAGAAATTCATGTCCCCCTTATTTCTTTCAATTCCCTTCAAGTTAGTATTAATAAAATAAATAGAATAATGATAGGTTACCTTTCCATTTAGTGAGACCATGAAGGTTGAAGAATGCCTATCAACCAGGATCATCTATACTTCCCAACTATATCATTAGGGGTACTCTTCATGATCCCCCCCCCAATTTTCTTATCATTTTTCTTTGTTGACAACTTTTTGGACTCACTCTTCTCAATATTCTTATTGTATGGGACCTCTTTGATTTCATGAGAAATAAAGGCACATGCATCCTTAGATGATAACTTCCTCTTCATCATATTTTCCAATTTTCTTATAATGATTCTGGTCTATGGTCTATGTGTTATTTGTTGACCAGATGACCTTAATACCTTTTTTTATTATTGCACCTCACCTTGTAGTTTTGAAGTTAGGAATTGGGGAAAAATTATCTTCCTTGAATTTCACCCCAATACTGAAGACTTATTTAACATTACATGTGACTTAAGGATGGTTTGTGAAAAACTAAAATATCATAATCAATTTCATAAATGCTAGGTTTTTTACAACCCTTTATAATTTCTCGTTCTATACCTCTCTATCTACCTTATGTATTTTTGTTTAGTTTATTTGAAAGTACTTCTGTTATGACTTTCTGTGTGTTATGGCTTGGTTTCATTATAAAATTCTATAGGGGTGCACATGCATATTACCACAAGTCTGGTAAGTGATGCATGTTGCCTTTCTAAATGATAAATCCTTTCTCTATGATGTGAGAAAGGTCTTCATGGAGGGGTGGGGTGAACTTGAATGGGGAGGAGCCAAAGGTAAAACTGGCAGGGGTAGGGTGGGACAGGCAGCGGGTGCGTAGGGTTTGGGGTGCATGGGGGTGAAAGGGGGAATGGGTGTGTGTAGGGGAGGGGGTAGGGGTGCTGTGCTGGGTTCTGTTGTAAGGGGTAGGGGGAGGGTGTAGGGGGTGAAAGGGTGTGCAGGGGGTGCAGGGGGTGCAGGGGGTGCAAGGGATAGGGATCGGGTGTAGGGGTAGGGTGTAGGGGGTGTGTGGGGGGGTGCACATGGGGGTGTTCAAGGGGGTGTGCAAGGGGGGAGGGGTGTACAGGGGAGGGGGTGAACTGGTATGGGGTAACTAGTAGGGGTGGGATGGGATTAACATGGGTGGGGTGTGCAAGAGGGTGGGGGTGCGAGGGGGGTGAGGGGGTGAAGGGTAGGGGGTGTTCAAGGGGGCATGGTGTGTGTAGGGGGTAGGGGAAGAGGGTAGGGGTAGGGGGCGTGATTATATTTTTTAGGGGGGTGGAAGGGGTGTGTGAAAGGGGTGTGTGCAAGGGGGTGTAAGGGGGTGTGCAAGGGGCAAGGGGTGTGCAAGGGGGAAGGGGGTGTGTAGGGGCTGCATGGGGGTGTGCAAGGGGGAAGGGGGGTGTGAAAGGGAGGGGGTGAATTTGCAGGGGTGGGGGTGTGAAGGGGTGGGGTGTGTAAGGGGGCAAGGTGTGTATGGTGGGGGTGTAAGGGGGTGTGAAAGGGGGGTGTGTAAGGGGGAAGGGGGTGTGCGCAAGGGGGCAAGGGGTGTGCAGGGGGCAAGGGCAGGGGGCATGATTCTGTTTTTAGGGGTGTGCAAAGGGGTACAGGGGGTGTTCAAGGGGGAATGGGGGTGTGTAGGGGGTAGGGTCAAGGGGCGTGATTTTTTTTATGGGATCTACGTCATATAGCCACGTTTTTAAATTGTGTCTATAGACGTATATCCACGGTTAAAATCGTGGCAGTAAACCTATAGCCATGGTTTTGAACTGTGGATATAGGTCCACATGGAAAAAGATATATCCAGGGTTTGAAACCATGGATATAGGTTTTGTGCCCCAGTTTGAACTGTAACTATATCTGTGACACCTATAGTCACACCAATACCATCCACGGCCTACTGAATCGTGGCTATTACCTATATCCATGATCCACTGAACCGTGGTTATTACATATATCCATGGTCCATTGAACCATGGATATTACCTATAGTCACGGTTTCTGGACTTATAGCCATGGTTTAGAACCGTGGCTATAGCCTAAATTTCCAATAGTGTGTTTATAAAACCCTCAGTGCTAGTCCCCAACCCGGGGCCTACTGGAGGCGGGACTCAGGGGTCGTTATCTCTCTTCTCCCATTGCCAACCTAGGAGGGATACACTTTATGGGAAGGGGGTCGTGACATAGTGACAATCACTTTCTTGTATGAATGGTTGTATAGGTAGTATCCCTTTTCCCTTAGGATACCCTATAAAGATACACTTTATGCCCTAGGGTTTTTTTTTGTTGCATAGGAAGACCTTAACAAATTTCTCACAACCTCATACACATGTGTGCAAAAAACTGGTTTCTTTTTTCTCCATAACTAAAAAGGGAATTCCATTTTTCACTTTATTTGGTACTTGGTTTAATGTGTATGTCATAGTTTGTAATTCATATCCACAAATGGATGATTAAAGATCTACATGACTCATAATCTCGACCTTACCATGTCTAATAAGGTACAATTACTCCTTTTAGTAACACCCTTCCACTGTGGTGTGTAATATGGAGCAAGTTGAGATAGAATCCCAAACCCCCATAAGAAGTGCATAAACTCTTGGTTAATATATTCACCACCTCGATCCGATAGAAGCTTATTTATCTTCTTACCAATTTGATTCTATGCTTCGTTTTTGAATTATTTGAATTTATCAAAGGACTGGAACTTATACCTCATCAAGTCGATATATCCATATCTACCCATGTAATCAGTAAAAGTTATGATGTAAGAATATCCACCTCTAGATTCTACTGGAAATAGTCCACACACATCAGTGTGTACCAATCCTATAAGATTTGTGGCCTTTTCACCCTGTCCACCGAATGGTGGTTTGGTCATTTTTACTTGTAAATAAGCATAAAATCCTTCTAGTGGTTTTAGACGATAAGAGTATAAATAACCATCTTGATAGAGATTTGTCAAATGCTTTTCATTTACATAACCAAGATGATGATACCATAGCTGGGTGTTATATGAGTTGCGTGAATATGATTCTATATCAATTTCTAATACTTGGTTTTCATAAGTTAATACATAAAGAACATTATTTAAATGTGTCATACCATAACATATGTTTTCCTTATGAAAGAAATAACTTTTATTTCTAAACATGAAAATAAACCAATGTGCATCTAGGCATGATACATATATTATGTTCTTGGTAACTATAAGTGCGTAATAACAATCTTTTAAAACCAAAATCATTCATGTTGGCAATGAAATTTGGTAGTCACAAATGGCCAAAGTAGCTAGCCTTGCCCCATTAGTATCTCTCGAATCCACCTCTAATCTAGAAATCTTTCTAAATCTACTTGGTTCCTGCATTTGAATACATATGTGAGCACCACAAGCTATATCTAATACCCAATGTGTAGATATTGAAGGATTACACTTGATAACAAATGCACCATTAGCATCCCCTTGCTTATGGGTGAAATTACTCTTTAAGTGGCCTAACATGACACATGAAAAACATACTACTTCCTTTTCCTTACCCTACCTCTAGATCTTTCTCTTCTTGGAAGGACAATGCTTGGGAGCTTTAGACTGTTTATAGGTATTGGGCCCCTTTTCCTTATTATTCATTTTCTTATTCACCATAAGGAACAAGAGTTTATCACACCCCATGTACTTATCCACTTAGAGGATCAAAGTAAGAAGTTCCAAGAGACTCTTATCATTATTGTTCATATTTTAATTGACAATAAAACTGGAAAAGGTCTTGGACAATGATGAAAGTATGAGATTCTTATGCAACTCATCTGGGAATTTAATACCTAAGATGTTTAAGCATTCAATGTATCCAATAAGCTTGAATAAATGAGGCCCAAATGACGCAGATTCTCTAATCTTAGTTTTAAAATAATCATTGAAGATCTCATACCTCTCTTGTCTCACCTACTATTGATAGAGATCCTGAAGGTGAGATATTATGCTATATCCATCCATGTCCTGATGTTGCTTTAAAATCTCAAGGGACATGGATTATATCATGAAAAATTGAACATTTGTAGCATCATTCAGATGTTTCTCATAGAGATATAGCACTTCATCACTTGCCTCATTGCCAGACAAATTAGGAATAAGTTCTTCCAGCACATACAATTTCTTTTCATGGTGGAAGATAATGCATAAGTGCTTTTGACACTCTTGGAAATTTGTGTTGATGAGAAGGTTATCATTCTCAATTATGGATCACAGTGATATGTTTGAAGTCATTTTAATGTTGTTTCTACAAAATAAGATGAGAAAAATTTTAGTATTTTATCTGATAAAATTTAGACAAATAAATAAATATTATATTTATTAGTCTTCCACTATTTTATCGAAACCCAATAGCCATCACCATTGGATTTAGAATATCCTATTTCTTGGAAATTCAATTGGAAAAGATCCATATTCCTCTTATCATTACCCCAAATTTGGTTGGTCAAGCAACTTGAATGGTTTTAGGTAGGCATTATAAATGCTAAATGCATTATCCCACAGTTCCTTGATATGTTGAGTGAACTCCCTAATACCAAAATCCTTAAATAGGATTTCTTCAACCCTTGATTCTCAGTTACACCAAGTCCTGATTTAGTAGTCAACCCTTGATGTGAACTAAGTTAAGTTGACCCAAAACTTCAAGTTAGAATTCCCTGATAATTGAAATCACCTCAAATTTGGTTGGTTAATAACTTTAAACTATGGTTCAATTTTAACTAAAGTAGTGGAAGACTATACCAACTAAATATATATATTTGATGGATTTTATCCTTTATTTGTAAATTTCCAATTATTATCTTCATTACATGCTTGTTAATATTGAGATAATTTACTTAAGTGGTTAACCATGTCTTAGATAATATTTATGCATAAGACAATTTATTTTAGTTCTATATTTAATGCTTATTAATTCATTAATCCATGTGATCACGAAAAAACATCCATAATGAAATAACCACACAACTGACAGAAATAAAATAATAAAGTTGTGTGATCATGAAATTTTATTAATGGTTTGTTTATCTAGTGGTTTATAAACTAATCGTTGACCTATAGGAAAAACACCTTGAACCAATTAAGGTTCATGTTACAACTTTCCACCTGTCCACCAATGTATCTATCTTGGATTGTTTTTGCCTCACCTCTAAACTTGAATCGCCTCCACTAGCTTGGGAGCTCCACCCATTATATGTTCTTTTATTCACATTCAAGTGAAGGGAAAAAGAATTTCATAAAAGAAACCATGGGCACACAGACCCTAACATAATAAGAGGAGAAAATGCATGTAGACCAATAATTTAGTTTAACAATAAATTAAATGAAACCAATCACATACAAAGGTCTGGTCTATGGTCATGATCATCCACATGAATGAAACAAATTATACATTTAATAAAACTATAATTCAGTTATTAATCGTTATTATTCAAGATAAATCACGATCGAATCAATTAATTATCATATTTAATTAATCAATTCTTTTATCTTAATTATCATTCAAATTTCCTTGATATTCTCATCCATTATAATTTTAAACAAAATAAATTTATTTAAAATTAACTGTGTATATAAATGAAACTTGAAAGAAACACAGTGAATACCCATCCAAATATACCCAACATGTATTATACTTGTATATTGTTTACTCTTGTGACATATGATATACATGACTTATCACATACTTTCATGATGTATAGTATCAGCCTAATGATTACATGAATTACATGATTTTCAGTCACATGTTGTGCTTTAATGCACATAGAGTAACAACTGCAATATGAATCGTACATGATATAATGATATAAAAATTACACTGATGTTAATTAATATATATATATATATATATTAAAACCCATCACATGGCATGTCCTATCAAATTAATGACAACATGAAAGCACATGTTGATAAGGTTTACATAATATAATAAATAAAATTTAAATTTTATAATTTGGTTTAAGTACATGGAATGTACAAGAGAGCTACACGACATGTATATTTCTCACTGTCTATCCAAGGTATATTCCTAGGGACTCAGTGTGTAAATAATACCTCAAAAAAATGGAGTAAACAGCGTGTACAACGGGTTACATGGTGTGTGGTATCTGAATTGCATGGTCACTAGTCAGGTAGGATATGTATGGTAATACACAACTTTTTTGTGACTCAAAGGGACTACACACTATATACGTGAGCTACACGGCGTGTACTCCAGATGACAGTGTGCCACCCTAGCCTGGTCAGCATGCGGTGTAAGGTATTTAATGCACCATGTTTAATCAATTCACATAGTTTTAATTAATTGTAAATTTAATTTTTGATGCATTGACTAAAAGTACATGACATGTAATTTTGATTACACAGTGTGTAATCCTGTGTTACTCGACAAAAATCCTTGGCACCTCTGGAAGAGATCCTCAATTTTATTTCTTCCATAAAATTAATTATATCGATTAGATCTATGAGAAATGAAGGAAGAAGAATCAAATATCGCAATTCAAATTAAAATAATGATTAAACTTCAATTGGAAACTAAATTACAAATTCGTAAATCAATCAATGATAATTAAATAATTATAAATAATTATGTGACCGCGTTGATACCACTTGAATGTTCTGGGTGTAGCGAAAACATATGATGGGTCGTGCCCAACTTTGATTTTTTACATGATCGATGATCAATCTAAGATTTACACAATGATAAATGTCATGATCTACGAAATTGAATCAAATAATATAGACAAGGTATAGAACATTGGAAGCAAAAATAAGATCATCACATGTTATTTATAATCAATTTAATTAGATAAAGAATTAACTTGATGGAATTATTTATTCGTTGACGAATCTGACAACAGATATGCATTGTATCATCATTGCATTATAGGAATCAAAGAAGATTCCCTCTAGCGGTGATCCACACGTGTTCCAAAAATCTCTAAACATTGTCATAGGAATCTCTGGGTGCTAGCACGACATATCCTCTTGCTTGTGTCGTCCACCTTTGATTGCCTTGAGAACCGATTCTAAAGCGTTATCCTGGATCTCTCTTAACTTGAGAGTGGGAGGTGGAGGAAGATTTCTCTCTGTTCATAGGAGAATTCTTGGAGAAGGGAGATCTCTAAGGATTTAGATGACTCTCCAAATCCATTTTGCATAACCAACACAAATGAATTGACCTCTTGAAAAAATAACATAATTGAGTTCATATAGTGCCAGGGTTAAAATAAAATAATTTCACAAGTGCCCTATTAGTTATTTAATCCATTCATAACCTCATATCAAATAACAATAATAATATTATTATTTATTAACATACGCTTAACTTGAGAATTAAATTAAATATTATTTAATCCATTAACATTTATTATTTATTATTTCTCACCAGATCATTAAAATTAGTCTGATATTCCTCCACAATATTTATTTGGCCTTGAATAATAAATATTTACTTATTAAATAAATATCACTACATTATTAACCAATAAATAAATAAATATTATATTCACTAAATAAAAAATAAATATTTATTAAATATCCCGCTCACATTATGTTCTCTCGAATAACTGGTGACATAATATATATGATCAATTAAACGTGAATAATTATTTAACTATGTATGGAAATAATATTTACTCAACTTGTTAAATAATAAATAATAACATATTATTTAACTGATATTCTGGTACACTTAATGCGTGACCCTCTAGGCCTCTTTCTCAGTGGTGTTAGGCAAAGCAGTCTAAAGTCCAAGGTTAGCGTCTAACAACACATCCAAGAACCCATAGAGAAAGAAGTTAATGTCACAATGGCATAATACCCCATACAAGCACTTACTGTGTAATATAATCTTATTATCATGATATCTTAAATCAAAGAGATTTCATGTCAGTTCCATCAATCTATGTTCTCAATGTATCTTTCTTTGACTTTCCAAAAATAGATCTTTTCTATAGAACACCATGACCATGAATTTATTTAGACTATATCATATCCATCAAAGGACCTAATATATCAACTTCCATTAAAGAACAAAAGGAAAAAATCCTTTCTCACATTATTCATTAATGCAATATTATTCGTGACACACCCAATGTATCCTATTTCACTATGAACATCTATTGTCATATTTTTCTTCAATACATCAAACTACGCGACTCATAATACTCATTAATAATAATATTAAATTCTGAGAACCAATAAACACATCCACATATAGGAACATCTAATGACACATATAAATATGGATTTCCTACTGGAGGGTCTCGTTCTCATAATATCATACTTGATATTACCAAGGTCATACACTATAAGAAGGTTTCTCAAAGTCCTATGAGTCTCTACCCTGATAGTATGTATCATTTATATCCCTTAAATGATATCATCAAGCTATTGGACATATAATTAAGAATGGTGTCATAGCACTTTCAGGTTCTCTCTACATGTGAATGTTTAATAACTACACGATTCCATCAGATATGTTTCACAAGTTCCTTACAACACAGGGACAAGATTTGTTAATTTAAAATAAAAATTTGACACCCTAATTCACCCCTCCTCTCTCAGGGTGTTCTTGGGTTATAAAAGTGGTATTGGAGAATATATATTATTGGATATGTCCTATCTTGTTTTTTTACTCCACAATAACAAGTGAAAACAATAGAGGAAAGATCCAATAACCCGTATTCTCTTATACCATTTATAGGACCCTAGAATATCCTGATTGGGGAGGGGTGAATCATGGTGTCAAATATTTCTTTTAAAGTAAAATATATTGTTCTAGTGTTGAAAGGAACTTGTAAAACCTATCTAATGGAATCGTGCATTTATCAAACATTCACATGTAGAGAGACAACACAACAATTTTACTAGGCTAACCACTAAGGTCTAGTCTAAGAAGCATAATTCAACAATGTTTTGGTTTTACCTAAATCCACTAAGATTCATTAGTTATTGTGGTGTACATAAGTTAGACACAACCACTCCATGTTAGAAACATTTCATTTACAAAATTTGAGGGACAACACACTACCTCCCTCAGAACACTTCCATCAACTCCCCTTAACTCACTATTTTGGGTGAATTTTTACTCAGTTTAATGACTTGAAGGTCACTTCAAAATATGAGAATTTAAGTCTTTGTACATAACTAGCATGATACTCTACTTGCACTGTAGTCCTGAGTTGATGCACTTGAAAGCATAGATCACTAAAACTAGATGTTCAACACTACTATTTACGAAGCTCCTAGCCTTTGAGGAAACCCCTTTATGTTTCAAATAAATTCCATCATTCATGAACCCGCACAATTTCTTGAGTCTCCCAACCTTCTTAAAGCAACCTGCATTTGTGAAGCTCCCTACCTTCATAGAACAATCAACCTTCATGAACCTCCCATCCTTTGTGGAATAACTAGTCTTAGCAAAACTCCCAGTCTTCACAAAACTTCCTTTCATGATATTCCTTAGAATCAATCAGTTCATAACCATTCACTTCGTGAAGCTTAATCCAATGAAGGATCCCTGATTCATGAATATTTCTTGAATAGGTAGACCTTAAAAAATCAGAGAAGTTTAGGGGAGGCTGATGAACCCAAATAATCTTCGTATGAGGCAAACAGATCTTTAGCTACACCCCCAAGCCCCTCATCAAGAATAAGGGATCTGAGTTTCTTGCACATGCCCTAGTTGTGTCCCGTGACTCCAATTCCATATCTGATTTGAATGCAAACATGTTGGATGACATATTTCTTTACATTAACAAGAAGGGTGAGGCTTCCGTTGTCTGTATAAAAATTTTCCACGAGTCCATCTTGGACACTTACTAAGATGAATTATCACAGGCATAACATAATGTTGTCATAGAGTTAGGAGACTGCCAACGATATCTTTCTGAGGAAGATCAAATAATCACATGTCTCCAATGTCAATAAGATGTTTCCAAGGGAAAATCCAACAACATCACCAGTTTTTAGAGGAGGTTAACACCTGATTAAGTGATGATGTTACTGCTCATACTGAAAATCTTCATATTTGTGAGGATGTAAGGTCTAAAGCATTATCTGAGCTTCAAAAGAATATCGATACAACCTAATTATCTATCAAATAACTCATAAACAATATGGACAGAATATCATGACACAAAACATTATAAAAGAGTGATACTCCAAATTTTGTGATCCATTTATATAAATAATAATGTTCTTTCTTGTTCTTTTAGTAATTTATGTTTTCCTTCTTGAATGTGGGACTCAATTGAGAGTAAGGATTCATGAGAACAAAATAATCATCAATAACTAGTACTTCATTTGTGAAAATGCACTGGACTACTCATCATTGTGTTTTGTAAAATAAGAAAGATAAAACTAATCTAGATAACATAATGAGTTTTTTAGATTGAAATGAAAAGTAATATAAAACAAAATATATTATATTGTTTTGGATAGTAACTAAGTAAATAGATAAAATGATAAGGTCTAAAAAGGGATGAAAAATCTCAATCAAAATTTTCAACCTTCATCTTGTTTATAATCTTTGTATATAGTTATTTCCCTTTGACAAAGTCATTTGAAGTTATAGAATCCAAACCCATAACTTTCATCATCAAAATCTTGCAACATATTTTTCTTCAATGATAGTAATGTTTAAAGATAAGAGTAAATGTTAATTTAGAATAAAATGTATTTTGAATAATTATATATTTGATATATAATGTTTAACTGAATCATAATCACATTTTGCAGTGTTATAGAATTGATTTTAATATGTAAAACAACACTATGTATATATTTTAATGATAAAAAATAATTATCGACCACATTAAAACAAGAAGGGGATAATATTTTGTCATTTCCATAAAGAATATATTTAGAAAGAAAAAATACTTGTATGGGTGATCAAGTATTATGAAAATTTAGGCAAATGATGAATATATAATGAACACATATATGTTGATACTACAATATAAAAACAACATAATAGAAATGAGAAAAAAACCTGATGACTACAATGCCAAAATGAAAAGTGCATAGGCACAATGAAAAATAGAGAGAACAAAAAATTAACCTATCATCAACTCATCTATCCAATCACTAATTTATGAATTTCATGAAATTTTAATTCAATGAAATTGTGGAATCAACAGTGAATATAATTCTTAGTTTTTCTGTAACTACTAACTATATAGGAGAATAATTGAAAGCTTGTTATACTTGACTACGACATAGCCAGATATCATGCTTGCAACATGTTTAATATCTCACTTTCAAAATGATCCAAAGGAAGAGAATTTGGTAGTAGTTAAAATAATTAAGAGGTATATTTAAGCTGCTCTCAATTTTGGATTATACTTTGCAGTAGGAAGAGATAATGAATTATCAGCATTTTTCTAATGCTGACTAGGCTGAAAAGTTGGTGAATATAAAGTCCACTACTGGTGGTGCATTTTTCATTGGAAACAAATGTGTGGGATGGTTGAGAAAGAAATAAGAAAGCACTTTTCTTGGTATGGCTGAAGTAGAGTATATCTCATTCATAAAGGCATGAACTCAACTATTATGGATAAATAAAAAAATGAATGATATTGGTGATGAGGTGAAACTAATGATGGTGATTCACTATGATAATAAGAGTATGATAGATCTTACGAAGAATTTGCTTCAGCACTCTCTTACCAAAAATATTGAGATTAGATGTCACTTCATCAAAGAAAAAGTTGAACAAGTTGTGATTAAAATGGAGCATGTTGGAACTGAAGATCAACTGGATGACATTCTAACTAAGTCTTTGGAAGCACAAATGTTAGAGAAACATCGATTGAATCTTAGTTTTTAGCCACCTCCCAGTGCCTAAGGAGGTGTTTTTGTAATAGTGGGTGCCCTAGACCCAACTATTCAGTATTTTTATTACCATTTCATGTATATAGTTAAATATTCATGACATTTACTTTCCATTATAGTGAAGATATTTTTTGCATCCACTGTTTAAATGGTTGTGTCCATAGATTAATTATCATATCAAAAGGTTATAGCAGATCACATACTATAATAATAACCTAGAGATACTATGAAATTAATCTTTAACATATGTCTTATGGTCTAGATACATCATACTGACTAGACACAATAGATGTCTGACTATCAAGTGTTAGGGGATCATAAGAATTGATACTTCTTCTCATGAAGTTCACATTTGGGGATCACTGGTAGTTTAGATCATGAGGATGGACCCGCCAATAGGAACACCACATGTTTTGGATGCCATTGGATGTTCTTATCTACGAACATGTGTATTGGTCTCCTGACTTGATATCATTACCAATGTGTGTCATTTTATCGCGTACTTTAATGCAATGAAAAAATCATGATAATGAAATCATGATGAGGTAGCTTATTTTGGGTGTGTCATTGGTGGTATGACATTGGTTGAATGGTCAAGATAGAATTTATCTCTTACGATTTAAGGAAGTAATATATCTCATGCCTGGTTGATCGAGATGGTAGTACCTTCATAAATGCATGGTCATGATAGTCAATGGTAAATCCATCAAGTTATATTAAAAAATAATAAAGCAATAAAATATGATGACATGGGTGTGCATCCTACTTTATGAGTTATATAATGACAAAGAGATTATATTACATTGTGCATGTTAATAGGTTGGTTGTCATTTCTATGACTACTCCTTATACCTTTATGGGCATTGATGGGTTTCTAGACTCCGCTATTGGTATATTAATGGTGTTCATTACTATCAAGATAAAAGCCTATAGGGTCACACACAATATCATATTCAAATGTTTTCCCTATTCTGGTGAATAGAAATTTGGACATGGTAGGCCCCACCACCAAGGTCCGAGATATGTCCAAGGTTGTAAGATCACCAAATGAATAAATAAATTCATATTATTTGAGTTAATAATAGCTGGCATTGAATTTATTTATTAAATGTATTTACAAGTATTAAAGTAAATACATTTTAAATAATATATGAATGAATATTAGTTTAAAATAATCAAGGTTCATTTAATATTTATGGAAATGATAAGTTGAGTTAATGGCTTGAGATTTATCATGTAATATATATATTATATTATAAGAAAGTGATAAAAAATACAAATGATATTTACAACTCAGTACAGTATTCATAATATATCGTTTATATGGTGTGTTAAGTATTTGGGGGTCGGGGATCCTTTTCGAGTAATTTCATACTACACTATAAATAGGAGGAGAAGCTCTCGCCAATAGACTATTCATGGTGAGCTCTTGAGAGCTTTTCTCTCCTCTCCTACTTTCTAGAGAGAGAAGATCTAGATCCAAGTGATCAGATTGATCTCTCCCTCAAGAATTGAAATCATGCCTATGAGGTGATCGTTGGAACATCTAAGGCATCATTGGATTTCCGCATGAGCACTCAGAATTCGAAGATCAACGCTCTCACATATTTTTGAAGCGTTAGTAGATAATCTAGAGGAATTCGACTTCAGATTATTAGAGCAACGATCACTGACGACGAGCAGATAATGAACACATGTCTTCAGATCTAACCATGTATTTATTGTTTATTTTTTTCTTAAAATCCTTCATGCGAGATCCTTGGGCTTATACTGGGGAAGCGCTACACTGACGATGACGTTGTTACGTCGATCACCGCTGAAAAAAAAATTAAATCCTAGAGTCACCAACTTCTATTGAATGCTATGATACCTTAAATTGATATTAAAATGACATGTGAAGATTTTAAGTCAAGGAAAAATTAATTTTTCATTAAATATAATAGAGGAAGTCGATCCAGTCATAACATTGTAGATGACGGTTCAATCCGAGATTGGATTCCCAAGCTGCGGTCATCTGATGTTTTAAATACAGATTTAAAAATGATTTTTTTTGTGGGTATTACATCAATCAACATTTATCTACATTTATATGTTTTTTATAATGATAAGAGTGTATACCCTAATACCAAATATGGATAAAAAGGATTACAAGTTGGAATAATTCTATGTGGGACTTGGAAACACCCTTTACTTGAAAATATAATTAATTGGGTTCAACACTCCCCCTCAAGCGAGTACATGATAAATTGGACCAAGAGTCCCACAAAAAATAAATAAGACACTAAACAAGACCATACACACTCCACCTCAAACTAGGTTGCTGATTTTGTGGATGCCCAGCTTGGTATTGGGAGAGTCCAGTCGATCTCCCGGAAGGCCTTTGGTGATGATGTTGTCAAGATGATCTGCCATTGGTATGTGGCTGAAACTGACACGGTGCTTCTTGAGGTGATTGAAAAGAAAGTGGTAGTCCACCTAGATATTCTTCGTGCATTCATAGAAGACAGGATTAGAAGAAATCTTTATGGAAGATTAATTATCACACAAAATATGAGAAGATGTTTTTTGTAGGAAACCAATCTCATAGATGAGATGGTGAAGCAAAAGGATCTCAGTAGTGACTGTGGACATCACATGATATTCAAACTCAGCACTAGATCTAAAGACGATAGTCTATTTCTTACTTTTCCATGAGATGAGTTTACTTTCTAGAAAAATTGTAAACCCAAAAGTAGACTTTTAGGTAGCAAGGAAACCATCATAGTCATCATTATACAAGGCCTCAATATTTATATGATCGTGATGTGAATACTGAAGACCACAGGTAGGGTCTTTCTTAATGTATTTAGAAATGGAAAGGACAGCATCCCAATGATATTTTTTTGGATGTTCCATGAATTGGATAACCTTGTCGATAGTGAAAGCAATGTCTGGATGAGTTATAATGAGATAATTGAGTTTTTCCACAAGGTGATGGTACCTTTCTAGGTGAGAATATGGTTTTTTGTTTTCATAGAGAGATTGTTCCTCGAGCTTAAGAGAATTTCCAATAAGATATCCAAGTCATATTTCCATTGGAAAAGAAAGATGGTGTCTGGAGAATGAGAGACATCAATGCAAAGGAAGTATGTTAGAGGACCAAGATATTTAGTTTGAAAGTGGTGTTAAAGATGCCCATTTAGTTGGATAATTCCATTTAAATCATTCCCAGTGATGATGATATCATCAACATACACAAAAAGTAGGATACAACCAAAGGACGTTGTGTGGTAGAAGACAGTGTGGTCCTTCATACTCCGAGATAGGTAAAATGTAGTGATGAAAATGCTGAATCTTCCAAACCAAGAATGAGAAGATTTCTTGAGTCTATATAGAGAGTGATGAAGTCGATAGATATGAGAGCTTAATCCTAAGGCATGAAATCCAGGAGGTTGTTGAAAATATACCTATTATTCAAGAAATCCATAGAGAAAGACATTTTTGACATCAAGTTGATGAAGAGTCCAATAATGATGAGCGGGAAGAGGTATGGATAATCAGACAGATGCTATCTTTGCAACCTGAAAGAAAGTATCAAAATAATCGACACCATATGTCTGAGAAGATACCCTTTCTACAAGTCTGGATTTAAGGTGATGAAGAGTGCCATCTACATTAAGACGGAACATATAAATCCATTTTCTTCTAACCACCTATTTACCTACCGAAAGGGGAACCATATGCCAAGTATGATTATCATTTAGACCTGACAATTCATCCTGTATCACTTGAAGCCACCCAGGGTGAAATTTTGCATCGCCAACCATGAAAGGAATAGATATAGTCTCTAGATAATAAAGACCAATATATGAGGATGTGTAAAGAATATTATTCTAACAAGAAAGAGTACATTTTCACAATGCAATGGGAAAGTCATCTATTACCTGAGCAGGAGCTTCAAACTAAGCTGGGGAGATGATGTCCTCAACCTGAATGGGGGACACACCTGAAGGATGGTGAGAGTAGAGAGTTCCAAACATATGATCAGTAAAGTGGGTCACTATAGGTATAGCTGGTTGGATGAGGAGAGGAAGAAAATTATAGATGGAAATGTTTGGATGGAAAGAGGGAGTAGAGAAAGGAGAGCTCTCAACAAAAGATACATCAGCAGTGTAAGTATGGAGAGAAACATCGGTATCCATGATGAGTGTGGGAATATCTAAGTAATATTCAACAGAGTGATTTGGGAGAAAGCTTAGAGATGTTGGGATGAGTGTCATAGACATAACACACTTTCAAACACATAGAGTGGGAGTGGGTAAGGAGGGAGAGAGGAGAACATGAAGGTGTAAAAATAACCCGATAAGATTGTATAAATGAAATCTCCTCCTTCAAGAGTTCCAGTTTGTGAAGGATAGTGGATGATGGCTAGGATGAAGGCATGTATGGGTACATAGAGTGTTCTAGGGAGAGGGGGCTGCCTTGTGGGAGTGTTAGTGATGAGGCATGAGACAACCGCACAGGCAGGCACACAAATGAAGCGTTGGACTGTGGGGTTGTCGTGCAGGAAGGATGGAAACTGGGACGAGGGTGGGGGGATTTCTCGTAGGAGAGTCAGAAACTGGAGGCACTGAGGGATTCATGGGAGTGTTCCAATAATATAGGCATGAGGGAGTCATGTGATAGGGCCGAAGAGCTGCAGGCAAGAGGGTCTCCATCAGGAGGGAGGAACGATGCTAGAGGGTCGCGGGTGAAGCACAATGGGTGGAAGGCACAGGAAACAGGAGGGTTCCTTAGAGGAGTAGCAAAGGGGGGGGGGACTCATTCAACTAGGAGCCACTGCCCCCGATGGGGGAATAAAAAGGAGTCCTCTGAGAAAATAAAAATACGGGAGGGTGGTCTACGGTTGAATAACATCTCTTTGATACCGTGAAGAATGATAATAGTGGAGACCCTAATACCCAATATGGATAAAAATGATTACAAGTTGGAATTATTCGATGTGGTACTCAGAAATACCCTTTAATAGGAAATAAAATAAACTAGGTTCAACATGTTTAAATACCTGAATTAGTCGGCATGGCCTTTTATGGAAAATCTGAACAATGATCATAATTCTGATGGTCATAATAGTAAATTACAGCCACGTATATTTATTCCATAAAAATGTGGAATTCATTTAATATTATAATATTTAAAAATATATAATATGGTGTAATTTGATTGAAGGAATCCAACACACCATTCGAACCAAGTGGCCCTCCATCTCTATCATGGCAGGCCCCCCTCCTTGTGATCACTGCCGAGCTAGGCCCACCGACGATGACTTCCCCACCTCACTGTGGCCCTCCTCTAGCACTGCTACTGGTTTTCCTTCACCCTTGATAAACCACTACCTTATTGGCCTCCCGCTTGGTATAGCACTGCACTGACGTCAGTCGGTCGCCACGACCTCACCGCCTAGATCTGGATTGGATAAGGTCAGGAGTTTTTTTCTTTTACGTTGTTTTTTTAAAAAATCCAGAAAATGGTTAGGGCAAAAATATTTTTAAAAATGCGCCTTAAAGGCGACATCGCGGATGCCACCTTTGAATTTTGGGTACAAGGCGGCATCCGAGATGCCGCCTTTGCACTGTGGGTGAAAGGAGGCATCTGCGATGCTGAATTTCCCCTAATTTTTTTTTGAAAATCTTTATTTTTATTTTCTTTTGTTTTGTTTATATATATATATATAAACAAAAAAAAATTTAGCAGAATTTATCTGCTATTAAAGATCCAGCGCTACAGCCATTACAGCAGTCTGGATTCTAATAGAAAACCTTACCCAGACCTCTCTTTTATAAGAGGAATTTCCCTGAAAATCATTCTGCATTTTCGATGTGGGATTCAGGTTCTCCCTTTCCTACGCAGTACATTCTGCATTTCCGATGTGAGATTCTATTTCAAGTACATGACTTTGAAATACAATAAAATATAAACTATAAGACCAATATAAATGAAATTTTAAACATTGATTAAAAATATAATAAATAGTTGAAAACAAAAACAATTTCCTCAAAAATGTTGATGAAAAATAATCTATAACCTTTCAAAACCTCCTACTTGAAACATAAAAATGTTTCAAGTACGTGAATTTGAAAGACTATAAAATATAAAATATAAAACGAATATAATTGAAACTTTAAACATTGATTAAACATATAATAAATAGTTGAAAACAAAAAGATTTTATAAAAAAATGTTGATGAAAAGTAATTTATAAGCTTTCAAAACCACCTACTTGAAACTTAAAAATGTTTCAAGTACGTGAATTTGAAAGACCATAAAACATAAAATAGAAGACCAATATAAATGAAACGTTAAACATTGATTAAACATATAATAAATAGTTGAAAAAAAAGTAATTTCCAAATAAATGTTAATGAAAAATATTTTATAAGCTTTCAAAACCGCCTACTTGAAACTTAAAAATGTTTCAAGTACGTGAATTTGAAAGATTATAATTATATTACTAATTAACTAATTAATTATTATATAATTAATAGTTATATTAATAATTAACTAAATAATTATTATATAATTAATAATTAATGAGTAATAATTAATCATTAATCATTAATCATTAATAATTTAATGAATAGTTATAATTAATATTTATATTACTAATTAACTATTTAATAATTACTAATTACTTTTTAACAATTATTAGTTACTAATTAATAATTATAATTAATAATTATAATTAATATTTTTATTACTAATTAACTAAATAATAATTACTAATTACTAATTACTAATTAATTAGTTATAATTATTAATTATATTACTAATTAACTAAATAATTATTATATATGTAATAATTATATTACCAATTAATTATTATATAATTAATAATATTATTACTAATTAACTAAATAATTATGACATATTTAATTATTAATAATTACTAATTAAAAATTATAATAATTATATTTCATAATAATATTACTAATTAACTAATTAACTATTATATAATTAATAATTATATTACTAATTATCTAATTAATTATTATATAATTAATATTTATATTAATAATTAACTAACTAAATACTATATAAGTAATAATTAATAATAATAATAAATAATTAATAAGTAATAATTAATAATTATAATTAATAATTATAATTAATATTTATATTAATAATTAATAATTAATAATTAATAATTACCAATTACTAATTAATAATTAATAATTATAATGAATAAATGTAATTAAAAATTATATTACTAATTTATTAATTAATTGTTATATAATTAATAATTATATAACTAATTAACTAACTAACTATTATATAATTAATTATTAGTAATTACTAATTAATAATTATAATGAATAATTATAATTAATATTTATATTATTAATTAACTAATTAATAATTAATAATTAATAATTACTAATTAATAATTAATAATTATAATGAATAAATGTAATTAAAAATTATATTACCATTTTAGTAATTTATTATTATATAATTAATAATAATATTACAAATTAACTAACTAATTTTTATAAAATTAATTATTAATAATTACTAATTAATAATTATAATGAATAATTATAATTAATAATTATATTACTAATTACTAATTAATAATTATAATGAATAGTTATAATTAAAAATCATATAACAAATTTACTAATTAATTATTATTTAATTAATAATAATATTACTAATTAATTTTTACAAAATTAATTATTAATAATTACTAATTAATAATTATAATTACTTATTATAATTAATTATTATATTTATAATTAATTAATTAATTATTATATATTTAATAATGGTATTACTAATTAAATAATTATTTATTACATAGTTAATAATTATATAATTAATCATTATATTACTAATTAAGTATTATATAATTAATAATTATATTACTAATTAACTAATTAATTATTATATAATTAATTATTAAAAATTATATTACTAATTAACTAATTAATTATTATATAATTAATAATTATATTACTAATTAAATAATTAAATAATTTATTATATGTTTAATCAATGTTTTAGGTTTCAATTATATTTGTGTTATAGTTTATGTTTTATAGTCTTTCAAATTCACATACTTGAAACATTTTTAAGTTTCAAGTAGGTGGTTTTGAAAGCTTATAAATTACTTTTCATCAAAAAAATTTTGGAAATTCCTTTTGTTTTCAACTATTTATTATATGTTTAATCAATCTTTAAAGATTCAATTATATTCGTTTTAGAGTTTATATTTTATAGTCTTCCAAATTTACGTACTTGAAACATTTTTAAGTTTCAAGTAGGCGGTTTTGAAAGGTTATAGATTATTTTTCATCAACATTTTTGAGGAAATTATTTTTTGTTTTCAACTATTTATTATATGTTTAATCAATGTTTAAAATTTCATTTATATTGTCCTTATAGTTTATATTTTATTGTATTTCAAAGTCACACACTTGAAATAGAATCTCACATCGAAAATTCAGAATGTACTGCGCATGAAAGGGAGAACCTGAATCCCACATCAAAAATGCAGAATGATTTTCAGGGAAAACCCTCTTATAAAAGGGAGGCTTAGGTAAATGTTTCTGTAAGAATCTAGACTACTGTAATGGCTGTAGCACTGGATCTTTAATAGCAGAAAAATTCTACTGAATTTTTTTGTTTTGTTTATATATATGTATATATAAACAAAACAAAACAAAAAATAAAAATAATTTTTTTTTTTAAAAACAATTTGGGGAAAGGCGACAACGTGGATGCCGCCTTTCACCCACAGTGCAAAAGCGGCATCGCGGATTCTGCCTTGCACCCTAAATGCAAAGGCGGCATCCGTGATGTCGCCTTTAAGGCGCATTTTTTAAAATATTTTTGCCCTAACCGTTTTCTGGATTTTTTTTTTAAAACGTAAAAAAAAACTCTAAGGTCAGTCGTTATGGTCCCCCTTGGTGTATCTCTCCTTTTCGAAGCCGATTCATGCCTCTGTGCCCTAGCCTCACAAGTACCGCCTTATGACAATACGAGCTGACCGTCACTCGACGCTTCGCCGGTCAGCCACAACACCTCCCGCTGTAGCCCACTACCATCCCATGCACCGCCCTCAACCATAGTGAGCCTTGGACGAACAGGACCCATCATCTCCCCTTTTTCAGCTGAGCGACCCAGCTGAAACCGTCGCAGGCAAGATCCAGCCACCATAGGCCACTGCACCTTTCCAGGGAGTCCATCCACCAGCCACAGTATTCCCGAGCCACACTGCTCGATCACCAGAGCCGCACCGCTCGATCACCGGAGCGCCACCCAGCCCAATCTGGCCTCACGTAGGTCTTGAACACCAGATTTGGATCGGTACCACCACATCACTAAGCAGCAATTCCTACTGGCCACTTCTGCCTCCCTATTGTGAGAGGTACCCCTGCCACTATTTCATATGGATTTGGTTTGCCCTAAAACGATGTTGGATGGGTCTTGGTTGGTCTCCTTTACTTAGAACACATCTGCACGGGGTCTATACTACCTAAATTGGGCCTGTGCAGGTTTGGCCCAACCCACACAGGCCTTACCAAGGGTTTTAAGGCCCGGTTATTTTTATAGAATAAAAATTTAATTAAATAAAATAATTTAATTTTTAGTTTAAATTAAATTAATTAAATATAAATTTTTGGTTTAAAAACATTATTTTAATATTAAGGGTTAAATTAATTTAATTTAAATGTTAAATTAAAATAACTCATTAATTTAATTTTGACATTGAAATTAAATTAATTAATGGGACCGAATAATATAAATATTTAATTAAAAATAAGAGTGAGTTTTTAATTTAATAAAATTCCTTAGAAATAATTTAATGCAAGTTTCATTTTACTTATGCATTTAATTTTAATACATGAGTTTAATGCATATTAATTGATCATGATCCATAGACCGACCAATGCATGTTTAGTGTATGTTTCATTTATTTATTAAATTATTATAATGGTGATTTGTAACAATTAGTTTAATAAATAATGATTTGTGTATCATCTAAGCCTCATTATATGTATAGGGGTCCGCGTGTCCAATTTCTCAGTTGTATTTTGTACCCTTGAGAACCTCTCACCTACGTACTAGTGTTTTTGTATAATGACGAAGATGAGTAGTGATGTACTTCGCACTGGGTTATGGAGACACACTAGATGGGAGTTTGATGCTATAGCATCCCGCCTTTTTATCACATAAACTTTCACTACATTATACAAAATTGAGGATCTTTAAGATTTAGTGTCTTGGAAACCAGGAACTTAATACATGAAAAAAAAACATTCTTCTTAAACAATTGAAAGGATTCTCCTTATGTTAATCCTAGGTTCATTACTGCATCTCATAACCTGGGGACATACATCAAAAGAAAGGGTGAGCAGAAGGCCCAGTAAGGGAAACAAGAGAAACATTTTACATGTGAACTTGAGATACTTCAATAAGGTCATGAAAAGAACTTTAAGGCATGAGAAATAAATCATCAGATATATCATAATAAAAATAACATGTTTCATAACTTGAAGATGTGGATACGTCATTTAACATAGACAATCATGAACATATCACCAAGGTCCATCCCCAAGGTGTCATTTGAAAATTACCAAGGTTATTCACCAAGATATCGTGAAAATTGTAATCTCTAGTGGTTACATCATTACGCAATTCATTGGAGTGCTATCAGGACGCACCCTTAAATTTGCATTTATTATCATGTGAGCCACATATATCATCATCAAAAATTTCATAAATAACCCATATAGCATAAAATAAATGGGTTTCATTTTATAATCCTAACGTTTTAAAAACTTCTTTAAAGACATGATCTTTACGTCACTTTAAACCCACAGAAGGGGAGAGCGGGTCTCATGTATGTAAATACCAGAATTTAAAATATAAAATTTTGATATATATGTGAATACCCCTTTAGAAGAAATAACTTTTAGTATTCATTTAATAAAACAAAAGAACTTTAGAAAAAGAGAGAGACATTTTGATGCGGAAATTCTGCAGCATAACGGCTATGTTTTCGGTGTTTTAGAAAACATTGAAAAGAGAGGGGACATGGGTCAAACAATAATAAATGACCCATAAAACAGTATATGGGTAGAATATGAAGGATATCTGAACATTTTAATGAAATTTTAAAGATATACTATTTGAAATGAAGAACATGAAAGGAAGACAAAAATAAGATTTCTCTTATGAAAATTCGGCAGCCTAACGGCGTCACTTAAACTTCAAAAAAAGAATTTACAAGATCAAATAGGGTCTCTCATCATATGAAAATAAGAGTTCAGTATGATAGATATATATATAATACCCCAAAATAATAAAAAGGAACTTGAAAGACTTGACATGAAAATAGATCTTGAAAACGAGAAGGGTGAAAGAATCCCTTAAAAATTCGGCAGCCTAACGACGCCACTTAAAACTCTAAAATACTGAATTGAAGAGATAAAATAGGGTCTCTCATCATATGAAAATAAGAGTTCAGTATGATATATATAGATATCATACCCCAACATGATAAAAAGGAACTTGAAAGACTTGACATGAAAATAGAACTTGAAAATGAGAAGGGTGAAAGAATCTGTTACAAAACTTTCGGCAGCCTAACGGCGCCACTTAAACTTTCATAAAATGAAATGATGAGAGTAAGGGGGGGTCTCTCATCATATTAACATAAAAAGTAAATTATAATTAATATAAAAGACCATCCTCCAACATAAGAACATGGGTCGTAAAGGAAATGACATAAAAGATATCACTTGAAAAGAAAGAGAGGGGTCAGATCCCTTACCTTAAAATGTAACTCTTAAAACTCAAAGGTTTGGACCTTGAGGGCTTGGGGGCACCTTTTAAGGACTCCTTGGGAGGTAATGTGACCAAATCTTCGTTGGGGAAAAGTTGTGAGTTGAATGGATGAGAGGATGTCTTGGTATTTATAGGGAAAGTGAGGGGACAAGGCATTAATGGCCAAGGGACACCTCATTAGTGGTTTTGGCAAAACCATGGGCTTGCCCATGGTATTTTCCCATGATATTGGCCACTTGGGACACCTCATACCTTATTTTACTATTCATAAGTCGACCATATAGATTACATACTTAATACATCATTTAATTATGTCATTAAACACCCGTAACTTAAAAACTGTATTTTCACTAATCATTGAAAAATCAATTTTCTCAGAAAAATCAGAAAATTTCACCTTAAACAAATATTGATGCTCTGATTTCAAAAATGAACTCCGTTTTATGAAAATAATTTTCTAAATATTTTTAATTTAATTTTTAAATAAATACACTATTCACCGAAAATTCATTTTTTTCAGAAAAATCCCCAAAAATTTCCTTAACATAATATCGATGCTCTGAGTTCAAAAATGAAATCCATTTTATAAAAATAATTTTCTAAATATATTTAATTAATTTTTTAAAAAAAACACTATTCACATGAAAAACTAATACTTGACTAATAATTTATGAAACCGTTATTTAACCATTTTATTGAATCACATTACTTAATCAAGGTGCCTAGATTATATTAATGCTTTATTCAAGTGAGATTACTAATCTATTTGGTCACATTACTAATACTAAGCATAAAATCACTATTCATAATTTACTATTCATCAAAAATCAAGTTGATCTTATTAGACTCTAAATTTCGTACTAAGCATAATTGTAGAAGACCATTTTTTGAAAATCATTACACATTTTTAATTATTTAAGGTTTACATAAATAGTTTTTTAAAAATATCCTTTCTCTAAAATTCACCAAAAATATGCATAATATATTTATCCAGACATTTGAAAATTCATAAACTTCATCATAAGAAGAAATCAAAATTTTTATTTAAAACAAGGATTACACAAGGCAGTTACGGTCTCCTTACATATCCCCTTATCACACCAGCATAGGACCTAAGTGTAAGGTGTGCTAAGGTGAGAGAATCTGAGGGAGGCTCGACCAACATCGCACGAGTAGTAATTTCTATCAGTTTGAACTTCTCGCGAAGGTGATTCCGTTCTAGCTTCACACGATGAAGTTCAGCTTGGGTTTGGTCCAGAGCAAAGTCCAGTGGTGCTAACTCCTTCCCAAGTTCTATTAGATGGGCTTCAATCGGTCCAAGACTACTGGGTAAGGCCATAGAATCTTCTTTCTATATTAATTAACTAAGATCACTTGTATTTAGAGACAAAAGTCGCAACATTCAGTTTTCAACGGTCATACTGACTAACAGTCATATAATAGTCAAAACCCAACAGTGTCATTTTAATTATACTCATGTTAAATGAAACAGTTTTGTTGAGTATGAAAAATAAAAATAACACAAAAAAAATTAGGAAACAAGATTTATTCAAAATTTCGGGTTGTTACAGACGCAATGGACGGGTGAGCGGTGCAACTCGAGTTGCAAGTTATACGACTCAAGGAGTTACCCCTAGGGTTTGGGTTAATTCATTATTCACTCAATGGATCAACCATTAGTATTGTCTCATGATCACATCGTCGTTTTATTTATGCATGGTTTATTATTTTATGTGTAGTTTACACATGATCACATAGAATAATAAATAAGCATGAAAAAAATAAAATGAACTTATGATGTGATTAATGTTTTCTTTTTATTACATGGTCAGTTGCATGTGAAATCACATAGTACATGCTTGTGAGATAGAAAATTATTTCATTTTGTCATGTAATAATATAAAAACCCTCAAAGAAATATTAAGTTTCAAATTCCTTTCATCACTCAAATTTGAACAAAACCGGGTGTTTGGTGTGGTTTTCAACCAAAGTTGAGGGTGCCTCTTACTACTGAGGAGATTTTATGAGAGTGATGAGTTGTCTTAAGTGAAGATGGAAGCAAATAACTATCCAAATCTATCTTTCTAACTTTAAAGTCAAACGTTGGGTAAATCAAGTTTATGTTTTAGAAGCTTGGACTTCATTCAATGGGTTAAGGAACCATGAGTTAATGCAGTTGGTTAGTCAAAATGCCTAACTTGAACTCTTTGAGTAGTGGCGTAACCAAAGCTTGTAGAATATGAGGGTAGGTTCAAGAATCCTTGTAATTAACCAACCCAAAATACAATTTAAACCGGTACCCGATCTGATTCACCACTAACCCAAAAAGCATTCCCAATCTCCACAGGCAAGTGACAGGCACCTGGGCATCAACAAATAATAATTGGGAATTATTTATCCCTCAAAAGATTATAATAATAGAGTATAATGTGAAAACATTATTATATATATATATATCAATCAATATGTACATATCAAGTACAATGAGACACTAAGAAAACTGAAAGGGGAGCATAACAACCAAACCCTGTCTCCTAATAGTCAACAACCACCCACCATGTCCCAAGTCTCCTTCATTTGGTCATCCTAACTCGAAACCACAAAGGAAGGAAATAACATGAACACATGTTATAAGATAATAAAGGGATACAAACACCAAAAGGTACAAGCAGGGTGTGAGCTAAAGAGCCCATAAGTATTCCACTAAAGATTCTATGCAATTACTTTATAAGGAAATTTAAATATTCTAAAAGATGAATAAAATCAGAGAGTATGAGGATTAGTTTAAAAATAGATTTTTAAACATTTAAAAAGAATTTATTAAACTAAACCTTAAAAAATCCATTCCATGTTTTTAAAACTAATCATTTTCTTGAAAATCTTTGAAAACATTTCACAAGCTAAAGTCAGGTAATCAAGAAAAGATGAGAATATACATCCGATATGTTAAGATGAATATGAATCAGTACAATAGATTCAAGGTGCATAATAATAATAAATGAAGTAACACAACTACAAATACGCCTTTTATCAGCGCTAAAAATGCACTACTGAAAAAATAACCTATACCCACGGTTTTTGGAACCGTGGGCTGGAAAGGCGCCGGTATAGGGGTCTCAGCCAATACCCATGGTTTTGGAGAACCGTGGGTATAGAGGAGTCAAATGTGGCACATTGCTGTTCCATCGTGGCATACAACAGACCCCATGGTTTTCAAACCGTGGGGTATTTAAATTCAAAAAACACACCCGGGGTGTTTCGAACCCGCACCTCACACGGCTTCTCGCAGCTGCGCCCCACCAACGAACCAACTGAGCTATGATTTTTATTTTTTATATATACATAAATATGAGTATATATATTAATATGATCCATGTGGGGTATTTAAATTCAAAAAACGCAGGCAGGGGGATTCGAACCGGCATCTCACAATGCGCCTCAAGGCCACGTATCCCTAAGGGACCAACCGAGCTATCATTTTTATTTTATATATATATATATATTCATTTTCGTATATATATTAATATGATCCATGTTTTGAAATTTTGGATTGGTGTAGCCCGATATGGTTGGGCCGAATGCTTGTGGCCCGCAACTGTATCAATGTTGACCATTGTAACGGAGCTGACCGACCAACACCGATAGGCACTGTAGTAGTGCGGACTTCGGAGTCAACTTTACTATAGCGCTTTTGACAAAGCCAGCTATCGTTCACTGTAGTGACGTGATCTCACTTTTTGAATAGTGATCATCTTCTCCATTGTTTTATAGCTCATTTTTGGGATATGGTTTCTACTGAAAATCCTCTGTAATTTTGTGCTCCCGAATAGTGAAAGTTCTGCCTCTCCCGTGGACATAGGGATTATTCTCGAACCACGTAAATTGTTGTGCTCTATTCTCTTTTCTTTCTTTCGTTTTCTTGTTTCTGTCATTGTGTCTCCTGAAGATTCTACAACACAAAAAATGTTAACTACAGAAATTGAACCTGTGACCTACAGCACCCGCGGAGAAGGGTTTACCAACCGAGCTAAAGAAATTTTGAAAATTTATATTTATATGTATATAAATATATTAATCTAAACCACGAAAAAATGTCTTCCCGCCAAATTTTTTTCATGTCCCGCCTAATTTTATTTCCCCGCCATAACGCGGGAAAGTTATACCTACATTTCTGGAGAACCGTGGGTATAGGTCTTCAAAAAAAACCAAAATACCTACGATTTTGAAGAACCGTCGGTATAGGTCTTCGGAAAATACCCTATACCCACGGTTTTCTCCAAACCCCTAGGTATAGGTCTTAAAAGAAAACTATACCCACGGTTTTTGGCACAACTATGGGTATAGGTTCACATACTATCCCTATACCCAGTGTTTTTTTCAAAACCGTGGGTATAGACCTATTTTCCAGTAGTGATGGGCTTTAATAGTGCTAGAAAAGCGTTGTTAAAGTTGGAAAAGATAAAAAGGGGTCCCCTTTATCAGTGCTTTTTTTAGCACTGATAAAAGGGTCCTTTATTAGCAATTTATTTTTAGCGCTGATAAAAGACCCCATTTATCAGTGTTTTTTTTAACGCTGATAAAAGTAAAAATAAAAAAATTAAAAAAATTAAAATATCCTGCCAATCGGGGGGGATTTTATAGTGTTTGATCCCCCTTTTAACATTGCTTTCTATCCCCTCAAGCGCCCGCACGCACCCCCCCCCCCCCCTCCACCCTATACCAGCGCTACACCGACCCACTTTATCAGTGCTAGCCCCCAAATCCACCCCCATGCGCGTGCCCTTGCCTCCACCAATATTTGATCTTGAGACCCCCCCTGCGCCCCTAAAGCCTTTACCACTCTTCCATATTGATTTTTTCTCCAGTTAATGACATATCTATTTATTTATAGATATATATAGTTATATTTATTAATATATTAATATATAGTTATATTAATATATATATTTATAGTGATATTAATATATATATTTATAGTTATATATATATATATGTAGTTATATTAATATATATATAGTTAGATTAATATATAGATATATGTATATTTATATATTGGTATTTTAAATAAAATGGATATTAGTTATTATTTATATAAAGCTAATATATTTTATATGTAAATGGTATATAAATATTTATATATTGGAAACTCAAAAAACCTTGACTGGAGTCCTAATTAATCATAAGGGTGTATAGATAGTCACAGGCTTTGATTTGATATGTGGTAGAGCTCAAATGGACACCCGGATCAAAAGTTATGGTTGTTTGAAGTTCGAGTTGCGTTTTTAACATATTTTGGATGTTTTTTTTATTTTTTTATTTTTTTAGTCTTCAAATTGTTATTAAATGACTATTACTCCATAATAATTAGAAATATATTAATTAGAAATATTTTTTTATTTTATTTATAAGCCATTTTCACTAAATATCTTATATATTAAGTGTAACTATATATTTATACTTATCTAAAATATATTTAAAATTATATTTAAAAAATATATATTATATTTATATCAATATAACTATATCTATATATTTAAATATTAATATATTTTTTAATGATTTTTTTTTGAAGTAGACCCTTTATCAGCGCTACTAAAAAAAGCATTGATAAAGGGGTACCCTTTAACAGCGCTAAAAAAAGTGTTGTTAAAGGGGGTACCTTTATTATCAGTGCTAAAAAAACGCTGATAAAGGGGTACTTTTATCAGCGCTTTTTTAGCATTGATAAAGGTACCCCCCTTTATCAGTGCTTTTTCGTTAGCGCTGATAAAGGGTGGTGCTGGACTTGCCCCATTTTGTGTTAGTGTAAGCAAGGCAACTCTGGCGCCAGATGGTTTAACAACCATGTAAAGAGATTTCAATTTTTAAATAAGTAGGTTTTTCATTTCAAAATCATATTTAAAAAAAATAATGCTTTACATTACAAATGATGGAATATTTCTAAACAAATGGCATGATAATAATTTTTATATAAAACAGTTTATATAAATTCAAAATACATGTAAACCAATTTTCAACAATAGCATATATTCATTTGAAATACAAACAAGTGAGAAACATGGACATATGCCTAAAAAGGTACGCTAGTTCCAGGCTATAGGGACCCCACACTCAAGGTGATGCAACAAATATGTACATATTCCTCTTTGAACCAAGGCCAAAGAGGACTCATTCTCATCACCTAAGGTATGTGATGTGCTGCTATGATGTTTTAAAATAATATAAGTCATAAAGTGTCGTCCAAATAACTTAATAACTACTAAGTCTTTCATGTTCTCAACTACAAAACAATGATGGACAATTTATTTCAAGAAACACTAAAATACAATTCGTCTCATTCTCCATTTAAAACATGTAAATTTTCCCTTTAAAACCTTAATGGGGTTGTAATAAAAACATCCCTTTTCACAAAGATAAAACCCTAAGGTTTATATCAAAACCATTCTTAAGCCATTTTCACAAATAGGGATTTGAAATCAATTCAAAATTCAATTTCACAATCCAATTTCACAATTAAATTTAAAAAATTAATTTTCAAACAAATTAAATCAATTTCATAACAACCCCCCAATTCAATGGAATTGGTTTTTTTCACAATTTTCAATCAAACCCATTTCCAAAAATTAAATTCCACAATTTAATTTCAAACGAATTCCATCCAATTTCACAATCATTCCAATTTAAATTCAAAACCTTTTATATAATTCAATATTTAAAAGAGTAATAATACCAGATTCCTTTCACAATTCATCATAAAAATTTCAAACGAGCCTTTAAAACAATCATTTATTTCAATGAATCCCTAAAAAACTTAAAAGAAGTATTAAAATTTTAAAAGGATTGAATACATTTCAAAACATGGGTTTACAGACTCTTTACATGAAGATAAATCATTTATTTCAAATAACCCGAGAACACCAATTAAAAAAAGGTAAAATCATTCAAAGGAGTTTCTTGGTCATTTAATAAATTCATGTATTTAAAAATATTTGGAAAACATTAAATAGTTCAATTCATTTAATTAAAATCATGTAACTTCATTTAATAAATCAAAACTCAGGGAAAATCCCATTTAATAAATCAAAAACCGGGCCAAAATCCCTCAATTCCACCAAAACATTCTTTAAAATCTCTTTAAAAATAAAACCAAACAAACATGGAATTTAAATAATTCATAAAATATTGAGATCGATCAGTATCAAATCCATTTAAATCATATCATGTTCAATTTAAGGAAAAATTGGTCAAAGAAGCTTTTATGAGGAATTAAATGGAAAAAAATCATAGAAAATGTGTTAGAAATTAAGAAACACACATCCATGAATTTATTCAAAAAAATAAAGGAAAATCATAGAAACACCTTTTTGGAAATTAAGGAATCCAGCCGCAATAAATCCGAGATGTGTCGCCTTTGATGAAGATCACAGAATCTAAGAAGATAGATCTTGAAAGAAGATATAGGAGATCCTAGCTCTATGATTCCACATCAATTAATCAAGATCCAACAAAATGCAAGCCTTTCAAAACCTTTAGGAAGAAGAAATTAAGAGGAGAAGGGAGATCTGAGAAAATAAGAGAAGAACTCACCGAAAGAGAAAAACTCCACTTTGATTTGTGCTTCGATTCAACAAGAGATGAGGTTTGGGGAGCTAAAATTCTTCTGAAGGGCTCCCAAAATCCTAAGGATCATATTATGGTTGAGTGGGAGAAGTTTGGGGTTAATTAGGGGGGTTCAGGATTTTAATTAAGATTTTCAGTGCTTTAATTACCATTATCACGGTTTCCTAGGTTAATTCGCATGGTTAATACAACTCGTGAACCCAGAAAATATCACTAGAAGTGTTTCATGGTTTGGCTACAAACATTATCAAACCATGCAGCAACCATGTGACGCCAAACTATATAGGTTGCACACTTTATCAAATCATTCTCAAATCATGCGCAAACTGTGCACAAGCCCAGAAACCTTCAATTGTCTGAAAAAAACTCCAGAAACAACCCACAAAGATACCCAATCATTGGGTAATAAAATAATTCGTTCCAAACAAATAAAAATAAGTAACAATATGTTACAACCTCCCCACCATAGAACCTTTTGTCCCTATAAAGCATCCAGTCCGAAAGATAGAACAAGATGACACAACAAGAACTCCCTCACTTATCTTGTGAGGTGAACGGTCCATGGTCCGGAAGTGATACTCACCGAATGGTTAACAACACACACAACTCCAAGATAAAAACACCAATATCATCACATTATCTTAAACAAAAGAAATATCGGATACCTAGCATAGGTATCCCCACCATTTAAAGATTCACCAAATTGGTGTAACATAAGAACAAAATGCCACTTAAAACCCAAAGAAGATACTTCACCCACTATCTTAGGAGAAACATCAATGATAAAACACCCAAAAACAAGGTAAATAACAAACAAGGATTTCTACCATGGGTAAGTACTCAATAGGAACCTAGGATTTTTCAAATTGTGCCTCATAACTCGATAATCTCATTAAAACAAACATCAGCACCACCATGTGACTAGTCGATCAAAATCCTCATCATCCTAGTTACCCAAGTACATTTCTAAGGTATATCCAAGTATAATTGGAAATAGCTTAAACATTTAGGCCAGTGCACAATAGGGCACTACACTCTCATATGATAGATCATCCAACACATCAAAATTTTGATCTAACCATCAAGTCAAAATAAGAGGAACGCCAAGGAACAATAAACAATATGTCAAGAGAAGAAAATCATTATTACATCACCAATACAAAAATGACCCAAACTATGTTACACAATATATCATCAAAAATATCCAAAAACAAAAGGTTTCCAAAGTAGACAATCCACACAAAGGAAAACTCAAATAATTTCCACTTCTAATTCAGAAACAAAAATCTGATAACTAAAAGCTCCTCAACTGTGTGAAAAGTTTTACTCTGAGGCCAATGGTTGAAGCCCTATTATCATGAAGCATCTACCACCCCATAGTTGGGAGATGATATTCCTAACTAAATTTTTCCATTTCAAGTGGTACAACTTAGAAAACCTCTGAAGGTGACCTCGATAGCCACATCATCCACAAACCTTTTGAGATTTTGAACATGATATCTTAGGATGACTAGGTCCTCCACATTGGAAACACATGAGATGAATCCTCTTCTTTTCTCGAGGAGGTTGGACTTACTCAATTGGAAATGTGGAATTTATCCATTAATGTTGTTTTTCTAGCTCCACTTTGGGTGAAAAGGATCATTCAAGCATCTCTGGATAAGAGATCAACCATTCTGCAGGCATGGTAGTTACAAGGTCTAGGTGAAGACCCATTCCAAAAGAGTCAGTCTCACTCAATTCGTTACAAACAAGTCCAAGTATGAAACATGATAAAACACAATTTTTTTGAATATTTTATTTGTAATAAATGAAAAAATTTCATGACATTGTGTTAAATATGTTTAATTATAAAATATTTGGGATTAAATCATTTATTTTAAAATTGGATGAAAATTCCAGTTTTACCCTTTAAAATTCACTATAGAATTTCAAACATAAATATTTTAATATATATTATTTGAAATTATATTTTTTAAATATATTTCTGACTTAATGGGATACAACTTTGATTCAGGACATTGAAGATAAATCATGCATTTGGTTGGTGCAAATGGGCCATGAAGTCAAAGTTGGGCTGGACTCGCCAGATTGGACATTGGTTCTATATTTGGGCCATAAATTATTTATAAGTTCATTGATTGAGCCCAAATTTTGAGAGGATCTCTAGGACTAATTTTCTAAAAAAATAATCCTTCTGTATGGAGATATGGTTCACGCGTTTTTGTGGTCAAATGGGTGGTGCAATTTGGATTAAAATATTTGGATGAGATTCCCCATTCACACTTGAAACCACTTTAAACCTAGCCTCCCCTCCACTCTATAAATTGGTTTTTCACTCATTTTTAGGGATTGGTATGTGAATTAGGAAGTTTAGGGAAGAAGAGAAGTGGATCCACTCCAATTATACAACCATTTTAACATGGTTATCTCTGGAAGCAAGTATCCCTCCGACGAAGCCTTCTTCTTCTTCTTCTTCGTGTTGTAATACTTTTGTTTGCTTAATAAACTTCTTTGTTATTCTTTCATTTCTTATATTTTATTCTATTTTGTTCAAATTTATTCTTCTATTAATCTTCATAATTAGGCTCGAATCAAGAATAGAAACGAGATTGGTTTATACCCTTTCTAAACCTTTGCAAATGCAATCTGTTTCTATGATGACTACATCGCTCATGGAAGAGTAGTTTTTTTAGTAATCGATCGACCTATATCCTTATTCATTAATTTATTTTGAATCAATTATATATTGTGATTAAAATAATATGATCTATTAATTGAGATTTTAATTTAATTGAAACTAAGTGAGAAATTTAATAATTAACACAAATCACACGAGGTCAGGAATCGTGTGAATTGTGAGAGCGCAACCTTAATTGGTAAAATAAAACCATATGAGATCAATTTGTAGTGTTAAAATATAATCCATAAACTCAATTAATTATAATTTATAGAGAGGAAATGTGTCTAAATTTACCAATGACCATAATCTAACCTCAGAACATCAATCAAATTAGGGTGCTACGATTGCATGTTCCGAAGTTAGCCTAGGGTTAAATTCACTTCATCTTTGTGGTAAAGTTAATTCTCATAGGATTCAGGATTTCACAAATTAAGGGATAATATTTAAGTGGATATTAATTTAAATGATAATGATTAATAAATGATTTAATAGTCAGAGTTATATCAATTACTCCTTTTAAATATTTTCTAAAAAACATCTTCTTGTTGTTTCATTTTAATTGAACTTCATTTCAAAAATAAAAACAAAAAATGCAATCTTATTCCAGAAAACTTCATCAAGGTTTATAATTAGTAAAAAAACCCATCCTTTCATGTAGTTTTTTTATTATATTTTTTTATAATACCTTTAAGAAGTTGTTTTAATTCACTTCCTCCTTTGAGAGATGATCTTGGTTAGCCACTCTACTGCACCCAAGTACCCAAAAAATTACACTTCATTTGAAAGAACCCACGACAGCACATTTCAAAACATACCAAACATGAGAACTTCTTTTCATACTTCATAATTGATAGATCATCTTGATAGAAACTCAAGAACTCAAAAACTTTCTCCTTCTTCACTTCCACAAGATAATTTCATTGAATGAAGACCGACTTGAAGAATTCCTAGGACATTATTTCATACATACAAGAGGTAATCACAACTTCCCACCACTCTTGGCCAGGTCCCTCAAATAAAGAGTGTATAGACTTGACCTTCAGAGATTCAGGAGTCTTAAGAGTATCAAATATCACATCAACTTCTTTAAGGAACTACACTAACTCAAGAGAAACCTCATTCACCTTTATAAGAAGGTGGATGACAATCTAGGAATTCAAGGATGGGGCTCAAAGGTTGGAAAGCCTTTAGTTGAACCACTCGATATGGTGTCTGGATAGAGTCTTTAACAAGTAATTAAACTTCTATAAAATGTGAAGAACTACCGCAAGTACCAGATCATTAGACCAAAATTCTATCTTTCATGAACAACTTTCGAGGAGACATTTATAAACATCACAAAACACAAGAATTCTAACTCAGGCATCAAAGAACACTCAAAAAAATCATAGAATCTAATAAACAAAGTCACAACCCATTTTAATAAAAAAAATTATTAATTTAAAAATGCACATGATTTCACCATTTATAAAAATTACTCTTTCTTTTCAAAATGATAAATCTTGTTATAAATCAGTCATGGTTTCAAAAACCATTTACCAACAGTTTTAAATTATTCCATGGTTTCAAAATCATTATCCACTTTTTCCAATTAACAAAACCATTTCCATTTAAATTCACTACAGATCAAAATTTCTTCTTAAAACATTTTTTTACCAAATCACATAATAGTATTTGATAATTAGTTTTCCAAACAAAAAATTTCAAAAAACTCACTCTTCAATAATTGAAAACATTTCTCAAAGAACATACAAAAACTTGTTTTAAGGCACAATTTAGTTTTCACAAGGGATTTAAAATTATTAATAAGGGATTAAATCTGAAACAACCAAATGAGATCATGAAACAACCCACATCCATAACCCACATAACCAAACTCACATAAGCTAAGTAACTTGTAATAAAATGGATAAGGATTCAATTTTAGAACCAAGTTATAATAGTAAGAAGCTTGGTCATATGGGTGGGTAAACCACACACTAACCTCACAAATGTTCATGGATGGATTTAAAAATCAGTCACACTGATTCCTTACAGTTTACCAGACCGTGAAAACATGGTGTCGCTGTGTTCATCCTTACATTATAGTTCAAAAACTTATAAGAGATTCTCCATATCAAAGATAGTATCATTGGGAATATAAATATAATTTTTCATCAAAAAACCAATAACTCAAAAGAAATTCTCAAGTCCCAACATCCCTGGTAACTCAAGTCTCGTCATGAAGGTGTGGTGATCAAGCACCCGCTCATGGGATACCTCTTGAGTCTTGACACATTCTTAATCTCCTTTCTACTATAATTACCAAAAATAAAATAAGGATTTAAAATTAAAATATTTAACTTTAATTAAATACCACCTATGATACCATTTATAACAAACCAACCTAGAATACCATCTAAACCGATACCCGATATGATTCGCTACTAACCTAAAGAGCATTCCCGATCTCCATGGGTGGGCGACAAGAACCTAGGAATATCAAAAAAATAACCATTAGGAATGATTTCTCCTTCAAAATATTACAATAAAATATTATAATTCAGAAACATCATTATATATATATATATATATCAATCAATACATACATATAAAGTACAAGGAGACACTAAGAAAACTAAAATCATGAGATAACAACCAAAACTCATATCTTAGTGGTCCATGACCACCCACCATGTCCTAAGTCACCCACCCTTGGTGATCCAAACTTGAAACCAAAAAGGAAGGTGAGAGGAAGAACACCTTCTATAAGATAATAAAGGGTTGAAAACACCAAAACGTATAATAAGGGTCTAAACTAAAGAGCCTAGAAGGATTCCACCAAATATTATATGTAATTAATTCATAAGGCAATTCAAATATGATAAAAGAGGATTAAAAATTAGAGAGTATAAGGATCAATTTAAAAATAGTGTTTTGAACAATTAAAAATCATTTATTAAACTAAACATGTAAAAAATGTCATTTCACATTTTAAAAACTAGTCATTTTCTTGAAAAGCTTTGAAAACAATTTCACAAGATAAATTAAGGTAATCAAGAAAAGATGGGAATATTTACCTAATATGTAAATATTAATATGAATCAATACAATATATTCAAGTTTCATAATAACAACAAATAAAGCAAGCAAGGCAACTCATGTTCCAGATGGTTTAACAACCAAGTAAAGGGTTTTCAATTTTAAATAAACAAGTTTTTCATTTCAAAAGAATATTTAAACAAATTATCTTTTACATTTAAAATGATTGAATATTTCTAAAAAATGGATTAATAAAACATTTTATATAAAACGATTTATATAAATTCAAAAAACATGTAAAATAACTTACAACAATGGAATATATTCATTTGAAATACAAACAAGCAAGAAATATGGTCATATGCCTAAGAAGGTACGATGGTTCGAGGCTATAGGGGCCCCACAATCAAGGTGATATGGAAAATATATACATATAACCCTTTGAACCAAGGCCAAAGAGGACTCACCACCATCTCCTAAGGGATGTGATGTGCAGATATGATGTTTTAGAACGTTGTAAGTCGTAAAGTGTCATCCAAATAACTCACCAACTACCAAAGACTTGCATGTTCTCAAGTATAAAACAATGATGGAAAATTTAATTCAAGAAACCCTAAAATAAAATTAATACCACTCTCCACTTCAAATATTTCAAATATGTAAAGTTTCCCTTTAAAAACCATAATGGGTTTTTAATAAAAATCGTGCCATTTCACCAAGATAAAACTGTTATCTTTCTATCAAAACTAATTTTTAAACCATTTTCATCAATAGGGATTTGAAATAAATTCACCATTCAATTTCAAAATACAATTTCACAATTTAATTCAACAATTTAATTTTCCAACAAATTCTATCAATTTCATAACAAACCCTCAATTCAATGGAATTGGGGTTTTTTCACAATTTTTCATGAAACTAATTTCCACAAATTAAATTACATAATTTAATTTCAAACAAATTTCATCCAATTTCACAATCCATCCAATTTAAATTCAAAACATTTTATTCAATTCAATATTCAAAAGGGTAATAATACATGTTTCCTTTCACAATTCATTACAAAAATTCCAAACGGGCCTTTAAAACAATCATTTATTTCAAATCATAACTAAATCATTTAAAGGAAGTATTATTATTTTAAAAGGATTAAATACATTTCAAAACATGGGTTTACACCCTATTTCCATGAAGATAAAACATTTATTTCAAATAACCCAGGAACACCAATTCCAAAAAAATATAAAATCATTCAAAGTGGGTTCTTAGTCATTTAATAAATTCATGAATTTAAAACTATTTTGAAAACATAAAATTGTTCAATTCATTTAATTCAAATCATGGAAGTACATTTAATAAAACAAAACCCAGGCCAAATCCCATTTAATAAATCAAAACCTAAGCCAAATCCCTCAATTCCACAAAAAAAATCCTTTAAAATATCTTTAAAAATAAAACCCAAGAAACATGGAATTTAAATAATTCATAAAATATTGAGATTGATCAAGATCAAAATCCATTTAAATCATATTATGTTCAATTTAAAGAGAAATTGGTCAAGGAAAATTTTATGAGGAATTAAATGACAAAAATCAAAGAACATGTGTTAGAAATCAAGAAAAAACACATCCATTAATTTATCTAGGAACAATGAATCACAGAATGAAGGAAAATCATAGAAACAATAACTTGGAAATTACGTAATCCAATCGAAACAAATTTGAGATGTATCGCATTTAATGGAGACTACCATATCTAAAAAGATAGATCTAGAAAGAAGGGAGAGGAGATCCTAGATCTATAATTCCAAATCAATTAATCAAGGTCTAATAAAACACAAGACTTTAATTACATTTAAGAAGAATAAATCAATAGGAGAAGAAATATCCAAGAAAATAATAGAAGAACTGACCGAAAGAGAAGATCTCTGCTTTGATTGGTGCTTCGATCCACTAAGATATGAGGTTTGGAGAGCAAAAATGCCTCCGGTGGGATCCCAAAAGCCTAAGGATTAGATTATGATCAAGTGGGAGAAGTTTGGTGTTAATTATGGGGTTTGGGGATTTTAATTAATATTTTTGGTCCTTTAATTACTATCAACACAATTTTTTGGTTAAGTCGCATGGTTAATACTAACCGTGCACCCAAAAAAGAGCCATCAAAAGTGTTTCATGGTTTTGATGAACACTTTTTCAAACTGTACACCAACCATGTGACCCCCTACTATCCAGGATGCACACCTTGTAAAACTGTTCTCAAACCGTGCGCAAACCATGCACAGACCCATAAACCTTCAAAAGAGTTCGGAAAAACTCCAGAACAGCCTGCGAATATACCCAATCATTAGGTAATCAAATTAATGGATCAAAACACATAAAAACAATGATATGTTACAATATTTTCCACTATAATACTCAAGAGATAGATTATTTTGATTTTAGTACAGAGCATTCCTAGAATTCGATAAAATAGTGGGAGACATTTAATGATTTAATTAATTAATCAATAATGTCCAAATCGGTAATCAAGATAAAAATTACTAACTACTAGATTTTATTTTTATATAAAATGATAAATAATACCACAAATAAACTATGATAAATCATGGTCAAATTTAATTTCCAAACTAGATCGAAGGGCAGGAGCCTCTAGGGGGCTCCTGAGAATACGTCTATACTTATATACTTCTCCTTTATCTGTAAATTTATACCTCAATTTTAACATATGAGAAGTCTCCTTTATCTATCACATATTTTATCCACTCTCCCTCTCCTAATCTCTCTGTAACCTTGATTCATACAAAAATTATACAGACTCAAGGGACTCAGGTTCTCATCGATTGGTCTGGCATACCGCTGATTCGCATCTAAGGAGGTGTGAACTGTTGGGTTGTGCTCATAGAAGTGGGGAGTTGTAGTATTTATCTCATTTCATAGGGACACACTATTGTATTACATTTTGGGGGAGGAGCATGGTGTGAAAATAGGCATTACTGGATCAAAATAAGAAATTGTGCGCTCTGCCGGAAAGAATCCCTCAAGGACGAACTCATTCTCAATGGAGGGGTGCACTGTAGAGAAGAGTTATACCAGTTAAATTTTAAGTGAAAGAGAAATGAATGACACTTCAACCAGTTATAGTCAATGTGGTGATGAAACCTTCTCCCTAGCTATGGAGTTAACCATTACGACCTCATCCTCGACGATGGGGGAAAGGCAACTAAATTTTCCTAGGGTCTCCAATTTTCAAGGTATTGATATTGGTTCATGAGCTTTCTCTCTAATAGAGGGTTGTAAAATGGTGCAGAGTTCTCCATTTTAGTTTTCCTAGGCTACAAACCTTCTCGAGCGCTCACTGGTGGCAAGGTTCAGACATCGATGACCTTTATCTTTGGACTTCAATCATCATGTCAATTCAGATTGGGATCTAAGTCATTGAGTAGTGGTAGGTCTCTTGAATTCTTGGAATATGCTTATACAAATTGCAGATGAGGTAGATTTTTCTCTCGTGTTTCCCAAGTTTTCAATTCAAAGTGAATTTTTTTTGTATAAGTGTACATTTTATTTCCCTCTAAATAAGGATCCTTTAACAACCATCATCTAGGTTAGATTTCCCAAACTCCCATTGCATTTTATAATCCTTTGGTTTTGAAGCATCTTGGTAATTATTTTTGGCACTTCCTTTACTCTGATTCACATAATCATTCTCTATAATATCCCATTGTTTCCAAGATTTGTGTCGAAGTTGATATCTTTCACACTTGACCCGACTTCATATGGATTGTAATATTATGAGAGCTTCAGTATATTCAACCTATAATTTATGAAACTTATATTGAAAACTATGTCAACTATTTTTATTAAGGGTATGCTTCACATAATTTCCATGAGAGACCTGTTGTAGGCAATCTTCATGGAGATCATCCAGATGTGGTTGCAACTTTACCCGAGTTTCGTATGGAGGACCTAGCTCAAGAGGATATAGCACCTCAAAACTCTCTAATGGTGAAGGGTCTTTATGCTGATGCGTTGGATACCACTACACCCCACACCACTCAAGTTTATTGATATACTTATAAAGGTGGTAGTGCATTATAGAAGGGATTTAAATGTGTATAAAACTGGTAATATAAAGTATAGTTTGATGTAATCTATTGGGGAGGTAGAAGCCATGGTATTTGGTTCATCCCCAGGTGATGTGATCATTTCCAACAGTTTCACTTTCATAGAGGAGAAGTGTCAGGAATATAGGAGGTCGGAATAGAATGGTATTTTCTAGTACAGAAGGTGATAGATGGTGTAAATCTAGTGTTACCATGATAAACAGTATAGGAAATAGCCAACCTGGAGGGAGGGGGAGTGGATCAATCTCTGGGAATTATTTAGCATAACCATTTTAATAGTATGGGAAAACTAACATGAAAAAATGGCATAAAAGAAGTCAGGGGGTGTATAATAGTTAATTATAGGAGGATGGGCTCCTTGGTGGACTCAAAAGAAAATTCAGAAACATCATGGGGGAGGATTTCGAAGTTCTATCAAAATCTATCCAAGAAGAAATACTACAAGATGAAACTAAATTGGATGCAAACATATGAACTGTCAAATTCTACCAATCGGGCTTGGGCCAAGGGAAACATGGTATCATCACCTCAAGGGCCTTCTCATTATCCCTCAGGAAGAAAGTCGGGCACCACAAGTGACATCTCTAACATATCCAAGCTAATGATGACTAGATCGACTTCAAAATTTGATGACACCAATAGAAAAGGCATGGAGGATAAGTTTTGAGATTTTGAATAATCAAGGTCTAACTTCTCCAAAGGCAGATACTATAGAAGTCACTTTTTTCCAACAACCAAGTTGCAAGGGTAAAGGATTGGGAGATCAAAATTACAAGGGTTTTACCTTTCCATAGAGTTTCTAGGAAAAGATAAAAGGTGTCTATGAACATTTTGGAAAGGATTCCTCTAAAGAAAAACCAAATCTTAGAATATAGTCTTAAAGTTGACTCAGGAGGAAAAAATAAAAATGCAAAGAGTCTTCCCCATGGCCTCAATGAGGAGGAAAAACAATGGTTTCATGTACACCTAAATGTTATTATCTTAACATTAGAGATGTGTGATTTCTCCATGGATGACTATCTCGCGATGGTGTACTATTTAGTTTTTATGATTGAAGGCTATCACCAGAGTACCCCCAAACTCGAATGAAAAGATCCATCCTGAAAATATTGAAATGACACCTTTGTATCATGAAAAAAGCTACTAGTAGATTGGCCTTGGGAAGAGGTCTCTACCAACCTGGATCATTTTCATTCCCTAATTATTGAGGAAAAAACTAAATTTAAGGGTGTGAGGAGTGATGGAGACTTGGACACAACCTGAAAACTATCTTCTAGAAGGGGCATAAGAACCTTTATGGGGATAGAGGATTATAGATGATTGTAATTAGTTTCTCACATGGGGGCCTGGTCAAGGTGTAATAATTCTATACTACTTTATCTATAAAGTTGGTATACCACACTGTTATACATATGAGAAGTCTCTTTTCTCTGTCACAAATTTTCTATACTCCCCCTTTTCTAGTCTCTCTGTAATCTAGATTCATATAATAATTATACATACTCGAGGGACTGATATTCTTATTAGAATTTTCCTCTATGAAATTAGAATGTGATTATATTCTAAAGATGCCCCTACCTACTTATCTAAGAAACTCACATCTTCACATGAAAGCACTAAACTATTCTAGTCCTAACCAATATTTCATTCCAGGTAATTGATAATATTAAAAAATTAAGGCTAAACATTGTTTCAAATAAACCAAAAAAGTAACATCATCAACATTTACAATCATTTATTTAGGAACTCCATATACCCTAAAAATTGGGAGTGTGTAATTAGTACATTATAACATTCTCTTTGGATCCCACTATAAGCAATTTTTAGTTGTGAATATGAAAATTATCCATCCATGTATCAACAAGGATTGGAATCCCAACCCTTAAACTTAGAAAATTTCAAATATTCCATCATGACAACTATACCATCTAGGCAGTTCTTATTTCCATTTTAGAAGAGTAAGCCACTTCATGAAAACTTTAAGTGGTATCTAAAATAACAGAATTATTCTATAAAACCCACTCAATTTTCATATAAAAGAAACTATTTAACCAAATAAGTACAAGGTAAAACTAAATACCTACTGGATATGTGCCTGTTTAAAAAAATTTATCTTTATATACAATGAAATTTTTGATAAAATATTATACTCTATCTAACATGACTTGAACAAATATGCTATTTCCATTAGAAAACTACCCAAAAATCACTAATTCCACCCCAATAAAATATTTAAATGAAATAAATCAAGCAAGATAAAACAAGGTTAAGACAAATCATAGAAGAATCAATTATCAGTTCATTAGGAAAAAATAGTACTGAAAAAATATTACAATCAATTAATATGACCACAAACTTGGAGCAATTTGAAAATCCATGTAGATAGATTATTTTTAATGAAAAGGGGGAAAATGGTGCTCATTATAAAAAAAACCCTCCCCAATCCATCAATTCCATACCTCAAACAAATAGTGGAGGCTCAACATAGAAAACCTTATCACTTTCTATTATCACATTATAAATAGAAATCCCTAAAATTTGAGCTCATGGGAATGAAAAATAGCAATGATGATCTATGTAGGTAGTAAATTACCCTTACCTTAAAGTGAGGCAAATACATTCTTTTATACATGAAAAAAGTATTACAAGGTGGAGTAATCCAATGTGGGACTCAAAAATACCCTTTACCCGAAAATATAACAAACCGAGTTCAATACCCCCTTCAAGCTAATACATGATATCTTAGACCAAGAGTCCCACAAAAAATAAATAAGACACCAAAAAAGACCATACACACTACCCCTCAAGTTGGGTCACTGATGCTTTGGATACCCAGCTTGGTACTCAGAGAGCCCAGTCGAGCTCTTGGGAGGCCTTTGGTGAAGATATCAACAAGATAATCTACCATTGGTATGCGGCTGAAACTTACATGGTGCTACTCAAGGTGATGGAGAAGAAAGTGAAAGTCCACCTCAATATGATTTGTGTGTTCATGGAAGATGGGATTGGAAGCAATCTATGTATCTTCCTGATTATCACACCAAATATAAGGAAATGTTTGTTCCAGAAAACTAATCTCATGAACGAGATGATGAATCCAAAGGATCTCAGTAGTGACTGTGGCCATCACATGATATTCAGAATCAAAACCATATTGGGAGACAAAAATATGCTTCTTCCTTCACCATGAGATGAGGTTACCTTCCATAAAATGGAAAACCCAGAAGTAGACTTTTGGGTAGCAAGGCAACTAGCATAGTCAACATCACAGAAGGCCTCAATATTCATATGATTGTGATGTGAATACATAATACCATGGGCATGGTCTTTCTTGATGTATTTGGTAATGAGAAGGAAAACATCCCCTTGAGATTTTGTTGGATGTTCAATGAATTGGATAACTTTTCCAACAATGCAGACAATGTATGGACGAGTCATGGAGAGTTAATTGTGTTTACCCACAAGATGATGGTACCTATCTGGGTTAGAATAGGGTTCCATGTTGTCATAGAGAGACCATTCCTCATGCTCAAGAGGAGTGTAAATAGTAGTTTCCTATGTCAAACTAGCATCCTACAAGATATCCAAGGCATATTTCTATTGGTAAGGAAATATAGTGTCTGGATAATGAGATACCTCAATGCTAAGGAAGTATGTTAGAGGAAAAAGATATTTGGTTTGAAAGTGGTTTTGATGATTCCCCTTTAGTTGGATAATTACATTTTATTCTCTCCTAGTGATGATGATATCATCAACATACACAACCAACAGGATGCAACTGTAGGATGTCGTGCAGTAGAATACAATGTGGTCCTTCATATTTCAAGATAGGCCAAATGAGGTGACGATGGTGCTGAATCTTCCAAACCAAGCATTAGGAGACTACTTGAGTCCATATAGAGAGTGATGAATTCGACAGACATGAGATTTGACTCCTAAGGCACAAAATCTAAGAGGTTGTTGGAGATATACCTCTTCTTCAAGAAAACCATTGAGAAAGGATTTTTTTACATCTTGTTGATGAAGAGGCCAATGATGATGATCGATAAGAGAGATGGATAATAGAAAAGATTACATCTTTTCAACCAGAGAGAAAGTATCAAAATAATCGACACTATACATCTGAGAAAATCCATTTTCCACAAGTCTAGATTTAAGGTGATGAAGAGTGGCGTCTGCATTGAGGCAGACCGTATAAATCCATTTGTTGTCAACCTCTTGTTTACCAGTTGGAAAGGGGACTAGATCCTAATTATGATTGTCGTCTAGAGCCTAAAATTCATCTTGCATCGCTTGAATCCACCTAGGGTGATATTTGGTATCAACAAATCTGTAAGGAATAGATATCATCTCTAGAGTGGAAATAACTTTGTATGAGGATGTGTAAAGAGGAGTATTCTAGAAAGAATGAGTACATTTTCTCAATGTAATGGGAAAGTCATCTGTTGTTGGAGCAGGAGAATTGGATAAAGCTGGGGAGATGGTTTCCTCGACTTGGATGGAGGACAAATCTAATGGGTGATGAGAGTAGACAGTTCCAAATCAGTGATCAGTAGAGTGGGACATCAAAGGTAGAGGTGGGTGGATGATGAGAGGGAGAAAATCATTGATGGTGGTGTCTAGATGGGAAGAGGGAGAAGAGAAAGGAGAGCTCTCAACAAATGATGCATTAACAGAGATGATATACCACCATGAATCTGGAGAGAAACATCAGTATCCATGCTGAGTGTGGGGATATCTGAGGAATATTAAATAGAGGGGTTTGGGAGAAATCATGGAGAGGTTGGGACGAGTGTCGTGGGTGAGGAGGGAGAGAGCATAACAAATCCCAAAAAAGAGTCTCCCCCAGAAGGATATAAGAAGGAAGGAAATTGATGAGCTATAATGTAGTAAGGATGGAATCCCCCCAAAACTTAAGAGGCACTTGTATGTGGAATAAGAGGGAACTAGTAGTCTCCATAATATGATGATTTTTATGCTCATACACTCCATTCTACTGACGTGTATCGGGGTAGGATGTCTAATGTATGATGTCTTTTTCCATGAGAAATTGCTGAAAGGAAGTGTATAAATATTCCCATCCATTTTCAGAGTGGAGAAATTTAATTGAGGTGGAGAACTGAGTATGGATTTAATGATAAAGGGTCTAAAAAGTATAAAACACTTCAGACCAATCACAAAGAAGGTAAATCCATGTCATACGCGAGTAGTCATTAATAAAGGAAACATAATAATTGTACACTGACTAGATAGGAACCCTACAAGGACCCCATACATTAGAATGAACAAGGTCCAAAGGATTCACTGCTTGCATTTTCAGTTGAGGAACATACGTCACCCGATGATGTTTAGAAAACTTTCATGATTCACAATGGAAGGAAAGGTGTGGACTGAATTAAGGGTAAATATTTTGTAAGACAGAAGCCGGCGGAAGACCTAGTTGAAAATGTAGGTCAAGGGTATGATTATAGGTGGATGAGAAATCATAGGATGGTGGGTTATATAACATGTACACCCCATCCCTAAGATGACCTCGACCAATTTCCTGATTCATCGACAACTTCTGAAAAACAACACCAAAAGATGTAAAAGTAGCAACACAATTTAATTCTTCGGTGAGTTTGATGATGGAGAAAAGATTAAATGGGGTATGAGGAACATGAGCTACTAAATCTCGGTGAATAGATGGGGTCGAGGATAATGTGAAAAATTCCACAATGGGGATTTTAGATCCATTATCAACAGTAATTACAGAGGCACCAATATACAAATGATTGGTAATAAACATACTGGAATCCCCTATGAGATGTTCAGATGCCCTAGAGTCAAGCATGCAAGTTGTTGGTCGATGAGATATACCCGCAGTAGGGACACCTATCTGAGTAGTGGTGGATGTAGAAGAAGAAGGTGGAAAAGTAGCCTGATAAGATTATATAAATGCAATACCCTCCTTCAATAGTATCAATTTATAATGGGTACTAGATGATGGTGAGGATAAAGGCATGTATGGGTATGTAGAGTGCCCCAGGGAAGGGGTACCTCATTTCGAGAGGATTGGTGATGGAGTATAGGAAAATTGCTCAGGTGGGGATAGAAATGCAGGGATGAAGCATGGGGTTGTCATGTGGGAAGGCCGACAACTGAGGCGAGTGGGACGCCTTATAGGATATTCGGTGATGGGAGGTGTTTCCAGAGGTTTGCGGGCAGAATAGCCAACCATTGAGGGGATGCTGAGAAATCTGTTGAGGCAAAGATGAAGCCAGTAGAGGGTTATCGCGTGGGAGGTAGGCTGATAGAGATGGGGCTTCTGTAGGAGGCATTGGATGGGAGGGCAGTGTAGGAGGTTCCGGATAGGAGATCATCGTAGGAGGCACTGCTGGGAAGTCTACTCACATGGAGCTGACACACAAGGAGGAGCCACACATAGTAGGGGAAACTGGAATGTAAGGGGGTACGATGTTGGGAGATTTATAGGGAAGTGATGAGGTGGGGATGGTAAACTATAAGGAAGGTGGGGATGGGAGTCTCCGAGGGAGTTGAGGCTAGGTGACACCGAGGAGGGCGGGTCAGGAAACGCTGAGAGCGGGTGGTCTGGGTGTCACTGAGGAGGATGTGGGGCCAGGAGTATGTGAGGAAGGGTGGTTCGGGAAGCACTGAGGAGGGCGAGACTGGGAGACTGTGATAGAGGCGAGCCCAAGAGATCTCCATAGGAGGAGAGGGTCGGGAGACCACGATGGAGGAAGGTCGGGAAGCACCGAGGAGGGAAGTTTCTAGGAGAATGTGATAGAGGCGGGATTAGAATCACTAAGGAGGGCGGGGGCCGAGAGACCATGTCAGAGACGGGGTTGGGAATCGCTAAGGAGGGTGTGGCCGGGAGACCGTGTCAGAGGTGGGGCTGGGAATTGTTGAGGAGGGAGGGCTGGGAAACTATAAGGGAGGTGGGTGCCGAGAGACCATGTCGGAGGTGGGGCTGAGAAATGCCAACGAGGGTAGGGGTCGAGAGACTGCATCAGAGGTAGGGTTAGGAATCCTTAAGGGAGTCAGACTATGAGACGTCAATGGAAGGTGGGCTAGGACACACTAAAGTAGGTGGGGGATGGGAGACCACAAGGTAGGAGGGGGGAAGGAGACGTCGAGGGAGGTGTAGATGGGAAACCACATAGGGAGGCAGAGGGAGGAAAATTATTAGGAATTTCCATTTGATACCATGTAGGAGGTGAATTACCCTTACCTCAAGGTGAGGCAGAGACATTCTTTTATAGATGGATAAAAAATATTATAAGGTTTAGTAATCCGATGTGGGACTTGGAAATACCCTTTACCCATAAATACAATAAACCAGGTTCAACACTCTAATATCTTAAAATTTTGAAAATTTTCAAGAATACAAAAAGTTGTTCACAAATTTTGATTCATAATTTAAGCCTACATAATATTACACCAGAGCCTCATTCATAATTATAAGGCCTCCACAAAATATAATAGTGTTTATAGAAATAATAGACTCCTAGTTCAGTATTTTGTGTGTTTTTTCTTTGTTTTCTTTAATTATGTATCCAAGCTAGGTAGACCTAGAATCAAGGGGAGTGTTAGAGTGGGTTTTTAGTAAAGTCTAACATCAGAGCATTATGTTATAATTATTATTCTCTATAAATAAACACCAAGACCTCCCTTAGGAGGACATCTTGGATGTTGGGTTAGAGGCTCCTCCATTCTAACATGATATCATAGCCTCCCAAACACTAACCCTTCCCTCTATCACTTCCCCCTAAAAAAATCCTAGGGGCACTATTCCACATGGCTATCCAACCCTGCCTTTCTCCCACCAACCCTCATCCATCCTCACATGTCCAATAGTCATGGCGGCCCCCAACTTCCAAAAGTCATCCCACCTTCTATTGCACTCCCCAGAGCCAACCCCCTGCTGATGCGCTCACCTTTTGGAAAGTCGGTCCCACATCTCCATCTCTATATTGGAAGAGTCATCTTATCCTCTTCCTATTGATCTAGATCCCATGCAACTCCTGCCAGAAGAGTTTGAAAAAAAACCCTGCTGATGACTTCCAGTAGAGCAGCTCCAACTTGCGTAGTCTTTTCAAGGTTCATGATCATTTTACTCCCAATCACGACCTCCTAATGACATTGCTCTCATAAGGGTCTCTCTCTGACATGAATCTACTCCCTCTTACAGCATCGACCACATCCCCCCACAATTGGTGACATCCCTCCCCCCTCACTATCCCTTTTTACATGTGCCACCCAATGCACTCATGCCTTCCCTCATGTTGTGCCATCACACAACCGTCACACCTCCTCTTTCCAAACGCCATACCTCTTTCCACCATCTCACCCTTACTATGAAAACTTCATCATTAGATCTAGCTATCCAAACCCTCCTCCACCACCATCATTCATTGCCCTTGTTTCCATCTTTTCGAACCATTGTGTGGTATTCTTGTTCATATTAACGAAAATCCAGTTATTCCAGTCGGACATCCATTCAGTGTCATGTTGCATGTTGTTTCTATATACCTAGATGCTCTTGATCCTGATATTTTTATCATGTCATGATCTAGATGTTTCTAGTAGTGTATTCCTTTTCCAGTTATTCCCACAGGTTCCACATTATGGGCGTTGTTGCTCGGTTGACACATATTTTTCAACAGGACCATTCTTCAACTTAATCTTGATGGGCAGAAATAATGGAGGATTATATTTTCTTATTTTTTTTATTGTTATGTAATAAATTTGGATATGTCCATCTTGAGGGGGTTATTAGGAGTCTTTTCTTTAATTATGAATTTGGGCTAGGAAGACCTAGCATGAGAGGGAATGTTGGGGTGTGTGTTTAGTCAAGTTCCACATCAGACTTAAGTATTGTGATATAATTATTATTCTCTATAATAACTAAGACCTTCATTAAAATGAAATCATGGGTATTGGGTTATGAGATCCTCCATTCTAACAAAAAAACAATTAATTTCGTATTGAAATGAAGAAAATTTATCATTCAATTCATTATTTAAAATTATTAAAAACATGAATAAGGAAAAAACTGAATTTAAGAAGGGGAAGATAATGGTAAACAAGTGTTACACATTCACATAATTAAATGAAATTTTTTATGAAATAATATTTACAAACAAAAACATATTGTAGCAATCCCAACTCAAACTAAAAAAATTCCAAAAAATTAGGGAAAAATATTTATTAACATAAATAAAATCTATATGAATTACAAAAAAATATAAATAATTATTAGTGTCAGGGTTTCAATGGTAGTATATATTAAATAGAATGAAAAAATTTCAGTACTTATTTCAAAATTGTGCATATGATAATAACACGACACAACCCGACTCACTAAGGCTCTTCTCAGGCTGGCGATAAGCCAATAGTGTCATGCCAATCCCACATCCAATATGTTAGGGGTTGGTGACTGACATCGAGTAGAGATATCTCATAATATGGGAGTTCTTAAGCCTAAATCAACCCGTAACAAATACATATCTATAAAATAAATAGAAGAAACAAAAACACATGTAACATCTCTATTTTTGCCATGTAAAGCTTTGAAATACATATAATAATATTTTTAGAGCCAGGTGCTGAGACTAGATGAGATTATGAGGCTTGGTGAGCCCAGTATTGATATTAAAAAAATATTCAATATATCAATATCACGGGCGCACAATTTTCCTAAAATAGTGGAATAAATCCCAAACAATGACTTGGATGGGAAATCTGATACCATCGATGAGTTTGGAGCATGGGTTTTACCCTATGTGCGACATAAGCTTTTTCAGTGTCATACATTTTTTTTAAAGTGTTATTACAAACATAAATAATAAAATAAATTTATTTATTTATTTATTTTATTATGTTTTGATGCAATGACCTAATTAACCTATATAAATACATGCTTATGGACAATCCCCATAGTTAGCGGCATAACCTTGATGATTAAAAGAGATCCTTTGAGAAAGGTTTGGTGAACGACGATGACAGAAGGATTGTTCTCACTAACACACTTTGAGGATCTCAGTAATGAAGAAGATGCATATTTATTCTTCATTAGAAATTGAACCAACTCGAGGTAGGGAATTGTTTTCCAGGTTTAAATTTTCCCATTGTTTATCTCACAATGAATGTGAATCAATTCTTTTAATAGTTTGATTTGTTGGTAAACCGTACTTGTGAATTTGGGTTTATTTCTTCTAGGGATTTAGGAGAATTAATTTTTTTTATTGTTATTACTCTTCATTTTTTCTTCTAATGATAATGAATCAAGACCAACCCAAACATAGATGAAGTCTGTTCCTCATTTTGTGATTTAGGAATTTCTCCACCCATTTCTTCACACAGTTCATCGCTGCCATTTTCATTGGATGGAGGTTTGATGGATATTAGGTATTTGATCATTGAGAAACTGTTATTCAGCACAATGGATCAATATCGAAAGTGTAGTTTGTGATTGAGGTTGTGATCATGGTGTGGCACCGAAGGATGATCATAGGTGGATCAAATCGAAGTGGTGACACCCATTTTTCCTGGTTTGAAGCACGTGGAAATGGCGTGATGTGGCAGTAATTAATATTCAAATGAATAGAAGGCCAAAATTAGGTGAGGGGAAATGGAAAGGCCATCCAACCCTAGATCTGCAATATCTCAGTGAGATTTGCAGTAGCAACGATGAATTTAGAGGAAGGCGTGAAGAACCCACAAAATTTGGAAAATTATGCATTACATGGTGAGTACTCCAAATAATACACACCGTGTGGGGGACCTAGCTACAACGCTAGGGTTCACATGAAATAAAGTATCACATGTTGTGTGACACGTGTCACACACTATGTCACCCTATATTAGTGGCTCAACCTGTATAGGATTGTGATCCTCTCTATAAGTTCTGTTTCATATAGAATTTTTGGTATCTCTTCATGAGGCTTGGGGTGGGATCCTCTATCATATCCTTCCTAGGTGGGGTTCATGGTGTCAGTGTGACCTCAATACATAGGAAGTTGATCCCCTATATAGAAAATTGATTCAATAGGGTTAGTGGTGTCCCCCAGTGGTCGTGGATGGGATCCCCTATCCAGGAAGCATGATCATTGGAGATTCGATGAGTACTTCTTAGTGAGGCCAGATGAGAAAGACCTCTCAGATGAGTTTTTCTAGTGAAATCATGGGTCAGGAAGTGGTTTCTCCCGAATAAGTGTTAACTTGCTACCTCAAGAAGAATCCTTTGGATGATCTTGTTGGTTGAGACCTTTTGAAATATGTTATCTGTTAAGAGTATAATAGGTTATTCCTTTTTTATCATTATGTATCATATCTTGATTGACATACCTATATATTGATGAGTTGATTACTCTTTATGCTTTATGTTTGGTTATTTTGGGATGTTCTACTGGGTATTTTTATACTCACCCCTACTTGAGTTTTTTTCACATATGTCGTGTCTTATGAAAATGAAAGACTAATTGAAAGAGACCTAGGAAGACTCAAAGAAGGTGGAACTTGGTATTGGTCTATACATACTAAGGTTCTTACTAAGGTTACATTTGACAGTAATCCCCTCCTGAGAATGCTGGAAAATATTTCCAGTTTTGGATGGGCTTGTATTTGAACACTTTTTTTATCATTTTCAATACTTTTGTCATACTTGGGTTGTGGGATTATATATGTATGCATACATTGGTGTTATTAAAATTTAATCTCATCATTGTATGATCTTGGAGATGTGTGTGTTCATATAGGTATTTGGTCTAATGCCTCCCATGTGTGAGATATACCTACTAGGCGCTGGTTTCTAGCCCTTGGCCTATTTGAGGTAGGCTTGGGGTCATCATACTCAGCTTATCGCTAGATAGGAGGGTCCCGATGGGTCAGTTCGTGATATAGTAGTATTAGATCAATCAGTTATACCATAATACTGGAATTTGGAGATTTTATATCTATGAGAATGGTTTGAGATTTATGGTAATAGTATTAAAGTGTTTAGATTTTAGATTTTAGACCATGGTGTATGGCGAGTCGTTTCATCAAAGGTATGTTATCGGTGTCTCAAATTGTTTTTACCCTAATGAGTATAGTACTCGTAAGGGGTCGATCCATATGGAAAAAGAAGTTATTTTTTTCTTTCTTAACTTAGTTTTTATTTTTGTTTTAATGAAGTTTTCTATATTTAAAGTCAATTTTTTATGTTTAGATTAAAAGATTAATTGGTTTTAAGTTTCTTTAATAAATTTATTAATGAATAAAGGTAAATACTGGAAAATTGGTTTTGATGCAAATAAAGAGATAAATTCATTAGGGTTATGGATTTATGAGAAGTTTATTATTAAATAAAATTTCTTATGAGGTTGTATTGTTCATAATAACCCCACACTCTGGATTTCAATTTGTAACAAAGTTTCCTTGGTTCGGTAACCTTATATTTAAAGCTGAAGAAATTAACTCCTTAGTCTGATAGTTAGTGTTTTACAATTCTTTATTTGGATTAGTACATTTTTGAGTCAATGAATATTTCCAATGATCATGAAAATATTCATTGTTATTCTTCTTTTGAATCGCTGAAAATTCTGCCCTTGGTCTGGTTCATAATTTTCAGTGATAAGATGAAGTGATTTAAGAAGACTAATAAAAAGTAATTAGAACAAACACATTTATAGAAACTAATATAAATTACAATTATTACATCTCCCACAACCCTAACACACTGGGTATTTAGTTACACATAGAGGTAAAGATAAGCACAAAACCCTTAATACCTGATTTGATCATTGCTTGAAACTTCGAGGAGGGAGTGACTCTTATGTAGAACGGTAGAATGGAAAAGTAAAAGGATGGTGGTAGAATGGCAGTAGAGCTTCTTTCCCTCGGACCTTTAACCCTTTATCTCCACCCCTTTTCTCTTTCAACCAGAGGCCAAGGCCTCTATTTATAGAAAATATAACTACACAGCATGTGGAAAAAGTACATGGCGTGTACTTTTGTCAACGCGCTTTTGTCCTTGTTTTCTCTACTAGTAGGCGGCCTAACACGCCATCTTTGACTTGGAACACTACACTTCCAGGTAGTTAGATATACAAGTCCTGTAGCGCCTCCATACATGGCATGTAGTCTCATTTTTTGGCCACCAACTACTTCTAGAAAGATATACACTGCGTGTAAAGGTTGAACATGGCATGTCCCTGTCAGCCAGCCACATGGGCATGTAGACTTCTTCTCATCTGCCAACTACTTCTAGAAGGGTATACACAACGTGTATAGGGTGAAAACGGTGTGTACCAGATTATGTTTACTTGGGAATGTACCTGTCCTAGTCAATCCATGTCTGAGTTTGAATGTTCACGGCGTGTGTATATGTACACACTGTGTAGTTTTTAAATTTTGTTTAGTTCTCCCCCATTTTTTGTATTTGGCCATAAATCTCCTGAAAATGAACAAGATCTCCAAAATCAAAGTATTTTTCTACTAATTAGTAAGTAATTTCTAAAAACTTGTTCTTATTTTCAATAAAATATGTGAAAATGTATACACAAATCGGGTGCATAAAACTCCCCCATACTTAGTCATTTTCTTTCCCTCGAGAAAATCTCAACATATAATTAAGAGAGTCTATATTTTAAAAGGAAGGAATTTAGTTAATCATAAATGTAAATAATAAGTCGCAGTAGAAAATTCTAAAAAGCTACAAAATAGTTTCAATTCAGGAGATATTCTAATCATGCCTCATATACAATTCAATCAAATACTTTCATCCTTCTTAAAAAACATTTTTCAACCTCAAAAATAAGCAATCCATTTGATGATCTACCTCACTAATAATATAATCAACACTCAAGATATTTTAAATTAAAGTTATGCTCAATCAAAGATATATACACTCTCTCCATAGGTTTTCAATAAATCTAGTTCTTTACTTCATAAAATTGATTTACAAAAATCATGAGGAATTTTCAATAAAGATCAGATGTTTCTAAGGCTAAAGGTTGGTAGGTAAAGATGTGAAAAAGAACTCTAAGTCTTGAAAAAGGAGGCTAAATTCTTAAATAATAGTGCATATATTCTAAGTTAATCTCAATGTAAAAAAAACGTCCTCATCAAGCTTTATCAAGTGATCTCATCACCATCATCCTTTTTAGTTAGGTAGGTAGGGTTCACAAACCAACAAGTGAGTATAAGGTCACTTTGTCTATAACATTTTTTAATAGAATAAGGGTAACCTTTTAGAATTTCTATGAATAGAGGTTTGAAACCCTTTGTACCCCAAATGATCAAGAGGCTCTCCCCCATACTTAATTTCATGACAATTCAAAAAAATATGCCATGTGTTGCCAATCCCTTCTTTGAATCTCAAGTGAATAATCATGCAAAATCATAAAATAATTAGGGTAGGAAGGGAAATAGGCTTGTAATATGGCTTCCTATAAAGGTTATTCATGGTTTCTAGGAGCTTTACAAATATAATATGTAGGGTAGGTCTCATGATAAAGGGGTTTAAACAATCTAATGCCTCAATCATTTTAATGTAATTCAAAAATTCCTCATGTTTTGAAAAGAAAACTTGCAAATTCTGGTAGTTATGTATATCCTAAGAATCTCTCAAGAAAGAGGGTATTAGAAAGAATATGAAAAAGGGTTTATAATACCACTCAGGAGTGGTAAAACAAATAAAGAGACAATCAGGTCATGACTTGAATATAATTGATTAGTTTAATCGATGTAATTATCCAAGGATTACAAGTTGTAATTTAAACTCTATCAATAGACATTTTAAAACACTTAAGAACCAAAATAAGCATGCAAATTTTAAAAAATTTCCACTTTCAACATTATTATTTAGAAATATTATTAATCAAAATGTCTTCACATTTTCAAATATATCTACCAATAATGATGTCTTCTAGAATGATGATAAGGGAAAATACTAAAGTGGTCGAGAGACGCCCCCATACTTAACATCGCACGTGGTCCACCAAGTGCCATAGAAAGTGAATAATGGAGTGTGGGGACACAACAGTGGACCAAAATGAGTGGAAGTAAGGAAAGAAGTAAACTAAGGAAGAAAATAAAATAATGGAAAAATGTGGAAAAACAATACTTCCCTCGTGTCTAGGCGAAGAAAAACGAGCAGTGATGGAGAAGGCTAGTCCATAGCGTGCCAGAGTACCTGTGATGGTCGTGGAGAGAGAACAATGCAAGTATACATAACATACACATTCATAAGATATCAAAAATAGATATATAATGAAAAATGTTTGTCTAAAAACCAGTTAGGGAGTCGCCTTAGAAGAGGCATCATCCGGTACAGAAACAGTTGGTAGAGAAGGATCAGGAGCCATAGAAACTGTAGGTTCATAATCTGCACTCGTAAGAGAAGCCATAGAAGTAGGAGTCATAGGATCTGGACTCAGAATAGGAAGCTCGACATCACTCCCTGGACTGGCATCAGTGGAGGCAGTAGTTGGGCCCGTAGTGGAAAAGTGAACTGAATCTATGGCCAGTGCAGTAAAGGGAAGTAGAGGTGTGGAAGAAGTACTAGGAACTGAGGTAGAGGCAGGTGGTGGGGGTAGTGGTATACCATGATGCTGAAGAAGAATCCCCAAAATCTTCTCTAGTCGGTCTTGACATCAATCGAGATGAACCAAGTGATGCCCCATCGCAGCTAGGTGGAGGGAAAATGAGAGATCGACCGAGGGTGCGGGGGTAGGGGGTAGTTGGTGGAATATAAGAATTTAGGCCAGAAGAAGGGGTTCAGAAGAAGGGGGTGGGGTGGGGAAGCCGGTATGGGAGGGGAAGGAGGAGCAGGCACCTCGGTGGGGGCAGGTGGGTCATCAAGTGGTTGGGGTAGTGCCTGGGTAAGGATGTAAGCACCCCCTGCTTCCAGACCAAGCCCATGAGAATAAGCATGAGATAGTCCATCCACTAGGGGGAACCTAAAATGCCATGAGGAATAGAAGGCTCAAAAACCCAGAGGTGGTGGGCAAGGAGGGTGGCATAAAACCCACTATTTAGGTTACCCTGACAGCCGGTAAACATGGCATGGAAATAGGTGGCGACAAGGCAAGGGAGGTCCGGGTAGTCCTGCCAAATGACGTAGGTGAGGAGATCCATGTCACGACTGGTCACGACCCCTATATCCTCATGGAGGGGGGAAAGTATGGCGCTAAAGTACCGGTGGGTGAAGAGAAGGATATGGTCAGCGATGAGGGTACTCTTCTGGGAAGTAGGGGTATAGCGGTGGTCAGGCCCAGCAATCTCCCACCACATAGCAACGATCTCAGATTGCTCGGGTTAGGTTAGGGTGGAGATGGGGGGTGGGGTGACGGGATGAGGATAGAAACTGCACCCTCTTCCAAAATCGGTCATGGTAAGGGAATAGGGTTGGCCGCCTAGCCAGAACTAGACCATTGGTACTGCATCACCAAGCGTATCCCAGTACACAGCTCCGTCGAACTCAAAGGAAGCAGCAAACTCCAAAATAAATCTCTGAAAATAGTAGTGCTGACTTGGAAGATCATGAGTAACGGAGTGTTCCTGATAAGATCCTCTAACTTTCCCCAAATACCCAGTTGTTGAGGGACGCTGCTCTCAGGAAAGCAGATGCTCAATGGGATCAGGCGGTGAGAGAAATTCCAGACACTATCATGTGCCAAATCTGTGACTGAGAACACCATGAAAGGGTAGGGAACACCGGCAGGTCCCGGCCTATGTGGAGGTGCAGCAGCGGGAGATGGCTCTGGGGGTGGAGTGGCTGCAGTAAACAGAGGCTCGCTAGATGGGGTGGTCAATGATGGACCAGCTGCTATTGAAGAGAGCTCAGGTGGAGTGGTAGCTGGTGGGGATGTAAGGGTGGTGCTCGGAGGCTCGGTTCTTGTTGGTGGAGGTACGGTGGTACAAGGACCAACCTCTGTGGAAAAAGAGGGTGGTGGAAGAATGGACAATAGAGGAGGCTGGTACACCGGAGAGTCCGGATCTGGTGATGTCGCAGGCTAGAGTCGAATCTGATGAAAAATGGGCCTCTCGCCCTCAGTGACGGAGGCAGACTGCTTCCCCTGTGAATGGTATTTGTATACCATACTCTGAAAAATAAAGAAAACCCAAAAAATAAAAAGAAAAGAAAAAAAAAAGAAGAAAATATGAGAAACTGAAAAATAAAAAAGTACACGACGTCTGTATCCAAAGTACATGGTGTGTAGTGAAAGTGGTTTATCATCCCGTGTTCTTTGGATAGACACGCCGAGCAAACATGAAATAGACTAGGGAAGGATACACAGTGTGTACCAAACATACACACTGTGTTCATGCAAAGTGGTCCTGGTCGTGTGTTGGAAAAGACACAACCACTGTTTTAGTAGTTCTAATAATACAGGACACAATGTGTGATAGGAAAACACGATGTGTTCAAGAACAAAGGGTAAATGGCCATGTGAAGTGATAGAAATGTACCGGATGAAAGAAATGGTGTACACGGTGTGTACCGAAGAGACATGTTGTGTACGTGAACATGGTGTGCGGGTCCGTGTGAAAAAGGTACCCGGGCATGATAAGGGATGGTACACAGTGTGTACCGAACATATACACCGTGTATTTCCAAATCGCTAAGCATTCATTGTGAGGTTGTGTACAAAATTACACAGTGTGTGTTCTTCAAATCGTGCCTGTGTATTGCGGAAGCCGAATGGTCGGTTGATCCACAAATGACCCTAAATGCTTATGAAAACTTGAAATAAAGGGTTTAGAAGGGTGTACCTAGACCAAGGATCACAATGCAGTAGAAATTAGAAGGTAAAACACCCTAAATCAGCGGATTTGGGTAAGGGGAGGCCGAGTGTCATACGAGAGAAGAAACGGGGAGAGGGGAGGGCTCTGCATGACACGGGCTGAAGCCGGGTGATCCGCGGCTTTTATAGCCAAGGTACATGGCATGTATCTCCGGACTACACGTAGTGTATCACATTTTTTATTATTAATATATATATATATATAATTATTATTCTAAACTATATAATATTTAATAATTAAAATAATAAAATATATATATATACACACATAATTTATTAAAAATAAAACTATACACATAATGTATCGGGAAATACACGTCATGTGTTCTAAAATTTGAAAAATAGAAGTACAACCTTTGGTCTGGTGCTTGGGGAAAGGTTCGAACCGGCGATCGGCTATTCCGAACGGAAGCCCTCAACCCCTAGAGCGAAGGTTGTACTACTGGTCCTATTAAATATTTAATTGTAGTTAATGTAAACAGGCCTATACTACACAGGAAAAAGGTAAATCCATGGCTTGTGGTTTTTAATTAGACAAAAAGGGATGAAGCATGTAGATTATCCAAGTTCGAACCCGGGTATTCTGGATCTAGAGCTGAGACTCTGCCAATCTGCCAACTTCATATGCATTAATTAATTTATGTAAAAAATCTTTTTAGTTTTAGAAGGAATATATGGAAAACATGCCTTATATTGAAAGACACACTGTGTGGTTTTATTAAAAAGGAAAATGATGAAAATGGGGTAGTTTTCAGGATTCGAACCCTGGTCTTTTGAAGTCAGGTTACGATCCTGGCCAACCGATCCATCCCCACCATGATTTTTCTTATAAGAATATATATATATATATATATATATATATATATAAACTACCACACACTATGTGTAATAAAACATGTGGATAGAAAGGAGGAACCCTGTGTTGAAGGTAGGACAGGAGAGATTCTAACCGGTGACGACTCAGATAAACTCCAGTGACCTTACCATCGACACCGACATCATCCATGTTTATTACTTTTTTAAACTATATATTTATAATAGTTTGAAGATAAATGAAAAAATAAGTACACACCATGTATATAGGTGGTACACGGCGTGTATCCACTGGGTTGCCTCCCAGAAAGCGCCTTTATTTTAGGTCGTTGGCTCGACCTACTTACCTATTCTTACCTGAGATGTATGGTGAAAAATGTTCCCACCATGTCGTCTATGTAATGGTAAGAATTCAACCAATGTCTGTTCACCTTGAATGGTTGACCATCCTCTCCAGAAAGTTCCACCACTCCATGATGGAATACGCGTATAACTTGGAATTTTCCCGACCATCGTGACTTCAACTTCTTTGAGAATAATCAAAGAAGGGAGTTAAAGAGGAGTACCTGATCACCAGGTTGAAAATATTTTCATGAAATCATCTAGTCATGAATTTCTCTTGTCTTCTCCTTGTATAGATTGTCTTTTTCATACATCTCTAATCCGATTTAATCAAGTTTTGATAGTTGGAACTTTCACTTTTCTTCAGCTGCCTTTAAATCAAAATTTAGGGCCCTGACGGCCCAGTATGCTTTATGCTACAATTATACTGGCTGATGGCACAAATTTCCATAGATGACGTGAAATGGGGAGATTCCCAGTGGTGTTTTGAAAGCCGTCCTATATGCCCACAAAGCATCGTCTAAATTCTTGGACCAGTCTTTCCTCGAAGTGTTTACTATTTTATCTAGGATCTACTTGATCTCATGGTTGGAGATTTCCACTTGTCCACTTGAATGGGGATGATATGGCGTCCCCATATGATGCTTTACTCCATACTTCAACAGTATTCCTCTCATCAGTGTGTTGTCGAAGTGGGTCCCTCTATCGTTGATCAGTACTCAGGGAACTCTGAACCTGCTAAAAATGTGTTTCATTAAAAATCTCATGACTACCTTGGTTGTGTCGTGAGTTGTAGCAGTAGCTTCTACCCACTTGGAGACGTAGGCAATGTAGACCAGGATGTAAGTGTTCCTGAAAGATGTGGGAAAGGGACCCATGAAATATATGCCCCATACGTCAAAAATCTCGACCTCCAGGATGGGGTGCGGGGGAATCTCATCTCTATATACCACATTACTGGTTCTCTTGCATCGATCGCAACAAGAAACAAAGTCTCGGGTATCTTTATGCATGGTGTGCTATAAAAGACCAGATTGCAGGATCTTTGCTATCGTACGGTCGGGGCCATGATTTCCCCAAACTGGTGAGGCATGAAAAAATTTCAGGACTCCATAAACCTCATTTTCCAAAATGCAATGACGGATCACCCCATCTCCACAGGATCAAAACAGAAGAGGATCTTCCCAGAAGTACCTCTTAACATCAGAAAGAAACCTCTTCATTTTCTATAAGGATAGGTCGGTGTTAACGACACCTGTAACCAAAAAAATTAGCAATATTATCATACCAAGGTCTAGTTTTTTCGGTGATTGGAAAGAGGTGCTCATCAGGGAAATCCTCCCTGATCTCTTGATCTTCCACCTTCTCCAAATGATGCAGCTCCAATCAGGAGAGATGATCAACAATAACATCCTCGCTCCCTTTCTTGTATCAGATCTCCCGATCAAATTATTGTAGGAGGATCACCCAATGGATCAATTGGGGCTTCAAATATTTCTTGTTCAATACGTACTTTAGTGCTGCATGGTATGCATAAACAATAACTTGAGATATCACTAAGTAAGAACAGAACCTGTCAAATGAAAACACTACTTCTAACATATTCTTTTCAATGGTGGTGTAGTTCATTTGTGCCTCATTGAGCGTCCTACTGGAATAATATATATGTTGGAAAATTCGGTCAAGCCACTGGCCCAGGAATGCTCCCACTACATAGTTGTTGGCATTGCACATCACTTCAAATTATTCCTCCCGGTTGGGAGAAATCATTACTGGAGCTTCCACCAGGCACTTCTTCAGGTGATCAAAATCTATGGTGCATGTCTTATCAAATACAAATATGGAATCCTTGGTCATAATATTGGTGAGGGGATGAGATATTTTTGAAAATTCACGGACAAACTGCCTGTAAAAGCTGGCATTCCCCATGAAGCTGCGGATGGATCTAACAAAAGTCAGAATAGGAAGTCATGAAATGACTTCTATATTTTTTTGGTCCACCTCTATCCTCTTCGCTGAGATTCTATGGCCAAGGAAAATGCCAATTTGCACCATGAAATGACAATTTTCCCAGTTCAAAACCAGGTTAGTGTTTTCACATCTTTCCAGAACTAGCTCCAGGTGCTGCAAGCAAGTGGTGAATGATTTTCTGTAAACTGAAAAGTCATCCATGAATACCTCTAGTATCTATTCCACCATGTCATAGACGATAGCCAGTATACAACACTAGAATGTGGTGGGGGTGTTTCACATTCCAAAAGACATCCTTCGGTAATAAAATGTACTATAGGGGCAAGTAAATGTGCTTTTCTCATGATCCTCTAGAGCAATGGAAATCTGGTTGTATCTGGAATATCCATTGAGGAAGAAATAAAAGTTGTTCCCCGTTAGTCTCTCTAGCATTTGATCCATGAAGGGAAGGGGGAAATGATCCTTCCTCATGGTGTCATTCATCTTCTGGTAGTCCACACAAACTCTCCAGCCCGTGATAGTGCATGTGGGGATGAGCTCATTCTTATCATTTGAAATCACAGTGATACCCACCTTTTTGGGTACCACTTGTAGGGGACTAACCCACTGACTATCTGAGATGGGATAAATTATGCCTGCTTCCAACAACTTAATCAACTCTTTTTTTACAACTTCCTTTATGGGGGGATTCAGGCGTTGTTGTGGTTGCTGAGATTGCTTTTCACCTTCTTCAAGTAGCACTTTGTGGGTGAAAATGGTAGGTCGGATGCCCTTAAAATATGAAACTATCCACCCAATAACATGCTTCTGTTGTTTTAAAACCTGTAGAAGTGCATCTTCCTGCTCCTGTGAAAGTTATTCACTAAGTATGACAGGCAATGTTTGATGGTCTCCCAAATACTCGTACTTTAGAGAAGATGGAAGAGGCTTCAGTTCTAATTCAGGCGCCTTTAAAATCAAAGGTATAAGTGGTTTCCCCTTTTCCCATTCTAGACTATCAGAAACAACTACACGTTTCAAATAGTGGCCACCCTGGTCTTCTAGGAATTGCAAGTCCTGTGGCACTTCTTTAATTGGAATGTCTAGAATGATAAAGTTATCTGAGGTAAAAGAGCATACCATATCATCCCCTTTTTTTCTCAAGCAATCATCCCTGGTCGTTATTGCATAACAGCCCTCATTCTCTAAAAATGATTCATGCTTGATGGCTTTGAGGACATTGTAGGAGAATATCTCATCTCATACCTGGAAAATTAGCTCCCCTTGGTGCACGTCGATCAGTACCTTCCCAGTTTCTAAGAAAGGCCTTCCCAAAATGAGAGGTGCCTCCTGGTCATCCTCCATGTCAAGGATGAAGAAATCTGCGGGAAGGATCGGCCTACCCACCTTGACCAGCACATCCTCCAGTAGCCCCTTTGGATATTTGATGGATCAGTCAACAAGTTGAAGGGATAATCGGGTAGGATTCAAATCGTTGAGCCCTAGATTCGTGAAAACACCAAGGGTCATGAGGTTCACACTGGACCCTAAGTCACAAAGGAACTTCCCAAACTCACATGGTCCAATAGTGCATGGAATAGTGAAGCTACCTGGATCCTGGAGTTTGGGAGGAACCGAATGTTGGATGACTGCAGAACACTCCTTGGTTAGGGAAATGGTGCCAAGATCCTCCATCTTTCTTTTGTTGGAGAGTATTTCCTTCATGAATTTCACATAATTGGGCATCTGCATCAGTACCTCTTCAAATGGAATATTTATGTGCAGCTTCTTGAACAAGTCCATGAATTTTTTGAACTGGTGGTCCAACTTTCTCTACTTCATTCTCTCTGAGAAGGGTAAGGTAGGCTCAAAGGGTTTGACAACATCCTTCCCTCTATTCTTCAAGGATAACTTTCATGGGCTTTTGGATGAGGAGGGGTCTGTATATGTACCTTCTTCATCAATAGGGGGTGTGGATGCACCTTGTTGTGCTAGTTGGTTCTGTTGTGGTAGCTCCTTTCTACTCCGTAGCGTGATGGAATGGGCCTCCTCCCTCGGGTTCTTCTCTGTGTTACCTGGTAGTGTACCGGGTTTCCTTCATGAGAGTTGGTTTTCCAGCTGGTCAATCTGGTTCTCCAGGACTCTAATGGAAGCCTCTTGATTCTAGAATCAAGTCTCAGTAGTAGATATAAATTTGGTTATGAGATCCTCTAACCTTGAGGTGATCTCCTACTAAGGTGGCTATTGAGTTGGTGGAGGTGGTGGCTACCGCACTTGCTATAGGTGAGGGTTTTGATAACATTTTTACTGATAAGAGCCCTATTGGGGTTGTCTCTACCTTGGGTACTGGTTCTGATAAGGAGGTTGGTTGTAGCCAGGCGGTTGCTGGGGTGGAAGATTCTACTGTTATTGGCCCCAGCCTGTGTTATGTTGATCACGCCATGCTGGATTCTGATACTACTGGTACTGTTTTGGACCTCGGTTTTGGGAAACATAACTCACCTCGCTTGTTGAAGGGCCGCTTGCAGAACCCGGAAATTCTCCCATGATGTGGTTATCACTACATTATCTACACATCGGATGGTTTTCCGCATGTACTTGGGACGTGCCCTTCAGATTTAGCGCATAGATCTTTTTGGACACAACATCCAACTGGGAAGCAAGCATAGTAGTAGCATCAATGTTATGCATACCTATTTTCTGTGTTCCCTTCTCAGAATACCACTGTAATCTATTGGCAGACATGTCTTCCAGTCGTTTGAAAATATCTTCGGGGTATTTCTTCATTATTGTACCTCTAGCAGCAGTATCCACCGCGGACTTTGTATTCATTGTTAGTCCTCCGTAGAAGGTTTGGACCTGCATTCAAAGTGGGAGTCCATGGTGTATGCATTTGCACAACATCTCCTTGAAGTGCTCCCATGATTTATACAATGACTCCGAGTCATGCTGTTAGAAGTTGTGTATTTCATTCCGTATAGTCACAATCTTCGAGGGTGGGAAGTATTTAGACAGGAACACCTAGGTGAGCTCCTCCTAGGTGAGGATGGATCATTGCGGCTATCCTTTTATCTAGTCTTTCACCTTATCCCTTAGGGAGAAGGGGAATAGGTGAATAAAAATGGAATATGTGGACACTTCGTGGTAGCGGAACATGTCGCAGAACTCCAAAAAATTGGAGATATGGGCATTGGGGTCCTCGCTGGGCAGACCGCTGAACTGAATGGTGTTTTGGATCAGCTACATATTAGCAAGTTTGATCTTGAAGTGTTGGGCCTACACCGGTGGACGGACAATGCCCGTGTCAACTCCAGGGATAGATGGTAGGCTGTATTTCATGAGTATGGTGTAGAGGTGGCTGTTGAGGGAGTGGAGATGACATATATTATTATTCTTGAGGGGCGTAGTACGGCCCCTAACCTAGCTGTAAAAATGGAATCTTCTCCAGTTGGAATTGTTGGAGCTATTGCAGGCCATACTCTAGAGAAAGTGGAGCTTGCTGGTTCCGGTTGTCATCCAGACTTAACTACTGTCCAGATCCTTAGACAGTAGCTGGATTCCCTTCTTTATTTTGTGCCATGGTATTGATTTGGTTGTGCTCAGTCATGAGTTCTCATTGGCACCTCAAAAGTGTCCATTCGATCTCTGGGTCAATTGGGAAAAACTCTGAGGACTCAGTATTCTTAGAATGTGTGAGGTAGCTACTCATACACCTAACGACCTACACAGTACAAAACACACCAAGCGTAAATGAGGAAAAAGAAATATAAACAAAAAGGCGATTAGAAAAGATATTTTTGGGAATTTATGATTTTTATTTTCACAGAAATTTGATACAAACATAATTAAAACAAGAAAAAAATTAACTTTTCTTCATTCCCCAACAATGATGCCAAAGTTTGGCGAGTCATTTCACCGAAGGTATGTTATCGATGTCCCAAATTGTTTTTACCCTAATGAGTATAGTACCAGTAAGGGGTTGATCCACAGGAAAAACAAAGTTATTTATGTCTTTATTAAATTAGTTTTTATTTTTGTTTTAATGAATTTTTCTATATTTAAAGTCAATTTTTGATGTTTGGATGAAAAGAATAATTGGTTTTAAGTTTCTTTAATAAATTTCTTAATGAATAATGGTAAATATGGGAAAATTAGTTTTGATGCAAATAAGGAGAGAAATGTGTTGGGTTTATGGATTTATGATAAGGTTATTATTAAATCACATTTCTTATGAGGTTGTGTTGTTCATAATAACCCAACACTCTAGATTTCAATTTGTAACAAAGTTTCCTTGGTCTGATAAACTTACATTTAAAGATAAAGAAACTAACTCCTTAGTCCGATAGTTAGTGTTTCACAATTCTTTATTTGGCTTAGTCCATTTTTGAGTTAATGAATATTTCCAATGATTATGAAAATATTCATTGTTATTTTTATTTTGAATCGCTGAAAATTATTCCCTTGGTCTGGTTCAGAATTTTCAGTGATAAGATGAAGTGATTTAAGAAGAATAAGAAGAAATTATCAGAAAAAACACATTCATATCAACTAATCTAAATTATGATTCTTAAGTCTCCCATAAACCTAAAATACTGGGTATTTAGTTACACATAGAGTTAAAGATAAGCACAAAACCCTTGATACCTGATTTGATCATTACTTGAAACTTCAAGGAGGGAATAACTCTTGGGTAGAACGGTAGAATGGCGAAGTAGAAGGATGGTGGTAGAATGGCAGCAAAGCTTCTTTACTTCAGACCTTTAACCCTTTCTCTTCACCCCTTCTCTCTTTGAACTAGAGGCCAAGGCCTCTATTTATAGAAAATATAACTACATGGTGTGTGGAAAAATTACACGGTGTGCACTTTTGTCAACGCACTTTTGTCCTTGTTTTCTCTGTTGGTAGGCGACCTAACACACCGTCTTTGACTTGGAACACAGTGTCGCCTAATAGATAGATATACACGAAATGTAGCACCACCATACATGGCGTATAGTCCCATTTTTCGGCAACCAAACACTTCTAGAAAGATATACACGGCGTGTCCCCATCAGCTGGCCACATGAGCATGTAGACTTCTTCTCATCTGCCAACTACTTCTAGAAGGGTATACATGACGTGTATAGGGTGAACATGGCGTGTACCAGATTCTGTTTACTTGGGAATGTACTTTTCCTAGTCAATCTATGTCTGAGTCTAAATGTACATGGTGTGTGTATATGTACACACCGTGTAGTTTTTAAATTTTTCTCATTTCTCCCTGATTTTGTGTATTTGGCCATAAATCTCTTGAAAATGAACAAGATCACCAAAATCAAAGTATTTATCCACTAAGCAGTAAGTAATTTCTGAAAACTTGTTCTTATTTTCAATAAAGTATGTGAAAATGTATACACAAATTGGGTTCATCAGTGTCTAGTGTTGGAATGGTATTTGATGTATCCATTCACCAAAAATCTGATAAACTACTTTTTGACATGGAACATGTAGATACAAGTTGCATGAAAAAAAATTTGTAACCGCATCATATACGAATGGGTTGTGATTTCCATGTTCTTGAGTCGGATTCCAATATATACTCATTGATTGTGGTACATCTTGTTTATTTCAAGATTCCTAAGTGAAAATAGTCTTATAGGATCCCACAGCATGATCACGATGATGATTCGTTGAGTAACAAGGCCTCAGTATAGAGACTTGTACATGAGGTGGTACCTTTGGGTGGTTTTAAAATTATTTCACCACCTGTTGAGTAGTAGATTGTGTCAGCAGTACTGAATGAGGATGTGCACTGGTTGAGTACACTCCACGAGTTTCAGAGGCAGTGACCTCCCAGGTTTTAGGGTGAGCTAGACCCCAAGGTAGATAAGGACTGGTTAGAGGCAGTCACCTAAGTTTCTACCTTGTGAGAACAGCTACAGAATAGATAGTGGTCCTTGCATTGAGTCTTCTTCTGGGATCTGCTGACCGATGGTGGAGTCTGGTGACTTAGTCACATGATGAGACAACTCTCTCCTAGTCATATTTCGAGCATCTCTTCAAGGAGAATTTTTATCCTACCACGTTGCGATAAGTGTGCATTCAAGAGATTTTGTAGTTGCAGCATGGAAGTATGATTGTGGAAGAGTATTCAGTGAGGTTCACTGACTATTAATGATACTCCTTGAATATGGTTAGGTATCTATTCTTTAAAGCACAAGACTTAGAGTGAGGATTACACTGAGATATCAGGGCTGGAGTGATGTCGCTTTTCATTCTCACCTATGTTGGAGTGATTGAGTGGGCTCGTAGTAGAGGGATTCCTGGTAGAGAAGACACCAAAAATGGGTTATAGTAGTGGGAACTCAATAGATGATACCTCAGAATCATGTTTCGAATGATATTCATAGCGATCTGGGGATGCGAGATGCTTCAAAAAAACAATCCCATGATAATATTGATGGTTCATGGCTCTCAAGATATCTCAAGTTAGCATAGAGAGACGCAATTCTTCTCTTGAAACAGATGAGGAAATCTTTCTTGATATTGTCTGACCCACCACACAACTGATAGGGAGACGATTGATGGACCACCTAGGCAGAGACAACAGACAGAGTAGGGAGTTTCATAGGGCGGAAGATGTGGAAAAGGATTGGGTAAGGCATCTAGATGTTGCAGATGGTTTGACTTGTTTTCACCACCTCCCTCAGGAGGTCCACACTAGGATCAGGGAGCTAGAAGTCAGATATAAGGATAGATATAGGCAATGTAGGCCTAGGACCATTAGGCTCCTAATAGTATTAGAGGTATGATATGTATTTTCTACTTTAGTTGCAGTACTAATAAACACGGGTACAAGCCACTCTTTTCTTATCACTTATCTAGTTCAAGACTTAGATATTCTAGTTGAGCCCTTGGATCAACCCTTGAACTTAGAGACACCTACTAAAGGTGAATCAATGATCACACAATTCTACTGATAATGTGACCTGTCTCTTTGAGGTGAGAATTTCATATGAGATCTCTTTGTAGAAGAGATGAGGCCTTACAATGTAATTTTTGGTATGGACTGGCTATCCACAATTTATTCCTAGATTGACTATCTCAGAAAGAGGATGAGATGTACCCATGGTGAAAGATTGAGGTTTTCCTTCGTGGGTGAGAAGGAAACTCATGTAGAGTGGGATTGGCTCATGTATAAGAGGATGCAACCAATTACACATCAGTTGACTAGTATCACCATTAGAGCAGGGGATGTTATGGGCTTTCAGAATTCTGCAGTGGTTATGGAATACGAGTACGTCTTTCATGAGGACGGGTCAGGCTTACCTCTCCACTAAGAGATAGACATCTACATCGACTTGCACTTAGGTATGGCCCTGATATCTGTGTCAGCATATCGGATGGATATCACTGAATTTCATGAGCTGAAGGTGTAGTTGAAAGAATTGTAGTGGAAGAACTTTTTTATACCCAATGTTTCCCCCTAAGAAACCCTAGTACTGTTCATGAATAAGGTAAATGGGAGATTGAGGTTGTGTGTTTATTTTCGATTCTTGAACTAGGTAACTTTCAAGAATAAGTATCTACTACCGAGGATCTACAACTTCTTCAATCAGTTGATATGGGTGAAATGGTTCTCAAAGATCAACCTTAGATCACATTATCACCAGCTTCAAGGATAGGATGAGGATATACCAAATATGACATTATGATGTCTGTATGACCATTATGAGTAATCGATGATGTCATATTTCATGAATAACTCTCCAAAAGTGTTCATGGGACTCATAGATTGGATCTTTACACCCTTCATAGACTAGATTGGGATGGTCTTTGTTGATGATATCCAAGTGTACTCAATGTCCGAGGAGGAATTCATAAGACACTTGAGGATAGTCCTGAACATACTATTGTGGAAATGCTGGGAGTCACATGATAAAGGTTTGAAAATGAAGAAAAAATTGAAACAAAAGAAGAAGATGATGAACACAGACACAACGATTTATGTGGTTTGAGAATAATACCTATGTCCACAAAGAGGAAAAAATTCACTATGATTTAAGAGCACAAATACAGAGAGAATATTAGAGTTTCACAACACAGTAACCCTAGCTCAAAACGAGCTAATAAGAAGGATTAAGTAGTGTTCTACCAACCACACAGAAAGTCCATTGTGATACATTGAAATATGGATAGAAGGCGATACTACTACAGTGTAATGGACACACAAGTCCAAGATTTTATAGTGGCCGGTGAAAATAAGTTCATGGAGTTATAGTACCACTATCTCCAATGTCTGAGCCGGTAAAATAGTCATGTCAGAGTCAGCACTGCTACAATGCCCTATCGGTGTCGCCCGGTCAGCTCTGCTATAGTCGGTCATATTTGCTATAGTGCTCCAAAATTTTGTCAGGATACCTTCATCCCCCTAACCCCTAGATTAGGGGCATGTTTCCACCTGTAACCCCAATGTGATCACCGTGAAGCTCAGCACGCAAGAGTTGCATCCTAGCGTTTAGTATGGTTCGGAATCATTCAGTCCAACATCATCCAAATGGATCGGGCTACACCAATCCAACACATACTCTGATTTATTCCTCCTCTTACACTTCATAACCCTTTAAGAGGCTAACCCAACAACTCTAAGCATAAAAAACACAAAAAGATGGTGTGCCTTAAAACGGGGGTGCTACATCACTAGTAAATCATCTAGTGCCTACACCATGATTAAAAGACTAACAAAAAATAGAAACAAACTGACTTTCTTTAAAAGTTACACTTTTCTAATAAAGCACCTCTCCATGATACAATTCACCATCAAATAAGGTAAAGCACCCCAAAATGAAAAGTTGTAACCAAAAGAAAGAAAATTCGCCTTGTTAGTCATAATTTCAAAGATGATTTTGATTAAATAAAATAAAATCGTGCCATTTTTAAATAACAAAAAAATAATTAGGACAAAACAATAAATTAGTTCCGACAACACGAACTCAAAAAAATAAATAGCCACAAAAATTTCATTAAATAAAGAAAAAAAATTTATTTCCCAGTGTAGAGGTAGGTATAGATAAGTACACAAGATCTAAAAAAATATGATATTTTATAAGCAGTGAAAATACATGACCAAATAGAATATTCCATTTAAAGGTAAATCTCAGATGATGCTTTTCCTCAATGCTAGAAACACAAATGAGAGAATTTACAAAAACTTGAGAATGTGCATATACTTAAGGTTGTGTTCACATTAAAATATAAATAATTTTCATGTGTTCGTGTATGCACTCAATTAAAATAATAAATTACCTCACTAGAATCGATAAGATAACCACCCATTGCCTCAAATTCCCATCTATAGACAAACATCAATAAATTTATAGCACCCAGAAGCATTAAAATGTGAAATTGGAAAATAATAGAGGATATCATTAGATAAAAATTCATTATAAATCTTGTTACACATCTTGAAAAAATAAATAACCATAAGAAAAATTACATAATATGAGATCAACAAAGGAATCCATTTAAACATTATTCTTCAAGTGTTTTAATTCAAAAATTATAGATTGCTGGATCCAATCAGGCTGGGCCTTGGCCCAAGGTCATGTATTAAAATCCCACATCAATTTTCTCATGTGATGTATCTTATATTCCTACCTATACATAAAGTGTATTGACTCTCATCAAGGTATAAAATTTCATCATACATGGTATTGGATAAAATTTCTCTATCCACTCTCTATACCCTAGGTGCCTCCCAACCCTATCGTAGCCCTCACATCCCAATGCATCCTCCCCTCCTGGTGCCCCATCCCCAACCATGCTACCCCACTAATATGCCTCCGGGCATTATTCCCCACTCCCAACACTACCTTTCCTCCTATTGTGCCTTTAGTCCCCCCAATCACGCCCTTATATTTCCTTCCACAAACCACCACAACCCTTTCATCTCTACCAAACATGAACCTCCCTTGTAACTCTATTATATAGAACCCCACCAAAATAAAATCAGCCTTCAGAATGAAAAGTGACAATAGTCCATAGCACACTGCAACTCCTGATGAGTCACTTTTAATGTAAAAAACACCAATGCAAATCTGACCAAGGGGAAACAACCAGACAAAGTGCCAACTACAACCCACACTATCATGATGATACAAACATGAAAAATTATGTGCCTACACAAATATTTTAGCTCAGTGACACATTTTTTTCATGTGCGTCTTGATCATTATCAGTCATTCCTATTGAGACCAATCATATAATCCATATCTCATAACCCACACTAGCATGATGATCCAAACATGCCAAATTAGGTGCCTACACAAAAAAATTAGCTCAGTGACATATTTTTTTCATGAGCATCTTGATCATTATTAGTCATTCCTATTAAGACCAATTATATAATCCATATCCGATTCTTCATAGTGACATCTTATCTTTTCCAAACATTTCTACTGGCTCACTCTTTCCCCCTCTAATCCTCTTTTTTGGAATTTTAAAATAAAATCCACTTTTATAGATTAAGTGAGAACAAATACAACACTAAAAACCAACCAAACCGACCAACATTGTCCCAAACCAAAAAAACCAATAATAAAGAATGATAAGAAGAGATTACAAGAGTAGTTCGTATAAGGACTCGACCTCAAACATTACATAATCTTGAGTTAAATCAAGAATTCACATTGAGGATCTTTTCAGGTTTAGTGTTTTAGATAATTAGGCCATATCTATTACATTACATTTCAAAATATTAAAAATTAGAAACTTATACTAAGTATCCATTTTTTCATAAAATAAAAAATCTAAAAAAAACACTTCTAGTTCCATGTTTTAGACAGGATGACTTTTCCTTGATCCCATACTTGACCCTATTCATCTTTAAGTCCTTTGAAAAAAATTCCAAAACTTAGGGTGAGCATAAAAATCTCAGTAAGGGTTATAAAATAAGGAAAGGAAACATTAACCCATCAATAAATACAAATCAATGAAACCATAATTTTCAATCATAACATACCTCATGAAATCTTATGATTTATGAATAACACATAGAAATAATAAATCAAAAAGGTAAATTGTGGAATCCATATCATACTTACATTATAGCTATCACAACTACATAGGGAGTTACGTTGGAATATCCATCATAGTATATTCCCTAAATATCTTAGGAGAAACATTAACGTTTACCTCTGTCACATTACGCAATGCATTGGAGAGCTATCTCGGGCTCACCCGCCCTAGGTTTATCACGTAACCACCCGTATACGTAAACAATGCCCAATAACCATAACATATTAATAACAAATAAAACAATAATAAAGGAAAGATAACATTTCCACAATTCAATCACAATATATCATTTCAAGATATTGACATAAACAATGCTTTATCAAACCATTTTCAAAACCATTTAAAACATTTAATAAAGAGATTTTTGAATCAATGTATCCCATACCACTTTGAAACTTTTAAAGGAATTAAATTTTTTTAAAATTAAAATACATCTAAATAAATCCATAAAATGATTTTTAAAACATTTACATTAATGAGAAATATTTAGAATAATAAATCTTTAAAATAGTATTTTAGTTAAGGAGTTCTTAACCAATTGAGATATGCTTGAATACAAATAATTGTGGAATGAAATTTAATCAAAAATTTATAATATCATGAAAATAAATGAATTCATGATATAATATTCCAAAGGAAATTATATAAACCATATAAAAGTGAATTGGTTCATAACAATAATGAAGTCTCAATGTAATGTAAATTGAGACGAAATCCCTTAAAAATTGTATCCTTAGATTAAGGATAAACCAATTACATAATAATGTGTGAAAAATATAAATACACTAAATATTATTGGATATTAATTGTAAATAAATAATAGGAAATTCACACATGTTCTTTTGAAACAAAACCAATGACTTTTATGTTTAACATAATGAATGGAAATTGAGTTAAGATTACCCTTATCAAGTTCATATCAATGACATGATAATTTATCAATGGAGTGATTATGTGTATCAAAAGTATATCCAAACAAAGGGGAGTGGAAATTACGACATAAATAAATAAATAGTGATTCCACACATAATCATAGCATGACATAATTAAGAATTAGAAGATTAACCCAAAGAATTGAAATTGGGTTAAGAAGTTCTCTTACAGAAATTCGACAGCCTAACAACGTCACTTTAAAATTCAGAAAATGAGTTGATGAGAGAGGAAAGGTTCTATAATAACTTGGATATAAAATTTACAACAATAAGGATATATAATAACATATCCTGACATAAGAAAAACGAAATTAAAAGACATAACATAAAATATGTGTTCGACTAAAAGAGTATGGTGAAAGGTTCCCTTATCGATTTGGTAACTTACAAAACATAAACCACATGAAATAAGGAGCATAAAATGAAGATTTAAATTCCCATAAATTAAATTATATTACACAATGAATAAAATCATGGGTAGTACATACACCACACAAGAGGAAGTAGTGGAAAATATATCATGAATCTCACAGGAATAAAAAGTGAGATGAAAACCCCTTACCACGTTGTAATTAATTGAGTCGTATGAACAAAAGTTAATAACCACTAAATGAATAAAATAATACCATTAATATAAATAGAATAATGATAATATATATCAAATTAAAGTACACAATACACCACATGCAATAAGTAAGTGGCGAAAAATTGAAATCTCACGGAATTAAAATTGAGATAAGAAACCCCTTACCTCGTGTCCGACATGACCCATTCATTCTTTAATCTCCTGAATGATAAGATAAAGTTAATATATACTTTCTTAAGAACCTTTTTCAAGTTTATTATTTATTTTATATCACTTATTACTTTGTTATAAACATTATGAAATTATTTAAGTTAATAATGGTTGTTTTGTCGATATTTGGTACTTGAGTCAAAAATAATCTTCTTATAATTACAAGTTGTTCATGTGGTCAAAATTCCATTATATACAAAATTAAATTCATGATTTAGATATCATATATATCATATATATCTAGTATATATATGTATTTATAATAGTACATAACATTTGGAGATAAGAAATGAAATGCACCGTACATGGAGACGGTAAGTCGTACGTACGCATGAACACTACTTTCATTTATATTTAATATTTAATGGAATAAAAACATAATAATACATAGGTATATTATAATTCCAGTATAATATCTTATATAATTTCATTAACTCCATCTTTTATATGTTCCACGTATGGAATGAACGATTCATATCACTTTGAGGGGGCGGTAGTCCGCACTTCCTCAAATGAAATTATTGTATTTACCCACTATGGAAACCATAAAGGTATTCTATAAATGAAAAATACAGAATCATGGAAACAATATAAATATAATATATAATATGTATAAATATAGTTCCATCTTAATGGACACCATGAGAGGCGGTAGGAGATAATTTAACAATCATCGTTTCATGAGGCAGTAGTTCACTGTCCACAGAAACAGTATGTTCATTAACCATTAGATGGAGATGTTTGTAAGTTTAGTTTGAATAATTATCATAAAAAAAACTAGTGTATTTAAGACACTTGTGTTGTTATAAAATAAAAGAATAATGTTGGTCAAAAATCCCTCAAGGTAACACTGTAGTATTTTTAGGTTGATTGTGTTTGTTGACAAAGAAGGTTTCCATGGAGAATTGTTGAGTTACAGTGAAGTTGTTAGCAATCCATTTTGAAAAAGAACCATGAAAAAGGAATAGATGATCTGGAGGCAGTACAAAAAGAGTAGTACAAGGTGGCACCATTTTCCAGTGTTTGCCAAATTTTTGGGGTCCAAAATTTGGAGGTTGGTGAGCATCGCAAAAAGTGGATATCCATGAAGATCATATTTTAATATGGAAAAGGCATGAGTTTCTGTAATGACCCGGACCCGGACAGCCACCCGAACAGTTACAAATGAGTCGGGTGTCACTACCTTAGGCGCACCTCCCCTGAACGCCAAAGGCTGCCGACTAGTAGTGAGGGTCTGATAGGTATTGTGGGGAGGCTATACCCTCTCGGAGGAATAAAATGGTACCGGTCCGAGTAGAATACTAAATATGAAGCGGAAATAAATGACTCAGTAGACTCGAACCAAACTTGCATAGAAGAAGCACATTCAATAACAATAAACAGTGGAAGCAATATAAAAACAACAGTAGCAAAAAGTAAACAGAACGTCATGCCAGCAATCAACTGTAATAACTGCTAATAAAACCAAGCATGCATCCAAAAAAGTCATACAAATCAATATATATATCACAGTGCCAATGGCTAACCAGCAGTAGCTACAATATAAAGTAAACATTTTGATGAAAGAAAATAATACTAAACATGTAACTCCATTATGACACGACCTCAAGGTCCATGCCAGTCTCCATGTCAACAGAACTAAAGTCCAGCTCATGAGGTTGACCCTCTACCTGCACACAATTTCATAAAGTCTACACGTGTCCTGAAGGGCCCGTGTAAGGTGTGAGAAAAGTCTCAGTAGGATACCACACAGAGGTGCATACCTAATATAAGTGTTTAGATAGACATGCTTAAATAAGAAAAACAGTAAACAGCGCAATGCCCAAAAGTAAACAAAGACTTCACTGGTGCTCAGCAGCCACCAGGAAGTGTCACTTGCTTCGGCCAATGTTGGAATGTCTGGTTAGTATCCCGGCACCTCGTGCCACCTAACACCATGTGTCTCAAGTACCGACGCCCTGAAGGCATGCCCAACCATCGTCACCCAGCTCGAAAGCTCAACCTTCCCATGGAACAACATCCAGAGGAACAGCGATACATGTCCTCAAATAGTAACAGGAGGGACATCAATGTCTGCCCTCAAATCACGGCGAACCTCTGCCCCCAACATGACCGCCTCAAGGCTATCTCCCGAAGGCTCCTCACCTTCCACGTGGCTTCCTATGGCAAGTACCCCCAAACCAAAATACCTAACTGCAACTATTGGGGGCCTCTACCCAGCAAGTGGTCGTACCACCTCATCTTAGAGTCTATCTGTGTGCACACTACTCAAAAGTACTCGGTGAGAGGTAATCGCCTCAGTATGTCCCAATCCACAACACCTCTAACACCTCATGTCCCTACGAACCTGTCACTCAAGTCTGATGGCATTGCCATCTAAGTATCCCGGGCCAAGCCCAACCTAACAGTCTGACTGCCTCAACCGACGTCCATGACGCCCAAACCCGTGGTAGCAACCACCCAAAGTAACCCGAGCCAAATCCCCAACCTGTGATCCTCATTACTAAACAAATATTTGGGCCACTCCCAATACAACGATCATTTCAACATAGAAAAAATCACACAATGCATATTCATACTTGGAAGCATCACTTTAAATAGGCAATTACTAAACAGTCAAAACGCACTAACTTGTGATAATCTATACCAGAACCTAAGGTCTTAAATGCCTTAAACAATTTAATAACATGATTTAACAAAATAACTCAGTAGTTTAATCTATCAGCATCAAAAGCAGTCTAAAACCAACAGTTTAAATACTGGTCCAAAACATACGCATTTCGGCACCCCGGCCGAATTGCCCCAAATGAGATATGACCTCTCACCCGGCCTCGCTCAAGCACAACAAGGGTCAGGGAATTCCCCGAGTCATCCCACAATGCAGATAATTAATTAACAACAAATAAACAGGGTTTCGCTCAACACCCAACATTGCTCCTGGAGGTTTCAACCCCAAATTGTCTACGAAAACATGAAAGAAGGTATGCACCACCCACCTCGCACTCGTACGATGACACTCCTTTGATTTCAGCCTCTGAATCGGACTGAATCGTGGTAGATCTGTGTTTTTGTAAAATATATAAATTCCGTTCAGATGGAATCTGCAGAGGAAGAGGTGAGGAATCAAGGACGAAGAAGGGTGTGCAAGGTTAGCCTTTCTGATGCCGTCCCACTGCCACTGACGGATCAAAGAATGGAGGTCGTATGATAATTCTGGAAGGGTTTGTGTTCTTTAGCGATTTTCGGATGAACTTTCCATCCAAAATGGAAGAAGAAGAAATTTCTAGAAATAAGATGCGACGGTGCCCCAAACAATCAAATAAAAAAAGTACACAACGTGTACTTCCAAAGTACATGCCGTGTAGATGTGTTTCTGTACTCCGACTTAAGCGGAGTCCAGCACACGGCTTGGACTAGGTACACGGTCAGCACATGGCCAGGGTCTCAGCCGCTACATGGGACAAAGGTTACACGGCATGTCAAGGGAGACTACACGCCGTGTAGATGGAAATTTACACCCGGGCACCACACGACATGTACCTGGCCTCGCACAGGTAAGGGATACACAGCATGTCTATAAATACACGTCGTGTAGTAGGAAAGTTCTACACGGTCTTCACACGGCATGTACTCAGCGAGCACACGGCCGGTCACTCGGGTAACTCATACACGGCATGTACTTAAGTACACGGCGTGTAGTCTGGAAATTTCCAGAAACTGTCCATATTTTCTAGAATTCTCAAAAACCAGTCAAAAAGTTCAAACAAGGTCGAGATTTTACCCGTTTCTATAACCCAGGTTCTTACAAACTCCCCACCTTAACGTAGCTTATCCTAGAGCTACCAAACAAAACTAGGAGATGGCACCGAACACACCCAACCCGGTTAAACAACCTGGACTACCCCGGTCCTAAGGTTATGGATAAAATCCTAAAGGGGCTCCCCACCTTAGGAATTGCCTACTCGGTCTCAACCAAAAAAACCCAAAGCAAATAAAAACAAACAAGCAAGGCCCAACGACCTATTTCTCGGACCCAGGGTCCTTCCGTGACACATCGTCACCCCTGCACCTCCTCGGTGCCCACGTGTCGCTTCTGACACCCAACATAACCCTCACTGCATCGGTGTCCGCCTCCCTGAGGTCCTGCGTCTAACAGATGCTCAAATCAAACCTGGTGTCATGCACCCCAAGTAACCCGCATCCACGATGCCCTGATGCCTATGGAACCTCAAGTAACCTGCATCCTTGATGCTCCTGATGCCACACATCTCAAAAAAAATATAATGCATCTGATATGATTCCAATACCACTAACTAGGCTCTAGTCAGTCCACAAATAACCTATGAAACTCGTGAAATCAACTAGACACACCTCAAGAGGCCATGCCAAAATGAAGTAAAGAAACTCATGGCCACACTTGTGGTGTACCTGCCATCATCGTCGGCTCTCCTGCCTGCTCAATCCCTGGCAGCTCCACAACGTGCACCTGGCCTGAAGCCCGACTGCCTGATGCCTGACCTCCCTGCGGTGCTGCTCCAGTATCTGGCCACGGACCCCTCAGCTGGGTTCTACTATCTCTATCACATCCCCCACGTGCAGCTGAACCTCGGCTACCCTCTCCTAGTACCGAACCTCAACCAACTCCTGACGCCACAGTCTGTCCTGGTCCCTACCGGCCGGCTGTCTGAGAAGGCTGCCTGTAAAACCTCTCCAGATGCCCGACCTGTCCACACGCCCGGAACTCCTTCGGGGGCCTATCGTACTGAGCCCAAACATGTCCCAGCTGTCCACACTGAAATAAAACCACCACTAAACTGCCACAGGGTGGTCTAGCTGAGTCCTTGGCCTGCCCGCCCTGCTGGAACTCATCTCTCCCTCGCTTCCTGCTGTCCGAACTGTCACCTGAAGCTGTCACCCTTCCAAAACGAGATTTCTCTCTCTAATTTCCCTCGGCTATGAGCGCCTGGTTCACCTCCTCAGAGAAATAACCCAACCTAAAGATGTTCACCTGGACCTGAATGGCGTGTCGTAATCCATCCTCAAAGCGCCTCACCCTAGTTGCGTCATCGCTCACTATACCAGCTGCAAAACAGGACAACTCTGTGAAGGTAGTTGCGTAGTCCATGACCGACATATCTCCCTACTGAAGACTCAAGAACTCCCGAGCTCTCTCTTCCCTCAGCATCTCCGGATAAACGTGATCGAAGAACCTGTCCTCAAAGTCCTTCTAAGCGAGTCCCTCGTGCCTACGAGCCTGTACCTGTACATCCCACCAATGCTTCACCGGTCCTCTCAGCATGTACATCACCAGCTTGAACCTCCACCCTGGAGGCATCTCGAGCTTCTCAAAGATCATCTCCATACTCTCTATCCAGTTCTCTGCCGCCTGAGGACCACCCTCACTCTGAAAAAGCAGCGGGTGCTGCGACTGGAACTCCTGTGTCAGATACGCCATAGAAGGCTATATACCATGTGCGCCTCTGTCAATCCCCTTCAAGATGCGTGCTAGGATCGCTCGAAGCTGCTCGTCAAGCCATGGTCCAAACCCTGCCAAACTCGGCTGCTGCCCTACCTACACTGGATCCTAAACCTGATCATGTCCCTGAGCCTGTACCTACAGCTCATTCTCTACCTGCACCGGATTCTGAATCTTATCTTGCGGTACCGTATCCTCTCCTGCCTGATACTCCATCGTGTCATGAAGGAGTAACCCCCTGAATACCATAAATGTTCATACAGCCCACATACATATATAACAATATATTCTACGCAGATAAGGAAAGCAGTAAAAGGCAGTGCATAACAACCACCCTTACTCCCCCTTACCATAACCCATGCCCTCAGAATCCCGACCTCACGGCCTCCTTACCTGCCCTCAACAGAGCCAAGTATCAATAGTACCTCGGGTTGTGCCCGTCTTGACAACCAACGTTTCCTCAATCCCGAAGACCAAGTCGCCCAATCCTGACAGTTACACTGCCTCAACCATAGTACCTGCCTGCTCTCATAAGAGCCAGACCCATATGTCTTGCACATGAAATTTTACAAAAATACAAAGCATGGCATACACATTGCAATAAACAAGAAATTCTATCAAGAATTTCACCTATTCACATTTTAGAGCATAAATAACATGGCAATTGATTTTATTCACATGGTATTATCACTTCACAAATCATACGTGCAGTTATGAAATTGAAATACCCTAAAATGTGCCTATCAAAATCCAAGAAAGAAACCCTTGCCATACCGGCCAAGGTTTACATATCATAATCAATAACATCGCACTACAATTGATCCACCGAGGTGTAAATCATATTAACCGTAATCTGAGAAAAAGTTAAACAGTAATTCCCGCCCCCGGCAACTCAATCCATCCCTCGTACATGGGGATGCAGGCACCCAAGCACAAGTTCAAAAATCAAGTTCTAACAACAACCTATCTCCAGTGTACCATATCCCAAATAGTAAAACCAGTAGAAATAAAAAGATAAGTCTCAAACTCATTAGTAGCCAGAAAAACACTGCTACTAAATCCTTGTCAAGAACTTCCCTCTGATACCACTTTGTAATGACCCGGACCCGGCCAGCCACCCGAACAGTGCTGAATGGGTCGGGTGTCACTACCTTAGGCGCACCTCCCCTGAATGCCAAAGGCTTCCGACTAGAAGCGAGGGTCTGATAGGTATAGTGGGGAGGCTATACCCTCCTTGAGGAATAAAATGGTACTAGTCTGAGTAGAATACTAAATATGCAGCGGAAATAAATGACTCAGAAGACTCGAACTAAACCCTCATAGCGGAAGCACATTCAATAATAATAAAAAGTTGAAGAAATATAAAAACAACAGCAACTGAAAGTAAATATAACTTCATGCCAGCAATCTACTGCAATAACTGCTAATACAACCAAGCATGCATCCAAACAAGTCATACAAATCAATATATATATCACGGTGCCAATGGATAACCAGCAGTAACTACAATATAAAGTAAACATGTTGATGTAAGAAAAGAATACTAAACAAGTAACTCCAGTACGGCACGACCTCAAGTTCCATGCCAGTCTCCATGTCAACAGCACTAAAGTCCAGCTCCTGAGGCTAACCCTCTACCTGCACGCAATTTCATAAAGTCTACACACGTCCCGAAGGGCCCGTGTAGGGTGTGAGACAAGTCTCAGTAGGATACCACTCAGAGGTGTGTACCTAATATAAGTGTTTAGATAGACATGCTTAAAGAGGAAAAACAGTAAACAGCGCAATTCCCAAAAGTAAACAAAGATTTCCCTAGTGCTCAGCAGCCACCGGGAAGTGTCACCTGCTTCTGCCAACACCGAAATTTCTGATCAGCATCCCGACACCTCATGCCACCAGACACCATGTGTCTCAAGTACCAACGCCCTGAAGTCACGCCCAACCGTCATCACCCAGCTCGAAAGCTCAACCATCCCATGGCACAACATCAGGAGGAATAGCGATACATGTCCTCAAATAGTAATTGGAGGGACAGCGATGTCTTCCCTCAAATCACGGCGAGCCTCTTCCCCCAACTTGACCGCCTCAAGGATGTCTCCCGAAGGCTCCTCACCTTCCACGTGGCTTCCTATGGAAAGCACCCCCAAACCAAAATACCTAACCGCAACTATCGGGGGCCTCTACCCAGCGAGTGGTTGTACCACCTCATCTCAGATTCTATCTCTGTGCACACTACTATAAAGTACCCAGTGAGAGGTAATCACCTCAATATGTCCCAAGCCACAATACCTCTGACACCTCGTGTCCCTACGAACCTATCGCTCAAGTCTGATGGCATCACCATCCATGTATCTCAGGCCAAGCCCAACCTGACAGTCTGACTACCTCAACCGACGTCTATGACGCCCAAACTAGTGGTAGAAACCACCCAAAGTAACCCGAGCCAAAGCCCCAACCTATGATCCTCATCACTCAACAAATATCTGGGCCACGCCCAATACAATGGGCAGTTCAACACAGACAAAATCACACAGTGCATATTCATACTTGGAAGCATCACTTTAAATAGGCAATTACTAAACAGTCAAAACGCACTAACTTGTGATAATCCATACCAGCACCTAAGGTCTTAAATGCCTTAAACAATTTACTAACATGCTTTAACAAAACTACTCAGCAGTTTAATCTATCAGCATCAAAAGCAGTCTAAAACCAGTAGTTTAAATACTGGTCCAAAACATATGCATTTCGGCACCCCTAGCCGAATTTCCCCAAATGAGATATGACCTCTCACCCGGCCTCACTCAAGCACAAAAAGGGTTAGGGAATTCCCCGAGGCATCCCACAATGCAGATAATTAATTAACAACTAATAAACAGGGTTTCTCTCAACACCCAACGTCGCGCCCGGAGGTCGCAACCCCAAATTGTCTATGAAAACATGAAAGAAGGTATGAACCACCCACATCGCACTCATACGATGACACTCCTTTGATTTCAGCCTCTGAATCGGACTGAATCGCGGTAGATCTGCATTTCCGTCAAATATGGCAATTTCGTTCGGATGGAATCTACAGAGGAACAGGTGAGGAATCAAGGATGATGAAGGGTGCATGGGGTTAGCCTTTCCGATGCGGTCCCGCTGCCACTGACGGATTGAAGAACGGAGTTCGTATGACAATTATGGAAGGGTTTGTGTTCTTCAGTGATTTTCGGACGAATTTTCCATCTAAAAGGGAAGAAGAAGAAATTTCTGGAAATAAGACGTGATGGCGCCACGAATGATCAAATAAAAAAAAGTACATGGCGTGTACTTCGAAATTACACACTCTGTAGATGTGTTTCTGTACTCCAACGTAAGCGGAGTCCAGCACACATCTTGGACTGGGTATACGGTCAGCACACAGCTAGGGTCTCAGCCGCTACACGGGACAAAGGGTACATGGCGTGTCAAGGGATACTACACGCCGTGTAGATGGAAATTTACACCTGGCCACCACATGACATGTACCTAGCCTCACACGGGTAAGGGATACATGACATGTCTATAAATACACGCCGTGTAGTATGAAAGTTCTACACGGTCTTCACACGGCATGTACTCGACGATCACATGGCCGGTCACTCGGGTAACTCATACACGGCGTGTAGTCTGTAAATTTCCAGAAACTGCCTAGATTTTCTTGACTTCTCAAAAACCAGTCAAAAAGTTTAAACAGGGTCGGGATTTGACCCGTTTCTATAACTCGGGTTCTTACAGTTTCGCAAAGATAGGATTCATGGATTGGATTTCGCGAAGAGAATAAAAATTTTGACGATGATGCTTCATGTTTACGACGAGATTCACGAATGGAAGTGTTGAAAGGAAATGCGAGGGAGCTTCGCGGCGGTGGTGCGAGGTAACTGACGGAACGCTTCGTGATTACGAAGAGCTCCGTGATCCAAGAATTTCCGAGGTGCTTCACAATTTTTGAGAGAATTTCGGTGGAAATTTCGGAGATTCACGATTGGAGATGACGTGGCGCTAACTTCGCACAGAAGGGTCGAGGGTCGGTGGAATTGCCTATAAATAGAGTTCGACCCCCTCGAGAGAAGGAGAGTGTTTTCGAAGAAAATATTTTTCTCTCAGTTCATGAAGGTGGTTCGCGAATATAGTGTTCTTTGCGAAAGAGAGGTATTTCACGGTGGCTAATCTAGATCTGTGAAAGGTAGTGCTGATGTTATTAATATTTTCATGACTTATTATATTCCCCCTTAACTTATTTATATGAAATGGGCATAATTTGTGTGAAATATTAATGTTTTAATATTAAGTATAATATTTGAGCATTTTTAGAAGTAGTCAAATTGAGTCAGTTTAATGTGTTAATTATAACTATCACTATACTGATCCAAATTGTGTGGTTCTTGTTTTGTAGGATTCTCCTTTCAATATACAACATTTCATTAGAAGGAACCATGAGCCAATTCTGCCATTTGAAGGGTCATATGGTCCTCACAAACAAGACCAAAGAATCTGTGAACAAACTGGACCATCCATGAAGATTGATTTACTGGGTTCAATCGAGAAGTCCAAAGACCTTCAATCTCCACCATAATTCGGGGGACACTACATTGCATCTTGGATAAAAATTTCATGGCCCAAATCCAAGTACAAGGGGCCCAAATAAACCTTTGAAGTCCAGCCCACCATTCTGGCCGAGAATTAAACTCAGTATAGTATGCATAACATATCTCCTGATGTAAGCATCCAATCGAGCTGAGATTTTTCGGTGTGAAAGAGGAGATATAGACGGCCGACTTTGTTGAAGAAGTCATTCGAATTTGAAGGCATCTTCCTGTTCAAAAATCCATTCACATTTTGTCCATCGAAAAAGAATGGATAGAAATGGACAGTTTACCTTTGTTTAATCAACCGGCCATAACTTTGGCTCCAATTGTCCAACTGCCTCCAAATTTTGAGAGTCGTCGTCCAACATTATTTTCTACAACTTTGAAGAAGGATGTATTTGAAGATTCGGCTGTCTGTATAGCTCAATTGGCGAAGCAAGTGGAGGGACAGATTGGGAATGCAAACAGTCCACTCCTTGGGCTATAAATACTCTCCCCTTCTCTCCTTGAGAGGGGTTGGCATTTCAGAAGAGAGGAGATCACATTGGCACGACCAAAGCTTTTCCAAAGGCTTGGGAGGACCTTCCATACTCAAGTTTTCACTTGAGAGACCTTTCCTCCTCTCTTTCTTTTCACTTACTTTTGTGTTCTTCATTTTTGTAATCTTGTAATTCTCTTTCTTTGTAATTCTGTTTTAATGCAAGTTACTTCTTCAATATCTCTTATTCTCTTCCACCTTCTGTATTTTAATATTAATGTTCTTAAAATAGTTTAAATTCAGTTCAATCCCCTTCCCTTCTTAAGCTTCCTCATTCAATCGAAATTCCATTTTTGATTCTTAAATTATTTCGTGTGTGTGTTCGGCACACTACTCTTATCTTGTCCCTTTCTTTTTCTTCTCTTTATAATTCATCACCATAAACATATATTACCATATTATTAATCACCCAAATGGATGAGTAAATCTCTCAGTGGGGTGAGTTATAATTTAGGTATGTTAAGTGATTGAGAGCTTCTGCTCGATGAATATTCTTTGAATTAACATTGTGTATGTTGGACTTAACATGTCATGGATTAATGACTTGTTTTGTTTAACATGTGGTTTCCATGGATTATTGGAACCATAAATACACAACCATAAATAAGATCTGATTGAGATTATAACCTTAAGTTAAGTTAAGTCTTGGTTTAAAGCCTTAACACTTAAGAATTCTAATCAACATCATCTTGTGACATGGGTGTTAATTTAAATGCAATATAAAGCAAAGCTCGAGGATATCACAAGCTTAACTAACCTAATGATGAACTCACCCCAATCTTTATCAATTTGGTAAATCAAATATCATCCATAAATCATTTCAATTAAGCTCTGCAAACAAACCCCCCTAATCAAAATACAATCAACTAAAAACAAACGACTACTACAAAGTATCATCGCCGAGGATTCGACCCGAGTGCTGCTATACACATTAGCAGAGCACCGGAACCTTGAACGGTCGATAGGCGACAATCGGCCGCACTTTCAAATGGCGCCGTTGCCGGGGATGGTGCTTTAAGTAGTCATTAGTTTCTGGTTATTGTCAAGAAAACACAAAAAAAATACAAAAGTTTAAAAAAATTGAAAAAAACACAAAGAAAAACCCGTCTTCCTCTTAAAAATCATAAACTGAAAAAAATACAAAGAAAAACCCGTCTTCCTCTTTCTTCCAAAATCTCTCTGAATGCCCCGTAGCCTTCCAAACAATCCCTCGGATTTGTTTGACCCTGAAATTGAGCGAACACTTCGCCAACTTAGGAGGAACATAAGAGATACTCAAATAATTCAAGAACCAATCATTGCCCTACCAATTGAATTAGATATGTCCAATCCTAGGGAACAAACATTGAAAGAACTTGCTGCCCCTGATATGAATTACCAACCTCTTGGTATTCAATATCCAAACATTGAAGCTAAATTTGAACTCAAATCGGGTTTGATTCATCTTCTACCTCATTTTCACGGGCTAGCCGGTGAGGATCCTCATCTCCACCTTAAAGAGTTCCAAGTGGTCTGCTCAACCATGAAACCTCAAGGGGTTTCTGAAGAACAAATCAAGCTTAGAGCTTTCCCCTTTTCCCTAGCAGATTCTGCCAAGTCTTGGCTCTACTACCTCCCACCTGGTTCCATAAACTCATGGGTTGACATGAAGAGACTTTTCCTTGAGAAGTTCTTTCCCGCTTCCCGAACAGCTTCTATCCGAAAGGAAATAAGCGGCATCCGTCAATTCCCTAATGAATCACTCCATGAGTATTGGGAGAGGTTCAAAAAGCTTGTGGCAACTTGTCCACACCATCAAATCCCTGACCAACTCCTGATCCAATACTTCTATGAGGGGTTATTGGCTATGGAGCGAACTCTCATTGATGCCGCAAGTGGCAGTGCTCTTGTTGACAAAACTCCTGCAGCTGCAAGAGATCTCATAAGTAACATGGCTGCAAACACGCAGCAATTCCATACTCGAGCACATGCTCAAGTGAAACAAGCCCAAGAGAATCAATCTATAGAGCCCAACAAGATGACTGAGTGGATGAGTGAACTTACTGGTCTTGTGCATCAACTAGCGGTGGCTACCAAAGCCCCAACCTCATCTTCTCCACAGTCACTATTCCCTGGACCTATCAAGAATTGTGGAATCTGCAACTCTCCATCTCATCCGACTGACACATGTCCACAACTTCAAGATGATCCATCTGATTCATCTAGTCCAATGGAGTTCAATGCGGCATATGCTCAGCGAAACTTCAACCCTCAACAATCAGGTCAGTTTGTTAGAAACTTCAACCAACCCCACTCTGAGCCCTTCTCTTCTACCTTTAACCCACCTCTGAGGTATGGTAATCCCATTTCTCATCCTCCTCAATTCCCTCCTCAAAACCCAAACCAATTCCAATATGGTCAAGGTGGTGGTAACTTTCAACAACCTTATCCTTTTGTTCCTCAACCCCAAAGGAACAATCCTCCTCCTGGATTCCACTATCCTAATGAGCCTTCCCAATTCCCCACCCAATACAATCGCTTTCCCAAGAACCAAAATCAAGGCCAACCCAATTTGGGACATGCCTCTTCTTCTAAACAACCATGGGAAAGTGCTGTAGAGGATCTTGCTTCCTTCACCCGTTCTAGCTTAAAGAACATTGAAACCCAAATAGGTCAACTTGCATCCCACCTTAGCCAGCAACAACCATCCAATTCATCCCAACTCCCAGCTCAACCATTACCCAACCCTAAGGGTAATGTAAGTGCAATTGCACTTAGATCAGGAAAGCAACTTGCTATGCCTCAAGATAAATCCTCAAACCCCCCTTTCGATGTTGATCTAGAAAATGAAAAGAACAAAAAGCTGGAAAAGGAACTTGAATCCACTCCTTCACCTTCTTCCATTCCACTTAGGAACCCAATTCCTTTTCCTCAAGCCATCTCCAAGCCTAAGAAGTCCTTTGAACCTGATCCTGAAATGCTTGACATGTTTAGACGTGTTGAAGTGAACATCCCCCTCTTAGATGCCATCAAACAAATCCCTAAGTATGCCAAGTTTCTTAAGGAGTTGTGCACCCATAAGAGGCAACTTAGGAACATTGAAAATGTTTCAACCCAACAGTCCATTCCCATGAAGTGCAATGATCCAGGGACCTTCACGGTTCCATGCCAAATTGGAAGTTCCAACTTTGATGATGCACTAATAGACCTTGGAGCCTCAATAAATGTCATTCCCAAATCCATTTTCTCCAACCTTGGTCTAGGTCCCTTGCACCCAACGGGTATTGTCATTCAATTAGCCAATCGAAGCACTGCCAGTCCTGAGGGAATAATTGAGGATGTCCTTGTCCGAGTCAATGATCTTATCTTCCCTGCTGATTTCTATGTCCTTGACATGGAAGGTGAGACGAACTCTTCTCGATCTCCCCTAATTCTAGGAAGACCATTCCTTATGACATCTAAAACCAAAATTGATGTCCATGCTGGCATCTTATCCATGCAATTTGGAGACCAAATGGTCAAGTTCAATATTTTTCAATCCATGCGATACCCATTAGAGAATCAATCTGTATTCTCTATCCATGTTTCTGAAACTCCCTCTGAGAGTGTGTTGAATCCTAATCCATCATGTTATTCCTGTTCTACTAATAGAGGAGTTTGTGAATATTGTATCCTCATTAACCAAGTGATTAATGGTGAAATTGATGTTGACATTACAAATGCAAACTCCATTGATCTAAAGGATCTTGAAAACTCTTTGGAATCTCATCTCACCTCTGACCTCCAATGCTCCAACATGGATGGTATTGTGAAAAATGAACTAGAATGCTCATTTGTTGATTCAGATCAGATTATCCCACATTCATCATTTCCTATCCATGATTCTGAAAATTCTGTTATATGTGAAGTGAACCTTGAACCAATGTGTTTATATTGTCCTGATGGTAGTGATGTTTGTGATATTTGTACCCTAATTAATAAAGTGATCACTGGTGAGGTTGAAATTGACCATTCTTTGGCGAACAACATTGAAGTAAAGGATATTGAAAATTTTATTCAGTATTATGACTCCACTGATCCTCATTACTCTACATCAGTAATTGATGAAATAAATGAGTCAAAAACAATTGGGATCTCATACTGTAGTTATGTGTTATCTGATCCTTACATAAATGAACCATCAGAATTGAGACATCTTCCTGAATTTCCAAGAATAGAAAATCATCACTTTGTGGATAAAATCATTCCTCACATTGAAGACCAAAGGGAGGATAGTCATATTCTCTTTCCACCCCCATTGAATTTCAATCACACCAACAAGGATGGGAAGAAATTATCCAATGAATCATCAGGCCTCCCAAAGAAAAAGTTTTTCTGGAAGCACACTGGAGTTGAGAAAATACGATGGCCACCGTCAGACTATGGGTAGTCCACTGCAATTGTCCAGCTGTAGACAAATAAATGCAGCGCTTCTTGGGAGGCAACCCATGTTTTCTTTTACTTTTATGAAATTTCAATTTCTTTTTAGATTTTCATTAGATGAATAATGAATTTTATTTTTCAGGTAACTTCCCACTGTCCTGGAACCACCTCGACTTCCACCGAATCCCCAAATTCTCTAGCCGACCCACCACTAGATGGAGATGGTGACCCACCAAATCCAAACCAGGGGGCACCTCTTTCCCTTTAACTCTCTCTCTATCTCTTCCTCTCTCTACCTCTTTCTTCTTCTTCCTCTCTCTTTCATTTTGTCACCACTTTATTCTTCAAACCCTTTCTTTTTATCTTTCTTGTGTGGGTGTGTATTTTTTAAAAAAAAACCTTAAAAACTAAAAAAACCAAAAAAACACAATTACTTAAAAAAAATTACAAAAAAAGAGTCATGCTTACTCACCATCTAGTTTTGAAATTTTGTCCAACCATTTTGGGGAGTCAAAAGGCTTGTTTTAAACTCAAATATATTGAATTTTTATCTCAAACTTGGGTAAACAATTTTCTGTCAATAACAAACATTTTGAATGAACAATTTTTGGTGGAAAATGATTCTCCCCTACCGTGAGGAATAACATTAGCCTTCATGCCAAGGTCATCTATGGCCATCTTTTTCATTGTGTGTCTTCACCACTGATTGTGAGTCTTGCGTTTGTGGACCTTCGAGCTGAATTTCCATCTTTTGTGTGCATTAATATGATAGAGGCATTTTCTAAGCCACATGAGAATCAGAATAGCCAAATAGCCTCCCGTTACCCTTACATTGATCCTACTTTTGAAAGACCCTTTGAGCCTATGAAACCCTTTCTTTTGATAGCCACATTACAAGCCTAATACCTTGTCCCACCCAACATCTTCATGGATTTTCATTGTACAATTTATTGAAATTTAAGTGTGGGGGGAATGGACTTCATTTTTGGGCGTACTTTCATTGATTTTCAATGTGTCATCATATGCTTGAGGTCAAGCTTCCATTCAAGTGTGGGGGAGATGTTGTAATTCTGTGAGCTTTGGGGTGTATATGTGTAATTGTCATTTGTACAAAAGTCATTTAAAAGTGTTAAAAAAAATGAAAAAAATTTGTATTAAAAAAATGAAAAAAAAGGAATGGGTTGTGTCTTGGGTGGGTCAAAAATCATTCATCATCAACCTTTGATCATGTTATAACTACTAAAATTAGTTCCATGAGAAGATCAAACATGGGTTGGGAGATGACTGTGAGACTTTTTTTTTCAAGCACAACTTTCGAAAAAAAAAGAGCAAAAAAGAAGAAGAAAAAAAGAACACTTGAATCATCTTGTATTGTGTCATTATTGGAAGTCTTCCATGTTGTACATATTCCATCATCTCACCCTATTCCATTTTCTATCTCCATCACTTTTCATTCATCACACATTCATGCCCTTTTAAATATGTGTTTCTATTTCCTTTCAAATCAAATTTCAAAAAAAAAATGTGCATTGATTTTTCCATGTTGGTGTTTTTAACCCCTCTTTTCCTTTGGACATTATATACCTACCGTCCCATAGCCAATGAAAAACCCCTTAAAAGACCTCTTGATTATTGTACACATTAGATTTGGGAATGGAAGCTGAGAGCTCTTACAAACTCTTGATTTTCACTTTTTGTTGGTGAATGAGTGAACCTCCTAAAATACATTTTTATCATCTTGAGAGGAGTAAGTTTTGAGTGCCTACATTTTCCAATTCAAACCTTGAACATGAAAAAATGAATTGTTTCTGATGCATTATTGTGAACCAAATTTGTGATGGAATTCAATATGGATGAGTGAAATATTCTAAACCTCCCCTGATTGGAGAAAACAAAATTTTAATATTTGTTGGTGAGTGAAAATGATTTTGTCATGTTTTTATATTTGTTGCACATGAGGACACGCGCAAATATAAGTGTGGGGGAGTTGATGTTATTAATATTTTCATGACTTATTATATTCCCCCTTAACTTATTTATATGAAATGTGCATAATTTGTGTGAAATATTAATGTTTTAATATTAAGTATAATATTTGAGCATTTTTAGAAGTAGTCAAATTGAGTCAGTTTAATGTTTTAATTATAACTATCACTATACTGATCCAAATTGTGTGGTTCTTGTTTTGTAGGATTCTCCTTTCAATATAAAACATTTCATTAGAAGGAACCATGAGCCAATTCTGCCATTTGAAGGGTCATATGGTCCTCACAAACAAGACCAAAGAATCTGTGAACAAACTGGACCATCCATGAAGATTGATTTACTGGGTTCAATCGAGAAGTCCAAAGACCTTCAATCTCCACCATAATTCGTCGGACACTACATTGCATCTTGGATAAAAATTTCATGTCCCAAATCCAAGTACAAGGGGCCCAAATAAACCTTTGAAGTTCAGCCCACCATTCTGGCCGAGAATTAAAATCAGTATAGTATGCATAACATATCTCCTGATGTAAGCATCCAATCGAGCTGATATTTTTCGGTGTGAAAGAGGAGATATAGACGGCCGACTTTGTTGAAGAAGTCATTCGAATTTGAAGGCATCTTCCTGTTCAAAAATCCATTCACATTTTGGCCATCGAAAAAGAATGGATAGAAATGGACAGTTTATCTTTGTTTAATCAACCGGCCATAACTTTGGATCCAATTGTCCAACTGCCTCCAAATTTTGAGAGTAGTCGTACAACATTATTGTCTACAACTTTTAAGAAGGATGTATTTGAAGATTCGGCTGTCTGTATAGCTCAATTGGCGAAGCAAGTGGAGGGACAGATTGGGAATGCAAACAGTCCACTCCTTGGGCTATAAATACGCTCCCCTTCTCTCCTTGAGAGGGGTTGGCATTTCAGAAGAGAGGAGATCACATTGGCACGACCAAAGCTTTGCCAAAGGATTGGGAGGACCTGCCATACTCATGTTTTCACTTGAGAGACCTTTCCTCCTCTCTTTCTTTTCACTTACTTTTGTGTTCTTCATTTTTGTAATCTTGTAATTCTCTTTCTTTGTAATTCTGTTTTAATGCAAGTTACTTCTTCAATATCTCTTATTATCTTCCACCTTCTGTATTTTAATATTAATGTTCTTAAAATATTTTAAATTCAGTTCAATCCCCTTCCCTTATTAAGCTTCCTCATTCAATCGAAATTCCATTTTTGATTCTTAAATTATTTCGTGTGTGTGTTCGGCACACTACTCTTATCTTGTCCCATTCTTTTTCTTCTCTTTATAATTCATCACCATAAACATATATTACCATATTATTAATCACCCAAATGGCTGAGTAAATCTCTCATTGGGGTGAGTTATAATTTAGGTATGTTAAGTGATTGAGAGCTTCTGCTCGATGAATATTCTTTGAATTAACATTGTGTATGTTGGACTTAACATGTCATGGATTAATGACTTGTTTTGTTTAACATGTGGTTTCCATGGATTATTGGAACCATAAATACACAACCATAAATAAGATCTGATTGAGATTATAACCTTAAGTTAAGTTAAGTCTTGGTTTAAAGCCTTAACACTTAAGAATTCTAATCAACATCATCTTGTGACATGGGTGTTAATTTAAATGCAATATAAAGCAAAGCTCGAGGATATCACAAGCTTAACTAACCTAATGATGAACTCACCCCAATCTTTATCAATTTGGTAAATCAAACATCATCCATAAATCATTTCAATTAAGCTCTGCAAACAAACCCCCCTAATCAAAATACAATCAACTAAAAACAAACGACTACTACAAAGTATCATCGCTGAGGATTCGACCCGAGTGCTGCTATACACATTAGCAGAGCACCGGAACCTTGAACGGTCGATAGGCGACAATCGGCCGCACTTTCAAGTGCACTTCGCAAGGATGCATGATCTAAGGAGTGTGCTTCACAAATAGGCAGGAGCTCTGTGATAGCCTAAGCATTGCGAAGGCTTGAGATTCAAGAGAGTGCTTCACGAGAGTGCTTCGCAAAATGGCAGGGGCTTCACGAAGGCTTCTTTTAGCTTTGCGAAATTGGGAGCCTCGCGAAGTAGACTGCTTTGCGAAGGTGTTGCCAAAGGTACTTTCCTAGTGTTCAGAGGCAAAGGGGTGTTCATAAGTGGATGAACTTTGGACTTCAATAGATCATCTATCAATAGTTGAGGATGCATGTATTCATTCAAATTAAGAGACCTACAGGTCTATAAACTGTGAGTGGATCTTCTGAAGAAGCAGTGAGCTCACTTCAGTTGAGAGAGCAGTGAGTTCACAAATTGTGAGTGGTTGTAAACTAGGAGGGACAGTGAGTCCACTTCGAACTTGTAAACAGAAGTGCACTTATAGTGGAATTGGTATATTGGCACACTGCCAGTGTATGCTCCTTGGACATAGCCCAGTGAGGGTGAACCAAGTAAAAATTGTTGTGTCTTGTGCATGCTTTAAAGTTTTTTCATACTCTGTATCGGGAAGGAGAGAGAAGAGGGTTTTGTCTCACAGCAAAACAATATCAAAAGGAGAAGTTTTTTTAATCTGGCATACCCTGATTCACCCCCCCCCCTCTCAAGTTATCTAGCCTAGTGGACCTAACATATAAAAATATTTTATGGGTTTGGAGAAGTAAAATAAAATAAAATAACTTAAGAGAATATGTTACCTTTAAATTGGGTATCTCCCTTTGGTTTGAACCAGAAGGTTTACTTGAAGTGACTTCTGCCTAAGGTAAGGATTCTAGGAGGAATATAGGGATGTAGGGAGATTAATTTGGTAGATTTTGGGCGATCCAAGGGGCTTGAGAAGTGTGAGTAATGGGTTATAAGTGAGGGCTTTTTATGAGGGGGAGGAGGGGCTCTTTAGGAATGTTTAAAAATATTATTTTATTATATTATGATTTTCAGTTTCTAAAGGTCCAAAGCTTATTAAAGTCAAAGATAAGATGATTCATGTTAGAAATAAAATAATCCAATAATAATTGGACAGGTTTTAAATATTGTTTTAATCTTTATAATCTTATTTATTTAAATCATTCATTAATGAGGTAAACACTGCATCATTATTGTGTCATAAATAATTTTATTTATTTGATGTCTAAAAATTATAAAATAAATACCATGATATAGGAAATAGTTTTAGATTTACAATGAATATTTATAGTATAAGATATAACTTATATAATCCCATGTAATAATTGATTTACTAAAAGATATATGTTTAAGTCATTTTTGCCTTTACATTAAATTAATTAATATAAAGTGTCATTATCACTCCCAAGTGGCTCCATGGGGTCCTAATATCGACCCAAGGATGCCCATGGTAAGAAACATATTAAAAATAGGATTAGTACACATGTTAGGACAATTTTATATTATTATAATAATATATTGTTGCCCTTATTTACCAAATTTACCCTTTAACCATGGTAAATAAAATTTTCACTGAAGTAAATATTCATATTTTTTAAAAATAAAAGTTACATATTTAAACAATTTGGACCTCATGATTTCAAATATGGAATATATTTTTACAAATTCAAAACACATAAGTGGTATAAATTAATTTAAAATTAATTTCCACTGTCAAAACAAAAATCACGTTTTTAAGAAATAATAACTATCAAAAGATTGACACTTATTTTTGTCCAATTTCAAAGTGAAATTACTTTCAATGACCAAAATTAGATTAAATGGTAATAATATAATTTAATTAAACTTTAAAACCACTTATAAAGATAATATGACTATATAAATAACTTAGATTAAAAGGCAGTTATGAATTAAAATACAGTATTTTTCCCTATTCATTAAAAAATAAATTTTATTAGAAAAATACCAAAAATTTACCCAAAGTAATTTTTGATGTCCCGATTCTAAAGAAGAATTTTATTTTGTCAAATAGAACATATAAAAGTGACCAAAACTAGATTTAAAGAGGGTTCTCCATGAAAAGGTGGTAAATCGATCTTTTAATGAATATTAGAGTATTTATGCTTAAAATCAGATTCTTTCTTATTTTAATCATCTAAAATTTATTGGATTAATGTAAGCACATTTAACAAACATGTATATTCATATTATAGTTGGTTTTGTCCATTCTCGCCAATACAATGACTAGACATTAAATACCATTTAAAATAATATTATTTTATTATTTTTTAGTATGACTCAGCATTGTGTGCAACATAAGATTTCAAAGAAACCCGTTGTTGCGTATCGAGTACGCCATCAAAAATAGAATCCCCTTTAAAGTAAAATTAATATTTAATTCAAAAAATTTAATTAATATGAAGATTTTATATTCTTTATTTACCTGGGATGTTACATCCTTCCCCCTTTTGGGAATTGCGTCCTCATAATTTTAAAATTGGGCTTGGAAACTTCATTAAAAGTCACACATCGGAAAAAGAGTCAATAAAAATATCACTTTAAAAGAAATAAAGAGGAATACAAAGGTCACCGAAGACAAAAGATACTAGGATTCCATAAAAACATGGATATGGAAGAGAAACTAACTCTCATAGATTAATATAAAGTGATAGAGAACTTGATCACATAAAGTTAACCACCGCAATACCTTAAATTTGTGGTTGGGTAAAAGTATGATAATAAAAGAGAGATTATAACATTTTTTCTTAAAGATCCTTTTCATATAGTTGAATAATTTTATTAATAACTATACTATTATTATAAGAAAATATACTTACCTATCATGTATAGTGTCATCCTTTAATAAAATTCTACCACAAACTCATCTTTTCTCTAAATGGTAAGTATTCAAGATGACTTGGTCACACCTAAAGTGCTAGAATAAACTTCTAGAGTATCACATAATCTAAAAAATATTAACTATATATTTCCCCTATATTTAAACATCAACCAAAACCAAAATTGGTTAGTATAAGATCAGATAATCCCCCAAAGGATAATCCTTTATAAAAAGAAATACTACCCTTAATATCCAAAATTCAACAAAAAGAACCCAAAGTTCATGAAATACCATTCAATATATAATTTTCCTTAAAATTATTCAAAATAATCTAAACTAAGATTGCAACCCAAAACTCAGAAGGATTTAATCCCATATTCTTCCACAGTAAATCTTAATATTTATCTCCAAAAACATCGACTACTCTTAAAGTCTCATACTAAAGTGTAATTAACCTAAATACATATTCTCTTAGATTAATCATTTCCATTAATAACCCAAATCACCTTATGTCCACAATAAAAAAATAGATTTTTCCAAAATAGTATTTCAACCATTACTCCACAAATTAAATCCAATAGTATTTTATTTTCCTTAAGCATATAGTGTTTCTAAAAGAGCAAACATCTTTGAAAATAACCTTTATCACTTAATCACCAAATCATTTTCCTATATTAAGGGTATCCATTTGATAAAACATAAGTTCCCAAAATCAACTTATTCTTGATCCATAAAATCATTTAACTTAAAATAATAAGTCTTACTAACCTGGGACTTCACATAGGACAGTGGTAGGAGATGTACCCTTGTCGCCCTTCGTTTGTGGGTTCGATTCCTGTGGCCTTTCCAAATACAACGGGTTGTCACCAATCTCACGGGCTATCCTTTTTATAAAACTCAAAAATAAACCTAACATGTTTTAACCACAATGGTTTTCCTATACTTTTCATTTTCATCTCAATGCATTAAGACCTCATCATCTTATATATTTTCATTTTTTCACCTATATATAATAAAATAAAAATATTACAAATAGATAGAACATCATACCTTGATCATGGTGTCTATATGGTTTTATCATCATCTTGTTCATATAGGTAGAAGGTCTATTCATTGAAACAATGATTTAGAGATCCTTCAAAATCATTTTCTTCTATCATCCAAATACACCTTGTACAGCTTCGGTCATATGGGTGTTCGCAGAAAAATAGTTTCATAAAATAATCATGTATGACATATAATTTCAAAACATCTGATAAAACATGATTTTTATAAAACAGTTAGACCGAGTTTGAGTTGAAACTTTCTATCAATGGTACTTTTAAAATAGCATAATTATTTGCTGAGAGACTATATTGTAAAAGAAAATATAAATAGTTTGTGCAAGGGTCTCCTTCTTCAACACCTTTTTCAAAATTATAATATGCTTCAAAATCTTGTGATAAGGTAAAATATTTGAAAATGCCTTGATAATATTTACCTTTCTTGAAAATATGAGAATATTGAGAAAATAGGATTTTATTAAATACAACCCATGATCCATGATGATATCAAGGTATAGTGGAGGTGTTTGATATCTCAAACAACTACTTTCAAGTGAGTTGTATGCTAGAAAAAGTTACACAATCATCTGAACATGGCTTTGTAATAATTATTGCAAGCATGTCATCAAAAAGAGATAGGAATATCATTTGAGATCCTCCTCCTTCCATTTATAACCAACTTTCCATGATCTGAAAAATTTATAAAACAAGGATTTAACTAAAATAATAGACATAGGGACTAACCATGTGTTTAACGAAAACTTCTAATCCCTAAAGCTATCTAAACCTTTCTTTGAAACCACCTATAAGGACCCGACCTTAAACATTACATAATCTTGAGTTAAGTCAATAATTCACATTGAGGATCTTTTCAGGTCTAGAGTTTTAGAGAATTAGGCCATATCTATTACATTACATTTCAAAAAATTACAAATTAAACACTTCTACTCAGTATCCATTTTTTCATAAAATTAAAACTCTAAAAAACATTTCTAATTCCATGTTTTAGACAACATGACTTTTCCTTGATCCCATCCTTGACCCTATTCATCTTTAAGTCCTGTGAAAAACATTTCAAAACTTGGGGTGAGTATAAAAAGCTCATTAAGGGTTATAAAATAAGAAAAGGAAACATTAACCCATCAATAAATACAAATCAATGAAACCATACTTTTCAATCATAAATACCTCATGAAATCATAATATTTATGAATAACACATAGAAATCATAAATCATAAAGGTAAATTGTGGAATCTATAACATACTTACATTGTAGCTATCACAGCTACATAGGGAGTTACATTGGAATACCCATCATAGTATATTCCCTAAATCTCTTAGGAGAAACATTAACATTTACCTCCGTCACATTACCCAATGCATTAGAGAGCTATCTCAGGCTCACCTGTCCTAGGTTTATCACAGAACCACCTATATACATAAAAAATTCCCAATAAACATAACATATTAATAACACATAAAACAAGCATAAAGTAAATATAACATTTCCACATTGCAATCACTATATATCATTTCAATATATTAACATAAACAATTTTTTATCAAACCATTTTCAAAACCATTTAAACATTTAATAAAGAGATTTCTGAATCAAAGTGGCATATACCACTTTGAAAATTTTAAAGGAATTAACATTTTAAAACATTAAAATCCATCTAAATAAATACTTAAAATCATTTTGAAAACATGGACATTAATTAGAAATATTTAGAAGAATAAATCTTTAAAACAATATTTTAGTTAAGGAGTTCTTAACCAAATGAGATGTGCTTGAATAAAAATAATTATGGAATGAAATTTAATCAAAAATTTATAATATCGTAAAAATAAAGGTATTCATGATATAATATTCCAAAGGACATTATATACACCATTTAAAATGAATTGGTGCATAACAATAAATAAGTCTCAATGGAATGCAAATTGAGACGAAATCCATTATAAAAACTGTATCCTTAGATTAAGGATAAATCAATTACATAATAATGTGTGAAAAATATAAATAAACTCAATATTATTGGATGTTTAGTGTAAATAAATCATAGTACATTCACACATGTTCTTTTGAAAACAAAACCAATGACTTTGATGTTTAACTCAATTAATGGAAATTGAGTTAAGATTACCCTTATCAAGTTCATATCAATGACATGAGAATTTATCAATGGAGTGATTATGTGGTTAAAAAGTATATCCACACAAAGGGGAGTGAAAATTACAACATAAATAAATATATATTGATTCCACATATAATCATAGCATTATATAATTAATAATTAGAAGATTAACCCAAAGAATTGAAATTGGGTTAAGAAGTTCTCTTACAGAAATTTGGCATCCTAACGGTGTCACTTTAAAATTAAAAAAATGATTTGATGAGAGAGGAAAGGTTATATAATCACTTGGACATAAAATTTATAGAAATAAGGATATATAAGAACATATCTCAACATAATAAAAAGGAAATTAAAAGACATGACATAAAATATGTCTTTGACTAAAAGAGTACAGTGAAAGGTTCCCCTACTGATTTGGTAACTTATGAAACATAAAGAACATATAAGAAGGAGCATAAAATTAATATGTAAATGCCCATAAATTAAATTATATTACACAATTAATATAATAATGTGAATTATATACACCACACAAAATAAATTAGTGGCAAATATAGCATGAATCTCATGGGAATAAAAAGTGAGATGAAAACCCTTTACCACGTTGTAATCAATTGAGTCGTATGACCAAAAGTTAATAAACACCAAATGAATAAAATAATACCATTAATATAAATAGAATCATGATAATATATATCAAATGTAATCACACAATACACCACATGCAATAAATAAGTGGTGAACAATGGAAATCTCACGGAATTAAAAGTGAGATAAGAAATCCCTTACCTCATGTCCGACTTGACCAGTTCATTCCTTAATCTCCTGAATAATAATCTGAAGTTAATTTTTAATTGCTTAAGAAAATTTTTAAAGTTTATTATTCCTTTAATATCACTTATTAACATATTATAGACATTATGAAATCATTTAAGTTAATAATGGTCGTTTTTTCGATATTTGGTACTTGATTCAAAAATAAACTTCTTATAATAACAAGTTGTTCATGTGGTCAAAATTTCATTATCTCCGGCATTATATTCATGATTTATATATAATATATATCATATATATCCCATATATATATATATATTTATTTATAATAGTACATAACATTTGGAGATAAGAAATGAAATGCACCGTTCATGGAGACGGTAAGTCATACGTACGCATGAATACTACTTTCATTTCTTTTTCATATTTAATAGATAAAAACATAATGATACATAGGTATATTATAATTACAGTATAATATCATATATAATTTCATTAACTCCATCCTTTATAAATTCCACTTATGTCATGAATGAGTTATATCACTTTGAGGGGGCAGTAGTCCGCACTTCCTCAAATGAAATTATCATATTTACCCACTATGGAAACCATAAAGGTATTATATAAATGAAAAATACAGAAGCATATAAACAATATAAATATAATATATATCACATATAAATACAGTTTCATCTTAATATCCATCATTAGAGGCGGAATTAGATAATTGAACAATCATCGTTTCGTGAGGCAGTATTTCGCCGTCCGCAGAAACAATATGTTCATTAACCATTAGATGGAGGTGTGTATAAGTGTAGTTCGAATAATTATCATAAAAAACCTATTATATTGATGATACTGTTTTTGTGATAAAATAAAATAATAAAAAGTTTTTTTGGGGTTGGATAAGTAAATTAAAACAAAATAACTTAAGAGAAGACGTTACCTTTAAATCGGATATCTCCCTTTGGTTTGAACCAGAAGGTTTACTTGAAGTGACTTATGCATAAGGTAAGGCTTCTAGGAGGAATATAAGGATGTAGGGAGCTTAATTTGGTAGATGTTGGATGATCCAAGTGGCTTGAGAAGTGTGGGGAATGGGTTATAAGTGAGGGATTTTTATAAGGAGGAGGGGCTCTTTAGGAATGTTTAAAAATATTATTTTATTATATAATGATTTTTGGTTTATAAAGGTCCAAAACTTATTAATGTAAAATATAAGATGACTCATGTTCGAAATAAAATCATCCAATAATAATTGGACATGTTTTAGATATTTTTTTAATCTTTATAATCCTATTTATTTAAATCATTCATTAATGGGGTAAACACTGCATCATTATTGTGTCATAAATAATTTTATTTATTTGATGTATAAAAATTATAAAAAAATACCATGATGTAGGAAATATTTTTATCTTTCCAATGAATATTTATAGTTGAATATATAACTTATATAAGTCCATGTATGAATTTATTTACTAAAAGATATATGTTTAAGTCATTTTTGTCTTTACTTTAAATTAATTAATATAAAGTGTCATTATCATTCCCAAGTGGCTCCATGGGGTCCCAAAATAGACACAAGGATGATAATGGTCAGAAATGTATTAAAAAATAGGATTAGGACACATGTTAGGGTAATTTTTTATTATTATAATAATATTTTCTTACCCTTATTTACCATATTTACCGTGTAACTATGGTAAATAAACTTTTTACTGAAGTAAATATTCATAGTCTAAAAATAAAAGTTACCTATTTATAAAATTTGGACCTATTTATTCCAAATATGGAATCCATTTTTAAAAATTCAAAACACAGAATTGGTAGAAATTAATTTTAAATTAATTCCCGCTGTCAAAACAAAAAGCATGTTTTTAAGAAATAATAACTATCAAAAGATTGACACTTATTTATGTCCAATTTCGAAGTAAAATTACTTCCAATTACCAAAATTGGATTAAATGGTAAAAATATAATCTAATTACACTTTAACACCCTTTAAAAATATAATCTAACCATATAAATAAATTATATTAAAAGGTAGTTATGAATTAAAATACTGTATTTTTACTATTCATTAAAAATAAATTTTATCAAAAAAATACCAAAAATTTACCCAAAGTAAATTTTGATGTCCTGATTCCAAAGAATGATTTTATTTTGTCAAATAGAACATATAATAGTGACCAAAAATATATTTAAATAGGGTTCACCATCAAAAGGCGGTAAATCGACCTTTTAATGAATATTAGAGTATTTATGCTTAAAATCACATTATTTCTTATTTTAAGCCACTAAAATTTATTGGATAAATGTAAAACATTTAACAAATATGTATATTCATATTGTAGTTAGTTATGTTCATTCCTGCCAATAAAACATCTAGGCGTTAACTACCATTTAAAAAAATCTTATATTATTATTTTTCAGTATGACTCTGCATTGTGTGCAATATAAGATTTCAAAGAAACTCGTTGTTGCGTATCAGATATTACATCTAACATAGCATCCCCTTTAAAGTAAAATTAATATTTAATTCACAAATTTTAATAAATATGAAAATTTTATATTCTTTACTTACTTGGGATGTTACAGTTTGGGCCACATGAATGTGGAGGTGGTCACCAAGGATGTTGGCAGGGAGCCTGAAGGGTATTGTCAAGTGCAACATTGGGAAGAACGAGCATCAATCCCCATAATACTTGGGACCCCGTAACATGTCACTACATTAAACCCAACATCTACCACCAATCGTCCATCTATTAATGCCCCACCATCAGCAAACACCCAGATTATCGTCGAGAATGCCACTAATCCATGAACACCAATGTCGACCCCCCCCCCCAGCACTAAAGCCACCATAGTTGAAAAGCATAAAAACCCACCAGAAGAGAAAAAAAGTCTGAAAAAACATTAACACCAGCCACCACGTTGTCACTGGCACACTCCACCCCAACATCGCCATCACAGATATTTATCTCCATCAAAGGTTGTCACTGTACTATCTCACAAAAGAAATTAGTCTTGAAAGTCCATACCAATCCATAAACCTATAAGCTAGAAAAAAAAACCAAAGCAACCACACCATAGAGACAAATGATCTAGGATCAATGGTAGATTTCCACATCTAATTATCACTTTTAAGCACCTTATAAATGAATTATTTTACACAAAAAATTCTCTATATTGTAATGTATAATTATAATAGAGGTGGACCTAATTGGGGAAAAGATTATGTAAGATGGAATACAGTGGATAACCAAGGAGAAAATGTAGGTCGAGGTCATGAGAAGATGAGGATGAGAAAGCAAGGGATAGTGGGATATTGAACATGTACACCCCATCCCTAAGATGACCTCGACCAAGTTCCCGATTCGTCGACCACTCCTGAAAAACCACACCAAAAGATGTAAAAGTAGAAAAAAAATTTAAGTCTATGGAGAGTTTTCTGATGAAGATAAGATTAAACGGATTGTGAGTAACATGAGATACTAAATCCAAGCGAATATATGGGGTCAAAAATCATGTCCCAAATCCTATAATGGGGATTTTCAATCCATTAGCAACAATAATTACAGAGGAAACAATATACAAATGATAGGTAGAGAACATAATGGAATTCCTTGTGAGATGTTCATATGCACTAGAGTCAAGCATCTAAGCTGTCAGTCAATGAGATATACCCGTAGTAGGGCCATTAGTTTGAGCAATGGCGGTTGGAGAAGAGGAAGGTGGAAAATTATCCTAATAAGATTGTATAAATGAAATCTCCTCCATTGAGAGTGCCAGCTTATAATGGGTACTAAATGATGGTGAGGATAATGGCATGGATGTGTATTTAGAGTGATCTAGGGAAAGGGGGACTCCTTGTGGGAGGACTGGTGATGGAGCACAGGATAGTCGCTCAGGTGGGCGCACAGACCCTACTTGAGGGGGAGTGTGTATGGTCTTGTTTGGTGTCTTTTTTATTTTTTTGGGACTCTTGGTCCAAGATACCATGTACTATATTGAGGGGGAGTGTTGAACCTAGTTTATTGTAAAGGGTATTTTTGGGTCCCACATCAGATTACTCCACCTTGTAATCTCTTTTATCCATCTATAAAAGAATTTCTCTACCTCGACTTCAGGTAAGGGGAATTCAGCTTTTATATGGTATCAGAGGGGGTTCTCTAACTAGATCTCTCCCTCCAATTTTTCTCTCACCCTAGGTTTTCCCTAAGATTTACCCCCCATTAAAGGGGTGGTAGCCTCCCGGCCCTTTAACCACCATCAGCACCACCCCCGCCATCTTCCAAGTGCCCCCTGCGCATCCCTCACCAACCTTTCTCCTCACATGGCCACCTCCCTAAGTGGACTCTTGGACCGCCTACCTATGTAGTTTCTTGGGCCCGAATCCCTCTCTGGTGTGCTCAATGATGGATGCCCCAACAGTTTCACTGACATCCTCTCTAGGACAACCCTCTGTCGATTGTAAGTGCCTTTTCACCCATTCTTAATGGGCGATCCCCACCACAGTCACCTCCTCATCCCACATCTCATCCCCATGATGAACCCTTCCTTTCGTCCTCCCATGTCAGCCTCACCCTACGCATGATGAATCTAGGCCGCCCACGACATCCCTACGCTCTGCCCTCTGCGGCCCTCCAGGTGCGGTTTCTTCTATACACCTGTATTACCTCCTCCTGTGGAACCCTCCCTCTACATGATGCCAGCCCCCCCCCCCCCCCCCACACACACAAGAAACGAACAACTCCCCTATACTCACTACACCATTCATATCTGGAGCACTGCCTACCCTACCCACTGGACCTCCATATGCATTCCTCATTCTCCCTAATTTTGGCCCTTTGAGACAGCCCTCTGCGCACCAGCCAGGTCTCCCTCGACCCAACACAGCTCGCCACCAGTAACCCACTCCACCCCGGCTTTCCCAGGTACATCCTATTAGTTGTGTATGTTGATGATATCATCATCACTGGGAATGACTCATCTAGAATTTCCTAACTAAAATGGAATCTTCACCAGCACTTTCAAACGAAATATCTCAGTCCTATGACATACTTCCTTAGTGTTGAGGTCTCCTATTCTCCGGACACCATCTTTCTTTGACAATATAAGTATGCCTTGGATATCATGTAGGATGCTGGTATAACTCAGGAAATTGCTGTGGACACTCCTCTTGAGCCTAGGGAACGGTCTCCCAATGACATAATGTAACCTTATTCTCACATAAAGAGGTACCACTATCTGGTATTAAAACTCAGTTATCTCACCATGACTCATCCATACATTTCATGCACCATTGGAAAAGTTATCCAATTCATGAAGAATCCAAAAAAATCTCATTGGGATGTTGTCATCCACATTTCCAAATACATCAATCAAGACCCTGCCCATGGTCTTTGGTATTCCCATCATGACCATCTTAATGTTGAGTCTTTTTTTGATGTTGAATATGCTAGTTTCCTTGTAACCCAAAAGTCTACTTATGGGTTTGTCATTTTTTTGGTAGGTAACCTCATCTCATGGTGTAGTAAGAAACAGTCTGTCGTCACTAGATCCAGAGCTGATTTTGAGTACCATGCGATGGCCACTATCACTACTGAGATCTTACGGCTTCATCAACTCCTCCAAGAGATTGGTTTCCCACCACAGATGTCTGCTCATATTTGTTGTGATAGTAAATCAACCAAAAATATTTCTTCTAGTACCATCTTCCATGAATGCACAAATCATATCGAGATGGACTTCCACTTTCTTCACCACCACCTCAAGTAGCACCATGTCAGTTTCATCCACATACCAATGGCATATCAACTTGATGACATCTTCACCAAAGTCCTCTCAAGATCTCAAATGTCCTCTCTTAGTACCATGATGGGGATCCATATAATTAGTGACCCAACTTGAGGGGTAGTGTTTATGTTCTTGTTTGGTGTCATCTTTCTTTTTTTAAAACTCCTGGTCCAAGCTATCATATACTATCTTGTGGGGGAGTGTTGAACCCAATTTATTGTAAAGGGTATTTATGAGTCCCACATCAGATTACTCCACCTTGTAATCTCTTTTATCAATATATAAAAGAATTTCTCTACCTCACCTTGAGGTAAGGGGAATTTACCTTCTACAGTAAGATATTATAAAAATCATTCACTAGTATAGACCTCGGTTCTCACATGTATAATCCTTTGACGCAACCAACCAATCCAAAATACAAGGTATAGAAGCTTGTTGATGGCAACAATTTTGTCTTTATTTTTAGTTCTATGGTATATTCGATAGAGAACAGTGCACTAAACTTCTTTGTGACTTAGATTTCACCCATGGACTTAATCCCCACAACATGGTAGGGAAATGGGTGTTTCATCATGTGTAACCTATCCACCACCTCTCATGTAATCAAATTCTCTTAACTCCCACCATTAATGTTGAGTTCAAGAATGCATCCACTAACCATGCTTTAAGTGTAAAAGAGATTCTCTATTGTATTCCTTACCATGCCAAATTGTCGATGATGTCCTTTGAGTCAATGACATACTATTGCTCCTGGATATCATCATCAGCCTCCCCTCATCTTTGGTGAAGACTACTAGGTTCACTTAACCTCAATTTAGAGAATTATTTGATATATTCCAAAGTTGTTAGCATTGATAAAACTTGTATATGAAACATAAGGCATCTAGAATGTTGTTTTTTAAGTTTAAAGAGGTTTTATAAGCTACATGTGACTACAGATGATGCCAGAAGTGAGCTATCTAAGTTTTTATTCACTTGAATTACTAGTGGGGTATTAGGGGTTTTCCTTACCTATGTGGAGAAGTCACAAACCAAAGGTTTTTTCATAGAAAAATATGAGCATCCAATTGAAGAGCTCGAGTAATCACCTCATCTAAACTAAATAAAGTGATGAAAAAAAATTAATCCCAAATGGATGGACAAAGCCTCGAATTAACCTAAAAATATAAATTCTCTTAGTCACTCAAAGATTATTTTGAAGAGAAAGGTGGTGGTGGTCTTTGGTGTACTGCTTCACGGTCCACTGATCTCGTCAGTAGTCCTGGTCGTGCTAGTATAATATTTAGTTGTAGTCATTTTGAAGGAAATGAAGACTCATGGCGCCCTTCATACACCTCTAGGATTGGATGGTTCCTTTTCCTTGTCATAGGTTGTTCTACATCTGCACTCATCACATAGGAGCACTGCCACATAGAATGTACAACACGTATTTGACTTCAAGCTTTCTCGGGATGTCCATCAAGTCAAAAACAAATCTACCACTATGACTAATAGAGCAAGGGATGAAGCTGGGACCTAGAGGGTTTATTCTAGAAGGGGAAAAAGTGTACCTACAACAAATCTAACAAATTAAGGTTGTCCCCAGATTTAGGTGGTCCTTAGGTTGTTAGATATTCTCTCACAAGGTCTTTTTAAAGGGAATCAGGAGGTGGAAAGAGAAGCAGGGAGAGTAGTATTGTTGTAATGGCCTTGGTCTTGTGATGTGTGAGAGATCAGGAATAATCACCTCACATTTTATTTCTAGTTCTCCTCTTCTCCCTCTTCACTTCCTTTGTATTTTTTTCATCTCTAGGAATATACTAATAGGGATTGTTTGGGGTTGAGTGTTCCATAAAATTAGTCCAACCTACTAGATCTCCACACCCTAGTGTCTTTGTGAAAGGCTGAAGTGGTAATGGAGGTACGACATCAGGCTCTCTTAGATGGTGCATAATAGTGGTTTGATTGTCTTAAATATACTCTCTCCACTTTGGTGAAAATATTATATTGGAACTGAATGGAATAGGAGGAGTTCCTTAAGGAGATAGCATGAGACCAGGATGAACTTTGATGATCAATCGTTGGCATGATGCTACAGTTAGAGAAGACACCCCAGTAAGAAGAGTCATGCCCTTCACTTGTGATAGAAATGTCTTCCTCACATATGGAGGAGTTGGGTGATATTGAGAAGCATGATATTGGTGAATCAGATAAATAGGAGTTGGATAATGGGTGAGCCACACTTCGTTATAATGTGGGGTCTAAACATCAACTGGAATCATGATGAGTGGAACTTCCCATGGGAATCAATTTGAGGGGTTGGATCACTTGATCTAAACTATTTTTTTAGATCAATCTGACCTCGATTGAGAAAATTGTACCCCTTCTATGAAATAAGAACATTGTATTCGATAGCATATGCAACACCCAACATCAAACTTAGAAAATATAACACCCCGAGACTTTAAGATATATTTATTTTTCAATAAATTCATTCACTTAAATAGCTTGTATTACATGCAATGTTGAGTTTAATTTGTGTTACACATAATATTGATTTTATCTTTCATTACACACAACACTCAATTTAGCTTGCGTTACACACAACACTGAGTTTAAACGAAATGTAAAATATTATTAAAATAGTATTATTTAATATAATAGTTATAACCTAACCATTAGATTATAGGGTATTAATAGTAATAAATAAATTATAAAAAATGTGGTTATCTATTTATTAGTAATAAAATAATAATCATTTTAAATAAAAAGAAATATTTTATGAAAAAAATGTATTTTTTTAAGACAGATTAGTCGCACTTTTCACACATAACTTAAAACTATTTTTTACCACTTGTAGAAAATTTCTATGAAAAAATAAATTCCATTTTTTAAATTAGAATATCAAAATTTACTTAGGGTGAATTTTTGAGATTTTCTGAAAAGTTTCATTTTTTTATGAATGGTGAAAAATACTGAATTTTAATTGAAAATTGGATTTTTTTTTTAAATAATTTATAATGATAAATTCTATTTTTAATTAGTTTTAAAGTTTAATTACTTCAATTTTATATCAATTAATCCAATTTAGCTCATTGGAATCATTTTCATATTGAATTTATATATAAAAACTTTGTAAGCTTTTGAATATTTTTTCTTTAAAAACATGTTTTCTCATCACGTCTATAAGATAAATTTTTAAATAAATATTTACCACTACTATGAATTTAATTTGGAAAAGTTTATTTGATATTTTTAATCAGCATAATTTATAATGTCTATTAAGATCAACTTAATTTTTTACCAAAATTAATAGTGAATGCAGTAAAAATTAATTACCATGGTTAAGGTAAAAATAGGTTTACCAGGGGTTAAACTAAAAAGATAAGGGTAAAAATGTCACATGCACTTGTCTAGAAACTATTGGAAGACCATATTTTAATTGTTTCACCAATAAGGTTAGATAATGATCCATTTTGGACCCTTTCTATATATAAAAAACATGAAATCACTCATTTCTTTTCAAAAATACCAAGTGTGCCATCTCCCCACTTATAAAATGCACCCCCTCTTCTCTTCATCTATCCAACGGACCGAAGGCCTTCAAATTTTTATTATTTTTATAAATCCCCCTTTTAAGGGATGAAGGGGGAAAACCCAAACAAACTCCATAGACTAAAGAAAAATCACACCCGAAGGATAAAAAGAGTAAAACCAAATTGATAACAAGGGGTTTCCCCTCCCTAGCAATTGATCGCGATGAATCTCTCCACTATTACAAGGCTATTCGGAAATCAAGTGTCTTGTGACAAAGCACAGGCCCGATCCGATGGCTAACGCCATACCCTCTCAAACAACTAAATCTGTAAAGCTCTGCAAAGATGAACTGTTAGTTCTAGCACCTCCTATGGGACCTGTCCAAGTGGTCAAGTCTAGAAGCACTAACTTTCCACCTTCAGGATTAAATCTTGACTAGTTTCAAAACTCCAAACCATGAACATAAAATGATTACATCAAATAGAATTCCTCAAGTCTGCCTCTACCAAGACAGCACCAACCAAGCCTCACCACACTTGTCATAACTCCCAACCACCATTATAGCAATTAAAGCAACTGAAACACAATCCAAAGAGCACGAAGCTAGTACATAATCACCTAGTACTGGATTTCCCAACACCACACCAAGGGACATCACATGTGAAGGAGTCTGAGCCACTCTGAACTAGAAATTCCACTTTGGGCATGAATCCCCCTCTTCTCTCTTATTCACTCCTTCAAACCCTTTTGGTTCAACCAATATCTGCATGAATCACTTCTAAAATTACCTCATTTCATCCTAGAATCCTTATTTTAGACATAAATACAACCTAGGAAGGATCTAGTGTAAACCTAATGAGGATACCTGAGGAAGAGGTAATGTTCTTCAACAAGAATCTTTATTTTATTTCCTTCTTCAACTCCTTTAATTTTTAATAAATAATTCAAATATAATAACCTCAATATCTTCCATATATTTATATTTTTTTTATAAAAAGTTCATCATCTACAAAAACCTTCATTTTCATCAAATAGGTTATGAAATCATCATTCGTGTGTATTGCGGACTACCACCTTGCGAACCGATGTCATTCACCCTTCCATTACCACCTTTCACGATTGGGTATGATGATGGATATAAAGTATATATATGATATTAATAACATAGTTATACGTCTGGAGACATTATATCATATATATCTTTTTTACTTTCCATTTCGTGAGGGATACGATAACATCGCTTGTGTGTACGGTAGACTGTCGCCTCACGAAGTGATGTGATTTGTCTTTCATTAACACTATACATGGAATGTAATAAGGTTAAAGTTAATGATTATACGTGATATAAATGAAATAATTATGATATTAATTTCATATTTATCATTCTGGAAAAAATAATATTTATCATTTTATTTCATACCTTTTTCACTCACTTAAAGATGATAACATCATTCGCGTACGTGTGGACTAACTCTTTCACAAAGCGATATGACTCTCTTTTCATCAACAAACCAAATTAATGATCTATAAAAGTATATAATATGGTATATATGATATTATTATAATTATTTAAATATAATATATATTACTTACCTTCTTTTCATAATGATCGTTGAAAAATAGAAACATTACTCATGAGAACGTACGACCTACCGTCTTCATGATCGTAACGTACTTCATTTTTCATAACCATCTTTCATGATTAGTTTTAAAAGTATAATTGATGTATAAATATGATAATTATTTCATGAGTATTATTATATATATGACAAAACTATATAATATGTGCAAGAACCATATCTTTAATGATGAAACGCACATGAGAAAACAACACAATTAACACCTGAAACAATGAAAACAATGAAATATTATTAACGAACAGGTGATAAGATGTTATAAAATGATTATATATCATATTATAAATATTAATATGGTTATGATATAAATTAATAACATGTTTAAAACCACTATATAGGAGGTTAAAGAATTTTCAATCAAAAGGAAGCATGAGGTAAGATATTTCTTAACAGAATTTTTGTTTATTGAGTTAATATTCTACATCATTGATTATGTCTTTAAAATATTATGTTTATAATGACTTTTGATTAACTTATGTTGTATTTCCACTTTTTTTATGTGTATCTATAGTTGAAACACATTATTGATTCATTGATTAATTATCACTTCAATGTTATGGTCATATTAAATGTTTATTTCACAATCTCATTCTAATCGAGATTGTTTGTTCTTGAATTTTAGTTAAAGGAAATTATTTGAGAATTTCATAATAAACCCATTTAATTTTATTATCCTCTAGTTATTAATGATACATTCAATTAATAGTATCATTTCCCACTATTTGGTACTTAAATTAATTGAGAAAGTTTTTTTAAGAAAATCTGACCTCATTTCTCTCTTCAGTCAGAAGTCGGTTTTCTTCCAAAACTATGTTTTCTAAAAAAATTAAAAAATGTTTTTAACATTTTAGAAATGATTTATTAAACACGTTTTTATGCATTTTTATTTTTTACAAAATGTTATCAAATAAATATTTATGTTGTTTTCAAAACAATGCATGTTTGTCTTTTACCGAAAATGTGAAAAGAAACTTCGTTTTAACATGTACGAAATTTTCCAATGTCATGACCTAAAAATGATTTAAACAACCCTTTATAAGTATTAAATTTTATTTTTAAATAAAATTAATTTGAAAATTTTTTATGTTTTAAAAAGTGATTTTCAAAATGAAAATGATATGTTCCTCAAGAATGTCTTTATAGATCTTTTTATGGTATTTTTATTCATCAATGAAACAACCCATTATTATTACTCAAATGGGTATAATTTGGATTGATATTATCCTTTGTATGATTCATGATTATTTTGACCGAGGATGGTATTGAAATTTACTTTTTTCATTTTTGTAGTCATTAATTTCCACTTGAAATATTCACTTTCCTGTGATGATTAGACATTAAATTTCCCATAAATATACATATTATTTATCATGGATATTCTCATTGCTTAAAATGTATATCATTTATACATATGTTGTTTTTCTTTGACAGTTATTTTATTAACTGGGGAAATATTGATAAATCTATATCCTTTACTCAATACAGATATTTAATGACAATTCACATTGTTCATAAATGAAATCTATTATTCGATATATGTGTAATTATTTGGACATGAAGATATAGGTGTAGAACATTATAGATAACCTCTTGATGCATCAATAGGTTTCATGAGACAAAATTAGTTTTCCAAACCCTATGTGTTTGTAACCAGTAGTTTTAAACTGTCTTGTGGATAGATCTTGACAATAAAGGTATAGTTTTCCAAACTCTATGGGTTTGTACCCAGTATTTTTAAACTTTCTTGAGGATAGATCTTGATGGTAAAGTTATAATGTGTCTGGGAAACATGACTTCCAATAATTAAGCATTTCTTTCATTGAGAATTTGGTTTTTATTATCATCCATGATATTTTCACCATGATGTTATCTCTAAATTAATTTCATTCTCAATTTATTGATTAAGTGGCATGTATTTTCAATTATTTACATTTCTATATTGATTATTCTTATTGATTTATGATAGTTTCTATTGTACTTAACCCTTACCATGCATTTGAGAACTCCCTTATTTCAATTTCTTTTTTAGGAATCCAAGAAGAGTACTATGTTTGATATGAAAAAATATGCTAGAGGGAATAATGTTATTCTCAAAAAAAAATTATATTGTAATTTGTGTATTCAAATATAATTCAAGACTCAAATATGTATCAATTTTACCAAGACTACTAAACCAGTTGGTCTTTTGAGATACAATTTCCTTGTATCGTATACTAATGTAATAAAGCTGACATCCGAATTAGGCTACTAGGGTTTGGTTCATTACAGTTAGTATCAGAACAATTTTAGTAGAAATCTTGGGAAATAGATTTTAGAAAACATAGATTAAGTATCATAAACCTATGATAGACATTGAGAATAAGTATAGAATAACATCCTAGTGTTTATGTAAGGAAAATATTATGTGGTTTTTCCTTGAAATATATCCTTGTCTGGATACTAAAAGTGGATGTGGTTCTAGAACAGATGTACCTAGGGGTAATAACTCTGAAAAATACTTATTAATCTTGACCCAATCACCACTCAGTGCAAAATAATGGGCCTTACTACACACATGGTTTGACACTCATGAGGGATATGTATAGGATAATTCACATTTTCATAACAAATCATTATAAAGTATTTGAATAGATAATTACATTGAATGACCAATATTAAACCTAAGGTATATTATATTGAAAATTATTAGACCCAGTTAATTTTATTTCTGAGTTAAGTGTATTTCTAAGTCCCAAATCATACTCTTTCATCTTGTAATTATTCTACTCTATCTATAAAATAATGTATCCACCACTCCTTGAGGTTGGTAATTCATACCAATCTACATGGTATCAGAGCATTACATATGATAGTATATTTCCCCTATTCATTGCACTCGGCTCTCTCATTCTGTGTGTTATAGTGCCCATTGTTGCTGCCCATCCACTTAGACTTGTTCCATGCCTATGCGGCAACCCCATCTCTAGACCGTCTATGTGGAATCCCCAATCTCCCATCGCCAACCCCTCCCATAGTTATCCCACGTGCCCTTGTCGTCTCTTCCTACACAAAATCCTTGTTCCCCCTTTTCGACCTCTCCTTCATGAAAGCATTGGCCCACCCGCTCCTCTTATCGCCTCACTACTGGCCCGCCTACACGGAAGCCCCCCCCCCATCGCTAACCCGTCTATGTGGTTCCCCCAACGCCACTTGCCCCGTTGTCGGCCAGCCAGTGCGGCAGTAACAATGTCACGTCTGTTCCTTCTTGGCCGACACCTCCCTGATCGATGGCTCCTGAGTGACAACCTCTCATGTGCGATGGTTAGTGGAACCACCTTCTTCCTGTGTGCCCTTGTGTGAAGCCCCTCAAGCCAGTAGCCCTATTTCCTGATTTCTTTTTTCTACACCCCAATATGAATCCAACATCCATCCTACTGCATTTATCCTCTTATATGTTTCTACTTCCTCTATGCCACTACAAAATGCGTTAGTGTTTATCCCACCCACTAACAAAATGCCCTACTCTTCCTACTGAGGCATGTGTTTCCATTTCAATCCATCCCTGCTAGACTACTTGTCGCACATATCTTGTCAGTTTGGTTGGACCTTGTAGCCTCATACCTATATCTATCTTACCATGGTGAAATCCTCACCGACTTAATCCTTCCTTCCTCAGTTGATTACCAACTCCACTTTCCTTGTTGATTAGTGCCTTGAAGTATCTAATTTCCATGTCTAGCATAAGATGATCCTCATTTCTCTCACTAAAATGGATCTTGACTCACACTTGGTTGCTCCTTACCCATCACTATCAGATCAGAATTATAGGGTATGGAATCTTTTCAATAGTAATATTTTCACCTTGCTTGTCAACTCTATGGAATACTCAGTGAAAGATATAACTATGACATCAAACATGGTTAAATAACTCTCGGACTCCTTGACCCTCATGTATTCTAAAACTAATAATCTTACTCAGGTGTCATATGTTCTTCACTTTCTGTCAATTATCCTCTAGCACCACCATCCTTTCCCAGCATATTTTACCAAGTGGAAAGCTGTCTATGATGAGTTACTTAATATTTGGCCCCTTCCTCAAACACCATAGGCTTCCTTGGCCCAACAATATCAGTTATGTTTCATCAGTCTTCTTCATGTCCTTGATTTAGAGTATGAAACCAATTCCATGGAGATGTTCTTTAGTCCCTCCTCTCTTGAGATTCCACTAGTCTATCATCTCCTTGCAAAATATCATCAAGTATTTTCCTCACCTAATGACACTACAGATCATTCTTCCCTATCGGGCCTTGTTGATGGCCATTTTTTAGGTACTCGTGAGTATAGCTATGGTGGGGGATGTAATCGTACTTTTTGTCAACATTGTGGAAAGCCTAACCATGTCATTGATCGGTGTTGGGTTATTTATGGACGCCCATCTCAACCACCTCGGCATGTTCAGACAGATCATGTTGATGCTTCCTCATCATATTCTGATCTCCCTCATAGCCTGGACCTCTCCATGGATGAGCTCTAGATTATACACAATCATCGGTTAACTTCACTACCTGGTTCTTCTTTAGCATATGTTTCTCAGATTTTTGGCCCCACAACTTATGTCACCCATCACCCTCTTGTTTAGATGCTTAATTTCAGTGCTTCTTATTATCTCACTAGTGATGCAGGTATGTTATCTACTTATCATTGGTATATTGTCCCCACTTCCATTGTTGTTGCTGATGGGTACACTATCCCTATTGAGGGATTTTTAATATGATCCTTGAATCCTTGTATTCGTATACCTTCTATAGAATATGTTCCTTGAAGTCCTTTTAATATTATCTCTATTAGTAAGATCACAAAGTACATAAACTATGTTTCTATTTTTACACCATCTGATGTTATGTTTCAGGAGTGATCGATGAATTAGGAGATTGGTAGAGGTCATCTTCATGATGGGGTGTACATGTTTGATAGTACGAAATCCCTTGCCTACAATACAATATCTGATCATGCTCTAGATCTATATTTTCACCTGGGACATCCACCTGCCTCCACCCTTCATTGGATTTATCCTCATTTCATTCTACATCTTTCTTTTCATTGTGAGTCATGTAAGTTTGAGATACATCATCACATATCTTATATTCCATGTTTGGTAATGCGAGTATCAAAACCTTTTGATTTAGTCCATTCAGATGTATGGGGTCTCTTCACAGTCCTAAGTCAGTTAATGTACTAGTATTATCTATCCTTTATTGATGAATACTCTCTCTTGAAAAGGATTTATCTTCTTCTTGATCATTCTGAGGTGTTTTATACTTTTCCAAACCTTTTACCATGAAATTCACCCTCAATTATCCACATAAATTAAATGTCTCTGCTCAAATAATGGATGAGAATACTTATCCACTTCCCTTCATCAGTATCTCAAAGATCATGAAATCTTTCATCAAACATACTTCCCTGATACACCTCATCATAATGGAGTGGACGAGAAAAAACATCATCACATTATAGAGATTACTCATGCCATCTTATTTCACATGCAGGCACCTCTTCATTTTTGGAGGATTCTATTCTTACTGCTACCTACATTATAAATTGTCTTCCCTCTTCTATCCTTTATGGGGAGACTCCTTTTTGGACTCTGTTCTTATTTCTTCCTCCTCATCCTCTTTAACTCCGTGTATTTGGGTGTCTTTTTTATGTACGTGAAACTTATCCCAACCAATCTAAATTTTCTCAAAAATCCCTCCATTACATCCTCATGGGATATTCCCACACTCAGCATGGATTCTGATGTTTCTCTCCAGATTTGCGGTGTTATATCATCTTATCTGATGTCTATTTTACTAAGAACTCTCCATTATCTCTACCCTCTTACCACCCAGACATCACTATAGATGGTGTTCTTCCTCTCACCATCCACCCATCCCTACCTCATGTGTCCCACTATACTGATCACCATTTTGGCTATGTATACTCTCATCGACCATCAAACATGTCCCCCGTCCAGACTGAGGACACCATCTCCCCAAATTTTTCCAACTCTCAAGCTTTATAAATAGATGAATTTCCAATTTCAATGCGGAAAGGTACTCACTCTTTCCATAATAATCCTCTTTACACAACTCTATACAAAGGCCTCTCTGATCTGGAGATGATATTTGTTCCTCACACAGTTTCTGAATCCAAAACTCACCCTGGGTGGATTCAAGCAATGTGGGATGAATTGTAGGCCCTAGACGATAATCACACCTGGGATCTGGTCCCCCTTCCAGTAGGTAAATAGGTGGTCGGTAGAAAATGGATTTAGACGGTATTCTTAAATGCTGATGGAACTCTTCATCACCTTAAAGCAACACTTATGGAAAAAGGATTTACCCATACAAATGGTGTTGATTATTTTGATATATTATATCTAGTTGAAAAGATGAAATATGTATTATTATCCATCTCTCTTATCACTGCTCATCATTGGCCTCTTCATCAACTTGATTTCGAGAATGCATTTCTACATGGTTTTCTTGAAGAAGGAGTATATCTGCAATTACCTCTGGGCTTCCTTACACCAGGAGTCAGTTCTCATGTTTTTCAGCATCATATCTCTCCTTATAGACTCAAATTCTCCTCATGCATGGTTTGGAAGGTTATTCACAGCCGTCACTACTTTTGAAATATCTTATAGTATGAAGTAACACACTTTCTTCTACTGCAAAACATCCTCCAGTTGCATCTTGTGGGTTATCAATGTTGATGATATCATTATTACTGGGAGTGACTCACATGGCATTTCCCAGCTAAATTTTTGTCTTCAAAAACATTTTCAAACCAAATATTTGGGTCCTTTGACATACTTATTTAGTATTGAAGTCTCATATTCTCCAAACACTATCTCTCTTTCCCAACAGAAATGTTCTTTGGATATCTTACAAGATGCTAGTTTGGCTTAGGAAACTACCGCTGACACTCCTATTGAACTCGAGGAATGGTATCTATATGATTACACAGACCCATATTCTCACCTAGAGAGGTATCTTCATCTTGTGGGAAAACTAAATTATCTTATCATGACTCGTCTGGGTATTTTATGTACTGTCAGCATGGTTATCCAATTCATGGAAAATCTGACAAAATCCTAATGGGGTGTTATCATTTTCATTATCAAGTACATTAAGAAAGACTCTTCATGTGGTCTTCAATATTCACATCAAGGTCATTTGAATATTGAGGGAATATGTGATGCTGACTATGCTGGTTTATTAGCTACCCAAAAGTCTACTTCTGGTTTTTCCATTTTCCTGGTGGGTAACTTAATCTCATGGTGAAGAAAAAAACATAATGTCATCTCCAGATCCAGTGTTGAATCAAAATATCATGTGATGACCATTGTCGCGACTAAAATTATTTAAATTTATCATCTTATCCATGAAACCAGTTTCCCGCCATAGACGCCTGCTCATATTTGGTACGATAATCAGGAATCCATCAAAATTGATTCAAATCCAGACTTCCATGAATGCACGAAGCATATCGAGGTTGACTGACACTTTCTTCTCTATCACCTCAAGAAACACCATATCATTTTCATCTACATTACAATGGTTGATCAGGTTGCTGACATCTTCACCAAAATCCTACTAGGAGCTCAACTAGACTCTCTCTACACCAAGCTGGGCATCCACAATATCAGCAACCCGGTTTGAGGGGGAGTGTGTATGACCTTTTTTTGGTGTATTCTTTACTTTTTTTAGGACTCTTCTTCCAATCTATACATGTTCTATCTTGAGGGGGTGTTAGACCAGATTAATTGTATTTTTGGGTAAGTGTATTTCTGAGTCACACATCAGATTCTTTCGTCTTTTAATTTTTCTTCTCTATCTATAGAATAATGTATCTACCTATCCTTGAGGTAGGGAATTTGTACCAATATCTAAAAATAATGTTCCATGATTTAGAAACCTTATAAATGATTTTAAGGTTTTCCCACTATGATTATTATTGCTCATACTAGGATTTTTGGTTTTAGTCAATGGAAGGAACCCAAATAAATCATGATAAAATTAAATATGAAGGACAAAGTGGTAAATATGAGCAACCAAATGGTATGATGACTAGAGTGAAAGATATTGTGATTATGAGTAATCAGTTTTCCCAAAATATGATTAATAACATAAATCTTAACCAACTCCCATAATCACCAAAGAAGAGAAAGATAGAAGTTTCTAAGTGCTCGAGTGGTGGAGACCAAAGGAAAGAATACTAAATTTCCATCATGTTAGAAATAAGTAAAGAGACACACAGAAAAGTGTCTTGAAGAAATGAAAAAATGTTTTATCTGTGGAAAAATAGGAATAAATAAAATAATTGTCGAGGAAAAATCAAGAGTGTGGTGAGAGAAAGTAAATCTCATCCTTGGGATCCATTTATAGTTCGTTGTCTTAAATGTGGGGAACCTAGGAATTATTTGAGTCAATTAACTCTTATAAATGATAAACCCTACACCAAGGATGTAACGCCCCGACCCTAGTTACCCAGAGTCGGTGCATTATTACATAACATTGGCATGATCATGAGAAAGATCAAGTCTCGAAAGACCGATTAGTTTAGTAGCCTTGGAATAACTAGATACATACATAAATTTTTACATTACATCATAAAAAAAACATCTTGTCTTCATATCCCCTCATACTATCCCTGCAGGTCATTCATAAATTACTTCTTCATAATCCTGGGAAAAAAAATAAAACATTGAAAGGGGTGAGCTCGGATGCTCAGTAAGGATAACATTATAGCAGAAGCTTTCATAAATAATCATAAACACTTAAGGCAATTTATAACTAAAACAAAAGCCTTTTAAACTTGAACTTCAGCATAAAATGGCAAAGGTAAAATGAAATAATGCCATTTACTTACTCACATGGATATTCTACTATTCGAATGATCACATGCAATATCAATAACCACTTTCATAATGATGGAATGCATAATGCCAGACTATCATAACCACATAGCCAAGGCCTCGTGCCAAGACTACAAATAAGATTTTGCCAAGGCCTTGTGCCAAGACACTAGTTTGTCTCATGATACCTACCGATGCATCGAGGAGCTATAGCGGGCTCCACCCGTCACTTATTAAGTCCAATGCATTCCTCATATGAATAGGTTTAAGCATAAAATAAACATTCGTATTAAAACTAGCATACGAAATGTCAATAATTTAACCACAAACCATGAATGGTATAAAAATAGAACATCCACAGTCAAATATAACTCATTTGATACAATATGGAAGATTGTATTGTATCACATTAACCTCTATAATGAAGGATGTTGACATAGATGAAAATAATCATCAAAACTATTTGAGAGAAATATCCCCCTTTTCTTGAAAACATTTAAAAGTCACACTATTTGTCAAGAAGCCATTTAAAAATAGATTTTTGAATCAAAGTGTCCCATACCACTTTGAAACCTTTTAAAAGGAGATTTGATTTCTAAACTTTAATTTCCATATAAATCCTTAAAACCATTTTTAAAACATGGACATTAATGAGAAAGGTTTAGATGAATAAATCTTTAAAACATTTAAAAATGGTATTTTAGTTAGAGATTCTAACCAAAAGAGACACTTGAATACAAATAATTGAGGTAATCAAAACTTTGTAATATCATGAGAATAAAGGGAATCATTATATTCTATGTCAAAGTACATTATATACACCACATAAAAGTGATTTGGTGTATATCATCAAAGAAGTCTCAATGGAATGTAAATTGAGATGAAATCTCTCATAAAGGTTGTATCCTTAGGTTAAGGATAAATCAACGACATAATTATGTGTGAAAAATATAAATACACTAAATATGATTGAATATTCAGTGTAAAACAATCAAAGGATATTCACACATATTCTTGTAGAAACAACACCAACGAATTGGATGTTTAACTCAACAAATGGTGAAAGAGTTAAAATTACTCTTATCAAATTCATATTAATGACATGAGAAATATCAATAGAGTGATTATGTGTATCAAAAGTATATCCACAGGAAGGGGAGTGGAAATTATGACATAATCAAATGAATAGTGATTCCACGCATAATCTTGGAGTAATATAATCAATGAAATATGCGTAAAGCCGAATGAGTGGAAATTGAAATCTCAAATTCCCTTACCGATTAGGTAACATACGAAACATACACCCATGAAAGAAGTATCATACCATGATGATGTAAATACCCATAAATTAAAGTATATTACACAATGAATACAATCATGGGAAGTACACATACACCACATGCAATAATTAAGTGGTGAACAATGGAAATCTCACGGAATTGAAAGTGAGATAAGAAAATCCCTTACCACGTTAATCAACTGAGTCGTATGGCCAAAAGTTAATAACCACCAAATGATTTACAGAATAACATGAATATAAAGATAATCATGATAATATATATCAAATGGCAGTACACAATACACCACTTTCAATAATTTAGTGGCGAACAATGGAAATCTCACGGAATTGAAAGTGAGATAAGAAAATCCCTTACCACGTTAATCAACTGAGTCGTATGGCCAAAAGTTAATAACCACCAAATGATTTACAGAATAACATGAATATAAAGATAATCATGATAATATATATCAAATGGCAGTACACAATACACCACTTTCAATAATTTAGTGGCGAACAATGGAAATCTCACGGAATTGAAAGTGAGATAAGAAAATCCCTTACATTGTACTTTTTCCTTGGTCGATGGTAGGTTTACCTCCTGTATAATGGTGAAATAATTGTTATTGAATAATAAAAGAATCATTTACTTTAATATGATATCATATATGATCTTTTATCATTGATTTGTTAATAATATCTCAGAATTATCGTCATTTCGGGTGTTAACGGGTTCATTTTACTTTATATTCTTTGTTATGTGAGCCATATTCGTTATTAATGGGATGTATATTATTCATATCCAGAATGGTATCAAGTTCTTAAACATAATTTTTAAATCATCAAATGATAATTATACTTGAATGGATACGATGTAGAATGAATCTCATCGCGTTCATGGAGACGGTAGTCCGTACGTACGCACGAACGCTACTTCCATTTAATTTTTATTTTAAAAGAATCGAATCCAAATGATACATAGGTATATTACTATTCTATTATAATATAATATTTTATATATGTTACTTAAGTTCATTAACACCATCCTTTATACGTTCCATGTGTAGTATGAACGAGTCATATCATTTTAAGGGGGCGGTAGTCCGCACTTCCTCAAATGAAATTATCGTATGTATATACAACATGAAACGAATAATGGTATGAAATAAAATGGAATTACAGAAGCTTATATATAAAATATATATCATTAACATCATATTTAATTACAGTTCCATCATAATGGCCACCATGAGAGGCGGTAAGATGTATTTGAACAATCATCGTTTCGTGAGGCGTTAGTTTGCCATCCACAGAAACATTATGTTCATCATCCATTAGATGGAGTTGTGTGTATGTGTAGTTTGAATAATTCTTATAACAGCATCCTAGTATATTGAGGATACTGGTGTTGTTACAAAAGAAAGGAAATAAAAAGAGTTTGGGGGTTGGAGAAGGAAAATAAATGAAAATAATTTAAGAGAAAACGTTACCTTTAATTTAGGTAACTCACATTGGTTGGAACCAAAGGACTTGTTGAAATGCTTTCTTCCTAAGGGGAAGCTTCAAGGAGGAGGAGAGGGATGTGGGGAGCTTAGTTGGGCAGAGTTTGGACGAGCCAAGTGGCTTGAGAGGTGTGAAGAAATGAGAAGGAGGAGTGCCCTTTTATAAGAGGGGTGAGGGGCACCTTTGGAAAAGCTAGAAATATTAATTTATAATAAATTCATATTCCGTTTCCAATGGCTCCAAAGTTGATTATTTATAGGCTAAGGTGGGGATAGGTCGAAAACCACTCAACCAATAGAATTTAGACAGGTTTGGGTACTTATAATAACCTTATCTTTAAGTATTAACTCTAAGTTAATTAGTTTCACTTTTACAATGTCTCTTTGTATTTTTATATAATATGGTTAATAAACTTACTATAAACATCCAAGCGACCCAAAAGTGGTCCATTAATGATGAACCTATACTGATATAAGTCTTTTGGCCGAACCTTAGATTTTTAGGAATTTAATATCAATTAATAATATAATATTTGTTTTAAGAACTCTTTTATGTCAATTTTGACACTATTCAATAGTTGATTTTTGTGAAACTCATAACAGATTGATTACTTCGAAAAAAGTCAATTAAATCAATCCTAATATATCATATTATCCTAGAAAATTAGTTTAATTCATTAAAAGTTTCATATTATATTTTTTTTGGGTATTTATAATATCAATTATTTTAATTTTTCACTATTATAGTAATTACTGCATCATCATTGTGTCATAAATAAAATAAATTATTTAATGTCTAAAAATTATAAATAAAATATCATCATGTAGGAAATATGTTTAGCTTTCTAATTAATATTTATAATCGAAAATCCAACATGTATAACCCTATGTAAAAATTGTTCTTCTAAAAGATGTAAGCTTATTCCATTTTTATTTTTATTTTAACTTTATTAATATAATGTGTCCCTACCACATACAAGTGGCTCCAAGGGGTCCCCAAATTGACCCAAGGATGCCCATGGTCGGGTATGTGTCCACCAATAAGGTTAGGACACGTTTTAGGGTAATTTTGTATTATTATAATATTATTTTTTAACCCTTATTTACCGGATTTACCCTTTAACCATGGTAAATAAAATATTTACCACAGTAACTATTCAAAATGTCTAAAAATAAACGTTACCTATTTACACAATTTAAACATCCTGATTCCAAATATGGAATCCATTTTCCTAAATTCAAAACACAGAAGTGGCAGAAATTAATTTAAAATTAATTCCCGCTGTCAAAACAAAAAGCGTGTTTTTAAGAGATAATAACTATCAAAAGATTGACACTTGTTTATGTTCGGTTTAATTGTAAAATTATGTCCAATGACCAACATTATATTAAATGGTAAAAATATATTCTAAATATACTTTAAAACCACTCAAATTCATAATTTATCACTATTAATTATTTTGATTAAAAAAGTTGTTTTTAATTAAAATTTAGTAATTTTCACTATTCATCAAAATATGAAAGTTATCCGAAAAGTACCAAAATTTCACCTTAGGCTAAATTCGATATTCCGTATCCAAAAATGAAGTCCATTTTAAAATATAAAATATACATAATTTCAAAATTTAGGTATTACTATCCATAACGGTTAGTTTGATCGGTTGTGGTGTGTGTTAAAACTCGAAGTTGCGTACAACACACGCTACTGTTTTATTCAAAGGAAAGCGTACCGTGTAAGCTTGGGATGTTTCATTTTAAATTTTTTTGATGTCCCCATTTAGTCAAAAAGTTTGAAATAATTTATTTAAAAAGGGTTCACTATTAAAAGTTGGTAAAACTACAATACTGAAGATGAATTTGTTCTTACATTATGTCTAAGAAACTCATAATATGGATTCTAAAATTATAAGGATTATATAAAGTTTAAAATTTAGTTAATACTATTCATAACCTTTTTTGAACGGCTTGTTTGGTGAGTCATGGTGTGCTTGAACTCGGTGTTGCGTGTAGTGCATGTTATTGAATTATTTTGAAGAAATAACACACTATGAAATCTTGGGGTGTTACATTCTCCCCTCCTTCAATAAATTGCGTCCTCGCAATTTGAAATTGTTCTTAGAAAATAAAAGGTTGAAAATAGAAAATATATTTGTGGGAAAACCCACATCGGAAATTGGTTTACTAAAATTTAGTCTTAATATGAGGAAAAGAGAAATGAAAGGGTCACCACCAAATTATGATCTCGATTAGGAGAACATTGGTGGCAATTAGAGACATATAATTGGAGGAAAAACGTAAATATTTATAGGTAGTGGTTGAGGTCATCAATCACAAACTAGTATAAAATTGAGGTCCTTAAACTCATCAATCTATGATGATTTGAAGTACCATCGGTTCAACAAAATATAGGGTATTGGGATCACACATTTTTGACATTTAAAAATATCTTAGTTGAAATCCCACATCGAAAAATGAATTAATGAGGCCTCTATTTAAAATAAAGAGTGGAAAGTATGAAGATTACCGAAAATAACACATACTAGGGTTCCATGTAGGAAAATATGGATATGGAGGAGAAATCTAACCATCAATTATCTGATGGAGAGTGGTAGAGAACATGGCTATGAAAAGGCCAACAATCCCAAAGCCATAAATTAGTGATGATTTAAGGTACCATCTAGGACAACATTTTTTTTTCAAAGTTACATTACATAAGGAAGAGGAATTCATTTATGATATTGACTAAGAACATTATGAGATATACTTAAATTTTAAGTAGATTTTCATTCTTTAATAAATTTCCACCACTAACTCAATTTTTTTTAAACGATGAGTATTCAAGAAGACTTGGTCACACTGGAAGAGCTGGAATAAACTTCTATAGAATCACATGATCCATGCAGGATAAACCATATATTTACATTGTCTTTGAAGATTAATCAAAACCAAAATGGTTAGTGAATGATCTAATGATCCCCCAAAAGGATATTCATTGAGATAAATATTCACTAATCTTAATTTCTAAAATTAAACCAACAATACCCCAAAGTTAAATAGATACCATTCAATAACCAATTGTCCTTAAAATCCTTTAATATAATCCAAACTAATATTGAAACCCAAAACATAGAATAATTTGATTATGTAGTCTCCCATGTTACATTGTATCTCCAAATTACATCAAATACTCTTAAAGTCACATACTTAAAAGTAATCAACATCATCACATATTCTCTGTTATAGGTTAATCATTTCCATAAACCCAAATCACTATAAATCAACAATAAAAATGTAGATAAAAATCCACCATTACTCTACAAATGAAACCTCATTGTATTCTATTTTCCTTGGGCATACAGTGTTCCTAACAAAATGAACATCTTCCAAAATAACATTTATCACTTAATCACCAAATCATTTTCCTATACCAAGGGTATTCATTTGATAAGACATAAGAACCCAAATCATCTTATTATTGATCAATAAAATCATTTAACAAAAAAAAATAGTCACACTAACCAGGGACTTCACGTAGTCCAGTGGTAGGCGATAAATCCCAATCACACTTTGGTTGTGGGTTCGATTCCCACAGCTTTGTCCGACGCGACGGGTTGTCACACGGTCTACGTGTTGTCCTTTTTCAAAAACTATATTCTATAATATTACCAAAATGAGATAAATTCCTCAAAATAACAAAATTTAACCACAAATGTTATATCATACTCTGCATTTTCATCCCAAATTATAATAACTTATCATTTTCTCAAACTCCAATGATCATATAAAACCAAATGGTTATTTATATCTATATCCACAAGGGAAGAGACAATTCTTCCTCAAATATCATTCTCACATGGCAAACTGTGGGGTTACAAATACAAGAGAAAATTATTCCAAAGTAAACCCATCAACAAGGAGTGCTAATACTTTTTAAATTTTTATCCAACCATTTATTTCCACATATCTTCTTCTTTGACCAAGAAAATATCCTATAGAATAGGACATTCACTCGGGTAATGGCCAGGTCCCCTACATTTACGACAAATGACTGTAAATGGACTCTTGGGACCATTTTTATCTTCTTCCATAGTACTCTTCATTTTTCTTCGGCAATTCTTCACTTTATGTCCTTCCTTCCCGCACGTAAAACATTTCGTTGTCCCATTGAGACACTTTCCTGGGTGTCTCTTTCCACAATTCCTGCATGATGAAAATTGAGGTTTCTTTTCTCCATGGTCTCCATTGCTGGAGATCTTATCATTTATCACCTTTCTCTTCCTTGTTGAGTCTGGGAGTTGGTTAATATATATGTTGTTGATCATATTTTTGGAAAACTGATTTGGCATAAAGATGATATCTTTTACGCCTATCAACATTCCATTTTGTTGCTCATTGCCACCACTGTTCCCAATTTGTACATCATTCTCAAAGTCACTATGACTTCCTTGGAATCCAGCCATTGACTAAAACCAGAAAGCATTGTGTGAGTAATAGTAGTCGTAAAATCATTTAGAGATTAAAATGTCACCATATTCTCAATTTGAAACATATTAGGATTAACCAAGGTCATTTACTCTCATCTTATGTATATATTACTTAAATCGGTTTGTAAAGAAAATTTAAATTATCCTAAGCATATCGCCCGGGAGTGTCGTAACCAAGAGTGCAGCAAGGCCCGTTGTCGTGCACCAGTTCCCGTTCGAGTCTAGCTCAAAGCGGTGTTTTCGGGTTTTACCCCTAGGTACATCTGTGCCAGAGCCGCCTCTACCTGCTCATATCCAGACAGGGATGTATTGCTCAGAAAACTCACAAAATCTCTACAATACCAAAATTCTAGGAAGTTCTTTTATACTAATCCTCAAAGTTCATCTTAGGTCTACGTGCTCTAATCAGAGTTTATCTAAATCTAGCTACCAAGGTTTGTACTAAACTTCCTCTGATACCAACTGTAACGCCCCGACCCTAGTTACCCAGAGTCGGTGCATTATTACATAACATTGGCATGATCATGAGAAAGATCAAGTCTCGAAAGACCGATTAGTTTAGTAGCCTTGGAATAACTAGATACATCCATAAATTTTTACATTACATCATAAAAAAACATCTTTTCTTCATATCCCCTCATACTATCCCTGCAGGTCATTCATAAATTACTTCTTCATAATCCTGGGAAAAAAATAAAACATTGAAAGGGGTGAGCTCGGATGCTCAGTAAGGATAACATTATAGCAGAAGCTTTCATAAATAAGCATAAACACTTAAGGCAATTTATAACTAAAACAAAAGCCTTTTAAACTTGAACTTCAGCATAAAATGGAAAAGGTAAAATGAAATAATGCCATTTACTTACTCACATGGATATTCTACTAGTCGAATGATCACATGCAATATCAATAACCACTTTCATAATGATGGAATGCATAATGCCAGACTATCATAACCACATAGCCAAGGCCTCGTGCCAAGACTACAAATAAGATTTTGCCAAGGCCTTGTACCAAGACACTGGTTTGTCTCATGAGACCTACCGATGCATCGAGGAGCTATAGCGGGCTCCACCCGTCACTTATTAAGTCCAATTCATTCCTCATATGAATAGGTTTAAGCATAAAATAAACATTCGTATTAAAACTAGCATACGAAATGTCAATAATTTAACCACAAACCATGAATGGTATAAAAATAGAACATCCACAGTCAAATATAACTCATTTGATACAATATGGAAGATTGTATTGTATCACATTAACCTCTATAATGAATGATGTTGACATAGATGAAAATAATCATCAAAACTATTTGAGAGAAATATCCCCCTTTTCTTGAAAACATTTAAAAGTCACACTATTTGTCAAGAAGCCATTTAAAAATAGATTTTTGAATCAAAGTGTCCCATACCACTTTGAAACCTTTTAAAAGGAGTTTTGATTTCTAAACTTTAATTTCCATATAAATCCTTAAAACCATTTTTAAAACATGGACATTAATGAGAAAGGTTTAGATGAATAAGTCTTTAAAACATTTAAAAATGGTATTTTAGTTAGAGATTCTAACCAAAAGAGACACTTGAATACAAATAATTGAGGTAATCAAAACTTTGTAATATCATGATAATAAAGGGAATCATGATATTCTATGTCAAAGTACATTATATACACCACATAAAAGTGATTTGGTGTATATCATCAAAGAAGTCTCAATGGAATGTAAATTGAGATGAAATCTCTCATAAAGGTTGTATCCTTAGGTTAAGGATAAATCAACGACATAATTATGTGTGAAAAATATAAATACACTAAATATGATTGAATATTCAGTGTAAAGCAATCAAAGGATATTCACACATATTCTTGTAGAAACAACACCAACGAATTGGATGTTTAACTCAACAAATGGTGAAAGAGTTAAAATTACTCTTATCAAATTCATATTAATGACATGAGAATTATCAATAGAGTGATTATGTGTATCAAAAGTATATCCACAGTAAGGGGAGTGGAAATTATGACATAATCAAATGAATAGTGATTCCACGCATAATCTTGGAGTAATATAATCAATGAAATATGCGTAAAGCCGAATGAGTGGAAATTGAAATCTCAAATTCCCTTACCGATTAGGTAACATACGAAACATGCACCCATGAAAGAAGTATCATACCATGATGATGTAAATACCCATAAATTAAAGTATATTACACAATGAATACAATCATGGGAAGTACACATACACCACATGCAATAATTAAGTGGTGAACAATGGAAATCTCACAGAATTGAAAGTGAGATAAGAAAATCCCTTACCACGTTAATCAACTGAGTCGTATGGCCAAAAGTTAATAACCACCAAATTATTTACAGAATAACATGAATATAAAGATAATCATGATAATATATATCAAATGGCAGTACACAATACACCACTTTCAATAATTTAGTGGCGAACAATGGAAATCTCACGGAATTGAAAGTGAGATAAGAAAATCCCTTACCACGTTAATCAACTGAGTCGTATGGCCAAAAGTTAATAACCACCAAATGATTTACAGAATAACATGAATATAAAGATAATCATGATAATATATATCAAATGGCAGTACACAATACACCACTTTCAATAATTTAGTGGCGAACAATGGAAATCTCACGGAATTGAAAGTGAGATAAGAAAATCCCTTACATTGTACTTTTTCCTTGGTCGATAGTAGGTTTACCTCCTGTATAATGGTGAAATAATTGTTATTGAATAATAAAAGAATCATTTACTTTAATATGATATCATATATGATCTTTTATCATTGATTTGTTAATAATATCTTAGAATTATCGTCATTTCGGGTGTTAACGGGTTCATTTTACTTTATATTCTTTGTTATGTGAGCCATATTCGTTATTAATGGGATGTATATTATTCATATCCAGAATGGTATCAAGTTCTTAAACATCATTTTTAAATCATCAAATGATAATTATACTTGAATGGATACGATGGAGAATGAATCTCATCGCGTTCATGGAGACGGTAGTCCGTACGTACGCACGAACGCTACTTCCATTTAATTTTTATTTTAAAAGAATCAAATCCAAATGATACATAGGTATATTACTATTCCAGTATAATATAATATTTTATATATGTTACTTAAGTTCATTAACACCATCCTTTATACGTTCCATGTGTGGTATGAACGAGTCATATCATTTTAAGGGGGCGGTAGTCCGCACTTCCTCAAATGAAATTATCGTATGTATATACAACATGAAGCGAATAATGGTATGAAATAAAATGGAATTACAGAAGCTTATATATAAAATATATATAATTAACATCATATTTAATTACAATTCCATCATAATGGCCACCATGAGAGGCGGTAAGATGTATTTGAACAATCATTGTTTCGTGAGGCGTTAGTTTGCCATCCACAGAAACATTATGTTCATCATCCATTAGATGGAGTTGTGTGTATGTGTAGTTTGAATCATTCTTATAACAGCATCCTAGTATATTGAAGATACTGGTGTTGTTACAAAAGAAAGGAAATAAAAAGAGTTTGGGGGTTGGAGAAGGAAAATAAATGAAAATAATTTAAGAGAAAACGTTACCTTTAATTTAGGTAACTCACTTTGGTTGGAACCAAAGGACTTGTTGAAATGCTTTATGCCTAAGGGGAAGCTTCAAGGAGGAGGAGAGGGATGTGGGGAGCTTAGTTGGGCAGAGTTTGGACGAGCCAAGTGGCTTGAGAGGTGTGAAGAAATGAGAAGGAGGAGTGCCCTTTTATAAGAGGGGTGAGGGGCACCTTTGGAAAAGCTAGAAATATTAATTTATAATAAATTCATATTCCGTTTCCAATGGCTCCAAAGTTGATTATTCATAGGCTAAGGTGGGGATAGGTCGAAAACCACTCAAACAATAGAATTTAGACAGGTTTGGGTACTTATAATAACCTTATCTTTAAGTATTAACTCTAAGTTAATTAGTTTCACTTTTACAATGTCTCTTTGTATTTTTATATAATATGGTTAATAAACTTACTATATACATCCAAGAGACCCAAAAGTGGTCCATTAATGATGAACCTATCCTGATATAAGTCTTTTGTCCGAACCTTAGATTTTTAGGAATTTAATATCAATTAATAATATAATATTTGTTTTAAGAACTCTTTTATGTCAATTTTGACACTATTCAATAGTTGATTTTTGTGAAACTCATAACAGATTGATTACTTCGAACAAAGTCAATTAAATCAATCCTAATATATCATATTATCCTAGAAAATTAGTTTAATTCATTAAAAGTTTCATATTATATTTTTTTTGGGTATTTATAATATCAATTATTTTAATTTTTCACTATTATAGTAATTACTGCATCATTATTGTGTCATAAATAAAATAAATTATTTAATGTCTAAAAATTATAAATAAAATATCATCATGTAGGAAATATGTTTAGCTTTCTAATTAATATTTATAATCGAAAATCCAACATGTATAACCCTATGTAAAAATTGTTCTTCTAAAAGATGTAAGCTTATTCCATTTTTATTTTTATTTTAACTTTATTAATATAATGTGTCCCTACCACATACAAGTGGCTCCAAGGGGTCCCCAAATTGACCCAAGGATGCCCATGGTCGGGTATGTGTCCACCAATAAGGTTAGGACACGTTTTAGAGTAATTGTGTATTATTATAATATTATTTTTTAACCCTTATTTACCGGATTTACCCTTTAACCATGGTAAATAAAATATTTACCACAGTAACTATTCAAAATGTCTAAAAATAAATGTTACCTATTTACACAATTTGAACATCCTGATTCCAAATATGGAATCCATTTTCCTAAATTCAAAACACAGAAGTGGCAGAAATTAATTTAAAATTAATTTCCGCTGTTAAAACAAAAAGCGTGTTTTTAAGAGATAATAACTATCAAAAGATTGACACTTGTTTATGTTCGGTTTAATTGTAAAATTATGTCCAATGACCAACATTATATTAAATGGTAAAAATATATTCTAAATATACTTTAAACCACTCAAATTCATAATTTATCACTATTAATTATTTTGATTAAAAAAGTTGTTTTTAATTAAAATTTAGTAATTTTCACTATTCATCAAAATATGAAAGTTATCCGAAAAGTACCAAAATTTCACCTTAGGCTAAATTCGATATTCCGAATCCAAAAATGAAGTCCATTTTAAAATATAAAATATACATAATTTCAAAATTTAGGTATTACTATCCATAACGGTTAGTTTGATCGGTTGTGGTGTGTGTTAAAACTCGAAGTTGCGTACAACACACGCTACTGTTTTATTCAAAGGAAAGCGTACCGTGTAAGCTTGGGATGTTTCATTTTAAATTTTTTTGATGTCCCCATTTAGTCAAAAAGTTTGAAATAATTTATTTAAAAAGGGTTCACTATTAAAAGTTGGTAAAACTACAATACTGAAGATGAATTTGTTCTTACATTATGTCTAAGAAACTCATAATATGGATTCTAAAATTATAAGGATTATATAAAGTTTAAAATTTAGTTAATAATATTCATAACCTTTTTTGAACGGCTTGTTTGGTGAGTCATGGTGCGCTTGAACTCGGTGTTGCGTGTAGTGCATGTTATTGAATTATTTTGAAGAAATAACACACTATGAAATCTTGGGGTGTTACAAAGGAAGGACCTATGTGGAAATAAAATGAAAGAAATATTGATGTATTGGTATTCAAGAAATTAAATTTCAGAAGTATTTTTACCAATGGCATTTTGGTTATAAGATTCATGAAATATCTTTGGATTATATTAGAATCATAAATATATATCTTCATTAACTTAAGAGTTTAAGATTGATCATATGTTAAAAGTCTTAAACATCACTTTTTAGGTTTTATGTGAAGAGAGTCTAACAAAATAAAGGACATTTAGAGAAAATTATGGAAAGTATATAATTTAGTGAAAATTTTATTTGAGGGATAATGTCATTAAATTTTATAGACATAAGTTTAAATATATTAATATATTTTAGGGTTAATATAATCATTAATTATATTTTAGTAATATCCAAATATGATTATTAGACTTTTTGAAAAAAATAAACTATATTGAAAACATTAGTAAAAAGGTTATTTAATGATTAATTTTATTTCAAGGATGTCCATCATATTGTTTTGGGAACATTAAAGGTATTTTATAAATATAGTTTAGATAAAGGAAACCCTATATGTTGGGTGAAGACTCGTATCATATGTCAAGGACACGGGGCTTAAACCCATGACCAAGAAATGATAAGGGTTTTGCACCTACTACTAGCCTACACGAAGTCTTGGTTAATGTTCCGTTGTTTTTACCTAAACGATTTGAAAAAAATAAATAAATATTAATGATGAACCAGTAGTGTTATTTTTGAGCTTTAGAGATTAACATAGTATATTGGATAGATTTTGATAACCATATTGGTTTTGGAAAATAGTTGGATACATACATAAAGACTTGTCACTCTTTTATGGATCTTACAATCCATTAAAATTAAATTTGTGTGTTTTTGGCATAAAAATTTCATTTTTTGATATTCATTTCTTAGAGTAAGCGATGGAGTGGAAATTGATCAAAGCACAACCTAAGGGTGAAATTATTCTTATGAAATAAAAAATTATCAAGTAAATGTGTTTCCTTATATTCATATATAGTAAAATAATTCTCTATCTCTATAAAAAAGGATATTAAAACAAAATTTTATCATAATACCTACATTTATGTTGAACCGATGGTCTTTTAGATCATTAAAAATTTATGGTTTTGAGGCCCTTAACTTTCTATTGAACATCCAATTTCTTGTGATCAATTACCTCTATCACTCTCTATAATTATTTACACATTTCTTCAATGTACATATATTCACTTATCACCAATGTTTTCCTACGTAGAAACCTCGTGATGTGTTACTCTATATGACCTTGGTATTTTATTATCTCTCTTATTAAGAGGATATTTTATCAAACCCTTTATTATTTTTCTATTTCAACAATTTTATTTCAAAATATCAAACCTTTGACTACCAAGATCGAGTTTAAATAGCAAGGAAATAATTTATTTAAGATGGGAAGAATAGAACACACCATTATTTTAAAATAAGATTATCGTATTTGCTAGCGTATGTAACACATAATACAAATATTAGAAGAAAATATAACACCCTAAAACTTTATTATATATTTATTTTTAAATAAATTCAATCTCTTCAATAGCATGTATTACATGAAAAGCTAACTTTAACTTGCACTACACGCAATGTCGAGTTTAAACAAAATATGAAATATTATTAAAATATTATTAATTAATATAATAGTTATAACTCATCAATTAAATTGGTGGGTATGAATAGTAATAACTAAATTATAAAAAATATGATTATATATTGAATATTAATAAAATAATAATCATTTAGAAGAAAAAGAAATATTTTCTAAAAAACTGTATTTTTTCTAAAAGACAGATTAGTCACTCTTTGCGTACATAACTTAAGACTAATTTTTAACACTTTTAGAAAATTTATATGAAAAAATAAACTCTATTTTTGAAATCATAATATCAAAATTATCTTAGGATAAATTTTTTATATTTTTCTAAAAAGTTTCATTTATTTGATGAATAGTGAAAAATACTGAATTTTAATATAAAACTGTCATTTCATTTAAATAATTTATAATGATAAATTATATTTTAAATTGTTTTTAAAGTAACATGACTTCAATTTTATATAAATTAATCTAGTTTATGTCATTTAAATCATTTTTATATTTAATTTAGATATAAAAACTTTGTAAACTTTTAAACATTTTCACTTTAAAAACTCATTATCTCATCACGTCTGGGAGATTTATTTTTAAATTAAATTTTTCCACTTCCACGAATTGAATTTGGAAAAATGGATTTCAAATTTTTAATCAAAATAATTTATAATTTCTAATAAGGTTAACTTAATTTTTGACCAAAATAAATAGTGAATGCAGTAAAAATTAATTACCACAGTTAAGGTAAAAATGAGTTTATCACGGGTTAAACTAAAAAGATAAGGGTAAAAATAACCTATACACTTGTATAAAAACTATTGGTTGACCATATTTCTACTATTACACCTCAAGGTTCGATAATGGTCCATTTTGGACCCCTGTGACATATAAAAAACGTGGGACCACTCAATTCCTTTCAAAAATACCAAGTGTGTCCTATCTCCCATTTATAAAAGGTCTTCCACACTCATCTTTTCATAACACCTTCACACCCTTTTGGTTCAGCCAATCCCTACCCAAATAAATTCTCAAATTCCCTCCTCTCATCCTAGAATCCTTAGTTTGAGCATAAATCCAACCTAGGAATTCTTTAGTGAAAACCTAAGGAGGATATCCAAGAGAGAGGTAATGTTCTTCAATGAGTGTCTTTGTTTTATTTCTTTCTCAACCTCATTAAATTATTATTAAACTATGATGATATAATAACCTCAGTATATTTCATTAATTGATATGTTTTTATATTAATGGTATTAACCCATGGCCAAAGGATGATAAGGGTTTAGCACCTACCACTAGCCTACACAAAATCCTACTTAATGTTTCATTGTTTTACCTAAATGATTTGAAAAAATATATACTAATGATGAACTAGTAGTGTTATTTATAATATTTAGATATTAATTAAATATATTGGATATCTATGATAACCATATTGGTTTTGGAAAATATTTTGAGACATACAGAAAGACATGTCACTCTTTTATGGATCTTACGACCAGTTAAAAGTAAATTTTAGTGCTTTGGGCATAAAAAATTCATTTTTGGATATTTATTTCTTAGATTACGTGATGAATTGAAAATTGGTCAAAGAAAAACCAAAGGATTTAATTAATATTATTAAATAAAAATGTATCAAGTAAATATTTTTCCTTATATTCTTATATAGTAAAAGAATTCCTCATTTCTAGAAAAAATGATATTGAATCAAAATGTTATCCTAATACCTTCATTTATATTGAATCAGTTGTCTTTTAGATCATCACATATTTATGTCTTTAAGGCCCTTAAATTTTCATTGATCATCCACTTTCTTATGATCAATGACCTCTATCACTCTATAATTATTTACATTTTTGCATGTTCATATCTTCACTTATCACCAATGTTATCCTACATAAAAGCCTAGTTATGTGTTATTCCATATGACCCTGGTATTTTCTGATCTCCATTATTAAGAGGATATTTGATTAAAACTTTTTACTATTTAGGTATTTCAACAATATTATTTCCAAATATAAAACCTTTGACTACCAAGATTGAGTTTAAATTGCAAGGAAATAATTTATTTAAGATAGAGATAATGTAACACCTTGAGATTTTAAAATAAGAATATTGTATTCAATAGAATATGCGACATAAAATACCAATATTAGAAGAAAATATAACACACCTAAAGTTTATGATATATTTATTTTTAAATAAATTCAATCCCTTCAATAGCATGGATTACACACAACAATGTGTTTAGCTTATGTTTCACACAACACCAAGTTTAAACGAAATGTGAAATATTATTAAAATACTATTATTTACTATAATAGTTGTAACTCAGAAATTAAATTGAAAGGTATGAATAATACTAATTAAATTAAGAAAAATATGGTTATCTATTTATTAGTAATAAAATAAGGATCATTTATAAGAAAAAAATATATTTTCTTAAAAACTATATTTTTTCTAAAAGATGGATTAGTTGTGCTTTGCACACATAACATAAAATGGGTTTACTGGGGGATAAAATAAAAATATAAGAATAAAAATGACCTGTACACTTATATAAAAACTATTGGATGACCATATTTAGACTATTCAACCTCAAGGTTTGATAATGATCCATTTTGGACCCTTGTGATATATGAAAAATGTGGGAGCACACAATTCTTTTCAAAAATACCAAGTGTGTCTTCTCCCCCGCTTATAAAAGGTCACCTCACTCCCTCTTTTATTAAAAACTTCATGCAATTTTGGTTCATAAAATCTCTTCCCAAATCCATTCTTAACTTCCATACTCTCATCCTAGAAGCCTTAGTTTTTGCATAAATCCAACCTAGGAAGACTTTAGTGCAAACCTAAGGAGGATACTTGAGAAAGAGGTAATGTTCTTCAATGAATGTCTTTATTTTATTTATTCCTAAACCTCCTTAAATTATTATTAAACCATTTTGATATAATAACATAAGTATATTAAATATACTGAGATGTTTTTATAATAATGGCGTGACCTATATCCACATCTACATCCATCAAATGGGTTACAAAATCGTTATTCGTGTATAGGGAGGGCTACCGTCTCATGAACTGATATCATTCATTCTTCCATTACCACCTTTCAAATTTGGGTATGATGATGAATATAAAGTATATATATGATATTTATAACATATTTATATATCTTAATTAACTATATCATATATATCTTTTTTTACTTTTCAATCCATAGGGGATACGATAATGTTGCTTGTGTGTACGTAAGACTACCGTCTCTCGAAGAAATGTGATTCGTCTTTCACTAATGATATACATGGAATGTAAAAAGGTTATATTTAATGATTATATGTGATATACATGAAATAATTATGATATTAATAACATATTTATCATTTTTTAAAAGATAATATATATCATTTTCTTTTTTACCCTTTCAGTCACTTAAAGATGATAATATCATTCGTGTATGTGTGGACTACCGCCTTCACGAAGCGATGTGACTCATTTCATTGCCACATCACATGGATGATATATAAAAGTATATAATATGGTACTTATATATGATATTATGATAATTATGGAAGGATAATATATATTTCTTACCTTATTTCCATAATGGTCATTGAAAAATGGAAACGTTACTCATGCGTACGTATGACCTACCCTTTCCTTGATCGTAACATAATTCATTTTTCATAAATATATTTCATGATTGATTTTAAAAGTATAATTTATGTAAAAATATAATAATTATTTCATTATTATTATTCTGAATATGATAGAACTATATAATATGTGCATGAACCATATATTTCATAACAAAACACACATGGTAAAACAAGGCAATTAACACCAAAAACAATGAAAATAATCAAATATTATTAAAACAATGGATGATAAGATGTTATAAAAGGATCATATATAATATTATAAATATTAATATGGTTCTGATATAAGTTAATAAAAAAATTTAAAACCACTATACAAGTGGTTAAATAACGTTCAATCAAAAGGAAGTGTGATGTAAGAGATTTCTTAACTCAATTTTTGTTCATTGGTTTAATCTTCTACTTCATAGATTATATCATTCTAATATTATGTGTATAATGAATTTTTATGACCATATATTTTATTTCCACTTGTTTTATGCTGATTTACAATTGAAATACATAATCTATTCATTTATTAATTCTCACTTTGACATTATAATCATATTAAAGGTTTATTTCACAATCTCATTCTAATCGAAATTCTTTGTTCTTGAATTTCAGTTGAAGGAAATTATTTGATCATTTCATAATAAAACCATTTTATTTTATTCTCCTCTTTTGATTCATGATATTTTCAATATAACCATTTTACACTCTTTGGTACTTAAATTAATTAAGAAAATGTTTTTTAATAAAATACGACTTTATTCCTCTCTTCGGTCAGAAACTGGTTTTCTTCCAAAACCATGTTTTCTAAAAATGTTTTCAAAAATATTTTTAACTTTTTAAAAATGATTTAATAAATTCATTTTTACCCATTTTTAGTTTATACAAAATGTTTTAAAAGGAATCATTTTGTTGTTTTCAAAATAATTCCCTTTTGGATTTTACCAAAAATGTGAAAGGAATCTTTATTTTAACATGTAAAACATGTAAAAAAATTTCCACCGTCATGACCTAAAAATTATTTAAATATTACATTATAGGTATTCAAGTTTATTTTAAAAGAAAATTATTTTGAAAATGTTTTATGTTTTAAAAATTTATTTCTGAAATGAAAATGATATTTTCATCAAGAATGTCTTTAAATATTTTTTATGATATTTTTATTCATCAACGAAAAAAACCCATTATTCTTAATGAAATTGGTATAAGTTGGACTGATACTATCCTTATTCTTACTATGAATGGTTTATGATTATTTTGAACAAGGATAGTATTTACATTTACTTTCTTATTTTATTTTTGTAGTCATTAATTTCTACACGAAATATTCACTTTCCTATGATCATTAGATATTAAATTTCTCATAAATATCCATATTATTGATCATGGATATTCTCATTATTTAAACCGTATCTCATTTTTTCATATGGTTTTTTACTTCAACAATTATTTTATTAACTATAGAAATATTGATAAATTTGTATCCTTTACTCAATTAAAATATTTGATGATAAGGTAGTTGTTCATGAATTAAATCTATTATTTAATATATGTGGAATTATTTGGATATAAAGATATGGGTGGGGGAATTATAGATATCCTATTGATGCATTGACAAGTCTCATGAAACAAAATTAGTTGGCCAAACCCAATGTATTTGTAACCAGTAGTTTTAAACTATCTCGAGGATAGATCTTGATAGTATAGGTATAGCGGGTCAAACCCAATGGGTTTTTACCCAGTAGTTTTAAATTGTCTTGAGGATTTATCTTAATGGCAATGGTATCATGTTCCTGGGAAACATAACTTCTAATAATTAATCATTTCCTTCATTGTAAATTTAGTTATTATTATTATCCATGAGATTTTCACAATGATATTATATTTGGATGCATTTAATTATCATTTTATTGGTTAAATGACACATGTTTTCAGTTATTTACATTTCTATATTGATTATGTTTATTGATTCATGATAGATTCCATTGTACTTAACCCTTATTGTGCATTTTATATCACCCTTATTTTTTTCCTTTCTCAGAAACCCATGAAGATTACTATGTTTGATATGAAAGAATATGCTAGAGGGTATAATGTTATTCTAGAAAAAAAATTATGTTGTAATTTGTGTATCTAAATGTAATTCAAGACTCAAATATGAATCTGGTTTACCAAGAATACTAAACTATTTGGCTCTTCGAGATGTGATTTACTTATATCTTATGCCAATGTAATAAAGAAAACACCATCTCTGGACTACTGGGGTTGGGGTCATTACATGGAAATTAGTATGGAGGGGATTGCGATCCATTATTCGCCAACATGAAAGTTCACCTAGAAATATATTAGTCTATTTTCAAGGATGATCTTATGGATCATTTCAGTGTACTAGAGATCCAGAACCCATACGAGAAGTTGTCCACCTTACAACAACATGGAACAGTCCATGATTATATAAAACAATTTCAATATCTGGTTACTCTAATGTCGCACCATCTTGAGCAATAATATTTAAGTTATTTCCATCATGAATTGCGCACTGAGATATGAAACTAAGTTTGAATCCATAACCCAGAATCCCAGCTGCAGGCAATGCGACTAGTTCGACATGTCGAGCTAACTATGCGGAAAAGGGTGGGTTTCCTAGATCGAGGGGGAGGACCACATATATGGACAATATGTGAAGAGAGTGAATGTAAACAAACTTTGAGAGACAATTTTCAAACCCAACACTAGAAATCAACTCATCCATAAAAAAGAATGCAGTCTCTAACTTGGGAGACTACCCAAGAGCTCTCATAGTAACGTGCCTCCGGCAGTAGAGGGGTGCGACACTTAACCCTCCCAAGATTGGCAAGAAAGAAGTAAAAAAGGGGATATTCTTTAGATGTGGGAAACCATATAGGAAACTCAGAAGAAGGATAAGTCACACCAATGAAAGTATTTGGGTAGGAGGAGGAAGTTTCAAAGGAGGAAGAATATCAAATGTTGGACTATCAAGGTTCAAACGTCTATCTCATGACTTGGGAAGGGGAGGAATCACCTTTCATGAATGTGGAAGGACAACTCTGTGAGATTCCAATTATAGTTCTATTGGATGATGCTACCACTCGTAACTTAATTTCTCCCAAACTCACTACAATACTGGGTCAAGATGTTGAGGAAACAAACAAACGATGAGTCAATCTTGGAGATGGGCATCTGCTGTGGTCTCAAGGTTTATGATGCCAACTATATCTAGAATTGAAAAAATATACCAATTTTATTGACTATAAAGTGTTGTAAATAGGAGTTTTAGATCTTATTTTGAGAATTTCTTGGCTACGGACTCTTGTGGAACTCCAAAGTAATTGGAAGACTAAGACTATGTTATTTTAAAGTTGGAAATTCAGTTTTTCCCTCCAGGGGGTGATGTAATCTGGCCTATAGATTACCTACCTACAAGATCTAGCCATCTATTCAGGTGGAAATGAAAATTAGGGAGCATGTACAACAATTACCAATGATAGTCTATTGGATTTTCAACAGCAGCAACAAAATGTAGGCATCACTTTTGAATTTGAAGTCCATGTTTTGTGGCCCTGGGGATTACCACTGAAATGTTCCAATGACCACAAAATTTCCTTTTTCTAGGAATAGTGACCCATGACGGTATACCCTTATAGGTATCCACATTCCCACAACAATTAAATCGAAAGACAAGTTCACAAGTTGCTCAATTTTTTTACCATACGGAGCAGTACAAGTTCCTACTCTGGTTTTGTTTGATTAGAAAAAAAAAGGTGTACATGGAGGATGTGTGGATTATCAGGCTCTGAACAAGGCAACCATTCTAGATAGATTTCTCATTCTAGTTGTTGAGGAATTATTAGATGAATTACATGGTACTATTTCTTTTCAAAGCTGGATCTTAAGTCTGGTTACCACCAGATCTGAATGTGAGCAGAAGATGTTGAGAAAATGGCATTCCGCATAGACAATGACCACTATGAGTACATGATGATGTCTTTTGGACTCACCGATGCCTCTTCGACATTTCAAGCTAAAATGAATGATTTGTTTCAATCCCACTTGCATTAGTTCATCCTTATATTTATTTATGATATTCTAATTTACATCCAAGGCTGGGATTCCCACTTAAAGAACCTCGAGATTATTTCAAAACCCGTCTAAGAAAATCACTTCATTCCCAATAAAAAAAATTATCCTTCACTCAACATGGAGTTATATTTGGTCCATATCATATCTCAGGCAGGGGTTGCTATGGATCCTTTTTAAAATCTAAGTGGTTATGGATTAGCTGACACCCATTTCCGTTAATAGGAGTCCAAGGCTTCCTTAACCTCACATGTTACTATAAGAAATTTATCCAAGGGTATGGAAAAATTTCACAACCACTCACTTCCCTGACACTTCCTTGACACAAAAGGATAGCTACCATTGGACAGAAGAGGCCTAGAATGACTTTGACCACCTAAAGCAATCCATTACTACCGACCTTGTCTTAGAAATACTGATTTCTAGATAATTTTTGAAGTTGAATGTGATTCTTATTTTAACATCCTGATATTTTAAAATAACACTATGTTCGATAGCGTATACAACATGAAACATAGAGCTTAAATGAACCACTAAATATTATTATTTTATTACCATTATAATATAGTCATTGAATTGGAGGATATGAATAGATTTAAATGAATTATAAAATATATAATAATGTAATAATAATTAAAAATGTATTGATAAATTCTTAATAAATAAACACTCAATTTTCAGTAAATTCATTATATGCTTAAAATAATTTCTCCAAAAATGTTTTTTATTTATTTTTATGAGAAAATATTATAATTAATTTATGCCACTTTTAGAAATTGTATTTGATAAAAAAAATTATAATTTTTTAAATCAACATTTCAAAATTAACTTAGGGTTAATTTTTAGGATTTTTTCTGAAAAGATTGATTTTTAAGTGAATAGTGAAAAATCTTGATTTTTTGTAAAATTGTCATTTCTTTTTATTAAAAAGAATCATTATGATTTAAATTTTATATCAAAGTAACATAAGTATTTTTTAATTAGTTATAATTTAAGTAATTTCATTTTAATACTCATCATACCTGATTTCGGAATAGGTTCATTTTGGGACTTAGAAACGTATTTTTCTGAAAACACTTTTTCGTTGCATTTTATGTTTTTTATTAAAAAAAATTTATTCCACTTCTAGGAATTGAATATTGAAAAATGGATTCTATATTTGGAATCATAAGGTTTAAATTTTATAAATAAATCCCTTTTATTTTTTGTCATTATGAATAGTAACTGTAGTTAGTATTTTTCACCTCGATAAGGATAAATCAGGTAATTAAAGTTAAAATTAATATGATAAGGCATATATATAACCCTAAAACTAGGTTTTAATATAATTTATAAGTTATTTTTTCCCATCCTCATACATTATTTGACGTTATGGAAATTTTTTGTCATTTTTCTTTGAAAATGACATTATTTTAAGTAAAATACAAAATATCACCATCTTGCTTTTAAATTTTAATTACATGTTCATGTAGGGATGAAAATAAGTTGTGAATGAATCTTAAAGGTTATTTTTAGTATAATTAAATTATTTTTATGATTGTAATTTTTTTTAAAAAAATAGTGATGAAATAATTACCTTAAATTCTTACCAAACGCCAACATTGTGCTTATGCAAGCAATAAAAAAATAAAGTAAATGATTTTAAAAACTCGTAATTTTGTTTGGATTAGTTATAGTGTCCCATTAATTTTATAGAGAAATATATAATATTAGAGATGTGTTAAAATTCAATATTATAATTCCATTGTTATCTTGATGAATTTAAAGTCAAAGTAAATGAATAGTTCCAGAAATGTCATTAATGATATTTTATAATAAACAATATTCAATTAAATGATTTAAATTTCATAAAAATCCTATATTCAACCAAGTTAATAGTATATGGTTTTAAATATCAACCATTACCAATATATAGGTTACTTTTCCTTCTATAGAAACTTTCTTGACCCCTAAAGAGTAAAAAACTTTGATATCATCGTAATCATCAAAGGGGTTAATAGGGGTTAAAACAAAGTGATATGGGTGAAAACATCACCTAAAATTTCTAAAATTTTATTTTATGATATAATTTCAACTCATATTCATTATATCTTTGAAATATATCTATTTTGTGTCAATTATCCATTAAAATTAATTTATAATAATTTAATACTTTAAGTAATTCCAAGAGTGTCCCTCCCCTCACTTATAAAAAGACAAGTCATATCCTCTCTTCCTCACACATTTTGAGTACTCTATATCGGTCAAGACCTGACAAAATACCTTCCTAACATCCATCCCTACGTTTTAGTGGACTTATTTTGGATAGAATATCAACCTTAGAAGGATTTAGGTATAATGAAAAGGAGGTTGTCAGAAGAAGAGGTATAACTTTTAACTGAATGATTTAGTTTTATATCTTCTTCTACCACCTTCAAAAATCTTAATGTTTGAGATATAATAACATTAGTATCTATTATATACTAAAATTTTATTATGTTAATTACTTAAATCTATAAAATGGGAAATGAAACCATCATTCATGCGTATGGAGGACTACTGCCTCACGAACTGATGTAATTCGGTTTCCATCACCGCCTCTCAAGGATGGTTGTAATGATGGATTTAATGTACATATATTATATTCAATACATAATTATCATTATTGAAAGATAAGATATTATTTATTTATTTAACTTTCCATTTATTGAAAAATGATAACGTCATTCTTGCATACATGTGGATTACCACCTCCACAAAGCGATGTGATTTGTTTTGCAACTATGAACTGAATGTCCTCAAAACACACAACCTGTACTTAATTGATTAAGTAATTAAATATGTCATTGAAATAAATGAAACAAATTGTTTAATGATAAATTAATAAACCTATAAAAAATTACAAGTAAATAATTTATATAAGATTATTATACAAGAGTTAAATGACATATGTGGAAAGTCTAGACTCAAATTTAGGGATTTCATCCTAATTTCCCTTCATTTAGGAATTTTTTAATGTTATGCACCTGATTTCATTTATATGGTGTATATAATGCAGCTTTTACATTATATATCATGAATCCTTCATACTTAATTTTATTTTAAGTTACAACTCAAATTATTTCATCCAAAGGGATTTGACTTGAAAGTTATCAAGTGGTAAGGGGTTTCTTAACTAAATTTTCTTTTATTGGGTTAAACTATTCTTCATTGGATTTGTTATGCCATGATTATATGTGAATTGATCTATAATTTTTTTATGTTGTATTTCCAATTGTTTTATGTGGATTTACATATGTGCACATAATCACTTCATAGATTAATTATCACATCAAAAATTATGATCTTTGTGAGGGTTTTCTTTGCCTCAATCCCATTTTCTTGAGACGCGTTTTATGTTGTGTACCATGATTTATTTGAATAGTGTATTTAATTCCCCATGAATGAATTTTGACATATTAATTCTTTTAATTCATGAGATATATAGATCCATATCATATTCTTTCTTTCAATGAATTTTTATTTCTAAAGTTACCAAAGCGATAAAGGTTGTATGTTACAATTTCATTTCTTTTCAGGATTGCTTATGTTCAAGGTTCCTTTAGAGGGAATCATATGATCTTATTTTCTTTAATTATATCTCTTTTCATCTTCTTTGTTTATGAATTTGGTTTACATGTTTAATTTTTATTTCCTCCCTTATTTATTAAAGAAACATCAAAAAATCTGTTTGTAAGTGATATCGATCTTGTATCTTTTTTTAAATCGGGAATCTTTCTCTTCTATATCCATGTTTTCTAAAATTTTTTGAAGAATGTTATTTTATAAACATAAATTATTTCTTGAAGTTATTTTACATGATCTTTCACCTTATTTTAAAAGGTTTTAAAAGTAAATTTCTTAAACACTTTCCACGTGGGTAATTTTTTACTCTATTTACAAAAGATTGAAAAGAAAGTTTATTTTTAACATTTACAACATGAAACAAATTTCTCGTATTCATGACTGTTATTTACTTTGAATCTTCCTTTATAATTTTCTAAGATTATTTTCCAAGAAATTTTTTTCCTAATATACTGTAATTTTTTTTTTAAAAAAGTGATTTTCAAAGTGCAAAGGATATTTTCCTCAATAGTGTTTTTAGTGATATGTTAATAGTATTTATATTCACCAAAGACAACCCTTGCTGTTACATATGCCCCACTAAGTATATGTTGTAATTATTCCATCTTTAATCCTTTTTCTAGATGGATTATGATTGTTTCAAAGATATTGTCATGAAACCTGTTTCTTTTCCATAGGTAAATCAAACTATGAAAGAACAATGGTTATTTTTTGTTGTACCTCTCGTACCCCTCGTGGTTTAATTTTCATGATCACAATCACCCTCCTTTTTATCTAATCTTTTTTTCAAGTGTTTTTGTTAATAGGCATGTTTTTAGGAGCAAGAAGTGGCAAAGGAAGAACAGTGGACTGTCTTTCAGTCCACCGGCCAACCGGTGGCTTCACCACCGGCCAGCCGCTGGACCCTGGGCAGAAGGGACACCCACTGCCTTCCCACCGGCCAACCGGTGGCCTCAGCACCGGCCAACCGGTGGCCTCCTCACCGGCCAGCCGGTGGAGCCTGGACAAAAACCCTCCTCCATTTTGCTCACACCGGCCAACCGGTGGCTATGTACCGGTCAGCCGGTGGAGCCAGTCAAACTAGCTGTTGGGCCTTTGACCAGGCTGGCCCACTTGCCTCCCAACGGCTCCGAAGCCCTTTCCAACGGCTCCGAAGACCTCCAAAGGCCATATGAGGGTTCCCCCTCTATAAATAAAGGACTATGAAGCCAAGGATTATTTTCGGAACCATTATCAAGCCACGGAAGCCCACGGGATACATTTTGATCATTTGGCGAACCTCTGGCGCATTCCTCCAAGGAATCATCCAATTGCTCCAACTCAATTCCACATCCAAGGAGCACCACCAAAGAAGCTTGGGAGCGCCCTTCATCAACTCCTTCAATTCATTGGCGCCCAAGACTTACCCATTACGGTTTTTCATTGCTTTATTTATTTTGAGAATCAAATTGGGTTTGTGCCTACAAACCCCATCTATTTCTCTCATCCTCTCTTTTGGGTTTTCACACCACCTTTAAGGTGTGAAGAGGTTAGTCAAGCCTTTCCTTTTAAAAGGCTTGAATCATAGGTGAGCTAGCCTTCACCTGTAAGAAGGCTAGTGGGTTCTTGATCAACCATTGAAAGCAAGTGGGTTCTTGCATAACCATTTAAAAGCAAGCTGTAATAGGTTCTAGACTACCTGAAAAGTCTAGTGGGTTTCTTGCTAAAACCATTAAAAAGAAAGCGGTAGTAAATCTCTCAACGGTTGAGTTGGGAGCGGAGACGTAGGCTTGGGTTTAAGCCGAACTCCGTTATCAATTTTGTGTCTTGCCTCTTTTATTTCTGCTGCACTTTTAACTTTGATTTTAATTTGTTAATTTTTTTTTTCAAAGGCAATTCACCCCCCCTCTTGCCATCACTTCCTTTTCTTCTCCACCTAAAAATTGGTATCAGAGGAAAATTTGAGTAATACCCTAACCGGTTTCAAATTTAAGATCCATTGTGATGGCATCAACCTCTTTTGCCCCCGAAGGATATTCCTTGGGTCGTGCTCCATTTTTTGATGGAACCGACTATAACTATTGGAAAACCCACATGACCACTTTTCTTAGAAGTATAGGTTATCCCATTTTTAAAATTGTCATGCATGGTTATTCACTTTCCTCTCCCGATGAATCCAAATGGACCCAAGCCGATATTAGAAATTTCGAGCTTGATGGCAAAGCCATGAACGCTCTACATTGCGGCCTTGATCGTAACGAGTTCAATCGAGTTTCCACATGCACTACATCACATGAAATCTGGAAACTATTGGAGGTTACCCATGAGGGGACCAACAAAGTTAAGGATACTCGATTGGATATGTTTCGTCAAGATTTTGAGTCTTTTACCATGCATCCATCCGAATCTATAACTGAAATGTTTACACGTTTTACTGATGTTTGCAATGGGAGAAAGTCCCTTGGTGTTGATGTTTCTGCAGAAACAATGGTCAAGAAGATCCTTTGGATCTTACCAAGCTCATGGGAACCAAAATTCAAGGCAATCCAAGAAGCTAAGGACATCAAGAACATGCCGGTCGAAGAGCTCATCGGATCCCTCATGACCTATGAGATCACCATGAGGAGGCAAGCTGAAAAAGAAGGCAAACCGATCAAAGTTCCAAAGAACATCGCCTTCAAGGTTCAACAAGAAGAAAGCTCCTCCTCCTCATCATCTTCCTCTTCAAGCGGCGATTCAGAAATGGAGAATCTTGCCCGAAAAATGCACAAGTTCATGAAGAAGCACAAGAAGAAGAAATCCCGCAAGGCTCGAAAGGAAAAACATGACGAAAAATCCGAGCCCGAGGTAACATGCTATGGGTGTGGCAAGAAAGGCCATTACAAGCCCGATTGTCCACTCAACAAGAAAAAGGCCAAGAAAAAGGAAAAGAAAAAGGATTTCGAGGCCACATGGAGTGATAGCTCCACATCCTCCTCCTCCTCCTCGAGCGACAACGGTAACAATTGCCTAATGGCATTTCATGAGGTAACATCTTCCGACTCCTCATCCTCTAGTTCTTCCAATTCTTTCAATCACATGTCTTATGAGGATCTCCAACATGCGAGAGATCAATTGGAGGAAGGTTTTCACGAACTTTCTTCCAAATTTGTCGCTTTAAAAAAGAATTTCAAAAAACTCTCTTCCGAAAAAGAACAACTTCTCAAAGAGAAGGAAGAGCTGTCCCTCAAAATCCAAAATCTTCCCGATGTTGATTCTATGGAATCAAAAATCAAAGATTTAAGGGAATCCCTAGCTAAGTTCACCCAAGGTGAACAAAATTTGACCAAACTCCTTGGTTCCCAATGCATATCTAGAACCACCGAAGGGCTTGGCTATTCCAAGCAAGTTTCCTCTTCCCATGCTCCAACTATTTTTTTAAGGGGAAGCTCCCAATTTAAATTTTGTAATTATTGCAAAAAACCCGGGCACTTAATCTATGAGTGCAATTGCAAAAATGCCCGGTATGGTAGGCCCAAAACCATTTTCTTTAATGATGAATTTTATAGGAGACGACCCGCAACTAGACAAGTATGGATTGAAAAATCCCTTTTAGCGAGTCTCTCCGGGCCAAAATTTGTCTCGGTTCCAAAAACCCCTCCCCGGTGATTTATTGTTTTTATTTAGGGGGAGTTAGGATTGTTTAAGATTTTTTGCGTTTTTCATTTCAAAATTCTCATTTCATTTTTCATTCAAAACTTTCAATTTAAATTTCAAAAATTTCAATTGATTTCAAATCTCTATCTTATTTTTCAAACGCTTCCCTCAATCAAGTTTTATGCCCCGTGCTATTTTGATAATCACAAAGGGGGAGAAATTCTTGGTTGATTGGGGGAAAAATCTTTTAAAGCATGCCTCTCATTTCAGTCTTTCTACATTGTTTGTTTTGGTGATTGTGATCATCAAAATAGGGGAAGATTGTTGTACCTCTCGTACCCCTCGTGGTTTAATTTTCATGATCACAATCACCCTCCTTTTTATCTAATCTTGTTTTCAAGTGTTTTTGTTAATAGGCATGTTTTTAGGAGCAAGAAGTGGCAAAGGAAGAACAGTGGACTGTCTTTCAGTCCACCGGCCAGCCGCTGGACCCTGGGTAGAAGGGACACCCACTGCCTTCCCACCGGCCAACCGGTGGCCTCAGCACCGGCCAGCCGGTGGCACCCAGACAGAACAGTGTTTGCTACTGTCTCAGCACCGGCCAACCGGTGGCCTCCTCACCGGCCAGCCGGTGGATCCTGGACAGAAACCCTCCTCCATTTTGCTCACACCGGCCAACCGGTGGCTATGTACCGTTCAGCCGGTGGAGCCAGTCAAACTAGCAGTTCGGCCTTTGACCAGGCTGGCCCACTTGCCTCCCAACGGCTCCGAAGCCCTTTCCAACGGCTCCGAAGACCTCCAAAGTCCATATGAGGGTTCCCCCTCTATAAATAAAGGACTAGGAAGCCAAGGATTATTGTCGGAACCATTATCAAGCCACGGAAGCCCACGGGATACATTTTGATCATTTGGCGAACCTCCGGCGCATTCCTCCAAGGAATCCTCCAATTGCTCCAACTCAATTCCACATCCAAGGAGCACCACCAAAGAAGCTTGGGAGCGCCCTTCATCAACTCCTTCAATTCATTGGCGCCCAAGACTTCCCCATTACGGTTTTTCATTGCTTTATTTATTTTGAGCATCAAATTGGGTTTGTGCCTACAAACCCCATCTCTTTCTCTCATCCTCTCTTTTGGGTTTTCACACCACCTTCAAGGTGTGAAGAGGTTAGTCAAGCCTTTCCTTTTAAAAGGCTTGAATCATAGGTGAGCTAGCCTTCACCTGTAAGAAGGCTAGTGGGTTCTTGCTCAACCATTGAAAGCAAGTGGGTTCTTGCATAACCATTTAAAAGCAAGTTGTAATAGGTTCTAGACTACCTGAAAAGTCTAGTGGGTTTCTTGCTAAAACCATTAAAAAGCAAGCGGTAGTAAATCTCTCAACGGTTGAGTTGGGAGCGGAGACATAGGCTTGGGTTTAAGCCGAACTCCGTTATCAATTTTGTGTCTTTCCTCTTTTATTTCCGCTGCACTTTTAACTTTGATTTTAATTTGTTAATTTTTTTTTAAAGGCAATTCACCCCCCCTCTTGCCATCACTTCCTTTTCTTCTCCGCCCAACATTTTTATGTTAAAAAGTGAAAGATTCTAATTGTTTTGTTCATGATATGGTATTTGGACATTATTTATGAAAGATATATTAGGAAGAAAATCCAAATTCTAAAGGGACTATGTCCGATATGTTATGGGTGAGTTCGTTATATCCTTTCAATGCATTGGATAAAGAGATGAGGTTAACTGGTTATAGGTTTCTTCTAAGAGATTGTTGGAATTTACCACGTAGGTTATTCCATTTGTAAGGGTGAATATAATAGTGATATGATTATGATGTTCAAAGATATGAACATATGTTTTATATGTTTTCTATGAGTTTCTAATGGATCCTTCACTCAAGGATTGCTTTCATACAGGTCATGATTTTTGACTTATATGACTTTTGTCTTATGTTACACCTTTAAGCCATATTTCATGATTTATAATCCATGTTTTGATGGGTATTAATTATCTTATTTTATGATCTTGCACTTTGATTATATCATCATACTCTTAAATCATTTTTTTGCTCACTGATGAAATTCAATTGATAATGCTTATGTTTACCCTTACTGAGCATTTGAGTCTGCCCTTCTTAAGTTTATTTTCTCCGAGTTATAAAGAAAGATGTTATGTAATTTGTGTGTAGAAGGGTTTTATGTTTGTGATGATGAAGACTTAACATGTAATATGAAAAGATGGGTATAGTGGGGAAAATTTTCAATTAAAGACATGAATATTGTTATGTAAGAGTTTGTCCTGATTCTATAAAAATCTAAACCTAAAAGGTCACTAGATATATAAGTGATCCAATATTTCAGTTTAATGTTATACGTTTTGAAGGGTTAAATTTGAGTCACATTTCTCAGTATCAAACATAGAATTTTAAAGATTTTTTTTAGAATTAGATCAAGGAGTGAGGGCTTGAGGATGTTATACTTCTGTTCAGACCATGGGTTCAGTTCTCATACAGAATCACATGCCCATTTCATATTTCAGTAAGGCTTTAAATGAGCAAAAATTTTCCAAATCAGCATATAAGAAAGAAATTATGGAACTGGTCCTATCCATTCAGCATTTGTGGCCTTACCTGCTTAGTCAAACCTTTGACGTCTCTTCTGATCTGTGGAGCCTGAAGTTTTTGTTACAGCAGCGCATCACCAAAATTAACCAAAAGTGCTAGATCACAAAACTGTCAAGATATCAGTTTGAAATAATATACAAAGCTGGTAGGTAAAACTCAGTAGTGAATTCTTCCTTCAAAAAGGAAAAACCGTTGGAACTCTCCCTCTACAAATTCTCGTTAATGTGGAAAGTGAGTTGTGGTCTAACATAGGGAATTCAGTATGAACCCTTCCTTAATAAGGTACTCCAGCAACTCCAAGAAAGCATCCATGCCCCCAATGGGTTTACCCTCTCACACGGTACATTGTTTTATAGAGTACGTTTGGTCTTTCCCTAAAGTTGGATGAAAATTTTTATAGGATTGTCATGTGACATCACATCTTAAACTATGTTCAACAATGTGATAGTTTCCAACGATATAAATACTCAACACTTTCCCCCAGTAGGACTCTTGCATCCCTTTTCAGTTCTGAAGGCAATATGAGAGGAACCTTCTTCTTAACATTATTACTCGGTTACACAAATATATGGGTTTTGACATGATTTTCATGGTAGTTGACAAACTATCTAAGTATGCTCATTTTATTTCATTAAAACACCCTTTTTCTGTTAAGAGGGTGGCTGAATCTTTTGTTAAAGAGGTCACCAGGCTGCATGGTATCCCTAAATCAATTATCTGTGATCGTGATACTCTATTAATGAGACATTTATAGACAAAGCTCTTCGGGTTTCAAGGGACAAAATTAAAAATGAGTTTATCCTACCATCCATAAACAGATGATCAGACTGAGGTCGTCAATTGCTGTTTGGATACCTACCTTGGGTGTTTTGCAGATGAACAACTGAAGTTACCGACTTTATAGTTATCGTGGGCCGAATTATGTTACAACACGACATGGCACTCCTCAACCTCATTACTTTCTTACCTAGTGAAGTGAACGTGGAATTTGTAGCTTCGACCTTGATGGATCGCATTGAGGCTCTTGAGCTACTTCAAAACCAATTGTCTTGTGCTCAGAATTACATGAAGCAGTTGGTTAATCATCACCATCGGGATTTCACTTTTCAGGATGGGGACCAAGTTTATGTGAAGCTCTATCCCCACCAACAACAATCAATAGCTCAATGAATTAATCACAGGTTATCTACCCAAATCTATGGCCCTTTTTTCAGTACTTTGCCTTGTGGACTACTGATCAGGCTTGCCTTTGGATGTGTGGATTCATCTTTTTTTCCATATCTCTCATCTCAAAAAGATAATTGGCAGTGAAAATCAGGAAATTAGAGATGAAAACCCCCAATATATTGATTGGGTGGCAGGGACAAACAGCAGAAGAAGCTACTTGGGAGGACAAATTTTTCATTCACGGTCAATTCCTCACCTTCAATCTTGAGGACAAGACTATTGTCCCAGGAGGGGGCAGTGATCGAGAAAGAGATGCGGCTAGGCCCTGGAAGGTTTATTCCATAAGGGGAAAAAGTGTCCTGGCAAAAAATATAAAAAATTGAATCGGTCGTTTGTTGAGGTGGTCCCTGGGCTGTTAGAGATTCTCTCACAAGGCTTTTTAAGAGGGAATCAGGAGGGGGAAATAGAGGCAAGGAGAGTAGTATAATTTTAGTAGCCTTGGGCTTGGGGAGTGTGAGAGAGCAGGCAACCTTTCCTCGAAGTGTATCTCTTTTCTGGCGCTCCTCTTCTTCCTCTCCACTTCCTCTATATTTTGTTCGTCTCTTGGAATATACTACTTGGGATTGTTTGGGGTCGTGTATTCCATTAGTGTTCCAATCCAAGAACTCTCCCATGTCATTTTTTTCCTGAAAGTGTGGTGGATTCACCTTGATCTGAGGGAGCGGTCAATGTCCAGGGTTTCATGATGCAACGAAAGTGCCGGTGGAGGACCCTGCAACAGCGCAAATTTTCTCCATAGACTTCAGTCTCCGAAATCTCTCTTGGTATAAATTGCTCAACTCCCTATTAATATACTCCCAAAGGGATCGTACAACATTCAATGGAGTCATAATGGGTCAAAAGGTGATCTTAGTTGGTCCCATGATCAAAAAATTGGTCACCATCAGGAAAAATCCCATCAAAGGCTCGTTTTTGGGTATGTCTGACACTTTCATGTAACCCAAACAAGGTTCGGTAGATCGACAACTTTTATGAAGAAAGAATCCTTAAGACATAAGTAATTCTGCAATTTAAATTAATTATAAATTTACAAGAAAGATACTCTCACTTGGTTCTGACATCTTCCATCAATATTCTTCAAATAAATTCATTGATCATGAGATTTATCATCATGTACAATTCTTATTATTTATTGAATCAGAAAAAAGTTGAGTTGGTCATAGGCACAATAGATGTTTTCACTGCATCCGGAACCTTGAATTGGTATCAGAGTGGTCACGTTAAATTTATAATTATTTATTCTCCATTGATCGATTTACTCATTTGATGTTAGGCCCAATTCAAGTTTAATTCGTTCTTGATTAGAAACCCAATATTACACATTCGTTCAAGTTTCACATGATCTTAAATAAGTTAAGAACATATGAAGAATGATAGTAGATATCATCGGGAGGAGCAAAGATTTCTGGCTGGATAACATAGTTACACGACGTGTAACAGAAGCATACACGTCGTATAGAAAGTTTCACCGAATCTAGACGGGTTGCAGGATACACAGCTCACCTCATGAATCAGCACACGATGTACTTTTTCATTTTTTCCAAATACTACAAGTGTTACATTTACATACTAGATTAATGACTTTTACATATTTCGGTTAGTTCTTCATGCCTTTCCCAAAAAAAAATTCCACTTCCAACTTTCATACTTCCAAATTTTGGATTCAACTACCGAACAAATCCAATTATGGTCTTCTAACTTCTGAAACATCCAAAACATCTTCCAAAACATCAGAACCATCTTCTGAAGCAAATCCTCTTGTAGATTAACTTCCAGAACATACAACTTATGGAACAACCATCACATCCAATTCTAGAATCAACTATATGAACTTATGAACTTCTAAACTTCTGAAAAAATTCAATTCCATGTTCATCCTAAAAAAATTCTGAAATGATGCTTAGAGATCATCAAAATTCTCTATTCTCTTCCTAAAAAACTTATAGATATCCAATTCTTACTCCTAAAAAACATCCTAACAAATTAATGTCAACAAATATTGTCTCCTCAACAAATCCAGTAGCTATTGTTTTGTCACGACCCCCCCCCCCCCCTCCAAAGGAACCCCTCTTGGGCCGACAATAGAGAAATAGAGATAATGATGTATGAAGCCCGCCTTAAATAGACCACAGGTTGGTGACTAACACCGAGGGTATATAGACACACACATGGGAGACATTACCCTCATAAATAATTGAGAAGTAAGAGATAAGATGAGAACAACCACCAAACATTCACTCATAATAAATAAAACAATCTCAATACATGAATGTAATGACATACAACTGAAAAAACAGAAAATACTAAAACAAATCATCAACGGTGACCATGAAGCTCCAATAGATCTTAAACTAGTAATATTCAGCTGAATCACCAACCAGCTTCTTCTAACCTGAAAAATAGTTTATATATACGTAGGGTGAGAAAAACATGTATACTCAGTATAATCCTCCCTAAAACCTCTTGTGAAAAAATGCGAAAGAAACATATTAAAGTCATGTGAGTAAACAAATGAAACTAAATCATCACCTAAACAAGTTTACTATTCTTTTTTTATCCTCACCATGGATCACTCACCAAATAGTGCGTAGAAGTATAACCACAATATTGAGAATATATATATATATATATATAAATGGGTACCCTGAAACCACTTCCCTCTAATTTGCCTCCCTCACACCCCCAACATCACACATCATGAGCTCCCATACCTTCCATGTATCAAGTCACCCCTAATGTGATTTGGGCTTCAGCCCTACCTACCTCAATCCAGAACAGGTCCCAACATCTCATGTTGGCATCAGTTATGCTTAACAACTATAACAAGAGATAACACACTATCTAGTAAATATTAACAGGTAAAAAATATAAAATGCATTCGATCACGAAGTCTCAATCAATAAATTAAATTATCTAAACATGCGATAATTCTCATTTCAGTTCTTTAGAAGAGATCTAGAACTGTAAATTAATTCTTATCAATATTATTTAAGTAATTTAACACTGCATCATGCTATTATTTTAATTTTATCAAATAAAAATTACACAATGCCATGAAGATGACTATTTCTCTCTCTTGGATAATTTCTGGAATAATTATCATTATTCTATAACATGCAATAATCTCAACAAATAAAATCTAAAAACATACTTGTCACGACCCGTCCCAGAGGAGCCTGTGTCGTGACTACCCCAAGCCCACCTCTGATAGGCCAGGGGTTTGCGACTAGCACCGAGTAGGAATATCCCACATATGGGAGGCATTTTCCTAAGTTCTTGTACACACGCACACATCTTCAAGCCCAAAATGATGAAATGTAAAAACACTAAGTAAACAATGCATGCATACACTAAGATATTAACCACAATGTATGACAGTAAGAAGCTGGAAAGTAAATAAGGCCAGAATACAAGTCCACTAAAAGAAAGAGTCAGAAACAATGAATGCGCAAGTTCCTGAAACTCGTCCGCGGAAAACCCTACCTGAATGGTAGGTGTAGAACAACTGTATGAAGTCATAGGAGCACACCCTGTCTATCTGAGCACTCTAAGCACCACCTGGTCATGGTCCACCTAGAACTCTGTCAAATCGTCAATCATCAGCAGAAGACACGACACGTGCGAACAGAGCCCGTGAAGGGGTGAGTAAAACAATACTCAATAGGACACCTCGAAACCACAAAGGAATACCACTAAGAAATACACAAAGTATACCATAAATAAATAAACGAAGTATACCACAAAGAAATACACGGTATACCACAAATAAATACATGAATTATACCACAAAAAAATACACAGTACACCACAAAGGAAACACACGACATACAGTCACCTCACACAGGTATAATTCTAAAGCATAAAAGTTGGATTATCAGTCGTAGTCCATAGAACACCCAAAGTCGATAACACACGAAGTGTCGATAACACATGGAGTGTCGATAACACATGGAGTATCGATAACACACGGAGTGTCGCTAACACATGGAGTGTCAAGGATTTATGTAGCCCACAATTCACGAAGCAACTAAGTCACGAAGCCACCATGTCACGTAGACACCAAGTCACGTAGTCACCAAGTCACGTAGTCACCAAGTCAAAGCCAACCACAGGATTCCGCTCATGGTATGCTTGTACCAGGAGAACCTACTCCTCAAGCCAAAAGGCCACAGGCCAACTTTCACAAAGACTCACATAGAGTATCTCAAAAGGACTGTCTCATCACAAGGGTCCAAACACCACAAACAGATTGTCAAATGGACACATAGTTTGAAAGATATGGTTGTTTTTGTAAAACAGTCCAACCCGGGTCTGGTGCGAGTCCAACCCGACCCGGTCTGACCATCATGATCCAGTCCGGCCGACCTGACCCAACCTAATCCGGTCCGGTCCGACCCGAAAAGGCCCATCCCGCTGGGCCGCCAGAGTGGCCCATCCACCCTAGTCTGGTCCAATACATCCGGGTTGGTTTCTCTGTCGGACGTGACCTGCCCTGGTAGCGCCCCCTGGTCCACGCAATTCACCTTGACTGCATGGCTCCCCCCATGTCGCTCGGTCAACATGGTGGCATGCCACATTTCACACGGTCGGCCCTGCCTCCACCGTATGTATACAGCCTTGCTGTTGTGGGTTCCTCCGACGCGGCTTCGAGCCACCTCTTAGCTCGTCGTCGCAACCTCCTGTCATGGTCCCCAGTCAACGCGATCAGCCGCATTATGTAGCTGACACCTCCCACTTGAACGTGGCTCTGTTGAGTCATGTTCCAGCCCCGCTGGTTTCCGTTGTTGGCCGGTCATCGTTCGCCGCACCTTCATGCTACCGGAACCGGCACCGGCGGTCCCTTCCGCAGGCCACTGGTTTGCCTCCAATACGCCGTTTCTCGAACTGAAGGAATGCTTGTGATCCTTGAGTCGTGTACTTCATTGATCCACCCTTCTCTTCGCCTTGCCACCAATTCGGGGGTCTGATCACGTTCAGAACCTCTCAGCAACTCGAATCGGGACTATGAGGGTCCAGCGGTGAAGAACGTGAAGAATGGGGGAGGGAGAAAGCACAAGAACACCCGGAGGAACAAACCCCGACCTTTGTTCGTGTCATCCTAGATATGTTCCTTTTAGAACTAAGAACAAACACAATAATAATCACAAAGATACATCTCCCCATAATCCCCACAATAATTAGCCATCCCACAAGAACGATTGAACCACAGATCAACATGTTCGTTGGTTGGTCCATGTTCATCATTAAATATAAAAACGAGGAAGAAAATCACAAAGAGATTAAACGTCATACCTCATGGTTGGATTGATCGTTGATGAAGAACAGAGGCTCTTGTCTTCCTTGATCCTCGATCTGCCAGCGCAACGATTCACAGTCCACTCGATCCGTCGAAGAGGTTTTCATCTCCTTACCTCAGAGAAATTTTAGGGTTATGACAACAACCCTGAATTTCTCTGATCAGGCTTATTAAAAAGAGAAATCGTCGCGGAATCGTCACATAATGTTAAATAAAATAAACATGATTTTTTTTATTTCTTTTAACATCCAAAAAATACTTTTCATAGTCGACCTGCACTGGTTGATGTTAAGCCTCGTTTAAGGTAAAGTCGATGCTCTGAGCAACGGTGCCCTTAGATTTCTGATCCGAGAACCCGTTTAAGAGTTATTTCACTTTTTCAAAAACCTGTTTACGCGAGCTATTAAAACACTTAACATTTTTCAACGAACTGTTCTGGGCACACCAGGACTCAGAATCACACGCCATCTCAGCACCTGGTCTCGTAATTTCCCCAATTAATTAATAAAAATAAAATTGGATAAAATCCAAGTTATTACAATACTATTTTAATATCATTTAACATTACTTAAACTTCATATGATAGTCATTTTATTTCTTTAATAACAACATGCATCCCGAAGTATGCAATAATTTTCCTATTTCAATTCTCTAATTCCCATAATTATGCAATTCTTCATATTATTACATAATATTTTCACTAAGCATGCGATTATCCAATTTCACTCTCAAATAATTTATGATTCAATTTAATACAGTATTATGTGCTACCACATCGGTTTCAATACTTTAATTTCCATATATGAAATAATATTCAACAGCTTTCCTTAACAATTTCCATTAAATTCCCTTGTAGATCAGTACAATTTCTACCCTAAAGAGAGGTGGAGACCTTCATTTATAGATAGAGGAAAATAAATACAAGTAGGAGGAAATCGATGTGGGACTCAGAAATACGCTTAACCTAGAAATACACTTAACCAGTTCGAACACTCCCCTTCAAGCTAGAATAGGTATAGCTTAGAGGAAGAATCCTCAAGCAAGTGGTTTCTTTCCATTTGGGTTGTTGCGTCATGTACCGGTTTCGCGGTTGTAACCCACTGATTATCCAATAAAAACATATATTTTAATTACATTTTAATGGTATTAAATGTTCATTTTTGATCTTATGGGCCTGAGTTATTGCATTTTCATTATGAACATCCATTCTCATCATTTGTGTACTTCATGCCTAATATACACCAATTTAGGCCCAATGAGTCATCTGATTCTAAGGAATGTAATTATAAATATTTTAATTTGATATTTTGGGAACTATATCTAAACTTAAATGTGAACATTTTTCATTCAGGGATCAATAGATGATTCATAAAAAATGATGGAGATATTTTGAGATGAATGGAAGCAATTCTAAGAGAAGGCAGATTGGAAACCAGCCCACTTATGAGACTGTGGGGCCCAACATACAGGCCCAATGAATCCAAAATATTGTGGGATTATAGAATACATGTATAGGAACAAATAAATCTTCATTATTAAATGCTAATTCGGCCTCTATGGTGGTCATTAAGGCGACTCAATTTAGAGATACAGTTCTGGGCCAGATTCTGCGGCCCATAAAAAGAGACCACTAATTTGATCATATCTCGGAATAAACAACTCTAAATGGGCCCAAATTTTACAGGAGGTTAGAAGACATCCGGAGATCCATTTTATTCTTCTATGGACTACTCTGATTAGGCCATCTAGAAGGTCATCTAAGCACGTCTGTTCTGTGGATGAAAGATGGCTGCCACCTCGGGTCAAATGTGGAAAAGTCTAAGTTCCACAAGCTTTCCACCACCCTAGGCCTACCATAATCAAGTGGGATGATTTGTACTGTTGGAGGCTCGACCCAAGGATTCCAAAATTCATATTTAAGGCAGTTTTGGTGGAGTAGTTGATGATCTTTGGTTCTTGGTTTCATTGTAGTGTTATGCTACCGCTTTGTGTTTGTAATCGCATTTCTTCCTCATGTAAGTTGTTTAATTCACCTTAGTTTCTTAATAAAAGTTCTTCATTTACTCTTATTCTGTTCTTATACTTATCACGTTGATACCATTGGTTCAAGGTGTGAATTTATTCACACCATACTTTGTGATATTTATCACACAACGGAGGAGTGATCTTTTTTTGTTGTTGTTTTTACTTCTTCAATTCCACCCTTGTAAGTCTACTTCCCGCTTCCGTTGAAGACATGTAATCAATGGAGGGCTAACTCTTTTATGGGTTGATCTAAGGGAGCAGCAAGGGGCTAGATTGGATGTTATTTATCTCTCCATTAATGTCTAATCACTTCTTTTAAATGAGATTTTTATTTGATGATTTTAAAACATCTTCATCCTGATTGAATTTAAGGTCACACATTTCAAGTGCTAATACGAACCTCTACCTTGGAGTCCTCAAAACTTTGATCCTTCAAGTGTATAGGTGATTAGTATTAGGTTGTGTAGGCATTAAACCAGTAAGTGATGATTTCGTTTGATCTTCTTAAATGAATCCATCTCAATTATAAGAAATTTAAATCATTAAAAAAAGTAATTCATCCAATCCACCTCAAGCGATAACCTAGGATCAACTCATTCTTTTAAATTGAATTCACTTAAATCTGTTTGTTATCCTTTAAACCCATATAAAATCAACCCAAGTTGGACACTTCATATCCAATAATAGTCCATAGATTGTACGTGTCTATAGGTTTCTTCTTAGGTCTCCGAGGATTCGATAACCCAAGCTAAACTACAAGGACTGTTCTACCATCATCTCTTGGGTAAATTTGAGTGAGAATCAAATGTTGGCACCGTTGTCGGGGACCCAAGTAAGTCATATAAACACCCATTCTATTCTCCCCCATTTCTTTTTTTCTTATCCAAATTCTCTTATCTTGTCCCTTTCTCGTTTTTTTTTCTTTTGGCGCATGTCCGCCTACACCCACGATCAATCAAACCGTCTAGTTAGGGTGGATAGTCCTGGGGTTGGGGAGTCAAGTACACCAAGGGAACTCATTCCATTAGATCCTAATCTTCCTAATACTCTAGAGTCCAAAATTGAGCCAATTTCAATGGAAGGTCTTCAAAGAAACCAACTCATAAACCCGGGTGGGAACCAAAATGGAAACCCAAATGAGGCAGCCCCAAACTTGGGGAATGCAATTGATCAAACCATGAATGACTACCTCACACCTTCCTAGACCAATGCCACCTCATGCATTATACACAATTCCCTTGGAGATTCCAAATACGTCTTTAAACCCCATGTCCTAAACCACCTTCCCACATTCCATGGAATGGAGTCCGAGATGCCATACCTGCACATTAAGGAGTTCAATGACGTTGTAGAAACCATGAGTCCCCAACATCAACTAGAATCAGCTAAGATGAGGCTATTTCCTTTTTCTTTAAAGGATCGAGCTAAAAATTGGCTAAACAATTTGAGACCATCATCCATCAACTCTTGGGACCAACTACAAAGAGAATTCTACAAAAAATACTTTCCCCACCATAAAACAATTGCACTTAAAAAGAGTATCCAAAACTTTTTTGAAAAAGAGGGAGAGTCGTTCTATGAAACATGGGAGAGGTTCAAAGACACTCTAAACATGGTTCCACACCATGGTTTTTCTATTCCTTAACAAGTGAGAATTTTCTATGAAGGGTTGGGTCCGGGGAATAAACAATTCATTGACATGATGTGTAATGGAACCTTTAAAAACAAAGCCCCAAATGATGCTTACGAGTATCTAGAAAGACTTTCTGAACAAAATCAAACATGGGGAACTTCACCTTATTCTAAAAAGCCACAAGGAACTACTGGAATTCATACACTTAGAGAAGAAGAAATCCTTAGGGCTAAACTCGCAGCACTCTCTAGGAAGGTTGAAGAGATAGACCTTAGGAAAGTCCATGAAATCCAAACTGTAGACCTTGTTTGCACAATTTGTGATAAACATGACCATAAGATAGAAAACTGCCCAACTATTCCATCCATCAAGGATGTTCTTTTAGGAGGACCTTCAGCAAAAGTAAATGCCTTGAACTTTCAAAAGCCTCAATACCAAAACAACTTCAATCCTAGGTATAACGACCACCCAGGCTTCCACTGGAAAGATAACCAATAACCTAGCCAACCACAGGGACAAAATCCTTACCCCCATCAGAACTACCAAACACATAACCAGTTCCAAACCCATCCTATCCAATACCAACAGCCACCGGTCCATTTTCAACAAACCATCCCACCTCCAAAATATCCCCCTAGGATAAACCAACCTACTCAAGCACCCACCAAAATTGTTCCACAAAGCCTACTAGAACAACTGTGCAAACAAATGGAGAGGATGAACTCAGAAGTCTCTTCCCTAAAACAAGAACTTCAAACCATCAAAACTGGAAAGGCACCCATGCCTAATCAGGCGGTTCCATCCTCAACTTCAAGGGGAGAGTCAAGTTGTGCTCAAACAACTCATGAAAAACTAAAGGTTGTGACTTTTTTAAGAAGTGGGAAATCAATTGAGAAACCTGAACAACTAATTCATAACCCACCTGAAGATTCAAACTTGGATGAAAATTCAAATGAACCACAAGATCAAACTAAGGAAACTGATAACATTGTCAAGGAAACAAATCTTCAACAAACAACCCCACAACCTTCACCATTTCCTCAATGCATGAGGGGGAAACCCAAGCCTGAACTGAATGAAACATTGAGGGAAATCTTCTCACAAGTCAAGCTGAACATTCCTCTTCTCGATGCCATCCAAACCATACCTGCCTACTCAAAGTACCTTAAGGACTTTTTCACTTTCAAAAGAAAATTTTCACATAAAAACCAAGTCCTCTTGGCTGCTAATGTGAGTACCAACATTCAAGGGACCATTCCTCCTAAGTTGAAAGACCCAGGTTTCCCTTACATCAATGTTGAACTAGGAGAAAGAAAAGTTGTCAAGGCCTTGTGTGACCTAGGTGCTAGTGTCAATCTCATCACATATGTTGTGTACTACCAATTAGGCCTAGAAGAACTCCAACCCACATCTGTCACACTTCAACTTGCTGATCGTAGCATTAGGGTTCCAAAGGGGATTTTAAAGGACGTTCTGGTAAAGGTTGAAAACTTCATCTACCCTTCTGACTTCATTGTCCTTGAAAACCATCCAAACTTAGGAAATAAGGAACAAACCCCAATCATCCTTGGTCGTCCTTTCCTTGCAACAATCAACTCTGTTATCCGAGTTTGAAATGGGAACATGACCATCACCTTTGGGAACATGAGTCTAGACTTGAACATCTATAATGCAAGCTCACAAATAGGGGATGATGAATTCATTCATGAAGTGAACATGATAGGAAGAATTGATAATGAATCCATGGAACATCAAAGAATATTTGATGAATGTTTAAGTCAGGATGAGATTGATTTCCTTTGTTCATATGAAGGAATTTTATCTCCTTGGCTTGAATCATTTTCAAATTGATTTTATGATGAAGTCTTAGGTCCAACAATCAGTGAAACCTTTCAAGAAACCACTTTCATGAAGACCACTCCAAATTCCTTCCCTAAATATGATCAATCCAATCTAGTAGCTGAAACTTCTACATATGGGGAATCAATCCTATCTGGAACTCTAAAAAAAGAAATTGAACTCGATCGAATGACCCAATCTTCTGCTGAAATTATAAACCAACCTGATCTTGAATTGAAGGAACTTCCCGATACACTCAAGTATGCTTTCCTAGGGGACAATAAAACACATCCTATTGTCATTTATTCTTCTCTTGATGCCAATCATGAGAGGATGCTTCTAGATGTCCTTAGGAAACATAAGAAAGCCATTGGTTGGACCCTATCTAATATTCCTAGGATTAGCCCACTTGTTGGGACTCATAGGATTGTTATGGAATCTGATTCAAAGCCATGTCGTCAACCTCAACGGCGACTCAATCCTAATCTCATGGAGGTAGTAAGGAAAGAACTTCCGAAATTGTTAAAATCTGGTATCATATATCCCATAGCTGAGAGTGAGTGGGTGAGCCCAATCCAAGTGGTTCCAAAAAAGGATGGAATCACAGTGATAACCAATGAGGATGGAGAGATTCTTCCAACAAGGGTGAGTAGTGGATGGAGGGTCTCCATTGACTATAGGAAGCTAAACTCATTCACCAAGAAGGACCATTTCCCCTTACCATTCATTGACCAAGTCCTTGAGAGAGTGGCAGGTCATGCCTTCTACTGTTTCTTAGATGGGTACTCGAGGTACAATCAAATTGAGGTCTCCCTAGATGATCAAGGGAAGACTACATTCACATGTATTTTCGGTACCTTTTCCTTCAAACGCATGCCCTTTGGTTTATGCAATGCCCCTGGAACCTTCCAACGGTGCATGATGGGAATCTTCTCAGACATGGTAGGGGATTTTCTAGAGGTCTTCATGGATGACTTCTCTGTATTTGGGGATACATTTGAGGGATGTCTGAGGAATGTAGAGAGGGTCTTGTCAAGATGTGAAGAAAAGAATCTAGTCCTAAACTGGGAAAAATGCCATTTTATGGTTAAAGAGGGACTAGTTTTAGGCCATCTGGTCTTAGGTAGGGGGATTGAAGTTGATAAAGCCAAGGTTTACATCATTCGTCACCTTCCATCACCCAAAACTATCAAGGAAGTGAGGTATTTCTTAGGACATGCTGGTTTCTATAGAAGATTCATCAAGGACTTTAGTTCAATATCTCATCCCCTTTGTGCTCTCCTAGTAAAGGATGCTCCATTTGTTTGGACAGAAATCTGTGAGGGTTCATTCTCAACCCTCAAATCCTCTCTCACCTCTCCTCCCATTATGAAATCTCCAAATTGGAACCTTCCTTTTGAACTTATGTGTGATGCCAGTGACTTTGCTGTAGGAGCTGTGTTAGGACAATGTTGTGATAAAAATCCTTATGTCATTGCTTATGCAAGCAAATCCTTAAATGATGCCCAAATCAACTACACCACCACTGAAAGGGAGTTACTTACTATTGTGTTTGCCTTAGAGAAGTTTAGGTCCTACCTCTTAGGATCCCCCATCACTGTGTTCATTGACCATTCTGCACTAAAATACCTCTTCCAAAAACAAGATGCTAAGGCTAGACTGATTAGGTGGGTCCTTCTCTTACAAGAATTTGACCTCACAATCAAGGATAAAAAGGGAGTTGAAAATGTTGTAGTTGATCACCTCTCTAGGATGGAATTCAAAGACAACTCAAATCACATTTCTGTGTCTGATTCGTTTCCTGATGAACACCTATACTCTGTGAGTGACTGTCCTTGGTATGCCGACATAGCCAATTTCTTAGTTACAGGAGTCATTCCAAAATTCTTAGGGACTCAAGCTCGAAGGAAATTCCTTTCTGATGTTAGACACTATGTGTTTGATGATTAATACCTCTATAAGTTATTCCCTAACCAAGTCATTAGGAGGTGTGTTCCAGAATCTGAAAAAGAGTCCATCCTTAAATTTTGTCATAGTGAGGCATGTGGAGGTCACTTTTCCTCTAAGAAAACATCTTCTAAGATTCTTAAATGTGGTCTCTTCTAGCCCACCCTCTCAAGGGACTCCTACACATTTTGTCAAAGCTGTCTTAGGTGTCAACAAGTAGGGTCCATCACAAAAAGGAATCAAATGCCACTCACTCCCATCTTAGTGGTTGAAATATTTGACTGTTGGGGAATTGATTTCATGGGTCCCTTACCAAACTCTCGGGGATACCTCTACATACTCTTAGCTGTTGATTATGTCTCAAAATGGGTTGAGGCCATTCCCACTAAGTCCAATGATCATCAAGTTGTTATTTTATTTCTGAAAGAGAACATATTTTCTCGATTTGGAATTTCTAGGGCTATAATCAGTGATCGAGGAACCCATTTCTGCAACCGCCCATTCTCTTCACTCATGTCTAAGTATAGTATTTCTCATAAAGTTTCCACTTCATACCATCCTCAAACCAATGGTCAAGTGGAGTTATCAAATATGGAGATTAAGAAAATTCTTAAAAAAACTGTCAACCCCTCTAGGAAAGATTGGTCTGAGAAACTCTTAGATGCTCTTTGGGCCTATAGAACCGCATATAAAACCATTTTAGGAATGTCCCCATATAGGTTGGTTTATGGTAAATCATTCCATTTTCCAGTGGAGATTGAACATAAGGCCTTTTGGGCAATTAAGAAAATGGATTATGATCTCTCATTGGCTGGAACAAAAAGGAAATTAGATCTCAATGAACTGGAGGAACTAAGGATGGAGGCTTATGAAAATTCAAGGATCAATAAATCTAGAGTTTAAGCCTACCAATCTAGGAATATCAAGGTCAAACATTTTGAACTGGGAAAACTTGTTCTCTTGTATAGTTCAAAACTTCATTTACACCTGGGAAAGTTAAGGTCTAGATGGTCAGGTCCTTTCATAGTGCATCATGTATACCCCCATGGGGAAGTAGAGATTCAGGATCCCACAAGTGGTAAAATTTTTAAGTTCAATGGTCATAGGTTAAAACCATTCATTGAATCATTCAATAAACAGGAAATAGAGGTAGAGTTAACAGAGCCAATCTATGAACCAGGAAAAAAATTGATAAATTTAGGATCTATGTCCGGCTAAAGACGTTAAACAAAGCGCTGCACGGGAGGCAACTCGTGGTTTTTATATTTCTAATCTTTCTAAATCATCTGTATTTTTCAAATAAGATTAATTAATCATTTTTATATTTAAAAATAAAAAAATAGACTTTTGACCTGTTCTTCTATTATGAGTATGGATGGGTGTGAAAGGGGAGCACCATATTCATCTGTGTCACGTGGTGTGATCCTTGAGTAATACCTTACCCAGAAATTTAAAAAGAAGAAAATGTATCATCAGTTTATTTTGTTAGGTTAAGATAAAAATAATAATAATTAAAAAAGGGGACACGCCATAGGCCGTGGGGAAAACCCCGTCACAACCGGTGAAGCCGCGGGGACTCGAACCCGGGACCGAAGGGAGACATGGGCACGCGCTTACCACTGACCTACAGCTTAATGTACTTACTTATTCTATAATTATTATATATATACTTATATTTTATTTATATATATATATATATTGTTTTGTTTTGTTTATTTGTTTTCTTTTTTCCACTAGGGAACTTTGCAAGTGACATGGATATCAAAGGACTAAATTCGAGCGACAAGAACATCAAACTTCAACCACCAGGTGACTTCATTCCATGATCCTCATATTTCAATTTTCTTATTGAACTCTCCTTTTATTCCTCTACCCCATTCTAAATTTTTTTTTATGAAACTAGGGACAGTTTCATTCTAAGTTGGGGGGTGTGGAAACAAAATGTTTGTTTAAAAAAACAATGATAAAAAAAAAAGAAGTAAAATTCCTTTATCATTCATATAATAACATCTTTGATCACATTAAAACTACATAGAAAATAAATTTTATTTCCTTTACTCTTAATTTAATTCATGATTAAGTTTAAAAGCATTGACTTTGGAAGTTTGGTTGTCCAATGAAAATTTTCATCATTTTTATTTTCATCCATTAAATCAAAATGCCACAATGCACGTCCTCTAGACTGTGGGGTACTAATTTGAATTTTTGGGGTCCCATAATAAATATCATAGTCTGGTTTGATTTTTATGAATAATATGAGTATTCAAAAAAAAAAAAAAAATTGCGTGTAGAGCAATGGATTGATAAAATGTGAGGCTTTCGGCACTTGGAGATTGTGACTCCAGAGTTGTCTAGCCCTGAGTTTTTCAATATATATCTATTTATGGTAATATGACTTTGTTTTTTATTAAGTTAACTCGAGATGATGCCCGATTATGTGGGCTTCACTTGGTTCCCTAAGGCCTTTGAGTCTGGGAGTCATCGGCAAAGTCTTGCTACATGGGTTAATTTGATTAACTGCAATCTCAATTACTATAGCAATATTGCAAAAAAAAATCCAAAAAAAGAGGAATGAAGAATACTCATATTAGGATTAAATGTGATTCCACCTAGCGCTTCCATGATTTCCCCCTTGAATGAAAATGAACCCCCATATCTATTATGATTCACAACACATCATTACTCCTAATTGAGTTTGATGAAGTATGATGATGGATTTGATCAAAGGAATGAGATTGAGATTGGTATCTGCTTTTAAATTCATCTTGTTTTAAATTATCTTGATAGGTTATAAAAATATATTTGTGTGTAGTTTACATTGTGAGCATTGTTTGTTATAATGTGTTTGAAGAAAGGAATTCAAATAAAATCATTGAATTATTTTCTCGGGACTAGAAAATCTCAAGTTGGGGGGTGTGATTATCCAATAAAAACATATATTTTAATTACATTTGAATGGTATTAAATGTTCATTTTTGATCTTATGGGCCTGAGTTAGTGCATTTTCATTATGAACATTCATTCTCATCATTTGTGCACTTCATGCCTAATATACATCAATTTAGGCCCAATGAGTCATCTGATTCTAAGGAATTTAATTATCAATATTTTAATTTGATATTTTGGGAACTATATCTACACTTAAATGTGAACATTTTTCATTTAGTGATCAATAGATGATTCATAAACAATGATGGAGATATTTGGAGATGAATGGAAGCAATTCTAAGAGAAGGCATATTGGAAACTAGCCCACTTATGAGACTGTGGGGCCCAACATACAGGCCCAATGAATCCCACATTTTTTGGGCTTCTATAATACATGTATAGTAACAAATAACTCTACATTATTAAATGATAATTAGTCCTCTATGGTGGTCATTAAGGCGGACCAATTTAGAGATACAATTCTGGGCCATATTCTGCGGCCCAGAAAAAAATATCACTAATTTGATCATATCTCAGAATACACAACTCCAAATGGGACCACATTTTACATGCGGTTAGAAGAAATCCGGAGGTCCATTTTCTTCTTCTATGGCCCACTCTGATTCGGCCATCTAAAAGTTCATATAAGCGCATCTGTTAGGTGGATGAAAGTTGGCTGTCACCTCGGGTCAAATGTGGAAAAGTCTAAGTTCTACATGCTTTCCAGCACCCTAGGCCTACCATAATCAAGTGGGATGCTTTGTAATATTGGAGGCTCGACCCAAGGCTTCCAAAATGCCTATTTAAGGCAGTGGTGGTGGAGGAGTTGATGATCTTTGGTGCTTGGTTTCATTGTAGTGTTATGTTGCCGCTTTGTGTTTGTAATCGCATTTATTCACCTTAGTTTCTTAATAAAAGTTCTTCATTTACTCTTATTAAGTTCTTCTACTTATCACATTGATACCTTTGGTTCATGGTGTGAATTTATTCACACCATACTTTGTGATATTTATCACACAACGGAGGAGTGATCTTTTTTTGTTGTTGTTTTTACTTCTTCAATTCCACCCTTGTAAGTCTACTTCCCACTTCCGTTGAAGACATATCATCAATGGAGGGCTAACTCTTTTATGGGTTGATCCAAAGGAGTAGAAAGGGGCTGGATTGGATGTTATTTATCACTCCATTAATGGCTAATCACTTCTTTTAAATGAGATTTTTATTTGATGATTTTAAAACATCTTCATCCTGATTGAATTTAAGGTCACACATTTCAAGTGCTAATACGAACCTCTACCTTGGAGTGCTCAAAACTTTGATCCTTCAAGTGTATAGGTGATTAGTATTAGGGTGTGTAGGCATTAAACCAGTAAGTGATGATTTCATTTGATCTTCTTAAATGAATCCATCGCAATTATAAGAAATTGAAATCATTAAAAAAAGTAATTCTTCCAATCCACCCCAAGCGATAACCTAGGATCAACTCATTCTTTTAAATTGAATTCACTTAAAACTGTTAGTTATCCTTTAAACCCATATAAATCAACCCAAGTTGGCCACTTCATAGCCAAAAACAGTCCATAGAATGTATGTGTCTATAGGTTTCTTCTTAGGTCTCCGAGGATTCGATAACCCAAAATAAACTACAAGGACCGTTCTACCTTCATCTCTTGGGTAAATTTGAGCGAGAATCACCCACCTTTTAAGAGTCCCATAAAAAGGAAGTAAGAAGACACCAAAACAACAAGACCGCACACACTCCCCCTCAAGCTGGGTCGCTGATGTTGTGGATGCAATGGTGCATAGAGAGTCCAGTCGAACTCCTGACAAGCCTTTAGTGAAGATGTCCGCGAGCTGATGAGTTGTTGGAATGTAGCTAAAACCGATATGGTTTTACTCAAGGTGATAGCGAAGAAAGTGAAAATCAATCTCGATATGCTTTGTGCGCTCATGAAAGACTGGATTAGAAGAAATCTTTATGGATGCCTGATTATCACACCAAATATGATCATAAGTTTATGGCAGGAAACCAATTTCATGAAGAAGGTGACGAAGCCAAAAAATTTCAGTAGTGGTTATGACCATAACATGGTATTCAGATTCAACACTAGATCTGGAGATTATAGTTTGTTTCTTGCTTCGCCAGGAGATTAAGTTACTAGCCCGGAAAACCGCAAACCTAGAAGTGGATTTTTGGGTAGCTAATCAACCGACATAGTCAGCATCACGGAAGACCTCAATATTCAGATGATCGTGATGTGAATACCAAAGACCACAGACAAAGTCCTTCTTAATGTACTTGATAATGTGAAGGACATCATCCCATTGAGATTTCGTCGGATATTCCATGAATTGGCTAACCTTGCTGACAGCACAGATAATATCTGGATGAGTCATGGTAAGATAATTGAGTTCTCCCAAAAGACGATGATATCTATTGGAGTGAGAATATAGGTCTATGGGATCATGTAGAGATCATTCCTCTAGTTCAAGAGGAGTTTCCACGGTAGTTTCCTAAGGCAAACCAGTATCCTGCAAGATATCCAATGCATATTTTCGTTGGGAAGGAAAGATGTTTCTTGGAGAATGAGAGACTTCAATGCCAATAAAATATGTCAAAGGGCCTAGGATTTTGGTTTAAAATTTTTATTGAAGATAACCCTTGAGATAAGCAATGTTATGCGATTCATTACTAGTAATAATGATATCATCAACATATACAAACAACAGGATGCGGCTAGAGGATGTTGTGGTATAAAACAGTGTGCTCCTTGATACTCTGAGATAGACCAAAAGTAGTGATGAAAGTGCAAAATATTTCAAACAAGACATGAGGAGACTGTTTGAGCCCATAAAGAGAGTGAAGAAGCTGACAGACATGAGAACTAGCTCCGAAGACAAGGAAGCCAGGAGGTTGTTGCGGATATACTTATTCTTCAAGAAAACCATGTAGAAATGAATTTTTGAAATCAAGTTGATGAAGATGTTAATGATGAGCAGCTGTAAGAGAGATGGATAGTCGAACAAATTTCATTTTAGCAACCGAAGATAATATATTGAAATAATCAACACCATATGTCTGGGTGAAGCCTTTTTCCATGAGATAGGCTTTAAGTCGATGAAGAGTGTCATCTGCATTTAGACGGACCGTATAAATCCATTTGCGGCAAACAACCAATTTACCTGCTGGAAGGGGGAGCAGATCCCACGTGTGATTGTTGTCCAAGGTCTGTAATTCATCCTGTATTTCTTAAAGCCATCCAGAGTGATATTTAGCATTGGCAACCGTATGAGGAACATATATCGCCTCCAGAGCGATTGTGGTATCTGAGTGGGAAGAGGGTGCAGAGAATAGAGAGTTCTCAATAAAAGAGATGTTAGCAGAGATGATATAATACCACAAGTTGGGAGAGAAACAGTGGTATCTGCGCTGAGTGTGAGAGTAACCTGGGAAGATACATCATAGGGATTTTGGGGAAAATTTAGACAAATGTGGACAAGTGTAACGAATATAATAAAACACCTAAACACACGAAGTGGAAGAGGGTGAGAAAGGAGTGAGGGGAACAAAACCATAGTAGGATTCTCCCCTTAAATGATAGAAGAAGAAAGACGATTTATAAGATAGGTGGCGGTAAGAATATCATCCCCCAAAAATAAAGAGGCACCTACATGTGAAATAAGAGGGCACAAGCAGTCTTCAAAATATGATGATGTTTATGCTTAACCACTCCATTCTGCTGAGGTGTATCGGGGCAGGATGTTTGATGGAGGATGTCATGATCCTTGAGAAACTGCTGCAGTGAAGAGGATAAATATTCTCGTCCATTTTCCAAGAAAAGACATTTAATTGATGTTGAGAACTGAGTGTGAATTTCATGATAAAACATCTAGAAAGTAGAAAACACCTCAGAAAGATCACGAAGTAGATAAATCCATGTCATGCGAGAGAAGTCGTCAATAAAGGATACATAATATCGATACTCTGACTTACTTAGGACCACGCAAGGACCCCATACATTAGAATGGACTAAATCAAAAGGTTTAGATGCCCGTGTCACCAAACGAGGAACATAAAACATGCAATGATGTTTCGTAAATCTTCAAGACTCGCAATGAAAGAATGACACATATTGAAATGAGGATAAAACTGATGTAAGGTGGAGGCAAATGGATGAGTCAAAAAAAAAATGTAGATATAGAGCATAAGCATAGATTGTCGAGTAGACAAGGGATGTTGGAATATCGAACATGTACACCCCATCGTGAAGATGACCTCTACCAAGCTCCCAATTCGTCAATCGCTCCTGAAACAAAACATCAGATGGTGTGAAAATAGGAATACAATCTAAGTCCTTTGTGAGCTTATTGATGGAGAGGAGATTTAAAGGATTTCGTGGAACATGAGCCACGAAAGCCAGGCAAATACAAGGATTCAAGGAGCACGTGTCAAATCTCGTAATAGTGATAGTGGATCCATCAACAAAAGTAATGGCAGTGGTGTCAGTATACGGATGATAGGTAGTTAACATACCTGCATCACCAGTGAGATGATTGGAACCACCAAAATCAAGCATCCAAGAAGGCGAGCAATGAGTGACACAAGCAGTAGGGCCACCAGTCCAAGCAACAGATGTCGAAGAGGAACCAGGTACCGAAGCGGCCTGATGAAAGTGTATAAGCTCAATCTCATCCATAGAGAGGTCCAAGTTGTGATTGATATCAGATGATGGTGGGGAGGCATCGACCAGAGTTATCTGAACTTGAAGAGAGTGTATAAACTCGATCTCATCCACGACCCCGCCCACGAGTACCTGAAAAACAACCACCACCACGACTGAGTAGGGCGGTGTGATCCGTAGTGCCAATAGGTGAGGGAAATACCCGATGAGTTTTTCCATGGCAATGATAGACCAGTGGAATCTCAAGAGAGAAGGGGCTGACCAACATTTTAGAGGCAGTTGTTGCATACTCTAAATCAAGTCCATAAAGAATACTAAAGAGAGATAACCGATCTCGTTGGGCCAAAGAAACTTCTGGGGTTTGAGGAAGGGGCCGCAACTCAAGTAACTCGTCACGTAAAGCTTTTCAGTCGATAAAATATGTCAGAAAAGGATGGTAGTGCTTACAGATAGTGAAAAGACGATGAAGAACATCAGATACCCAAGCCAAATTATTGGTTTTAGAATAAATGAAAGTCAAGGAGTCCAAGAGTTCATTGACAACATTTGTCGTCTGAGTCACGTCTTTAACGGAACATTCCATAGAGTTGACAAGAAAAACAAAAAATTTACTATCAGAAAACTCCCAAACCTTGTACTTCGGATCTGATAATGGCGGGGGAGAAGCAATAAGGTGCGAGTAAAGATCCATGCCGGTGAGAGACATAAGGATTTTCTTATGCCAGACAAAGAAGTTAGTTGCATCAAGGCGTTCATCGACAAGGCGAGTGGAGACAATGATCAACTGAGGAAGGACCAAAGAGATTAGTGAGGAATCTGCCATTGTAGAAAGGATAAGATAGAATAGACTAGAAGATCCGACCAAGCCGATAGGATGAGTGCAATGAGAAATCTAGCAGGAATGACTCGAAACGGAAACACAAGCCTCAACAGGAAGAGCAGTGCATCAGGTTACTAGGTGGGATAATCACTAAAGCATGCAGGAGTAGCACAAGGAATCAAAAGCATGCAACAGGAGACTGTGAACGCATGGTGAGGATTGCACAATTCCGGAGAGAGCCGAGAGTGGGAGCGCTGCATAAGGGAGAGCAGCATAGCTTCAGGCAGGTTGATGAGAGGTCTCAATTGGCCTAAAGGTGTTGCAGTGAGGTGTTTTGCGAGGTGCTGGCGCATATGTGGATGCATGGAAAAAATAGTGCTATAGGAAGACGACGTACAGAAGAGAGAGTCGTCCAGAGGATATTCACAAAAGGATGCGCAAAAGGAAAAAACGACTTCTCAGGGGACAGCGGCCATTAGATGGGGTGGCAGGGTGCACCTGTGAAGGCCGATGTCATTAGGGGTGGCAGGGCACACTGGGTAGGTGCGACGAGGTTGCGGCTAGAAGGGAGGCGGCTAGGGTTCGAGGTTAGAGGAGGATGGTGGCGGGACGAGGCGAGTCTGAAGGGGTTGGGCCATTAAGGGCGATCACGACTACCAGATAACGGCGGAGCATTGGGGCTCAGAAGGAGCCATCATGCAAGCGAGGGGCGGTTGTGCAAGGAGTGACCGATGGCAGCGGGATGATTAAAATAACCCTTTGTATGCTGCCAACCAAGATTTTGACTAAACCTGGCCAGTGCATAACATTGTAAAGCTACACAAAGCACAACCATAAACTGAGTGCAAGGAGTAATGACATTTGAGTCACGTGTTTCAGATTTCTCAGAAGGTAAACTTATCTCCGCCGCCTCAAACTCCTTAATCTTTCCACTTCAGCTGCCTAAGACAAAGCAAGCAAAGAACAGTAACATCAATGTGTACTTCAATGATATAATCTCAACAACAAAAAGAAAGCTTATCTTGTGATCAATTTGCAGTATATCATGAACTGTAACTGGTTTTCTCCTCAGAAAATCAACCCTAAAATCCTAAATTGGTTCCAATTTTATCAATTCTTTCATAAATTAAATTTCCTAAAAAAAAGTGTCCATTCATTTTAAAAATGCCTCCTAAATTTCTACCATCACAATAATTTTCCATATTTTTAAAAAAAATACAACATATCATTCACTTTTTGCCAGGTTCCCATAGTAAAAGGAAAAAAGGAATCTTCTGATTCAGCAACATCTTGTGCAGCTCTAAACCACTGAGAACGTTGTTGGTTCATTTTAGCTCTTGGTACAACTCCATCTACAAAACTTCAATTTAAATAAATATGATCCAAGGGTAGCATAGAGATGATAAATGACGGCAAAGCTACATTAAAACATACCAACTGCCATATAGGGGGTCTTTCTTGGTCGAATTAATGAGAATAGATGATCGATGTAATCAAATATTGATTAAAATACATGATCATATGTTGCAGGCGCAGGCTACATTCACAGGTTAAAATGCCATCAAGATTTGGATACCAAAGGAGATATTAGATACATGAGAAATGAAATAGATAAATTTACACTGATTAATGGGCCACAAGTTGCATGAATGTAGAATAGAAGAGAACAAACATAAAAGGAAAAGGGTTATATTAGGTTATCAATGCCCTTTCTTCTCTCATTTACACATTAAAAATCATGCCAATGCAGAACTATATAAAATGCAAAAATATAGGGAAACACCAATGATCCCATCATAATGAAAGTTAGGCCCACTTCATCATTATAGAAAATAGAACTGTATAAGATAACGACTTTCTACCTAATTTTTGTACACAATACAATAGTATTGACCAATCTGCATATGAGAACAAGAAAATACAAAATACACCAAGCACAGTAAGCTTAGGAGCAAGAAATAGAGGGAAAAAAAGAGAATGGTTATAAATTTGAGCCCAACAAGTTCACATTGTCTCTATAAGACAATCTTGTCCCGTCAGCAGTACTCAATGAAATGAACAATGGTCTCCCAAGATAGAACATGTTACCTTCTTGAATATCAGATTCAACAACCACACCAACACAACTAACATATACAACACACACATTGAAACTTTGAAGAGACTGAGGAGTGAGAGCAACAAATTGACAGTGCATTCTATGGAAAATTTGTTGGCAACAAAGGGGGTCTCATTTCATTCATAAAGCTAGGTGTTTCATATTTTTAAAAATTATTGAAACATGGGAGGGGCTGCTATGTATGTATTCCAGTGAAGAAAAACGGAATTATCGGCGTGGGTGGGAGAAGAAGAAGAATGTATAAGAAGAGAAAAAGAGAAACTCGAGAGACCCCAGCCTCACTCACCAAAGCCCTAGGGCCGAACAGAAAGCCTAACAAATTCCTTCATATCCTTCACTCCAGCACCAGCTAGAAGATGCCTTTCCAGGTTGACGAGTGGCTGTCCTCGGGTCTTTATCACTTGTCCGACCTTAAAAATCAGACTTGAGGAAAACGTTGTCGGCTGGTGACTATCCAGCAGACCATTTTCAATGAGAATGCTAAATATGAAATGTAATTTTCCAACCCCAGTAATAATATGTGCTAGGCAAGTGAAATTAAATAATTTTATACTTAATATTGTAATTTTTTACGATGAACATACAGTGTAAGCTGCTATTTTTCTGATATGGTTTCATTCAACATGGTCATTTTCAATTTTAATAATTGTTTTGTTTGTAACTATGTCTTTATTTTTATTGTTTCCGAGAATTCTATTATTTTCAATTTTATTTTTCAAAGACTGTTTTATCGTTCACATAATTCAACTAATGTTCACAGAAAATCAATAGAAATAAATGTAGAAAATGCTTTCATCAACAAAACACAACCTTGGGTTTTCATTGACATCATGGATTCAATTGTTAATAAAAATGTTAAAATTTTCCAGATTTCTCTTATTTTCAGATTCATTATTAAAACGTTGTTTTTAATTCACATAATTAAGCATAATTTTCAGTTTATTTTAGAAAAATGAATGCAGAAAAATATTTTTCTTAACTAAACACAACTTATTTTCACTGTGAAGATCATGGATTCAATTGTTTTTAAAAAATGTGTTCTCTTGTGACATGAGAAGTTTCATGAAATGCAAGCATACATGTTGTTATATGGGAAGTTTCATGAAGGAATGTGATTAAAACATTTCAGGGTTCATGCACTGTTCTTTTTTTTACTTGAACGGTAGATACACCTACAAGGTATGAATTGATAATGATGTGGGTTTTTTGAGATCATGTCATCATTCGAATGACATCGAAGTGGTGAAATGTTCTCTATATCTATGCCATCTAACATCTTTTTCGTTAATTTTTCTCTTACATGCATTGGGCCGGTGTCATTACCGTTTTATAGTTAGATTAAGTAATGGTAATATACTTTGAAGGTTCCATAGCGGCAGGTTGATAAATATTTTCTGTTACATAGTTAGCAGTTACAGAAAAACTGAGAATTATATTCTTTACTCATTCCACCATTTCCTTGCTTTTAAATGACATGAAATTCATAATTTAGTGATTAGATAGATGAGTTAATGATTGGTTTGATTTTTTATTTTCTCTATTTTGCATTGTGTCTATGCACTTTTCATTTTGGCATACCAGTCTTCAGGTTTTTTTTCACGTTTCTATTATGTTGTTTTTATATTGTTGTGTCAATATATGTGTTCACTATATACTCACCATTTGCCTAAATTTTCTTAATACACGATCACCCATATAAGTTTTTTTTTCTTTATAAACATATTTTTGATGAAAATTACAAAATATTATCCTCTTCTTGTTTTAATGTGGTCAATATTTCTGTTTTTATCATTAAAATATATTCATAGGGTTGTTTTACAAATTAACATCAATTCAATATCACTACAAACTATGATTATGATTCAGTTGAACATCATATTTCAAATATATACATATTCAAAATACATTTTAGTCAACATTAACAATTACTCTGTCAAAGAGCAATAACTATCTACAAAGATTATAAACAAGATGAAGGCTGAAAATTTTGATTAAGATTTGTCATCCTTTTTTACACCACATTTTATCTATTTCCTTAGTTATTATCCAAAATAATATATTGCATTTTTTTACATTAATTTTCATTTCAATCTAAAAAAATTATTATGTTATCCAAATTTATTTTATATTTCTTATTTTATAAAACACAATGATAAATAGTTCAGTGCATTTGTACGGATGAAGTATTAGTTATTAATGATCATTCTATCCCCGTGAATCCTTACTCTCAATTGAGTCATACATTCAAGAGAGAAAGCAGAAATAAAGAAAAGAATAATCCAAAACATGATTATTTATATACATGAATCAAGATAAGTTGGAGTACCACTATTGCTAAAGTCTAGTGTCACAATATTCTATCCATATTATTTATGAGTTGTTGGATAGATGATCGGGCTCTACTGATATTCTGTTGAAACTCGGATAATGCTTTAGGATTTACTTCCTAAAAAAGATGAATATTTTCAGTCTGAGCAGCAACATCATCACTTACTCGGGTGTTAACCTCCTCCAAACACCGGCGATGCTGTTGAAGTTTTCCCTTGGCAACATCTAATTGACGTTGAAGACGTATGATTTTCCGATCTGCCTCAGCAACTCATTGTTGGCAGTCTCCCAACTCTGTCAGCATTATTCTGTGTTTGGGATAATTCATCTCAACGAGTATGCAAGATGGAATCATAAAACTTGTTCATACGAACAACAGTTTAACGATTTGAAGGTCGATCCAGTAGATGGGCATTTAAGTCTTTGTCCCTGACTAGCATGAAACTCTGCTAGCACCGTAGTCCTGAGTTGATGCACTTGAATGCACTTTTCACTGAAACCATATGTTCAACACTACTATTCGCGAAGCTCCTAGCCTTCATGAAATCCCCTTTATGTTTCAAAGAAATTCCAACATTCGTGAACCCACACACTTTCGCGAGGCTCCCTACCTTCCCGAAGCAACCTGCTTTCGCGAAGCTCTCTGCCTTCGTGGAACAATCAACCTTCCTGAAGCTCCCAACCTTCACAGAACAACCAGTCTTAACAAAACTCTCAGTCTTCGCGAAACTTCCTTTTCTGATATGCCTTAGCATCAATCAGTTCATAACCATTCACTTCGCGAAGCTTAAGCTCGCAAAGGATTCCTGACTCGCGAAGATTTCCTGAATAGGTAAACCTTTACGAAATCAAAGCAATTCAAGGGAGGCTGATGAACCAAAAGAATCTTCGCATGAGGCGATCCCAGTTTTAGCTACACCCTCAGAGCCCCTCCTTAAGAAGAAGGGATCTGCATTTCTTGCACAGGCTCTAGCTGCATCCCGTGACTCCGATTCCAGCTCTGATTTCAATGCGAACTTGTTGGATGACATCCTCATTTACATTACCAAGAAGGGTGAGGCTTCTGTTGTCCGCATGAACAAGTTCCATGATTCCATCTTGGACACTCACCAAGATTCATTATTTCAGGCACAACATAATGCTGCCACAGATTTCAGAGAGTGCCAACAACGAGTTGGTGAGGCAGATCGGTGAATCATACGTCTCCAACGTCAATTGGATGTTTCCAAGGGAAAATTCTAATAGCATCACCAATGTTTGGAGGAGGTTAACACCCGAGTAAGTGATGATATTGATGCTCAGACCGAAAATCTTTATCTTTGTGAGGAAGTGAAGGCTAAAGCATTATCCAAGGTTCAACAGAATATCGATACAGCCCGATTATCTATCCAACAACTTATAAACAATATGAACAAAATATCATGACACTAGACTTTAGAAAAGAGTGATACTCCAACTTGTTTTGATCCATATATATAAATAATCATGTTCTTTCTTGTTATTTTCCTTATTTCTGTTTTCCCTCTTAAATATGTGACTCAATTGAGAGTAAGGGTTCACGGGAGCGGAATAATCATTAATAACTAGTACTTCATCCGTGCAAATGCACTGGACTACTCATCATTGTGTTTTATAATATAAGAAAGATAAAACTAATATAGATAACATAATGAGTTTTTTAGATAGAAATGAAATGTAATATGAAACAAAATGAAATATATTGTTTTGGATAGTAACTAGCGAAATAGATAAAATGAGGTGTAAAAAAACAAGGCAAATCTCAGTCAAAATTTTCATCCTTCATCTTTTTTACAATCATTGTAGATAGTAGTTATTACTCTTTGACAAAATTGTTTGAAGTAGTATAATCAAAACTCATAGCCTCATCATCAAAATCATGAAACATGTTTTTCTACACCGACGATCATGTTTAAAGATAAGAGTAAATGTTAATGTAAACTAAAATGTATTTTGAATATGTATATATTGGAAATATGATGTTCAACTGAATCATAATCATAATTTGCAGTGATATAGAATTGATGTTAATCTGTAAGACAACTATATGAATGTATTTTAATGATAAAAATAGAAATATTGACAACATTAAACCAAAAAGATGATAATATTTTGTTATTGTCATAAAGAATATGTTTAAAAAGGGGGGGAAATACTTATATGGGTGATTGAGTATTGGAAAAATTTAGGCAAATGATGAATATATAATGAACACATATATGTTGATACTGCAATATAAAAACATAATAGAAATGTGAAAAAAAAGTGAAGACTACGATGCCAAAATGAGAAGTGCATAGACATAATGAAAAATAGGGAGAATAAAAAATCAACAAATCATAAACTCATCTATCCAATCACTAATTTATAAATTTCATGACATTTGAAATCAAGGAAATGGTGGAATCAGTAACAAATATAATTCTTAGTTTTTTTGTAACTGCTAACTATATAGAAGAATCATTGGAAGATTGTTATACTTAACTGTGACACATCCAGATATCGTGTTTGCAACATGCTTAACAGCTCTCTTTCAAAGTAATCCAAAGGAATAGCATTTGGAAGTAGTTAAAAGAATCATGAAGTATATTCAAGGTGCTCTCAATTTTGGCTTATACTTTACATCAGGAAGAGATAATGAATTATCAGCATTTTCTGATGCTGACTGGGCTAGAGACTTCGTGGATAGAAAGTCCACTAGTGGTGGTTTATTTTTCATTGGAAACAAATGTGTGGACTAGTTGGGAAAGAAACAAGAAATCACTTCTCTCAATACGGTTGAAGCGGAGTATATATCTGCTACAAAGGCATGCACTCAGTTATTATGGATGAAGAAACAAATCACTGATATTGGTGATGAGGTGAAACAACCGATGGTGATTCACTGTGACAACAAGAGCACGATCGATCTTACGAAGAATCTGGTTCAGCACTCTCATACCAAACATATTGAGATTAGATATCACTTTATCAAAAAAAAGTTAAAGATGTGATTAAAATAGAGCATGTTGGAACTGATGATCAAGTGGATGACATTCTGACTAAGTCGTTGGAAGCACAAATGTTTGAGAAACATCAGTAGAATCTCCGTGTTCAACCACCCCCCAGTGCCTGAGGAAGTTTTGTTGTAATAATGGGTACCCTAGACCCAACTATTCAGTACTTTTGATTATCATTTCATGTATATAGTAAAATATGCATGATGTTTACTTACCAATATAGTGAAAACATTTCTTCATACACTATTTAAATGGTAATGTCCAAAGATTAATTTTTCTATCAAAAGGTTATAGAAAATCACAAACTATAATGAGAACCTCGAGATACTATGACATTAATCTTAAACATATATCTTATGGTCTAGATACATCATACTGAATGGGCACAGTAGATGTCTGACTATCAGGTTTTAGGGCCTCATAAGCTTTGAGATTTCTTCTTATAAAATTTATATTTGGTAATCTCTAGTAGTTGAGATCATAAGGACGGACCCACCAATAGGAACACCGCATGTTTTGGGTGTCATTGGATGTTCATATCTATGAACATGTGTATTGGTCTTCTAACTTGAGATCATTACCAATGTGTGTCATTTGATCACGTACTTTGATGCAAGGCAAAAATCGTGATAATGAAATTGAAGCGCGGTAGCTTGTGTTGGGTGTGTCATTGGTGGTATGACATTGGTTGAATGGTCAAGACAGAATTTTCCACTTCCCAGTTAAGGAAGTAATATATCTCAGGTCTGGTTAATCGGGATGGTAGTGCCTTCATAAATCCATGATCATGGTAGTCGAGGGTAAATCTGTTCAATTAGATCAACAAATAATAAAACAAGAAAAGATGATAACACGGATGTACGTCATGATTTATTAGATATCTAAAGACAAAGAGATTATATTACACAATACGTGTTCGTAGGTAGGTTGTCATTGATATGACTACTTATCTCTTTAAGGATCTTGATGGGTTGCAAAACTCTGCTCTTGGTCTGTGAATGGTATTCACTGCTATTGAGATAAGGACCTATAGAGTCACACACAATAGCGTATTCTAAAGTACGATTGGGGGCCTTGAACCGTGCTGCAGAGTATTTGGAGTGATGTTGCTTCTTAACTGCTTTTTCAGCTTATCTTGGAAGTGAATCTTTTTATGGGTTTTGTGGGAAAACAGGGTCCAAGCTGACATTTAATAATTGGTTATATCAGAGGCTGGAATCTCAAGTAATGAAATGGAGCATCAGATTAAGGCTTGGCCGACTCTTTACCATACCTCAAGAGTTGAGGTTACAACATGATTCCCAGCACGTCAATACTTTGAATGGAGGTACTTCAGAATATTTTTCCAGTAGCTGCATTGAAGCCTAAAATGAAAAGCGGTCCATAGATGTTTACAACTGCATGAGGAAAAAACTTTTGGTCGAGAATTTTTTTCTGAATAAGCTGCAAAAGGCTAATTTACATGTTTTGATAATTGTTATTGTTGGTGAGCATCTAAAGGAGAATAATTTGGTCCCTAAAGAAGTGGTATTTGGAACCGGCTGAATTTATTGACGGATGATGTTGGTGTTGATTCAACAACCAGTCTACTGTTTCGGAATTCAAGTTGTCGGTCCAAGATTTGAAGTTGTTGGTGATGATACATGGGCTCGTGGAGATTGGAAAGGGGAGCAAGAACCACCACACCAGAAAACGCTTCATCTTCGCGAAGGGCCCAACCATGTATTAGAGATCCACCTTGGGGACAGGTGGTTTTTAGGTGGGAGGAAATTGTTAGGAATATAGGGGGTTGTCTGTTAGTTTATGTTGTGGCATGACCATTATTGTTGTCAGAGTTTGTTAGTTGGTTAGGGGAAAATATTGTATTTTGTAATACAGTGCGAGTTGTAGCAGTGAGCTGGTAGAGTATTAAAGTGGGCAGCAGAGAGCTGGGATGGATACAACTCTTTTTTAGGGAATATTGCACAACATGCTGTTGTGTGAGCTGGTGCGTTGGGACGTCCAGGAAGGGGGGGGGGGCTCGGAGGAGTAGTCTTCCACGAGTTCTCCTACATATTCTTCTTCCTCTTCTCTTCCAAACTGTATTTCTTTCTCTCTGCCAGTACCATTGCTTTCAATGCAGAATTATACCATTTGTTCCTTCTCCAATTCCACCTCTCTCAATTTTATTACATAATAGGGACTCTGTCTGATATGTTACGGTTGAGTCCGCTATAGCACTTCAATACATTGGATAAAGAGATAAGGTTGAATGGTTATAGGATTCTTTAAGAGATTGTTGAAATTTACCATATAGGTTATTTCATTCGTAAAGGTAAACGTAAGAGTGATATGATGATGATGTTCCAAGATACGAACACATTTTCTCTATGTTTGCTATGAGTTTCTAATGGATCCATTGCTCAAGGATTGCATTCACACGGGTCATGATTTTTGACTTATATGACTTTTGTCTTATGATAAACCTTTATGCCATGTTTCATGATTTATAATCCATGCATTGATGGGTATTGTAGAAAGATAAAATAGCTGGACCCGAATCCCTAAGGTTCTCTCTAAAGGAGGCCTTGAAGTTCTTTTATAATGAATGATAAAGATCACATCGGAACACAAGTCCGGTGTGGGATGCAGACTCCAACACTCCCCCTCAAGCTAGGTGTATCTAGCTTGAACACATAAAGAAAAAACAAAGCAATCAACAGACTGCAAACACTCCCCCTCAAGCTGGACAAACTCAACTTGATTACAAAAAAAGATGAAATAAAAAGAAACAATATATGATCGTAGCTCCCCCTCAAGATCGCAGCTCCCCCTCAGGATGATGGATGGATGAAGATGTCGCGGGCACAGCAGAGAAACCGCACAGATCGGGCCGGTTGACAGAGCACCAGGACATCCGCACTAGCGGGGTCGGTCGATGATACGCTGGGAAAGCCACTCTAGCATTGGGAAAGCCGCACTTGCAGAGCCGACGACGGGAGGCGGAGATTCCGCAGAATCATTGCGGGATCTGGCGGTGCCAAAGGGCCCAAATCCAAGGCGGTTGAGGTGCCGCACCACGGTGGAGGAAGCGCGAGGATGTGTCAGCGGACAGGGGAGGTAGCGCTCTAGATATGGAAGGAGCACGTAGAAACGGTTCCACCGGAAAAGGGAGGCGGCTGCTGGGAGACCAACGCACGGGGGGGGGGGGGGGGTCGCACGCATTGAGGGAGCACACATGGGAGGGAGCAACGGAGATGCCAGCGCCGAAGAGGCCAAGTCCGCATGGAGAGGAGGCATCTGGATGGGGGTGGCCGTATAGAGTCGTCCTACGCAGGGAGGAATCTAGCGTCGGAAGATGGGATCCGGCCATATCTGGCCGGATCTGAGAGAAGGAAGGCCGCAGGAGGAGGACTCGCGCAGGGAGGGAGTGGTAGCCTAGAGTCCGTCGCGCGCAGAGGAGGAGACCACCGGAAGGTAGACGTCGTGTGCAGAGGGAGAGCCTCCTGGAGTCTGTCGCGCGCACAGGGAGGCGGCGCAGTGGAGGGTCGACGCATGGGGGCGATGTAGGAGGGGACGCCAGGAAAGGAGGCGTCGTCGAGCGCACCGGGGGGTCGTCATGTGGGAGCAATGAAGGAGGGCCGACGCGCAAGAACGACGTAGGAGGGTTGTTGCCCAGGAGGGTCGTTACGCATGAGGGATCCGTCAGGAGGGAAGGAGTCGCCGGACAGGAGGACCACTGATCGCGAGAGGGCGGCAGGGTCCGGAACCCGCAGCAGGCAGGGCTGGGAGATGTCGTCGGGAAGGAAGCCCGAAGGAGGAGTGCCGCCTAGAAACGGGCCCAAAGGGGGCGGCGGCCGAAAAAGAATACCAACCCTACTTGCGATGGGGGGGGACCTTTGATACCATGTATAATGATAAAATAGGTGGACCCGAATCCCCAAGGTTCTCTCTAAAAGAGGTCTTGAGGTTCTTTTATAATGAATGATAAAGACCGCATCGGACCTCAAGTCCAATGTGGGATGCAGACTCCAACATGTATGAATTCTCTGATGTTATGCTCGTGCACTTTGATTATATAATCATACTCTTAAATCATTTTATGTTCACTGATGACATTCAATTGATAATGCTTATGTTTACCATTACAGAGTATTTGAGTCCACCCTTCTTAAGTTTTTTTCCTCCAAGTTATAAAGAAAGATGTTATGTAAGTTATGTGTAGAAGGGTTTTACGTTTGTGATGATGAAGACATAATATGGAATATGAAAAGCTGGATATAGTGGGAAAAATGTTCATTTAAAAACATGGATATTGTTATGTAAGAGTTTGTCCTCGTTCTCTAAAACTCTAAATCTAAAAGGTCATTGGGTCTGTGAGTGATCCAATATTTCAGTTTGATGTTATATGTTTTGAAGGGTTAAATTTGAGTCACGTTTATCGGTATCAAACCCAGAAATGTAAAGATTGTTTTTAGCATCGGATCCGGAGTGAAAGTTTGAGGCTGCTGTACTTCTGGTCAGACCGTGGGCGCAGTGCTCATACAGAATCACGTTCCCATCACGTATTTCAGTAAGGCTTTGGATGAGCAAAATTTGTCCAAATCAGCATATGAGAAAGAAATTATGGCGCTGGTTCTGGCCATTCAGAATTTGTGGCCTTACCTGCTTAGTCAAACCATTTTCGTCTCTTTTGATCAGAGGAGCCTGAAGTTTTTGTTACAGCAGCGCATCGCCACAACTAACTAGAAGTGCTGGATCGCAAAACTGTCAGGTTATCAGTTTGAAATAATATACAAACCTAGTAGGGAAAACTCGGCAGCGAATGCTTCCTTCCAAAAGGCAGAACCGTTGGAACTCTCCCTCTACAAATCCTCACTAGTATGGCAAGTGAGTCGTGGGGAATTCAGGATGACCCCTTCCTTAACAGGGTACTCCAGCAACTCCAAGCAAGCAGCCATGCCCCCAATGTGTTTACCCTCTCACACGGTACCTTGCTTTACAGAGGGCGCCTAGTCTGTCCGGCAAGTTGGCTGAAATTTTGTATTGGATTGGCATGCGACGTCACATCTTAAACTATGTTCAGCAATGTGATAACAGCTGCCAACGGTATAAATACTCAACTCTTTCCGCCAGTAGGACTCTTGCATCCCCTGTCGGTTCTGGAGGCAACACTGGAGGAACTTTCCGCTTGATTTTATTACTGGGTTGCCCAAATCTAAGGGGCTTGACATGATTTTGGTGGTAGTGGACAAACTATCTAACTATGCTCATTTTATTTCATTAAAACACCCTTTTTCTGTTAAGAGGGTGGCAAAGTTTTTGTTAGAGGTCGTCAGGCTGCATGGTATCCCTAAATCAATTATCCGTGATCGTGATACTCTATTAATGAGTCATTTCTAGACAAAGCTCTTCGGGTTGCAAGGGAAAAAATTAAAAATGAGTTTGGCCTACCATCCACAAACTGATGATTAGACCAAGGTCGTCAATCACTGTTTGGAGACTTACCTTGGGTGTTTGGCAGATGAACAACTGAAGGTATGGACTTTCTAGTTACCGTGGGCCGAATTGTGTTACAACAGGACATGGCACTCCTCAACCTTCTTACTTTCTTACCTAGTGAAGTGAAGGTGGCCCATGTAGCTTCGGCTTTGATGGATCGTTGAGGTCTTGAGCAGCTTCAACACCAATTGTCTTGTGCTCAGAATTACGTGAAGCAGTTGGCTAATCATCACCGTCGGGATGTCACTTTTCAAGACGGGGACCAAGTTTATGTGAAGCTCCAGCCCCACCAACATCAATCAATAGCTCAACGAATTAATCACAAGTTATCTACCCGAATCTATGGCCCTTTTTCCAGTACTTGGCCCTGTGGCCTACTGATCGGGCTTGCCTCCGGAGGCGCAGATTTATCTTGTTTTCCATATCTCTTAGCTCAAAAAGACAATTGGCAGGGATAATCAGGCAAGCCGAGATGACAACCCCCCAACTGTTGATTAGGTGGCAGGGACAACAAGCAGAAGAAGCTACTTGGGACGACAAATTTGTCATTCGTAATCAATTTATCACCTTCAATCTTAAGGACAAGACTATTGGACCACGAGGGGGCACTGATAGAGCAAGAGATGTAGCTGGGCCCTGGAAGGTTTATTCTAGCAGGGGGGGAGTGTCCTGGCAAAAAATCTAACAAATTGAAGTGGTCCCAGGTAGAGGTGGTCCCTGGACTGTTAGAGATTCTCTCACTGTTTAAGAGGGAATCAGGAGGAGGAAAGAGAGGCAAGGAGAGTAGTATCGTTTTAACGGCCTTGGGCTTGGGGAGTGTGAGAGAGCAGGTAGCTTTTCCTTACAGTGTATCTCTTTTCTAGCGCTCCTCTTCTCCCTCTCCACTTCCTCTGTATTTCGTTCGTCTGTTGGAACATACTACTACGGATTGTTTAGGGTCGCGTGTTCCATCAGTCGCCCAATCCAAGAACTCTCCAACGTCATGTTTTTAATGAAAGGGTGGTGGATTCACCTTGATTCGAGGGAGCGGTCGGTGGCCAAGGTTTCAGGACGCAACGGAAATGTCCCATGAATGCTCAATTTTGGATTTGCATCGATATCAACGGATAATATCCGAAAAACTAAACGAAGGCACTCTAGAATCTCTATAGAGGATCCTGCACATTTAATTTATAATTAATTTAAATATAGAATCACCTCATTCTCGGTAATCTCCTTGATCAAATTCTATTGTCACTCTTATTGTGTTGTCGTCACGATAGAGAATTCAAGCAAAGATTCATCTAGATGTATCCACACGTACTCCATAAATCTCTAAACAACGTTTATGAAACTCCGAGTACTAGCGCGGAAGAAACAAGTGTTACGTCATTCGTGGTTGACCGCAATAATGATCTCTTGTTCTCTCTCTATTCTTGAGAAAGGGAGGATTTTCTGTCTAGGACTTTAGAGAATTCTAGAGGATGTATGTGTTGTGTCAACAACTCCTATTATGAAAAATTATATACGTTAAAATAAATACTTAGGATTAAAAATTGATAATCACATAAAGGCCCTTATCAAGTTATTTAAAACCCCATGTCAAATAATAATAACAATATCATTATTATTATATCTTATAAAATGTGTAACTTTCTAATGATCGGTCAGAGTACTTGAGAATTGGCTTAAGATGGCGCCGCACTCCCTAGGAGAGCAGCGCCTTTAGGGTTCCGCGTCGCGCGGTTCCCCCATCCGGACGTCGGCGCACTTGCCCGGCCTCGGTTTCGTTTCTCCGGCGGCTTCAATCGGCTTCTTCCTCCTTCCCGTTTCAGGTTTCATCTCGCGCCTTGTCTCCTGCTTGACTCCAACGAAGATCTTCCTTCGATCGACGCGGTCGCTCCTCGCTGTCTTCTAGCCGACTCCGGGTCCGACGAGTTTCGACGTGCGTTTTCCTCCTACGGGGACTTGCGAGCGGCGAATCAGTGTTGCAGCGGATGCGGTTCTTCTCTGCTTGCAGATCTGCGCAACCGAGCTGGATTGTCGGTTCCATGCTCCCAGCGGTTGAGCTTCCTCGTGAAGCATCCTCAATGCCCCTCTGTGCGAAGGCGAAGGACCCCGATCGGCTCGGGGTCCTTCGAGCGGTGGTCTCTTTTGATCGATGGAGGTATGCGGTTTCTGTTGGGGTCGGTTTCTTCATGCCTGCATTGATGCTTTGGTTGCTACCTGCTCGAGTTGTGCTACGGACTCTGCTTGTGGTTGATGCCTTCGATGTCCTCGGTGTGGTTTCGACTGATGATCTGCATCAATGGTTGAGCTAGGGATTTTCTACGGTTGATGCTTGGATTTCCTGCAATTTGCACTGCCCCTCTGGTTTGATCTGTTTTTCAGATCCGTGCCCCAGCATCAGTGTTTCGTTCGTTCATGCGGCGACGTACGGTTGCCGGGTTGCCGGGTTGCCTCTGCCTGTTGCCTCATCCGGATGATGCTGTTTGAAGATCAATGAATGCAGGGAGTTGCGAATTTGGATTTGGAGGACCAATCTGCAACAAGCTTGGATGCACATTGCCTGGATTTTTTTAGCTGTTTCCCATGGTTCTTACTGTTGATGATCTTTGGATGGTGGATTTTGGTTTTGAGTGTTCGGGGGGAGGTCGTGAGTTGTGCGTTGCTGCAGTGGGATTTTTGACATCGGCTGTGACCTATCGTTAGTTGCTTTTTGCTGTGTTTTTTGTTGCTCCTCTGTTGGTTTTCTTCATGTTGCTTTGGATGTGAAGGCTGGAGGAGATGCAGATGTCGTGAGAATTGGTCAATGTCTCTTTGCATTTGGCACGCATGTTTGTTTCTTGCTGACGGTGTCAGGTGGGCGGCCTCAAAAGAGGGATGATTGTGCTGACACCCATCATTTAGGTGTCGGTCCTCATTTGGACTGATGGGTACTCTATTGGTTTCTGCACGGATTTTCTGTCTGGTTTTGCATTGCATCAGGTTGACAGTGCAGTGATTTCCTCGCTTGCATTGTCGGGTGGGTGGCTCACATGAGAGATAGGTGTGCTAACATCTATGATTCAGTCCTCTCTTACATTTCGGTGTTGGAGTGAGGAGAGCCGTGCCTTGATCAGCACGACACATTTCTTGGCAAGGGGGGTAGCGCATCATCCTTGACTGATTTCGCTGTTGCAGGTTCTGACAGGGGCAAAAATACTCTTGGTTGGTTCTTATTTTGATGTTTGTTTCTTTTTTGGCGTTTGGGTCCATGTAAGCCATTTGTGCCATGTTGGTTTTTCTTGTTCTCATTTGGTCATTGTAATGGGTTCCTCTTTTTCCCAGTCTTTAAAAGGAGATCTTTTTTCGTTTAATTACAGGGGTTCTACCCCTCAACTTTAAAAAATAAATAAATAAATAAATAAAAATATCTCATGACATGTGTTAATTATAATATTATGTCCTAAAAAATTTAATTAATATTTATTTAAATGATATTAAATAAAATATATCATTTTCATCGAATCGTTAAACTCAATCAATATTCTCCCAAAAAATATTATATTTACTAAACTTTTGAATAAAAATTTATTTTAAAATATTCACGTAACTTAAATGAATATTTATTTTAATCTATTCACTAAACTGATGAATAAATAGATAATTATTTAACTTGTGAATAATTAAACAAGAGATAAAATTCAACTCATGTAATCTAAACTTAAATATCTCGTGAATGAATTTTTCAGATCAACATCTAATAGATTAAATATAATTATGCAAACTAGCAAATATATTTATTATTAAATTAAATTTTGTAGAATTTAATAAGATTCTGGATACACTAAGTGTGTAACCCCCCTAACCCTCTTTCTCAATGGCAATAAGTGAACTTATCAAAAATCCAAAATCGGCATCTAGTAACATATGAAGACACCCATAGAGAAAAATGTTGGAGTAGCAACTACACCAACTTTCCTACAAACGCTATTGTGTAATATAATCATTTTCTCCTAATATCTCAAGAATCAAGATGCATATGTTGGAGTCGGTGTCTTAGATCCAACTGATTTGCACTTGTAATTACTTGTATATTCACGGTTTTGAATAATAAATTACTTATCACATATTGATTATACTTTTGTGTTACTTTAATGTGATAATGTCAGAGATTATTCGTCACGCTCACAGTTCTTCGCTATGATGAGAACTTTAAAGTGCCATGATAATATTTTTAAATATTGTTCTAAGGTCGAATAATGTTCTATGACGGGATACATAATATGTTGATTTTCAGGTGCGAGTACTCGTAAGCAGATGGTACTTCATTTCATTAAGTTCACAATTGGTAATCTCCAAGACGAGAGATTATGATAATGGACCCGCCAGTAGGAACTCCACATGTTACGTGTCATTGAATATTTTTGTTTGCGTATGTGTGTAATGATCCTTAGACTTTAAGATTATTACTAATGTGTATCATGAGTCGCGTACTTAAATGGGTTGACGAAAACCATGACACTTTATGTTCACTGGGAAGTAGGTTACGTGGGGTGCATTACAAGAGATGTTTTATTAATGAATAAGTAGATGAATGATTTGTCTCTTCCATCTTTAGGAAAGTTGATATATTTGATCATTTTATTGGAACAAAACGGTCGAACTAAATTTCATGACCATGGTGTATTGACAGGTTCGTTTTAGGTAGTCAAAGATCGACATATCAAATGTATAGATCGATGACACGAGTATGCAATTTGTTTGATGGGATATCGTGACAAATGGATTATATTACACAGAAAGTGTTCATATGTGGTTCTCATCATTACGACATTTACTTCGTATTTCTTATAGTCTCAGTTAAATATCATTAATATTTAACGGTTGGAATAAATATTATTCACACTGAGAAATAATATTTATTCGTGATTTATGGATCGCATATATTTATTCGAAATGTAATAAATAATATTTATCCGTGCTTCTTATCATATATCATTTTTAGGGTTAACGGATTGTGCACAATGAATCCGCACCTCAGAGTTTTCTCTTCAAAGAAGAACGCTCTAGAGATTTTCTCTCAAGTCCGAGAGAACTCCACCACCCCTTCCTCTTTTCTCTTAAGAACACGAGACATGAAAAATCTTTCGCCAACGAAGGATTGTGTTGTAATCAACACGAAAGACACAAGACGATCGGTGTCTTCACGCTTGCACTCGGGGTTATGACGGTGATGTTCCACGATCAAAAGATCATGTGTGGATTGTCACACAATTTTGACGGGTCCAAAGGGCGTCGTTATTTCCCTACAGGTCTAATCAAAATACAAAATTTATAAAATCTCAATTAATTAAAGTGAATATAGCACCAGGTCGAGGTCGAACCCACAAAGACGGTGAAATTAATCAATTTAGGTTTTTAAGGAAAATTGTTTTATTTGAGAAAGAGGACAAAGAAAAGAATGGAACAATTTGGGTTTTGGAAACAATTTTGGAAAACGAAAGAAGAAAAGCACAACAGATTGTTTGAGTTGAAATCAGATTTTAAAGGTGTGTTGAGGTTTTGTAGTTTCAGAGTTCAAATGCAATTAGATTTTAACAATTAAATTCATTAATCAATGTTTGGCATCGAAGTCGAGACAAGGTTGATCCAATGGTCGTGGTACCCCCTCCTCAGCGCACCAATCCCCTATTTCCCTTGGTCCGGTAATTTTGGGTTTCACCAAATCAAGTATGTCTCGATGCCATTTTTAAACTTGGGTACCCTAAAAGTGACAATGGTCATGCCTCAATTTAGGGTAACCAGTTGTGCAATCATAATGTTCCTTTATGATTTATTAACCAATGGTCATGATTAAACAGAAAGAAAGAGATTGGAATTGATTAAACAAATTACAGCAAACCAGATACGTGAATAGAATAAAGGAGATAAATTCAACGACACCTTCCCCCTTTGGCTACATAACCCAAGCACAAGGTGGGTTTTACCCCCTCACCCTAGTGACTAGGGTAGGGGGGGAATAAAAGAAGACATGAATTAAAACTGGAGAGAAAGTGGAGGAAGACCCTGCAGCAGCACAACTTTTCGGGGGGGGGGGGATAAAAGAAGACATAAATTAAAACTGGAGAGAAAGTGGAGGAAGACCCTGCAGCACAACTTTTCGCCCTAGGCTTTGGTCTCTGAAATCTCCCTTGTTAGTAATTGCTCAGCTCCCTATTAATAGACTCCCAAAGGGCTCCTGCAACATTCAATGGAATCATAATGGGTTAAAAAGTGATCCTGTGTGCTCCCATGATCATAAAATTGGTCTTCATTGCGCAAAATCTCGTCAAAGGCTTGTTTTTGGGTATGCCCGACACTTTCACGTAACCCAAACAACGGTCAATCGATCAACAGCTTCGACGAAGAAAGAATTCTCAACACAGAAGTAATTCTGCAATTGAAATTAATTATAAATTTACATGAAAGATACTCTCACTTGGTTCTGACATCTTCCATCAATATTCTTTGAATTAATTCATTGATCATAAGGTTTATCATCATGTATAGTGCGTCTTATTTATTGAATCAGACAAAATTTGAGTTAGTCATAGGCCCAATAGATGCTTCCCGCCACCAATACCTCCCCTGCATGAAGCTTCAACAGTGGCCCAGGAATAAACTGCTCCACAATCAGACTTCTGCTGGACATTCCCTATTCTAAAACTTCTTCAATAAATTCAATAAGTTCTGAGCCAAGATCAAACTTGTCCACATATAGTCGTCGTTCATTCAAACTGCTCTCTCTCTCTCTCTCTCTCTCTCTCTCTCTCATTTTGCACTTCGTTCAGGGTTCCCAGCAACGATCACGCCTCTCTCTATCTCGTGACTTTCAGCTCGCTTCGTCTTCTGTTCAAAGACATACGAGCTCCGAACTCTCCACACAACAACCACAATGGCCAAACGTCTTCCACTCTCTGATCTCTCCCTCTTGCTTCGTCTTCTGTTCGAAGACAGATGACCTCTGAACACTCCACACAGCTACCACAATGGCCAAACGTCTTCCACTCTCTGATCGTCCTGCTCCGAGTTGTCCAGTCCCCACTCCAGCAAGATGTTTCTACCGACTCATGCGACGCCTCTCCTCCAGCGAGCGATTCGTCCAACTGCTGTGTTCGATTATGCTCCAGAAGCGTTACAGGTTGTTGCCAAAAGTAATCTTCGTCCAGACTTCTCGGCTACAACTCCTCTATCTCGCACGACATTCCCCCCGCGGAGTCACCAATAGTTATGTAAAACATCGAGAGGGAGAAACGAGGTATAAAACAATATATATTGATGAATTTCTCTTTATATATCCAGCAAAATTTAAGGAATTGCAATAGGGGAGAGGATTATAGGAGTAGAGGAAAGAGAAGGAAGAAGGGTGAGAAAATTAGGAAACCCATGGAAGACCACTCCTCTGAGCCTCCTATTGGACGTCCCAGCACACTAGCCCCACACAGCAGCCTGTTGTGCAATAATTCCAAAAATAAATCCTCCTTACACACACTAGCCCCCTCTATTTAAAGGCCCTCCCATCCAGCTAACCACTCAAACTACTAACAAACTCTAACAACCTACTGTCAGCTGTCACCAGCCCCTAACCAACTAACAAACACTAACAAACAACCAAGAGACATCCCTGCCCTTTGGCAGTTGTACACAGATAGCCCCCATGCCCCCAAAAGAGACTTGGCAACCTCTACTGCTTCTCCCCCCTTACACGGGGGGCAGCCCACACAAACCAACACATATTTCAAACAATAGCATAAGAGTAACATGGTTCCTACCCTTACACGGTTGGTTACCTTTACGCAGGCTTCAAAAATCTCGCAGCACACATAAACGAGCTTTAGCATCATATATAGATGAGATTAGGGTTTCCCATACACGAGATTCATGATCTACAACTTACCTTTATGAAAGGTTAAGAAAAGTGCCCCTCCTGGTTGCAACAACTACACTCCCATTAAATACAGTGAACACAGGAAAACCAACCAGAAGCTCTGGATTCGCCTGGGTGAACATATTGGCAGGTGCGACACTAGGGAGGAGAGTGCACCTATTGGAGCAATGCGGTGCGGTTGGGGTGGGGGGTGAAGAAATCATGCCTGGGGCCCTTTATAGGAAGGTCACACCTAGAAAGGGGGTGCCTTGATCAAGTGCGCCTTGATGGGGTCGCGCCAATGGGTTTAGAAGCATAACAAAGTGGTAAAAAATCCAATACTCAAAAAAGTGAAATAACACAACCTAAGTTTAAAAAATGGAACGCCCAGTTGTACTTTGAAGGGAGGGACATGATGCCTTAATGGATGAAATAAACCTTGAAGTTAGTCACATCGACAAGGTATACCTTTCTTTTCAGGTATTTATTTGATAAGAACACAACAACTCAACACGGTAAAGAAAATCTTAGAATGTTGCATGGGGGACGCAATATGAAAACCTCCCAAACACATAGATTGTGGTGAAGGAAGGCTTATCGTCAAAGGCTGGCAGTCTAGAGGAGAAACACTCCAGGCTTACAAATTAATTTAGTGCCTTACCCAACCAATGAGGGGTTCAAGCTGGAAAATCATCAATTTTAAGTTAAAAAACAAAAGGACACACCCAAGACACTAGAAGGTGGACGAATCAGGCATGAATACCCCTTGAGGATAGAGTTTCACCAAAAAAAGATCATTTACCCACAAGAAAGAGCATTCAGTCTCATAGAACAACCCAGTGTCTCAAACAATGCTAGTCATACTCCTGAAAAAGTTTGGATATTAAGAAATGGAGAGGCATTGAGTGGAAATAATGCACAATTAATCAACCTCTGTGTTGTTATTTTGGTTGTTTTTAACACATTAACCTCCAAATAAAATCAATAACTCTTTCATTGATACAAAACTCATATTTCTAATTTTACAGATGTTCATGACCAAAAATCCAAAAAAAACATTGCACTGAAGTAAAATGGGGCTTCAACTTCCCAAAAAGTTTTAATCCTAATTACACACATAATACAATTGCTTTAAATATAGTTCATTGTATTGAAGGACTTCAAAAAGCAACATACCTCTCTTATTTCCAATGTTGGCATATGTGGGAGAAAGTCATTGCCAACAAAAAAGCATAGAAACACAAAATCATCCACAATCCGTTCAAAGTTCAACTTAACTGAAGATTAGCGTATCTCCAAATCATACTGTAAATATTCTCTCAAGACCCAGATGTTGAGGAACAACCCATATGATGACCAACGAACCAAATCAACGTATTTTTTTAAAAGTGCATTTTGGACAAAATATACATACATGGTTTTTAATTGTAATACAGGAGATCAACCTGATACTTTTTCTCGTGGATGGGGGCAGCATTTACTCCGCGATCATTTGTGTCACCAGCTTGGCCACCTGATTTTCCACGTCAATCAGCAGCCAGATGACCAACTTGACCATAGAGGAAACACTTTTCTTGCTGTCTAGGGAAGAGTGATAACCTGTATGAATACTCAAAGCCCTTTAATTTTACAAACCCAAGTGTTAGAAAAACAGGAGTTTTGAGAACATAAAAACCAACTTCCCTTAGTATCGAGAAGTGAATTTCATGTGTTGCAACAAAAAGCATAATCAGATCAGCATCCTGGGTTTAAATAATACAAATCATTCGTTTCATTTAAAGTAGAAAAATGGCAACATAAAAAAATAACATGAGACGTGAAAAAAATATCATCATACAAAAAAAGAAAATATTTAAAAATTAATATTTAAAGAAAAAACAGAGAACATAAAACACAGTCACGAGACCATACAGACAGTGGTGCGTGTTTGGATTAAAATTTGGAAAAATTACGCTGTAATCGAATGTACGACATGATCTTATGTTCTCCCTCACCGGGACCATTTGAGTCGGAAAGAATAACCATCAAATATTATCCAATGTAGCCCCATAAACAAATTTTCAGAGATGGAGAATCCTAGGTAAGGGAATCAGAAAGGATTACTCAGGAATGGAAACTATCACATATTTAAAGTACCAATAAGAGAAAAGAAACAACATGGATGATTAAAATAAACCTTTGTATACTACCAACCAAGATTTTGACTCAACCTGGCCTGTGCATAATATTGTAAAGCTACAGAAAGCACAACCATAAAATGAGTGCCAGGAGTGGTGACATTTGAGTCACATGTTTCATATTTCTCAGAAGGCAAACTTATCTCCCCTGCCTCAAATTCCTTCCTTGATCTTTCCACTTCAGCTTCCTAAGACAAAGCAAGAAAAAGAACAGTAACATCAATGTGTACTCCAATGATATAATCTCAACAATAATAAGAAGACTTATCTTGTGATCAATTTGCAGTATTTCATGAACTGCAACTGGTTTTCTCCTTAGAAAATCAACCCTAAAATCCAAAATTGGTTCCAATTTTATCAATTCTTTCATGAATTAAATTTACTCAAAAAAATGTGTCAATTCGTTTTAAAAATGCCTCCTAAATTTCTTCCATCACAATAATTTTTCATATTTTCAAAAAAAAAAAATACAACATATCATTCAATTTTTGCTGCGTTCCCGTAGAAAAAGGAAAAAAGGTATCTTATTGATCCAGTAGAGACTTTTGCAGCTCTAAACCGTGGAGAACGTTGTTGGTTCATTTTAGCTCTTGGTGCAACTCCATCTACAAAACTTCAATTTAAATAAATATGATCCAAGGGTAGCATATAGATAATAAATGACGGCAGAGCTGCATTAAGACATACCAACTGACATATAGAGGATCTTTCTTGGTCTAATTAATGAGAATAGAAGATCGATGTAATCAAATATTGATTTAAATACATGATCATATGTTGCAGGCGTAGTCTACATTCACAGCTTAAAATGCCATCAAGATTTGGATACCAAAGGAGATATTAGATACATGAGAAATGAAATGTATAAATTTTCACCCGACTAATGGGCCATAAGTTTCATGAATGTAGAATAGAAGAGAAAAAACATAAAAGGAAAAGGGGTCTATTAGGTTATCAAGGTCAGAGGATGCAAAATAACTCCAATATTACAAAATTATAGTGAAAAATATTCAAATACATTGAACGTGTATTCAGTTAACAAGTTTCATTGTAAAAAATTATCATGTAAAACCACAAGATCAATTCCCTTTCTTCTCTCATTTACACATTAAAAATTATGCCAATGCAGAACTATATAAAATCCAAAAATACAGGGAAACACCAATGATCCCAAAATAATGAAAGTTAGGCTCACTTCATCATTATAGAAAACAGAACTGTATAAGATAAGGACTTTCTACCTAATTTTTATACACAATACAACAGTATTGACCAATCTGCAAATGAGATCAAGAAAATACAAAATACACCAAGCACAGTAAGCTTAGGAGCAATAAATAGAGAAAACAACAAGAGAATAGTTATAAATTTGAGCCCAACAAGCTTACATCGTCTCTGTAAGACAATCTTGTCCCCTCAATAGTACTCAATGAAATGAACAATTGTCTCCCAAGATAGAACATGTCACCTTCTTGAATATCAGATTCAACAACCACACCAACACAACTAACGTATACAAAATACACGTTGAAACTCTGAAGAAAATGAGGAGTGAAAGCAACAAATTGACAGTGCATTCTCTGGAAAATTTGTTGGCAAGAAAGGGGATCTCATTTTATTCATAAATCTAGGAGTTTAAGATTTTTAAAAATAATTGAAATGTGGGAGGGCCGAACAAAAATCCTAACTCGAGCACCAGGGCCGAACAGAAAGCCTAACAAATTCCTTCATATCGTTCACTCTAGCACCAGTCTCCCTTTATCACAAATTTCCCCCCACCCCCGGGTCCCTCACATGAGTAGCTAACAGATTCCACTTCCAACCCCAGTAATAATTCATACTAAGCAGGTGAAATTAAATAAAGTTATACTTATATGCTGCTATTCTTCCGATATGGTTTCATTCAACATTGTCGTTTTCAATTTTAATAACTGTTTTTTTGTAACTGTGTCTTTATTTTTATTGTTTTTCAGAATTCTATTATTTTCAATTTTATTTTTCAAATATTGTTTTATTGTTTACATAATTCAACAATGTTCACAAAAAATCTATAAAAATAAATGTAGAAAATGTTTTCATCAACATAACACAGCCTTGGATTTTCATAGACATCATGGATTCATTTGTTAATAAAAATGATAATTTTTTTCAGATTTCTCTTATTTTCATATTCATTTTTAAAAAGTTGTTTTTAATTCATATAATTAAGCATAATTTTCAGTGTATTTTAGAAAAATGAATGCATAAATTTTTTTTCTTAACTAAACACAACTTATTTTCTCTGTGATGATCATGGATTCAATTGTTTTAAAAACAAATTGTTCTCTTGTGATGTGGGAAGTTTTGTGAAATGTAAGCATCCGTGTTGTGATATGGGAAGTTTCATGGAGGAATATGATTAAAGCATCTCATGGTTAATGCATTGTTCTTTGTTTTACTTTAACGATACATACACCAACAAAGTATGAATTGATAATGATATGAGTTTTTCCAGATCATGTCATCATTCGAATGACATCGTAGTGGTGAAATGTTCCCTATATTTATGTCACCTAACACCATTTTCATTAATTTTTCTCTTGCATGCATTGGGCCAGTGTCATTAATGTTTTATAGTTAGATTATGTAATAGTAATGTACTTTGAAGGTTACATTGTTGTAGGTTGATAAATATTTTCTGTCACATAGTTCGCAGTTACATAAAAACTAAGAATTATATTCATTACCAGTTCCACCATTTCCTTGCTTTCAAATGACATGAAATTAATAAATTAGTGACTCGATAAATGGGTTTATGATTGGTTGATTTTTTATTCTCTATATTTTGCATTGTTTCTATGGACTTCTCATTTTGGCATAACAGTTTTCAGGTTTTTTTCTCGTTTTTATTATATTGTTTCTAAATTGCAATATCAACATATGTGTTCATTATGTGTTCATAATTTGCCTAATTTTTTCTAATACTCGATCGCTCATATAAGTATTTTTTTCTTTCTAAACTTATTTTTTATGACAATAACAAAATATTATCATCTTCTTGTTTTAATGTGGTCAATATTTCTGTTTTTATCATTAAAATATATTCATAGGGTTGTTTTACAGATTAACATCAACTCTACATCAGTGTAAACTATGATTATGATTAGTTGAACATCATATTTCAAATATATATATATATATATATATATATATTCGAAATACATTTTAGTATACATCAGTATTTACTCTTATCTTTAAACATGACCATCATTGCAGAAAAACATGTTGCAAGATTTTGATGACGAAGGCCATGGATTTGGATTTTTTGACTTCAAACGACTTTGTAAAAGAGCAATAGCTATCTACAAAGATTATAAGCAAGATGAAGGTTGAAAATTTTGATTGAAATTTGTCATCCTTTTTACACCTCATTTTATCTATTTCCTTAATTACTATTCAAAAACAATATATTTTGTTTTGTTTCATATTACTTTTCATTTCAATCTAAAAAACTCATTATATTATCTTGATTACTTTTATCTTTCTTATTTTAAAAAACACAATGACGAACAATACAGTGCATTTGTACGAAAAAAGTAATAGTTATTAATGATTATTCTGTTACCGTGAATCATCACTCTCAATTGAGATACTTTCAAGAGGGAAAGCAGAGATACGAAAAAGAAAAAACCAAGAACGTGATTATTTATAAACATGGGTCAAAACAAGTTGGAATATCACTCTTTTCTAAAGTATAATGTCATGATATTCTTTCCATATTGTTTATGAGTTTCTAGATTGATAATCAGGTTGTACCAATATTCTGTTGAAGCTCAGATAATGATCTAGTATTCGCTTCCTCACAAAGACGAAGATTTTTTGTCTGAGTAGCAACATCGTCACTTACTCGGGTGTTAACCTCCTCCAAACATCGATGATGCAGTTGGAGTTTTTCTTTAGCAACATCCGATTAACATTGGAGACGTATGATTCACTGATTTGTCTCAGCAACTCGATGTTGGCAATCTCCCAACTCTATAGCAGTATTATATTATGCCTGGGGTAATGCATCTCGGTGAGTGTCCAAGATGGAATCATGGAACTTGTTCATATGGACAACAGAAGCTTCACCCTTTTTGGAAATGTAAAGGAGGATGTCATCCAACAACTTAACATTGAAATCGGAGATGGAATCGAAGTCGCGGGGCACAACCATATCCTGTTCAAGAAACAAAGATCCCAACTTCTTGGGGAGGGGCTTAGGGGGTGTAGCTAAAGCTAGGTTCGCCTCATGCGAAGATTATTTGGGTTCATCGGCCTCCCCTGAATTGATATGATTTCGCGAAGGTCTACCTATTCAGGAAATATTCACGAATCAGGAATCTTTCACGAGCTTAATCTTCGTTAAGTTAATGGTTATAAACTGATTGATGCTAAGGTATATCAGAAAAGGAAGTTTTGTTAAGACTGATTGTTCCGCGAAAGCATGAAGCTTCGCGAAGGCAGGTTTCTTCGCGAAGGTAAGGAGCCTCACGAGAGTATGTGGGTTCACGAATGATGAAATTTATTTGAAATATAAAGGGGGTTTTGCGAAGGCTAGAAGCTTCACGAATAGTAGTTTAGAACATCTGGTTTCTGTGAATAGTGCTTTCAAGTGCATCAACTCATGACTACGATGCAAACAAATTCTCGTGCTAGTCAGGGACAAAGACTTAAATTCTTATCTACTGAAGCGACCTTGAAATCATTAAACTGAGTAAAACTTCACCTAATACAGTGAGATAGGGGGAGTCGATAGAAGTGTTTCGGGGGAGGCAGTGTGTTGTCCTTAAAATCTTGTAAAGATAGCGTGTCTGACACAAAGTGACCGTATCTGAACTTCTTTACTCCACAATAACTAGTTAAGCTTAATGGATTTAGCTACGACAGACACACTGTCGGTGTATGCTCCTTGGACTATCCCTTAGTGGTGAAAAAAGTAAAATTTTTGTATTGTCTCTATCCATATGAATGTTTAATAACTGCACGATTTCATCTGAATGATTTTACAAGTTTCTTCCAACATGGGAACATGATCTATTACTTAAAAAGAGAAATCCGACACTCTGAGTCACCCCACCCCTCTCAAGGTGTTCTGGGGTCCTACAAGTGGTATTAGAGAATACAGGTTATAGGACATATCCAATAACCTGTATTCTGTGATACCACTTATAGGACTCCATAACGCCCTGAGTGGGGAGGGGTAAATTAGGGTGTCACCTTTTTCTTTTTAAATAACAGATCTTGTTACTATGTTGGAAGAAACCTGTAAAACCTATCAGATGGAATCGTGAAATTATTAAACATTCATATGCAGAGAGACAACACAAAAATTTTACATGATTCACCACTAAGGATTAGTCCAAGGAGTATACGCCAACAGTGTGTCGGTTGTACCTAAATCAATTAAAATTCACTAGTTCTTGTGGAGTACAGAAGCTCAGACACAGTGACTCTGTGTCAAACACACAATCTTTACAAGATTTTAGGGATAACGCACTTTCTCTCTTGGAACACTTTTGTCGACTCCCCTACCTCACTGCTCTAGATGAAGTCTTACTCGGTTTAGCGACTTGAAGGTCCCTTCAGTAGATGAGCATTTAAGTCTTTGTCCCTGACTAGCACGAGACTCTGTTTGCACCGTAGTCCTCAGTTGATGCACTTGAAAACACTGTTCACTGAAACTAGATGTTCAACACTATCGTTCGCGAAGCTCCTAGACTTTGTGAAACTCCCTTTACGTTTCAAAGAAATTCCAGCATTTGAAAACCCACACACTTTCACGAGGATCCCTACCTTCCCGAAGCAACCTGCCTTCGCGAATCTTTCTACCTTTGCGGAACAATCAACCTTCACGAAGCTCCCAGCCTTCTCGGAACAACCAGTCTTAGCGAAGCTCCCAGTCTTAGTGAAGCTCCTAGTCTTCATGGAACTTCCTTTTCTGATATTCCTTACCATTAATTAGTTCATAACCATTCACTTCATGAATCTTAAGCTCTCGAAGGATTTCTGATTCATGAAGATTCCTAGAATAGGTAGACCTTCGCAAAATCAGAGCAATTCAGGGGAGGCCGATGAACCCAGATAATCTTCGCATGAGGCGAACCCAACTTTAGCTACACCCCCGATCCCCTCCTCAAGAAGTAGGGATCTGCGTTTCTTGCACAGGCTCTGGCTGCGTCCAGTGACTCTTATTCCAGATTTGATTTCAATACAAACTTGTTGGATGTCGTCCTTCTTTACATTACCAATAAGGGTGAGGCATCTGTTGTCCGCATGAACAAGTTCCATGATTCCATCTTGGAAACTCGCTAAGATGCATTATCTCAAGCACAACATAATGCTACCACAGAGTTGGGAGACTGCTAACAATGAGTTGTTGAGGCAGATCGGCGAATCATACATCACCAACATCAATCAGATGTTGGCAAGGGAAAACTCCAACAACATCGCCGATGTTTGGAGGATGTTAACACCCGAGTAAGTGATGATGTTGCTACTCAGACAAAAAACCTTTGTCTTTGTGAGAAAGAAAAGGCTAGAGAATTATCCAAGATTCAACAGAATAGTGGTACAACATGATTATCTATCCAGCAACTCATAAACAATATGGACAGAATATCATGACACTAGACTTTAGCAAAGAGTGATACACCAACTTATTTTTACCCATGTATATAAATAATCATGTTTTTGATTTTTCTTTTTCTTATTTTTGTTTTCACTCATGAATGTGTGACTCAATTGAGAGTAATGATTCACGGGAACAGAATAATCATTAATAACTAGTACTTCATCTGTGAAAATGCATTGGACTAGTCATATTGTGTTTTATAAAATAAGAAAGATAAAACTAATCTAGATAACATGATGAGTTTTTTAGTTTGAAATGAAAAGTAATGTGAAAAAAATACAATATATTGTTTTGGACAGTAACTAAGGAAATAGATAAAATGAGGTGTAAAAAAGGTGGCAAATCATAGTCAAAATTTTTCAGCCTTCATCTTGTTTATAATCTTTCTAGATAGTTATTGCTCTTTCAAAAAGTTGTTTTAATTCGAAGAATCTAAACCCATACCCTCATCATCAAAATCTCGTAACATGTTTTTCTACAATGATAGTCATGTTTAAAGATAAGAGTAAATCTTAATGTAGACTAATTTTTTTTTTGAATATGTATATATTCAAAATATTATTTTCAACTGAATCATAATCATAATTTGCAGTGATATAGAGTTGATGTTAATCTGTAAAACAAACCTATAAATATATTTTAATGATAAAAACAAAAATATTGACCACATTAAATAATAAGATAATATTTCCTTATTTCCATAAAGAATATTGACCACATTAAAACAAGAAGTTAATATTTTGTTGTTTCCATAAATAATATGTTCAGAAAGAAAAAAAATACTTGTATGGGTGATCGAGTATTAAGAAAATTTAGGAAAATGATGAATATCTACCGAAAACATATATTTTGATGTTGCAATATAAAAATAGTATAATAGAAACATGAAAAAACCCTCAAGACTGCTATTCCAAAATGAGAAGTGCATAGACACAATTTAAAATAAAGAGAATAAAAAATGAACCCATCATCAACTCATCTATCCAAGAACTAATTTATGAATTTCATGACATTTGAAATTAAGGAAATGGTGGAATAAGTAATGAATATAATTCTTAGTGTTTCTATAACTGCTAAATATATAGGAGAATCATTGGAAGCTTTTTATACTTGACTGTGACAAGACCAAATATCATGTTTGCAACATTCTTAACAGCTCACTTTCAAAGTAATCCAAAGGAAGAGCATTTGGAACCAGTTAAAATAATTATGAGGTATATTCAAGGTCCTATCAATTTTGGATTATACTTTTCATCAAGAAAAGATAATGAATTATTGACATTTTTTGATGCTGACTGGGTTGGAGACTTGGTGGAAAGAAATTCCACTAGTGGCGGTGCATTTTTCATTGGAAACAAATGTGTGGGCTGGTTGAGCAAGAAACAAGAAAGGACTTGTTTTAGTATGACTGAAGAAAAGTATATCTCAGCTACAAAGGCATTCACTCAACTATTATGGATGAAGAAACAAATGACAGATATTAGTGATGAGGTGGAACAACCGATGGTGATTCACTGTGACAACAATAGTGTGATCAATCTTGTGAAGAATCTGGTTCAACACTCTCGTACCAAACATATTGAGATTAAATATCACTTCATCAAAGAAAAAGTTGAACAATGTGTGATTAAAATTGAGCATTTTGGAACTGATGATCAAGTGGATGACATTATGACTAAGCTGTTGGAAGCCCAAATGTTCAAGAAACATCAATTAAATCTCAGTGTTCAGCCACCTCTCAGTGCCTGGGGAGATTTTTTTGTAATAGTGGGCGCCCTATACCCAACTATTCAGTACTTTTGATTACCATTTCATGTATACAGTTAAATATACACAACTTTTACATACCATTATAGTGAATACATTTCTGCATCCACTATTTAAATGGTAATGTTCATAGATTAATTATCATACCAAAAGGTTATAGCAGATCACAGACTATAATGGGAACCTCGAGATACTATGATATTAATCTTAAAAATATGTCATATGGTCTAGATATATCATATTGACTGGGCATGATAGATGTCTGAATATTAGGTGTTAGGGGCTCATAAGCATTGAGACTTCTTCTTATGAAGTTCACACTTAGTGATCTCTAATAGTTGAGATCATAAGGATGAACCCAACAATAGGAACACCACATGTTTTGGGTTTCACTGGATGTTTCTATCTATGAACGTGTGTATTGGTCTCCTAACTTGAGATCATTATTGATGTGTGTCATTTGATTGCGTACTTTGATGCAAGGAAAAAATTATGATAATGAAATCATGGTGAGGTAGCTTGTGTTGGGTGCGTCATTGGTGGCATGACATTGGTTGAATGGTTAAGATATAATTTCTCATTTCTGAGTTAAGAAAGTAATATATCTTGAGCCTGGTTGATTGGGATGGTAGTACATTCATAAATTTATGGCCATGGTAATCGAGGGTAAATCTATCTAGTTAGATCAAAAAATAATAAGGCAAAAAAAGACGATGACAAGGGTGTGTATCCTTCTTTATGAGATATCCAAATAAAAAGTGATTATATTATACAGTGCATGTTCGTAGGTTGGTTTTCGTTGCTATGAATACTCCTTATCTCTTCAAGGGTCTTGATTGGTTGATAGATTCTACTCTTGGTCTATGAATGTTATTCACTGTAGGATCGAAATAATGATGTAGATGATCAATATACAAGAGGGGGGGGGGGGTGAATTGTATACTTTAAAAATTCCTTTGGAACTTTTAAATTTGGTATAAAACTTTCTATTGTTTAACAATGTTAAACAAGGTAAATTCACAACACCTCTTAGTTCTAAAAACTTGTTTGATTCCGGCAATATGGTTCTGGAAATAAAACTTAAGAAAAGTTTACAAGGGAAAAGATTCTACATTAAAGTGAACAGATTCTTACTAATCAGAGTATACAAGTACAAGAAAGTATAAGATAGTTATACTTTATTTATTAATCAAAATGTAGCAGAAAATAAACTTGAAACAATACAAGTAACAAGTATATAATCTTTTAACCCAAAGAGTAGGGTATCCAACAACCTTGGATAAAGGTCCCTTGATTTATACTTTCAAGAAATTATGTATTACCCACACTAGGGTAAGCCCTCGATAGGAATATCAGATTCTGTCTTGCTATCCCCACAATCCCTTGAACTTCAAAGTAGTCGGCACCTCTATCTTCATTATCAAGGAAGTCCATGAACTTTAAGGTAGTCGGCACCTCTATCTTCCTGTAACAAGAAGACCTCGATTGTACACAACAACAATCGGAGTCACATGAAGCAATTTGAACAAGATGTTCAGTACGCACAAAGCATGATAATCTATCTCTCTAGAAATCACTTCAACACCATGTAATCTCTATAGTTGTAGAACAGTATTGAGCTTGTTCAAATGAGGTCCTATTTATAGGCACATCTCTAACAGTCATCTCCCTCATCCAACTGTCATATTTTTCCTTGAATTTTAGAGGGACCTGTACACGTGTCACACAAACAATGGTTAGTTAGAAACAGAATGCACGACATCGTTTTATAACTATAACAAGAGTAAGTAAAATATGGTTGCTCAACCAAATCCATTTTTCAGAGTCTAAGGAAAAATAAAGTTCAAAGTCTAAGAGGAAAACATTCAGAGTCTATCTTACATGGATATTCAGATTCTTTTTTTCAAGGAATTCGGAATCATAATTCTGTAGACTTCGGATTCTGAATTCTGAGGAGTCTGGAGTCTGAATTCTAAGGACTTCGGAGTCTGAATTCTAAGGAATTCAGAGTCTAAATTATAAGTAATTCAGAACCTAAATTTTGAGGAATTCGGAACCTGAATTTGGATCCTAAAAAACATAATACTCTATATCTAAGTATTTATAGAATTACAAGGTTTTATATGTGAAACCAATTTTTTTACTTAGGAATAAAAAGAGTTATATTTAGAGAAAACTAAAATATGAACAATGAAAAATAGGTAAGGATAAAATTTCCTTGGGGAAGGAAAAATTTATTTATTAAGGAAAATTTGGAGAAATTTTTTTTTCCTTATGATAAAGTGTTTGTGATTTTCATAACACAGAGGAATGAAAAAGTCATAAGGAAACTATATTGACTCAAAATTCATTGCTATTGAGATAGGGGCATAGAGGGTCACACACAATAGTGTATTCTAAAGTCTTTCCTATTTCAATGAATGGGAATTTTGGAAATTATGGGCCCCACCACCAGGGTTCGAGAAATGTCTATGGTTGTAAGATCTCAAAAAGAATAAATAAATTTATATCATTCGAGTTAAGAATAATTAACATTGAATTTAATTATTAAATGTATTTACATGTATTAAAGTAAATACATTTGAAATATTATATAAACGAATATTAGTTTAAAATATTCAGGGTTCATTTAATATTTGGAGAAACGATGAGTTGATTTAATGGTTCAGGTTTTATCACATAATATATTTATTTTATTACAATAAAGTGATAAAAAATATAAATGATATTTATGTCTCAGTACAGTAGTCATAATATATCGTTTATATAGTATGTTAAATATTCAAGGGCCGAGGAGCCTTTTTGAGTAATTCATAATACACTATAAATAGGAGGAGAAGCTCTCACCAACAGACTGTTCATAGAGAGCTCTCGAGATATTCTCTCTCCTATTCTACTTTTAAGAGAGAGAATCTCTAGATCCAGGTGATCAAATCTAGATCTCCCTCATGCATTGAAATAACGTCAATGAGGTGATCATTGGAATGTCAAAGGCGTCTTTGGATCTCCGCGTGAGCACCTGAAATTCGACGATCAACGCCCCCACAAATTTTTTACGTGTGTGTGGATGATCTAGAAGAATTCAACTTCGGATTCTTTGAGCAATGATCACCGCCAATGAGGAAATAATGAACGCACAACTTCAGATCTAACTAGGTATTTATAGTTTATTTTGTGCTTAAATTTTTTCACATGAGATCCTCAGGCTTATAATGAGGCAATGCTATGCTGATGATGACTTTGTTACATCGATCATTGGTAAAAAAACTAAATCTTTGACCCACCGACTTTCGTTGCGTGCCTCGGTACCTTCAATTGGTATCAAAGCGATGCGTGAAAATTTTAAGTCAAGGAAAAATTAAATTTTCATTAAATATAATAGGGGACATCATTCTAGTCCAAACGCCATAGATGGAAGTTCAGTCCCAGATTGGATGATCAAGCTGTGGTCATCCGAAGTTGTCAATACGGATTGAAAAACACAATTTTTGCGGGTATTACATCGATCAATTAATCCCAATATCCATTTAAAATACATCAATTTTCCCTTTAAAAACCATAACGAGGTTTTCATAAAAAACATACCTTTTCAACAAGATAAAACCCTAAGGTTTTTATCAAAACCATTTTAAGGAATTTTCACAAATGAGGATTTGAAATCAATTCACCATTTAATTTCACAATCCAATTTCACAATTAAATCCAAAAATTTAATTTTCAAAAAAATACATCAATTTCATAACAATCCTCCAATTCAATGGAATTGGGGTTTTCATAATTTTCCATCAAAACCATTTCCACAAATTAAATTCCACCATTTAATTTCAAAAAAATTCCATCGAATTTCACAATCCATCCAATTTCAATTCAAAAACTTTTATACAATTCAATATTCAAAAGGATAATAATACCCACTTCCTTTCACAATTCATCATAAAAATGTCAAACGGGCCTTTAAAACAATCATTTATTTCAAAGCATCCCCGAAGCTTTTAAAGGAAGTATTACAATTTTAAAAGGATTGAATACATTTAAAAACATGGGTTTACACCCACTTTCCATGAAGATAAATTATTTATTTCAAATAAACCAAGAACACCAATTCCAAATAAAAGGTAAAATCGTTTAAAGGGGGTTCTTGGTCATTTAATAAATTCTTGAAATTAAAACTATTTTGAAGACGTCAAATAGTTCAATTCATTTAAAGAGAAATTGGTTAAAGAAGCTATTATGAGGAATTAAATGGAAAAAAATCATAAAACATGTGTTAGAAATCAAGAAACACACATCCATGAATTTATCTGGCAACGATGAATCACAAAATGAAGGAAAAGCATAGAAAAACCTACTTGGAAATTAAGGGATCCAACAACAACAAATTCGAGATGTGTTGCCTTTGATGGAGATCACCGGATCTAAGAAGATAGATCTTAAAATAATAGAGGAGATCCAAGCTCTAAAATTAAACATCAATTAATCAAGATCCAACAAAACTCAAAGCTTTCAAAACCGTTAGGAAGAATAAATCAAGAGGAGATGGGAGATCCAAGAAAAGAAGAGAAGAACTCACCAAAAGAGAATATCTCCGCTTCGATTGGCGCTTTGATCCGCTAAGAGATGAGGTTTGGGGAGCCAAAATGCCTCTGAAAGGATCCCAAAATCCTAAGGATCAGATTATGATTGAGTGGGAGAAGTATAGGGTAAATTTGGGGTGTTTCGGGATTTTAATTAAGATTTTCGGGGCTTTAATTACCTTCAGTACATTTCCTGGGTTAAGTCACACGGTTAATACTAACATTGTGCCTAACTGTGCGAGAAGAATAGAGCCACTGGAAGTGTTGCATGGATTGTCTACACACTTTGTCAAAATGTGCATCAACCGTCCGATTCCCTACTATCCAAACTGCACACTTTGTCAAAGTGTGCTCAGACTGTGCGCAAAACGTGCAGAGACCCAAAAACTTTTGAAAGAGTCTAGAAAAACTCCAGAAACAACCCACCCAGATACCCAATCATTGGGTATTGAAATCAATGGGTCAATTCACATAAAAAAATTAACGAGATGTTACAACCTCCCCACCATAGGACTTTCTGTCCCTAGAAAGTATTCATTCCAAAAGATAAAACACGATGACACAACAAGAACTCCCTCACTTATCTTGTGAGGTGAACGGTCCATGGTCCAGAAGTGAGACTCATCCAAAAGCTAAAAAAACACAAAACTCCAAGATCAAAACACAAAGATCATCACATTCTTCTAAACAAAAGAAATATTGAAGACCTAGCATAGGTCTCCCCACCATTTAAAGATTCACCAAAGTGGTGTAACATAAGAAAAGAAAGTCCCCCAAAACCCAAAGAAGAGACTTCACTCACTCACTAAGGAGAAACATCAATGATCAAACATCCACAAGAAAGGTAAAGAACTAACAAGGATTTCTACCATGGGTAAGTAATCAACGGTAACTTAGGAATTTTCAAACCGAGACTCATACCTTGACGAGATCATTAAAACAAATTCCAGAACCATCATGTGGCTGGTCTATCAAAATCCACATCGTCCTAGTTACCCAAGTACATTACCAAGGTCTATCCAAGTCCAAATGGAAGGAGATTAAACATTTAAGCCAGTGTACAATAGGGCACTACACACTCACATGAGAGATCATCCAACAAATCAAAAATTGATCTCTCAACATCATGTCAAAACAAGAGGAACACCAAGGAACAAAAAACAAGATGTCAATAGAAGGAAACCATTATTACAACACCAATCCAAAAATGACCCAAATATTTTTCCACAGGATATCATCACAAAGTTCCCAAAACAAAAGGTTTCCAAAATAGACAAGCCACAAGAAGGAAAACTCAAACAGTTTCCAATTCAACGTCGGAAACAATATGGAAACCAAAAGATCCTCCACTATGTGAAAAGTTTCACTCCAAGGCCTATGAATGGATCCCTATTATCATGAAGCATCTGCTTCCCCATAGTTAGGAGCTGATATTACTGAGAGAATTTTTCTATTTTGAGTGGTACAAATTACAAAACCTCTGAAGGTGACCTCAACAACCACATTGTCCACAAACCTTTGGAGATTTTGAACATGACCTCTAAGGATGACCAGGTGCTCCAAACTAGAAACACATGAGAGCAATCCTATTTTTATCCAGAAGAGTATAAACTTTCCTCAATTGGGAATGTTTCATTTAGCCATTCCTATTGTTTTTCTAGCCCCACTTCAGCTGAAAATGCCCTTTTAAGCATCTCTGGATAAGAAATAAACTATTCCATAGGCATGAAAATTACAATGTCTAGATGAAGACCTAGTCTAAAAGTGAAAAACTTATTGAATTCATTACAAAAAAGTCTAGGTATGAAACATACCAACCGTGAGAACTTCTTGGCATACTTCACAACCGATAGATAATCTTTACCAAAACTCAAGAACTCAAAAATTTATCCTTTTTCACTTCCACAAAATACCACCATTGAATAAAGACTGACTTGAAGAATTACCAAGACATTATTTCATACACATAAAAGGTAATCAAAACTTCCCACCACTCTTGTACAGGTCCCAAAAATAAGGGGTAGATAGAATTGAACTTCATAGATTCAGGAGTCTTGAGAGTATCAAAGATCACATCAACTTCTTCAAGCCACTGCACTGCCTCAGGAGAACCTCGTTCACCTTAATAATAAGGTGGACAATAATCCATGAATTAAAGTATGGGGTTCAAAGGTTTGAAAGTCTCTATATCCACCACTCGATATGGAGTCTGGGTAGAGTCGTTGATAAGGGATTCAACTTCTGGAAAATGTGAAGAACTACCCCAAGGATCAGACTGTTGGACCAAAATTCTATCTTTCTTGAAGGAATTTCAGGGAGACATTTCTAAACATCACAAAACACAAGCATACCAACTCAAGCATCAATGAACACTCAAAAAGAGCACAAAATATTATAAACAAAGTCACAACCATATTTAATCAAAACTTTATTGATTTAAAAATGCACAAGATTTCACCATTTATAAAATATTACTATTTCCTTTCAAAATGATAAATCTTGTTATAAATCAATCACATTTTTAAAAACCCTTTACCGTCGGTTTTAAATTATTCCATGGTTTCAAAATCATTAACCCCTTTTCCAAGTAATAAAACCATTTCCATTTAAATCCATTAAAAACCAAAATTTCTTCTTAAAACATTGTTTTACCAAATCACATAATAGTCTTCGATAATTAGTTTTTCAAACCAAACATTTCATAAAACTCACTCTCCTGGTAATTGAAAACATCTCTCAAGTAACATACCAAAGCTTGTTTTGAAGAACAATTTAGTTTTCACAAGGTATTTAAAATTATTAAAAAGGGATTAAATTTGAAACAACCAAACTAGATCACAAAACAACCCACATCCAAAACCCACATAACCAACCTCACATAAGTGAAATAACATGTAAGAAAATGAATAAGGTTAATGTTTAGAACCAGTTTAGAACAGTAAAAGGCTTAATCATAAGGGTTGGTAAAATACACACCAACCTCAAAATTTTTCATGTATGGATTTTGAAATCAGCCACACCGATTCCTCACAGTTTACTAAACGATGAAAACATGGTGCCACTATGGTCATCCTTCCATTATGGTTCAAAAAATCATAAGAGATTCCCTAAATCAAAGATAGAATCATTGGTAATTTAAATATAATTTATCATTATAAAACAAATAACTCAAAATAAATACTCGAGTCCCAACATCCCTAGTAACTCAAGTCTCATCATGAAGGGGTAGTGATCAAGCACCCGCTCACAGACTACCTCTTGAGTCATGACACATTCTTAATCTCCTTTCTATCATGAATCACCCAAAATGAAATAAGGATTAAAAATTCAAGTATTTACCTTTAAGGAAATACCATCTCTAATACCATTTGTAATGATCCAACTCGCAATACAATCGAAACCGATACTTGAGCTGATTCACCACTAACCCGAAGAGCATTTTTGATCTCCACGGGTTGGTGACAAGCACCTGAGCATCAAAAAATAATTGTTGAAAACAAATTATCCCTCAAAATATTACAATAACAAAGTAAAATGCGAAAACACCATTATATAAATATATATATATATATATATATATATTAATCAATACATACATATCAAAAACAAGGAGACACTAAGAAAACTGAAAGCAGAACATAACAACCAAAACCCATCTCCTAGTGGTCCACGACCACCCACCATGTCCCAAGTCACCTGCCCTTGGTCATACTAACTCAAAACCACAAAGTAAGGAAAGAGAAAAAACACCTGCTATAAGATAATAAATGGCTGAAAACACCAAAAGGTACAAGCAGGGTGAGAGCTAAAGAGCCCATAAGGATTCCACCAAAGATTCTATGTAATTATTTCATAAGGAAATTCAAATATGCTAAAAGAGGAGTAAAAATTAAAGAGTATGATGATTAGTTTAAAAATAGAGTTTTAAAAATTTAAAAACCATTTATTAAACTAAACCAGTAAAACATACCATTCCACCTTTTAAAAACTAATCATTTTCTTGAAAAGCTTTGAAAACCATTTCACAAGCTAAAGTCGGGTAATCAAGAAAAGATGAGAATATGCACCTGAAATGCAAATATGAATTGGAATCAATATAATAGAATCAAGGTGCATAATAATAAGAAATGAAGCAAAAAATTTAACTCTGGTGTCAGATGGTTTAACAACCAAGTAAACATCTTTCAAATTTAAATAAACAGGTTTTTCATTTTAAAATCATTTTTAAAAAAAATCATGCGTTACAATTCAAATGGGGAAATATTTCTCAATAAATGAATTAATAAAACATTTTATATAAATTCACAAGACATGTAAAACAATTTACAACAATGGAATATATTCATTTGAAATACAAACAAGCAAGCAACATGGTCATATGCCTAAAAAGGCACCTTCTAGGCTATATGGACCCCACACTCAAGGTGATATAGAAAATATGTACATACGACTCTTTGAACCATGGCCAAAGAGGATTCATCACCATCGGTCAAGGGATGTGATGTGCTGATATGATGTTTTAGAACATTGTAAGTCATAATGTTTCATCCAAATAACTCACTAACATGGTCATATTCCTAAGAAGGTATGATAGTTCTGAGATATAGAGACCCCACACTCAAGGTGATATAACAAATATGTACATACGCCCCTTTGAACCAAGGCTAAAGAGGACTTATCACCATCGATCAAGGGATGTGATGCACTGATATGATGTTTTATAACATTGTAAGTCAAAAAGTGTCATCCAAATAACTCACTAACTGCCTAAGGATTTCATGTTCTCAAGTACAAAAAAATGATGGGAAATTTATTTCAAGCAACTCTAAAATACAATTCATCCCATTTTACTTTAAAATATGTCAATTTTCCCTTTAAAAACTATAATAAGATTTTAATAAAAAACTTGTATTTTCAACAAGATAAAACCCCAAGGTTTCTATCAGCACCATTTTTAAGTTACTTTCACAAACAAGGATTTGAAATCAATTCACCATTCAATTTCACAATCCAATTTCACAATTAAATTCAACAATTTAATTTTCAAACAAATTCCATCAATTTCATAATAAACCTCCAATTCAATGGAATTGGGGTTTTCATAAATTTTAATCAAAACCATTTCCACAAATTAAATTCCACAATTTAATTTCAAATAAATTCCATCAAATTTCACAATCCATCCAATTTCAATTCAAAACCTTTTATACAATTCAACATCCAGAAGGGTAATAATACCTGCTTCCTTTCCCAATTCATCATAAATATGTCAAACAGGCCTTTAAAATAATCATTTATTTCAAAGAATCCCTAAAGTGTTTAAAGGAAGTATTACACTTTTAAAAGGATTAAATACATTTCAAAAAATGGGTTTAGACACTCTTTCCATAAAGATAAATCATTTATTTAAAATAACCCAAAAAAACCAATTCCAAAACAAAAGGTAAAATCATTAAAAGGGGGTTCATGGTCATTTAATAAATTCATGCATTTAAAATTATTTTGAAGATGTCAAATAGTTCAATTCATTTAAAGATAAATTGGTCAAAGATGATTTTATGAGGAATTAAATGGAAAAAAATCATAGATCATGTGTTAGAAATCAAGAAACACACATCCATGAATTTATCTAGCAACAATGAATCACAAAACGAAGGGAAATCATAGAAAAACCTACTTGTAAATTAAGGAATCCAACCACAACAAATTTGACATGTGCTGCCTTTGATGGAGATCACCAGATTAAGAAGATATATCTTGAAAGAAGAGAGAAGATCCTAGATCTACAATTCCACATCAATTGATTAAGATCCAACAAAATTCAAGGCTTTCAAAACCCTTTGGAAGAAGAAATAAAGAGTATAAGGGAGATCCAAGAAAAGAAGATAAGAACTCACTGAAAGAGAATATATCTGCTTCAATTGGTGCTTCGATCCGCCAAGAGATGAGGTTTGGTGAGCCAAAATTCTTTCTAAAGGCTCCCAAAAGCCTAAGTATTAGATTAGGATTGAGTGGGAGAAGTATGGGGTTAATTAGGGGGGTTTCAGAATTTTAATTAAGATTTTTGGGGCTTTAATTACTATCAGCACAGTTTCCTTGGTTAAGTTTCATGGTTAATATTAACTGTGTTCCCAACAGTGCACCCAAAATAGAGCCTCTAGAAGTGTTTCACGGTTTGGATACATACTTTTTCAAACCATGCACAGACCCAAAAACATTCAAAAGAGTTCGAAAAAACTTCAGAAACAACCCATGAAGATACCCAATCATTGGGTAATGAAACCAATGGGTCAAAACACCTAAAAACAAGTAACGGGGTGTTATAAACTCCCCACCATCGGAATTTCTGTCCCTAGAAAACATTCAGTCTGGAAAATAGAACATGATGACACAAGAAGAACTCCCTCAGTTATCTTGTGAGGTGAACAGTCCATGGTCCATAAGTGAGACTCCCCTAAAGGTCAACAACACACACAACTCCAAGATCAAAACACCAATATTATCACATGATTCTAAACAAAAGAAATATTGAAGACCTAGCATAGGTCTCCCAACCATTTAAAGGTTCACCAAAGTGGTGTAAAATAAGAAAAGAAAGTCCCTAAAAACCATAGAAGAGACTTCACTCACTCACTAAGGAGAAACATTAATGATCAAACATCCACAAGTAAGGTAAATAACTAATAAGGATTTCTACAATGGGTAAGTACTCAACGGTAACCTAGGATTTTTCAAACCAAGCCTCATACCTCGATGAGCTCATTAAAAAAAACGTCGACACCATCATGTGACTAGTCTATCAAAATACACATTGTCCTAGTTACCCAAGTAAATTCCCAAGATCTATCCAAGTCCAACTAGAAAGAGCTTAAACATTTAGGCTAGTGCGCAATAGGGCACTACACTCTCACATGCGAGATCATCCAACACATCAAAATTGAGCTCTCACTATCATGTCAAAACAAGAGGAACACCAAGGAACAACAAACAAGATGTCAAGAGAAGGAAACAATTATTACAACACAAATCCAAAAATCACCCAAACCATGTTCCATAAGATATCATGACAAAGATTCCAAAACAAAAGGTTTCGAAAATAGACAATCCACAGGAATGAAAACTCAAATAGTTTCCACTTCAATGTTGGAAAAAAGCTGGAAATCAAAAGTTCCTCCACTGTCTAGAAAGTTTCACTTTGAGGACTATGGCTGGAGCACTATTATCATGAAGAATCCACTACCCCATAGTTAGGAGATGACATTACTGACCGAATTTTTCCATTTTAAGTGGTAAAAATTTCAAAAACTTCAAAGGTGACCTCGACAACCACACTATCTACAAACCTTTGGAGATTTTTAACACAACCTCTTAGGATGAACAGGTTCTCCACACTGGAAACATGCAAGAGAAATCCTCTTTTTTTTCTCTGAAGAGATTGAACTTTCCTCAATTGGGAATATGGAATTTAGCCATTCCTATTGTTTTTCTAGCTCCACTTCAACTGAAAAGGCCCTTTCAAGCATCTCTGGATAAGAAATCAACCCTTCTACAGGCATGGCAGTAAAAAGGTGTGGGTTAAGACATAGTCTAAAAGAGACAACCTTACTGAATTCATTATAAACAAGTCCAGGTATGAAACATATGAAACGTGAGAACATCTTGGAATAATTCACAACTGATAGATCATCTTGACTAAAACTCAAGAACTCAAGAACTTTCTCATTTTTCTCTTCCACAGGATACCGCCATTAAATGAAGACTAAATTTCTCAAGACATTATTTCATACACACAAGAGGTAATCACAACTTCCCACCACTCTTGGCCAGGTCCCTCCAATAAGGGTGGATAGACTTGACCTTCAAAGATTCAAGAGTCTTTAGAGTATCAAAATATTACATCAAATTCTTCAAGCCACTACACTGCCTCAAGAGAACCTCGTTCACCTTTATAATAAGGTGAACGACAATCCAGGAATTCAAGGATGGGGTTCAAAGGTTTGAAAGTCTCTAGCTCTACCACTCGATATGGAGTCTTGGTAGAGTCGTTGATAAGGGATTCAACTTCTGGAAAATGTGAAGAACTACCCTAAGGACCAGACTATTGGACCAAAATTCTATCTTTCTTGAAGGATTTTCTGGGAGAAATTTCTAGACATCAGAAAACACAAGCATACCAACTCAGGGATCAAAGAACACTCACTAGTGCAGGAAACATATTTTACGATGGCTATTTTTTATTTTTTACGTCGGATTTTGGCCAACATTATTACAGGAGATGTTATAAACATTGTTTTTTATGTCGGTTATTTTAAAACCGACAAAAAAAAAACACAAATCCGAAGCATTTTTCTCATCAGTTGATAAAAAACTGACATGGAAAACACTTCAGAGTCTTGGTTTATTATGTTAGTTATTTAATAACCGACATGGTATATACTCTTTCATGTCAGTTATAATATAACCGACGCCATAAATCACTCCTCCGAAGCATTTATCACATTGGTTATTTTCATAACCGACGTGATAAACCCGTCTGCCAAGTGGTTTCCCACGCCGGTTAAATAATAACCGACCTGAAAACATACCTACTACATCAGTTATTTTATAACCGACGTAAAAAACTATGCATTTCCATTTATTACATCAGTTATGAAATAACCGATGTAAAAACCATTTCCCATACATTTATTACATCATTTTTCAAATAACCAGTTTTAAAACTAATCCAAATGCATTTTTTATGTTGATTATTTTATAACCGACATAAAAAACAATTTTTTTAATAATACCAATCAACCACTACTATGCCCTGCCAAAAGACCTGAAACAGACCAAAAACAGACCCAAAAAAGACCAAAAATAGACTAGAACCCCCCACCCCACTGAACAACCCCCACCACAACCCTGGACACCCTCACCCCACTGGAGACTGCCAGGACAAAAACAGACCAAAACCTAACCAAAACCAGATCAGAACTCCCCCACCCCACTAGACAGCCCCCACTAGACCCCTAGACACCCCCACACCCCTGGACTTCCCCCACCCCCTGGACATCCCCCCACACCCCTGGACAACCCCCACCCTCCTGAACACCCCCACCCCCTGGACAACACTCCCACACCCCTAGACAGCCCTCCCACACCCCCAGAACCCCCACCCCACTGGACACCCCCACACCCCTGGACATCCCCCCACTCGCCTGGACATCCCTCCCACCCTACTGGACACCCTTCCACCCCCACCCCACTAGACAGCCCCCACCAAACCCCTAGACACCCCACCCCACTAGACACCCCCATACCAAAAAAGACCAAAACCTGACCAAAACCAGACCATACACCCCCCATTGGAAATCCCCCACCAGACCCCAGGACACCCCCACAACCTTGGACTGCCGCCCGCCCCTGGAAATCCCCCCACACCCCTGGACAACCCCCACCCTCTTGGACACCCCCACCCCCTGGACAACACTCCAACACCCCTGGAAATCCCTCCCACACCACTAGAAACCCCCACCCTCCTAGACAACCCCACCCCCTGGACAACAATACCACACCCCTGGACAACCCTCCCACACCCCTTGAACCCCCACCCCACTGGGCACCCCCCAAACCCCACTGGAAATCCCCCCACTCGCCTGGACATCCCTCCCACCATACTAGACACCCTCCCACCCCTACCCCACTGGACATACCCCACCACACCCCTAGACACCCCCGCCCCACTAGACACCCCCAGACAAAAAACAAACCAAAACCCGACCAAAAACAGACCAGAACCCCCCCCCCCCACTGGATAGCCCCCACTAGACCCTTGGACACCCCCACACCCCTAGACTGCCCCCACCCCCGGACAGCCCCCACACCCCTGGACAACCCCCACCCTCCTGGACACCACCACCCCCTGGACAGCACTCCCACACCCCTGGACAACCCTCCCACACCCCTAGAAACCCCCACCCTCCTGGACACCCCCACCCCCTGGACAACACTCCCACATTCCTAGACAGCCCTCCCACACCCCTAGAACCCCAACCCCACAAGACACCCCCACACCCCTGGACATCCACCCACTCACCTGGACATCCCTCCCACCCCCACCCCACCGGACAGCCCCCACCACACCCTTGGACACCCCCACCCCACTGGACACCCCCAGACCAAAAAAAAGACCAAAACCCAACCAAAACCAGACCAGAACCCCCCACCCCACTGGACATCCCCCGCCACACCCCTGGACACCCCCCAAACCCCTGGAATTCCCCCACCCCCTGGACAACCCCCACACCCCTGGATAACCCCCCACCCTCTTGGACACCCCACCCCCTAGACAACACTCCCACAACCCTGGACAACCATCCCACACCCCTAGAAACCCCACCCTCCTGGACACCCCCACCCACTAGACAACACTCCCACACCCCTGGATAGCCCTCCCACACCCCTAGAAACCCCCACCCCACTAGAAACCCCCACACCCCTGGACACCCCCTGGACATCCCCCCCACTCACCTGGACATCCTTCCCACCCTCCCACCCCACCCCACTGGACAACCCCCACCACCCCCTGGACACACCCACCCCACTAGACACACCCAAACCAAAAACAGACCAAAACCTGACCAAAACCAGACCAGAACCCCCCCACCCCACTAGACAGCCCCCACCACACCCCTGGACACCCCCACACCCCTGTACTGCCCCCACCCCCTGGATAGCCCCCACACCCCTGGACAACCCCCGCCCTCTTGGACACCCCACCCCTAGACAACACACCCACACCCCTGGACATCCCTCCCACACCCCTAGAAACCCCCACCCTCCTAGACACCCCCGCACCCCTAGACACCCCCTGGACATCCCCCCACTCTCCTGGACAACCCTCCCACCCTCCTAGACACCATCCCACCCCCTGGACTGCCCCCACCCCCATGGATACCTAGGACAACCCTACCCCACTGTGCAGCTCTCCCACACAGCACTAGAAACCCCCCTCACCCCACAAGACACCCCACCCTCATGGACACCATGGAAACCCCCACACCCCTGAAAAACCCTCCCACACCCCTGGACAGCCCTCCCACCCCCTGGAAACCCCCTGGACATCCCCCCACTCGCCTGGACAGCCCTCCCACCCTCCTGGACACCCTCCCACCCCCTGGACTGCCCCCACCCCCATGGACATCCTGGACACCCCCACCCCACTGGACAACCCTCCCACACCCCCATGGAAACCTCCCTCACCCCACATGACACACCCCACACCCCCCTAAACACCCCTAGACATCCCCCACTCCCATAGAAAACCCTCCCACCCTCCTGGAAACACTCCCACCCTCCTAGAAACCCTCCCACACACCACTGGACCCCCACCCCACTGGATAGCCCCCACTACACCCCTGAACAACCCCCACCACATTGGACACCCCCAGACCAAAACCAAAAACAGACCAAAACCAGACCAGAACCCCCCCAATAGACCAAAACCCAACCAAAACTAGACCAGAACACCCCCCCACTGGACAGCACCCACAACACCCCTGGACACCACCACCCCATTGGACACCCCCATACCAAAACCAGACCAAAACCCAAAACCAGACTAGAACCCCCCCCCCCCCACTGGACAACCCCCACCACACCACTGGACACCCCCACACCCTTGGACTTCCCCCACCCCCTGGACAACACCCCACACCCCTGAACAACCCCGCACCCTCCTAGACACCCCCAACCCCTTTACATCACTCCCACACCCTTGGACAGCCCCCCTCACCCCATCGGACACCCCCACACCCATGTACACCCCCTGGACAACCCTTCCACCCTCCTGAAAATGCTCCCACCCCATGGAATTCCCCCCATCCCCATGGACACCCTGGACACCCCACCCCACTGGACAACCCTCCCACACCCCTGGAAACCCCCCTCACCCCACAGGACACCCCCACACCCTAGACACCACCTGGATAACCCCCCACTCCCCTGGATAGCCCTCCCACCCTCCTGGAAACGCTGCCACCCCCTGGACTGACCCCCCCCCCCCCACTCTCATGGAAACCCAGGACACCCCCACCCCACCGGACAGCCCTCCCACACCCTTGGATACCCCATCCCACTGGACACTCCCACACCCTTGGAACCTATCCCCCCAGACTAGAATCCAAATCGGAAAAACCTTCATAAGTAGACCAAAACAATAAGTAGAGAAAAATTAAACATTCACATATATAACATTCAAAACTTATAATGTCAACTTAAAAAAACCTAAATTAAACCTAAACGACTACCAAATACACAATTACAATGACAATATTCAAAATTACATTTTATACTACAAACAACTAAAATTTATTCAAACCTGTAAAATAATTTGACTATTCCAATTGTAAGTGTTTGACGTCTTGAGCACTATAGGGTTGAGGGTCATCAAATAGATAAAAATTAAAAGTATAGTAGTTAACGTGTATAATGAATAAATCAAATGAAATATTATAGAAAAGTTTAAAAGGAAATCTTACCAGGTCAAAGTTCACAACTATTCAAGTTGTAATTATTTCATACATAAATCTTAACATATAATATCCTCATTTGATGACACCTTGTTGTTCATGAAAATTCTATTTGAATGAGTGTACATTCAATATATTATTTTTATGTAATAAATCAAAAATTTCAAATTATAAATGGATATTTACCTTTACATTTACATATTTGATCTTCACACTCGTTTTCTTTGTGTTTTTTCAAAAGTAGACCCATCCCCTGTTAGAAAATAATACGATTGGGATAAATTTAAAATTCATTATAATATATAAAACTATTGAGAAATTGAAACTTACTTTTCCAACATTTTCTTAAAAATTTCCCACGCATCGCCATGGACAGAGCATATCCAATAAAGTGTTTTCTCCCTTGGGAAAAAAACACATAACATCCAATGATCACTGATAACAGAAAATTTAAGTTTAGTGGTTTTTTATGTTAAAAGATAATGAACTCTTTGCCATAGATGTGTTTCATACCTCTCACAAAAAGGCATCATCCAACATTGTGAGACTATATTCTGTTCAAATCTTTCATCAATATAAAGCATTCTTTATTCCTCATCCAATGCATGTGCTTTAGGGGAAATCAAATGTGGGTCCATGAATCCATATACATATGTCTGATCACTCTTCTCACAAATTTTATAAAGATACATAATAAAAAACAGACATAAGTATACATTTTTAATAAATACAACGTAGGGAAAAGGTGTTAATACTTATATGTAAAAAAATTTCACCACGCTGATACCCAACTTATCTCCAGTAACAAGCTCTATGATATTAGTTTTAAGAATCCCCAAAGTTATTGCACATCCACAAACATGAGATTCCATTGGAAACTCATAACGATCCACCAAAAAATTTGAATATCTTGACAATCTATCAAGGCTACTAGAATCTATATCTGATGTCATAGCCATTTGTCTTTGTTGTTGTCTATATAGTATTTCATTACCTTTGAAGTATTCTTGTAAAAATAAATAGAAAAATATATTAGTTTTAAAATGATAAAAAAACTTTAATAAAAAAATAAAATAGAATATATAACATACATACCTCTATGGTAATGAGTCGTAGAAGTCTGGATGGAAAAATAAAAAAATGGCTGATACTATGTCCAACTGTCTTCACCTCATCTATAGGTAATGGTACTTGAGCTGATCTATCTATAATATCATGTACAATGTCCCTATGATTCTCTACCTCTAATTGTTGATGATGAAATGTATCTCCTATGCAATATACCAACCCATATTAAACTATATGATTTTGAGGATAATCAACATACAACTCGCAATAAGTAGGAAGATGTGATAGAAAAGTAGGATAAAAAATGGGGTCCACAGGCTGATGTGGGGGAGGGGGAGCTACTGGAAAAGGTGGAGGATAAATAATGGGGTCTGCAGGGGGAGGTGGAGGAGCGGGAGCTGCAGTCTGAAATTGTCTTTGCATGTCTGCAAACATAGACTGTAACAATGCTCTAATATTTTCCTCTATCATCGCATTAATATTATGAAATTCAGACTCCAAGGATTCTATTTTTTTATAAACACCCTCAACAGAAGAAGTTGAAGAACGTGGAAACACTTTTCTTACCAATACACCTGTCGGATATCCTCGTACACGACCAGGATGTTCGGTCTTTCCCAATGTTGCAGATAAAATATCTTGCCTCCCAGAAGTTGTAAATACCTCCTGTGATCTCTGCTCCTCAATAAAATCCTGTATTAATTAATTGAACATTTCTATAATGATTGAAATTATATGAATAATATAATTAACTTAAATAAATAAAATAGATTTATTACAATCCTCTTAGATAAGATTCTCGAATCTTTTGAAAGATATTTCCCTTTTTTCCCATCTGATATCTCTTCCATTTTTCATGTCTATATGGAGGGGATGGAGGGGCCACCTCTCTAGAGCTTGAAGACTCAGCTCTTAGTTTTTTTAATTTTTCTGCCATCATTTGTTCTTCCAATAATGTATACCCTCCCCGAGATAAACTATGAGGGTATATATTTTTAGATTGGATCTCCTGATGAGATTTCCTTGTTTACTATAAATTAAAAATAAGGAATCATTAACAAAACATTAATAAGATCATTTATATAAGAAAGCTTATAATAGTTTACATTGCCCTTACCAAAAATGAATCTTTTCTTCTACTTTCAAAAAACTATCTCCATGTATCTTCATTTGTGAAAGGATATATATGAAATGGATTTTCATGACTCCTATGGCCAAAAATGAAATCAGATGAGAGGGTTGATTTGAAATCCCTCCTTCTCCTGGAAGCCATCGATAATCATTTCTTCCTGACTCCTCCAGTGTCAGGAATATAAAATTTCATCTAATAAAGAAGAGGTTAAACATATTATATATACTAGAAACATTTAAAGAATTGGAAAACAATAGCAAAAGATCTTACCAAAATCATCTCCCACAACTGAGAGATTATCGCTTTGTCCACACTTCTCTAGTAATCATAAAAAATGATTACTTTGCTCTTACCCTGAGTTGATACAAAACTCTTAAAATCTTTTGCATTTGGACCTCTAGGAATATCATCCTCATCAAACTCAATGAGTATCCTATGATCCTGCATACGGGCAACTAATGATTTTGGTAAACGTGTGCACCCATGTTTACCAACTCTTGAACTCTTTGTCGTAATGGGAGCACGTGAGGAAGATTGGGGAACATCAAGAGGAGCATGTGAATGTTCCTCCCTAGAGGTCTGACCAATATGCTCATCTCCAGAATCATGTGGTTGATCAACTGATTGACCTGTCATTATCCTTCAAATCAAAAAAATAAACATTAGTTCCCAAATATACAAATTCAAATATTACAATACTAATATAAACAGAAAATAGAAAATTGTACTAAGTTACGTAATAATTAACATGGTTAATATGGTAATCATGTTAAACAATGGTAAAGATGGTAAAGATGGTAAAGATGGTAAACATGGTAAACCTGGTAAACATGGTAAACATGGTAAAGTAATTGTCATTGAACAAAAATAATAGATATATAATTTATGTAATGGTAAACATGATAAAGTAAACTAAACAAAATTAAAACAAACAAAAACTTATACTTATTTGTTTTAATAAAGAAAAAACTTACAATATCTAACATTTTAGGAAAATAATAAATGTAAACGAGAAATAAAAAAATGTTACCTGTAATTTTAGGAATGTACAAATGGATTTTTTCCCAAATTCCTTCATCGTGATCATTCCTTATGGAACAAACCATGTCTTCAACATGCTCATCATTATGTTCTGTTAATCTTTCCATGTAAGTAGAGATCTCACATAAATCAGCATCTTCATTAGGTTGATCCTCACCAACATATTGTTTTTTTCCTTATAAAACAATAGCCCACTGCATATCTGATTGATCTAATACATAGAAAATTTGTTTTTCATGTGTTTCCATTATAAAAGAATCAGCTGTGTCTTCCAATCTATTCAGATTAACAACTGTCATTCAAAATTCATTGTGTCTGACACTATTGTTACCGATAAACCATTTATAGTTAAAAATAAAAAATTTAATTTTAAAGTAATCAACCTCCCATATTTCTTCAATCACTCCATAATATGCACTTGATGCAGAAATTGGGTTTTTGTCTTTAGCACTCAAAAAATGCATTGCTTCTAAAAACACCAATACACCACTATTCTAAACTGCACTTCTGTTGTCCTGAGCTTTCGTATGAAATGTATAGCCATTAATGTTATAACTGGACCATGTTTTCACATTAAAACATGGACCACCCACTACCCATTTTAATGTCTCTGATACATCTGATCTACCAAGAAAGGTATTTTTAAACCATGAAAAAAATGTTTTGTTGTGCTCATTCAAAATCCACATTTTTTTCTTCTTTGGATGACATTGTTTCAACTCATTAATATGCAATGTGATATACGGTTGAGCATCAGCTATGTTATTCAAGATGTATAATTCTAACTTCTTCATCTGTTCAGCTGACAATGATTTGACTTTCAATCCATGAATCCCGTTTCCCTAATTATTAAATCATTCATGGCGAGATAGAGGCAAACCTATGTGCTGCGCCGCATCCAAGTAGCTCGTACAAAACTCTACAACCTCCTTATAAATATACTTTTCAATAATGGAGGCTTCAGGTCGATATGGATTCTTAACATACCCCTTAAATATTTTCATATACCATTCAAAAGGATACATCCAACGAAGATATACAATTCCACAAAGCTTTATTTCTCAAACCAGATGAATAATTAAATGCACCATTATATCAAAAAAAGATGGAGGAAAATACATTTCCAATTGAAAAAGTATACAAATTGCATCCTTTTCCAAAATGTTCAAAGCATTCACATCAATCACCTTATTACAAATTGAATTGAAAAAATAACACAACTTCATTATAGTCTTTCTGACATGAATGGGAAATATTACACACAATGAAATTGGTAGAAGTTGTTGCATCATGACGTGACAATCATGATATTTCATACCTATCAACTTCAAGTCCTTCAGTGAGACAATTTTTTTTACATTTGAAGAATAACCTTGAGGCACTTTGATATCATGGAGACACTGAAAAAAGATAATTTTCTCCCTCTTGGATAATGTAAGAAAATCCGGGGGAAGAAATGTTCGTCTTCCATTAGGAGTGGGAGCCAACTCCAAACATATTCCCATTAATAGTAAATCTAATCTTGCATTCAACCCATCTTTTTTCTTTCCATTAATATCTAACAATGTTCCAATAAAACTGTCATAGATATTCTTCTCCATGTGCATGACATCAATATTATGTTTAAATTCATGATATCTTCAGTATGGTAGCTAAAAAAATATTGACCTTTTCTTCCAAATATGTCTATCATTACCAGATTTCTGTGTCTTTCCCAATGTCACATCAAGGTTTTCCACCCTCTCAAAATACAGATAATGGGATAAATGTTTTGGAGCAATATCAAATTCTTGTGAGCCATTGAATTCCTTTTTTAGTCTTCTATAAGAGTGATCCATATGCAAAAACATTCAATGACCCATGTACACTGTTTTACTCCCATGATGTAATTGACAATATGAAGTCTGTTGTTCACAAATTGGACATGCTTTATACCCTTTAACACTATATCCAGACAAATTTCTATATGATGGGAAGTCATTTATAGTGAACATAAGCACTGTATGCATTTGAAAATATTAAATTTTATAAGAATCATACACCATAATACCGTCCTCCCATAAAAGTTTCAAATCATTAATCAATGGTGACAAGAAAACATCAATATCATTACTAGGTTGCTTCAGACCAGAGATCATTATAATCAACATGGCATATTTGCACTTCATACAAACTTCATTAGAGAGGTTGAAAATTACCAATAAAACAGGCCATGAACTATGTGTGCTACTGAGGGTTTGGTATGGATTTATTCCATCTGTGCAAAACCCTAGTATGAGATTTCTAATTTCATTTCCAAATGTAGGATGCCGCTCATAAATTTTCTTCCATTATGGAAAATCAGCTAGATGACATATTTTTTCATCACATATCTACTCATTATCATGCCATCTTAACCTTTTTGCATCATGTGAATTAGAAAATAAACGTTTCAAATGATGAATTATAGGAAGATACCAAAATACCATGGAAGGGATCTTTGTAATCTCTACATCACCCTGTGATTTTTCTTTCACCTTATACCGTGATGTCCCACATTTAGGAAACTCTGATAGTAATTCATATTCCTTCCTATATCTCATACAGTCATTCGGACATGCATGTATTTTCTTATATCCCAATCCCATCGGGCATAATATTGTCTGGGCCTTATAATGTGAATCTGAAAGATCATTATCTTTTGGAAGAATTTCTTTCATCAATTGTAGAAGCTCTGTAAAACTTCTGTCACTCCATCCATGTTTCTACTTCAGTTTAATCAATCTTAACAGCACTGACAAAACCGTAAAATATGTACAATCAGGATACAATGGTTTTCAGCATCATCATATAGACGCACAACTATTGGTTCTATCTCAATTTGTTCTGCTGCAATATCGCGAATCATTTCTTCAATTACATCAGAGTTACTATATTGCGAATCATTATCATCAGAAGATCTGAAATTCCGTCCAGTTTCACCATGCCAAATATAAGGGCTTTAACTTGGATTGAAACCATGAAAAATCAGATTATCTTCTATCTCTCTTTTTTTTAACTTCTTTATATTCAAACATTTTAGGCATGGACAGAAAAAAAATGTCACTGCTTGGAAGATTTCGTTTAGAAAATTCAAAAAAGGCATCAACACCTTCCTCATATTCATTACTCATTCGATGTGCTGTAATCCAACTTTGACTCATTATTACCTATAACAAATATCAAAATTATAAATCTTTTTAAGATAAGAAAAATATATGTTTATATGAAAGATATCATAATTTGAATGTAATTTTTTTTGAAATATAAAACAAATCTATGTGTATTTAAAAAAAATATGCTTGAAAATGATTTTAAAAATAAAATATAGTTAGATATAACAGTTTTAAATTCATCTTGGATCCTTTCTTCTTAAGGTTCACAAAGAATACATCTTGGTGCAACTGGATACCAAATTCACCCTTCTATAAAAAATAAATATGAAGTATAAATATTAAAATATGTATACATTCACTGCTGAAAATTACACAGATCCTAACGATTTGAAACCTCTGGACAACCCCCACCCCTCTGGACAGCCCCCACCCCCTAGACACCACCCCACCCCCTAGGACACCACCCCCCACCCTCTAGACACCCCTACCCCCCTTGGAAAACACCCCCACCCCTTGGACACCACCCCCACCCCTTGGACACCACCCCCACCCCTTGGACACCACCCCCCACCCCCCTTGGACACCATCCCACCCCCTTGGACACCCCCTGGACACCACCTCCCCCTTGGACATCCCCCCCCCCCTGGACACCACCCCCACCCCCTTGGACACCCCCTGGACACCACCAACCCCTTAGACAGCCCCCACCCATCTGGACAGCCCCCACCCCCTGGACAAACCCCACCCCTCTAGACAGCACCCACCCCCTTAGACACCCCACCCCTCCTAGACACCACCCCACCCCTACCCCCTTGGACACCCCCCTCGACACCCCCAACCCTCTGGATAGCCCCACCTCCCTGGACAACCCCCCAAACCCTCTAGACAGGCCCCCACCCCCTTGGACAACCCCCACCCCCCTTGGATAGCCCCCACCCCCTTGGACAGCCCCACCCCCTGGACACCACCCCCACCCCTTAGAAACCCCCTGGACACCACCACCCCCTTGGACATCCCCCCACCCCTCTGGACAACCCCAACTCCCTAGACAACCCCCACCCTTCTAGATGACCCCCACCCCTCCTGGACACCCCCTACCCCCTTGGACACCCCCCTGGACACTCCCAACCCTCTGGACAGCCCCCCCTGGATAGCCCCCCAAACCCTCTGGACAGGCCCCACCCCCTTGGACAGCCCCCACCCCCTTGGACAACCCCCACCCCCTGGACACCACCCCCACCCCATTGGACACCCCACCCCTCCTGGACACCACCCACACCCCTACCCCCTTGGACACCCCCCTAGACACCCCCAACCCTCTGGACATCCCCCCAAACCCTCTGGACATGCCCCACCCCCTTGGACAGCCCCCGCCCCCTTCGACACCCCCACCCCCTTGGACCCCCCACACCCCTGGACTTCCCCCCCACCTCCATAGACACCTTGGACACCCCCAAACCTATGGATAGCCCCTCAATCCCTCTGGACAGCCCCCACCCCTCTAGACAGCCCCCACCCCCTGGACAACCCCCACCCCTCTAGACAACCCCACCCCCTAGACACCCCCTACCCCATTGGAAATCCCACTCACCTCCCTGGACACCACCCCCACCCCCTGGACACCCTTATCCCCTTGGAAAGCCCCCTCATCCCCCTCACCCCTAGACACCCCCACCCCCTTGGACACCTCCAACCCCCTTGGACAACCCCCGCACCCCCTGGACACCACCCCCACCCCCCTTTGACATCCCTCGCACCCCCTTGGACACCCCAGCCCCCTTGGAAAACCCCTACACCCCCCTAAACACCACCCCACCCCCTTTGACACCCCCTAGACACCCCCACCCCCTGGACAGCCCCCCACCACCCCTGGACACCACCCGCCCACTTGGATAACCCCCACCCCCTTGGACACCCCTTGTACGCGCGCACACACACACACACACACAAATAGAAAACTTGCATGATATCACTTCCATGGTTTCCTTCACCAGAAAATAATTTAGCATCGTATAAATGAACACTATGAAACTTACCATGAAAACAAGAACAAAGATAGAAAAATAAAATCTCAAAAAATTAGATTAGGGCATCGTGAAAAATAATAACTGAAACTGAGCCGTGTGAGGCTCACTTGAGTGTTGCGAGTCGACCTGATATATCTGATGACAATAAAGATGATGAATGATGTTGGAAAAACAAGGCTGGAGGGAATGAATTCGAGGAATCCTTTCTAGGTTTTTTCGCGTGGGAGAGATGAGTCGCAGGTCGCTCGATCGAAGAAAATAGAATGACTGAATACGCGGCGCGATAAATCGTTTAAAAGATTTATAACGTAGATTATTTAATAGCCGACATGATAAACTATTTTTTTTTATGTTTATAACGTCGGTTATTAAATAACCGATGTAGAAAATTATTTATAACGTCGGTTATAAAATAACCGACGTTATAAATGGAGCTTTATCACATCGGTTTTTTATAACCGATGTGATAAAGCACGCCAGATTCGAATTTCTTGTTGGTTATAAAATAACCGATGTAAAAAATCTAATATCCATATTTTTTTACATCGGTTATTTTATAACTGGCATAAAAAATGGATCCTGATCAATATATCACGTCGGTTATAAAATAACTGATGTGATATATCGATTTTTAAAGCTTTTCACATCAGTTATATAGAACCAATGTGAAAAATGCCGACGTGTTAAACATTTTTTCCACTAGTGACTCAAAAAGAGCACAAAATGTTTTAAACAAAGTCACAACCCATTTTAATCAAAACCTTATTGATTTAAAAATGCAGAAGATCTCACTATTTATAAAACGTTACTCTTTCCTTTTAAAATGATAAATCTTGTTATAAATCAATCATAATTTCAAAAACCCTTTACTGTTAGTTTTAAATTATTCCATGGTTTCAAAAGAATTATCCCATTTTTCCCATTAACAAAACCATTTCCATTTAAATCCATTACAAACCAAAATTTCTTCGTAAAACATTGTTTTACCAAATCACATAATAGTCTTTGATAATTAGTTTTCCAAACCAAACATTTCATAAAACTCACTCTTTGGTAATTGAAAACATTTCTCAAAGAACATACCAAATATTTTTTTAAAGAAAAATTTAGTTTTCACAAGGGATTTAAAATTATTAACAAGGAATTAAATTTTAAACAACCAAATGAGATCACGAAACAACCCACATCCATAACCCACATAACCAACCTCACATAAGTGAAATAACTTGTAGGAAAATGCATAAGGTTTCAAGTTTATAAGGAAGTTAGAACAATAGAAGGATTGATCATACGGGTTGGTAAAACACACACCAGCCTCACAAATGTTCATGGATGGATTTTCAAATCACCCACACCGATTCCTCACAGTTTACCAAACCACGGCAACATGGTGCCACTATGGTCATCCTTCTATTCTGGTTCACAAACTCATAAGAGATTCCCCAAATCAAAGATAGTATCATTGGTAATTTAAATATAATTTATCATTAGAAAACCAATAACTCAAAAGAAAGATTTGAGTCCCAACATCCCGAGTAACTCAAGTCTCATCATGAAGGGGTGGTGATCAAGAACCCGCTCACAGACTAACTCTTGAGTCCCAACACATTCTTAATATCCTTTCTATCATGACACACCCAAAATGACACAAGGATTTAAAATTAAATTATTTACCTTTAAGGAAAGACCACCTCTGATACCATTTGCAATGAACTAACCTGAAATACAATCTAAACTGATACCCATGATGATTCGCCACTAACCTAAAGAGTGTTCCTGATCTCCACAGGTTGGAGACAGGCACTTGGGAATCAACAAATAACCATTAAGAATTATTTACCCCTCAAAAGATTACAATAACAACGTACAATGTAGAAACATCCATATATATATATATATATCAATCAATACATACATATCAATGAAAAACCATCTCCTAGTGGTCCATGACTACCCACCATGTCCCAAGTCACCCACCCTTGGTCATCCTAACTCAAAACCACAAAGGAAGGAGAGAGCACGAACACATGCTATAAGATAATAAATGGCTGCAAACACCAAAAGGTACAAGCAGGGTGTGAGCTAAAGATCCCAGAAGCATTCCACCAATGATTCTATGAAATTATTTCATAAGGAAATTAAAATATGCTAATATAGGAGTAAAAATCAAATCATATGAGGATTATTTTAAAAATAAATTTTTAACATTTAAAAATCATTTATTAAATCGTGTGAAAACCGTGCACAGACCCAGAAACTTTCAAAAGAGTCTGAAAAAACTCTAGAAAAAACCCGCGAATATACCCAATCATTGGGTAGTCAAATAAACGGGTCAAAAAACATAAAAATAAGTAACGGGATGTTAAAAACTCCCCACCATAGGACATTATGTCCCCAAAAAGAATTCAGTCCAAAAGATAGAACACGATGACACAATAAGAACTCCCTCGCTTATTATGTGAGGTGAACGGTCCATGGTCCAAAAGTGAGACTCACACAAAGGTTAATAACACACAAAACTCCAAGATCATCATATACTTATAAATAGATGAAATAATAAAGGCCTTTCATAGGTCTTTGCACCATTTAAAGATTCACTAAAGTGGTGTAACATAAGAAAAGAAAGTCCCTCAAAACACAAAGAAGAGACTTCACCCACTCACTAAGGAGAAACATCAATGAGAAAACATCCACAAGCAAGGTAAATAACTAACAAGTATTTTTAAAAATGGGTAAGTACTCAACAGTAACCTAGTATATTTCAAACTGATCCTCATACCATGATGAGCTTATTAGAACAAATGCCAACACCATCATGTGACTGGTCTATCAAAATCCACATCGTCCTAGTTACCCAAGTACACTTTCAAGGTATATCCAAGTCCAAATATAAAGAGCTTAAACATTTAGGCCAGTTCACAATAGGGCACTAAACTCTCACATGAGATATCATCTAACACATCAAAATTGAGCTCTCACTCTCAAGTCAAAACAAGAGGAACACCAAAGAACAAAAAACAAGATGTCAACAGAAGGAAACCATTATTAAAACACCAATACAAAAATCACACAAACCATGTTCCATAAGATATAATCATAAAGATCCCAAAACAAAAGGTTTCCAAAATATACAATCCACAATAAAGAAAACTCAAACAATTTCCACTTCAATGTTGGAAACAAAAAGCTGACAACAAAAATCTCCTCCACTGCATGAAAAGTTTCACTTCGAGAACTATGGATAGAGCCTTGTTATCATGAAGCATATATTTCCCCATAGTTATGAACTGATATTCCTAACTTAATTTTTATGTTTTGAGTGATACAACTTACAAAAACTCTGAAGGTGACATTGAAAACCACACTATCCAAAAAGCATTGTAGATTTCGAATACGACCACTTGGATGACCAGGTGCTCCACACTGGAAACACATGAGATAAATAATCCTTTTTTCTTGATGATACTGAACTTTCCTAAATTGGGAATGTGGAATTTAGCCATTCCTATTGTTTTTCTAGCCCCACTTAAGCTAAAAAGGCCCTTCAAGAATCTCTCGATAAGAAATCAACCATTCCGCAGGCATGGCAATTACAAGGTCTGGGTGAAGACCTAGTCTAAAAGAGACAGCCTTACTGAATTCATTACAAAAAGTCCAGGTATGAAACATACCAAATTTGAGAACTTCTTGGCATACTTTGTAACTGATAGATCATATTTACTGAAACTCAAGAACTCATAAAATTTCTCCTTTTTCGCTTCCACTAGATACCACCATTGAATAAAGACTGACTTGAAGAATTATCAAGACATTATTTCATACACAAAAGAGGTAATCAAAACTTCCCACCACTATTTTCCAGGTCTCTCAAATAAGGGGTGGATAGACTTGACCTTCAGAGATTCACGAGTCTTGAGAGTATCAAAGATCACATCAACTTCTTTAACCCACCGAACTGCCTCAAGAGAACCTCGTTCACCTTTATAAGAAGGTGGAAGACAATCCATGAATTCAAGGATGGGGTTAAAAGGTTAGAAAGTCTCTAGCTCCACCAATCGATATGGAGTTTTGGTAGAGTCATTTATAAGGGATTCAACTTTTGTAAAATGTGAAGAACTACCCCAAGGACCAGACTGTTGGACTAAAATTCTATCTTTATTGAAGGAATTTCTGGGAGACATTTATAAACATCACAAAACACACACATACCAACTCAAGCATCAAAGAACACTAAAAAAGAGCACATAAGATTTTCAAAAAAGTCACAACCCATTTTAATGAAAACTTTATTGATTTCAAAATGCACAAAATTTCACCATTTATAAAACATTACTCTTTCCTTTCAAAATGATAAATCTTTTTATAAATCAATCCTAGTTTCAAAAAACCTTTACCATTAGTTTTAAATTATTCCATGGTTTAAAAAAGCATTAACCCATTTTACAATTAACAAAACCATTTATATTTAAATCCATTACAAACAAAAATTTCTTCTTAAAACATTGTTTTACCAAATCACATAATAGTATTTGATAATTAGTTTTCCAAACCAAACATTTCATAAAACTCACACTTTGGTAACTGAAAAAATTTCTCAAATATCATATCAAATATTATTTTAAATCACAATTTATTTTTCACAAGGGATTTAGAATTATTAACAAGGGATTAAATTTGAACAAACAAATGAGATCACGAAACAACCCACATCCAGAACCCACATAACAAACCTCATGTAAGTGAAATAACTTGCAAGAAAATGCATAAGGTTTAAAGTTTAGAACAAAGTTAGAATAGTAAAATTATTGATCGTATGAGCTGGTAAACCACACACAAACCTTACAAATGTTCATGGATGAATTTCGAAAACAACCACATTGATTCCTCACAGTTCACCAAACTATGAAAACATGGTGCCCCTATGGTCATCCTTCCATTCTGGTTTAAAAGCTCATAAGAGATTCCCTAAATCAAAGATAGCCTCATTGGGAATATAAATATAATTTATCATCAGAAACCAATAACTCAAAATAAATACTCGAGTCCCAACATCCTTGGTAACTCAAGTCTCATCATGAAGGGGTGGTGATCAAACACCCACTCACAGACTATCTCTTGAGTCCTGACACATTCTTAATCTCATTTATACCATGACTCACCCCAAATAACATAAGGATTTAAATTCAAGAATTTACCTTTAATAAAAGACCAACTTTGATACCATTTATAACGGACCAACCTAGAATACCATCTAAACTGATACCCGAGCAGATTTACCACTAACTCGAAGAGTGTTCCCGATCTCCACAGGTTGGCGAAAAGCACCTGGGCATCAAAAAATAACCATTGAGAATTATTTCTCCCTCAAAATATTAGAATAAAAAAGTACAATGCAGAAACATCATTATATATATATATATATATATCAATACATACATATCAAGTACAAGGAGACGCTAAAAAAACTGAAATCGGAACATACAACCAAAACCCATCTCCTAGTGCCCCACAACCACCCACCATGTCCCAAGTCCACCCGTCCTTGGTCATCCTAACTCGAAACCATAAAGAAAGGCGAGAGCACAGACACCTGCTATAAGATAATAAATGGCTGCAAACACCAAAAGGTACAAGTAGGGTGTGAGCTAAAGATACCAAAATGATTCCACCAAAGATTCTATGCAATTATTTCATAAGGAAATTCAAATATGATAAAAGAGGAGTATAAATGAAAGAGTATGAGGATTAGTTTAAAATAGAGTTTTAAACATTTAAAAATCATTTATTAAACTAAACCATTAAAACATGCCATTTCAACTATTAAAAACTAATCATTTTCTTGAAAATATTTGGAAACCATTTCACAAGCTAAAGTTGGGTAATCAAGAAAATATGAGAATATGCACCTGATATGAAAATATTAATAGGAATCAATACAATAGAGTCAAGGTGCATAATAACAATAAATGAAGAAAAAAAGGTAACTCTGATGTCAGATGGTTTAACAACCAAGAAAACATCTTTCAATTTTAAATAAACAGGTTATTTATTTCGAAATAATATTTAAAAAAATCATGTTTTACATTTCAAATGATGGAATATTTCTCAACAAATGGCTTAATAAAACATTTTACATAAATTCACAAGACATGTAAAACAATTTAAAACAATAGAATATATTCATTTGAAATACAAACAAGCAAGAAAAATGGTTATATCCCTAATAAGTTATGATAGTTTTAGGATATAGGGACCCCACACTCAAGGTGATATAGCAAATATTTACATAAGTCCCTTTGAACCAATGCCAAAGAGGATTCATCACCATCTCTTAAGGGATGTGATGTGCTAATATGATGTTTTAGAACATTGTAAGTCATAGAGTGTCGTCCAAATAACTCACTAACATGGTCATATTCCTAAGAAGGTATGATAGTTCCAGGCTATAGAGACCCGAAACTCAAGGTGATATAGAAAATATGTTGATATACCCCTTTGAACTAAGGCCAAAGAGGACTCATCGCCATAGCTCAAGGGATATGATGTGCTGATATGATGTTTTAGAACATTTTAAGTCATAAAGTATCGTCCAAATAACTCACTAACCACCAAAGTATTTCATGTTCTCAAGTACAAAACAACGATGGGAAATTTATTTCAAGAAACTCAAAAAAAAATTCATCCCATTCAAATTTCAAATATGTCAATTTTCCCTTTAAAAACCATAATGATATTTTAATAAAAAACATGAATTTTCAACAAGATAAAACCCTAAGGTTTATATCAAAACCATTTTTATGTCATTTTCACAAATGAGGATTTGAAATCAATTCAAAATTCAATTTCACAATCAAATTTCACAATAAAATTAAACAATTTAATTTTAAAAAAAGTTCATCAATTTCATAACAAACCTCCAATTCAATGGAATTGGGGTTTTCACAATTTTCTATCAAAACCATTTCCACAAATTAAATTCTACAATTTAATTTCAAACAAATTCCATCGAATTTCACAATCCATCCAATTTCAATTCAAAACCTTTTATACAATTCAATATTCATAAGGGTAATAATACCCGCTTCCTTTCACAATTCATCATAAAAATGTCAAATGGGCCTTTAAAACAATCATTTATTTCAAAGCATCCCTAAAGCGTTTAAATGATTTATTATAGTTTTAAAAGGATTGAATAAATTTCAAAAAATGGGTTTACACCCTATTTCCATGAAGATAAATCATTTATTTCAAATAACCCAAAAAAACCAATTCTAAAACAAAAGGTAAAATCATTCAAAGGGGGTTCTTGGTGTCATCCTTTTGCATAGGGGGTTCTTGGTCATTTAATAAATTCATGCATCTAAAATTATTTTGAAGACATTAAATAGTTCAATTCATTTAAAGAGAAATTGGTCAAAGAAGCATTTGTGGGGAATTAAATGGAGAAAAATCATAGAACATGTGTTAGAAATAAAGAAACACACATCAATGAATTTATCTAGCAACAATGAATCAAAAAACAAAGGAAAATCATAGAAAAACCTACTTGGAAATTAAGGAATCCAACCACAACAAATCTGACATGTGTCACCTTTGATGGTGATCATCGGATCTAAGTAGATAGATATTGAAAGAAGAGAGGAGATCCTAGATCTAAAATTCCACATCAATTAATCAATATCCAACAAAACACAAATATTTCAAAACATTTAGTAATAAGAAATCAATAGTAGAAGGGATATTTAAGAAAATATGAGAATAACTCATTGAAAAAGAATATATCCACTTCGATTGGTGATTGAATCCGCCAAGAGATGAGGTTTGGGGATCCAAAATGCGCCTTAAAGGCTCCAAAAAGCCTATGTATTGGATTATGATCGAGTGGGAGAAGTATGGGGTTAATTAGGGGGGTTTTGGAATTTTAATTAAGATTTTTGGGGATTTAATTACCATCAACATATTTTACTAGGTTAAGTCGCATGATTAATACTAACTATGCACCTAACTGTGCCCCCAGAATAGATCCACTAGAAGTGTTTCACGGTTTGGCGACACACTTTGTCAAACCATGCACATACCATGCATAGACCTAGAAACTTCCAAAAGAGTCTAAAAAACTCCAGAAACAACCCGCGAAGACACCAAATCATTGGGTAATCAAATCAATGGGTCAAAGCACATAAAACAAGTAATGGGATGTTACAACCTCCCCAACATAGGACTTTCTGTCCCTTTAAAGAATTCAGTCTGAAAGATAGAACACGATGACACAATAAGACCGCCCTCACTTATATTGTGAGGGGAACGGTCCATGGTCCAAAAGTGAGACTCACCCAAAGGATAACAACACACAAAAATCCAAGATCAAAACACAAATATCATCACATTCTTTTATATAAAAGAAATATTGAGGTCCTAGCATAGGTCTCTCCACCATTAAAGATTCACCAAAGTGGTGTAACAAAAGAAAAGCAAGTCCCTCAAAACCCAAAGAAGAGAATTCACTCACTCAATAAAGAGAAACATCAATGATCAAACATACACAAGCAAGGTAAATAACTAAAAAGGATTTCTACCATGGGTAAGTACTCAATAGTAACCTAGGATTTTTCAAACTGAGCCTCATAACTCGATTAACTCATTAAAACAAACGCTGGCACCATCGTGTGACTGGTCTATCAAAATCCACATCTTCATAGTTACCCAAGTACATTCCCAAGATCTATCCAAGTCCAACTGGAAAGAGCTTAAACATTTAGGCTAGTGCACAATAGGGCACTACACTCTCACATGATAGATCACCCAACACATCAAAATTGAGCTCTCACCATCAAGTCAAAACAAGAGGAACACCAAGGAACAACAAATAATATGTCAAGAGAAGGAAACCATTATTACAACACCAATCCAAAAATCACCAAAACCATGTTCCATAAGATATCATCCCAAAGATCCCAAAAAAAGGTTTCCAAAATAGACAAGCCACAGGAAGGAAAACTCAAAGAGTTTCCACATCAATTTCGGAAACAAAAAATGCTAGAAACCTAAATCTCATCCACTACATGAAAAGTTTTACTTCACGGACTATGGATGGAGCACAGTTATCATGAAGCATCTACTGCCCGGTAGTTAAGAGATTATATTCCTAACCAAATTTTGTTGTTTCGAGTGGTACAACTTACAAAACCTCTGAAGGTAACCTCGATAACCACAATGTCCACAAACCTTTGGAGATTTCGAACATAACCTCTGAGGATGAACAGGTGCTCCACACTGGAAACACATGAGAGCAATCCTCTTTTTTTTTCTAACGAGACCAAACTTTTCTCAATTGGTAATATGGAATTTATCCATTTGTATTGTTTTTCTAGCTCCACTTCAACTGAAAAGTCCCTTTCAAGCATCTCTTGATAAGAAATCAACCATTTCATAGGCATGGAAGTTACAAGGTATGGGTGAAGACCTAGTCTAAAAGTGACAACCTTACTGAATTCATTACAAATAAGTCGAGGTATGAAACATACCAAATTTGAGAACTTCTTAGCATAGTTTTCAACCAATATATCATCTTGAATGAAACTCAAGAACTCAAAAACATTATCCTTTTTTGCTTCCACAGGATACCGCCATTGAATGAAGACTGACTTGAAGAATTCTCATGACATTATTTCAAACACACAAGAGGTAATCAAAACTTCCCACCACTCTTGTTCAGATCTATAACAGCCCGAAATTTTGAATAAATCTTGCTTCCTAATTTTGTGTGTCATTTTTTTTATACTCAACAAAAATGTTTCATTTGATAACATGAGTATATTTAAAATGAGACCGTTGGGTTTTGACTGTTATATGACCATTGGTCAATATGACCACTGGAACAAAACGTTTCGATTATTGTCTCTAAATACAAGTGATCTTGGTTAATTAATATAGAAATAAGATTTAATGGCCTCATCTAGTAGTCTTGGGCCGATCGAATCCCATCTAACAGAACTTGGGAAGGAGGTAGCACCACTGCGCTTTGCTCTGGACCAAACCCAAGCCGAACTTCATCGTGTGAAGCTAGAACGGAATCGCCTTCGTGAGAAGTTCAAACTGATAGAAATTACTACTCATGCTATGTTGGTCGAGCCGCCCTCAGATTCTCTCACCATAACACACCTTACACTTATGTCATATGCTGGTGTTATAAGGGGCTATGTGACGAGACTGTAGCTTCTTTTTGTAATCCTTTGGGATGAATAAATTGAGATTTCTTCCTTTAGTGAAGTTTGTGAAATTTTAAATGTCCGGATAATTTTAGGATGTATTTTATTGATAAATTTTTAAAAAAAGGATATTTTAAAATATTTATGTAAACCTTAAATAATTAATGATGTGTAATGATTTTCAAAAATGGTCTTCTGCAAAAGTGTTCAGTAAGGAATTTCGAGTCTAATAAGATCAACTTAATTTTTGATGAATAGTAAATTATGAATAGTGATTTTACGCTTAGGATTAGTAATGTGACCAAATGGATTAGTAATCTCACTTAAAGAAAGTTTTAATATAATTTAGGCACCTTGATTAAATAATGCGATTCAATAAAATGGGTAAATAACGGTTTCATAAATTATTAGTCAAGTATTAGTTTTTTCGGGTGAATAGTGTTTTTTAATTAAAAATATTTATAAAAATATTTTTATAAAATGGACTTTATTTTTGAACTCAGAGCATCAATATTATGTTATGGTAATTTTTGGGGATTTTTCTAAGAAAGATAATTTTTTGGTGAATAGTGTATTTATTTAAAAATTAAATTAAAAATATTTAGAAAATTATTTTTATAAAATAGAGTTGATATTTGTAATCAGAGCATTGATATTTGGTTATGGTGAAATTTTGGGATTTTTCTGAGAAAGATGAATTTTCAGTGAATAGTAAAAATGCAGTTTTAGGGTTTGAGTATGTTTAATGACATCATAATTGTGTCATGATGATGTCATGAGATATTTTAAAGGGTTAGTGACCAAAGGTGATAAATTATTGTATGGGGGGAACCATTTGGCCTAACTCCATGGGAAATACCATGGGAGATCCCATGGTTTTGAGAAAACCACTTGTGAGGTGTCCCTTGAAATTATTAAAGTATCACCTCACCTTCCCTATAAATACCCACATTTACTCCTTTATTTTTCACTCCCAACTCTCCCCCAATGAATCTCTGGTCTCATTACCTCCCAAGGAGTCTTCCCAAGGTTCCCCCAAGCCCTCAAGGTCCCAACCTTTGAGTTTTAAGAGTTACATTTTAAGGTAAGGGATCCTACCTCTCTCTTTCTTTTCAAGTAATCTCTTTTATGTCGTTTATTTTATGCTCCATGCTCTTATGTTGGAGGATGTTCTTTTATATTACCCTTACTTCCCTTTTCATGTTCACATGATGAGAGACCCCCTCTTTCTCTCATAAATTAATTTTAAGAAAGTTTAAATGACGCCGTTAGGCTGCCGGAATTTTAAGGGATTCGTTCACCTTTCTCATTTTTTCAAAGTTCTACTTTCATGTCAAGTTTTTCAAGTTATTTTTTTTATGTTGGGGTATGATATATATATCTATAATACTGATATTTTATGTTCATATTATGAGATAACCTATTTGATCTGATCAATTCATTTTTGTTGAAGTTTAGGTGACGCTGTTAGGCTGCCGAATTTTTAAGGGATTCATTCACCTTTCTCATTTTTTCAAAGTTCTTCTTTCATGTCAAGTATTTCAAGTTTTTTTTATTATGTTGGGGTATTATCTATATATATATCATAATTATCTTTTATGTTCATATTATGAGAGACCCTATTTGATCTCGTCAATTCATTTTTGTTGAATTTTAAGTGACGTCATTAGGCTGCCGAATTTTCATAAGAGAAATCTTATTTTTGTCCTCCTTCTATGTTTTTCATTTCATATGGTATATCTTTCAAATTTAATTACCATGTTCTTATAACCTTTATATTATGTCCCTCTACTTCTTTATGGATCATTTATGAGTGGGTGACCCATGTCCCCTCTATTTTCAATGTTTTCTAAAACCCCAAAACATAGCTGTTATACTGCAGAATTTCCATCTCAAAATGTCTCTCTCTTATCCTCAAATTGATTTTATTAAGTGAATAATCAAATCTCTTTCTTCTAAATGGGTATTCATATATATACCAAAATGTTCTATTTTAAAGTCTGGGATTTACATACATGAGACCCGCTTTCCCTTTCCGTGGGTTTAAAGTGACATAAAGCTCATGTCTTTAAAGAAGTTTTTAAAACGTTATGATTATGAAATGAAAACCATTTATTTTATTCTATATGGGTTGTTTATGAAATGATTAATGATGATATATTTTTCTCACATGATAATAAAGGAAAATTTAAGGGTGCACCCTGATAGCACTCCAATGCATTGGGTAAAGACTTAATCTCTGGAGATGACCATTTTTAACGACGCCTTGGTGAATAACCTTGGTAATTTTTAATGACACCTTGGGGATGGACCTTAGTGAAACAGAAATGATTGTCAATGTTAAATGTTGTAGCCACATCTTCAAGTTATGAAATACGTTATTTTTATTATGATATGCCTCATTATTTCTTTCTCATGCCTTAAAGTTCTTTTTCATGACATTGTTGATGTATCTCAAGTTCACATGTTAAATGTTTCCCCTTGTTTCCCTTATCGGGACTTCTGCTCACCCTTTCTTTTGATGTATGTCCCCAGGTTATGAGATGCAGTAATGAACCTAGGATGAACATAAGGAGAATCCTTTCAAGTGTTTAAGAAAATTGTTTTATGTTTTCAGGTTTTAAGTTCCTGGTTTCCAAGACACTAAACCTTAAAGATCCTCAGTTTTGTAAAATGTAATGAAAAGTTATGTTATAAAAAGGCGGGATGCCATAGTTGGTATCAAAGGATGGTTTAGTTATTTGTGGAAATTAGGATATGAAAACTTTAGGAAGAACCCTATAGAAAATTTTAAATATAGGAAATCTTCCTGGTATTTTGGTGAGTATTGAGTAAGGGATTGCCAAACAAATACATCCCTGTCTGGATACGAGCAGGTAGAGGTGGATTTGGCACAGATGTACATAGGGGTAAAACCCGAAAACACCACTCTGAGCAAGAATCGAATGGGAACTGGTACACGAAAATGGGCCTTGCTGCACTCTTGGTTACGACACTCCCAGGGGATATGCTTTGGTAAATTCATAAGCTTAGTATGAACCACTATTAAAGGAACAAAGATAAAATAAAATAAAGATTCACATAAGAATATATGATCATGGATAACTTAGATTGGAACCTAGGGGATCACAAGTTAGGGTATAATTTCCTTCTACAAGTTTATCCTTCTATGTTTAAATTTTCCTTTTAATGATTATTGGCTAAGTATTTAAGCCCCCTAATTATACGTTCTTTTCTTAGTTAATGGCAGGAAATGGAAGAGCATGTCCCAACAACCAATGTGATAGGAAATGTGACGATTTCCCTATTAATGTGACAGAGATGATGTAAGATCAAGTTGAACATATTGTGATTATGCCAAACCAGCTATCAAAAATCACAATTAATAATTGGTACCTAGTTGAATGCTCAAATTCATCAAGGAAGAAGAAGACAAAGTCTCAAGGATGTTCATCTGATAAAGTTGATAAGGGAAAGAAGACCCAATTTATTTTTTGCAAAAAGTGTGGGAAGAGGAACCAAGGAGAATGTCACAAAGGAACTTGGAAATGTTTTAAGTGTGGGAAGATAGGGTATAAATTATCCAATTGCTTTAAAAAAATGGATAATGTGATGAATGGAGATAAGGTTTGATCTAATGTACCTTATACATTTCGATGTCGTAAATGTGGAGAAGTTAGACATTATCCAAGGCAATGATATCTTGGAATGGATGGGAATCATGATGAGCATCAACAATCTTAGAGGACAGGGGAACAATGCAAGTCCTATGCTGAGATGGATCATGATGACTAAAGTTCATTTAACTTCTTCGCAATAATTGTCTATGTCATGTTGTATTTTAGTTCGTGCTCTATGAGCACATCTTTTATGTTTTCTAAGATCATCGAGTCACTACCTAAGATGATTTTATATCATTAAGAAAACCATCTATTATTATGTACCACATGTTGATGTAGTGAAGCAGTTCTTCTTAAAAAAAGGGGTGATTAGGGGATTAAAATATGATTATTATTTTGGAAGACGTTCACTATTTTGGGAACCCTATTTGATCGAGGTAAATATATTACTACGGTATTTTCTTTGAGGAGTAAAGGTTGACTTATATTTTGAAGAATCAATGAATTTATGGCAGACTTATAGTAATTTAGGTTACATATGGAAATGATTAACCTATCTTGGGGAAAATGTGATTAGGTTAGTTACTTTTGTTATAAGATGATAAGAGTGGTTGATGTTGTTTGAAGACAAACGATAAAGTCTATCTTGGAAGACTATGTTATGATATCATTCTTATAATTGGGTTTCAATCTTAGTTTGGTTTATTTTGTGGAATTTTAAGGAAATTTATTTATGGAATGGTCTATGATGAACTTTGGGTAGTACCATGGAACTTTGAAGATTTAAAAGTAGTTTCCCTTCCTATGAGATTCTTTCTTTTTAAAGAGTTGTTTTATCTTACCTTTTCTATTTTTGGGATAATGTTTAAAGATATAAGAAATTGATAGTTAATCTTTTCTGGATTACATGACTCTCAAGAAGATGATTCTTGTGTTTTGATGAGACCAAGTGTTTTTGAATGCTCATCGTTTGGAGAAAAGATTAGTTTTGGTAGAAACTTATTAAAGGATGAAACTCTACTTGAAAGTAGGTATATTTCTTTATGTTTTTGTTCTATGTATTAAATGAATTCCTCAAAATTATGAAAAGGAACGTAAAACAAAAACATTGTTGGTTTACGTTTCCTACTAGGTAATCAAAGACCGTTTACACACATCATAAGTTTGTGATTTTCTTGTGGTTAACTTTCTCCTAATCATGTTTTCTATCACTCTCCCTCAGAACACGACCCTTTGTTTTCTCCTCCATGTCCATGTTTTCCTACATGGAATCCTAGAGGGGGTTAACTCAGGTGACCTTTGTACTTACCTTTCTTTATTTTAAAGTAATAGTTTTACTGACTCCTTTTCCGATGTGGGACTTTCAATGAAATTTCAAAACCCAATTTTAAAAATTGTGAGGACACAATTTCTTAAGGGGGGAAGATTGTAACGACCGGAAATTTTGAATAAATCTTACTTCCTAATTTTGTGTGTTATTTTATTTTTTTTATACTCAACAAAACTGTTTCATTTGATAACATGAGTATAATTAAAATGAGACCGTTGGGTTTTGACTGTTATATGACCATTGGTCAATATGACTGCTGGAACTAAACGTTTCGATTATTGTCTCTAAATACAAGTCATCGTGGTTAATTAATATAGAAAGAATATTCGATGGCCTCATCAAGTAGTCTTGGGCCGATCGAAGCCCATCTAACAGAACTTGGGAAGGAGGTAGCACCACTGGGCTTTGCTCTAGACCAAACCCAAGCTGAACTTCATCGTGTAAAGCTAGAACAGAATCGCCTTCGCGAGAAGTTCAAACTGATAGAAATTACTACTTGTGCTATGTTGGCCGAGCCACCCTTAGATTCTCTCACCATAGCACACCTTACACTTAGGTCATATGCTGGTGTTATAAGGGGTTATGTGATGAGACCGTAGCTTCTTTGTGTAATCCTTTGGGATGAATAAATTGAGATTTTTCCTTGAAGTTTGTGAAATTTCAAATGTCCGGATAATTTTAGGATGTATTTTATTGATGAATTTTGAAAAAAAAATGATATTTTAAAATATTTATGTAAACCTTAAATAATTAATGATGTGTAATGATTATCAAAAAATGTTCTTCTGCAAAAGTGTTCAGTAAGGAATTTGGAGTCTAATAAGATCAACTTAATTTTTGATGAATAGTAAATTATGAATAGTGATTTTACACTTAGGATTAGTAATGTGACCAAATGGATTAGTAATCTCACTTAAAGAAAGTTTTAATATAATCTAGGCATCTTGATTAAGTAATGTGATTCAATAAAATGGGTAAATAACGGTTTCATAAATTATTAGTCAAGTATTAGTTTTTTTGGGTGAATAGTGTTTTTTAATTAAAAATTAAATTAAAAATATTTAGAAAATTATTTTTATAAAATGGATTTTATTTTTAAACTCAGAGCATCGATATTATGTTATGGTAATTTTTGGGGATTTTTTTGAGAAAGATGAATTTTCGGTGAATAGTGTATTTATTTAAAAATTAAATTAAAAATATTTAGAAAAATATTTTTATAAAATAGAGTTCATATTTTTAATCAGAGCATCTATATTTGGTCAAGGTGAAATTTTGGGATTTTTCTGAGAAAGATGAATTTTCAGTGAATAGTAAAAATGCAGTTTTAGGGTTTCGGTATGTTTAATGACATCATAACTGTGTCATGATGATTTCATGAGATATTTTAAGGGCTGACCGACCAAAGGTGATGAATTATTGTATGGGGGGCGCCATGTGGCCTAAATCCATGTGAAATACCATGGGAGAGCCCATGGTTTTGAGAAAACCACTTGTGAGGTGTCCCTTGAAATTATTAAAGTATCACCTCACCTTCCCTATAAATACCCACCCTTTTGTCCTTTAGTTTACACTCCAAACTCTCCCCCAACGAATCTATGGTCTCATTACCTCCCAAGGAGTCCTCCCAAGGTTCCCCCAAGCCCTCAAGGTCCCAACCTTTGAGTTTTAAGAGTTACGTTTTAAGGTAAGAGATCCTACCTCTCTCTTTCTTTTCAAGTAATCTCTTTTATGTCGTTTCTTTTATGATCCATGCTCTTATGTTGGAGGATGTTCTTTTATATTCCTCTTACTTCCCTTTTCATGTTCACATGATGAGATACCCCCTCTTTCTCTCATCAATTCATTTTAAGAAAGTTTAAATGACACCGTTAGGCTGCCGAATTTTTAAGGGATTCGTTCACCTTTCTCATTTTTTTCAAAGTTCTACTTTCATGTCATGTCTTTCAAGTTCCTTTTTATTATATTGGGGTATGATATCTATATCTATCATACTGATCTTTTATGTTCATATTATTATAGACCCTATTTGATCTCGTCAATTCATTTTTGTTGAAGTTTAGGTGATGCCGTTAGGCTGCCGAATTTTTAAGGGATTCGTTCACCTTTCTCAATTTTTCAAAGTTCTTCTTTCATGTCAAGTCTTTCAAGTTCCTTTTTATTATGTTGGGGTATGATATCTATATCTATAATACTGATCTTTTATGTTCATATGATGAGAGACCCTATTTGATCTCGTCAATTCATTTTTGTTGAAGTTTAAGTGAAGCTGTTAGGCTGCCGAATTTTCATAAGAGAAATCTTATTTTTGTCCTCCTTCTATTTTTTTCATTTCATATAATATATCTTTCAAATTTCATTACCATGTTCTCATACCCTTTATATTATGTCCCTCTACTGCTTTATGGATCATTTATGAGTGGGTTACCCATGTCCCCTCTCTTTTCAATGTTTTCTAAAACCCCGAAACATAGTCGTTATACTGCAGAATTTACATCTCAAAATGTATCTCTCTTATCCTCAAATTAATTTTATTAAGTGAATACTCAAAGATATTTATTATAAATGTTTATTCACATATATACCAAAATGTTCTATTTTAAAGTCTGGGATTTACATACATGAGACCCGCTTTCCCTTTCTGTGGGTTTAAAGTGACATAAAGATCATGTCTTTAAAGCAGTTTTTAAAACGTTATGGTTATGAAATGAAACCCATTTATTTTATGCTATATGGGTTGTTTATGAAATTATTGATGATGATATATGTGGATCACATGATAATAAAGGAAAATTTAAGGGTGTGCCCTGATAGCGCTCCAATGCATTGGGTAAAGACTTAATCTCTAGAGATGACCATTTTTAACGACGCCTTGGTGAATAACCTTGGTAATTTTTAATGACACCTTGGGGATGGAACTTGGTGAAACGGAAATGATTTTCAATGTTAAATGTTGTAGCCACATATTAAAGTTATGAAATACGTTATTTTTATTATAATATTCCTCATGATTTCTTTCTCATGCCTTAAAGTTCTTTTTCATGACATTGTTGATGTATCTCAAGTTCACATGTTAAATGTTTCCCCTTGTTTCCCTTACTGGGCCTTCTGCTCACCCTTTCTTTTGATGTATGTCCCCAGGTTATGAGATGCAGTAATGAACCTAGGATGAACATAAGGATAATCTTTTCAAGTGTTTAAGAATAATGTTTTATGTTTTCATGTTTTAAGTTCTTGGTTTCTAAGACACTAGACCTTAAAGATCCTCAGTTTTGTAAAATGTAATGAAAAGTTATGTTATAAAAAGGAGGGATGCCATAAGGTCCCTCAATTAAGGGGTGGATCGACTTGACCTTTAGAGATTCAGGAGTCTTGAGAGTATCAAAGATCACATTAACTTCTTCAAGCCACTACACGGCCTCAAGAGAACCTCATTCACCTTTATAAGAAGGTGGATGGAAATCCAGGAATTTAAGGATGGGGTTCAAAGGTTGTAAAGTCTCTAGATCCACCACTCTATATGGAGTTTGGGTAGATTTTTTGATAAGGGATTCAACTTCTGGAAAATGTGAAGAAATACCCCAAGGACCAGACTATTGAACCAAAATTATATCTTTCTTGAATGACTTTCTAGGAGACATTTCGAAACATTAAAAAACACAATCATACCAAATAAGGCATCAAAGAACACTCAAAAAGAGTGAAAAATATTTTAGAAAAGTCACAACCCATTTTAATCAAACCTTTATTGATTTTAAAATGCATAAGATCTCGCCATTTATAAAACATTACTCTTTCCTTTTAGAATGATAAATCTTGTTATAAATCAATCATAGTTTCGAAAACCCTTTACCATCAGTTTTAAATTATTTCATGGTTTCAAAATCATTAACCCATTTTTAAAATTAACAAAACCATTTCCATTTAAATCCATTAAAAACCAAAATTTCTTCTTAAAACATTGTTTTACCAAATCTTATAATAGTCTTTGATAATTAGTTTTCCAAGCCAAACATTTCATAAAACTCACTATTTGGTAATTGAAAAAATTTATCAGAGAACATACCAAATCTTGTTTTAAAGAACAATTTAGTTTTCACAAGGGATTTAAAATTATTAACAAGGGATTAAATTTGAAACAACCAAACGAGATCACGAAACAACCCACATCCATAACCCACATAACCGGCCTCACATAAGTGAGATCATTTGTAGGAAAATGAATAAGGTTTCAAGTTTAGAACGAAGTTAGAATTGTAAAAGGCTTGATAATAAGGGTTGATAAACCACACACCAACCTCACAAGTGTTCATGGATGGATTTCCAAATCAGTCACACCGATTCCTCACAGTTTACCAAACCACAAAAACATGGTGCCACTATGGGCATCCGTCCATTATGGTTCAAAAAATCATAAGAGATTCCCCAAATCAAAGATAGTCTCATTGGGAATTTAAATACAATTTATCATTAGAAAAAAAATAACTCAAAAGAAATAATCGAGTCCCAACATCCCTGGTAACTCATGTCCATCATGAAGGGGTGGTGATCAAGCACCCACTCACAGACAACCTCTTGAGTCCTGACATATTCTTAATCTTCTTTCTATCACGAATCACCCTAAATGACATAAGGATTTCAAATTAAAGTATTTACATTTAATTGAAGACCACCTCCGAAACCATTTATAATAAACCAACCTAGAATACAATCTAAACCGATACCCGAGCTGATTCGCCACTAACCCGAAGAGTGTTCCCGATCTCCCCGGGTTGGCAACAAGCACCTAGACATCAAAAAATAACCACTGGGAATGATTTTACCCTTAAAATATTACAATAAAAAAGTACAATATAGAAACATCCTTATATATATATATCCATCAATACATACATATCAAGTACAAGAAGACACTAAGAAAATTGAAAGCGTAACATAACAACCAAAACCCGTCTCCTAGTGGTCCACAAACACCCACCATGTCCCAAGTCACATGACCTTGGTCATACTAACTCGAAACCATAAAGGAAGCCGAGAGCACCAACACCTTTTATAAGATAATAAATTACAATAAACACCAAAAGTTACAAGCAGGGTGTGAGATAAAGATCCCAGAAGATTTCCTCCAAAGATTCTATGCAATTATTTCATAAGGTAATTCAAATATGCTAAAAGAGGATTAAAAATAAAATAGTATGAAGATTAGTTTAAAAATTGTGTTATTAAACTAAACCAGAAAAACATGCCATTTCACCTTTTAAAAACTAATCATTTTCTTGAAAAGATTTGAAAACCATTTCACAAGATAAAGCTAGGTAATCATGAAAAGATGAGAATATGCACCTGATATACAAAGATGAATAGTAATCAATACAATGGAGTCAAGGTGCATAATAATAATAATAAATTAATCAAGAAAGGTAACACTGGTGTCAGATGGTTTAACAACTAAGTTAACAACATTCAATTTTAAATAAATAGGTTTTTCATTTCAAAATAATATTTAAACAAATCATGATTTACATTTCAAATGATAGAATATTTCTCAACAAATGGCCTAATAATTTTTTTTATATAAATTCAAAAGACATGTAAAACAATTTATAATAATGGCATATATTCATCTAAAATACAAACAAGCAAGCAACATGGTCATATGCCTAAGAAGGTACGATAGTTCCAGGCTATAGGGACCCCACGCTCAAGGTGATATACCAAATATGTACATACACCCCTTTGGACCAAGGCCAAAGAGGATTCATCACCATTGGAAAGGGATGTGATGTGCTGATATAATGTTTTAGAACATTGTAAGTCATAAAGTATCATCCAAATAAATCACTAACATGGACATATACCTAAGAAGGTATGATAATTCCCGGATATAGGGACCCCACACTCAAGGTGATACAGAAAATATGTACATACACCCATTTGAACCAAGTCCAAAGAGTACTCGTCACCGTCGTTCAAGATATGTGAGGTACTAATATGATGTTTTATAACATTGTAAGTCATAAAGTGTCGTCCAAATAACTCACTAACTACCTAAGGATTTCATGAGTTGAAGTAAAAAACAAATATGAGAATTTTTTTTCAAGAAAAACTAAAATACAATTCATCCCATTCTCCATTTAAAATATGTCAATTTCCCTTCAAAAACCATAATGGGATTTTAATAAAAAACATTCTTTTTCAACAATATAAAAACCTAAGGTTTCTATCACAACCATTTTTAAGCCATTTTAAAAAATGGGGATTTGAAATCAATTCACCATTCAATTTCACAATCCAATTTCACAATTAAATTCAACAATTTAATTTTCAAACAAATCCCATCAATTTCATAAGAAACCTCCAATTCAATGGAATTGGGGTTTTCACAATTTTCCATCAAAACCATTTAATCAATTTAAATTCCACAATTTAATTTCAAACAAATTCCATCAAATTTCACCATCCTTCCAATTTCAATTCAAAACCTTTTATACATTTCAGTATTCATAAGGGTAATAATACCCACTTCCTTTTGCAATTCATCATAAAAATGTCAAACGGGCCGTTAAAACAATCATTTATTTCAAATCATCCCTAAAGAGTTTAAAGGAAGTATTACAGTTTTAAAAGGATTTAATACATTTCAAAACATGGCTTTACACCCTCCTTCCATTTAGATAAATCATTTATTTCAAATAACCCAAGAACACCAATTCCAAAACAAAAGGTAAAATCATTCAAAAGGGGTTCTTGGTCATTTAATAAATTCATGCATTTAAAACTATTTTGAAGACATTAATTAGTTCAATTAATTTAAAGTGAAATTGGTCAAAGAAACTTTTATGATGAATTAAATGAAAAAAATCATAGAACATGTGTTAGAAATCAAGAAACACACATCCATGAATTTATCTCGCAACAATGAATCACAAAATGAAGGAAAAGCATAGAAACACCTACTTGGAAATTAAGGAATCCAACTGCAACAAATATGAGATGTGTCGCCTTTGATGGATATCACAAGATCTAAGAAGATAGATCTTGAAAGAAGAGAGGAGATCCTAGATCTAAAATTCCACACCAATTAATCAAGATCCAAAAAAATGCAAGGCTTTCACAACCTTTAGGAAGAATAAATCAATAGTAGAAAGGAGATCCAAGAAAAGAAGAGAAGAAATCACTTAAAGAGAATATATCCTCTTTGATTGGTGCTTAGATCTGCCAAGAGATGAGGTTTGGGGAGAAAAAAATGCCTCTTAAAGGTTCCCAAAATCCTAAGTATCGGATTATGACCGAGTGAGAGAAGTATGAGGTTAATTAGGGGGTTTCAGGATTTTAATTAAGATTTTTGGGGCTTTAATTACCATCCGCACGGTTTCTTATGTTAAGTCGCATGATTAATACTAATTGTCAAACCGTGTGTCAACCGTGCGATGCCCTACAGTCAAGGCTGCACACTTTGTCAAACTATGATGAAACGATGCACAAACCGTGCATAGACCCAGAAACTTTCAAAAGAGTCTAGAAAAACTCTAGAGACATACCGTGAAGATACCCAATCATCGGGTAATCAAATAAATGGGTCAAAACACATAAACACAAGTAACAAGATGTCACAACCTCCCCACGACAGGACTTTCTGTCCCTAGAAAGCATTCGGTTCGAAAGATAGAACATGATGACACAATAAGAACTCCCTCACTTATCTTATGAGGTGAACAGTCCATTTTATAGAAGTGAGACTCACACAAAGGTTAAAAACACACACAACTCCAAGATCAAAACACCAAGATCATCACATGCTTCTAAACAGAAGAAAGAATTAGGACCTATCATAGGTCTCCCCACCATTTAAAGATTCACCAAAGTGGTGTAACATAAGAAAAGAAAGTACCTCAAAACCCAAAGAAGAGACTTCACTCACTCACTAAGGAGAAACATAATGATCAAACATACATAAGAAAGGTAAATAACTAACAAGTATTTCTATAATGGGTAAGTGCTCAATGGTAACCTAGTATTTTTAAAACCGGGCCTCATACCTCTATGAGATTATTAAAACAAACTCCAGCACCATCATGTGATGGGTCTATCAAAATCCACATTGTCCTAGTTACCCAAGTACATTCCCAAGGTCTATCCAAGTCCAACTAGAAAGAGCTTAAACATTTAGTCCAATTCAAAATAGGGCACTACACTCTCACATGAGAGATCACCCGACACATCAAAATTGAGTTCACACCATCAATTTCATAACAAACCTCCAATTCAATGGAATTGGGGTTTTCACAATTTTCCATCAAAACCATTTCATCAATTTAAATTCCACAATTTAATTTCAAACAAATTCCATCAAATTTCACCATCCATCCAATTTCAATATTTAGAAGGGTAATAATACCCACTTCCTTTCGCAATTCATCATAAAAATGTCAAACGGGATGTTAAAACAATTATTTATTTCAAATCATCCCTAAAGAGTTTAAAGGAAGTATTACAATTTTAAAAGGATTGAATACATTTCAAAACATGGGTTTACACCCTCTTTCAATAAAGATAAATCATTTATTTCAAATAACCCAAGAACACGAATTCCAAAACAAAAGGTAGAATCATTCAAAAGGGGTTCTTGGTCATTTAATAAATTCATGCATTCAAAACTATTTTGAAGACGTCAATTAGTTAAATTCATTTAAAGTGAAATTGGTCGAAGAAAATTTCATGAGGAATTAAATGGAAAAAATCATAGAACGTGTGTTATAAATCAAGAAACAAACATCCATGAATTTATCTAGCAACAATGAATCACAAAATGAAGGAAAAGCATAGAAACACCTACTTGGAAATTAAGGAATCCAACTGTAACAAATATGAGATGTGTCTCCATTGATGGATATCACCAGATCTAAAAAGATAGATCTTGAAAGAAGAGAGGTGATCCTAGATCTAAAATTCCACACCAATTAATCAAGTTCAAAAAAAATGCAGGGCTTTCACAACCTTTAGGAAGAATAAATCAAGAGTAAAAGGGAGAACCAAGAAAGGAAGAGAAGAAATCACTTAAAGAGAATATATCCACTTCGATTGGTGCTTCAATCTTCCAAGAGATGAGGCTTGGGGAGACAAAAAGCCTCTTAAAGGCTCCCAAAATCCTAAGTATCAGATTATGACCGAGTGAGAGACGTATGGGTTAATTAGGGGGGTTTCAGAATTTTAATTAAGATTTTTGGGTCTTTAATTACCATCAGCACGGTTTCCTGGGTTAAGTTGCACGATTAATACTAATTGTGTGCCTAACTATGTGCCTAGAATAGAGACACTAGAAGTGTCACGGTTTGGCTACACAATTTGTCAAATTGTGCATCAACCATGCGATGCCCTATTGTCTAGGCTGCAAACTTTTTCAAACTATGATCAAACCGTGCACAAACTGTGCATAGACCCAAAAACTTTCAAAAGAGTCCAGAAAAACTCTTGATACAACCCGAAAAGATACCCAATCATTGGGTAATCAAATCAATGGGTCAAAACACATAAAAACAAGTAAAAATATGTCACAACCTCCCCACCATAGGACTTTCTGTCCCCAGAGAGCATTCAGTCCGAAAGATAGAACACGATGACACAATATGAACTCCCTCGCTTATATTGTGAGGTGAAAGGTCCATGGTCTAGAAGTGAGAATCACCCAAAGGTTAAAAACACAAACAACTCCAAGATCAAAACACCAAGATCATCACATACTTCTAAATAGAAGAAAGACTTAATACCTAGCATAGGTCTCCCCACCATTTAAATATTCACCAAAGTGGTGTAATATAAGAAAAGAAAGTCCCTCAAAACCCAAAGAAGAGACTTCACTCACTCACTAAGGAGAAACATAATGATCAAACATCCACAAGAAAGGTAAATAAATAACAAGGATTTCTATAATGGTTAAGTACTCAATAATAATCTAGTATTTTTGAAACCGGGCCTCATACCTCAATGATATTATTAAAACAAACTCTAGCACCATCATGTGATGGGTCTATCAAAATACACATCATCCTAGTTACCCAAGTACATTACCAAGGTATATCCAAGTCCAACTAGAAAGTGATTAAAAATTTAGGCCAATTCACAATAGGGCACTACACTCTCACATGAGAGATCATCCGACACATCAAAATTGAGCTCTCACCATCAAGTCAAAACAAGAGGAACACCAAGGAACAAAAAACAAGATGTCAACAGAAGGAAACCATTATTACAAAACCAATCCACAAATCACCCAAACCATGTTTCATAAGATATCATCAAAAAGATCCCAAAACAAAAGGTTTCCAAAATAGACAAACCACTAGAAGGAAAACTCAAACAATTTCCACTCAAACGTCGGAAACAAAAAGCTGGAAACCAAAAGCTCCTCTACTGTGTGAAAAGGTTCACTTCAAGGACTATAGTTTGAGCTCTATTATCATGAAGCATCTGCTTCCTCATAGTTAGGAACTAATATTCTTGACTATTTTTTTTTCATTTCGAGTGGTAAAAATTACAAAACCTCTTAAGGTGACCTCGAAACCCGCACTGTCCACAAACCTTTAGAGATTTTGAACACGACCTCTTAGGATGACCAGGTGTTCCATAGTGGAAACACATGAGAGAAATCCTCTTTTTTCCTGATGAGACTGAACTTTCCTCAATTATGAATGTGTAATTTAGCCATTTATATTAGTTTTCTAGCTCCACTTCAGCTAAAAATGCCCTAAAAGCATCACTGGATAAGTAATCAACCATTTCACAGGCATGGAAGTTACAAGGTCTGGGTGAAGACCTAGTCTAAAAGAGACAACTTTACTAAATTCATTACAAACAAGTTCGGGTATGAAACATCCCAAAGGTGAGAAATTATTGGCATACTTCAGAACTGATAGATCATCTTTATTGAAACTCAAGAACTTAGAAACTTTCTCATTTTTACTTCCATAGGATACCATGATTGAATGAAGACTGACTTGAAGAATTATCAAGACATCATTTCATACATACAAGAGGTAATCACAACTTCCCACCACTCTTTGCTAGGTCTCTCAAATAAGGGGTGGATAGACTTAGCCTTCAGATATTCCGGAGTCTTGAGAGTATAAAAGATCACATCAACTTCTTCAAGCCATTGCACTGCCTCAAGATAACCTCGTTCACCTTGATAATAAGGTTGAAGACAATCCAAGAATTCAAGGATGGGGTTCAAAGGTTGGAAAGTATCTAGCTCTACCACTCGATATGGAGTCTGGGTAGAGTCGTTGATAAGGGATTCAAATTCTAGAAAATGTGAAAAACTACCCCAAGGACCAGACCATTGGACTAAAATTTTATCTTTCTTTAAGGACTTTTTGGTAGACATTTCTAAACATCACAAAACACAAGCATACCAACTCAGGCATCAAAGAACACAAAAAAAGAGGGCATAAGATTTTAAACAAAGCCACAACCCATTTTAATCAAATATTTATTGATTTGAAAATGCACAAGATTTCACCATTTATAAAACATTACTCTTTCCTTTCAAAATGATAAATATTTTTATAAATCAATCACAGTTTTAAAAACCCTTTACTGTTAGTTTTAAATTTTTCCATGGTTTCAAAAAGAATTAACCCTTTTTACAATTAACAAAACTATTTCCATTTAAATCCATTACAAACCAAAATTTCTTCTTAAAACATTATTTACCAAATCACATAATAGTATTTGATAATTAGTTTTCCAAACCAAAAATTTCATAAAACTCACTCTTTGTTAATTGAAAACATTTCTCAAAGAACATGCAAAATCTTGTTTTAAAGCACAATTTAGTTTTCACAAGAGATTTAAAATTATTAAGAAGGGATTAAATTTGAAACAACCAAACGAGATCATGAAACTCCCTACATCCACAACCCACATAACAAACCTAACGTAAGTGAAATCACTTGTAAGAAAATGCATAAGGTTTTAAGTTTAGAACCAAGTTATAATAGTAAAAGGATTGATTTTATGGGATGGTAAACTATACACCAACCTTACAAATGTTCATGGATGAATTTTAAAATCAGCCACACTAATTCCTCACAGTTTACCAAACCAATAAAACATGGTGCCATAGGCCATCCTTCCATTATGGTTCAAAAACTCATAAGATATTCCCCAAATAAAAGACAGTCTCATTGGGAATATAAATATAATTTATCATCATAAAACCAATAACACAAAAGAAAGACTCGAGTCCCAACATCCCTGTTAACTCAAGTATCAGCATGAAGGGGTGGTGATCAAGCACCTTGTCACATCTGTCTTTTTAATTTTTTTATTTTAATAATTTTTGGCTTTGGGTTCTAATGCTAAGGTCTGGGTTGGGTCCCGACACAAAATATTTTACATTTAAATATTTTACTAAGTTTTGGATCCCTGTGTGGTCACCGCATAGTTGGTGGTACCCGCACAGCTGGCCCTGGTGTCGAGAAATTGCTTATTATTATTACTTTATTTGTCATTATTCTTTATATTATTATTTCTATTATTATTAGACTATTATTATTATTTTTATATTATTATTATTATTATCATTATTATTATTGTTTATATTATTGTAATTATAATTGTTAGTCTTTATATCATTATTATTGTTATAATTATTATCTGTATTATTATTATTATTATTATCATATTTGGTTTTATTATTATTAATATATGAAAATATAAAAAAAGAAAAAAAACAAACCCAAATACCCGCACCCCTTCTTCCCGTCACGAACCAGCGCCCCCTCCCCTTCCCCTTCCCTAGTTCCATGCTGCGGGCCACACCCCCACCTATTTCCCCATTCTCCTATATGATCTTCTTCCCAACCACCTCCTCACACCCCAGCAGGACCCCACCCAACTTCCCTGATACCCCACTTACGCCGCCCTCACTCTCCCCGCCTTCACGCTCTCGCCATCGCGACCCCCCAACACCCGACATCGCCCCTTACTCCCTCTGCCCGCCGACCCCATGCCATGCCGCTGGCCAGCCGGCCTCGCCCACAACCCCTTCGCACACCTGACCTTCAGCAGCCCTTCGTGCCCTCGGTCTGCCCTCGGTTTGCCTCCCGACATCCGTTCTCAAGCCCAATGACCATCCATCATCTGCACCGTGCCTAGGCCGCCTCGAATCTTTCGACCAACCTGAGCCTCTATTCTTCCAGTATTTCACAACCCATCCAGATCCACCCTTCGTTGGCACCCCCTCAGCACCCCGACTGACCTCCTGCTTATGCCCCGACCTCCCGCGGTCTGACCAGCCCAACTTCGACCTCCAGCCTTCCGGCCGACCCAACTCCAACCAGCCCACTTCTCCCTACCGTGTTTCCGACTTCCCGCACTCTCACCCTCCACCTTTCACCAACGATCCCAATGATCTCCCTTTCCGGTGCACGCCCCGGCTTTCGGCCCTCAGCAAAGGTTCTTTCATTTTCTATTCCTCATTGGGTGTTTTTATTCATGTTGGAAAAACCCTAACATCTCCGGTTTGGTGTTCACGTGTTCTTGCACCCGTTTTAGGTGTGCGGTTGGTCCGCTGAGAGTTGTTTTACCTTACGTCGAAGTTCAATTGCATCCGCGCTTGATTTGAGGTAGGCGAATCCGCATTTTTTGGTTTCTGAAAAAATCCATTAAATGCTTGCATGTTTTAATTGGTTTATTTACTTGATTTTCACATCTGAAAAATAATTGATTTGTCTATGAAATCATTTATACTTTGTTGGGCCTGTTTATGGAAATTGTTAGAAACTGGTTACTTGTTTATAAAAGTGTTTTTAAACTAGTTGAGTTGTCTATATAATTGTTTATAAATTATTCGGTCTATTAATTAAATTGTTTATGAATTGTTTTGACTGTTCATGAATATTTTTAATTAATTTTTTGGTTCATTATAAATTTTCAAAGGGTAAGTTTAACTGTTTTCTTTGAGGTCTTGGTCCTTTGGTCTTGAAAAGTGCTTTTAGTTGTGTGCGTGGTGGGGGTGAAGTTTTAAAAGGTGAGAGATTAGTTTTTCAAGGGGTTTAGTTATGAAATGATTTATAAAATGGCATTCTCTTTTGAGTTGGTGAAATTGAGATGCAAGCCTCTATTTTGTCCTTTGAAAAGTTTTACCAAATAAATAACTGATTTATTTAATGATGCTTGAAATTAAAATCATGGGGGAAAAGTGTTTCATCATGTGTTTGGGTTTTCAAGAGGGTTTTAGGGTGTGTGTCAACATTGAATCTTGAAGGGTTACTTAGAGTGGTTTTGAAATGTGTATTTATGTGTGTTTGAAAATGGTAAAGGCTCGTTTAGTAGCAGTAAAATGATTTTTTGTGCGTTTTGGAACCCAAGGGCCTGTTTAGCTTTTTAAATACAAAAGTGGTGTCTATGGTTGTTTTAGAATAGTTTGTGCAATGTTTTCATAAAGGCATTTCATTATGTAAAACTATAGGATCGATTTATAACTTCAAGTGTTTAATAAAGTGGTTTTGATAACTGAATGATTTGATGGCCCGGTTGTCCCTTTGTGTGTTTGACATGTATGCACATATATAAGTATATGAGGTGCTCCTATCTAGGGTAACCCTTTATGGGTGAACGCATAGGAATTGTCTGTGTTTGGGGTAGGAAAGTGCGGTGAGTTGAGTCATGCGTGCAAGGGCCTTCCTACATACATGGTATTATTATCACCCCCATGGGTTCCTGGGAGTCTTTTAGATGATTGAGTAACTATTGCTGACCAACCGTGATTAGATGGGTTGGTACCCCATAGATTTGTTGTTAGGCCAGGCGGGATTTTCCACTGGATTGGTCAGTTAGGGCAGCCAGTTGGTTATAGACTTAGGAGCTTCACCATATGCCAGAAGGTGGTTCCAAAACTGAGTACATCCAGGGGTCTTCTAGGGATGTTTAGGATCAACCATGGATAATGGATTACTTTCATTTCCTATTTACTTTTCGTGCACTAGTTTATTTTCAGCTTTCACTCTTATTTGTTTTGCTATATCACAACATTGGTATATTTTGTTTTGGATGGAAAATGGTATGTAGCATGTTTTGGGTTTCCAAATGGGGAAAAACATGTTTCTTATTTTCAAATGTGAAAACCCTTCTTTTATAATTGTATTTCAAACTTGTTTTGGGAAAGGAGACATCCGATTCTGCGGTCTACCTTGAAAAACCTACTGAGAATTTTTAATGCTCACACCTATTTATCTTTTTAGTTGCAGGTTCAGTCTCTTGTTCGGGTTTTCTTGTCTAAGTTTCTCATTATAGGAGCAAGGTCGGCCTTTGGCTGGGAGGTGACCTGAAAGGTCACATGGAGGTATGTTCGATTTTACTTTCGTTCCACTGCCCGTTTTGTTTTTTCTATCGTTGTTTATTTATCTTTTCTATGGGAAAAATCATTCCCAACTAGTTTATTTTGATGCCCAGCACTAGTTGCCATCCCATGGGGATTGGGAATGCCCTTCAGGCCATGTCGTGGACCGGCTCAGGTGACCGGTTCAGGGTCGACCCAGGTTGGTTCGTGACAAAATGGTATTAGAGTAGAGCCTTGTTATTTGGGGTGTCCGGTAGATGGATATTAGGACTGTCGGGACTCGAGAGATAGGTACGGGAAAGAATTCATGAACCTTTACCCATTCCGAACCTCAAGTTGTCAAGGGTAGTCTAGGAATTGAGTTATTGTCTCGTTATGGTTTGTCTTAGATTGAGTGATGACAATAGAGGCAATCCGATTTTACAACATGATTTCACATGGATTAGTGACCCATGTGGAGTCTGAGTACACGATATAAGTTCCTCCAAGTCATTGACGCTTACTTGGGGCATGACCCACTACCATGTCTCCAGGTTAAGCATGACTACTAGTCCCTCCCTTCGGTGATTTGATACAAGTTGAGTTTCTTCTTGGTTGTTATTGGTGTAAGTGCATTCTTGAAAATGAAAAAAAGGTTTTTGAAATGGGAACAATTTCTTTTAAATGGATTTAAATTTGTGAAATGGTTTTTTTGAACTGAAAGCTCTTGGTATGAAAATCTGGTGTTTGCTTGGAACTGGTAGAGATATGGTTTGGGTGCAACCTTGAGTACTCTTTATGAAAATTTTCACTTGTGCGGGAATTCATGGGAAGTGTGTGTTGGTATGTATGGATGAAAGCGGATGAAGACATCTACAACGGTTCATTGGATGACTCAGGTGCGCACTTAGAATTAAAGGCTTGACCTTGTTTTTCTAAATCGATTTAAAAAAAAAGGAAAATGATTTTTGGAAATTGAATTTTTTTTGAAAAGTGGGTTTGGTATTTGGAAAATGGACTTTAGAGAAGGAGGTTTTGAAATCTAAAATAAAAAGGGGGTTTTGAAAATGGAATTTTGGGTTTGTGTTTGTATTTGTTTGTTCCTTTTTTTGAGCTGGTTGTTTCTAGATGATACTTCTTTCAATGATGTTGCTCAGGGTTGATATTGGTTTTGGTTCTGTGTTTCATATGTTGTTTAGAAAATTCCATCCAGAAAGGTCCCCAAGGTTTCTGATAAGTCATGCCCAGTTTTTGGTCCTTCTCGGACATTGCCTATCCTTCATGGTGATCGGGGTTCATTAGAAGTAGAAAAATGGCTTGAAGGGGTCTAGTGTGTCTTTAGGGTTTTGGGAACTCCTGAAGTTGTTAGAGTGCATACTGTTTTGGGTCTGTTTGAAGGTCCAGATCTGGACGAATGGGATTTTTTCACCCTGCCATCACTACAAGTTGAGATGAAGTTGGATGTATTTAAATCCGTCTTCATCCGATGGTTTATACCTAAAGAGGTGAAGACAGAGAAAAGGGAAGAGCTCATGCGTATTCAACAAGGCCAATGGACGGTGAAGGCATATGTTGACCATTTCAAGGAGCTTGTGTCCTTTTCTCCAGAGGTATCATCGCATGATTTGATGAGGACTTCCCTCTTCATTGGCGGTCTTTTTCTAGAGATCGAGGAGAAGGTCCTCCATTATAAGGACCACTGTTTCAAGAAGCTATTGGATGAGGCATTCCAAGCTGAGTTGGTCTTCAGAGCACAGATGGTTTGAAATCCAGTGTATCCAGTTGCTCGTGGAAGTTCCCCATTTGGCGAGCAGGGTGGCCAGATGGACCGGTTCTTAAAAAGTCATCTGTAGTGGTTTTGGATTCTAGTTCATCATAACGTTTTGTGGTGTGCCACCAGTGTGACCAGTTTGGGCACGTGAAGCCGTCATGTAGCATCCCTCTAAAGACGTGTCATCGTTGCGGGTGCCGTGGTCATCTAGAAAAGTTTTGTAGGAATCATTTCCTGGAGAAGACATTGTGACCAGAGAATCTCAGTGCCTAACTGCGAGGCAGGAGATGCTTCACCCATCAGAGCCCCAGCCATAAGCCTTGGGGTGAAGCTTGTGCGCAGTCAAGAGTTGCCGAGGGCGTGAAGCCTTGGTCAGAGTTTTGTGTTCCATGTTGGCAGTGGAACTATTAAATCCTTCTCATTCTCATTTTTTTGACATCATTGTATGTTCATTACTTCATCGTGGAGTTATAATAGACATGTTCTGTTGTAATCCGAATAGTTTTGTTGTCTGATCATGGGTTTCCGAATCTTGCGTTTCTCTTAAAAGTGTGTTCGGACCTTGTGTGGATTAATCTTGGTTTTCCTGTGTTTGTTTGGAGATTTAAGTGTCTATGGAGGAATAAATGTTTCTAGTTATGCTCAGATTCACTATTTGAGTTAAGTTTTTCTCTAGTGTTGGGGTTTTTTTGTCCGGGTCGAAAGTTTTAAGCTTCAGTGGAGGTGTTGTTCGCTCCTCCTATAAAAGTTAGTTTGGCTCGATTGGGAGTTCTCGCGTCACCCCCCCTTCTCGGGGTGATATGTTTGAGTGTTAAATTTCCATTCCAGATGAGTTCTTGTGGTGGGGAGACCCCTCTTGTGTTCTACCATTCTCTTGTGTTCTGGTTTCTCTTGGATTCAGTCAGGCATTGATTCTAGTTTTGTCTATTGTTCGGCTGGGTGACTTTCTGGGGGCATAAAGTGTCTGTGGTGGGGAGAATTGTCACATCTGTATTTTTAAATTATTATTTTTTATTTTAATAATTCTTGGCTCTGGGTTCTCGTTCCAAGGTCTGGGAAAGGTCTCAACACAAAATTTTTGACGTTTAAATATTTTACTAAGTTTCAGATCTCTGTGCGGTCACCGCATAGTTGGCGGTAGCCGCGCAGCCGGCCCTGGTGTCGAGCAATTGCTTATTATTATTATTTTATTTGTTATTATTCTTTATATTATTATTTCTATTATTATTGGACTATTATTATTATTATTATATATTATTATTATTATTTTTATTATCATTATTATTATTGTTTATATTATTGTAATTATAATTTTTATTCTTTATATCATTATTACTGTTATAATTATTATTTGTATTATTATTATTATTATTGTGTTATTATTATTATTATTATCATTATTTTTTTTATTATCATATTTGGTTTTACTATTATTAATATAAGAGAATGAAAAAAAGAAGAAAAAAGCAAACCCTAATACCCACACCCCCTTATTACCGTCGCGAACCAGCACCCCCTTCCCTTTCCCCTGTTCCGCGCCGTGGGCCGTACCCCCACCTGTTTCCCCTTCTCCTGCGCGATCTGCTTCTTGGACGCCTCCTCACACCCCCGCAGGACCCCACCCAACTTCCTTGCTACCCCCTTATGCTGCCCTCACTCTTCTCGCCTCTATGCTCTCACCATCGTGACCCCACCAGCACCCGACCTCGCCCCTCGCTCCCTCCGCCCGCCGACCCCACGCCGTGCCACTGGCCAGCCGGCCTCGCCCGCAACCCCTTCGCACACCAGACCTCTAGCATCCCAACGCGCCCTTGGCCTACCCCCTCTTCACCTCCCGACCTCCGTTCTCAAGTCCAATGGCCATCCATCGCCTACACCGTGCCTTGGCCACCACAGCTCTTCCGACCAGCCCGAGCCTCTAGTCTTCCAGCCTTTCGCGACCCAGCCAGCTCCACCCATCGCCGACACCCCCTCAACACTCTGGAAAACCTCCTAATTGTGCCCTGACCTCCCGCGGTTCGACCAGCCCACCTCCGGCCTCCAGCCTTTCGGCTGACCCACCTCCAACCAGCCCGCTTCACCCTACCGTGTTTTTGGCCTCCCGCACTCTCGCCCTCTGCCTTGCACCAACTAGTAGCGCACCTGAAAATCAGTGCGTGACCCTTCTGTGATCTCCCTTTCCGGCACATGCCCCTGCTCATGGCCCTCAGCATAGGTTCTTTCATTTTTCATTCCTCCTTGGGTGTGTTTATTCATGTTGGACAAACCCTAACATATCGGTTTTGGTGTTCTCACGTTCTTGCTGCTGTTTTAGGTGTGCAGTTGGTCCGCTGAGAGTTGTTTTAACTTCCGTCGAAGTTTAGTTGCATCCGTGCTTGATTTGATATAGGCAAATCCTCATTTTTCCTTTCTAAATAAATCCATTTAATTCTTGCATGTTTTAATTGGTTATTTTACTTGATTTTCACATCTGAAAAATAATTGATTTGTTTATGAAATCATTTATACTTTTTTGGGAATGTTTATGGAAATTGTTATAAAAGTTTTTGTAAACTGGTTGATTTGTCTATATAATTGTTTATAAATTATTCGGTATGTTAATTAAACTGTTTATGAATTGTTTCAACTATTCATGAATATTTTTAATTAATTGTTTGGTTCATTATAAATTTTCAAAGGGCGAGTTTAACTATTTTCCTTGAGGTCTTGGTCCTTTGGTCTTGAAAAGTGATTTTAGCTATGTGGGTGGTGGGGGTTAAGTTTTAAAAGGCATGAGAGTAGTTTTTCAAGGGGTTTGGTTATGCAATGATTTATAAAATGGCATTCTCTTATGAGTTGGTGAAATTGAGATGCAAGCCTCTATTTTATCCTTGTAAAAGTTTTACCAAATGAATAACTGATTTATTTAATGATGCTTGAAATTCAAATCATGGGGGAAAAGTGTTTCGGCATGTGTTTGGTTTTTTAAGAGGGGTTTGGGGTGTGTGTCAACATTGAAGCTTGAAGGGTTACATAGAGTGGTTTTGAAATGTCTTTTGATGTGTGTTTGAAAATGGTAAAGGATCATTTGGTAGAGGTAAAATGATTTGGTGTGCGTTTTGGAACCTAAGGGTCTGTTTGGATTTTTAAATACAAAAGTGGTGTCTATGGTTGTTTTAGAAGATCCTGTGCAATGTTTTCATAAAGGCATTTGATTATGTAAAACTAGAGGATCAATTTATAACTTCAAGTGTTAAATAAAGTGGTTTTGATAACCGAATGATTTGACGGCCCGGTTAGCACTTTGTGTGTTTGACATGTATGCATATATATAAGTATATGGGGAACTCATATATAGGGTAACCCTTTATGGGAGAACGCATAGGAAGTTTCCGTGTTTAGGGTAGGCAAGTGTGGTGAGTTGAGTCACGCGTGCGAGGGATTTCCTACATACACGGTATTATTATCACCGCTATGTGTTCTGGGGAATCTTTTAGATGATGGAGTGATGGTTGCTTACCAACCCTGATTAGACGGGTTTGTACCCCCTAGATTTGTTGTTAGGCTAGGTGGTCTTTTCCACTAGATTGGTTAGTTAAGGCCACCATTTGGTTATAGACTTAGGAGCATCACCATACGACGACTCATGGTTCTGAAACTGAGTACATACAGGGGTCTTCTTGGGATGTTTAGGATCACCCATGGTTACATGATTTCTTTCATTGCTTGTTTACATTCCATGCACTAGTTTATTTTCAGCTTGCACTGTTATTCGTTTTACTCTATAACAACATTGGTATATTTTGTTTTTGATTTTTTTTTATGAAATGACAAATGATTTTTGGAAAATGGTATGTAGCGTGTGTTGGGTTTTCAAATGGGAAAAAACATGCTGCTTATTTTAAAATGTGAAAACCCTACTTTTATAATTGTATTTAAAACTTGTGTTGGTGGATTGTTTCGGGAAAGGAGACATCGGATTCTGTGGTTTAACTTGGAAACCCTACTGAGCATTTTTAATGATCACACCTATTTATCTTTTCAGTTGCAGGTTAAGTCTCTTGTTCAGGTTTTCTTGGTTGAGTAGCTCATTATAAGTGCAAGGCTAGCCTTTGACTGGGAGGTGATTTGAAAGGTCACGTGGAGGTATGTTCGGTTTTACTTTCGTTCCGCTGCCCGTTTTATTTTTACCATAAATGTTTATTTATCTTTTATATGGGCCAAATCATTCCCAACTGGTTTATTTTGATGCACGACACTAGTTGTCAGCCTGTGGGGATTTGGAACGCCCTTCGGGCCATGTCACGGACCAGCTCGAGTGACCAGTTTAGGGTCGACCCGGGTTGGTTCATGATAAAATGGTATCAGAGTAGGCCCTTGTTATTTGGGGTGTTCGGTAGATGGATATTAGGACTATCAGGACTTGAGAGGCAGTTAAGGGAAGGATGTCATGAACCCTTACCCATTTCGAACCTTGAGTCGCCAGGGGTAGTCCGGGAATTGAGTTATTGTCTCGTACTGGTTTGTCTTAGATTTAGGGATGACAAAGGAGGCAAACCGATGTTACAACGTGATTTCACATGGAGTAGTGACCCATGTGGAGTCTGAGTACAATATTTAAGTTCCTCCTAGTCATTGACACTTACTTCGGGCATGTCCCACTACCATGTCGTCAAGTTAAGCATGAAAACTAGTCCCTCAATTCAGTGATTTGATAAAAGTTTAGTGTCTTCTTGGTTCTGATTGGTGTATGCGAATTATTGAAAATGAAAAAAAGGTTTTTTAAATGAGAATGATTTCTTTTAAATGGATTTAAATTTGTGAAATGGTTTTTTTAAACTGAATGGTTTTGGTCTAAAAATCTGGTGTTTTCTTGGAACTGGTAGAGATATGGTTTGGGTGCAACCTCGAATACTATTTATGAACATTTTCACAGTGAGAGAATTCATGGGAAGTACATGTTGGTGTGTATGGATGAAAGCCAATGAAGACATGTGCAACAGTTCATGGGATGACTGGGGTGTGCACTTGGAATTAAAGTCTTGACCTTGTTTTTCTAAAGTGTTTTTAAAAAAAGGAAAATGATTTTTGGAAATTGAAATTGGTTCGAAAAGTGGGTTTGGTATTTGGAAAATGGCCTTGAAAGAAGGCGGTTTTGAAATCTAAAATAACTAGGGGTTTTTGAAAAAGGAATTTTGGGGTTGTGTTTGTATTTGTTTGTTCCTTTTTTTTTGAGCCGGTTGTTTTTAGATGATGGTGATTTCAATGATGTTTCTTCGGCTTGATATTGATTTTGGTTCTGTGTTTCATATGTTGTTTAGAAAATGCCACCCAGAAAGGTTACCAAGGTTTCTGATAAGTCATGCCCAGATTTCGGTCCTTCTCGGACATTGCCTATCCTTCACGGTGATCGAGGTCCATTAGAAGTAGAAAAATGGATTGAAGGGGTTGAATTTGTCTTCAGGGTTTTGGGAACTCCCGAAGCTGTCAGAGTGCGTGCTATTTTGGGTTTGTTTGAAGGTCCATCTCTGGACGAATGGGAGTTGTTTTCCCCGCCATCACTGCAAGTTGAGATGATGTGGGATGTCTTTAAATCCATCTTTGTTTGATGGTTTATACCTAAAGAGGTGAAGATGAAGAAAAGGGAAGAGCTCATGCATATTCAACAAGGCCGATGGATAGTGAAGGCGTATGTTGACCATTTCAAGGAGCTCGTGTCCTATTCTCCAGAGGTAACATCACATGATTTGATGAAGAATTCCCTCTTCATCGAGGGTCTTTTTCTAGAGACTGAGGAGAAGGTCCTCCCTTCTAAGGACCACTGTTTTGAGAAGATGTTGGATGAGGCATTCCTAGTTGAGTTGGTCTTCGGAGCATAGATGGTTGGAAATCCAGCATATTCAGTTGCTCTTGAAGGTTCCCCATTTGGTGAGCAGGGTGTGCCAGAGGGACCAGTTCTTAAAGAGTCCTCTGTAGTGGTTTTGGATTCTAGTTCATCAGACCATTTAGTGGTGTGCCACCAGTGTGGCCGGTTCGGGTACGTAAAGCCTTCATGGCGCATCCCACCAAAGATGTTTCATCGTTGCGGGTGCATGGGTCATCTAGAAAAGTTTTGCAGGAAGCATTGCCTAGAGAAGATATTGTGACCAAAGAATCCTAGTGCCTGACTGCGAGGCAGGAGATGCTTCACCCATTAGAGCTCCAACCATAGGCCTTGGGGTGAAGCTTGCGCACAGTCAGGAGTTTCCAAGGGTGTGAATCCTTGGTCTGAGTTTTGTGTTCCGTGTTGGTAGTGGAACATTTAAAGTCTTATCGTTTTCATTTTTCTAACATCATTGTAAGTTAATTTCTTCATTGTGGAGTTATAATAGACTTGTTCTGTTGTAATTAAAATAGTTTCATTGTTTGATCATGTGTTTCTAAATCTTGCGATTCTCTTAAAAGTGTGGTCGGACCTTGTGTGGGTTAATCTTGGTTTGGATGTGTTTGTTTGGAGATGTAAGTGTATGTAGAGGAATCAATGTTTCTGGTTATGATCAGATTCACTATTTGAGTTAAGTTTTTCTCAGAGGTTTTTCTCTTGTGTCGGGGGTTTTTGGTCTGGGTCGAGAGTTTTAATCTTCAGTGGAGGTGTTGTTCGCTCCTCCTATAAAAGTTAGTTTGGCTCGGTTGGGAGTTCCTGCGTCACCCCCCCTTCTCGGGGTGATATGTTTGAGTGTAAAATTTCCATGCTAGCTGAGTTCTTTTGGTGGTGAGAACCCTCTCACATTATTCTGTTCTCTTGTGTTGTGGTTTCTCTTGGCTTCAGTCGAGAATGGATTCTAGTTTTGTCTATAATTCGGCTGGGTGACTTTCTGAAGGCAGAAAGTGTCTGTGGTGGGGAGAATTGTCACATCTGTCTTTTTAAATTATTATTTTTTATTTTAATAATTCTTGGCTCAGGGTTCTTGTGCCAAGGTCCGGGCCAGGTCCTGATACAAAATTTTTGATGTTTAAATATTTTACTAAGTTTCGTATCCCTGTGCGGTCACTGCATAGTTGCCGGTAGCCGCGCAGCCGGCCCTGGTGTCGAGCAATTTATTATTATTATTATTATTTTTGTCATTATTCTTTATATTATTATTTCTATTATTATTGTAATAATAATATTATTATTATTTTATTATCATTATTATTATTGTTTATATTATTGTAATTATAATTTTTATTCTTTATATCATTATTATTATTATTATTATTATTATTATTTCTATTATTATTATTATTGTGTTATTATTATTATTATTATTATTATGATTATTATCAAATTTGGTTTTACTATTATTAATATAAGAGAATGAAAAAAAAGAAGGAAAAAAACAAACCCTAATACCCGCACCCCCCTTCTTCCCATCGGGAACCAGAACCCCCTCCCCTTCCATTTCCCCTATTCCATGCCGCGGGCTGCACCCCCACCTGTTTCCCCCTTCTCTTGCGTGATCTAATTCCCGTCCGCCTCCTCACACCCCTATAGGACCCCACCCAACTTTCCTGCTACCCCCTTATGCCACCCTCACTCACCCGCCTCCGCGCTCTCGCTGTCGCGAACCCCCCCCAAACCCGACCTCGCCCCTATCTCCCTACGCCCTCCGACCCCACACCGTGCCGCTGGCCATCCGGCCTCGCCCGCAACCCCTTCTCACACCTGACCACCAGCAGCCCTATGTGCCCTCGGCCTGCCCCCGCTTCGCCTCCTGGCCTCTGTTCTCAAGTCCAGCGGCCATCCATCGCCTACACTGTGCCGAGGCCGCCTCGGATCTTCCAACCAGCCCGGGCCTCTGACCTTCTAGAATTCCATGACCCAGCCAGCTCCACCCTTTACCGGCGCCCCCTCAACACCCCGGCCAACCTTCTGCTTGTGCCCTGACCTCCCGCGGTCTGACCTACCCACCTCCGGCCTCCAGCCTTCTGGCCGACCCACCTATGACTAGCCTACTTCGCCCTACTGTGTTTCTGGCCTCCCGCACTCTCTCCCTCCCCCATGCGCCAACCAGAAGCACACCCGACAATCAGCGCGCGACCCCCCCGAAGATCTCCCTTTCCGGGGCACACCCCTTCTCGCGACCCCCAACATGGGTTCTTTTGTTTTCCATTTCTCCTTGGGTGTGTTTATTCATGTTGGAAAAACCCTAACATCTCAGGTTTGGTGTTCCCGCATTCTTTCTACTGTTTTAGGTGTGCGGTTGGTCTGGTGAGATTTGGTTTACCTTCCATCAAAGTTTAGTTGCGTCTGCGCTTGATTTGAGGTAGGTGAATCCACATTTTTTCCTTTCTGAATAAATCCATTTAATGATTGCTTATTTTAATTGGTTCTTTTACTTGATTTTCACATCTTCAAAGTAATTGATTTTTTTATGAAATCATTTATACTTTGTTGGGCCTGTTTATGGAAATTTTTAGAAACTGGTTACTTGTTTATAAAAGTGTTTGCAAACTGGTTGAGTTTTCTATATAGTTGTTTATAAATTATTTGGTCTGTTAATTAAATTGTTTATGAATTGTTTTGAATATTCATGAATATTTTTAATTTATTGTTTGGTTCATTATAAATTTTGGAAGGGTGAGTTTACCTGTTTTCCATGAGGTCTTGGTCCTTTGGTCTTGAAAAGTTCTTTTTATTGTGTGTATGGCGGGGGTTAAGTTCTAAAAGGTGCGAGAGTAGTTTTTCAAGGGGTTTGGTTATGCAATGATTTATAAAATGGTGTTCTCTTATGAGCTAGTAAAATTGAGATGCAAGCCTTTGTTTTGTCCTTTGAAAAGTTTTACCAAATGAATAACTGAATTATTTAATGATGCTTGAAATTCAAATCATGGGGGAAAAGTGTTTCATCATGTGTTTGGGTTTTCAAGAGGGTTTTGGGGTGTGTGTCAACATTGAAGCTTGAAGGGTTACTTAGAGTGGTTTTGAAATGTGTTTTAATGTGTGTTTGAAAATGGTAAAGGCTCGTTTGGTAGCGTTAAAATGATTTGGTGTGCATTTTGGAACCTAAGGGCCCGTTTGTCTTTTTAAATTCAAAAGTGGTCTCTATGGTTGTTTTATAAGAGCTTGTGAAATGTTTTCATAAAGGCATTTGATTATGTAAAACTAGAGGATAGATTTATAACTTCAAGTTTTTAATAAAGTGGTTTTGAATACTGAATGATTTGACGGTCCGGTTGGCACTTTGTGTGTTTGACATGTATGCATATATATAAGTATATGGGGCGCTCCTATCTAGGGTAACCCTTTATGGGTGAACGCATAGGAAGCGTCTGTGTTTGGGGTAGGCAAGTGCGGTGAGTTGAGTCACGCGTGAAAGGGACTTCCTACATACACAGTATTATTATAACTGTCATGGGTTCCTGGGTGTCTTATAGATAATGGAGTGATAGTTGCTGAACAACCCAGATTAGATGGGTTGGTACCCCCTAGATTTGTTGTTAGGGTAGGCGGGATTTGTCACTAGATTGATCAGTTAGGGCAGCCAGTTGGTTGAAGACTTAGGAGCTTCACTGTACGCCGATAGGTGGTTCTAAATCCGAGTATGTCCAGGAGTCTTCTAGGGATGTTTAGGATCACCCATGGTTACTGTATTACTTTCATTTCTTGTTTACTTTCCATGCACTAGTTTTTTTTAGATTTCACTCTTATTCGTTTACTCTAGCACCACATTGGTATTTTTTTTGGATTTTGTTTATGAAATGACAAATGATTTTGGTAAAATGGTATGTTGTGCGTGTTGGATTTTCAAATGGGAAAAACATTTTTCTTATTTTCAAATGTGAAAAACCTACTTATATAATTGTATTTCAAACTTCTGTTGGTGGATTGTTTTGGGAAATGAGACATCAGATTCTGTGGTTTACCTTGGCAACCCTAGTGATCATTTTTAATGCTCATGCCTATTTATCTTTTCAGTTGCAGGTTTAGTCTCTTGTTTGGGTTTTCTTGGCTGAGTTTCTCATTATAGGAGCAAGGTTGACCTTTGGCCGAGAGGTGACCAGAAAGGTCACATGGAGTTATGTTCGGTTTTACTTTGGTTCTGATTCCCATTTTATTTTTACCTTTATGGTTTATTTATCTTTGATATGGGCCAAATCATTCCCAACTGATTTATTTTGATGCCCAACACTAGTTTCTAGCCCGTGGGGATCGAGAACGCCCTTCAGGCGATGTCACGGACCGGCTTGGGTGACCGGTTCAGGGTTGACCTGGGTTGGTTCATGACACACCCACTCACATACTACCTCTTGAGTCCCAATACATTCTTAATCTCCTTTCTACCATGACTCACCCCAAATTACATAAGGATTTCAAATTCAAGTATTTCCCTTAAAGGAAGGACCACCTCTTATACTGTTTCTAACGATCCAACCCAGAATACCATCTGAACCGATACCCGAGCTGATTCACCACATACCCAAAGTCACTCTCCCTTGGTCATCCTAACTCAAAACCACCAAGGAATATGAGAACACAAACACCTACTATAAGATAATAAATGGCTGAAAATGCCAAAAGGAACAAACAAGGTGTGAGCTAAAGATCCCAGAAGGATTCCAAAAAAGATTCTATGCAATTATTTCATAAGGAAATTAAAATATGCTAAAAGAGGAGTAAAAATGAAAGAGTATAAGTATTAGTTTACAAATATAGTTTTAAACATTTAAAAATCATTTATTAAACTAAACCAGTAAAACATGCCATTTCACCTTTTAAAAACTAATCATTTTCTTGAAAAGATTTAAAAACCATTTCACAAGATAAAGTTAGGAAATAAATAAAATATGAGAATACACACATGATATGTAAAGATGAATATGAATCAATACAATAGAGTCAAGGTGTGTAATAACAATAAATGAAACAAGAAAGGAAACTCTGGTGTCAGATGGTTTAACAACCAAGTAAAGAGATTTCAATTTTAAATAAACAGGTTTTGCATTTAAAAAACATATTTAAAAAAATCATGATTTACATTTCAAATGATGAAATATTTCTAAATAAATTTCTTAATAAAACATTTTATATAAAACATTTTATATAAATTCACAAGACATGCAAAATTTTTTGCAACAATTGCATATATTCATTTGAAATACAAACAGGCAAGAAACATGGTTATATGCCTAAGAAGGTATGATAATTCTAGGCTATAGGGACCCCACACTCAAGGTGATACAGTAAATATGTACATACACCCCTTTGAACCAATGTCAAAGAGGACTCATCACCATCGCTCAAGGTATGTGATGTGCTGATATGATGTTTTAGAACGTTGTAAGTCATAAAGTGTCGTCCAAATAACTCACTAATTATCAAAGGCTTTCATGTGCTCAAGTACAAAACAACGATGGACAATTTATTTCAACCAACTCTAAAATACAATTCATCCCATTGTCCATTTCAAATATTTCAGTTTTCCCTTTAAAAACCTTAATGGGTTTTCAATCAAAAACATGTTTTTTCCCCAAGATAAAACCCTAAGGTTTCTATCAAAACCATTTTTAATCCATTTTTACGAATGGGGATTTGAAATCAATTCACCATTCAATTTCACAATCCAATTTCAAAATCCAATTTCACAATTAGATTCAACAATTTAATTTTCAAAAAATTACATCAATTTCATAAAAAACCCTCAATTTAATGGAATTGGGGGTTTTCACTATTTTCCATAAAAACTATTTCCACAAATTAAATTCCACAATTTAATTTCAAAAAAAAATCCATCCAATTTCACAATCCATCCAATTTTAATTCAAAACCTTTTATACAATTCAATATACAAAAGGGTAATAATACCTTCTTCCTTTCACAATTAATCATAAAAATCTCAAACAGGCCTTTAAAACGATCATTTATTTCAAATAATCCCTAAAACATTTAAAGGAAGAATTACAATTTTAAAAGAATTGAATCCATTTCAAAATATGGGTTTACACCCTCTTTACAAGAAGATAAATCATTTATTTTAAATAACTCAATAACACCAATTCCAAAACAAAATGTAAAATCATTCAAAGGGGGTTCTTAGTCATTTAACAAATTTATGAATTTAAAACTATTTTGAAAATGTCAAATAGTTCAAATCATTAAATTCAAATCATGTAAGTTCATTTAATAAATCAAAATCCATGCCAAAGACCATTTAATAAATCAAAACCCAGGCCAAAGGCCTCAATTCCACCAAAAAATCCTTTAAAATCCCTTTAATATAAAACCAAACAAACATTACATTTAAATAATTCATAAAATATTGAGATTTATCAAGATCAAATCCATTTAAATCATACCATGTTCAATTTAAAGATAAATTGGTCAAGAAACACACATTCATGAATTTATCTAGAAACAATAAATCACAAAATGAAGGAAAATCATAGAAAATACTACTTGAAAATTAAGGAATTCAACTAGAACAAATCCGAGATGTGTCGCCTTTGATGTCAATCACCGGATCTAAGAATATAGATCTTGAAAGAAGAGAGGAGATCCTAGATCTACAATTCCACATCAATTAATCAAGATCTAACAAAACTCAAGGGTTTCACAACCTTTAGGAAGAAGAAATCAAGAGGAGAAGGGAGATCCAAGAAAAGAAGAGAATAACTCATCGAAAGAGAAGATATTTTCTTTGATTGGTGCTTTTATTTGACAAGAGATGAGGTTTGGGGAGCAAAAATGCCTTCAGAGGGCTCCTAAAATCCCAAGGATCAGATTACGATCAAGTCGGAGAAGTTTGGGAGTAATTAGGCGGGGTTTGGGATTTTAATTAAGATTTTTAGGGCTTTAATTACCGTTAGCACGAATTCCTGGGTTAAGTCGCATGGTTAATACTTACTGCGTGCTTAACTGTGCACGCAGAATAGAGCCATTAAAAGTGTTGCATGATTTAGCTGCACACTTTGTCAAACCATGTGTCAACTGTGTGACCTCTTACTATCCAGGCAACACAATTTTTCAAACCATCCTCAAACTGTTTGCAAATCGTGTATAAGACCCAAAAACCTTCAAAAGAGTCTGGAAAAACTCCAAAAACAACCCGCGAAGATACCCAATCATTGGGTAATCAAATCAATGAGTCAAAGCACATAAAAACAGGTAATGTTATTTTATAATATTTTCCACTAGAATACTCAAGCGATAGGGTATTTCGATTCTAGTACAAAGAGTTCCTAGAATTTGATAAAATAGTGGAAGACATTTAATGATTTAATTAGTTAATCAATAATTTCCAAATTGGTATTCAAGATAAAAAGTACTAACTGTAAGATTTTATTTTTGTAGAAAATGAAAAATAATGCCACAAATACATTGCAATAAATCATGGACAAAGATAATTTCTAAACTAGCATGAAGGGCAGGAGCTCCTAGGGAACTCTCGAGAATACATCTATACTTCTATACACCTCCTTTCTATGTAAAGTTATACCTCACCATTATACATACGAGAAGTAGGGGTGTCCATGGGTCGGGTTGAGGGATATTTTGGACCCGACCCAAGTAAAATAGGTCGGGTCGGGTTGGGTCGGGTCAGAGATGTTTTTTGATTCAGACTCGACCCGACCCAACCCATCTCAAATCAGGTTGGGTTGGGTTGGGTTGATCGGGTTAAGGAAAAAAAATCATTTGGTATTTTTTATGATCCCAAAACGCAGGTTGACCGAGTTATGACAAAAAAAATATTCAGTTCTTTTTTTGGATATCACCCCGTTGGTTGATCGGGTTACATATTCCTCTGCTTCATCTTCTTCACCAAACTAGGGAATTCCCGCATCCTCCATCCTGTAATAAATCGACCCAAAAAAACACCAATCTGCGACTCGATGGTGTGACGTGATTAGCTTTCCAGCAAGTATTTATCAAGGTTTGAGGAGGTTCAAGGTGAGGCCAGGAGGGTGATGAGAATGGGGTACTTCCTGACACTGATAGATTTGGCACTACACACAGTCGCGGTGGATATGGAGGTGGTGGCAGAGGAAGGGGGTACATGCAGGTGTGATGTGGTAGATACACTAGACTGGTGAGGGCGAGGGGGATGTTCAATGATCGTTTTCTTAGTCGATCCTCCACCATCAGATATTTGAATCATTAAAATCGTTCTATCTCAATTTGGTTTTTTTACTTGTTCTTTAGTTTTTGTAGAAAAATTGAATGAAATCCAGTTATCTTCATGTTTTTGTTTGTTGATCGGGCATTGTTTTTTCACCGATTTCACATGTCTCGATTCCTTTAAATTTAATTTATGTTTGTCTTAGAAATGTCATGGAAGATTCAATAATATATGCGATTAATAGAGTATTCATGTAATGGTGGGAAATGGCATGGACTCAATGGATGATGTAGGAAAGGAGAAAGGCAGCGGTGTGGGGCGAGGGTGAGGGGGAATTGGGTCGAGAGGTAGGGGAGATTGCGAAGTCTGAAGAGGCGACTCACAGTAGTCGGGTTGGTTGGGTCGGGTTGGGTCAATTTTTTCCCAACCCGTGACCCGACCCAACCTGACCATGATATAACCCAACCCGACCCAACATGTGGTATGAATTTTTTAACCCGACCCAACCCGATCAGGTCGAGTCAGGTTGGTTGGGTTGGGTCGGGTCTGGACACCCCTAACGAGAAGTATCCTTTCTCCATCACGGCTTTTCTCTACTCTACCTCTCCTCATATCTCTGGAATCCCGATTCATACAACAATTATACAGACTCAAGGGACTGAGGTTCTCATCGATTGTCCCATCCTGCCACTGATTCACATCTAAGAAGGTGTGAACTATTGGTTTTCGCTCATCAAAGTGGGGCATTGTAGGCTTTCTCCCATTTTAGAGGGACACACTATTGGATTACCTTTTGGGGGATGATCGTGCTATGAAAACATGCATTTCTGGATCAAATAACAAGTTGTGTGCACTACCAGAAAGAAGCCCGCAAGGACAGACTCATTCTCGAGGGGGAGGGGGGGCTCTGAAGGAGAGATCTACTGGTTAAATTTGAATTGATGGAGAAATGAACGATGCTGCAACCAGTTCTAGTCAACATGGAAATGACGTCTTCTCCCTAGCTCTGGAGTGAATCATCGCGGCCTCATCCTCGATGATGGGGGAATTCAAATGAATTTTCTCGGGGTCTCCAATTTTCAAGATATTGAGATCAGGCCTTGAGCTGTCCCTCCAATAGAGGGTTGTCCAGTGGTGGAGATTTCTTCATTTGAGTTTGTTGTAGCTACAAACCTTCTTAGTACTCACTAGTGGAAAGGTTCAGACATCGATGACTTTCATCTTTGGACTTCAATCAGCATGTCAATTTATATTGGGATATGAGTTGTCAAGTTGTGGCAGGTCTCTTGGATTCTTGGCATATGATTATACAAATTTAAGATGAGGAAGTTTTTTCTCTCGTGTTTCCCAAGTTTTCAAGTCAAAGTGATATTTTATGATGAAATGGACATTTGATTTCTCTCTAAACAAGGATCCTTCAATAACCTTCATCTAGGTTAGATTTCCCCATCTCCCAATGCCATTCTAGAATCCTTTGATTTTTAAGCATCTTGGTAATTCTTTGGGGCGCTACCTTTTCTTTGAATCATGCACTCATTCTCTTCAACATCCCATTGTTTCTTGTATTTGTGTTTAAGTTGATTTCTCTCACACTAGATCGGATTTCATATGAATTATAATCTCAAGAGATCTTCGATATCGGAAACCTATCATTTATGAAGCTCATATTGGAAACTATGTCAACAATTTTTGTCAAGGGAATGCTTCATATAATTTTCACGGGATACCTTTTGTAGGTGATCTTCATGGAGAGCATCCATAAGTGGTTTCATCTTTACTTGAGGTTCATATGGAGGTCCTGACTCAAGAGGCTCCAGCGCCTCGAAACTCTCTAATTGTGAAGGGTATTTATGTTGATGGGTCTGGTACCATTTCACCCCACACCACTCAAGTTCATGGTTCTACTTCTAAAGGCGATATTACATAATATAATGGTTTTGAAAGTGTATACAGATGGAAATAGAAAGTATAAGTTGACATAAGCTATTGGGGAGGTAGAAGACTCGGTGGTTGGTTCATCCCCAGGCGATGCAATCATTTTCAATAGTTTCATTTTCATAGAGGAGGAAGTGTCAGGAATGCAAGAGGTTGGAACCAAAGGGAATCTTCTAGTGAATATAGATGCTGGCAATCTAGTGTTACCATGATAAACAGTACATAAAAGATCCAACCCAGAGGGAGGGGAAGTGGATCAATCTGTGGGAATTATTCAGCATAACTAGTTTGATAGTTGGGGAAAACTCACATGAAACAAAAAGGGAATCAAAGAGGTCAAGGTCTGGACAACTGTTAATTATAGGAGGATGAGATCCTTGGTGGACTCGAAAGAAAATTCAAAAACATCATGGGGGGGGGGGGATTTTGAAGGTCCGCCAGAATCTATCCAGGAGGACATCTTATAATGCTACAACTAAATTGGATGCAAACATCTAAACGGTCAAATTATACCAATTAGGCTCATGACAAGGGAAAAATCGTATCATCACCTTAGGGGCCTTCTCGTTTTCCCCTGGGAAGAAATTAGGGTGATCATGTTATCAAGCGAGTCAAATTAAATGTCTAGTTTTTACTAGAATTTCTACAGTACGGTAGGAACCCTAGGTCGTATCTCGACATAATATTAGATAATTAATTTTAAAAATAAGTTTTGATTAATAAAAAGGGTAATGGGATTGTATGAAATTTGGGTTTTGTTGATTTTAGATGAAATCATATAAAATAAAGCAATACAAGAAATAAAAAATTGACAGATTCGATTAAGCGCGATCAACTCGGAGAAATACCATGATGCTCATCCTTCATTGCTTCAAGAAATGGGGTTATGATATTTTAATCCCTGGTTTCAACACCTAGAACTATAATGCTACTGATTTTATTCTAGGATACATCCTAGGGTTCAGTCGGAAACACACAATAATTCACCAGATACCATTGATGATGGGGTGATTTGTGTTCAACTTCATAAACGAAACTCACCAAGGCAACACATGAAAAACTTGATGCGTTGTCTAGGTTTGTATATTATTTCAATTTGTTACCATTACATGAAATTATATGGATAGGGTAGTGTTTATGGGAGTTAAATTGACCAATATGAACCACACAAACACCACAATTGAAGGGGGAAGAAGAAGTGGTGAACGATGTGTGAAACATCACATGAATGAGTACCCCTAAACATGATCATATGAGTCGAGTATGACATACTAGTACATAACTCAATAAAATAAGAATAGAAGATGAATAAAAACAACATAAAAACCTATAATTTAAAATATCATTCAATTATTACAAAAGCAAGGCTCAGGATTTACAACATGTTCCTCCCTGGGTGATCACGAGGAGTTTAGAACTCCATGGGATGGGAGGAAGAAAAATATGGTGAAGTAACACTTTTCATAGCCTCCAGAACTTCTAGGGATAATGAGAGGAATATTTTGAGTCTCCAAAATGGCAGCACCTTGCCTCCTGACCAAACTTACAAATGGGGTGCCAAAGGTACTCTTTTATAGGCAATTCAATGGTGTTTTTCAGCACCTAGATTTCATAAAACCACTTGGAACATGGTTTTAGGCCACTAGATAGTATTATATAACTTTTTCCAAAACTAAAAACATGTTTCCCCACCCCTTGAATGTATCTACTGGAAATTTGGAACCATTTGAAGGCTCACAACTCTAGATAAATTTGAAATATAGATCTCCACTTTTGACTTTATGTAGATTTGATTCCCTATATAGATCAGTTCGGATTGGCCTTGGGTTCCTTCATAAGTGTTGTAGCCCACTAAATTTTGGATCCTCCCACAAAATCTCAGTCTATTTGGATGCATGTAATTTTTGAAACATGAAAAATAGTGGAAATGTGTTCATGGGCTTCCATGTAGTTTGACCTATTTTCCTTCTGCACCATCGTGGGCTCTCTGAATCACCTCCACCTTCAATGAAATCATCAAAACAAGTGAACCTGTCATTTTTAACAGTGAAAAACACAAAATAATTGAATCAAACAAGAAGTGAAATTTGTTATTAAATTTGGAATTTATGATACAAAATCAGTCTAACACAATGAGATAAGGGTCAAAATGAATAGTGAATCACGGTGCGATCACACCGCCACACCTAACCATTTTCACTCATGGGAAAAGTCTTATATCCTAAAAAAGTTCCATTCCTAAATAAAAGGTCAGAAAACTTCCATGATTCTTTTTAAATGAAATTCATCATGTCTCATTTATGAAATAAAATTTTCTGTCATTTTTCTTCTCACATTCGAATTTTTTCAACTTAATTTTTTCACCCATGCAACATGTTGTAGCCTAACTCACCTAGAAAAATTTCACTCTTCACTCAAGGAACATATGAAAGTGAATTTATGATCTTTTCCCAGAGTTCATGTGATATTACCATATGCTTGAAAAGATTCTATGTTCTCTACCATTAGAAACTAGTGTTTTACTCAAGATGACTTCCAATAAGTGGTTTTGAGGTTCAAGGGTTGGTAGGTTTTAATGTATAAAAAGATGAGGCAGAATAGGAGTGTTTAATCTCTTAAGTAAAAAACATGTCAAAATTCAACAAGTGTTCACAATGAATGTACACACTCAACCCCTCAAAACTATATCACTTCCAACTCACTATCCCCATTGTCCATTTGTGTGGGTCCCAACCAAGCAGCGAATAATAATGAGTAAACTTTGTCTTTCCCCCATTTTTTTATTTTGTTTTTTTTTCAATGTACAAAACTATATTTTTTTATAATTTCCATTAGAGATAAAGAGGGAAATATGTTTAAAATAATGATACAATATGGCTTGTGAACCCACTGCCCAAGGAAAATGTGGGTACCCTTTCTATTAACCCATAACAATGATTATTTTTTTTCTCTTTCCACCCTTTTTTCTTTTGTTTTGTTTTTTTTCAATGTATAGAAATATTTTTTTTACAATTTCAATTGGAGATAAAGAGGGAAACATGTGTAAAATAATGATACAATATGGATTGTGAACCCACATCCTAAGGAAAATGTAGGTACCCTTTCTATCATCCCATAATAATGATTATTTCCCAATAATTCCCATGGAAACACCCTCTTCCCCACACTTGATGAAAGTAAAAAAATAATGTACACAAGAGATGGGTAGGTAGAAATAAATTATCTTGTAATGTGGCTACCTAATAGGAATTTGATGGTCCTTAAGAATTAATAAGGTTAAAATTTCAAGCTAGAAAAAATAGAGGTTAATTGTACAAAGGTATTTTCATTGAATGATGGCCTATATCATGAATGTATCACACTTGAATATTATGGCTTCAAATAGAATCAATGAAATTTATAGTTTCTCTACATAACCCAATAATATCAAGAAAGTGTTTAAAAGGAATAATATGCAATAAAGGGCTTAGAATGTCTCTCAGGTAAGATATTAAAATATTGGTCAGTGATAATGAGACATGGGTTTCAAAAATCCATTAAAACCTAAGAATGATTTGAAAATACAAATTCTAGAAACATATTTCATATCAACATTCATTTGAAAAACATTTTTCCAAAAACAATGTAATTTTCCACACAATCGACTCAGGAATGAAAAATAATTTTGGATATTCCTTTTAAGATCAATGTTTATCTAAAAACACAAAATAAATAAAACACGGTTTATTTGTTTTTTTCAATTATATATTTTTATTTTTTTCTTCTAACTATGACATGTCACCCTCCCATGCACCTAAAAATTATATTGTCTCCATTTCATGTTGTAGATTGGCGAATTCCCCTTACCTCAATGTGAGGTGGGGACATTCTTTTATAGATGAGTAAAAAGGAATACATGGTGGAGTATTCTGATGTGAGACTCAAACATACCCAATACAATAAAACTGGGTTTAACACTCCCCCTTAAGCTAGACATGCCCACCTTGGACCAAGAGTCCCACAAAAGAAAGATGATAGTAAACAAAACCACAATAGAAAGATGATAGAAAACAAAACCACACACACTCACCCTAAATCTAGGTTGCTGATGCTGTTGATACCCAGTTTGGTACTGAGAGAGTCGAGACGATCTCCCAAGAGGCCTTTTTTAAAGATTTCTACCAGCTGATCCACTGTTAGAATGTGGAAGAAACTGATGTGGTTCTGTTCAAGATGATGGAGAAGAAAGTGGCAGTCCACCTCAATATGCTCCATCTGTTCATGGAAGATTAGATTCAATGCAATCTTTGTGGCTGCCTAATTGACACACCGAATATGAACATATGTCTTTGGTGTGAAGACAATCTCATGGAGGAGATGAAGAAGCTAGAGTATCTTAGTACTGACTTGTTCATGGAACAATATTCAGCCTCCGCACTAGATCTGGAGATGATAGATTTCCTCTTCCTAGGCCAAGAGATGAGGTTACCCACCAAGAAAATGGCATACCCAGAAGTAGATTTGTGGGTGGAAAGGCAACCAGCATATTCAGCATCAAAGAAGGCTAAAACATTCAGATGAACATGGTGTGAGTACTTAAGACCACAAGCATGGTCTATCTTTATGTATTTGGCAATGCGGAAGACAACATTCCACTGAGATTTGGTCAGATGCTCCATGAACTGGATCACTTTTCCAATAGTGCAGGAAATATATGATCATTTCATGGTGAGGTAATTGAGTTTGTCTACCAGATGATGATAGATCTCTGGGTGAGGAAAGGGTGTCATATCATTATAGAGAGAATGTTCCCTGGGCTCAAGAGGAGTGTCTATAGTAGTTTCCTGACTCAAACCTGCATCTTTCAAGATATCCATGGCATATTTCTTTTAGTAGAGAAATATGGTGTCCGTATAATGAGAGACCTCGATGCCAAGGAATTATGTAATAGGACCAAGATATTTAGTGTGGAAGTGGTGGTGAAGATGCCCCTTGAGTTGGGTGATTCCAGTGAAGTCTCTCCTTGTGATAATGATATCATCAACATATACCACCAGTAGGATGCGGCTGTTGTATTTCATATGGTATAATACTGTGTGGTCCTTCATAATATGAGAGAGTCCAAAGGTGGTAACGATGGTGCTGAAGCAGCCAAACCAAGCACAAGGATATTTCTTGAGACCATATAGAGATCAATGCATTCAGAAGACATGAGAGTCATCTCCAAAGGCACGAAATCTAGAGGGATACTGCAGATAGACCTCTTCTTCAAGAGATCCATTGAGAAATTCATTCTTGACATCCAGTTGATGAAGCGGCCAATGATGATGAGTGGCCATAGAGATGGATAAGCGAACTGAGTCCATCTTGGAAACTGAAGATAAAGTCTCAAAATAGTCGATGCCATAGGTCTGAGAAAATCCCTTCATTAAAAGACGTGTTTTGAGGTGATAGAGAGTGCCATCAACATTTATATGGAATGTATAAATACATTTTTAGTCGACCTCCTGTTCACCTTCTGGAAGGGGAACTAGATCCCAAGTATGGTTGTCATCAAGAGCCTTCAGTTCATTCCACATTGCTTGTAGCCACCCCGAGTGAGATTTGGCATCACCAACCATGCAGGGAATAGAAATTATCTCTAGATCTGAAAAACCTCAATATCAAGATGTATAAAGAGGAGTATTCTGGCAAGAATGAGTACCTTTATAGAGTACAATAGGCAAGTCATTTGGTAATAGGATAGAAGCATCAGACGAAGCAGGGTTGATGGTGTCCTCGGCATGGATGGGGGGGGGGGGATAGTCGATGGGTGACGAGAGTAGAATGTAACAAAGTGGTGATTAGTAGGGGGAGACACCAGAGGAGGGTGAATGATGAGAGGAATACAATCATCGATGGTAGTGTTTGGATGAGGAGAAGGAAGAGTGAAAGGAGATCTCTTAACGAACAACACATCAACAGAGATGACATATCACCAAATGTCAGGAGAGAATCACTAGTATCCACACTTAGTGTGAGAATATCCAAGTAAAATGCAATGGAGGTATTTGGGAGAAAGTTTACAGAGGTTGGGGTGAGTTTCCCGAACATATCACAAACACCCAAACACACAGAGTGGAAGTGAGTGAGGAGGGAGAGAGGATAATCAAGTCTGAAAAGGAGTCTCCCCATGAAGGATAAAATAAGGGAGTCAGTTTAGAAGGTAGGTAACAGTCAGGATGACATCAAACTAGAAAAAGAGATGCACCTTCATGTGGAATAGGAGGGAACAAGCAGTCTCTAGAATATGGTGATGTTTCCCCTTGACCACTCCATTTTGCTGAGGTGTGTTAGGACAGGATGTATGATAAATGACACTTTTATCCTTGATAAACTATTGAAAGGAAGTTGATAAATATTCTTGTCCATTTTTGAAGCGATGAAATTTAAGGGAGGTAGAGAATTGAGTATGAATTTCATTGTAAAAGTTATTAAAAGTAGAAAAAACTTTAGACTGATCATGAAGAAGGTAAAGTCATGTCATGCACGAGTAGTCATCAATAAAGGATATATAATAATTGTACTCAGACTGGCTAGGAACCCTACAAAGACCCTATACATTGGAATGAACAAGGTCTAAAGGATTCACAAGACATAGTTCCAGTCGAGGAACATACGTCACCCGATAATGTTTAGAAAACTTACAGGATTCACAATGGAATGAAAGGTGGGGACTCAATTAGGGGAAAATTTTATGCAAGACAGAAGATGGTGGATGAACAAGATGAGAATTAAGGTCAAGGACACGGGCTAAGGTGGAAGATAAAACAATAGATGGTGGGGTCTCAAACATGCACACCCCATTCGAAATATGACCTCGACCAAGTTTTCGATTCGTCGACCGCTCTTGAAAAACAACACCAGAATATGTAAATGTAGCCAGACATTTTAAATATTTGGTGAGTTTACTGATGAAGATAAGATTAAATGTACTATCGAGAACATGATTTATAGAAGCTAGGTGAATAAATGGGTCCAATGAGTAGGTTCCAAATCCCATAATAGAGATTTTCATTCCATTAGCAACAATAATTTCAGAGGCACCTGTATGCAGGTGATAGGTAGTGAACATACCATAATCCCCTATGAGATGTTTAAAAGCACTAGAGTCAAGCATCCAAGCTATTGGCTAAGGAGAGATATCGGCGTTCGGTCCACCAATATAAATAATGGTGGCTAGAGAAGAGGAAGGGGAAGGGAAACCTGATAAGATTGTATAAATGCAATCTCCTATGGAGAGAGCGCCAGTCTGTAGCGGGTACTCAAGACCCGTGATGGAGCATGGGACAACTAATCAGGTAGGCACACAGATAGAGGGATAAAGTGTGGGGCTGCCATGTGGGAAGGCCGATAGTTGAGGATAAGGGGTGGCCTTGTAGGAGTGTTGACGACTGGAGGTGGCGTCAGAGTCCCGTGGACTGAAGTACCAATCATGATGGAGTTGGTGGGCGCAGTGCAGGAAGTAGGCCCCTGGAAAAGGGTTTTCGGTGATGCTGGAGCCTTTATGGTGATGGTAGCCAGTACAGGTGGTGGGTCGAGAAGAACCTAGGAAGGTGGTGACCAGGAGATTGCTGGGATGCCTCGTCGGAGGAGGGGCACTGGGAAACACCAAGTGGGGCTGGACCGGGAGGCACAGATAGAGGCGGGGCCGAGAAATCGCCACAGGAGGTAGAACCTGGAGTTCGTGATAGTGGAAATGGGGCTAGGAGATGCCACAATAGAGGTACTGGGGCTGGTGGGAGGGCTCCACTCGGGCGGGATGTATGACCGTAGAGCCGCTGGACAGGTGTGTCGTGGGAGGGAGGTGACAAGCAACATAGAGAAGTCGTGCAGAGAGGAAGGGCCAAGAGATCACGTGGGAGGACCGTCACACACAAGAGGGATAGGAGCCCGTGATCTAGGAGGCGGGGAATGGGATTTAGGGAGGGAATCCACTGGAGGGCCATGGGCGGGAGAGGCGCCGTCAGGGATAAACATCGTGGGGGGAGGATCCGTGGGCGGGAAGGAAGCTATCAAGGAGAAAGCTCTCAGGAGGAGGATCTGCAGGCAGAAGGGGCGCTGTCAGGGTGAAATGCCATAGGTGGTTGGGAACTGAAGTTGGGACCTGGAGGTGTGGTGGGTTCGTCAGGAGAAACAAGAGGTGGAGTAGGGGATTGACATAGCCAGGAAACCACAGGGAGAGCAGGGTTAGGGAGAACCAGGAAGCCGCACAGGGAGGGAGGGGCTAGCCAGAACCGAGAAACCGCACATGGGAATTGCTGATGTCCTAGATGGGGAGAGAGAAAATAATTAGGAGGGAGGGATTGGGTTAGATAACACCCTCTGATACTATTTAGATTAGAGAATTCCCCTTACCTCAATGTGAGGTGGGGATAATATTTTATAGATGAGTAAAAAGGAATACATGGTGGAGTATTCCGATGTGGGACTCAGACATACCCAATACAACAAAATTGGTTTTAACACATGTATTTTAAATAAATAGACAAGTAAATAAAGGTTTGTATAAGGTAAATTCTACTAAGTGATGTCATATGTGGCATCCATCAGTTGGATTTCCTCCATGTGATGCTTTGGAAAATCCTCATAGATGTGTCTGAACCTTTTCTCATTTACAATAAACCACTATCCATTCATCTCATGAAAAACCTGTATAGCACCAAAAGGGAAACATCAGTAATATCATAAGGACCAATCCATTGAGAAATAAGCTTACATGGGTGGAGCTTTAACCAAGAATTATATATGAGGATGTTCTCACTAATATGAAACTCTCTCTGATGAATCACCCCATCATGAATTGTCTTTTTTTTCTCTTTATAGATTCAGGAGTTCTCATATGCATCACGATGAGTTTCTTACAGCTCCTGAATCTGCAACTTCGTATGGTCATCTGCATCTGATAGATTCATATTAAATTGTTTAACAGCCCAATATGCATGGTTCTCTACCTCTAATGGGAGGTGACAAGCCTTTACAAACACAATAATGTATGGTGACACTTCGATCAGGGTTTTAAAAGTTGTACAATATGCCCAAAGTGCATCATCCAAGAGAAAACTCCAATCTTTCCTATTGGGTTGTACCATTTTTCCAAGATTCTCTTAACTTCCCGGTTTTATATTTATGTTTGTCCGTTAGTTTGGGGGTGATATGTAGTGGATACTTTATGAACAACCCCATACTTACAGAGAAAGTTTTTCATGTTACGATTGAAAAAATGTGAACCTTGGTCACTAATGATGAATCTCGGTAAACCAAATGTATTGAAAATCAAGAAACACACAAAATCAACAACCACTTGAGAGTCATCGGCCCTGGTAGCCTTTGATTCCACGCATTTAGAGACATAGTCTACAACCAGTAAGATGCGCACAAAGCCAAATGAATTTGGAAAATTCCCCATGAAGTCAATTCCCCATGCATCTAAGATCTCACAAAATAACATGGGTTGTTGGGGAATTTCATTTCTCTTGGAGACATCCCCTGTGAATTGACATCGTGTGCATCACTTACAAAACTAACGGTCATCCCCATAAAATGTTGACCAATAATGTCCTGAGTCAAGGACCTTTCGAGTAGTGAGTTGAGATCCAAAGTGGTCCCCATAAGATAAAGAGTGTCAAAATTCAAAACTGAGGTGAACTCGTGGCTAGGGACACACCTACAAACAACTTGGTCACTACAAATTCTCCAGAAGTATGGGTCATCCCAAATGTATCATCGTGAATCATGCTTAAGTCTATGGGATTGTGAGGTGCTAAAATCAGGGGGGGACCCTAGATATTCCTAGAAAATTTGCAGTGTCCACATATGAGGGGGTAAGGTCCACAACATCACATAAGTTTTCATGAGGAAATAATTCTCCAATGGAGAGAGATGAGTCAACATGGTGGTCCAATGGTGGGGAAATACTGATAATGTGGTCATCCACCACATTTTCCACTCTCTTATCTCTAATCTCAAGGTAAAACTCCTAGAGGAGGAGCATCCATCGAATGAGGGGGGGGGGGGGCTTAGTTTTAGGTTTCTTTAAAAGAAAACAAAGGGAAGAATAATTAGAAAATACAATGATTTTTTACCCAATAAGATAAGAACACAATTTCTCCAAGGAAAATACAACAGAAAATGAGTTCTTTTTCAGTGGTGGTGTAGTTTTCTTGGGCATAATTAACGGTACGTGAGGCATACACAATGACATGAGGAGACTTCTCAACATTTTGTGATAAAACTACCCCAACTATAATTTAGAGACATCACACATAAGTTCGAAGGGGAGATCCCACCCTAGTGGTTGGATGATGAGAGGTGATGTGACACTCTTTTTTAGTGAATTGAAAGCATCCTCACATTTTTTATCAAATATAAATTCATAATTCTCTTGCAACAATCGAGAGAGGGGAAGTACGATCTTACTAAAGTCTTTGATGAATCGGTGGTAAAAACCAGTATGACCAAATAAATATCACACCTCACAAACATATTTTGGATATGGAAGGGTTGAAATTAATTCATTTTTTGATTTATCCACTTGAATTATGTCATTTGAAATAACATGCCCAAGAACTATCCCCCAATCAACTATGAAATGGAATTTCTCATAATTTAAAACAATATCTTTTTCAATGCAACGACAGAGGAAAAAACCTAGGTGTGTCAAATAGTTATCAAAGTAAGAACCATAAAACGTGAAATCATCCATAAATACATCCATAAAATTCTCATGATACTCAGAAAAAATACTCAACATACATTGTTGAAAAGTACCAGGATCATTACATAGACCGAAATGTATATTTCTGTATGAAAATGTGATAAATGGATAGGTAAATGTTGTCTTTTCTTGATCCTTAGGGGATATATGGATTTGAAAATAACTCGAATATCTATCAAGGAAACAATAATTGGACTTACCATCTAGTCTTTCTAACATTTGTTCCGTGAAAGGTAGAGGAAAGTGGTCCTTTCGTGTGGCTTGATTCAATCAAAATTAGTCAATATAGACTCTCCAACTGTTTTGCACATGTGTTGTAACCAATCCATTCCTTTCATTTTACACTACTGTTATTTTGGTTTTAGGCACAATTTGTCTTGGGCCAACCCATTTACTATCAAATATAGGATAAATGATCCAATTAGTAATTAATTTATTTCCTTCCAATTTTACCACTTCAAGGAGATTGGGGTTCAACTGGCATTGAGCTTGCCTTACGGGCATAATCTCATCATCTAAAAGTAAATGGTGCATACAAATAGATGGGATAATCCCATGAATATCAGTCAATGTTCATCCTATTGCCTTTTTAAACTCTCAAAAGGTTGAGTAGTTTTGATTCCTACTGTGGAGAGTGGTTATTGGAAATAATAACGGGAAATTGGTCAATACCCTCAAGATAGTCATATTTTACATTAGATAAAAGTGGTTTTAGTTACAACACCAGTGGTTTTTGGATTGAGGGAGGGGGTTTATGGGGATTGAGGTCCATCAAAGTATCTATCTGCTCATGTTTATTCTCTAAGGAAAGAGAATCAATGGAAACAAGGTTTATAGAATCATCGACGGTCATGGGTACCTTAGAATAAACACACTCATCAATTAAAAACACAAAATTTACACTTTTCTAACCCACACAATACTCAAAAAATGAATCGAAACTCAAATCATCCAAGGGTGAAGAAGAGTAAAATTAATTAGAGTATAGGTCAAGAGAATTTTGTTAGTGTTTCATTTGAGAGAACTTCCATTGAATAGACAAGAAGAGTGGAGTGCTCTTTAATGTGGTATTTCATAGCTTCAAGGATATTAAAACTTATCTTTTCTCCACAAAAATCCATGGACAACATACCATTTTGAACGTTGATTATCATCCTTGATATTTTAAGTAATTCCCCCCAAGTATGAGAGGATCATGTCCTTGTGTTTGAGTATCTTCTATATGAAGAATGTAAAAATCGACAGGGAAGATGAGACTCTTCACTCTTATGAGGACATTCTCGATCACTCCTAATGGGCGTGTTGTGCTCCAGCTGACAAGTTGAACGATGATGACCGTTGGTTGAAGCTATCTAACCTATAGTAAAGTGTAAATAGAGTAAGGCATCACATTAATTGAAGCAACCAAATCTAGCATTGCATCAGAAAATAAGGTCTCCCCTATGGTGAATGGTATCGTGAAAGTTCCTAGATACTTGCATTTGGTTGGCATTGCTGGTTGTATTAAGGATGTGACATTCCTTCCCAGGTTGACTTTATCATTCCCCTTTAGTCACCATCTATGGGTGAAAATCTCTTTAAGAAATTTGGCATATCATAGGATTTGTTTAACTACATCCAGTAAAGGAATGTTAACTAGTACCTTTTTAAATGTATCAATTATCTCTTTATCAATTCCATTATCAAAAATTTTCTTAGATTTAGAGTCTTTGGGGAAAATTAAGAGGAAAGGATTGTTCAGTGGAATCCTCAATGACAAATTGTTTAGCATTTTTGTTTTGTTTTTCATCATTAGAATCTTTTGAGGGCAGGGGAAGAGAGTTTTCAAGAGGGGGATATACCGTTTTTCTAGAATCATTGGAAGAATAAACTTATTTACCACTACAAAGTGTGATTGTGCATACAATACCTTTTTATTTTTAATTAAAAACAAGTTGGGATGGTATTTTTCCAGAACCTTGCATCTTTATCTCACTGATGGTGTTTGTCAATTGTCTAACTTATGTTCGTAGGTCTTGAATAGTCAATTGCATGGCCTGTTGGAACTAGAGGTTTTGGGTTTCCATTTTCTTCACTATGTCCTTGAGTCTTGGTTCATATTTGGGAGGAGGATTGTTTTGAGAAGTTGAAGGATAATAAGGTTCTATACCTTGGCCTTGTTGATACCAATTCTACTTAGGCTTGCTTGAGTTTCCTTCTTGTTGGTACTATGGTTGTGATTTCTACCTGGAGTTTGGAATTAACCAAAATTTTCCTTTCTTGAAGGGAGGTGCTTGTTGGAATGGAAACCCATGGAAAACCGCTGCACAAGACTTAGAAAAATCCTGAAGTTGTGGGCACTGGTCAGAAAAATGAGTATTATCATAAAAAATACTGTAATGTAATGGAATAGAAGAAGAGTTTGAGTTACCTTATGCTTGAGATAATTGACTTAGAAGTGTATGAATCTCATCAAATTTATTATATACCTTTTTTTCTAGGTATGAATGACTTACCTCATGAACTTATCGGGTTGGTGCAATTGCTCATGTACCAAATTGTTGTGCATTTTGAGTCATGTTGGCTGTTAAGTCACGAGCGGAAAAAGAAGTTTTATCAACTAGGGAACCAACATATACAACATATATCATTCCACAATCCATGGGGACAAGTCCCTTATAGAAGTATTGAATTAGTAATTGTTCATTAATCTGGTGGTGGGGAAAACTTGAACAAAGTCTTTTGAATCTCCCCCAATATTCATGAAGGGTCTCTCCTTCCTTAAGACAACCCAATTCTAAAAAATTATTTTCTAATTCGTATAGCACGGGAAGCAGGGAAGAACTTCTCTATAAAGAGTCGTTTCAGGTCATTATATCCCCTAATTATGGTAGAAAGATAGTATATGCAGTCTTTGGTTACACTGTCAAGGGAGAAGGGAGTTCCTTACACATAATGAGGTCCTCAGACACATTTTGGGGTTTCATAGTGGAGCACACTATGTGAAATTTATTCAAATTTTTGTGAGAGTCCTTACCGAGAAGACCGTGGAATTTAGGAATAAGGTGGATGAAACCTGATCTCAGCTCAAAGTTGGATGCTTCCTCAGGGTATTGAATGTATGCAAGTTGGTAATCCACATCCGGGGTTGTCATTTCTTTTAAATTTCAGTTATTTACAACCATGATTTATAGGGTTTTATTTGGTTCAATTTTTGATTGGTTTGGGATTAATTGAGGTTCAAAAGGGGGTTCCTCGGTGTTACTTGATTGTACTACTATACATGACCTAATTTTTGAGTGAAGTGTCTTTTCAATTTTTGGGTCGAATTTAAGAAGTTTTTGTTTTTCTGATCGAGTCATGTAAATAAGTTGTGAAGTTTGTTTTTTTGTATTTTATTCTTTTTATGATTGAAGATGGATAAAATAAAAGAAATTTAGATGTTTTTAAGGAGAAAATAAAATATATAATGTTATACTTTATAATTAAAGAGGGCGGGAGAGGGAAGAAGAAACACAAAAAAACCAAAGCAAAAACATAAACAAAAATAATAAAAAGGGATGGTGGATATTGAAAGGAAACTAATTAAGAAGTAAAATAAATAAATAAAAGGAAGGAAAGATAAAATAGAAAAAAATGATCTTGGATCCCCACCAACGACTCCAAAATTTGGTTGCGTTGTCAAGCACATCAAATTAAATATTTAGTTTTTACAAGAATTTCTATAGTATGGAAGAAACCCTAGGTCATCTCCTGATGGATACTTACATCATTAATTTTAAAAAATGTTTTGATTAAGAAAAAGGGGAATGGGATTATATGAAATTTTTGTTTTTTTGATTTAAGATGAAAGCATTTAAAAGAAAGCAATACAAGAAAGAAGAAATTGACAAATTTGATTAAACATGATCAACCTAGGGAAATATCATGATGTTCATCCTTCATCACTTAAAAAGATAGGTTTATGATATTTTAAGGTTTCTAACACCTAGAACCACAATTTTACTGAGTTTATGTTAGGATAAATCCTAGGGTTCAGTCATAAGCACACAATGATTCACCAGATACTACCAATTGGGTGATTTGTGTTCAACTTCATAACTGAAACTCACCAAAGCAACACACAAAAAACTCAATACGCTAGCAAGGTTTGTATGGTATTTCAATGTGTTACCATTACATGAAAGTACATGGTCATAGCAGTGTTTATGTGAGTTCAATTGACCAATATGAACCACACAAACACCACTTTTGACTTTCTACAGATTTGATTCCCTTGAGAGATTAGTTCGGATTAGCCCCTGAATGGATGAATTAGGCTTGGGTTCCTTCAGAAGTGTTGTATCCCACAACATTTTAAATCCTACCACAAAATCTGAACCCATTTGGATGCACTAATTTTTCAAAACATGAAAAACAGTGGAGATGTGTTAATGGGATTGCATGCTGTTTGGCTCATTTTCCTTCTACATCATCATGGGCTCCCTGAATCACCTCCACCTTCAATGAAATCATCAAAACAGGTGAAATTGCATTTTTTAATAGTGAAAAACACAAAATAATTGAATCAAACATGATGTAAAATTTGTTATTAAATTTATAATTTAAGATAAAAAAACAGTTTAACACAGTGGTATAAGGGTCAAAATGAATAGGGAATCGCGGTGCGATCATCGGGCACCACAAGTGACTGCTCCAACCTATCCAAGCTAATGATGACTAGATCGGCTTCCAAATATACTGATTCCAACAACAAGGCATGGAGGAGAAGTTATGATATTTTGAATAATCATAGTGATTTGGAAACGTCGGGAGTTTCAACGACATAAAGAAACAATTCACAGAAGAGTAAAAGGAAAAAAAACAAAAGAACTTTAACATAGGGATTTACGTGGTTCAGAAAATGATACCTACGTCCATGGAGAGGAATACATTTCACTATAGTCAGGAGCACAAATTACAGGGAGTATCATAGCATCACACAACACAAAAACCCTAGCCCAAAATGGGCTAATAAAGAAGACAAATCACTATTCCACCAACCGCACAGGAAGTCCGCTGTGCCATAGTGAAAGGTGGTTGGAAGTCCGCATCGCTATAGTGTTGCGACCACCTAAGTCAAAAGTGCTACAGTGGATAGTGGCTGGAAGTCTATGCTGCTATAGTAGTCATGCCAAAATTCAGCGCTGCTATAGTGCCATGTCGGTGTTGGTTGGTCAGTTCTGCTATAGTGGTCAGAGTTTCTACACCGCCCCAAAATTTGGGAACCCTCAGAGTAGGGGCACATTTCCCCTTGCAACCCCTAACGAGCTAACCGCAGATCTTGACTCATAGAAGTAGCATCCCGGTGCTCAGTATGTTCCAGAAGTATTCAACCAAATCATCATCTTGAAATGGATCGGACTAAACCAATCCAACAATATCCCACTTTGAGCATGATCCTCTATTCTGACCTACTTTGATACCACTGATTACGACAACTTACTTAATCTGTGCTCCTCCTCTTCTTCACTCACCAATGTGCATGTTTTCTATTCAGAACTTCAATTTCAAGCTAATGATTCATGAAATACCAGTTGTTTTCTTTTTGTGCTCTCAGAGCGTCCTCCCTTATTCTGCCTCTCATACTCCATTCATCAGTGGAGACCAAAATAGTCACAATAATGCCTCAACTTCTGTATTACCATCAGCTTAGTCAACATGTTTTCTGGATTGTTGGCTCCACAATTATTCTGCAATGTCATCAACCCATCATGTATCAAACCTCTAATGAAATGATACTTCAACTGAATGTGCTTCATCCAGGCATGACACACTGGGTTCTTTGCAAGATGTATAACACTTTGACCATCACAGTGCAATACATTCTCCTCTTTCTTTCTTCCCAACTCATCCAAGAAGTTCATCATCCAAACCATCTCCTTCCCAAATTCTGTTATAGCAATGTATTCTAGCTATGTGGTCGATAAAGCCACCACCTTCTGTAACTGTGATATTCAGCTTACTGTAGTTCCTCCACAAGTAAATACATAACATATGGTACTCTTCCTATTGTCGATGTCACCTCCAAGGTCAGCATCCAGATACCCCTGCAATGAATTTACTTTTCCAAAGAATAGAGATACCTCCTTGCTACCCTTCAAATACCTTAGTATCCACTTTACAGCTTCCCAATGTTGCTTTCTAAGGTTATTCATGTACCTTCTCACAACTCCCACAACATGAGCAATGTCAGGTTGAGTACAGACCATGAAATACATCAGGATTCCAATAACTGATGCATATGGAACCTTTTCCATGTACTCACCCTCTTCTGTCGTCTTTAGTGATTGCTCTTTTGGTAGTTTGAAATGGCCCTCCAGGGGAATAGGGATTGTCTTTGATTCCAGCATACTTAATTTTCTTAGAACCTTCTCAATATATTCAGCTCGTGATAACATCAAGGTTCCAGCTGCATGGTCTCTCTTGATCTTCATCCCCAAAATCTTGCCAGATTCTCCAAGATCTTTTACTTCGAACTCCTTATCCAACCACCCTTTCAACTCATCAATTATCTGCATACATGATCCTGAAATTAGCATGTCATCCATGTATAGAAGCAGTATAATATATTCATCACCAAAAGACTTGATATAGAAACATTGATTCCCACCACATCGTTTGTATTCATTTTTAGTCATGAATTCATCAAACTTTTTGTTCCACTGCCTGTGTGTCTACTTCAACCCATACAAGCACTTCTAGGGTTTTCACACTAAGTCTTCCTTCTCAAACTCAACATATCCCTATGGATACTGCAGAGAGATTTCCTCCTCTAGATCTCCATGAAGGAAATCAGTCTTGAAATTAAGCTCCTCTAGATGCATGTTTTCAAATTTCACAATACTAAGAACCACCCAGATAGTGGTAAGCTTCACTACAATTGAGAAAATGCTAGTGAAATCCACTTTTTTCCTTCTGTTGAAAACCTTTCACCACCAACCTTTATTTTTACCTCTTATTTCCATCATTTTATTCCTTGACTCGGTATACCCACTTGTTCTATAATGCTTTATTTCCTCTTGGAAGAGGTATTAACTCTCAAGTGTTATCATGCAGTGAGGAAATCTGATCCTTCATAGCCAGCTCCAACTTACTCGACTCTTTCAACAACATTGCCTCTTCAAAAAATTCTAGTTCTCCAATTTCAGTCAATAAAAAATAATTTAAAGATGGTTAATACCTCTGTGCAGGTATTTTTACCCTTGTTGATCTCCTCAACTCCACGGGAGTAGTAGGTTTCATCAGTTACGATGTCTCATGCTCAGGTACATGTTCAAGCTCCACTTTCTCTTTACACTTTGATTATTTGTTCCCGTTTTCATGTTCAGCTGCATGGAGATCCTTGTGAAAGAGCGCTGTCGTGGACAACCTCAAATGATTAGTGTGATTTTGGGGTACTTAGGTGCAGCAGAGTGGATGACCAAGGTCATCTCTCAAAGGAGGAAGTGAATTAAAACAACTTTTTAGAGGTATTCTAGAAATAAAATAAAATTGAATAAAAACACTACTTGAAAGGATGGGGGGGGTTGTTTATAGTTTATAAAACTTGAAGAAGTTTTCTGGAATAAGATTGCATTTTTTTTTTGTTTTTAATTTTGAAATGAGGTTTGATTAAAAAGACACAACAAGAAAATGTTTTTTAGACAATATTTAAAAGGCATAATCGATCTAACTATACCTCTTCATTTACTTATTAATCATTATCATTTAAATCAATATCCACTTAATTATGATCCCCTAATTTGTTAACCCTTGAACCCTACAAGATTTAACTTAACCACAAAGATGGAATTACATAAACCCTAGGCTAGCTTCGAAACACTGAATCGTAGCACCCTGCTTTGATTGTTGTTCTAAGGTTAGCTTATTGTCAGTGGTTAATTAGAGAACATATCCATTCTGGAAATTAGTATTAATTGTGTTTAGGGATTATATTTGAACTCTACAAATTTATCCCACGTGGTCTTGTATTACCGATTAAGATCTCGCTCTCACAATTTACACAAAATCTCGACCTTGCGTGTTTTTGTGTTAATTATTCAATTGCTTACTTAGTTTCTTAAAATTTAAAAACACAATTCATGGATCATATTAAGTGAATTATAGTAGCTCAATGATTCAAAATAATTAAACGAAGAAGGATATAGGTCGATCGATTACTAAAAAGAACTACTCTTCCATGGGCGGTGTAGTCATCATGGAGAAGTTTTGCATGAGCAATGGATTGAAAGGGTAGAACTAAATCTTGTCTCCACTCTTGATTCTAACCCAATTAAGAAGATTAATAGAAGAAGAAAAGGGATGAACACAGAAGATTATTTTAAGAAAAATTCAAGAAACAAACATGAAAGAAAAGAAATACAAAGAGGAGGCGGGAGAGGAGAACCTTTTTGGAAGAGAGGTTTGGACAAAGCCTTACTTCTTCCAAGAGTTGTGAGGGGATCCCAAGCGACAAACTTTCGGAAACACCTTCCCAATGCCTCTATCAGCCCTCTAAAATAGTGAAAAACCCCTTTAAATAGAGTTTGTGAGGGCTAGGGTTACATAACTTTTTAAGTGTGAAATGAAAAACTCATCCAAATATTTTATTCCAAGTTTCACCGCATATTTGACCTCTAAAACGCATGAATTGACCCGCCTTCTAGAAGTATGATGTGTTCCAAATAATGTCCCCGAGCTGTCCTCAAAATGTAGGCTCAATCCAAGCCCGGATGAAGAAACTATGGCCCAAATAAAGAACCCGTGTCCATTCTGCCAAGTCCAGCCCACCATCGACTTAATGGCTAATTTACTCCATCCAAATGCACTCTTTAGCTCTAGTGTCCTGAATAAAAGTTGTATAAAATTAAGTTATAAACACTGTTACAAATTATTAAGTTCAAAAAATAAATATTAAAATATTTATCTTCAAAATACTACAGTACATTTTAAAAGGGTAAAACTGGAATTTTCATCAAATTTTCAAATGAATGATCTAATCCCAAATATTTCATAAATGAACATATTTAACACAATGTGAGAAAATTATATCATTTATTATCAATAAAACATTCAACAAAATAGTGTTTTATCAACTCCCCCACACTTACCCGTTTTCACTCCCGGGCAAAACCTCATGTCAAGTAAACATCAATATCAAATCAAAACCAATTTTAAAACACATATCTTTGAGATCAAACAATCACACACCAAGAAACAAAAGATATCATGCCTCACAAAAAAACCATTATTTCAAGTTCTTCATTTATATCATTCAATATATTTCCACTTTATTTATCCTCCAATGCAGAAAACACTTACCTCACTTGAATTTTATCTTATCACACAAATGTCATTTTTTTTGCAATGTCTTTCTCATACAAACTCATACAAGGGTCACCATAGGCTTGATAAATTCCTATATCGCTACCCAATGTGAGTCAATGAAGTATTTTTATCATGAGGACTTTTCAGGGTTGTTCTGTGGATTTCAGTTGGTAGGATTAAGATGTGAAAAACTATGAGGCTGAATGAGGAGGGCTTGACTCTTTTTGAAGCAAAACTGCATTAATCTAATTTTCACTTAAATATGGTCTTCTCCTCAATAACCATAGTATCAATTCAATTCCATAATCATGAAAAGTCATGAAAATTTTACACCATTTATCATTTCAACATAAAAAATGTCAATCTTCTCAAACATGGTTTTCTTGAAAGCTCCAGATAGGCACAACTTTCCACCTCAACTAGAAGCTCCAGAAAAGTCACAGCTTCACTTGTCATAAAAACTCCAGAAACAGCACAGCTTTCAATATAATGATTTTCATCAGCCGCAAACACATCTCTTCAAAATTTAATTTTCCACCCAAAGTATCACAGAATGTGGTATCACAACACAAGATAGATTCCCCCACACTTAAGCTCAACTAGATTATGCAATTTCACTTCAAGAGTTGGTTGGATAGGGAAAATTGGCTTATAATGTGGCTAACTTAACAAGCTGTGCATGGATTCTAAGGGATACAAGGATTAAATGTTCAAGGTAGGCCATTATGAAAAAGGATTCTTTAAAATAGGGGCTTTAATACCAATCAAATGCCTCAATCATTTAAACATAAGTACCTTAAACCCTCAAGTTTTGATAGGAATAGATCAAATTCTGGTTAAATCAAGCATGGTTTGGTTCTCTGAAGAAGTGAGGTGAATGTAAAGAATATGAAAATAATGGTTCCGAAGCCTCACAGGAAAGTTATTTCAAATATAAAGATAGTGAGATGTGGCATGGGATTCAAAATTCGGTTTACTTTTCATGAAATTACTAAATATTTGAACTTGAAACAAAGTCATTTTAGCATTCATTTAAGCTTAGTTTTAAGGGATAAATCATTTCACTCATTGATATGCATTTCAAAATTGTGATGAGAATCATTTCAGCTCAAAAATTTCAAAAACACAAATAAAATTGAAAAATAAACAAATGAAATTTGAAAAAAACACAATTTTTTTTTTGTTTTTTTTAAACAGGAAAACAATTGAAATTACTAAACTAAAAGGTTCCCTCCCCCACACTTAAAATATTGCATTGTCCTCAATGCGAACCCATGAGATGATATATGACCATGAAATGCAGAATTTTTAAATAGGACAAATAATATAAAAGTGAAAGGGTTAGGAACAGCCTGATGTGCTCAAGTGATGATGGGGTCATGCAGTGTGATAAAATACACTGCATCAGTAGGAAGTCCCTCAATGTATCTCTTAAAATGTTGCCCATTGACTGTAAAGCTTCTTCTAGTGTCCTCTTGTGTGATCTCCACTACACCATAAGGAAAAACATTAGATACAATATAAGGACCTAACCATCTGGAACACAACTTACCAGGCATCAGCTTCAGTCGTGAACTGTAGAGAAGGACTTTCTCTCCAACATGAAACTCCCTTTGTTGGATCATTCTATCATGAGCTGCTTTTTATATTTTCTTTGTAGAGGCTTGAGTTCTCATATGAAGACAACCTAATCTCCTCAAGCTCTTGAATTTTCAGCTTCCTTTGGATTCCAACTTGGGCCAAATCCATGTTGCATTTTTTTATAGCCCAATAAGCCTGATGCTCAACTTCCACGGGGAGATGTCATGCTTTCCCAAAAACAATCCGAAATGGGGACATACTAATTGGTGTCTTGTATGCTATCCTATAAGCCCACAATTCATCATCCAAGTGCTTGCTCCAATCCTTCCTATTTGGCTGCACAGTTTTCTCTAAAATTTGTTTCAACTCACGATTTGAAACCTCAGCTTGGCCATTTTTTGGGGGGTGGTATGGTGTTGATGTTTTGTGTGTTACCCCATACTTCTGAAGAAGGGAAGAAAGATTCCGATTGCATAAATGTGTCCCTTGGTCATTGATGATAGCCTTTGGTATTCCAAACCTACAAAAAATATGTGCCTTCCCAAAATCCACAACAACATGAGAATCATCAGTCCTGGTGGCCTTGGCCTCCACCCATTTTCTCACATAATCAACAACAACCAAAATATACAAGAAACCATATGAACTTGGAAAATGACCCATAAAATCAATTCCCCACACATCAAAAATCTCACAGAATAGTATGGGTTGTTGGGGCATCTCATGTCTCCTAGAAATATTCCCAGTGTGTTGGCAACGAGAGCATGACTTACAAAACACATGGGCATCATGGAATAAGCTAGGCCAATATAATACAGAGTCCAAAACCTTCCTAGTTGTCCGTTGGGGTCCAATGTGTCCACCACAAGAAAGTGTATGACAGAAATGAAAAACAGACTCAAACTCATGATCGAGAACACACCTCCTAATGACTTGGTCACTACACATGCGCCAGAGGTAAGGATCATCCCACACATAAAACCTAGACCCACTTTTTAATTTTTGGACTTGATGTTTCTTTAAATTTTCAGGGATTTCAGAGGCAACAAGGTAGTTAACTAAATCTGCATACCAAGGATGCGTACCTAAGATGGAATAAATATGCTCATTGGGGAAAGTGTCCCGAAGTGGTACCTGGTCCAAGGTGCCATCCTATAGTGTGTGAGTAAGCCTACTCATGTGGTCCACCACCAAGTTTTCTGACCCCTTCTTTTCCTTTATCTCAATATCAAATTCTTGAAGAAGGAGCATCCATCGGATCAGCCTGGGCGTTGCATCTGGATTCTTGAAGAGGTACCTCAGAGCTGCATGGTCAGAAAAAGCAACTACTTTAGAGCCTAATAAATATGAACAGAATTTATCTAAAGCAAATATGAGAGCAAGAAACTCCTTTTCTGTGGTTTTGTAATTTGATTGGGCTGAATCCAGTGTCCTCGATGCATAGACGATCACATGTGAACGTCCCTCCACCCTCTGAGATAAGATATCTCCAACTGCGAAGTTGGAGGCGTCACACATAATCTCAAAAGGAATATCCCACTGTGGGGGCTGTATGATAGGTGGAGTGGTCAGACACTTCTTTATCTCATCAAAGGAAGTTTTGCAGGAATCATCAAACACAAAATTAGAATCCTTTTGAAGTAATCGTGACATAGGAAGAGGAATCTTACTAAAATCTTTGATGAAGCGCCAATAAAATCCTGCATGACCTAGGAAATATCTAACATCATGCACACATAAAGGATAGGTTAAGGATGAAATAATGTCTACCTTAGATCTATCAACCTCTATCCCATGTTTTGACACTACATGCCCTAAGATAATGCCATGCTCTACCATGAAATGAAACTTTTCAAAGTTCAGGACCAGATTCTTCTCAATACAACGATTCAATACCTTTCCCAAACTATTTAGAAATTCATCAAATGAGGATCCATACACTGTAAAATCATCCATAAATACCTCCATGCAGGTCTCAATAAAATCAGAAAAAATACTCACCATGCATCTTTGGAAGGTACCTGGGGCGTTGCAAAGTCCAAATGGCATCCTTCAGTAGGCAAATGTGCCAAAGGGACAGGTTAATGTAGTCTTCTCCTGATCCTCTGGAGCTATAGGAACCTAAAAAATATCCAGAAAATCCATCCAAGAAACAATAGTGTGTTTTCCCAGCTATGCTATCAAGCATTTGATCAATAAATGGGAGGGGGAAATGGTCCTTGCAAGTGGACTGATTTAGTTTCCTATAATCAATACACACACGCCAATAATTTTTCACCCTCATTAGAACTAACTCATCTTTCTCATTTTTAACAACAGTAACACCACTCTTCATAGGCACAACTTGAATTGGACATTCCCACTGAGAATCTGAAATGGGAAAGATTATACCAGCCTTGAGAAATTTATCAACTTCTTTTTTAACAACTTCTAGGAGGGTGGGATTGATTCTCCTTTGTGGTTGTCTCACTGGTTTAGCCCCATCCTCTAAGAGAATCCTATGCATGAAAATGGAGGGGCTAATACCTGATATGTCAGCCAATGTCCACCCAATCTCCCTGATGTTCTCCCTCAAAATATTCAAAATATTTTCTTCATGTTCAAATGGGAGATTGTTAGCAATGATAACAGGTATTCTCTCACCAATCAACAAGTATGAGTATTTTAGATTTGGTGGCAATGGCTTGAGTTCTAATGAAGGAGGGTGTAGTATGGATGGAGACATTGAAGGAACTGAAATATGTGCACAAAGAGCATGAGTATCAGAATAGACATCATCAAAATCAGTGAATAAAGCATCAAATCCATCAGCATACTCAACAGCCATGTCATAATCAGAGTGAACATGATCAAAATCCGAATATGAATCCACATCAAAATCAAATCCAAGAGAGGATTGTGTATCAGCAACATGTGTGGAAGTGCTCTTAGACATCAAACTCGAACCAATACTCATAATCTCCCTAAGCATAGGACAATCAAATTCCATGGAGTTTTTATTTGGTGGTTCAAAATGGGAGATAACAAAAGAAGAATGGTCCTCTGAGGGGTACTTCATGGATTCCATGACATTAAATACCACAACTTCATCTCCAAACTCCATGGAAAGTGTACCCTAATTGACATTTATGATAGTTTTTGCAGTTTTGAGGAAGGTCCTACCTATGATAATGGGGGAATGAGAACTTACCTGATCATCCTCCATGTTAAGCACATAGAAGTATGCTGGAAAGATTATGTATCTTACCCAGACAAGTACATCCTCAAGGACTCCCGCTAGATATGCCGTAGCTCTATTCGCCAACTGCACCACTACTCTTGTCGGCTTCAACTCACCAACTTGTAAGGAAGAGAATATAGAGTGAGACATCACATTTATGGAAGCACCTAAATCACAAAGTGCATCAGAAAAGTGCAACTCCCCTATGGTGCATGGGATGGTGAATGTCCCTGGATCCTTGCAATTTGTTGGCATTGCTAGAGTTGGTGTAATGAGTGCTGACACATTCCTTCCAAGATTGATCCTCTCATTTCCCTTGAGCCCTCTTCTATTGGTGCGGAGTTCTTTTAAGAATTCGGCATACCTCGGGATTTGTTTGATAGCTTCAAGTAGAGGGATGTTGATCTCTACACGCTTGAATGTTTACAAAACCTCCTTTTGCATTACTTCTTCAGCCATCTTTTTGGTTTGAACAACCCTGTTTGGAAAAGGAAGGGGTTTAGGAGGAACATCATCAATCTTTTTCTTACCTTTATCTTTTCTCCTTGGTTTTCTCACCAGTTTTTATGGAATGCGGCTTCTCTGGAGTTGAGGTGAATCCCGGTGGAATGGTAGGTACAGATGTATCGTTCATTTTCTTCCCACTTCTCAATGTGATTGAACTAACATTACCCTTTGGATTTGGAGTGGGTTGGGAAGGTAGATTTCCGGAATTCTTACTTACAAGTTCGTGGAGGGCGGTGGCAATCTGGCTCATTTGAGTCTTCAACTCCCTCAGCACTGAACCTTGACTTTTCAGCTCATTCTGTTGATTAAGAACAATTTTCTTCAAAAGGTCATAAGTGTTAGAATCTACCTTGGGTGGGGGATTCCCTTGTTGCTGGCTTGCTGATGGGTGGGCTTCAAATCTCCTTTGGGGTTGTTGGAAACCCTGTTGGTAAGGCGGAGGCTGCTGGAAGTTTTGTTGAAAGGGTGGCCTTTGTGGTTGTCCAAAGCCATACCTCATGTCTAATTGATCATTCCACCCTTGGTTGAATGTTGGTTCAAAGGAGTCATACTTCTTTTGGGGATGTGGTTGTTGTTGTTGCTGATATGGTCTCCCAGGAAATACTGCTGCACAATCTTCTATTTCTTGTAGTTGGGGGAAACAGTCAGGTGGGTGGCTTGTCTTAGTGAAAATTCCACAAGGCCTTGAAAGAGTGGGTTGGGATGTCTTTTGAGCCAAAGAAATCTGCCTCACCATAGTGGTCAATTCTTCTAACTTGGTATCAATCAAATGACTTTCAAGAGAAGAAGGACTTACCTGATGTACTCCCCTGATATGTGGTGTACCTATATCGCCAAATTGTTGGGAGTTTTGGGCCATCTTGTCGATCAATGCACGTGCGACTGCTGGTATCTTGTCCACCAATGCTCCTCCAGCTGCAGCATCCACCATTCTCCTCTCCATGGGTGTGAGTCCTTTGTAGAAGTATTGGATGAGGAGTTGCTCACTGATTTGGTGATGCGGAAAGCTTGCGCACAACTTCTTGAATCTCTCCCAGTACTCATACATTGACTCCCCTTGTGATTGATTGATCCCCGAGATCTCCTTACGAATGGAAGTGGTCCTCAATGCTGGAAAAAATATCTGCAAGAAAAGACGTTTTAAATCGTTCCAACAAGTTACATCCTCGGGTTGTAAATAATACATCCAATCTTTCACAGCTCCATCAGGTGAGAATGGGAATGCTCTTAATTTGATTTGATCTTCAGAAACATTTCTTGGTTTAAGGGTTGAGCAAGCCACATTAAATTCTTTAAGGTGTTTGTTTGGATCCTCACCAGACAAGCCATGAAATTTTGGAAGAAGGTGAATTAACCCAGATTTTAACTCAAAGTCTGATTCAAGATTCGGGTATGCAATACAATTTGGTTGATAGGTAATATCAGGTGCAACCAATTCTCGAATGGTTCTATTAAGTTCATTTCCATTATTTCCAGCCATTTGTTCCTCTTTTATGATTGAATTTGAATTGATTTCAATTTCAATGTTTCCAGAAGAGAGGATGTAACACCCCGAGATTTTATGAAAATTATTCTTTTTAATTTCATTAATGTCTTATGTTGTATGCTACACCAAAAGGAGCTTGCACAACATGCATCCTTGACTTGACTTGCATTACACGCAATCACGACCTTCCACGATAGCGTGTGTTGTACGCAATACCGAGTTTCGCTAAACAACGATATGTTATATAAACTAGCCGTTATGAATAGTAATACCCACTTTTTGAAATTTTATCTTTAAAAATGGACTTAATTTTTGGATTCATAATATCGAAATTAGCCTAGGGTGAATTTTTGGTTTTTTTCTGAAAACTTTAAATTTTTGATGAATAGTGAAAACACTGAGTTACTATTCAAAAACCAACTTTTTATTTAAATAATTATTTATTTTATTTAAATTTATTTTTGGTCAGAATTGATACATAATACCTATATAAGTTCAATGCAATTCTTTGGAGTCATTTTATAATAATTTTAGATATATAAAAATTTTATTGAACTTTTCACCGTCTTTTACCCACCTCCTATGAGAATTTCCAAATTCACATAAAACTTATTTTTACCGCTTCTGTGAGTGGAATTTCTAAAATCTGAGAGACATGGTTAATATCAAGGACTAAAATGTGGTTCAATGAGATGAAAATAATTTTTGGTGAATAGTAACTTTTTACTTTTTTTTACCACAGTTAAAAGTAAATAGGGTAATTAAGGGTAAAAATGATATTATTATAACCCTAACACATGTCCTAATTCTATTGTATAAGTGTAATTCGACCAAAAAAAAACTTAGGAATAGAATATGACCATTTAGGCCCACTTGGATTAGATTAGGACATTTGTTATTAATTTATTTAAAGAAGGGTCAAAATAGTTAAAATCAAAGTTTAATAACTAAATAATTTTTAATATAGGGTAATACATAAGATAAATTCGACTATAAATATTCATTAGAAAGATAATAAGATTTCCTACATAATTGTGTTTTATTTATAATTTTTATACATTAAATAATGTAATTTATTTATGACACAATGATGATGCAGTAATTATCTTATTAATGAAATATTGACATAATTGATGTTATAAATAACCAAATAAATTTAATTTTAGACTTTTTATGAATTAAACTAATTTTCTAGGTTAATATTACATGTTAGTATTTATTTAGTTAACTTTTTTCGAACTAATCATTCTTTATGATTTTCACAAAAATCAATTACCAATAGTGTCAAAATTGACATAAAATAGTTTTTAAAACAAATATTATATTATTAATTGTTATTTTATTCCTAAAAATATATGGTTTGTCCAAATAACTTATATAAGGTTATATATATTAATAATAAACAACTTGGGGTTCTTTTGGCTTGTTATAGTAAGTTTATAAACCTTTTAGTGTAAGAAAACAAGAAGACACAGTAAAAGAAAAATTATTTAACTTAAAGTTAAATCTAAATGATAAGGTTAAAATAGAAACCTAAACTTGTATAAATTCTATTGGATGAGAGGATTTCGACCCATACCCACCTTATCTTATAAATAACTCAATTTGGAGCTATTAAAAACCGAATATGACTTTATAATAAAATAATATTTTTAGTTATTCCAAAGGTGCCCCTCTCCTCCCTCTCTTCCTCACACCACTTTGAGCCTTCAAGCTCGGCCAAACCCTGCCAATTTCTCTTCTCCACTTCCCTAGAAACATACTAGAGGTTCTGGTCTTCTTAAAAGACCAATATTAGTGCCCTAAGAGGAGGTTTCAAAAAGGTGTGTCGAAAAAAGAGGTAATATCTGTTACCGATTCTTTTAACTTTATTTCTTCTTCTACTTCTTCTTCTTTAGTTGTTTCATTATGAAGTAATAACATCAGTATCACTCATATACTGATATGTTATTATAAGTATGAAACAACCCTATTTAACCATCTATCCATCCTACGGAAAACAAAATCATCGCGCGTGCGTACGTATGGAATACTATCTCCACGCCGTGGTGTAATATGTTTTCGACCACCACCTTACTTGGATGGGTATAATGGTGTAAATAAATAACTATATATGATTATTGCAAATTGATATTGATTCTGAAATATTATACATACACTTAAATGCAATTCCACGATCATGGGAATGATATCATCGCTCGTGCGTACGTACGAACTACCGTCTCCACGACGCGATGAGATTCATTCTCCATGTTAACCATTCATGAATGATTATAAAGTATATATAATAAGTAATCATGAAATATATGAAATAATAATGATACTATATTTATGTGTATATATATGTATGTAATCTACTTAATTTCATTCAATTCAATAAGGAAACGAAAACAACGTTCATGCGTACGTACGGCCTACCGTCTCCATGAACGGTGTATTTCATTCCATTTAATCGATCTATCATATATATATGTATATACTGAATATATATTATATATAAATCATGTTTTACATTCTGGAATTAATTAAATCATGATATAAGTAATAATATCAAGAACAACAATTCCAAACACGTACGATAAATAAAACGATTTAACCCAAAACACTGCTTTAACATGGAAATTACAAAAGAACGGGTAATATAAAGTCATAAGTAAACCATATATGATATCATAATAATGAATATTATTCTATAATAAGTCTATGACATTATTTAAATCATTATACAGGAGGTTTGGATACGTACGAAGCATATCAGACCTAAGGTAAGGGATAATGTTGCAATCTCAATTGTTTTCTATCCGAGATTGCGTATACGTAAGTATTTACTGGGGTTATGTTTATCATCCATGTCCATGTTTTCTAAAAATGTTTTCATAAACTTTTTAGTATTCTTCCATGTATGTTTAAATTCATTTTCACCCTTTTATGACTTTTACCACAAGTTTAGGAAGGAATCTTTCTTTTCTTTACCATACGAGGTACTTTTTGACTTTTCCGACAAAAGTACGAGGAGAATGTTATTTTTAAATTATACAACATGAATGGATTTTTATGGTTTTATAACGCGTCATTTTTATGAAGCTTCCTATAAAATATTTCATGGTTATTTTCAAAAAAACCCTTTTCTTTTAAAATTACATGGCATTTTGTGAAAAGAAAATAATTTTGAAGAAGAAAGGATATTTTCCTCAAGAATTCATTTCAAATGTTTTATCAAAACCATTTTCCATCTAAGATGACATTATTTCATATGTGTATGTTTCAAGTTTAATTTCTCTATCATTTACATGGTTTCACTTTTCTTATGACGAAATGTCCATTTGTTTTATATGGATTGTGAGATGATGAGATGATGTTTATGAAACCCATTTTATTCCTTGGGTTATGATGAATGTTTTAAGTTTATTTTGTGGAAAAAGTAATAATGATTTCATTATGATATTGGTGGGACCTATATCTCCCTCCAATTCATTGGGTAAATATTTATATCTCATGAGATAGACATGGCTAGAATGGTAAGTTAATCCAGTTCAGTGTTACAGGACTGAAACGAGGAGTGAAATCGATTCAGAAAGGGACTTTGTCCACTAAGATGGTCTTGGAAGCAATTCCTTGGCTACTATGGAAATCATAACATGTGCTTAATGGTTGCCACAATTACATGTTTTATTCCCATGCTATTTTATCATGATTGATGTTCCTTTATGATATATGCCTTACGTACTTCCAAGATTCATGTCTTTGCTCAAGATTTTGATGTTTAGATTTTATGTTCAAGTTTTTGAATTCAAATGTTTATGGATTGTTTTATGTTCTATATGTTTACCCTTACTGGGCATTTGAGCTCACCCCTTTTATGTTTTCCTTTCCCTAGGATATAGAGAAAGGTTTTAGGTAAGAAAAAAAGGGGAAGATCTTTATGGGAGATTTTAAGATCTTTCACCATGATTAGAAGATTATATTCCAAGTTTCCAATGACACTAAACTATTACGGTCCTTGTGTGTCTATTTTTTTATGTACTAAGTATTTCTCAAAAGTAATTTAATGTCCATATACGTCAAGCTTTGGGTCTCTACAGAGGAATTCGCCAACTGGTTGAATATTGAAACTTCCCGTAGACTGAGAATGTCTGATTCGATCCCTAAGGCTACGTTCAATCTCAGGGTCAAGATCTAAGAGATCCTTGAGATTAGTTCATGTCATAAATAAAATAAAAATGAAAAGAAATAATGTGGACCATAGTAAAATAAAAATGAGAAGTTTGTGTTGATGGTCCAAAAAGAAAAGAAGAGGATGAAAAAAATGAAAACTTGAGAAAGGGGAAAGATGAAATAAAGAGGTGAAGAAAATAATAAAATGAAAAATAAAAGAAATACCTCTAAATGGTTGAATAAATTACTTGCCTCCTTGGAAACTACACCAATTTGAAAGAGCGCTATCGTGGGCGCCCTTAAATGATTAGTGTGATTTTGGGGTACTTAGGTGCACCAGAATGGCTCACCAAGGTTGTCTCTTAAAGGAGGAAGTGAATTAAAAAAACTTTTTAGAGGTATTATAGAAATAAAATAAAATAGAATAAAAACACAACTTGAAAGTATGGGTGGGTGTATGTTTATAGTTTATAAAACTTGAAGAAGTTTGCTGGAAGAAGATTGCATTTTTTTTGTTTTTAATTTTGAAATGAGGTTTGATTAAAAAGACACAACAAAAAGATGTTTTTTAGACAATATTTAAAAGGAATAATCGATCTAAATCTACATCTTCATTTAATTATTAATCATTATAATTTAAATCAATATCCACTTAATTATGATCCCCTAATTTGTTAAACCTTGAACCCTACAAGAGTTAACTTAACCACAAAGATTGAATTACTTAAACCCTGGGCTAGCTTCGGAACACGCAATCGCAACACCCTGCTTTGATTGTTGTTATAAGGTTAGCTTATGGTCAGTGGTTAATTATAGCACATATCCATTCTGAAAATTAGGATGAATTGTGTTTAGGTATTATATTTTAACTCTACAAATTTATCCCGTGTGGTCTTGTATTACCGATTAAGATCGCGCTCTCACAATTTACACAAAATCTCGACCTCGTGTGTTTTTGTGTTAATTATTCAATTGCTTACTTAGTTTATTAAAATTTAAAAACACAATTCATGGATCATATTATGTTAATTACAGTAACTCAATGATTCAAAATAATTAAATTAATAAGGATAGAGGTCGATCGATTACTAAAAAGAACTACTCTTCCATGGGCGGTGTAGTCATCGTGGAGACGTTTTGCATGAGCAATGAATTGAAAGGGTAGAACCCAATATCGTCTCCACTCTTGATTCCAAAACAATTAAGAAGATTAAGAGAATAAGAAATGTGAAGAACAAAGAAGATTATTTGAAGAAAAATTCAAGAAACAAACATGAAAGAAAATAAATACAAAGAGGAGGTGGGAGAGGAGAGCCTTTTTGGAAGAGAGGTTTGCACAAAGCCTTAATTCATACAAGAGTTGTGAGGGGATCCCAAGAGACAACCATTCGTCCAAAAATTCTCAATGCCTCTAACAGCCCTCTCAAATAGTGAAAAACCCCTTTAAATAGAGTTTGTGAGGGCTAGGGTTACATAACTTTTTAAGTGTGAAATGAAAAACTCATCCAAATATTTTATTCCACGTTTCACCGCATATTTGGCCTCAAAGACGCGTGAATTGTCCGGCCTTCTAGAAGGATGTTTTGTTTCAAAACATGTCCCCGAGATGTCCTCAAAATTTGGGCTTAATCAAAGCCCAGATGAAGAACATATGTCCCAAATACAGAACCCATGTCTATTCTGCCAAGTCCATCCCATCATCGACTTAATGGCCCATTTAATCTATCCAAATGCACTCTTTAGCTCTAGTGTCCTGAATAAAAGTTGTATAAAAGTAAGTTAGGAACACGTTTACAAAATATTAAGTTCAAATAATAAATATTAAAATATTTATCTTCAAAATACTACAGTACATTTTAAAAGGTTAAAACTGGAATTTTCATCAAATTTTCAAATGAATGATCTAATCCCAAATATTTCATAAATGAACATATTTAACACAATGTGAGGAAATTATATCATTTATTTTAAATAAAATATTCAACAAAATAGTGCTTTATCATCTTGTACATGACAACTTCATTGAATATCACATTCTAGATCCTGATAACCATCTTGTTGAGATCATACCAAAAGCGATAACCGAACTCCTCAGCACCATAGTCAATAAAGAAACATCTTTTGGACTTAGCTTCAAGTTTGTCCCTTTCATTAGAATCAACATGAACTTACAAAAAACTTCAAAAGACTTTTAAATTTGAGAATCTTACCACCTAACTAGACCAAATCTCCTCAGATAGACATTCTCCCATCGACACAGATGGACTCCTGTTGATGAGATATGATGTTATGTTCACTGCATCAGCCCAGAAGGTCTTGGGTAACCCTAAGTGTAACCTCATACTCCCGGAACATTCATTCAACATCCTATTTATCCTCTCTAACACACCATTTTTTTGAGGTGTACCTAAAATAGTCTTCTACCACTGAATTCGATTATTAGAACAGAATTCCTTGAACTTCTGATTGCCATACTCTTGTTGGATTGGTGTAGCCCAATCTGGTTGGGCCGAATGTTTGTGGCCCGCAACTGTAGTAGTGTGGAATTTGGATTCAACTTTACTGTAGACTTTTGTACTTCTATCTAGAAGCCACTATAACACTTTTGACTTGGGTGGCTGCCTTTCACTGTAGCGACACAGACTTCCTATGAAATAGTGGATCATCTTCTCCATTTGTAGCCCATTTTAGGCTAGGGTTTCTTACTGGAAAAACTCAGTAATTGTGCTCCCAATTATAGTGAATATACTTCCTCTCTGTGGACGTAGGTATTATTCCCAAACCACATAAATATTTGTGTTCTTGTTCTTTATTTTTTCCTTCTACTCTTCTGTGTTTCATCATTTCTTTTGCTGCAACTCCCAGTGTTTCTACAACAACTCTCCACTATTTTCAGACCTCAAACATTTTATCTTTGATCCTGACTCATTCTCCACCATGAACTTCCACTTCTAAAACATCTTAAACACACCAAATTTCCTTTTTAGAAAGTAAACTCAAACCTTCCTTGTTGAGTCATCGGAGAATATCACATAATATTGTGACCATCTAAGGGAAAGTACTTGTGCAGGCCCCCAAATATCTATGTGTACTAGGTCCAGCTTCCTAACCTTTGGTGTTCTGCCTCCTTTTGCAAAAGACACCTTCTTTTGATTTCTGAAAATACAATATTTACATAGGCCGACATCCACTGATTTCAGCTCTAGTAGCAGCCCTTTTGTTGTCAGCACCTTCATCCCCTTCTCACTCATGTGGCCTAGCCTGTAGTGTCCTAGTTGTGAATCCTCAAGAGCATTTACCGACGCAACCATGTCTATACAAGTCTCTATCATGTTGTACATAGTACCAGTATTTACTCCCCGAGATATGACCATAGCTCCCTTGGTAATATTCCAAGAACCACCAGTAAACATCGTACCGAAGCCCGCATCATCAAGTTTCTCAACAGAAATAATATTTCTTCTTAAACCAGGGATATACCTCACGTTTTCCAGAACTAGGAAATTACCACTATTTGTCTTGATCCCTGCATCACCCTTCCCCACAATCTGCAAGGGTTCATCATAAGCAAGATGTACCTTATCAAAATTTCCAGAAAAAAAATTGTTTATGAAACCCTTCTCCTATGTGGAATGGAAAAACGCCCATGAGTCTAAAATCCAAGACTACATAGGGATATCCATGCTCAACAGAAAAATGTCATCAATTCCTTCATCAACCATGTTTTCTCCAATAGTTTTAGGTCCCTTTTGTTTTTCTATAAAATCTTTCTTGTCATGCCCTCTCTTCCTGAAAATACAGTAGGTAGGACCAATCCCCTTTGCCTTGTCTCTGCTCTTTCCTCTTGACTTTGATCGTCCTCTACGATTGTCTCACTGTGCATACTTTCCTCTTCCTTCAATGTTCAGAGTAGAACCAGAGAATATTCCTGATTCTCTTCTTCGGATATCCTCCTTGAGGATCAAGTCTCATACATCCTTCAGAACCAAATTTGTTTTCCCCAAAGAACTGCTCAGCTGCTATGTTTTCCCCATTGGTTTCAGGACCCTTCTATTTTTCTCTACACTCTTTATTGATGTGTCTTTTCTTCCCGCAAATCTAACAGGTAGGATCAGCCCCCTTTTCCTTGTCTTTTCTCTTTCCTCTTGACTTTGATCTTCCTCTATGATTGTCTCATTGTGAACACCTTCATCTTCCATCAAAATTCAGATCAGAACCAAATAATCTGCATGATTCTCTTCTTTGGATATCCTCACTGAGGATCAAGTCCCGTACATCCTTCAAAACTAACTTTGTATCCCCCGAAGAACTACTCACAACTATTATAGATGCTTCCCAATGGTAAGATGAAATAGATAGTAAGACCAGTGAACATACATCATTACCAAGCGCAATGTACACCAATGTCAATTTACTTATGATGGTGTTGAATTAATTGATGTGATCTGAAAAAATTCTCTCTGCAACCATTTTTAGGTTGAACAACCATCACATCACGTGCACTTGGTTTGCCGCAGAAGGCTTCTTGTACATATTTGAGAGAGCTTGAATCAATTCAATCATCATCTTCTCCTCTATGATGTTTAATGCCATGTTTTTTTCCAACGTAAGGTGAACAACACCTAGAACCTATCGATCCATCAGCACCCACTCCGACTACTCCAGATCCGTTGGCTTTAAACCTAGAAGTAGCAAATGCATCTTTTTCTGATAAAGATTGTCTCTGATCTACATCCTCCAGTAGCTGAAGTCAGTTTCATTGGAGCAGTCAATATTCACCCTTCCTTATTCCATATCCATTATTTAGTTAAAGGAATCCAAACTCAACCTTTGATACTAGTTTATGTGAAAATGTCGGGAGTCACAACGACAGAAAGAAACGATTCATAGAAGAGTAAAAGGAAAAAAAATAAGAAGAAATTGGAAAATGAGATTTACTTGGTTTGGGAAATGATCCCTACGCCCATGGAGAGGTAGAAATTTCACTATAGTTGAGAGCACAATTTACAGGGAGTATCAGAGCTTCACACGACTCAGAAACCCTAGCCAGAGATGTGCTAATAAAGAAGACAGATCGCTATTTGGTGTAATCATCATCCAGAAATGGATCAGACTACACCAATCCAACATAGGGCTATACCAATAGTTTTGAAAACCATTAGTATAGGGATATACCAATAGTTCTAAAAACCATTGGTATATATAATTTAAAAAAACTTGGATGGAATTGATCCTAGCACCTCCAACTTATATTTCAATGACCTAACCACTAAGCTACAATAACTTTTGTGAACATAATATGATAAATATATATATGTATATTAAAAATTAAATTAAAATTTTATTTATTCAATGTTATTTTATAAAATAATATGTAAAAAATCCAAATACCTATACCAACGATTTTGGAAATCGTTACTATAGACCTATACCAACGGTTTTCCAAACCGTTGATATAGGTATTTGGATTTTTTGGACCTATACCAATGGTTTTTACAAAACTATTGGTGTAGGGGATTATTATAGAAGTTATACCAATGGTTTTGGATAAATCGTTGGTATAGCTATGACCTATACCAATGGGTTTTCCAAAACTATTGGTATAGTGTCTTAATATAGAAGTTATACCAACGGTACCGTTGGTTTAAGGTCTAATTATGGAAGCTATATGAATGGTTTTACCAAAACTATTGGTATAGCTAGCACTTATACCAATATATTGTACAAACATATTGGTCCAAGGTCTCTCTATGATACCTATACTAACGGTTTTGGCCTAACCATTAGTATAGGTCCACTTTCTAGTAGTGAAAAAATGTATCCAAAAGAGTTTGGATGGATTCACATAGAGTTTTAAATCTTTTCATAAAGGCCATAAGTGATTTTACTAGAAGTGGGAGATTTTTAGATGTGCACTAAAATGTTGATGAATGAGATACATGAACATATTCACATGAAATATGATATACATATATATATAATACGATATTATATATAGTGTACATTTTATATATGCATTGGATTCATGTATTTTTCATCCATGAGATGCATGAATATATATATATATATATATATATATATTATTACTCATTTTATCTGAAATGGTTTCATCAGTTATAATACAATTGTGATTAGATTAATGGATTTTCATTATTTCTTTGAAACTCTTTAATGAATTATATCCCAACTGAAAGAAATACATATGATGTGTTGGAGTATCCTCGATATTAGTCTATATAAGAGGATGTGATACTCTTATTGAGGTGTTGTATGCGATGTGTATGAGCCTCTTTTAAAATTATATTATTCTCTATCACTACGTATCTCATTCTGAGAGGGTGCTACCACCCCTTCATATATAAGGTATCAAGAAACGATCATGGATTCAAGTGGTTAGTGTATTCCATTAGAGGTACGGTTATTTTGTTCACCACTCCTTGTGATCTTCCTTAATCACCCTCCATGAAAAGAGGATGGAAGCTGTTGTGTCATTTAAAGACCAGATACTATGTCTATAGTATTATATATGTGTTATTTCTTAAAGAAGAATATCTTGTGTTTTGGGTTGTCTTATGCTATTTTTGGTCATCAGTTGATTATACGAAAACCATAATTCCCTACGTATCGTTGTGAAAGGAATAAAAACCCACATAGTTAAGTGTCAATTAACTGGTATGTCAAACCTTTTATGGTCACGTGATAATGATCGATCTATGCAGTTTAACATCATGTGATAAGGATATCTATAGGAAAAGTTCCTAGTAATGGTTTGTGTAGGATATATTCATGAGAGATCCATTTTGAGGATGATTTTAGTTTGGAAATGAATAAAAATCTACCACGATAAGTGTGATTTTATTGGTAATATGTCCCAAATTAATGGGGCATGATAAATCATTTAAAATCTTTATAATGTCAGTTATTTAATAACCAACGTGATGAACTTTTTTTTTATGTTTATAACATCAGTTATTAAATAACTGACGTAGAAAATTATTTATAATGTTGGTTATTTTATAACCGACATTATAAATGGAGCTTTATCACATATGTTTTTTTATAACCAACGTGATAAAGTGCCGAGCTTTCCTTTATCACGTTGGTTATTTTATTACCGACGTGATAAAGTTCACAAGATTCGATTTTCATGTCGGTTATAAAAACTAACGTAAAAAATGGATCCTGATCGATATATCACGTCGGTTAGAAAATAACTGACGTGATATATCGATTTTTAAAGCTTTGCACGTCGATTATATATAACCGACGTGAAAAATGCCGACGTGTTAAACGTTTTTTCCACTAGTGACTCAAAAAGATCACATAATATTTTAAACAAAGTCACAACCCATTTTAATCAAAACTTTATTGATTTCAAAATGTAGAAGATCTCACCATATATAAAACATCACTCTTTCCTTTTAAAATGATAAATCTTGCTATAAATCAATCACAGTTTCAAAAACCCTTTACTATCAGTTTTAAATTATTCCATGGTTTCAAAATAATTATCCCATTTTTCCAATTAACAAAACCATTTCCATTTAAATCCATTATATACCAAAATTTCTTCTTAAAACATTGTTTTACCAAATCACATAATAGTCTTTGATAATTAGTTTTCCAAACCAAACATTTCATAAAACTCAATCTTTGGTAATTGAAAACATTTCTCAAAGAACATACCAAAGATTGTTTTAAATAAAAATTTAGTTTTCATAAGGGATTTAAAATTATTAACAAGGCATTAAATTTTAAACAACCAAACGAGATCACAAAACAACCCACATCCATAACCCACATAACCAACCTCACATAAGTGAAATCACTTATAGTAAAATGAATAATATTTCAAGTTTATAATGAAGTTAAAATAGTAGAAGGATTGATCATACGGGTTGGTAAACTACAAACTAGCCTAAATAATGTTCATGGATGGATTTTCAAATCAGCCACACCAATTCCTTGCAGTTTACCAAACCACGAAAACATGGTGACACTATATCTATCCTTCTATTTTGGTTCAAAAACTCATAAGAGATTCCCCAAATCAAAGATAGTCTCATTGGGAATTTAAATATAATTTATCATTAGAAAACCAATAACTCAAAAGAAAGACTCGAGTCCCAACATCCCTGGTAACTCAAGTCTCATCACGAAGGGGTGGTGATCATGCACCCACTCACAGACTACCTCTTGAGTCCTAACACATTCTTAATATCATTTCTATCATGACACACCCAAAATGATACAAGGATTTAAAATTCAAGTATTTCCATTTAAGGAAAGACTACCTCTGATACCATTTGTAATGAACCAACCCGAAATACAATCTAAAATGATACCCAAGATGATTTGCCACTAACCCGAAGAACATTCCCGATCTCCATGGGTTGGAAACAAGCACTTGGGAATCAATAAATAACCATTAAGAATGATTGCCCCCTCAAAAGATTACAATAACAAAGTACAATGCAGAAACATTTACATTTACATATATATATATATATATATATATATATCATTCAATACATACATATCAACCGAAACCCATATTCTAGTAGTCCATGACTACCCACCATGTCCCAAGTCACCCACCCTTGGTCATCCTAACTCGAAAATACAAAGGAAGGTGAGAGCACGAACACCTGCTATAAGATAATAATTGGCTGCAAACACCAAATGGTACAAGCAGGGTGTGAGCTAAAGAGCCGGGAAGAATTCCACCAATGATTATATGAAAATATTTCATAAGGAAATTCAAATATGATAAAATAGGAGTACAAATCAAAGAGTATGAGTATTAGCTTAAAAATAAAGTTTTAAACATTTAAAAATCATTTATTAAATCGCGTGCAAACCGTGCACAGACCGAGAAACTTTCAAAAGAGTCTGAAAAAACTCTAGAAAAAACTCTAGAAAAAACCCAAGAATATACCCAATCATTGGGTAATAAAATAAATGGGTCAAAACACATAAAAATATGTAATGGGATGTTAAAAACTTCCCACCATAGGACTTTCTGTCCCCAAAAATAATTCATTCCGAAAGATAGAACACGATGACACAATAAGAACTCCCTCGCTTATCTTTTGAGGTGAACAATCCAAGGTCCAAAAGTGAGACTCACACAAAGGTTAAAAACACACACAACTACAAGATCAAAAAGACAGGATAATCAAATACTTCTAAATAGAAGAAATACTGAAGACATAGCATAGGTCTTTGCACCATTTAAAGATTCACCAAAGTGGTGTAATATAAGAAAAGAAAGTCCCTCAAAACACAAATAAGAGACTTCACCCACTCACTAAGGAGAAACATCAATGAGAAAACATCCACAAGGAAGGTAAATGACTAACAAGTATTTCTATAAATGGGTAATTACTCAACAGTAACCTATTATTTTTCAAACCGAGCCTCATACCTCGACGAGCTTATTAGAACAAATGCCAACACCATCGTGTGACTGGTCCATCAAAATCCACATCATCCTAGTTACCCAAGTAAATTACCAAGGTCAATCCAAGTCCAACTAGAAAGAGATTAAACATTTAGGCCAATTCACAATAGGGCACTAAACTCTCACATGAGATATCATCCAACACATCAAAATTGAGCTCTCACCATCAAGTCAAAACAAGAGGAACACCAAGGAACAACAAACAAAATGTCAATATAAGGAAACCATTATTACAACACCAATAAAAAAATCACCCAAACCATGTTCCATAAGATATAATCATAAATATCCCAAAACAAAAGGTTTCCAAAATATAAAATCCATAAGAAAGAAAACTCAAACAATTTCCACTTCAATGTCGAAAACAACAAGCTGACAACCAAAATATCCTCCACTGCGTGAAAAGTTTCACTTTGAGGACTATGGCTAGAGACTTGTTATGATGAAGAATCTATGGACCCATATTTAGGAACTGATATTCATAACTTAATTTTTCCGTTTCGAGTGGCACAACTTACAAAACCTCTAAAGGTGACCTCGACAACCACACTATCCACAAATCATTGGAGATTTCGAACATGACCACTCAGGATGACCAGATGCTCCGCACTGGAAATAACATGAGAGAAATCCTCTTTTTTTCTTGACGAGACTAAACTTTCCTAATTTGGGAATGTTTAATTTATCCATTCCTATTGTTTTTCTAGATCCACTTAGGCTAAAAAGGCCCTTCAAGCATCTCTCGATAAGAAATCAACCATTCCACAGGCATGGCAGTTACAAGGTCTCGGTGAAGACCTAGTCTAAAAGATAAAACCTTACTGAATTCATTACAAACAAGTCCAGGTATGAAACATACCAAATTTGATAATTTCTTGGAATACTTCGTAACTGATAGATCATATTTACTGAAACTCGAGAACTCAGAAATTTTCTCCTTTTCGCTTCCACAGGATACCACCATTGAATGAAGACTGACTTGAAGAATTATCAAGACATTATTTCATACACACAAGAGGTAATCAAAACTTTCCACCACTCTTGTCCAGGTCTCTCAAATAAGAGGTGGATATACTTTACCTTCAGAGATTCATGAGTCTTGAGAGTATCAAAGATCACATCAACTTCTTCAACCCACTGAACTGCCTCAAGAGAACCTCGTTCACCTTTATAAGAAGGTGGAAGATAATCTAGGAATTCAAGTATGGGGTTAAAAGGTTGGAAAGTCTCTAGGTCCACCACTCGATATGGAGTCTAGGTAGAGTCATTGATAAGGGATTTAACTTCTGTAAAATGTGAATAACTACCCCATGGACCAGACTATTGGACCAAAATTCTATCCTTCTTGAAGGAATTTCTGGGAGACATTTCTAAACGTCACAAAACACACACAGACCAAAACAAGCATCAAAGAACACTCAAAAAGAGCGCATAAAATTTTAAACAAAGTTATAACCCATTTTAATCAAAACTTTATTGATTTCAAAATGCAAAAAATTTCACCATTAATAAAACATTACTCTTTCCTTTCAAAATGATAAATCTTCTTATAAATCAATCATGGTTTCAAATACCTTTACCATTTGTTTTAAATTATTCCATGGTTTCAAAAAGCATTAACACATTTTACAATTAACAAAACCATTTCCATTTAAATCCATTAAAAACCAAAATTTCTCCTTAAAACATTGTTTTACCAAATCACATAATAGTATTTGATAATTAGTTTTTCAAACCAAATGTTTCATAAAACTCAATCTTTGGTAACTAAAAACATTTCTCAAAGAACATACCAAAGCTTATTTTAAAGCAAACTTTAGTTTTCACAAGGGATTTAGAATTATTAACAATGGATTAAATTTGAAACAACCAAATGAGATCACGAAACAACCCACATCCAGAACCCACATAACAAACCTCATATAAGTGAAATAACTTGAAGGAAAATGAATAAGGTTTCAAGTTTAGAACCATGTTAGAATAGTAAAAGGCTTGATCATATGAGATGGTAAACTACACACCAACCTTACAAATTCTCAGGGATTACTTTCGAAAACAACCACTTCGATTCCTCACAATTTACCAAACCATGAAAACATGGTGCCACTATGGTCATCCTTACATTCTAGTTTAAAAACTCATAAGAGATTCCCTAAATCAAAGATAGAATCATTGGGAATATAAATATAATTTATCATCAGAAACCAATAACTCAAAATAAAGACTAGAGTCCCAACATCCTTGGTAACTCAAGTCCCATCATGAAGGGGTGGGGATCAGGCACCCACTCACATAATACCTCTTGAGTCCTGACACATTCTTAATCTTCTTTATACCATAAGTCACCCAAAATGACATAATTATTTAAAATTAAAGTATTTCCCTTTAAGGAAAGACCTCCTCTGATACCATTTATAACGAACCAACCCAGAATACCATCTAAACTGATACTCGAGTGAATTTTCCACTAACTCGAAGAATGTTCCAGATTTGAAAAGGTTGGTGAAAAGCACTTAGGAATCAACAAATAACCGTTGATAATGATTTTTCCCTCAAAATATTACAATAAAAAAGTACAATTCAGAAAAATAATTACATATATATATATATATCAATACATACATATCAAGTACAAGGAGACACAAAGAAAAATAAAAGCAGAACATACAACTAAAACCCATCTCCTAGTGCCCCATGACCACCCACCATGTCCCAAGTCACCTGTCCTTGGTCATCCTAACTAGAAACCATAAAGAAAGGCAAGAGCACGAACACCTACTATAAGATAATAAATGGCTACAAACACCAAAAGGTACAATTAGGGTGTGAGCTAAAGATCCCAAAAGGATTCTACCAAAGATTCTATGAAATTATTTCATAAGGCAATTAAAATATTCTAAAAGAGGACAATAAATGAAATAGTATGAGGATTAGTTTGAAAATAGAGTTTTAAACATTTAAAAATCATTTATTAAACTAAACCGTTAAAACATGCCATTTCACCTTTTAAAAACTATTCATTTTCTAGAAAAGATTTGGAAACCATTTCACAAGCTAAAGTTGAGTAATCAATAAATGATGAGAATATACACCTGATTTGAAAATATTAATAGGAATCAATACAATAGAGTCAAGGTGCATAATAATAATAAATGAAGCAAAAAAGGTAACTCTGATGTCAGATGGTTTAACAACCAAGTAAACATCTTTCAATTTTAAATAAAAAGGTTTTTCATTTCTAAATAATATTTAAAAAAAATCATGTTTTACATTTCAAATGATGGAATATTTCTCAATAAATGGATTAATAAAACATTTTACATAAATTCACAAGACATGTAAAACAATTTACAACAATGGCATATATTCATTTGAAATACAAACAAGCAAGAAAAATGGTCATATGCCTAAGAAGTTACGACAGTTATAGGATATAGGGGCCCCACACTCAAGGTGATATAGCAAATATGTATATATGTCCCTTTGAACCAAGGGAAAATAGGATTCATCACCATCGCTTAAGGGATGTGATGTTCTTATATGATGTTTTAGAACATTGTAAGTTATAAAGTGTCATCCAAAAAACTCACTAACATGGTCATATGCACAAGAAGGTATGATAGTTTCAGGATATAGATACCCCACACTCAAGGTGATATATAAAACATGTAGATACACCCTTGTGAACCAAGGCCAAAGAGGACTCATCACCATTGCTCAAGGGATGTGATGTGCTGATATGATGTTTTAGAACATTGTAAGTTGTAAAGTATCATCCAAATAACTCACTATATACTTAAGGCTTTCATGTTCTCAAGTAAAAAACTACGATGGGAAATTTATTTCAAGAAACTCAAAAAAAAAATTCATCCCATTCAACGTTTCAAATATGTCAATTTTCTCTTTAAAAACCATAACAATATTTTAATCAAAAACATGCATTTTCAACAACATAAAACCCTAAGGTTTATATCAAAACCATTTTTATGTCATTTTCACAAATGAGGATTTTAAATCAATTCACCATTCAATTTCACAATCCAATTTCACAATAAAATTAAACAATTTAATTTTTTTAAAAAAATACATCAATTTCATAACAAACCTCCAATTCAATGGAATTGGGGTTTTCACAATTTTCTATCAAAACCATTTCCACAAATTAAATTCCACGATTTAATTTCAAACAAATTCCATCGAATTTCACAATCTATCCAATTTTAATTCAAAACCTTTTATACAATTCAATATTCAGAAGGGTAATAATACATGCTTCCTCTCATAATTCATCATAAAAATGTCAAACGAGCCTTTAAAACAATCATTTATTTCAAAGTATCCGTAAAGCATTTAAAGTATGTATTACAGTTTTAAAAGGATTGAATACATTTCAAAAAATGGGTTTACACCCTCTTTCCATGAAGATAAATAACTTATTTCAAATAACCCAAAAACACCAATTCTAAAACAAAAGTTAAAATCATTCAAAGGGGGTTATTGGTGTCATCCTTTTGCATAGGGGGTTCTTGGTCATTTAATAAATTCATGCATTTAAAACTATTTTGAAGAAATTAAATAGTTCAATTCATTTAAAGAGAAATTGGTCAAAGAAGATTTTATGGGGAATTAAATGGACAAAAATCATAGAACATGTTTTAGAAATCAAGAAACACACATCCATGAATTTATCTAGCAACAATGAATCACAAAACAAAGGAAAATCATTGAAAAACCTACTTGGAAATTAAAGAATCCAACCAAAAAAAATATGATATGTGTCACCTTTGATGGTGATCATCAGATATAAATAGATAGATCTTGAAAGAATAGAGGAGATCCTAGATCTACAATTCCACATAAATTAATCAAGATCCAACAAAACACAAAGCTTTCAAAACATTTAGTAAGAAGAAAGGGAGATCTAAGAAAAGATGAGAAGAACTCACAGAAAAAGAATATATCCACTTCGATTGGAGATTCAATCCACCAAGAGATGAGGTTTGGGGATCCAAAATGCCTCTTAAAGGTTCCCAAAAGCCTAAGTATTGGATTACGATTGAGTGGGAGAAGTATGGGATTAATTAGGGGGGTTTTGGATTTTAATTAAGATTTTTGGGGATTTAATTACTGTTAGAACATTTTCCTGGGTTAAGTCCCATGATTAATACTAACTATGCGCCTAACTATACCCCTAGAATAGAGGCACTAGAAGTGTTTCATGGTTTGGAAACACACTTTGTTAAACCATGCGCATACCATGCACTGACATAGAAACTTTCAAAATAGTCTGAGAAAACTCCAGAAACAACCCGCGAAGATACCCAATCATTGGGTAATCAAATCAATAGGTCAAAACACATAAAAAAAAGTAACATGATGTTACAACCTCCCCACCATAGGACTTTCTGTCCTTATAAAGCATTCAGTTTGAAAGATAGAACATGATGACACAATAAGACCCACCTCACTTATCTTGTGAGGGGAACAGTCCATTTTCCAAAAGTGAGACTCACCCAAAGGATAAAAACACACACAAATCCAAGATCAAAACACTAAGATCATCACATAATTCTAAACAAAAGAAAGATTGAATTCCTAGCATAGGTCTCCCCACCATTTAAAGATTCACCGAAGTGGTGTAACATAAGAAAATCAAGTCCCTCAAAACCCAAAGAAGAGAATTCACTCACTCAATAAGGAGAAACATCAATGATCAAACATCCAGAAGAAAGGTAAATAACTAATAAGGATTTCTACCTTGGGCATGTACTCAATAGTAACCTAGGATTTTTCAAACTGAGCCTCATACCTCGATTAGCTCATTAAAACAAACGTCGGCACCATTGTGTTACTGGTCTATTAGAATGCACATCATCTTAGTTATCCAAGCACATTCCCAAGGTCTATCCAAGTCCAACAAGAAAGAGCTTAAACATTTAGGCCAGTGCACAACAGGGCATTATACTCTCACGTGAGAGATCACCCAACACATCAAAATTGAGCTCTCACCATCAAGTCAAAACAAGAGGAACACCAAGGAACAACAAATAAGATGTCAAGAGAAATAAACCATTATTAAAACACCAATCCACAAATCACCCAAACCATTTTCCATAAGACATCATCCCAAAGATCTAAAAAAAGGTTTCCAAAATAAACAAGCCACAAGAAGGAAAACTCAAACAGTTTCCACATCAATTTCGGAAACAAAAAACGCTGGCAACCGAAAGCTCATCCACTGCATGAAAAGTTTCACTTCAAGGACTATGGCTAGAGAATAGTTATCATGAAGTATCTACTGCCCCATAGTTAGAAGATTATATTCCTGACCAAATTTTTCCATTTTTACTGGTACAACTTACAAAACCTCTGAAGGTAACCTCGACAACCACACTGTCCACAAACCATTAGAGATTTCGAACACGAACTCTTAGGATAACCCGGTGCTCCACACTGGAAACACATGAGAGAAATCCTCTTTTTTCTGACAATAATGAACTTTACTCAATTGGGAATCTTTAATTTATCCATTCGTATTGTTTTTCTAGCTCCACTTCAACTGAAAAGGCCCTTTCAAGCATCTCTGGATAAGATATCAACCATTGCGCGGGCATGGTAGTTACAAGGTATGGGTGAAGACCTAGTCTAAAAGAGACAGCCTTACTGAATCCATTACAAAAAAGTCGAGGTATGAAACATAACAAATGTCAGAACTTCTTGGCATAATTTGTAACCGATAGATCATCTTGACTGAAACTCCAGAACTCAAAAACATTCTCCTTTTTCTCTTCTATAGGATACCTCCATTGAATGAAGACTGACTTGAAGAATTCTCAAGACATTATTTCATACACACAAGAGGTAATCACAACTTCCCACCACTCTTGTCCAGGTCCATCAATTATGGGGTGGATCGACTTGACCTTCAGATATTCAGGAGTCTTGAGAGTATCAAAGATCAAATCAACTTCTTCAAGCCACTACAATACCTCAAGAGAGCCTCGTTCACCTTTATAAGAAGGTTGATGACCATCCAGGAATTTAAGGATGGGGTTCAAAGGTTGGAAAGTCTCTAGATCCACCACTCTATATGGATTCTGGGTAGAGTTATTGATAAGGGATTCAACTTTTGGAAAATGTGAAGAACTACCCCAAGGACCAGACTATTGGACCAAAATTCTATCTTTCTTGAATGAATTTTAGGGAGACATTTCTAAACATTACAAAACACAAGCATACCAACTAAGGCATCAAAGAACACTCAAAAAGAGTGAAAAATATTTTAAATAAAGTCACAACCCATTTTAATCAAAAATTTATTGCTTTTAAAATGTAAAATATCTCACCATTTATAAAACATTACTTTTTCCATTCAAAATGATAAATCTTGTTATAAATCAATCACAGATTCAAAAACCATTTACCATTAGTTTTAAATTATTTCATGGTTTCAAAACCATTAACCCATTTTTACAATTAACAAAACCATTTCCATTTAAATCCATTAAAAACCAAAATTTCTTCTTAAAACATTGTTTTACCAAATCCTATAATAGTGTTTGATAATTAGTTTTCCAAACCAAACATTCCATAAAACTAGCTCTTTGGTAATTGAAAAAATTTATCAAAAAACATACCAAAGCTTGTTTTAAAGAACAAATTAGTTTTCACAAGGTATTTAGAATTATTAACAAGGGATTAAATTTGAAACAACCAAATGAGATCACGAAACAACCCACATCCATAACCCACATAACCAACCTCACATAAGTGAAATCACTTGCAGGAAAATGAATAAGGTTTAAAGATTAGAATGAAGTTATAATAGTAAAAGGCATAATCATAAGGGTGGATAAACCACACAATAACCTCAAAAATGGTCATGGATGTATTTCCAAATCAGCCACACCGATTCCTCATAGTTTACCAAACCACAAAAACATGGTGCCACTATGGGTATCCTTCCATTCTGGTTCAAAAAATCAAAAGAGATTCCCAATATCAAAGATAGTATCATTGGGAATGTAAACATAATTTATCATTAGAAAACTAAAAAATCAAAATAAATACTCGAGTACCAACATCCCTGGTAACTCAAGTCTCATCATGAAGGGGTGGTGATCAAGCACCCGCTCATAGACAACCTCTTGAGTTCTGACACATTCTTAATCTTCTTTCTATCACGACTCACCCTAAATGACATAAGGATTTAAAATTCAAGTATTTCCATTAAAGTAAAGACCACCTCTGATACCATTTGTAATAAACCATCCTGGAATATAATCTAAACCGATACCCGAGCTGATTCGCCACTATCCTGAAGAGCATTCCCGATCTCCCCGGTTTGGGAACAAGCACCTGGACATCAGAAAATAACCACTGAGAATGATTTCCCCCTAAAAATATTACAATAACGAAGTACAATGTAGAAACATCCTTATATATATATATATATATATATATATATATATATATATCCATCAATACATACATATCAAGTACAATAAGACACTAAGAAAATTTAAAACGAAACATAACAACCAAAACCCATCTCCTAGTGGTCCACGACCACCCACCATGTCCCAAGTCACATGCCCTTGGTCATCCTAACTTGAAACCATAAAGGAAGGTGATATCACCAACACCATATATAATATAATAAATGGATGCAAACACTAAAAGGTATAAGCATGGTGTGAGCTAAAGATCCCAGAAAAATTCCACCAAAGATTCTATGTAATTATTTCATATGGTAATTAAAATATTCTAAAAGTGTATTACAAATAAAAGAGTATGAGGATTAGTTTAAAAATTGTTTTATTAAACTAAACTGGTAAAACATGCCATTTCACCTTTTAAAAACTAATCATTTTCTTGAAAAGATTTGAAAACCATTTCACAAGATAAAGCCAGGTAATCAAGAAAAGATGAGAATATGCACCTGATATACAAAGATGAATAGGAATCAATACAATAGAGTCAAGGTGCATAATAATAATAAATTAATCAAGAAAGGTAACACTGGTGTCAGATGGTTTAACAACCAAGTAAACAACATTCAATTTTAAATAAACAGGTTTTTCATTTCAAAAGAATATTAAAACAAATCATGCTTTACATTTCAAATGATAAAATATTTCTCAACAAATTTCCTAATAAAACAATTTATATAAATTCACAATACATGTAAAACAATTTACAATAATGGTATATATTCATTTGAAATACAAACAAGCAAGAAACATGGTCATATGCCTAAGAAGGTATGATAGTTCCAGGATATAGGGACCCCATGCTCAAGGTGATATAACAAATATGTACATACTCCCCTTTGTACCAAGGCCAAAGAGGATTCATCACCATCGGTCGAGGGAAGTGATGTGCTGAAATGATATTTTAGAACATTGCAAGTCTTAAAGTGTCATCCAAATAAATCACTAACACGGTCATATACCTAAGAAGGTATGATAGTTTCAAGATATAGGGACCCCACACTCAAGGTGATACTGAAAATATGTACATACGCCCCTTTGAACTAAGGACAAAGAGTAGTCTTCACCATCGATCAAGAGATGTGAGGTACTGATATGATGTTTTAGAACATTGTAATTCATAAAGTGTCATCTAAACAAATCACTAACTACCTAAGGATTGCAAGAGATCAAGTAGTAAAAATATGAGAAATTTATTTCAAGAAACTCTAAAATACAATTCATCCCATTCTCCATTTCAAATATTTCAATTTCCCTTCAAAAACCATAATGGTATTTTAATAAAAAACATGCTTTTTCAACAAGATAAAACCCTAAGGTTTCTATAAAAACCATTTTTAAGTCATTTTCAAAAATGGGGATTTGAAATCAATTCACCATTAAATTTCACAATCCAATTTCACAATTAAATTCAACAATTTAATTTTCAAACAAATCCCATGAATTTCATAACAAACCTCCAATTCAATGAAATTGGGGTTTTCACAATTTTCCATCAAAACCATTTCATCAATTTAAATTCCACAATTTAATTTCAAACAAATTCCATCAAATTTCACCATTCATACAATTTAAATTCAAAACCTTTTATACATTTTAATATTCAGAAGGGTAATAATACCCACTTCCTTTCACAATTCATCACAAAAATATCAAATGGGCCGTTAAAACAATCATTTATTTCAAATCATCCCTAAGGCGTTTAAAGGAAATATTACAATTTTAAAAGGATTGAATACATTTCAAAACATGGCTTTACACCCTCCTTCCATGAAGATAAATCATTTATTTAAAATAACCCAAGAACACCAATTCCAAAAAAGGTAAAATCATTCAAAAGGGGTTCTTGGTCATTTAATAAATTCATGCATTTAAAACTATTTTGAAGACATCAATTAGTTCAATTCATTTAAAGTGAAATTGGTCAAAGAAACTTTTATGAGAAATTAAATGGAAAAAAAATCATAGAAAGTGTGTTAGAAATCAAGAAACACACATCCATGAAATTATCTTGCAACAATGAATCCCAAAATGAAGGAAAAGCATAGAAACACCTACTTGGAAATTAAGAAATCCAACTCTAACAAATATGATATGTGTCGCCTTTGATGGATATCACCAGATCTAAGAAGATAGATCTTGAAAGAAGAGAGGAGATCCGAGATCTACAATTCCACACCAATTAATCAAGATCCAAAAAAATGCAAGGCTTTCACAACCTTTAGGAAGAATAAATCAAGAGTATAAGGGAGATCCATGAAAATAAGAGAAGAAATCACTTAAAGAGAATATATCCACTTTTATTGGCACTTCGATCTACTAAGAGATGAGGTTTGGGGAGACAAAATTCCTCTTAAAGGCTCCCAAAATCCTAAGTATCGAATTATGATCGAGTGAGAGAAGTATGGGGTTAATTAGGGGGTTTCATAATTTTAATTAAGATTTTTGGGGCTTTAATTGCCGTCTGCACGGTTTCCTGGGTTAAGTCACAAGATTAATACTAATTGTGTGCCTAACTATGTGCCTAGAATAGATACACTAGAAGTGTCACGATTTGGCTACACATTTTGTCAAATCGTGCGTCAACCATGCGATGCCCTACTATCCAGGATGCACACTTTGTCAAACTATGATCAAACCGTGCTTAAACCGTGCATAGACACAGAAACTTTCAAAAGAGTCCAGAAAAACTCTAGAGGCATCCCGTGAAGATACCCAATCACTGTGTAATCAAATAAATGGGTCAAAACACATAAAGACAAGTAACAAGATGTCACAACCTCCCCACGACAGGACTTTCCGTCCCCAGAAAGCATTCGGTCCGAAAGATAAAACACGATGACACAATAAGAAGTCCCTCACTTATCTTATGAGGTGAACGGTCCATTGTCCAGAAGTGAGACTCACCCAAAAGTTAAAAACACACACAACTCCAATATCAAAACACCAAGATCATCACATGCTTCTAAACAGAAGAAAGACTTAAGACCTAGCATAGGTCTCCCCACCATTTAAAGATTCACCAAAGTGGTGTAACATAAGAAAAGCAAGTACCTCAAAACCCAAAGAAGAGACTTCACTCACTCACTAAGGAGAAACATAATGATCAAACATACACAAGCAAGTTAAACAACTAATAAGTATTTCTATAATGGGTAAGTGCTCAATGGTAACCCAGTATTTTTCAAACCGGGCCTCATACCTCAATGAGCTTAGTAAAACAAACTCCAGCACCATCGTGTGATGGGTTTATCAAAATACACATTGTTCTAGTTACCCAAGTACATTCCCAAGGTCTATCCAAGTCCAACTAGAAAGAGCTTAAACATTTAGGCCAGTTCACAATAGGGCACTACACTCTCACATGAGAGATCACCCGACACATCAAAATTGAGTTCTCACCATCAAGTCAAAACAAGAGGAACACCAAGGAACAAAAAACAAGATGTCAACAGAAGGAAACCATTATTAAAAAACCAATCCAAAAATCAACCAAACAATGTTCTATAAGTTATCATCACAAATATCCCAAAACAAAAGGTTTCCAAAATAGACAAACCAAAAGAAGGAAAACTCAAACAATTTCCACTTCAACGTCGAAAACAACAAGATGGAAACCAAAATCTCCTCTACTATGTGAAAAGTTTCACTTTGAGGACTATGGTAGGAGATCTATTATCATGAAGCATCTGCCGCCCCATATTTAAGAACTGATAATCATGACTATTTTTTTTTTGTTTCTAGTGGTAAAACTTACGAAACCTCTTAATGTGACCTCAACACCTACAGTTTCCACAAACCTTTAGTGATTTTGAACACGAACACTTAGGATGACCAGGTGTTCCACAGTGGAAACACATGAGAGCAATCCTATTTTTTCTCGACGATACTGAACTTTCCTCAATTGGGAATGTGTAATTTAGCCATTACTATTAGTTTTCTAGCTCCACTTCAGCTGAAAAGTCCCTTTCAAGAATCTCTGGATAAGAAATCAACCATTCCACAGGCATGGATGTTACAAGGTCTGGGTGAAGACCTAGTCTAAAAGAGACAAATTTACTGAATTCATTACAAACAAGTCCAGGTATGAAACATCCCAAAGGCGAGAACTTATTGGCATACTTCAGAATTGATAGATCATCTTTATTGAAACTCAAGAACTCAGAAACTTTATTATTTTCACTTCCACAGGATACCACGATTGAATGAAGGCTGACTTGAAGAATTATGAAGACATCATTTCATACACACAAGAGGTAATCATAGCTTCCCACCACTCTTGGCCAGGTCTCTCAAATAAGGGGTTGATAGAATTAACCTTAAGAGATTCAGGAGTCTTGAGAGTATCAAAGATCACGTCAACTTCTTCAAGCCACTGCACTTTCTCAAGAGAACCTCGTTCACCTTGATAAGAAGGTTGACGACAATCCAAGAATTCAAGGATGGGGTTCAATGGTTGGAAAATCTGTAGCTCCACCACTTGATATGGAGTCTGGATAGAGTCATTGATAAGGGATTCAACTTCTAGAAAATGTGAAGAAATACCCTAAGGAACAGACTATTGGACCAAAATTCTATCTTTCTTTAAGGAATTTTTGGGAGACATTTCAAAAAATCAAAAAACACAATCATACCAACTCAGGAATCAAAGAACACTCAAAAAGAGCACATAAGATTTTAAACAAAGTCACAAACCATTTTAATCAAATATTTATTGATTTCAAAACACACAAGATTTCACCATTTATAAAACATTACTCTTTCCTTTCAAAATGATAAAAAAATTTATAAATCAATCACAGTTTTAAAAAACCCTTTACTGTTAGTTTTAAATTTTTCCATGGTTTCAAAAAGCATTAACCCTTTTTACAGTTAACAAAACCATTTCCATTTAAATCCATTACAAACCAAAACTTCTTCTTAAAACATTATTTACCAAATCACATAATCGTATTTGATAATTAGTTTTCCAAACCAAAAATTTCATAAAACTCACTCTTTGTTAATTGAAAACATTTCTCAAAGAACATTCCAAAGCTTGTTTCAAATCACAATTTAGTTTTCAAAAGGTATTTGAAATTATTAACTAGGGATTAAATTTGAAACAACCAAACGAGATCACTAAACAACCCACATCCACAACCCACATAACAAACCTCACGTAAGTGAAATCACTTGTAAGAAAATTCCTAAGGTTTAAAGTTTAGAACCAAGTTAGAATAGTAAAAGGATTGATTGTACAAGATGGTAAACCATACACCAACCTTACAAAAGTTCATGTATGAATTTCGAAATCAGCGACACCGAATCCTCACAGTTTATCAAACCAAGAAAACAAGGTGCCAATATGGTCATCCTTCCATTCTGGTTCAAAAACTTATAAGAGATTCCCCAAATCAAAGATAGTCTCATTGGGAATATAAATATAATTTATCATCAGAAAACCAATAACTCAAAAGAAATACTCGAGTCCCAACATCCCTAGTAACTCAAGTCTCACCGTGAAGGGGTGGTGATCAAGCACCTTGTAACATCTGTCTTTTTAATGTTTTTTATTTTAATAATTTTTGGCTCTGGGTTATCGGCCAAGGTTTGGTCCAGGCCCCGGTACAAAATTTTTTACGTTTAAAGATTTTACTAAGTTTCGAATCCCTGTGCGGTCACCGCATAGTTGGCGGTAGCCGCGCAGCCGGCCCTGGTGTCGAGCAATTGCTTATTATTATTACTTTATTTGTCATTATTCTTATTGTTATTATTTCTATTATTATTGGACTATTATAATTATTATTTTTATATATATTAATATTATTATTATCATCATTATTATTGTTTATATTATTGTAATTATAATTGTTATTCTATACATAATTATTATTGTGTAATTTTTTATTATTATTATCATATTTGGTTTTACTATTATTAACATAAGATAATGAAAAAAAGAAAAAAAACCCAAATACCCGCACCCCCCTTCTTCCCGTCGCGAACCAGTGCCCCCTCCCCTTCCCTTTCTCCAGTTTCGTGCTGCGGGCCACACCCCCACATGATTCCCCTTCTCCTACTAGATCTGCTTCTCAGTCACCTCCTCACACCCCTAAAGGACCCCACCCAACTTACCTATTAAACCCCTAATGCCTCCCTCACTCTCCCTGCCTTCGCGCTCTCGCCATCGCGACCCCCCAACACCCAACCTCGCCCCCTTCTCCATCCACCCGCTGACCCCACGCTGTGCCGCTGGCCAGTCGGGCTCGCCCGCAACCCCTTTGCACACCTGACCTCCAGCAACCCTACGCACCCTCGGTCTACCCCCACTTCGCCTCCCGACATCTGTTCTCAAGCCCAATGGCCATCCATCACCTGCACCATGCCCATGCCGCCTCGACTCTTCCGACCAGCCTGAGCCTCCGTTATTCTAGCCTTCCGTGACCTAGCCGGCTCCGCCCTTCGCTGGCACCCCCTCAACACCCCGACCGACCTCCTTCTTGTGCCTCAACCTCCCACGGTCCGACCATCCCACCTTCGGCCTCCAGCCTTCTGGCCGACCCAACTCCGACCAGCCCGCTTCGACCTGCCATGTTTCCGGCCTCCGCACTCTCGCCCTCCGCCTTGCACCGACCATCAGCGCACCTGACAATCAGCGCATGACCCCCCGATGATCTCCCTTTCTGGTGCATGATCCTGCTCGCAGCCCTCAGCATAGGTTCTTTCATTTTCCATTCCTCCTTGGGTGTGTTTATTCATGTTGGACAAACCCTAACATCTCGGGTCTGGTGTTCGTGTGTTCTTGTAGCTGTTTTAGGTGTGCGGTTGGTCGGTTGAGAGTTGTTTTACCTTCCCTCAAAAGTTCAGTTGCGTCTGCGCTTGATTTGAGGTAGGGGGAATCCGCATTTTTCCTTTTGAATAAATATATTTAATGCTTGTATGTTTTAATCGGTTTATTTACTTTATTTTCACATCTGCAAAATAATTGATTTGTCTATGAAATCATTTGTACTTTATTGGGCCTGTTTATGGAAATTGTTAGAAACTGATTACTTGTTTATAAAAGTGTTTGTAAACTTGTTGAGTTGTCTGTATAATTGTTTATAAATTATTTGGTCTGTTAAATTAAATTGTTTATGAATTGTTTTGACTGTTCAGAAATATTTTTAATTAGATGTTTGGTTCATTATAAATTTTTAAAGGGTGAGTTTAACTGTTTTCTTTGAGGTCTTGTTCTTTTGGTCTTGAAAAGTGATTTTAGTTGTGTGCGTGGTGGGGGTTTAGTTTTCAAAGGTGCGAGAGTAATTTTTCAAGGGGTTTAGTTATGCAATGATTTATAAAATGGTGTTCTCTTTTGAGTTGGTGAAATTAAGATGCAAGCCTCTATTTTTTCCTTTGAAAAGTTTTACCAAATGAATAACTGATATATTTAATGATGCTTGAAATTCAAATCATGGGGGAAAAATGTTTCGGCATGTGTTTGGTTTTTCAAGAGGGTTTTGGGGTGTGTGTCAACATTGAATTTTGAAGGGTTACTTAGAGTGGTTTTGAAATGTGTTTTGATGTGTGTTTGAAAATGGTAAAGGCTTGTTTAGTAGCACTAAAATGATTTGGTGTACGTTTTGGAACCCAAGGTCCCGTTTGGCTTTTTAAATACAAAAGTGGTGTCTATGGTTATTTTAGAAGATTTTTTACAATGTTTTCATAAAGGTATTTGATTATGTAAAACTAGAGGATCCATTTATAACTTCAAGTGTTTAATAAAGTGGTTTTGATAACCGAATGATTTGACGGCCTGGTTGTGCCTTTGTGTGTTCGACATGTATGCATATATATAAGTATATGGGGTGATACTATCTAGGGTAACCATTTTATGGGTGAACACATAGGAATCGTCTATGTTTGGGGTAGGCAAGTGCGGTGAGTTGAGTCAAGCGTGCGAGGGCCTTCCTACATACATGATATTATTATCACCACCATGGGTTCCTGGGCGTCTTTTAGATGACCGAGTGACTGTTACTGACCAACCCTAATTAGATGGGTTAGTACCCCCTAGATTTTTTGTTAGGATAGGAGGGCTTTGCCACTGGATTGGTTAGTTAGGTCGGTCAGTTGGTTATAGAGTTAGGAGCTTCACCATACGCTGGAAGGTGGTTCCAAAACCGAGTATGTTTAGGGGTCTTCTAGGGATGTTTAGGATCACCCATGGTTACTGGATTACTTTTATTTCTTGTTTACTTTCCGTGCACTAGTTTGTTTTCAGCTTGCACTCTTATTCGTTTTACCCTAGCACAAAATTGGTATATTTGATTTTGGATTTTTTTTATAAAATGACAAATGATTTTTGGAAAATGGTATGTAGCGTGTGCTAGGTTCTCAAATGGGAAAAAACATGTTGCTTATTTTAAAATGTGAAAACCCTACTTTTATAATTCTATTTCAAACTTGTGTTGGTGGATTGTTTTGGGAAAGGACACATCGGATTCTGTGGTTTACCTTGACAACCCTATTGAGCATTTTTTAATGCTAACGCCTATTTATCTTTTTAGTTGCAGGTTCAGTCTCTTGTTTGGGTTTTATTGGATAAGTTTCTCATTATAGGAGCAAGGTCAGCCTTTGGCCGGGAGGTGACCTAAAAGGTCATGTGGAGGTATGTTCGGTTTTACTTTCATTCCACTGCCCGTTTTATTTTTTCCGTCGGTGTTTATTTATCTTTTCTATGGGCCAAATCATTCCCAACTAGTTTATTTTGATGCTTGACACTAGTTTCTAGCCTGTGGGGATTGGGAACGCCCTTCGGGCCATGTCGCGGACCGGCTCGGGTGACCGGTTCAGGGTCGACCTGGGTTGGTTCATGAAAAATGGTATTAAAGTTGGCCCTTGTTATTTGGGGTGTCTTGTAGATAGATATTAGGACTGTCGGGACTCGAGAGGTAGGTACTGGAAGGACGTCATGAACACTTTCCCATTCTGAACCTTGAGTTGCCAGGGGTATTCTGGGAATTGAGTTATTGTCTCATTTTGGTTTTTCTTAGAATGAGTAATGAAAACGGAGGAAAGCCGATGTTACAACGTGATTTCACATGGAGTAGTGGCCCATGTGGAGTCCGAGTACACAATTTAAGTTCATCCTAGTCGTAGACAATTACTTGGGGCATGACCCACTACTATGTCGCCAGGTTAAGAATGACTACTAGTCCATCCCTTCGGTGATTTGATACAAGTTGAGTGTGTTGTACCTCTCGTACCCCTCGTGGTTTAATTTTCATGATCACAATCACTCTCTTATTTATCTAATCTTGTTTTAAGTGTTTGTGTTGATAGGTAAAAGGTTGCCAAGGAATTGGGCCAAGAAAGCGAAAGCCATGAAAGCAAAAGTGGACTGTTTTCAGTCCATCGGCCAACCGGTGGATGACCACCGGCCAGCCGATGGAGCCTGGACAGAAGGCATCCCCTCTGTCCAGACCACCGGCCAACCGGTGTCCCACCACCGGCCAGCCGGTGGAACCCAGACAGGCCGGACAGCTACTGTCTCAGCACCGGCCAACCGGTGGCCCACTCACCGGCCAGCCGGTGGTGCCTGGGCAGAAGGACTCTCCCTTTTCCAAAGCACCGGCCAACCGGTGGCCAAGCACAGGTCAACCGGTGGAGCCAGTCAAACTAGCCGTTGGGCTTTGACCAGACTTGTCCACTTGACTCTCAAGGGCTCCGAAGGCCTCTCCAACGGCTCCGAAGACCCCCAAAGGCCATTTGAGGGTTCCCCCTCTATAAATAAAGGACTAGGAAGCCCCGAAAACACAAGTAAGCCCACGAGAACATTTTTCAATCATTTGGCGAACCTCCGGTGGATTCCTTCAAGGAACCTCAATTGCTCCAACCCACTTCCACATCCAAGGAGCACCATCAAAGAAGATTGGGAGCGCTCTTCATCAACTCCAATCAATCCATTGGCGCCCAAGACTTCTCCACATTACGGTTTTTCATTTTGAGCATCAATTTGGGTTTGTGCCTACAAACCCCCATTTCTTTTATCTTCCTTTTGTTTGGGTTTTCACACCACCTTCAAGGTGTGAAGAGGTTAGTCAAGCCTTCCCTTTAAAAGGCTTGAGTCATAGGTGAGCTAGCCTTCACCTGTAAGAAGGCTAGTGGGTTCTTGCTCAACCATTAAAAGCAAGTGGGTTCTTGCTCAACCATTAAAAGCAAGCTGTAATAGGTTCTAGACTACCTTAAAGTCTAGTGGGTTTCTTGATAAAACCATTAAAAAGCAAGCGGTAGTAAATCTCTCAACGGTTGAGTTGGGAGCGGAGACGTAGGCTTTGGTTTAAGCCGAACTCCGTTATCAAGTTTTGTGTCTTGCCTCTTTTATTTCCGCTGCACTTTTTACTTTGTTTTAAATTATTAATTATTTTTTTAAAAGGCAATTCACCCCCCCTCTTGCCATCACTCTCTGCCCAACAATTGGTATCAGAGGCAAAATTTGAGTAATACCTTCACCGGTTTCAAATTCAAGATCCTTTGTGATGACTTCAACTTCTTTCGCCCCCGAAGGCTATTCATTGGGTCGTGCTCCATTCTTTGATGGAACTGACTATACTTATTGGAAAACCCGCATGACCACTTTTCTTAGAAGTATAGGTTATCCTATTTATAAAATTGTCATGCATGGTTATTCTCTTTCTTCTCCCGATGAATCCAAATGGACTCAAGATGATATTAAAAATTTCGAGCTTGATGGAAAATCCATGAATGCTCTTCATTGCGGCCTTGATCGTAATGAATTCAATCGAGTTTCCACATGCACCTCATCTCATGAAATCTAGAAACTATTGGAGGTTACCCATGAGGGGACCAACAAAGTTAAGGATACTCGATTGGATATGTACCGTCAAGATTTTGAGTCTTTTACCATGCATCCATCTTAAAATATAACTGAAATGTTTACACGTTTTACTGACGTTTGCAATGGGAGAAAGTCCCTTGGTGATGATGTGTCTGCAGAGATGATGGTCAAGAAGATCCTTTGGATCTTACCAAGCACATGGGCACCGAAAGTCACGACAATTCAAGAAGCAAAAGACATCAAGAACATGCTGGTCGAAGAGATCATCGGATCCCTCATGACCTATGAGATCACCATGAGGAGGCAAGCTGAAAAGGAAGGCAATCTCATCAAAACTCCAAAGAACATCGCCTTCAAAGTTCAAAAAGAAGAAAGCTCCTCCTCCTCATCATCTTCCTCTTCAAGCGGCGATTCAGAAATGGAGAATCTTGCCCGCAAAATGCACAAATTCATGAAGAAGCACAAGAAGAAGAAATCCCGCAAGGCTCAACCCAACGAAAAATCCGAGCCCGAGGTAACATGCTATGGGTGCGGCAAGAAATGCCATTACAAGCCCGATTGTCCACTCAACAAGAAAAAGGCCAAGCAAAAGGAAAAGAAGAAGGCATTCAAGGCCACATGGAGTGATAGCTCAACATCCTCCTCCTCCTCCTCCTCAAGTGACAACGGTAAAAAATGCCTAATGGCATTTCATGAGGTAACCTCTTCCGACTCCTCTTCCTCTTGTTCTTCAAATTCTTTCAATCATTTATCATATGAGGATCTCCAACATGCTAGAGATCAATTGGAGGAAGGTTTTCACAAACTTTCTTCCAAATTTATTGCTTTAAAAAAGAATTTCAAAAAACTTTCTTTCGAAAAGGAACAACTTCTCAAAGAGAAGGAAGAGTTGTCCCTCAAAATCCAAAACCTTCCTGATGTTGATTCTATGGAATCAACAATCAAGGATTTAAGGGAATCCCTAGCTAAGTTCACCGAAGGTGAACATAACCTTTCGAAGCTCCTTGGTTCCCAATGCGTATCTAGAACCACCCAAGGGCTTGGCTATTCCAAGCAAGCTTCCTCTTCCCATGCTCCAACTATTTTTGTAAGGGGGAGCTCCCAATATAAATTTTGCAACTATTGTAAAAAACCCGGGCACTTAATTTATGAGTCCAATTGCAAAAATGCCCGGTATGGAAGGCCCAAAACTATTTTCTTTAACGATGAATTTCATAGGAGAAGACCCGCCACTAGACAAGTATGGATTGAAAAATCCTTTTTAGCGAGTCTCACCGGGCCAAAATTTGTCTCGGTTTCAAAATCCTCTCCCCGGTGATTTGTTGTTTTTATTTAGGGGGAGTTAGGATCGTTTAAGCCGTTTTTTCTTCATTTTCAAAACCTTCAATTCAAAACTTGCAATTCAAAACTTTCAATTCAAAACTTTCAATTCAAAACTTTCAATTCAAATTTCAAAAATTTCAATTGGTTTAAAATCTCTATCCTGTTTTTCAAATCCTTTCCCTCAACCAAGTTTTATGCCCCGTGCTATTTTGATAATCACAAAGGGGGAGAAATTCTTGGTTGATTGGGGGAGAAATATTTCTCTCATGCTTTGCTTTTCTTTTCAATTTATCCTTTAAAGCATGCCTTTCATTTCAGTCTTTTACTTTGATTGTTTTGGTGATTGTGATCATCAAAATAGGGGGAGATTGTTGTACCTCTCGTACCCCTCGTGGTTTAATTTTCATGATCACAATCACTCTCTTATTTATCTAATCTTGTTTTAAGTGTTTGTGTTGATAGGAAAAAGGTTGCCAAGGAATTGGGCCAAGAAAGCGAAAGCCATGAAAGCAAAAGTGGACTGTTTTCAGTCCACCGGCCAACCGGTGGATGACCACCGGCCAGCCGCTGGAGCCTGGACAGAAGGCATCCCCTCTGTCCAGACCACCGGCCAACCGGTGTCCCACCACCGGCCAGCTGGTAGAACCCAGACAGGCCGGACAGCTACTGTCTCAGCACCGGCCAACCGGTGGCCCACTCACCGGCCAGCCGGTGGTGCCTGGGCAGAAGGACTCTCCCTTTTCCAAAGCACCGGCCAACCGGTGGCCAAGCACCGGTCAGCCGGTGGAGCCAGTCAAACTAGTCGTTGGGCTTTGACCAGACTTGTCCACTTGACTCCCAACGGCTCCGAAGGCCTCTCCAACGGCTCCGAAGACCCCCAAAGGCCATTTGAGGGTTCCCCCTCTATAAATAAAGGACTAGGAAGCCCCGGAAACACAAGTAAGCCCACGAGAACATTTTTCAATCATTTGGCGAACCTCCGACGGATTCCTTCAAGGAACCTCAATTGCTCCAACCTACTTCCACATCCAAGGAGCACCATCAAAGAAGCTTAGGAGCGCTCTTCATCAACTCCAATCAATCCATTGGCGCCCAAGACTTCTCCACATTACGGTTTTTTATTTTGAGCATCAATTTGGGTTTGTGCCTACAAACCCCCACTTCATTTATCTTCCTTTTGTTTGGGTTTTCACACCACCTTCAAGGTGTGAAGAGGTTAGTCAAGACTTCCCTTTAAAAGGCTTGAGTCATAGGTGAGCTAGCCTTCACCTGTAAGAAGGCTAGTGGGTTCTTGCTCAACCATTAAAAGCAAGTGGGTTCTTGCTCAACCATTAAAAGCAAGCTGTAATAGGTTCTAGACTACCTTAAAGTCTAGTGGGTTTCTTGCTAAAACCATTAAAAAGCAAGCGGTAGTAAATCTCTCAACGGTTGAGTTGGGAGCGGAGACGTAGGCTTTGGTTTAAGCCTAACTCCGTTATCAAGTTTTGTGTCTTGCCTCTTTTATTTCCACTGCACTTTTTACTTTGTTTTAAATTCTTAATTATTTTTTTAAAAGGCAATTCACCCCCCTCTTGCCATCACTCTCCGCCCAATAGAGTGTCTTCTTGGTTATGATTTGTGTAAGTGCATTATTGAAAATGAAAAAAATGTTTTTGAAATTAGAATGATTTCTTTTAAATGGATTTAAATTTGTGAAATGGTTTTTTTAAACCAAAAGCTCTTGGTCTGAAAATCTGGTGTTTGCTTGGAACTGGTAGAGATATGGTTTGGGTGCAACCTTGAGTACTCTTTATGAACATTTTCACATGTTAAGTAATGCATGTGAAGTGTGTGTTGGTGTATATGGATGAAAGTGGATGAAGACATGTGCAATGGTTCATGGGATGACTCAGGTGCGCACTTGGAATTAAAGGCTTGACCTTGTTTTTCTAAAGCAATTTAAAAAAAAGGAAAATGATTTTTGGAAATTGAAATTGGTTTGAAAAGTGGGTTTGGTATTTAGAAAATGGACTTGAAAGAAGGCGGTTTTGAAATCAAAAATAAAAGGGGGTTTTTCAAAAAGGAATTTTGGGGTTGTGATTGTATTTTTTTGTTTCTTTTTTTGAGATGGTTGTTTCCAGATGGTGGTTCTTTCAATGATGTTGCTTCGGGTTGATATTGGTTTTGGATCTATGTTTCATATGTTGTTTAAAAAACTCCACCCATAAAGGTCCCAAAGGTTTCTGATAAGTCATGCCCGGTTTTTGGTCCTTCTCAGACATTGCCTATCCTTCATGGTGATCAAGGTCCGTCAGAAGTAGAAAAATGGCTTGAAGGGGTCTAGTGTGTCTTCAGGGTTTTGGGAAGTCCCGAAGCTGTCAGAGTGCGTACTGTTTTGGGTCTGTTTGAAGGTCTAGATCATGAAGAATGGGAGTTGTTTTCCCTGCCATCACTGCAAGTTGAGATGATGTTGGATGTCATTAAATTCGTCTTCGTCCGATGGCTTATACCTGAAGAGGTGAAGACAGAGAAAAGGGAAGAGCTCATGCATATTCAACAAGGACAATGGACGGCGAGGGCATATGTTGACCATTTCAAGGATCTCATGTCCTTTTCTCCAGAGGTAGAATCACATGATTTTTTGAAGACTTCCCTCTTCATCGGGGGTCATTGTCTAGAGATCGAGGAGAAGGTCCTCCCTTCTAAGGACCACTATTTCGAGAAGTTATTGGATGAGGCGTTCTAAGCTGAGTTGGTCTTCGAAGCGCAGATGGTTGGAAATCAAGCGTATCTAGTTGCTTGTGAAGGTTCCCCATCTGGAGAGCAGGGTGTGCCAGATAGACCAGTTCTTAAAGAGTCCTTGGTAGTGGTTTTGGCTTCTAGTTCATCGGACCGTTCAGTGGTGTGCCACCAGTGTGGCCGGTTCAGGAACGTGAAGCCGTCATGTCGCATCCCTCCAAATACGTGTCATCATTGCTGGTGCCTGGATCATCTAGAAAAGTTTTGGAGGAAGCATTTCCTGGAGAAGACGTTGTGACCAGAGAATCCCAGTTCCTGACTGTGAGATAGGAGATGCTTCACCCATCAGAGCCCCAGCCATAGGCATTGGGGTGAAGCTCATGTGAAGTTAGGAGTTGTCGAGGGTGTGAAGCCTTGGTCGGAGTTTTGTGTTCCGTGTTGGTAGTGGAACATTTAAAGTCTTATCGTTCTTGTTTTTCTGACATCATTGTAAGTTCATTGCTTCATCATGGAGTTATAATAGGCATGTTCTATTGTAATCCAAATAGTTTTTTTGTCTGATCATGGGTTTCTGAATATTGAGTTTCTCTTAAAAGTGTGTTCGGACCATGTGTGGGTTAATCTTGGTTTGGCTATGTTTGTTTGGAGATGTAAGTGTCTGTGGAGGAATCAATGTTTTTGGTTATGCTCGGAATCACTATTTGAGTTAAAATTTTCTTGGAGGTTTTTCTCTAGTGTTGGGGTTTTTTGGTCTCGGTTGAAAGTTTTAAGCTTTAGTGGAGGTGTTGTTCACTCCTCCTATAAAAGTTAGTTTGTCCTGATTGGGAGTTCCCAAGTCACCCCCCTTATCGGGGTGATATGTTTGAGTGTTAAATTTCCATGCTAGCTAAGTTATTGTGGTGGTAAGAACCCTCTCGCGTTCTCCCGTTCTCTTGTGTTGTGGTTTCTCTTGGATTCAGTCGGGCATTGATTCTAGTTTTGTATATCATTCGGTTGGGTGGCTTTCTGGGGGAAGAAAGTGTCTGTGGTGGGGAGAATTGTCACATCTATCTTTTTAAATTATTATTTTTTATTTTAATAATTATTGGCTCCGGGTTCACTTTCCAAGGTCCAGGCCAGGTCCCAATACAAAAGTTTTGACGTTTAAATATTTTACTAAGTTTCAAATCCCCGCGCGGTCCCCACATAGTTGGCGGTAGCCACGCAGCTGGCCCTGGTGTCGAGAAATTTCTTATTATTATTTTATTTGTCATTATTCTTTATATTATTATTTCTATTATTATTGGAATATTATTATTATTATTATTATTATTATTATTATCATTATTATTATAGTTTATATTATTGTAATTATAATTGTTATTCTTTATATCATTATTATTGTTATAATTATTATTTGTATTACTATTATTATTATTATTATGTTAATATTATTATTATTATCATATTTGATTTTGCTATTATTAATATAAGAGAATGAAAAAAAGAAGAAAAAAACAAACCCTAATACCAGCACCCCCTTCTTCTCGTCGTGAACTAGCACCCCTTCCCTTCCCTTTCCCATATTCCATGCCGCATGACACACCCCCACCTGTTTCCCCCTTCTCCTGCGTGATCTGCTTCCCGACCGCCTCCTCACACCCCTACAGGACCCCGCCCAACTTCCCTGCTACCACCTTACACCGCCCTCACTCTCCCCACCTCCACGCTCACGCCGTTAAGACCCCCAACACCTGACCTCATCCCTCGCTCCCTCCGCCCGCCGAACCCACACCGTGACACGAGCCAGCAGACCTCGCTCACAACCCCTTCACACACCTAAGCTTCAGCAGCACTATGCACCCTCAGCCTGCCCCCGCTTCGCCTCCCAGCCTTCGTTCTCAAGACAAGCGGCCATACATCTCCTGCACCATGCCCAAGCTACCTCACCTCTTCCAACCAGCATGAGCCTCTGGCCTTTAACCCTTCCACGACCCAGCCAGCTCCGCCCTTCACTGGCGCCCCCTCAGCACCCCAACCAACCTCCTGCTAGTGCCCTGACCTCTCGCAGTCTGACCAGCCCACCTCCAGCCTCTAGCCTTCCGACCGACCCACCTCAAACTTGCCCGCTTCGCCCTGCCATGTTTTCGGCCTCCCACACTCTCGCCCTCCCCCTACGCCGACCAGCAGCGCACCCGACAATCAGCGTGCGACCCCCCGATGATCTCCCTTTCTGGGGAACGCCCCTGCTCGTGGCCCTTATAATAGGTTCTTTTGTTTTCCATTCCTCATTGCGTGTGTTTATTCATGTTGGAAAAACCCTAACATCTCGTGCTTGGTGTTCACGTGTTCTTTCTGCTATTTTAGCTGTGTGGTTGGTCCGCTAAGAGAAGTTTTACCTTTTATCGAAGTTCAGTTGCGTCTGCGCTTGATTTGAGGTAGGCGAATCCGTATTTTTTCTTTTCCAAATAAATCCATTTAATGCTTTCTTGTTTTAATTGGGTTTTTTAATTTATTTTCACATCTTCAAAATAATTTATTTGTTTATGAAATCATTTATACTTTTTTGGGCCGGTTTATGGAAATTGTTAGAAACTGGTTACTTGTTTATAAAAGTGTTTGTAAACTGGTTGAGTTGTCTGTATAGTTGTTTATAAATTATTCGGTCTGTTAATTAAATTGTTTATGAATTGTTTCTACTGTTCATGAATATTTATAATTAATTGTTTGGTTCATTATAAATTTTCAAAGGGTGAGTTTAATAGTTTTCCTTGAGGTCTTGGTCCTTTGGTCTTGAAAAGTGCTTTTAGTTGTGTGCGTGGTGGGGGTTATGTTTTAAAAGGTACGAGAGTAGTTTTTCAAGGGGTTTGGTAATGCAATGATTTATAAAATGGCGTTCTCTTGTGAGTTGGTGAAATTGATATGCAAGCCTCTGTTTTTTCCTTTGAAAAGTTTTACCAAATGAATAATTGATTTACTTAATGATGATTGAAATTCAAATCATGGGGGAAAAGTGTTTCAGCATGTGTTTGATTTTTCAAGAGGGTTTGGGGTGTGTGTCAACAATGAATCTTGAAGGGTTAATTAGAGTGGTTTTTAAATGTGTTTTGATGTGTGTTTGAAAATGGTAAAGGCTCATTTGGTAGCGGTAAAATGATTTGGTGTGCGTTTTGGAAACTAAGGGTCCGTTTGTCTTTTTAAATACAAAACTAGTGTCTATGGTTGTTTTAGAAGAGCTTGTGCAATGTTTTCATAAAGGAATTTGATTATGTAAAACTAGAGGATCGATTTATAACTTCAAGTGTTAAATAAAGTGGTTTTGATAACCGAATGATTTGATGGCCAAGTTGGCACTTTGTGTGTTTGACATGTATGCATATATATAAGTATATGGGGCGCTTCTATCTAGGGTAACCCTTTATGGGTGAATTCATAAGAAGCGTCCGTGTTTGGGGTAGGAAAGTGCGGTGAGTTGAGTCACGCGTGCGAGGGACTTCCTACATACACTGAATTATTATCACCACCATGGGTTCCTGGTCGTCTTTTAGATGATAGAGTGACGGTTGTTGACCAACCCCGATTAGAAGGGTTGGTACCCCCTGGATTTGTTGTTAGGCCAGGAGGGCTTTGTCACTAGATTGGTCAGTTAGGGCGGCCAGTTGGTTATAGACTTAGGAGCTTCACCATACGCCGGCAGGTGGTTCTAAAACTGGGTACGTTCAGGGGTCTTCTAGGGATGTTTAGAATCACCCATGGTTACTCGATTACTTTCATTGCTTGTTTACTTTCCATGCACTAGTTTATTTTCATCTTGCACTCTTATTCGTTTTACTCTAGCACAACATTGGTATATTTTGTTTTGGATTTTGTTTATAAAATGACAAATGAATTTTGGAAAATGGTATGTTGTGTGTGTTGGATTTTCAAATGGGAAAAACATTTTGCTTATTTTCAAATGTGAAAACCCTACTTTTATAATTTTATTTAAAACATGTGTTGGTGGATTGTTTCGGTAAAAGATACATAGGATTCTGTGGTTTACCTTGGCAACCCTATTGAGCATTTTTAATGCTCATGCCTATTTATATTTTTAGTTGTAGGTTCAGTCTCTTGTTCGGGTCTTCATGGATGAGTTTCTCATTATAGGAGTAAGGTCGGCCTTTGGCTGGGAGGTGACCTAAAAGGTCACGTGTAGGTATGTTCGGTTTTACTTTCGTTCCTTTTACTATTTTATTTTTACCGTCAGTGTTTATTTATCTTTTCTATGGGCCAAATCATTCCCAACTGGTTTATTTTGATGCCCGACACTAGTTTCCAACTCGTGGGGATCGGGAATGCCCTTCGGGCCATGTCGCGGACTGGCTTGGGTGATCGGTTCAGGGTCGACCTGGTTTGGTTCGTGACACACCCGCTAACAGACTACCTCTTGAGTACCAACACTTTCTTAATCTCCTTTCTACCATGACTCACCCCAAATAACATAAGGATTTAAAATTCAAGTATTTCCCTTTAAGGAAAGACCACCAATGATATTGTTTCTAACGGACCAACCCATAATAACATCTAAACCGATACCCGAGATGATTCGCCACAAACCCGAAGTCACCCTCCCATGGTCATCCTAACTCAAAACCACTAAGGAAGATGATAACACAAACACCTGCTATAATATAATAGATGGATGCAAACACCAAAAGGTACAAACAGGGTGTGAGCTAAAGAGCCCAGAAGGATTCCACCAAAGATTCTACGCAATTATTTCATAAGACAATTAAAATATGCTAAAAGAGGAGTACAAATGAAAGAGTATAAGGATTAGTTTCAAAATAGAGTTTTAAAAATTTAAAAATCATTTATTAAACTAAACTAGTAAAACATGCCATTTCACCTTTTAAAAACTAATCATTTTCTTGAAAAGCTTTGAAAACCATTTCATAAGCTAAAGTTAGGTAATAAAGAAAAGATGAGAATAAACACCTAATATGTAAAGATGAATAGGAATCAATACAATTGAGTCAAGGTTCATAATAATAATAAATGAAACAATAAAGGCAACTCCAATGTTAGATGGTTTAACAACCAAGTAAAGAGCTTTCAATTTTAAATAAACAGGTTTTTCATTTAAAAAACATATTTTAAAAAATCATGATTTACATTTCAAATGATGGAATATTTCTAAATAAATGTCTTAATAAAACATTTTATATAAAACAGTTTATATAAATTCACAAGACATGTAAAACAATTTACAACAATTGCATAAATTCATTTGAAATACAAAAAAGCAAGCAACATGGTCATATGCCTAAGAAGGTAAGATAGTTCTAGGCTATAGAGACCCCACACTCAAGGTGATACAATAAATATGTACATACTCCCCTTTAAACCAAGGTCAAAGAAGACTCATTACCATCGCTCAAGGGATGTGATGTGCTGATACGATGTTTTAGAACATTGTAAGTCGTAAAGTGTCATCCAAATAACTCACTAACTATCTAAGGCTTGCATGTGCTCAAGTACAAAACAACGAAGAACAATTTATTTCAACCAACTCTAAAATACAATTCATCCCATTCTCCATTTCAAATATTTCAATTTTCCCATTAAAAACCATAATGGGGTTTTTTCAATCAAAAACATGTTTTCTCCCCAAGACAAAACCCTAAAGTTTCTATCAAAACCATTTTTAATCTATTTTTAAAAATGGGGATTTGAAATCAATTCACCATTAAATTTCACAATCCAATTTCACAATTAAATTCAATAATTTAATTTTCAAAAATATTACATCAATTTCATAACAAACCCTCAATTTAATGGAATTGGGGGTTTTCACTATTTTCTATCAAAACTATTTCCACAAATTAAATTCCAAAATTTAATTTCAAAAAAATTCCATCCAATTTCACAATCCATCCAATTTTAATTCAAAACCTTTTATACAATTCTATATTCAAAAGGGTAATAATACCTTCTTCCTTTCACAATTCATCATAAAAATGTCAAACATGCCTTTAAAACAATCATTTATTTCAAAGCATCCCTAAATAATTTAAAGGAAGAATTACAACTTTAAAAGGATTGAATCCATTTCAAAATATGGATTTACACCCACTTTCCAAGAAGATAAATCATTTATTTCAAATAACTCAATAACACCAATCCCAAAACAAAATATAAAATCATTCAAAGGGGGTTCTTGGCCATTTAACAAATTTATGCATTTAAAACTATTTTGAAAATGTAAAATAGTTCAACTCATTAAATACAAATCATGGAAGTTCATTTAATAAATCAAAACCCATGCCAAAGCCCATTTAATAAATCAAAACCCATGCCAAAGGCCTCAATTCCACAAAAAAATCCTTTAAAATCTCTTTAAAAATAAAACCAAACAAACATGGAATTTAAATAATTCATAAAATATTGAGATTGATCAAGATAAAATCCATTTAAATCATACTATGTTCAATTTAAAGATAAATTGGTCAAGAAACACACATTCAGGAATTTATCTAGAAACAATAAATCACAAAATTAAGGAAAAGCATAGAAAATCCTACTTGAAAATTAAGGAATTTAACTATAACAAATTCGAGATGTGTCGCCTTTTATGTCGATCACCAGATCTAAGAAGATAGATCTTGAAAGAAGAGAGGAGATCCTAGATCTACAATTCCACATCAATTAATAAAGATCTAACAAAACTAAAGGCTTTCACAACCTTTAGGAAGAATAAATCAAGAGGAGAAGGGAGATCCAAAAAAAGAAGAGAATAACTCACCGAAAGAGAAGATCTTTACTTTGATTGGCGCTTCGATTTGAAAAGAGATGAGGTTTGAGGAGCCAAAATTCCTTCATAAGGATCCTAAGATACCAAGGATTGGATTACGATCAAGTGGGTGAAGTTTGGGAGTTATTAGGGGGGTTTTGGGATTTTAATTAATATTTTCGAGTCTTTAATTACTGTTAGCAGAACTTCCAAGGTTAAGTCGCATGGTTAATACTAACTGTGTTCTTAACCGTGCACCCATAATAGAGCCATTTAAAGTGTTTCATAGTTTAGCTGCACACTTTGTCAAACCGTGTGTCAACTGTGTGACCTCCTACTATCCATGCAACACACTTTTTCAAACCATGCTCAAACTGTTTGCAAATTGTGCACAAGACCCAAAAACCTTCAAAAGAGTCTGGAAAAACTCTAAAAACAACCCGCGAAGATACCCAATCATTGGGTAATCAAATCAATGAGTCAAAGAACATAAAAATAGGTAATAAGAAGTTACAATATTTTCCACTAGAATACTCAAGCGATAGTGTATTTCGATTCTAGTAGAGTGAGTTCCTATAATTTGATAAAATAGTGGAAGACATTTAATGATTTAATTAATTAATCAATAATGTCCAAATCGGTATTCAAGATAAAAATTACTAACTGTTAGATTTTATTTTTGTAGAAAATGACAAATAATATCACAAATACATTAGAATAAATCATGGACAAAGTTAATGTCCAAACTATCATGAAGGGCATGAGCTCCTAGGGGACTCTTGAGAATAAATATATACTTATATACACCTCATTTATATGTATAGTTATACCTCACCATTATACATATGAGAAGTATACTTTCTCCATCATGGATTTTATCTAATCTACCTCTCCTCATCTCTCTGTAATCCCGATTCGTACAACCATTATACAGACTCAAGGGACTGAGGTTCTCATCGATTGGTCCATCCTGCCACTGATTCGCATCTAAGGAGGTGCGAACTGTTGGTTTTCACTCATCAAATTGGGGCATTGTAGGATTTCTACCATTTCAAAGGGACACACTGTTGGATTACCTTTTGTGGGAGGATCGTGCCGTGAAAAAATGCATTGTTGGATCAAAATAAGAAGTTGTGCGCACTACTAGAAAGAAGCCCGCAAGGCCAGACTCATTCTCGAGGGGGGGTGTGAAGGAGAGATCTACTAGTTAGATTCGAATTGATGGAGAAATGAACGATGCTGCAACCAGTTCTAGTCAACATGGTGATGACGTATGCTCCCTAGCTCTGGAGTGAACCATCGCGGCCTCATCCTCGACGATGGGGGAATTCAAATGAATTTTCTCGGGGTCTCCAATTTTCAAGATTTTGAGATCAAGCCTTGATCTATCCCTCCAATAGAGGGTTTTCCAGTGGTGGAGATTTCTTCATTTGATTTTGTTGTGGCCACAAACCTTCTTAGTACTCACTAGAGGAAAGGTTCAGACATCGATGACTTTCAGCTTTGGACTTCAATCAACATTTCAATTTAGATTGGGATATGAGTCGTCAAGTAGTGTTAGGTCTCTTGGATTCTTGGAATATGCTTATAAAAATTGAAGATGAGGAAGTTTTTGCTCTCTTGTTTCCCTAGTTTTCAAGTAAAAGTGATATTTTATGTTGAAATGGACATTTGATTTCTCTCTAAACAAGGATCCTTCAATAACCATCGTCTGGGTTAGATTTCCCCAGCTCCCACTGTCATTCTAGAATCCTTTGATTTTGAAGCATCTTGGTAATTCTTTGGGGCGCTACATTTTATTTGATTCACACACTCATTCTCTTCATCATCCCATTTTTTTTTCTGGATTTGTGTTGAAGTTGATATCTCTCACACTTAACCTGATTTCATATGGATTTTAATCTCAAGATATCTTTGATATAGGCAACCTATCATTTATAAAACTCATATTGGAAACTATGTAAACTTTTTTTGTCAAGGTAATTCTTCACATAATTGTCACGAGAGACCTGTTGTAGGTGATCTTCACGGAGAGCATCCAGAAGTGGTTTCATCTTTACTTGAGGTTCCTATGGAGGGTCTGACTCAAGAGGCTCCAGTGCCTCAAAACTCTCTAATTGTGAAGGGTATTTATATTGATGGGTCTGGTACTGTTTCACCCCACACCACTCAAGTTGATGGTTCTACTTCTAAAGGCGATAGTACATAATAGAAGGGTTTTGAAAGTGTATACAGCTATTAATAGAAAGTATAAGTTGATGTAAGCTATCAGGGAGGTAGAAGCCTTGGTGGTTGGTTCATCCCCAGGTGATGTGATCATTTTCAACAGTTTCATTTTCACAGAGGCGGAAGTGTCAGGAATGCAAGAAGCTGGAATCGAAGAGAATCTTCTAGTGAAAAAAAATGTTGGCAATCCAGTGTTACCATGATAAACAGTACATGAAAGAGCTAACACAGAGGGATGGGAAGTGGATCAATCTGCAGGAATTATTCAGCATAACCAGTTTGATAGTTGGGGAAAACTCACATGAAACAAAAAGGGAATCAAAGAGGTCAAGGGCTGGACAACAGTTAATTATAGGAGGATGAGCTGCTTGGTGGACTCGAAAGCAAATTCAGAAACATCATGGGTGGGGATTTTGAAGGTCCGCCAGAATCTATCCAGGAGGACATCTTATAAATCTGCAACTGAATTGGATGAAAAAATCAGAACTATCAAATTATACCAATTAGGATCAGGACAAGGGAAAATGGTATCATCACCTTAGGGGCCTTCTCATTTTCCCCTGGGAAGAAATTCAGGTGATCATGTTATTGAGCGAGTCAAATTAAATGTCTAGTTTTTACTAGAATTTCTGCAGTACGACAAGAACCCTAGGTCGTATCTCGAAGGAATATTAGATCCTTAATTTAAAAAGAAAGTTTTGATTAATAAAAAGGGTAATGGGATTGTATGAAATTTGGGTTTTGTTAATTTAAGATGAAATCATATAAAATAAAGCAATACAAGAAAGCAGAAATTGAAAGATTCGATTAAGTGCGATCAACTTGGAGAAATACCATGATGCTCATCCTTCATTGCTTCAAGAAATGGGGTTATGATATTTTAATCCCTAGTTTGAAACACCTAGAACCATAATGTTACTAATTTTGTTCTAGTATACATTCTAGGGTTCAGTCGAAAACACACAATAATTCACCAGATACCACTGATGATGGGGTGATTTGTGTTCAACTTCATAAACGAAACTCACCAAGGCAACACATGAAAAACTTGATGTGTTGTCTAGGTTTGTATATTATTTGAATGTTGTACCATTACATGAAAGTATATATCCATGTTAGTGTTTATGCGAGTTCAATTGACCAATATGAACCACACAAACACCACAATTGAAGGGGGAAGAAGAAGTGGTGAACGATGTGTGAAACATCACATGAATGAGTACCCCTAAACATGATCATATGAGTCGAGTATGAAATAATAGTACATAACTCAATAAAAGAAGAATAGAAGATGAATAGAAACAACATACAAACCTGGAATTTAAAAGACCATTCAATTATTACAAAATCAAGGCTCATTATTTACAACATGTTCCTCCTCGGGTGATCACGAGGAGTTTAGAACTCCATGGGAGGGGGGGGGGAAGAAAAAGATGTTAAAGTAACACTTCCCATAGCCTCTAGAACTTCTAGGGATAATGAGAGGACTCTTTTGAATCTCCAAAATGGCAGCACCTTTCCTCCTGACCAAACATACAAATGGGGTGCCAAAGGTACTCTTTTATAGGCAAAGTCAATGGTGGTTTTGAGCACCCAGATAGGATAAAACCACTTGGAAAATGGTTTTTGGCCACTAGATAGTATTATATCACAATTTTAAAAACTAAAAACATGTTTCCCCACCTCTTTAATGTCTCCAAAAGAAATTTGGCACCATTTGAAGGATCACAACTCTAGAAAAATCTGAAATATAGATCTCCACTTTTGACTTTATACATATTTGATTCCCTAGACAGATCAGTTCAGATTGGACTTGGGTTTCTTCAGAAGAGTTGTAGCCCCCTAAATTTTGGATCCTCCCACAAAATCTCAGTCCATTTGGATGCATGTAAATTTTAAAACATGAAAAATAGTGGAAATGTGTTCATGGGATTCCATGCAGTTTGACCTATTTTCCTTCTGCACCATAGTGGGCTCTCCGAATCACCTCCACCTTCAATGAAATCATCAAAACAAGTGAAATTGTTATTTTTAACAGTGAAAAACACAAAATAATTGAATCAAACAAGAAGTGAAATTTGTTATTAAATTTATAATTTATGATACAAAATCAGTCTAACACAATGAGATAAGGGTCAAAATGAATAGTGAATCACAGTGCAATCACACCGCCACACCTAACCATTTTCACTCATGGGAAAAGTCTTATATCCTAAAAATGTACCATTCCTAAATAAAAGGTGAGAAACTTCCAAGATTATTTTTAAATGAAATTCATCAAGTCTCATTTATGAAATCAAATTTTCTATCATTTTTCTTCTCACATTCAAATTTGTTCAACTTCATTTGTTCACCCATGCAACATGTTGCAACCTACCTCACCTAGAAAAATTTCACTCTTCAATCAAGGAACATATGAAAGTGGATTTGTGATCTTTTCCCAAAGTTCATGTGATCTTACCATATGATTGAAAAGATTATAAGTTCTATACCAGTATAAACTAGTGTGCTACTCAAGAGGGCTTCCCATAAGTGGTTTTGAGGTTCAAGGATTGGGAGGTTTTAATGTATAAAAATCTGAGGCAGAAGAGGTGTGTTTCATCTCTGAAGTAAAAAACATGTCAAAATTCAGCAAGTGTTCACAATGAATGTACACACTCAACCCCTCAAAAACATATCACTTCCAACTCACTATCCCCATTTTCCATTTGTGTGGGTCCCAACCAAGCAGCGAATAATAATGATTAAACTTTCTCTTTCCCCCTTTTTTCTTTTGTTTTGTTTTGTCAATGTAAAGAACTATATTTTTTTACAATTTCCATTGAAGATAAAGAGGAAAACATGTGTAAAACAATTATACAATATGGCTTGTGAACCCACTGCCCAAGGAAAATGTGGGTACCCTTTCTATCAACCCATAACAATCATTATTTTTTTTGTCTTTCCCACCTTTTTTCTTTTGTTTTGTTTTTTTCAATGTATAGGAATATTTTTTTTACAATTTCCATTTTATATAAAGAGGGAAACATGTGTAAAATAATCATACAATATGTATTGTGAACCCACAACCTAAGGAAAATGTAGGTACCCTTTCTATCTACCCATAACAATGATTATTTCCCAATAATTCCCATGGAAACGCCCTCTCTCCCACACTTGATGAAAGTAAAACAAGAATGTACACAAGAGATGGGTAGGTAGGAATAAATTATCTTGTAATGTGTCTACCTAATAAGAAGTTCATGGTCTCTAAGCCTTAAGAAGGGTAAAATGTCAAGCTGGAAAAAATGGAGGTTAATTGAACAAAGGGATTTTCAATGAATGATGGCCTATATCATGAATGTATTACACTTGAATCTTATGGATTCAAATAGAATCAAAGAAATTTATAGTTTCTCTACATAACCCGAGAATCTCAAGAAAGTGTTTAAAAGGAAAAATATGCAATAAAGGGCTTAGAATGTCTCTCAGGTAAGGTATTAAAATATTGGTCAGTGCTAATGAGACATTGGTTTCAAAAATCCATTAAAACCTAAGAATGATTTGAAACTGAAAATTCTAGAAAAATATTTCATATCAACATTAATTTTAAAAATATTTTTCTAAAAACAATGTAATTTTCCACACAATCGACTCAAGAATGAAAAATAATTTTGTATATTCTTTTTAAGATCAATGTTTATCTAAAAACATAAAATAAATAAAGCATGTTTTTTTGTTTTTTTGTTTTATATTTTTTTTATTTTTTTTCTTCTAACTATGACATGTCACCCTCCCAAACACTTAGAAATTATATTGTTCTCAATGCATGTTATAGATTGGAGAATTACCATTACCTCAATGTGAGGTGGGGACATTATTTTATAGATGAGTAAAAAGGAATAAATGGTGGAGTATTTTGATGTGAGACTCAGACATACCTAATACAATAAAACTGGGTTTAACACTCCACCTCAAGCTGGACATGCCCACCTTGGACCAAGAGTCCCACAAAAGAAAGGTGATAGTTAACAAAACCAAAATTGAAAGACGACAGAAAACAAAACCACACACACTCCCCCTAAAGATGGGCTGCTGATGCTGTTGATACCCAGTTTGGTACTGAGAGAGTCCAGATGATCTCCCAGGATGAGTTTTGTAAATATTTCAACATTTGATCCACTGTCAGAATATGGCAGAAACTGATGTGGTTCTTCTCAAGATGATGGAGAAGAAAGTGGCAGCCCACCTCGATATGCTCCATCCATTCATGGAAGACGATATTCAATGAAATCTTTGTGGCTGCCTTATTGAAACACCAGATATAAACATATGTCTTTGGTGGGAATACAGGCTCATGGAGGAGATGAAGACGCCAGAGGATCTTAGTAGTGACTATGGTCATGGAACGGTATTCAGCCTCCACACTAGATCTGGAGATGATAGCTTGATCCTTACCGGGCCAAGAGATGAGGTTACCCACCAAGAAAATGGAATACCTAGAAGTAGACTTGTGGGTGGAAAGGCAACCGGCATAGTTAGCATCACAGAAGGATTCAACATTCAGATGAGCATGGTGTGATTACTGAAGACCACAAGCATGGTCTTTCTTAATGTATTTGGCAATGCAGAAAACAACATTCCACTGAGATTTGGTCGAATGCTCCATGAACTGGCTCACTTTTCCAATAGTGAAGGCAATATCCGATCATGTCATGGTGAGGTAATTGAGTTTTTCAACCAGACGATGATAGCTCTATGGGTGAGAAAAGGGTGTCATATCATCATAGAGAGAATGTTCCCTGGCCTCAAGAGGAGTTTCTAAAGTAGTTTCCTGACTCAAACCTGCATCTTTCTAGATATCCATGGCATATTTCCTTTAGTAGAGAAAAATGGTGTCCGTAGAATGAGAGGCCTCAATGCCAAAGAATTATGTGAGAGGACCAAGATATTTTGTGTGGAAGTGGTGGTGCAGATGCCCCTTGAGTTGGGTGATTCCAGTGAAGTCTCACCTTGTGATAATGATATCATAAACATATACCATCAGTAGTATGCAGCTGTTGTATTTCGTATGGTAGAAGACAGTATGGTCCTTCATACTATGAGAGAGTCCAAAGGTGGTAACGATGGTGCTGAAGTGTCCAAACCAAGCACAAGGAAATTTCTTGAGACCATATAGAGATCGACACATTCAACAGACATTAGAGTCAGCTCCGGAGGCACGAAATCTGAAGGACTACTGCAGATAGAACTCTTCTTCAAGAGATCCATTGAGAAATTCATTCTTGACATCCAGTTGATGAAGCGACCAATGATGATGAGTGGCCTGAGAGATGGATAAGAGAACTAAATCCATCTTAAAAACTGAAGAGAAAGTCTCAAAATAGTCGATGCCATAGGTCTGAGAAAATCCCTTCACTGCAAGACGTGTTTGGAGGTGATAGAGAGTGCCATCAACATTTAGACGGAACATATAAATCCATTTGTATTCGACCTCCTCTTCACCTTCTGGAAGGGGAACCAGATCCCAAGTATGGTTGTCAGCTAGAGCCTACAGTTCATCCTATATTGCTTGTAGCCACCCCGAGTGAGATTTGACATCACCAACCGTGTGGGGAATAGATATTATCTCCAGATCTGAAAAAACTCTATATGAAGATGTATAAATAAAAGTATTCTAGCAAGAATGAGTACCTTTCTGGAGTACAATAGGAAAGTCATTTGGTGCTGGGATAGGAGCATCAGACGAAGCAGGGATGACAGTGTCCTCAACCCGGATTGGGGGGGGGGACAGTCGATGGGCGACGAGAGTAGACTGTACCAAAGTGGTGATTAGCAGGGGAGACACCAGAGGAGGGTGAATGATGAGAGGAATAAAATCATCGATGGCAGTGTTTGTATGAGGAGAAGGAAGAGTGAAATAAGATCTCTCAATGAACAAGACATCAACAGAGATGGCATATCACCATGGGTTAGGAGAGAAGCACTGGTATTCACACTGAGTGTGAGAATATCCAAGTAAAATGCAATGGAGGTATTTGGGAGAATGTTTAGATAGGTTGGGGCGAGTTTCTCGAACATATCACAAACACCCAAACACACGGAGTGGAAGTGAGTGAGGAGGGAGAGAGGAGAATCGAGTCTGAAAAGGATTCTCCCCCTGAAGGATAAAATAAGGGAGTAAGTTTAGAAGGTATGTAACAGTCAGAATGACATTAAACCAGAAAATAAGATGCACCTTCATTTGGAATAGGAGGGAACAAGCAGTCTCTAGAATATGGTGATCTTTCCACTCAGCCACTCCATTTTTATGAGGTGTGTCGGGATAGGATGTCTGATAAATGATGCTTTTATCCTTGAGAAACTATTTAAAAGAAGTTGATAAATATTCTTGTCCATTTTCAGAGCGAAGAAATTTAAGGGAGGTAGAGAATTGAGTATGAATTTCATTGTAAAAGGTCTGATAAGTAGAAAAAACTTCAGACTGATCATGAATAAGGTAAAGTCATGTCATGCACGAGTATTCATCAATAAAAGATATACAATAATTGTATTCGGACTGGATAAGAACCCTACAAATACCCTATAAATTGGAATGAACAAGGTCAAAAGGATTCAAAACACATAGTTTCAGTCGAGGAACATACATCACCTGATAATGTTTAGCAAACTTATAGGATTTACAATGGAATGAAAGGTGGGGACTTAATTAGGGGAAAGGTTTATACAAGATGGAAGTTGTTGGATGAACAAGACAAGAATTAAGGTCAAGGACACGGGCTGAGGTAGAAGAGAAAACCAGAGATGTTGGGGTCTCAAACATGCACACCCCATTCTGAAGATGGCCTTGACCAAGTTTTTGATTCATCGTCCGCTCTTGAAAAACAACATCAGAAGATGTAAAAGTAACCAGATAGCTTAAATATTTGGTGAGTTTACTGATGAAGATAATATTAAATGGACTATCTAGAACATGATTTATGGAAGCTAGGTGAATAAATGGGTCCAATTAGTAGGCTCCAAATAACATAATGGGGATTTTCGTTCCATTAGAAACAATAATTTCAGAGGCACTTGTATGCAGGTGATAGGTAGTGAACATACCAGAATCCACTTTGAGATGTTCAAAAGCACCAGAGTCAAGAATCCAAGATATCGGTTGAGGAGAGATACCAGTGGAAGGGACACCAATCTAAATAATGGTGGATGGAGAAGAGGAAGGGCCAAGGAAACCTGATAAGATTGCATAAATGCAATCTCTTGTAGAGAGTGCACCAGTCTGTAGCGGGTACTCGAGACCGGTGATGGAGCATGGGACAAATACTCAGGTGAGAACAGAGATAGATGGATAAAGTATGGGGCTACCATGTGGGAAGGTCGATAGCTGAGGATAGGGGGTGGCCTTGTAGGAGCATTGATGACTGGAGGTGGTGTTAGAGTCCCGTGGGCTGAAGTACCAATCATGATGGAGTTGGTGGGTGTCGTGCAAGAAGTAGGCCCCTGAAAAAGGGTTATCGGTGATGCGGGAGCCTTTATGGTGATGGTAGCCAGTGAAGGAGGCGGGTTGAGAAGAACCTAGGAATGCAGTGACCAGGAGATCGCTGGGAAGCCTCGTCGGAGGAGGGGCACCAGGAAACACCGAGTAGGGATGGATAAGGAGGCACAGAGGGAGGAGGGGTCGATAAATCAATGTAGGAGGTAGAACTTGGAGTCCGTATTAGAGGGAATGGGGCTAGGAGATGCCATAAAAGAGGTGCTGGGGCCAGTGGGAGGGCGCCTCTCAGGCAGGACGTAGGACCGTAGAGCCGCTGGACAGGAGTGCCATGGGAGGGAGGTGACAAGAAACATAGGGAAGTCGCGCAGAGAGGAAGGGACATGAGATCACGTGGGAGGACCGTCACACACTGGAGGGCTGGGAGGCCGCGAGCTAGGAGGTGGGGAGTGGTCTGTAGGGAGGGACGACACTGGAGGGCTGCGGGTGGGAGAGGCACTGTCAGGGAGAAACATCGTGGGGGGAGGATCCGTGGGCGGGAGGGAAGCTGTCAAGGAGAAAGTTCATGGGAGGAGGATATGCCGGTAGAAGGGGCACTGTCGGGGAGAAATGCCACGGGTGGTAGGGAGCTGGCATTGGGACCAGGAGCCACGGTGGGTTTTTTAGGAGCAAAAGGAGGTGGAGCAGGGGATTGACATAGTCGAGAAACCACAGGGACAATGGGGTCGGGCAGAACCAGGAAGCCACACAGGGAGGGTGGGGCCAACCAGAACCGGGAAACCGCACATGGGAATTGTTGAAGCCCTAGATGGGGAGAGAGAAAATAATTAGGAGGGAGGGATCAGGTTAGAGAACACCCTCTGATACCATGTAGATTAGAGAATTCCCCTTACCTCAATGTGAGGTGGGGAAATTATTTTATAGATGAGTAAAAAGGAATACACGGTGGAGTATTCCGATGTGGGACTCAGACATACCCAATACAATAAAATTGGGTTTAACACGTGTATTTTAAATAAATAGACAAGTAAATAATGTTAGGTAGAAGGGACATTCTACTGAGTGATGTCATATGTGGCATCCATTAGTTGGAGTTCCTCCATGAGATGCTTTGGAAAATCCTCATATATGTGTTTGAGCCTTTTCTCATTGACAATAAACCACTATCCATTCTTCTCATGAAAAACCTATATAGCACCGAAAGGGAAACATCAATAATAGCATAAGGACCAAGCCATCGAGAAAGAAGCATACATGGGTGGAGCTTTAACCTAGAATTATACATGAGGATGTTCTCACTAATATGAAACTCTTGCTGATGAATCACACCATCATGAATTTTCTTTGTTTTCTCTTTATAGATTCAGGAGTTCTCATATGCATCACACCGAATTTCTTCTAGCTCCTGAATCTGCAACTTCGTATGGTCACCTGCATCTGATAGATTCATATTAAATTGTTTAACAGCCCAATATGCACAGTGATCTACCTCTACCAGGAGGTGACAAGCCTTTCCAAACACAATAATGTATGGTGACACTCTGATCGAGGTTTTAAAATTTGTACGATATGCCCAAAGTGCATCATCCAAGTGCAAACTCCAATCTTTCCTATTGGGTTGTACCATTTTTCCAAGATTCTCTTAACTTCCCGATTTGATATTTATGTTTTTCTGTTAGTTTGGGGTGATATGTAGTGGATAATTTATGAACAAACCCATACTTACAGAGCAAGTTTTTCATGTTACGATTTCAAAAATTTTATCCTTGGTCACTAAGGATGAATCTCGACAAACTAAACGTACTGAAAATCTAGGAACACACAAAATCAACAACCACTCGAGAGTCATTGGCTCCAGTAGCCTTTGCTTCCACACATTTAGAGACATAGTCTAAAACCAATAAGATGTACACAAAGCCAAATGAATTTGTAAAAGGCCTCATGAAGTCAATGCCCCATGCATCGAATATCTCACAAAATAACATGAGTTGTAGGGGAATTTCATTTCTCTTGGAGACATCCCCTATGAATTGACATCGTGTGCATCACTTACATAACTAACGGTCATCCCCATACAATGTCAACCAATAATGTCATGAGTTAAGGACCTTTCTAGTAGTGTGTTGAGATCCGAAGTGGCACCCATAAGATAAAGTGTGGTAGAAAATCAAAACTGAGCTGAACTCATGGCCAGGGACACACCTACAAACAACTTGGTCACTACAAATTCTCCAGAAGTATGGGTCATCCCAAATGTATCATCGTGAATCATTATTAAGTCTATGGGATTGTGAGGTTCTAAAATCGGGGGGGGGGGGGGGGCTAGATATTCCTAGAAAATTCACAGAGTCCACATACTAGGGGGTAAGGTCCACAACATCACAGAGGTTTTCATGAGGAAAGAATTATCTAATGGGGAGAGATGAGTTTACATGGTGGTCCAATTGTGGAAAAATACTGCTAATGTGGTCAACCAATGCATTTTCCACTCTCTTATCTCTAATCTCAAGGTAAAAATACTAGAGGAGGAGCATCCTTTGAATGAGGCAGGGCTTAGCTTCAGTTTTCTTTAAGATAAAACTAAGGGTAGAATGATTAACAAATACAATGATTTTTTACCCAATAAGATAAGAACAGAATTTCTCCAAGGAAAAAACAATTGAAAATGAATTCTTTTTCAGTGGTGGTGTAGTTTTATTGGGTAGGATTAAGGGTACGCAAGGTATACACAATGACATGAGGAGACTTCATAACCTTTTGTGATAAAACTACCCCAATTCTAAAGTTAGAGACATCACACATAAGTACAAAGGGGAGATCCCAACCTGGTGGTTGGATGATGGGAGGTGATGTGAGACTCTTTTTTAGTGAATTGAAAGCATCCTCACAATTTTTATAAAATATAAATTCACAATTCTCTTGAAATAATTGAGAGAGGGGAAGTGCGATCTTACTAAAGTCTTTAATGAATCGGCGGTAAAAACCAACATGACCTAAGAAAGATCACACCTCACAAACAAATTTTGGATATGAAAGGGATGAAATTAATTCATTTTTTGACTTATCCACTTGAATTCCATCATTTTAAATAACATTACCAAGAACTATCCCCCAATAAACTTTGAAATGGCATTTCTTATAATTTAATACAAGATCTTTTTCAATGCAATGACAGAGGACAAAACCTAGGCATGTCAAATTGTTATCAAAGGAAGAACCATAAACTGTGAAATCATCCATAAAGACTTCCATACAATTATCAAGATACTTAGAAAAAATACTCAACATACATTGTTGAAAAGTACCAGGATCATTACATAGATCAAAAGGTATACTTCTGTATGAAAATGTGTCAAATTGATAGGTAAATGTTGTCTTTTTTTAATCCTTAGGGGCTATATGGATTTGAAAATAACTCAAATATCCATCAAGGAAACAATAATGGGACTTAACAACTAGTCTTTCTAACATTTTTTCAATTAAAGGTAGAGGAAAGTAGTCCTTTCATGTGGCTTGATTCAATCAACAGTAGTCAATATAGACTCGCTAACTGTTTTGCACACGTGTTGTAGCCAATCCATTCCTTTCCTTTGACACTACTATTATTTTCGTTTTTTAGCCACAATTTGTCTTGGGATAACCCATTTACTTTCAGATATAGGATAAATTATCCAAGCAGTAATTAATTTATTGCCTTCTAATTTTACCAATTCAAGGAGAGTGGGGTTCAACTGGCATTGAGCTTGCCTTACGGGCTTAATCTCATCATCCAAAAGTAAATGGTGCATACAAATAGATGGTCTAATCCCAGGAATATCATTCAATGTTCGCCTTATTGCCTTTTTACACTATCAAAAGGTCGATCAGTTTTGATTCCTACTGTGGTGAGTGGTTATTGGCAATAATAACGGGAAATTGGTCAATACCCTCAAGATAGTCATATTTTACATTAGATAAAAGTAGTTTTAGTTACAACACTGGTGGTTTTTGGATTGATGTAGGGGGTTTAGGGGGAGTGATGTGCATCAAAGTATCTATATAATCGTGTTTATTTTCTAATGAAAGAGAATCAATGGAAATAATAATTACAGAATCCTCGACGGTCATGGGTACCTTAGAATAAACACACTTATCAATTAAAAACACAAAATTTACACTTATTTAAACCACACAACACTAAAAACATTAATCAAAACTCAAATCATTTAAGGGTGAAGAAGAGGAAAATGAATTAGAGTATAGGTCGAGAGAATTTTGTGTGTGTATCATTTGAGAGCACTTCCATTGAATAGAAAAGATAAGTGGTGTGCTCTTCAATGGGGTGTTTCATAGCTTCAAGGATATTAAAACTTATCTTTTCTCCACCAAACACCAAGAACACCATACAATTTTGAACGTTGATGATCATCCTTGCTATTTTAAGGAATTCCCCCCAAGTATGAGAGGATAATGTCCTTGGGTTTTAGTATCTTCCATATGAATAATATAGAAATCGGTAGGGAAGATGAGACTCTTCACTCTTATGAGTACATTCTCAATCACTCCTGATGGGCGTGTTGTGCTCTGGTTGGAAATTTGAACGATGATGCCCATTGGTTGAAGCTCTCCAACCTATAGTGAAGTGTACATAGAGTAAGGCATCACATTAATTGAAGTACCCAAATCTGGCATTGCATCAGAAAATAAGGTCTCCCTTTTGGTTCATGGTATCATGAAAGTTCCTAGATCCTTGAATTTGGTTGGCATTGCTTGTTCTATTAAGGCTGTGACATTCTTTCCCAAGTTGACTTTATCATTCGGCTTTATTCACCATCTATGGGTGAAAATATATTTATGAAATTTGGCATATCATAGGATTTGTTTAACTGCATCCAGTAAATTAATGTTAACTAGTACCTTTTTAAATGTATTCATTATCTCTTTATCAATTCCAATATCAAAAATTTTCTTAGATTTAGAGTCTTTGGGGGAAAGGAAGAGGAATGTATTGTTCAGTGGAATCCTCAATGAAAAATTATTTAGAATTTTTGTTTTGTTTTTCATCATTAGAATTTTTTGAGGGTAGGAGAAGAGAGTTTTCAAGAGGGGGACATACCTTTTTTCTTGAATAATTGGAAGAAGAAACTTTTTTACCACTACAAAGTGTGATTGCACATATATTACCTTTTTCTTTTGGATTAATAACATGTTGGGATGGTAGTTGTCAAGAACCTTGCATCTTTATCTAACCGATGGTGTTTGTAAATTGTCTAACTTGAGTTCGTAGGTCTTGAATAGTCAATTGCATGGCCTGTTAGAACTGGACGTTCTGTGTTTCCATTTTCTTCACTATGTCCTTGAGGTTGGGTTCATATTTGGGAGAAGGATTTTTTTGAGAATTTTAAGGATAAGAAGGTTCCATACCTTGGCCTTATTGATACCAATTCTACTTAGGTTAGCTTGAGTTTCCTCCTTGCTGGTACTATGGCTGTGATTGACACATGGAGTTTGGATTTGGACTAAATGGTCCTTACTTGAAGGGAGGTGCTTGTTGGAATGGACTCCCAAGAAAAATGCTACACAAGACTCAGAAAAATCCTGAAATTGCGAGCACTGGTCAAAAAAATTAGTATTATAAAAAAAATACCACAATGTAATGGAATAGAAGAAGAGTTTGAGTTACCTTATGCTTGATATAATTGAATTACAAGTGTATGCATCTCATCAAATTTATTATATAACTTTTGTTCTAGGGATGAATGACTTACCTCATGAACTTCTCAGGTTGGTGCAATTTCTCATGTACCAAATTGTGGTGCATTTTGAGTCATGTTGGCTGTTAAGTCACGAGGGGTAGAAGAAGTTTTATCAACTAGGGAACTAACATATGCAGCATCTATAATTCCACAATCCATGGGGACACATCCCTCATAGAAGTATTGAATTAGTAATTGTTCATTAATCTGGTGGTGGGGACAACTTGAAAAAAGTCTTTTGAATCTCCCCCAATATTCATGAAGGGTCTCTCCTTCCTTATGACTGCCCAATTCCAAAAATTTATTTTCTAATTTGTACAACTTGGGAAGCAGGGAAGAACTTCTCTATAAAGACTCGTTTCAGGTCATTCCAGCCCCCAATTATGGTAGGCAGATAGTATAGCCATCTTTGGCTACATCGTCAAGGGAGAAGGGAGTGCCTTAAACTTAATGAGGTCCTCAGACACATTTTGGGGTTTCATAGTGGAGCAGTCTATGTGAAACTTCTCCAAATTATTGTGAGAGTCCTTACCGGGAAGACCGTGGAATTTAGGAAGAAGGTGGATGAAGCCTGATCTCAACTCAAAGTTGGCTGCTTTCTTAGGATGTTGGATGTATGTAAGTTGGTAATCCACATCTGGGGTTGTCATTTCTTTTAAATTTCAGTTATTTACAACCATGATTTCTGGGGTTTTATTTGGTTCCATTTTTGATTGGTTTGGGAACACTTGAGGTTCCAAAGGGGGTTCCTCAATGTTACTTGATTGTTCTACTCTAAATGACCTAATTTTTGAGTGAAGTTTCTTTTCAATTTATGGGTCAAATTCAAGTAGTTTTTATTTTTCCGATCGGGTCATGTAAATAAGTTGTGAAGTTTGTTTTTTTTGTATTTTTTTCTTTTTATGATTGAATATGGATAAAATAAAAGAAATTTAGATGGTTTGAATGAGAAAATAAAAGATATAATGTATACTATATAATTAAAGAGGGGGATAGGGAAGAATAAACACACAAAAACCAAAGCAAAAACAAGAAAAAAAATAATCAAAAGGGATGGGGGATATTGAAAGAAAAATAAATAAGAAGTAAAATAAATAAATAAAAGGAAAGAAATATAAAAGAGGAAAAATGATCTTGGATACCCACCAACGACTCCAGAATTTGGTTGCGTTGTGGAGCGCATCAAATTAAATATTTAGTTTTTACTATAATTTCTATAGTATGGAAGAAACCCTAGGTCATCTCCCGATGGAGACTTACATCATTAATTTTAAAAAAAGTTTTGATTAAGAAAAAGGGGAATGGTATTGTATGAAATTAGGGTTTTTTTGATTTAAGATGAAATTATATAAAAGAAAGTGATACAAGAAAGCAGAAATTGACAAATTCGATTAAGCGTGATCAACCTGGGGAAATATCATGATGTCCATCCTTCATCACTTCAAAATATAGGGTTATGATCTTTTAATACCTGGTTTGTAACACCTAGAACCCTAATTTTACTGATTTTATATTAGGATACATCTTTGGGTTACTCGGAAACACACAATGATTCACCAGATACTGCCAATTGGGTGATTTGTGTTCAACTTCATCATTGAAACTCATCAAAGCAACACACGAAGAACTCAATAGACTATCCATGTTTGTATGTTATTTCAATGTGTTACTATTACATGGATGTACATGGTAATATCAGTGCTTATGTGAGTTCATTTGACCAATATGAACCACACAAACACCACTTTTGACTTTCTGCAGATTTGATTCCCTGGACAAATCAGTTTAGATTGTCCCCTGAATGGACGAATTAGGCTTGGGATCCTTCAGAAGAGTTGTAGACCACAAAATTTTAAATCCTAAAACAAAAATCAACCCATTTGGATGCAATAATGTTTCAAAACATGAAAAATAGTGGACATGTGTTAATGGGATTCCATGCAGTTTGGCTCATTTTCCTTCTGCATCATCGTGGGCTCTCCGAATAACCTCCACCTTCAATGAAGTCATCAAAATAGGTGAAATTTCCTTTTTTGACAGTGAAAAACACGAAATAATTGAGATAAACATGAAGTACAATTTGTTATTAAATTTAGAATTTATGATACAAAATCAGTTTAACACAGTGGTATAAGGGTCAAAATGAATAGTGAATTGCAGTGCGATCATCGGGCACCACAAGTGACTGCTCCAACCTATCCATGCTAATGATGACTAGATCAACTTCCAAATTTGCTGACGGCAGTGACAAAGGCATAGAGAAGAAGTTATGAGATTTTGAATAATCAGAGTGATGCAGAAACGTCAGGAGTTGCAACGACATAAAGAAACGATTCACAGAAGAGTAAAAGGAAAAAACAAAATAACATTGACATATAGATTTATGTGGTTCGGGAAATGATCCATATATCCATGGATAGGCAGAAATTTCACTATAGTCAGGAGCACAAATTACAGGGGGTATTAGAGCATCACACAACATAGAAACCCTAGCCCAAAATGGCCTAATAAAGAAGAAAAATCACTATTCCACCAACCGCACAGGAAGTCCACTGTGCTATAGTGAGACGTGGTTGGAAGTCTGCATCGCTACAGTGCTACGACCACCTAAGTCAAAAGTGCTACAGTGGATGGCAGCTGGAAGTCTGCGCCGCTACAGTAGTCATTCCAAAAGTCAGCACTGCTACAGTGCCATGTTAGTGTTGGTCGGTCAGTTCTGCTATAGTGGTTAGAGTTGTTACACCGCCCCAAAATTTTGGAACCCTCAGAGTAGGGGTGTGTTTCCCCTTGCAACCCCCAACGAGCTCACCGTGGATCTCAACCCGCAGAAGTTGCGTCCTGGTGCTCAGTATGTTCCAGAAGCATTCATCCAAATCATCATCCAAAAATAAATCAGACTAAACCAATCCAACAATCTCTCACTTTGACCCTGATCCTCTATGATGACCTACTTTGATACCACTGATTAAGACAAATTACTTAATCTGTTCTCCTCCTCTTCTTCACTCACAAATGTGCATGTTTTCTATTCAGAACTTCAATTTCAAGCTAATGATTTATGAAATACCACTTGTTTTCCTTTTGTGTTCTCATTGTGTCCTCCCTTATTCTGCCTCTCATACTCCATTCATCAGTGAAGACCAAAAAAGTCACAACAGTGCCTCAACTTATGTATTACCATTAGCTTCGTCAACTTGTTTTCTGGATTGTTGGTTCTACAAGTCTTCTGCAATGTCATCAACCCATCCTGTATCAAACCTTTGATGAAATGATACTTCAACGGAATGTGATTCATCTAGGCATGAAACACTGGGTTATTTCTAAGATGTATAACACTCTGACCATCACAATGCAATGCATTCTCCTCTCGATTTCTTCCCAACTCATCCAAGAAGTTCTTAAGCCAAACTATCTCCTTCCCAGCTTCTGTTACAGCAATGTATTCTACCTATGTGGTGGATAAAGCCACCAACTTTTGCAATTGTGATGTTCAGCTTACTGCGGTTCCTCCACAAGTAAATACATAACATGTGGTACTCCTCCTATTGTCGACGTCACCTCCAATTTTAGCATCCACATACCCCTAAAATGAATTTAATTTTCCAAATCATAGAGATAACTCTTTGATACCCTTCAAATACCTCAGTATCCACTTCACAACTTACCAATGTTGCTTTCCAAGGTTATTCATGTACCTTCTCACAACTCTCACAACATGAGCAATGTTAGGTCGAGTGCAGACCATGAAATACATCAGGATTCCAACAACTGATGCGTATGGAACCTTTTCCATGTACTCAACCTCTTCTATCATCTTCATTGATTGGTCTTTTGATAGTTTGAAATGGCCCTCCAGGGGAATAGATATTGTCTTTGCTTCCAGCGTACTTAATCTTCTCAGAACCTTTGAAATGTAGTCAGCCTATGATAACATTAAGGTTCCAGCTACACGGTCTCTCTTGATATTTATCCCCATTATCTTTCCAGCATCTCCAAGATCTTTTATTTCGAACTCCTTATCCAACCACCCTTTCAACACATCAATTATCTGCATACATGATCCTGCAATAAGCATGTCATCCACGAAAAGAAGCAGTATAATATATTCATCACCAAAAGACTTGATATAGTAACATTGATTCCCGCCACATCGTTTGTATTAATTTTTAGTCATGAATGAATCAAACTTTTTGTTCCACTGCCTATGTGTCTGCTTCAACCCATACAAGCACTTCTAGGGTTTTCACACCAAGTATTCGTTCTCAAAATCAATATATTTCCATGGATGCTTCTTATAGATTTCCTCCTCTAGATCTCCATGAAGGAAAGCAGTCTTGACATCAAGCTCCTCTAGATGAAAGTCGTCAAACTCCACAATACTGAGAACCACCCAGATAGTGGTAAGCTTCACTACAGTTGAGAAAATTTTAGTGAAATCCACTTTTTTCCTTCTGTTGAAAAACTTTCACCACTAGCCTTACTTTGTACCTCCTCTTTCCATCATTTTATTCCTTGACCCGGTATACCCGCTTGTTCTGCAATTCTTTCTTTACTCTTGGAAGAGGTATTAACTCTCAAGTGTTATCATGCAATGAGGAAATTTCATCCTTCATATCCAGCTCCCACTTACTTGACTCTTTCAACAACATTGCCTCTTTAAAACATTCTAGTTCTCCACTGTTAGTCAATAACATATAATGTAAAGATGGTGAATACCTCTGCACAGGTATTTTCACCCTTTTTGATCTCCTTAACTCCACTAGAGTTATGGGTTTCATCAGTTATGATGTCTCATGCTCAGGTACACGTTCAAGCTCCACTTTCTCTTTACACTTTTATTCTTTGTTCCCATTTTCATCTTTAGCTGCATGGAGATCCTTGTGCATGAAAACTTCATTGAATGTCACATTCTAGATCCTGATGACCATCTTGTTGAGATCATCCCAAAAGTGATAACCAAACTTCTCAGCACCATAGTCAATAAAGAAACATCTTTTGAACTTAGCTTCAAGTTTGTCCCTTTCATTAGCATCAACATGAATATATACCAAACTGCAAAAGACTTGTAAATTTGAGAGTATTACCACCTTACCAGACCAAATCTCCTTGGATAGACATTATCCCATCGACACAGATGGACTCCTATTGATGAGATATGTTGTCATGTTCACTGCATCTGCCTAGAAGGTCTTGGGTAACCCTGAGTGTAACCTCATACACCTGGCACATTCATTCAATATCCAATTTATCCTCTCTACCACACCATTAAGTTGATGTGTACCTAGAATAGTCTTCTCCCACTGAATTCCATTATTAGAACATAATTCCTTGAACTCCTGACTGCCATACTCTTGTTGGATTGGTGTAGCCTGATCCGGTTTGGCTGAATGTTTGTGTCCCGCAACTGTAGCAGTGTGGACTTTGGAGTCAACTTTACTATAGCCTTTTGGACTTCTAGCTGGCAGCCACTGTAGCAATTTTGACTTGAGTGGCTGCCTTTCACTATAGCAACGCAGAATTGCTATGAAATAGTGGATTTTCTTCTCCATTTGTAGCCTATTTCATGCTAGGGTTTCTTACTGAAAAAACTCAGTAATTGTGCTCTCGATTATAGTGAATATTCTAACTCTCCATGAACGTAGGGATTATTCCCAAACCACATAAATCTTTGTGTTTTTGTTCTTTATTTTTCCCTTTAACTCTTCTGTGTTTCGCCATTTTTGTAGCTGCAACTCTCGAGGTTTCTACAACAACTCTCTACTATTTTCAGACCTCAAACATTTTAGCTTTGATCCTGACTTATTCTCCACCATGACCTTCCACTTCTGAAACATCTTAAACACATCATAATTCCTTTTTATAAAGTAAACTCATACCTTCATTGTTAAGTCATCGATGAATGTCACATAATATTGTGACCCTCCAAGGGAAAGTACTTGTGTAGGCCCACAAACATCTATGTGCACCAGGTCCAGATTCCCAACCATCAGTGTTCCGCCTCCTTTCGCAAAAGACACCTTCTTTTTCTTTCTGAAAATACAATATTTACATAGGCCAACATCCACTGATTTCATCTCTAGTAGCAACCCTTTTGTGGTTAGCAGCTTCATCTCCTTCTCGCTCATGTGGCATAGCCTGTAGTATCATAATTGTGAATCCCCGAGAGCATTTACCGATGCAACCATGTCTATACAAGTCTCTGTCATGTTGTACATGGTACGAATCTTTAATCCCCAAGCTATGACCATAGCTCCTTTGTTAATCTTCCAAGAACCACCAGTAAACATGGTACTGAAGCCCACATCATCAAGTTTCTCAACGGAAATAAGATTTCTTCTTAAACCAGGGATATACCTCACATTTTTCAGAACCAGTAAACTACCACAATTTTTCTTCATCCGTGCATCACCCTTCCCCACAATCTGCAAGGGTTCATCATAAGCAAGATATACCTTATCGAAATTTCCAGAAACAAATTTTTTTATGAAACCCTTCTCCGATGTGGAATGGAAAAACACCCATGAGTCTAAAATCCAAGACTCCATAGGGATATCCACGCTCAACATAAACATGTCATCAATTCCTTTATCAACCATGTTTTCTTCGATAGTTGTAGGTCCCTTTTGTTTTTCTCTACAATCTTCTTAACATGCCCTATCTTCCCGAAAATCCAGTAGGTAAGACCAATCCCCTTTTCCTTATCTCTACTATTTCCTCTTGACTTTGATCGTCCTCTACAATTGTCTCACTGTACATACTTTCCTCTTCCTTCAAAATTCAGAGTAGAACCAGAGAATCTTCCTGATTATCTTCTTTGGATATCCTCCCTGAGGATCAGGTCCTATACATCCTTCAGAACCAAATTTGTATTTCCTGAAGAACTGCTCAGCCGCTATGTTTTCCCCATTGGTTTTAGGACCCTTCTGTTTTTCTCTGCACTCTTTCTTGACATGTCTTTTCTTCCCGCAAATCTAACAGGTAGGATCAGCCCCCTTTGCCTGGTCTTAGATCTTTCCTCTTGACTTTGATCTTCCTCTATGATTTTCTCATTGTGAATACCTTCCTCTTACTTCAACATTCAGAGCCGAACCATATAATCCGCATGATTCTCTTCTTTGGATATCCTCACTGAGGATCAAGTCCCGTACATCCTTCAAAACTAACTTTGAATCCCCCGAAGAACTACTCACAACTATTATAGATGCTTCCCAATGGTCAGATGAAAAATATAGTAAGACCAGTGCACATACCTCATCACCAAGTGAAATATACACGAATTTCAATTAACTTATGATGGTGTTGAATTAATTGATTTGATCTGCAAAAATTATCTCTTCAACCATTTCAGGTTGAAAAATCGTCGCATCAAGTGCACTTTTTTTGTCGCAGAAGGCTTATTGTACATATTCGAGAGAACTTGCATCAGTCCAATCATCATTTTCTCCTCTACGATGTTTAATGACATGTTTTTTCCAACATTAGGTTAACAACACCCAGAACCTATCGATCAATCATCTCCCACTCCGACTACTCCATATCCATTGGATTTAAACCTATAAGTAGCAAATGCCTCTTTTTCTGATAAAGATTGTCTCCAATCTACATCCTCCAGTAGTTGAAGTCAGTTCCATCGAAGTGGTCAATATTCACCTTTCTTCTTCCATAGCCATCATTCAGTTCAAGGAATCCAAACTCAACCTTTGATACCAGTTGATGTGAAAATGTCAGGAGTCACAACGACAGAAAGAAATGATTCACAGAAGAGTAAAAGGAAAAAAACAAAAGAAGAACTTTGAAAATAAGATTTATGTGGTTAGGGAAATGATCCCTATGCCCATGGAGAGGTATAAATTTCACTATAGTTGAGATCACAATTTACAGGGAGTATCAGAGGTTCACACGACTCAGAAACCCTAGCCTAAAATGGGCTAATAAAAAAGACAGATCGCTATTCAGCCTACTCATCATCCAGAAATGGATCAGACTACACCAATCCAACATAGTTCTATACCAATATTTTTGAGAACCATTGGTATAGGGATATACCAATAGTTTTAAAAACCATTGGTATATATAATTTAAAAAAAACTTGGCTGGAATTGATCCTAGCACCTCCAATTTATATTTAAACGACCTAAACACTAAGCTACAATAACTTTTGTGATCATAATATGATAAATATATATATGTATATTAAAAATTAAATGAAAATTTTATTTATTCAATTTTATTTTATAAAACAATATGTAAAAAATCCAAATACCTATACCAATGATTTTATAAATCGTTACTATAGACCTATACAAACAGTTTTCCAAACCGTTTCTATAGGTATTTTGATATTTTGGACCTATACCAATGGTTTTTACAAAACTGTTAGTGTAGGGGATTATTATAGAAGTTATACCAATGGTTTTGGATAAATCATTGGTATATCTATGACCTATACCAACGGTTTTTCCAAAACTATTGGTATAGTGTCTTAATATGGAAGTTATACCAATGGTATCGTTGGTACAAGGTCTAATTATGGAAGCTATAAGAATGGTTTTACCCAAACTATTGGTATAGCTAGCATTTATACCAATAGTTTGTCCAAACCTATTAGTCTATGGTCTCTCTATGATACCTATACCAACAGTTTTTTCCAAACCATTAGTATAGGTCCAATTTCTAGTGGTGAAAAAATGTATCCAAAAGAGTTTGGATGGATTCACATAGAGTTTTAAATTTTTTCATAAAGTCCTTAATTGATTTTACTCGAAGTGGGATATTTTTAGATGTGTACTAAAATGTAGATGGATGAGATACATGAACATATTCACATGACATATGATATACATATATATATAATGCAATATTATATATAGTGTACATTTTATATATTCATTGGAATCATGTATTTTTCATCCATGAGATGCATGAATATATATATATATATATATATATATATTATTACTCATTTTATCTGAAATGGTTTCATCAGTTATAATACAATTGTGATTAGATTAATGGATTTTCATTATTTCTTTGAAACTGTTCAATGAATTATATCCCAACTAAAAGGAATACATATGATGCGTTGGAGGGTCCTCGATATTCGGCTATATAAGAAGATGTGATCCTCTTATTGGGGTGTTGTATGCGATGTGTATGAGCCTCTTTTAAAACTCTATTATTCTCTATCACTACGTATCTCATTCTGAGAGGGTGATACAATCCCTTTAGATATAAGGTATCAAGAAACAATCATGGATTCAAGTGGTTAGTGTATTCCATTAGAGGTATGGTTATTTTGTTCACCACTCCTCGTGATCTTCCTTAATCACCTTCCATGAAAAGAGGATGGAAGCCGTTGTGTCATTTAAATACCAGGTACTATGTCTATAGTATTATATATGTGTTATTTCTTAAAGACGAATATCTTGTGTTTTGGGTTGTCTTCCGCTATTTATGGTCATCAGTTGATTATACGAAACCCATAATTTCTTACGTATCCTTGTGAAAGGAATAAAAACCCACATATTTCAGTTTCAATTACCAGGTATTTCATACCTTTTAAGGTCACGTTACAATGATTGATCCATGCAGTTTAACATCACGCGATAAGGATATATATAAGAAAAGTTCCTAGTAATGGTTTATGTGAGATATATGCATGAGAGATCCATTTAGAGGATGATTTTAGTTTGTAAATGAATACAACCCTAATAGAATAAGTGTGCTTTTATTGGTAATATGTCACAAATTAATGGGGCACGATAAATCAATTAAAATCTTTATATCCTCAGTTATTTAATAACCAACATGAAAAAATATTTTTTCTTATCTTTATAACGTCGGTTATTAAATAACCGATGTAAAAAATTATCTATAACATCGGTTATTTTATGACCGACATTATAAATGGAGCTTTATCACATTGGTTTTTTTATAACCAACATGATAAAGCACCGAGATTTCCTTTATCACGTCAGTTATTTTATAACCAACCTGATAAAGTGTTCCAGATTTGATTTTCACTTCGGTTATAAAATAACTAACGTAAAAAAGATAATCTCTGTATTTTTTACGTCGGTTATTTTATAACCAACGTAAAAAATGGATCCTGATGGATATATCATGTCGGTTATAAAATAACCGACGTGATATATCGATTTTTAAAGCTTTCCACGTCGGTTATATAGAACCGACGTGAAAAATGCCGACGTGTTAAACGTTTTTTTTCCACTAGTGAATCAAAAAGAGAACATAATATTTTAAACAAATTCACAACCCATTTTAATAAAAACTTTATTGATTTCAAAATGCAAAATATCTCACCATTTATAAAACATTACTCTTTCCTTTCAAAATGATAAATCTTGTTATAAATCAATCACAGTTTCAAAAACCCTTTACTGTTAGTTTTAAATTATTCCATGGTATCCAAAGCATTATCCCATTTTTCCAATTAACAAAACCATTTCCATTTAAATCCATTACAAACCAAAATTTCTTCTTAAAAAATTGTTTTACCAAATCACATAATAGTCTTTGATATTTAGTTTTCCAAACCAAACATTTCATAAAACTCACTCTTTGGTAATTCAAAACATTTCTCAAAGAACATACCAGAGATTGTTTTAAAGAAAAATTTAGTTTTCACAAGGGATTTAAAATTATTAATAAGGAATTAAATTTTAAACAACCAAACGAGATCACAAAACAACCCACATCCATAACCCACATAACCAACCTCACATAAGTGAAATCACTTGTAGGAAAATGCATAAGGTTTCAAGTTTATAATGAAGTTATAAAAGTTTAAGGATTGATCATACGAGTTTGTAAACCACACACCAACCTCAAAAATGTTCATGGATGGATTTTCAAATCATCCACATCGAATCCTCACAGTTTACCAAACCACAAAAACATGGTGCCACTATAGTCATCCTTCTATTCTAGTTAAAAAACTCATAAGAGATTCCCCAAATCAAAGATAGTCTCATTGGGAATTTAAATATAATTTATCATTAGAAAACCTATAACTCAAATGAAAGACTCGAGTCCCAACATCACTGGTAACTCAAGTCTCATCACGAAGGGGTGGTGATCAAGAACCCGCTCACGAACTACCTCTTGAGTCCTAACAAATTCTTAATATACTTTCTATCATGACACACCCAAAATGACACAAGGATTTAAAATTCAAGTATTCCCCTTTAATTAAAGACCGCCTCTGATACCATTTTTAATGAACCTACTCGAAATACAATCTAAACTGATACCTAAGATGATTCACCACTAACCCGAAGAGCATTCCTGATCTCCATGGGTTGGCGACAAGCACTTGGGAATCAATAAATAACCATTAAGAATGATTTCACCCTCAAAAGATTAAAATAACAAAGTACAATGCAGAAACATCCATATATATATATATATCATTCAATACATACATGTCAACCAAAACCCATCTTCTATTAGTCCATGAATACCCACCATGTCCCAATTCACCCACCCTTGGTCATCCTAACTCGAAACCACAAAGGAAGGCGAGAGCACAAACACCTACTATAAGATAATAAATGGATACAAACACCAATAGGTATAAGCAGGGTGTGAGCTAAATAGCCCAGAAGTATTCCATCAATGATTCTATGTAATTATTTCATAAGAAAATTAAAATATGCTAAAATAGGAGTACAAATCAAAGATTATGAGGATTAGTTTAAAAATAAAGTTTTAAACATTTAAAAATTATTTATTAAATTATGTGCAAACCGTGCACAGACCCAGAAACTTTCAAAAGAGTCTAAAAAAACTCTAGAAAAAACCCACGAATATAACCAATCATTGGGTAATCAAATAAATGGGTCAAAACACATAAAAATATGTAATGGGGTGTTAGAAAATCCCCACCATAGGACTTTCTGTCCCAAAAAATCATTCAGTCTGAAATATAGAACACGATGACACAATAAGAACTCCCTCGCTTAACTTGTGAGGTGAACGGTCCATGGTCCAAAAGTGAGACTCACACAATGGTTAAAAACAAACACAACTCCAAGATCAAATCACCAAGATCATCACATACTTCTAAACAAAAGAAATATTGAAGACCTATCATAGGTCTCTACACCATTTAAAGATTCACCAAAGTGGTGTAACATAAGAAAACAAAGTCCCTCAAAACACAAAGAAGAGACTTCACCCACTCACTAAGGAGAAACATCAATGAGAAAACATCCACAAGAAAGGTAAATAACTAACAAGTATTTCTAAAAATGGGTAAGTACTCAATGGTAACCTAGTATTTTTCAAACCAAGCCTCATACCTCAATGAGCTTATTAGAACAAATTCTAACACCATCGTGTGACTGGTCTATCAAAATCTACATCGTCCTAGTTACCCAAGTACATTCCCAAGGTCTATCCAAGTCCAACTAGAAAGAGATTAAACATTTAGGATAGTTCACAATAGGGCACTAAACTCTCACATGAGATACCATCCAACACATCAAAATTGAGCTCTCACCATCAAGTCAAAACAAGAGGAACACCAAGGAACAATAAACAAAATGTCAACAGAAGGAAACCATTATTACAACAAAATCCAAAAAATCACCCAAACCATGTTCCATAAGATATAATCATAAAGATCCTAAAACAAAAGGTTTCCAAAATATACAATCCACAAGAAAGAAAAATCAAACAATTTCCACTTCAATGTCAGAAACAACAAGCTGACAACCAAAAGCTCCTCCATTGTGTGAAAAGTTTCACTTCAAGGACTATGGCTGGAGCCTTGTTATCATGAAGTATCTATTGCCCCGTAGTTAGGAACTGATAATCCTAACTTAATTTTTCCATTTCTAGTGGTACAATTTATAAAACCTCTGAAGGTGACCTCGACCACCAAACTATCCACAAACCATTGGAGATTTCGAACACGACCACTTAGGATGACCAGGTGCTCTACACTGGAAACACATGAGAGAAATCCTCATTTTTTCTTGACGAGACTGAACTTTCCTAAATTGGGAATATTGAATTTAGCCATTCCTATTGTTTTGCTATCTCTACTTAGTCTAAAAAGGCCCTTCAAGCATCTCTCGATAAGAAATCAACCATTCCGCGGGCATGGCAGGTACAAGGTCTGGGTGAAGACCTAGTCTAAAAGAGACAACCTTACTGAATTCATTGTAAACAAGTCCATGTATGAAACATACTAAATTTGAGAACTTATTGGCATACTTCGTAACTGATAGATCTTATTTACTGAAACTCAAGAACTTAGAAACTTTCTCCCTTTTCGCTTCCATAGGATACCACCATTGAATGAAGAATGACTTGAAGAATTCTCAAGACATTATTTCATACACACAAGAGGTAATAAAAACTTCCCACCACTCTTGTATAGGTCTCTCAAATAAGGGGTGGATAGACTTGACCTTCAAAGATTAATGGGTCTTGAGAGTATCAAAGGTCACATCAACTTCTTCAACCCACTACACTGCCTCAAGAGAACCTCGTTCACCTTTATAAGAAGGTGGAAGACAATCCAGTAATTCAAGGATGGGGTTAAAAGGTTATAAAGTCTCTAGATCCACCACTCGATATGGAGTCTGGGTAGAGTCATTGATAAGGGATTCAACTTATGTAAAATTTGAATAACTACCCCAAGGACCAGACTGTTGGACAAAAATTCTATCTTTCTTGAAGGAATTTCTGGGAGACATTTATAAACATCACAAAACACACGCATACCAACTCAAGCATCAAAGAACACTCAAAAAGAGTGCATAAGATTTTAAACAAAGACACAACCCATTTTAATCAAAACTTTATTGATTTCAAAATGCACAAAATTTCACCATTTATAAAACATTACTCTTTCCTTTCAAAGTGATAAATCTTTTTATAAATCAATCACAGTTTCAAAAAACCCTTACCGTTAGTTTTAAATTATTTCTTGGTTTCAAAAAGCATTAGCCTATTTTACAATTTACAAAACCATTTCAATTTAAATCCATTACAAACCAAAATTTCTTCTTAAAACACTATTTTACCAAATCACATAATAGTATTTGATAATTAGTTTTCCAAACCAAACGTTTCATAAAACTCACTCTTTGGTAATTGAAAATATTTCTCAAAGAACATACCAAAGCTTATTTTAAAGAAAACTTTAGTTTTCACAAGGGATTTATAATTATTAACAAGGGATTAAATCTTAAACAACCAAACGAGATCACAAAACAACCCACATCCAGAACCCACATAACAAACCTCATGTAAGTGAAATAACATGAAAGAAAATGAATAAGGTTCCAAGTTTAGAACCAAGTTAGAATAGTAAAAGGCTTGATCGTATGAGATGGTAAACCACACACTAACCTTACAAATTTTCATGGATGAATTTCGAAAATATCCACTTCGATTCCTCACAGTTTACCAAACCATGAAAACATGGTTCCACTATGGTCATCCATCCATTCCGATTTAAAAACTCATAAGATATTCCCTAAATCAAAGATAGCCTCAGTGTGAATATAAATATAATTTATCATTAGAAACCAATAACTCAAAATAATGACTCGAGTCCCAACATCCTTGGTAACTCAAGTCTCATCATGAAGGGGTGGTGATCAAGAACCCACTCACAGACTACCTCTTGAGTCCTGACACATTCTTAATCTCCGTTATACCATGACTCAACCCAAATAACATAAGGATTAAAAATTAAAGTATTTACCTTTAAGGAAAGACCACCTCTAATACCATTTATTATGAACCAACCCAAAATACCATCTAAACCGATACCCGAGCTGATTTTCAACTAACTCGAAGAGTGTTCTCGATTTCCATAGGTTGGCGAAAAGCACCTGGGCATCAACAAATAACCGCTGAGAATGATTTCTCCCTCAAAAGACTACAATAACAAAGTAAAATGCAGAAACATCATTATATATATATATATATATATATATATATATATATATATATATCAATACATACATATCAAGTACAAGGAGACGCTAAGAAAACTGAAAGAAGAACATACAACCAAAACCCGTCTCCTAGTGCCCCACGAACACCCAACATGTCCCAAGTCACCCATCCTGGGTCATCCTAACTCGAAACCATAAAGAAAGGTGAGATCACGAACACCTACTATAAGATAATAAATGGCTGCAAACACCAAAAAGTACAAGTAGGGTGTGAGATAAAGATCCCAAAACGATTCCACCATAGATTCTATGAAGTTATTTCATAAGGATATTAAAATATGCTAAAAGAGGAGTATAAATGAAAGATTATGAGGATTAGTTTAAAAATAGAGTATTAAACATTTAAAAATCATTTATTAAACTAAACTGTTAAAAAATTCCATTTCACCTTTTAAAAACTAATCATTTTCTTGAAAAGATTTGGAAACCATTTCACAAGCTAAAGTCGGGTAATCAAGAAAAGATGAGAATATTCACCTGATATGACAATATTAATAAGAATCAATACAATAGAGTCAAGGTTCATAATAAAAATAAATGAAGCAAAAAAGGAAACTCTGATGTCAGATGGTTTAACAACCGAGTAAACATCTTTCAATTTTAAATAAATAGGTTTTTCATTTCGAAAGAATATTTAAAAAAATCATGTTTTACATTTCAAATGATGGAATATTTCTCAATAAATGTATTAATAAAACATTTTACATAAATTTACAAGACATGTAAAACAATTTACAACAATGACATATATTCATTTGAAATACAAACAAGCAAGAAAATTGGTCATATGCCTAAGAAGTTATGATAGTTATAAGATATAGGTACCCCACACTCAAGGTGATATAGAAAATATGTACATACGTCCCTTTGAACCAAGGGAAAAGAGGATTCATCACCATCGCTTAAGGGATGTGATGTGCTGATATGATGTTTTAGAACATTGTTAGTGTAGACCCCGGAAAACGGGTCCCCAAAATTTTCCAAATGCTTCCATACATGATCCAAGATAGTAGTCCATTTCGCAATCTTCAATTTGGTAGGTCGTAGGGCCTGAACGATGTTACGGATTAGGAGTTATGGACATTTGAAGTTTGGCTGGAAAACTGGTTCGCAAAGCCCATTCGCGAAGCCGCCTCCGCGATTGCGGAGCGCCGCCGCGAAGTAATGAGGCGAGAGGCTCCGCGAACCCATCTGACGTTTGTGAGCCCGCCGCGAAGACCCACCGCGAAGCAGAGGAGGCAGGATGCTCCGCGAACAAATTTGACATTCGCGAACCCGCCGCTAAGCAAAGGAGGCGGGATGGCTCCACGAAGTGCTTTGACGTTCGCGACGTGCCGCGAAGATCTGCCGTGGACCAAGCTCCGTCTTCGCACCGAGCGAGATTTGCTTCGCGGTGCCCCTTGCCTATAAATACCCAGATCACCCCCTTCTTCGGACGGACGACCACGGACACTTCGCCCCTTGGGTGGCCGAGCGGAGCTCCGCATTGCAGCTCCACGAGGCCATGCTCTGCGAGCAGCTTCCTTTGCGTTGCTGCTTCGCGAGCCGATGCTTTGTGAGTCCATGCTCCGCGAGCCTATGCTCCGCGATGCTGCTCCACGAGAGGCCTTTGCTCCTCGAGACCCCTTTGCTCCACGAGAGACCATTGCTCCGCGAAGCTACTTTGCGAAGACCCATTCTTTGCGAGGATCCTACCTTCACGCCCACCGGTCCATACCGCGGGGGCTGCGCCCCCGCACCCCCGCTCGGGGTCAGTGGCGGGCTTCGGTCCCGGCCCTCCGGGCCGGTCCCTTCGCTACAGTCACACACCCCCATGAAAAATGGAGAGTCGCACCGCGAACTTTTCGGGCCGGGATGCCGAGATTTTCCATTGTGCCCTTATGTGCTCCCACCTTCAACCTATGGAATACCATGATTTGATACACTCCTCCACACACTATGAAAACACCTTGACTTGATGTATTCATCTTGGTTTGTTTCCTATGTCGTGAGTTGAGGTTCTCATCATCAATTCCCCGAGTACCTTGAGTCGAACCATTCCTCAGGTAACTCCTCCAAACCCAATCAATTGGCTCCTATGCCAGGTTGAACTAGAAAGGGCCGCCCTTGCATAAGTCCCAACACCAACCATTTCTAGGCACCTTCTACCTAATATTCCTTTCTACATGACTCTAAACTGTATTAACCCCTATGTTCCACACATAGGATACCTCTTTCCCTATACGAGAGATTCCTTATGCTCCAAGCGTAAGATGCCTAATAGTCCTATCGACATGACTATAAACTGTAGTACACCCTATCTAAAATGATAGGATGCCTCTTTCCCTATATGAGAGATGCCTTATGCTCCAAGCGTAAGATGCCTAATAGTCCTATCGACATGACTATAAACTGTAGTACACCCTATCTAACAAATTATAGGATGCCTCTTGCCCTATATGAGAGATGCCTTATGCTCCAAGCATGAGATGCCAATAGTCCTATCTACATGACTATAAACTGTAGTACACCCTATCTAACAAATGATAGGATGCCTCTTACCCTATACGAGAGATGCCTTATGCTCCTAGCATGAGATGAAAATAGTCCTACCTACATGACTCTAAACTGTAGTATTCTCCCTATCTAACAAATGATAGGATGCCCCTTGCTCTAAGCAAGAGATGCCTTATGCTCCTAGCATGAGATGCCAACAGTCCTACCTACATGACTCTAAACTGTAGTATTCTCCCTATGTTCCATACATAGGATGCCTCTTGCCCTATACGAGAGATGCCTTATGCTCCAAGCATGAGATGCCAATAGTCTTATCTACATGACTCTAAACTATAGTACACCCTATGTGCCAATCATAGGATGCCACTTGTTCTAAATAAGAGATGCCTTGTGCTCCAAGCATAAGACCCATACTTCCATTATTACAGTGGCCTGATTCCAATGCCCCTTGGAATTATCCCACTTGTGCACCAGTGCATAGGTGAAGGCCTCAATTCACCAGTGAGTTGGGATGCCCTCATTACCAGACATGAGGAAGACGTTACAGGCAGCTTCCTAGCGTAAGCCCCATTCACCAGTGCCGCTCCTTAGCGGCACCTGGGCAGCTTCCTAGCGTAATCCCCATGCACTATTTCCGCTCCCTAGCGGTACCCAGGAAGCTTCATTGCGTAAGCCCCATTCACCATTTCCGCTCCTTAGCGGCACCCGGGCAGCTTCCTAGTGTAAGCCCCATTCACCATTTCCGCTCCTTAGCGGCACCCGGGCAGCTTTCTAGCGTAAGCCCCATTCACCATTGCCGCTCCATAGCGGCACCCGGGCAGCTTCCTATCGTAAGCCCCATTCACCAATTGCCACTCCATAGCGGCACCCGGGCAGCTTCCTCGCGTAATCCCCATCCACTATTGTCACTCCTTTTCAGCGGTAAGCCGTTGACATCCCTATGAAGTGGTAAGCCATTGAAACCCTATCCAGCAGTAAGCCATTGTGATCCTATTCAGCGGTAAGCCGTTGACATCCTCATCCAGCGGTAAGCCGTTGTGATCCTATTCAGCGGTAAGCCATTGACATCCTCATCCAGCGGTAAGCCGTTGTGATCCTATTCAGCGGTAAGCCGTTGACATCCTCATCCAGCGGTAAGCCTTTGCAACCCCATGCATCGGCAAGCCGTTGACATCCTCATCCCGTGGTAAGTTGTTGCGACCTCATCCATCCGTAAGCCGTTATGACACATTCTAGCGGTAAGCTGTTGAAACCGACAATCAGCGGTAAGCCGTCATCAGAAGAACTACGTGGACTTTGATTCCCTGCCATGGGGATACTTAGGAAGCCTCTTCAAGGATCAAGCCCGAAATCATTGTCATTCCTCACTTCGGGCCTCCATCCTGGAGTAAGTCCCAGCACTAATGGGTTGCCTAACATGTAAGCCCCTCTTCGCTTCTCACGGACGCACCCTTCGCAGCGTGATCGTTAGGTCCTTGCTGTCTCTTGTTTCACACACCGAGCATGACTCACGTGGGCTGAGTTGGCATTGGCCATGAAAATACCTCGTCCAGCATGACGTTAAACTACATGCCCTCGTCCAGCATGACATTAAACTATATGCCCTCGTCCAGCATGACGTTAAACTGCATGCCCTCGTCCAGCATGACGTTAAACTGTATGCCCTTGTCCCGCATGACATTAAACTGCACACCCATTTGAACTACGAGGTCTTTGATCCATGTCAAGGCATGGTATGTAGGAAGCCTCCACGAGGTTCAAGCCCACCCGTCATCCAATTCACATCGAGTTCTACCTTCCTCCAGCATGACGTTAAACTGCATTCCTGTCCGACAACAAGCAGTTGTGACCAACCCGAACTACGAGGACTTTGATCCATGTCAAGGCATGGTACGTAGGAAGCCTCCTAGAGGTTCAAGCCCATCTCCCATCGGACCAAGGTCCCTCATTTACGTCGGTTCTCCAACACCCACCGCCAACCCGAACTACGGGGACTTTGATCCATGTCAAGGCATGGTACGTAGGAAGCCTCCATGAGGTTCAAGCCCACCGCCCGTCGTTTATTCACATCACGGTTCACTCTCATCCAGCATGACGTTAAGCTATATTCCAGTCCGACGGCAAGCCGTTGTGACCATTCCGAACTACGAGGACTTTGATCCATGTCAAGGCATGGTACGTAGGAAGCCTTCACGAGGTTCAAGCCCACCACTAGTGGACCCCTGGGTCTACTTTCACATCGGTTCATCGATGAAACCCTTTGAACTACGAGGTCTTTGATCCATGTCAAGGCATGGTACGTAGGAAGCCTCCCCAAGGTTCAAGCCCATCTCTCATTGGACCAAACTCCACCTTCACGTTGGTTCGCTGACGAATTCCATCATTTGAACTACGAGGTCTTTGATCCATGTCAAGGCATGGTACATAGGAAGCCTTCCAGAGGTTCAAGCCCACCACCCATCGGACCAAGGTCCACCTTCACGTCGGTTCGCCGACACCCACCACAAGTGGACCCCCGGGTTCACCTTCACATCGGTTTGCCGATGAAGCCCCTCCGAACTATGGGGACTTTGATCCATGTCAAGGCATGGTACGTAGGAAGCCTCCATGAGGTTCAAGCCCACTGCTCGTCATTTATTCACGTCAGGGTTCACTCTCGTCCAACATGACGTTAAACTGTATTCCAGTCTGACTACAAGCCATTATGACCAACCCGAACTACGAAGTCTTTGATCCATGTCAAGGCATGGTACGTAGGAAGCCTTCACAAGGCACAATCCCACCACTAGAGGAACACCGAGTCTACTTTCAAGTCGGTTCACCGATGAAACACTTTGAACTACAAGGACTTTGATCCATGTCTAGGCATGGTACGTAGGAAGCCTCCCAGAGGTTCAAGCCCACCACCCGTTGGTCACTCCGACCATCTTCATGTCGGTTCACCAGCACCCAGGCAGCCTAGTGTGTAAGCCCCACACCATCCGGACCAAGGTCCTCATTCGCGTCGGTTTGCCGACACACCATTATGAACTACATGGTCTTTGATCCATGTCAAGGCATGGTACGTAGGAAGCCTCCATAAGGTTCAAGCCCATCACCCAGTCGTTCCGACCTCCTTCACGTTGGTTCACTGACAATACCCATTGGACCAAGGTCCACATTCACATCGGTTCGCTGATGATACCCATTGGGCTAAGGTCCACCTTCACGTCGGTTCACCGGCACCATCCCGAACTATGCGGACTTTGATTCCCTGCCACGAGGATACATAGGAGGTCTCTTCGAGGCTCAAGCCCAACTTTACCATTGCCCTTGCGATGGTCCCATTTCATTCCCCTCCCCTTCATTCAACTCTCCATCACCCATCCTGATTCTCACCTGGACTTCCACATCCTGATGGGATCATGTCATCCACCTCCTCGCTGCTCCTAGCAGCACCTGGGCCGCTATCCACGCGTAAGCCCCAACATGTCTCCGGGTCGTTGTTCTCTGTGTACACCCCGATTCATCACCCCTTCGAACTATGTGGGTTTTGATCCCTGTCCTCTACATAGGGTAAGTAGGAAACCTCCAAGAGGTTCAATCCCAACCAATGGTAATCCATGGTGTACTCCATCCTAGGGTGCACTTCCTCTGATCCACCCTCAGTGGTGTTCAAATCAGCCATTACGGTCTGACATCTCCCCTCCATGGGGCACACCACCTCAGATCCGTCCTCATTGGGTGTTCTGATCCATCCCTTTGGTAAACCTTCTAGGTGTTCCCTCCTAGGGATATACCAATCTGATCCGTCTCTATGGGACTTTCTGATCACCCTCATTCCATCTCCGTAAGACGTTAAACTCATGGCCTACCTCGTGATAAACATCAGATGCCTGAGGAAAACCTCATATGACATGCCTTTGGCGTAACCGTCTCCGTAAGACGTTAAACTCATGGCCTACCTCATGATAAACATGAGATTCTTGAGGAAAACCTTGGATGACACGCCTTTGGATTAACCGTCTTCGTAAGACGTTAAACATGCTGCATACCCTCTGTTAAACATGGGAAGCTGAGGAAAACCCCAGGTACATGCCTATGGAATATGATACCCCACACTCGACGTGGGATGCCTCGGGTTATGAACCCTTGATATGCCCTCTCATGAGGAAGAATATAGGTTCCCCAATGTCCATGCACCCAGAGATGCCCTGACATGCCTGATGTTGCCGTCTACTCCGACCGAAGGTCGCTACCATGTCAAGACCCTATGGAAAGTCTTGACGGAAGTATTTTAATTAACTGGCGTCCATGAAGATATGGCACCAGGAATGAGATTCACGAACAATGTATTAAATATATGAGGGAGACCAGGACTAGGTGATGAGTTCCGAGGAGGAATCCACGGAAGGAAGAACCGACATCCCATCATCCCGTTTCGATCAAGGAGCAGACGTACATGAACAAGGAATGAATGCCGCCCGCCTTTGGAAAGCGGGAATGCGGGGAAACACCTGCGCGTCCTCCACAGACGGATGCGCCTTTGGAAAGCGGGAATGCGGGGAAACACCTGCGCGTCCTCCATAGACGGATGCGCGCACCCCGACGTAAGCATCGGAAACAGTTAGTTATAAAGTGTCATCCAAATAACTCACTAACATGGCCATATTCCTAAGAAGGTATGATAGTTCTAGGCTATAGAGACCCCACACTCAAGGTGATATAGAAAATATGTAGATACTCCCCTTTGAACCAAGGCCAAAGAGGACTCATCGCCATTGATCAAGGGAAGTGATGTACCGATATGATGTTTAGAACATTGTAAGTCGTAACGTATCATCCAAATAACTCACTAACTAGCTAAGGCTTTCATGTTATCAAGTACGAAAAAATGATGGGAAATTTATTTCAAGAAACTCAAAAAAATACATCCCATTCGACATTTCAAATATGTTAATTTTCCCTTTAAAAACCATAATGATATTTTAATCAAAAACATGTATTTTCAACAAGATAAAACCCAAAGGTTTATATAAAAACCATTTTTATTTCATTTTCAAAAATGAGGATTTGAAATCAATTCACCATTCAATTTCACAAACCAATTTCACAATAAAATTAAACAGTTTAATTTTTAAAAAAAATTCATCAATTTAATAACAAACATCTAATTCAATGGAATTGGGGTTTTCACAATTTTCTATCAAAACCATTTCCACAAATTAAATTCCACAATTAAATTTCAAAAAAATTACATCGAATTTCACAATCCATCCAATTTCAATTCAAAAACTTTTATACAATTCAATATTCAAAAGGGTGATAATACCCACTTCCTCTCGCAATTCATCATAAAAATGTCAAACGGGCCTTAAAAGCAATCATTTATTTCAAAGCATCCATAAAGAATTTAAAGGATATATTAAGGTTTTAAAAAGATTGAATAAATTTCAAAAAATGGGTTTACACCCTCTTTACATGAAGATAAATCATTTATTTCAAATAACCCAAAAACACCAATTATAAAACAAAAGGTAAAATCACTCAAAGGGGGTTCTTGGTGTCATCCTTTTTCATAGGGGGTTCTTGGTCATTTAATAAATTCATGCCTTTAAAACTATTTTGAATACATTAAATAGTTCAATTCATTTAAAGAGAAATTGGTCAAAGAAGCTTTTATGGGGAATTAAATGGGAAAAAATCATTGAACATGTGTTAGAAATCAAGAAACACACATCCATGAATTTATCTAGCAACAATGAATCAAAAAAAAAGGAAAAGCATAGAAAAACCTACTTGGAAATTACGGAATCCAACGACAAAAAAATCTGAGATGTGTCACCTTTTATGGTGATCATCAGATCTAAGTAGATAGATATTGAAAGAAGAGAGGAGATCAAAGATATACAATTCCACATAAATTAATCAAGATCCAACAAAACACAAAGATTTAAAAACCTTTATTAAGAAGAAATCAATAGTAGAAGGGAGATCTAAGAAAAAATGAGAATAACTCACTGAAAAAGAATATATCCACTTTGATTGGCACTTCAATCCGCCAAGAGATGCGGTTTTGGGATCTAAAATTCCTCTTAAAGTCTCCCAAAATCCTAAGTATTGGATTATGATCAAGTGGGATAAGTATGGGGTTAATTGGGGGGGGGGTTGGGGATTTTAATTAAGATTTTTTGGTCTTTAATTACTGTTAGAAAATTTTCTTGGGTTAAGTCGCATGATCAATACTCACTATGCGCCTAACTTTTCCCCCAGAATAGAGCCACTAGAAGTGTTTCACTGTTTAGAGACACACTTTGTCAAACCGTGCGCATACCATGCACAAACCTAGAAACTTTCAAAAGAGTCTGAAAAAACTCCAGAAATAACCCGTGAATTACCCAATCATTGGGTAATCAAATCAATGGATCAAAAAACATAAAAACAAGTAATTGGATGCTACAACCACCCCACCATAGGACTTTCTATCCCTATAAAGCATTCAGTTTTAAATATAGAACATGATGACACAATAAAACCTCCCTCACTTATCTTATGAGGGGAACGTTCCATGGTCCAAAAGTGAGACTCACCCAAAGTTTAACAACACACACAACTCCAAGATCAAAACATCAAGATCATAACATACATCTAAAAAAAAGAAATATTGAATTCATAACATTGGTATCTCCACCATTTAAAGATTCACCAAAGTGGTGTAACATAAGAAAAGAAAGTCCCTCAAAACCCAAAGAAGAGAATTCACTCACTCAATAAGGAGAAACATCAATGATCAAACATCCACAATTAAGGAAAATAACTATCAAGGATTTCTACCATGGGTAAGTACTCAATAGTAACCTAGAATTTTTCAAACAGATCCTCATACCTCGATTAGATCATTAAAACAAACACTGACACCATTTTGTGACTGGTCTATCAGAATCCACATCGTCTTAGTTACCCAAGTACATTCCCAAGGTCTATCCAAGTCCAACTGGAAAAAGCTTAAACATTTAGGCCAGTGCACAATAGGGCACTACACTCTCATATGAGAGATCACCCAACACAACAAAATTGAGCTCTCACTATCATGTTAAAACAAGAGGAACACCAAGGAACAACAAATAAGATGTCAAGAGAAGGAAACCATTTTTAAAACACCAATCCACAAATCACCCAAACCATTTTCCATAAGATATCATCCCAAAGATGAAAAAAAGGTTTCCAAAATAGACAAGCCACAAGAAGGAAAACTCAAATAGTTTCCACATAAATTTCGGAGACAAAAAACGCTGGCAACTGAAAGCTCCTCCATTGCATAAAAAGTTTCACTTCAAGGACTATGGATGGAGCACAGTTATCATGAATTATATACTTCCCCATAGTTAGGATATTATATTCCTTAACAAATTTTTCTATTTCGAGTGGTAAAACTTACTAAACCTCTGAAGGTAACCTCGACAACCACACTGTCCAAAAACCTTTGGAGATTTCGAACACGACCTCTTAGGATGACCAGGTTCTCCACATTGGAAAAACATGAGAGCAATCCTCTTTTTTTCTGATTAGATTGAACTTTCTTCAATTGGGAATATGAAATTTATCCATTCGTATTTTTTTTCTAGCTCTACTTCAACTGAAAAGGCCCTTTTAAGAATCTCTGGATAAGAAATAAACCATTTCACAGGCATGGCAGTTACAAGGTATGGGTGAAGACATAGTGTAAAAGAGACATCCTTACTGAATTCATTACAAACAAGTATAGGTATGAAACATACCAAATGTGAGAACTTCTTGGCATAATTTTCAACCGATAGATCATCTTGACTAAAACTCAAGAACTCAAAATCATTTTTCATTTTCACTTCCACAGGATACCGCCATTGAATTAAGGCTGACTTGAATAATTATCAGGAAATTATTTCATACACACAAGAGGTAATCACAACTTCCCACCACTCTTGTCTAGGTCCCTCAATTAAGGGTTTGATTGACTTGACCTTTAGATATTCAGGAGTCTTGAGAGTATCAAAGATCACATCAACTTATTCAAGCCACTACACTGCCTCAAGAGAACCTCGTTCATCTTTATAAGAAGGTGGATGAAAATACAGGAATTTAAGGATGGGGTTCAAAGGTTGGAAAGTCACTAGCTCCACCACTCTATATTTATTCTAGGTAGAGTTGTTGATAAGGGATTCGACTTCTAGAAAATGTGAAGAACTACCCCAAGGACCAGACTATTGAACCAAAATTCTATCTTTCTTGAATGACTTTCTAGGAGACATTTTTAAACATTACAAAACACAATCATACCAACTAAGGCATCAATGAACACTCAAAAAGAGCGAAAAATATTTTAAATAAAGTCACAACCCATTTTAATCAAAACTTTATTGATTATAAAATACAGAAGATCTCACCATTTATAAAACATTACACTTTCCTTTCAATATGATAAATCTTGTTATAAATCAATCACAGTTTCAAAAACCCTTTACCATCAGTTTTAAATTATTTCATGGTTTCAATATCATTAACCCATTTTTACAATTAACAAAATGATTTCCATTTAAATCCATTACAAACCAATTTTTTTTCTTAAAACATTGTTTTACCAAATCCTATAATAGTCTTTGATAATTAGTTTTCCAAAACAAACATTTCATAAAACTCACTCTTTGGTAATTGAAAACATTTATCAAAGAACATACCAAATCTTGTTTTAAAGAACCATTTAGTTTTCACAAGGGATTTAAAATTATTAAAAAGGGATTAAATTTGAAACAACCAAACGAGATCACGAAATAACCCATATCCATAACCCACATAACCAACCTCACATAAGTGAAATCACTTGTAGGAAAATGAATAAGGTGTCATGTTTATAACAAAGTTCGAACAGTAAATGGCTTGATCATAAGGGTTGATAAACCACACACCAACCTCAAAAATGTTCATGGATGGATTTCCAAATCAGCCACATCGATTCCTCACTGTTTACCAAACCACAAAAACATGGTTCCACTATAGTCATCCTTCTATTCTGGTTCAAAAAATCATAAGAGTTTCCCCAAATAAAAGATATTCTCATTGGGAATTTAAATATAATTTATCATTAGAAAAATAATAACTCAAAAGAAAAACTCAAGTCCTAACATCCCTGGTAACTCAAGTCTCATCATGAAGGGGTGGTGATCAAGCACCCGCTCACAGACAACCTCTTGAGTCCTGACACATTCTTAATCTCCTTTCTATCATGACTCACCCTAAATGACATAAGGATTTAAAATTCAAGTATTTCACTTCAAGTAAAGACCACATCTGATACCATTTGTAAGAAACCAACCTAGAATACAATCTAAACTGATACCCGATCTGATTCTCCACTAACCCAAAGAGCGTTCCCAATTCCCCGAGTTGGCAACAAGCGCCTGGACATCAAAAAATAACCACTGAGAACGATTTCACCCTCAAAAGATTACAATAACAAAGTACAATGTAGAAACATCCTTATATATATATATATATATCAATCAATACATACATATCAAGTATAAGAAGACACTAAGAAAATTGAAACTGGAACATAACAACCAAAACCTATCTCCTAGTGGTCCATGACTACCCACCATGTCCCAATTCACATGCCCTTGGTCATCCTAACTCGAAATCATAAAGGAAGGTGAGAGAACAAACACCTTCTATAAGATAATAACTGGCTCCAACACCAAAAGTTACAAGCATGGTGTGAGATAAAGATCCTAGAATAATTCAACAAAATATTCTATATAATTATTTCATAAGGTTAATCAAATATGATAGAAGAGGATTACGAATAAAAGAGTATGAGGATTTGTTTAAAAATTGTGTTAATAAACTAAACCGGTAAAACATGCCATTTCACCTTTTAAAAACTAATCATTTTCTTGAAAAGATTTGAAAACCATTTCACAAGATAAAGCCGAGTAATCAAGAAAAGATGAGAATATGAACCTGATATACAAAGATGAATAAGAATCAATACAATGGAGTCAAGGTGACTAATAATAATAAATTAATCAAGAAAGGTAACACTGGCGTCAGATGGTTTAACAACCAAGTAAACAACATTCAATTTTAAATAAACAGGTTTTTCATTTCAAAAGAATATTTAAACAAATCATGCTTTACATTTCAAATGGTATAATATTTCTCAAAAAATGGCCTAATAAATTTTTTTATATAAATTCAAAATACATGTGAAATAATTTATAATAATGGAATATATTCATCTAAAATACAAACAAGCCAGAAACATGGTCATATGCCTAAGAAGGTACGATAGTTCTAGGCTATAGGGACCCCACGCTCAAGGTGATATACCGAATATGTACATACACCCCTTTGGACCATGGACAAAGAGGATTCATCACCATTGGTCGAGGAATGTGATGTGCTGATATAATGTTTTAGAACATTGTAAGTCATAAAGTGTCATCTAAATAAATCACTAACATGGCCATATACCTAAGAAGGTATGATAGTTCCCGGCTATAGGGACCCCACACTCAAGGTGATACAGAAAATATGTACATACACCCCTTTGAACCAAGGCCAAAGAGTACTCGTCACTGTCGATCAAGATATGTGAGGTACTGATATGATGTTTTAGAACATTGTAAGTCGTAATGTGTCGTCCAAATAACTCACTAACTACCTAAGGATTGCATGAGCTCAAGTAAAAAACAAATATTAGAAATTTATTTCAAGAAACTCTAAAATACAATTCATCCCATTCTCCATTTCAAATATGTCAATTTCCCTTCAAAAACCATAATGGTATTTTAATAAAAAAAACATGCTTTTTCAACAAGATAAAACCCTAAGGTTTATATCAAAACCATTTTAAGTCATTTTCAAAAATGGGGATTTGAAATCAATTCACCATTCAATTTCAAAATCCAATTTCACAATTTAATTCAACAATTTAATTTTCAAACAAATCCCATCAATTTCATAACAAACCTCCAATTCAATGGAATTGGGGTTTTCAAAATTTTCCATGAAAACCATTTCCAGAAATTAAATTCCACAATTTAATTTAAAAAAAATTCCATCAAACTTCACCATCGTTCCAAATTCAATTTAAAACCTTTTATACATTTCAATATTCAGAAGGGTAATAATACCCACTTCCTTTTTCAATTCATTATAAAAATGTCAAACGAGCCGTTAAAACAATCATTTATTTAAAATCATCCCTAAAGCGTTTAAAGGAAGTATTAAAATTTTAAAAGGATTGAATACATTTCAAAACATGGGTGTACACCATCTTTCCATGATGATAAATCATTTATTTCAAATAACCCAAGAACACAAATTCCAAAACAAACAGTAAAATCAATCAAAAGGGGTTCTCGGTCACTTAATAAATTCATGCATTTAAAACTATTTTGAAGACGTCAATTAGTTCAATTCATTTAAAGTGAAATTGGTCAAAGAAACTTTTATTAGGAATTAAATGGTAAAAAATCATAGAACATGTGTTAGAAATCAAGAAACACACATCCCTGAATTTATCTAGAAACAATGAATCACAAAATGAAGGAAAAGCATACAAACACCTACTTGGAAATTAAAGAATCCAACTGAAACAAATATGAGATGTGTCGCCTTTGATGGATATAACCAGATCTAAGAAGATAGATCTTAAAATAAGAGAGGATATCCTAGATCAACAATTCCACACCAATTAATCAAGATCCAATAAAATGCAAGGCTTTCACAACCTTTAGGAATAATAAATCAAGAGTAGAACGGAGATCCAATAAAATAAGAAAAGAAATAACTTAAAGAGAATATATCCGCTTTGATTGGTGCTTCGATCTTCTAAGAGATGAGGTTTGGGGGGGGGGGAATGCCTCTTAAAGGCTCCCAAAATCCTAAGTATTAGATTATGATTGAGTGAGAGAAGTATGGGGTTAATTAGGGGGGTTTCAGGATTTTAATTAAGATTTTCAGGGATTTAATTACCATCAGCATGGTTTCCTAGGTTAAGTCGCACGATTAATAACTTACTGTGTGCCTAACTATGTGCCTATAATAGAGAAACTGGAAGTGTCACGATTTGGATACACATTTTGTCAAACCGTGCGTCAACCGTGCGATTCCCTACTATCCAGGCTACACACTTTGTCAAACTATGATTGAACCGTGCGTAAACCGTTCATAGACCCAGAAACTTTCAAAAGAGTCCAAAAAAACTCTAGAGACAACCTGCGAAGATATCCAATAATTGGGTAATCAAATCAATGGGTCAAAACACATAAAAACAAGTAACAAGATGTCATAACCTCCCCACCATAGAACTTTCTGTCCCCAGAAATCATTCAGTCTGAAAGATAGAACACGATGACACAATAAAAACTCCCTCACTTATCTTGTGAGGTGAACGGTCCATGGTCCAGAAGTGAGACTCACCCAAAGGTTAAAAACACACATAACTCCAAGATCAAAACACCATGATCATCACAAGATTCTAAACATAAGAAAGACTTAAGACCTAGCATAGGTCTCCCCACCATTTAAAGATTCACCAAAGTGGTGTAACATAATAAAAACAAGTCCCTCAAAACCCAAAGAAGAGACTTTAATCACTCACTAAGGAGAAACATAATGATCAAACATCCACAAGAAAGGTAAATAACTAACATGGATTTCTATAATGGGTAAGTACTAAACGGTAACCTAGTATTTTTTAAACTGGGCCTTATACCTCAATGAGCTTATTAAAACAAACTCCAGCACCATCGTGTGATGGGTCTATCAAAATCCACATCGTCCTAGTTACCCAAGTACATTCCCAAGGTCTATCTAAGTCCAACTAGAAATAACTTAAACATTTTGGCCATTTGACAATAGGGCACTACACTCTCACATGAGAGATCATACAACACATCAAAATTGATCTCTCACCATCAAGTAAAAACAAGAGGAACACCAAGGAACAAAAAACAAGATGTCGACAGAAGGAAACCATTATTACAACACCAATCCACAAATCACCCAAACCATGTTCAATAAGATATCATCACAAAGATCCCAAAACAAAAGGTTTCCAAATTAGACCAACCCCAAGAAGGAAAACTCAAACATTTTCCACTTCAACATTGGAAATAACAAGCTGGAAACCAAAATCTCCTCTACTATGTGAAAAGTTTCACTTCGAGGACTATGGATGGAGCTATATTATCATGAATCATCTGATGCCTCGTAGTTAGGAACTGATATTCCCGACTAAATGTTTTTTTGGTGTGGTAAATCTTACAAAACCTATTAAGGTGACCTCGACACCCGCACTATCCACAAACCTTTAGAGATTTTGAACATGGCCTCTTAGGATGACCAAGTGTTCTATAGTGGAAAAATATGAGAGAAATCCTCTTTTTTACTGACGAGACTGAACTTTACTCAATTGGGAATGTGTAATTTAGCCCTTAATATTAGTTTCCTAGCTCCACTTCAGCTGAAAAGGACCTTTCAAGTATCTCTGGATAAGAAATCAACTATTCCACATGCATGGAAGTTACAAGGTCTGGGTGAAGACCCAGTCTAAAAGATACAGCTTTACTAAATTCATTACAAACAAGTCCAGGTATGAAACATTTCAAAGGTGAGAACTTATTGGCATACTTCAGAACTGATAGATCATCTTTATTGAAACTTAAGAACTCATAAATTTTCTTATTTTCACTTCCACATGATACCACCATTGAATGAAGATTGACTTGAAGAATTCTCAAGACATAATTTCATAAACACAAGAGGTAATCACAACTTCCCACCACTCTTGGCCAGTTCTCTCAAATAAGGGGTGGATAGACTTGAACATTAGAGATTCAGGAGTCTTGGGAGTATCAAAGATCACCTCAACTTATTCAAGCCACTGCACTGCCTCAAGAGAACCTTGTTCACCCTGATAAGAAGGTTGACGAAAATCCAAGAATTCAAGGATGGGATTAAAAGGTTGGAAAGTATCTAGCTACACCACTTGATATGGATTCTGGGTAGATTCGTTGATAAGGGATTCAACTTCTGGAAAATGTGAAGAACTACCCCAAGGACCAGACTATTGGACAAAAATTCTATCTTTCTTTAAGGACTTTTTGGGAGACATTTATAAACATCACAAAACACAATCATACCAACTCCGGCATCAAAGAACACTCAAAAAGAGCGTATAAGATTTTAAACAAAGTCACAACCCATTTTAATCAAATATTTATTGATTTCAAAATGCACAAGATTTCACTATTTATAAAATATTACTCTTTCCTTTCAAAATGATAAATCTTTTTATAAATCAATCATGGTTTCAAAAACCCTTTACTGTTAGTTTTAAAATTTTCCATGGTTTTAAAAATCATTTACCCTTTTTACAATTAACAAAACCATTTCCATTTAAATCCATTACAAACCAAAATTTCTTCTTAAAAAATTATTTACCAAATCACATAATAGTATTTGATAATTAGTTTTCCAAAAAAAAAAATTCCTAAAACTCACTCTTTGTTAATTGAAAACATTTCTAAAAGAACATGCCAAAGCTTGTTTTAAAGAACAATTTATTTTTCACAAGGGATTTGAAATTATTAACAAGGGATTAAATTTGAAATAACCGAACGAGATCACGAAACAACCCACATCCACAACCCTCATAACAAACCTCACATAAGTGAAGTCACTTGTAAGATAATGAATAAGGTTTCAAGTTTATAACCATGTTAGAATAGTAAAAGGATTGATTGTATAGGATGGTAAACCATACACTAACCTTAAAAATGTTCATGGATGAATTTCGAAATCAGTGACACCGATTCGTCACAGTTTACCAAACCAAGAAAACATAGTGCCACTATGGCCATCCTTCCATTCTGGTTCAAAAACTCATAAGAGATTCCCCAAATCAAAGATAACCTCATTGGGAATATAAATATAATTTATCATCAGAAAACCAATAACTCAAAAGAAAGACTCGAGTCCCAAAATCCCTGGTAACTCAAGTCTCACCATGGAGTGGTGATCAAGCACCCTATCACATCTGTTTTTTTAATTTTTTTTATTTAAATAATTATTGGATCTGGGTTCTCATGCCAAGGTCTGGGCCAAGTCTCGACAAATTTTTTTTATGTTTAAATATTTTACTAAGTTTTGGATCCCTACACGGTCACCGCAAAGTTGGCGGTAGCCGCACAACCGGCGCTGATGTCGAGCAATTGCTTATTATTATTACTTTATTTTTCATTATTCTTTATATTATTTTTATTATTATTATTGGACTATTATTATTATTATTTTATATATTATTATTATTATTATTATAATTCTTATTATTATTTTTTATATTATTGTAATTATAATTGTTATTCTTTATATCATTATTATTGTTATAATTATTATTTGTATTATTATTATTATTGTGTTATTATTATTATTATTATTATTATCATATTTGGTTTTACTATTATTAATATAAGAGAATGAAAAAAAGGAAAAAAAAACAAACCCAAATACCCACACCCCCTTATTCCCATCGCGAACCAGCGCCCCCTCCCCTTCCCTTTCCCTAGTTCCGCACTGTGGGCCACACCCCCACCTATTTCCCCCTTCTCCTCCATGATATGCTTCCTAGACACCTCCTCACACCCTTGCAGGACCCTGCCCAACTTCCCTCATACCCCCCTTACGTCGCCCTCACTCTCCCTACCTCCGCGCTCTCGCCATTGCGACCCACCCAACACCCAACCTCACACCTTTCTCCCTCTGCCCGCCGACCCCACGTCGTGCCGCAGGCCAGCTGGCCTCGCCCGCAACCCCTTCACACACCTGACCTCCACCATCCCTACGTGCCCTCGGTCTACCCCCACTTCACCTCCCGACATCCGTTCTCAAGCCCAACGACCATCTATCACTTACACTGTTCCCATGCCGCCTCAACCCTTCTGACCTGCCTGAGCCTCTGTTCTTCCATCCTTCTATGACCCGGCCATCTTCGCCCTTCGTCGGCGCCCCCTCAACACCCCGATCGACCTCCTGATTGTGCCCCGACCTCCCGCGGTCTGACCAGCCCCCCTCCGGCCTCCGGCCTTCCGGCTGGCCCACCTCCGACCAGCCCGCTTCGCCCTGTCGTGTTTTTGAACTCCCACACTCTCTCCCTCTACCTTGCACCAACCAGCAGCGCACCCGACAATCAGCATGCGACCCATCGACGATCTCCCTTTCCGATGCATGCCCCTTCTTGCAGCCCTCAGCATATCTTCTTTCATTTTCCATTCCTCCTTGGGTGTGTTTATTCATGTTGGAGAAACCCTAACATCTTAGGTTTTGTGTTCGCGCGTTCTTGCAGCTGGTTTTGGTGTGCGGTTGGTCGAATGAGAGTTTTTTACCTTCCGTCGAAGTTCAGTTGCATCCATGCTTGATTTGAGGTAGGGGAATCTTCATTTTTACTTTCTGAATAAATCCATTTAATGCTTGCATGTTTTAATTGGTTCTTTTACTTTATTTTCACATCTGAAAAATAATTGATTTGTTTATGAAATCATTTATACTTTGTTGGTCCTATTTACGAAAATTTTTAGAAACTAGTTACTTGTTTATAAAAGTGTTTGTAAACTGGTTTAGTTTTCTATATAATTTTGTATAAATTATTCGGCGTGTTAATTAATTTGTTTATGAATTGTTTTGACTATTCATGAATATTTTTAATTAATTGTTTTGTTCATTATAAAATTTCAAAGGGAAAGTTTAACTGTTTTCTTGGAGGTCTTGGTCCTTTGGTCTTGAAAATTTATTTTATTTGTGTATGTGTTGGGGGTTAAGTTTTAAAAGGTGTGAGAGTAGTTTTTCAAGGGGTGTAGTTATGCAATGATTTATAAAATGGCGTTCTCTTGTGAGTTGGTGAAATTGAGATACAAGCCTCTGTTTTCTCCTTTGAAAAGTTTTACCAAATAAATAACTAATTTATTTAATGATTATTGAAATTCAAATCATGGGGGAAAAGTGTTTTGGCTTGTGTTTCGTTTTTCAAGAGGGTTTTGGGGTGTGTGTCTACATTGAAGCTTGAAGGGTTACTTAGAGTGGTTTTGAAATGTGTTTTGCTGTGTGTTTGAAAATGGTAAAGGCTCGTTTAGTAGTAGTAAAATGATTTGGTGTGTGTTTTAGAACCCAAGGGCCCGTTTGGATTTTTAAATACAAAAGTGGTGTTTATGGTTGTTTTAGAAGATCTTGTGCAATGTTTTCATAAAGGCATTTAATTATGTAAAACTAAATGATCGATTTATAAATTCAAGTGTTTTAATAAAGTGGTTTTGATAACCGAATGATTTGATGGCCCAGTTGGCCCTTTGTGTGTTTGACATGTATGCATATATATAAGTATATGGGTCACTCCTATCTAGGGTAACCCATTATGGGTGAACGCATAGGAATCATCTGTGTTTGGGGTAGGCAAGTGCGGTGAGTTGAGTCATGCGTGCGAGGGCCTTCTGACATACATGTTATTATTATCACCACCATGGGATCCTGGGCGTCTTTTAGATGATCGAGTGACGGTTGCTGACCAACCCTGATTATATGGGTTGTTACCCCCTAGATTTGTTGTTAGGCCAGGCGAGATTTTCTACTCGATTGGTCAATTAGGGTGGCCAGTTGGTTATAGACTTAGGAGCATCACCATATGCCAGAAGGTGCTTCTAAAACCGAGTACATCCAAGGGTCTTATAGGGATGTTTAGGATCACCCATGTTTACTGGATTACTTTCATTTCTTGTTTACTTTCCACGCACTAGTTTATTTTTAGCTTGCACTCTTATTCATTTTACTCTAGAATAACATTGGTATTTTTTTTTTAATTTTGTTTATAAAAAGACAAATGATTTTTGGAAAATGGTATGTAGCATGTGTTGGGGTTTCAAATGGGAAAAAAAGTTGCCTATTTTCAAATGGGAAAACCCTACTTTTATAATTGTATTTCAAACTTGTGTTGGTGGATTGTTTTGGGAATGGAGACATCAGATTCTATGGTTTACCTTGACAACCCTACTGAGCATTTTTAATGATCATGCCTATTTATCTTTTCAGTTGCAGGTTCAGTCTCTTGTTTGGGTTTTCTTGGCTAAGTTTCTCATTATAGGAGCAAGGTCGGCCTTTGGCTGGGAGGTGACCTGAAAGGTCACGCAGAGGTATGTTCGGTTTTACTTTCGTTCCGCTACCCGTTTTATTTTTACCGTTAGTGTTTATTTATCTTTTCTATGGGCCAAATAATTCCCAATTGGTTTATTTTGATTCCCGACACTAGTTGTCGGCCCGTGGGGATTGGGAACGCCCTTTGGGACATGTCACAGACCAGCTCGAGTGACCGGTTCAGGGTCGACCTGGGTTGGTTCGTGAAAAAATGGTATCAGAGTAGGCCCTTATTATTTGGGTTGTCTGGTAGATGGAGATTAGGATTTTTGGGACTCGAGAGGTAAGTACGCGGAGGACGTCATGAACCCTTACCCATTCCGAAACTCAAGTCGCCAGGGGTAGTCCGGGAATTCAGTTATTGTCTCATTCTGGTTTGCCTTAGATTGAGTGATGACAGCGGAGGCAAGCCTATGTTACAACATGATTTCACATGTAGTAGTGACCCATGTGGAGTTCGAGTACACGATTTATGTTCCTCCTAGTCATTGGTGCTTACTTTGGGCATGAACCACTACCATGTCTCTAGGTTAAGCATGACTACTAGTCCCTCCCTTTAGTGATTTGATACAAGTTGAGTGTTTTCTTGGTTATGATTGGTGTAAGTGAATTCTTGAAAATGAAGAAAAAGGTGTTTTTCATTTCAGAGCCCCGTGACACTCCTTGTATTTGGATGGAGGAAATCTTCTGATATAATAACAAACAAGACAATTTCCAGGGGGAATAAAAAGGTTTTTGAAATGAAAACGATTTCTTTTAAATGGATTTAAATTTGTGAAATGTTTTTTTTGAACTGAAAGCTCTTGGTCTAAAAATATGGTGTTTTCTTAGAACTGGTATAGATATGGTTTGGGTGCAATCTCGAGTACTCTTTATGAACATTTGCACATGTGATGGAATGCATGGGAAGTGCATGTTGGTGTGTATGGATGAAAGCAGATGAAGACATGTGCAACAGTTCATGGGATGACTGGGGTGCACACTTGGAATTAAAGGATTGACCTTGTTTTTCTAAAGTAATTTTTTTTAAAAAAGAAAATTATTTTTGGAAATTGAAATTGGTTTGAAAAGTGGGTTTGGTATTTGGAAAATGGCCTTGAAAGAAGGTAGTTTTGAAATCTAAAATAAAAAGGGGGTTTTGAAAAAGGAATTTTAGGGTTGTGTTTGTATTTTTTTTGTTCCTTTTTTTGAGCTGGTTATTTCCAGATAATGGTTCTTTAAATGATGTATCTTTGGGTTGATATTGGTTTTGGTTCTGTGTTTCATATGTTGTTTAGAAAATTCCACCCAGAAAGGGCCCCAAGGTTTCTGATAATTCATGCCCATTTTTTGGTCCTTATCGTACATTGCCTATACTTCACAGTGATCAGGGTCCATTAGAAGTAGAAAAATGGCTTGAAGGGGTCTAGTGTGTCTTTAGGGTTTTGGGAACTTCTGAAGTTGTCAGAGTGCATGCTATTTTGGGTCTGTTTGATGGTCCAACTTTGGGCGAATGGAAGTTGTTCGCCCTACCATCACTGCAAGTTGAGATGACGTTGGATTTCATTAAATCCATCTTCGTCTGATGGTTTATACCTGAAGAGGTGAAGATGAAGAAAAGGGAAGAGCTCATGCACATTCAACAAGGCCAACAGACGGTGAAGGTGTATTTTGACCATTTCAAGGAGCTCATGTCCCTTTCTCCAGAGGTAGCATCACATGATTGGATGAAGAATTCCCTCTTCATCGGGGGTATTTGTCTAGAGATCAAGGAGAAGGTCCTCCCTTCATAGGACCACTGTTTTGAGAAGCTGTTTGATGAGGCGTTCTATGATAAGTTAGTCTTTGGGGCACAGATGGTTGGAAATCCAGCGTATCCAGTTGCTCGTGAAGGTTCCCCATCTGGCGAGCAGAATGTGCCAGAGGGACCAGTTCTTAAAGTGTCATCTATAGTGGTTTTGGCTTCTAATTCATCAGACCATTCAGTGGTGTGCCACCAGTGTGGCCAGTTCGGGCATGTGAAGCCGTCATGTCGCATCCCTCCAAAGACGTGTCATCGTTGCGGGTTCTTGGGTCATCTAATTTTTTTTTGTAAGAAGCATTGCCTAGAGAAGGCATTGTGACCAGAGAATCCCAGTGCCTGACTGTGAGGTAGGAGATGCTTCACCCATCAGAGCCCCTACCATAGACCTTGGGGTGAAGCTCACGCGCAATCAGGAGCTGTCGATGGTGTGAAGCCTCGATCGGAGTTTTGTGTTCCGTGTTGGCAGTGGAACATTTAAAGTCTTCTCGTTCTTGTTTTTCTGACATTATTTTAAGTTCATTGCTTCATCTTGGAGTTATAGTAGACATGTTCTATTGTAATCTAAATAGTTTTTTTGTATGATCATGGGTTTCTAAATCTTTCATTTCTTTTAAAAGTGTGTTCGGACCTTGTGTGGGTTAATCTTGGTTTGACTATGTTTGTTTGGAGATGTAAGTGTCTGTGGAGGAATCAAAGTTTATGGTTATGCTTAGATTCACTATTTGAGTTAAGTTTTTTTTGGAGGTTTTTCTCTAGTGTTGGGTGGTTTTAGTCCGGGTTGAAATTTTTAAGCTTCCATGGAGGTGTTGTTCGCTCCTCCTATAAAAGTTAGTTTGGCTCGGTTGGGAGTTCCCGTGTCACCCCCCTTCTCAGGGTGATATGTTTGAGTGTTAAATTTTTGCGCTAGCTGAGTTCTTGTGGTGAGGAGAACCCTATCATGTTCTTCCGTTCTCTTGTGTTGTGGTTTCTCTTGGCTTTAGTCAGGAATTGATTCTAGTTTTGTCTATCGTTCAGTTGGATGACTTTCTGGGGGAAGAAAGTGTCTGTGGTGGGGAGAATTGTCACATCGGTCTTTTTAAATTATTATTTTTTATTTTAATAATTCTTGGATCTGGGTTCTCGTGACAGGGTTCAGGTCGGGTCTCGGCACAAAATTTTTGACTTTTAAGTATTTTACTAAGTTTTGGATCCCTGTGCGGTCACCACATAGTTAGCGATAGCCACGCAGCCGACCCTGGTGTCAAGAAATTGCTTATTATTATTATTTTATTTGTTATTATTCTTTATATTATTATTAGACTATTGTTATTATTATTTTTATATATTATTATCATTATTATTTTTATTATCATTATTATTATTGTTTATATTATTGTAATTATAATTGTTATTATTTATATCATTATTATTGTTATAATTATTATTTGTATTATTATTATTATTATTATTATTATTATTATTATTATTTTTATCATATTTTGTTTTACTATTCTTAATATAAGAGAATGAAAAAAGAAGGAAAAAAACCCTAATACCCGCACCACTCTTCTTCCCGTCACGAACCAGCACCCCCTCCCCTCCCCTTTCACCTGTTCTGCGCTACGGGCCGTACACCCACCTGTTTCCCCCTTCTCCCACGCGATCTACTTCCTAGCCACCACCTCACACCCCTGCAGGACCCCGCCCAACTTCCATGCTACCTACCTTATGCCGCCCTCACTCTCCCCACCTTCGCGCTCTCGTCGTCACGACCCCCCAACACACGACCTTTCCCCTTTCTCCCTCCACCCACCGACCCCACGCTGTACCACTGGACAACCGGTCTCGCCCGCAGCCCCTTCACACACCTGACCTCTAGCAGCCCTATGCTCCCTCAGCCTACCCACACTTCACCTCCCGGCCTCCATTCTCAAGTCCAGCGGCCATCCGTCAGCCCTAGGCCGCCTCGGCTCTTCCATCTAGCCCGAGCCTCCGGCCTTCTAGCCTTCCATGACCCAGCCGGCTCCGCCCTTCTCTAGCGCCCGCTCAGCACCCTGGCCGACCTCCTACTTGTGCCCCGACCTCCCACGGTCCGAACAGCCCACCTCCGACCTCCAGCCTTCCGGCCGACCCACCTCCAACCATCCCGCTTCGCCCTGCTGTGTTTCTAACCTCCCACACTCTCTCCCTCCACCTTACACCGACCAGAAGTGCACCCGACAATCAGCGCATGACCCTCTGACGATCTCCCTTTTCGGCGCATGCCCCTGCTCGCAACCCTCAGCATAGGTTCTTTCGTTTTCCATTCCTCCTTGGGTGTGTTTATTCAATTTGGAAAAACCCTAACATCTTGGGTTTGGTTTCCATGCATTCTTGCTGCTGTTTTAGGTGTGCGGTTGGTCCTCTGAGAGTTGTTTTACCTTCCGTCAAAGTTCAGTTGCGTCTGCGCTTGATTTGAGGTAGGCGAATCCACATTTTTCCTTTCCGAATAAATACATTTAATGCTTGCATGTTTTAATTGGTTATTTTACTTTATTTTCACATCTGAAAAATAATTTATTTGTTTATGAAATCATTTATACTTTGTTGACCCTATTTAAGGAAATTGTTAGAAACTAGTTACTTGTTTATAAAAGTGTTTGAAAACTGGGTGAGTTGTATGTATAGTTGTTTATAAATTATTTGGTCTGTTAGTTAAATTGTTTATGAATTGTTTCAACTGTTCATGAATATTTTTAATTAAATTTTTGGTTCATTATAAATTTTCATAGGGCAAGTTTAACTATTTTCCTTGAGGCCTTAGTCCTTTGGTCTTGAAAAGTGCTTTTAGTTTTGTGCATGGTGGGGGTTATGTTTTAAAAGGTGCGAGAGTAGTTTTTTCAAGGGGTTTGGTTATGAAATGATTTATAAAATGGAGTTATCTTGTGAGTTGGTGAAATTGAGATGCAGGCCTCTGTTTTGTCCTTTGAAAAGTTTTACCAAATGAATAACTGATTTACATAATGATGCTTGAAATTAAAATCATGGGGGAAAAGTGTTTTGGTGTGTGTTTGTTTTTTCAAGAGGGTTTTGGGTTGTGTGTCAACATTGAAGCCTAAAGGGTTACTTAGAGTGGTTTTGAATGTGTTTTTATGTGTGTTTGAAAATGGTAAAGGCTCTTTTGGTAGTGGTAAAATGATTTGGTGTGCGTTTTGGAACCTAAGGGCCCGTTTTGATTTTTAAATACAAAAGTGGTGTCTATGGTTGTTTTAGAAGAGCTTGTGAAATTTTTTCATAAAGGCATTTGATTATGTAAAACTAGAGGATCGATTTATAACTTCAAGTGTTTAATAAAGTGGTTTTGATAACTGAATAATTTGACGACCTGGTTGGCACTTTTTGTGTTTGACATGTATGCATATATAAAATTATATGGGGAACTCCAATCTAGGGTAACCCTTTATGGGTGAACACATAGGAAGCATCCGTGTTTGGGGTATGCAAGTGTGGTGAGTTGAGTCATGCGTTTGAGGGCCTTCCTACTTACACGGTATTTTTATCACCACCATGGGTTCCATGGCATCTTTTAGATGATGGAGTGATGGTTGTTGACCAACCCCGATTAGACGGGTTGGTACATCCTAGATTTTTTGTTAGGCTAGGTAGGGTTTTCCATCGGATTGGTCAGTTAAGGCCGCCAGTTGGTTATAGACTTAGAATATTCACCATAAGACGGTAGGTGGTTCTGAAACCATGTAAGTCCATGGGTCTTCTAGGGATGTTTAGGATCACCCATGGTTACAGGATTACTTTCATTGCTTGTTTACTTTCCGTGCACTAGTTTATTTTGAGATTGCACTCTTATTTGTTTTACTCTAGCACAATATTGGTATATTTTGTTTTGGATTTTTTTTATAAAATGAAAAATGATTTTTGGAAAATGGTATGTTGCGTGTGTTGGATTTTCAAATGGGAAAACATGTTTCTTATTTTCAAATGTGAAAACCCTACTTTTATAATTTTATTTGAAACTTGTGTAGGTGGATTGTTTCAGGAAAGGAGACATCGGATTCTGTGGTTTACCTTCGAAACCCTATTGAGCATTTTTAATGCTCACACTTATTTATCTTTTCAGTTGCATATTCAATCTCTTGTTTGGGGTTTCTTGGTTGAGTTGCACATTATAGGAGCAAGGTCGGCTTTTGGCCGGGAGGTGACCTGAAACCTCACATGGAGGTATGTTCGGTTTTACTTTCATTTCGATGCCCATTTTATTTTTACTATCAGTGTTTATTTATCTTTTCTATGGGAAAAATAATTCCCATCTGGTTTATTTTGATGCCCGACACCAGTTTCCAGCCCATGGGGATCGGTAACGCCCTTCGAGCCATGTCTCGGACCGGCTCGGGTGTCCGGTTCAGGGTCGACCCGGGTTAGTTCATGACACACCCGCTCATAGTCTACCTCTTGAGTCCTAAAAAAAATCTTAATCTCTTTTCTACCATGAATCACCCCAAATAACATAAGAATTTCAAATTTAAGTATTTCCCTTTAAGGAAAGACCACCTCTGATACGGTTTCTAATGAACCAACCCATAATACCATCTAAACTGATACCCAAGCTAATTTGCCACAAACCCGAAGACACCCTCCATTGGTTATCCTAACTCAAAACCAACGAGGAAGATGAGAATACAAACACCTACTATAAGATAATAAACAGATGAAAACACTAAAAGGTGGAAATAGGTTGTGAGCTAAAGAGCCCCGAAGGATTCCACCAAGGATTCTATGCAATTATTTCATAAGGAAATTAAAATATGCTAAAATAGGAGTACAAATGAAAGAGTATAAGGATTAGTTTTAAAAATAGAGTTTCAAACATTTAAAAATCATTTATTAAACTAAACCAGTAAAACATGCCATTTCACCTTTTAAAAACTAATCATTTTCCTGAAATTCTTTGAAAACCATTCCACAAGCTAAAGTTAGGTAATAAAGAAAAGATGAGAATACGCACCTGATATATAAAGATGAATAGGAATCAATACAATAGAGTCAAGGTGCAGAATAATAATAAATGAAACAATAAAGGAAACTCTGGTGTCATATGGTTTAACAACCAAGTAAAGAGGTTTTAATTTTAAATAAACAGGTTTTTCATTTAAAAAACATATTTAAACAAATCATGATTTACATTTCAAATGATGAAATATTTCTAAATAAATGGATTAATAAAACATTTTATATAAAACAATTTATATAAATTCACAAGACATGTAAACAAATTTACAACAATGGCATATATTCATTTGAAATACAAACAAGTAAGAAACATGGTCATATGCCTAAGAAGGTACGATAGTTCTAGGCTATAGGGACCCCACACTCAAGGTGAAACAGTAAATATGTACATACGCCCCTTTTAACCAAGGTCAAAGAGGACTCATAACCATCACTAAAGGAATGTGATGTGCTGATATGATGTTTTAGAATGTTGTAAGCTATAAAGTTTCTTCCAAATAACTCACTAACTATCTAAGGCTTGCATGTGCTCAAGTACAAAAAAATGATGGGATATTTATTTCAACCAACTCTAAGATAAAATTCATCCCATTATCCTTTTCAAATATTTCAATTTTCCTTTTAAAAACCATAAGGGGTTTTTAATCAAAAACATGTTTTTCCCCAAGATAAAACCCTAAAATTTATATCAAAACCATTTTTAATCTATTTTCACAAATGGGGATCTGAAATCAATTCACCATTCAATTTCAAAATCAAATTTCACAATCCAATTTCACAATTAAATTTGACAATTTAATTTTCAAACAAATTACATCAATTTCATAAAAAACCCTCAATTTAATGGAATTGGGGGTTTTCACTATTTTCTATCAAAACCATTTCCACAAATTAAATTCCACAATTTAATTTCAAAATAATTCCATCCAATTTCACAATACATCCAATTTTAATTAAAAACCTTTTATACAATTCAATATTCAAAAGGGTAATAATACCTTCTTCCTTTCACAATTCATCATAAAAATGTCAAACATGCCTTTAAAACAATCATTTATTTCAAAGAATCCCTAAAGATTTTAAAGGAAGAATTACAATTTTAGAAGGATTGAATCCATTTCAAAATACAGGATTATACCCTCTTTACAAGAAGATAAATAATTTATTTCAAATAACTCAAGAACACCAATTCCAAAACAAAATGTAAAATCATTCAAAGGGGGTTCTTGGTCATTTAACAAATTTATGCTTTTAAAACTATTTTGAATATGTCAAATAGTTCAACTCATTAAATTCAAATCATGGAAGTTCATTTAATAATTCAAAACCCATGTCGAAGCCCATTTAATAAATCAAAACCTAGGCCGAAGGCCTCAATTCCACCAAAACAACCTTTAAAAGCTCTTTAAAAATAAAACCAAACAAACATGGAATTTAAATAATTCCTAAAATATTGAGATTGATCAAGATCAAATCCATTTAAATCATACCATATTCAATTTAAAGATAAATTGGCTAAGAAACAAACATTCATGAATTTACCTAGCAACAATAAATCGAAAAATAAATGAAAAGCATAGAAAATCCTACTTGAAAATTAAGGAATTCAACTGTAACAAATCTGAGATGTGTCGCCTTTTATGTTCATCAATGGATCTAAGAAGATAGATCTTGAAAGAAGAGAGGAGATTCTAGATCTACAATTCCACATCAATTAATCAAGATCTAACAAAACGCAAGGCTTTCACATCCTTTAGGAATAAGAAATCAAGAGGAGAAGGGAGATCCAAGAAAATAAGATAATAAATCACCGAAAGAGAAGATATTTGCTTTGATTGGCACTTCGATCTGCCAAGAGATGAGGTTTGGGGAGCCAAAATGCCTTCAAAGGGCTCCTAAAATCCCAAGGATCGGATTATGATCAAGTGGGAGAAGTTTGGGAGTAATTATGGAGGTTTTGGGATTTTAATTAAAATTTTCGGGGCTTTAATTACCCTTAGCATGACTTCCTGGGTTAAGTCACATGGTTAATACTAACTGCGTGCTTAACCATGCACCTAGAATAGATCCATTGAAAGTGTTTCACGGTTTAGCTGCACACTTGGTCAAACTATGTGTCAACTGTGTAACCTCCTACTATCTAGGAAACACACTTTTTCAAACCATGCTCAAACTCTTTGCAAACCGTGCACAAGACCCAAAAACCTTCAAAAGAGTCTGGAAAAACTCCAAAAACAGCCTACGAAGATACCCAATCATTGGGTAATAAAATCAATGAGTCAAAGACCATAAAAATAGGTAATGATATGTTACAATATTTTCCACTAGAATACTCAAGAAATATGGTATTTAGATTATATTACAGAGAGTTCCTAGAATATGATAAAATAGTGGGAGACATTTAATGATTTAATTAATTAATAAATAATGTCCAAATCGGTATTCAAGATAAAAAGTACTAACTGTTAGATTTTATTTTTGTAGAAAATAACAAATAATACCACAAATACATTGCAACAAATCATGGACAAAGTTAATGTCCAAACTATCACGAAGGGAAGGAGCTCCTAGGGGACTCTCGAGAATACATATATACTTCTATACACCTCCTTTATTTGTAAAGTTATACCTCACCGTTATACATATGAGAGGTATCCTTTCTCCATCGTGGCTTTTCTCTACTCTACCTCTCCCCGTCTCTCTATAATCCCGATTCGTACAACAATTATACAGACTCAAGGGACTAAGTTTCTCATCACTTGGTCCATCTTGCCACTGATTCACATCTAAGGAGGTGTGAACTGTTGGTTTTCACTCATAAAAGTGGGTAATTTTAGGCTTTCTCCCCTTTCAGAGGGACACACTGTTGCATTACCTTTTGGGGGAGGATCGTGCTGTGAAAATATGCATTGCTAGATCAAACTAAGAAGTTGTGTGCACTGCCAGAAGGAAGCCCACAAGGCCAGACTCATTCTCAAGAGGGGGGGGGGTGTGAAGGAGAGATCTACTGGTTAAATTCGAAATTATGGATAAATGAACGATGCTGCAACCCGTTTTAGTGAACATGGAGATGACGTCTGCTCCCTAGCTCTAGGGTGAACCATCGTGACCTCATCCTCGATGATGGGGGAATTCAGATGAATTTTCTCAGGGTCTCCAATTTTCAAGATATTGAGATCGGGACTTGAGGTGTCCCTCAAATAGAGGGTTTTCTAGTGGTGGAGATTTCTTCATTTGAGTTTTTTTGTGGCTACAAACCTTCTCAATACTCACTGGTGGAAAGGTTCAGACATCGATGACTTTCATCTTTGGACTTCAATCAGCATGTCAATTTAGATTGGGATCTGAGTCATCAAGTAGTGTTAGGTCTCTTGTATTCTTGGAATATGCTTATAATAATTGAAGATGAGGAAGTTTTCTCTCTAGTGTTTCCCAAGTTTTCAAGTCAAAGTGATATTTTCTATTGAAATGGACATTTGATTTCTCTTTAAACAAGGATCCTTCAATAACCGTCGTCTAGGTTAGATTTCCCCAGCTCCCACTACCATTCCATAATCCTTTTATTTTGAGGCATCTTGGTAATTATTTGGGGCACTCCCTTTTCTTTGATTCACACACTCATTCTCTTCAGCATCCCATTGTTTCTTGGATTTGTGTTGAAGTTGATATCTCTCACACATGACCTGATTTCATATGGATTGTAATCTCAAGAGATCTTGGATATAGGCAACCTATCATTTATGAAACTCATATTGGAAACTATGTAAACTATTTTTTTCAAGGGAATGCTTCACATAATTGTCACAGGAGTCCTATTGTAGGTGATCTTCATGGAGAGCATCCAGAAGTGGTTTAATCTTTAATTGAGGTTCGTATGGAGGGTCTGACTCAAGAGGCTCCAGCACCTCGAAAATCTCTAATTGGGAAGGGTCTTTATATTTATGGGTTTGGTACCATTTCACCCCACACCACTCAAGTTAATTGTTCTAACTCTAAAGGTGATAGTACATAAAAGAAGTATTTTGAAAGTGTATACAACTGGTAATAGAAAGTATAAGTTGACGTAATCTATCAGGGAGGTAGAAGCCTCGGTGGTTGGTTCATCCCTAGGTGATGTGATCATTTTCAACAGTTTCATTTTCATAGAGGAGGAAGTGTTAGGAATGAAAGAGTTTGTAATCGAAGGGAATCTTCTAGGGAAAACAGATGTTGTCAATCCAGTGTTACCATGATAAATAGTACATGAAAAAGCCGACCCAGAGGGAGGGGAAGTGGATAAATCTGTGGAAATTCTTCAGCATAACCAGTTTTATAGTTGGGGAAAACTCACATTAAAAAAAGTGGAATGAAATAGGAAAAGGGCTGGAAAAAAGTTAATTATAGGAGGATGATCTCCTTGGTGGACTCGAAAACAAATTCAAAAACTTCATGGGAGGGATTTTGAAGCTCTGCCAAAATCTATCTATGAGGACATCTTATAAAGTTGCAACTGAATTGGATGAAAACATCATAACTATCAAATTCTACCAATTAGGCTCAGGACAAGGTAAAAATGGCATCATCGCCTTAGGGACCTTCTCATTTTCCCCTGGAAAGAAAGTTGGGTGATCACGTTATCGAGTGAGTCAAATTAAATATCTAGTTTTAACTAGAATTTTTGTAGTATGGAAGGAACCCTAGGTCGTATATCAAATGAATCTTAGATCATTAATTTTAAAAGAAAGTTTTTATTAATAAAAAGGATAATGGGATTGTACGAATTTTGGTTTTTTTTGATTTAAGATGAAATAATTTAAAAGAAAGCAATACAAGAAAGCAGAAATTGACAGATTCGATTAAGCACAATCAACTCGGAGAAATCCCATGATTCTCATCCTTCATTGCTTCAAGAAATGGGGTTATGTTATTTTAATCCCCAGTTTGAAACACCAAGAACCATAATGTTACTGATTTTATTCTAGGATACATCCTATGGTTCAGTCAGAAACACACAATAATTCACCAGATACTGCTGATGATGGGGTGATTTGTGTTCAACTTCATAAACGAAACTCACCAAGGTAACACATGAAAAACTTGATGTGTTGTCTAAGTTTGTATATTATTTCAATGTGTTACCATTAAATGAAAGTATATGGCCATGTTAGTGTTTATGAGAGTTCAATTGTCCAATATGAACCACACAAACACCACAATTGAAGGGGGAAGAAGAAGTGTTGAATGATGCGTGAAACATCACATGAATGAGTACCCCTAAACATGATCATATGAGTCGAGTATGAAATAATAGTACATAACTCAATAAAAGAATAATAGAAGATGAATGAAAAAAACATACAAACCTAGAATTTAAAAGATCATTCAATTATTACAAAAGCAAGGCTCGGGATTTACAACATGTTCCTCCCCGGGTGATCACGAGGAGTTTAGAACTCCCTAGGAGGGGAGGAAGAAAAAGATGTTGAATTAGCACTTCCCATAGCCTCCAGAACTTCTAGGGATAATTATAGGACTCTTTTGAGTCTCCAAAATGGTAGCACCTTTCCTCCTGACCAAACTTACAAATGGGGTCCAAAGGTACTCTTTTATAGGCAAAGTCAATGGTGGTTTTGAGAACCCAGATTTCATAAAACCACTTGGAACATGGTTTTCGGCCACTAGAAAGTATTATATCACTTTTTTCAAAACTAAAAACATGTTTCCACACCTCTTTAATGTATCCACTTAAAATTTGGCTCCATTTTAAGGCTCACCTCTCTAGATAAATCTGAAATATAGATATCCACTTTTGACTTTCTATAGATTTGATTCCCTAGATAGATCAGTTCGGATTGGCCTTGGGTTCCTTCAGAAGAGTTGTATCCCACTAATGTTTGGATCCTCCCACAAAATCACAGTCCATTTGGATGCATTTATTTTTTGAAACATGAAAAATAGTGGAAATGTGTCCATGGGCTTCCATGCAGTTTGACCTATTTTCCTTCTGCACCATCGTGGGCTCTCAAAATCACCTCCACCTTCAATGAAATCATCAAAACAAATGAAATTGTACTTTTTAATAGTGAAAACACAAAAATTATTGAATAAAAAAAGAAGTGAAGTTTGTTATTAAATTTGGAATTTATGATACAAAATCAGTCTAACCCAATGAGATAAGGGTCAAAATGAATAGTGAATCACGGTGCGATCACACTGCCACACCTAACCATTTTCACTCATGGGAAAAGTCTTATATCCTAAAAAAGTTACATTCCTAAATAAAATGTGAGAAATATTCCAAGATTCTTTTTAAATGAAATTCATCACATCTCATTTATGAAATCAAATTTTCTATCATTTTTCTTCTCACATTTAAATTTGTTCAACTTCATTTGTTCACCCATGAAACATGTTACAACCTACCTCACCTAGAAAAATTTCACTCTTCACTCAAGGAACATATGAAAGTGGATTTATGATCTTTTCCCAGAGTTCATGTGATATTACCATATGCTTGAAAAGATTCTAAGTTCTATACTAGTAGAAACTGTTGTGTTACTCAAGAGGACTTCCAATAAGTGGTTTTGAGGTTCAAGGGTTGGTAGGTTTTAATGTATAAAAATCTAAGGCATAAGATGAGTGTTTAATATCTTAAGTACAAAACATGTCAAAATTTAGAAAGCGTTCACAGTGAATTTACACACTAAACCCCTCAAAACTATACCACTTCTAACTCACTATCCTCATTGTCCATTTGTGTGGGTCCCAACCAAGCAGTGAATAATAATGAGTAAAATTTCTCTTTCCCCATTTTTTTTGTTTTTTTATTCAATGTACAGAACTATATTTTTTTACAATTTCCATTGGAGATAAATAGGGAAACATGTGTAAACAATGATACAATATGGCTTGTGAACCCACTTCCCAAGGAAAATGTGGGTACCCTTTATATCAACCCATAACAATGATTATTTTTTTCTCTTTCCCCCCTTTTTTATTTTGTTTTATTTTCTTCAATGTACATAAATATATTTTTTTTACAATTTCCATTGGAGATAAATATGTAAACATATGTAAAATAATGACACAATATGGATTGTGAACCCACAACCTAAGAAAAATGTAGGTACCCTTTCTATCAACCCATAGAAATGATTATTTCCCAATAATTACCATGGAAACACCCTCTCCCCCACACTTCATGAAATTAAAACAATAATGTACACATGGGATGGGTAGGTAGGAATAAATTAGCTTGTAATGTGGCAACCTAATAATAATTTCATGGTCTCTAAGACTTAAGAAGGGTAAAATGTCAAGCTGGAAAAAAATAGAGGTTAATTGTACAAAGGGATTTTCAATAAATGATGGCCTATATCATGAATGTATCACACTTGAATCTTGTGGATTCAAACAGAATCAAGGAAAGTTATAGTTTCTCTACATAACCTGAGAATCTAAAGAAAGTGTTTAAAAGGAATAATATGCAATAAAGGTCTTAGAATGTCTCTCAGGTAAGGGATTAAAATATTGGTCAGTGTTAATGAGACATGGGTTTCAAAAATCCATTAAAACCTAAGAATGATTTGAAAATAAAAATTCTAGAAAAATATTTCATATCAACATTCATTTGAAAAACATTTTTCTAAAAACAATGGAATTTTCAACAAAATCGACTCAAGAATGAAAAATAATTTTGGATATTCTTTTTAAGATCAATGTTTATCTAAAAACAAAAAATAAATAAAACATGTTTTTTGGTTTTTTTCTATTATATTTTTTTATTTTTATTCTTCTAACTATAACATGTCACCCTCCCATGCACCTAAAAATTATATTATTCTCAATGTATGTTGTAGATTGGAAAATTCCCCTTACCTCAATGTGAGGTGGGGACATTTTTTTATAGATGAGTAAAAGGGAGTACATGGTGGAGTATTACGATGTGGGACTCAGACATACCCAATACAATAAAACTGGGTTTAACACTCCCCCTCAAGATGGACATGCCCACCTTGGATCAAGAGTCCCACAAAAGAAAGATGACAGTAAACAAAACCACAACAAAAAGATGACAGAAAACAAAACCACACACACTCCCCCTTAAGCTGGGCTGCTGATGCTGTTGATACCCATTTTGGTACTGAGAGAGTCTAGAATAGATCCCAAGAGGCCTTTCGTAAAGATTACAACCAGCTAATCCACTATCAGAATGTGTCAGAAACTGATGTGGTTCTGCTCAAGATGATGGAGAAGAAAGTGGCAGTCCACCTCGATATACTCCATCCGTTCATGGAAGAAGAGATTTAATGAAATATTTGTGGCTACCTGATTGACACACCAGATATGAATAGATGTCTTTGGTGGGAAGATAAGCTCATGGAGGAGATGAAGAAGCCAGAGGATCTCAGTAGTGACTGTGGTCATGGAATGGTATTCAGTCTCTGCACTAGATCTGGAGATGATAGTCTGCTTCTTACTGGGCCAAGAGATGAGGTTACCCACCATGAAAATGGCATACCAAGAAGTAGACTTGCGGGTGGAAAGGCAACCAGCATAGTTAGCATCACAGAAGGCTTCAACATTCAGATGATCATGGTGTGAGTACTAAAGACCACGAGCATGGTCTTTCTTGATGTATTTGGTAATATGAAAGACAACATTCCATTGAGATTTGGTCGGATGCTCCTTGAACTGGCTCACTTTTCCAATAGTGTAGGAAATATCAGATCATGTCATGGTGAGGTAATTGAGTTTGTCCACCAGACGACGTTAGCTCTCTGGGTGAGGAAAGGGTGTCATATCATCATAGAGAGAATGTTCTCCGGGCTCAAGAGGAGTGTCTACAGTAGTTTCCTGACTCAAACTTTCATCTTTCAAGATATCCATGGAATATTTCCTTTCACATAGAAAGATGGTGTCCGTAGAATGAGAGGCCTCTATGACAAGGAAGTATGTGAGAGGACTAAGATATTTGGTGTGGAAGTGGTGGTGAAGATGCCCCTTGAGTTGGGGAATTCCAGTGGAGTATATACTTTTGATAATGATATTATCAACATATACCACCAGTAGGATGCAACCATTGTATTTTGTATGGTAGAAGACGGTGTGGTCCTTCATACTATGAGAGATTCCAAAGGTGGTAATGATGGTGTTGAAGCAGCCAAACCAAGCACAAGATGATTGCTTGAGACCATATAGATATCAACGCATTCGGCAGACATGAGAGTCAGATATGGAGGCACGAAATCTAAAGGGATACGAAAGATATACCTCTTCTTTAAGAGATCCATTGAGAAATTCATTCTTGACATCTATTTGATGAAGCGGCCAATGATGATGAGTGTCCAGAGAGATGGATAAGCGAACTGAGGCCATCTTGGAAACTGAAGAGAAAGTCTCAAAATAGTTGATGCCATAGGTCTGAGAAAATCCCTTCACTGCATGAAATGTTGTAAGGTGATAGATATTTCCATCAACATTTAGATGGAACGCATAAATCCATTTGTAGTCGACCTCCTGTTCACCTTCTGGAAGGGGAACCAGATCCCAAGTATGGTTGTCATCCAGAGCCTGCAGTTCATCCCGCATTACTTGTAGCCACCCTAGTGAGATTTGGCATCACCAACCGTGCAGGAAATAGATATTATCTCCAGATATGACAAACCTCTATATGAATATGTATAAGGAGGAGTATTCTAGAAAGAATGAGTACCTTTATGAACTGCAATAGGCAAGTCGTTTGGTGCTGGGATAGGAGTATCGGACGAAGCAGGGGTGATAGTGTCCTCTGCCTGGATGGGGGGGGGGGGTACAGTCAATGGGAGATGAGAGTAGACTGTACCAAAGTGGTGATTAGTAGGTGAGACACCAGAGGAGGTTGAATGATGAGAGGAATAAAATCATCAATGACAGTGTTTAAATGAAGGGAAGGAAGAGTGAAAGTAGATCTCTCAATGAACAACACATCAATAGAGATGAAATATCACCATAGGTTAGAAGAGAAGCACCGAAATCCACACTTAGTGTGAGAATATCCAAGTAAAATTCAATGAAGGTATTTGGGAGACATTTTAGAGAGGCTGTGGCAAGTTTCCCGAACATATCACAAACACCAAAACACATGGAGTGGAAGTGAGTGAGGAGGGAGATAGGAAAATCGAGTCTAAAAAAGAGTCTCCCCCTGAAGTATAAAAGAAGGGAGTCAGTTTAAGAGGTAGGTAACAGTCATGATGACATCAAACTAGAAAAGTTTATGCACCTTCATGCGAAATATGAGGGAACAATCAGTCTCTAGAATATAGTGATGTTTCCGCTCGACCACTCCATTTTTCTAAGGTGTGTTGGGACTAGATGCCTGATAAATGACACTATTATCCTTGAGAAACTATTGAAAGGAAGTTGATAAATATTCTTGTCCATTTTTGGAGTGAATAAATTTAAGGGAGGTAGATAATTGAGTATGAATTTCATTGTAAAAGGTATGAAAAGTATAAAAAACATCAGACCGATCATGAAGGAGGTAAATTCATGTCATGCACGAGTAGTCATCAAAAAAGGATATATAATAATTGTACTCGAACTGGCTAGGAACCCTACAAATACCCTATATATTGGAATGAACAAGGTTGAAATGATTAACAACACATAGTTCCAGTCTAGGAACATACATCACCTGATAATGTTTAGCAGACTTACATGATTCACAATGGAATGAAAGGTGGGGACTGAATTAGGGGAAAAGTTTATACAAGAAGGAAGCTGGTGGATGACTAAGACAAGAATTAAGGTTAAGGACATGGGCTGAGGTAGAAGAGAAAACAAGAGATAGTGGGGTATCAAACTTGCACACCCCATTCTGAAGATGACCTCAACCAAGTTTTCAATTCGTCGTCCTCTCTTGAAAAACAACACCAGAAGATGTAAAAGTAGTCAGACAGTTTAAATATTTGGTGAGTTTACTGATAAATATAAGATTAAATGGACTATCGAGAACATGAGTTATGAAATCTAGCTGAATAAATGGGTCCAATGAGTAGGTTACAAATCCCATAATGGGGATTTTTGTTCCATTAGCAACAATAATTTCAGAGGCACCTGTATGCAGGTGATAGGTAGTGAATATACCAGAATCCCCTGTGAGATGTTCAAAAGCACTAGAGTCAAGCATCCAAGATGTCGGATAAGGAGAGATACCAGTGGTAGGGCCACCAATCTAAATAATGGTGGCTGGAGAAGAGGAAGGGGCAAAGAAAACCTATAATATTGTGTAAATGCAATATCCTATGGAGAGAGCGCCAGTATGTAGCGGGTACTCAAGACCAGTGATGGATCATGGGACAACTACTCAGGAAGGAACACAGATAGAGGGATAAAGTATGGGGATGCCATTTGGGAAGGCCGATAGCTGAGGATAGGGGGTGTCCTTGTAGGAGCGTTGACGACTGGAGGTGGTGTCGGAGTCCCATGGGTTGATGTACCAATCATGATGGAGTTGGTGGGAGTGGTGCAGGAAGTAGGACCCTGGAAAGGGGTTTTCGGTGATGTGAGAGCCTTTATGGTGATGGTAGCCAGTGCAGGAAGTGGGTCGAGAAATACCTAGGAAGGCAGTGACCAAAAGATCACTGGGAAGCCTCGTCGGAGGAGGGGCACCAGGAAACACCGAGTGGGGATGGATAGGGAAGCACAGAGGGAGGAGAGGCTGAGAAATCACCGCAGGAGGTAGAACCTAGAGTTCGTGATAGAGGCAATTGGGCTGGGAGATGCCACAACAGAGGTGATGGGGCTGGTGGCAGGGCGCCGCTCCGGCGGGACGTAGGACCGTAGAGCCGCTGGACAGGAGTGCCATGGGAGGGAGGCGACAAGCAACATAGGGAAGTCGCACAGAGAGAAAGGGCTAGGAGATCACGTGGGAGGACCGTCACACACTGGAGGGATGGGAGGCTGCGAGCTAGGAGGCAGGGATTGGTCCGTAGGGAGGGACGCCACTGGAGGGCCACAGGTGGGAGAGGCGCCATCAGGGAGAATCATCGTGGTGGGAGGATCCATGGGCGGGAGGGAAGTTGTCAAGGAGAAAGGTTGCGGGAGGAGGATTTGTGGGCAGAAGGGGTGCCATCGGGGAGAAACTCCACGGGTGGTCGGGAGCTGACGTTGGGACTAGGAGGTGCAATGGGTTCATCGGGAGAAACGAGAGGTGGAGCAGGGGATTGAAATAGCCGGTAAACCATAGAGAGAGTGAGGTCAGGTAGAACCAGGAAGCCGCACAGGGAGGGCGGGGCCGGCTAGAACCGAGAAACCGCAGATGGGAATTGCTGAAGCCCTGGATGGGGAGAGGGAAAATAATTAGGAGGGAGGGATCAGGTTAGAGAACACCCTCTAATACCATGTAGATTAAAGAATTCCCCTTACCTCAATGTGAGGTGGGGAAATTCTTTTATAGATGAGTAAAAAGGAATATATGGTGGAGTATTCCGATGTGGGACTCAGACGTACCCAATACAATAAAATTGGGTTTAACACGTGTATGTTAAATAAATAGACAAGTAAATAAAGGTAGGTAGAAGGGACATTCTGCTGAGTGATGTCATATGTGGCATCCATCAGTTAGATTTCCTCCACGAGATTCGTTGGAAAATCCTCATAGATATGTTTGAGCATTTTCTCATTGATAATAAACCACTCTCCATTCTTTTCATAAAAAAACTGTATAGCACCAAAATGGAAACATTAGTAATAGCATATGGACCAAGCCATCGAGAAAGAAGCTTACATGGGTGGAGCTTTACCCTAGAATTATAAATGAGGATGTAATCACTAATATGAAACTCCTGATGTTGAATCACCCCATCATCAAGTGTCTCTGTTTTCTATTTATAGATTCAGGAGTTCTCATATGCATTACACCAAATTTCTTCCAGTTCCTGAATCTGCAACTTCGTATGGTCACCTGCATCTGATAGATTCATATTACATTGTTTAACATCCCAATATGCATGGTTCTCTACCTCTACCGGGAGGTGAAAATCCTTTCTAAACATAATAATGTATGGTGACACTCTGGTCGAGGTTTTAAAATTTGTATGATATGCCCAAAGTGCATCATCCAAGCGCAAACTCCAATCTTTCCTATTGGTCTGTACCATTTTTCAAAGATTCTCGTAACTTCCCGATTTGATATTTATGTTTGTCCGTTAGTTAGGGGGTGATATGTAGTGGATACTTTATGAACAACCCCATACTTACAGAGCATGTTTTTCATGTTACGATTGAAAAAATGTGAACCTTGGTCACTAATGATGAATCTCAGCAAACCAAACGTACTGAAAATCTAGGAACACACAAAATCAACAACCACCTGAGAGTCATTGGCGCTGGTAGCCTTTTCTTCCACACATTTAGAGACATATTATACAACCATTAAGATGTATACAAAGCCAAATGAATTTGGAAAAGGCCCCATGAAGTCAATGCCCCATGCATCGAAGATCTCACAAAATAACATGAGTTTTTGGGGAATTTCATTTCTCTTGGAGACATCCCCTATGAATTGACATCACGTGCATCACTTAGAAAACTAACAGTCATCCCTATACAATGTCAACCAATAATTTCCTGAGTCAAGGACCTTTCGAGTAGTGCATTGAGATCCAAAGTGGCCCCTATAAGATAAAGTCTGGTAGAAACTCAAAACTGAGGTGAACTCATGGTCTGAGACACACCTACAAACAACTTGGTCACTAAAAATTCTCCAGAAGTATGGGTCATCCAAAATGTATCATCGTGAATCAGGATTATGTCTCTGGGATTGTGAGGTACTAAAATCAGGGGGGACCCTAGATATTCCTAGAAACTTCACAGTGTCCACATACGAGGGGGTAAGGTCCACAACATCACAAAGGTTTTCATGAGGAATGGATTCTCCAATGGGGAGAGATGAGTCAACATGGTGGTCCAATGGTGGGGAAATATTGCTAATGTGGTCATCCAACACATTTTCCACTCTCTTATCTATAATATCAAGGTCAAACTTCTAGAGGAGGATCATCCATCGAATGAGGCGGGGCTTAGCTTCAGGTTTCTTTAAGAGAAAAAAAGGGTAGAGTGATTAGAAAATACAACGATTTTTTACCCAATAAGATAAGAATGGAATTTCTCTAAGGAAAACACAATAGAAAATGAGTTCTTTTTCAGTGGTTGTGTAGTTTTCCTGGGCAGGATTAAGGGTATGTGAGGCATACACAATGACATAAGAAGGCTTATCATCCTTTTGTGATAAAACTACCCCAACTATAATGTTAGAGACATCACACATAAGTTTGAAGGGGAGATCCCACCCTGGTGGTTGGATGATGGGAGGTGACGTGAAACTAGTTTTTAGTGAATTGAAAGAATCCTCACAATTTTTATCAAATATAAATTCATAATTCTCTTGCAATAATCGAGAGAGGGGAAGTGCAATCTTACTAAAGTTTTTAATGAATCAACGGTAAAAACCAGCATGACCTAAGAAAGATCACACCTCACAAACACAATTTAGATATGGAAGGGTTGAAATTAATTCATTTTTTGTCTTATCCACTTGAATTCCATCATTTGAAATAACATGACCAAGAATTATCCCCCAATCAACTATGAAATGGCATTTATCATAATTAATACAAGATATTTTTCAATGAAACGATAGAGGACAAAACCTAGGCGTGTCAAACAGTTATCAAAGGAAGAACTATAAACCGTGAAATCATCCATAAATACTTCGATACAATTGTCAAGATACTCAGAAAAAATACTCAACAAACATTTCTGAAAAGTACCAGGATCATTACATAGACCAAAATGTATACTTCTGTATGAAAATGTGTCAAATGGATAGGTAAATGTTGTCTTTTCTTGATCCTTAGGGGCTATATGGATTTGAAAATAACTCGAATATCAATCAAGGAAACAATAATGAGACTTACCATCCAGTCTTTCTAACATTTTTTCAATGAAAGCTAGAGGAAAGTGGTCCTTTCGTGTGTCTTAATTCAATCAACAGTAGTCAATACAGACTCGCCAACTGTTTTGAACATGTGTTGTAGCCAATATATTCCTTTCCTTTGACACTACAATTATTTTGTTTTTTTAGGAACAATTTGTCTTGGGTTAACCCATTTACTATCAAATATAGGATAAATGATCCAAGAAGTAATTAATTTATGGCCTTCTAATATTACCACTTCAAGGAGAGTGGGGTTCAACTAGCATTGAGCTTTCCTTGTGGGCTTAATCTCATCATCCAAAAGTAAATGGTGCATACAAATAGATGGGATAATCCTAGGAATATCAGTCAATGTTCATCCTATTGCCTTTTTACACTCTCAAAAGGTTGAGCAGTTTTGATTCCTACCGCGGAGGGTGGTTATTGGTAATAATAACGGGAAATTGGTCAATACCCTCAAGATAGTCATATTTTACATTAGATAAAAGTGGTTTTAGTTACAACATAGATGGTTTTTGGATCGAGGGAGGGGGTTTACGGGGAGTGAGGTCCATCAAAGTATCTTTCTGCTCATGTTTATTCTCTAAGGAAAGATAATAAATGGAAATAAGATTTATAGAATCATTGATGGTCATGGGTACATTAGAATAAACCCACTCATCAATCAAAAAAACAAAATTTACACTTTTCTAACCCACACAACACTCAAAACATGAATTGAAACTCAAATCATCCTAGGGTGAAGAAGAGGAAACTGAATTAGAGTATAGGTCGATAGAATTTTGTGTGTGTCTCATTTGAGATCACTTCCATTGAGTAGACAAGAAGAGTGGAGTACTCTTCAATGGGATGTTTCATAGATTCAAGGATATTAAAATTTATTTTTTCTCCACCAAACTCCATGGACAACATACCATTTTGAACGTTGATGATCATTCTTTCTATTTTAAGGAATTACCCCCCCCCCAAGTATGAGAAGATCATGTCCTTGGGTTTGAGTATCTTCTATATGAAGAATGTATAAATTGACAGGGAAGATGAGACTCTTCACTCTTATGAGGAAATTCTCGATCACTCCTGATGGGCGTGTTGTGCTTCGGTTGGAAAGTTGAATGATGATGCCCGTTGGTTGAGGCTCTCCAACCTATAGTGAAGTGTACATAGAGTAAGGAATCACATTAATTGAGGTACCCAAATCTAGCATTGCATTAGAAAATAAGGTCTCCCCTATGATGCATGGTATCATGAATGTTTCTGGATCCTTACATTTGGTTGACATTGTTGGTTGTATTAAGGCTGTGACATTCCTTCCCAAGTTGAATTTATCATTCCCCTTCGGTCACCATCTATGGGTGAAAATATATTTAAGAAATTTGGCATATCATAGGATTTGTTTAACTGCATCCAGTAAATAAATGTTAACTAGTACCTTTTTAAATGTATCCATTATCTCTTTATCAATTCCATTTTCAAAAATTTTCTTAGATTTAGAGTCTTTGGGGAAAAGGAAGAAGAATGGATTGTTCAGTGGAATCCTCAATGACAAATTGTTTAGAATTTTTGTTTTGTTTTTCATCATTAAAATATTTTGAGGGCAGGGGAAGAGAGTTTTCAAGAGGGGGACATACCTTTTTTCTAGAATCATTGGTAGAATAAACTTATTTACCACTAAAAAGTGTGATTGTGCATACATTACCTTTTTCTTTTGGATTAATAACAAGTTGGGATGGTAGTTTTCCAGAACCTTGCATATTTATCTCACTGATGGTGTTTTTCAATTGTCTAACTTGAGTTCGTAGGACTTGAATAGTCAATTGCAAGGCCTGTTGGAACTGGAGGTTCTGGGTTTCCATTTTCTTCACTATGTCCTTGAGGCTTGGTTCATATTTGGGAGGAGGATTGTTCTGAGAAGTTGAAGGATAAGAAGGTTCCATACCTTGGCCTTGTTGATACCAATTATACTTAGGTTAGCTTGAGTTTCCTCCTTGTTGATACTATGGTTGTGATTGCCACATGGAGTTTGGATTTGGCCTAAATGGTACTTTCTTGAAGGGAGGTGATTGTTGGAATGGATGCCCAAGGAAAACTGCTGCACAAGACTCAGAGAAATCCTAAATTTGTGGGCACTGGTTAGAAAAATTATTATTATCAGAAAAATACCACAATGTAATGGAATATAAGAAGAGTTTGAGTTACCTTATGCTTGAGCTAATTGACTTATAAGTGTATGCATCTCGTAAAATTTATTATATACATTTTGTTCTAGGGATGAATGACTTACCTCTTGAACTTCTTGGGTTGGTGCAATTGCTCATGTACCAAATTGTTGTGCATTTTGATTCATGTTGGTTGTTAAGTCACGAGTGGCAGAAAGAGTTTTATCAACTAGGGAACCAACATATGTAGCATCTATCATTCCACGGTCCATGGGGATAGGTCCCTCATAGAAGTATTGAATTAGTAATTGTTCATTAATCTGGTGGTGGGGACAACTTGAACAAAGTATTTTGAATCTCCCCCAATATTCATAAAGGGTATCTCCTTCCTTACGACTGCCCAATTCCAAAAATTTATTTTCTAATTGGTACAGCTCGAGAAGCAGGGAATAACTTCTCTATAAAGAGTCATTTCAGGTCATTCCATCCCCCAATTATGGTAGGCAGATAGTATAGCCAGTCTTTGGCTACACCGTCAAGGGAGAAGGGAGTGACTTAAACTTAATGAGGTCCTCATACACATTTTGGGGTTTTATAGTGGAGCACTCTATGTGAAACTTCTTCAAATGTTTGTGAGAGTCCTTGCCGGGAAGACCATGGAATTTAGGAAGAAGGTGGATGAAGCCTGATATCAGCTCAAAGTTGGATACTTCCTTAGGATATTAGATGTATGCAAGTTGGTAATCCACATCCGGGGTTATCATTTCTTTTAAATTTCAGTTATATACAACCATGATTTATGGGGTTTGATTTGGTTCAATTTTTGATTGGTTTGGGAACAATTGAGATTCCAAAGGGAGATCCTTAGTGTTACTTGATTTTCCTACTCTAAATGACCTAATTTTTGAGTGAAGTGTCTTTTCAATTTCTGGTTCAAATTCAAGTAGTTTTTGTTTTTCTGATCGGGTCATGTAAATAAGTTGTGAAGTTTGTTTTTTTTGTTTTTTTTCTTTTTATGATTGAAGATGGATAAAATAAAAGAACTTTAGATGGTTTGAAGGAGAAAATAAAAGAGATAATGTTATACTATATAATTAAAGAGGGGGGGGGGGTGAGAGGGAAGAAGAAACACACAAAAAACCAAAGAAAAAAACAAAAAAAAATCAAAAGGGATCGGGGATATTGAAAGGAAACTAATTTAGAAGTAAAATAAATAAATAAAAGGAAATAAAGATAAAAGAGAAAAAAATGCTATTGGATCCCCACCAATGGCTCCAGAATTTGTTTGTGTTGTCGAGTGCATCAAATTAAATATTTAGTTTTGACTAGAATTTATGCAATATGGAAGAAACCCTAGGTCATCACCCAATGGAGACTTACATCATTAATTTTAAAAAAAAAATTGATTAAGAAAAAGGGGAATGGGATTGTATGAAATTTGGGTTTTGTTGATTTAAGATGAAATCATATGAAAGAAAGAGATACAAGAAAGCAGAAATTGACAAATTCGATTAAGCGTGGTCAACCTAGAGAAATATCCTGATGTTCATCCATCATCACTTCAAAAGATAGGGTTATGAAATTTTAATACCTAGTTTTTAAGACCTAGAACCATAATGTTATTGATTTTATGTTAGGATACATCCTAGGGTTGAGTCAGAAACACACAATGATTCACCAGATACCGTCAATTGGGTGATTTGTGTTCAACTTTATAACTGAAACTCACCAAAGCAACACAGGAAGAACTCAATACGCTATCCAGGTTAGTATGTCATTTCAATGTGTTACCATTACATGAAAGTACATGTTCATAGTAGTGTTTATGTGAGTTTAGTTGACCAATATGAACCACACAAACACCACTTTTGTCTTTCTGCAGATTTGATTCCCCGGACAGATCAGTTTGGATTGGCCCCTGAATAGACGAATTAGGCTTGGATTCCTTCAGAAGAGTTGTAGCCCACTACATTATAAATACTAACACAAAATATCAACCCATTTGGATGCACTAATGTTTCAAAATATGCAAAATAGTTGACATGTGTTAATGGGATTCCATGCAGTTTGGTTCATTTTCCTTCTGCATCGTCGTGGGCTCTCCGAATCACCTCCACCTTCAATGAAATAATCAAAATAGGTGAAATTTACTTTTTTAATAGTGAAAAACACAAAATAATTGAATAAAAAATGAAGTAAAATTTGTTATTAAATTTATAATTTATGATACAAAATCAGTTTAACACAGCGGTATAAGGGTCAAAATGAATAGTGAATCACAATGCGATCATTAGGCACCACAAGTTACTACTCCAACCTATCCAAGCTAATGATGAATAGATTAGCTTCCAAATCTAATGACACTAATGACATAGGCATGGGGGAGAAGTTATGAGATTGTGAATAATCATAGTGATGCAGAAACGTCAGGAGTTGCAACGACATAAAGAAACGATTCACAGAAGAGTAAAAGGAAAAAAACAAAAGAAATTTGACATAGGGATTTATGTGGTTCGTGAAATGATCCCTATATCCATGGAGAGGCAGAAATTTCACTATAGTCAGGAGCACAAATTACAGGGAGTATCAGAGTTTCACACAACACAGAAACCCTAGCCCAAAATGGGCTAGTAAAGAAGACAAATCACTATTCCACCAACCACATAGGAAGTCCGCTATGCTATAGTGAAAGGTGGTTGAAAGTCTGCATCACTACAGTGTTGTGACCACCTAAGTCAAAAGTGATATAGTGGCGGATGGATGGAAGTTTGTGCCGCTACAGTAGTCATGCCAAAAGTCAGTACTGCTAAAGTTCCATGTCGGTGTTGGTCGGTTTGTTCTGTTACAGTGGTCAGAGTTGCTACACCGCCCCAAAATTTGGCGACCCTCGGAGTAGGGGCATGTTTCCCCCTGCAACAACCAACGAGATCACTGCTGATATCGACCCACAGAAGTTGCATCCTGGTGCTCAGTATGTTCCAAAAGCATTCAGCCAAATCATCATCCAGAAACGGATCAGACTAAACCAACCCAATAATCTCCCACCTTGAGCCTAATCCTCTATAATGACCTACTTTGATACCTATGATTAAGAAAACTTATTTAATATGTGATCCTCCTCTTCTTCACTCACCAATGTGCATGTTTTCTATTCACAACTTCAATTTCAAGCTAATGATTCATGAAATACCAGTTGTTTTCCTTTTGTGCTTTCATCGTGTCCTCCCTTATTTTTCCCCTCATACTCCATTCATCAGTGGAGACCAATAGAGGCACAACAGTGCCTCAACTTCTATATTACCATCAGCTTCGTCAACATGTTTTTTGGATTGTGGGTTCCACAAGTCTTCTGCAATGTCATCAACCCATCTTGTATCAAACCTCTGATAAAATGATACTTCAACTGAATGTGCTTCATCTAGGCATGAAACACTGGGTTCTTTGCAAGATGTATAACACTCTGACTATCACAATGCAATACATTCTCCTCTCACTTTCTTCCCAAATCATCTAATAAGTTCGTCAGCCAAACCATATCCTTCCCAGCTTCTGTTATAGCAATGTATTCTACCTATGTGGTGGATAAAGCCACCACCTTCTGCAATTGTGATATTCACTTTACTGTAGTTCCTCCACAAGTAAATACATAACATGTGGTACTCCTCCTATTTTCGACCTCTCCTCCAAGGTCAGCATCCAAATACCCCTGAAATGAATTTCCTTTTCCAAAGCATAGAGATACCTCCTTGCTACCCTTCAAATACCTCAGTATCCACTTCAGCGCTTCCCAATGTTGCTTCCCAGGGTTATTCATGTACCTTCTCACAACTCCCACAGCATGAGCAATGTCAGGTCGAGTGCATACCATGACATACATCAGGCTTCCAACAACAAGTGCGTATGCAACCTTTTCCATGTACCCAACCTCTTCGGTGAGTGATCTTTTGATAGTTTGAAATGTCCCTCTAGGGGAATAGAGATTGTATTTGCTTCCAGCATACTTAATCTTCTCAAAACATTCTCAATGTAGTCACCCTATGATAACATCAAGGTTCTGGCTACATGGTCTCTCTTGATCTTCATCCCCAAAATCTTGCCAGCTTCTCCAAGATCTTTTATTTGGAACTCCTTAGCCAACCACCCTTTCAACTCATCAATTATCTGCAAACATGATCTTGCAATAAGCATGTCATCCACGTATAGAATCATTATAATATATTCACCACCAAAATACATGATATAATAACATTGATTCCGTCCATATTGTTTGTATTAATTTTTAATCATGAATTCATCAAACTTTTTGTTCCACTGCCTGTGTGTCTGCTTCAACCCATACAAGCTCTTCTAGAGTTTTCACACCAAGTATTCCTTCTCAGACTAAACATGTCCCTATGGATGCTGCATATAGATGTCCTCCTCTAGATCTCCATGAAGGAAAGCAGTATTGACATCAAGATCCTCTAGATGCAAGTAGTCAGACACCACAATACTGAGAACCACCCAGATAGTGGTAATCTTCACTACAGTTGAGAAAATTTTATTGAAATAAATGTTTTACTTCTGTTGAAAACCTTCCTCAACCAGCCTTACTTTTTACCTCCTCTTTCCATCATTTTATTCCTTGACCCGGTATACCCACTTGTTCTGAAATGCTTTCTTTTCTCTTGGCAGAAGTATTAACTCCCAAGTGTTATCATGCAATAAAGAAATATCATCCTTCATAGATAGCTCCCACTTGCTTGACTCTTTCAACAACATTGCCTCTTCAAAACATTCTAGTTCTCCACTGTGATTCAATTATAGATAATATAAATATGGTGAATACCTCTGCAAAATTATTTTCACCCTTTTTGATCTCCTCAACTCCACTGGAGTAGTAGGTTTCATCAGTTATGATGTCTCATGCCCAGGTACACGTTCAAGCTCCACTTTCTCTTTACACTTTGATTATTTGTTCTCATTTTCATCTTCAACTGCATGGAGATCCTTTTACAAACACCTTCACTGAATATCACATTCTAGATCCTGAAGACTATCTTGTTGAGATCATCCAAAAAGCGATAACCAAACTTCTCATCACCATAGTCAATAAAGAAACATCTTTTGAACTCAAATTCAAGTTTGTCCCTTTCATTAGCGTCTACATGAACATATACCAAACTGCAAAAGACTTGTAAATTTAAGAGTCTTATCACCTTACCAGACCAAAGATACTCGGATAGACATTATCCCATTGGCACACATGGACTCCTGTTGATGAGATATGATGTCATGTTCACTAAATCAGCCCAGAAGGTCTTGGGTAACCCTAAGTGTAACCTCATACTCCTGAAACATTCATTCAATATCCTATTTATCCTCTCTACCACACCATTCTATTGTGGTGTAAATAGTATAGTCTTATCCCACTGAATTCCATTATTAGAACAAAATTCCTTGAACTCATGTCTGCCATACTCTTGTTGGATTGGTGTAGCCCGATCTGGTTGGGCCGGATGTTTGTGGCCCACACTGTAGCAGTGTGGAATTTGGAGTCAACTTTACTGTAGCCTTTTGGACTTCCAGCTGACATCCACTATAGAAATTTTGACTTGGGTGGCCGCCTTTCACTATAGCGATGTGGACTTCCTATGCAATAGTAAATCGTTTTCTCCATTTGTAGCCCATTTCGGGCTAGGGTTTCTTACTGGAAAAACTCTGTAACTGTTCTCCTAATTATAGTGAATATTCTGCCTCTCTATGGATGTAGGGATTATTCCCAAGCCACATAAATCTTTGTGTTCTTGTTCTTTATTTTTCCCTTTTACTCTTATATTTTTTGTCATTTCTGTTGCTGCAACTCCCGACGTTTCTACAACAACTCTCAACTTTTTTCTGACCTCAAACATTTTAGCTTTGATCCTAACTCATTATCCACCATGACCTTCCACTTCTGAAACATATTAAACACATTATATTTCATTTTTAGAAAGTAAACTCATAACTTTCTTGTTGATTCATCAATGAATGTTACATAATATTGTGACCCTCCAAGGGAATGTACTTGTGCAAGCCCCCAAACATCTATGTGCACCAGGTCTAGCTTCCCAACCTTCAGTGTTCTACCTCTTTTTTCAAAAGACACCTTTTTGTATTTCTGAAAATACAATATTTACATAGGCCGACATCCACTGATTTCTACTCTAGTAGAATCCCTTTTGTTGTCCGCACCTTCATCAAATTCTCGCTCATGTGGCATAGCCTATAGTGTCATAGTTGTGAATCCCCAAGAGAATTTACCGATGCAACCATATATATACAAGTCTCTGTCATGTTTTACAGGATACCCGTCTTTACTCCCCGATCTATGACCATATCTCCCTTGGTAATCTACCAAGAACCACCAGTAAACATGGTACTGAAGCCTGCATCATCAATTTTCCCAACAGAAATAAGATTTCTTCTTAAACTAGGGATATACCTCACATTTTGCAGAACTAGAAAACTACCACTATTTTTCATGATCCGTGCATCACCCTTACCCACAATCTGCAAGGGTTCATCATAAGAAAGATATACCTTATCGAAATTTACAGAAAAAAAAATTGTTTATGAAACCCTTTTCTGATGTGGAATGGAAAAATGCCCATGAGTCTAAAATCCAAGACTCCATAGGGATATCCATGATCAACAAAAACATGTCATCAATTCCTTCATCCACCATGTTTTCTCCACTAGTTTCAGGCCCCTTTTGTTTTTTCTCTATAATCTTTCTTGATACTCCCTCTCTTCCAGAAAATCCAGTAGGTAGGACCAATCCCATTTGCCTTGTCTCTGCTCTTTCCTCTTTGCTTTGATCATCCAATACAATTGTCTCATTGTGCATACTTTCCTCTTCCTTCAGCGTTCAGAGAAGAACCAGATAATCTTCCTAATTCTATTCTTCAGATATCCTCCCTAAGGATCAGGTCCCATACATCCTTCAAAACCAAATTTGTATTCCCGGAAGAACTTCTCAGCCACTAGGTTTTCTACATTGGTTTCAAGACCCTTTCGTTTATCTCCGCACACTATCTTGACGTGTCTTTTCTTCTCTCAAGTCTAACAGGTAGGATCATCCCCCTTTTCCTTGTCTTTTCTCTTTCCTCTTGACTTTGATCTTCCTATATGATTGTATCATTGTGAATACCTTCCTCTTCCTTCAACATTCAGAGCAGAACCAAAGAATCTGCATGATTCTCTTCTTTGGATATCCTCACTGAGGATCAAGTCCCGTACATCCTTTAGTACTAACTTTGTATCCCATGAAGAACTGCTCAGATCTATTATAGATGCTTTCCAATGGTCAGATGAAAAAGATAGTAAAGCCAGTGCACATACCTCATCACCAAGTGCAATGTACACCAATGTCAATTGACTTATGATGGCATTGAATTAATTGACGTGATCTACAAAAATTATCTCTTCAACCATTTTCAGGTTGAACAATTGTCACATCAAGTGCACTTTGTTTGCCGCAGAAGGCTTCTTGTACATATTTGAGAGAGCTTGCATCAGTCCAATCATCATCTTCTCCTCTATGATGTTTAATGCCATGTTTTTTCCAACATAAGGTGAACAACACCTAGAACCTATCGATCCATCAGCTCCCACTCTGACTACTCCATATCCGTTGGCTTTAAACCTAGAAGTAGCAAATGCAACTTTTTTTAATAAAGATACTCTCTGATCTACATCCTCCAGTAGATGAAGTCAGTTTCATAGAAGCGGTCGATCTTCACCTTGCCTTCTTCCATAGCCATTATTTAGTTCAAGGAATCAGAACTCAACCTTTGATACCAGTTGATGTGAAAATGTCAGGAGTCGCAACTACAGAAATAAACAATTCACATAAGAGTAAAAGGAAAAAACAAAATAAGAACTTGAAAAATGAGATTTATGTGGTTTGGGAAATGATCCCTACGCCCATGGGGAGGTAGAAATTTTACTATAGTCGAGAGCACAATTTACAGGGAGTATCAGAGCTTCACATGACTCAGAAACCCTAGCCTGAAATGGGCTAATAAAGAAGACAGATCACTATTTGGCCCAATCATCATCCAGAAACGGATCAGACTACACCAATCCAACATAGGGCTATACCAATAGTATTGAAAACCATTGGTATAGGGATATACCAACAGTTCTAAAAACCATTAGTATATATAATTTTTAAAAAAACTTAGTTGGAATTGATCCTAGCACCTCCAACTTATATTTCAACGACCTAACCACTAAGCTACAATAAATTTTGTGAACATAATATGATAAATATATATATGTATATTAAAAAGTGAATTAAAATTTGATTTATTCAATTTTATTTTATAAAAGAATATGTAAAAAATCCAAATATCTATACCAACGATTTTGGAAATCGTTACTATAGACCTATACCAATGGTTTTCCAAACCGTTGATATAGGTATTTGGATTTTTTTGGACCTATACCAATGGTTTTTCCAAAACTGTTGGTGTAGGGGATTATTATAGAAGTTATACCAATGGTTTTGGATAAATAATTGGTATAGATATGACCTATACCAACAGATTTTCCAAAACTATTGGTATAGTGTCTTAATATGGAAGTTATACCAATGGTACCATTGGTATAAGGTCTAATTATGGAAGCTATACGAACAGTTTTACCAAAACTATTGGTATAGATAGCACTTATACCAATAGTTTGTCCAAAAATATTAGTCTAAGGTCTCTCTATGATACCTATTCCAACGGTTTTATCCAAACCATTAGTATAGTTCCAATTTCTAGTAGTGAAAAAATGTATCCAAAAGAGTTTGGATGGATTCACATAGAGTTTTAAATTTTTTCATAAAGTCCTTAAGTGATTTTACTAGAAGTGGGAGATTTTTAGATGTGCACTAAAATGTAGATGCATGAGATACATGAACATATTCACATGACATATGATATACATATATATGTAATACGATATTATATATAGTGTACATTTTATATATGCATTTGATTCATGTATTTTTCATCCATGAGATGCATGAATATATATATATATATATATATTATTACTCATTTTATCCAAAATTGTTTCATCAGTTATAATCCAATTGTGATTAGATTAATGGATTTTCATTATTTCTTTGAAACTGTTCAATGAATTATATCCCAACTGAAAGAAATATATATGATGCGTTGGAGGATCCTCGATATTCTGCTATATAAGAGGATGTGATACTCTTATTAGGGTGTTGTATGTGATGTGTATGAGCCTCTTTTAAAACTCTATTATTCACTATCACTACGTATCTCATTCTGAGAGGGTGCTACCACCCCTTCAGATATAAGGTATCAAGAAATGATCATGGATTCAAGTGGTTAGTGTATTCCATTAGAGGTACGTTTATTTTGTTCACAACTCCTCATGATCTTCCTTAATTACTCTCCATGAAAAGAGGATGAAAGCTGTTGTGTCATTTAAATACCAGGTACTATGTCTATAGTATTATATGTGTGTTATTTCTTAAAGACGAATATCTTGTATTTTGGGTTGTCTTCTGTTGTTTATGGTCATCGGTTGATTATATGAAACCCATAATTTCCTACGTATCCTTGTGAAAGGAATAAAAACCCACGTAGTTCAGTGTAAATTAATAGGCATGTCATACCTTTTAAGGTCGCGTGAAAAAGATCAATCAATGTAGTTTAACATCACGCGGTAAGGATATCTATATGAAATGTTCCTAGTAATGGTCTGTGTAGGATCTATGCATGAGAGATCCGTTTTTAGGATGAGTTTAGTTTGGAAATGAATAAAACCCTACCAGGATAAGTGTGATTTTATTGGTAATATGTCCCAAATTAAGTAGACATGACTGTGACCCATAAGGAATATAACCCTCTTAGTGGGTGTGTGATCTTATCGAGAATATGGATCGATGATAATGGGAATGGAAGATTGATGATGTGGGGTTTGATCCTCATGGATGTTTCTTATATATCCTGTCAAAATAGGAATCCAATCCCATTTAGTTTGGGACTGAAAGCTTAATTTTATATGATAGGACCGTACCATTTAGTTTTACATCATGTGGTGAGGTTGTGGTCATGCAGTTTAATGTTTTGTGACTAAATCATTATCCATGCAGTTTAACTTCATTCTATATGGAATATTGTGTCATAAAAATGAGAAAATAGAATATTGAGTAGGTAATATGCATATGAAACATCCCATTTACACTTAGGATTAGAATAGATAAGGTTACCGTTAGACAACATTAATAGTGCAACTATTTTAGGTTACACATCCACTGTAGAGGTGTGATTAGAAAGTATAAGGCCCATATAACACACATTTGAGGTAGCATGTAGGAGGCCTACTCCATTATTGAGGACTAAGGATGGATAGGGGTTATAACAATTATAGATACCTATTTATTCAGGTGGAATTATGTGTCCACTAGGATCCCAAACTGATCGATCTCAGATATGGGTTAACCAAGTGTTGCTGCATGTTTTGGGGGGATTCCCATAGACATCCATAAGATTATGAACCAATTTATCAAGGTAATGAAGGATTGAAAAACCCCTTGGGACCCTATATGTTAAGGGAGACACACATGAGACTCATATTATCAAGGGAATTCATGATTGAAAGAAGATCACACTTGTGTGCATACCCTAACTCCGTGAATTTTGTTGCTTTGGAGAAGGCCATGATAATTTTTGGTTGAGATTGAAAATTTCGGTGATGTGATACTCTACCATAAAAGTTATGGTGTTCATGAATCTTCCAAATTATATAAGAAAATAATGGTTTTCTATTGTAAAGGGATTGAAGATCACCTCACCTAAATACTTATAGGGTGTGTGACAAGGCATAGACCATGTGACACTGGGGTGAAGGGATGTGATCTTTTCCCAAGTGATGCTAGGGAGAGGTGATTATTCCATTCTAAAGGTGATACTAGGGAGAAGTGATAAGGGTTTTCCCTGGGTGATACTTTTAGGAACTGGGTGAAGATTTTTCATAGTTCTAGGAGATTTCAATAGATGCCTATGGAAAACTGGCGTGAATGATTATGGTTGGTGAAGGTTTTTCCCCATAGTGTTGTTGGACTAGGGATGAAGAGGTTCATCACAAATGTTCTTAGTGTTTTAGAACTTTTAGGAAACTTAAATAGCCCCAATTTTGTTTAATTTACTTAGGTTTGGGGATTGAATAAGCTAACCGAGGGATTTGTGGAATTGGATGAGAGAATAGGGAATGTAGAGCTTCAGTCCATCTTCTTATCTTAGAAAAAGTGAAAATAAATATCCCAAGGGTCTAATTTATAGTAAAAATCAAAACTCTATGCGAAGGTTGTTTTCCTTGCTTGTGATTCACATCAGTGATACTGAGGTGAGGTACATGGTTATGCAGGTTTCACATGTAGGGTCAACTTGGGTACACTTTAGGAGTTTTATGGAATATTACATCACCCTTCCCAATAACTTTTCCATCATGTGTTTCATGTATTCCTTCTGTAATATGAATGTTAAAGTGAAAATGACATGAATTAATTTATAAAAAAACTTATTTTTGATTTAAAACATGACTCGCTCACACTAGTATTACACACAAAAAGTATGTTCAAGTCATCCATGCTATCCTTGTGTGCTGCTATCATGAATAAACCATTAATAGTTATAAATAGTGGATTCTCCCCCACCATCTGTACCTTTCCTAAAAGGAATCAACTTATTGACATTTGTGCTTCCTAGTCTTCCATGATATCTCAAGGTATGTAGTTGCCTTTGGTTTTCGACCTACCATTAGCACATTGATGTGAGGAACAAAGGTTGGGTGAAGATATTATGTGAGGTATCACCTTAAGAGAAATACTAGGGTGCGGTACCTGAGTGAAGTACTTATGTGAAGATCTCGTTTTATGAAAACTGGTAGGAAAAAATAACCAAATTTCCTCCCAATAGTTTTTTCTTGTGATATTCTTCACTTAAGTACTTTTCCTTATATCCATAATTCATTTTTAATGGACCATCATGGTTTTACTGCAAAACTCTGAAGGATAATAACATGATTCATGTATCAAATGACGAGTCTGCCACTCGCATCGAATAAATTCTTGAGGTTATTGGACAAGGATACTACTTCTCATGTAGCATTTTCCTATTAAAAATTGCATGTTGCTGGAATTAGCATTATATGGAGTATTATATATGTGAATTTCTTACACTATATAGTCATGGGATTCTAATAGACGTGCTCATACCAAGATTAAATGACCACATTCCACTCTCTTGGTTGAGCGAATATACAAACAATACTACAGGTAATATCTCTTCAAAGGGTTCCTTCATCGATGAGGGGGAAATATGCTCTGTGTGCTTTATACACCATAATATGAGTGCTCTAGACATGCTTCCTCACATTCTTGAGTTGAAGACACATTGCTGCTTGTCCATTATTTTTCATTATTTAATTGATCTGTAAAAATGTTAGAATGACGATTGGGAATTTTGTCCAAGGGGAGGAGTCAAACCTGAATGGATGTGGGATTAATGGGTTCATAAGATGTGCACAAAATTTAAAGCTGATCTTTTTGTGGTCACCATTTATGATTCCATCTAGATTACTCAAACATACATATAAAAACATACTTAAATTACACCAAAACTTTCAATATGGATGTTATCACTTCCCATTTTACATGGGGACAAAAAATAGAAAGGGAATTTACCTCATGTATAAGGAGGAGGAAGTATCATAAAATATGAGTAACACCCTTCTCCAAAATCCCTTAGGGTTCTCCCAGATGAATATTTCATGACACACTTTCATAATCGAACACCAAGCATGAGTTTGACCTATATGACCCGCTAGCGTTGAAGAGTTGTTTGAACAACCACCATTACCATGGGTCTTATATTTACCTATAAATAGACCCTTGGGGCTCCTCAATTGGGACTAGTTGAATAATAGGAAGACAACTGGATCTCAGGTCACCCAACTCCCTCACCCAAGTCTTCGAACCCCTTAGGTTTCTTCCTAAAAATTCAAAATAAGAGGGAACCAACAAAAGGAGCAGGGTATAGAGTTCTATAAAGGTCTAAACCACTAAACACCTATACGAGGAACCACATCCTTCTTAGTCCAAAAAAAATTGGTTGAAGGACTCAAAAATTGTGCGTAGTCATTAAAACAGCATCCAAGGATACCCCTCACCACCAAGAAAAATCCTCAACCACGTCATGTTATCTGGAACAATCTATTCTCCCATGCATCACTTGGGAGAGGTCCCTTATGACAGCTCAGGTATCACCTGGGAGAAGGCCAACCTGTCTTCCTAAGTATCACTTGGGTGAGTTCCCTTCTAACTGCCCATGTATCACCTAGGAGAAGTTTCTTCTGATCACCCAGGTCCCTTTGGAACGAATCCCCTTCAGCTTGCAAAGTTTTTTCCTAGGTGAAGCCACCATCCACCTGGGATTCCCATATGAAAATACCAATGCTTAGTCCTCCCTCATGACCAAAAGATCTATATGGTCGGGGTATAGACACACCCACATGTCCTTTTGATCATTGATTCCCTTTGTAAAGGAAGGCCCCACATTAAACCTCCCAATTAGATAGGGTCCTCAGGATATTCACAGTCATGGACACCTTTGGTATCAAATATCCCATCCTTAGGTACATTCGAAGTGGTTCAGGTGGTGACATTCACTTTCCACATGCTGGCTGAAATGTAAAGTGAAATCGGGTTGTATCCACGCCTTTTGAGGATACATAAGCCCCACTATAGGGTTCATAAACACATAGGAAGATGGGACTGGTCATCCCTCCTGGAGCGAACCTCTAGTTAGCCAAAACACCACCCTTATCCACCAGAGGATGAGGAAATATGTGCTCTTTTAGGGGAATACTTCATAGAGTAATCACCTAGCCTTTCCTATGGTATTCCATATTTGTCTTACCATTCATATCTCTACCCTCTTCCACCAAAAAACAAGGACTATAGATCCAACACGGGATTCCAATTAAGTGTAAGTACATTCCCAAACTTCATGCGTTATGTCAATCTTCTAATCCCTCTTGTTTCTCACACTGGGGAAGACTCATGTGGGATTAGAGGATAGTGGTGATCATGAAACGTGAATGACCAAAAATACCACAGGTCTCATACTAGGTGTGATCCACAAATGTATTACCATCTTCTAAAAGGTCCATATTCCCTATGAGAACAACCTTTAGAGGGTCATATTCCCAATGAAGAAGTCATGAGCCTCCCCCATAGGAGTGATCCCCAAATTTTTTTTAATTATGTGGGATTTTATTCTCGTATTGATGGGATACGTAGTAGGAATCCATGAGTTTCAAACTTAAAATATCAATTCCACATAGGATGTCATGTTCCATTTGGGTCCTTCCCCATATTTTCCTCTTCAGACCATATTCCTGGTGAGAGATGTCTTTACAAGGATATATCCCTTGTAAGATAAATAAATTTCCATCAGTCCATATTCCCCATGGGGTCAACTAAAAAGGGTTGATCCAATATAAGTCTCATATTAATCATTTCTAGGAATCTCTTGTCCGGATGTCTTTGCCATGTGATGTTAAACTGTGTGGTCTAGTCTTTGTCACATGACCATAAATGGTATGATGTGTCCCATTAAGTGACCATGAATGACGTCAAATGATAATGATGTTCATGCAAATTAAATATTTATAAACCCTACTAACTTCCTATACCTACTGTAATGGTGAGTGGGGTGTCGAATCCATAGGGAAGGCTGGTTTTGTGTGCATGACCAAAAAAATGAAAAAACAATAAAAAACAAATTGGAAATAATGAAGGACAATAGTGATGATGGAGTGATGAAATGGAATATGTGAAAATAGTGGAAGTGGTGTGTGAAACAATGACAAATGAAAGAGATTAGAAACTAACATTGGTTGAAATTAGGGAGATCATACTGATATGAATTGATTAAAAAGATTTTTTTTATTCTTGCTTATGTTTACCAAAACTGAATTAGTTCATAGAAAAATGGTGATGATCCAATGACCACATACTTAAATCGATCAACACAGCTCAATTGACATACCATAGTGATGAGCTGTCGATATACACTTAGGGATTAAATTGTTCATTATGGAGAAGATAGACATCTATCCTTTGTATTTTCAGTACTTCTATATATGCTCAAGAGTAAAGTAATTCACTACTATCTCCAGTCATTTCATAACGTAGTGTAATATAGATACTCATAACTAATGAAAATGAGAACATCGAACATAATTTTCCATGAAAGTAATGAAATCATAACACATGAAATCTTCAATACATACCAATCCAATTCCTGTAAATTATCTATTTACGCCTACGAAAGCCCAAAAAGTGAGAAGAATGAGAACGGAAAATGTCTTCTGCTAAACACATGACTTTAAAATAGTCACCTTATTTTTTCATCTATACGTGTAACGCTCTCTACGACTTGGGTTTCAATCGACTATAGTTCACACCCTACGTACATGGATGCCATTAAAAAATTGCCTATGTGAACCTCAAATTGAATTGGCTACGTCCATGGAGCTAAATATGGATATGTGGTTTGTAAAACATGGCATAACTTTCATAAATATTTAACTTCACTAATGAATTTTTCCGGAGATTATGCCCTCTTGTCTCCAACCTCAAGCTTCCTTTGTTCGAACATGGTCCGTCGTGTTTAGCTTATTGATTCCCACTATCGAACTCCTTCCAAATTTGTCGATCCTCAGAATACCTTCAGGCAAGTTCATCCGTCCCTGGTAGACCTCAGATTCTGGTCATATTCAAGCGGCGATGGCAGATCTAGCCCCATTGTCCAATGGAACTCGATTCATTGGTAGTCATTTGATTCAGCTATGGATTTCACAGTGGTGAATCCTAGTTCACCGGCAGTTCTCCGACGTGTTTAGTTTATTCATTTATGAGTACATATAATGAAATAAAATTAAAAACAAGAATAAATTGTGTTGTTTCCAAATTAAATAAATAATAAATTATTTGACAAATTTTAAAGAAAAACAATGCAGTTAAATTATTTAATTAAATAAACAATTAAAAGAAAGAACGAATCTCTTTAACAAATACAATAAATTAAAAGACTAAAAATTATATGTTTGAAATACAATTGAATAAAAAAAATTATAAAATCAAAAAATAGTAATAAAATAAAAAATATGATGGCATACAATATAAATGCTCATCAAGAAAATAACTTAAATAACAAACAAGATAAATACATTAAGTAATAAAGTCACAGTTTTAATTATTTAACATTGAATTATCAAAAAATAATAATCAATTAAAAACATTATTTTGAGAATAAGATGCAATTAATTATAGGAAATGGTGTTGAAAAGGGAATGAAATAAATGACACATAAAATTCCACCACACTTAATCAATTTCACTCCCACGATATTCAATGTATTTTATTTAATTACAAAGACCCCTAAAAAAACTCTGATTCTCCTCCCTAGGTTCAATCACACAAGCCCGAATTGATGAAAATCATAAATCCCCTCAAATGATTCAAATTTTCATGCCTCTATTGTGATTAACACTCACTGTCTCACTTCAACACAAATTCAAATTCTAGTTTTAGGTTTGCTTACCAATGAGATTTAAGTGGAATTAAATACATAACAAGTGGAATTACTAGCTTTCACTATCTCTCAGGTCCCTCAAACCATGGATCAACTTTCCACACAATAGATACAACCCAAAAGATTTACTTATAAATCAATTGTCTCTTTCTCCGTTTGTGCTCAATATTCCAATTATCTAAGTGAACTCATTTTTGTCAAGGTCATTTATTTGATTTTTTTCCAACCAAATTTCTTATGCATAGATCTATGCAACACACCTATTGAGATTGAAAATGGATTTATTTATTAACTGAAACTGACCATGTTACCTTGTAACACCCCAAAGTTTTGAAAATAAATTCATTTTATAATCTATCCATTAAACACAACTTTGCATCTTCTATGTTTTGAATTTAAAAAAAATGAACATCTAGAGTTGTGATTAGTAAGTCATTTGGAGTCTGATAGAACAAACTTGATTTTTGGTGAATAACAATATACCCTTATGAATATAAATATGAATAGTAATAAGTGTAAGTTCCGGGTGCAGTGGAAGCGCGTCGGTGGGTGTACCCAACTTTAATTTTAGCGTTAACAACGATCAATCTAAGACCTCTCATGATAATAAAACCCCAAATCTTCAGAATAGAATGCAGAACGAAAAACAAAGAGGGGAGTCTTGGAACCATAGATATGATCATCATATGTTGGTTATAATTAATTTAATTAATTTACAAGAATTACCTTGATGGAATTCTCTCTCCGTTGATGTTTCTAGTCACGATCTGATGTGATGTGATTCGTCATTGCGTCGTAGAATCCAAGTGTAGGATTCCTCAAGTGGTGATCCACACATGCTCCACGTATCTCTGGACATCACCGAAGGGATCTCCGGGTGCTAGCGCAGAAGAGCCTTCGCTTGCGATGTCCGCCTTCGATCGCCATGATCCGGTGGAGGTGGATCTCTCTCTCATAGCTTGAGAGCATTCTTGGTGGAAAAATAATTCTCTCTTGGCTTGAGAGATTTTCAAATCCGTTGTGCACAAAAAAATGGTTAGGCTAATGAGAAATATATAATTGGGATTTTTAATTACATAGAATAATAAAATGAATTAATTACCCGAAAGCATTTATTCATTTCATGTAATTCTTAGTAATGCCCCATGTCCAATAATAACAGTTGACTATTATTATTACCTGACATGTGCCCAACGAATTACAACTAATATTATTTAATTAAATAAATAATATTATTTCTCATAAATTCCCAGAAAAAAATACACGACGTGTATATTTAATATACACGACATGTACTTTTGTTTTTCCATTTTTCTTTATTTCCTCCACCACATTTATTAGACCTTGAATAATGTCTATTTATTTCTCAAATAAATATCACAACATTACTCGCTAATAAATATATTATTTCACCCAAAATACATTCTCTCGAATAACTAGTGTCGAAATAAATGTGACCAGGCATTTTTGAATAATTATTAAACAAAAGTCGGGAATAATATTTATTCAACTTGTTAAATTAATATTTAATTGAGATACTTAGACACACTTAGTGTGTGGACCTCTAGGCCTCTTTCTCAGTGACATTAGGCAGAGCCTGCCTAAAGTCTAAGGTTAGTGTCTAGCAACATGCCAAGGCACCCATAGAGAAAGAAGTTAACGCCGTAGTGACATGTCACATTCTACGAATGCTTACCGTGTAATGTAATTCATTTTTCTTGATATCTTGAATCATGCGGGTTTCATTCTAGTTTATCAACCCATGTGCTTGATTATTCATTCGTTGACTTTCTGAAATTGAACTTGTACATTCCTCACCATGGCCATGGATTTATTTATGCTATATCAATTCCATCAAAGGGCCTGAGATATCTACTTCTCTTATGGAACAGAAGGGACAAATCCTTTCTCGCATTATCTATTAATGTAGTATTACTCATGATGCACCCAACATATCATACCTCTCTATGAACATTGTGTCGTCACAGTTTTCATAAATACATCTAAGTGCATGAGTTGTAATACCCATTAATAATAATCTTAATGTCTAAGGACCAATACACACATCTGCAGATAGGAACATCCAATGACACTATGAAATGTTGATTTCATACTGGCAGGTCTCGTTCTCATAATATCTTCCTGGATATTACCAATGGCACACACCATGAGAAGGTGCCTCAAAGTTTTATGAGTCCTCACCCCTAATGTCCTGTATTATTTGTGTCCCTCAAATAACATCATCCGACCATAGAACATATATTCAAAAACAGTGATATGACACTTCCAGGTTCTCATCATAGTAGGGATCCACTATGACCCTTTAATGCAATAACTATCCTTAGAACATTATCCCATGTATTTTCACGCAGAAGAACAATCAAGATGTGATAAAGTATTTATTAATAAATAAAGTACAAAGTAGTTAGTTATAGGCCACCAACTCCAACAGACTCTCACTTGGTCTAGAACCAACTACTAACAACCTTTAACCTGCTAGCTCTCAGATGATATTCATGCTTCTGCTGAGATAGACCTTTAGTCATGGGGTCCACCACGTTCTCTTCTGTGGACACTCTGCTCACTATAACTTCACCCCTTTGATAGAAATCCCTCAAGAGGTGATACTTCCGGAGTATGTGCTTTGACCGTTGATGTGACCTTGGTTCTTTTGCAAGAGACACCACTATAGTATTATCACAATACAATGTGATAGGATCTTTACTGCTAGGCACCACATCAAGCGCCTGATCAAAGTTCTGAATCCAGACAGCTTCCTTGGCTATATCAGAAGCCACTATATATTCGGACTCTGCTGTAAAATCGGTGACAACTGGTTGCTTTGAACTCTTCCAGCTCACAGCTCCTCCATTGATACAGAAAACATATCCAGATTGTGATTTCAGATCATTCAGATCTGTTTGAAAACCAGCATCAGCATATCCTCTGATAACAAGCTCCTCGTCTCCTCCATACACTAGGAACATACCCTTAGTTCTTCTTATATACTAAAGGATAGTCTTAATAGCAGTCCAATGTTGTTCTATTGGATCTACTTGACATCTCCCTACCATGCTCATTGCATAGGCAACATCAATCCTGGTACATAACATGACATACATGATGGATCCTATAGCCGAAGCATATGGGATCTTACTCATTCTATCTTTCTCCCATTGTGCCTGATGACACATTTTCTTAGAAAGATGTAGGCCATGTGACACTGGAACCAATCCCCTCTTGGATTGTTCCATACTAAATCTCTTTAGTATCTGGTCAATGAATGTACCCTGACTTAGTCCATGTATCCATTTGGATTTATCATGAATGATCTTGATCCCTAAAATGTAGGCTGCTTCACCCAAGTCCTTCCTGGAAAAACACTTGTTCAACCAGTCCTTAACTGACTGTAAGACGGATACAACATTTCCAATAAGCAATATGTCGTCAAAATATACTACTAGGATAACGACCACATTCCCATTAAACCGCTTATAAACACATGTCTCACATTCATTCTTAATGAAAACAAATTCCTTTATGGCTTCATTAAATCTAATATTCCATGACATGGATTCTTGCTTTAATCCATAAATGGATTTCTACAACTTGCAAACCCGTTTGGCTTCACCTGGTGTCACAAACCCTTCTGATTGTGTCATATAGACATCTTCCCGAAGGTTCCCGTTAAGGAATTATATTTTGACATCAATTTTCCAAATCTCATAGTCATGGTAAGCTGCTATGGAAAGTATGATTCGTATGAATTTAAACATGGAAACTGGAAAGAAGGTTTCATCATAGTCAATTTCTTGACTCTGTCTGAATCTTTTGGCCACTAGCCTTTCTTTATAGGTGCTAACTTGACCTTCCATGTCCAGTTTTCTCTTGAATACCCATTTTCATCCAATAGGCTTTATATCAACTAGCTCATAGACCAGAATCCAGAGTTGGTTCTGATACATGGAATCCATCTCAGAATTCATATCTTTTAGCCATCTTGTAGCTTCAGAGCTTTCTACTGCTTCCTTGTAGGAGAGAGGTTCATCATTGTCCAACAATAATGATCCACCATCCTCGATGACTAGGAAACCAAATATCTCTGGTTCCATTACCTCTCTTGAGCTCCTATGCAGTACTTGTGTTTCTAGAACCTCTTCCATGGGGACCTGTAGAACTTGTTCCTGTACCAAATCCTGTGTATCTTGAACATCAACTTCGTTGAAGTCAATCTTGCTCTCACTATCCTTTTTGAGGATGTGTACCCTCTCAAGAAAGATGGCTTGTCTGGCGACAATCACTTTCTTGTCTGAAGGGTTATATAGGTAATATCCTTTAATTTCCTTGGGATATCCTATAAAGATACACCTTGTGTCCCGAGGTGCTAGTTTGTTGCCTGAGAAGGCATTAACAAATGCCCCGCATCCCCATAAAGGTGAGTGCGACAAAATGGGTTTCTTTCCATTCCATAACTCGGAGGGAATTACATTTTCCGCATTAGTTGGTACTCGATTTAATGTCTATGCTGCAGTTTGTAATGCATATCCCAAAAAGGACAATGAAAGATCTGCATGACTTATCATCGACCTCACCATGTCCAACAAGGTTCGGTTCCTTCTTTCACTAACACCATTACACTGTGGTGTATAAAGAGAAGTGAGATGAGATAGAATCCCAAACTCCCGTAGAAGATCGATGAACTCTTGGTTCAGATATTCTCTACCTCGATCCGATCGAAGCTTCTTTATCTTCTTACCTAGCTGATTCTCTACTTTATTCTTGAATTCCATAAATTTCTCTAAGGATTATGAATTATTCCTCATTAAGTATACATAGCCATATCTACTCAAATCATCAGTAAAAGTAATTAAGTAAGAATATCTACCTCTAGCTTCTACTGGGAATAGTCCACACACATCTATGTGCACCAATCCTAGAAGCTTTGTGGCCCTTTCACCATGTCCACTGAAAGGCGGCTTAGTCATTTTACCTTGTAAACAATCGTGACATCTATCAAGTGGGTTTAGATCAGTAGAGTCTAAATAGCCATCTTAGAAGAGCTTTTTCAAGAACTTCTCATTTACATGACCAAGACGGTGATGCCACAACTGGGTGATGTATGAGTCATGTGAGTTTGCTTCATTATCGATTGCCAACACTTGGTTTTCATAATTTAATACATACAAACTATTATTTAAATGTGCCATACCATAACATATGTTGTTCTTATAAAAGAAAACACCCTTATTTCCAAATTTGAAAATAAATCCATCCATATCCAAACAAGATACAAAAATTATGTTCTTGGTAACACTAGGAACATAATAACAGTTATGTAAAATCAAAATCATCCCAATTGGCAATGAGATATGGTAATCGCTAATAGCCAATGCAGCTAGCCTTGTGCCATTGGCAGCTCAAAGTCCCACCTCTCCTCTGGTAATCTTTCTAAATCTACTTAGTTCATGCATTTGAATATAGATGTGAGCCCCACAAGCTATATCTAAAAACCAATGTGTAGAAATGGAAAGATTACACTTGATAACGAATGCACCTTTAGCATGACCATGCTTCTGGGTGCAGTTCATCTTCTAGTGTCCTTGCTTTCCACATGAAAAACATACTGCCTTCTGTTCCTTGACCTACCTCTAGATCTTCCCCTTCTTGGAGGGACGATGCTCGGGGGCTTCAGACCATTTATAAGTCCTTGGACCCTTTGCCTTGTCCTTCCTTTTCTTATTCACCATAAGGACTCTGGGTTTGTCATGCCCCATGTCCTTATCTACCTGAAGAATTAAGTTCAGAAGTTCTGATAGACTCCTCTCATTGTTTATCATGTTATAGTTGACAATAAAGCTAGAGTAGGTCTTGGGTGGTGATGATAGGATGAGATCTATACACAACTCATCCGAGAACTTAATCCCAAAGATGTCGAGGCATTTAATGTAGCCAATAATCTTGACTACATGAGGCCCAGATGGCACAGAATCTCCAATATTATTTGTAAACAAAGCGTTGGAGATCCCATATCTCTCATGTATTGCCTTTTCTTGGTAGAGATCCTTAAGGTGAGACATCATGCTACAGGCGTCCATGTTTTCATGTTGCTTCAAGAGCTCATTAGACATGGCCGATCGCATGAAACACTGGACATATTTGGCATCATCCATATTTTTCATATAGAGAGATAGTTCCTCATCACTGGCCTCTTTTCCAGTTGAAACTAGAATGGGTTCTTCTGACACATACAATTTCTTCTCGTGGTGAAGGATGATGCGTTAACGCCTCTACCATTCCTAGAAATTGGTGCTAGTGAGAAGGGTTTCCTTCTCAAGTATGGTTCACAATGATATGTTTGAATTTATTTTTCTTGAAGTTTCTAAAAATTAAGATGATAAATGGTTTAGTACTTTATCAGGATAAAACTAAGACAAATAAAAAAATTAATACTTATTAGTCTCCCACTATTTTATAGAAATCCAATAGCCCTCACCATTGACTTTAGAATATTCTGTTTCCTGAATATCCTTGTGACAAGGATCCTTATTTCCCTTCACATTACCCCAACTAGGGTTGGTCAAGAAACATGAAGGGTTTTAGATAGGCATTCTAAATTCCAACTGCATTAACTCACAACTCCTTGATCGGCTAAGTGGACTACCCAATCTTAAAATCCTTTTATTTTGGATTTCCTTAACCTTTGCCTCTTGGTCACGCCAAGTCCTATTGTGGCAGTTAACCCTTGATGCGAACCAAGTCAAGTAAACCCAAAACCTTGAATTATAATTACTTGATAATTGAAAGAACCCCAACTAGGGTTGGTCAAGCACTTTGAACAATGGTTCAATTCTAACCAAGATTATGGAAGACTATACCGACTTAATATTTCTTTGATGGATTTTATCCTTATAAACAAATTTCCATTTTATTATCTTTGATTAAATGCTTGTTAATATTAAGTGGGATATACTTAAGTGATTAACCATGTCTAAGATACCATTCGACGCATAAGATGGTCTTATTTTAGTTCCATCTTACATGCTTATTTAATTCATTAATTGTGTGATCATGACAACACACCCATAATAAATAAACCATGCAACTGACAGAAATAAAATAAATGCTATGATCATGAGCTTTTTCTATTGGTTAGTTTATCTAGAGATTGATAAACTAACCCAAGATCTAGGGGAGAAACACCTTAAACCTTTTGGGTTCGTGTTTACAACTTTCCACCTATCCACCTTTGTATCTCCTTGGATGGTTTCACCTTAGATCCTTACTTGATCCGCCTTCACTAGCTTGGGAGCTCCATCCATTATATATGCTTTTATCTCACACGCAAGTGAAGGGTAAAATGGGGTTTTACACAAAAGAAACCTTGGGCACGCAGGCCCTACATATTAATGAGGAGAAGGCTCGCAATCCAAAAAATTTAATTTAAATAAATAAATTAAAACAAACCATTCACATACAAAGGTCTTGGTCTAGCTCATGATCATCCATGCATGCAATGATATTTACGCATAAATAAAACTATCATTCAATTCTTTAATCATTCTTATTTAAGATAAATTACACTCGAATCAATTAATTATCTTTAATTAATCAATCCTGTTATTTTAAACCCTTTTTCTGAATTTCCTTGAGATTCTCATCCATCATAATTTTAAACAAATAAATTCATTTAAAAATATCTTTGTACGTAACTTGTACCTTAGAGGCAACCCGGTGAATTCATGTTTATAACTACCTAATGAGTAGAAATGAACATTACGTAGATGTTAAATTGAACAGACATATATAAAACACCTATCATGTGTTGTGACTCATATTTACACCTTCAATATGGTACATGTCTCAAGGGTTTGTATAATAAAATAATAGATTTTAATAAATCTGCGTAATTTGGATGAGTACACGATGTGTAGTTCTGACTACACAACGTGTACTTTTGTTCACTGTCCTTCCGAAGTACACACTCGGGGACATGGTGTGTAAATGTACTTCAGAATTCTTCAGAGTACACGGAGTGTTCAGTGGGACACACGCTATGTAGTATCTGCGTTACACGATTTCCAGCTGGGCGAGCCATGTGCGGGGTACACGGTCTAACCCAAATCCGAAGGGACTACATGTCGTGTTCAATGAGCCACATGGTGTGTAATCCAGAAACTATGTGCCACTTGTTCCTAGTCAACACACAGAGTCATTTAAGACTTAGAAATACTCCAACACATGACCTAATTTGGCGGACCGGTCCGATGCATTGAATCTTGACTACACGACGTGTACTGCCGAATACATTCCATGTATTCTAGTGTTGTATGTCCAAGAGCGTTTTCCACCTCCAGATGAGATCCTATATTTTATTTTAATCAAAATTAAAATTAAAATTTGTTTCTCTAAGGTGAACAAGAAACGAGAGAGGAGGAATAGATCTGAAGATTCATATTTAAAGAACAATTAACTTGAATTGAAAAAAATAAATTATTAAATGCATAAATCACTGACGAAAAACTAAATAATTATAATCAATGATATGACCCCTATGATACCACTTGTAGGTTCCAGGTGTAGCAGAAGCGCATTGGTGGGTGTACCCAACTTTAATTTTATCATTAACAACTATCAATATGAGATCCATGAAGATAATAAAATGCAGGATCATTAGAATAGAACGAAGAGAGAAAAAGAAAGATGGGAGTCCTAAAACCACAAATAGGATCATCATGTGTTGGTTATAATTAATTTAATTAATTGAAAAGAATTACATTGATGGAATTCTCTCTCTATTGATGTTTCCGATCACGATCCGATGTGATCCGTCATTGCGTCGTAGAATCCAAGTGTATGATTCCTCTAGTGGTGATCCACACATGATCCATGTATCTATAGACGTCAGTGAAGGGATCTCAGAGTGCTAGCATGGAAGAGACTTTGCTTGTGATGTCCGCCTTTGATCACCTTGATCTGGTGGAGGTGGATCTCTCTCTCGTAGCTTGAGAGAATTCTTGGTGGAAAAATAATTCTCTCCTGGCTCGAGATATTTTCAAATCCGTTGTTCACAAAAACAAAAAACGGCTAGGCTAATGAGAAATATATAATTGGTATTTGTATTTACATAGAATAATAAAATTAATTAATTACCTGAAATCATTTATTCATTTCATTAAATTATTATTAATACCGCATGTCTAGTAATAACAGTTGACTATTATTATTACCTGACATGTTCCCAACGAATCACACCTAATATTATTTAATTAAATAAATAATATTATTTCTCATAAATTCCAAAAAAATACATGGCGTGTATATTTAAAATGCACGACGTGTACTTTTGTTTTTCCATTTTTCTTTATTTCCTCCACAACATTTATTAGACCTTGAATAATGTCTATTTATTTCTCAAATAAATATCACGTCATTACTCGGAAATAAATATATTATTTTACCCACAATATATTTTCTCGAATAACTAGTGTCTAAATAAATGCGATCATGCATTCTTGAATAATTATTAAACCACATCCAGGAATAATATTTATTCAACTTGTTAAATTAATATTTAACTGAGATACTTGGACACACTTAGTGTGTGACCCTCAAGGCCTCTTTCTCAGTGGCATTAGGTAGAGCCTGCCTAAAGTCCAAGGTTAACATCCAGCAACACACCAAGGCACCCATAGAGAAAGAAGTTAACGCCACAATAACGTGTCACCTCCTATGTACGCTTTTCGTGTAATGTAATTCCTTTGTCTCGATATTTCGAATCAAGCGGGTTGCATGCTAGTGCCATCCAACCATGTGCTTGATTATTATTTTGTTGAATTTCCGGAATTGAACTTGCCCATTCCTCACCATGGACGTAGATTTATTTAGGATATATCAATTCTATCAAAGGGCCTAAGATATCTACTTATATTGTGGAACATAAGGTACAAATCCTTTCTCAAATTATCTATTAACGCAGTATTACTCGTGACGCACCCAACATATCCTACCTCACTACAAACAGTGTGTCATCACAATTTTCGTCAATACATCTAAGTGTGTGAGTTGTAATACCCATTAATAATAATATTAAAGTCTAAGGACCAATACACACATCCACAGATAGAAACATCCAATGACACTATGAAATGTGGATTTCCTACTGGCAGGTCTCGTTCTCATAATATCTTCCTCGATATTACCAAGGGCACACACCATGAGAAGGTGCCTCAATGTTTTATGAGTCCTCACCCCTAATGGACTATATTATTTGTGTCCCTCAAATAACATCATCCGAACATAGAAAATATATTCAAGAACTGTGTTATGGAACTTCTGGATTCTCATCATAGTAGGGATCCGCTATGAACCTTTCATGAAACAACTATCCTTAGGACATTGTCAAATGCATTGTCACATAGAAGAACAATCAAGATGTGATAAGGTATTTATTAATGAATAAAGTACAAATTAGTTGGTTCTAGGCCACCAACTACAACAATAAGACCCTTATGAATAGTAAATAGTGATATTATTTTATTTTCTCAAGGTGATAAGATAATGAGATCTTAATTAATTTTTCAATGTGATATAAAAATAATTATACCTTTAAAATTGTTATTTTTTGAATTAAGTATGATTTTATTTAAAAATTAAAGTAATAATATTTAAAAAATTATTTTTAAAAAATGGACTTAATTTTTGAATTCTACACGTCTAAAAAGGGCTGGGGTGATATTTTGGTATTTTTCTAAAATGCTTGAATTTTCCGTGAATAGTAAAAATACAATTTTGAGTTTTCGGAAGTTTAATGACATCATAATGACATAATAATTGAAATAAAAGGATGGTATACTTGTGTATAGTAACATATGACATGAGGTGTCCCAAGTGGCTAAAACCATGGGCAAATACCATGGGAAAGCTCATGGTTTTTCAAAAACCACCAATGAGGTGTCCCTTTGAAATTATTAAAAAACTCTCTCTCTTTTTCTATAAATACCCACACATACATCCATTTTATTTCATTTAAAATCCCTCATCATAGAATATCTAGTGGTTTTACCTTCCTAGTAGTTCTACCAAGGTGCATTTAATCCCCCAATATCCCAACCTTCAAGTTCTAGGAGTTACTCTACAAAGTAATGAAACCTTTCACCCTCCTCTTTTAGTCAACACTTTTATGTTATCTCTTTGAATTTTACATTATAATATGTTGGGGTTTGATATCATGTATTCCTCTTAATTCCATTTTGATTTCCATATTATGATATACCCTTTTTATCTCATCAATTCATTTTATTAAATTTTAAGCGACACTGTTAGGCTTCCAAATTTTCATAAGGGGTCTCTCCACTTTTCTTTTATTTTCAAGTTAATATCTTTTCTTTTTATCTCATCACCTCCTCTAACCAAATGACCATGATAACTCTAGTATAATCTATATAATGGAATTATATTATGTTAATGGAATAACCATCATCAATATTTTTACTCCTTCTCTTTTATTTTTATAAACAAAATCAACATCCATGAGGTTCCAATTTATAACCTTCATGGATGACGAAGTTTAATTCTTCAATTTATCCTTCATTACTAGTCATGAAACCATTTATATGGTTAAAAAAGACTATAATATATGTATTATAACCTAATTAATACTCATTAACCAGTATATGTACATATTATTAATTTATATGACAAAACTAGTTCATAATAATCCAAATACCTCCAAATAATCAAAGTGGTTGTCATCTAATGATTCATCCTCATTCCATGTAACCAAATGATATAAATGACATTTAAAAATTATGGATCTTCACAAATAATATTTAATTTCATTTATAGAGATTTACAACCATTCCAAATGAATTCCACTACCTAAAAACAAGTGAATCGATTACGACAATCAAGAAAACAAACACTTCAGAATGACAGAATTCAATATAATAACTTATCAATAAGAACATAAATGAACTAAACATAATTATGATAAACTAAATAAATATCTATTAGGTTCTAAAATAAGTTATTAATAATTCTAATTTCATATTCCATAATCTTAAGTTCAAGAGCGGAACACATTCAGACTTAAGGTAAGGGGGTTTCCACCCGAACTTCCATTTTCATTCAGGCAACCTTCATTATCTAATTACCTCAATGAAATTCATATGTATTATTGTATAATTGTCATAAATTATGTGCGAGTATTATATATATGTACACCAACCATAATCCTTTCTTATTTTATGGATAGTTACATGTTTTAAAAGAAACTTCCAAAACTGTTTCCAAAATACAAGCCCGATTCAAGGGAATTTCTCAGATTCTTATCTATTTTCAAGGGCACTCCATAATATATTTTTGGAAACCTTTATCTTTATAAAATAACTCATTTTATTATGAAAATACTATCTTACTTAACTTCTGGTTTTATACAAATATTTTTCCAAAAGAACTATTCTTTTCAAAATAATAGAGTATTTATCTCAAGAATTTATTAATGATTTTATAAGAGTATTTTCATTTGTTTAAACACTCTTATTGATTACTATGTATAAATGGGACTAATGTTTTATGATTTGATCTACCATATTTATTGGATTTTTTATTACTAGTTTGACTGTGGATGTGCTATCCTAAAACCATTCACCCATTTACTCCGAATGGTTAGTGTTTAAACTTAATGTTTGGGGAAAGTTAGTTACATTTCATATGATAGTTTCAATATGAATGTATATGTTGTTAATGTTTATCCCCGATCATATAAGGAATTCATTGGACATATTATGTGATGGATGGGTCCTGCTATAGCCCCTCGATGCATTGGTAGCTCTCATGAGACAAACTACGGTCTTGGCACAAGGCCTTAACAAAATGATTATTTATGGTCTTGGCATGAGGCATGGACGATATGGTTATGATGTCCGACATATGAACTTCACTCATTATGGATATTGTAATTGAAATTTCATGTGGTTATTCAACTAGTAGAATACCCATGATTCTGTTTTATTATGGCATCATTTACTCAACTCATATTCCTACCATAATGTATTCAAGTTTATTTTTTTAAAAAAGGCATGTTTTTTCAATTATTCACCATGTCTAATATTTATATTATCTTCCATTGTATTGATTACTCTTACTGAGAATTTGAGATCACCCCTTTCTTATGTTTTATTTTTCCAAGATATGAAGAAGTAAATTATGAATGAATTGCAAGCATAATCTAGGAGTCATGGATGTTTCTAATAGAATAAATTAGTGTTGTATTTCCTTTCATGATGTAAAGTTGAAATAATTTATGTATCTTGTTTCCAAAAGCTACTAAACTACTTGGTCCTTCGGGATACATATTCCTTGTTTATATGCCAATGTAATAAAATAAGGCACTAGCTCCAGGAAACTGGGGTAGGGTCCTTACATCCCTTGTCTCATAGAGTTATAGTGAGATCCCAATTACCCATTTTACTCTAGTTTCAAAGGATTTAAATTAATATTTACTAAGTTGGATCTCTATGGTGTTTAATTTTACCAAGGATAAGTTATTATGTTCAAGTTCAAACATTAATTTACCTTAAGTTATAACTACATTTCCACAAAAATCCAACCTATCACAATTCCATTTACAGTTTTCAAAGAATATTTCCATAAAAACAATGGTTGATATCACTCAAAAACCACTCATTTCTTACAGCTTCAGAATTAGTGAAAACTATTCATACAAGAATAAAAATTTTCCTAGGTAGTAAAAATGTTTTTTTGAATATTTTTTATTTTTTATTCTATTTACAAACACAAATTGTATTCACATCTTGATAGGGAATAAATTTGGAAGTATTTAGGGGTTTTTGATGGGCTTACAATGAAATACAGTTAAGAACATTTAAGACTTCTCCCCCACACATAAATCTAAACAATTCCCTTATTCTTAAATCTCAAATTGAGATACACAGTTAAATGGTTTGGATAAATCATATTTAAGTATCATCAAAGAAAATGTTTTGTTTAAAGGGGTTCTAGGGAAGATCAAAAATTTGTTTTCCATATAATAATTAAAGAAAACAAAAAAATGTAGAAATGATCCATACTAGACACTATCTAAAAGAATCTAGTGGAAATGATAGATTTATTGTTTAGTTTTCTACATCAGTTATAAGAAACTGATGAAAAATAGTGAAGAAAAAAGTTTTTGGAGCCGATTTTCATAAAATATGACACCGAAAACTAAAACTGTAAGGTTTTCACCATTGGTTATCCAAAAAAACGACATCAAAAAATAAAAAAATATAGTTTCGGTGTCGGGTTTTCAATAAACCAATGCCGAAAATCCCCTAAAAAATTATTTCGACGTCAGTTTTATAGTAAATTGTCACCAAAAACCTGAAAAAAATATTTTGACATCAGTTTATGTAGGAACCGACGCTGAAAATATAAAAAAAATGTTTTTGTGTCAGTTTCTAGAGAAACCCACACCGAAAAGTCTTTTAAAATTTTTACACATGTGTTCATCCATCCAAAACCCTAAACCTCTTTCATTATCTCATCTCTCCTGACTCGCGACGGCGCTGACAACTTTTGAACAACCACCCATGCCTCATTTTGGTTGATTTTTAGCATTTTAATCTTTATTTCACGATTAGAGGTTCTCATTATTCCATCCTTTATCTTTGGTTTTTCGTTTACATTTGTATTTCTTGATCCAAATCATCTTCATGAACACACCAAAATGGGTTTGATTTTTTTTGTTCGTTCATGATTATCTATCATATATACTACTTATTTTGTTAGATCTTGTAGTGTTTATTATTCCAAATAATTCGAAGGAGAAAATTGAGATTTCTTCTCAATTTATCATCTTTAAATACGTATATTTTAAGTTTTTCTCTAATTTTAGAAATAAATTAGTTATTATCTAATTCATTCGTATTAATTAGTTTTACTCAATTGTTGACGATTTTTTATTTTGTTATTATCTAATTCATTCTTATAATTTTAGTTTGATGAAATTATTGATTTTTATTAATTTAAGAGAAAATTGATGACCACTCCTATTATATATTTCTAATTGCTTTAATGGTCAGTGATGTCAATCATATACTTTAAAATTATTTGAATTCTTTTATATGAGTTATATTCATGTTATGCATGATTCTGACACTGAGTTTTATAAATGAATTTATATTTAAATGAATTCCATTGTGAAATTAATATGCATGTTATGTATGATTCTAACACTGAGTTTTAATGGTGAATTAATGTTAATTCAATGACTCTTTTTCATCTTTGTTCTGAAAAATAACATTACAGTAAAAAATGAACTTGATATAACATAAAGGTAGTATTGGTTTATTGTATGTTTTTATGTCTAAAATTTATCTGTTTATATATGTATATTTCTAAATGTTTATATGTTTTAATATATCACTGATTATATTAAGATTTTAGGTACAGAATGAATCATAATTGGATAAATTTATGAAGAACCACTAATGAATATGAAAAAGGAGTTGATGATTTCTTGAAATTTTCTAAACGAAATCTTCAAAACATAGATTTAATTTTCTATCCATGTGTGAAGTGTTTGAATATGAGAATGTTAAATTCTAGAGAAATAAAGGATCATCTCATTTGCTATAGTTTTAGCCTTAATTATACACATTAGATCTGGTATGTTGAAAGAACTACAAATTCAACAGATAATGTTTATGACAATATTCATAATTTGATAGATGATCATATTGAAGATTTAATTCATGATTTAGGTGTTAAAACCGTTGAAAAAATAGAAAGTGTTGAACGATTGTATGGAGATTATGAAAAACCATTATTCTTGGGTTGTAGTAAATATACAGTGTTATTAGCCATTTTGAGATCAGTTAACTTGAAATCAAGTAATGGTTAGAGTGATTAAGGTTTCTCTAACTTACTTGCACGTTTAAAAGAATTACTTCCAGAAGGAAATGGGCTTCCAAATTCCAATTATGAGGTAAAGAAAATATTATTCCCAATGGGATTAGGGTATAAAAAGATACATGTTTGCCCCAATGATTGTGAGTTTTATAGGAAAGAATATGATTTTTTATCAAACTATCCTACATGTGGAACATCACGCTATAAGATGAATGCAAAAGTCAATTCATATTCATTCTCAGGTACTGACATATAAACTCATGCTAAATCAAATAATTTCTTCCAATAATCCCTTCATATAATTCTAATAAATTAACTCTGATTCATTCTCAGGTACTGAAATAAAATCTCCTACTAAATCAATTTTGTACCTTCTAATAATTCCTCATTTGAACCATCTATTTTCAAATTCAATTGATGCAAAAAGGTTAAGATGGTATTTAGATGATCACATCTCTAATGGTAAATTACGTCACCCAACTGACTCATCGCAATGGAAGATATTTGATAAACAATTTCCTGATTTTGAAAGTGAAGTTAGAAATCTAAGAATGAGAGTGTGTACAGATGGAATGAATCTATATCAGAGCCTAAGTATCCAACACAATTTGTAGCCTGTTTTGTTGGTAGTTTACAACTTATCCCCACAGATATGTATGAAGAAAAAAATATGTTATGATGAGTTTGACGATTTATAGACCAAAACAGAAAGGAAATGATATTGATGTGTATCTTTCACCATTTATTGATGATTTGAAACATCTATGGGAGGTAGGTGCTAATGTTTTTGATGCATACAAGAAAGAATATTTCCTTTTGCATGCTATGATAATGTTTAGTATAAATGACTTTCATACATATGGAAACTTATTTGGATACAGTGTTAAGGGAAATAAAGCATTTCCAATTTGTAAAGTGGAGACTTCATATTATCAATTACAGAATGGAAGAAAGGCAGTTTACATGGGACATCAAATATTTTTTCAAATTTATCATCCTTATCGTAGATTGAAAAAGGTATTTAACAGTTTACAATAATACAATCTTCCCCCACAAACATTGTCAATTGAAGAATATTACAACATGGTGAAAAATATTGATTCAACATTTGGAAAGAAAAGTAGTTCTGGTCTTTAAAAAAATATCTGGAAGAAACAGTCTATTTTTTTACCTACCTTATTAGAGATTTTTAGAGATAAAACATAACATTGATGTTATGCATGTTAAGAAAAATATATGTGACAGTTTGATTGGAAATTTATTATATGTAAAATGAAAGAAAAAAGATGGATTGAATTCTAGATCAAACTTGATAATAGTGGGAATAAATTTGAAGTTGGCTCCCATTATGAAAGGAAATAGAACATATTTACCTTTGACTTGTCACACATTAAGCAAGAGTGAGAAGTTGATTTTTTTTCAGTGTTTGTATGGTATAAAAGTACCCAGTGGATATTCTTCAAATTTAAATAATTTTTTGTCAGTGAAGGATTAAATATTAATAGGTATGTAATATCATGACTATCATGTATTGATGCAACAACTACTACCGGTCGCACTACGTGGTATATTTCCGTCAGCTGTCAGAAAGACTATCATCATTTTATGTAATTTTTTCAAATCCATTTATATCAAAGTTATTGATCCAAATTTGTTAGATGAGTTGGAGAATGAAGATTCTATTATACTTTATCAACTAGAAATGTACTTTCCACCTACATTTTTTGATATAATGGTTTATCTGGTGATTCATCTTGTGTGTGGGATAAGAATACACAGTCTTGTTTATTTACATTGGATATATCCTTTTGAAAGGTATATGAAAATTTTAAAGGGATATATTAAAAATAATTATCGACCGAAAGTCTCTATTGTTAAAAAATATGTATTATAAGAAGTGATTGAGTTCTGTATTTATTATTTGTATGAAGTGGATCATATTGGTCTCCTTATATCTTTACATTTGATAATTCATAGTGAAGGTAGAGGGATTCAAGGCTTAAAGGTAAAGTTCATTCCATGAGACGAAGTGATGCAGGCACATTTATATATTTTGAACAACACAAATGATGTTCAATCATATATCTCATCACATATTACTAAATTAAAGAGACAATATCCAAAAAGAAATGAAAAGTGGTTGATGAGTGATCATAAAAGAAATTTATTTCATGGTTTAAAAAGAATGTGAGAACAAATATATCTGCATCAGAAACATTGAAATGGTTGTAAGGGGGACAATCTCTTAATGTGAAAATATGGACTAGTTTTGATATTAATGGGTATACATTTTACAAAAAAAATATGGATGCAAAGAGTACCGTTAAAAATAGTGGTGTGATGGTTATCACTGAAGCATTGCATTTTTCAAGTGAAAAAGATAAAAACCCAATTTCTACTTTATCAGAATATTTTGGAATTCTTGAGGATATATGGGAAATTTATTATTACAAAATATCAAGTCACTATGTATAAGTGTAATTGGGATGATAAAAATAGTGTTGTGAAACATGATGATTGTAGATTTATATTGGTTGATTTGAAAAGATTTAATTACAATGAGGAACCATTTATCATGAAAATACATGCAAAGTAGATATTTTATGTCATTGATCCATTGAATGCTCAGTGGTCCATCATTTTTCAAGGAAAAATATATCATTTGGGTGATGAGAATGATGCTGATGATGTTATTTATTTACATGAGTCTTATTTATCTGTTATGTGACTTTCAAATAATTACAATGAATACAAGGCAGACATAGTGCATGAAATATGTAATGTTCATGATGAATGCATATGGGAAAACACTAAATTAGTCTCCTAATTTTTCTGGTAATTATTTATATTTTTTTTCTTTTTTTGAAACATACAAATGCGTGCCTCCTCTTTTACTTATTTTTCATCCTTGTTTCTAAATATTTAGTTTTCTAATGATATGTAGGTACACAAAATTTCATTACACTTGCTTGTGTCAATGTCAGATACAAAGAGAGAGAAGTAGTTACCGAGGTATATCTATTTTTTCATATTGTTAAATATTCAGTAATATAATTATTTAATGAAATAAAACTTTTAATTTATAATTTTTTACAGGACTACTGATGCGTCCTCAGCAAAGGAGACTTCTCATGTTACTATAGAGAAATCAAGTTCTCAAGTTGGTAAATGTGATATTACACGTTTACCAAAACTGTCACTTTCTTGTGGTGATGAGAGATTACATATTCGTTTTAATAATAATAATAATGCAACTAACCCAAATGCAGTTTAGTTTATCAGTTATATATCAATGCAGAGCTGTTGTAGGATTCATATTTTATATCCTGATTGGAAGTCTATGGACAAGATGGAGAAACAAAAGCTTTGGGAGCCCGTGATGGTAAAATATCTCGATTGATTTATTTTATCTCATTTTTTTAATATTAAATATTTTAAATGACATATTTCATTTATTCAATTACAGAAGACATTCAATTTTGAGGAAACAAAAGAAATTATGAAAAAACATATCTCTTTAGTAGCGATTCGATGGAGAGATTTTAAAACAAAAATAAAAAAAATTATGTTTTCAGAAAGAAAAAGTTTGAAAACTCATGCCTTAAGTATCCATGTATAGATACAGATACATGGAAGCAAATTTTCGAAATCCATCATGAAGAAAAATATCGGGTATGATAATTATTTTATAATGTAAAATTTATTATATATTTATCTAATTACTTATTAGTTTATTTTTATGTAACATGCCTCCAGGAGATATCATCAAGAGATCCAGTTGAAAAATGTATACCCTCATACTTTATCATGAGGAGGGTATCTGTTATTAGAGAAGAAAATTATTGAAGAAGAATTTGAAGCATTAAGAGCTTGATCTAGTATTGGTTCAGAAGAGGCCCTGTTTGGTCCTCCATCTCCTCCCACTCGCCATGAAAAATGGAAACAAGTGAGAAGAAAGAAGAATAAAAAGTACCTTACAGAGGAATCTAAGAAAGTAGTTGATAAAATTATAAGTAAATATTATTTATTTTTCATGATTTTTTCTATTTTATAAATTATAAATACTAATATAACTTTTTCATTTTTCATTTTAGGATGAACTTCAGGAGCAAGAGACACATGGCTCTTTTATCACTAAGGGTAGGATGGACATCCTAGCCACTGCTTTAGGAAAGGTAGAACACCCTGGCTATGTTAGAGGATATCAGGTAGGTGTTAGTATTCAGAAATGTTTTGGTCAGAGTAAGCAATCAAAAGAACCAGAAATAGAATCTTTAAAAGCTGAGCTGAAAGAGACGAAACAGTCTACGGGTGATCAAATTCAAGCAGCTGTGCAACATGATTTGTTACAACACTTGACAAGAAAATCACAATTTGTACAACCTTCCTAGTCTTACTAGCCTACCCAGCCTACCCAGCCTACTTACTTTGATCCCACACCTCTATCCCAATCAGACTACCCTACCCAACCTTCTTACTTTGATCCTCCACCTCCTTGCTCGGACTAAACCGTATGATGTGAGTTGTTTGCTGAAGATCCTCATATACATATTGTTTCGTTAGGACTCATACATTTCTGGGGGATTATGTACATCACCAGTCTATGCAGATGAGTCAGGTTAGAGTATCAGTACTTGATATTATTGATCATAATGCTCTACTACCATTTCATACTGAGGAAATTACCAGAGTTGGGGATTGTTTGGGTCATTTTTTAGTTTGGCTTACTGGTCTTCTTTGTTATATTTAGAATGAGGTATCTACTTTTTTAAATATTAATTACATATGATTGAAAATTACTTATAATGTTTTCTAATATTTAACTTATATAGGATTATCTGAAAGAAAAATAAATTTCACAATTGAAACAATAACTTCAGGAACAATCGACTACAAATACTTCTGATATTTCTTATGGGATACAAAGATCATCTTGAGCTTCTTCTTCCTTGAATAATATCTATGAGTTTTGGATGACATATAATACATGTATAAGGGATTATCCCTTGAGATTAATCAAATAAGACATCATGCATTTAGTTGATTTTGAAGAGATCGACCAGAATGTGTTGTAGTTGTTTTCCATGTAAGTAAACTAATGTTTGATTTTTTATTTTTTTTAATAAAATATGGTTTAAATTGAATAACCATATTTTCTTTTTAAATTAGGTATCTACACACACTTCTTGTACAAAATTATAGCACAACCATTTACGGTTTTATAGATCCAGAATAAATTTCAATGGAAGTGCAACATGTGGAGAATCCTAGCAGAGTTGCATATATATGTGAGAGATTATCACATACAAAGATTGGATGTTGGTTTTTTCCATTTATTGATAAGTAATAAAAAATTCATAATTATGAACTAATGATAATTATAATGTCATTAATTGTGAAATTTTTTGTATTGTAGGGGGCATTGGATGTTAGGCGTATTTTTCCCAAGTGAATACAGCTTATATTGGGTTTGATCTTTATCAGAGAGTGTTTGTAAAAGTTTTTCCACCTTATTAAACAGGTAATTTTTTTTTGTTTTTCATAAGCTCATTATGTTTAATTCTCATTGTTTATACATGTATTATTAGTTCATATATATGAAAATGTAGTTCATGGAAAAAATCCAAAAAAGAACACATGGTGATAAAGAAACCAAATGCAATCAATTATGTGAAAGTAAAGGTAATTATTTTTTATATTAGATATTGTTTGGAATTTTCTTATATATATATATATATTGGTTTTTATTACTGAGTTAATGTTTTATAACTGTAGTTTCATCGCCAACAAGGACATGTTGAATGTGGTTATTATGTTCTACGATTTATGTACGAGATAATCATAACTAGGGTAACTACTGAATTTGATAAGGTTAGTTATATTTTTTTTATTTTTTGTCATAGTATTCTATTTTTTAATCTCATATCATTCAATTTTATTGTAGACATTAAATGATAACAAGTATTATACCCAAAATAAACTTACCCATCTTCAATCTTTGTTTGCTAACTATTTATTAAGTCTAATTACGATTTAAGGTATGTATATTCTAATGTTTTTGAATAATATTACATTTTTTTAATAACACGTGTTCAAAAAACTAATTCTTTTATTATAATAGGTGTTTCAACATAATGATATAAAATTAAGGCTTAAATAATAACCAACAATTATCATGTCGTCAATTTTAGGTATGTGTATTTTAATTCCACTTTATAATACAAATGCATAGATAAATTTTTGATTAACGAGAAAAAATCATGTAAGTTTTTATAGATTTTTAGTCAATGCTAAAAAATGTTTGATTGCTGGATTTTTATTATTTTGGTAGTGTAATATTCTGTATTTTCTATTTTTTTTTTTACTTTTAACGTCGGTTTTCATAAAAACCGACGCCGATTTTTTTAAAAAAATACACAGTTTTTACTTCAGTTTATCTAATAAACTAACACTGAAAATGGTTTTTTGCATCAGTTTATAAGAAATCAACAAGAAAAACAGGGCTGCGCTCGATTTTCAGCATTGGCTCATATAATAATCGATGCTGAAAATTGGTTTTTGGTGTCAGTTAATTTGTAAAACCGACACCGAAAAGCTTATATTTTGTGTCACCTTTATAGACGTCAGTTAAAAAACGACATTAAAAATGAAAAAACCGACGTTAAATCCAACTTTTGACCTAGTGAGAAAAATCACAAAAAAAAGGAATTCTAGATATTTCATACTGTCGGTGAGTTCATGATTTATTTTTAATGGAGTATAAAAAAATCAACTAATTGAATAAAAAACAGAGTGACCAATAAACCATCATGTAAGGAAAAACATCAACAAAAATCCAACAAAAACAATATAATTAGATTTTAAAATATTAAAATTGATACTCCCTAGATAAAAATAATCTTATCTCATTATTGTTAAGAAAATGTGTAACCTCCCATTAAGCCAATGAAACACTCTATGGTTGCAACCTCGAGTTCCTATAGAATGAACAAATCACAACTAGATTCTAAAATAAAAACCAAAGTTGATATTTAGGAAAGGACTATCATATTTTCTACACTATCAGCTCCATCAAGCATTGATGTTCAAAAAGCCACTATTTTTGGTAAGGAATTATACCAACCGACTGTGCCCCATTCTCACTACAAAAAAAACAGAAGATTAGCAGCGTTTTTTTTAGAAAGGGTTACCCAAAACCCCCTATCAATTTATTTTTGAGGGGGTTATACACAACCCCTTCTAACCATCAAATATAGATGGGGTACACAACCCCCTATAAAATTTGTATCATTATTTTTTTAATATTTGGTTTGATTTTAGAGGTGTTTATGTCAAAACCACCATTAATTTAATAATTAGTGGCACTATATATTCTGTTGGATTTTAGAAGAGTAATATATATATATAATTAATTTTCACATATATATATAATTGATTTAAAAAAAGGAAATAGTGGGGGTTCACAACCCCCTCTAATTTAAGATATTATAGGCGGTTCATGAACCACCATTAATTTGTTAGATTAGAGTGGGTTTTGAACCCCCTATAATTTATGACATTATAGGGGGTTGTTAACCCCCTCTAATTCAAGAAATTTGATGGGGGGTCATGAACCACCGCTAATCCCTCTGATTAGAGGTGGTTTTAAATCCCCTCTATTTTTTTTTATTTTTTAAAATAAATCTCATAAAAATTAAAATTTTATAATATATATGTACATGTGTGAATATGTGTGTGTATATATATATATATTACATAAACACATTATATAAATGTATTTAAATACACTATAAAAACAAATATATAAGGGCATTATATAAATAATTTAAATAAATACTTATACATATAAAAAATTTATATATATATATAAATATTGGTATACAAAATATAAATGCAATTACAAATATATTTTTTCAAATTTATAAAATTTATGTATGGTTTTATAAATACTATACATTTATATTATGATTTATATTATACATATATTATATTCAATACATTTTTATTGTATATTTTTATATAAATACATTTATATTATATTATGTATACACATATATATAATATTTAAAAAATTAAATATAAATACACACATATATTTTATATAATTATATTATATATATACACATAATATTATAAACATTTAATTATATATAAATTTATATATATTATATAACTATTTTAGATATATTGTAGTATACCATAATAATTATTAATTAATTTAATATATATATATATATATATATCACTTAATATATTATATATTTCCAATTATATGAAAGTATTTAGTTTTCTGTGTGTGTGTGTGTATATATATATGATATAATATAAATGTATATAATCTCATACATAAATATATAATATAAATGTATTTCATATAATATATGTATAATATAAATCATAATATGTATAAATGTATAGTATTTATAAAACCAACATATAATTTATATATTTTAAAAAATAGTTGTAATAATATTAATGATTATAAATATTATTGTTACACACACATGTACATATGTAAAAACATATAAAAATGAGTATATATATATATATATATAATAATTATATCATATCTATAAATATCATATAAATACAAAAATACACACACAAACACACAAATATAAATGTATTTGAAAATATATGGATAAATATATATTTATATATCTAAATATAATTATTTATGCATATATTATATACACACAAATAATATATATATATATATATATTATACACAAATATATTATATATTATCTCATATTTCTGTATCTAATATATTATATATATACACACAAATACATTATATATATATTTATTACACACAAATAAATAAATAAATATATATATATATATTATACACAAATATGTATATATTATATAATATTCACAATATAAAAAAATATATTATATTATTTATATTTCCATAAAAAAATATGTGTGTGTGTGTATGTGTGTATTTTGGTATGTAAATAAATACAAAATATTGTATATATTAAACAAAATGCATTGCAGCCTAGTGGTAGGTGCGCTGAAGACTCCTCCATCCAATCCAGGGTTCGATCTTTGCCAACAGTATTTTTACCACCTTGCAAGGGGATGACCAGTCCTGCGTTCTGGACCCCTCAGATGAATTTGGGCCCTAAGGCCGGGCGAGGTGTCTTGTATAGTGCTTGGGCGTCCCTGTGGTTGTCACGGGGTGTCGGTGGTCTCGGTCAAGGGGTTTTCAGGGGGTGTCGATGGTATCTGTGGGGAATCCCGGGTTGTCAGCTGGTCTTTGTGGGGCATCCTGGGGGTGTCAGGTGGGGTGTCCGGGTTGTTGTCCGGGCATGTCATGGTAGGGTGTCAGGGGTGTTGTCCTGGGTTCTCAGGTGTGTGTCTAGGGGGTGTAGGGGTGTGTTATTGGGGTTGTCAGGGGGTCTCTGTGGGGTGTCTGGTGGCGTTGGGAGGCGTGTGTGTAAAAATATTATATATAAAAAAAAGTGATAGTTTAGGGGAGGTTAAAACCACCCTTAAACTTGGTCCCCATACAGTCAAATAATGGCAGTTCTAACTGCCTCTAATGTGATGTTTGAATAAGAGGAGGTTAAAATTGCCTCTAATCTATCAGTATATAGTGAATTTAGGGTGAAATTAGAGGGGGTAAAACCCCTTCTAATCTAACTGCTGCTAAACAAATGTATAGTTTACTAATGATTCCCTATAACTGCCTCTAATTAGATTAGGCAGTCACTTTAGAAATAATTATGTGTAACCGTCTCTAAAGTATTTAGAAGGGGTTAAAACCCCTTCTAAATGAAAAAACAACCCCTTCTAATCACCCTTTTTTTGTAGTGTCCCATGGTCACTTAACCTTCTTCATGACCACTGGACCCAGTAACTACACCTGCCACACACCATTTGCACCTCATGGTCAATAAACCCAAAAACATAAAAAAAAATAGAAATAAGACAAGAGAAATATAATCCATAAAAATTCTAAAAATTATAGTTTATAAACTTAGGGATAAAGACAACTGAGCAAGGATCATTTTATTAAATAGAAAGTAAAAGAGAAAAACAATAAAATCATGGGTTACCTCCCATGAAGCTCTATTTTTATAGTCCCTAAAAAGACAATATCCCCTAATGATATTAGTCATGATCATTAAAAGGTTAGGAATTATTATCCTTTGAAGCCTCACTATTTTCTTTGAAAAACCAAACATGCTTACACAAGGCTCCATGTAACTAAGCAACCCAAATAATATGACCCCATAAATATAAAACTCAAGGACTTCTCCTTTCTTAATTATATTTTAAACCTAAAAAATCATTCAATTTATCAGGTGAATAATGAAATAGCTCAGTATGATACCCAAGATGACTAACATCACTCTGAATAGGATCCCTCTCACTTTCCCCCACACAAGAGAGTTTCTCAGGTTTAGAGAAAGAAATAGAAGTTTCCATAGGTGGTTCACTATCAAGTATAGGATGAATCTTAAAGGAATATTCCTTAGGTGCATATTTTGATGGGAATGAGCTGGTCGAGAACCCTTATTGGATGCACGAAATGGTTTGATGAAAATTGGGAACACTATCCATTTTATAATTCGGAGGAGATTCCTTGATTAAATAAGTTCATATCAGCCTCACCATTTCTACTCCGTCCAAAAAGGGGATGACTGAGGTGATTTTAGTTTGGCCTGATGGTTGATTGTGAGGGTTCAATTTCATGCACAATCAGGGAAATCGAGCCACCATATTTATTCTAAATAGAAACTCTCAATGGTTACCATATCCATAACTGGGTACATGCCTACTTTCCAAATGCAGATGGCCATTTAGTGTTTTAGACCCAATGACACTTCGGGACTCACATTTATTGAGAGGATGAGAGTTCAGTCTCATCAAACCCTTGGGAAGGGGGGAATTGTTTCCTACCCCTGGGTCTCTCTTATAGATTTAAAATATATTCTTGAATCTCTTCCTAATCCTGATATAGTATCGGTTACCATATCATAATGATCATAGGTTGACCCCTTTTGTGTAAAGAATAGGGGGAAATTATTAATGAATCCATCTGTATATATCTGAGGTTCTTCATCCATTTGTTAGTAATGAATAAATATTTATATGCTGAATCCACATAACCAGGAACTTCAAAATTTTATTCTATGAAGGGAGTTTGTTAATATTGCAAGGAGGGTATTGAGACATTAAGATGCATCCTACATATCATAGTTATTGTAAGAATAAATACCCACATAGTTTGTTAAAACTGTGAAATTTAATGTCATGTAGAAAGAAAATATGTGTGGGAATTTAGGCACCAAATATTTGAGCTCGAGTCTTGAGGAGACTTCCTACGTATCTTAATTATTACAAGAATTAGAGTTATCATAGTTTAATCATTCCCTTGGTACTTACCCATGGTATATGCCTTTATATGGGGTATTTTTATATCATGACACTCATCAGGGCTTTCATAATGATATTTCCTAGGCGAGTGTAGATTCACAATGTGAATCATATTACTATTGCACCACCCTAAGCCCACATGAGTTGTGATCGATGTGGGAAACAAGGGATAGAAAGAAAACATCCTCACTATACGTGGATACTGGGATTATGTTTTGAGACTATGGTTGGGATGTTTCAATATGGAACTTGGGCCTTAGAGAGGCATCCCAAGTATTTTTGTTATGGTAGGAATTAGAGTTATCATATTTCCCTGGATTCTCAATCCACTTATATATAAGGTAAAATGATTAGTCCATGGGAATTATTGGGTCCCGATAGTTGAAATGTGAGAGACATGAGGGGACTTACACCTAAGTGGATGCCTATTTGAGCTTGTTCCTTAAGAAGGCATCCAACGTATCATAGTTTTTGTATGAATTAGAGTCATCGCAGTTTAGTTGATAGGGGATTACACATTGACGTTTCCCTCTCATGAATGATATGATCAATACATCTCCCTAATCCCACATGAGCTATGATCGGTATAGGAAACAAGGTATGGAAAGTAATCAGTCTCATCACTTATAGATGCGAAACTTCGGTGCTGGGGATACCCTATGTATGGTTGATATATATATCGATCCTTTAATAAGAGTCTTATGTATCCTTGTTATGGTAGGAATTAGATTCACCATAGTTCCTTTGGATGGGGCTTACTCACTAAGGTCTCCCTATGATCGGGGCTTACACATCGAGGATGAACAAGGTTGTCGAGTCCTGAGATGCCCTTTTGACATGGCCTACCTACTTTTATGGACTTCTTGGCCACTTGCTTGACATGGATTGATTGCCTACTGGTCATGTTGGAGAATTTCTTCCTGCATATCCAAAGATAATCACATGATCCAATTAGCTAGTCTGAGGGAAGTTGCGAAACCTTGATGGAAAGTTTGAGGGTCATCATAGGATCAAGGATGAATTCTCCAAAGGAAATCATGAGACACGGCCAGTTGATCCTGTAAGCCATCACATGATCCTAGCTAACATGTTCATAGGGGGTCACATGATCCAGATGACTTTCCCTAGTGTCATCGTGAAAGCCTGCTGACACGCTTGGATGGCGTAGTGAGAATCAATACAACATGTCTATATGATGATGTGTGATATTGACTAATATATCTAGAGGGAACCATGGGATACTACTAGAATTCCCAGAAGACATCATGAGTGTCATCTAAAATGTCCAAGAGCTTTGTGAGACTCAACTGGCATGTACTGGTGTCGCCATATGAATCGGGCTACATGTCTAAAGGACACCGCATGGCTTAGATAAAGAACCAATAGGGATTCACAAGACTTGGGTGGAATGCTCAGGGGGGGGGGGGTACCATGTGACATGCTTTGAAATGTTCAGGGGTTTTTTCATGATTGAAATTTTATACTGAAGGAGTGCTGCGAGATATAGGCGACATGTCCTGGTGCTGTCGCATGACCTGGGTGGCTCATGTGAAGCACATGAGAATCGGTATATATTTTTTTCATTTATGTATCCCATAATTTAGTCTTTGTTACAACCTTTAATTGTGAACGTCTTATATTTTTTCAATGTTAAATTGTTTTATGTTTATGTTGCGCATGATTTAGAATATATGAAAGATGTTCTTCATGCGACCTGCCAGAAGTCCTTCATGTGATCTATGAGTGTCATATGAAGTGTATATTCCTATTGCATGATTTATATGGTTTTTATATGGATCTTATATGATGGAAAAATTCTTAGTTGTGAGATCATCCGCTCTGATAAATCCACTCTGATCCTGGTGTGAGGTTCCAAGGAAAATTCTGTCAGCGTGAAGTGCTGAATGTGTATTTTTTTAATGTTGGGGTGGGGGATTTTTAATCATCATCTCCCTGGTAGTTCGTCGCTTAATATAGAGTGTATAGTGAAAATCTAGGCTTGAGTCAGTGTATGGATTCAACATCATTCATTTTGTGAGTTCCTTCTGTAAGTCACTCCAGGGGCATCACATGATTTTTAGCGATCACGAGAGCACTCTGTAAACTGCTCCATATTTTCTTTTTATATTTTGTAATGTTTGGAGATCACGTGAATTTCTATGAATGTTGTAGAAGACAATCACTCTACCTCTCGGGGACGCGTCATGTGACCAATGAAAGGTCCCATGGATACGTGCTATCATTTCATGTACAATCCCATCTATTTTTCGTTATAGAGAAAAATGGGGCATGTGAGGTTGCCTAGACATGTTCGAGGCCCTTCACGTGACTAGGGTGACATGCTAGTGGTCTTTTTCAAGATGAGGCAGACATGCCATTGGGGTCGTATGGTGTCTTTAGAATTACCTAGGGCACATCACATGATGTTTTACAACCAAAATAGTCTCATTTATTCCCCCTATTTATTTCCATTGTTTATTTTACAAAGGTATGGGGTTTCATAAGTTTGATTGAATGTTGTCAAAGAAAATCATTCTACCCTTTAGTGATGTGTTTCATGTGTTTTATGACCTCAAGAGGCTCCCAATATTTGGTTATTTTCCTCTCTATTGCCATGTAATTTTGGATGTTTTGTCAGGTGTCCGCCAGTGGAAAAGTTGTGTGACCTTAGGGAGCTTTATCTGGCTGTCGCTGCATGATCTGTGAGTGTCAGGGGTGCATTCATGAGAGTAGAGGTATTTTTCAAAGGGGTTGTGAAAGATATTCCATAGGCTATTCACTATTCATATCTCCTTCACGTGACCATATTAAGGTGACATGATCACATGCCTCCTAGAGGTTTATGCGATTTATAAGTCTTGTCCACCTTTTTCGTCCTTTTCTTTGTGGGGAAAATATTTCCCATATTTAGGTATTTCTTACTTTTTGTATTTGTCGATTCTCATTTAGTGGGTGTCAAAAAATTCCTCCCCCATCGGGAATGATGTCCTCAAGGAAAAGGTCTTAGTTCTAATGAATTTAAATACATGCCTGAGGCTTTGGCACCATCACCAATCGGTTTCGTGGGAGATTATTGTTATGGCAGGTGATGTTTGGTATTTTTCAGGGTGACCTATAAATAGGGGAGTGAAAAGGGATTCATTCACTGACTAATCATTTATCTAGAGTGATCTCGCGCCGATTTCATCATTTAACCCCATCGTGAGACCTTCCCACAAGAACCCACCACGAGACTTTGTCGTGAGACCATTTTTGTGAGAGATTCTTCACAAGATTTTCTTTGACCAAGTTCCCAATCAAATTAAGCATAAACTAAACTTTATTAATTGTTTGAACTTTTTCCATGGTGATTTAGGATCTACTTGAGGGATTTCATAGGATCTGAGGGCTTGAAAACTTGTTCATTTGACTATTTTATGACTCGTGTGACCATGTCAAGGTCACGCAATCACAGGTCTTTTGAGGGATCATGCAATTGTGTGATTACTTGTGGGATTACACAATCCATGAGGTTTTAGGAGTCATGAAATCCATGAGTCTTTCATGTGATCCATGAATCCCTTTGATGATTCATGCGATGTGAAGTATGCTTCCAATTTATCATGTCCTTACTTTGATAAGATTTTATTTTATGTGTTTGATATATGCCACTTACTTTGTTCAGTTGGATTTTGGTTCTCATCATACTTACCATAAGCCATCGAAGAGGGAGGAAAAAAGTAGTGATATCCAATTGCGATGCTATTGTGGGGAGCATGGATCCAAGTTTCCATCATTCTACTGGTTCATTGTAGATGATACTGATAAAGTTGATGGGATTAAAACTTGGGGACTATAACCTTTTATACTTTATAACCATTGATAGGTTTGGTATGACTAATGATGCTCCCATTTCTCTACCACAGTCATCATTAATACTCTCCTCTTGGATTCAGAGAACTCAAAACTCCTTTTAGGTGAACATCTATTAGGGGGGATACCTCTACACCTTGGGAAACTATAAATATGGGAATATAATGATTTAAATGCCTATAGAAATTGTCAGGAACAATCATGAAGCTAATTTAAATGTTCATATTTACTGCTTGATAATGCAGAAGTCTACCTCCAACTAGAAGTTTGGCTGGGTTCCCCACCGGGACATCCAATTAAGAGGTATATGTGGGATGAAATGGGGATGAACCTTAAGGGTACAATATATTGTTTCTATATTCACTAAGGAGTTGAAGAAAATTGGTATGTATGAGACTGATTGGATATCATAGACGTATGCTTATAGTAAAAAAGTTCTAATGAAAATTGTTCAATCGTTGGAGTCCGAACATGAATTATTTCCACCTCATGCATAGTGAGGTGGGTATCAGCCTCTAGGATGTGAAGTATATATGTGGTGCACCCATAATGGGTAGGATGTATAATGAGTTTTCCCCCGATGTCTTCCTGGGATGACGTAACAAGGAATCCTCCTCTCACCAGAGAATTGATCAAGTTGGTAGAAACAACCATCCCAAAGGATCCACTTCCAGAAGCAAACATTCCATTCAAGACATGGGTGGGATACTTCATTAAGAAGACCTGAAATGAGCTAAAATCTAATAATATGAAGGCCTTGATTACAAAGGACTACCGTTTTTCACCAGGAATTTACTAACCCATGATTGAAGAAGGGAAATTTAAATAATGGTGATGTGAAGTTTTCCCTGGTGTTTATCAAGTTTTCCAACTAACCAGTTTCCTCACCATGTACCTAAGTGGTTACTTAAATCCAATGAAGGAAAAGGTGTAGTTAGAGTTTCCGCTTCCACGATGGTGATCTCCATGGAAGGGGGGACCATATAGGGATTTCCGTCCCTGTGATGGTCAAACTTTATCACCTTTGGCACATGTTTACAAGGGAAACCCCCTATAGGACTTTGAGTTCCTTCAAAGTATTATGGTGTACTATAGGATCTCATATCTGAGGCTATTAATATTTGAATATCCAGTGTATCCCCAATGTTTGATTCAAACCATACCTGAAATGTATATGTGGGTAAGACTTTTCACACTAAAGGATTGGGATATTTGGGCTTATATGAGCCACTATAAACATTTCTCCTTCACGACATATGGGCCACTATCGACTGGTGATATGATTGATACTATTGAGGCCAGTCTTGAGGAACAATTTTATATGACGTCACATCATGAGGCTGTCATTTACACCAATATTGATGGGGATCTTATCGGTGAATGTTATGCACCCTAATAATTTATTCGTCAGTTCTTATGTGTTTAGTTGATATGTACTCGCTTAGTTTATGTTTGATCTAAGGAGAATAAGATGGTGGATCCCCAATTTTGGCTGATGTTGTTTAGGGAGGAGACTCAGTTTCTTTGGAAAACCCTTCCCTACCAGTCACGACCCATCAAGAAGTGGAGATGGCTGAGGTGATGACCCAATTGAAAATGTTTCTTGCTGAAGACATCCCAATGATCAAACCACTTGATCTAACATGGTTGTACACACACTTATATGATAATGAAACAAGTATCTATTATACTATAGGATTACCCTTGATGGATGTGATATTTGGATAAGGTGAACACTTCATCAATATTTGACACTTTGTTTTTTTTGTCATATCACATGATATTATCACTTGTTCCTATAGTCTTCAAGGGTTGACAGTGATTCACATCTTCAGGAAAAGCACCAGAAATACCATGAATCCATTCATCACAAGGAGTCACCTATTCACCTAAGTATGGGTTCAAGGTAGTGGATGTTGCCAACGACATGACTGAGAAAGGTATGTTTCTAACCTCCTTCATATCTATCAATTATCTAGTGATACTATATTATTTATCCCATGTCTAATAAACCCTTATTCCATTTTTTATAGTGTCTTCACCTCAATGTTTTGATTCTATGTTCCCCACTTCCATGGGTGTTCCTCTAACTAGATTATCCAATGTAGAGACTTGATCCCTCCCCAAATCATCACAGACAGTGATAACGACTCTTTATTAATGATCTGGTTTCGGAATATACCCCTATTACAGAGATGAACCTAGATAAAGTCCCTATTTCTGCATCAATTTATCATTTGATGCAGTGAAAAATGTGGATATAGATCTATACATTAGATTCAAAAACCCTATTATAAGGGATGAAGGACCAGTTGGGTCACCATTGATTTATGTTTTACACCCTTGGTTATGGAGGTTTTTACTATAATGCCTTTCATGCCTGGGTGAAAGAGGTAATTTCCCTAAGGTTTCAGAAGAGGGCCCTCTAATTGAGGGTGATAACTTTTGAGGATTCTTCGTCAATGAATAAAAATGCGGGCGAAGCCTTGATAGATGTTTCCTAATGTGCAATAGATGTGTCTTCTCATTGGGGTGTAGTTAGTGCTAGGAAAATCGAGAATAACCATCTCTAGTTTGTAATTTTCCATCATTAGGAGGATTTATCCTAGAATTAGGATGCACTTTATAAATTATAGAAAACTATACTGGAGAAACAGAGACTCCTTGATATGGTAGAGAATTCTAGGCTTGATTCTACCACTCAGGCGGAGGAGTTTCTAAAGATCACAATGGTGGAGACAAAATCCTTTGATCAATTACACCAATCTATTTCTTCCATGGAGTTGAGATTTTTAGTGATCAAGGATTCCTCAGTTCACATATTGTAATAGGCTGATAAATTTGTAACCTTGGTTTGGACTTTATATGGGAGAGGCTATAATATGTGGAGATTCCTCTAGTTTCACATCATCAATGAATGTATTTTCTAAAATTTTCATATTATTATACTCTTTTTCTTTCAATCATTATGTGCATGAAATTCCATTGGTCCGATGTTAAATGAATCACTAATGATACCCATCCTTTTCATAATACCAAGTGAACCTAAATACCTAGATCTGAATATTTCAATCATAAAATATTTGTATCAATAAGCTCTCATGAATTCCCACCAATAAAAGATTATTTATTAAGGAAACTACTCCATCTATCATGAGATCACCATATTTTAAGAAGGATAAATTCAGGTAGAATATACATCTTGAAGGGAGAGAACTATTTCATTTGTTGAAGATGATGTAATTGGAAAGAATAGCTTATTTTTTCTAAGGCTGTATAGTGGGCCTCCAAATATTTCTCATTATTATAGACTAAATCGCTAAGTGATATAGTTTAAGGCCTTTTATATCGGACCTTCTTTCAATGTATTTTAGAGTCTATTAGCTCAAACATTCTATCACTGTAGTTTAGGGCCTTTTAGCACAGACCTTCCATCACTGTAGTTTAGGGTCTTTTAGCTCGGACCTGATATCACTATAGTTTAAGTTCTTTTATCTCAGACCTTCTATCACTATATTTTAGGGTCTTTTATCTTGGACTTTCTATCACTGTAGTTCAGGGTCTTTTAGTTTGGATATAGAATGATGATCATGGAAAATGGTGCAAACATTCCAGGAATGACCCAAAACACCGAAGGTGTTGAGTTATTCCATGGTGTTGTTGATTCTCATGAGGATTATATAACCATTCTCATAAGGATGATATTCTTCTAGTTGGTAGGTAAAATCCTTTATGCTTCAGCCACACGATCAAATAGAGGTGTCTCCATTATTCTCCAAGGGCCATGGAAGATTTATGGGGGTAATATTGGTTGAGGGAGAAATACTAGGGATTCTTGGTCTACCGATATAGTTGGAATATAGGTGATATAAATCATGACTCAAAAGTTTGAGTCCATGAAAATGGGATGGGGAAGACATGCTGGGGATGACCTGGAACACTATGATATTCCAGGTTTCTATGTGGTGTTTCCAGGGTTCACAACGACTGAATATCCTTTCTTGTAAGGTGGAAATGAATTTAGTTTTAGTTGAAAGATATTATGCATTGATAGCATGGCCAATAAAATATGATCTCTACTCCTTTAATAGGTCCATAAAAGTTTTTAAGACACAAATGTCTAGATTATGCAGTTGGGTATGGGAGTAAATCTATCGAGGAAGGGTTTTGGCACCCTAGGGTAGTTCAAATATTGAATTTTGAATCTAGAGCCCTATTAACTGTGGATTCAAATCATGAGGTATATGACACCAAAGGTTTAGTAATGGAGTGTTACATTCTTATTTTTAGAAAAGGTATGAGAAATAGTGACATAACATAAAGGATGTCAAATCCACTTGAATATTTTGGTACAATTATTATAAATCATGGTCCAAATTGATCAGGTGATGAGGGTGGTTTGTGATAGTCATACTGGGAATTATCTAAAAAACACTGAGGTACTGAGTGATGTCAAGGCTTACAAGGATTGGAAATACCTTTTTGTAGAGTGACTCATTTGGTTGACGACCATAGATGCATATGCAGGAACCATATGCATATATTTACACTCAAACAATGGTTTCCTTGAAGCTGGGTATCTTTTCCAAGGGCCATGGAAGATTGTGATAATCCAAGGCACCCAAATCATGAAGTGTGATTTTTTGAATTTATAATGTTCAAGGAGGGTTCGAGCATACTAAAAGTGTCTCACTACCCAGAAAACATATTATCGTGGCGAGGAGATGTGAAAAATCATTAATCTAACTTTTTCCTAAACTATGGGGTCTAGTGATCATAGATTAGATTTTATTAGGGATATAAATTAGGCCCTATGAGCGTTATTCCTTATTTATTCCCTCACTAATTTTTTTTCTAAACTTTAGAGATAAAGAGTTTAGTGAGAGAAGACTTGACATTTTCTTCGGCCACCCTTTTCGAGTTTTCAACCTGAGATGTTTTGTGACTCTTTCACTAGCAGTTTAAGGTATTTTAATTTGGACCATTATAGGATAGAGTGTAAGGACGTAAAACTCTGGCCTAAGTGGAAGTAGTTTAAGGTCGTGGAACACATAGACCTATTATTGGGAAATTGTTACATAAGAGCCTAATTAGGATACCTAGGGTCAAGGGCACTCAAACATCCTTTGGAGAAGGATATGATAATGTTGTAAATCATGTATTGAGGTTCTCAGGTCATGATGATGGTCTGGGATAGTCGTAATAGGAGTGGCCTAAAATACACTGAGGTGTTGAGCTATGCTGCGGTGATGTCAGGGCTTAGAAGTTTCATAAAGCCTTTTTTGCTGACTGATGCATTTCGTTGATGACCATAAGCACATATTCAAGATCCATATACATGCATGCATTGTCAAAAAAAGGTTCCCTTGAAGATAAGTATCATTTCCAAGGGCCATTGAAGGTTTGCTTCAACTTGTGGTGCTTGAGACATGAAGTGTGATTTCTCAATTGAAGTGTTTAAAATATGGTGGAAGTACCTCATTATATGGATGAACTGGGTAAGGATCTCATGGTCCTTGGATAAGGGATGAAAATTGGGTGAAGGTATTCATATTTTAGCGTCATGTAGTGGGGACGTATTCGTCTCTATAAAGTTTATCGACATGTGGAAAGGATGTTTTTTGCACAGTTTATCATCATGCAGTATGGATATTTGACATGAAGTTTAACATCATGTGGTAAGGATTTGGGAACTAATGTGAAATATTGTGAACAATATATTTCATGAACAAGAAAGTCATAAATGAAACTGACTCATATTTAGGCAAAATGAGTTTATATGACTCAGTCCCTGTGCACCTTGGGGTGCATTGTTTCCTTGTCTATTATTGTAGTTGGACCCAGGATTTGAGATACAACTATCACTACATATCCCATGTTGATAGGAATCAAGAACCACATATTTATTGAATAGGAAAAACTCTATATAGGTCTGGACCATACGCAGAGGTAGGCTTTATTTCTATTGAATGTTGTAGCTATGCCCAAGATTGGAGACCTTGGTATCACTATGTTTCTTGCGATGACAGGAATCAAGACACACATAGTTCTTGGAGAACTATGCAGTTAACATCATGCAACAGGGATGTTGGATTCCCAATGTAAAAATGGGTATCATGGTTGAAACCAAGGATGGAAATATGGTAATCACTATGTATTCTATGGTAATTGAAATCTAGCCATACATAGTTATTGAGGAATGAACTTCCTGCACAAGTCTGGACTATACTTAGAGAGGGGTAATTTTTATATTTGTTGTGACTACACTCGAGATTGAAGATCCGAGTCTCACTATATATCATGTGATGTTAGGAATCAAGTCAGACACAGTTCTTGAACTGTGGTGTGTTAGGATACCTAGTCACCAATGATAGTGGTCCTCTTGAGTGAGGTCCAAGGGGATGTGCAGGTTTATGTCATGAAAGGGATAATAGCCATGAAATTTATCATCATGTTGTGAGGACTCATAGTATTGATTTTAGGGACTTTCATTCAGGATTATGATAAACCCTCTATAAGTTTTTATGCCTTTTTTATGTAGGTAATACCTTAGAAAAATACTTAATCTCATGTGATCTATGCTTGGTGTGAGAAATAAGGAATGGAAGGGTCCCCTCTCACTATAAAGAGGAAATTAGGGATACGAAAAGGGTATTTTTTATCTTGTGGTGGATGGATGAAGGTATAGGATCAAGGCATCCCTAAATATCTCATTGAACTGATAATAAATCTAGAATTAGTTATAGAAACCCATGCAGTTTTAGTGTCATGTGGTAAGGACATCAGTCATTCTGTTTAATGTCGTAGGATAAGGACGTTGGTTATTTGATGTGAAAGAGGGGGATTTTTTTTCTATACCCAATAATAGAAGTTTTGGTGTGACTACATATCCTGTGATGGAAGGAATCAATCCACACATAGTTCATGAGGAACTATCCAATTTAGTTTCATACAATAAGGACATGGGTCTGTCATCGTGAAAGGGAAGTAACACTCTGGATGGGCCCAAAAATTGAGTTTTTGGTGTCATTATGTATCTTGTGATGGAAGGAATAAATCCACACATAGTTATTAAGATTATAGACTCCCTATGTGGAGATTACTCTCACATGGGGATGGGGGAGTTTCATTCCACTTTCGCATATATATAGATCATGTGTAGTAAATTGTCAACAAGATAATGATTATCATGAAGTTTAATGTCATGTAGTGAGGAAATATTCCATGAAGTTTAAATTCATGTAGTAAGGATGAGATCCATATAGTTTAATGTCATGTGTTCAATATGTAAGATGTTGTTTAGTTTAATGTATTATTGTCAGCAAGAAAGCTGTTGTGCATTTTAACGTCTTGATGCCCGGATGAAATCAATACTATTTAACATCATGAGGTCAGGATTTGAGATACCATTTAGTTTAATGTCTTTCTACTAGGAATTAATGTTTGATGATAGCTATTCAAAGTATTTCTTGAGAAAACTCACTTTGGTGGGTGGTGTGGCATGCTCCCCTTCCATTGTGACTAGTGAGTAAACTCCATTTTGATAGAACATATGTATGATTTAAGGCCCCTCCCATTTGGGGTGAAGCTTTGGAGGATTATTTCCTAGTATCATTAGGGTCTTGAGAGCCAACAAATGTTCTCCTTAGAGGAATGAATGGAGAATAAACTTTTTGTTAAAGGCCGGAGCGATCAGATTCTGATGGACTTCAAGGTTGTGTAATGTATGCAGCCTATTCTCATTGAGCCTCTCCAATTCATCTAGAAACTTTTGTGATTTATCTTCATTTTAGAGTTGTCCAAAAATGTATTTTTTGATTTAAGTAATCTAGAATTATATGGGTAACTCTGTCTCAGTATCGTACACCAATGAGTATGGAATTTCTTATGTCGCGGTACGTGTGGTGGTATGGTAGGATCATAAATCATAGAGGAGTTTTTCCGAGAAGTATTTATTATCCTTGTTCACTATATTTTGGATTATATATGAAAGAGTCTTATTAAAGGACTATATCTATCCCTTTACCACTGTATGGTAGTAAGATGAGTGATCAGACTCAATATTCTACTCCTAGTACAACTTCTTTAACTCTGTAGAATAGTAGTTGGTGTTGTTGTCTATAAGTATAGTGTAAGGGACCCCAGATCTAGTGATGATATGAGACTTTATGAATTTGATGATGTTCGTCATCCTGACTTCATTGAGGTTTATTGCCTCATCCCATTTATAAAATAAGAAGGTATCAATAAGGATGTACTTGAACTGCTTAGATGGGGCTAGGGGATATGGTTCCATAACATCCATTCCACATATGAAAAATGGTTAGGAATATTTAGTTGTATGAAGCAATTCTAGGTGTTGATGGATAACATTTTCATGGATCTAGCATGCATGACATTTCTTTGTGAGTTTCACATAGTCATGTATCATGTTTTTCTATTAATAACCCAACCTACTGATTTGGGGAGAGAGCTTGGTCCTAAATTTATGAGTATAACAGGATCCCACATGGAATTCTTCCATGATTTTTGGAATCACTCCTTCTATGCATATAAGGAGTATTCCATCGAATCCACACTTATAGAGGACCTTCTACTCATTTTGACCACCGTGTAGGGTAAAGTTCACTACACGACACTGAATTTGTTCTATTTCAGCTCGATCTATTGAAAGAGTCCTATTTTTTAAATAACCGATAATGGGATCCATCCATCCAGGGGTGGATACAGGTTCATTATGCTCTGGTGAAGTTCTGTCCTGATAGATTTAATTCATATCATATATTATGGCCAATTATACCAATCTTTGGGTGTGATATGGAAGATTACTTCTTCCTAATTAGGTTCGGCCAAGACTATGGCTGTATTAGCCAATGCGTCGGTGTGAGCATTCTATGATCAGAGAACATGATGCAACATTGGTTCAAAAGGGAATTTTTCTATCATCCCATTATGTATCCATTAATAGGGTCTAGTTCTTTCTTTTTTATGGCATGTTTACCATTGGTATGATTTATCACTAGCTCTGAATCCCCTTTTATATTCATGTAGGCTAACTGTAGCTATAGGGCTAGTACAAACCTAGTGATGGGGGCTTGTTATTTTTCCTCATTATTCATGTAGCCTTTGTATAGTGAGAAAGCATAGGGAAAAACTTCTTTGTCTTGAGAGACAAACACAATTCCTAAGCCAACCCAATTTAGCTTCAATTTTTTTTATCTTTTTTCTGATAGGATTTTGGAGGCACCATCGAAATACATCTACCATGATTAGGGAGTGTCATGGGAAAAGAAGACCTCATTATCTGAAAGCTCAGTGTCCACCGATGTATTCTCCAAGGTAGGATGTGCTATAAAGAAATCATCTAGGGATTTCACTTCCACCAATTTCTAGGATACGAACTAAATGCCGTGTTATTGCAGAATGATGGAAAATCAATCTTAGAGCCTATTCAACATATGATGAACAAGGATATAATTGAGTGGATTAATATGAGAGACTAGATGAACTTCATGGTGCTGCATGCAATTCCTCAACATTTTCACTACGAAGATGAGTGCAAGGCAGTTCTTCTCGACATCAGAGTATCGTTTCTCAGTACATAGAATTTTTCATATGAGGTAGTAGAGATTGTTATCGCTCCACACATCATTTTTATGTGTGAGGAGGGAAACTAATGAAAGTTACATAACACCCACATATATGATGAGTGACCTCCCTTCCCTCATCGACATTAGAACTAACGGGTGCAGTAAAAATTACTTGAGACTTTCAAAGGATTCTTGGAAGTCATCATCCCATTGATAGGAAATTCCATTATTCATTAGCCTGGTGAAGGGGAGAGCTTTTTCAATCCATATTGTCTATGAAATTCCCAATGTAGAAGAGGTTACATTGAAACCCCCTCAATTAATAGAGATTTATAGGGGTTAAATTTCTAAAATAGAACTAGTTTTTCTAGGACGACCTTGATGTCATGGTGTCATACGACAAAGAAAAGGAAATTACTTGATGTTACCCTTAAGGTTCATTTTCAAGGATTCATCTTTAGAATATACTATTGTATCTTGTAGAAGATTGTTTGGAGATCTGTGAAGTGATCACATCACTGTTGGGATTTGATGACCAGGTCATCGACATGACATTCATATATTCTTCCTAATAAAAACTTAAAGATATTATACATGGTGCATTGATAAGTGGATATAGTGTTCTTTAATCAAAAGGGAATGACATGATAGAAAAATATCCCATGAGGTTCTTTGAAGGAAGTGTATTATTCATCTTTAGCAGCCATCTTTATTTGATTTTACCCTAAATAACCATCCATGAAACAAAAGGCTTTGAATCTAGTACTTTCCTCGATTGTGAGTTTTTTTTATCAGCAATGGAAAATCATCCTTTGGGAAGTGTTGATTAAGTTATCTAAAATTGATTCAGACCCTAATTTTACTATTCTTTTTCTTGATTGGGATGATGTTGGTGAGCCATCTTGGGTATTTCACTTCTCAGAGAAATTTTTCCATGATCAATTTTTAAACTTCCACCTCTTCATTGGTGGCATGATAGGGGTGAATCCTCCTAGATTCCCTGTTGAAGCCTTAATGCTCATTGGGTAATCTAAGATGGCGCGTAGCCACATCAGTATTTAGTCTAGGAATTTATATATAGTTCTAAGTGAACACATATCAGTGTTGCTCCATAAATTCAACAAACATCTCATGCTATTTGAGGGGAATGGAGGTACAAAGAAATGTGGTCCATGGGTCTTTACATGTTACTAAATTTACATATATGAGCTTTTCAATGGTGGTGGGAACACCTTCCTTGAATGTGGGATGGGATTTCCTAAGGTCATCCTAATATTCTTCCACATATGAGTCTGTGAATAAATTTTCATACAGAAATAGAAATAAGGGGGATTCTCTGTCACGATACAGGTGAGAGAGACCATGAGAAGAGATATTATCATACCTTCTTGCTTGAGTTGTTGTAGAGAGATTCCAGAGAAGATTTTTATTTGAACTATTGTTGGGGGAAGGATGAGCTTGGACATATTGGGTCAGGTCTATTACCCCAACCGTATTTATGGTAAGCACACAATTGTTATTGAGTATACTCAAGGGATTTTTTTGTGGCTGTTACCAAGTTGTTGGGAAATGTGACATGTATATCAAAATCTACCACTGGTCCTTTTTCATCCCTTTTATAGAATCCTTCTTCAGCATACGTGCCTCCTCAAGTCTCAATGGGGGAACTATCACCATGTACTATGTCTGACTTTTTATTGATTGGGTATTTTAGACACTGATGGAATGTTTATGGCACCACCACATGGATATAGAGATAGTTCCTTCCAAGAAGAACATTATATGCAGTGTATTTCTGGATGACCAAAAACTCAGCATCATATGTGAGATCCCCAAGATGAGATCTAAACATGACCTTCCCAAGAGGTCTTTTCTCACACTTATCATACCCTTGAATGGATATATTTGTTGGAGATAGGTCCCCTTATCTATATCCAAAACGTTTTAGGGTTCAATCAGGGATGAGGTTGATCTCAAAATCATTATCAATTAGATCCCATTGGACATAAACATTATTCAGCCATCTCAAAACATATAGGGGCATGATTTCACTTAGATTACCTCTTCCTGATCCTAGTCATTAAATGAGATGGAGACATGGAACTCTGATGGTATGGTCTCCAATCAAAAAACCTCAAATGTAGATACTTATATCTTGAACTCCTTTTGGGTCTGGAGGGATTCAATTAGTTATTCCATGAGTTCCTTTAAAATATTGAGTTCATCTATGATTGAGATCTTTGTGGGAAAACTGCTAGCTATTTCAAAATGTTACACTTTTGTGCAAATGGTTTGTGCTTCCCAATGTGGGGCTACTCCCAAACATATGGATTATGAGCTAAGGCATTTGAGGTGGATGGGACCAATGCTTGTGTAGAGGTTGAGGGATAATATTCTTCTAGTGGGGAAGGTCATGTCGATATTCCACATTGTTTGGGATGATCAGACAGTCATACCCTTGCTAGGTGGTCATGTAAGACAACTAAGAATGGGCAGTAGCTAGAGGGTTTTGGGACACCTCCAGGCCTCTATTGGGTATACTGGAGAATTTTACCATAGGTATTAGCAACATATATGTCCTCTGTGAGGACGTGATAGAAATATTTCATCCAACCATTCTCGCATTCTCCCCTTTATCTGCAGTTCCTACGCATGTGGCCTTATATTCCTTGGTTATCTGCAAGAAACTCTCATTTTAAGGCCTATTCATCCTCAAAGAAATGGTATTCTATGTGTTTCATGTTGAAAGAACCAAATATGATCTCTTTGTTCAACGAGGGTTCCATTTGGTGGGGCATTTCTCACGCTTCGGATGTTGCAAGGAGGAAATATGCAAGGGACAGAGCTTTTGTTGGAGTAGAATATGACTCTTCCTCTTTTGTTTACTCATAATTCTGATGGCCATGTTCACCTTTTGGAGGCATATATGATGTTAACTCCCAGGGTTTTGGAGTTGTTGTGGGTCTCCACAACTGTGCTCCCAGGGTGGAATGAGCTCAATCAACTGTTTTTCAAGCCATCTAGTTGTGAACTTCTACATACACCTGACTAGAACATTCTTCCAGCCACCTTCTTCTTCTAATTAGGCAATGATTATCCTGGACACCTACTCTGAGGAGTTATCTAGAACTAACTATCCAAAATTGAACATTCCATGATTACATATTTGAAGATAAAGAAGTCCTAGATATTATAACCTAGTCATATATGGAAAGAGAAGTATTTAGAATTATCAGTGAGGTTGACCTCATTGGGCTTCCTTGGTTGTGGCAGCTGATCACACCGCGATTCACTGTTTCATGTTCACCCTTACACCATAGTGCTAAAATAGATTTGTATTGAAAATTATAAAAATAATAACAAATTTTACTTCATGTTTGATTAAATTATTTTTTATTTATCACTATTAAAAAGGTCAATGTTACTTGTTTTGGTAATTTTTTTGAAGGTAGAGGAGATTTGGAGGGACCATGATGAAGTTCAAGAAAATGGGCCAAGCTGTGTAGGATCTAAGCACACCAGTTTACTAAATCAAACACTTCTACTAAAAAATGTATCTAAATGGGCTGAATTTTTTTTCTTGGTCCAAAATTTTTTGGGATACATTTCAGATTAAGTAATTCAAGCCTCTTTCGTCCATCTGGTGGCCCAACTAACCTGATCTATACAACACATTGAATCTGCACGAAGTCAAAAGTGGTGTGTTGTGATCTGTCCATATCTCGAGATGTAGGAGTCCAAATGCAGTCAAACCTTTAGTGGAGATAGTCAGGATGTGGGTATAAATTTTTTCTCTCTTCAAAGTGAGACAAGAATTTCTGGAGGTCGAAAACCATGTGAAAAGTGGTTTTAAGAAATCAGTGTGCCGAAAACCATCTTTCCATTTTTCTATAAAATGGCATCTTGGGCTCCCCATTTGTAAGTTCTACCAAAAAGACAAGATTTTCCAATTTGGAGACCCAAAGGATTCCTCTACTCATCCAAGAAGCTTCAGAGGCCCCTATCCTCATTGGGGGATCATGGATGACAGTGAAGTTCTACCCGAGCCTCCTCCTCCTCTCGATGAAGAGCTAAACGGTGGACGATCATTTCAAGGGAGATACACATACTTGGGATGGAGTTTAGGAACTTGTTATTCCACTAGTTTTTTTAATTTATGTGATAAAAATTTCAATTTTGTTTAAATATGATGTTATTCTTCTCTGAATACATTTATATTGTTATAATTATGTGAAACACTTTTTATCTCAACACCGATTGGGTTGAGATTTCAAGTGGGAATCTTGTATTGTTCTGATTGGATAAGACAAGAATACTATTTATCTCACACATACATACGATTTTATAATTATTTTGTAGACTTTATTTTCAATGTTTGATACCCAAACCTTTACAACACTATTGTTGTGTCAAGGGGTGGTTCTTTGAGCATCATTTTAAGAGGCAAGAGGAAAGCCGAGATCTTGACAATCCTCAACCAAAGGGTTCCATTAAAACATGTTTATCTTTCAGAATGATGTACTCACAAATATGTGTAGTGAAACTGAAATGATCTCCTTATCACATAATTCTAAAACACCGCCTTTATTTATCAGTTGTTAAACTCTTTAAATCAAGTCATTTTCTTAAAACTGTTTTCAAAATCGTCCCTCTCTTTTGTTCCTTTTTATTAAAAATTCACACTATAAACCACCAATGTTCCTTAATATACAACCTAGGGTATTACCTATACTATAAAACAACCTTAAAATTATAGTCAATTTGACATGTCATGACAACGAATTAAAATTTGGTGCCATTACTGGGGAGTGCTTTGATTTTAGTGTGTGTTTTTGATAAGATTTTTTTTAAATTTTGTGAATATTTATTTGTTTTATCTTATATCATTACCTATATTTTTGTATTTTAATTAATTTATTTTTTAGGTTTAGTGCATGATTCATTCAACTCTAGGAGACTTACCACCTTTCGAACCTGAACCAGAGAGACGCACAAGAGATGCCTTCGAAGGAGGACACACAAAACATAGACACTCTTCTTGATCCTTCCTCTTCTTCTTCTAGAACCAATATAAAAATTGAAATAAACTTGCATAATATTTCTGAAAACAACCTAACATTAAAAGAACTAACCTCACCTGATGTTTATATCCAACTCACCTATATTCAAATGCAAGGTGAGGCACCCAATTTTGAACTGAAATCCTATCTAATTCACTTATTGCCAAGATTTAATGGACTCGCTGGAGAAGATCCACATAAGCACTTAAAAGAATTTCATACTACGTTATCAACATTAAAACCTTAAAATGTGGATGAAGAACAATTAAAGCCTAGATAATTCCCATTTCCATTAGAAGACACTGCAAAAGACTGGATTTACTATGTTAATTCACCAATTAAAGACTGGGCGGACATGAACCACCTTTTTCTTGAAAAATATTTCCCAGCCTCTTGAACTGAAACTATAAGGAAAGAAATTTGTGGTATAAGGCAGTCACAAGGGAAAAAATTACATGAATATTAGGAATGATTTAAAAGGTTATGTTCAAGTTTCCCACACCACCAAATAAGTGATCAAATTTTAATTTGATATTTTTATGAATGTTTAATTACTATTGATAGAAACATGATTGATGCTGCTATAGGTGGTGCGCTAGTTGATAAGACTCCAATTGCTACAAGAAACCTAATTGAGAACATGGCACAAAACCCTCAACAATTTGGTTTAAGGTCCATTAAACCCATTCTAGGTTTCCATGAGGTGAAAAGTGCTGATTTCAAGAAGAAGGTGGACATGAAGTTCGAAGAGGTAAGTACCCTTCTTCAACAACTTGCTCTTTCACAAGGGTAATCCCAATCTCCTCCTCCCATCCATTGTGGTATATGTTCTTCTGACACCCACTAATCTGACCAATTGTACCAATTGAGAGAAACTTCTAAGAGTTGTGAGGCAATATTTCTAGGCCACCCCTATAACCAACCATTTAGGAAAGAACCGTAATATCCATCCAACCCTGGGTTGAAATAAAACCAATCATATAGTCAAGGGGGGTATTCAAACCAACCTCAACAAAAATGGAACCAATAGGGTCAGAGTAGTCATCCACCACCACCACTTAGAAATCCTTAGACACCCCAAAGGCCTTTCCAATAACCCCATCCAAAACCCAATCCTAGCCTAGAAGAAATGATGAATCGAATGGCTGTTAACAATCTCCAATTCCAACAAACCACCCAAGCAGCCATACAAGACCTAAAAACTCAATTAGGCCAACTAGCCAACTTGGTGGGGGAAATCCAAATCCATGAGTCAGGTAAACTACCTTCTCAGCCATTAGTTAACCCCAGGGATAAGAGAATTGTGAGTTCCATCACCCTTCTGAGTGGAACTCAACATAAAATCCAAATAACCCCAACAATAAATTAATCCCCTCATGAGGAAACCACCATCCCAATCATTGAAAATATTCCAAATGTTGAAAAACCTTATCCTAAGAGAATCCCTTCCAAAAGAAAGAGTGTGTCTATTAATGAGTCACCTAGACAAACCATTCGTCTTCCATTTACTCAAAGGGACACCCAACCAAGAAAACAAAAGGAAAATGAACTTGATAAGAAAATGTTGGAAACTTTAAAAAAAGTGCAGGTTAACATCCCCTTGATTGATGCTATGAAGAAAATTACACGATATGCCAAGTTTATAAAGGAGATGTGTACACACCGAAGGAGATTTAGTGGAGATGAAAAGGTGAGATTGGGGAGGAACATTTCAACATTTATAGAGCCATCACTTACCACCAATTGAAGTGATCCTAGAACATTCTCAAATCCGTGCACCATAGGGGAGTATTCTTGTTCTAATGTTATGCTTGATTTGGGCACCTCTATTAATGTGATTCCTCACTCCATATACTCTTATTTGAAAGTAGGTGAACTAAAGCCAACTGGAATAGTCGTTCAGCTAGAAAATCCGAGTACAACACACCCTTCGGGTGTGTTAGAGTATGTTCTTGTGAGGGTGAAAATTTTAATTTTTTCAACTAATTTTTGTGTGCTAAAAATGGAAGATGATAAGATTAATGGACACGACCCAATTATATTGGGGAGACATTTCTTGAAAACTACCAAAACCATAATTACTGTTCATAATGGTACATTATGTCATGACCCATCCTCGGGGCCCCTGCTGTGACTACCCCAAGCTCGCCTTCCTTAGGCCAGGGGCTGGTGACTAGCACCAAAGGTGTAAATCCCAATAAAAAGGGAAGGCATTACCTTTATAAAAGTCAACAAACACAACAGAGTACATAACTGAAGTAAGCACTAAGAAATAACTTATACAAATGTAAATGTTGAAAGGAAAAGGGGCTGGAAATACAAGCCCAACAGTAAGTACAGTACAACTAAAAAGCTAGTACAACTGCAGTAATGTAAAACAACAACCACTGAGTCATCCTCCGGGTATCCCACCTGAAGGGTGGGTACATATGGTATCCTCGACACCTCTGGTCCGTCCGTATGCTCCATGTACGTCTCGCTATGTGGTCCACCTCCGGGTACCATCCAGCTCTTCAAGTCTCCACCTCAATCAGTGTTGTCTGTCATCTGCATCCAACACAACCTAGTGTGGGTAAAGCCTGTGCAGGGGTGAGTATAAGATACCCAGTAGGGACCCCCAGAACCCCGAAGGTCTCCCAGAATCCACGAAGGATAAACCACAGAAGAGAGATACAAAAACAAAGTGTCAACAAACCCTACTAAGTTATATGCCCATACATATACCTAAGTTATCAACCATAGTATGACTACAACTCTCGATCCCAAGTACAACCCAGTCCACACAGGAAAGAAGTCAATCACATCGATGATATTGATTGAATGTTAAGACTCAGCTCACACAGATACACATCTTTACTATAGCGATAGAGATGATCAGATGTAGTCACTGATTCATCTAAGCTGTCGGACCCACATAGGATACAAGTCTAGATAAGCTTTCGGACCCACACAGGATACAAGACCAGCTACATTGTCGGACCCACACATGATACAAGTACAGAGGTCAAACTGCCGGACCCACACATGATACAAGAACGGTAGTCATCACTGTCGAACACACGGAGGATTCCAGTACAGTAGTCATTGTTGCCGAACCCACGGAGGATTACAGTACAGTAGTCGTTGCAGCTGAACCCACAGAAAATTCTTGTACAGTAGTCGTCGCAGTCGCAACCAGCTCTAGGGTTCCCGCACACAGCACACTTGATTCCAGGAGGGTCCGCTCCTCAAGCAAAGGGTTAGATAGATCAACTATCACAAAGTAATGAGTTTATGTATCCCGAAGTTCCGTCTCATCAAAAGGAACCCAACGCAACAGACGGTGCGTCAATAGGACGCTCAGTCTGAGAGTTATTGGATTTTCCTATTCCAAGGGCTTGGTTGGAATTACGCTCGTTCCAACCCGATTGTTTTCCAAAGTTGACCAAAACTCACTTAGAGTATCGCAAAAGGACCACCTCATCGCAAGGGTCCCAGTGCCATAGATGGCGCGTCATTCGGACGCATGGTCGTGAAGTTATTCGCATTTAAGCGAAACGGGCCCAGCCCGTCAAGCCCGGTGGGCTGGAGGGTCGGCCCGTTCTGGCTCGGCAGGTCCGACCCGGCTAAGGGGTCGGACCGACCCGATAATGTGCGGCCCAGCCTGGTGGGGCACTGTCTGGCCCAGCGGGGCGCGTCCAGGTCCGTGCCACTGGCGGCCCGGTCTGTGCCATTGGCGGCCTGGTCTGGCAGCCTGCCCCAGCTCGGCCTGGCGGCCGGCCACAACATGGAAAACCGGCCGAGTAGTCAGGGGGGGGGGGATCGGCTTTCTGAAACGGCGGCGCCTCCCCTCCTTCCCAGCAGGCCGAAGCTGGCCGACTCTTCTGGCGCGAGCGGCCCACTTGGGCGGGCCGGTGTCTTCCGCATGCGGTGCCATGTGGCGCCGCGACCTTCAACCCGGCCGACCAATTCGCCACCTAAGAGGCCCAAGGAGTACATGCCACGGTCCTCTGTAGCGCAGCACCACATGGAGCTGCAGTCCTCATGCCCGACCGACTTCGGCCGACCGGTTCTTCTTCGACCAAGCGGACCGCGGATGCGGGCCGCAGTTCCTCTCCATGCGGCCAGCATACGGCTGCCGCTTCCTCCAGTCGCCGCCACCTCTTCCATCACCACCTCCATTGAAATAAAACAAGGATCAACGGAGGGTCGTCGGGCTGTGTTCATTCAGCCTGCTCCCTCCGCGTTAGGCGGTCTCATATGGCTGATGATAAACCCAGTAAAAAAACGTAGAACGGGGTACAATTATTCACTTAAAGAATATACAATACCCCTACATCTTAATTGACATCACACGTCGATGATCCATGGAAGACAAGCGTCATGGTAGTCAGGCATCGTGGAAGACATTGTCACGGAGAACGGTGTCATCTTATCAACGTGAGAGGAAGAGTCTTTGTCGTGACGCGGGAAGAGAATCTGAAGATGACGTAGATTCCTTGACGTCGGGGTGCGTCCGAGGAAGAAGCGTCGTTGGAAGAAGTTCTTCGTCATGGATGTCCTTCGTTGAAGAACGATGTTCTTTGTCGAAAAAGGATCACCTTTCTTTTAATTCTCCAGAGCCTCCCCAATAGTATATTTTCCCACGCAAATGAAATAAAAGGCTCCCAATTTAATATAATTTCCATGTAATTCAAATTAATTCAAAAGAGGTGCCAATTAATTAATGCAGATATTAATTAGAGGTTGGCACATTCAATGTGTGGGAGGTGGAGAGGCTCCACCATAATAAATATTGGGAGTTGTCAAAATAAACAGAAAATGGTTATTAATGGGGAGTTGAGGGGAGGTGAAAGGGTTTGGGTTCATGTGGGCCCAACCACACTAAATCGTCTCATGGGAGGTTATGTGGGGTGTGGGCCCCACCCCTAACTTCCTATTGGAGGAAATAATTTCATCTTAAAATAAAATTGTGTATCACCACAATTTTAGTTAATTTAAGATAAATCCCCAAATTATAACTTTCGGCTCGCATAAAACGCAACTACGGTAAAGGTCCCCTTAAGAGAAGACTGGCACTACGAGTTCATCAGTGTCCTCAGATTTCAATTCCGGGCACTGGTTCAAAATATATAAAAACCTTCATGTACGTTTACTGAACGTACCCAAAAAAAACTTCAGAAAATGATTCTGGGCACACCGGACCTCAGAATCAGGCGCCGTTAGAAACTGTGGACTCGTAAAATTCCAGAGTATTTAAAAAAAAATTCCCATGAAATTTCAAGGTCTTTAAATTACCTCCACCTTAGGGATTTACGTCCCCGTAAATCTAAAACACACAATATGGGAACAAATGTGGGGTATTGAGCTCGCATTTGAGCCTCCCGCTCCCAAGAGCTCTCCTGGAGGTTCCCGTGCTGCCAGCGAATGCACACTAGAGGAATTGACCATCCACGCAGGACCCACTCCTATCGATACTCGATCTCAACTGGGACCTCCGTGAAAGTCTCCCCATCATCAATTTCCTACTCCCCATGGTCGATGATGTGGGATGGGTCATGCACGTATCTCCTCAACTAAGATACGTGGAAGACGTCATGCACCCTGTGCAACTGAGGTGGAAAGGCTAGATGGTATGCCACCTCGCCTACCCTGATGAGGACCTAGAAAGGTCCGATGAATCTTGGAGATAACTTGCCGCCCCATACAAATCTCTATAGACCTCGTCAAGGTGAGACCCATAGAAAAACGTGGTCGCCATCCTCGAACTCCAGTGGTTTCCGTCTCCTATCAGCATAGGACTTCTGTCTGCTCTGTGCAGTCTTCATCTTCTCCTGGATGATCTACACCTTCTCCGTCGTAGCCTACACCATCTCTAGCCCTATAGGTGCTGACTCCCCTGGGTCTGTCCAGCACAGAGGTGATCTTCAAGGTCGGTTATACAGTGCATCGTAAGGTGCCATCCCAATGGTGGAGTGATAGATGTTGTTGTATGAAAACTCCACCAAGGGTAAGTGATCCTCCCATCTGTGACCAAAGTTGAGGACACATGCATGGAACATGTCATCGAGAGTTTGAATGGTCCTATCAGTCTAGCCATCCATCTGGGGATGGAAGGTGGTGCTCAGACGTAGCTGCGTTCCACACTCTCTACTGAGACCTGCTCTCTAATCGGTAAGATGTGGGCCGACTTGGTGAGTCGGTCAAAAATCACAAATATAGAGTCGTGTCCTCTGGATGTACGTGGAAGCCCCATCACAAAATCCAGGGATATCCCGTCCCACTTCTACTACGGGACCTGTAAGGGCTGTACCAAGCCTGCTGGTACCTAGTGCTCCGCCTTAACTTGCTGACAAGTGAGGCATCATGAAACGAACTATACTACTGATTTCTTCATACCCGGCCACCAGTGCTCCCGTATGAGGTCCGGATACATCTCCTCCACTTCTGGATGTACCGATAGAGGGGAAGTGTGGAACTACCTCAGCACCTCATCCTATAGTGAAACTGGTACCATGGTGCTTTCCCTGAAGAGGATGACATGCTCCCCCTCCTTCAGAAAATCCATCAGGCGCCTGTCCTGTGGATATTTGAGCAAGTCGCGTCTCACAGTCAATGCCCCCATGTTGTGCCTCTCTGACTAGCTGATGAAGTGGAGGAGTGACTGTGAGAGACTGAAGAAAGTCTGCTCCATCTATATCCACAAAGGATATCTGCAACACAGCTAGCTGCTCCATCGCCTCTCCTAGTAGCTGAATGTAAGATCTCCTACTGAGAGCATCAACTAAAATGTTCCCCTTCCCAGGAGTATATACTATCTCAAAGTCATATTCTTAGAGGAACTCAAGCCATCACCGTTGTCTCAGGTTCAGGTCCTTCTGCGAGAAGATGTACCTGAGACTCTGGTGGTCAATGTAGACTGTAAAGCGCTCTCCCATCAGATAGTTCCGCCACATATTCAAGGAAAAGACCACTGCTGCTAACTCCAGGTCTTGGGTAGCATAGTTCTGCTGGCATTGTCTCAACTGCCGTGAACCGTATGCGATCACCACTCACTCCTGCATCAGAACACACCCGATTCACATCCCTGATGCGTCACAGTAAACTACGTACCCAACGCCCTCCTCTGGTAGCCTCAAGATGGGCGCACTTGTCAATATCTTCCTTGGCTTCTGGAAGCTCTGCTAGCATCTATCAGACCACACGAAGGGTTTCCCCTTCTTTTTCAAAGCTGAAAGTAGTGCTGCAATTCTCGAGAAGTCTGGTACAAATCTTCGATAGTACCCAGCCAGAACCAGGAAACTTCGCACCTCCGTCACACTCCTGGGTGACTCCCAAGCAAGCACTGCCTCGATATTAACTGGATCCACTGCTACCCCCACCTCTGAGATGACATGTCCTAAGAAGTGAACCTCTCGAATCTAGAACTGGCACTTCTAGAGCTTACCATAAAGCTGGTGCTCCCGGAGTGTGTCCAGTATTAACCGCAAATGGTAGGCATACTCCTCCTCAGTAGTCGAGTAAATCAGTATGTCGTCTATGAAGACTATAACAAATCGATCGAGGTAAGGCTGGATGATCCTGTTCACGAGACTCATGAACACTGCTGGAGTGTTGGTTACGCCGAAGGACATAACTAGGAACTCATAGTGGCCATACCGACACCTGAAGTCTATCTTCTGTAAATCCTCATCTCGAACTCTGAGCTTGTGATAGCCTGACCTGAGGTCTATCTTTGAGAACCATCGTGCTCCATTGAGCAGATTGAAGAGGCCTCCAATCCTTGTAAGTGAGTACTTGTTATTTACGGTCACCTGATTCAGGCGACGATAGTCAACACAAAATCGCAAGCTCTCATCCGCCTTCTTGGCAAACAAAATCGGAGAATCCCAGGGTGAAACACTGGGTCAGATAAATCCCTCCCCCTACAAGTCCTCCAGTTGTTCCCGCAGCTCATGAATCTCGGAGGGAGCCATCCGATATGCTGGGGTAGATATCGGTGCTGTCCCGGGGTACAGTTCTATGTAGAAGTCTACCTCTATCCAAGGAGGAAGTCCTAGAACATCGTTAGGAAAAACATCCGCATACTGATCCACCACAACAGAAAAACCCAGACTCCGCACATCAACCGCTCCGAGGATGAGACTAGCCAACTGATGTGTGATCGGCTACCCTCTCCTCTGCATAAGTCTATCCTGCACTACAAAGTCTCCCTTCTCACCAGTGAAGGTGAACCTGATCCCATCCATGCATACACACCACACTTTGCGCCTAATACAGTCGATTTGAGCATGGACTATAGATAACTAGTCCATACCCAAGATGACGTCGTAAGGACTTGACGCCACTACAAGAAGATCCCATCTAAATCTCTCTCCTCCTATAGTAAGCTCACAATACTAGCACCAGTGCATAATCATCAAGTTTGCTCCCTTAGGATTCTCTACCTGTAAGGATCAAGCCAACAGCTCCATTGGAATCTCCGACCACCGAACAAGGGTAGCGGAAATAAAATAATGACTCGCACCTGTGTCTATAAGTACTTCAAAAAGGGTGGAGTAGACACAAATAGTACCTCGAATTATATCAGGTTCACCGTGGTCGTAGGCCTCGACTGCCTGGAGTTGAGCCCGTCTCAGTCTGCCTGCTCTGTGTGGTTGGGGTGGACCTCCTAGTGGTGGTGGTGGTAGAGCCTCGAAACTTCATCCACCACCCGCTGCTCGGCCAACTCCTCTGCCTCATACGCCTGCTCACAGTGGACCACCATGGTCAAACCTCTACCTCTTCCTGGGAGGTCCCTCTACAATTTTATGCTCATCTTCCTAGTGGGTTGGGCATTCACGATCCATATGGCCATACCCTCTGCATGTATAGAAATGCCTGCTCCTCATAAGGATGGCTATGTTTCGGGTGCCCCGCACAACCGAACCTGAATCCTAAGGTCGCCCACCAGATGTCCTGGTTCGCTTGGACTTTTGCATCAACTGGCTACTGCCGGCTGCAGAAGACTCTGCTATGTGTCACCCTGTGTTGGGTCTCACCGTTGGTGACTGCTCAGCAAGAAATCTCTCCACTAGATGGGCTCGTTCCAGCACCCCCGCCTGCGTCGGGATGCTGAGGGGAATTGTCGAAGCCCTGATCTTGTGCCTCATTCCCTGCTCAAAGGTCTGGGCCCTGAAGAATGGGTCCCGTATCATATCCATGCAGTAGCGCGAGAGGTCAGTAAACCTCACTAAGTATCGAGCTACTGTCATGTTGCCATGCTGCAGATGTAGTAACTCCAGAATCCGCACCCCATGAAGGGTGGATGGAACAAACTCCGAGCGGAAGAGACTCTCAAAGTCCATCCAAAGAAGTGATGCCTCATCATTCACTTGGAGCATCAAGCTCCACCATCTACCTGCTACCGCATGCAGAAGACTCGCGACAAGGATCACCATATGGTCGGCTGGTGTCCCTACCAATCTGAAAACTCTGACGATAGCCTCCAGCCAATCTTCGGCTGCCTGTGGGTCTATCTCTCCATGGAACCTGGGCGGCCACTATCGTTGAAACTCATGCAACACACTCAAGCGGTGTGCACTCACTGTTGCTGGAGCTGGTGGTATCGGTGGCCCAGCGGGTAGTGGTACCGCTGGTGCCTCCACCGTGATGGGGCCCTGCACTAAGGCGTCGTCACTCGATGGACTACCATCCCATACGTAACTCGGAACACTAGCTAGCTGCCTTCATGGGGCCATCCTGAAAAGAAACAGGTGCACCACGATCAAACAGTATACCTGGTGAGCTGACACAAAGTAATCACAAAGAAAACTTTTGAAACACACATGCAATCAGTGTTTTCGTGCAGCAAGTCAGAAATCATAGGTCAGGGTCCTGGTGTATGGATATGTCGGAAATCAGAGCTCAGAGGTTAGGGTCATAGTCACAACTAGTCTTCGGGGCCCGTGCCATGTCTACCCCAAGCCTGCCTTCCTTAGGCCAGGGGCTGGAGACTAGCACCAAAGGCATAAATCCCAATAAAAAGGGAAGGAATTTCCTTTATAAAAGTAGAAAAACATAACAGAGTACGCAACTGAAGTAAGAACTATGAAATACCGTATACAGATGTAAATTTTGAAAGGAAAATGGGCCGGAAATACAAGACCAATAGTAAGTACAGTACAACTGAAAAGCTAGGACAACTGTAGTAAAGTAAAACAGAAACCACTAAGTCATCCTCCAGGTATCCCACCTGAAGGGAGGGTACATATGGTCTCCTCGGCACCTCGGGTCTGTCCATATTCTCTTTGTATGTCTCGCCAAGTGGTCCACCTCCGGGTACCATCCAGCTCCTCAAGTCTCCACCTCGATCAGTGTTGTCCGTCGTCTGCATCCAACACAATGTAGTGCGGGAAAAGCCCGTGTAGGGGTGAGTATATGATACTCAGTAGGGACTCCGAGACCCACAAAGGTCTCCCAGAATCCACAAAGGATAAACCACATAAGAGAGATACAAACACGAAGTGTCAACCAACCCTACTGAGGTATATTCCCATACATATACCTAAGTTATCAACCACAGTACGACTCCAACTCTCGATACCAAGTACAACCCAGTCCACACAGGAAAGAAGTCAATCACATCAATGATAATGATTGAAAGTCAAGAATAAGCTCACACAGATATACGTCTTTCCTATAGCGATAGAGATGATCATATGTAGTCACTGGTTCATCTAAGTTTTCGGACCCACATAGGATAGAAGCCCAGCTAAGCTGTCGGACCCACACAGGATACGAGACCAGCTACTCTGTCGGACCCACACAAGATACACGTACAAAGGTCAAACTGCCGGACCCACACATGATACAAGAATAGTAGTTATCGCTGCCGAACCCACTGAGGATTCCAGTACAGTAGTCATCCCTACCGAACCCAAGGAGTATTTTTGTACAATAGTCATCACATCCGAACCCACAGAGGATTCCGGTACAGTAGTCGTCGCAGTCGCAGCCAGCTCTAGGGTTCCCGCACAAAACACGCTCGATTCCGGGAGGGTCCTCTCCTCGAGAAAAGGGGTTGATACATAAAATATCATGAAGTACTGATTTGATGTATCCTAAAGTTCTGTCTCATCAGAAGGAACCCAACACAACAGACAACACATCAATCAGACGCCCAGTCTGAGAGTTATTGGCTTTTCCCGTTCTAGGGGCCCATTTGGAATTATGCTCGTTCCAACCTGAACATTTTCCAAAGAAGTCCAAACACACTTAAATTATCTCAAAAGGATCGCCTCGTCTCAAGGGTCCTAGTTCCGCAGACGGCGCGTCGTTCAGACGCACGGTTGTGAAGTTATTTGTATTTAAGCGAAACGGGCCCGACCCGTCAAGCCCGGTGGGCTGGCGGGTCGGCCCGTTCTGGCTCGGTGGGTCCGAACTGACTAAGGGGTTGGCCCCGCCCGATAATGCATGGCCCGGCCCGGTGGGGCACTGTCCGGCCCAGCGGGGCACGGCCCAGCCCGTGTCGCTGGCGGCCGGCCAGGGCTCGGCCAACTGGCCGAGCGGTGAATGGTCCGGGGGGGGGGGGGGTGGCTTTCTGAAATGGTGGTGATGAGCGGCGCCGCCCCTCCTGCCCGGCCGGACGAAGCCGGTCAGCTCTTCTGGCGTGAGCGGCCCGCTTGGGTGGCCCGCTGTCTTTCGCACGCGGTGCCAGGCGATGCTATGGCCTTCAACCCGGCCGGTAGGTGGCCAGCCGGTTCGCCGCCGAAGCGGCCCGCGAAGCACAGGACACGGTCCTCCGTAGCGCGACCCCACATGGCGCCGCAGTCCTCCTGCACGGCTGGCTTCGGCTGGCCAGTTCTTCTTCGGCTAAGCGGCCCGTGGTTTCGGGATTTGGTTTCTCTCCACGCGACTGGCATACAGTCGTCGCTTCCTCCGGTTGCCGCCACCTCTTCCGTCACCTTCTCCATCAAAATAAAACAAGGATCAATGGAAGGTCGTCGGGCTGTGTTCGTTCGGCCCGCGCCCACCACGTTAGGCGGTATCATTTGGCCGATGATAAACCCAGTAAAAACAATGAAGAACGAGGTACAATTATTCACTTAAAGAATATACAAAACCCCTACCTCGTAATTTAGGTCGCACGTCGACGAGCCGCAGAAGACGTGCATCGCGGTAGTCGGGCGTCGCGGAAGATGGCGTCACGGAGAACGGTGTCATCCCATCAATGTGGGAGGAAGAGTCTTTGTCATGACGCCGGAAGAGAATCCGAAGAGGAAGTAGATTCCTTGATGTCGGGGTGCGTCCGAGGAAGAAGCATCTTTGGAAGAAGTTCTTTGTCGGGGATGTCCTTCATTGAAGAGTGGTATTCTTTGTCAAAAAAGGATCACCTTTATTTTAATTATCCGGATCCTCCCCAATAGTATATTTTCCCACACAAATGAAATAAAAGGCTCCCAATTTAATAGAATTTCCATGCAATTCAAATTAATTCCAAAGATGTGCCAATTAATTAATGCAGATATTAATTAGAGGTTGACACATTCAATGGGTAGGAGGTGGAGAGGCTCCACCATAATAAATATGGGGAATTGTAAAAAATAAACAGAAAAGGCTTATTAATGGGGAGTTGAGGGGAGGTGAAAGGTTTTGGGTTCGTGTGGGCCCCACCACACAAAATCCTCTCATGGGAGGTTATGTGGGGTGTGGTACCCACCCCTAAATTCATCTAGGAGGAAGTAACCACCTCTTAAAATAAAATTGGGTATCACCACAATTTTATTTAATTTAAGATAAATCCCCAAATTATAACTTTCGGATCGAATAAAATGCAACTGCGATAAAGGTCCCCTTAAGAGAATACTGGAGCTGCAAGTTCATCGGTGTCCTTGAATTTCAGTTCCGAGCACTGGTTCAAATGATATAAAAACCCGCACGTACATTTACTGAATGTACCCGAACAAAACTTCAGAAAATGATTTTGGGCCCACCGGGCCTCGGAATCAGGCACCGTCAGAAACTGCGTACTCGTAAAATTCCAAAGTATTAAAAAAAAAATTCCTTGAAAATTCCTTGAAATTTATGGGTCTTTACATATTATCTATGGAATTTTGTGGTGACATAGTCCATTTCAACATCCTTGATTCCATGATGGACCCCTCATAAGAACATTCCTCTCTCTCAGTAGATTCAATTGATGTACTCCCGTCCCATGGAAACAATTATTCTCATTCCCCTGATCCCCTTTCCTATTGTTCATCCTTGATTGAAATTCATGGTAATGAATCATGAATTTATTATTGTAGTGGTCCAGAAATGTGTCATGCATGTTTATTAATTGATAATTTCTCAAACACTGAGGATCCAATGACCATCGATGATACTGTTAAACTTGTAAAAGCTCATTCCTCATCTGAGGAAGATACCATTGAGTAGTTAGATGAGATTAGTGACCTCTCACTTTCACACACACTCCCATAAATCCAAAATCCACTTAAATTGGAACCGAAACAACTGCCTCGAGATTTAAAATATTCATATCTTGATAATGGAAAAAAGATTCCTGTCATCATTGCTAGTTCACTCCTTCCTGAGCATGAATTGTTACTGATTGAACATTTTAGGGAGTATAAACAAGATTTGGGATGAACACTTGCAGAAATTCCTCATATTAGCACATAAATTTTCATGCATCATATTTTATTAAATGATGAGGCTAAACCTGTGAGGTAAGAACAACATCAACTGAACCCAAACCTCCTAGAAGTTTTGAAAAAGGAGGTAACAAAATTATTGGCTACTGGAATCATTTACCCCATCTTTGATAGCCAATGGGTCAGTCCCATTCAAGTAATTTCTAAAAAAATGGCCTTACAATAATCAGAAATGAAAATAATGAATTGGTTCCAACTCGTGTGCAGAATAGTTAGCGTGTCTGCATAGACTGTCACCGACTAAACCAACACACTAGGAAGGACCATTTCACTTTTCCATTCATTAACCAAATACTAGAGAGGTTAAGGGGTAAGTCATACTACTATTTCCTTTATGGGTATTCTGGATACCTTCAAATCCATATTGCCTCCGAGGACCAGGAAAAGATGACCTTTACTTTCCCCTTTGGCACATTTTTATATAAGAGGATGTCATTTGGTCTGTGCAATGCTCCAGGTACTTTCGAGTGATGCATGGTTAGTATTTTTTTCAGATTACCTTGAGAATTTCATGGAAGTATTCATAGATTATTTCATTATTTATGGATCCTCTTTGGATTAATGTTTGAGTAGTCTTGCTTCAGTCCTACGTCCCTGTATTGAAAAGAATATCGCATTAAATTATTTCATGGTGCAATAAAGTATAGTTTTGGGACATGTAATTTATGAGGATGATATCCAGGTAGATAAATCAAAAGTGGATTTCATCGCTTCCCTACCATTACCCAAAAATGTATGGTATGTGTAGTCTCTCCTAGATCATGCTAGACTTTACTTTCATTTCATTCGTGACTTTAGTAAGATTGTACTCCCCCTCTTCCAGTTACTCCAAAAAGAAAAGGAATTTGTTTTTGATAATGAATGTGAGGAATATTTTATTATGTTAAAATAGAGTCTCATGTCACCCCCAGTAATCCAACCACCTCAGTGGGATTTACCAATTGAACTCATGTGTGACGCCTCCAACTAGGTAGTTGGGGCAGTATTGTCACAAATGGTTGATCGAGCTCCACATGTCATTGCCTATGCCTCATGTAATTTGGACGCTACCCAAGAAAACTACACCACAAATGAAAAATAATTCCTTTCCATTGTGTTTTCCTAGGAAAAATTCAGGTCATACCTTTTACAGTCCAAAGTCATTGTGTTCTCGGAACATGTAGCCCTCCAGTATCTCCTTAAGAAACTGGAATCCAAACCACATCTCATTCATGGGATGTTCCCCCTTCAATAATTCAATTTAGAAATTGGAGATAAAAAGGAGCAGAGAATATGGTGGCTAAACATATTAGTAGGATTCACCCATCCTTGGACATTGACTCATCCCCCTGTATTCCCATAAATGACATGTTTCCCAATGAGAGATTATACTCAGTGTAAGATGTTATTTTTAGGTATGCTGAAATTGTAAATTATTTGGTAGCATCTTGCACTCCTGCTGATTTCAATAAAAACCAATCTGACCATATAAAACATGAGTCCCATTGGTATATTTGGGATGACCCCTACCTTTGGCGCACCTGTAGTGATAAAGTCCTTAGGCGTTGTGTTCTTGATAGTGAGTTTCAGTCCGTCCTTAGGTTCTTCCACACTCTTGCTTGTGGGGGGCACTTTGGTCCCCAACATAATGCTCACAATGTCCTTGATTATGGTCTCTTTTGACCCAAATTGTTTTGGGATTCCCATGACTTTTGTAAATCTTGTCCTCACTGTCAAAAAATGGGGAATGTATCTAAAAGAAATGAGATGCTACAAACACCCTTTCTCTTCAATGAAATTTTTGATGTTTGGGGCATTGAATTTATGGGACCATTCCCCAATTAATTTGGTAATCTATACATTATTTTGGCAGTAGATTATGTTTAAAAATTGGTAGAGGCATGATCTATAAGGACTGATAATTCTAAGATAGTTATAGAATTTTTGAGAACCCAAATATTCTGTAGGTTTGTCTTACCTAGGTTCATCATCTGTGATCAGGGTTCTCATTTCTGCAACTGAACAATACAATCTCTTTTGCGTCGGTATGGGGTCGGACAAAGTGTGTCTATTTTTTATCACCCACAAAACAATGGTCAAGCTTAAGTGTCAAATAGGGAGGTAAAATATATTTTTGAAAAAATTGTTCAACCTAATAGAAAAGATTGGAATCTTAGACTCAATGACTCCTTATGGGATTACCGTACTGCTTTCAAAAATCCCATTGGCATGTCACCATATCAGATAGTGTTTGGAAAGAGTTGTCACCTCCCTGTTGAGATTGAGCACTGGGCCTACTGGGCCACAAACAATGCAATTATAATCTTTCTGGTGCAGGTGCTCAACGGAAGTTACAGATTCAGAAGATGGAGGAAATGAGAAGAGATTCTTATGAGAACTCTAGGATTTATAAAGAGCGAACCAAGGGTTCCCATGACCATCTCATCCTTCATCGTCAGTTCCACATTGGGAAGAAGGTCCCCCTCTACAATTCAAGGCTGAAGTTTCATCCAGGTAATCTTTGTTCCCCCAAGTTTGAACCATACACTGTTACTAATGTCTCTCTATTTGGTGTTGTCAAGGTTCAAAATGAAGAAACCAAGAAAACCTTAACTTTCAATGTGTAAGGACTGAAGCACTTCCATGAATCTATTTTGGAGTTGCCGATGGAGGAACTTCATGTTCAAGACGAAATATATGAATAACACTCCCCAGGTTTTATCCTTCCTTCTCACATTCTCTTTTACCATAGTGAGGACACTGCACACTTTAGGTGTGAGGGGATGGGTATATTTTTTGGTTAGTTAGTAATTTTCATCATCTTTTATCTTTTTCTCTTTTAAGCTTAATAAATTGAATTGTTAACTTCCCCCTTTCCCTCCCACTCACCTTTGTGCCAGAATATTACTTTTTTTAATTCCCACTTTATCATGGAAAATGATGCCCATTTAATCATGGAAGTTATTGAAAATTCACGTGGAACGTTCTTTTTTCATGTTGGTTTAACATTCAATTTTTTTGATGAAATGTGCATTTTAGTAAGAATTCAATACCGTGGTGTGACTTTCTTTTGAAATTTTGTTCTTTTTAAATGATTTAAATGGTTTATCATTTCAAAACCTTTGAAAAGAATGGTACCATTTTTGTGAATAGTTTAAGGGAAAATTGTTTCACTTAATCTTTCCACACATTCTTGCACCCAACCATGAAGTTTGAAAATTTCTTAATTAATGGAAGGTAAATATAATTTATTTTTATTTTTCTCTACTTTCCAAAATCATTTTTTCATATGTTCGGTCCTTATCCGATCTATTTCATTATTGTAACCGATTAACCTATATGTGTGTACCTGTTATCCGACTATTGTACACCCTCAAAAAAACAAAAAACAAAAAAGGGTTGTTTATTGGGAAGGTCAAAAACCACCCTTCCTTGAATTTTGATCTTGTTATAACTATTACAATTAGTGTCATGTGGAGATCAAACAAGGGTTGGGAGAAGAGTTTGAGATTTGTTCCAAGTGAAACTTTTGAAAAAAATAATAAATGAGGGGAGTGATGAAATGTACAACATATGGGGATATCTAGGTTGGGAGATTATGGTTTGACTTATGGGAATTCTTAAGTGAGTGGTTCTTGAAATTTAATTACAAAGGATGTGGGGAAAGTTCTATGGAAAGGATATTGTAAGGAGACAATTGTTAAAATAACTTGAATTTACTTGATATAAAGTGGAAAAAATATCATGAAATGGTTGTCACACACACATATGAATAATTAGTGACATGATTAACTTTTGAATTATTTTATTTTATTGGTATCATGAATATTTTATAATTTCATTTGGATACAATTTTTGAGACATCTTTTTTTTATGATCACTGAGAATAACTCCTTAGTGTGATTTTTTATTTGATCACATTTCTATCAGGAATTAAATTTTCATTGAATGTTAAGTATTCATGAAGTTGGAAATATCTACATGCATATTTTTTGTAAATATGAATTTTACCAGGAGTACAAATGTTTAGGTGTGGGGGTGTGATCGCACCGCGATTCACTGTTTCATTTTCACACTTACACCACTGTGCTAAATTAGTTTTGTATTGAAAATTATAAAAATAAAAAAAAATTCACTTCATGTTTGATTAAATTATTTTTTATTTATCACTGTTAAAAAGGGAAATTTTACTTGTTTTGATAATTGCATTAAAGGTGGAGGTGATTTGGAGGGCCCATGACGAAGTTTAAGAAAATGGGCCAAGGTGCACAGGATCCAAGCATACCAGTTTAGTAAACCGAACATTGCTTCTGCACCGTGCATCCAAATGGGATGAAATTTTGTGTCTGGGTCCAAAATTCAATGGGAAATATTTCATGTTAAGTAAAACAAGCCTCATTCATCCATATGGTTTATCAAATGACCTGATCTATACAACACACTGAATTTGTGCAAAGTCAAAAGTGGTGTGCTGTGATCTGTCCATATCTCAAGATGTAGGTGTCTAAATGGAGGCAAAATTTTGGTTGAGATATTAAGGAGGTGGGGATACAACTTTTTTATTTTCTCCAAAGCTATAAAAGGCTTTATGGAGGTCTAAAACCATGTGACAAATGGTTTTAATAAATTTGTGTTCCCAAAACCACCTTCCCATTTTCCTATAAAATGGAATCTTGGGCTCCCCATTTGTAAGTTCGACCAGAAGGCCAAGATCTGCCAATATGGAGACCCAAAGGAGTACTATCCTCATCCAAGAATCTCTGGAGGCCCCTATCCTCATTGGGGTATCATGGATAAAGGCGAAGTCCCCCCTGAGCCACCACCTCCTCTCGATGGAGATCTAAACAGTGGGTGATCATTTCAAGGGATCTATACATACTTTGGAGGGAGTTTCAGAACATTTTATTCCACTAGTTTTATGTAATTTATGTTATAATAATTTCAATTATGTTTAAACATGATGTTATTCTACTCTGAATACATTTCTTTTGTTATAATTAAGTGAAACACTTTTTATCTCAACACCAATTGGGTTGAGATTTCAAGTGGGAATCTTGTATTATTCCGATTGGACAAGAAAATAATCCTATTTATCTCACACATACATAAGATTTAAGTATTCTTTGGTAGACTTTATTTTCAATATTTTATATCCAACCCTTGAAAACATGATTATTGTGTCAAGGGGTGGTTCTTTGGGCATCATTTTAAGATGCAAGATGAAGGTCGAGATCTTTAAAATCCTCAACCAAATGGTTCCATTAATCCATGTGTATTTTTCAGAATTATGAACTCAGAAAGATGTGTAGTGAACTGGAAATGATCTCTTTATCTCATAATTATAAAGAAACACCTTTATTTATTAACTATTAAACTCTTTAAATCAAGTCATTTTATTAAAACGGTTTTCAAAACCATCCCCATCCTTTGTTCCTTTTTATTAAAAATTCACACTATAAGCCACCAACGCTCCTTGAGAGATGACCTAGGGTCTACCCTATACTATAAATCAACATTAAAATCATAATCAATTTGATGTGTCATGACAACACGTTTAGCAGCTTAAGTAGGTTATTTTATATGGATCTGAGGAAATAATTGGAGACTTGTTCATTTTAGAAGAAGTATTCTTTATTCACCCATTCCTCAAATCCCGAGTGACCCTGATTTCTCTATGATTCTTTCTAAAGGTGATTTTGTGGTCTCTGCTGCTCGACAGGAGGTACTAGGTGGTTCAGGACCTATCTAGGTTCTTGAAAACTCACTACTACTGGCTTAATATTGGAAACTACATATTCTTCTTTTATTAGAATTTTCCCCTATAATGAGGGCATGAGTCGATACTTAGATTATGTTCACTAAATGGAATCTTCCAAACATTAGGATGTTTTTGTGAACTCGCAAAATCCACCAGGATACTTCATTAGGATCAAAGGTTTTTGCAGCTCATCTTGGAGATTTTAACCATAGAGTTCCAATAGTTTCTCCTGAAAGATAGGGATATTGAGTGAATAAGTTAAAGCTTTATATCTGGATATGAAGTCAAATACCCTCTCATTTTCACATTTCTTACAGTTCTTTAGGTTAATTATTGTTATTTTCCTCAGTGTGGAGTTGAACTGATATAGGAAATTATGATGATGGTCCTCCCACCCTGGAATTTAACTTGTTGGAAGAATATTTCACCAAAAAAAGGATAATCCTATTAGATTCTAAACAAAACACCATAGCTTGGTCACCTCCTATTGGTCTCAAGGGACCTTCAACAGCCTACATCGAGATACAAATTTTGCGAGGTGATGTTTAGGATCACCTGTACTATCTAAGGTGAAAAGGTAGGATTTATGAAATTGGGTGGGGAAAAGGGTCATCCACCCATTTAAAATATGGCTTCCTCTTAAGATGAACATGTGCGTGTCACCCTTCCATGAATTCTATTTGAGTAGCCAAGGACTCAATGATGTTATGCAGCTCTGGGGGCACTACAGTTTGAGCCACCTCCTATTTATAGGGAGCGGGTGGGGCTCAATGAGGTGGACCCAAATTTGTCTCTCACTGATTCTTGATTCACTATAAGACTGAATGGTTTCCCAGGAAAGGGAGAGGCTATTGACACAATGAAGGGAAGTTATGATCATTTTCAACTTCATCATTTAAGTAGACCAACTTTTTGGATCCATAGCTTGTCTAATGCTCAGATGCTGCTCTTATTAAAAGATCGACTCTTATAGAAGGAAGAATATTCACCTACCCAGAGGGAATATTCCCCTATGTAGCTCCTCATTGAGTTGTCAAGGATTTTTTATTTCATTTGTATATTGTGAAAACTATTCCTATATGGAAGGAAGTTCAATTATTCCTCTGAATTTGAGTCTTGATACATAATATCTATCATGTTGACAGTGTCGACATTTAGAGAGGTGTATCGAGAAATGGTGGTTTTCATGATACTTTAAATGCAATAGGACTATTTTTCAGTGCTTTTTTTAGGGTCATTCTTTGAACCCTTGGCACCATTGGTACATGTTGGCTTTCAACCCCAGTAGGGTATGATTATTTTCACCACATGTTACTCCCATATTGGACTGTGAATGTGACCTTGAGGGAGTTTTTGGTCGTGATCAATGAATGGGTCCTCAATAGCAGAGGTTTGTCTTATAGTAGGGGGAAAGGATGGGACGTTGACCATTGATTTTGACCTCCCAACCCAGAGAAGATTGATTACCTCTGTGGTGATGATGATGATAAAAATTCCCCATAGACCTCAAGGTTGGGGGTTATTTGGGTCCGTATGGGAATTTATTAATCATGTTGTTGAGGATCCAATTATTCCAGTTGAGTATTTGATGACTCCCATGATAGACATTGAGGTATAAATTCCCTAATCCCATTGGGATGGGGTTGATCTAGAATCATCATTGATGTCCCCAAGACCCTATTAGGGGATAATAAACCTTGTGATGATGATTGATATATAAATGACCCTAGCCTAGTGGGATGAGGTTTATGTGATGCTGTCTCCAAGAATATATCTTGAATCCTCTTGGGAGTTGATGATTTAAGAGGTGGATGTGGTGGTAGATATCCCCCAACTCAACGGTCTTGATTTTCTATTGGATGACTGCTATGATAGCCGCTACTATAGCCCATTTGATGTGTCGTAACTATTCTCATAGGTGAGATGGGTGCAATGGTAGCTCATTATGGGAATTATTATTTATGGGAAGTTATATAGTTGATCTCAAATGTAGATTTCGTGTGTGAAATTAATTCAAGTTTCTTTGAGGGGATCAGTTTAAAGTCATGTTGGATATCTTCTCCCTCTGGTCATAATGTTTGGGCATCATTGAAGTGGGGGAATTACATTGTAGTGACCAACTTGCTTGTGAATTACCCTGTCACATTATTTCAGTGGAGGCTATGAAATTACAGGACATTGTATCTGAATGTTTCTGTAGTTCTAGGAACATAGTGAAATGAAACACTCCATATTTCTCCCATCCTCAGATACATACATCTAGCGATACTCTAGAAATCAACTGGATAATGGTTGTTGCGATGTGGTGACAAACACTATGTAGGAATTTTCATGCTCTTCCACTCCTAGGTTCCAAACCATAGAAAAGGCTGCCATATCTAGCTAACAACATAGTGTATTGATGAGATGAAGGTGATACTCTTATCCTACATAGAGGATGTGTTTAGCCTTTACTCATTCATGATTAACCCACATATTTTTGTGTAGAAAAGGTTTTCACTCCTTTTCTATCTCATATGGGACCTCCTAGTCAGAAGTGGAGTGGGGAAAAAACTTCGTGGAAAGGTTGTTTCCGGCTAACTCTCACCATATATCAATGTCGACCTTCTATTAAATAGACTTACATGCTTACATCTATTCAAACCATAGGAGATGTTTCATTAGGTCACCTGCTGACCTAAGAGGAGTGATGCTAGATGCTGATGGGGACCTATATGTGGTTTAACTTGATGTCTCGATAACATCTCTATACGAAAGTGTCTTAGTTTTGGGCACCTCTCTAAACTGAGGTGTCTGAGTTTTGGAAACCTCTCTATATGATGGTGTTTGGGTAAGGGGAGTATTTTCTTGTCCTTGGTATATATCATTGTGGGTAGGTTGACCATGGAGGATGTCAAGAGTAGAGTCCCTATTATCTAGAATCATAGACGATTATCACCTATCGATTGTTAAAATGTTTGTTACGCTTCTATAATGTGTATAACAACACTCAGGTCAAATCCTCAACAACGGTACAAATTTTGGATTCAATTGTTTTTGTTTTGTCTTTTGAGTGGGGGGTTTGTTTGCAGAGCTTATGTGAAATTAATGATAGATGGATTTGGTTTAATAATTTAATAATATTTGGGGTAATTTCATCATTATGGATATAATATTCTGATATCCTTGAGATTTTCTATATATTTCATTAAATTAACACCCACCTCACAATATGATTTTTTATCATAATTCCCAAATGTTTTGGATTTAATATAAGCCTCAAATAGGGAACTGTTCTCAATAAATTTTTGTTGATGAAAGGTTCCATATTTCATGAACCCTTGTGTAATTTTGGTTCCAATAATCTATGAAATACACATGTCAAACAAAATATGACATCAATCCATGAAATTTTAAGTTTAACATAAACAATATCAATTTAGAGAATATTAATCTAGCTTAAACATTCAATCAATTAACATCCCCAAATTATGAATCATCACAATGATAGATTTAATCATCCATTTAGGTGTTTATTAATATGGTTTAATATGTTTATGGTGATTAATTATAAAGATAATTAAAATAATGGGATAATAAAAGAGTAATGTGATGAACATACACACATGTAGTAAAGAGAATTAAACACAAACTTTTGATTGAATGAGAAAGAAAAATAAGGGAATGATTTTCAAATTGATTTAATTATTTTAAGAAAATTAATATTACACAATAGATGTTTAATTATTATAATATATTATTAATATGAAACATGCATTAAAATTAAAAATAAATTGAAAAAAACTTACATGATTACAATTGAAAACAATCGATGTACATGAAAATAAAGCATGGATGAATGGTATCTCTAGTAGAAAATTGAGTTTAGAAGGTCCTCCTAGGCCCTTTTAAAGGATATGGTCATGAAAAATTATCCTATTATGCTATGAAATTCTAACCCCTTGCAAGGATAAGCGGGGGATGCATTTATAGGCCAAAGTGGTGGACTGTTTGCATTCCAAATCCACCCCCCATATTGGATCACCAATTTTACCATTTAGAAAGCTATATCTCAAGATATATTATTATTTTAAGTTGTATATATTGATTTGGAATATCTACCCTCAAAATTTTTTTCCCATTAGGACTTTTTATCAAAAGTTATGGATATTTTACTAAACAAGCTGTTGTTCATTTTTATCCATACTTTTTTAGAGGTCACAATGTGAATGGGTTTTTGGACTATAATATTCCCTCAAATACAAACCATTTATTCTACATAGTTTGTATCCTATGTCATTTCTTTCACACCAAAAAATTTAGCTCAATTTTGTGATTATATTGGGATAAAACTCATGATGGGTGGGATGTTTTTAATTCCCAAATAGAATTCTAGGATGGACTTCAATACATCAGCTGAGCCCATTTTTGGAATATTTGGGCCTTAAAAATTTTATACAATATGTTTTTGGATATTAAAGAACATATTATGGAGTTTCATAAAATTTGGGATTCTGGATTGAGCCCAAAAATTCTATCATCAGGGCTAGTCCAGTTTTAATCAATGATTTGGTGTTCCTTCTTATGAGGTCCATATGACCCTTTAGATGGCTTAATTGGATCTATATATAGTTGAATTATTTGTAGTAAATTGATTTAGGAACCAAAAAAATATGAATCAAACAATTTGGATAAATAGGATGAGATTTATAATTAAAATAGTAATCTGACTCAAATCAGGATTAATTCCAATAATGCTAAAAATTTAATTTAATATTAAAACATGGATATTTGATAATAATTATGCACCTTAACATTAAAATAACTAAAGGGAGTATAAAAAAAGTTATGTAAAAGTTAATAACATCATATCCATCTCCACACTACCATGAAGAGTACTATCACAGTAATGTTCATCTTCTGCTATGGTTGAAGAGTTGACGGAACCTTGGGGTGTCTATAATGTGTCTCGAACAACCTCGTAGACACTGAAATTTAGAAGACTAGGAATATGGGCCTCATTCTGTGTCATTTCTAGAATATTCTAATCTACCTTTTTAATTAATGCATGGATTTGATCCTGCTGTATAATGATTTCCAGATCTTTTAGATAACTGTTTGGTGTTGTGGGAGTATAATACCACTACTGAGAAGCTACTAGAATATGTTAATGAGTTGTATCATTATTGATAGGAATGTGATCCTATCCCAAATAATGTTTCATTAACACTTGTTGAACCTCATTTAAGATGGGAATATGAGACTGATCCCTAACCTTTGTAATATGTCACCAATCTTTCTTTGTAGGGATATGAGCCTACCCCAAGGCATGTGCCGCTCTCACTTGGCGAGCCCCGGTTAGAGTGGTAATATGATCCCAGTATAAATATGAATTCCGCAATGGAATATAATGATGGAAATATGGAATCGGATATGGGATATGATCCTCCTCTTGTATTGCCTCAGAAGGATGCTGGTGCGGTCATTCATTGGGGAATGTAGTAATATACACTCGGCTTTCATGATCTATTGGAATATTCTAGGTAGATTCACTGACAGGAATATGAGCCTATCCCTAGGCATGTTACATTCTCACTTGGTGAGACTTGGTAAAAAAGTTGATATATTCCCAATCTCGGGCCTTTGGAGTACGCTGCAAGACTTATTCGATAAGAATATGAGCCTATCCTGAGGCATGTGCCCATCTCACTTGGTGATCCCCATCCAGAATGAGTATATGAGCCTGATCATGATCCTTTTAAATATACCAAAAGAATTTTTCGACAACAATGTGCCCTTATCCTAAGGTACGTGCCACTCTCACCTGGTGAGCCCCAGTTGTAAGGGAATAAGATCCCAGTTTGATGCCTCATCCATTATCAAAATATTCTGATAATCCTTTTAGATGAGAGTAAGAATGCGTTCTTTCTTCAGAGTAACCACTTATTCATAATTATTGGAGTGTTGATCTATCCTAACATTAGGGATAGGAGTATGTGTATGTCCCTCCATTTGTACTGGTGTTGGAATATGTCGGAGGGGTTCTTCAGCTATTACTAAGATGTATTTCTATTTTAGCAAAGTGTGTACATGGATATTAGCCTAAACATTTTTCATCTCCATTATATACTAGAAGAAATATTTGATTAAAGTAGGGATATGATCCCACTTCTGATCTAATTACATCACTAGAATATGCCAATGTAATTTGTTCATAGGGGTATGGATATGTGCCTCATCCATGCCTACTATGGGTATATGGTCGTAGACCTATTCTGAGTGAGAAGGGATACGATCCTACTCGCTAGTTGCTACTAGAATATATTGGTAGATATCATCATAAATAGATGGTATTTGATCCCACTCCTAGATATCTAGCACATTCCTTACCTTATGTGGCTTCCTTTCTACACATGCATGGTCATTAGAGGTGGTAGTGTGTCGGGTGGTACCCTCGGTAGGTGACTGGTGGGTACCAGTGGGATGGTGTTAGCCAAGCTAGTTGGAAGGAGCCCTCCTTCGTGGCCTTAGAACTAGAAGAGAGCCTTATTAGACCTCATGGTCCTCCTTCATCAGATATTGAAGGTGGTGATTGTTGTGCTCTAGGGATAAGATCCTTAATTGGATGGCATTGCCAATGAGGGTCGCCCGCTTAGCTACAACTTTACATGGACGATGCAGAATCATCGACTTTAGTACTTAGAGACCCTCATGAGAATCATTAAGGGTTTGTATTGTACCACATCAATGGTACTCCCAAACCATTGTGTTCTCCACCTTACATTGAATCTTTCAGACAGGTGAGATCACTTTGCATCCCATGGGGGTTGCAGCCACATTTGTCTTGCTAGAATTATCCATAGATGAAGACATTATCTTGGATTAGGGTGTCCTTGATGATAGAATTATTTTTGGTCATACAAAAAATGAAGAATAAGGTCACAAATTAGCGAAATATCATAGGATTAATGTGTGCTCAATTATATATTCATGGTTAACAATATTTTACTTTTACTCCCAATCTGAAAATTATGCTAGCATGGAATTTTCAAAGATAGTATAGATTTATTTCATGGGAACCCTATTTACAGAGGACCAGCTGTAAGATTTATCTCATTCTTATTAACTTTTTTATATGAAATATTCCAAAAAAGAGGCCAGGCATATTGCGTACCAACCATCCTTTCTATTTGAGGGTTTTGTGTTGGGATCATAGTTTCCTTACTTGCGTAGAATATTCATTGAAAAATATCACGAAGCATGAGTAACTGATCATTTTTATATTTGAAAGATTCACGTCAGGTTCACCAATTTTGTTTCAACAGAAAAGAGATGGTCAGACACCATCATTGGACACATGAAATGGTTTGACAATAACTGGGAAGTCTATCCTTTTTATGTTGTAAAGAAGATGTCATGATTAAATAAGTTCATGCTAGGCTCACCATTTGTACTCCATCCAAAAAGGGGATAGATGAGGTGAATTTGGTATGGGCCAATGGTTGATTGTGATGGGTTCAATTTCTTACACAATCAGGGATTTTAGGCCACTTTCATAATTCTTAATAGAATCTCCCAATGGTTCCCATATCCATAACTGGGTATAGACTTAATTTCTAATGGGAGTTGTTCATTTATGGTTTTAGTCCCACTGAAACTTAGATACTCACATTGGTCGAGAGGATGAGTGGTCGGGCTCATCACACGCTTTGGGGGGGGGGGGGGGGTTGGTTTTCTACTTCGGGGCTCTCTTATAGATTTAAGATATGTTCAAGAATCTCTTTGTAATCCTCACATGGGACTGGTTACCCTAACAGAACGATAATAGGTTAACAACTTTTGTTTCCAGAAGTAGGGGATCTCTTTATTGAATCTATCTATATGTATCCAAGGTTCTTCATTTATTTCCCAGTAATTGATAACTTCTAATATACTGAAGCCACATAACCAGGAACTTCAGAATTTTCTGCCATGCAGGAAGGTGATTAATATTATGAGGAGGGGATTGATCTATTAAGAGGCATCCAATATATTCTAGTTATTGTAGTAATAAAAACCCACATAGTTTGTTAAACCTGTTAAATTAAACTTTATACAAAAAATATATATGTGCAAGCACATAGGCACTAGATATTTGAGATCGAGTATTGAAGAGACGTCTTATATATCCAGATTATTACAATAATTAGAGTTATCATAATTCAATCACGCCCTTGGGAATGGCCCCAAGATATATTTATTTATATAGGGGATGTTTATATAATGACACTCATCAGGGATTACACACTTAGATTTCCCTAAATGGTAGATATTCATCATGCAAATAATATGACTATTGCACCTCCCTAGTCCCACATGAGTTGTTCTCGGTTTGGGAAACAAGGGATAGAAATTAATAAGACTCACTGCATGTGGATATGAGTTTTATGTGCTTGAACTACCATTGGTTTTTTTTAATATGGATCTCAATCCTCAGGGAGGCATCCTACATATCTTGGTTATAGTAGGAATCAAAGTCATTATAGTTCCATGGCCTCTCAGTACTCTAATGGTTGAGGTCAAATGATCAATCCATGGGAATGATTGGGTCCCAATGGTTGAAATGTTAGAGGCAGAGAGGACTTACACTGAAGTGTATTCATATTTGATCTCTAGACATAGGAAGGAATCCTATGTATCTTGGTCATTGTAGGAATCAGAATCATCATAGTTCAGTTGATTGGGTCTCACACACTGATGTTGCCTTTCATGAAAGATATGATCATTGAAACTCCCTAAGACCATGTGAGCTATGTTCAGTGTAGTAAATAAGGTATAGAAAGTAATCAGTATTATCAACTATGAATTTTGGACTTAGGTGACAGGATTTCCCTTTTTATGGTTGATATAGTGCTTGGGTCTTAGAGAGTCATCTTATGTATAATGGTTATGGTAGGAATCAGAGTCATCATAGATCACTTGGCCGAGGTTTACAAACTGACATTTCCCTATGATCAGGGCTTACACACCGATAATGGACACGGTTATTGAGTACATGGATGCCCTTTTGACCTGGCCTACTTTCCTACTTGACCTGCTTGGATGACTTCTCAAGATGATTTGATTTTTTGGCTGGTCATGTTGGAGAATGTCTTCCTGACATATCCAAAGTCAATCGCATGATCCAGTTGTCTTTCCTGAGGGATTTTTCCTAACCTTGATGTTATGTTTGAGGGATATCTTATGATCAAAGAGGACTTTTCTAGAGGACATCATGAGACCTGGACGACATGTCCTGGAATCTATTGCATAATCCTGGCTAACATGTTTAGAGGGTGTCACATGATCCATTTTACTTTCCCTAGTGCAATTGTGAAAGCTGGTCGACATGCTTGGAGGGTGTTGTGAGAGTAAATATGATATGTATAGATGGTGAAACATTATCTTAGATGATATTTCAGGAGGGCACCAGGAGATCTGGATAGCATGCCGAGAGGATGTCGTGAGAGTCAGCTAACATACCCAGGTGCTTCGTGGGACCTAGCTGACATATACTGGTGTTACTATATGAATCGGGTGACATGTCTGAAGGAAACCTCAAATCATAGATGAAAGGCCCATAGGACTTCACTATACTAGGGTGGGATGAATATGGGGTTCCATGTGAATTGTTATACATGTCTATAGGACTTTTCATAATCTAAATTATATATCGAAGGAGCATCATGAGATACGGGAGACATGTCTTCATGTTGTTGCATGACCTGGGTGGCTCATGCGAAGTTTATGAGGATCATTTTATATTTTTTTCATGTAATTTTCTATCATTTTAGTCTTCATTCTGTCCCTTTACTGTGAATGTATTAGATTTATTCATTATTAGCTTGTTTCAAGTCTGATGTGATTTAGAAGATATATGGGATGTTCTTTGAGTGACCCACTAGAAGTACTTCATGTGATCTATGAGTGATCATGAAAAGTGTTTATGAATGTTACATGATGGCTTCATTTGTTCATCAGATATCACATAATAGAAAAATTACTAATATCTGGATCATCCACTCTGATAAATATTCTTTGATGCTGATACGAGGTTACAAGGAAATTTCTGTTTGCACAAAGTGATGAAGGTGAATTTTTTCATGATGGGGTGGTGGATTTATAGGTATCACCTCCCTAGTTGTTCTCTACTTTTCATGATGCATATTGTGTGAATCTATGATGGAGATAGTGGAGCGATTTTACATCATTCATTTTGTGAGTTCCTGCCCAAAGTCATTCCAGGGGCGTCACATGAATTTTAGAGACTGCAAGAGCACTTTTTCAAATACTCATTATTTCCTTTGTTTAATTCACAAAGGTTGATGATCTTAAAAGGTTGTATGATTTTTTTTAATCCAATCACTCTACCCCTTGTGTATGTATCGTGTGACCAATGTAAGGTCCTATGGAGATGTGTGAGTTTTTCATGGAAAATACCGTACATTTATCTTTATAGATCTAAAGGTGGTATGAGAGGTCTCCTAGACATATTTGAGTCCCTTCACCTGATAAGGATGACATGTTAGCGGTATTTCATGAGATGAGTTGGACATGATGCCTGGGTCATGCACTGTCTTGCGAATTACCTGGGGTGCATTGCAGGATGTTTTATGACTGTAATAGGCTCTTGTATTCCACCTATTTATTTCCTTTTTTATTTTCTAAAGGCCTAGTGTTTCATTGTTTTTTTGACTGTTTTCAAATACAATCATTCTACCATTCGGTGATACATCATATAAGTTTTACATCCACAAGAGCCTCCCCTCTTTTGGGTATTTTCCTCCATATTTTCAGTGTATTTTTGGATGGTTTGTCAAGAATCCACCAGTGGAAAAGTGATCTGTCCTCAGGGAACTTTATCTGTCTGCCACTAAATGATACGCAGGTATCAAGGGATCCTTCATGAGAGAAGAGGGATTTTTCAAAGGGGCTATGTGGGATCTTTCGTAGGTTATGCACTATGCTTATCAGTTTTGTGTGACCCTACGAAGGTCTCATGAGTACATGTCTCATGGAGGTTTATGAAATCAATAAGTTTTGGACACCTTCTTCTTCCTTTTCTTTGTGGTAAAAATATTACCCATTTTAGGTATTTATTCCTTTGTGGATTTGGAGATACTCATTTGGAGGGCATCAATAGTGTAGTAGGGGAATATTCCTTCAGAATTTATATGAACTTATCATATTCATTGAAAAAAATTTCATCATCTTGGTGGTTCCAAGAAGTAGGGGCATACCAGATATCCATTTCTGGAAAATATCCTAGAAAATAATGTAGATAACTCTTAACAGATCCAAAAAACTAACATTCAACTTCATATTGTATAGAAATTACTTTAGACACCACCTCCACATTAGAACCTTGGATTTTTACAGAAAAATACCATGAGACTCTTATTTCACATTATGATAGGAACACAATGAAAAATAAATTTTGGGTTCTAGGGAGGATTGAGGATATAGATCAATAGTTTGGGAATAACTAATAGTGATAAATAATAGTTTTGGATGAACCACTTCATGATCTTTAGTAATGAATTTCTTAATTTGTCTCTCAATTCTCTCAAATCTTTCAAGTTCTTCTATAGATTAAAATTCATCAAAATTTACTTCAAATTGTTCACTAACTAAATTAGTGATAAAATTATAATAGGAATTGTGATTTTCATTTATAACCTCATATCTAAACACCTCATACTAAACATAAATTAACATAAAGCTCTCCAAAAGAGGGTACACTTGATAAACTTGAAATCACTCCTTGTCCTCACCAACCTGAAGGGTGATCATACCCTTTGAGAAATCAATGAAATCACCAATAGTTGCTAATAATGGCACACCTAAAATGGTTTGAACCTTTTTATCACTCTCCATATATAGAATAATGAATTATGTGGGAAATTAATGTTTTACTACATCAACTAATAGGTCATATACCCTCCCATACAGATAGTTGAGTGACCTATCAACTATCTGTATTGACACTAAAGTCAGATTCAAATCCCTAAATCACATTTTTTTAACATTTAGTAAGGAATCATGTTAATTTTATCTCTGAGATTACACAAGCCCTAATCTTTTCAATCATACCAATATTACAATAATTGAAAAAACTTCTCAGGTCTTTCAGTTTTGGCAGAATATTCTTTTGAACTATATAACTACACTTCCCATTCAAATTAATTGTTTATATCTCACAAAAATTCTTTATATTATACAAGAAACATTTAATAAATTTCTAGTAAGATGGAATTATTTTATTTTATTTCACAAAGGTAATGTTAATATTTAATCTTTTAAACATTTGGATGAATTTGAGGTAATTAAGTTCATTATTCTTTTTTACTCTTTGTAGAAAAGGTATAGTATGTGAATAAATTTCCAACATAGCTCTTTTAATCTCCTTATTCTCAAACATCACCTTATTATTTCACTCTTTATCAATTCTCACTACATTTTATTTTTTTCTATGTATTTATTAGTTTCTGATTCACAATTCAGGGCCTTACAATCCAAATTTCCATATTTTTAATTTTGAAAATTTACATTTTCCTTCTCATCATTTTTATCATTTTTAAAATAATTTGGGTGTTCCTTATATTTCTATTTAATTAACTATTTGTTAATGCCATAACATTTTCTCTTGATTTTAACCTAGTTGTACTGGGTAACTTTCCTTTATCTCTTCCTCCTAGGTCCCTAGACATTAGACCCATTTTGAATTTTTATGTTATGCATTCAATAATTATTTTGGTCCTTATAAAATTCATATTGATCCTTTTTTAAATAATGTTTTCCTATAAATTGTTGAAAAATCCCATTAACATTGTGTGTAGAATTAGAAGTTTTAGCCTTACCTTGATTCTGAAATTTTTTTCTTCACTGATTTTGAGAACTAGTGGTAGGAGGTTACAATATAATCCTTATGTGTTCTTTCTAGGATAAGTTGGGGTGGTTCCTATGGCCAGGGTTATAAATTTTGAAAATGGGTCATCGCCAACATGATTCCTTTGACCATATACATAAAAATTGGAATCTTCTAGAGTTTGGGTATGCATTTAAAATTTTCGATAGCAAGAACTTGAGTGTTAAAACATTCCACACTTTAAACAATGTTATCTAATACTTTGGTCCATATTTTGATCACCAACTTAATTAGTAGTTTGTTTGAAATTTTTATTCATTAGAGATTGGAACTAGTCATTTATTTTATAAAATTTATCATTCATTTACAGACCTGTACCAATGTCATTCCCTCCACTATTCACTATTCCTCTCCTTGGATCTTTATATTATGATATATGTGATAAAGTAGTGAAAAGTTTTTTATTCTTATTACCAGTTATGCTAGTGCAATTTCCTCCATCATATTGGTTAACCATGTTATGACATGTCGGTGAAATACCTTCATAGTGAGAAACCATGAGTCGTTTTAAAGGTGTTTGGTGATTAGGAAACTCCCTAAGCATGCATCATAACCTATCCCTAAATTTATTAAAAGCCTCCCCATATTCTTGAAAGAAGACTATAATATTGTTTCTCAATTCTCATTTAAGTTTCCATGGATAAAATTTCATTATGAAGGAGTTATAGATTTGATCCCATGATTCAAAAATGTTTTAATAAAGGTCCAAAAACCAATTACTTGCATTCCCCTTTAAGAATAAATGGAAAACTTTTATTTTCAACTCATTCTCACTCAACCCTTATAGTGGGAGTTGCTACAATATATTGTAGAGATACCTAATGAAGGCTAATGATTCCTCATTAAGAATTACATTGAATATAGGAAGTGGTGAAATTTTAAAACAAAGATAAAAAAAATAAGAAAAATTCCTTGAAAATATTAACACTGAATCAATAATTTGAAACTATCTTCCCACTTTAGCTTCACACCATTATTGATCCAGAACCAGTCAATATTCCTTTGTTCAAACTCAGTTCATCATGTTCTGTTCATTGATTCCCATGATCAAAATCCTTAAAAATTTATCAATCCTCAAAATCTATTCATCCAAGTTCATTAGCACCCATTAGACCTCGAATTTTGGTCATCATTAAGTAGTGGCGACAGGGATGGGTGAATTATAATATCAATCACCACTCCTATAGAGGCCAGTCTTCTCTTGGCTAGGAGGCATTTTAAAAATGGGTCCTCGTAGTGTGCTTTATATATTTCCCTTCCTCCATCTAGGTGATTGAATACAATGAGGATATCAGGGAACTCTCTTTGAGTTACCCTTCACAGGAAAACCTCAATAGAATCATCATGAGAAAGTATGAGGCCCCAAAAATTCCCCAAACCAAAGTGATCTTCTAAGGTTATAACCACTTCTGAAGATTTTGACCTCTCATACGACCATCCAAATGCAATCAACCCTCCTATTTTCATATCAGTGAAAAAATACCCCCAATGTTTTAAGTGTTGGTAAACATCATTACTACTGGCCTTACATATTTAATAGAACATGAATCCATTATAGGAAAACATGTGAATGATGTTTCTATTCGAAACATGGTCTACATCAAGATGCTTGAGGAAGGTGTTCTTACAAGAAATAAAAGGATTTCAAAAAAAATTGGGGATCCCATGGATTCCCTTATATCACTCCATAGATGTGATTCTACCAAGGAAAATGGTAAGAGTATATCCAATACTAACCTTTTTTTAAATATGTCAAGCCTCTTAAATTTGAGGAAATATTCACAGAGTATGAAGTAGAGAAGATGGATTTGAAGAGAGTTAATGAAAAATTACTCAGAGGAAATATCCCCATCAAGAATCTTCTTTATAAGAAGCCTCATCTTCACATACTAGTTAAAATCCCTCAACAAGAGGAGCATGTCATGATAATGAGAGTAGATAAAGAACATCCTCTCAAACTAGGGTCCATACAACCAATTTATTTGGACTCAATTACTATGTGATATACATAGTTCCCTATATTAAAGAAACAACCAAATCCATGTCAGACTAATTATAATAGGCTAACCTATATCAGTTTTCAATCCCAAGTGCATGTAGATCTTCCACATCAGGCCCTACCCACCGTTGTCCCTGTTCAAGCCCCCATTAATCCAACTATCCCCCAGAGATCATTGAAGCTATTGAGTTATTGATATATTTATTAGAGTATTTGGAAGGATGGTGTGTATAAGAATAGATAGAGAAGAAGCCTTACCTAGAATGGGTACACATGAATATTCCCATGCCCATCTTTGAAAATACTAATTTTCCAACATTAAATTGTTTAAGGGACCCAAAACAACATTTGACACACCTTATGTCCCATTTAAATCCCATGATGGGGACCCCTGAACATGAATAAGTGGTTAACCTCATGTTATTTGTACAAACCCTGTAAGTACCAACCGTTATGTGGTATAATAGTTTATAATCCTAGTTAATCAAAGGATGGGAATATCTATATATCGAATTCCTCTATAATTTATGCTCAATATAATGGAAGATAATGATCCTACACCACTCAAATTTAAAATAGTAAGAGAATGAGAGATTCTTAGATTTTATTGATAGGTGTAAGGGCTTAAATTACTCTCTAAGCTTGGATCTTCCTCATGATGATTTATTATCTGTCTATGAGTTGTAGACACCACCAATTCCTGTTAAAAATATATGTGGGTTTCAGGACCTTACTGTAGTTTCTCAAAGATTGGATGGGTCCATCATACAAACCAAATCCATTTATCGATCCATCCCAACAGATCAAGGAAATTAGATGGTTAAATTGGAAACTATGACCGTCACTCATAATCCATATCCTATGCCAACTTTGGCTCCATAGACCGCACCCTATCACATGAAACCTAATCCTGAATGGAAACAACAACAAAACTATCCTCATTAGGATGATTTAAAACAGAATATATGAAATCAATTTGAGTAATGAAAGAATACGTTTTATTCTTTTTGTGATGAAAAATTATCCAACTAATTTGTAACATCTGTGGAGAACAACTTGTTAAAATTGGTAGAGGCCAGGAGGAATGATTAGGTTAGAATTAGTGACCAATGAAATTATTGACCCTTATATCAATCTTTGGGACACAACATTTAATATTTTTCTCTTCAAATACATTATCCAAAAAGATATTGATTATAGGATGGTAAGATTAAGTAATCCATCGGTGAAAGTGGAATGTGTTTCTACTATATATATAAAGGAATATGGTAAATGGAAAGATACTAGTAGAAATGGAGTGTAGAAGTTCAATGATTGGATGACTAGAAATATGACAAGTCAGAAAAATGTTATCCTTAGGTAATAGTTAAACCATCCAATTGTACCCCCAATCACTTCATCTATAGAGTGAATAACCTCATTGGCACCACAATCCCCCCAGATTTGCTTTTTCAAAAGTTAGATTAATATTAAAAACAAAGGGAACCTATAGGAAGATAAACCCATGGTAAATTTAAAGTTATCCCTGACACTTTCAAACTTCAAACCTCTAGTTATTCCACCTTGGATGCCACAATATCCAATGGAATCCTCATCAGATGAAAAATTTCTATTAATTTCCATTAATTTCATCCATCTAATGATACCCTTATTTGAAGGTGAGTATGGTTATGAAACTGATTTCTATATGTATGATTTGGGAACCATGGTAAATGACCACCAATGATGAGGGTTCATGGGGAGAGGCAGTCACGACCAAACCCAATATTTGAGCCATATCCCAACCAGAGTTATTTAATCTGCTAAAAATCATAGGAATGACATTCATAAAACATAGAAAGAGCAGGAAAATATACCCAAATTCACTATGATTAATTAGAAACTAACAGTTTGGAAAAGAATGGATAGAGGGGGATTAGAATTTCCATCAGCCTAGGATGGTAGGAAGACCATGTCAACCTAATTTACCCATGAAGGGGGTCCCAACAGCTTCTATTCAAGGGTATGAACTACCTACCTCAAGCACTTAAAATCCTAAAAAAACTTTTAGAGGTTAGAATCATGATAGGAAGCACAAATATTTTACAAAAATTTATGAAATCTTGAAGAAATTGGTCCTAGTTCTAGCTAATCTATCAATCATGGATTCTCTCAATTTATCGAATAGAATCTGGGATTCCCTCATAAAAGCCTTACAATTCCCTCAAGATTTAGAAGATGAGGTCACCACTGATGAAGTAAATTGTGTGGAGAATGATCACATATAATTACAAACAATTTTATAATTCATAGAGGGGGACAAAGATACAGTTATACAGGGTCACATCTTACCATTTTATGTGTTTGGAATGCTAGAAAATATTTATATCCCGTGATCTTTCACTGATATTGGATAAAGATTCAACCTCATTCCAATAAGAATTATTCATCTACTGGGTTACAATAAAGATGATTTGTAATCATCCACCCTGACACTCTAGGGTTATGAGAAGATAAAACAAAATACCCATGGTTGGGTTAAGACCAATATCCAAATCCAAAATCTTGTATTTGACTATGAATTCTTTGTAGACCAGAAGGGTAGAGATTTAAAAATTATTCTAGGAAGATATTGGTTGTATCAACATGCATGAATCCCTTCATCACACAACCATTGTCTCAAATATTTGGTCAATGGACAAATTAGAACATTTTATGTTGACAAATATCTATTGGAATCTTAAAAATATCACTAAATTGTGGCCAGATTTTACTGGATAGAGGGAAAAAAATCCATTTATGATATCTCCAATTAGTTTACTACCCCATATGGTCTAGGCATAACACCAAATAACTCATTAAAATATGTTAGTGATGAATATTTACTACCAATTATCAAATATGGAATCATAAGTTCGGATCTGGGTGTGTTTTCATCAACTTTGGTGAAATTGGCTGTATCAAACGAGTCCAACAACACCAAAGTGGTCTTCAAGATCCATAATAAAGGTGACTCCCAATTTATAGATACCCCTATTATTTCCTCAAATATTTAAAAATTCCCTCAGTCTATGGGTAACTCAAGAGTAACTCTCATACCTCCCATATGGGGTGGGAAAACCCCTAATTTGTCATTTGAATGACAGGATATTGACACATACTCTACCTTATAATTTATCTTTTAATCACTTACCCCCCTAAGTAAGAGGAAAAATAGAAAGTTGAAGAGGGAGAATAAGAGGATCTCAGAGACACCCCTACAACATTCTAGGAAGGTGTCTCTTGTACTATTAATGAAATTTATAAAATAAAATTGGGTACAGAAGATATTCCCTCACCAACATTGATTAGTGTTGTGATATCTTCAGAAGAAAAAGGGACGTACACCTATTTTATAAAATAACACTAGAATGTATTATCCTGGAACTAAATATAAATTTCAGATCTTGATTATGATATAGCCACCCACCACCTGGGTTTATATGAGTACCACTATGGTTACAAGAAGGCTTCTAGAAGAACACATCCAACTCACACCACCAAAGTTGAATTTGATGTTGGTAAGATCATTTAGTACATCATAATTTGGGAGGTATATTACCCAATGTGGCTTTAAAATATTTTCCTAATCAAGAAGTAGGGGATGATTATAGTTTTGATTTATTTCATGGATCATTATTAGTATTGTTCAAATGATGATTTATTGATACCCATAAAATAACATCTTATTGATGAAAAGGTTTTATATTAATACCATTACCACCTTGATGGTTATTCAAGGTATAAAAAAATCTCGATATCCCCTAATAATGAAGAAGAAACTACTTTTAGGGATCCCCAATGGATATACGATTATCAGGTAATTACTTTCAGTTTGAAGAATTCTGCCACCACATACCAACATAAAATGCATCATATTTTAAAAAAATTCATTGGAGAGTCCATCAAATGATACATTTGTGATTGGGTGTTTAAAAACTAGTAGCACTATAATCATCACATCAATAATGATTCCAACACAATAAGAAAACATAGCTTAAAAATGAATCCATTGAAATGTGATTTTGGTGTTACCTTAGGAAAGTTTCCCAACATCATGGAAAAGTATCATAGTATAAAAGCTTATCTTGAGAGGACTAAGGATATCCTTGAACTTTAACTTACTCAAAACCTAAAATAGTTGAAAGGATTTTAGGGGTTACTATCCTACAACTGAAGATTTATAGAAAATCTATTATGAAAATTTCTACCCATCACTAGAATAATGAAGAAACGAGTCACTTTTTTTTGATTAAAGAAGAACTCATTAATGACGAATATCAGCAGAAGTACAAGTACAAAGCCAAGAAGGGAAATTGTCCAACCAGAGATGGATGGAGTCTAAAGGGCCTGAGACCGCAAGTTGATGGGCTTCATTGTTTCCTTCTGTTTTTGTAAAGGAGAAGGTGCAAGAAGAGAAGCACTAACAGAGTGAGATAATTCTCCTAATGATGACGCCAAAAGACTAGAGCCCACCATCATTGTGGTTAATAACATCGATTACGGTAAGGCAGTTGGACTTAATAATAATATCACTCCATCCACATTCCAATGTGAGCAACAAACTAGCAAGGATGTCAATGTCCTCAGCAACCGCTGGTTCCCAGAAAGCCTGATGTGGATCATATTTTGCAGCAAAGATTTTCCCTAGATGATTACGGGCCAGAAGGCCGAGGGAAACAAGCCCATCCTTTGGGAGAGACGCATCCACATTAATTTTAAGAATCCCTTCCATTGGGGGATTCCAATGAGAGGGAGAGGTGCGGGTAGCACCTGATATAAAATGATCATTGTGGTCTTTCTATCCCTCAATCCAAGAAGAATCCCATTCAATCCGGAATTCGGGGGGTTTGTGATCTTGATGAAAAATGGCATCGTTACGCCGGACCCAAATAATCTAGGCCAAAGTGCAAAGAGAACTTGAAAGAGCTGAGGAAAGAGAGGATCACCAACACGTTAGAATATCGGGGAGGTCAGAGGCCAATTCCAGTGAAGTGGTAAAGGCCGAACCCCATTTACTCCAAACTTTCTTAGCTCCCTAGCAGTGAATGATGGCATGCAAAGGAGTTTCATTACTGCTTGGGCAGAAAGGGAAAAAATCAGAACTGGCCATATGTCGGTAAGCGAGAAGGCTCATGGTTGGGAGAGTACCCATACAGACCTACCATCAAAATTGGAGAATTTTAGGTGGAATGTTGAGTGTCTAGATCGATTTCCATGGTCCCTCATCCCTGATGCCTGGGTGGTTTCCAAGGGCTAGTCTGTAGCCAGATCACACTGTGTATTCTCCCGAGATGTCATTGGTCCAGAAAAGATGGTCGGGGCCTGCGTCCGGGATCCAGGGAATGAAAAGGATGATTCTTTGGTCCCTTTCGTTAAACCAATCAAGGATCTTTTCCAAACACCACCCTTGTCCCTGGTTTGAAAGGAGGCAGCTGACAGTGGCATCCTCAAGACCGGGTTGGATGGGGGATATAGCCTACATACCATCCTTATCGATAAGCCAAGGATCATTCCAAATATTGAATGATGAGCCAGACCCAATCATCTTTCCCAGTCCTTTATCCAGGATCTTTTTAGCCCGCCAAATGATTCTCTAGAGGAAACTGGGATGGAGACCAAGAGAGGAAGCATGGAAGTCCATGTGGGGAAAGTATTTAGCTCAGAGAACCCGTGCACAAAGAGAAAAAGGACGGTTAACCAGACGCCATACTTTCTTGGCCAACAGTGCATCATTGAAGAGAAGAAGATTCTGGAAACCCATCCCTCCCATTGATTTGGGTTTGTAGAGTTTCTCCCAGGCTATCCAGTGGGGTCGATTCCTTCCATCATTCTTACCCCACCAGAAATTGGAAATTCCTGTGTGGATCTGGTCGACGCTGATTGATAAGAGCTTAAATAGGGATATAAAATATCTGGGGATGGACTGGATGACAGATTTGATGAGGGTCTCTTTGTCAGCATTAGAAATTCCTTTAGGGGACCAGCCAATATTTTTTTGCTCGATCCTGTCCACTAGAGATGCCAAGATTTTTTTTTGGATCGGCCGATCACCGTGGGATGCCCAAGATACTTCTGATGTTTCACAACCATATGAATACCAGCTGAAGCACATAGCTCACCCCTCTTAGAAAGAGGCACCCCTACATTGAAATAAATTTCAGATTTTCCATCATTGATTGACTAGACAGACGCCCTCTCGTACTGGTGGATTTCTTGGTAGATCACCCGTCATTCATTAATTGTTGCTCTGGAAAAAAGGATCCAGTCATCGGCGAAGAAAAAATGCGACACTGGTGGGCTAACATGGCAGACCTTTTCCCCATGAATAGAATTAGAGGATGCAGCCCTGGAAATAATATTAGAAAATACTTCAGCCACTAGAATGAAGAGAAAAGGGGAGAGTGGATCTCCCTGGAGGAGTCCTCGGATGGGGTGAATCCTCTGGTGAGCTCCCCATTGACCTTGATTTTTAAGGATACGGTCGAGATGCTGTCCATGACCAAATCTATCCATTTAGCGCAGAAACCCATTTTCAACATAACGACATGAAGGAAGTGCCATTACACTCTATCGTAGGCCTTGGTCATATCCAATTTCCATACCATGGTTCCTATTTTCGCGGTGGATCATGATTTCATAGAATGAAACACTTCATGGGCCACAATCTCATTATTAGTGATCAGTCTCTTGGCCATGAAAGTGCTCTAATTTTCAGAGATAATATCAGATAGCCACAGTAGTAGCCGATTGACAAGGATCTTTGAGAAGATCTTGTAGGAGACATTGAAGAGGCTGATATGTCTAAAATCAGGGATCTCCAGAGGTTTCTTAATTTTGAGGATGAGGACAAGGACAGTTTCATTGATGGCAGCAATGCTGGTCTCTCTATCCAAGATATATTTTATCATGTTGCACATGTCGGGACAAATTATGTGCCAATATTGTTTAAAAAATAGTGCATGGAACCCATCCGGTCCTGGGGCCTTAATGGAATGAATATGCTTCAGATATAGGCGTATCTCGTCATCTGTCACATCTTTGGTGAGCTGCCTATTGATCTCATCAGTGATCACGTGTCTGATACAATCTTCCACCTCAACAGACAAGAAAGGGGTTCCTGTAGTGAAGATGTTTTGAAAATAGTAAATCAAGGCCTCGTGGATACCATTTGTGTCAGAAAATTTTCTTCCATCAGGTTGTAAGATGCAGGTGATAGAGTTTTTCTGACGCCTAGCTGAAGCTTTCTGGTGAAAAAACCGGGTATTAGCGTCTCCCTCTTTAATGTGGTTATCTCGCTCCCGCATAGCCTAGAAGCTTTCCTTGATACGCAGGGCCGTATCCAACTCTCTTTTTGTGGCTCCAATCTTAGAGAGAATGTAATTGGATGTGGGTTGTTGGAGGAGGTTGTTCAGTCTCTTTTCAAGGACCTCACAGTGCTGGTCGGGGTGGTGGAATTTCTTATTGCTCCAAGACCTCACATCAGATGCGACCTGTTGGAGAATGAGACAAACATCTACGTGGGTGCTTTTCTAGTATGATCATATCACCTCTTCACATTCCTGGTCTTTTGAACATAATCTCTCAAACATGAAGTGTATACTCAGTTGTCTATTTCGTTCTCCTTGCATACAATCAATGAGAATTGGACAATGGTCCGAACAGTTAAGGTCCATGTGGCCGATGTGAAACATGCTGAACAGATTAATCCAATCAGAAGAACCCAGAAATCTATCAAGACGCTCAAAAATGCTTTTGCCTTCAGTATTTCCGCAGAACCACATAAAAGGATTACCTGTGTACCCCAGATCGATTAGGTACGCCCTAGAGACCGCATCCTTGAAGTTTGACATCGAAGCTGAGGGTTGGATGATTCCGCCCCTATTTTCCTTATGGAACATAATCTCATTGAAATCTCCTCCGAAGAGGATAAGGCTCTGTAATTCTTGTCACAGATTTCATAGAAGATCCCATGACTTCACCTTATCATTATGGGATGGCCATCCATAGAATCCCACAAAAGTCCAGGGTGGGTGAAAGTCTGTTTGAATAGTCGCTGCCACATGGTGTGAGGAAAAGGACAAAATTTTGACGTCGATATTGTCCTTCCACAGGAGACAGAGGCCCCCAGAATGGCCTTGCCTAGGCACCGGAAATCAGCCTTGGAGGCTGCACTTCAGAGAAATACCATTGGTGTCCTTGTTTTTCAGTATGGTTTCGGACAGGAAAACCATATCGGGGCGACTTTGAGCGCAATTGCACTGAGGTATGCGAACCATTCATGGGTTTCCAATCCCATGACAGTTCCAACATAAAGCAATCATTGCTCTAGGTGGGGCTGGGTCTCGCCCGCCACCACCTTTGGTTCCTCTGGACTTGATTTTTCATTTGTCGTTTTCCATCTTTTGGTGGGATTCCTCCCTGATTGACATATTTAATATTGTCTTTTCCTGACCCTGGGTTTTGGGTCTTCCGCGTACCCATCACTCTCACCTCGTTGCACCTTTTTCCATGCTCGACGGTTGATTGGGCCTCGTATTGGAGATCCCGAAATTCCATGGGCCTCCATTGTTAGAATTCCCGCTGCGGTCGATTGTGGGTCAGGACCCAGATATGTTGGTTCGACATGCATCAACATTGGCTTTGAGCAATGTGATGGTGATTCTTTTTGCATTGTCACCAACTTTTTCGAATTTTGAGTATTGTCCTTTAGGGGGTTAGGGTGAACTCCAGCTTCTCTCTGAGTGGGAGGGACAGCATTTGGGAAATCCATTGGTCCTAGCGTTAGAGATTTTTCAGGTATGGGTTTCGCCTGACTAGTATGTGACAATGTGAGACGGTCACAGTCCTTTGTTTTTCCATCTTAGGGATGAAAGCATATTTATTCGTTTCGGCACAGAGCCGAGGGCCATATTGGAGTGTAATATTACCCGCTCCACTCTTATGTTTTGTGGTTCCCGTTCTTTCCAGATGGCCAAGGCGACCACATAAAAAGCAAAATATTGGGAGTGTATCAAACTAGAATGATATCCAAGTGTTGGTATCTTCAATCTTCAAGAACATTCCCCTCATCAGTGGCTCTGACACTTCAATCTCCGCCTTGATCTAAACCTCGGGGCCCCATTGTATTGGGTCTGAACTGTCCCAGTCAAGAAAGTGACCTAAACTGTCCCCAATTCCTCTCATGGTACATTCCGTTCTTGTATGGAAGGAGATTCCTTTAATTCGTATCCAGAAGGGGGAACGGGTTAAATTCACTTGCTGCATATCGCCCCCCTTTGAATTATTCTATGAGGAGTTGATTATCAAAGGACCACGGTCTGCCGTGCAAGATTTTGTCTCTATCTCTCTCGTTAAAGAACTCAAAAAAGAAGCGGTTGATCCCCACTTCCGGAATATCCACTCCTACATCAAGTTTCCAGATGTGTTGTAGAGTGTTTTTGAGATCCCCTGATTTACCGAAATGTTTTCCACGAACTTTCCCACCACAAGAAGAGATAAGAGCTTTTCCAGTATTGTGTCTTTGTTTCTCCCTACCTCAATCATCACCTTTTCTTTGTCCGTCAGGGAAAACCTGTTATATTGATTTACAAATTATGCATCCATAGTGAAAAAATTGATTTCGGAACCTCCTTAAGGGAGGATGCCCTTGCAGCCCCCATGAACCTCACTTGAGTCAAGGCCCGGTCCAACAAGAGGGTCCATGGACCGGATGCCCCTACGCGGCCTCCTACCACGAATCACACAACCGAGACAGGCTCCATGACCTTCGCAGACAACCGTGCCTGTTGAGTGGTCACACCCAAGAAACCCTCAGTGCGGCGCACATTAGTCTTCATGGAGTAACACCCCCAACAGACCTTTGCGGCTTCACAACATACCAGGTGCTTCGCAAAGACACGTTGCAAAATAGGCCCGCAACAAGCCACTTCGCAGCTGAGCTTCGCAACAACAAGAAAACGGCCTCCCGCCTGCAAGTCACCACCTTCAACACAACGCACACCCCACCTTCGCGGAACAACAGCCTGCGGTTGGATCTTTGCGTCGGCCGCTTGGCAAACTCTCAACGCGTTGAACCCTCGAACTCAAGTTTTTTCTCAAGACTCTGAGTGCTCAGATCTGAAAGATTAAAGGGGGTTTTCGATTAGGAAAGGTTTTCCTCAAAAACTGGTAAAAGTCTCGAGACAAGATCGCACGAATTTGGATTGCCGATGAAGAATGAGAAAAGGAGAGGTGGCTCCACATTCCCTCTCACAGATCTGACTCCGGCAAGGGATGACGGTGACAGAAGGAACTTCAAGACCCCGGGGGAGGCATGGTACAATGCCTGAGGTCGAAGTCGAGTAGATGAAGAAGAAACCCGACTCCCTCCAGAACAATGAAGACGGGATCCAGGACCAGATTTAGAAGAAAAGGAGGCAAAGAACACGAATTCTGAAGGAGCATACCATTGTTGGAAAAGCCTGACCGTTCGACACGAAAACACAAGCGAGAATGGAAAGATGATTGAAGGAAAAAAACTTGAACACAAATGATGTTTTGTGCACCACCAATTGGGATGCTTTTCTGGAGAGGTTTTCATTTCATTATATAGGCAAAAAAACAAGACGTATTTACAACGTAATTAAAACCACGCGGCAGCCTTAATGAGGTCAAACCGCGTTGACTCATCAATGAGGGGAAGAAAAAAAAACCGGTGAAATAAATTCTTAATAAAAAATAGTCAACAATCACCCCCCTAATTTTTATTGCGTTCTCTGGATCTCAACGACGCCGATCTTCGCACGCAACTTCTGAAACTGGCGCGCCCAAGTGACTTCGTGAGAATGTATGCAGGCGGCTATTCCTCCCTCGAAACCTTCTCCTTGCTCGCCGCCGGCTTCTCTGCAATGAATGTGGCATGCAGGTGGGCGGGCATGGCTCGTTGGCCGTAATGAAGTGTAACTCACCAGGGTCGAGCTTGCGTTGTGCAAACCCAGGCGGTGTTGTCGGACTGATAATGTTGTCGATGGTGCGAAATCGAAGCGGGGCGTCGTCGTGATCAATGTCCAGTGCTTCTGCCATATTGGATGGCGGTGAAGCAAACTCCACTGTGGTTGATGCCACGGGTATCACCTTAACCACATCTGGTGTTGCATCTTCTGCTAAGTTCGCACTAATGGGTTTGAGTGATAAGCTCTGGTCTCCAACAGTGTTGTCGGCCTCCACATTCCTTGGTCTACATGCCTTTGTGTGTTCGACGGTAAATGGATCCTCACTACTCCACACAGCTTGTTCACCATGAGCACTCCAATCCCACTGTTTTGCCTCGTCGAAGGTGACATCGCGCGTTACATGCACACGCTTGCTGACAGGGTCATACATGCGATATGCCTTGGACCCGAACTCGTACCCGACGAAGATCATCGGCGTACTCCGGTCATCCAGCTTCTTCAGGTGAGGCTTCACATTCTTAACATGCGCGATGCAGCCAAAGGTGCGAAGAAAGTGCACCGTCGGTCGTTCTCCATGCCAGGCCTCATACGGTGTCATTCCGTCAAGGCTCTGAGTCGACGCTCGGTTAAGGATGAAGATGGCGGTGGAGACAGCCTCACCCCAAAACATCCTGGGAAGACCCTTAGCCTTCAGCATGCTTTGAGCCATAGACACCACGGTTTGGTTGTGTTGTTCAATGACCTCACCATGCTGTTGTGAAAAGGGAACCTTGAGTTGTCGTTGTACGCCACGATCAGTACAGTATTCACCGAATTCTACTGAAGTAAAATCGTCACCGCGATTAGTGCGGAGAACCTTCAGCTTGCGCTCTGTCTCCACCTCCACTGTGGCTTGAAAGTGTCTGATTGCTGCTGGAGCCTGGTCTTTGCTTGCAAGAAGTTTGACCCACATGTAGCGGCTCATGTCATCCACGAGTAGCAGAAAGTAGCGGTTCTCGCTTCGCATTGTTGGCGTGATCGGCCCAAAAAGATCACCGTGGACAAGGTTGAGGACTTGTTCTGCACGATGCTTCACTTGCTCGGAGAAAGACGCTTGTTGCTGCTTCCCAGTGAGGCAGTTGTCGCAGACTTGATCTATTTGATCAATCCGCGGAAGCCCTCGCACCATATCGTGTTGAGCGATCTTGGGCAGAGAATGGGAGTTCAGGTGGCCGTACCTTTCATGCCATCGCCATGCCACCTCTGACCCCCTTGTTGACAAGCATGTAGGTTGTGCAATGCTGAGTCTTAGCTTGTACAGTCGGTCGGGGAAGCGCTGCGCCCTAGCCAGCAGGCGTCGTTGCTTGTCCCGAATCTTCATGATGCCTCCCTCGATCAAAACCTGACAACCATTCTCATCGAGTTGTCCGATGCTGATGATGTTGGCGGTGAGGCTCGGGATGAAGTATACCCTCGTGAGTGCGTGGTGGTCACCGGTTTTACAAGTGAATAAGATTGTCCCGCACCCCTCGATATTGACGACAGATCCATCACCAAACTTCACGGTGCCGCGGATCCCAGAGTCAAGCTCAGAGAAGGCAGCACGGGAACCGGTCATGTGGTTTGTGGCACCAGTGTCGAGGTACCACAGGTCGTCGTCGCACGCCTCCCTTTGAGCATGTTGTGCAAAGACCTTCGCCTCGACCACTCGGAGAGGACTGCAATGTGGCAGTGAGGAGTTCGAAGTGGCAGATTGTGGTGGTGGTGTATCGGGAATCGCAGTACACGCCCTTACCATAAGGAGTGTCGGCTCGTCGTCGTCACCATGGGTTAGAAGAGCCTTAGCATGTCTCATCCTGCTGCGACAATCGTTGGCCCAATGACCCATTTTTCTGCAGTAGAGACATTGGTCTCTTGAGGCGTCATGACTGTCATTGGATCCCCTATCATCCCTTCGTGGTTGTCGGCGACGCCAGTTTCCAGTCTTGGAGTCGTTGAGGGGTCCATCCCTCGCTGGACGCTCCTTCATCCGTGCATCCCACTCCTCCTCGGTGAGGAGCAAATTTCCTCCATAGTCGATGGTGGGTGCCGGGTCAAAACGGTCTTCCGCCGCTTTAAGTCTCCCTGTTACCTCCTCTACAGAGAGCGTAGAGATATCGAGAAGCGTCTCAATTGAAAGGGAAATTTGGGAGAACCTGGAGGGGACGACGCGCAAATACTTCTCAATGACCTTGTCTTGAGGCTCCGGATCGCCGAGGATCGTGAGTTGGTTGACCATCCCGGTGAGCCGCATTGCGAAGTCGTCCACCGATTCGCCGTTGTGAAAAACAATGCCTTCGTACTCCTTACAGAGCTTTTGAGCATTGGCCTTGCGAACGCGATCAATGCCGATGCGCATGGTCTTCACGGTGTCCCACGCTTCCCTGGCAGTTTCCTTGATGGCGAGTATGGAGATCATCTTCGGCGGGACAGCGCGGAGGATGGCCTCCAGCGCCATCCGATCTTCCTGGAATTCCGCACTGCCATTGTCGACGGCATCCCAAAGACCGTGTGCTTGAAGCATGACCTTCATCATCAAGGACCAGTCGCTGTAGTTTGTCTTCGTGAGGATCGGGTACGTCGCCGATCCCCCGATCTCCTTCACCACTCGATGTACCACCAGAGGGCCGCTACCGCTGTCAACGGGGGGTCTGGGACATGCCGATGATGTCTGGGAGAGTCGGGGCGATGAGGGCTCGGAGTTCGGCATTGTGGATGAAGTCATCCTCGCTCTGATACCAAATGTTGGAAAAGCCTGACCGTTCAACACGAAAACACAAGAGAGAATGGAAAGATGATTGAAGGAAAAAAACTTGAACACAAATGATGTTTTGTGCACCACCAATTGGGATGCTTTTCTGGAGAGGTTTTCATTTCATTATATAGGCAAAAAAACAAGACGTATTTACAACGTAATTAAAACCACGCGGCAGCCTTAATGAGGTCAAACCGCGTTGACTCATCAATGAGGGGAAGAAAAAAAAACCGGTGAAATAAATTCTTAATAAAAAATAGTCAACAACCATGCAGCCCTGGAAAGGGGTGCGCGGAGGGAGACAGCGCTGCCGGAAACCGGTCGGACAAAGGAGACTGAAAAACTCGGATTCCCTAGGAGAGAGATTCTATCACGCAGGAGAGACTAATATATAATAAAATCCACTCATTTTATAAATGGCACAATGACTGTAAAGCAGCCTTTGATAATATCAAGAACTATATTTTGAGTCCATCAGTGTTAATTCCCCCTACTGAAGGAAATCCACTCATTTTATATGAGACAAACCATAGAGAAATAATTGGGTGCTTTCGCCATACAAAAAAGTAGTGATAAGAGTTAGAACTTCCTATATTATCTCAGTGGAACCATGATTGATATAGAGACTCAATATTCAGACATTAAGAAGAGTTTTCTAACACTAATATTTAATTTTTATAAACTTATACACTACCTATAACATCACAATGTCCAGTTGGTCTCCCTTGAAAAACCTCTCAAATACATCCTCAACAGATCTATACTGACTGGGTGCTCAGAATAGTGGGTAGTCATATTGAAATAGTTTTTCATTCAGTTTATACCATAGAAAGTGATAAAAGGTCATACACTAAATAATTTCCCTACACGAATCCCTCTACGAAAACAATGTTGTTAAATACTAAATTGCCCGATGAAGATATTTTATTTGTTTGAGGTGGACCCTATACATGGGAAATATATTTTTATGGATCATCTAGAATCCCGTAATGAATGATAATAGAAGAGATAATGATTAATAAAGTTAGGTTGGGAGACATTATTATCTCTCTTTTAATGGATGTTCTACTGTATTCCTTCATATAGTTGAGAGGCTTCATAAGAAATGACATATATTACCAAACCCACATCATAGGTCTAAAACTATAACTACTCAATTAAATGGACCACCTATGGTTCAAATGCAATTTAGAGTTGGTGATCAAGTAGTTTAATTGTTATTATTCTATCAGATAGTAAAAGATAGTCCCCCTGATTGACTATGTGAAAGGGTTAATGGTGGAATTCCTTTAATATCCAAAATTAACTCGCATCACACACTCATAGAATTCCCAGGAAGATACGTTAGAAAATGAGGCTAAAAAATTTTAAGATCAATATCGAGATGAAAAATCCATCATCATTATAGATTTTAGGATGGAATCACTATTCTTCTGTGACACCATGAAAGAGATCAACGATGTTAATTTCATTAGAAAACTAGATAGTCCTATAAATGTTTGGATGATTCCTATACTAAACTACCTCTAAAATAGAGTTCATCCATCAGAAAGATAAAAAAGAGAAAATACAATGATGGGCAGTCAACTTTACTATTTATAAAATCCCAAATCAATAGAATATCATGTATAAATGTGGCATTGATGATTTACTTCACATGTTTATTATTATAAATGGTAATTTTCTTGTATTCATGAAGTAAATTTTGGCATCTATGGTTCCCCCTAGTCCGGGTTCAAGATTTCTCATCAAATCATAAGGCCTGGGTATTTCCAGCCTTCAATGATGTAGGATTTCATGAAATTTACCAAGATATTCCATTCCTATCAAATGAGTTCCAATGTTATCTATAAATCCCAAGAGTTGTTTCACACTTCCAAATACACCAAGTCATTTTTCGTATGGGGGATAGATATGGTGGGGCCATATCTTCTTGCTACATATAATAAGTTCAAGTACTCCTTATTTCTACTAACTTCTTTTCCATAAGAGTCTAGGTAATACCACTCAATGAATTTGGGATAAATAGAATCATCAATTTCATGATGTCTAATATCATCACCAAATTTGGCATCCCTCATACAATAATGATTGAAAATGAAACCAATTTCTATTCTATTGAATTAAAAAGGATGTACAAGGAGTAAAACAATGAATCCAACCATTTATCCTTCTATCATGAGGTGGAAAATATACAAATATAGGACTTGAAAAAAAATATTCCAAACATAATATAGAAAATAGTAGGGAAAAAGAAGTCATGGGTTGATAAACGTCTACATTCCTTGTGGGATTATTCTATTAAAACCCTTAATACCACACAGAAAACACTGAATTCACTGTTATATGGTATAAAATAATTACTTCCCATCAAGTTCCAATATCCTTTACTTGAAATTTCCCATTGTGATCAGTTATCCACATTTGAAAAATATCAGTATAAATTAGATGAACTGGAATAACATGATGAGAAAACATTGCTTACCTTGCATCATATAGAGGTTCATAAAAATTGAATAACAAGATATTTTAATAAGAATGTTCTCGTCCATTCATTCCTCCAAGGAGAATTATTTTTGCCTCTCTGGACCCCAATGATACATGGGAAGAAACCTCTAATGTTTGATCCAATATAAGAGGGTCCTTTTGAAATCTATAAGTTCTAATCCAATGGTTCATATTCGCAGATTATGATGGATGATGAGTGCATAATTTCCCTTAAAAATGAAATGTTTCTTATGAAATATTTCACGTAATCAATGAAAATTGGACCTTATGGAGAGATGACATGATGGAGCATGATGAGCGGGAGGAAGCTATTCAAAAAATGGAAATTTTACCAAAACCTATATCTGGAATCTTAGAATGTTATCATGGATTCCTTTAATCCTGAATGGATGTTCTTTTTGGTTCCTGTGAAGGTTATGGACGTGATGAATTCAATAGATGTGGAAGTGGATCATGCTTCTTGTATTAACAGAGTCACTTTTGTTGATACATTGAGAGGTTCCTCTCAGAGTGAAGATGTTAATTTAGCACCTTCGATCATTCCTACTAGGTTGGAGGATAGAGTTTTTTCATTAGTTGTAGATCTAGAGGCCATAAAACAACATCTTGAACTCTGCATGTTTTTAGTGCTTGGTTGTATTACTCTAGTTAAGGGTGAAAAAATATGGAACAATCTTGATCTAAAAGCCAAGATATTTCAATGATATGATTTAAGAAGTTTCAAGATGATTCCATTTGGGAGAGGACTATATCACATTATTTTCAATAGTATGGAGGATCTTCGAGTAGCTTGGAATTAGGGAAGAACTCTCCTAAAACTAGGTGTTTTCAAATTTTCATAATGGTATATGAATTTTAATCCCTTTACAGAAATGAAAACATCAACATAGGTTTGGATTCGTTTGTAAGGACTTAATTGGTTTTTCTAGAATCCTAAAATCCTTAGTATCCTTGAATCTTATGTGGGGACACCATTGAGGATGGAACAATATATCATTGAATGTGAGCCTGGTTTTTATTCCCACATTCTAGTGGAAGTGGATATGGAATCCATGTTTCTTGAGTTGGTGTAATTTATTGTTAATTATCGGAAGATTGAAATCAGATTGGAATATGATAAGAAGCCCTTTTTTGTGAATTATGTAAGATAGTGGGTCATTCCATTTCTAATTGCAGAAACACTCAGAATTAGGTTAAGAATCCAAATGTGAAAAAAGATAAAACCTAGAAGGCGGTTGGAAGGAGCAGAAAAGGAATGTTTTTTGCCTAATAAGGGTGATCGTTTTGGTAGATATAACTTAGTTATTAATTTGAATGAGGTGATCATTCCCCCTGATAGTGGTATGGAGGTGAAGAAAAATTCAAATGTTGAAGAGACAATAATGGTTTAGCCCACTATTGGGATAGATCAGAAGATTACTGTGTGTGGAGGCCCTAGTAAATAATTTACTCAAGACACAGGTGAGGTAGTGCCTCTTGAATAAACTAGTGGTGAAGTGAATACACTCTTGGACACTGTAGATTACAGTTTCACTACATCCAATGATTGCAGTTCAAAACATGAGGTTGGAGATATCAATCCTACTATGAATATTCTTGATACCTCATTGAATCAGGATAGCTACACTCCTAATGAAAGTGGGTCACCAGTTGAGCTGAAGGGCTACAAAGTTCCTACTGGAGATATCCAAGCTTCTCCTCTTGCTTCCATTACAAGACCTCTCCACTCGAACTATCAAAATGATAATGGGGATCAACATTTCTTGGTACCAAGTACTTCCTCCATTTCTCCTATATCAACTAAAAAACATGTATCTAAAAATAAAAAATAGAGTTTCATAGTATAGGAGGAAGAAGACTTGGAGGATACCCCTCAATCCCATATTTCACAAAGTTCCCCTCTAAGTGATTTAGGACCAAATGAGGTTCCTTTAGAGAGAAAGGATAAATTATTTTATACTCCTACAATATTTGTTATTGAAAATGTTGCTTTAATTAGTAAAAGAATGTAAAATAGGAGCCTCTATAAATTGAAAGGTGGCTCAAAGAAATATTTAGTAATGAAGAAGGAAAAAAGGGAAGAAAAATAGGGGCAACATGAATTCTAAATCATGTTCAAAATGAATGTCTTGTTTGGGAATTTTCAAGGTCTAGATAACTCTACAACTTTCAATGATTTTAATTGACATATTCAGATTCATAAACTCAATTTATTGAGAATTTATAAACCTAAATATTCTTTATCTGTGGGATTTTATGGTCTTAATAAAATTGGGTATCAGTTTTTTAGTTCTAGCATATCCTCAGGTTTGGTGGATTTTTATGGGTTTTTCACATGTCTCCTTATAAAATTTAGAAGTTATTAGAATTTATGAGAATATGTTTACATGAAAATTTCATATTTATAATTTGTAAATTATTGGGTCTCTCATATATTCCAAGAATAGATATCAAGATAGAAGGAGTTTATGGAATGATATTGAGAGACTCAAGGGCTATTTATCTTCATCCTAGTTTCTTCTTGGGGAGTTGAACACAATTATCTATCCAAGTGAGAAGATTAGGTCTCTTCAATCTTAAATTTCTCTTAGGGAATTAAAATCTTGTATTTATGGAAATGGGTTAATTGAATTTAGTATAGTTGGTTCCAAATACACCTGGTATAGGAGTCATCTTAATAGAATGGTTTCTAGCAAGCTTGATCAAGATTTTGTCAATGAAGAGGATCTTGATAAATGGGATTCAATTTCCAGCATTACTCTTCCCAAATTTAATTCCGATAATCAAATATTTTGTAACACCCCGAGATTTTATGAAAAATATTCTTTTAATTTCATTAATGTCTTGTGTTGTATGCTACACCAAGATTACCTTGCGCTATACGCAACACCATATTAGCTTGTAGTATACGCAACACTATTCTTAGATCGTGTTACACATAATTTTGATAATAGTTATTCTACGCAACATTGAGTATATATATATATATATTCAATATATAAATGAAATATGGTTGGATTCTGTTATACGAAACAACGAAAAAATCTTGCACAACACACAACCCTGACTTGGCTTGCATTACACGCAATTACGATCTTCCTCGATAGCGTGTGTTGTACGCAATACCAGGTTTCACTAAACAACAATATGCTATTAAAATATTATTAAAACTAGCCGTTATGAATATTAATAACCACTTTTTGAAATTTTGTAAATTTTATATTTCAAAATGGACTTCATTTTTGGATTCGGAATATCGAAATTAGCTTAGGGTAAAATTTCAGTACTTTTCGGATAACTTTCATTTTCTGATGAATAGTGAAAATTACTAAATTTTAATTAAAACAACCTTTTTAATAGAAATAATTAATAGTGATAAATTATTAATTTGAGTGGTTTTAATGTATATTTAGAATATATTTTTACAATTTAATACAATGTTGGTCATTGGATGTAATTTCACATTTAAATCAGACATAAATAAGTGTCAATCTTTTGATATTTATTATCTCTTAAGAACAAGCTATTTGTTTTGACGACGAGAATTAATTATTAAATTAATTAATGAAACTAATATGTTTTGAATTTGGTAAAATAGACATCATTTTTGAGTTCATAATATCAAATATAGCATAGGCCTAATTTTTGGTATTTTTCTGGAAACTTTCAGTTTTTTGATGAATAGTGAAACCACTAAGTGGTAGTTAAAAAAATGAATTTTTCATAAAACTTAATTTTACCACTTCTGTGAGTGGAATTTCAAAAATCCGAGAGACATGGTTGATTTCAGTAAGTAAATTGTGGTTCAATGAGATGCAAATAATTTTTGGTGAATAGTAACTTTTTACTTTTTTTACCACTGTTAAAAGTAAATAGGGTAATTAAGGGTAAAAATGATATTATTTTTACCCTAACACATGTTATAATTATATTGGATAAGAGTAATTCGACCAAAAACAACCTTAAGAATAAAATATGGCCATTTAGGCCCACTTGGATTAGATTAGGACATTTATTATTATATAATTCAAAGAAGAGTTAAAAGAGTTAAAATCAAAGTTTATTTACTAAAACATTTTTAATATAGGGTTATACATAAGATAAATTCGAATGTAAATATTCATTATAAATCTAATAAGATTTAATACATATTGATATTTTATTTATAATTTTTAGACATTATATAAATTAATTTATTTATGACACAATGATGATGCAGTAATTACCATAATAGTGAAAAATTAGAATAATTGATATTATAAATACCAAAATAAATATAATTTCAGACTTTTTATGAATTAAAGTAATTTTATAGGTTAATATGGCATGTTAGGATTGATTTAATTAACTTTGGTCGAAGTAATAATTATGTTATGAGTTTCACAAAAATCAACTGTTGAATAGTGTCAAAATTGACATAAAATAAATTTTAACACAAATATTATATTATTGATTGTTATTTTATTACTAAAAATCTAAGGTTCGGCCAAGATACTTATATCATGATAGGTGTATCATTAATGGACCACTTGTGGGTCCCTTGGATGTATATGTTAAGTTTATTAACTATATAATATAAAAATACAAAGTGACATGGTAAATGTCAATCTAATTAACTAAGAGTTAAAACTAAACGATAAGGTTAGTATAATGACCTCAACATGTCTAAATTCTATTGAATGAGATGATTTCGACCCATCCCCACCTTAGCTTCTAAATAAATCAATTTGGAGCTATTTAAAACCGAATTTGGCTTTATAATAAAATAATATTTTTAGTTATTCCAAAGGTGCCCCTCTCCTCCCTTAAAAAGGGAACCTCCTTCCTCTTTTCCTCACACCACTTTGAGCCTTCAAGCTCGGACAAAACCTACCAAATTCTCTTCTACACTTCCCTAGAAACATCCTAAAGGTTCTGGTCTTCTTCAAAAACCAAGTTTAGTGCCCTAAAAGGATATCTCAAAGAGACGCTTCAAAGAAGAGGTAATGTCCGTTACCGGTTCTTTAAACTTTTTTTCTTCTTCTACTTATTATTCTTAGGTTGTTTCATTATGGAGTAATAATATCAGTATCACTCATATACTGATATTTTATTATAATCATGAAACAACCCTATTTCATCATCTATCCATCCTACGGAAAACGAAATCACCACGCGTGCGTACGTACAGAATACCGTCTCCACACCATGGTGTAATCTATTTTCCACCACCACCTTACTTGGATGGGTATAATGGTGTAAATAATAACTATATATGATTATTTTAAAGTGATATTTATTCTAAAATAGTATAAATACACTCTAATACATTCCCACGATCATGAGAACGATATCATCGCTCGTGCGTACGTACGGACTACCGTCTCCACGATGCGATGAGATTCATTCTCCACGTTAACCATTCATGAATGATTATAAAGTATATATAATAAGTAATCATGAAATATATTACATAATAATGATACTGGATTTATTTGTATATATATGTATGTCATCTACTTAATTCCATTCAACTCAATAAGGAAACGAAAACAACGTTCATGCGTACGTACGACCTACCATCTCCATGAACGGTGTATTTATTTCCATTTACTGATTTATTATATATATGTATATTCTGAATATATATTATATATAAATCATGTTTTATATTCTGGAATTAAGTAATCATGATATAATTAATCATATTAATAATTACAAGTCAAAACACGGACGACAAATGAAACAATTTTACCCAAAATGCTCTTTAACATGGAATTTACAAAAGAATGGGTAATATAATGTCATAAGTGAACCATATATGATATCATAACAATGATTATGATTCTGGAATAAGTCAATGACATTATTTAAATCATTATACAGGAGTTTCAGACACTTACGAAGCAAATCGGACCTAAGGTAAGGGAAATATCACAATCTCATTTTTATCCGAGATTGTTTATACTTCGGATTTTACTAGGGTGTATTTTATCATCCACATTCATATTTCCTCAATATGTAATATTATTTCCATCCACCTACAATTGTTTAAGTCCAATTTGACCCTTCGGTGAGTTTTTAGTAAAAGATATGAAAAGAATCTTTTGTCGTTTTTCGTACGAGGTACTTTTTGACTTTTCCGACAAAAGTACGAGAAGAATGTTTTTTTAACTTATACGGCATGAATGGATTTTTAAAACATTATTTACAAGAAGCTTACTTTACCAGTTTTCAAGTTTATTTTTAATCAAATTCTTTTAGTTTAGAATTTTATGACATGTTAAGAAAGGAAACGTGTTTTTGAAGTAGAAAGGATATTTTCCTCAACAATGGAGTTCAAGTGTTTTATCAAAATTATTTTTCATCTAAGATAATAAAGGGTTATATTTTTTATCCCTATTATTACATTGATTTGATTATGTTGTGATGGAATTATTTTTATGAATTCCTTTATCTTATATGAATTGTTTTATGGTGTCACGATGTTTAAGAATCCCATTTTTTATTACATGGGTTATGCTATGATGTATGGTTTATGATTTTGTGGCACACATAAGAATGGTATCATTATGAAATGGGTGGGACCTATATCTCCCTCCAATGCATTGGGTAAAGATTTTATATCTCATGAGATAGACATGGCTGGAACGGTGGGTTAAACTGGTTCAGTGAAACAGGATTGAAACGAGGAGTGAACTCGGTTCATTAATGGACTTTGTCCACTAAGATAGTCTTGGAAATGATTCTTGACTAACAAGAAATGATTATTTATGATTATGTGTGTATGCCACAATGTTTCATGTTTTAAGTTATGATTATTGGGATTACATTACACTACTATGATTTATCCCATGTTATGAAATTATGATCTCTTTTGCAGGTTAAGATTTCCAAAAGTTCTGTTCTTATGTATATGATGTGATTGATATTTCTTTTGTTTACCCTTACTGAGAATTTGAGCTCACCCTTTTATGTATTCTTTTCACCAGGATATAAAGAAATTCTTTAGGTAAAAAAAGGATGATTTTATGGGAGATGTTGAAGATCTTTCACCACGATTAGAAGATTATATTCCGAGTTTCCAAAGACACTAAACTATTACGGTCCTTGTGTGTGTGTTTTTGTTATGTACTAAGTATTCTGCAAAATTAATGTAATGTCCATGTATGTCATGCTTCGGGTTGCTATGGTTGGTATCAGAGGAAAGGTTTAGTCAACCTTTGGAAACTAGGATGCGAAAACGTTAGTGAGATCCCTAGAGATATTTCTAAGGTATGTCTAGGGATGTCCCTAAGGATAAGTATACGTATAGAATATAGTCCTAGAACTACGGTAACGATCTTAGAATTTATCCTAAGATGTTAGATATTCAGGGTGCTTCCCCTTTACTATGTTATTTTCCCTAGCATGATTTTTGCCTCTCAAACTATTCTTTTTGTGTTTTAGAAAATGGCTGGAAATACGAAGATTCACGATAATAGAGGATATGATAGACAATGGAATGATTTTATTCATGAGAAACCAAATGAAACGGGATATGGAAGTCCGAATATCGTTATTATGCCTAATCGGCAATCTCATAATATGATCAATAATCTCAACTTTGGTAAGTTTCCCGACTCATATAATAAGAGAAGGATGGAGTTTCATGATGATCATAGAGGAAAGAAAGTTCAATTTCCCTCATGTAAATCATGTGGGAAGAGGCATCGGGGAGATTGTTTCAAAGGAACTGGAAGATGCTTTGGGTGTGGAAAAGAAGGACACAAAGCCAGTAAGTGCAAAGGAAAAGGTTCAGTTAACACCATGGATGAGGATAATGGTATTGCTATGACATCAACAATGGTTAAATGTTTTAAATGTGGAATGTACGGGCATTATGCAAACCAATTCCCTAAGGGAAAGTCTCGTGAAGAGAATCAGTATGGTCGTATGGGAAGTATTTATGTTGATGATGATGAAGAGACTACAAATGATATGTGAGATGAAAGAATTGTTGAAGCTCGGTCAATGGTTTAAGAAGCTAGTGGAATGATTACATGTTTATCATGTGTAATGTTGTATAAGTAATATCATGGAACTATGGAATAAAGAGACATCTAAAGATGTTACACTATTGTCTTTACTATGTTTTGAAAGTGTATGATTAATGTTACTAGTAACCATGAAATGTTATTCATATATTTTTGGAAATTAGATGATATGTGCATAATGAAGGGATAAGAAGACAATTAAATGTTTGATAGTATTCATGAGCTCATGAATGATATAAGGAGAAGGTTCTATCATTGTTTGAGTATATAGAATTTTTGGATTTTGGTATGTAGAAAGAGTTAAATTTTGACAGCATTCATGTTTTCACTAAGATTCAATGGGTATTCATTTTTCAAGAGAATACATGATTAAGGCCTTCGAATGTTTGGAATGTGACCAACAAGACATATCTTATGATATATGGGGATCAACGATGGAATTAACATGCTTGTTATATGAAATATCTGGTAATCGTTTTCACTATAATAAGAGAGTGGACTGCAGTATTATGGATAAGCCTAAAGATTGGAATGGATTATGTTGGACATAAGTTAGTATTGTTTAAGGATAGAAGTTTTTTTTTTGATATTTTTTATGGGATGTTATAGTAACATAGTTTTAAAGGACAACCTGCAGGACGGACGACAGCCCATCGCGTCAGACAAGGCTGTGGGAATCGAATCCACAACCGAAGTGCGACTGGCCTTTATCACCTACCACTGGCCTATAGGAAGTCCCTGGTTAGTAGAAACTAGTTTTGTTTTATTAACCGGTATGATATATGAAGTATAAGTTCATTTTTGGAACCATATACGATTAATCTAACCATAAGATGGACTTATAACTTTTGCTAACCTTTTGTTTGAAAGAGATGGAATGACCCATTATTCTATCACATGATCTGCTAACACATCATGAATAACAAATTCAACTTCATCTATTTAAGGGATGAAATGAAAATTATTCAATTCACGAACAACAGCGAGATTTTACCAAAATCATGTAAGTATTTCTTTTAATTCATCAACTTTAGGGAAATGATCTTGAAAACCAAAAATGTTTTCCTAGTTCCCTTATATCCGATGAATCAGATGGTACCTTAGATCATCACAAATCAATAGCTTTGTGATTGTTGGCTTTTTCATAGCCATGTTCTCTACCACTCTCCATCAGAACTTGATGGTCAGATTTTTCTTCCATATCCATATTTTCACCTATGTTCCCCTACGTGGAAACCCAATGATGTGTTAATTTGGGTAACCGTTACATTTCATACATTAGTTTTTAAAGCCATGTTTTGGTATTCCTTTTTAAGAGGTGGGTTTCTATTAAACAAACTTTCGAGTAGTAAACCATTTATAACCCCGACGAATTTCGAGGGAGAAATTCATTTTAAGGGGGGTAGAATGTAACACCCCGAGATTTTATGAAAAATATTCTTTTAATTTCATTAATGTCTTGTGTTGTATGCTACACCAAGATTACCTTGTGCTATACGCAACACCGTATTAGCTTGCAGTATACGCAACACTATTCTTGGATCGTGTTACACACAATTTTGATAATAGTTATTCTACACAAAATTGAGTATATATATATATATATATATATTCAATGTATAAATGAAATATGGTTGGATTTTGTTATACGAAACAATGAAGGATTCTTGCACAACACCCAACCCTGACTTGGATTTCATTACACGCAATCACAATCTTCCTCGATAGCATGTGTTGTACGCAATTCCGGGTTTCACTAAACAACAATATGCAATTAAAATATTATTAAAACTAGCCGTTATGAATAGTAATAACCACTTTTTGAAATTTTTTAAATTTTATTTTTCAAAATGGACTTCATTTTTGGATTCAGAATATCGAAATTAGCTTATGGTGAAATTTTGGTACTTTTCAGATAACTTTCATTTTCTGATAAATAGTGAAAATTACTAAATTTTAATTAAAAACTACCTTTTTAATCGAAATAATTAATAGTGATAAATTATTAATTTGAGTGGTTTTAAAGTATATTTAGAATATATTTTTACAATTTAATACAATGTTGGTCATTGGATGTAATTTCACATTTAAACCAGACATAAACAAGTGTCAATCTTTTGATAGTTATTATCTCTTAAGAACACGCTATTTGTTTTGAGGACGGGAATTAATTTTTAAATTAATTAATTCAAATGATATGTTTTGAATTTGGTAAAATAGACATCATTTTTGAGTTCATAATATCAAATATAGCTTAGGCCTAATTTTTGGTATTTTTCTGAAAACTTTCATTTTTTTGATGAATAGTGAAACCACTAAGTGGTAGTTAAAAAAAATGAATTTTTCATAAAACATAATTTTACCACATCTATGAGTGGAATTTAAAAAATCCAAGAGACACGGTTGATGTCAGTAAGTAAAATGTGGTTCAATGAGATGAAAATAATTTTTGGTTAATAGTAACTTTTTACTTTTTTTACCACTGTTAAAAGAAAATAGAGTAATTAAGGGTAAAAATTATATTATTATTACCCTAACACATGTCCTAATTTTATTGGATAAGATTAATTCGACCAAAAAAACCTTAGAAATAAAATATGACCATTTAGGCCCACTTGGATTAGATTAGGACATTTATTATTATTTAATTCAAAGAAGAGTTAAAAGAGTTAAAATCAATGTTTTTTTACTAAAACATTTTTAATATAGGGTTATACATAAGATAAATTCGATTTAAATATTAATTAGAAAGCTAATAATATTTACTACATAATGATATTTTAGTTATAATTTTTATACATTAAATAAATTAATTTATTTATGACACAATGATGATGCAGTAATTACCATAATAGTGAAAAATTAGAATAATTTATATTATAAATACACAAATAAATATAATTTCAGACTTTTTATGAATTACACTAAATTTATAGGTTAATATGGAATTTTAGTATTGATTTAATTAACTTTGGTTGATGTAATCATTCTTTTATGAGTTTCACAAAAATCAACTATTGAATAATGTCAAAATTGACATAAAATAATTTTTAAAACAAATATTATATTATTGATTGTTATTTTATTCCTAAAAATCTAATGTTCGGACAAGATACTTATATCATGATAGGTGTATCATTAATGGACCACTTTGGGGTCTCTTGGATGTATATTGTAAGTTTATTAACTATATAATATAAAAATACAAAGTGACATGGTAAATGTCAATCTAATTATCTAAGAGTTAAAACTAAAAGATAAGGTTAGTATAATGACCTAAACATGTCTAAATTCTATTATATGAAAGAATTTCGACCCATTCCCACCTTATCTGAGAAATAAATCAATTTGGAGCTATTTAAAACCGAATTTGGCTTTATAATAAAATAATATTTTTAGTTATTCCAAAGGTGCCCCTCTCCTCCCTTATAAAAGGGCACCTCCTCCCTCTCTTCCTCACACCACTTTGAGCCTTCAAGCTCGGCCAAACCCTGAAACATTATCTTCTCTACTTCCCTAGAAACATCCTAAAGGTTCTGGTCGTCTTCAAAAACCAAATTTAGTGCCCTAAAAGGAGATCTCAAAGAGACGCTTCAAAGAAGAGGTAATGTCCGTTACCGATTCTTTCAACTTTATTTCTTCTTCCACTTCTTCTTCTTAGGTTGTTTCATTATGGAGTAATAAAATAAGTATCAATCATATACTTATATGTTATTATAATCATGAAACAACCCTATTTCACCATCTATCCATCCTATGGAAAACGAAATCACCGCGCGTGCGTACGTACGGAATACCTTCTCCACGCCATGGTGTAATCTATTTTCCACCACCACCTTACTTGGATGGGTATAATGGTGTAAATAATAACTATATATGATTATTTTAATGTGATATTGATTCTGACATAGTATACATATGCTCCAATATAGTCCCACGATCATGAGAACGATAGCATCGCTCCTGCGTACGTACGGACTACCGTCTCCACGATACGATGAGATTCATTCTCCACGTTAACCATTCATGATTGATTATAATGTATATATAATAAGTAATCACGAAATATATGACATAATAATGATACTTTATTTATGTGTATATATATGTATGTCATCTACTTAATTCTATTCAACTCAACAAGGAAACGAAAACAGCGTTCATGCGTACGTACGACCTACCGTCTCCATGAACGGTGTATTTATTTCCATTTACTGATTTATTATATATATGTATATTCTGAATATATATTATATATAAATCATGTTTTATATTCCGGAATTAAGAAATCATGATCAAATTAATCATATTAATAATTACAAGTCAAAACACGGACGACAAATGAAACAATTTTACCCAAAACGCTCTTTAAGATGGAATTTACAAAGGAACGGGTAATATAAAGTCATAAGTGAACCATATATGATATCATAACAATGCGTATGATTCTGGAATAAGTCGATGACATTATTTAAATCATTATACAGGAGGTTCGGGCACTTACAAAGCAAATCGGACCTAAGGTAAGGGAAATATCACAATCACATTTTTATCCGAGATTGTTTATACTTCGGATTTTACTGGGGTGTATTTTATCATCCACATACATGTTTCATCAATATGTAATATTATTTCCATCCACCTAAAATTTTTTAAATCCAATTTTACCCTTCGGTGAGTTTTTAGTAAAAGATATGAAAGGAATCTTTTGTCGTTTTTCATACGAGGTACTTTTTGACTTTTCCGACAAAAGTACGAGAAGAATGTTTTTTTAACTTATACGGCATGAATTTATTTTTAAAAAATTATTTATAAGAAGCTTCCTTTACAAGTTTTCAAGTTTATTTTTAATCAACTTCTTTTAGTTTAGAATTGTATGACATGTTAAGAAAGGAAAATTGTTTTTGAAGTAGAAAGGATATTTTCCTCAAGAATGGAGTTCAAGTGTTTTATCAAAATTATTTTCCATCTAAGATAATAAAGGGTTCTGTTTTTTATCCCTATTATTACATTGATTTGATTATGTTGTGATGGAATTATTTTTATGAATTTCTTTATCTTATATGAATTGTTTTATGATGTCACGATGTTTAAGAATCCCATTTTTTATTACATGGGTTATGCTATGATGTATGGTTTATGATTTTGTGGAACACATAAGAATGGTATAATTATGAGATGGGTGGGACCTATATATCCCTACAATGCATTGGGTAAAGATTTTATATCTCATGAGATAGACATGGATGGAACGGCGGGTTAAACCGGTTCAGTGAAACAGGACTGAAATGTGGGGTGAACTCGGTTCATAAATGGACTTTGTCCACTAAGATAGTCTTGGAAATGAGTCTTCACTAAAAAGAAATGATTCTTTATGATTATGTGTGTATGTCACAAAGTTTCATGTTTTAAGTTATGATTATTGGGATTACATTACACTACTATGATTTATCCCATGTTATGAAATTATGATCTCTTTTGCAGGTTAAGATTTCCAAAAGTTCTATTCTTATGTATATGATGTGATTGATATTTCTTTTGTTTACCCTTACTGAGCATTTGAGCTCACCCTTTTATGTATTCTTTTCCCCAGGATATAAAGAAAGGTTTTAGGTAAAAAAAAGGAAGAACTTTATGGGAGATATTGAAGATCTTTCACCACGATTAGAATATTATATTCCGTGTTTCCAAAGACACTAAACTATTACGGTCCTTGTGTTTGTGTTTTTGTTATGTACTAAGTATTCCGAAAAAGTAATGTAATGTCCATGTACGTTAAGCTTCGGGTCTCTACATATTTATTTTCAGATTCAAGAGTGGAGATCTAAAAATGCCCCTCCATTTTAAATTCAAAAATGGTTGGCCTCAACAAAGTGAATGTGATGGTCTCATAAATAATTTATAGAACAACATATATTATGTAAATTGGGAGTCTACTTACCTAATTAAACTGAAACTTCTAAATATCAAGCTAAAAACATGGAGTAAGGATACCTGTAGTGGTCTAGATAAGTAAATTACCACCCTTGAAGATTCTCTTCAGAAATTTCTGTAGGAGGCCACTAGAGTTCACTTTAATATAGATATCGCCATAAAGATAACATCATTTCCAAGTTTAATACTCTTCTCAAAATGAAGTAAAATGTTTTTAAGGAAATTTTCAGAATTAAGTGGCTTTAATAAGGGGATAAGAACACTAAATTTTTCAACACACTTCATTGAGTCATGAAAGCCAATAGGCCTTTATCCCTCTTAAAATATAGGGATCAAATAATCAATAACAAATATATAATTTCTGATCACATTATTACCTATTACTGTATTATCTTCAATGGACCTAGTTTGAAGGGGGATTTGGTTAAAGGAATTATTAAATCCATGGTAACATCTGATGATAATATCTCTCTCACTAGTATCCTCTTGTATTTTGAGATAAAAGAGAAATTTTTAAGACTCAATTCTTGTAGTGCTCTTGGTCCATAAGATTTCAATTTTTTTTTTCTTCTTCAAAAATACTGGGATGTTATTAAATATGATATCTATAAGTTGGTCTCTTCATTTTTTATTAATAGAGTTAATCCTCAGGGTCTTAATTCTAAATCAATCACATTGATTCCAAAAAATTTATAATTCTTGTGAAATTCACCTCTTTAAGCCTATTTCCCTAGTCAATACCATTTATAAGGTAATTAGCAAGATTATTTTCAATAGGCTTCCTAGCATTACTTCAAAAAATTTCTCTTGGAATCAGTTTGGATTTATTAAAAAGATATCCATTCAAGATTTCATTTTCACTACTTTAGAGTGTTTTATTCTGCTCATAAAATCAAGTAGAGGTGGAAACATTTCATTAAATATTTATATTAAGAAGGATTTTGATACTTTGGATTGTATTTTTTTTGTACAAGGTTCATAGTTTCTATGGATTTAATAGAAAATTTATTTATTGGGTTGCTTCAATTTTTGGTTCTTCTCACATATCCATGCTTATTAATGGATCCCCTAAAGTTTATTTTAAATTCTATAGAGGTGTTAATCAAAGTGACCCTCTTTCAGCTTTTCTTTTCTCAATAGCTGAGGATATTCTTAGTATGCTTCTCACTCATTTGGTCTCACAGGGAATTCCTAAGACAATCCAAGCATCCAAGTCTCTCATTTCCCCAACACATCTCTTTTATCCTAATAATATTATCCCTTTTATGAAGGATAGTAAGAAAAATATTTGGGCCCTTAAACAATAATTACTTCACCTTGAGTGAATTTATGGAAATTTTTTAATTTGGAAGAATCCTTCATCTTCATTGAGAAGAGGTTCCCTCTACCTAGGAATAACTTCATCCTTTCGGAGATGGGAATCAGAGATGGGTCAATACCCTTCAATTACCTTAGTGTTCCATTATTTTGGGGGAGGCTTAAATCTGGTTATTTTGTTGATCTTGTTGATTGTGTCAATGGAAAACTCTCATCTTGGAAGGGGAAGAGTTAATCCATGGATGATAGAATTATCTTGGTGATTTTTTTATAGTTTCTAAATTTTTTTACTCATTTATGGTATATAAATGGATGGGGGAGTTGATTAAGTGTCTAATTATTTTCATAAAAACTTTTTTTGGAGTGGTAATGTTCATGAAAGAAAGATGGTCACCATCCCTTGGAAGACATATTGTAAGTCTATATCTAATGGTGGTATCGGTATCAAGAATACCATAAATTTCAATGATTCTCTCCTAGATAGACTCACCTCAAATCTCATTAACAATAATTCAGATTCTTTGGGGTTCCTTAAAGTTATATTCCTGGAAAGGCTAAAGTAGGGGAATGATGATTATATCGACTCATCTATTTGTCCTGTAGTTAAAGCATCCTTCTATATCATCATGACTTATTCAAGATGGATTGTGAATAAGATCTCCAATCTCAAATTATGGATGCATAATTAGACTGTATATGATATTATTAACATTTACTAACCTTTGAACTCTAATTCTCACTCTTTAAATTTCTATCAAATAGGTTTTTTATTTTCCTCAACCTACTTTACAGGATGAAATTTAGAGCATTGTAAATGGATATAATTTTGTTTCTTGCTCTGACTTTCTGGTTTGGAAGATGACTAGAAAAAGAATTATTAATTGAAGGTACTTTTATCATCATATATACAAGGATTCAAATGTGTAATTTAATTGGATTATTATTTTTAATAAGGTTTGGTCTAGGCCCTCTCAACTCTCTCTTATCTAGAGATTGACATAAAATAGGTTACCTACTGATCGTGTTTTATAGAAATTTTACATCTCTCTTTATTCTCGGTGTGTTATGTGTAATCAACACCGGGAGGAAGTGTAGAACCTCTTTCTTAGTTTTGTTATTCCTCATCAATCTAGAATGAGATCTAGGATATCTTCAGACTTCATGGGCTTGACTTCTCCTATCTGTAGTATCTATTTTGATGCTACAAGTACATCACACATTCGGTATAGGTTTGCTTATTATTCCAAGATTCTATAACTGAAATTATAAAAAACATTTGATTTGGTTTCAATAGACTACTTCATACTGGTAAGGTAGTATGTGTGAGATCAGTGCTTCAGTAGATCATTGTTGCTGTCAATGATTTGAGATTGGTGCAGATGGGTTATTATGATAATAGTGTTCAAGATGTCATGAATCTGAGAAATTTGGGAATACTTAGAAATTATAATCCATCACTGGGTGCTATTAAAGTATTTTTGAATCCCCCTCCCCCTTAATGTATCAATATCAATACTAATAGAGTATCCAAAGGAAACCCGGTGCCCTCGGGGTGTGGTGTGATCTTTCATGATCACAATGAAAACATCCAGGGTTGTTTTTATGGATCTTATGGTGTCATATTTTCACCTAAAGTAGAGATTATTGGAATTATTTATGCTATATATTTTAAAAAAAATGAAATTTTAGAATAACATTTGGTAGGAAAGTGACTCTTCTACTCTGGTGCAGGCTATGAGAAACGATGCTTCACATCTCTCATGGAGAATCACAACTCAATGGATGAAATGTGTGAATACACTAATGAGTCTCAAATTAATTTTCACATGTGTATCATTGGACTAAAGTATGGTATAATATGGGATTCCTAAGAAAGGAGTGGTATGGTTCTCACTTGGTCATATTCTCTCCCAGATGATTTGATACCTCATAATGAAAGAGATTGTAATAAACTTCCACGCTTTCAACTTTTGTAATTTTTGTCATCAATAAATGCCTTGGACTTTTTGATGAGGGACCCTTAAAAAAATTAAAATTGGACCCTATCACATAACCTTAAGATTCATGGAAAATGGTCCTTGTCGCATAAACTTAAAAGGCATTAAAATGGTTCTTTTAAAATGAACTTAAAAGGATTGAAAAATAGTCCTTATCAAATAACATTAAAAGGAATGAAAGTTTTTCCATGTTTCATGACTTTTAAATCCCTTCCAAATGGTCCATGTCACCCAAACTTAATTGGAATGAAAAATGGAAACATAAAACAGCATGATACTTTGACCGTCATTTGAGAGGTCCCCTGATTCTCGGTGTTGGTCTCTTACCGAGACACATTCTTAGAAAAGTCATGTGGATTGATTCTCATTCCAATGATATATTTAGTGACACTAGAACCAAAATCAATACCTAACCATAATGTGATAAAAATTTCCTCTCCCCTGTACAATTAATTGACTAGTGTTAGAAGCCACATTCTTAGAACTACTAGTGGTTTTACTCTCATCCGAATGAGATATATAGTAATGTCAAGATTCATTTCCCTAGACCTAACCACGAACAAAATAACAACCCCCTATGTTTTCTTTATATGACTCAAATCTATGTAGGTTATTTTTTCTACTCTGTTGAAGTAAATTCCAATCAAAATGCTTCCTTTATACTCCGACATCTTTATTTCTCAAATCACACTCTATGTCTCAGGAAACTTGGATCCCCACAAACCTTACTTGGATATTAGTGACAAGAAAAATCAACTATAAAGGGAACCTTTGTTTTACTATTCATACTAAAAAACAATAAATAACTTCATAATACTCTAAAAAATTGGCTTGTCAACCAGAGGAATCTTCAACCATAGAAGAAGGTTATTTTGTTTCCCTATGTCATGAAAACATCATAATAGAGGCCCCATTTCAAACATGGTATATGTTCATCCCTTACAAACTTATCCCATTTCATTTATTTAGATCCAAGAACGTCATTATCATGGTTTAATACTTCTCCCCTAATTCCTAGATGGTACTAGACCATTTTTTCCAACAAGATTTGTTTTAGTTATAGTTCACATATCATTAGTCAAAGCTATGTGTCCCTAAACTATGGTAAAACCAACTTCCATAACATATTAAATCAAATTACAAGTTCAAAATCCTATCTAGAATATGTTAATATTCATAATTCACATCCCTTTCACATGGAATTAAACCACATGTTATTGTGGGGATTACCCTAGAGGACCCTCTATTCTGATATCGGTCTCTTACCAAACCAATTACCATTTATTTTCTTCTATTTTTCAAAGGAAAAACCCACCATTACTTTTTTCTCACACCGATCATGGATCATGTGAGATTTGGAATTTCTGTAGGTCCCTTATGGTATGGAAAAGATTCATCAATCCATTATGTAGTCTAAGAATCATGGCATTAATCTCTATAAGACATACCTCAGAATTAATAGTTGGGTGAATGGACTCTTTGTACCCAATTCAATTCAGGTATTTAACTCTCTATCACCATAAAAAAACCTCTTGGAGTTCCACCCCATTGTCCAAGATCTACAACTTTAAACTAACAGTTTCCTTATTATAATAATTATGACCATAAACTACAATCAATTTTTCATAGGTGGCCCACAATCTACACATGGTTTTTGTAGATTCTATTGTTTTAATAAACCAATAAACCCCTCTTTTCCTGCATCCTCACTCAAGGGGACTTCTCCCCTATGGCATTGGAATCTAACCACATCGCATTCTAGAATAACATGTGGATTGAATTCCCATCATGTAGGATATGTAGTGATTCCAAAACCCAACATCATGGCCCAACCACAATATACAAAATTCCTTTTCCCCATTCTTATGAGCTAGATTTATAAAAGTATGTCCAAATCAGTGCTCAAAAAAATTTGGTCTCATCATCTCAATGTGATTATAACTATCTAGTTATGACATACTCATGCCTAAATTATACCATCATGCATTCTAGACATTATCATTTAATAAACCACACCTCAATGTTTTGAGAATCTCAGATCCTCACTAACAGCCCTTGGCTATCGATGAGAGAAGCATTTGACTCCGATGGAAACCACCGTTTTAACTATTTATACTATGACTCCAATGTGGATGTGCATGACATGCCCTCAATGTGTCTTGTCAACCAGAGGCATCATCATCCTCCATAGAAAATACTTTTATCTCCATAAACTCGGAAACCATCATAACAAAAGATTCATTTCAAATGTTTTTTGTGGTTATACCTTTTGTTCCTACCCTATATCACATTCTCATATTAAAGAATCCTAAAAAATGATTTATAATATTAATTTTCAACACTAAATATATGTGGGTAGTACCCAAATATATGAAATAACTGCTGATGGATAAGATCCCTTCTCAATTTTCATGTTCCATATGATCCAACATCTTTCTCATGATGTTTGATTCAATACTTACCAAACTAATTTTTTTTCATGTTTTCTCTATCAAAAATGGTAATAGGGATGGAAATAGTGTGGTGACTGCCAACCTTATACCACTATCCCCCATTATTTGAATGTGTATTAGTTTTCCGTAATTATAAATGATCATTCTATTCTCGAGATTCATTACTCTAAATTGAACCAAAAATTCGTAGAAGGAAGAAAGAAGGAATATACCAAGAAAGAACATGATTCTTTCTATTCATGGATAAATATTCTTGGTTAATAAAACATTCCTTATCATGACCATGATTATAATTCAAGAAATATTTCTTATAATCATATTCACTTCGAGGAATGAAGGATATATTAGTTAATAAATATGTATGTTTTTTCAATTATTAATGGTTTATAACATAAATTTGACAAATTGTTTCTTAAAAAAATTCATTCACTTCATCGAATTAAATAAAAACATTAAAATTAAATTCATAAGAAATGATTTTGATAAATATTTTATCTGGTTTCATCATTATTATAATTCACTATTTATAAAAAATTATTATTTTGTGTAGTACACATATACTATTTATAATAATGATCAACGTTTAATTATTTTTCATACTAAAATGAATTTTATAAAAAGTATTCGATCATAAAAATTATGAGTCTACCATGATGTCGAAGAAAATAATTTCCATTTTATGGGTTGATATCAAGAAAATTATATGAAATCTTAAAATTTGGATGTGGTAAACTAATGCTTGATTGAGAGGTTCTATTTATGGCTGCATAATCTTCTCATCAGATCACTACATCTATCTAGGGTTGTTTCTAATGGGGTCTATTATGGGAGCTAAAACCACCCAATGAATCCCAAATCTATGACTAGCTATAGACCTATATTCCAAATGTAGACATTCATTTAGGTTTCTTACAAATGATTCTTAGGATCTCACATTTTTCACAACACTACTTCAAATATGGGTTTATCAAGCACTAGGGCTTTAACAACACTAAATAAAAATGCTGTTAAAACCCCCTTGTTAGTGCTAGAAAAAACACTATTAAAGGGGGTATTTAACAATGCTTTTTTAGTGATATTAAAGGGGGTAATTTATCAGGGCTTGTAAAAAAGCACTGATAGGGGGGATCTTTATCAGTTCTTTTTTAGAAGTGCTGATAAAGACCCTCTTTTATCATCATTTTTTTATTAGCGCTGATTAAGGGTATATTTCAAAAAAATTGTTTTATTAGAAAATATATATTAATATGTAAATATATTTATATTGATATAAACATAATATATATATTTTTAAATATGGTTAAAATAATTCTATATAGGCATTTACACATAATATATACAATATTTAGTGAAAATAGCTTATAAAATAACTAAAATATTTTATTAATTAAAAATTTTATAATTATTATCAAGTAATATAAATTTAATAACAATTTGAAGATAAAGAAATAAAAAAATGAATAAAATATATAAAATAAGTTGAACACATAACTTGAACTTCAAAAAACCACAACTTTTGATCCGAATGCCCGTTTGAGATCTACCACATATAAAAATCAAAAACTTTGATGAGCTCTACGCTATTTTGGAAAGGGCGGGGGACCCCAGTCACTATTTTTCCCAGGTCAAAAGAGGATCGATAGACCTCCAAAAATGAGTTTTTAGTTGACTTACCCCAAATTTTAACATTCGATGGAATTTTAGCCCCATTTAAGGGGGTCTTATTGCCTTTTTTTCCAGTGGGGTCTGGATTTATTCTTAGGGATTATATTCATATTGATATTTTGGTTTTTAAAATTTATCATTTTTCATAATGTTTTGTAATTTATAGTCAAATATAGAACAATATATACATATTTTTTATATATTCACAAATAAAAATTAAATTTTATAAATAAATATTTAAAAATATTTACATATAAAGTGAATTTATCATTATATAAACCTCATGAAAATAAAAACTAATATCCATTTTATTTAAAATGCATATTTATGAATATTTATATATACCTATACAATTAATATATATAATGTTTATATAAATATAAATATAAATATATAGTTGTGTGTGTATTGAAAAACAAATATATATTTATCTATATATTTAATATATGTATATAAATATTAATATACAATATATGAAAATAAATACAATCATGTATAATTATATTTATAGATGTATATATATAAATGATATATATATGTTTGTATGTATTTATAAACACACACATGCACAAAAAACATATTTTATATATTTATTTTTAATATATATATATATATATATATAAACATATATATAAACACATATATAAATATATGGATAAAAAATGTAATTAAATGTATATAAATATAAATATAGACCATAAAATGTAAAATAGAACAATATAGGGGAGTAGAAAAGGTGTTGGTGTATAAGCTGTAGGTCTCAAGTTCGAAACTCCCTGGAGGCAGGGGTGCATGTGGGAGGGTGGTATTATCTAAAGCACTGATAAAGGGGGGGGGGAGCACTGATAAAAAGGTGTTGTGTGAACAAAAAAATTTATACCCTTTATTAGTAGGACCTTTAACAGTCCTAAAAAAGCGATGATAAAGGGGGCCTTTATCAATGGTTTTTCCAGTGCTATTAAAGGGGGCCTTTATTAGTGCTTTTTTGAGAGCTGTTAAAGCCAACCCTTTAACATTTCTTACATTATCAAAACTTCTATAGTGCTGATAAATCCATTCTACTAGTGTTGTTAAAGGTCCTATTTGCAGTAGTGATAGGATGGGAGGTGTAGCCCATCACACCCTATTGGGTGGAACCATTCCCTACATCAGAACACACTTATAGATTTAAGTCATATTCATGAATCTTTACCAAATCCCAATATGAGACACTTTTCCATAATACTAGTAGTATGTAATTAGTATATGGAAATGTGAATATTTTTTCATATTAGAGGCATCCCATCAATGTGAACATCTGTATGTATAAGAGGTTCTCCATTGATGGCACCATATGTATATTTCAAAGGTTATCCATCATTATGTAATTATTACATAGGAATGATGGTTTACAGGTCACTACGTTTTAAGGCCATGTATATAGGAGTTCTAGAGTTTATCATCATCCAGGATGGTGGTGTTCATTTATGGTGTTGGGATCAGGCCCATTAAGGGGCATCCTGTTGGATTTCTAGTACAATTTACATGTGTGAGATTAAATTACACATGCATATGATGTATGATATATATATATATATGATATTATATATAGTGTACATTTAATATATGCATTCAATTCATGTTATTTTCATGTATGTGATGCATGAATATAATATATATATATATATATTATATATTTTATGCAGAATGGTTTCACCAATTACAATATATTTATGATTTGATTAAAGAATTTGAATTATTTTTTTTGAAACTATTCGATGAATTATATCTCAACTATAAGAAATGCATACGATGAATTGGGAGAACCTTGGGATTTATCTATATAGTAGAATGAGATCCAACTTTTGGGATTTTGAATGCGTTGTGTATATACCTATGTTAAAAATATATTCTTCTCGAGCATTTTTATCACATTTTTAAAAGGCTCTAGAACCCCTTCGAATATCAAGTATCCACATGATAAAATCATGGATTTAGGTGGTCAGTGTATTCCCTATGATGAAAGGCACTTTTGTTCACTGATCATCATGATCTCCCTAAAAATATTTCTAAAAAAGGAAGATTAAAACTGATGCATATTTCAAATGCATGATACCCTGTTTCTCATATTATTTAAGTGTTATTTATTGAAGAAAAATATCCTATGTTTTGAGTTGTTTTACACTATTTATGGTTATCATATGATCATAAAAAACCCATCAGTTGTATCAAATTCAGTTTATTCAACAATTAAACCTGTTTAAATCATTGGTTATCAAAGGAAAATAAAACAAATTGTAATACAAGAAAATATTACAGAACTTTACATTGGATGCATAAAGGTAAATTTAATTTACCCTTATGAAGGCTAGATATTTAAATGTCATACCCTTATACAGATGTTTTGAGTAATGGTTATATTTATATTACCATTACACAAATGAGTTTTGTAAAAGTATTACCCTTAAAAATTAGTACAGTAGTGCCTCATAAAGATAGATATGTAGTTCCCCTTATACGATACCCTTATATAGAAGACCCTCATAAGGGTAACCCATTTGATTACCTTTATGATAATGAGTTGCATAAATGTGGTACCCTTATGAAAAGGGGGTTGTGTAAGTTTCATTGGGTTTTTACCCTTACACGTAAGGGTCCATAATGATTAGCTTTACGCAACATATGAAACATTGAAAGTACCTATACACAAATGAGTTTCATAAAGGATATACCATTATATGAGGGATATGGGTAAAGTTAATATACATATAACCTTTACGTAGCAGTTTTCAATGGGTTTTCATAAAGGTAAGCATAAGTTACCATTACACAAGCTATTAAAAACATCAGTTACACTTACATAGAGCATTTGTGTAAGAGTACTAAGGGGTACCCATAGGCAGCATCGAGGTTCTACATCATGGTAAGAAAAATATTGTTAAAAATTGTTTTTCAGCACATTAAATGATTTTTATGGTTTATAAAATGTTTATAAATCATAATAAAAGTTATTTTGGGTTATTTTATTTTATAGATACTTTATAAATTAATTAATTATTTATAAATTTTTTATAATTAATTAAATAAATATCTATGATTTTTTTTCACAAATATTAAATTTTAATATTTTACAAGAAATTTTGATAAATTAAATGGCATGCCTTTTGATATAGGAATAAAAGGTTTATTTATAATAAATAATAGGTGTTTTATAAAATGTTTATAAACTAAAAAATATATGATATTTAGATTATATAAAATATTTATATAATATATATTGAATTATAAAATGTTTCATATTCATGAAATTTCATATAAATACCTTTTAATATAAAAATTAAGGGTTTCATATTGAAATGAAAATAAAATATTTATATTCTTACTAAATTATAAAATGTTTATAATTACAATGTATTTATGATTGGTTCATAAATTTCTTGTGTTTTGGAAAATAATACTTTGCATATTTATTTGATAAATTTCCCTAATATTCATGTTTAGAAGATTATTTATAAAATATGAATATTATGTATGCAAATTTATACGGAAAATTTCTTCTAGGATAAAGTCTGGAATATAATTCTATGTTTGTCACCATAAAATTTAGTTTTCAACTCTCTTGATGTGAGTTTTTATTTTTATCTATGAGTATGAGAATTTTTGTTGGGTATAATATGTGTATATCAGGTGTTAGAGTTTTTCATGAATTTAATTCTCTCTTGAGTAAATTCTCCCCAGGTAGAGGGACCTGGGTTAGACCACCGTCTTTCTTGGAGGTTTTACTTTGATAGAAAAGTTATTAAGGTTGGCTATATATCACTTTGAGCTTACTCATGTGATATTTTTTAGTCTCATATAGCTCTATTACTTTACATGTAGCATCATATACATTATTCAGATGATGCTTATGGATATATATGAATATACATGACTTTTATTTCTGGATGATTAAAATAGACATCTAATCTATGTAAACAGTTACACATTAATGTGGTTTCAACACATTAATTTGGTGGTTGGAATAGGGATTCCAAAACAAAATCATTATAATCATGTGTACCCAAAAAGGGAACAAATAATTAGAAGATAATGATTATATATGATGTAATAATTATGAATTTAATATGTATATGATGTTTATTAAACTGTTGAAACTAAAAACACCTCAAAATCTAGGTGTGAGATTCATTACAAAGAAACACTTGTCAAGAACTTGATCATCCAACCTGTTATTTCATATTAAAGCTAAACCCCCTTGTATTATATTTTGTATGATAAGAAAGTAGCCACTTTGGTTTATTTCATTGGTTAGGTCATGATAAAGCTGGGTTCACCTGGACAATCCATTGTTATATTTTTTTGTCATTTTATTTTTGTTACACCAGCGGATAAACCCTAACAGGATTAGGTTACTGGAGGAATAAAGTTAAGTGAATTCATATAATGAACTTGGATAAAGGATAATCCACCAAAATATCCAAGAATAATAATTGTTTTGAATGGGATGATTTCCTATCTGAATAGATTAGTAATGGGAGAAATGCTAAAGAGGACTCATGGAATAGTGAAATATAGATATTATATCACTAAATAGATATGATGTAAGGGGTTATCATTTTTAATGGGATCAATTTAATTAAAATTCTTCGATGAAAAAATTTAGGACTTTATATTCATCAGATATTTTTTTTTTTATATAAATTCATCATTATCAAACTAAGAATTATATATATTAATCATTTAAATGAGAATATCAACGTAAAAAAATCATAATAAAGTCATAATTGGAAAAATTATTAAGCACAAGAAATATTTTATGTTCGAAAACAATCCCTTCTTGAGTAACCAAGAGTTGATGTTTTAAAAAAAATCAGGATGCTTATGGAAGCATGAAATGATTAATTTATGGTTTCAAAGGCACTAGATATAAAATGACCAATGGAGTATTAATACCATATATTCGATATGATTGGATATGTAAAATAATATTCAATATGATTGAATATATTGTTGAATCATTATTTCCTTAATGTTTTTTTTCTTATAGAATTAAATTATATTGTTCTAAATTATGCATGATATGAAATTTATGTTTTACAAAAGTTTTAAAAACGTATAAATTTCATAAGATGAGAATGAATTAAAGGATATATTTGGATTAAGACTTTCAATAAATGGAGAAAAGGTGTTACTGCATTAATAACATGAATGCTTTAAGTTAGGATTCATTTCTATAACACTGTTTAAGGGAGATTAAAATAGATTGTTCTGTTTAGAGAATTCATTCTATTTTCAATAATGTAAATGTTCCAAAAAAAATGAATGAATTCTATAAAAAATTAATTGATATAATAATTTTTTTGACAATGGATTAATTGGGTAATTGATGTCTCTTTTATTATACTTTATGGATAATACATGTGGGTAATAGTTCAAACTAGAAGAAGAAATGTTAGTTGAAATGTTCAATAATGTTTCTTTAATATTTTAATCAAGTTCATTGAAACCTAGACTTATATAGAAGGATTAGTAATAATTAATATGATTGGATTATCTAGGACATACTTGGAGAAGTTTGTGAAACTCCATGAAATTTCCATGTCATATAGGAGTTCAAAATCAAAGGAATAGTGGATTGAGTTTGTAGATTATATTTTTAAGATCAAGTAAATTGTTACTTAATAAAGGATTTGAATGTAATGTATTTTATCAAGATCAAATAAATATTAGTATACTATGTGTATCTTTCTCTCATTTCTCTTATGAGATAAGATTAGATGTTTGATAATAATGATTTTCTTTGAATATTTTTGAGATGATTAATTTAATAAATATGTTTTATGGTTCATCAACTTCAATAACATGATCATAGAAGAAGATATGGATAAAAGGTTTTATCAAAGATACTAGTGTTTATCAATATATTTGTTAAAATATGTAAGAATATGTTCCTACCACCCATTAGTTGTATATTTTAATAATGAAGTATTTTCAAATGAATATATTACAAACACATAGAAAACAACATATGAGATATGGATACAATAAATTATTTGGTAGATATTCAATCTAAAACGAAATAAATGTTATTTAATAACATAATGACGTTTGTATTAAATCTTTGAAAGATATTCCGAATAGAATATAGTGTCTAAGAGGATAGTAGGAGTATGTTTAAACATATATAAGTTCAAAGATAACAAATCTACAATTGTACAAGATTTATTTTATGTGATTATTTACTTTATATCTTAAAGAGTTAAGATATGTGATAGTAATGAAAAGTGTAAATAGTTATATTCAGTTACTATGAGAAAGTGAATATCACTATTATTTAAAGGATTGTACAAATATAATACCGAGTGATTCTTTATTTAATATATTAATTTTGTTTATAATATGTTTTAGTAAATAAAAATGTAAAGATTTGATTTGATTTAACATAATAAATGAACATCACTATTTCTTAAAGGTAAATACCATCCAATGAAAAATATTCATCACATGGTATCCTAAAAGAGTTTAGGTTATGGTAATTAATAAAAATGTATAGAGTTACAATATTTTAAATATTGAAGTGGATGTAACTTTATCCTTAAAGATTTTTGGATGTGATGGTAAATAAAAATGTAGATGGTTTCACATGTTTACCATAGTGAAGTGAACATCACATTATACTAAAAGAATTTAGGACATTCTATAAAAAATGTCAATAGTTACATTGATTTCAAGGAAAAAGTTTTATGGAATCGGTTCCAAAGAAGATGATGATGTACTTAGAAAGGGTTCTATGCAGACAACAGAATATTACATTACAATATTTGATGCAATTAAGTAAAGGGGCTTGAATATATATTTAAGTGTTGAACATCAGGAATGGGATTATTATGTATCACTATTATTAATTTTAGGATTCTCCATAAATGATACTCACTAAGTGGTTAGTAGGAGTATTTTATTATATGGTCACATAGGGATTTGGACGGACTTATATATGGATGTAATGTTAAAAAACAACTACTGCAGAAACTACATGATATTAATGTAGAATTTATGGATAGTTAACACTTAAGAGATTGGTAGAAATGGTTGTAAACATATAATGAAATTATAATAATGGAAATATATATTTATCATCCATTCATGTATGTTTCAATTTTTTTACTTGAATTATTATATGGTAATATCTCATCAAATTAAGACTTTGAGTTGTCCATAACCAATGATCATTTAAGTGTATCATGGGTTGTAATGAAATGAAATATTTAGCATGAATATAATCTTGTATTATTTATAAAGAGTATATCTCATGGAATGTCACATGGTCATAGATATACTTAGAGGTGCATGCTTATTACCAAACCATTTTACTTAAGGTTGGTGAGATAAATAGCATGAGAACATTCATATAATGATACCCTACTTATGAAAGTCAACATATGAACATTGATAATGATGGGTGGTTGAGTATGTTGCTGATCTTTTCATCAGTTGGAGTGAAACCAGGAAGAGATTTTTCCACTTGTATAATAAGAAAATACATATTTACCATGATCAAGATTGACTAAGAAAATGGATGGATAAGAATAGTTGTTTCACATATTATGTGCTAAACTACTTGGATGAGTGAAATGAGATGTACTTATTAGATATATGAATGACATGGGATGTATTCAAAGACTTTGTCAGTCTTTCTCAGAGAATTAGGAAATAATGAGAGTCTAATACTAGATTAAAAGGATCCATGTCTAGTGGTTACTCAATGTCTTATACAATGTGTTTTTATAGGTATATATATGATGTATATGATATAACTTATGGTGGTCATGTTTTTATAGAGATCTTAATATCTTTGATGTGGATCACAACATATCTCTTAGTGGATTGAATATAACTAATGATTTTCTAGAGGTTTCCCTTTGCTTACATCTATGAAATTTGGATTTCATAGATATTTTCAACACTACTAAGGCCTGTAGGGTGACACAGTTAGGCCCCTGGATAATGATTTTTTTTTGGAAATGTTTTTGTTCAAAATGAAAATATTTTCATAAAAAAACTATATCCAAAGGAGTTTATATGTATTCACAAAGAGTTGTGAAGTTTTTCATAATGTTCTTATGGGATTTTAGTGAAAGTTGGATACTGTTAGATGTGGACTAAAATTTACATGCATGATATGGATGTACATATGCATATGAAACCTGAGATACACATACATATATATAATATGATATTATATATAATGCATATTTAATATATGCATTATATGAATGTATTTTTCATGCATGAGATTCATGGATATAATATATATATATATATATAATACATATTATTCATTTTATCCTGAATGGTTTCATTAGTTAGAATATATTTCTGATTGGGTTAATGGATTTTCATTAATTCATTGAAACCATTCAATGAGCTATATCCAAAATGGATGAAATTCATAACATGCATTAGAGGATCCCCAGCATTTGGCTATATAAGAGGATAATATCCTCAGACTTCCAACCTATAATTGTGAAGGGAACAAAACTGACATAGTTCAGTGCCAATTAATAGGGAATAAAATAATTTTTATTTTCATATGACAAAGATCGATCCATACTTTTTAACATCACATGGTAATCATAAATAAGTGAAATGTTCATAGTAATGATGATTGTGGGACTTATGCATGAGTGATCCATTCTACAGTTGATTTAGTTTGAAAATAAATTAAACCCTGCTAGGGTAAGTGTGATATAATTTGGAATATGTTCTGAATGTGGAAGATTTTATTTTCACCCAAAAGGAATACGTACCTATAGGTTGGTGTATGATGTTATCAATAATATGGATCAATGAGGATGGGAATGTATGGTTGATGATATTAGGTTAGCACTTTAGGGAGGAATCCTACATATCCCATTGAAATAGGAATCTAATCCCATATAGCTGTATACACACAATTTATGGTTACATGATAGGACCGTACCATGCAGTTTTATATCATGTGATGAGGATGTTGTCATGAAGTTTAGCTTCATGTAACTAAAACATTATCCAAATAGTTTAACCTCATACTATAATGATTATTATATCACAAGAGATTTATAAATATAAGATAGAGTGGGGATTACACAGATGAAGCATCCATGGTCCTCCCCCATAGGTGGAAGCCCAAAATATTTATGAACTATGTGGGATTTGATTCTCATCTCGATGGGATACGTAGGAATACTCCATGATGTTCAACCTTGAAATCTCAAATCCACCTAAGATATCATATTCTTTATGCATCCTTTTACATATCATCCTCATCATACCATATTAATGATGAGATATATCTTCACAGGGCCATATCCCTTTAAAGATAAATCCATTCCCATTAGTCCATATTACCCATGGGGTCAATCAAAAAGGGTCAACATGGCATAAGTCCCGCATCAATCATTACTATTAATATCTCTCCTAAACATCCTTTCCACATGATATTAAATTGAATTGTATGGTAATTTTCACGCTACCATAAAAGGTATAGTGTTCCCCATTAAGTGACACCAAACTACATGGGTTATTTTTCCATCAATGAGGATACATAATAATCCCTTTAATAGGCTTGATCCCAACATAAAAACAACAACTATCTCTATGGATGATGATAAATTCGAGATTGCCCAGTTACACAGCTTAAAACTAGTATCACAAGATAATGAATGAAATAATAATGGAGAACCTATGATACATATATATGGTACCATAAATGGAGAACCTCATATATATTTACAAATAGTTTCATATATGGAGAACCAAAAATACACATAGATGATCACATTAACACATGTAAATGACTGATTTCAAATTTAAATTGTGACCAAAAATATGTTAGGTTTCATAAAGGATTCATGAATATGAATTAGATCTATAATAGAGTCGTAAAGTAGGAATAAATTACCCCCAAAGGGTGATATGATCCTAAAATCCAATCATCTCTACTAATGTGAGTCCCTGAGTGTCATTGAAATATTTCCCAATTATCACCTACATTTGGAATGAAGGTCTATTCCTTGAATACAAGAACTATTGGGTGTTTCCAATTATACAAATAAACACCACTGGAAACATCCTAGAGATGGTTGTGAAATAAAAAAAGTTGAACCCAACATGAATACCTTCTTTATCTGAAATAACTATATCGCCCATGTGTCAGTCCATTTAATCTCACCTATTATTATGATGCGAATGTTGGAAAATATGGATCTTTAAAAGTAATCAATAAACATGTGTTTACATACATGTAATTCCACTTTTATGAATTTCTTTTTTTGATTGCCTACTTGATTCAGGAACATTATATAGAAGTTCTGGTATTCCAAAAAACCTTCCTATCAATTGGAAAAATCTTATGCATTTGAGGTAGAATGAGATGGTTCCTCATAAAGTTAGAGAAATTTTCTCTCACTCAGTGGCTTCATCACCAGGTGGTGAGTTCACTAATAATAGAGTACCACATCAATGGTACTATCCCGATGTTGGAGGTTTCATATGAAGTTTTCCAAGACATGAATCCATACCAACATTTCAACTAATGATGTTTAGGGGAAACAAAACAAGTGGAATCCATCACTATTTAAATAGTTTCATGAGAATCTCCCTGAAATGAAACAAAAATTTCCTCTCTTATCTGAGGTAAGTGGATCCAAAGGTCAACAATGACCTCATCACCTCAGTGCATGAGTTCCCAAAATAGGATTCTTCCAGTAGTCTCTACCACAAATTCTATACAACATCAAACCCTTAGAAAGATGAGGATTCCACCCCATGGGATCTATCTTAGGCCACTAATGCTCGGGTGCTAAGGAAAACTCACCAAGGAAAGAAAGCAATCTACCAGGAGTGGGAACACAACCTCATTCCCACGAAGTATACACACCAATATAGAGTGTAAATATTAGAGTAGGAAAATATCCCCTTTCAGACCTAGAAAACTATCAAGAACAATCTAGCAGCACCTAAAGAAGATCTTCTAACTATCCCAAAAACAAAATGGAGGATTCTTCCACCCCAATACAAGAACCCTTACATCATATTCTAGTACAAAATAGAGTAAAGTAGAAAAAATATATCACTTCCCAAACTATAGTATGAGAATATATCCCTGTTCCTTCCACAGATGTCACATAGCACATTCTGGTGTTATTAAAATTGTAGATGTCCATCCCTTCCCACATTCTATAGACCTTAAAATACATAATAATAGTAATGTAACTAGTTAAATAGAAGGAACAACCCACCACCAAAATTGGGTATCTCATCCACACAATGAGAATGCTTGTAACACCCCGAGATTTTATGAAAAATATTTTTTTAATTAATGTATTGTGTTGTACGCTAAACCAAAAGAAGCTTGCACAACACGCATCCCTGACGTGCCTTTCATTACACGCAATCACAACTTTCCTCGATAGCATGTGTAGTACGCAATACCGAGTTTCACTAAATGAGATATTATTATAATATTTTTATGAACTAGTCGTTATGAATAGAAATACCCACTTTATGAAATTTTATAAATTTTATCTTCCAAAATGGACTTCATTTTTGGATTCGGAATATCTAAATTAGCTTAGGGTGAAATTTTGGTACTTTTCGGATAACTTTCATATTCTGATGAATAGTGAAAATTACTAAATTTTAATTAAAAAAAACTTTTTTAATAGAAATAATTAATAGTGAAAAATTATTAATTTGAGTGGTTTTAAAGTATATTTAGAATATATTTTTACAATTTAATACAATTTTGGTCATTGGATGTAATTTCACATTTAAACCAGACATAAACAAGTGTCAATCTTTTGATAGTTATTATCTTTTAAGAACACGCTATTTGTTTTGACGACGAGAATTAATTTTTAAATTAATTAATGTAAATGATATGTTTTGAATTTGTTAAAATAGACATAATTTTTGAATTCAAAATATTAAATATAGCTTAGGCCTAATTTTGGGTATTTTTCTGGAAACTTTCATTTTTTGATAAATAGTGAAACCACTAAGTGGTAGTTAAAAAACTGAATTTTTCATAAAACTTAATTTTACCAATTCTGTGAGTGGTATTTTGAAAATCTGAGAGACACGGTTAATATCAAGGACTCAAATGTGGTTCAATGAGATTAAAATAATTTTTTGTGAATAGTAACTTCTTACTTTTTTTTACCACGGTTAAAAGTAAATAGAGTAATTAAGGGTAAAAATGATATTATTATTACCCTAAAACATGTCCTAATTCTATTGGATAAGTGTAATTCGGCTAGAAATAACCTTAGGAATAAAATAAGACCATTTAGGCCCACCTTTATTAGATTAGGACATTTATTATTAATTTATTTAAAGAAGGGTTAAAATAGTTAAAATCAAAGTTTAATAACTAAAGAATTTTTAATATAGAGTTATACATAAGATAAATTTTACTACAAATATTCATTAGAAAGATAATAATATTTCTTACATAATGGTATTTTATTTGTAATTTTTGGACTTAAAATAATTTAATTTATTTATGACACAATGATGATGCATTAATTATCTTATTAATGCAATATTGATATAATTGATGTGATAAATACCCAAATAAATGTAATTTGAGACTTTTTATGAATTAAAATAATTTTATAGGTTCATAGGACATGTTATTATTTATTTAGTTAAATTTTTTCGACCAAATCATTCTGTTATGATTTTCAAAAAAATCAATTACCAAATAGTGTCAAAATTAACATCAAATAGTTTTTTAAAACAAATATTATATTATTAATTGTTATTTTATTCCTAAAAATCTAAGGTTCGGTTTAATTACTTATATAATGTTATATATATTAATAATAAACAACTTGGGGTTCTTTGGTCTTGTTATAGTAAGTTTATTAACCTTATAGTGTAAGAAAACAAGAAGACACGGTAAAAGAAATAATTTTTAACTTAAAGTTAAATCTAAATGATAAGGTTAAAATAGAAACCTAAACTTGTATAAATTCTATTGGATGATAGTATTTCGACTCATCCCCACCTTATCTTCGAAATAACTCAATTTGGAGCTATTAAAAACCGAATATGACTTTATAATAAAATAATATTTTTAGTTTTTCCTAAGGTGCCCCTCTCCTCCCTTATAAAAAGGAACCTCCTCCCTCTTTTCCTAACACCATTTTGAGCCTTGAAGCTCGGAAAACCCCTGACAAATTATATTCTCCACTTCCCTAGAAACATCCTATAGGTCTTGGTATTCTTCAAATACCAATTTCAGTGCCCTAGGAGGAGGTCTCAAAGAGGTGATTCAAAGAAGAGGTAATGTCAGTTACCGATTCTTTCAACTTTATTTCTTCTTCCACTTCTTCTTATTTGGTTGTTTCATTATTAAGTAATAACATAAGTATCACTAATATACTGATATGTAATTATAATTATGAAACAACCCTATTTCACCATCTATCCATCCTACAGAAAACGAAATCACCACGCGTGCGTACGTACGAAATACCGTCTTCACGCCGTGGTGTAATATATTTTCCACCACCACCTTACTTGGATGGGTATAATGGTGTAAATAATAACTATATATTATTATTGTAAAGTGATATTTATTCTGTTATAGTATACATACACTCCAATAAAATTCCATGATCATGGGAACGATATCATCGCTCGTGCGTACGTACGGAATACCGTCTCCACGACGCGATGAGATTCATTCTCAATGATTAACCATTCATAAATGATTATAAAGTATATATAATAAGTAATCATGAAATATATTACATAATAATGATACTTTATTTATGTATATATATATTTATGTCATCCAATAAATTCAATTCAATTCAATGAGGAAACAAAAACAATGTTCATGCGTATGTACGGCCTACCGTCTCCATGAACGGTGTATTTCTTTCCATTTATAGATCTATTATATATATGTATATTCTAAATATATATTATATATAAATCATGTTTTATATTCTAGAATTATGTAATCATGATCTAAGTAATCATATGAATAATTACAAGTCAAAACACGGACGACAAATGAAACGATTTTACCCAAAACGATCTTTAACATGGAATTTACAAAAGAACGGGTAATATAAAGTCATAAGTGAACCATATATGATATCATAACAATGAATATGATTATGTAATAAGTCAATGACATTATTTTAATCATTATACAGGAGGTTCAGATTCGTACGAAGCATATCAGACCTAAGGTAAGGGATAATTTTGCAAATCTCATTTTTATCCGAGATTGCTTATTCGTAAGTATTTACTAGGGTTATTGTTATCATCCATGTCCATGTTTTCTAAAAATGGTTTCATGTATGTTTAATGTCCTTTTTAACCATTTTGACTTTTAACCAATGGTATGGAAGGAATCTTTCTTTTATTTACCCTATAAGGTACTTTTTGACTTTTTTGACAAAAGTATGAGAAGAATGTTTTTTTAACGTATACAGCATGAAATGATTTTTACGGTTTTATAAATCCTTGTTTTCATGAAGATTCCTCCAAAAGATTTCATGACTATTTTAAAAAAAAATCTTTTAAAATTGAATGACATTTTGTGAAAATAAAATGATTTTGAAGAAAAAAGGATATTTTCCTCAAGAATTCATTTCAAGTGTTTTATCAAAACCATTTTTCATCTAAGATGACATTATTTCATATGTTTATGTTTCAAGTATAATGTCTCTATGATTTACATGTTTTTACTTCTCTTATTATGAAATGATATCCATTTCTTTTATATGGATTTTGTGATGATGGGATGATGTTTAAGAAACCCATTTTATTTATTGGGTTTTTATGAATGATGTATATTTATTTTGTGGCACAAGTAAGAATGATTTCATTATGAGATGGGTGGGACCTATATCTCCCTTAAATTCATTGGGTAATGATTTATATCTCATGATATAGACATGGCTGGAATGTTAAGTTAATCCGGTTCAATATTACAGGACTGGAAAGAGGAGTGAACTTGATTCAGAAAGGGACTTTGTCCAATAAGATGGTCTTGGAAGAAATGTCTTGGATACTATGGAAATAATTACATGTGCTTAATGGATGCCACAATTACATATTTTATTCCCATGATAATTTATCATGATTTATGTACCATTATGATCTATGCCTTATGTACTTCCATGTTTTATGTCGTTGCTCAAGATTTTGATGTTTAAACATTATGTTCATGTTTTTAAGTTAAAATAGATATGGTATGTTTTATTTTATCCATACATACCCTTACTAAGCATTTGAGCTCACCATTTTTATGTTTTATTTTCCTCCAAGATTAAAAGAAAGGTTTTAGGTAAGGAAACAAAAAGTGGAAGATCTTTATGGGAGATGTTGAAGACCTTTCACCACGATTAGAAGATTACGTTCCAAGTTTCCAAAGACAATAAACTATTACGATCCATGTGTGTCTGTTTTTGTTATGTATTAGGTATTATGCAAAAGTAATGTAATGTCCATGTACGTCAAGCTTCGGGCCTCTACAGTTGGTATCAGAGGAAAGGTTTAGTCAACCTTTGGAAACTAGGATGCGAGAACTTTAGTGAGATCCCTAGAGATATTTCTAAGGTATGTCTAGGGATGTCCCTAAGGTTAAGTATAAGTATAGGTTATAGTCCTAGAATTATGGAAATGATATTATAATTAAACCTAAGATGTCAGATATTTAAGGTACTCCCCCTTTGTTATGTTGTTTTCCCTAGCATGATTTTTGCCTCTCACACTATTCTTTTGGGGTTTTAGACGATGGATGGAACCCGAAGGAACCGTGTTGATCAATGCAATGGACAATGCAGTGATTGTCCTCATGAACAAACAAATGTTATGGGAGATGGAGTGAAAAATCTTATTGCTATACTTACACAAGATATGAATCATTCTGGACTTCCAAATGAGCAGAGAAGGGAAAAATATTCTATCGAGTCATTCATGAGGCAATGTCCACCTTCTTTCAGTGGGTCTTCTGATCCACTTGTTGCTGAACAATGGATCAGTACCACTGAAAATATATTTTCTCTTCTTCAATGTTCTGAACATGATAAAGTCATATTAGCAGTATATCATTTTGAAGGTGAAGCTGATCAATGGTGGAATCTTATCAAGAATACGAGGCCAAGAGATGAAATTGAGTCCATGGAATGGGACGAGTTCAAGAACTTATTTTTCAATAAGTAATTCCATCGTATTCTTCAAAAAAATATGGAGAAGGAGTTTCTTGAACTAAAGAAAAATGATGATGAATCTGTTGGTGTATACGAAGTGAATTTTACAAGGCTTCCAAGGTATGCATCTGGCTCTATCATCCAACCTGAAAGTAAAGTTGATCGATTCTTTAGTGGCTTAAAACCAAATCTTCGAAGGGAATTAGCTATAAGAGACTTCAGTACCAATGAAATAAATTGTGCGTTGTGCTATCAAGGTATAAATGGAAGTTGGTTTAACATATCCATCTCATGGTTTTGACAAGAAACGAAAGATGGAGTTCAAGGAGAAATCTCAGAACAATGGTGAAAAGAAGATGAATGTTTCTTTATGCTCAAAGTGTGGAAAGAAGCATAGTGGAGATTGCCTAAAAGGTACTAGAGAATGTTTTAAGTGTGGAAAAGAAGGTCATCGAGCAGTTGATTGTTGAAGTAATGGGAAAAATGTTGCTAATGATGTGAATAGAGAAAATACTACAGAGAAATCTCCACCAACACTTCAATGCTTCAAGTGAAAGGAAATGGGGCATTATGCTAATAAATGCCCTAATACAAGGGTTAGTGATGATCGACATGAGCAACCACTTAATGCAAAGGACAAAGGGAAGTCACATGCGATCACTATTGGTGATGTTGAATATGAAAACGATGTGGTGGAATGATTAAGTGTTTATGTAATGAGATTCAAAAATAATGTTGTATATAGTATCGTGGAATATTGGAATATTTATGTATTGGTCTATTGTGGTTTTCAATAATTTTATGGTACCGGTAACCATGGAAAGTGATTGAGATATTTTTGGAAAAAAGATGTTGTGCGCATAATGAAGGGATAAGGAGAAAATGAAATGTTTTATAGTATTCATGATCTCATGACTGGTATAAGGAAATAGTTATATCATGGTTTGGGGTTTTGATATGTGAAAAGAGTTAAATTTTGACAGCACTCATGTTTTCACTAAGATTCAATGGGTATTCATTTTTCAAGAGAATACATGATTAAGGCCTTCGAATGTTTGGAATGTGACCAACAAGATAAATCTCATGATATATGGGGATCAATGATGGAATTAACATTCTTGTTAAATGAACTCTTTGGTAATCGTTTTCACTAAAATATGAGATTGGACAGCAGTATTTTGGATAAGCCTAAAGATTGGAAAGGATTATGTTAGACATAAGTTACTATTGTTTAAGGATATTAATTTTTTCGATATTATTGATGGGATGTTATAGTAATGTAGTTTTAGAAAAAGGACAACTTGCAGGACGAGCGACAACCCATCGCGTCCGACAAGGCTGTGGGAATCTAACCCACAACCGAAGTGCGACTGACCTTTATCGCCTACCACTAGCCTACAGGAAGTCCCTGTTTAGTAAATACTAGTTTTATTATATTAATCAGTATGATATATGAAGTATAAGTCCATTTTAGGAACCATATATGATTAATCTCACTATAGATCGACTTATGTATATTTAATAACTTTTGCTAACCTTTTGTTTGAGACGGATGGAATGACCCGTCATTCTATCACATGATCTGCTAACACTTCACGAATAAAAAATTCAACTTCATTTCTTTAAGAGATGAAGTGGAAATTTTTCAAGGCACGAACAACAGTGAGATTGTACCAAAATAAAGTAAGTATTTATTCTAATTCAAATTCTTCAACTTTAGGGAAATGATCTTGAAAACCAAAAATGTTGTCCTAGTGCCCTTATATCCGATGAATTAGATGGTACCCTAGATCATCACAAATTTATGGCTTTGTGATTGTTGGATTTTTCATATCCATGTTCTCTACCACTCTCCATCAGAACATGATGGTTAGATTTTTCTTCCATATCCATATTTTCACCTATGTTCTCCTACATGAAAACCCAGTGATTAGTTAATTTGGGTAACTGTTACATTTCATAAATTAATTTTTAAAGCCATGTTTTGGAATTCATTTTTACGATGTGGGTTTCTATTAAAGAAACTTTCGAGTAGTAAACCATTTATAACCCTGACGAATTTCGAGGGCAAAATTCATTTTAAGGGGGGTAGAATGTAACACCCCGAGATTTTATGAAAAATATTCTTTTTAATTAATATCTTGTGTTTTGCGCTACACCAAAAGGAGCTTGCACAACATGCATCCCTGACTTGCCTGGCATTACACACAATCACGTCCTTCCACGATAGCGTGTGTAGTATGCAATACTGAGTTTCACTAAACGAGATATTATTATAATATTATTGTGAACTAGCCGTTATGAATAGTAATAACCACTTTTTGAAATTTTATAAATTTTATCTTCCAAAATGGAATTCATTTTTGGATTCAGAATATCGAAATTAGCTTAGGGTGAAATTTTGGTACTTTTTGGATAACTTTCATATTATGATGAATAGTGAAAATTACTAAATTTTAATTAAAAACAAAATTTTTAATCGAAATAATTAATAGTGATAAATTATTAATTTGAGTGGTTTTAAAGTATATTTAGAATATATTTTTACAATTTAATACAATGTTGGTCATTGGATGTAATTTCACATTTAAACCAGACATAAACAAGTGTCAATCTTTTGATAGTTATTATCTCTTAAGAACACACTATTTGTTTTGACGATGAGAATTAATTTTTAATTTAATTAATGTAACTGATATGTTTTGAATTTGGTAAAATAGACATCATTTTTGAATTCATAATATCAAATATATCTTAGGCCTAATTTTTGGTATTTTTCTGGAAACATTCATTTGTTGATGAATAGTGAAACCACTAAGTGGTAGTTAAAAAACTGAATATTTCATAAAAATTAATTTTACCACTTCTGTGAGTGGAATTTCGAAAATCCGAGAGACATGGTTAATATCAAGGACTAAAATGTGGTTCAATGAGATTAAAATAATTTTTGGTGAATAGTAACTTTTTACTTTTTTTACCACGGTTAAAAGTAAATAGGGTAATTAAGGGTAGAAATGATATTATTATTACCCTAAAACATGTCCAAATTCTATTGGATAAGTGTAATTCGGCCAAAAACAACCTTATGAATAATATATGACCATTTAGGCTCACTTGGATCAGATTATGACATTTATTATTAATTTATTTAAAGAAGGGTTAAAATAGTTAAAATCAAAGATTAATAACTAAATCATTTTTAATATAGGGTTATACATAAGATAATTTATACTATAAATATTCATTAGAAATATAAAAAGAGTTCCTACATAATGGTATTTTATTTGTAATTTTTAGACTTAATATAATTTAATTTATTTATGACACAATGAAGATGAAGTAATTATCTTATTAATGAAATATTGACATAATTGATGTTATAAATACCCAAATAAATGTAATTTGAGAGTTTTTATGAATTAAACTAATTTTATAGGTTAATATGACATTCTAGTATTGATTTAGTTAACGTTTTTCAAACTAATCATTCTGTTATGATTTTCAAAAAAATCATTTACCAAATAGTGTCAAAATTGACATCAAATAGTTTTTAAAACAAATATTATATTATTAATTGTTATTTTATTCCTAAAAATCTAAGGTTCGGCCAAATGACTTAGATAAGGTTATATATATTAATAATAAACAACTTGGGGTTCGTTTGTCTTGTTATAGTAAGTTTATTAACCTTATAGTGTAAGAAAACAAGAAGACACGGTAAAAGAAATATTATTTAACTTAATGTTAAATCTAAATGATAAGGTTAAAATAGAAACCTAAACTTGTCTAAATTCTATTGGATGATAGTATTTAGACCCATCCCCACATTATCTTATAAATAACTCAATTTGGAGCTATTAAAAACCGAATATGACTTTATAATAAAATAATATTTTTAGTTTTTCCTAAGGTGCCCCTCTCCTCCCTTATAAAAGGGAACCTCTTCCCTCTCTTCCTCACACCATTTTGAGCCTTGAAGCTCGGCCAACCCCTGCCAAATTATATTCTAGACTTCCCTAGAAACATCCTAGAGGTCATGGTATTCTTCAAAGACCAATTGTAGTACCCTAAGAGGAGGTCTCAAAGAGGCGCTTCAAAGAAGAGGTAATGTCCGTTACCGATTCTTTCAACTTTATTTCTTCTTCCACTTCTTCTTCTTAGGTTGTTTCATTATGAAGTAATAACATCAGTATCACTAATATACTGATATGTTTTTATAATTATGAAACAACCCTATTTCACAATCTATCCATCCTACGGAAAACGAAATCACCGCACGTGCGTACGTACGGAATACCGTCTCCACGCCGTGGTGTAATCTATTTTCCACCACCACCTTATATGGAAGGGTATAATGGTGTAAATAATAAATATATATGATTATTGTAAAGTTATATTTATTATTTTATAGTATACATACACTCCAATAAAATTCCATGATCATGGGAACGATATCATCGCTCGTGCGTACGTACGGAATACCGTCTCCACGACGCGATGAGATTCATTCTCAATGATTAACCATTGATAAATGATTATAAAGTATATATAATAATTAATCATGAAATATATGACATAATAATGATACGATATTTATGTATATATATATTTATGTCATCCAATTAATTCCATTCAATTCAATGAGGAAACGAAAACAACGTTCATGCATACGTACGACCTACCGTCTCCATGAACGGTGTATTTCTTTCCATTTATCGATCTATTATATATATATATATATATTCTGAATATATATTATATATAAATCATGTTATATATTCTGGAATTAAGTAATCATGATCTAAGTAATCATATGAATAATTACAAGTCAAAACACGGACGAGAAATGAAACGATTTTACCCAAAACGCTCTTTAACATGGAATTTACAAAAGAACGAGTAATATAAAGTCATAAGTGAACCATATATGATATCATAACAATGAATATGATTATTTAATAAGTCAATGACATTATATAAATCATTATAAAGGAGGTTCAAATATGTACGGAGAATATCATACCTAAGGTAAGGGATAATTTTGCAAATATCATTTTTATCCGAGATTGCTTATTCGTAAGTATTTACTGGGGTTATTGTTATCATCCATGTCCATGTTTCCTAAAAATGGTTTCATGTATGTTTAAAGTCCTTTTTACCCATTTTTACTTTTACCCAATGTTATGGAAGGAATCTTTCTTTTATTTACCCTACAAGGTACTTTTTGACTTTATCGACAAAAGTACGAGAAGAATGTTTTTTTAACGTATACGGCATGAAATGATTTTTACAGTTTTATAAAGCCTTTTTTTCATGAATCTTACTCCAAAATATTTCATGAATATTTTTAACAAAATCCTTTTCTTTTAAAATTGCATGAAATTTTGTGAAAAGAAAATTATTTTGAAGAAAAAAGGATATTTTACTCAAGAATTCATTTCAAGTGTTTTATCAAAACCATTTTTCATCTAAGATGACATTATTTCATATGTGTATGTTTCAAGTATAATGTATCTTTGATTTTCATGGTTTCACTTATCTTATTATGAAATTATATCCATTTATTTTATGTGGGTTATGTGATGATGGGATGATGTTTATGAAACCCATTTTATTTATTGGGTTTTTATGAATGATGTATATTTATTTTGTAGCACAAGTAAGAATGATTTCATTATGAGATGGGTGGGACCTATATCTCCCTCCAATGCATTGGGTAAAGATTTATATCTCATGAGATAGACATGGCTGGAATGGTAAGTTAATCTGGTTCATTATTACAGGACAGGAACGAGGAGTGAACTCGATTCAGAAAGGGACTTTGTCCACTAAGATGGTCTTGGCAGCAATGCCTTGGCTACTATGGAAATCAGTACATGTGCTTAATGGATTCCAAAATTACATGTTTTATTCCCATGCTATTTTATCATGATTTATGTACCATTATGATATATGCCTTATATACTTACATGTTTTATGTAGTTGCTCAAGATTTTTATGTTTAAACATTATGTTCATGTTTTTAAGTTCAAATGTATATGGTATGATTTATTTTATCCATGCTTACCCTTACTGAGCATATGAGCTCACTCTTTTTATATTTTATTTTCCCCCAGGATTAAAATAAAGGTTTTAGGTAAGGAAACAAAAAGTGGAAGATCTTTATGGGAGATGTTGAAGATCTTTCACCACGATTAGAAGATTACGTTCCAAGTTTCCAAAGACACTAAACTATTACGATCCTTATGTGTCTGTTTTTGTTATGTATTATGTATTCCGCAAAAGTAATGTAATGTCCATGTATGTAAAGCTTCGAGCCTCTACAATGCTACTTAGTTGTAGGCATGTATTCATGCTCCCATAGAGGGGGATGTCAGTATGATCTAGTGATAAATGGATGATAGGATTGAGAATACATACCTGTTCCAAATGGATGTTATCGTTCATTTTTAGTGCACACTCCATGAAGGACACATATCTCTACCAAAACCCTTGAAACCTATCAAAATAATATAGAAGTATCATGAGAGTCACTCAATAAGACCCCCCTAAATTAAATTCACAATCTATAACGTGTGCCTCTGTTCAACAGAAGGAGAACATCTAAAATGGAATCTCACCAAAGGAGATCAAAAATCCAGAAGAATACCCACAATCTAGCTCTACTCGATACTGTTATTATTGAGGTACTCAAACATATATTATTGGAGGCTCATGATACTATCGAATTTTATCTAATTCAAGGAATTAATAATTGTTGTTATAAAGGTCCTCCTTATAACATTACTACTGGTATCTCTGTAGGTCCTCCCTAGAACATTCACTATGAAAATATCCTTTTTTTCCATGAAAATATTGATCATGAGAATTTTTCTCTTGATGTGTACCATAGAAACCCTCCCCATTGTCATAATATAAAATGGAAAGAAGGTCCTCCCTTTTAAAATGTACACCTTGAATGTCCTCCCAAGGGTATGTGCCACATGAACTCTCCATGTGGTCAGGAATTAATCTATAATGGTAGTACTCCCCATGATGGTGTTCACTATGAAATTCCTCCTCATAGTTAATTTTCATTTTGATAAGAACTCCCTCACCTTGTTGAATCAATGGTGTGAAACCCCTCATATAACAAGATGATTAGGAAGTAAAGTCCAAAAATGTTTGATTCTTTATCATTGAAATGTAATATTAATTCTCAATTAGAAAACAACCTAGGGGAAAATTCATTTTTCAAACCACCCGTGGACTACTTAGTTTTCATCATAGTAGTGGATATTACTACTAATCCAACCACATACAATAAGGGATCTAGGAAATAACCACATTGGTTAGGTCGAGTGGATGAATCTACCATAGAATATGAAGAGAATATATTGCTCATGAATAATAAACTAATAAAATATAATGTACTAGTCATGTGTTGGCACATGACCACCCCTTTGTATGATATTATGAATAATTTGTCTAAGGGATGTATATAACACATTCATTTGAATATATGGATGAATACTTCACATTTTAAAATATATTTATTTACTTTTGAAGGATATAGTGATCATTTTATGGAAATTGAAGAACTTTATCATCAGGTTGACTTAATGGGCCTTTAAAATACATGATTCCTGAAATTGGGAAAAAAATTTGAGATCTATAAATTCACATATCTTGATGATTTTAACAAACTATAATAACTAATTATTGGTACCCCATTTATTGTCTATACCAGAGTATGAGAAAAGCCCAAATAACTATATTTATCCTTTCCATATGGTTAAAAACCCCCACTAGAAGTTTCATTTCATAATTTAATTCCTTCGAAAATACTCTCATAAGAGGGCTCTGCCTACAAAAAATAGCATGCTTAGAATGAGTCTACCTTGAATAAATCTTAAAAGCATAAATCTCAGTGAGAGATAAGTATTTAAATACTCTTCTTTGAGGCATATTAAAATATTGAGAATTCTTTTACCTTTAGAAAATCCAATCATTGTGTAACAATTATGTCTTTAGAAACAACTAACTCACATGAAAATCTTAAATTTCACCTATCATTGGTCCAAATAATTGTTCAAAAATCAAGAGAGAAGCCACAATAGTCATGATAATGATGATAGATAAGAATCCCAAAACCATTGGGCTTGGTCAATTATAACAGAACAACCTCTTCCAAGATCACTAAATCAGGTTGAAGTGATACAAAAATGGATTAGGGGAAAACCCAACGTGTAGTTTTAGGGGAATTATTATCTCAATCACCTCCCCCATGGAGGTCAGTCTTCTCCCAGTTAGGTGTCGTGTCAAGAACTTGGTCCTCTCACTATGATTAATCTATTACCCCACCTTCATTTGGAAGAAATATTTCAATGTGGTTCTTTGGCGACTCTCTTCCAGTCAACCTTTATAAGAAAACCCCGTGATAATCATCATAAGAAAGGATGAGGCCCTAAAAATGTCAGAAATCAAAGTGATATGTGAAGTCTATAACCTCTTATGAAGATCATGAACTATCCTATGATAATCCAAAAGTCAACCGACCCTTCTATTTTTATAGTAGTGAAACATTACCCTTAATGCATTAATCATCTATAAACGTCATTAGCACTAGACCTATAGATGCTACAGAACATGAATCCAATGTAGGAGAACGGTTAATGTATCTATTAAAAATATAGTCTAAAAAGAAATTCTAGAGGAAGGTGTGTGAACCATAAATCAATGGATTGAAAAAATTTGGGTCTTCCATAGATTCCCCACTACAACTACCAAATCATACTTCAACCAAAGAAAAGGGTAAAGGCTTGGATACATAATACCATTTAACTAAAGGAGTTGATCTAGTTATGCTTAAGAAATTATTTTCTTAGTATAAGGAAGTGATGAAGGATTTCAGGAGAATTAATGAAGAACTACTCAGAGGAAATATCCCCACTGAGTATGTTATTCAGATAGAGCCTCATTTTCCTCTCCCACATAATATCCCTCAATAAGAGGACCTCTTCATGCCAATGAGAGTAGAGCCACAACATATAATCAACATAGGGGCTAGAGAAAAAATTTATTTGGATTCAATGATAGTGGGATATCAGGAGTTCCCTTCATTAAGGAAACATCAAACCCATGTAAGACCAATTATCAATGGAAAACCCATTCTGGTTTTCAGCCAAAGGTACTAGTAGAGGCACCACAAAAGGCCCTACCCATAACTACCCTATTTCATGCTCCCATTAAACCATCTATCCCCCATCTCAGAGCTTATCAACACTATTGATTCATTGAAAAATTTATTGAAATATATGAAAGGATCACATTCACCAATACAACCAAAGAGGAAGCCTTTCCTAGAATGGGTAGACGTTAATCTTCTTAGGAGTAACAACATAAACCCTATGTTTCCAACATTAAATTGTTTAGGGGAATTAGAATAGAATTTGATGCACTTTATATCCCATTACATTCCAATTATGGGGACCCTTGAATAATATGAATCAGCTAAACTCAGGTGCTTCATACTGACCTTGGATGACCTTCGTATAGTATATCACATTACCAGCCCAATCGATCAAAGGATATGAATATCTATATCACCAATTAATCTATCAATACAGCTCAACACTTTTAAAGGCATTAACACCCAACCCCAGAATCCTAGAGTTGGTGCATTATTTTAATAAATTGACATGATTATAAGGAATCATGTCCTGAAGGACCCATTAGTTTAGTAGTCATGGAAAATAGATTACATATATGAACTTTACATCACAATTTATAACATAAAAAACAACATATATAATCCTTTGTGAACTCCATAATTCCCCTAACTTAACCATACATATCAATCATAAAATACTTCTTGGAATCATGAGAAAACAAAACAGAAGAAAGGGGTGAGCTCAGATGCTCAGTAAGGATAAATAATATAACAAAAGCTGTCACAAATAACCATAAAATTTTACGGTAATGTAAAAAATTTAAACACAAGGCTTTTAAAACATTATCTTTAGAATAACATGGAAATAATAAATCAAATAATTCCATTTGAACATTCACGTGGATATTTAACTAGTCAAATAATCACATGTAAAATCAATAACTAATCTCATAATGAGGGAATGCATAATATGAGACATCTTAAACATACCATCAAAGCTTCGACCAAGAAACCAAACCTAATTGGGTAAGACATGAGCCAAAGCCCAAACATAATTTTACCATGAGACTACCAATTCATCGAGGGGCTATAGCAGGACCCACCCGACACTTACAACGTCCAATGCTTTCCTCTTATGAATGGGGTAAAACATAACCAACTTAAATATTCATATCAAAACTAGCATATGAATGCCAATACTTAACCATAATATATGAATGATATAAAACCAGCACATACACATTCAAACATATAATAACTCATTCAATACAATATGGAACATTTTATTATAATAAATCAACCTCAATAAAGAATAAAATCCAATAAAGGATGTTGACATAGATGAAAATAATCAGTAAATATCTTTGAGAGAAATATCCCTTTTTCTTGAAATCATTTAAGTCACACAATTTATAAAATAAGTCATTTAAAATATATTTTCAAATCAAAGTGTCCCATAAAACATTGAAATTGTTTAAAGGAATTAACATTTTAAAACAATCATGTCCTTATAAATAAATCCTTAAATTTGTTTAAAAAACATGGACATTAATTTAAAAGATTTAGAAAACTAAAAATTTAAAACATTTAAAATGATGTTCTAGTTAAAGATTCCCTTCTATAAAACCTTAAAATATTCCTTTTGAATTTTGTTTTGAAACATGGACATGGATGATAAATATTTCCTAGTAAATACTTACACATAAACAATCTTAGATAATAATGAGATTGAGGAATTAACCCTTACCTTAAGTCCAATACTCTCCATACGTGTCCAAAAATACTGTATAATGTTTTTAAACATATTATTAACTTATATAAAAATCATAATAATATTTATGATTTCATATATGATTCTTTTACGACTTTATATTACCTGTTTATTAATAATTCCAAGTTAATGCAACATTTCAGGTAATAATCGCTTTGTTTATCGTACGTGTTTTGACTTGCTATTCTTGATCATATTAATTAGATCATTATTTAACTCTAGAATGTATAATATGATTTATATATCATATATATTTATAATATAAATATATATCTTATATATATATATATGAAATGGAATACACCATTCATGGAGATGGTAGGCCGTACGTACGCATGAACATTGTTTCTGTTTTTTATCGTATGGAAGTAAGTGAATGGAATATATGCACACACACACACAAAAACATATATATTATTCTAGTAGACTTATTATTTCATATATTTCATAATTATTCATAATATATATATATATTATAATCATTTCTGAATGGTTAATGTGGAGAATGAATCTCATCGTGTCGTGGAGACGGTAGGCCGTATGTATGCACGAGCAACAATATCATTCCTTTAATGGTTAAATGATATGGAAATGGATGGTATATTAATTATAAAGTATCATAATCATGTCATATTTATTATTTATGTCTATTATACTCATCATTATACCCATCCAAATAAAGTAACATGAAATAAAAATTACACCACGATGTGGAGATGGTAAGCTGTATGTATGCACGCATGGTGATATTATTATTCATAAGATTGATAAAATGATGAATATAGTTTTCTAATGATTATAATAACATTTCAGTATATGGATTATACTGTATTTATTACTTTTTATGGAAACAACATAGAAAGAGGAAGTAGAAGAAGAAAAGAACTTTGAAAGAAGGGATAAAACGATTATCTCTTCTTCAGGTGTATTTTTTTTTGATTTTCACAAGAGGACTCCTTAAGTTGGTTTCTGCACAAAGTGTGGAATTTAGGATTAATTTAGGGAAGTTGGGAGGATATTTTTACAGTTTTTGGCTGAGCCAAAGGGTTTTGGAGGTGTGAAAAAAAGATAATGAGATGTTCCATTTTATAGGAGAGGTAAGGGGCACTATTGGAAAGTATTGAAATATTAATTTATTATAAATTGATTTTCAGTTTATAATGGCTCAAAAGTGAATTATTTAAAGGTTAATATGAGGATGGGTATAAATCATCTCAAACAATAGGTTTTAGACAAGTTTAGGTAATGAATGTAACTTTATCTTTTGGCTTTAACCCTTAGTTAAAAACAGTAACTCTCACCACGTCTTCTTGTATTTTCATAATATATGGTTACTATAGTTACTATAAAATTACAATAGAACTCAAAATGGATCATTAATGAAAATTTTAATATTATATAAGTCCTTTGTCTGAATATTATATTTTTAGGACTATTATATCATTTAATAAAATAGTATTTGTTTTAAAAACCCATTTATGTCAATTTTGACACTATTTAGTAATTGATTTTTGTTAGTCATAAAAACTTTATTCATTCAAACCAAAGGAAATAACTCAAATATAATATGTAATAATAATCCATAAAAGTATTTTATGGCATAAAAACTTTAAAATTACATTTATTTTAATATTTATAATATCATTTATTTTATTCCTTCATTAATAAGGAAAACACTGCATCATTATTATGTCATAAATAAATTTAATTATTTAATCTATAAAAAAAAAAAATAAAAAATAAAAATGAATTAAATATATTTATATTTACAATTAATATTTATAGTTTAATATATCCCATATATAACTCTAATGAAAATTGTTTTAGTAATAAGATACATGTTAATGTTATATTTCCCTTTACTTTACATTATTTATTATAACATGTCATTTTCACACCCAAGTGGCTCATTGGGGTCCTAAAATCGACATAAGGATTATAATTGTTGGAAATATATCATAAAATGGGATTAGAAAACATTTTAGTATAGTTTTATATTTTTATAACATTATTTTTACCCATATTTACCTGATTTACCCTTTAACCATGGTAAATAAAAAAAATTACTGGAGTTACTATTTATAATGTCAAAAAATAAAAGGTACCTATTTACAAAATTTGGACCTTTTTATTTCAAATATGGAATTTATTTTTCCAAATTAAAAACATAGAATTGGTAGAAATTAATTTAAAATTAACTCCCATTTTCAAAACCAGAAAGTGGGTTTTTAAGAAGTAAAAACTATCAAAAGATTGACATATGTTTATGTTAAATTTAAATGTGAAATTACTTACAATGAACTAAATTATATTAAATTATAAAAATATAATATAATTATACTTTGAAACCAATTAAAAAGATAATCTACGAATATAAATAATTTAGATGAAAAAGCAGTTTTGAATTAAAATGCATTATTTTTTACTATTCATTAAAATATGAAAGTTATCAGAAAAACACCAAAAATTTATTCAAACAAAATTTTTATGTTCCTATTTTAAATAATAAATTTATTTCATAAAATTTAATATATAAATGTTTCAAATATTGGATTTAAAATGGGTTCTCCATTAAAAGGCGGAAAAAACAACATTTTTTGAAAAATAATTCTTTTATCTAAAAAATTGAATTTGTCCTTATATGATGTCTAAGAAACATATAAGATGAATGTTAAAATTATAAGGGATATATAAAATTCAAAACTTCATTAATACTATTCATAACCATTTTTAAACGGCTAGTTTGATAGGTCGTGGTGCGCTCGAACTCAGTGTTGCGTGTAGTGCAAACTATTGAATTATTAAGAAGCAGCGTACAATAGAATCTTGGGGTGTTACAAGGGCAACAATTAATGACCTAAAAATGAAAATATTAGTATAATTATGGAGTCACAAAATTTATTTTTAGGTGGAAAGTTTTATCTTACTCTCTAAACTTGTAGCTTCTTCCAGATTATTTAATGGCCCTATGCATAGATAACCTCTATGATGAGTTGAAGAAAATGCTCATTAAAATGAAATATATAGGTGATATTCAGGACCATTTTATAGTTCCTTGATGTTTAGAAGACTCTATCTTGTTAAAAAAATCCAAGACTTGACCCACCCAGGTAGCTTAAGGATATAGAACGACTAAAGTGGAAACTACGACCGCCACTCTTAACCCATCTCCTAAACTGGATCCAGCTCCAAATCCCAAAACATATCACATGAAAACTCATTCAAAAATAAAAAAACAAAACTATAATAATTATTAATAGTGAAAATATTTGATATATAATCAATTTGAGGAACTGAAGAATAGGGTTTATTATTTTCAACATGAACAAGTCTCCAACTAGTTTATAGTATCAATGGAGAAAAACTTGTTAAAATTTTTAGATCTAAAGAGGCCCAATAATGTTGGATTTAGTGAATTTATAAATTATTATCCCTTCTATTGAATTTCAGGACACAAAATTTAGGGATTTTCTTCTTCAAATATATTCACTAGAAAATGGTTGATTCTAGAATGGTAAAATTATTCAAGCCACTGGTAATAGTGGAATGTGTTTCTACTACATCCATTTAGGATTAAGAAGAATGTAAATAGATTACAAAAAAGGTTACATATAAGTACAATGATTTTATGGAAATAAATATGATCATTCAAACTCATGATATCCTTAGATCACAGGTAAATAGTCCAATTATACCCCTAGTAGCTTCTACCACAGTGCGACCAAGATCGTTGGCACCTCAATCATCCAAGATCCAATCTTTTAAAAGATGAAATTATTGGAAAAATAAAGTATTCCAATAATAATATTAACCTATGTCATCACTAAATTCATCCTTGACTCTTTCCGATTTCATGCCTCTAGTTCCACCACCTTGACTGCTTCCCCATAAAAAGGAATCCCCATTAGATGAAATATTTATCTTTGATTTAATTAAAATCATAAATCTAATGGACCCAATCTCCAATAATGAGTATGGTTATGAAACCAAGGTCCCTATGGATGATTTTGGAACCAGGGGAAAAGGAAACATAATCCGATGGTATAGGGTGAGACACAGTCGTGAGTGAACCCAATCTCCAGGACGCTTCCCCGCCAGTGCTATTTACACTTCCAAAAGTCACTGGAATTCACTTTAGCAATCCCAAAAAGTGAATGAAAATGAACCTCAATTCAATAATATTAATCCAAAACTAATTGTTTTGGATGATCGGTTAGAGGGGGTGTAGTAGTCCCATCAACATAGGAAGGTAGAAATAGCAAGTCATATTAATTTATCAGTGATGGGGGTGCCTTTATCATCTATTAAAGGGTACAATCTACCTTCCTCAAGTGCATAAACTCCTAAATAATATACCATGCAGAATCCTCATACTGAGAAGCATAACCGGTTTTCTCAAAAGTATGAAATATTGAAGTAATTTTCCTTAGTGATGGATAATCCATCAATCTGTGATGCACTCACTTTATTAAAATACATCTAGGAATTACTCAAAGAGGCCTTACTAATTCCCCAAGAGTTCAAATATGATGTCACCATTTATATAGTTTATTTTTCATAGATCGATCCTATCTAATTCCACATGATTATCCATTTCATATAGTAGGAAAATGATGATTTTATACATAGTAACATCATAAATTTGTATGCATCTAAAAAGCTAGACAACATTGACATATGATGAGATTTCACTGATAATGGATCAAGATTCATCATCATTCTAGTTTTAATGCTTCATTGATTGGGTTACAATTATTATGTTTTTTACTTGTTCTCCCTGAATCTCCAGGGTTATAACAAGAGGGAAAAAACTCCCTCGGTTAGTCAAGATCAAAACTCAATTTAGGAACCTTGTATCCAACTTTGAATTCATGGTAGTCCAGAAGGATACAACTTTAAACATCCCACTAGTAAGTTATTGGTTTCATCAACATGTGTCAGTCCCTTCATCATAACACTAATGTATCAAATAAAGTTTCAATGGAAAAATTGGAAAATTTCATGGGGAAAAAGTTATATCCAAGTATTTCAAATCTCAATACATTGATACATAATTCTATTAGATAGAGGTAAATCATCCCATGGTTGATAACATCACTCAGTTCACATCCCAAAATGGTCGTGAGATAACCGTAGATAACACATTCAAATATTTGGGCGATGAATACTTGCTACCAATTATCCAAGTCAAAATCACATGTTTTGATATGGGTGTGTGTTCATAAACTTTAGTGATATTAGTTGTATCGACCAAACCAAAAAAACACTATATAATTCTTCAATATCTACAATGATGGTGACACCCCTTTTGGAGACATCCCCCTTTTTTCCTCAGAGCATAAAAAATACACTATATATAATGCTGAATTTGGAGGTACTCTTATAACACCCATAGGTGGTGGGGGAAAACCCTAATTTATATTTTTAATGTCATGATGTTAACACTTATACTAAATTAAAAGAAATCCCTTCATCACATACTTCACCTAAGGTTGAGAATAATATGAAGAGGAAGAGGAAGAGGAATAAGATCCCATAGATGACCCTCCATCATTCTAGGAATGTGTCTCTAATATTATTTATAAACTCCAAAAAATAAACCTAGTTATATAAGAAGTTACCTGACCTACAATATAGTGAACCTCACTTCTCATACTTATAGATTACATCATTTTCACAGAATACATAATAAATTACACAAAAAAACCAAAACACCATATTGTTTTAGTGCCTCTGGAAATAATGAAACATAAACATTGGTCCATAAGTGAGCTACACTATCTCCCACTAGGTTCTTCCTGAATATCAACCTTCTTAGATACATTATATATAATACATATCTTCATAACCTTAAGTATTGACTTCCTTCATACACGTTCAAATATCTTTCATAATAAATATAAGATTATTATAAATATACCATAGAACCATATTATTATATATCACACCATATATTATTTTATTATGACTTTACATTACATGTTTATTAATAATTTCATATTAATGTTATGTTTCATGTAATAACTTCTTTGTTTTTCGTATATGTTTTGAATTGTTATTCACAATCCTCCTACTTAGATAATGATTTAATTATTTAAATAATGTAAAAAATGATATAAATATCATATATATTAAGTATATAATTATTTATAATAATCAATTAAATATAGAAAAAATGAAATGAAATGCACCATTCACAGAGACGTTTGGCCGTACGTGCGCATGAACGTTGTTTCTATTTTCTTTTAATATTTTTAAATAAAGACAAGTAATGGATATATATATATACATAAATAATATTTATATTATAATTATTATGTAATATATATAAAATATCTTTTATAAATCTATCCTTAATACATCCCATGAAATGTGTGAATGAATCACATTGCATTGAGGATGTTGTAGTCAACACGTCAACAAACGAAGCAGTCATATTCATTTTTTTGGAAATAATGATTGTATGTGTTATATAATAATTAAATAAGAATAAATATACCATAAATATCATATATATCATATAAAAATAGTATTCTAATCATTATTCCCATGCATGAATGGTGGTAATGGAAGAACGAACGACATCTGTTCGCAAAGCGGTAGTCCGTCTTACACATGAACAATAATTATGTATCCCATTTGATAGATGTGTGTGTAGGTTTTGGTATAAACCTTAAAATAACAACATGTAAGTATAATTAGGGTGATGAGGTTATTATATATTTATAGAATAAGATTAATTGATGGGGTGAAGAAATGAAATATGGGTAGTTCTTGTCGAAGGATGTTACATCTTCTTTTGGCAACTCCTTCTAGTTTTCACCAAAGGGATTCCATGGCTGTATTTATTCCAAAAGTGAGGAAACTTTTATGAAGTTATGGAATTTGGGAGGAGATTAAGGAAATTTTTTCCAAGTAAAAGGTCTTTATAGGTTTGAATAAGTGAGTGGAAGTGAGTTACCTTTTATATTAGAGGAGTGACATTAATATAAATATAATAAGGTAAGCACTATTGATAGGCATCCCCTATATAATGTGCATAGAATAATGGTAAATTTATAAAACAAGGGAGTATATTGTATAAATTTGGACATAAAATAGAATTTTTTCAGGTTTTTTGATTATTTATCATTTATGACTAAAGTTTAACCACTAATTAAACTCATTTTTACCTTAATCACTATAATTAAATTAAATTTATTCCACTAATAATTATGGTAAAAAAAGATGTTGAACTTTATAGAAATTATAAATTATTATAATTCCAAATATGGAATCCATTTTTCTAAATTATAAAAATATAAGTACCAGAAAGTGATTTAAAATTAATCATGAAAACGTGTCTCGAAAGAGGGTTTTTAAACTGAAATAGCTCAAAAGATTGAAATGTTTTTATATCAATTTTCAATGTGAAATTAGTTAAAATTACCTAAATTTGATTAATTGATTTATAATTGATCTAATTATACTTTAAAATCAAATTAAAATATAATTTAACTATATGAATAAATAAGATGAAAATTTAATTTTCAATTAAAATTCAGTATTTTCAGTATTTTTCCAAAAAATGAAACTTCTCAAAAAAACCAACAATCCACCCTAAGATAATTTTTCTGTTCATATTTACAAAAATAACTTTATTTGATCAAATATAATTTATAAAAGCATCAAAAATTATATTAAAATAGGCTCTCTGTTAGAAAGAGGTAAGGTTACCTTTTAGAAAAATATATATCTTTATGCATAAAATTTGATATATTCTTATCTATTGTCTATAAAACATATAATATAAACATTGAAAATATTAATGAATAATATATATATATATATATGTCATTAATTTAATTTTTAAAAAAGTTGTTTAATTAATTTATATATTCAAAATGTGTTTGATTTCATAAAAATAGTTTTCTAGCAAAAGATTTCCTATATTTTCAAAAGGGTTTTATTTTAAATTAGAGTTAATTTATATCCAAATAATTATACTTATATACATGTGTAAACAATATTTTCATAATTTAATTAATATTATTCATAACCACCCTTCCAACAACTAATTGATAACTATAATAATGGTTTAATAATATTATTAATAGTACATTGTATATTGGTTAAACTAGGTCTTGCGTGTCACACAATTTTTCAATGGAAATCAACATTGTGTGTAACATAGATCAAACATAGAGTTGCATGTAAAAAAAATATAATCTATATGTTGTGTGAAGTACAAGATCCCTTGGTGTTTTGTATAATGAAATAATAAATTGGTACTTTCATATAACACCAACTATACTTAATGTTTTATGAAATGAAATAATATAAAAAAGATTAATATTAAACAAAAAAATAATTCAAAAAAAAACTCGATGTGTTATATAATATCTCCCACCCCTTAAAATTAATTTCTCCATTGAAATTAATCTGGGTTATCAAAGGTTTAATACTTGAATGTTCTTTTTATAGAATCCCATGTCATAAAAATGACTACTAAAAATTCCCTTAAAAAGGGAATGTTGGAAATATAATTGTTAGCCAAAGTAACATATAACTAGGTTTTACCGTAGGAGAACATAGGTGGGAAGTGAAAATATGGACATTGAAGATAAATATAACTATCAATCTATGATGGAGTGTATTAGAGAACTTGGTCAGGAGAATGTTAATGATAAAAAATACATAACCCAAAGAGGCTTGGAAAAGGTCATTGATATCATAAAAAAAGATGATAATGAGAGAGAATTTTATTTCATAACCATTTTCCTAAAGTTGAAGAATTTTCATGAGAATATATACTTACTTTATTTCATCATAATCTCTCCCTTTATTGTGCCTTGATTAATTTACACTTCGTCTATTATTTCATGAAATAAAGGTTAATTTTTCATTATTAAAGAATTAATTGATCATGAAATCCATAAAATATTATAGATCATTCCATATATCATTTTAATAACAAAATGGTTAGAACACGTTATCCAATATGCATAAATCCTCATATGGTGATATAATACTTTATTATCTAAAACCTCATATAAAGTTCAACAAAAACCAGTCCATAAATGATTTACCTTACAACCCTTAAAAATGATGAAAGTAAAAAACTTTATAAGTAAGGTCACGAAATTTATAAAAATTAATTTAACATTGATCTACTATATATCATAAAGTAGCTCTTATTTTTCACATACCAAATATGTGAATACCTTCATTATGTATTCTCTTGAAACATGGTAATAATCAGAATTAACATAAATCCTAATTGAAAACATGCATGTTTCTATATTCCAAAGATTATTGGATATATTCATTAAATCCAAAAATGTTGTAAACTCCATCCATGATAGCACAAAACACTTTTTCAACAAATCATTAATATATTCCAGTGTAATCAGTATCATCCAATTTAATTATTTATATCCAAAATATATTTATCCCAACAATATTAACTCATCATTTGGAATATATTAAGGGTTACATTACCTTAGTCAAACTTCCACCTTCCCCTTAAATCACTTTTCCAGTCCATCAGAACCATTAAACATATTCTTGTAAATCCATAGAGAACATACATAAACTAAACAATAATTATACATTTCAAATTTCATATAACATAATTCTTGAATTAAAAAAACAGCTTCTATATATTATTCCACATCATCCATAAGACATCAACAAGTATTATACATCCTATTCCTTAATACCTATTTAATTTCAAATTCCACATATAGTGTTTTCATCATCAACAATATAACCATTACTCATACCACCTTACTAATTCTATTCATTGTCTTTCCACTCAGGACATTTATTTTCATTATTACATTTCATTATAAATTCAAATAATTCAGTAGTTGATAGTACCTTAGGGAGGCCAATATTCTCATCCATTGCATTAACTAGACTTTTCATTTTCCCTTTGTAGTTAATTGCTTTGTGTCCTTATTTTCAATAAAAAAACATCTTCTTGTTCCTCTAAGACATCCATTTGGGTGTCTCTTCACAAATTATTGACACAAATGAAAATAAATCTTCTTTACTCTATGGTCTCCAATACCATAATCCTCAAAAAACTATTTCCTTCTCTTCCTTGGTGTGTCTGAGAGTTGATTAAAGTAAACATTGTTAATCATATTCTGTGAAAACTGATTATGCATGATCACAACATCCTTCACTCCAATGATCATCCCATTTAACTGCTCATTAGAAAATTTTTCATCACAATCATCATTAACCCGATAACTTTTGGTTCCCACCATTGACTAAAAATATAAATCATAGTGTTAGAAACACTTATCATTGAGTAAAACTATATAATCTAGACAAATCCCTTATAAGATGTCTAAATTAAAAAACATTATTTAATCTATGAAAAATTAGTCTTATAATTAGATACATACCTAGAAAAATCCTTAGAAATATCCATAGGGATATCACTATAGTTTTATCATCCTAGTTTTCATAGGTTGACTAAACCTTTTCTCTGATACTAACTGTAGTGACCCTCACTTCTCATTCAAATACATTACATACTTTTTGCAGAATACATAATACAATAATGAAAAATATTCCCAAATAGAATATCAGTTTAGTTCCTTTGAAAAACTTTAAACATAAACACCAGTCCATAAGTAAGATATATTATCTCCCACTAGGTTCTTAATGACTATCACCCATCTTAGACAGTTCATGTATAATACATATCTTCATAACCTTAAGTCTTGACTTCCTTCGTACAAGTTGAAACATCCTTTATGATAAATATAATTTTATTATTCATCTTCCATAGAACCATATTCTTATACATCATACTATATATGATTTTATTATGACTTTATATTACCTATTTAATAACAATTCCATGTTAATGTTATGTTTTTGGTAATAACTGCTTTGTCTTTCATATATGTTTTGACTTATTGTTTTTGATCCTCATTCATAGATCAGGATTTACTTATTTAAATAATGTAAAACATGTTATAAATATAATGTATATTCAGTATATAGGAATTTAAAATAATCTATAAAAGATATAAATATGAAATGAAATACACTGTTTAGGGAGATGGTAGCCCGTACGTACCCATGGGCATTGTTTCCATTTTCTTGTCATATTTTTAAAGAAAGAAAATTAAATGATATATATATATAAATATATTATCTGTTAATTATAATTATTATTTCATATATATCACATATTTTCATTAAACCCACAATTAATAAATTCCATGTAACGTGTGAACGAATGACATCATTTTTAGGAGGCAGTAATCCACATGTCCAAAAATGAAGTTATTGTATTCCCATAAAATAGAAATAATGAAGGTAAGTGTTATATAATAATTTCATAAGCACATTGACATCATAAATATCATATATATCACATAAAAATAGTCATTACATCATTATTACCAACCTTAAAAGGTGGTAATGGAAGAACGAATGACATCGGTTCAAGAGGCGGTAGTTCGCCGTACTCACGAATGATTTTTGCGTATCCCATTTTATGGAAATTTGTGTAGGTGTAGATATAAAACATAAAATAAATAAATAAATATATATATATATATATTATTGTTACTGAGGTAATTGTATAATCATTTAATAATAATAAATGAGGGGGTGGAGAAAGAAATAAAACAAAAGTTCTTGTTGAAAGATGTTACCTATTCTTTGGGTAACTCATTTTTTTTCTCCAAATGGCTTACATGGACGAATTTATTACCAAATTGAGGAGTATTGGATTAAGGTATGTAAGTTTTGAGGAGATTTTGGTAGTTATTACCCATTCCAAAGGGCTCTAGAGGTGTGAAGAAGTGAGGGAGCTGGGTGAGTTCCCTTTTATAGTGGAGGGGAAGTGACATTTTTTGTAAATATATAACGGTAAACACTATTGAGAGGTCTACCTTACATAATGTACCACTAATAATGGACCAATATCGAGAAAGAAGAGAATATTTTTTAAATATGTACATAAAATTTCTTTTGTATATGTTTATAGGTCATTTATCCTTTTAAGATTAATGTCTAACAACTAAGTAAACTCGTTTTTACCTTTATCGCTGTAATTAATTTTAATTGATTTTACTATTTTTTTTGTCAAAAGCTATGTTGAAATTATTAGAAATTATATATTATTCTGATTCATAATATATAATACATTTTTATAAATTCCAATCAAATTAGTAAAAAAAATTAATTTAAAATTAATCTCGTAGACGTGTCATGAAAACAGGTTTTTAAAGTGACAAATCTCAAAAGATAGAACTTTTTTCTATCCAATTTCAAGGTAAAATTGGTTACAATGACCAAAATTGGATTAATTGAGGTATAATTGATCTAATTATACTTTAAAACCAAATTAAAATATAATTTTTCTTTATGAAAATACAGTTTTAAATTAAAATTCATTTTTTCCCTATTCATCAAAAAATGAAACTTCTCATTAAAATACAAAAAATACACCATAATATAATTTTGAAATTACACATTAAAAAATGAAGTTTATTTTTTCAAATATAATTTATAAAAGTGTCTAAAATTAGATTAATGTATGCACTCTATTAAAAGACTGTAAAAATATCTTTTAGAAAAATATATATCTTTATGCGTAAAATTGGATTTATTCTTATCCCTTGTCTAGAAAACACATATGATGAATGATAAATAGTTAACTGAATAATATATATATATATATATATATCATTAAAATAATTTATCAAATTTGGTTTAATTAGTTTATTGAGGTAAAATGTGTCTTATTTCATAAATATAGTTTTCCAGAAAAAGTTTTACAATATTTTAAAAAGGTTTTATTTTCATTTCTAGTTAATTAGTCACAAATTAAATCTTTTTATATACATGTTTAAACCATATTTTCATAATTCAATTAATCATATTCATAAACACCCTTCTAAATTCTAGGTGAAAACTATAATAATATTAATAGCACATTATTGATTGGAAAAACTATGTATTATGTGTCATGAAAGTTATCAAAGGAACTCAGAATTATGTGTAACATAATAAAAAAATAGTGTTATGTGTACCACAATATACTCTAAGTGTTTTTTTGTAGTGTAATTTCAACTTGGTGTTTCATACAAAGCAACAGTAACTTGGTTCTTTCCTATAACACTAACTATACTAAGTGTTCCATTAAATGAAAAGTATAAAAAAGATTAAATTAAATCAAAAAAATAATAATTAAAAATAACTTGGGCTGTTACATAAGTTGACTAACTTGAATAGGTATTTTGATGAAAAAGGGGTAAACACCACTTTTATAAAACAATAGCAATATGTATTCACCTAGAACCACACATAAATTTTGGGTTTTCATTCTCATATAGCCACCCACCACTAGGGTCTTCGGAAACCCAATCTTGGTTACAAGAATTATTATACAAGAACACATCCAAATCATGCCACGAAAGATGAAGTATAAATTGGTATTATCATCAAATCTAATTTTTTTTGTGAGGTAGGACACACTCATTTTTTATGCATATATTTTTTTCATTTTCCTACTTATTTTCAAATTCTTTTGATGAATAATCCCATAAAAAGCATTATTTTACTAAAATGAAGGAAATTATAAATATAGAATTAAAATGATTTAAAATTAATAAATTTGTATTTATTTTGATGTTTTGTATTTATTTTAATATTTTTTGAGAATTTATATAGTTATTTTTGTATAAATTTTAGGTAATAATTAAGTTAAAAGCTGAGCTAGACCACCTCAACCAGTGGTAGCCAACCACCTTGCTAAGACACAAGGGGATAGCTAGCCAAGAAAACCACTAGGTGGTCCATCTTGAGTCAGCAGGGGTGTGAGGCCTCATGGGGGACTAGGATCGTGCGACATGTGGTCTGTAAGGAGCAAAGGTGGGCTAAATCTTGAAAGGGATTTGTAGGTGTGCCATGGTCCATTTGAGTATGTGTGCGTGTAATCGGGAGCCCATACCTAGTGTAGGATTCTGTGCTAGGTATACAACATGATTTCTTTAAATAATTTTTGTAACCATGAGTGACTCTGATGTGGGAAAACAAAATATGTGGGTATTGTTCATAATAACAAAAACATTTTCATTTGCACCTTTCTTGTGAACCTCGCACTTGGAAACCCATGTGCCACTGAATCCATCGATGCTTAACCACTTGAAATTTCCATCACCACCTTTTATCATCAAAAATGAAAATTTCCACCACATGTAAACCTATAGATCAATACCAATATCTATACTGAGGCCTACCACATCCATAGATTACTCTTGGTAACTCAGACAAAATCAACTATGCCAATTTCAAAGATTCATATGACCATTGTGAAGGCTAAATGATTTGAGGAGGTACAATGCCCTACCGCCATGCTATGTCATAATCTTCACCAATGATGAAGTTTCATGGTGCATGTCACACTTCACCAAGACTAAGAAGTGCAATTTTTTAAGAGTCACCCTACAAGATTTTTTCCATGACATAAATAAGAAACTTTGACTATGGGAGATATTGAAATATATATTTTTGAATGTAAAATATCCAAAAATATACATTCAATAGTTTGACCCTAGGTAAATAAAAATACCAAGATATGAATGAAGTAAGAAGTGTTTTCATCTATCTATATATAGAGGGATCTACTACCACTTATAGGGAGCTTGACCACTAAATGGTGCTACTACCAGATTATATTTTATTTATTTATTTATTTTAATTTCATCATTCATTAGTTGCAACTTTTTTTTTAAATTTATTTTATCCTTTTATATTATAATTCATGTATTTTTAATATAGTGTTTCACCATATTTTTTAATTGTTTCTTATTCTTCTTCTTCCCCTTTACCTTCTTATTCTTATTAATTTAATTTCTATACGGTCCACTTTTAGTTTATTTTTCTTATTCTATTATTCCAATATCTCCCTCTTACTTATTTTTATTTTATTTTTTACTCTGTTTTAATCTTCATTCTTTATATAGAGACCTCTTACCCTCGATAATAAGGGGAAAACCTAAGGCTTGGACCATGGGAAATAAGTGGTGTTTTATTAATTCTAAACATATATTGTAATGTTTAATTTTAGTTTCTGTTGAGAAATAGTGATGTTCATGGGTGTGGTGATTTTCCACAATGACACCCGACTCAAACTCACTTATATACTTTTATTTAAATATTTCTCCCCCCATCTACTAGAAATAACCTGTTTATATTATGGAGTTGATCTATCCATTGGAGGAAACAACATACGATTGAGCCAGATCCCGGAAGGTGTCACATTCTCAAGTGAGGTGGTCCATCAAAATTGATTATAGGAGGAGGTGAAATTTATTTTTCTTTAACCATTAATGATTTCACATCTAATAAATAAAAGGATTGTAATTCATGCATGACATTTCATAATTGGATTATCAAAATAAATTTAAACAAAAACAAGAAGAAATATGGAACTCATAAACCAAACCATAAAGGATATGTTCTTTCTTGGCTAACCACATACTATTATTTCATGTTAGTTTAATTTTATCAATCATTTGTATCATTTAAATTTCATTATTTTAGGAAATAAAAATGGAAGTAGTTCTTAGTTGAATTTGAATTATTATGTGAACAAACTGTTAATCTCCTCAAGTAAAACAACCCTAGTTAGCTATTGTGCTGCACTATGAAAATTAAATTTTTTATTTTTTCACACCCCATGATAGGAATGCATCATGGTCAAATAGCCAAAGTCGCTCACCAATATTGTCTCAGTCAAGAAGAATAATGATCATATTATATGATTCATTAATTTTAGCGATCTTAACTATAATTTTATGAAAGGTGATTTCTTGATTACCATCATAGAATTTATCATTATCATAATGACTAGCTATCAAGACCTCTCCTTATTGGAATTAAATCCAGGATATAAAAAATTCAAGATAGAACCGAAAGATGAATAAACATATTCTTTTAGGGGACCCTAAGGGATATATTGTTATCAGTTAATGCATTTTAGTTTTAATAATGCTGGTACCATATTCCAACATGCCATGCATCACATTTTCAAACCCTTCCTTTGAAAGTTTATCAAATGAAATGTTGGTGGTTTGGTGGTGAAATCCTAAAAATGTTCTAATTATTTTACTAATCTTGAGAACAATTTAAATAAGCTATGATAGCATAGAATAAAAATGAATCCCATTAAATAGGATTTTGGTGTTACCTCAAGAATGTTTATTATCTTTTTGGTACACCATCAAAACATCTAAGTTGATCCTATAATAAATAAGGCTATCATAGAATTTTTACCTCCTAAAAACCACGAGGAGTTGAAAGGATTTCATGGGCACCTAGCCTACATTCGACACTTTCTAGAAAATTTGGTATTAAAATGTATACCTTTCACTAAAATAATGAAAAAATGAATCACTTATCAATGGTACGATGACTATTAACAAGAATTTGATAATATAAAGATGTATCTTCTTAGTTTATTAGAGTTAATGACCCATATAGAAGGTAATCCCATAATTTTGTATGTGGAAGACCTAGAGAGATCATTTAGTGATATCCTCACATAGAATAATGACACTGAAAGATAGAACAACCTATATTACCTCAGTTTAAACATGCTCTATACTAAGATTCTATATTTATAAATCAATAATATTTTACTCACACTAATATTTCTAGTACAGAAACCGAACCACTGACTATAACATCATGAGGTCCAGTTGGTCTCTTATGAAAACCCGATCAAATACATCCTCACCTGACCTAAACTGACATGGTTCATGGTATATTGGGATGTCATACAACAATATTATTACATTTAGTTCATACCATATAAAGAAAAAAAGGCTAGACTCTAGAATATTTCCTTTCCGAATGTACTTCTATAGAAATAACACCTTTAAATACTAATTTAGCTGATGAAATTATTTTATTTTTCCAAGATGACCCCCAAATATGGGATATATATTTTGAATGGGAATCCAAAATACCAATAAGAAAGATAATTAAATACCTAAATCTCAATAATGGTATTTTGAAAGTAATTTTTATCTCTTAGGTAAAGGATGTTCTACCATATTTATTCTTATTTTCAACTGGCTACACCAACAATGAGGTAGAGTGACAAACCATCATCGCAAGTCTAAAAATGGAACTCAAAATTTTAGTTGACCACATAAGGGTCAAAGGAAATTTAGAGTTAGTGATTAATAAAATCAATAGTGATTATACTATCATAAAGGAAGTTTTGATCCCCCTTATTAACTATGTGTGAGGGTTGATGTAGAAATTCCCTTTAGAGCCAATAATAACTCACATCTCATACTTATAGAATGCCAAAGTGGATGAATTATCCAATATAGATACATAATTGGTAGATCTAGGTCAAGATAAAATAGTCATCATCAGTATTAATTGTGGGATTATATCACCATTTGATTACGACATCATGAAAGAGATCAATGATGTCTATTCCATCCCTGAACCCGTTTTCCCTATAAATGGTAGGATGATGACTCTATTGAAATACAACCAAAATATAGTTCTTCCATTATACAGATCCAAACAAGATAAAATTAAATGATATGCAATCAAAATTACTATTTATAAAAACTCAATTCATTTAAAGATCCTCTATAAACATGGATTTGATGGAGTATTTATTAGATGTATAGATGGAGAAGAGACAATTATTTTTATGCCGGAAGTGCATACTATCACCCGGGATTCCCTATAGATAGGGATCAATATTTCTCATCAAATTAAAAGGATTGGTTATTTCTGGACTACAATGATGCATGATTACATGGAATTTACCAAGAGGTTACATTCCTATCAAATAAATTCCATCTATATCCATAAATACATGGAACTATTGCACACAACCAAATAATCTAGTTCATTTTTATTATGGGTTATGGATGTGGTGAACCCATATCCTCCTGGTATATCTATGCATTTCATGTACATATTTTCAATTACTGACCCCTTTTCTGAAAGGTAATAGACAATAACCCTCAAGGATATCAGGACAAAGAGTATCATCACCATATTTTCCATCCCTAAAATAATATTGATAGACAACTACACCAATTTCTATTCTTTAAAATTGAAATGGATGTATCAGGAGAAAAAAATTTAGTCCAACATTCATCCCACTATCATGTAGCAGTGAACATATTGATAAAGGATTTCAAAAATAATATGTCAAAAATACTATATAAAATGGAGCACAAAAATAACAATTATTAGCCCAATTTTCATCTATATGACTTGTGGGATTATTGCAATAAAACTCATACTACCACATAAGAAACCTCATATTCACTAGTGTATGCGACAAAATCATTCCATCCCATCAAGGTCCAATTTTATTCACATTGCATTTTCATTTTCTATTAACTATCCACATATGAGGAATCTTAGAAACAATAATATTAAGTAGAATGTATAGATGAGAAAATATTATGTAATGTAAAACATTTATAGTTTCATCAGAATCAAAATTGAATTTGATTTTAACAAGGAAATACCATCCATTCATTCCTCCTTGAAGAACTTGTTTTATCTCTCAGGACCCCAATGATACATATAAATTAACCACTTAATCTTGTTTCAAAATAGAGGGACCTTTTTTCATATATAATTTCTACTCCAATGGTGTATATTTGTAGATTATTATGGATGATGATCATATCATGCCCCTAACAAGGAAACACTTATGTAGAAATATATCATGTAATCAATAAAAATCAGTCCTTGTCTCATGAACTTAAAATCCATGGTAAGTGTTCCTTATCACATGACCATAAAAGTCATGAAAAACGTCCCTTGTTTCATGAACATTAAAGGAATGAAAAATGGTTCATGTTTCATGAAGTTAAAAGTAATAAAAAAATTTCCATGTCACATGACATTAAATTTAATGAAAAATGGTCCTTGTCACCCGATATTCAAATGCATGAAAAATGCAGATATAAAACTATGTTAAACTTTGGACCTCTCTCAAAGAGACCCCTGATTCATAGTTATTATTGAATACCACAACTCATTCATAGAACTACATGTGTATTGATTCTAATTGAAATGAGTTATGTAGTGATGCTAGATCCTATATCCCATCCTTGCTAAAATATGATAAAATTTCCCTCTCCCCCACATAATAACTTGATTAGTACATGAAATCACACTCTTAGTACTGTGTGTGTCTTGATTATCTTCCTATTGAGATATGTAGTGGCATCCGAAATATATTCCTCAGACCCAAAAATGAACAAAATACCAATCCCCTATATTTTCTCCATATGATCCATATCTTTTTATGTTATTTTCAACTCCTTCATGGTTAATTCAAGTCTAAAAGATTCCTTCATTCTTAGACATATTCATTTCAAAAATCACACTCCCTATCTTTTAAACTTGAATCCCAAAAAACCTTACTTAGATATTGATGATAAGATAATCCTACCATGAAAGAAATATTTATTTTTTGACTATTCATACTATTCCCTAATATGGATCTAAATAATACACCTCAAATTTGGATTTTAAATCATAGGAATCTAAATCTTTAAAAGAAGGTTATTTTGTTTCTGTATAATCTAAAAATTTCATAAAGATGGTCTCATTTGAAACACAGTCTATGGTCATCCTATACATAATTATCCAATGTATTTTCCTTTGATCAAATAACCCCATGATCATGGTTTACTACTACCCCCAATCATGCTTGGACTATGCTTGAACATTCTTGGCCTACATCTCTATTTTGGTAATTGTTCACATATCATTTTTTAAAGGTATGTGACCATAACAATTTAGAAATAAAAATACATACTATATGATGTTAAACTACATGTTAAACTTCTTATACCCAAGACATTAAACGACATGATTCACATCTATTTTACATGATGTAAAACTGAATGTTATTGTGTATGACGCCCCATAGGACACACAATACCGGTGTTAGTCTCTTATGAAACTAGTTCTCTTATATTATATTCCACGATACAAAGTAAAACCCCACAATTACTTATTTCTTACACCTATCATGGATTATGTGGATGTCAGATGGAGGCTCGCAGGAAGGAGACGCTCTCAGGTGACAGGCGTGTCAACCCTAACTTTACTGATCAAGGGTTCCAAGATGAGAGCTCCTTCACAGATGTGGTCTCGGGTAGAATCCCCCACACAGAATCGAAGGCCTCCAGCTCTTTTGCTCCAAAAACCTACCGACACAGAGGTCTATCGGTAATTAGTTTATCCAAGGATGAGGTAAACGATCTTGCTTCAGACCTACGATTTGTTATTGTGGGACGCTTTATAAAAAATCGACCTTCACTGTTCTTTTTGCGCAAAACCCTTGAGAACATAGGTTTTACAAACTTCCAGATTGGCCTTCTGAACACTTTGAATGTTGTGTTTTGGTTCTCCTCGGACAAGGACTATTACCGATTTTGGATTCGAGGTTCATGGTCTTTTGGGGGGGCTTCTATGAATGTTTTCAAGTGGTCTCCCGATTTTGAAATAGGTTTTGAGCCCCCTATTGTCCCCCTTTGGATCGGTTTTCCAGGTTTTCCACTACATTTATTTAAGCAGCATGCCCTTACTGCCATTGCAAGTCTATTTGGAACTCCGATCAGATTAGATTCTGCCACCTTGAACTTGTCTCGTCCCTCAGTTGCTAGAATCTGCACAGAGGTTGATATTTCTCCAGCATTGTCTTCCAGATTTTTGCTCCAGAATGGTGATAAAGGTTTTTCTCAAGAAGTGGTTTTTGAAAATGTTCCACCTTATTGTAATTGCTGCTTCAAAGCTGGTTATTCTATGGGAGAATGTGAGTCAAAAAACTCTGAACCACCTCAACCTCACTTCAAAGCAGTTTGGGTAGAAAAGACTAGTGCTAAAATTAACTTGAATCCTTCTAAATCAAAATATGCTGATGATATTGAGACTCATTTTGCCAAGGATGTCTCTGGGACATCTAATGTGCCTCCAGAACATTGTGATTCACGGAGGGATCATGAAGGTTCTCTGAATTTGGACGAGAAGGGGATTTCACCCTCTGTGGTGAATGCAAATGTACATCATAGGCCCTCACCCTTACTGGAAGATAGGTCGATAGTGAAAATTAAAGAAGGCACTCAAGAAGAGGAGGAAAAGGAGAGGTGTGAGGCATCTGAAGATAGTCTCTCACTAAGCGCAAAAGAAGACAAATCTACTGATATTGAGGAGAAATACTTAAGGGACATGGCCAGGAAAGGTAATAAACCAATATTGGATGAGGATGGGTTTATTACACCCAATCCTAAAAAAACTAGAAAACGTAGGGATTTTTCACATGTAGAGAGGACTATTGTCACTCACTCTTTGGACATTTCTAGACATAATGTTTCTACCCCTATTGGAAATCAACATGTAGAGATGGAGAAACAAGCTGAAAGGGATGATAAACATACTGTACCAACATGTGAAGCTCCTGTTTCTTCGGAGGGACTCAGTGATGAAATCTTATACAACTCCTTTAAGAAAGGAGAGGTCACTAAGAGAGCCTATTTGGCTGCAAAGCAGGAGATATTCAATGAAAGAAACAGAAAAGATTTCTTAAGCTGACTTTTCCTTTTCTGCTGGATGTTTTCTTTACTCTATGAAGATCATATTTGAATTTTCATACTGTATTGATGGTTCTGTTTTTTGAGATTTATCTGAAGCATTTTCTTTAATTTCTTCACTCCCTTGCCTCTATACTGCCTCAGGTGCTCCTTGTTTTTTCTAGAGGGCATGCAATAGGGCTACATGAGTTACAGACTGCGCTCCTGAATGTTGCCCCCTTTTGGTTGAGTTTTTTCTGGTCTTTTTCTGCATTGATCTGGTTCTTTCCTCTCCTTGGTCATAGTGTTTTGATTTGTCTGTCTTCTGGAGTTTCCTTACTTCTGGTTGTGGTTAATATTCTTTTCCTTGGATTGCTTCTACTCTCTTTTTCACATGTAATGACATGAAATGGAGTTTTCCTCTTTCTGATCTGTACAAAACATGTGCTATTGGATGTTGTATGATGAGTACTTGTGGATGCAGATTCGATTTCTAGCTCTGATCTTTCTTGCTAGCCTGATAATTTTCAGTTTTAAAGTGGTTATTTAGATGATGCTGGTTCTGCTTGCTCTTGATCTGAAGTTAAGAGCAGTGCAGACTGCTTGGGATGCAAGTGACACCAATGGGAGTTTTTGTTGCTGGAACTGGTTTTCTGTTTTCTTTTAGAGCTGTTTTGATAGACTTTAACACCCTTGGACTTCTTTGGAATGGTGCATAGTGAATAATTCTTGGGTTTGTTCCAGGAACGCATGGTGTGCTGTATATGCTGGATTTTTGGTTTCTTCCAAGCTGATATACTTCCAAACCTCTGCTTTTATTCTGTTCTGCATTTTTCTCTGTTGGATTCCTATTTTGGTTGCTCTGGATATGCCCGTGCCTAGAAGACTGAAGTTTTGATGCATGTTCTTATCTGCTATGGAGACATCTCTGTTTTACATCGGTCTCTGCTTGTTTCTGACTATCTCAGCTTGGATGTTGTTGCTGACTTCTATGTGATATCACGTACCTGATGCACTCTCAGACTGTTCATATATCTTGGAGCTATCTGGCATTGATTACCAGTTGGGAGGGGTCTACTTCTTTTGTTAGAATGTGGTTGCCAGTAAAATAGGGGAATATTCTCATGTGGATGCGCTTCTTGGAGTGTAGGTTAAAATGGAACTATTTCGACATAGAGTTCAACCTGCGATTTCATTTACTGAAGATGAGTTTTTCTAGATTTTCTCAACTTTCTCTTGCTGCTATATCTCTGTTTTTTGCCTATTTGATGGAGCTTTTCTGCCTGTTTGAGAGCAGATTCTGAGTTTTTTCCTATTAGATGGATCTTTTCCTATTATATGGAGCTTTGCTGCATGTTTTTGCCTATTCTAAGGAGTGTTCCTGCCTGTTTGAGTTCAGATTCTATGCTTGGGCATGATGATACTCTTTGGCTGCTTGGATTGATCTGCTTCTCTGCCGCAACATGCTGCCTTTATCTCTATTACCTCTCTGATTTTGCTGATCTGGAACCTCTGTGTTTGCACGCACCTAGAAGATACTGGCTGAATCTTAAGTTTTAATTTTCTATAGCCCTCCGATGTTGTATGCCAGGTTCTTTAAAGATGTACTTCTATTTGATTGTTTTCTTGTTTTCAGATTGTGTAATTTCATTGCACCTCGAGACCTCATTGTAAACTTTTCATTTAATAAATTCCTTCTGACATGGATTGGGAAACCAATCCATGTCACCTTCTCCAAAAAAAATGGATTATGTGATCTTAGGAATCATGGTAGGGACCTTCCAACATGGTTAAGACACATCAATCTATATTTTAGTCACAGTATCATGACTTTAAACTATGTTCAACCTACCCCGAAACGGCTCTTTGGGTGTAGGGACTCTTTGGCACCAATTCATGTTGGGTTTTGAACTCTCTATCACCAAAAAAATTGATCTAGAGTACCACCCCTTGGACCAAGATCTATGACATTAAAATGGTAGAGACCCTAGTCTTATAATTATCATAATAAACTATGTGGAATTGGCCTCAGGCTTCCCCCAATCAACATCTGGTATGTGTTGACTCTAGTTTTTTAGCAAATGAACCCCCCTCAATCAACACATCCTCATTTAAGAATATTTCTCCCTTATGGATTTTATCTCCTACCATTTTATGTTCTACAAATTCCTATGGATTGAGTCCCCATTTAGTGGGATTTTTAGGGCTTCTAGACCATACATGTCGGTTATCCATAATATATAATAAAATGAACATTCTTGTGTCTTGTTAGATATATCTGTAAACAGAAGTCCCTATGAGATCCATGAAATTTTTGGTCTCATCATCTCAATGGGATTACAACTGTCCACTCATGACAGACTCAAGTCTAAATGCTTCCATCCCATTTTCAAAATACCATCTTTTAATAAACCACAACTTATTATTATGATATTCTTGGATCCTCACTATCTTCCCATGGTTATAAGTGGTAGAATAATCCAAATATGAAGTAAACCATTTTGTTTCCAATGAATACTATGCATATAATTTAACTCCACCTAATACATACTCAATGTGTCCTATCAACTAGAGGAATCATCGTCCTTAGGAGAAAATCATTTTATCTTCATATGCTCTGATAACATACTAACTAAAGCTACCTTTCAAATGTGATCTTTAGAAATACCTTATGTACCTACCCCATATCACTTTATTAGATACTGGAATCATGATAGAATGATTTACAATATTTATTCACAACACTCAAATGTTTTTGGAAGCATCCTCACCAATAATACAATTATCATGGGATAACATTCCTTCTCATGCATTCATATTCACCATGATCCTACATCTTACTCTTGATGTCTGATTCAAGATAATAAAAAAATAAAATTGATTTTTATTTCATGTTTTATATGTCAAAATTTTAAAAAGGTATGGACTAAGTGTGGTGAAAACCGGCTCCTCCTCTTACCCCCCCTTTATTTGATAATGGATTAGTTTTTCATCATTGTTAATGATAATTATCTTTCCAATATCCCTTACACTATGTAGACTCAAAAATTAATTGAGAAAAACTAGAAACAAGTAATATAACATCCAATAACATTATTCTATATATTCATGGATAAAAAATAAGAGGATTATCCACAAGTTGGACTCTATCCCTTTGGTAAAGTCTCATATCACAATATTACATAAATATAGTTTTTGAGTCATTGGATTTGTACTTGGTCATCACCATCACTATATTCAATCATGGATAATGTTTTAGTCTCTTCTTCTTCAGTAATAAAAATATTTTCTATTTTAATAGAAATAACTATATTCTTGAGACTTTAACATTATCTAAAGACGAGTGATGTTGTAGGAGTTCTCCCCTAACTACATCTAATTCTTTTTGGACACATATGATTTGTAGAGAAATATCTTTAACTCTTCATTGGTAGTATTCCAAGAAAACGTTGAGCGATTATGTTCTTCCATGGATAGTTTATCCCGAAGATCATCACATTTGGTATAAAAATTCACTTTGATGAGAAGTTATTGTGACTTATTCGGTCCTGAAAATGCATCATAAAGAAGATACTTCCATCGATTTGGAAAATGGAAACAAATTGAATGAAGAAAAAATATTCAAAGGGATGAAATAATTAAAGGAATAAGTAGTACCATGAATAGATAATCCCTTGGAGGATCATTAATTCGCATGGTGGTTCAAAGTGTAGTCAAGTCCCCATGAACTATTTTAGTACACAGGATGAAGGTGATGGACCGAAAACCCCAAACGAGATTGAAATAGTTTGTGGGAAGGATGTGATATATTCTCCCATGCAAAAAAATTTCCTATATGAACTAAATAGTTTGTGGGACTGAGGACATATCTCCACCTCTGTAAATGACATCCCCCTTCTGCGAATGATGTCCTTTCTGACTAAGTTATTCATGGGTCGGGCATCTGCTGTGGGCTTCCTCAAAGGAGGGATCATGGAATATTGTAGACGATTGACTATATTGGTATCTATTTCCTATGTTTCTCTATAAATAAGACCCTAAGGGGAACAAAAAGGGGATCGATTGGAATAGTGTAGAGCCACACCCAGATGAAAGAATTAAAGAGAGTCGAAGGAGGGTACTATGAAAATTGGAGCCCTTTAACGATTCCCCACAGGTAAAAACCCACTGAAAAGCATCAGGGAGAAAATAATAAAACATATGGCGGTCTGTGAACCAAAACCATTTGTAGATGTGATCCTATGAGGCATGAAAATAATGGACCCTTTGCAAGCAGGCATCAATCATAGATAAAAACTATGTGGTAAGAACACTGCCCAGTGTAGACAAATTCTACATGGGAGGAACCTTTCCCTATGTTGAAAAATTCTCTGTGGGAAGAACCTAGCCCCATATATCAACACGCTACGTGGACTGAACCTAGGTCCGCATACCACAATGGTACACAGATGGTCCCCTTACCCACATGGAAACATGATATGAGGAGGAACCTCATCCTTTGTAAGAAACCACCATGTGGAATAGGGAATCCTAGGGTGTTCCACTCTCCAATTCCCATTTCTATCTTCTATCATGTAGGTGGGCCCAACACTGGCCTCTCCGTGAACCAGTCTACCAATATTAGGAAAAGGCCCTTCGAAATCCACCGACATGTATGATGAGATCATCGGGCACATCATCATGTTCTTTTGAGTTTACATACCCATGGTAAGTGGAGTCATATGGGTAATCCACAAAGTATGGTAGGTCCTTGAAATGTCACTAAGTGTACATTACCATGGTAACCCCGGTTCCAACCATAGGATACTCACATGAACCTCCCCATTCTTGGGATTAAGAGGAACCTTTGGCCTTTTACATCGATGAGGGAAAGTGTCAAACAATCCTCCCTCTCCTAGAACTAATTTTAGGGAACTCCTCCTAAGGTAATCCCCTAGCATTTCTTGTGGGAGGAAGCACCCTTTCTCTTCTTTGCCTCAGCTCAAAATATAGCCAGATGGATCACCTTAAGTGGCTAAAATTATTACCAAAAATAAAAGAGGATACAAGAACAATCAAATACCCCTCTCTCTATAGGCTCCAACACCATACATAAGTAGATAATATGGGATTGTGTGACCATTATATCTACTTCTTCTTCTTGTTTCTCACACCTATCTTGAGTCACGTGGGCTTAAAGGTTAGTGGCAATAATGAAATATGTATAGTACCAAACCAATTAGGAATTCCTCATAGATATAATCCCCAATTCCATATCTCCAGTGGGCCTCCTACATGGTATAATCTCTTAAACCATAATTCAACCTTCAAAGGGTCAAACTCCTAATGAAGTAGTACCGTTCAGGCAACTTCCACGCATAAGCCTCAATCATGCCCCCTTTATGGACCTCCTCTAAGGTGTAAGTCCCAGTGTTGATGAACTATGTGGGATTTGATTCTCAACTAACTAGGATACGTAGGAATCTTCTTTAAGGTCTAAACCCAACACCTAAATCACCCTAATGTTCTCCAGGCTATATTCCTAGTAGGGTTACATCCAACCCAGGGGTCCATATTCCTCCCAAGTCTCTTCCATCACCACCCGTTTGAGCCATATCCATAGTAAGATCATGCCCCAACCCAGGATACCACATCTATTCTAGGTTCCTTGGGCCACCTCAGTGTATGTCCTGTATCCAACTTTGACTAGTCACCTTCCTCATAGATATCCTTACTGCATGACGTTAAATTACATGGTTGGGTCCCTATCACATGACCTTAAAAGGTGATGTGTCCAGTTAAGTGACATCAAACTATGTGGGTTCTGATTCCCCTCACAGGGATATGTAGGCATCTGATTCTATGGGTTTTATTGTAACATCAAGAAAAATTTTCCCCCCTGGATGATAATAAACTCCAGAGTGCCTCACCAAAATGGATTAAAACCAGCACTGTCCCAACAAACGACTAAGGAATCCTTGATTTTTTCACAAAAGGGTAACATCAATGGAGAACCTTAGATACATACATATGTATCCAATGATGTTTAACCTAAGATACATATAAATTATTCCAAGACCATGCATATTTATGATCTATCGTGACCTAGGGGTAATCTGTTGACACATACATAAGAATGAACCAAGGATTTATGAATGTATCTTAGATCTATAAGAGAGTCTCAGAAAATGAAATAGTTCCTCCCAAAAGGGTTTGATGAGCCTAAATTCCAATCCTCTCAACCAACACGAGTACTTAAGTTTCATTGGCTAAGTTACCCAATGAGAACCTTCCTTTGGAAAGTAGGTCCATAAATCATTGATATAAGAGACTTTGGACATTTACAGCTCTATGAATAAACCTTTTGAAGACTTTTTGAAGACCATGTAGCCAATATCAGTGACCACACACCATTAATACCCTTGAAATCAACCATCATGTCTAGAAATGTGCTTTTGGGTGAAACAATAATGGTGAACTCGATGTGAATTTACTATAGTAACAAAATTATTGGGTTGTAATCTGACGGTCCATTTCATTCGCATATTCAGGTGAAAAAAATGGTGCACCCGATGTGAATCTTTAACTAAGGTGGTGGTGTTACCTAGTGTTAGGACCCTTCTATATCCAAAGTGGAAGAGGGGCATACAAGACCATCAATTACACATGTGTTCATGAGATTCTACTTTGATGAGGTTTTTTTTTGTATCTGTCACATAAATTTTTTGAAATATTCAGAGCATCGTTCAATATAATGGAATCCTCATAGTTTTTTAGATATGTGCATCAACGACTGCAAAGGTGACTGGGTCCTTGATGAAGTATAGGACTCCATCACCCACTGAGTGTCTTCAACACTGGGTTTCAAATACACTAGTTAGGAAGTACCATCAAAATGGTACTCTCCCCACCCTAGAGGAAGCAAGGTAGGCCATCCAGGACATGAGGCCCCTATATACATCCAACTAGTGATGGTTTATAGCTTAGAATATGGAATTTCTATTAGCCTTCTCCAACTATTTTAGGACTCCATCCCTTGAACGTGACAATGAGTGCCTCCCTTACCATAGGGAGGCTGATGAAGTCATCATCAATGATTTCATACCTATAGCATAAGGGTACCACCTAAGGGGCCCTACTGAAAATCATCGATGTCCATGACACATAACCTAGTATACATAGTAAGAAGAATATATCACTCTAAGAAATCATGCTAAAGTTCAACGAACCCAGGTCCCTCGAGCAGTCCACCGATGGTGATGATCAGAAAATAGGGAACATGTCATTACCCTCATTCCTACTGAAGAAGCCTGCCAAGAAAATATGGTAGAAACCTACAAGTAGAAATATATTCTTAATCACTATTATAAATACCACCATTTAAATATGGTGTCACATAACGAGCAAGCGTAAATTCCCACTAATGATCACCCAACCCACCATGAAAATAGAGAATTTTTTTAGGGAGATAAAATTACCTACGGATGAATATCAAGCCCATCATCCAAATAGGATGGAAAACTAACCGCATACACATATCCATACCAATGAATAAAAATAACATCAGTCAAATATGATGGCACCAAAATACAATTAGAGTCAATTTTTTGTGGATTCATATCAAGCCTATCAGAAAAATACAATGGAAAATGAGCAGATACAAATCCCTATTAAAAAATATGAATCCCACCAGTAAAATATAGTGGAAACGAGAGAAAATAGATGGAATATCCTAGATAAAAACTAGGGGAAGACTCATTCATCTAACCCCAAATAGGAGAACTGCTAGTTTCCACTGACAGAATGCGATGCCATTAAAATCTAAACAACCTTGTATTTGATAGTGTGTATGACACACGACACCAAGAACATATGGTAATAATATTCAGATAATTTATAATATATTTAATATTTAAAATAGATTCTATATATTTCAATGCATGAAACACCGAGTTAACATGTGTAACATGCAAGAGCGACCTTCCTCTATGGCTTCCGCTAAACTAAATTTTATCAAACAATAATATATTATTAAAATATAATGAGATATAAACTAGCCATTAAATTAGTAGTTATGAATAGTAATAAATAACTTATGAAAATTTTAGTTTATAAAAATATGTAATGAATTAATTGTTTAATAATAATAAATTAATATAAAAATCAATTGAATATAAGAAGCAATTGAATAAAAAATGAATATTTTTATAGAAAACTATTTTTATTCTCAAAAAGTTGTTTTATACTAATAGATTAAATTAGGTACAATTAGTGAGTGATATTAATTTGAAATTTAAATTATATATTCAATCAATTATTTTTGATATTCATCCATTAGTTTTTATAGACATAAGATAAGAACAAACTCGATTTTACACATAAAAACCTATAAGTTTTTAAAGACAATTTTACCGCATTTTAATGGTGAAACCCTTTTAAATATAAATTTTTACACTTTAATTGATTTATTATGTAAAAATAAACTTCATATTTGAAATAGATACATAAAAATTAGGTTAGGGTTAATTTTTATATATTTCTAAAATATTGTTTTAATGAGTAGTTAAAAACACTGAATTTTAGTTCAAAACTGCTTTTTCATCTAATTTATTTATAAGGCTAAATTATATTTTTAATTGGTTTTGAAGTTTAATTAGATAATATTTTTATAAATTAATACAATTTATTCCGTTATAATCAACTTCACTATGAAATTGATTATAAAAACATAGAAAATATTTAGACGTTTTTACTTTAAAAACTTTCATTGTCGTCCCACCTATAGGGTTAAATTTAAATTATTTTCTACCAATAATATGGTTAGAATTTGAAAAAAGGATTCCATATTTTTAATAAAAATTTTTATAATATATATTAATACCAATTTTTTTAGAAAAAATATTAGTGAAGGTGATTAAAATTAATTACAATTATTAAGGAAAAATTAAGCTTAATAAAGGACAAAACTTTTAAATTATGAGCACAAATGACCAATAAACTTGTCCAAAACCCATTTAATGGAAATAATTCAGAAATTAAATATCCATTATTTATTTTAATTGGTTTTTAATACTTGTTTTAGGTAAAAACATGGGTACACCTAACTTCTTTTCAAAAATACCAAGTGAGTCAATTTCCTACCTTATAAAAGGCCACCACCTATCCCCATTCCTCACACCTCTCAAATCACTTAGGTTTAGAAAATATATGCCCATATAGATTCATAAAATCCTTCCCCTATATCTTGAATCCTCTATTTGTACATTAAGACTTCCAAGGAATCCTTTTGGTACAAACCAAAAGAAGTTACACGATTAAGAGGTAACGTCTTCTCTCAAGCTCTCTAGTTTCATTTCCACTATCAACCCCCTAAAATATATTTATTCCATGATTATATAACTAAACCAGAATAATCAATATACTATGAATTTTTTTATGTAAATGGTTCAACCTAAAATCACACACACCTCCATCTAATGGGTTTGAACATACTGTTTCTGTGAACGACAAACTACTGCCTCATGAAACGATGATTGTTAATTTTCCCTTACAACCTCTCATGGTGTAAATTATAATGGAAAATATATTTATATATGATATATATAACATTTATTATTTCTTTATACTTATGTAATACTTTTATTACACAAACCATTAATACTTTCCATTTTATGTTTATACGATGACATCGTTTGAGGAAGTGTGGACTACAACACCCTCAAAGCAACGCGATTCATTCACACTATACATGAAATGTATAAAGAATGATTATAATTAAACATATGATACATAAAAAAATTATATTCATGAAATAATTACCATTATAAAAATATAATATATATATATATTTATATATATCATTTTCTTTGTTACCCTTTCACACACTAAAAAGGGATAATGTTGATCGTGGATGTGTGGACTACCACCTCCTCGACATGATGTGATTACTTTTTCATCAAAATAATTATATTTATAAGTATATATGATTAAACAATATGGTATTTATGATATAATTATCATTCTATAAATATATTGTGTTACTTACCTTCTTTCGATAATTATCATTGAAAAATTAGAATGTTACTCACACGTACGTATGACCTACCATCTCTATGATCCTAACATTGATTCATTTTTCATAAACATATTTAATTATGGTTTTTAAAAGTATAATTTATGTATAAATATTACAATTATGTAATTATTATTATTATGGAGATGTCATATAATTATATCTTTTACCATAGTTGACCTACCAATGTTGTTTTTGACACATAAACCGAATTTGGTCAAAACACTCGATGTATACATAATTGATTAAGTAGTTGTATATAACATGGTAATAAGTGAAATAAAAGAAATAAAAGAAATGAAAAGGGTTATAAAGAAATTATATAATTAAAATAAGTATATTATAAAAGATTTTGAAGAATGACTACCTAAAAGGTAACACAAGGTAAGATATTTCATCTCAATTTAAATTACATTGATACTTATTGGTTGTTGTAAACTTGGTTTATTTTATATGGTGTATATACTTCAATTTGAAATGTTATATCATGAAACTATTTATCCTCATGATATTATAAGTTTCATTTAATGTTATTCCTTGATGGATATTATGACTCAAATGTTTCAAAGTGGTATGGGTCACATTGGAATGTTTAAAGATTATTCTCCTCAAGAACATTTTTAATGATTATCATTGTAATCTCACTTCATTTTGTGATTGTTATATTTCTATTGAAATAATCAATTTATTGTTGTGTGCCCAATTTCTTATATATGGTGAAAATACTACCAATTTTTCATACAATATAATGATTCATTCATTCTTCATGGAACTTTGTGTTTAAATTTGAATTATTTCATCTAAGGGGATTTGAGTTAAAAGTTACCAAGTGGAAAAGAGATTTCATAACCCAATTTCTTTTCATTGAGTAATATTAATTCCTCATTATCATTAATATTATGTTATTATGTGTATAATTACTTTTAATATCTATTTATATATTTCCTATTCTATATGAGTATTTACAATTGATACACATAATCTACTCATTTATTTATTCTCATTACAACATTATAATCTTTTCAAGGGTTTACTTTACAATATAATTTTTTTTGGGATTGTTTACACTAAAATTTAATTCAAATAAAATTATTTTATACTTTTATAATAAACCCTTTAATTTTATTATCCTCTGGTTATTCATGACCTTTATTAAGTGATAGTACCATTTTTTTACTCATTGGTACTCAAAATGTTTTGTAAAATTCTTTTTAGAAAACCTGACTTTATTTCTCTCTTTAGTGGAAGAATATGTTTTCTTCTAAAAACCATGATTTATTAAAATGTTTTCAATTTTTTTTAAAAATTATTTGGTAAATACTTTTTTAACATTTTTTCATTTTTCCAATGTTTTCAAAGGATTCTTGTTGTTGCTTTCTGAACAAGGAATTTTTTTAACCTTTAACCATGAAAAAGGAATGTTATTTTTACCTAGTATAGCTTGTACAAATTTACCTACCATCATTCCTTCTATGATTAATTTTCATGTTTGAAAGGTTAATTTTTTAATGAAAATGTTTCTAAAGTTGTCTTTAAATGGAAAGGTTTTTCAAAAGGTTTTTTAAAATAAAAGGATGTTTTCCTTAATAATGTTTTTAAAAGATCTTATTATTTCTATTCATCAATGAAAACAACCCTTTATTTTACTCCACTTGGGATATATTTTATTGATACCATCATTATTATTCCTATATATGTTTTATGATTTATTTGGTTAATGATAGTATTCACATTCACTCGCTTGATTTATTTTTTAGTCTCTTTGAAATATTCGGTCTTCTATGATCAGTTAACATTGAGTTTACCCTTAATTAACCATTTCATTTATCATGGATATTACTATTAACTAAACCGTGTACCTCTTTATATACAGTGTCTACTTTGATAGTTGTTTGATTATTTGGGGAAATATTGAAAAATATGTATTCTTCATTCAATACGGATATTTGATAAGGTATATTTTTTATTAATTAAATTGATTACTCGATATAAAAAATGCTTTGGACATGCAATGATAGGTGGATCCTAGAATTTATATAGCTCCTTGATGCATCGACAGGTTCTCATGAAACAAATAAGTTTCAAAAATTAAATGGGCTTCTATCTATAGTTTTAAATTTTCAATAGGATGGATCTTGATAGTATAGGTTTTCATGTGCTAGAGATATGAAGTCTAATAATTAATCATTACCTTTATTTTGATTTATTATTTATTATCCATGATATTTTTACATGATAAAATCTATGGATTCACTTCATTATCAGTTTATTGATTAAATTGAATGTTTTTTCAGTTTCATAACCTGCCATATTTATTTTTCCTTATCTAGTTATTTTAATGGAATGTGTTTCCATTTATTACCTTTCTATACTGATTTTCCTTATCTAGTTGTTTGAATGTAATGAGTTTCTAGTAATTAACTTTCCACATTGTTTACACACTTCCATTATGTTTATTGATTACATGGCATGTGTGTTTAGTTATTTACCTTTCCATATTGACTATTCTCATTGAATCATCATTTATTCCACTATATTTTTTCCATTACTAAGTATTTAAACTCACCCTTATTATGTTTCTTTCCCCATGAATTCAAGAAGCGTTCTATGAAAGATATTTCAGGATTTACTAGATGGATTAGAGTTATACTCAAAGCAATTCATTTAGAAAGAAGAAAAAAATATGTTGTAATTAGTGTATTCATTTGTAATATAGTACTCAAATTTTTATCAAGTTTACCAACACTAATAAACTGATCGGTGATTTGAGGCTTGATTCCATTTAATCATGTCAATGTAATTAGTTATAGACACCAAATCCGGGCTATCTGGGGTCGGGGTGCTACATAGAATGTGGTGGACTAGAGAATGAACATATTATTTCTATGATATATGAATGCATATATATTCCCATTCTAGATAATGAAGTATCTCTATAAATTTTGGTGATGATGGAGGATCAGACATCCATTCTTGACCACATCCTCAAAACATGTAAAGATATAATCTCATCCGTGATAATATAAAGGAGTCAGGCTCACAACCCCACATACCTTAGTGGGGTGACTCATCCTCATAATTGGTTGGTCACTCCAGAGCAGGCATTCATCCCTGATACAGTTTAGGAGGGTCTTCAGTAGTATTCTGTGATAAATGGACAACCAGATCAGGTATAAATACCTGTTTCAGCTAGGGGAAACTGGTCCACCATTGTTGCCACTCCAGGGTGGGCATATATTCCTAACATAACTCAGGATGCTCACCTACATATCCTAGAATCACCAAGGGATCCACTTGAAAAATTGCTCGTATATGAAGGTTGTTAGCCATCGTAGGTAGCACTAGTTTCCCACAAGAGACTGCCAAAAAATAAATCACACCAAAGGTAGATGGAAAATAAAGAGCATATTCATGAACCTATTATGCTGGAAGCTAGAATTCTTGATTCCATTAAACACTAATATTTTGTGGATTAGGATCCTAACAACCCATTACCAAATTATGTAAGTGACCGTAGGAGTTGTGAAGGACCTCCACACAACATTATTACTAGTGTCTATGAAGTTCCTCCTCAAAGAACGTACCATGGAGGAATATTTCACGGGAAAAAATGATTTACCATGAGAGCCTATCCCATGATGAGTGCCACGGTATCCCTGCTCATAGATATATTGTTGAAAAACAAGAATATACTCCCCCTTTGGTCATCTACCCAGATGGTCATCCCCCGAGTATATGCTGCAAATATTCTCCGTGTAATCAGAAATAAAGCTATAATGGTAGTATTCAACATGAAAACATTAACTGGAAAGGTCCTCCTTGTAGTATTGTATCAATTCATTAATAAGGTCCTACCCTTGATATTTTCCACCCTAAAGGTCCTCCCTAAGGTATATGCTGCAAAAATTCTCCTTGTAGTCATACAATAATCTATGATGGTAGTCATCACCATTAAGGCACTAAATGTGAAGGTCCTCCTTATATTCAAGTTATATACCAATAAGAATGTACCCCCCTTATTGATTCATATGTAATAAATCCATCATATACTGAGGTGCTTGGGGGGATGGGGTCAAGAATGTCAGACACCCTATCAATAAAAAGATACATCCTTTCTCAATCAAGATATGGCCCGGGGCTATGCTCATCTTATGATCCACCTCTGGACCGTTCACATGTCAAAAAGACCCCAACTATCCCTATCACTTATGACAAAATCATCAAGAAGCATCCAAGTTAGGAAGATCAAGTAGAGAAGTCTCTAGAAAAAGAATAAGAAGAATGTTTGTCATGAGAAAATAGTTAGCTAGGGATGACATACTAATTCTGTTTTGGCCCACAACCACTCCTCAGTTCTATATACCAAGAGAGTTGTCAAAACAATGCATACATAACATTTATCTTAACATCTGTACATCTATCCACCAGTTGAAAACAAAATTATATCCCTATAATGGGTACACAGACCATGTCAAAATATCAGGAGAGCTTCATCATAAAATCGACTTGGAAGGACTTCCATCTGCATGACGAACACAATAAAAAAGGTGTAAGAAATATCTACAACTAACTTGCCTCTATGTGTTGCCAAATTTGCATTTTCTTGTTGGTGACACCCCACTTCGTGTTTATATTCATTGACGGGGAAAGCATGGAGCTTTGAATTTCACCCCATGTCCCATCCAGTAGGACCCATTGGAAATGAAATCCTATAATTTTATTATCCCGAAGCTATAATCAAATGAAATTATTAATCAAGAATGGAAGTATGTCAAACAAGGTTAAAACTCAAGTGAGTCTCAAAATCAAAAGGCCGAAAGGGAGCAATCCATTGAAAAAATATTGAACCAGAAGATCGAGAACATTTACCAGGCCTTTCGTTTGAGAGATGCCAATCACCAAGCATTAATAATTCCCCTAGAAACAAGTAGTTCATGTGAAGACCCAAAATCATAACCGAATCACACTCAAATATAAATGTATGATATAAAGAAATCATTAATAGATGCAGCAACTACCATAGTACGGGATCAACCCCAACCTATTGCGATGGGGTAATTTTTAACATGAAATTCCCCCATAAGGACAAAAAAATCTAGGATGTGGCACATGAATTGGAGAATGGGAGAAACCCCAACCTGTTGGGTTGGGGGAATTTTTACCTCAACCACCGTACCAATGGAAATCAGTCTTTTCCCATTTAGGGAGGATGAAAAATTGAGAGGTCTCCCATTCTGTCCCATCTTGTGACTCACTCCCCCCATAAGGTAGGCACATGAAAATCTCGTATAGAGGTTCAATTTGAGTTACCCTTTTCTAGGAATCCTGAAGAGGATCCCATAATGATATTAGAAAATCCAATAAAGGATGCAAATGACCCTACCATTCAATAGCCAGTACACCACCCAAAATGCATTATGCATTGGGGAACATTGTGGATGTCAATCCTTTAAACCACTAAAAAAATAATGAAAATACAAAAGATAAAGGAGATAATGGTTCTTCCTAAAATCTAATCCACATCAAGAATGAAGGTGTTCATACTCAAAACTAGAGGGTTGTTAGGAATTTGGGTATTCCCCTGATGAACCCTCCACCACTTCTTCTACGAATCCCTAACAATGAGAAAAATAAAAACAAGGTCACACCTGACCCACATACTTCTATCTATGAAAATGACCCCTCATGCTCAAGGAAATATTATCTCAGCAGGAGGAAGAAAGGAAAGAGTTGAGATGAATCAACCCTGAATTGTTCTGAGGTGTACCTCAACCACAAGGGATTATCCTGAAATATGAAGCAAGGAATAGAAATCCTCCCAACATAGAACTGGGATCATAAACCTACCTAGATATATTCATGGAAGGATGTCATGATTTCCCTCCATTAATGAGGTTACCAGAATAGGTGTAGGAAAATCTTCCAAAGATACCCCCATTTGGATATTCTTCTTAAGTGTCGACAGAACTGACACGTTATATATTTCCCCTACTATGCTCATCCAGACTCAAGATTAATAGGACACACATCAAAGGATGATTAATACTATCAAGTCATTATCAGCTTGATTATTATCCATGGATGAGTGGCATACATAGGTACATCTGGAGTAGAAACCTTACCCTAATTGGGTGAGTAACACTCCTCCTCCACCGAATTTTGGGAGTCCCATGTTCCCAATATTCTATGGATTAGGTGACCAGGAATAAAATATGATTCAATATGTTTCTTATTGCATTACCATGATTGGAAACCCAGAGAATAAAGAGGTAGTGAAACTCAGATGCTTCATGCAAACTCTTCAAGGGTCAGCCATTGTATGGTATATCGGTTTTCCAGCTCGGTCGATAACACAATGGGAGGATCTTCCCTGGCAGTTCCTTTTCCAATTCATCTCGACACTTCAAAATACAATGTCTAGTGATCTATAAAACAAGAAATTGTGGGATAATGAGAGATTATCAAACTTCATTTCCATATATAAAGGGATAACTTATTCTTTGAACCATCCACTCCCCAAGAATGAGATGCCTTATATGTGCATCGATAACCTCAGCGATGAACATCGAACGATGCTCATACCAGTGAAATATAAAAGTGGGTTTTGAGATTTCTATTCCATTTACAGAATAATAAAATAATAACTAAAAAGGAATAATCCAAAATCCTAGGTATCCCCACCAGTCCCAAAAAAAGACAGGGAAAAGATGAAGCGACCTCAGTCATGCTTAAGCCGGGCCCTGCACCAGCTCCAGCTCCAATGCCTACATTGTATCATGTAGCACCCCTGGATGTCAACAACAATGACTAACTCAACAAGATGGTTAGAGGGAACCCAAGATAAATAAATTCGAGGAATTTAGGAATAATGTTTATTCATTCGGAGATGATTAAGCTCGTGGCTATTTTATAGCCCCTATGAACTACAATTTACTCTGTATACCAGAGATGAAAAGGGCCGATGAGGTCTGTCTTGATGACCAAATAGATTATTTACCCTTTCACTGGATGTTATGACAGAAAATTCAGGAATGTTTCATCTTCAAAGACCTCCTGCATAGAATGATATATTTTGGGAACGTCCAACTAGGATCAACGCCAGAAAAAGTTGAATATGTTTCCATAACTGACCCAAATGAATTAGAGGAGTGGCAAGAAGTCATTATCATGAGAGAAAAAAGTTTGATAATTTTATGAATCAGAAAATAGTCAACCAAGATCATAGAATACTCCAAGAGTAATTGAATAAACTGGCTATGCCACCAGAATCCCCGACCGCAACAGAACCAACATCATCGACCCTACAATTCTCTAAGAGTCAATATCCCAAGAAGGAGTTTGGACAAAGAGGCAGAGGAAAATTACAAGAAGATAAACTCATGTCAAGGCCAAAGTAATCTTGGACTCTCTTAGATTTTATGCCATCATATCTGAAAGACAAGGAACCACCCTTCCAAATGACACCACCAGAAGTAGACAATATAGTATAGTCATCATCAGACAAGGAGTTGATTTTCAGATCCATTAATTTCATTAATCTAATGGATCCCTTCTCCAATGATGAGTATGGTTATGAGATTGATTTCCCCACAACCAATTGGGGAATCGAAGGAAGATGCCATAGGATCTGAGGGTACTAGGGAATATGCAGTCATGGTAGGATCCACAATTTTAGTTGCACCCCTACTCAACCCATCAATGTTGAGAAAACTCATGGAATATACCTTCAATAGACCCAACTAATATAAGAAAATTCCCCTACCCCTACTAGAATCCACTCTATCCCGATCATTCAAGAATATCCATCAGAAGAGGAACATGTGTCTAATTACAAGAACCCGATTCTTATTCTTGATGTATGAGTTTATTCTTTTCATTTTCCCTAAGTGTTTTTGATAAAATAAGGAAAATGTGGGAAAAATCCAAAATTTATGGGTACACACAGTGTACTTTTTGTACACATGCTGTGTACTTCGGCTATGTGTATGAGAAGACATGGCACGTAGGTTTGTCGGTAAAAACAAACTACACACCATGTACTTTCATATACACGCCGTGTACTTTGTCCATGTGGGACGAGAACACAGGGTGTGTATCCTTATCAGTGGTTCAGGGTGTAATAACTAACTACATGTCGTGTACTTCGTAATACACACCGTGTAATCAGTCGACAAGTGAATAGGGTGGCGGTGAAAAGTAGCCACTAGAGGAATAGTTAAAAAAGAAAGTACATGCCGTGTAATTGAAAGTACATGCCATGTAGTCATGTTTTTTTGTTAAAAATAGGAAGTAGCCTCCTCATTTTATAGAGGAGGTAGAACACTCATTTGGAGCTTGGGAGAGGAGGATGAGGCTTTGAGGAGCTCCCGATCGCATGCCAGAACTCTGATTCCTTCGCCGTCAATCTCATTTGAATCGCGTGGGTGAGGTATTCTCTCTTATTGAACCTCTCCTTGTAATTATTTCCCTAAGGGAAGTTATTTGAGTTTGAATAGATAAATTTTTATCCCAGATCTATGTCCTTATTGGTTGTTTCTGGAGGCTTCATTCATATATATCGATCAGAGGAGATCGAGGTAGGTGGTCTGGTGTTTATTTCCAACTGTCGAGTTGTTTTTGTGTACCGTTGTGCTACATTCCCATGTTCTGGGTGTCTTATGGATGAGGCCTTGACTGTTAAGATACCTAGAATTAATGAGGTAATTTAATGAAAAATTATAAACTTCTATTTGGGATCGTTTCCTGGATCCAGGGCCACCCCGTGGGTGTGTTTCCCTTGTTTAGTCATTTGGCCAGGATAACCGTGGGTATGCTGTGATTATAGTATACTTTGAGTTTTCTTGAGAGAATATATATATGAATTACTTTCTTATGTATTGGTCTTGTGAAATTACTTTCTTAGCCTAAGGGTAGTGTTTTTCTTAGCCCGAGGGCAGTGTTTCATTTATCCTTAGGGAAACTTTTCTTATGCCTGTGGGTAGTAGCTTCTATGCCTGAGGGAAATATCTCATATGCCTAAGTGAAATATTTGTTATACCTAAGGTAAATCACCTGAAGGTTTCGATTCTGGTTACTTGAGGGTAAGGATTTGCATGCCTAAGGACACTGTTTACATTGAATATTCACTGTGGTGATTTCTTATGTTATACTTTCCAAGCTGAAGCAGATGCTTGGTATGGTTATTACCTTAAGCTTGTTAGAAAGCCTATTGTGGTTTTTTCCACGACACTGTATATGAGATTGTCGACCGAGGTTGAGTCTCGGGAATATTATAATTCAATTATATTTGAACTGTTAAATAATTATTAAAATAGTTATAAATCTAGAAGGAATGTTTAATTTTGAGTACTTCCTAGTTTACTGCATTTCATTATTGCACACTACTGTTGTATATTTTCACGGATAGTTGGGCATGAGCCTTTGGTGGTTGCCTACTGGGATTTATTTATCACACCCTGTTTGGGTCATGTATTGGGCCCAAAATGATTATATTTCTGCAGGTGTCGATAAGGGAAAGGGTCTCTATACAAGTATATGATTGTTGCAGAGTAGTAGGAGAGTATGAGACCAAGCTTAGTCCTACGATGCTGCTAAGTTCCTGTTGCACTGTTTTAGTTTTCTTTGCTGTACTTGGTACCTTATACTGTATTTTATTTGATTACAGTGTATCCTATTTTGACTGCTTTCTTAGAAATAGGACATATTGCATCATATATATATATATATGACTGTTGGTTATATTTCGCTTCAGTATTGTTGTCCTTTCAGCTTTGTATAGTTTTCTGCTTCCATTTTTGGTATGTTTATTTTTTTCTGGATGTGCTACACTTTGACAAATGAGGGCATAGTTTCCCCACTACCAGACCTAGGCCCTCACTGCTGGTCGGCAACCTATGGAATTTGGAGAAATGCGCTTGAGGTCATGTGACCAACCGGGTTCAGGGAACCCATTGAGTGGCACCTGGATCTAGGATGTTACAGTAATAGCTGATGACATACAACCAGACCTTTTTGACCCAACCCACAAAGAATAGAAGCACTACCATCTCCTATCTCGGGGTTCGGTCTATCTATATCTAATAATCAAGACCCTAAAGCACCTATGAAATAGAATCCCCACACTAGGAAGTGCCAAAATTTAGATTATAAATATGAAATCCTGAAGCAGTTAGGCTTAGTACCAGACAATCTATCAATCTTGGATTCCCTAAGTTTGTTGAAGGACCTTAGGGAAGTGATTATATAATTTTTTCTAATCCCGTAGGAGTTTGAAGACGAAGTTCCCACCACTGAGTTCTATCAGATAAAGACCAATTCTGCCAAATGCCATGTGGTTATCTTCTTCATGGATCAATATGAAGATTCCATTATGTCGAGACACATTAGACCCTTATATATGTATAGAAGGATAAATGGTGTCGATATATGAAAATCCTTCATTGATAAAGGATCTAGAGTTAATCTCATCCCTTTACAAACACTTTTTTAGTTAGGCTGTAATGAGGATAATATGGCACCCTCTTCCGCAACCCTATTAGGCTATGAGAAAAGTGAGAAGAAGACATTAGTCCAAATCAATCTTAAAACTAAGTTTGGGGACCTCCTAGTAGACTCAAAATTTATATTTGTTTGAAAAAACATGACCTTCAATGTCTTTCTATGAAGTCCTTGGTTGCATCAGCATGCAAGGATTCCCTCACCATAACATCAATGCATCAAATATTTCATTAATGGGAAGAATGGTACATTGAATATCGATAAGGCCCCATTCGAATACTGTGAGTCACACTACATTGATGCATGATTCTATGACAAGAAAGGGAAGTGACTCTCAATCGATGGTATTGATTGATTCACTACCACAAATGGTTTGGAAATGGTCCCAGCTGACCCCTTCAAATAGATCGATGAAGAATACGCATTTCCCATTAACTAGGATAGGTGTATAAGTTTAAAACCAGACACGTATTTAGTAGTCCTTATGGTTTCATTCATGGACACCAATTTTAACAGTGTTTAAAAATCTATTGACCTTAAGATAATGGTGAATGCTTGAATAGAAATACCCTCAATCCATTCTCAGAGCTCCAAGAGTTCCCTTCCTCACACAATGAGGCATAAGAGGAAGAAGACATTCCTCTGTCCCTCACTCCATCCCCTCCATAGAATTTTCCACTATCAACAATGTCAAAAAAAGTCACTTTATCTTCTAAATACTAAGATATTGAATCTTATATAAACTTTGAAGATCCCATCTTAAGAATTGTTTCTTCATTGAAAAAAGGGGAACAAGATGAAGAACAGGAAGATGGAGAAGACCTTAGGGAAGATCCTCTAGTATTTGAGGATGGTGTCTCTAACACCATTGATGAACTCAAGGAAATAAATCTGGGAATGGAAGAAGACCCGCGACCCACGTTAATTAGTGAGACCATTCCCTCCAAACAGAAGGAGGTATACACCTCCTTCCTAAGACATCATCAAGATTCATTCTCCTAGAAATACACAAAAACCATGAGGTGGAAACTCACCACTTGGGCATGCCAAAGGACCACTTGGGCTACAAATAAGAAGCCAGGAGGATACACCAGATTCATGCTACCAAAATAGAGGATGAAGTCGATAAGATCATCATAGAAAACTTTATTTGGGAGGTTTAATACCCCATTTGGATAGACAATGTCATCCCTATAAAAATAATAATTGTAAAATTAGAGTTTTCATAGATTTTATATATCTCAACTGAAACTATATAAAATATGATTTACCAGTCCCGATTACAGAATTACTGATCGTTGCAAAAGCTGGATATCGGGAATTATCCTTCATGGATGGCTATTCATGGTACAACCAAATCTGAATGTCCCGATAAGATGAAGAAGCAACCACCTTCAAGGCCCATAGGGATTATTTTTCCATAAGGTAAATCTCGTTGGTTTGAAAAATGTTGGCGCTACATATCAATGTGACACACATTGAATCTTCAAACACTTCATGGGAAAATTTGTTGAATGTTATGTTTATGAACTGGTGGTTAAGTCATGAAAATGCTCAGACCACCTAATAGATCTTGAAACATTCTTCAATAAATTGAGACAACATGGTCTAAATGTGAACCCCTTAAACGTTTCTTTTGGCATTACCTCAAGAAAGTTTCTCAGCTTCATCATATGCCATCACGGAATCGAAGACCACCCTTGGAAGATAAAGGCTATCCTTTCCAGGTCACATCTTCATAAACTAGCTTATTTGAGAAAAAATGAAGGGATCCTAGCCTAAATTTGGTACTTAATAGCCAATATTATAGGAAAACGTTTTCCTTTTACAAGGTTGATGAAAAAATGGGTTTCACATCAATGGACTGATGATTGTGAAGAAGCATTAGACAATATCAAGAAGTATCTGTAACGACCCAAAGTTTTATTAATGGAAATCCATATTGATATAATTAAATATCTATTTATGAAAAAGGTTTTTATAAGATGTCAACTTCTTTGGTTTTATGTTAATAATTTTGACCGTTGCTAATATAGTCGTTGAACAGTGATCACATGATTAGTATAAATATAAGACCTTAACAAATCCTATTTACTCAGAAAAAAGAAGCGATGACCTAATCCAGGAGAATTGCTCCATACGAAGCCCATTTTTCGGAGCTCGGAAAAGAGGTGGAATCCTTGGGCTTCACCCTTGACCAAGCCCAAGCTGATCTTCACCATGTCAAGCTCGAACGGGACCGTCTACAAGAAAAGTGGAAGTTGATAGAGATTACCACTTGAACGATGTTATCCGAGCCACCCCAAGAGTCTGTCACCATCACACACCTTACCCTTTGGTCTTATGCGACTGTTTTAAGGGGTTATGTAACAAATAAGTAGTACTATGTTCAAGTACATTATTTTTTTATATAATAATGAATATAATTTCTAGTCATTTTTGATACATTGTAAATAGTTTTTAAAGTACAAATGGTGTTTTTAGTTATTATTTAATTAAGAAATCTATTTTATTAAATTAAGGTATTTTTGAATTAAATAATATTTTAATAAAATAATAATAATATTATTAAATTAATTTTTATTGAATAAATGATCTTATAATTTTATGAATGCAATTAAAATTTTATATTAAGGTTTGAAAGCCATTTCTGTCAAAACCCGTGAATTTTCGATAAATGTTGGTTTTTATTTTAAAAGTGAAAATTAACATATTTAGAAATTTTTTTAGATAAAAGAAATTTCATTTCTGGAATCAGGATATCGAAATTATCCAACGGTGAATTTTTCATAATTTTCTGAGATAGTCAAATTTTTGGGTAAAAATAAAATATCGTTTAAATATATAATATGTTTTATGACATCATAATGACCCAATGGTGATGTAATAAAATACCATAATCCTTATGTTCGTCCAATATATGTTTTATCATTAAAATAATATGATTTTGGGTTTGTTTGACTTACTTTTCAAAGCATTAATGGACGCCTCAAGAGATATTCAACACTTTTCCTTTTTAAATTAATTTCCATGGGAGTGTGACTCACCTACACATAAGAGAACTTATTATTTTAAGAAGTTCGGACTTGGGCCTTATAAAATATTGTTTTCCTCTTCCCTTTTCCAAAAACTATGGGCAAAAACCATGGGATGGTTTGTGTGTTGGATTAATTTAATGTAAGGGGACCCAAACCTAAATAATAAAGAATTCCCTCACCTTTTCTATATAAACCCACCCAAGATCCCACTCCCTCCTCACTAAAATCCCTTGGAGTTCGCCCAAACTCTGACCTACTCTCTCTAGAATCCTACCAAGGTTCCCCAAGCTCCCAAGAAGCCTCTCACAAGCCTCTCTCTAGTCTTTTGAAGCACACTTCCAAGTAAGGGTTTTTTATTCCTTTCTCATTTTTTTCAATTTTCTTTAAGCTGTATTACCCTTTTATTTTCAATTATGAATGTTGGGGTATGGTTTAACACCTCCCCCACACATCCCTATTATTGTTTGAATGATGGGAGACCCCTTTCTCTCTCATTAAATTCCTCCCATGTACACCCGTTACTATGCCAAAATTCCGAAAGGAACTTCTCTCTCTTCTTTTACATTCAAGCAATAATTTTGTATCATGAATCTAAATTTCATTACAATTGTTGGGAAATGTATCTATATTACCTCCTTACTGTCCATTACATGTAAATATGATGAGGAACCCATTTCTCTCTAATCAACCATTTTTTATGAATTCTTATGTCACGCTGTTACGCTGCCGAAATCACACTGATTTTCTAAGCCAATGTCATTGTGTAGTGAATACCATGCCCATTTCTCCTTCAAGGGTATTCACATCTATGCACATTTACTTATTGATTATAATGTTTCATGTATGAATTCCACATTCCTTTATCATGGAATAAATTATTATGTTTTATGAATCCATGTTTTAGGATCCATGTGGCACACTTATGCATTAAATGAAATGTTTAAGAAGGGTGTGCCCTTATAGCGCTCCAATGCATTGGGTAAAGTATAGTATCATGATACGTCATGTGCAATGAGTGTTGACTCATGCTAATTCAAGTTCAATGAGGGTTTACTCGTGCTTTATGGGCAATGAGGATTTACTCATGCTCCATGTGCAATGCGCCTTGGCTCATGCTAATTCCATGTTAAGTGTTGTTGTCACATTTCCATGTTATGATTATCATGATTTATCATGCCTTTATGTTCATGTTTCTTATATGCTCTATTGATATGCCTATTGTCTAACATGTATTGTACTCCTCATGTTATTCAATGTGTACTCCCTTACTGGTCTTTATAGCTCCCCCTTTTCTTATGCATGTCCTCAGGTTATCCCATGCAATGCTAAGTACGAGGGAATGTAGTGGTCATGTAAAGGAAGTTTTCAATAAAGATGCTATATTTAATGTTTTATGTTTTTATGTAATGGTTATAAGCCCTAAATACACTAAACCTATTGATCTTCTTTATTGTATCAAGTGAAGTTTTATGTAATAATTCATGTTTAAGTTTGTAATAAAAGCAGGATTGTCATAGTTGGTATCAGAGGATAGGTTTAGTTATTTTTGGGATTAGGAAACCCTTGTAAAGCCTTAAAGACAAGACTAAGTATAATAAAAACATAACTCTGTTTTGGTAAGTACCGAGTAAGTGGTTTATCAGACAAATACATCTCTGTCTGGATACGAGCAGGTAGAGGCGGCTCTGGCACAGATGTATCCTAGGGGTAAAACCCGAAAACACCACTTTGAGCTAGACTCGAATGGGAACTGGTGCATGACAACAGGTCTTGCTGCACTCTTGGTTACGACACTCTTGGGGGATATGTTTTGATAAATTCAAAATCTGAGTATGAACCCTTATTAAGGGAAAAATGCCTCTAAGAATATATGTTAGAATGTAGATCATGAAAAGCCTATATTGAAGCCTATAGACTCATGAGTTAAGGAAATGAAAGTTTATTTATAAGTCATCAACTTTTGTCTTTGGATTACACTTTATGTGTTACCCTTAATATTCCTTTTATTCCAGCCAATGGCCAGTAATAGGAGGACTCGAGCTAACAATCGATGTGAAGATTAGTGTGATGACTATACTAATGAGATGCCCAATCCAATGGGAGTGGGAATTGTGAACTTTGTCACGCTTCTCTCTCAGCTAAATCAAGCATTGAATAGAAACACGGGTCAAGAGGAATGTTCAACCCCCTAAGAAAGAAAAAGTCGCTATCGAGAGCTTCATGAGACAAAGGACTCCTACTTTTAGTGGATCATCTGATCCCACGATCGCTAAACAATGGATCAACTCCATTGAAAAGATCTTCTCCATCCTTCAATGTTCTGAAAAAGAGAAGGTTCTCTTGGCTACCTATCGTATGGAGGGTGAAGCCGATCAATGGTGGACGTTGATAAAAAATACGAAGCCTGAGGAGGAGATCGAGGCGTTAGAATAGAAGGATTTACAGAAGATGTTTTTTGATAAATATTTTCCACGCACCCTCCGGCTTAAGATGGAAAGGGAATTCCTTTCCCTCAAGAAAAAAGATGAAGAATCTGTTGGAGAGTAAGAGGAAAACCTCACAAGGCTTGCACGATACTCTTCCAGCTTTGTCGTTACCCCTGAATGCAAGGTTGACCGCTTCTTTGGTGGGCTGAAGCCTAGCTTGCGGAAAGCATTAGTGATCCGTGACTTTGACAGCTATGAGGAAATTGTCTGATGTGCCCTCAAGGTCAAAATGGAGATCAGGGAATCACAGGGGTATCATGGGGACAAGAAGTGTAAGGTGGACTTCAATGATGGTGGTCCGATGGATAAATCCAACGGTGCTAAGAAGATCCATCACCCCACTTTTCAAAAGTGTGTAAAGAAGCACCCTGGAAATTGCCTTAAGGGGACGAGAAAATGCTTCAGGTGTGGAAGAGAAGGGAACCTAGTTGTTAACTATCGACAAGAAAGACCCACAGTTGTGACAGAGTAGAGGAACGCTCTGTTCGAACCTCAGCATGTTGTTCAATGCTACAAATTCAAAGAACCGGGTCATTTTTCAAATCAGTTCCCTAATCCAAGGGTTTTCGGAGGCGACCAACAACCTCCAAGGCATCAAGGAAGATCTTTTTCCATCACTTCTTCCAAAGTGAACCTCGAAAATGAAGTGGTGATAGGTACATTAGTTATTAATTCAAGAATAGCGAACATACTTTTTGATTCAGGTTCTACGCATTCTTTTTCATCTCAAAAGTTTAGTAGAACAATCCCAGTACCACCACAAATCATGGAAGTAAAGATGTCGGTGAGTACGGAAAATCGGGCAATCATTGCATCCCATGAATATAAGTCCTCCCCTATTATAATCTGTGGATTGAATTTCCCGGAGAACCTCGTCATACTCCCTATGGTGGAATTTGATGCAATTCTTGGCATGGATTTTATTTCCTTATATAGAGCCAATATAAATTGTCTAGAGAGGGAAATCACACTCCGTATGGATAATCGACCCCTGATTCTTTACAAGTGTCAGGAGGAATATGAATCTCTTTTAGCTCCATCATATCAAGCATGGATATTACTGCCTTATGAGAACGCGTATCTGGCTCAGATGATTGAGTCCAAGGAAGAAACCATCCTTGAAGAAATGCCTATTGTGAGGGAATTCGCTGAAGTGTTTCCCGAGGAACTGCCTGGTCTTCCTCCTAGAAGAGATGTTGAGTTCTCAATTGAACTTATACTTGGGGCGCTACCAATATCCAAGACTCCATATAGAAAGTCTTTTGTTGAGCTTGAAGAGCTGAAGAAACAACTACAGGATAATTTGGATAAAGGGTTTATACGCCCAAGTGCTTCACCATGGGGTGCACCAGTCTTCTTCGTCAAGAAGAAGGATGGGTCAATGCGGCTCTGCATCGATTATCGTGAACTTAACAAAATCACGATAAAGAACAAGTATCCTCTCCCAAGAATCGATGACTTGTTTGATCAGCTGCATGGAGCACCATACTTCTCCAAGGTGGACTTGCGGTCGGGATATTATTAAGTAAGGGCGAAGAAGGAAGATTTCCCCAAGACTGCTTTTCGTACAAGATACAGGCACTATGAATTCATAGTAATGCCTTTCGGACTCACCAATTCTCCAGAAATCTTCATGGACTTAATGAATAGAGTCTTTAGAGATTACCTAGACAAATTTGTGGTAGTCTTTATAGATAATATTCTAATATACTACAAAACCAAGGAGGATCATGATGAGCATTTAAGAACTGTACTGGAGACTTTACGCAAGGAGAAGCTCTATGAAAAGTACAGCAAGCGTGAGTTCTGTTTGAAGGAATTCTCACTCTTGGGCCATATCATCACAAGCAATGGGATATCTATGGATCCCTCCAAAACAGATGCAATTGAGGGATGGCCGAGGCCAACATCGGTAACGAATATCCATAGCTTCTTAGGGTTACCTGGATATTATCGACGATTTCGGAGAAATTTCTCATGATTGTCCAACCCTCTTACCAACCTAACTCGGAATGAAGTAAATTTTTCTTAGAGTGATGAATGCGAAGAATGCTTTAAGGAGTTGAAAAAGAGGCTTATCACTGTGCCCGTGCTCACTTTACCCACAAGTGGGGAACTTTTTGTGGTATTCAGTGATGCTTCAAAGAAGGTATTAGGCTGTGTGCTGATGAAGAATGATAAATTGATATCCTATGCCTCAAGGCAATTGAAAATCCATGAGCGAAACTATCCAACACATGATCTGGAGTTGGCGGCTGTGATCTTTGCCTTGAAAATCTGGCGGCATTATCTCTATGGAGAGAAATGTGAGATATATACTGACCACAAGAGTCTTAAATATATATTCAAGTAGAAAGAGATTAATATGCACCAGAGAATATGGATAGATCTCATCAAGGATTATGACTGTTTAATACATTACCACCCTGGGAAAGCGAACAAGGTGGAAGATGCCCTAAGTAGAAAGGATCCAACGATTCTATCAATGATGAGAATTGAGAAGGATCTAATCTTCCTAGACTTGATGAAGATGGACATGGGAATCATAGAGAACAGAACATCATCAATCCTTTTCACAAATGATTGCTCAACCATCTCTTTTGGAAAGGTTAAAGGATGCTCAAAAGGATGATCTGGGAATTCATGAAAAAGTGGAAGCTATCAAAAAGGGGAAATCCTCAGAGTTTAATGTTAACAAAGAAGGAATTGTGTGGTTTGGGAAAAGACTATGTGTTCTATCAAGTCCAGAGCTGAAGAAGGAACTTTTGGATGATGCACATAGTTCCAATTTCTCTATTCACCCAGGGATCACAAAGATGTATCGAGATCTCTAAGAAAACTTTTTGTGGGATAATATGAAGAAAGAGATCGATGAATATACATCAAAGTGCCTGGTGTGTCAGCATATGAAGGCAGAGAGGCAGAAGTATAAGGGGATGATGCAACCATTGCCCATACCAGAATGGAAATGGGAGAACATCACCATGGACTTTGTCACCGGATATCCAAGGACATCCAAAGGAAACAATGGAATCTGGGTTGTTGTGGATCGTCTTACAAAGACTGCACACTTCATTGATATTCGGGAGGATTTATCATTGGATCAACTGGCACTGATATATATCAGGGAATTGGTAAGGTTGCATGGAGTACCACTATCTATTGTCTCTGACTGAGATCCAAGATTCACCTCTAGGTTTTTGAAGAGTCTTCAACATGATATGAATACTGAACTGAACTTCAGTACGACCTATCATCCTCAAACTGATGGCCAATCCAAGTGGACTATCCAAACACTTGAGGGTATGTTGAGAGCCTTCTCAATGTACTTTAAAGGAGGATGGGATCAACATCTTCCTCTTGTTGATTTCTCCTATAATAACAATTTCCACTCGAGCATCCAAATAGAACCATATGAAGCCCTGTATGGGAAAAGGTGCAGAACACCGACATGTTGGGATGAGGTCGGTGAACCTAAGCTGCTTGGACCAGAAATGGTCGAGGAAATGGTGGAGAAGGTTAAAACCATTCAACAGCATATCAAGGCAGCTCAGAGTCGACAGAAGAGTTATGTAGATAACCGTCGACAAGACCTTGAGTTTGATGTTGGTGACATGGTTTTTCTACGCATATCTCCATGGAATAAGGTCATGAGGTTTGAAAAGAAAGGGAAGTTATGTCCAAGGTACATCGGCCCCTTCGATATTCTTGATCATGTCGGGGCTATGGCCTATCGACTAGCACTTCCACCTACTATGGCCAAAGTACATGATGTCTTTCATGTATCCCTCTTAAGGAAGTACATACCAGACCCTTCACATGTACTCTCTTCTAAGGTGGTACAATTGGAAGATGATCTTTCTTATGAGGAGAAACCAATGAAGATCTTAGATTGTAGAGAAAAAGTTCTACGAAATAAGACAATGCCCCTCGTCAAGGTGTTGTGGACAAACCACAAGTTTGAAGAAGCAACTTGGGAATCAGAGGAAAAGATGAAGCTGAGTTACCCACATCTGTTTTAGTGTGGGAAAAGGAAAAATTTCAAGGGTGAAATTTCTTAAGGGGGGAATGTTGTAACGATCCAAAGTTTCATTAATGGAAATACCTCTTGATCTAATTAAATGTCTCTTTATGAAAAATGTTTTTATAAGATGTGAACTTCTTTGGTTTTATGTTAAGAATTTTGATCATTGTTAATATATCCGTTGAACAGTGATCACATGATTAGTATAAATATAGGACCTTAACAAATCCAATTTACTCAGAAAAATGAAGCGATGGCCTCATCTAGTAGAATTACCCCATACGAAGCCCATTTTTCGGAGCTTGAAAAAGAGGTGGAATCCTTGGGCTTCTCCCTTGACCAAGACCAAGCTGAGATTCACCATGTCGGCTCGAATGGGACCGTCTATGGGAAAAGTGGAAGTTGATAGAGATTACCACTCAAGCGATGTTATCCGAGCCACCCCAAGAGTCTGTCACCATCACACACCTTACCATTAGGTCTTATGCGGCTATTTTAAGGGGTTATGTAACAAATAATTAGTACTATGTTCATGTTCATTATTTTTTTATATAATAATGAATATAATTTCTAGTCATTTTTTATACATTGTAAATAGTTTTTAAAGTACAAATGGTGTTTTCCGTTTTTATTTAATTAAGAAATATATTTTATTAAATTAAGGGATTTCTGAATTAAATAATATTTTAATAAAATAATAATAATATTATTAAATTAATTTTTATCAAATAAATGATCTTATAATTTTATGAATGCAATTAAAAGTTTATATTAATGTTTGAAAGCCATTTCTGTCAAAACCCGTGAATTTTCGATAAATGTTGGTTTTTATTTTAAAAGTGATCATTAACATATTTAGAAATTTTTTTAGATAAAATAAATGTCATTTATGTAATCAGGACGTCAAAATTATCCAACGGTGAATTTTTCATAATTTTCTGAGACAGTCAAATTTTTGGGTAAAAATTAAATACCGTTTAAATATATAATGTGTTTTATGACATCATAATGACCCAATGGTGATGTAATAAAATAGAATAATCCTTATGTTCGGCCAATATATGTTTTATCATTAAAATAATGTGATTTTGGGTTTGTTTTACTTACTTTTCAAAGCATTAATGGACCCATCAAGACATATTCAACACTTTGCCTTTTTAAATTAATTTCCATGGGAGTGTGACTCACCTCCACAGAAGCAACCTTATTATTTTAAGAAGTTCGGACTTGGGCCTTATAAAATATTTTTTTCCTCTTCCTTTTTCCGAAATCCATTGGCAAAAACCATGGGATTGTTTGTGGGTTGGATTAATTTAATGTAAGGGGACCCAAACCTAAATAATAAAGAATTCCCTCACCTTTCCTATATAAACCCACCCAATATCCCACTTCCTCCTCACTAAAATCCCTTGGAGTTCGTCCAACCTCTGACCTACTCTCTCTAGAATCCTCCCAAGGTTCCCCAAGATCCCAATAATCCTCTCACAAGCCTCTCTCAAGTCTTTGGAAGCACACTTCCAAGTAAGGGTTTTTCTTCATTTCTCATTTTTGTCAATTTTATTTATGATGTATTACCCTTTTATTTACAATTATGAATGTTGGGGTATGGTTTCGCACCTCCCCCATACTTCTTTCTTATTGTTTGAATGATGGGAGACCCATTTATCTCTCATTAAATGCCTCACATGTACACCCGTTTCAATGCCGAAATTCCGAAAGGAACTTCTCTCTCTTCTTTTACATTCAAGCAATAATTTTGTATCGTGAATCTAAATTCCATTACAATTGTTGGGACATGTATCTATATGACCTCCTTACTGTCCATTACATGTAAATATGATGAGTAACCCCTTTCTCTCTAATCAATAATTTTTTAGGAATTCTTATGTCACGACGTTACGCTGCCGAAATCACACTGATTTTCTAAGCCAATGTCATTGTGTAGTGAATACCATGCCCATTTCTCCATCAAGGGTATTCACCTTTATGAACATTTACTTATTGATTGTAAAGTTTCATGTATGAATTATACATTCCTTTATCTTGGAATAAATGATTATGTTTTATGAATCCATGTTCTATGATCCATGTGGCACACTTATGCATGAAATGAAATGTTTAAGAGGGGTGCGCCCTTATAGTGCTCCAATGCATTGGGTAAAGTATAGTATCATGATAAGTCATGTGCAATGAGTGTTGACTCATGCTAATTCAAGTGCAATGAGGGTTTACTCATTATTTATGTGCAATGAGGATTTACTCATGCTCCATGTGCAATGAGCCTTGGCTCATGCTAATTCCATGTTAAGTGTTGTTGCCAAATTTCCATGTTATGATTATCATGCTTTATCATGCCTTTATGTTCATGTTTATTATATTCTCTATTGATATTACTATTGTCTAACATGTATTGTACTCCTAATTTTATTCCATGTGTACTCCCTTACTAGGCTTTATAGCTCATCCTTTTCTTATGCATGTCCCCAGGTTATCCCACGCAATGCTAAGTACGAGGGAATGTAGTGGTCATGTAAAGGAAGTTTTCAATAAAGATGTTGTATTTCACGTTTTAAGTTTTTATGTAATGGTCTTAATCCCCAAAGACACTAAACCTCTCAGTCTTCTTTGTTGTATCAAGTGATGTTTTATGTAATAATTCATGTTTAAGTTTGTAATAAAAGCAGGGTTGTCATAGTATCTCTTAAGCCTGCTAGGGATAATGTTGTCTGTAAAAGGAAGACCTCTCATATTATATGTGATAGTACTCGATTGATCACTAAGAGACTTCCTTGCACAAAAGAATGATGCTGATAGTAAGAAAAACCTTCACTATCTCAGCCAAACCGTGATCGATGCTGACACATAGTATTCAAATATCGAGAAGAGCTAACTACCGTTAATGTTTTTAGTCCAGAAATTGTGGCACTATCTATATCACCATGAGGTCCATTTGGACTCTCATAGAAACCCACTAAAGTAAATTCTCTGCTTTTCAATGTTGATCGGGCATCTGTCATGGTGGACGATCATCCTGCAGTAGTTTGATAATCAGTTCATGCCTTAGAAATCCATCAATGTCCTAACGTTAGCAGTTTTTTGGATGATCACCCCTCAGTAGAAATTAATTTATTGGATATCGAATTTCCTGATTAAGAGGTTTTATCTATTCCAGAGGACCCTCAGATATGGGATATTCATTTCAATGGTGAATTTAGAAGCCTAATAGAGAAAAGGATGGACGAAATCAAGATCAATAAAGTGGGGATGAGAGTTTTACTCATATCTCTAGCAAAGGAAGTCCTACCTTATTACTTATTACTGTCAGAGGGGTGCACAAATAATTAATAATAATACGAGGCTCTAACTGAAAGGCTAGAGACATAACTTCAAGTCCAAGTAAAAAATTTGAAGATAAAAGGCAATTCAAAACTAGTCATCAAGTGGGTTAATGGTGATTATGTTATCAAGAAGGAGGATCTAATACACTTGTTAGACCACATCTAAGGACTAATAGTGGAATTAGATTTGGAATCAACATTGAATCATATACCCCAATCACAGAATTACTATGATGATGCATTGGAAAATGTATCCACAACCTTGGCTGATCCAGATCAGGATGAAATAGTCGTTAACATCACACGCCGCTAGATGGTATCACCATTAATTCATGAAAAAATGGAATAAATTAATGAGATTAGACACATCCCTGATCCATACGGTCCTACCACTAGCCGGATGATGCCAATTATAGAATAACTTAGAAAAGGAGAACTCCCACTAGACAGATATGGGAGAGAGTAAAGCAGAAGATGCAAAATGAATTTTGTTCTCTATGATGATAATAACCATAAAAAAGAACTCTATAAATTGAGCCCTTATGAGGTCCTTATCAGATGAATTGATGGAGAATACACTACTTTCATAAAAAAGGAAGTGCATACTGAATCTTATGAAGATCACTAGTCAAGAATCAAGATTTCCCACCAAATATGATGGCTTGGATATTATTAGACCACTGTAATGCAGGACTGCACTAACTTCACCAAAACATGTCATTCCTACCAAGTTCATGCCAATTTCATTCACTAATCCCCAGAGTTACTTCATAAAGCCTCGTAGTCCTAGATATTTTCCATATGGGTAATAGATTTCATGGGACCCTATCCTCCATCAACAACTAATATATTCAAGTATATTATCATAGATACCAACATCTTTTCCAAATGGGAAGAAGATGTACCCCTTAATGAGGTAGGGGCAATAAAAATTTTCAGATTCATGAAAGACAACATCATTACTTGATTTGGTGTCCCTCATACAATATTGATGGAAAATGACACCAATTTATACTGTACTAAATTAGAGAAACTATATTAGGAGTACCATATCAAGACCAACCATTCATCCTGCTACCATGTAGCAGATAACAGAAAGATAGATGACTTAAACATGCACCTATCCAACATACTCTATAAGATGGTAGATAAGGATAAGAAATCATGGTCACACAAGATCCTCCATTATCTATTGGATTAAAGAACTATGACCCACACCATCCCTCAAGAAACCCCATACTCATTACTATACAGGACATAGGTGGTTCTACCAATCAAATTCCAATTACCCTTACTCATCATGGAAGTCTATGATCAACTATCCAAAAAAGAGCAGTCCCAGAAATGACTCGAGGAATTGGATTGTCTAGATTAAAAGATATTTCATACCTTACATCATTTTAAGTAAAATAAAACTAGATTGCACAATCATTTAATAAAAATGTTCACCTCTGGTCTTTACTCTATGGAGAAATGGTATTGATCCTTAGGACTCCAATGATACTTGGAAAGAAGCCTCCAAAGTTGGAGCCAAAATGGGAGGAACCTTAGGCCACACATAAGGTCTACTCTAATGGAGCTAATTACTTGATTTAAATGGATGGAAAAAACACCCCAGCTCCCACCAATTCATGGTTCCTGAAGAAATATTTCATGTAGCCAAAATGAAATTATCATAACTGCACAATGATAAATTTCATGGAACCTACATCCTGATCAGATGATGTTAAACTACAGGATGGATGTCCTAGTTTCATGACACTAAAATGCATAACAACCCACATCCTAAAAACATGATGATAAACTATATATAATCTTCATCCTTTCCACATGACGCAAAACTATATATAAATTTTCCAAATTGCATGACATTAAACTGCATGATAAATATCCTCGCTATATGATGTTAAACTGCATAGCACCACAGTGTTCTCACCTAAGAGGACATTCCCCCCAACATAGGTAATCCACCATGACATGTTATAGAACTATGTATGGATAGATTCATGTCCACACATGATACATAGAGACGCCTATATTTTATATCATGGTCCAGTCACCCCCCAAAGAACGGAAAAAAATGCATATTTCTCTCTACGTATGGGTAAGACCTGTGCAATAGATTTCTAAGAACTATGTATGGATTAATTATTACCCTCTTAGAATATGTAGTGATGCTCATACTTCATATCCTGATCCCATCCATGAACCATAGGAAAAATGAACCTCTCTATAAATGGTTATACCTGTATGGAGAATTTCCATTAAGAATTATGTCCTACTTGATTCCTATTGTGATAGGATACGTAGTAACACCCAAAATTTTCCTATAAGGACAAACAATTTTTTTTCTCATCCAGGTGATGATTTTATTTCCAGCCTTTGTCCTCAGGGTCTCTCTTCATGATAAGATCATATTTCTCACCATTTTATGAAATCATCCTTCCTATAGCTAGTACCCATCATCTTGGTTATGTGACGTTAAACCATACCAGCTTATCCTCACCGCATGATGTAAAACTACATGGATCCATAGTATTTCACTTCAGGTGATCCACATCCTTACCGCACAATGTTAAACTACATGGTTCCTAAAGAACTACTTATGGCTTGATTCCTTCCCTCGTAGGGTACATAGAGACACCCAAATTTTATATCTTGGTCCGTCCACCCAAAAAAAATCCCACTTCCCTACGTACAGGTCCTAACTATATAGATAACTTCATAGAACTATGTTTGAATTTATTACCATCATAAGGATATATGTAGTGACACTCAAACCCTATTCCAGGGTCTAGTTGCCAAATACAAAAAATCCTTCCTCCCCTGCGTACAAGCAGAATTGATCTAAGGAACTCCAAAGTAGGTCATACCCATAAGACCATTAAAAAAAGAATCCCTTTCCTATGTGTGAACCAAATCCATGTAAGGAATATTGTCTAGAACTACATGTGGTTTTATTCCTACCCTCATAGGATACACAGTGATACTCGAATCTCTAAACCCGTGTCCAACTACAACAAAGGATAAAAAATTCCCCATCCCTATGTATGAATCAGATCTGCATTGGGAGATTTTGAAGAACTACATGTGGATTAATTATTTCCCTTTTAGGGTATGTAGTGACATCCAGATCCTACAGCATGGGCTGAACCACCATAAAAAAGAGGAAAACACTCCTATCCATTATTATTTCATCCATGTGTAGTGGAATAAACCTTTCCCACCCCTTGTTTCTCACACTTATAATATCTCACATGGGATTAAGAGTTTTGGTAGGATATTCTCGACATTATTAAGGAATATCAATCTATAGCAGGGTTTCCATGGTCCTCATAGTAAGACCTTAAAAGGCACACTGGGTATTTCCCCTTCAGAATGGGGAACCTATGTTCTAGCCGTACGATGAAAAAAATACATGGTACTTTAAGAACTACATGTGGATTGATTCTCATTTTGATGAGATATGTAGTGAAACCTAGGAATTGAATCCTAGTCCCATACATAGAGAAAAGAAAAAAAAATCCCATATTCTTTAAATAAATATAGATCTATATAGAAGGTTTCAAGTTTGGATCACACGTCAGGTATCTTTAATGGAATCAAAATTCCCCCACATATGAATCAAATCAATGTAAGGAAATTCATACTTCATGAACAATCAGGATCTGGATTCTCCTTACATTCCCAAATACATCATTTTTTATTATCAAACTTTGTTCCTCAGAAAATTTCAGATCTCCATAAACCTCCCTATACATCAGAAATGAAAGGTCAATATCCTGAGGATACCTTTATTTAACTATGCATAATGTTCCCAAGATGGCTCTGCATAAGTTTCCCACCAAAAGGGCCTATCAACCAGAGTAAAATTCATCCTCATGAGAGTATTTTCCTACCTCTATATTCCCTAATGTCTTCCATGAACCGTATAATTTCTCTCGATCTTATAATCCTTGAAATCATGGTATACACTTTCTCCACCCTTCACAATAGGGTTATGTTAGAACATACCTACTTGATTAGCCTCCATTTATTCTTGTTTTTAATAACAATAATCATTTTAACTTTAAGAGAATAAAATTCATGTAATCTTCATCATTTCCACATGATGTTAAACAATACGGAAATTTTCCAAATTGCATGATGTTTAACTGCATGGTAAATGTCTTTGTTGTATGATGTTAAACTGAACAACACCACTACATTATCACCTAAGAGGAAATTTCCCCTAGTATTGGTTATCCATTATTCCAAATCAAAAAACTACATATGGTTTGATTACTGTCAATATAGGATACATAGTGACACCCATATTCTATGTCCCAGTCCATCCACCACCAATTTAAAAATTCCCCTTTCCCTGTGTATGGACCAAACCTATGCTGGGAGTTTTCTTTCAAGAACTATGTATGGAATTGATTCACATTCACATGAAATACATAGAAACATCCAAACATTTCATATATAAGATTGACCACAAATCCATTCAATCCTTTGGTCCCTTGACTTGAGTTTCCTGTGTGGTGTGACATGGGGCCTCCTAAGCCCCAATTCACATTTGTTCATATCAGATGCACTATGAAAATCCCACTAAAAAATTCCTTCTCCCCCCATCCTCACTATATAACATTAAATCGTGATACCAACATCCTAGCCATATGATGATAAAATGCATAGTAGCATTACAGTGCCCTCACCATAGGGGACCTCACCACCGACATCGGTCACCCACCATGTTGTGTTTAAAAATTCCCACCACCTTGTGTATGAGTTAGATCTACACAATGATCCCCTTTTCTCTAGAATAACATATGGATTGATTCCTGTATATGAAATATATCTAGTGACACCTAGGCCATGTATCCTAGTCCCATACACAAAACAAAGAATATATTAATATTCTTATCTTATGTATACAAAGTTTTTTATGAGATTTCAAGTTCGGGTCCCTCACTTATGGATCCAAAAAAGAAACTGATATGATCCCCTATGTATGAGTCAGATCTATGTAGGGAGTTTCCAAATCCATAGAAAATATCTATCTGAATGTTTCTCAAATGCTCATAAACATCCTTACATTCATCAAACTCTATGACACGAGTAATTTTTGATCTTCAAAAACCTCTCCATCCATAAGAAGTAGAAGGTCATTGTACTGAGTAAACATTTGTTTGAATATACATAATATGAACAAGCTAGATCTATATAATTTTCCCACAAAAAAGGAAGGCCTATCGACCAAAGGTAATTTTTTCATCAGGAGAGACTTTTCCTACCTCTGCATGCTTCAACAATGTCCATTCCCCATATCATTTCTCCCAATCCAATAATCCCCAAAGCTAGGGTTTACACTACCCCCCTCACATTTGAGGCATGTCATAATGTCCCGAACTAGTTATCCTACATTAAACTAGATGATAATTGATTCCCAATTTTCAACCTTGGGTCCAGGTGAAACAAAAATTACAAATACCCATTTTCAGTGTATGGGTCAGACCAGCATGGGAAATTTATAGACACAGAAAATAATGTTTCCCCCCATGTTCTTATGCATGAAATAAATCTATATAGGAAAGTCTAATATGAGCCCCTACATATTGGTTAACTTGTATACAAGAAAAAATTCCCCACTCTGGTGCGTGAGCTAGATCTGAATATGGAGAAACCTTACAGAGAACTACGTATGACTTGATTCCTATTGTGATAAGATACGTAGTGATGCCTGAAACTCATATCTCAGGTCTATCCATGAGATAAAATTGTGTCATCTTTTTCTACGCATGGGTCAGACCTACGTAGAAAACCTCCCCACACAGGTATAAGAAAAGAGTCTTTTCATATTCCTGAGAAATTTCAACTCCAGATGTACCTTTATTGTTTAGTCACCCTTCTTTCACAAAACAAACTCTATGTCTAGAAAGGTCTAAATCCCCATAATCTTCTCTTCCCATCATAAATGGATGGTTAGTTTCCTAGGGACACCTTTTTTTGACTATGCATAATATTACCCAGTTGACTCTGCATAAGTTTCCCACAAAAAGGCCTATAAACCAAAGTATTTTTTCCCCTATGATAGTATTTTTTTATTTCCATACACTCCTATGATGTTTACGAATCACATCACTCCTCAGATTTGGAATCCCCCTAGATTACAGTTTATAACATTATCCCCCTTTCAGGCCTGAATATGAAAGAAAATTCTTGGTCAGACAACCATGAAAAGGTAGAATCAATTTCCCATTTTGTCGGAGAAAAATGACCTTAAATCATAAGTCTCAAGCATCCTGGTTGTACAACTTTAAATTTCACCATGCTTTAACCCTTCTTAACACAAGCTAAATTTACATGGGAAAAATTTTCCATCTAAAACTGATACAGATGCCCTCGTAGTTTTTAGACATCACTCCCTTGGAGATCCCCCTTTAACGGGCTTAAAAAAATTTATATTCCCATAAAATTACCTACCCATAGAAAATGGGAGGCCAGTGTCCCGGGGGCACCTTTGTATAACTATGAATAAAATATCCCTGTTGGATCTATATAATTTTCCCATAAAAAACGCATGTCAGCCAAAGGAAAATTATTTTTCAGGAGAGGATTTTCTTACCTCCATATGACTCAATGGTTTCTATGCCCTATATCATGTCTCATATTCAAAAATAAAAAATAAAGGTCAAGAAAAATCCCTCATGCATGTGTGAAAAAATATATTTGGGAATTATTGTCCAATAAATCCTATTAGTGGCCATAACCCTTTAATTCATGGTCAAATATGTTCGACCTAAAACATCAGTAATACCCATCCAGGTTAGCAAGAATTTAAATTTCCCATGAAAAGAGACACAAAACTCGCCAAGTTGAAAACCCACAAAGGGACCTCTATGTAAAATTCAAGTATTAGATCACTAATCCTACGGTTTGTATGGTTTAGAAAAAATATCAAGAAATAAAAAAACAATACAATGCTTGTTAGGTTGAAAACTCATAAAGGGAAGTAAAAAAAAGTCAAGTTATGCCCTCTAATCCTACATCACTGTGAACTTAGGAAAAAATTAGGGTTATAACAAAAAATGCACAAAGTTTGTGGGGTTTTCTAGGAAACCCTTGAAACATTCAAACTATGCTCACGGAGTCCCTTAGCTCATAAAAAATTTAGAGAAATATATGATATTTCATTCAAACCAAGATCACTTTATACATTATAATACCCTCCTCTTCATCTCTATTGGATCCCATTCTGATGGGGGGAATTTTTTGGGTCCTAAAAAATCTTCAAGAATAAGATATTTCCATCGATTTGGAAAAGGAATAAAAAAATTGAACAAATAAAAAATATTCAAAGGTATGAAATCACTAAAGGAAGAATGGGTACCACGAAGAGTGAATCCCTTCATGAAAATCTTCTCTGTATGGATGTTTGTGGTGAAACAAAGTCCCTACGAACTAAAATAGTTCACCAGATGAAGGTGATGGACCAATATAAAAAAAAACCAAAATAGTTTTATGTAAGGAGTTAGTATCTACACCCCCAAAAAAATATTTCCTTCACGAACTAAATAATTCACAGTACCGAGGCAATATCTTTGCCTCCTTAAATAATGACCCCCATCAAAAAATTATGTCGATGCTAACTAAGTCATTTGTGGGTTGGGAATCTATCGTGGGCCTCCGCAAAAGAAGGATCATGGCCCATTGAAAATGACTGGATATTCCAGTATCTATTTCCTATACTTCTCTATAAATAATACCTTGAGAGGAACTAAAAGGGGATTGATTGGAAGAGAGAAAAGACACACCCGAATAGATGAATTGAAGAGAAATGAAGGAGGGAACTATGAAAAATAGAGCCCTTCAATGATTCCCCATAGGTAAAAACCAACCACAAAGCATTAGGGTGTAAATAATAAATCATCTTGCATTCTGAGAACTAAAACCCTCTATGGATGTGATCCTTTGAGCCATGAAACCGATTCCCCCTTTACGAAAAGTAATCCTGCATACAAAACCGTTATATGGGTGGGACCCTACCCCATGTATCCAAATTCTACACTTGAGGAACATTGTATTATGTAGAAAAACACTACACAGGAAGAACCTATACCCATATAGTAACACGCTACATGGCCTAAACCCAAGTCTGCATACTCCAATGGTATGTGGACAGTCCCCTTATCTGCATACCAACATGCTATGTTGAGGTTCCCCATCCCATGTAAGATCCCACTACATGGAATGGGTCATCCTAGTGTGTTACACTCTCCAATTCCTATTGCTCTCTTCCATAATGTAGGTGGTCCCAACATTGGCCCATCGGTGAACTAGTCAACTGGTATTAAGACAAGGCCCCTTTTAAAGCCACCAACTTCTATAATGATATCATCAGGCACATTACCATGCCCTTTTGAGTTTACATACCCATGGTAAGTGGAGAAACGTGGGTAACCCCATGGTAAAGAGGGTCCCCGAAATGTCATTAAGTTTACATTCCCATGGTAATATGGGTTCTGACCTTAGGATACTCCCATAAACCTCCCCTTTATTTGGATTGAGTGGAACCGTTGGACTTTCCATTCAATGAGGGGAAATTTAAACACTCCTCTATCTCTCAGAACCAATTTAAGGTCACTCCTCCTCAAGTAAGACCCTAACCTTTCTTGTGGGAGGTGGCACTCTTTCTCCTCTTCACCTCATACTAGGATGTAGCTGGATGGATCACCTGAAGTGGCTATCCCTATTACAAAAATAAAATAGGATACCCACACACTTAAATCCCTCTCTCTCTCCCTTTGGTCTCCAGCATCATCCATTAGCAGATACAGTGAGATCGTGTGATCATTATATCTACTACTTCCTCTTGTTTCTCACACCAATCATGACTCATACGGGCTTAGAGGTTAGTGGTGATCAGGAAATCTATGTGGTACCAAACCAATCGGGCCTTACTCATAGATGTAATACCCAATTTAAAATCTCATGTGGGCCTCCGATATAGTTTAATACACAAAACCACACTTCAACATTCAAAGGGTCATATTCCCACTGAAGTAGTACCTTCCAGGCAGCTTCCATGCATAATCCCCAATCATGCCCCCTTTATAATCCTCCTATAAGGTGTAAGTCCTAGTGTTTCCAAACTACGTGGGTTTGATTCGAAACTAATTAGGATACGTAGGAAGCCACTTTGTGGTCCAAACCCAACACCTAAATCATCCTAATGTTATTTAGGATATATTCCCAGTTAGGTCACATCCAACCCTGGGGGACATATTCCTACCAGGTCTCTTACATCGCCATAATTATTAGGCCATATCCATAGTAAGATCATTCCCAACTCAGAAGACCACATCTCCACCGGGTCCCTTGGGCCGCCTCAGTGTAAGTCCCACATCAAACATTGACCAGGAACCTTCAGCCCGGATGTCCTTATTGTATGACCTTAAACTGCATGGTTGGGTCCTTGTCACATGACCTTAAAAGGTGATGTTTCTAGTTAAGCAACACCCGAAATATGTTGGTTCTCATTACCCTCATGGGTATATATAGGAATCCCATCCTATGGGTTTTATCCCAACATCAAGACAATTTCTATCCCCACTAGAGAATAATAATCTCCAAAGAGCCTCACCAAAATGGCTTAAAACCAGTGTTGTCCCAACAAACGACCAAGAAATCATTGATTTTTCCACAATAGGGTAACATTGATGAATAATCTCAGATAAATATAGATGTATCTACTAATGGATAACCTATGATACATAGAGATTATTGAGAGCATGTATGTATTTATGATCAGTCATAACCTAGGGGTAATCTGCAGACACATACTTGGGAATGAATAAGGATTCATGAACATATATTAGATATATAAGAGTGTCCCAGGACATTAAATATTTCCCCCAAAAGGTTTAATGATCCCAAATTATTATTCTCTAAACCAATGTGAGTTCCTAAGTATCGTTGGACGAGTTACCCAAGGAGAGCTTGCCTTTGGAAAGTAGGTCCATGAATCATGGATATGAGAGCTATTGGACATTTCTGGCTCTATGAATAAAATCGTTGGAGACTGTTAGATGACCTTGTACCCGATGTAAGTGATTATACACCATTCAACCCATTGAAATCAACTTTTTGGGCCACAAATTTGTTTTATGTTGATACAAAAATGTTTAACCCGATGTGAATGAACTCAAGTAACAAAATGACCAGGGTATAATCTGATGGGCCATTTCATTCGTGTCTTCAGGTGAAACAAAAATTTTATCTTTCTCTCACTAACGAATGAAATCCTATACTAGATAATAGATTCGATGATATATGAACACTCTATATACCATTATAGTGAACATGATTTGGATTTGATAATGTTGTAAGGATAGATCTTACAAAGTTGTCTCTAAGACTATACTCTACATGTCTTCCCAAATAAATTGGCTACACACATGAAAATAATTTAAAGCCTCCAACTATGCCTAAAAAAAATCTTTCAAGAGGATAAACATACCTCATGATTTGAAATACTGATGGAGAAATATTTTGTCACCCCCTTTCGAGAAAATTCATCCCCACCTGGTCTTGGTGGCCAAAATAGAGTATAAACTTATTCTTCATGCTGAAGACTGAATAAGATTCCTATAAAATAAAAAAAATAAAAAACATCATCAACATTTAAATACAACACATAAAGAGAGAAATGGAATCAAAATAATTTCTTTTTCTCACCTGGGGGTTAATTATACAGTGGACCTAAGTACCCTTAAATGTCTCTAGTTTCTTCAATTCATTGAATAGAAACCCATAGAGTAATAACTTCTTCATGGACATTCATTGGGCCCATTTTGGTTTCCCCTTGAGAATTTATCTCTTCCATCAAAACATTTTTCTCAGCACCGCAAGGAACATTAACAAGACAAGGAACAATTTCATTGCCACCACCCCATATATTCTTTGACAATTCAATAGCTTCCTATTTACATGGTTTAGACCACGACCAATCATTTCCTTGATTGATCTAGAATTTAAATACAAAAATTACTATCCAAAATGACATTGAATTTATCAATTGAAATTAAAATAACACAAATTTGTTCACAACCTTATAGATATATAATAATGAGGCCTCATTTACCAAACTATATATATATATATATATATATTTAAAAATGATCTTATCAAAATAAGTTTTTTTAAATTATATTATGTTGTGAAACTAAGTTTAAAATGTAATTTTCAAGTATAATGTATATCCTTAAATAATTTGATATCAAGAAAAACTAATCAAATGACATACAATTAAGAATACATAGTCACAATACTAGAAGAACAAGTAAAATAATTATAAAAAGTTTTTATTTCATTATTATATAACATATATATATAAGCTAAAAAACATATGATGAATGATAGGGATGGATCCTAACAAACTTATAATGATACGATTGGTATAATCAATGATATGGGACGATTGATGGAAATTAATTACCATGGAAAACTACAGTCATGGGAATGGACATGAGAATCATTAACCATATGAAATTGACGCATCTATAATTATTTTTTAATAGTCCTCCCGGTATGTCATCAATTTCGGGGAGATTTATTTATATTTCACTTAAAAAAAACTATGATAAATTTTAATTGAAACAAAAACAATTGAGTTCCATGACAATTTTATATATATCATTAAAAATTATATACCGAAAACCTAGTGGTAAGAAACTAATGAAGGGGAAAACTATATAATATTATAAACTCCCCCTAATTAAATAATGATATAATTTATAGTCTTCACATACTAGTTTAAAATTTAAAATTATCAAATGTAACTTTTAGTAATGTTTTTTCGAATAAATAATTAAGATTACCACACAATAAAATCCACTAAATATCTATATCACAATTACTTTTAAGCATATGGGTAAAAATAAATTTTATGAGATATCATTTTTCTTAGCAACCTTTATATACCCACATTTTAATTAAATTATAAAAGAATAATTATCTTCATGTAATTTATTGAATTATTAACAATTAATTCACTTTTTTGATATGATGAATAAATCATCTCAACAAAAAATGTTTTATATTTTCGTAGTTAATTGAATTTATCTCAACATGATTTGAGGAAGTCATAAAAATGATTAATTTTGTAAAATGTTATTTCATGGTCATTCTGGAACCTATGAATGAATATATAGTTTGTTATTTGGTTTTATTTTTATAAATGAAAATATATTGTGATAGTATAGGCAAACAATTCTTGATTAGAATTATTTTAATAATTTATCATTTATACCCTTAAAATATAAATGAGTAAGACAATAACATTATCATCTCAACAATTTTTGGAATGAAACTTATTCTCAATTAAACATTTTGTTTACTTTTCTTAATAATTACAACATACTGAATTTACCAACATATTTAATATAGTATCCAAAAGGATACTTACACATTATATTGGCATTAGTAGATCATTTTCACATGGAATTAGAATAAATTGATTTAAAAAATTAATTTATGAATTGAAATATGTACAATGAATCTTACATGAAACACCCTAAAGGATCCCTCTCTAGAAATGCTGAGAATTTAATGTGCAAACTCAACAGGTCGATCTATTATTTTAATCTATAAACTTTAAAATGGTATTTATGACTTAATGATGTAATTAATTCATTTAGTTTCAAAGAAAACATTATGGGTCAATGAATTTACTAGAAGGTCAATGGGATTGAATTGTGATTTTTTTTTATAAATATATGAATTTCTACTTGATATAAATAATAAGGGGTTTCTATATGATTTGAAATAGTTTCTATAAAAAATAATTGAAATGATAGATATTAGGGATGAAAATTTGTCATTTGACTATGGATTCATATAGATAGGTTGACAGGCATCACAATATTGTCTCAATAAACCTGTATCAATAATGTTTTAAGAAATATTTCATATTAAGGACTATGCACTAAGTATATCACCCATTATTAGGGGTGATAAATTCAATAAGAACTAAATCCATAAGAATTATTTAGAATGAGGCTTAATGAAATCCAACCTGTATGATTGTGAAATTGGATGTTTGATGTATACATTGTTCTAAAATAGTCTTGAAATTTAATTTTTTGTAGGTATCATGGGGAGATATCATAATAAAATAGGAATTGAACACTAGAAGGTTGGGTATAAGTTATTAAGATACAAATAGGTTACTAAAGACTACATTCTTATATATAAACTAACTAACAACTTGGAAGTTATTGGATACTCAGATGAAAATTTATTTGTTATGTTGATTTAGGAAAATCAACCTTAGGTCACATATTTATGATGGATGGTAGATAAATTCTATAGAGAAGCGTCAAACAAACACTAACCGTGACTATTATTATAGAATTTGAGTTTGTTTCATTTTTCAAGGCAACTCATCATTGTGAATGAATACAAATTTTAATTTCAAGCCTTAAATATAAGGATTTTATTTCTATTCCATTAATTATATATTGGAAAAATTCAGCAGCTATCTTTATGGATAAGAATAAAAAATGGGAGTCAACAGAAACACATTGACATTTAGTATATAGATGTTAAGGAACATTTTAAAGTTAAAAAAATGGTCATTCAACATATCAACACTAAATTTATGATTTTATATACTTTAACTAAATACATGAATCCATTTAAATTTCTAGATCCTATAAGAAACATTTAATTAATTTCTACCCTATAAATTTTTGTTGTATACTTTTTTTCTCAAAACACTATATATATATAAACATTTATCTTTACAGTTTATGTGTACACATTCATTACCTGAGATATATTTTGGGGGTATATAATAAATCGTGTGGTTATGTTTATTCATATTATTATTTAAGATAAGTAAAACTTTTTGATACATAGAAGGTAATAATCATTATTTAGAGGTTATACTTCTATGATTCATGCATTATGTTTTTTGATAAAGAGTTATATTTGATTCATATATTCTCATTAATTGGTATGAACCATGTTAGAGAATATAATAAATCTACCATAAATTTAGTTTTAATATAATTAATTATATAACAAAAAATTAATTAGTCCAATTAAGTTAAATAATTTAAATATGGTCTATAAAATTAATTATTTTGATGGTAATAAATTAACCATGCATTGTCTCTGTTTCTTGACAGAGTAATTTTGTGTGGGTTCTTTATGAAAAAACCCTCTATAAATATTAATACCCATTAACATGGTAAGTACAAGGGAAATACCCCATCTAATCCTATGTGTAGAGTGTTGGAGGAATTAATGTTTCGAATCCTCATTATGATGTGTTTTTTAACAATGGATGGAGGTAAGTATCATTTTCTTTTCTAACAATGAAATTAATTGAATCTAGAATATTTTTTTTTATAAATTATCTAACATATTTTTCATAAAATTCATTATAATAATATGTCATATTATATAAAAGGTATATATGTATATGTATACGAATATCCTTCAAGAATAAGTAAAACATGAATTTATATTTAATCCATCAAGGATAAATAAAATATGTGTTTATATTTCATTCTTTATGGAAAATAAATTCTACATTATCATTTTGTGTAAAGATTATATCACTCTTAAAAGAAATATATTAATTTATTTTATTAATGGTATTTTCCTAAATATATAAAATGTTTTTAATATTTTTTTAACATTTGGATGATTTATTAAGAAATTAAAGAATATTCCTTCAAATATGTTGATCAAATGTTCCACTTAACAAATAATTTTCTATTTTTGATCTAATTTAAAATAACATTATACTATGATGATTAATGTAAATAACTTGAGTTATAAAAACCATGGAATTAAAAAATAAATTATATATTCTATCTTATGTGAATATGTATTTAAATGGATATATCATATTTGTTTTATATATTTCAACCCATATAATGATTTATCAAACAATGTAATGCTTTGAAAATTTTAAATATGATTTAGGAATTTTGAACCATTTAGGGATTCATATATAGATATTAAAATCAATATAACCATGAATATAAAAAATTAAAAATAATTGGGAGGAAATGTTTTTAATAAGATCATAAATATGAAAATGTCTTAATACTTTGGGTTACCAATCATAAACATCATACATTGAACATATTACTTATTCCATCAATTATTTTAAGAAAATTATTTCGATATTGAAATCTATAAAAATTCATTATTATTGATGATTTAATATATAATTCAACAATATAATTATATCCACAATAATATTTAATAATTTCGTGTAATTTATTTGGTAATAGTGCTAGTTTTATAAAAATAATAGTAACAAACAAATTTTTATTGATATTTTTATTTTCCACTATGGGGGAATAATTAAACTATTAATCATGATGGATAATTATTTATTGAATTAGATTATCAATACCTTTATTTAATATAATAAGAAAACCTGACTATTAATTTTTGAAATATTATGGAAAATTTATTAACGTAATTATTGTGAGAATCATAAAAATGATTCTAATGGATCATTTTAACTAAGGTTTGTGATGCTAAATATTTATTTTTATCAATAAAAAAATATGAGATATATATTCACTAATAAATAATAAAAAATGTGTCCCTTTCATATATGCACCAATCATATAACTTATAAATAGTTAACATGGAAGGAAGATGCAATCATATATATTTCATAATTGATAATTCAGATAAATATTTCAAATTTTATTTCACTATTGCTTGTAATGATATAAACAATTTATATTAATAATTGGTAAAACATGGTGTGATTGGAGGGATTACCAGTCTTAATGAATATGATGGAGGGGTGCATGATGCATTGGCGAGGGTGAGCCAAGATGAAAGGTGGTGGACTAAAGCAGAAAACACAAGTTGGAAGAATGGCGGTAGGGCATATGGAAGTGGATGCGGAAGGATCGATTGAGCATAGTCAGTCTATAGTTTGATGGGTAATGGACACTAGGGAATGTGTATGTGCATGATTTTTGGGATGTGTAGGAATTAGCTGTACATCCATCCAACACACGATGTGATAGGTATGACTCGAAGTGCTTCTTTCTATTTAAAATTGACATAAATTATAGTAAAAAACACAAACGACATACTCAAAACTAATCAAAACTATTAAAATTGTTTTTATACTTTAAGATAATGGTCCATAAGTCATTTGTGACATGTATGAATCATCCAAACCTCAAAATAAATCATTATGTGTCCAATATGACTCAAAGTGCCTCTTTTTATTTTAAATTGACATTAATTTTAGTAAAAAGAAGAAATTCCATACTGAAAACTGTGAAAATAAATTTGGATTGTTTTGATACCTTAGAAAAACAATACACAATTCATTTTTGATGTGTAAGAGTCAATCAAACCTCAATATGATGCACGATGTGACTGATATGAATAAAAGTGTGTCTACTTTTTTAAAAATGACATTGATTTTAGTAAAAAGAACAAGTGAAATACTGAAAACCAAGAAAATACATTCAGATTGTATTGATAATTTAGGAAAATGATCCATATTTAATTTGTGATGCATAGGAATAAACCCCACCTCAATTGGATGCATGATGTGACTGCTATAACTCTATGTGTTTATTTTTTTATTTAAAATTGACATTAATTTTAGTAAAAATAAAAAATGACATACTGAAAGTGGAGAAAATAAATTCAGATTGTTTTGATGCTTTAGGAAAATAATCCATAAATCATCTATGATGTGTAGGAATCAACCACACCTCAATATGATTCATGGTGTAACTAGTAATATTCAAAGTGTATCTATTTATTGAAAATTGACATTAATTTTAGTAAAAAGAACAATTGACATACTGAAAACTGAGTAAAAGTGTTTGGATTATTTTGATACTTTAAGAAAAAGATAATGTCATTTGTGACATGTAGGAATCAACCAAAACTCAATCAGATACATGATGTGACTAGAGAGGGTAAACCTGATTAGAGGGGATCAAATAGGGATCCATTACTTTAGGCTTCCCTGGGATTTAGTTTTCTGGACTCAACATTGGTCATGTTTTTTCAGTGTTTCTTGCATAAAAAATATATAATGATGATAATGAAATAAATTTATTAAAAAGAACAAGTGACTTACTGAATGCTGATAAAATTCATTCAGATTGTTTTGATACATTATTAAAATGATCCATAAGTCGTTTTTGACATTTATGAATCATAAAAACCTTAATAAGACACATGGTGTGACCCCTATATCTATAAGTATGTATTTTAATTTAAAATTGACATTAATTTTAGTAAAAATAGAAAGTGACATAATTAAAGTTGAGAAAATAAATTCAAATTGTTTTTATACTTTAAAAAAATGATCCATAAATCATTTGTGATGTGTAGGAATCAACAACACCTCAATATAATGCACAATGTTACCGGTATAATTCTAAGTGTGTCTGTTTATTTAAAATTGACACTACTATTAGTAAAATGAATACGTGAAATACTGAAAACCAAGAAAAAGAATTTGGATTTTTTTATACTTTAGGACAATTATCCATTAGTAATTTTTGATGTGAAGGAATCAAACACACCTCAATCTGACACATGATGTGACTGGTATGACTAAAAGATTCTATATCAGTTTAAAATTGAAATTTTAGTTCAAAATGTGACACTCACTAAAAAAAATTAAAACATTCCCTGATTGTCTTGATAATTCATTAAAATGATTCATAAGTTATTTAGTACATGTATGAAGTATTCTCATGTTAAACTGATTCACTATGTGACTGGTATGAATCAAAATTCATGTCTCCAGTTTTAAATGACATTTTAGAAAAAAACACAATATACATACAGAAAACCAAGAAAATACAATCAAATTATTTTGATACTTTAGGAAAACGATATGTAAGTCATTTGTGACATGTATGAATCAACCACACCTCAATATGATGGACAATGTGGCAGTTATAACTCAAAGTATATTTTTTTATTTTAAATTGACATTAATTTTAATAAAAAGAACAAATGGAATACTGAAAACTAATAAAAAACATTTGTATTGTTTTTATAATTTAGGACAACAATCCATGAGTCATTTTTGACATTTATGAGTCAACCAAACTTCAATCTGATGCATAGTGTGACCACTATAACCCCAAGTATGTATTTTTATTTAAAATTGACATTAATTTAAGTAAAAAAGAACAATTGAAATACTAAAGTTTGAGAAAATGAATTCATATTGTTAGGATACTTTATAAAAATGATCCATGATTCACTTGTGATGTGTAGAAATAAATCCCACATTAATATGATGCTCAGTGTGACCGGTATGACAAAAAATTTCCATTATTAGTTAAAAAATGAGATGTTTCACTCACTGAAAACCAAGAATACGTGATCCTATTGTCATGATAATTCAGGACATCAATTCATAAGTCATTTTTGATGTTCATGAAGAAGTATCAAGTCAAACTGACACATAATGTGACTAATATGACTCAAAATGCGTGTTTCTAATTTGGAATGACATTTTTGTAAAAAAAAACTAGCATACTGAAATCCAATAAAATGCCTTAATATTATTTTGATACTTTAAGAAAATGATTCATCAGTAATTTGTGACTGGTAGGAATCAGCTACACCTTAATTTGACATACAGTATGACCGTTATAACTCTAAATGTGTCATTATTTAAAATTGACATTAATTTTAGTAAAAGAAAAAGTGACATACTCAAAAATAAGAGAACACATTTATATTGTTTTGATATTTTAGGAATATGATCCATAACTTATTTTTGATGTGTAGGAATCAACCACACCTCAATACGGCGCACGATGTGACTGATATAACTCCAAATGTGTCTTTTTTTATTAAAAATTGACATTTTATTAATGTATTATTTCATATTGATGTTTAATTTATTTATTTGTATAATTACTAACAAAATATTTTCTTTTTATATAGGATTAATCTTTTTCTCAGGTTTTGATGATTGTTTTGGAAATTAATACCTTGGGTGGACATTTTTGAGTGGGGATCATGGGCATCAACAAATGAAACATTAATGTTTTTAAAAGTTTGTTGGATAATTGTAAATGTAATTATATAAAACACTGTTTAAAATGTATATAGGCGTTTTTTATATATACCATGGGAGTATATTTTTTTATTCAAGATGTCAACTAAATTTATATAGCATTGTTTGAAATTATAGGCATTTTCTGGGTATGCTTTTATATTAACAACACACTTGCAAAAAGCTAGTCCATTATCAGCACTATTTAAAGAAATGATAAATGGGTCCCTTTATCAATACCTTTTTAGCATGGATAAAGGACCCCCTTTATCATTTCTTTTTTAGTGATGATAAAGGGGACCCCCTTTATTAGCACTGCGATTAACAGAACTTTTTAAGTGCTGTTAAAATCCTTTTTGCATGCTGTAAAAGGGCATATCTATAGTAGTGTTTGGGTCTAGGATTTCAGGGTAGTTATTATTGGTTATTTTTTTACCATTGGCTTCTAGGACATGTAATGTGTTCCTCTCCACCTAGAAATAAAGTGTATTTCCTTTTTAAAATAAAATAGTAGGCTTCCCCCCAACTTATTAAAGAATAATAATAAATATTATTGACTAAAAATTGTATACCATAAAGTAGATAGACATTTTCTCTTATGGAGCCTTAAATTAATCTCAAACTTCCAATTTAGGTTCTTACATGATCATGTGCTAAATCTTAAAGAGATTTTATTAATAATAAACAAATATGAGTTCTTTTGGAGAATTTAATTAAAAATAATATAAATAACAATTATACCTCAAGATTGATATATAAGATCTTAATGATCCACCATTATGGATATTTAATATATTTATTGTCTATAATGAAACCTAAAAATACCACACTTATAATTATAATTATAATTTCAACATATGGTGGTCAATCATTAAATAATGAATTCTTAATACAATGATAAAGGGTTAGGACCACCTTTTTTCACTAGAACATGCGTCCAAGGCATGAATCTAATGCTACAAAACATGGTCTAGGAGTGTAACACATTTCACAGGCTTTGATTTGACTTGTCGTAGATTCCAAACAGAGTTATGGATTAGAATTTATGGTCATTCGAAATCAGGCTGCTGAAAATAGCCAGCTAGGATGATTTTGGGGAAAAAGTATGGATTTCCATGCAAGAAAGAAGGTGTGCATGCAAGAAATGAAATATTTCCAGAAAAAATGATATGCGTAAAAAGCCATTACATGCAAAATGTGACACCAAAGGAATTATTTGGCCCTGATCACGTGAAAATGGCTATGTAAGGTGCGCACAAGTGGTGCTCCCTGCGTGTAAAAAGGGTCCAGACACGTGCTAGCCTCTTATGTGCCCAATGAGACATCAAACAATCCATTTCGCGTGCGCCCATTAGAGGTCGCATGAAAGATCACTTCCATGCCCAAGATATTATACACCTCCATGGAAGGCCTCACCTATATATAGAAGTGTATCCCACTTCTTTAGTGTGATTATCTAGAGTTTGTCCACTACTCTTCTACACGTAGGACCTATCTTCCTTGATGTCGTAAAATAATGGAAAACTTGGGGTATAAGATCTTGTGGGATATATCCCTAGTGGGTCCTCTTTTTAGTGGGCCCATAGTTGTTTGATCCTCTCCCAACCTAGTTTTTTCCAAAGGAAAGTGTGCGCAAAGCCTCCACTTGCATGCAAGTCGCTCAATCTTGCACACAACATGGTCGAGATTCCCATTCTTGCACGCAGTAGGGCCAACCATACAATCTTTCATGCTCTAGTGCTGCACTGCCCCAATCTTACACACAATAGTGTCTAGGCATGCACCCACTATTCTATACTGCAGGGGATGTGTCCTCCCACACACACTTAGGATCAATATCAGGTTTCATCCCCGAGCCTCCAACTTGTCCCTTTTGCTACCGTCACTACCCCTTGAGAACTAGAGAGTCACACCCCAAAATTTTCAGGCCAGGTCAATGACATTTTGGATTGTTCCCTTACTCAATCCCTCTTCCACCCCTAGAATACCATGATTCAAGATACACTTTTTCATTCCATGAAACTCCATGATTGGATATATTCCTCTTGGTCCCTTTCCCATGTCGTGAGTTGAGGTTCTCATCTTGGATTCCACAAGCACCTTGAGTCGAACCATTCCTCAAGAAACTCCTCAAACCCCATCGCCAGACTTCCATGCTAGGTCAAACCAGAATGGGAATTCCCCACATGTAATCTCCATTCACACCATTTCCACTCCATAATGGTACCTAGGACACTCCCACACATAATACCTAAACACATTCATGATGATTCTAGTAGTTTACGACATGCTCTTATGAATGAGTGCCAATCATATTCACTATATCGGCATCTTCCATGCATAATCCCCCACCATCTCTCATTGGTGCACTTTTTGAAACACGAGAATCATGTCTTATGATCCAATTATTTCTCACACTGAGCATGACTCATGTGAGATTAGAGGTTTGCAACGACCATGACTTCGAACCCCCAACCATATGGGCATCCCTCCAGGAGTAAGCCCTGACCAGCCTCCATTCTTTGGGCCACTCCTATGTGTAAGCCCCACCCACATGCTTGGGATGCCTTATTTGGTGTAATCCCCAAAATATTCCTTGACCCAACCGTAAGTCAAGATACCCTCATGGCCTGACATGAAGAAGATAGAATGGGAAGCTCAATACATATGTCTTGTACACCTTGTCCTCACTACATGAAATTACACTGCATGAGGCTCTCGAACTATGTGGGTTTTGATCCCTATCTTATAAATAGTGTATATAGGATGCCTCCATGTAGTTCAATCCCAACCAATGGTAAACTTTGGGGCCTCCCTCCTTGGTACACACCCCTTCATGGTGTGACATCTTCCCTTTATGGGACACACCACCCTAGGTTCTCTCTAATTGGGCATTCTAATCCATCCAATTGGTCAACCTTGGTGCTATGCCCTAGGGACATAATCTCATGATGTGTAATCTTCCCTTTATGAGACACACCACCCTAGATCCATCTTCATAGGGTGTCATGATCCATCCACCACCATCCACCATCCACCTTGATTCTCCCCAGGCCTCCACATCCTGATAGGATCTTGACACTCATCCACCTCTATTATTTGGGATGCCTACTTAGGTATAATCCCCATAACCCAAAAAAATACATAGGATTTTATCCCTGTATTCTACACAGGGTACATATGAATCCTCCATAAGGTTCAATCCCAACCAATGGTAAACTCTAGTGATCCCTCTTAGGGATGTACTCTAATGACGTGACATCTTCCCTTTTTGGGACACATCACCCAGATCCACATTCAGAGGTTTTTTTATTTATCCACCATAAAACCTTCATCCATAACATCAACCTTATCCCAGTTAGATCATTCCATATACCTACCCATGGTAAGACCCAATGTGTAATCCCCAACTGCATGTATCATCTCAATCTTGGTTGTCTCCTTAGGTGTCCCAGTCATTATGAACTACATATAATTTCATCCGCATATTCTAAATAGTGTACGTAGGAAGCCTCCCTAAGGTTAAATCCCAACATAAACTCCCATATTGGTTTTCCCCTTGAGTCATCATGCCTTGGGAGGATCATTCCCCAATCCAAATGTTACATTTACTTTGGGTTCCACGCAGTTGGCTAACCATGTGTAAGCCTCGATTCCATCCTGAACTACGTGGAATTTGATTCAAAGCCACTGGGATATGTATGAAACATCATCGAGGTTCAATACCATTACTCCTCACACTCCATCCATTACATCCATTCCATTTCAACACTCCCCCATATCCATCTTGATTCTTACCAGAGCCTCCACATCTCAGTGTGATCATGCCATCCGTATTTTTCATTTCTACATGTAATCCCTATTAAATCCATAATTTATCCTAGAAGAACCTGCTAAACTAACCATAAATAATCCCCACACAACCCATATCACCCAACCAAAAGTGATACTCTTGCAAAGGGAAGCTAACCATGTATAATCCCCAAACCATTCTCCATCAAACTATGTGGATTTTGATCCATTTATTTTACACAGGGTATATTGGAAGCCTCCCTGATGTTTAATCCCAACCAATGGTAAACCATGGTGCACCCATCATTGGGGTGAACCTCACTGATCCATCCTTAGTGGTGTCCATATCAGCCTTCATGGTGTGACATCTTCCCTTTACAGGACACATCATATGGGTTCTTCATCAGAGGTGTTACCACCCATCCATCTAATAAAATTTGGTGCCTCCCTCCTTGGGTTGTCCCCCACATGGTGTGAATGATTACCTTTATGGGACACACCATCCTTGTTCTACTCTCATTGGTCATTTAGATCCATCCATATGGTAAATGTTTCAGGTGTTCCCCCTATATGATCCACCTCTATGATTTGTCTTCATGAGATGTTATTATCAACTCTTAATCATCTCTGCAAGATTTTAAACTCACAGAGTACCTAGTGTCAAACATGGGATGCCTGTTGAAAACCTAGAAATACATGACTATGTTATAAGATACCCCATGATCAATGTGGTATTCCTAAAGTTTCTGCACCCTTGAGAAGCCCTCTTACGATGAAAACTACAAGTGTTCCAATGTTTGAGTGTCCAGACGTGTCGGCTGATACCCAACATGAATACTCTCCTAATAAAATGATGTTTACCCATCTAAACCCCTTGGAATGTATAGAAAAAATTAGCACAATTAATAAAAATCCACAAATATATGGCACCAATAATGAGTTTCACTAACTACGACTCAAATCTATGAGGTATTCCCAGACTAGGAAATGAATTCTAAGGATGAATCCATGGAAGGAGGAACTAAAATCCCATCATCTTGTTTCGATCAAGGAATATACATCTATAAAGAAGCGATGAATGCATCATTCCTTTGGAAAGTAAGACTGTGAGGTATAATGCACCATCAGTTAACCACAACATGTGATGTGGTGAACCCAAGTGAAAGCGTTAGAAATACCATATCTTAGAAAATATTCTTATTTTTGTAAAATTTGAACCAAATGTTTTTTAAAAGTGACCAATACGAATTGGAGACCCTATGTACTTGAAGGTGGATAAAAAAGATAAATAAGTTTCACAGATAAATATTCAAGATTTATACAAAATTCCTCATCGTTATAATGGTTATAAATAATAAAATGGATTTGGTAATTATATTTACTTTGGGAATTAAGAAAAATTAGTGGATCAAGATGTGTGATTTATCAAATATTAATGTTTGGAAACAAAAATATTATAAAACTTTTCTTAAAAAAATTTCATTAAGTTATTAGAATGAGATAAACCAATTAAAATTATAGTATTAAGGAATTATTTTAGGAAATATTATATCAATTTTAGTCATTCCTAATAATTAATTATTTTAAAAAATTATTATTTATTGAAAAAATGATTATTCTATTTATAAAAATGACCGTTGTTTAATTAATTTGGGTAGTAAAAGGAATTTTATAAAATATATTTGATCATAAAATTTATGAGTACACCATGAAGTCAAAGAACATAATGATAATTTTAAGGGATGATATCGAACCAATTATATGACTTCTTTGACTTGGGATGGGGCGGCCTAATGCTTGATTAAGAGGCGTTGTGCATGGATGCACAATCTTCACATTATTTCTTTACTCTGATCTCATATGGTTTCCAATGGGGTTTATTTATGGAATAGAAAACACCAAACAACCTCCATATCCATGATAAGCTGCAAACTTTCTTTCCAAAGGTAGATATTCCTTGACATTTCATTCAAATGGTTTTTAAGTCCTCACATTGGTCGAGAGGGTGAGAGTTCGGGATCATAACTCCCTATTGGGGGAACTATTTCCTACTCTAATACTCACTTAAAGATTTAAGTCATGTTCATTAATCATTCCCAAGTCCTAGTATAAGGTTGGTTACCCTAAATATAATAATTAGTTTTTAGAATATACCACTATGAATGTTTTTACATATCAGAGGCATCCCATCAACGTGAACATCTATATGTATAAGAGGATCTCCAATGAAGACACCATCTATATGTATGGTTCTCCATAATTATCTTATTATTACTGAGTGGTGTTGTTTTATGGGTCACTATATTTTAAAACCACACATCTAGGTGTTCTCGAGTTTATAACCATCCAGGAAGGCCATGGTCATTTATGTTGTCGAGATCCGGACCATGAAGGGCCTTCCTATTGGATGTGAACTAAAATGTACATTCATGAGATGAATATACACATGCATATAATGCATGATATATATATATATATATTATCAAATTATATATAGTGTACTTTTAATATATTAATTCGATGCATATAATTTTCATGCCTATGATTCATGAATATAATATATTTATATATGATATATATTATTAATATTATCATGAATTATTTTATAAGTTAGAATCCATTTATGATTGTATTAAAGGATTTTAATTAAATCATTAGAACTATTCAATGAATTATATCCCAACTACAAGAAACACATATGATACATTGGGGGAGTCTCAGGCATCGACTATATAAGAGGATGAAATCATCCTATTGTGTTATTGAATGTAATGTGTATAATAATCTATTAAAACCCTCTTCTTCCTGAGTACCGATCATGTAATTATGATAAGGTGAGAAAACCCTAATGGATATCAGGTATCTTCATGATATGATAGTGGATTCAATTGGTTTATGTATTCCCTCATAGGCAATATATTTTGGTTCACTGTTACTCTTGATATCCCTCAAGAACTCTCTACTGATGGAAGATGGATGCTGATACATCATTTGAATACTAGATACTTTATTTATGGTATTATTTAGGATTTATTTATAGAAGAAAAATCTCTTATGTTTTGGGTTGTCTTACAATATTTATAGTCATAAGAAGATCATAAAAATCATTATTTTATAATGTAAAAGCTTACATACCCTTACATGAGATGTGTATTGTTAAATTGGATTTACCCTTACACTGGTCAGATATGTAAAGATCATACCCTTATGCAGAAGGTCTGTGTAGGGGTAACCATTATGTCACCTTTACACAAATGAATTGTGTAAATGAAGTACCCTTGTGTAGTAATAAAGTAGTGTGATTTAAAGGAGGATATTTAGTTACCCTTACACAATACCCTTACCTAGATGGTCTATACAAGGGTAACCGCTTTGATTACCTATATGCTATTGATTTTCATAAAGGTAGTACACTTACACAAAGGGGTCTATGTAAGGGTTATTGGTTTTTTACCCATATGCATAAAGGTTTATAATGTTTAACTTTACATAGAATATGGAACATTTATAGTACCTTTATATAAAAGAGTTTCATAAAGTTAATATTTTTTTTGAGGAAGATGTGTAATGGAAATATACATATTACCTATACTCAATAGTGTAAAATCAGGTAGAAAAAAAAGTAAGATTTAACTTAAATTTACAAAATATATTAAAAACATAAGTGTAGAGCATTTTTGTAAGGGTAATAAGGGGACACAATTAGGTAGCATAGGGGTTCTATATAAGGGTAAGCAGAATATTTTTAAAAATTGTTTTTATAAATATTAAATTATTTTTATGATTTATAAAATGTTTATAAATCACAATAAAAGGTATTTTGGGATATTTTATTTTATTGGTATTTTGTAAATAAAAAAATTAAGTATATATTATTTATAATTATTTAATTAAATTATTATGAAACATTTTTCCCAAATATTAAAGGTTAATATTTTAAAATACATTTTGAAAAATTAAATGGAATGCCTTATGATCTAGAGATAAGATATTTTTTTTGAAACAATAAGAGGAAATTTATAAATTGTTTATAAATTACAAAAATATTATATTTTGATTATATAAAATGTTTATATAAATATATTGAATTATAATTTTTTTTATAATTCATGAAATATCATATAAATTCCATTTTATATAAAATATGAAGTTGTTCATATTGAAATGAGAATAAAAGGTTTATATTATTAATAAATTATAAAATATTTATAATTATCATATATTTATGATTATTTCATAAATATCTCATGTTTTAGTAAGTAAATAAATTGCTTATTTATTAGTTAAATTCAACTGATATTCATGTATAGTAGACTGTTTATGAAATATGAATATTGTGTAGACTCATTTATATGAAAAATTATATCTAGGGTAGAGCCTTGCATATAATTCAAGGTTTGATACAATAATTTTTTTTATCTTCTTTCACCTAGGTCAGTATGTTTAACTGTTAGATTGGGAATAGTTGTTAGTCATGGTATGTGCATATTAGGTGTTATAATTTTTCATGAATTGAATTCTATCTAGAGTAATGTCTCCTTAGGTTGAGGGAGTTGGGGTTGGACCACCTACTCTCCTAGAGGCATTCCTTTTCTACGAAAGTTAATGTGGTTGGATATGTGTCATTTTAGGCTTACTCATGTACAATTTTTCAATCTCATATAACTCTATACCTTTACAAGAAGTATTCATCTACCTTATTCATATTATGAATATGGATATTTATGAATATAATTGTATTATTTTTTTTGGGTGATTAACATAGACTTGTTTTTTGTGTAAAGATTTACAAATTAATGTGGTTTAAACATGTTTGTACAGTGGTTAGAATAAGGATTCCAAAACTAAATCATTATAATCATGAACAAAAATGTAGGGAATAAAACATGAGAAGATAATGATTACCTATGATGTAATATTAATGAATTAAATATGGATTTGATTTATATTAAATTGATGAGACTAAAAATCCCTCAAATAATAAGTGTGGGATTCCTTATAAGGAAACACTTTTTAATGACCTCAATCATCCATCATGGTAGGTCATAGTAAATCTTGGTTCCTTGGATTTTCTTGTGTAAGTAAAGAAAGTAGTGACTCTAGATTATTCTGTTTCGTGATTCATGATAAAGCTAGGTGTAGAAAGATCATCCTTTATTATCTTATTTTTGCAATTTTCTTTATGTTACACTTACCAAGACACCCTTGTAGGATTATTTTTCCTAAGGAATAAAGTTGAGTTAATTCATAAAATTAATTTGGATAAAGACTAATCAACTCAAATATCCAAAAATTATAACCATCATGATTTAAATTATTCTCTACAGAAGTGTCTTTGTAATGGATGAAATTCTATAGTGGACTCATTGCTTAGTGCAATATGGATCTTAGTTCACAAAATGTATATGATGTAAGAGATCATCATTTTTAGTGGGATAAATTTCATTAAAAGTCCTTGATGAAAAGATATAAAAAATTATATTCCTATGATAAAAAATTTTGTTATTGAAAAAGGAATAATCATCATGAAAATAAACATTATATTATTCATTGAAACGATAAACATAAAGTCAAAAATTGATAAGACTGGTTTCTTAAGAAAAATTATTGAAAAAGAGAAATATTCTATGTATTAGAATAGTTCCTTCTTGAGTAACCAAGTGTTGAAGTTTTTCCACAATAAAATCTGGATACCTAAGGAATCATGGAATGCTTCATTTAGGGTTTCAAGGAACTAGATACAAAATGAAAAAATGATTATTAATCTAATATACTTGATATGATCAGTTATGTGAAATAATATTCAATAGGATTGAATATATTATTGATTCAATGTGTCATTATTGTTTTTGGGTTTTAGAATTCAATTCTATTATTCTGAATAAAATATGATATCAACTTTATGATTAAAAAATGATATAAAAACATATAAAGTTTAGAATATGAGAAAGAATTGAAGGCTATATCTTGATGACGACTTTCACGTAATAAAGAAAAGGTGTTTACACATTAATAATATGAATGATTCAAGTTTGGAATCATTAATATATCATGATTTAAGGGAGATTAAAATGTTTTGTTCTGGTTAGAGAAGTAATACTATTATAATTTATTGAAATGTTTTGAAAAAGCGAAAGAATTCATGAAATTTTTACCCTATATTATAAATTTTTTGATAATGGATTAACTGAGCATATGATGTCTGTTTTCTGGTACTGTATGCATAGTAAAAGTTGGTAAAAGTTCAAACTGGAGGAAGAATGATAGTTTAAAAGTTCGAAATTATTCTTCAAGAAGCCAATAAAGTTCATTGAAAACTATATTTTTCAGGAATGAAGTTTAATAATTAATATGATCGGATTATCTAGGACATATCAGACAAACTTTCTAAAACTGTATGAAATGTCCATGTCAGGTATGGAAATTATAGAAATAAATTATTCTATTTTAAGGGTATATGATACTAAAGGTATATTTTAAAATGTTTCATAAATATACATTTTCAAAATAAAAGGAATAATTTTTTGATCTTGTGTATAATATTAATAAGATAACTTATATAGTTCCTACATCGAGGATTTAAATGTAAATGATTTCATCAAGATCAAATGAATCTATATAAATGATCAGTATCTTCACCCCATTTATCTTGTGGGGTAAAAAATATGTTTTTTAAAAAAGAGTTGTTATGATCATGTTTTAGATGATTAAATGAATATACATTGTTTTTTTAAAAGGTGATTCCTTGGAAAAAAATGAAAAAATCACAAATATTATTAAAAGAAAAATTACAAGAGTCCAAAATATGGGATCATATTACAATCTTTTTCATGAAAGGAAATAAGAGCAGCGGGAAGGCCTTCGAACAGGTAATGTCTTGATTTACTCCCATGTTGGCTAGACAATCTGCAACTGTGTTTTCTTCTCAATAAAAATGTGTGATAATATTGTTAAGATCGGTAATAGAATGGGTACATTCCATCTACAAGGTGGTAATTTTCCATGCAAGATGTGTAATGACATTCCAAATCGCTTGATCGATGGTCTTTCAGTCACATTCAATCCAAAGGTTGTTCCAACCGAAGAGCTTCAAAAAGGAAATAGCGTGTATCAAACCAAGCATCTTAGCTTCAAGGGAGGTGGAAATTACACATTTACCCATAAATCATCCAATTATCTGATTGAGGTGATTCCTAAAAATAAATCCACACCCTACAGGTCCCAGATTTCCCTTGGTGGCACCATAAATATATATTTTGATCCATCCAGGTAGGGGGGGTCTACAGAACACCTCTAGAGTGCGATGCAGATGAAAGAAATTGCCTTTAATCCTTAGATGCTTCAGGATCCCAAAGTCATGCACAGTGTTGTGGCAATGTCCCTTTTTAATCAAGGCAACTTCATGTATGGCAATGATGATCCTCATCCGACCTGTATTTTGATTAAAAGAGTTTTTGTTAGGAATAATAGCATTCTGATCATACTAGATCACATGATGGAGTTCCGTAACCACAATAAGGAAGAGATTCATGATTTTCTGAAAGCCTTCCATTTCCACACATTTTTTAAGTTGAGCTTTGAAGGAATCAATAATCAACCATCTGCAGTCAAAAATGTCAAGAATATAGTTCCAAAGAGTAGAAGCAGTAGCACAACAGAGAAAGAGATGGTTATCATCTTCTCTGTGTTGATTAAAGATTTATCACTTAGAGCAGAGTTGGATGCCAAAAGATTAAATGAAACTTTCAGTGGGAACTTTTTTGTGAGAAATATGGCCGATGTTATTGAATCTCGAAGGTTTTATCCAAGGTTTTTTGAAATGTTTCTACTAGTTTTAATCGCTCTCAGAGCTACATATAATGATTGTAGAATTTATTTTAGTTTATCATACCATTTTGAGCAGGTTAACAGGTTAAGAAATCATTAGTGTATGTGAAAGAGTAGTTTTTAATGAAGTTCAGAATAGTATCAGGGAGGTGATCATGATGAAAGTGTAAAATTTCTCTAATAGAGCTATTGGTATTATCATAAGTTTTATCGGGAGATATCAGGGAAATTAAAGGCTTTCTGGTCTATTTATCCAACCAAAATTTTAAGGAGGAGTCTCTGGAGACCCTCCATCTAGAATTCTTCATGATATTGGAAAAGGAGTATTTTATGGAAGGCCATATTGATGAATTAATGAAGTTCAAATTTCCCATTTTAAGTATGTCAAGAAACCTATTTTTGAGAAAGGTAATAGCTTCAGAATTATTGTGAAAAAGATTCCAATTTATTCTTGCTTGAAGGGCTTAATTAAAGTATTTGAAATTTTTAATACCAATACCACCATTTTCAATTGGCTTAAAACAAGTTATCCAAGGAACAATCACAAGTTGTATTTCTAGAATACTACCAGTCTAGATGAAGTTCTTTATGGAGGTGTTCACTTTTTTAATGAGACTAACAGGCCATTTGTAGACCATCATGGAGTAAACCATCTTGAAGACAATAGTGAACTTAACAAGGGAAGTCCGACCTATCATAGAGGGAGATTTACCTTTCAAAGAATATAGATGATTTAGAAGTTGGTCAACAATAGTTGAAAAGTGAAAAGATTTGGGTCTGACCCAAAAAATTGGAACACCAAGATAAGTGAAAGGGGGGCATACCTTCTTTCTGACCAAGGTCACTGATAATGTTACATTTTCTTCTTGGAGGGAACTTTTTCCCAAAGAAGATGCAAAATTTGTTGCAACTAATGGTTTGACCAGAAACCTCTTCATAGTGTGATAGTGAATTTTTAATATTAAAAATGTTTCTTTTATCCCCTTGTAGGACAAGGATGATTTTGTCATCATAAAAAATATGAGTAGGAGCATTCACATTCCTAGAGGCATGTATGTGTTTTAGTTTGTTCTGGTCCACCAGACAGCTGATCAGACAATTGAGGTAGTCTTAGATATCGAGAAGATAATGGAAGATAGGGGGTCACCTTGCCTGACACCTTTGGTGAATTTAAAATATCCCTTGGGAGATCCATTGATCAAAACAGAGATAGAAGCCAAGTTAAAGAGAGTTATGATTACAATGATAAAAGATTTGTTAAAACCAAAACCTTGGAGGAATTGGAAGATAAAACTATAGTCCTTGTGAAAAAGGCATTTCTAATGTCAATTTTAATGGAAATGTTGCCTCCTCTATTAGATTTATTCAAATTATTGACACACTTAGAGGCAAGGAAAATACAGTATTGAATGGATCTACCATTTATAAAACCAAATTGGTTCTAGGAGACAATTTTATCTATGAGAGTGGAAAGCCTATTGGCAATGATTTTAGTGATGATTTTAAAAAGGGTGTTGATAAGAGAAGTGGGTCTAAATAGATGAATATCAGAGGCATTATCCACATTTGGGATCAAGGTGAGAAACTATGGATTTACAGCATGAGGGAGAACCCCATTGGTGAAGAAGGATTTTAAAATTTTAAAAACATCAATCTGAATCACATACCAATACTGTTGGAAGAAACCATTGTTGAAGCCATCAGGACCAAGAGAAATATCGGGATTCAGAATAGAGACAATATCCTCGATTTCATGATCCCGTGGAGTGCTGAGAAGGAATGAGGTTTACTCAACTATGATCACTAGAGGAATGACCTCATGGAGGATGCATTTTTTATATCAGGACTATTGAAAATGGATTTATAGTAGGAGACAATATGATGTGTGATGTCATCTTCATTTTCAAGGAATCTATCCCCATCCATTAAAAAGGTTAACGGCCTGTAGGCCTTCTTGATTCATTGAAGAGAGTTGTAGAATTTGGTGTTTCTATCACCATTTGTTAACCATTTAACTTTAAATGATCATTTTCTCATATTTTCTTGGAATGTGAGAAGGGACTTAATTTTGACCGCAATGTTTAGTTATTGAGTAGGGTCTGTGTTGAGGTCCAAGTTGGTGTTTGTGTTTTGCAGATTATTGAGATATTTATCAAGAATCATGATGCCATTATTAATTTGTTTGGATTTAGAGCTGCAACAAGTTTTTAGTGTCTATTTTAGATGTTTTTATTTGATATTGCAGTCAAGATCATCATTGTTACAATACATTGAGGAACAATAGTTTTGGATGATATGAGAGCATTCATCATCAGATAACCACACATTATTAAATCTAAAAGGTAAAAGAGGTTTCATGTCTTTGGTGGAGACACTGAAAATGATGGGGTGATGATCAGAGTTCAGTATATGAAGAGTTGTACTGGATATAGTGTCCCATTTATCTAACACATGGACATTTGCGAAGGCTCTATCCAGCTTAGAGGAAACTACTTGTGTTGTAGTGTCTTCTATACCAAGGGTATTTTGCACTAGTGAGATTGATTTCAATGAGATTGTTGTCATCTATTGTGGTTTTAAATTGTCTCATGGAAATAGAAGCATTAGAAGGTCCAATTTTTTCACTTGAGTTGAGGATGGCATTAAAGTCACCCATAATAAACCAGGGTGCATTAATTTTAGTTCCAAGATCGGAGATATCATTCCAAAGTGTTCTACTTTCTTGGTATCTATTTTTTGCATAAAAAAAGATCATAAAATATGTGTGTCAACTATATTAAAATTGCAAGTAAAAATCTGGTTAGAGATATTGAAATCACTAATATTCTGTAATGAAAAGTGAAAAAGAATCCATAAAGATTCAACATTGAGGTTATTTGTGATTGTGCCAGTAAAAACATATTTTTTTGACATAAGTAAGAGTATTTATAGACATAAGTAATTTTGGGCTCTGCAATAAAAAATAATAAAGGATGATGAGTGTCAATCATTATCTTTAACACATTTTTTATGATTCATAAATCTCTATAACATGATGAGATAAGAAGATATGGATTTTTTTTTTATCCAGGATAGTATTGTTCATAAAAAATATTTGTTAAAATAAAGTGGATTATGTTCCTTCCACCCATTAGTGGTATATTTTAATAAAGTTTCCTTTTTAGATTAATATGTTCCAAACATATAGAAAACAATATATGAGATATGAAAAAATAGTTCATTTGTGAGATATTACTAATAAAAGGAAATAATAGTTATTTATTAACACAAAGAAGTTTGTGTTGAATCTTAGAATTATAATATGAGGATAATATAGAGTATAAGAGGATAGATGAAGTATGATTGAACTCAGAGAAGTATAAATTTAAAATAGAAAATATTGTACAAGATTTACTTTAAGTGATTATTTACATTATATCCTAAATATTTAGGATATGTGATAGTAAATAAAAATTTAAATTGTTAAATTTACTAACATTGAGAGTGTTAATATCATTTTAAAATAAAGGATTTCCCTAGTGCATGATTGTGTGATTATTCACTTAATATCTGAATAAAGTTTAGGATATGTTCTGGTAAAGAAAAATGTAAAGAGTTTAATTTATTTACCAAAACAATGCAAATAACTATTCACTAAAGGTTTATTCTAACCAATAAAAACATCACTTAGTATCCTAATAGTGTTTAGGACGTAGTGGTAATGATAAATGTAAAGAGTTAAAGTAGTTACTACAATGAAGTGGATGAAACATTATCATAAAAGAGTTTAGAATTTGATAGAAACGAGAAAAGTAAATGGTTACATGTTTTTACCATAATGAGGTGAATATAACTTTATCTTGAAAAATTTTAGGATATGATGGATAAAAATGTAAATGGTTAAAATGATTTCAATGAAAACTTTTTATGGAGAGGGTTCTAATGATGCTAATGATGTACTTATAAATATTTCTTAGTAGACAACATAAGATTATATTTTAACATTTGGTGTTATAAAATAATGAAGTTAGAATATATATTCAGGATTTAAACATCAGAAATTGGATTCATATGTCTCACCATTATCCAAAATAACTTTCTTCTTAAATTATACTCACTAAGAGGTTAGTGGGTGTATTTTATCAGATTTCCATATAGGGATGTGATAGGAATTACATATCAATGTAATGTTCAAAGACCATTAATACAGTAAAAAAATAATCTCATGTATAATTTATAGATATTTAAAACCTATGAGATTGGTATTAGTTATTTTAGAGAAACCATGTAATTATAATAAAGGAAATATCTAATTTTTATTCATTTATGTGTGCTACAATTTTATTTTACATGAACAAATGATTCATAATATCCCCTCAAAGTATGAATTTGATTTGTCCCTAGTTGATGATCATTGAAGAGTATTATGGGTTATAATGATATGATAATTTTTGCGGGAATATAATCTTTTATTCTTTAAAACACATTTTATATGAGATGTGAATAGTATATTCATGAGGTAATAAGTAGAGTCTTATTACTTTGACTGATCCAATAAAGTATATATCATGGAATGTCATATGGTCATAAATATACATAGGGTAGCATGATTATTATCAATCCTAAGGTAAGTGAGATACCTAGAATGAGAACCTTCATAATTTGATACCCTACTTATTCAAGTAAAAATATGAACATTGCTAATCAGGGGTGGTTGGGTATGTTTTCTGATCATGTCATCAGTTGGAGTGAAACCAAGAATGGATTTTTCCACCTGTATGAAAAGAAAATACATTTTTCCCTTGATTTAATTAGACTAATAAAATTCATGTACATGATTAGTTGTTTCACATAAAATGTGTTCAACTACGTAGATAAGGGACATGTGATATACTTATTAGATAGATGAAGGACATGTGGTATATTTAACATTGGTTAGTCTTTTTCAGAGAATCATGAAATGATGAGAGGCTAATAATAGATGGAAATGTTTGATGTCTAGTGGTTTCTTGATGTCACGAAAAAATGGATTATATTGGTAGAAATATGATATATATGATACATTTTCTGGTGGTCATGTTCATATGTAAATATGATTATGTTTGTGGGAGATCACACAAGACCCCTTAGTAGCTTGAGTTTCACTGATTTTTTCTGGAGTTTTCAATTTTCTTATATCTATGAAATTGATATTTCATTGTCATTTTTGATGCTAATATGGACCGTAGGGTCACAAAGTCAGGGCCTTGGATAAGGATAAAATCTTGGGAAAGTTTTTGTTTAAAGTGAAGATCTTTTTTATAAAAAAATATATCAAAAAGAGGTTGGATGGATCCAGAAAGAATTTTAAAGTTTTTCAAAAAGTCCTTTTGGTATGTTAGTGCTAGTGGGATATTGTTAGATGTGCACTAAAAATATACATTCCTGAGATGCATTTACATATTAATATGACATAAAAGATACATATATGTATATAATATGATATTATATATAATGGATGTTTAATATATGCATTCAATGCTTTCATTTTCCATGCATACGATGCATCAATAATATATATATATATATATTACTTATTATTAATTTTCACAAGAATAGTTTCATTAGTTACAATCCATCTATGAATGGAATAATAAATTTTCATTAATTAATTTAAATCATTCGAAAAATTATATCCAAACTGAAAGAAATTCATAAGATGCATTAGATGATCCTCATGATTTGGCATATAAGAGGATGAGATCATCCTATTGGGGTGTTTTACATGATGTTCATGAGACTTTATTAAAAAAATATTCTTCTAATCCACTACATATATCATTTTGGGAAGTTCTTATAACCCCTTTGGATTTTGGGTATCCTCATGATACATTTTTGGATTCATGTGGCCATTGTATTCCCTCATTGGAAAGGTGATTTTGTTCACAAATCCTCATTATCTTTCCCAAGTAATCTTCACAGATGGAATATCGAAGATACTTCAACACCTAAATACCATGTATTCTATTTATAGTATTATTTACACATTATTTTGTGAAGATTTATCAGCTATGTTTTTGGTTGTCTTTCGATGTGTATGGTCATCAGATGATAATAAAAAATTTCTACTTACTATGTACCCTTGTGAAAGAAATCAGAACTGATGTAGTTTGGTGCCACTTAATTGGGAATTTCAAACCTTTTAGGGTTGTCTGAAAAGGATCGATCAATGCGTTTTAATGGCATGCGGTAAGTAAAACTAAGTGAATGGTTAATAGTAATGGTTTGTGTGGGGCTTTCGCATGAGCGATCAATTATAAGGTTGACTTAGTTTGGAAAGGAATAGAACCCTACTAGGGTAAGAGTGATCTCATTGGGAATATGGACTGAATATGGAAATATGATTTTCTTCTAAAAGGAATATGGACCTCTAGGTGGGTGTAGAATGTTATCGAGAATATGGATTGATGTGGATGGGAATGGAATATTTATGATTTCATGTTTTTAACATTAGAGAGTCATCCTATCCATACCAAAAAAATATGAATCATATCCTACATACTTTGAGACAAACAATATAAGGTTATTTGATAGGACTGTTCCATCCAGTTTTACATCATGTAGTGAAGAAGTTTTCATGTAGTTTAACATCATGAAATAAAAAATGTTACCCACATAGTTTATATTCATACTATAAGGATGATTGCGTCATGAAAGATTCATAAATAGAAGATAGAGTAGGTATTACACATATAAATCCTCCCATTTACACTTAATAGTGGAAGATAAATGGTTATAGGGTAGTCACAATTAATAGTGAAACCACTATAGCTTACAAATCTATTTAACAGGTGTGATTGGAAAGTAAAAGGTGCATATGATACACATTTTAGGTAGCATACTAGATACCTTATCCTTTCCAGATGACTAAAAGGGTTGATATAGGGTTTATTCCAATTTTGGTTACCTATTTCCTTAAGTGTAATTATGTGTCCCCCATGTGACCATATTTATTATGCTAGGATCTGGGTCAACCAAATTTCCATTTCATGTTCTAGGGGGATTACCACCAAAATACATAAGATTATGACCATCATTATCTAGATAATTGAGAAATTAGAAACCCAGTGGGGGCCCTATTTGGCAAGGGGGACACTTGGGAGACACATTTTATCAAGGTAATGCATGATTGAAACATGATCATGCTGGTAAGTGTACCCTAAATTTATGTAATTAGTGAATTTAGAGAAGTCCTTGATAATATGAGTTCCAAATTTAAAATTCTGGTGAAGTAATACTCTACCTTTAAAGATAGGGTGTTCATGATGCCTCAGAATAAGAGATGAAACAAATGGAATTCCATTTAAAATGTCTTAAATAATACCTTAGCAAATAATTCTTGGGTGAGTAATAATGCTTCAACCAAGTGACACAGGGGTGAAGGGATGAGAGATAAGCCCAAGTGATTCTATGGTGAAGTGGTATAAATTTTCAAAGGTTATTCTAGGGGGAAGTTATGGGGTTTTTTCCCGGGTAATATTTGGGAGAACTATTGCTCCAATATTCAGTAAATGGAAAAAGATTTTATCTAGTTGAATGGGGTCTCTATATATGCATTTGGAAGAGTGGTGTGCATGTTCAGGGTTGATTATGGGTATTTCTCCCTATTTTTTCACACTAAAGTTGAAGTGGTTCCAAATAAGGGATCATGGTGTTTTAGAACATTTGGAAACTAATTTAGACTCTCTATTTTTTAATTTGTTTTTGTTTAGTGAATGAATACACTGCCTTGGGGAATTTGGGAATTTGGTGAGAGAATAGGGCGAGAAGAGCTTCGGGTAATCTCCTTATCTTCTAAAAATTTAAAATGAGGTGACCAAGGTTCCAATTTATAGAAATAATCAGAACTCAATGGGAAGGTTTTTTCATGATATTGATTCACATAGGTGAAACCAATGTGAAGTACATGGTTGCACATGTATCACATGCAGGTTCAAATTGGGAACACTTTAGGAATTTTAGGGAAGATTACATCCCCATTACCAATACCTTTTCATACATGTGTTTTAGGTATTCTTAATTTAAGATATTTTTCCTTTTTTCATAGAATTAGAATGAAAAAAATTACTCCCCCATCCGAATTGGATCTGATTGGAAAATGGATTATTTAAACATTAGGTTAAATAGATAATAGAATGAATTTATTTCTAAAAAAATGTTTGTTACATAATAATTTATTGGATCACACTAGTTCTACATGAAAATAGTATGCGTAAGTCATATGTGAAATCATTTTATGATTCCTTTGTCTATAAAACATACTTATAAATAAATGATGGGACCCCACTCTATCTATACCTTTACTTAAAGTAATCTATGTATTGACATCTGTTCACCCTAGTCTTCCATGATAGCTCAATTTATGCACTCACCTCTGGGTTTTTCGCTACCTTAAACACATTTATGTTAGGCATAGAGGTTTGGTGATGATCTAACATGATCTCACACCTTAAGATATTTACCAGGGTTAGGTACCTGAGAAAATCAATTAGGTGAAGTTATCAATTCAGTAAAAATGGTTGGACAAACTAATTAGTTGAGAAAATTTGGACATAGCCAAATTTATTCCTAGAAATTAATTTTTGTGTTATTATTATCTTGATTACTTCTCCTTATATACGTAATTCCATTATAATGAATTATTATGTTTTAATTTAATAATTCTTATGGATAGTGACATGTTTCATGTTTGAGATGATCAAGTTTACACTCACATTGAAGAAATGATTGATATATTGGTCTAGTATTCTAGCACTCATGCTACATTTTCCTATTAAGTCATCCAAGATGCTTGAATGAGCATTATATTCAGTAACATGTATGCCAATTTATTCCACTATATGGTTATGGGGTTCTAATGTACATGGTCATACTAAGAGTAAATGACCACATTCCACTCTCTTTGATTAGAGAGTATACATGCATTACTATAGGTAATATTTCTTCCAAGGGTTCCTATATCAATGAAGGGAAATTGTGCTATGTGTTTCTAAATCACCATAGTTTGATTACTCGAGACTTGCAGCCTCACATTATTAATTCTAAGATTGATCAATGCTTTTTTATTCTTCATCATTCTTCCACTGATCTATCAAAATGCTTGGATGAAGATTAAAATTTTAATACAAGGTGAGGAGTCATTTCTGAAAGGATATGCGCATAATGGGTTCATAATATGTGCCATAAATTTAATACTAATATTTATTTTGTCACAATTTATGAACCATTCTTGGTTTCTCAAACATACATATACAAACACCTTTACTAAGTCTTGGAGTTATTGATCCGATAAATCCTTTAGACTAATAATTTCCATATGATTGTTGTCACCCACCTTTTTACATGAGGGAAATTTTTAAATGGATAGTACCTTAGGTATATTTAATAGGAAAATACATATAAGATAAGAAACACCCTTCTACCAAAACCCCTATAATTCACACAGATTATGTTTTCATGACACACATATGCAATATCAGACACCAAGCTCATGTTCAACCAGTACAACCCACTTGTGAGGAAGAGTTGTGTGAACAATGTCCTTCCTTCATGGTCTAGTATTTACCTATAAGTAGACCCACGGGATACTAATTTGGGACTATTAGAATAATGAGAGGATCGCTTAATCTATTCTCTACCAAAATCCTCTCTCTATTCTTATAAACCCTTAAGTTTCTTCCCAATATCAAAAAATAAGAAGGAACAAAAAATGGAGCATGGTATAGAGAATGGAATAAATAGATCCTTGGGATCCTCATTTGGGTTAAGGAACCCTCCCAAAAACAAAAAATGCACACTATAATTTCCAGATCAAATGACGATACCCCTTACCACCATGGAAAATTTTCACCCATGTTGTGTCCCTCAGACCAATTAGTCTGCCAAAGTATCACTTCAGAGAGATACCTTTTGACTAATAAGGTATCAGTTGAGTGAAATAAAACATGTCCACCCAAGTATCACTTGAAAAGGTAAGATTATTATTACCTAGGTATCACATGAGATATGTTCTTTAGGGCGCCAAGGCCCCACTTAAGAAAACCCCCTTCAGGTTACCCAAAATTTTCCTAGGCATTTCAAACTTAGACCCTAGTCTCCCATACAAAAATACCACCTCCCAAAACTCATATTTGAAAACTAGATATATATGAGTGGGGTATGAAATTAACAATATGTTTATTTAATCATATATTTCCTTGGTAAAGGAAGCCTGATCCCATTGTTGAGTGCGTCAAATTAGCAGTTTAATTTTTACTAGAATTTCTGCAGTATAGTAGCCACCCTAGGTCACCTCTTGATGGAGCCTTATATCATTAATTTAAAAAGATAATTTTATTATTAAAATATAACAGGAATTATATTTTGGAAAAAATGGGGTTTTATGATTAAATATGACAATAGAAAACAAAAGTGATAAAACAAATTATAAATGGACAAGATTAATTAAACATGATCAACCTAGGGAAGTCTCATGATGCTCATCCTTCATAAATTCAAGAGAAAGGGTATAGATATTTTAATACCTAGTTTTAAACACCTAGTATTATAATGTTTCTGATTTTATGCTAGTATACCACCTACGGTTCAGTCAGAAACACACAATAATTCACTAGACACTACGGATGATTGGGAGATTTGTGTTCGACTTCGTAACTGAAACTCACCAAGGAAACAATGAAGAAATCAATGTTCTGTGAAGGTTTGTATGTTATTTATTTATGATAACATGAAATAAATTTTCATGGTATTTATAGTGTTTATGTGAGTTCGATTTGCGGATATGAACCACATAAACACCGCAATAGAAAGAGTGAAGAAAAAGGGATGAACAGTGTGTGAAACATCACATGAAAGGGTACCCCCAAACATGATCATATGAGTTTGAGTATAAAATAAAAGTATATAACTAAATTAAATAATATTATAGGATTAATAAAAACAACATGAAACCTAGAATTAAAAATATCATTCAAAATAATACAAACATGAATCTCGGGATTACATAACGTTCCTCCCTAGGTGATCACAAGGGGTTTAGAAATCCATATGAGGGGATGAAGAAGATGTTGAATTAGAACTTCCCATATCCTAAATACATTATAATGATGATGAGAATACCACTTTGTGACTCCAAAATTATAGCACCTTTCCTCTTGTTCGAACTCCCAAATAAGGTGCCTAGGGTACCTTTTTATAACCAAAATGGGAAGTGGTGTTGGGAACCCAAATTTCGAGAAACCACTTGGCTTGTAGTTTTCAGCCACTAGACAGTCAAATATCCCTTTTTAAAAAACTATTAACATATTAACCCACCTCTTGAATATCTTCAACAAAAGTTTGGCACCATTTGGATAAGTAGAGCATGAGATATGGACAGATTACATCACACCACTTTTGAATTCGTGCAGATTCAATATGCAGGATAGATTGGTTTGGACAGGCATTTGAAAAATTAGGCTTGAAATCCTTCATAAAAGTTGTAGCCTACTTAATTTGGAATCCTCTCACAAAATTTAAGACCAATTTGATGCGCGGATCAGCAGAAGTATGCTATTGAGTCCATAGATGTTCTTGGATTCCTGTGCAAATTGGCCCATTTTTCATCAACTTCGTCTTGGGCCTTCCAAATCACCTACACCTATAAAAAACATCAAAAAAATTAAAATAACCCTTTTTGAAAGTGATAATAATTAAATTATAGAACCAAAAATGAAGTAAAACTTGTTATGATACTTCGAATTTGCAATACAATATCAGTTTAATACATTAGTATAAGGGTGAAATAAAACAGTGAATCGTGGTACGATCAAAGAACCCATATTTTAGAACCATAGTAGTTAGGGTCCTTAGGATATTCAAAATCATGGAAACCATATTTATGAGTATCTTAGCCTTATAGATGGTGTAAGTAGTTGAGGTAGTGTAATTCACTTCCTATATGCATCCAAAAAATGTGAAGTGAATCACACCTTTTGAGGATACATAGTCCATATTATATGGTTTAGAAACACAATGGAATAGAGTGGTAATCCCTCATAGAGTGGACCTCAAGTCATCTAAAACCCCACCCTCATCAATAAGTGGACAAGAAAAAATGTTTTCTTATATGGGCTTCATATCTAATGTTACCCCTATACTTTTTTGAAGCCTTCCATATCTATAATTCCATCCATATCTCCAAAATCATGCATCAATTGATGTGGAAGAGAGTTATAACATAGGCTTCCATTTTTATCATAAGTCCCTTCCCCAACTTCACTCGACATTTTAATCTTATAGAAACTATTGTTTCTCACACTAATAAAGAATCACATGGTCTTAGATGTTGATGGTGATCATGACTCTATCACGACCAAAAATACCATGGTATACCTACTAGGTATAATATGAAATAATATTACCATATACTAAAAGGGATATATTCCCTTCAAGAAAAACCTCTAGAGATCTATATTCCCAATGAATCATCCATGGGGATCACCTATAGGTGTAATCCTAGAAAAATTAAAAACTAGTTAAAATTAGATTATCATATCAATCGAATATATAGGAATCTTCTATTTAGTTCAATAAAAAAAATCCAATTGGGAGGCCATAATCTTTCTAGGTCTATTTTAATCCCATCCTCGTCATCTAATTTTCTTATTGATATCTGTCTTCATAAGTCCATATAACTTGTATGATCAATACATTCTTATTAGGACATAAATCCAAATGGATTATTCGAAGATGCAACAGATGGAATCTTTCACGCATCAACAATTTCTAGGAATCTCTTACATAGAATTCATTTTCACATGATGTTAATATGTATTCTCTGGTCCTTTTCACATGTACATAAAATTTACAACATGTCCCATTAAGTGACATTGAACTATCTGGGTCCTGATTCATTCCAAAAAGATATATATGAAGACCATTCATGGTTCTGATCCAGACATCAAACCAAAACCCTCTCCCTAGATGATGATAAATTCTAGAGTGCCCATTTACAGAGCTTAAAACTATTATCATGAAATAATAAATAGGATATGAATGGAGAAACTTTGATAAATATAGATGGTACCATCAATTGAGAAACTTAGATTCATATAGATGGTTTCATTGAGGGAAAACCTTAGACACACACATATGTTCACATTCACACATGTAGATGATTGATTGAAAATGTAAAGTGTGACCAAACATATATTAGGGTTTAAAAAAGATTTAGGAACATGAATTAAATATATTATAGAGTCCTAGAGTAGGAAAAAATTCTCCTATAAAGGGTACATTGAGTCCAAATTTCCAATCAATCAACCAATGTGAGACCCTAAGTGTCATTGGAAAAGTCCTTGTGATAGTCTTCCTATGTAATACATTATTGTACATATAATATGGGAAATATTTGGTGGTTCAGGTTCCACGAATTAACCCCATTGGAAAATGTGTAGTGGTGGGTGTGAAACAGAAAATGGTGAACACAACATGGATACCTTCATTAGATGAAATAATCATTTTCCAACATGTCAGGTCATTTCATCTCATATAATCCTAAAACTTGAAAATGGGCACAACATGGATGTTTCAAAGAACTAAATCATCATGCATTTTCATACGTTTGATTCTACTTAAATACATTCCATTATTTGTGATTATTTACATGATTTAACCACTTAAAAAAACTCCTTTCAATCAAAAATGATGCCCATTAAATCCAAATAGTATTATATATCAAAGGTTGAATGATTTGGATATTCTTCATGTCAGAGGATGTTATAACCCACTCAATGGATTCAACAATATGTGAAATATTCTCTGATCAAGGAGTACCACATGAATTTTTCTATCCTCGCATTGGGGGTTGCACAAGAATCCCTCTATGGAATGAATCCCTTCAAACCATCCACACAATTTTTTCTAGGGGTAATGAATCAACTAGCACCCATAATCGTTTCAAATTGTTTCAAGAGCCTCTCCTCAGAACATAATTAAATGTTCATCCCTTATCTAAGGCTGGTGGATCTATTGGTAAAAAGAAGCCTTGTCACCTCAATGAATGAGTTCCATAGAAGGGATCATGAAAAAATGACAATATCTAATGCCTCATAGGATCTAGTCTTCGGCTTGATGAGGATTCCACCCATGGGCCCCAGATCAGGACACCTAGGCTCATAAGTTGAGGACCACCATTTATGGGTGGAAAGAAATTTACCCTGAGAGGGAAAAAAACCATATTACCACCATTTAATCCATCTAATATATAAATATAATCTGTGAGTAGGTATATATCCCCACACACACTCATCAACCCTGCCATCATAAGCGGGTAGCACCCAAAAAAGATAATAATCACACCCAAAAAACAAAGAGGAGGGACCCATGCTTCCCCCCTGCATAAGACCCCTAATATTAAATTATGGTAGGAAATAGAGTATAGGTGGGTAAATATTTCCCTTATCCATCCAAAAAATGGGAAAATATTATCATTATGGCCATGGATGGAACCCATCACATCTTGGAGGAAATAGAAGGTCATGTGTCTCTTCCTATACACATTCTACAAATCATCCAAGATATAATGAAATCTATTGAATTAGTTAAAGTGTAGACCCCCCAATAAATTGGGGTATATCATCAATAAAATTATAAGGATATTTATTAGTAGGCATGTATTCCCGATCCCATTAGGGGGGTTATATGTATTTTCATGTTAAAAATGGATCACATGATTAGGCACACATACCGATTACAACTAGATATTATCGGTCCGTTTCAGTGGCTACTGAAAGGTAATCACATATCACTTCCAAAAATCCAAAAGCCTATCAGTATAATCAAGAAGAATCATGAGTGTTTCCAAAGAAATATTCTATATATGAATGTTTATGTCAACAACACGTGCCTCTGATCTCCAGATAGATAACTTCTAAAAATAAATATCACCAAAGGCCATCAAAAATCCAAAAGCAGGATCATAATCTTACTCTGCATAGTGTTTCTATTCTTGAGGCTATCAAAATCAACCAATAGTGGACCAAGATTCTATTATCTTGTCTCTAATTCAAGGAAGATTCATTTGGAGTTGCAGAGTCCCTCCTCGTAAGTTTACAACTAGAAACTCTAGAGGGCCTCACAAAAACATTCATTAAGAATATCTCTTTTGTAGCCATGATAAGATAGATCATGAGAAAATTTATCTTGATGTGTACCATAAAAACCCTTCCTACAGTTAAAATATTAAATGACAAGAAGTTCTCCCCCTTTATAATGTGCACCTTGAAGGTCCTCCCCATGGTATATGAGATAATAATTCTCTATATTTTCGAGCATGAATCCATAATGGATGTCCTTCCCATGATGGTGTTCATTGTGAAATTTCTCCATGAAATGAACTTTCATTTTGAAAAATAGGACCTCCCCTTGCAGAATCAATGGCGAGAGAGCTCACATATCATGATACAATTGGGATGACAAGGCCAACCATGTTTGATTACTTTTCATTGATAAGATATATTATTTATCAATTTTAAGTAAACCCAATGAGATTTCCATTCACGTACCCACCCTTGGATCTCTTAGTATCCATCATAATATAGGAGTTTCCTACCAATCCCACCACTTATAACAGGGATGTTGGGAAATTCCCACAATGTGTAGATCATGTGGAAGAATATCATATAGAAGAAGAATATAATATGTTTCTCATGAAGAAATAACTAGACAATGATAATGTACCACTCTTGTTTGTATCATGGACACTCCTCAGTATGACATTCTGAAAACATTATCCTATGGATGAATACAACACATTCAAATAAATCTAAAGATGAATCTTTTCCTCATAAAAAAATTATCATATTATGAAGGATATAATGAACATGTTAAGGAAATATGAGTGCCTTTTCATCAGATTAACTCGGTGTAACTTTCTACAACATGACTCCCAAAATGGGAGAAGTATCTTAAGTTCCTTAAATGAACATTTCTATATGATTTTTGAAAACTATGATAACTAATTTATGAAACCCCATTAGATATCCATTTTATATAATTGGTTGAGCACAGATCTCTTCATTTCACTTCACTCACTGGTAAACAAACTCCACTATAAGAGAATTCAAGTAATGTTATTACTTCAAGAAGACTCTCATAAGTGGGATCTTCCCAAAATAGAGGTCATACTTAGTAGGAGTATAACATGTCTAAATCTCCTAGATGGATTAGGTTCAGTGGGAGAAATCCATCAAAAGACTCTTTTTGAGGCATCTAAAAATATTGGGAAAGACTCCCACTTGAGAAAATCCAATACTTGAGTAACAATTATGTATTCAGAAATGATTAGCTCATGTAAAGTTATTAAATTTCACTGAAATAATGTCCGAACAATGTTTCAAAAAATAAATAGAGTATCTACAATAACCATGGATGCGACGATACAAGATAATCCCCATCCCATTGGAATGTGGGTAGTTTTAACACAAAAACCTCCTTTAAGATAACTAAATTTGGTTTGAAGTAATACAAAATCTGATCGATGCCAACCCCATCCCATAGGGATGGGGTCATTAAAATATCAATCGCCTCCTCCTTGGAGGTCAATATTCTCTCAGCTATGAGGCATGTCATAAACCGGTTCCTCGAAGTGTGGTTCATTTATTACCCTTACTTCCTCTAGGATAATGTATACAACAAGGTTCTCCATGTAGTCTCTTCAGTACCCCCTTCATAAGACATCCTTAGAAAAATCACCATGAGGAAGGATGCAGCCCCAATAAGTTTCATGATGAAGTAATCATCCATGGGAATAACCAATTCTAAATATCATGACCTCCCATAAGGCTATACAAAAGGAAATGGACCGTACTATTTTTCTAGCAGCGACACAATGACCTCAATGCATTATGAAATTGTAAAAATCATTAGAACTATCCATACAAATTCTATAGAACATGAAACCAATTTAGGGGAACATGAAAATTATGTTTTTATTAGAAACATGATCTATATTGAAAATCTAGGGGATGGTGGGAATTCCAAAAATTAAAGGAATGAAATTTTTTTGGGGGATCCCATGGATATTCCACTATTTCTCTATCGACATGCTTCAATTAAGGAAAAGTGTAAGGGTATGGACAAATATCACCTTTTTCTTGAATATTATAAGACTCATACTCTTGAGGATGGATTCTCTCAAAATAACGCATAGATAAAGGAGATTAAAATAATTAATATAGAACTACGTAGATAAAATATCCCCATTAGGTATATTCCTCAAGAAGTGACTCATCATTCCCACCCATCAAATATTCCTCATCAAACAACACTCTTTATTCCAATGAGTGTACATACAAAACATCCTCTCAACCTAGGGGTCAAGAAACCAATTTATTTAGACCCAATGATGGTTGAATATCAGTAGTTCCCTTTATTAAGGAAATAAAAAGACCTACGTTAGAAAAATTATCACAAGTCAACCCATATCAGTTATCAACTGCATGTACATGTAGATCTACCACATTATGACCTACCTTTTTTACCATTCTCAAGATTCCATTTCACAGGATGTCCCAAAAATATCTTTGACACTATTGAGTCATTGATAGATTTATTGGATTCTATGGAAGGAAGATATGCACTGATATAACTAGAGAGGAATCCTTATCCCAAATGGGTAGATGAAACTCGTCCCCCACCTAACATTTGAAATCCCATGTCTCCAACATTGAATGGTATGTGTATACCAATTTTCTAAAAAACACTAGGATGTGTTTTTATTTAACTACATAGAAATTATGGGCCTTTATTTTGATATAGCCATTTTCCACCTAGGGCTATTGAAACACCACTATGGTTACAAGTAGGTTTCCAGAATAACACATCCAACCCATGCTACAATAGTTGAAGAAAATTTTACAAGATCATTAAGGAAAACATTTTTTGGGAGGTCCAACACCTAAAGTGGATAAAAAATATTTTCCTTTCCAAGAAGAATAATGATAATATTAGAGTCTTTATTTATTTTAGGGATCTTAACTGGAATTTTTTGAAAGATGATTTAATAGTGCCCATCAAATAACTTCTTAGTGATGTAATGGATGATTATAAATCCCTCCCATTCATTGATAGCTATTCAGTGTATAACAAAATATGGATGTACCCTAAAGATAAATAAGCCATTGATTTTAGTTAACCCCAAGGGATATAATATAATCAGGTAATTCTTTTTATTTTGAAGAATGCTGGCACATCATACTAATACGCCATGCATCAAATTTTCAAACCCTTATAAGGAAAGTCTGTCAAAAGATATGTTGGTAATTTGGTGGTGGAATCCAGAAATTTCTATAACTATATCACTAATCTTGATATCAGTTTCAATAATCTATAAAAAATGATTAAAAATGAATCCGTTGAAATTTGGTGTTCCTGGAATACATCGGATGCTTTATAGAAAATATTGAATGAAAATGGATAACATTCTCCAAATTAATGACCAAAGGAGTCACATATCAATGAAAAAATTACTATTAATAATCCTGTGATAATATAATGAAGTATATTTTGAGTCCATCAGTGTTAATTCCCCAATTTAAGGAAATTAGGTCATTTTGTTTGTGACATCATTACATTGATCATTAGACGCATTCCTCATGAAGAATATAGACATCAGATGTGAGAAAAAACTATATTATCTTAGTAGATTTATTATTTATACTCAGACACAATATTTAGACATTGGGAAGAGTTTCATTACACTTATATTTGTAGTTTAGAAACTAATAATATATATGTAGCATAAAAAGGTCCATTTGGAATCCCCTGACAACCGACTCAAATACATCCTCAATTTCTCTATGTTGATTGGGCACTTGGAATGGTGGAAAGAAATATTTATGTAGTTTTCCATTCAGTTTGTACCATATAAAGAGACAAATGGCTAGAAACTAGATGATTTATTTCCAAAAAATTACTCTATAGATACAATGACATTAAATATTTAATCTCTTGATAAATATATTTTCATTTTTCAAGGTGTACCCCACACATGGTGTACTTATTTTGATGGTGTTTCTATAATCCAAAAAATATGAAGAATATAAAACCCAAAGCTCAATAATGGCATGTTGGGATTCATTCTTATCTCCTCAGTAATGGTTGTTCTACCATATTCCTCCATGTTGTTAGAAGGATGTACCAACAATGAGGTAGAGTACAAATCCCTCATCACGTGTATGAATCTAGATCTGAAAATTCCAATGAACCACTTGAGGGTCAAAGGTGATTTATAGTAGGCGACCAAGAAAATTTATGATGATTATACAATCAAAATGGAAGATATTACCCCCTTCTTAACTATGTGTGAGAGATGATGGATGGATTCCCTTTAGATCCAACAATAAATTAAATTCCCTGATCAATGAATTCCCATGTGGATGCTTTAGAAAATATAGCTATAACTTTTGAATATCCACACCATGATGAAATAGTCATTGACAATGTGCATCATAGGATGGTATCAACATTTTTCTTTGACATAATTAAAGATATAAATGATTTCAATTCCAAACCCCAAAAAAATAGTCATATAAATGGTTAGTTGATTCCCATACTATACTATCTCCAAAAAAGAGTTCATCCATTAGACAGAGCAATAAAAAAGAAAATATGATGATGGGTAGTCAAGTTTAGTCATCATGACAGCTTGAATCATCAGAAGATCCTCTATAAACATAGATATGATTGATTCATTGTTATGTTTATTGATGTATAAGATATTATTTCTATTATGAAATAAGTACAAGATAATTCATGTAGTGTCTAATACTAAGGGTTTAGGATAGATCATCAAGTCATAAGGTTTGGGTATTTCTGGCCTTCGATGATTCATAATGATAAGAGATTTTCAAAGAGGTTCCATTCATGTAAAATACATATCAACTTTATCCGAGAATCCTTGGAGTTGTTTCACACAACCTATAAGGAACGTGACATAAAAATTATAAAAAATTTAGTTTTATTCAATAATTTACTTTCTTTCACATTGAGGGCCATTTCAGGTTTAGAGTTTTAGATTATTTGGTCATAACATAAATATTAAAAAACCCTATAATACAAAGTGGAAACTTCTGATTAGTATCCATTTTCCCTATAATATGAAACTTTAAAAATAAATAATTATTTATTTTCATGTTAAATATTCATGAATTTCATCATGATTTCTTCCATTACCATACCCATCATTAAATCTTGTGGATAAAATTTCAAATCAGAGGATGAGAAAAAAAATATCAGTATAGAATACAAAAAGGAGGAAAACTTTTTTCCCTATGAAAGCATAAAAAATAAAATAATGATTAAATTTATCTAAAAAGTTCCTTGATCATATGAAATAAATCATTTTAACATGAAATAAAAACTCACCACTTTTCTCATAGAAAAGCATTAAAACCCATATCAAGAAATCAAAACCCATTTTTGGTTAATTAAAGCATCATACTAATAAAACCCCTTTAAGACCTTTTTAATTTGAATAAAAATATAAATGAATTCCATTGTAATCAGTAACCAATGAATTGTAGTTATAATTTTTTGAACCCATCCTTTAAGTTGTAACGGGCTCACCCGATACTATCTAAGGCACCCCATCATATAAGCTGTAATGGGATTACCCGGATCTATCTATGCCACTTTATCATATAATATATAATAAACTCACTCATTGAAATATGGGATAACCCATTTCCCATTTATAATTATAAAGTATCATATGATGAATAAACCATTATCATATTTTCTCTTTTTTATTTTAAACATTTTGACAACTCTTTTAAACTTGTAAACAACTCACCTTTTGATATCAAAATACCCTTATCTTTTAAAATCTCATATTCAAATAAAAATAACCTTTTTTTGGAAAACAATTTCAATACCAAAATACCCCAAAAAAATAAAAATGATTTTTTATTTAAATAATACATTAAATATTTCAAATGAATCTATAAATCAAATAACGATCACGATGGTGGAAAATTCATTTTCACTGTGCATATTAAGAATAAAAAATCCCTATTGTCATTTGTAAACACATAAAAATATTCATTTTGAAAACCATAACATATAAAATATTAAACTTTTTTTCCATTAAAAAATTCATCACATCAATTTAAAAACATAGACTTGGAAAAGGAAGAGTTGGAAGGAAAACATTAGAAGAGTATTTTGTTAATGAAAAGTCACTTATCTCTTTGGAAATATTTATATCATAATACCCATGGAATAATAATATTATAAAACTTTAAATAAAATTATAATAGAGAAATTGATTATATAAAATGTCAAAGGGTATCTATACACCTCATAGAAGATTATAGGTGTATAACATCATGATATGCCACAATGAAGAGACATTGGGATGAAGTCCCATGCCTTGAGTCCGAATTGTCTTGTGTGTCTTCATATTTTTGAATAATAAATTTATGTAAATTATTTACATTATTGAGAACCTTTTTAAATTTTATAATAAGTTTTTTTTTCAGTTATTAACATATTTTATACAATTATACAGTTACCTAAATTTACATCACATGTTTTAATGATATTTGGATTTTGTGTCAAAAATGAAATAGGCAGGTTGACTATGGTCAAATGGGTCATTTTTTAACATATCCAGAATATTAATCAAAACATAATTATAATATTTATACAAAAAATGAAATTTTTAAAAACATTATTTAATGATGGTTATGAAAAATGAACTAACATTTTGATCATGGAGACGATAGGTCGTACGTACGTGTGAGTGACGTTTCCATTTCTCAATGATCATTATGAAAAGAAGGTAAGTAAAATTTATCATTAAATAAGGATAATAATATCATAAATACCATACTATTTTATTATATATAATTATATATATAATTGTTGTGATTTTGTGATAAAAAGAGTAATCACGCTGCTTTGAGGAGGCAATAGTTCACACGTTCCACGAATGACGTTATCATTTTTTCGTGTGCGAAAAGGTAAGAATGAAAAAGATATATTATATTTACATAATGATAAATATGTAATTAATTTAACATAAATTTCATTTATTTTACATATATTAATTACCTTTTCCCTTATTAAATTCTAGGTAATGTGTTAGTGAAAAATGAATCATATCGATTCGCGAGACGGTAGTCCACCACACACAAGAGAAGTGATATCATATCACCAATGGTATAGAATTTAATATATATATATATATTATATGATTAATATAGAGGTATAATTATGTTATAACTATCATATATAAACATTATATCTATCCTTATTCCATTAAGTGATAGGTGGTAATGGAAAAACGAATTACATCAATTTATGATGTGGTAGTTTTCCATACACTTGAATGATGATTTGGTAACACATTTTTTGGAAGTGTGTGAGGTTGTAGGTCATAAAAATAACATAAAAACATTTTATTATGGGGAAGATAATTTGGTTATTATTAAATCCTTATATAAAAATAATTTAATGGGTATTAGGGATAAAAAATATAAAACTGCTCATTGGTGAACATGTCCTCTTCTTGGGGTATTCTCCTTAGGATTGCACTAAATAATTGCTTGGTTGATTTTATTTCCAAAATAAAGTTTCCATAATGAGTGTAAGGAAGCAGATAAATGACTTGGGAAATTCTTGGCTGATCCTATTGGTTTTAAGTGTTTGAACGGAGGAGGAGAGGGGGTGGCCTTTTTTAAGTGAGGAGAGTGGAAAACGTGTATATTTTTTATAGAAGGAATTATAGACACATTTTTAATATTTAAAAAGGGTTAAAATGGACCATTATAGAACCAAAATAGGTGGCATTGTTCAAATATGGTCAGAAAATACTTTTTAAACAAGTGTATAGGTGATTTTTACATTATCTGTTTAGTTTACACCTCCCTGTTTCACCCGAATATGTGAACCAAATGGTCTGAAATGGACTGGGCAGTATATCCTTTTTATCTTGTGGAGGAGTTTTCAAAATTAAGTGATTCATGTTGGGTTAACCATTTTGTTTGAACTGAAGGTTCATTTTTGTACAAAACAATTGATTACAGGGGGTTGAATAATGTGTAATTAATAATGTCAGATACAAGGTCCTTGAAAGTCTCCAAGAAGTTTATTTGTGGATCCATAAATGTCCAACAGATATTATATACATGATTCATGGATCCACTTTATAAAGGTAGGATCTCATTTGGTAACTTGTAAAATGACACTTATGAACTCAATTTGGTCGAGAGGATGAGAACTCAGGATCATCACACCATTTTGGGGGGAACTATCACCAATTCCAGGACTCTTGTATAGATTTAAGTCATGTTCATATGTTCTCCAATCCTTGGTTCATTCCCAAGAATGTTTCCAAAGATTACCCCTAGGTCACGACTGATCATGGATACACATGGGTTCAGAATCATCCGTATGTATATGAGGTTCTCCCTCTATAGAGGGATCTATATGTATCCAAGGTTATCCATAAATATTTCCCTGTAGTGAAAAAATCAGAGATTCCTTAGTCATTTGATGGGAAAACGGTGGTCTTAAGACATATGACAAGGTGCTCTGAAGTTTATCATCATCTAGGGGGGCGGAAGTTGATTTGATGTTGGGATAGAACCCTCTAAATGGACTTCCTATGTATCCTCGTGAGAGGAATCATAACCCATGTAGTTTGGTTTCTCTTAATCAAGACACATCATGTTTTAAGTCTATTTGAAAAGGATCCACCATGTAGTTAAACATCGTGCGACAAGGATGCTCAGGTGGAAGGGCTCCTGGTGCGGATGGTGGGGAACTTACATCGAGGTTGCCCATGATACTCGAAAGAGATGTGGTCTCCAAGGAGAATATGGACCTATTAAGGATATGGACCAGATAACATTAGGGTGGATTTGATGGTCGGGTTTGGGACTTTGAGAGGATTCCTACGTATCATAGTTAGTTGGGAATCATAGCTCACATAGTTTACTTTGATTAAGACTTACACCTTAGAGGAGGCCCATCAAAAGGGGAATAAATAGGGATTATGCCTAGAGGCCACCCATTTAATGGGATTTTATCAGGGATTATACCTTAAGGAGGCCCATTTGAATTAAAGTTGGGGATTATATCTATAGAAAAGGCCTGTTTAGTTTTCTTCAGGATTGTACGGATGTCACAATCACTGCCCACCTCTAAGCCCACGTGAGTCACGCTCGGTGTGAGAAACAAGAGGAGGTAGTGAATTTGATGATCACATGCCCTGCTTTATCTGCTGATGGATGGTACTAGAGCCCAAAGGGGAGGGAGAGAGATTTGAGTGTTCCCATTTCTTCACTATTTTTGATACCCAAGGTAGTCATATTTGGTGATCTATCTGGATATGTCTCGTGCTGAGATTAAAAGGAGGGTAGGTACCATGTTCTGAAAGAAATACTAGGGTCTTACCTAAGTATGAGTGAGATATGATCTTACTAAAAATGATTCACAGTTTTGGAAGAGGCCTTAGTCTGATACCATTAGACTAGTTCATGGAGGGGCCATCATGGGAACTGATGATATGAACAAAGGTAATGATTAGAGATGGAGAGTGGAATTTTATAATATACCCCATTCTGTATAGAATTTTTTTACACAGTACGAGGATTATTACATGTAGTGGGTTGCTACATAGGCAAGGTGGCTATCAGTGCACCATTGTGGTACTCACACCGAGGTTTAGTTCGTATAATGCTTTGCTACACAGGGCAGGGTTCCAACCACATAGTGATTTGCTATGTGGGGTGTGTTTTCACCCATGTAGTGATTTACTATGTGGGGCAGGGTTCCACCCACATAATTATTTTGAATGTAGGGTAGGGTTCCACCCACATAGTGATTTTCTATGTAGGGAAGGGTCCCACCTTCATATTGATTTGTTACATCGGTCACCTGGTTTCAAATGGGCCATGGTTCTATGCCTTATGGGGGATATGACCACAAAGTATTTTGACTTCATGGACTTCCAAATGATTTTAGTTTTTCTTTCTTAATAAAATGCGATAGGGTTTTACTTATAGGGAATCATTGAAGGATTTTGTACTTTTTGGAGCTATCGATCTCTCGGTCGATCCCTTTTGATTTCCTCCTCTCCTGATTTGATTTTTCTATCCTCTCTTAGGCTCCCCTCAAGATTTATTTATAGCGAATTAAGGAACTGGATACCAGTGTAGCTGATCATCTATGATAAGGTTTCAATCCCTCTTTTGTATAATACCATGGGAAATACCCATCCTATAGAAGAATTAGTTAGTGAGGGAATATGGGTATCATCTATGGAGGTGAGAATCACCACCTTGGTCCTATTAATGAGTTTGTTTCGTTCTTGGGGAGATGACAGTTTTTCCTTACCCGTGAACCATTTTGTTTTGTAGGAGAGCATCATTTGCATGAAAGATATCTCCACTTATTTACCGTAGATTATTTAGTTACATTTTTGGGGCTGGCACCATCATATTCTTCCCATGAACTAATTATTTATTATATTCCTCATGAAGCAGATCACAATTAGTATATCTCCATATAGAATGTCGATCCATGAAGGATTTATAATTTTCATACCTGCTTATTCCTTTTCTATTTTCTCTCCTTCAAACATTTTCCCTTCAACTCTTCCTTCCATTCATTATCCTTCCTTTTCCAAATCAATGGGTTTACTTCAATTTCCTTTTTGAATGTTTTAAAGACCGAACAATAGCCCCCCATCAAAATGGGTTCTGATCGAGATAAAGAGGAGGTTATTCTAATGTAGAAAGCAGTCCTAACTTGAATTAGTTTGATGTATGTGAGTGGACCTGTGGGAGGGGACCATGCCTATATATATCGGGACCATGTAATTTTTCATTTACTATTTTATCAGAGAATTAAATGCTCCCTCAAATCTCTTTTGAATGACTTACATCTGCGAGTGGGATACTTTACAGATGCATTAACCCACAAACAAAGACTTTGAATCCATGAATAGTGAGTTCAGACTTCTGTGCAGTGAGGAGTGGCCCTTGGATTGATCATTCCATGAACCATTGATTCAATGGCCAACACTTTATGAGCCAGTTCTTTCCGAGCTTCCATGAACTATTGGTTCACAAATGTTACTTTCGCAGAATATTAGTTCGTGGGACTTTTCCTTTTTCCATTTTGTTAGGATAACTCTTTTTCATGGTCATTTGATGTGGATTGGGATAGAATATTCACATGCCACTTCTACTACTATTTATTCCCTTTCAACTACTGATGAAAATGGAAGGTTTTGATAGAATCTATTGACAACAAGATCCCTTTCATCCTGTTTCATTAGTCTTTAGCTAAACTTCTTAGCACATGACAAAAAGGATATCAAATTTCAGATAGGTTTTCTATTTATAGATTTTCTCTACCGTTTACGTGATGATTCTAGCACCACACCAGTACAAGCAACCCACATAATGGATAATTGATAATAGTAAAATTCCTCGGTCCCTTATTTCATAAAAGGGATAATTCATATAGAAAAGCTATGGTGTTGGGTCTCTATTGAATTATACCCCTCGTTCACTAGAAGGCTCTCTATGGGGACCAGACTAAAAGCATAATTGCAACTATAGTATCGCATGAAAGGATAAAATGAATGAAAAAGAAGGCTAGTTGTTGAAATTAGAACTTTTACTTGAGGTCTAATTCAGTTTGGATTGGGGGTGGCATTTCTAGATTCACCAAATATGTAAGGAATTTTGAACTTAGTTCCCAGTAGTGGGGATATATGAAGTAGTTTAGGTATCCCAAACTTATGCTCATAAAAACCAATCTATCCTAAGATAACTTTTTAGTAGGTGGATCCCGGACACAAATACCTGTCATTTGGTTCTTGGGGAGATCAGAATCAACCTTTATGATGTACGACCGATTTCAGGGGTTCCCATTGTCAGACACATGTATGATGAATTTCTACTACCTCTTTCTACCAAGGATGAAGAGGAGAGGACTACTCTTTCCAAGAAACTTATAAACAAAGAAAAATCCATATCTCAATGATATTGACACTCATCCTAAGAAAGAATTTTCTTAATCTGATTGGAATAATGTCTTTTCCATGCGAATCAGTCAAGAGCCTCATGATTGGAGACCAAGGACCTGCCTGACCATTTAAACGCAAAGGAAAACATGCTTCTACTGGCCTATCTTGGAGGAAAATCAATTACACAAATGAGGATGAGAGATTTTCAGTAGCAATGGCTGATTATTTTTATTGGCGACCTTATTGCTAATGTTTCTAATTGTTTGTATTTTAATGGTGCATGATTCTAGCACCAGATTCAGAGTCATAACATTTATCATGGTTTCTTAGCTTTCCACTAACATATACATCAACCCAACCATTTTAGTATTAGAAAAAACCTACAGTTTGTTGGGATAGATCTATAAGGGGAAACCACCACACCAACTAGTTAGTCCTTTCCAAATCATCTGGGGTTGGATGGGATCTCATATGAGAGGCTACACATTTATCAATCCTCATCTGATTCTTGGTTCTAATATCTAGTCATACCATAAAAGCATAAGTAGGGTCATGTCAATGGAATGGGACGAGCAGGATGAGTAGGAATTGATGAACTAAATCAATTATCATGACCGCTTTACTTATAATCCTTAATCTTCCCCCATTAGTGTTTTGGTGAACAATGTATCAGCGGAATTTGTTAAACGATGTTAACTTTTCTCCTTAAGGTAGGGTGTCTTAATTACTCGAATTAATGGAGAAATTATTTGCGAGGTATAAAAACCTTTTAAATTCGTTCATCAATTCAATTGTGTCTAGATAATGTGCCTTCCCACTCTTAACATTACACACTAGGATAAACACATCATGATATCTTGACAGCTTTGGCTAATGTTTACCCGAGAAGACACCCAATACATGATTAAACATCTGGATTTTGTGGGCTTTGATCCTACCCTCACAAATAGTTATTCCAATATTTGGATCCATTCAATCCACATAGTCAATTGAAAAAATCAGTTCCTATTGTTGATAACCTTAAAGATTCTGAGGCTAAATAGAAACAAAGGAAATCAATTGGGTATTCTAGACCTGGGAAGAAGCCACAAAAATCTCTTGTTTCTAAACCACCAAGGAAGGATTTGAGATCCTAGGATTCGACCTCTCATGCTATCAGTGTCGCTATTGATGTCCAAATGTCCATACCTTCTTATGTCACCTCTCCTATAACTTGGAGGCAATGAGATTCTTTAAGGGGTGGCCAATCCTCCTATGCTCAATCCCCACACACTCTATGTCACTTACTTTAGGAGAAATAGGTTTCTCTAACTAGTTTTGTCTATCTTTCAGCACATGTAGACATTTTTTATGATGATGGCCCTGAAAAGGTGAATCACTACCTTTAGGATCTCAAAACCTTGATTCATGCTTATTTGAATCTTTGAAAATATTCTTATCGATTACTAGCCATGGTGAGGTCAAAAGTCAATGAATAAGAAGAAGATGATGATGATCACACGTTAGGGGGTGATGATATTGTCGATTCTCCCACTATAACAAGAGCAGCAGAGTTTCCTTTCTTGCACCCAGAACCTCATAGGCATCGATCTCCTGAGGGTTATATAGAGACCGAGGGATCTAGGTAGTGATTATGGTTAAAAAATACTTCTCCACTTCCCCAGATAGATCATCTAGCATTATCCACCCTCATTACGGTTGCATTCACAAAGGCTTGGAAGGTCTGGGGTGCCTTAAGGGAAAGTGGTTCTAATGAAGATATCTGGGAGATACTTCTAGAAGATCTCTTTGAGCTTCCAACTTTTGGAGTATCCATTACCCCTATATGTATTTATGCTCATGAACATCTATATGAGGTATCAATTTATCTAAAAGAGATAGATACCTTCATCCATTCTTCCAAGGAAAGAAATTATTGGTCCGATCGAGTAGCATATATGGAAGTAATGTCAGAGTTAGATGATGCTTATGGCGAGGTAGTTATATTTGTTGACCTCAACCCTACTTTTCCTTATTGTTAGGATCCTAAAACCCTATTAATTATTATTTTAGGAGTATGATGAAGCTCATGAGACAATTATTTCTCTGGTATACACCCCCTAGGTTACTACATCTGGGGAACACATTCCTTCATATGTGGGGGTTGTTGCGGAGGGTTCTCTTAGAGCTATAGAGCATATTAAGGTAGTCCTTTCGGATCCTACTAGAGCATTTACACCTTCGGTCCTACCTGCTACTACTAGGAGAGGGGAATTCCCATGGAGCACCACAAAACATCGATATGCATCACATCTATCATTACATATAAAAGCGGGGATTGTAGGTAACTACCATATATATTTCATTTGGTTGTCATACTAAGTGTCTTAATTAATTGACCAGTCACTATACACATATCTTGGTTTAGGTATAAAAAGTAACTAGGCAGTGATTTTTTGGACATCCATGAATCTTAGTTCTTTTGAAGCACAGGAGATACAACTCATGGTTACGAATGAACAAGTCAGGGAAGCCAGACCAATCGAGGCTATTGAGGGAATCCCTAGCCCTTGGAGGGCATTTTTTCAGGATCAAATCAACCCTATACCAATAGTGAGGGATTCTTTGGAAGTATAAATTTTAATTGAGCGTGTTGATCCTACCATCATAGAGAAAAATGGAAGAACTTTAAAGGTGGAAACTGAGATGGATGGGGAGTCCTAATTATTGGATAACATCAGAGAGATTACAAGTCCTGAGAGATTAACTGTTCCAAAAGAAATTAATTCTACCCTCATAAAGGGGGTGTATTCAAGAGTAAATGTCATTATTGAGCATACTGATCAAGCTCCTCTAGGGGATACAACCATAAAGGAGGGAATGGTTCCAGCTTAGGGAGTATTAGAATTGGATATCATTACTATTTCCATAATGGTTATTATTGTGGGTAAAGTTTCTATAAGTGACCTCTTTGAATCTATCGATTTATTTGAGCCTGGTCCTACTCCAAGAGAATATATGGATAAAACCAAGGTCAATTTACAGGTTGAGAATGTAGTACCCACTTTTTCAGGTGGTGATGATATAATGGAGGTTGTATAAATTGATGCTTCAGCATGTGGAAGTTAGTTTTACACCCCTCTAACCATTTCTTTTACTTTCATGATTTAGATATACATTTTATTAAATATTATGGTTTCCAGAACATAACCATGAGCACTTTCTATTGCGGTTGATGCTTCGATCCTTCCTCTTAACAATACTTCCAAAGAAGCAGCTGTTGAGGGGTCGAATCATGCTGAGGTAATTGGATCAAGACCCTATTTGGTGGTGCTCATTCATGAATACATTATAACCTCTATGATTGATTCCAAAATAGACCAGGAATGTTTTTCCAACCATCTCAATTATCATTGGGAAGTATTGAATGATATTTTGAAACTGATTTCCCAAACCCCTCTTGCAAAAATTCCAGTGAAGCTACCCAAATTACAATGCATGTTCTCACTTCTTGGGTATGGGGGGTCAATTACCATGCTATATATGACATAGTGAATAAGGTGGTTTCTAATTGGGAAATAATTAGTGTGATCCACTCTTTTATTTTTTCTACTAAGTATACCACTCATCTTGTTGTGGACAGAAACATTCTTTTTGATGAAGCTATTTAACATGCTAGGATGACCGCAAAGTGACAGGGTAAACTATCAGAGCAGAGGGACTCATTAGAAAATATTTGTCAAGAAATGGAATGGATGAATTAGTAATCAGCCCATATTAAGTAGGAAGTGATTCACACTGAGGTGATGATCAATGAGGGGAATATAATGGTATAGGAGGAGGAAAATTCCAGATATGTAGTGGCTTAAAAGTTATAGGATTTGCGGGCTAGTGAAAATTCTAAGACTGTATCCCTGTATGAACTTCACCGAGAAATAGAAAACTCAAACCAGACACTATTATAGTCTTGTGACTCCACTAAGAGACTTTTTTAGTTTCTTTGTCTTGTTCGTATGGAGAGTCTCTAGGTTGTGGATGCTCCTTCCTTATTTCCTAATAGATTGTGAATTTTTTTTCTCCAGTTATTTTCCTTTAGCCTTTTCTACAATGCTAGTCAATTATAGTTGAATGTACTTTGAATGATTATCTCCATCAGATATTAATTTTATTCATGAATAGATATAAATAAATTAAAATGATCATACAATTCTTTAATATTTTTCTGGGTTGAGGGACTCAACGAGTGTAGTTTTAATTTTTCTAGGGTTATATGGAAAACCCTATGAACATTGTTCCTTTTCTATTATCACCATAGTTTTTTCCTAATTCCCTTATGTTTTAGGCTTAGTGGGTATAAATTTGATTTTTTATTATGCCACCCTTTTCATGTTTCGACCTAACAAGCTTTGTGTCACTTTGATTTTTTGATTGCTCAATATTTTGGTTAAACTATACAAAGTGTAGGTCTAGTGAGCTAGAACTTGAATTTTGTAGAGGATTTAATTTTTAGGTTTTCTACATGGAGATTTTTATGTCTCTTTCCATGGGTAGTTTAATGTCATGAAAATCAAACTAACATTATTGAAATTTTAGGTTGAACAACTTTGACCATAAGTTGAGGGGAAAGGGCCCTAATATGGTTTATTGGCTGAGAATGTTATGAAAGATTTGAGACATGAAATGAATGATGGATTAATCTTGAACTTTGTCTTATGAGTTTGGTCTCCAAAACATGATATGGGGCATGAGATCCTTTGAGGCATACAGAGGTAGTAAAATCCTTTCATGAGGATGAATTTTCCTCTGGTTGACAAGCCTTTTTTTGGGGAAACTTATATGGAGCCGCTGGGGCATATTGTGCAGTCAAACAAAGGTGTCAACCGTACATTCAACCTACATTTCCCATGGCTAGGTAAATTTGTGGGAATTTAAATATCTTTTTATGAACACTGAAGGTAGCTCAAAGTGATATTCAAAAAGTATGAGGGAACCTGTATCAGATTTGGATATAAAATCGCTCCTATATGAATTTGAATTGTGTAAAGTAGGGTCAAATCATAGTATAGTTTATCATCATGAAATTAGGACATTGGTGGTGAAGTTTAATATCTTACTGCCAAGACATTCATGATTTACTACTCTACTCCGATAAAAGGGGTAAATAATTCGTCCTTTTCATGGTAATTTAACCAAGAATGTTCTATCATATTTAAGCATGAAGGGGAAAGAAGGGTGTAAAATTTAATCTAGGGGGTTTACAAATCCAAGGGGTGATATAAGATGTAAAATTTACAGGGTGTACATTGGTAGGAAAATCCTCTCCCGATAACAAATTTACCTCTCATTAATAGGCCTTTTTTGTGGGAAACTTATGAAGAGCCACTGAGGAATATTGTTCATATTCAAATAGAGTTGTCCCCAGGATACTGGCCCTCTATCTATGATAGTCAAGGAAGGTCATGGGGATTCATACCTTTCTAGACACAATGTTTTGTTTGTGAAAGGAGGGTTCCAGAGAATGAAATGTTTATTTCAAGTCACAATTTCCCGCAAAAGGGATAGAGACGTTTCCATTATGCAGGTGTGAGGGAGTTTCCTATGCAAGTCTTTTCCATGCACAAGGAAGTGATATTTTTTGACTTTTCAGGGTATATTCCAATGCTGGGAGAAATATATTTGTAGATGAGGGCATCATGATGGTGCTTTATAGTTTATCATCGTACAACTATGATGAGGGAAGAATAGTTTAACATCATGTTGTGAGGATGAAGTAAAATAGTTATAATGAGGGTGGGGAATGCATGGTGTGAATCCTAAAACCTGGATTGAATGAAAACATAAGAGTCCCTACATCATACCACACAATTAAAAAGGAAACTCAAGAAATGGGGACAAAAGGTTGAATAAATTTTCAGCTGGGAACAACTGAAAAATGTCTATATGTTGCTACATATCCCATGTGGGTGGGAATCAAGCCACATAAAGTTCATAAAAAAACTCCATGAATAGTCTTCGTCCATACGTAGAGAAATGGTAATTTTTAAATGGGTGATGGCTAGACTAGGATATATAATCTAAGAATCACTAAGTATCATGTGTGGACATAAATAAAGCTGTACATTGTTCTTGAAAATCTATATAGTTTATCATTGTGTGGTGAGGAAATTTTGTCATATAATTTAATGTCAAGCAATTAGGAAAATTTCTATGTAGTTCACTATCATGTGGTTAGAAAGATGATTCCGTACAGTTTATCATCATGTGGATAGGATGAGATTTCATAGGAACCATGAATAAAATGGAGACTAATTAGGCTAGGATGTTCTGACATGATCCGGATGTGAAGGGGGAAGAAAGTGTAAACCATGATCCTAGGAATTATCAAATCAGGAAGAATGATACGGGGCATGGAAGCCATTAGGGAATATAGAGGTAGGAAAGCCTCACTTGAGGATAAATTTTCCTCTAGTTGACAGACCTTTTTCTTTGGCCAACTTATGCAGAGCCACTAGGGAATATTGTGCATATGCAAACAAAGGTGTCCTCAGGACACTGACCTTCCAATTCTGATGGTCGTAGGAGGATTGTGACGATCCAAAATTACCTAGGGCACAGAATCTGATAGATGGAAAGGATGTTTTTGGATACACAAGAAACATCCATACCATAATTAAACATGAATTATGAATCTCCGAACATTGATTTGACTCATGTATATGGGTCATTTTGATTCCTTGATAGATCCATGATTTGGAATACAAAATTTAAAACCTCTATATAGATATTTATGTTTATATAAATTATAGGGGACACATAATTTTTTTTATTTATGGTGGTTGGGCCTAGGATGTAGGATCCGAGCATCGCTACCTACCTTATTGGAATGAGGATAAATCCACATATAGTTATTAAATACTTCCCTAGGAATATCTGATTCATACAAAGGAGGGTCATTTTTTTATTAAGGAGGTCCTACAAATAGGATCTGATTGGGTGTCCCCTACATTGACTTGTCTTGTATATAGGGGAGGGGGAATTTTATGTGATTCATGACTAGACCTATAATATAGGATCTAGACCCCACTACGTATCCTGAAGAATGAGAATCAAGCCACACATAGTTCTTTATGTAGCATGTGATTTAATTTCATGTGATAATGACATTGGTGTGCCTTTTAAGGTCTTTATACTAGGACCATGGAAACCCTGCTATAGATTGATATTCCTTGGTCATGTGGGGAATTCCATGTTGAAACACCTAATCCCATGTGAGCTATTCTTGGTGTGAGAAACAAGGGGCGACAAAGGTTTTTTCCACCACACAAGGATGGTAAAACAATGGGTAGGGGTATTTTTTTGTGGTGGATGGGACCAGGATGTAGGATCTAGGTGTCACTACATACCTCATTGAGACAAGGATCAAGGCATACATAGTTCTTAGAAATTTCCCTGTGTAGATCTATTTTGTACACATGGGGTCATTTTAAAATCTTTTGTTGTAGCTGGACTAAGATATAGAATCTAGGCATCACTATATATCCTATGAGGGAAGGAATAAAGCCACACATAGTTCTTTATAGGAACAATACCTATATAGATCTAGACCATATGTATGGAGGGGGCATCTTTCACTTCTGGGGTGGTTGGACTAGAATGTAAAATCCAGGTATCACTATAAATCCTACATGAATAGAAATCAAGTTGTACATAGTTTTTGAAGTCCCCCGTACCAGTATAACCCATGTATAAAAGAAATGAGGCATTTTTAACCATTATTTTGGGGTGGCTAGACCAAGATATAGAGTCTTGGAATCGCTATGTACCTCATTGAGACAAGGATCAAGCCATAAATAGTTCTTAAAAATGGATTCCTATGCCGATCTGGCTCTCATGAAGAAGTGGGTGCATTTAATTTTTCTTATGTACATATCTGGATCATGTGTGGTGCATTACAGATGAAAGGACACCATGCAGTTTAACATCTTGTAATCAAGATGTTGGCATCATAGTTTAATGTCATGTTTTGGGGACGACATCCATATAGTTCAATGTCATGTGGTTAGGACTTTTTTGTTTCATGAAGTTTATCATCGTGTGGTTTGTAATTTAATCACCCGACAAGAAGAGAAGGGTAATAATACGTCATATATTTTAACATAATGTGATTAGGATGATTTCCATGTAGTTTATCATCATGTGGTTTGGACGAGGATTCCATGAAGTGTAACATCATAGAGTTAGGATAGTTTCCATGTAGTTTATCATCATACAGTTAGCATGAAGATGCCATGATGTTTAACATCATACAATTAGGATGGTTTCCATGGAGTTTATTATCATTCATTTAGGATGAAGATTCCATGTAGTTTAACTTCATGTGGTTATGAAAAATATTCCATGCAGTTTAACATCATGTGGTTATGATGGTTTTCATGCAATTTATTATTGTGTGTTTAAGATGAAGATTCCATGCATTTTAACGTAATGTGGTTAGGATGGGTTCCATGAAGTTTATCATCGTGTGATTAGGATAAAGGTGACATGAATTTTAACATAATGTGGTTAGTAATGTTTCTAGTCAGTTTATCATCATGTGGTTAGGATGAACATTCCATGCATTTTAATGTCATGTGGTTAGGATGGAGATTCCATGTGGTTATACGATATATTTATTTAGGAACTTTTCATTGGTGGGAGACGTAGTGAGTTTTCCATCCATTGAAATAAAAAAATAAGATCCATTTGAGTAGAAATTATGTATGGAATATAGTCCCTCTCATTTGGCTCCAACTTTGGGGGCTTTTTTCCGAGTATCATTGGTGTGCAAAGAACTAACACCATTTCTCCTTCAAGGAACGACTCGAGGTGGACCTTTTTTTAATGGATTATGCAGTACAGGTTTGATAAATCTCTAATTGATGCAATCTATGCAATCTATTTTCATCAAGTCGCTCCGGTTCATCCAGAAAATTCTAGAATTTATCATCCATGGATAGCTAATCAAATATGTCAATGCTGAGTGAGGGAAATTGAACTTTCAATTGGATAGAATGCATTTGTCCCATATACTAATGAGTATGGGGTGTCTAGAGTGGCAGTGCAGGTCATTGTATGATTTTCCTAAAGAGAATGGAGGATTTTTCCATCCATGATTTATTATCCTTGTCCACCATCTTTTGAAGTATATTGGAAAGGGTTTTGTTAAAATCCTATTTCTTCCCATTAGCTGTTGCATGATAGCAGGATAAATAGTTGGTCTTGATACCATACTCCTGGTATAATTTCTACAACTTATAAAAACATAAATTGGTTATTTTTTCAATCAGTATGATGTGTGGGACATAAAATATGGTGACTATGTTGGCTTTCACAAAGTTGAAAATGTTTCTTTACCTGACCTCTTTGAGGGGTATAACTTCTTCTCATTTGAAAAATAAGTTTATTATTAGGAGGATAAACTTGAATTGCTTAGATGCAGTATGAGGATATGGTATCAAAATTTCCATTACCCATATAGAAAATGGATAGGAGTACTTGGATGTGTGAATTAACTCCGGGTCTTGGTTGATGAAATTGGTATGAACTTGGAAGGAATGACACATCGTAGTGAATTCAGTGTAGTCCTGTGTCAGAGTGGGCTAGTAGTATCCAAGCCCTCAAATTTGGTGGGAAATCTTGGATCCTGATTGATGATCCCAACAATCATCGACATGCACTTCTTTCATGATGACAACAATCTCTTCTCCAGTAATGCATCCAAGAAGGACACCATCAAGGCCCCATTTATAGAGTTCTTTTTGATGGTTAGTGTCATCATAGAGAACAAAGTTAGTTGATATTCTTAAAATTTGTTCTATTCCAAATCTATGTAGTGGGATATCTCCCTTTTGGGGGTAATATATAATGGGAGTCATCTATCTGGTGGTAGGACCATATGTCTTAAGGATGGGTCTCATCTCTTGATTTCCTCTTTGTTTTCCTAAACTAATAGAGAGACCATCCGGGGGGTGTGCAACACTAATTATCATTTCATCCTAGTCTGGATCAACTAGAGTCATGGATGCATTTTCTAATGCATCGTCTTGATAAATCTGTGATTGGGGGACATGAGTTAATGTCAAATCTATAGGAAATTCTTCCATCAGTCCTCAGAAATGATCAAAAAAAGGGATTATCTCTTTATTTTTGATGGAATAATCACTGTTAACTTGCTTGATGACGAGTTCCAAATCACATTTTATCTTAATGTATTTTAATTATACTTGATGCTTGACCTAAACCATCATTGAAGCTGGTCAAAGTTTAAAATTTATAATCCTACTAACTACAATAAATGTGGCAAGCAGGGTCGAACCCTTAGAGAAGGAAATTTTTGACTACTATTCTTCTAAAAAAACTTTCAAAAGGCATCACTCTTGTCAATAGTGAGGTTGATTTGTAATTTTTTTTTACTTTTTATATTTTTCTTATATTTTTATTAAGCATTAGAGTAACTGAACATTTCAAAACATTTATCTAAACTAATTTGTAGCTAGAAACTGTTGAAAACAAAAATAAACAGAGATATAAAATGCTGATAAATGAACAGTCTAATAAAACGCTCGGGAAAAAATCTCCATTATACTAGTTTTAAAGGTATTCTAATTCACGTAAAGGTTGTTAAAGAGTACCACTATAGAAAGAATGACTCACCTCCCTCACCAGGAGTTAATTCACACAAGCCAATCAATTTAATAGTTTGCCACTCCAAAAATAATCAACTGTAAATCGTTTGAAAAATAACAACTAGAAGAACTCACCTTAAGTCTTGAAGTCTTTGAATTTATTATCTTTTGAAAAGTGTTTCCATAATAAATCTCTCCAACTGACTGTGGAATTAGAAATAAAGTGCTAGTGGTACGATGTAGTTGAATGAATTCAAAACTGATATCACTAATCAATTCTGGAAACATTGAATTGATAAAATGAAAAGGAAGTAAGATACCAGTAGAATTTTGTAATTCCCTGAACTCAAAGGTTTAGCCCACTATCATTCTCATTATCAATACATCAAATGGAATCATTCTAGAATAGAGCACAAAACATTCAAAAATTACAAAAGGAGAACTCCCTAATGATGTGCTCTACTCTCGGGCTCCGTCAACTCCAAGGTTGTGCACCAGATCTCTCTACTTCGATGAAAGAGAAGCTGTCATGAGTGAATGTCTATCCCCTACCAATCTTATGCTTTCTCTGCTTTTTAATCAGCAACCATCTACTGCATTCCACCCCTTGTTTGTCACCAACTCAAAATGTCCTTCGCTTGTGCACCGCACATGTGCGTTTTTTTGTGGATGGGACGTCGCGCTAGTTTTACCATTTTAACTAACTTTGGGTGAGTTAGTTGTGTGAACCTAGATGCTTTTTAATATCTTTGGGTGAACCTACAAGATAAAGAAACAACACAGTTAAATCATGATAGAAATAAAGAATTGTAATTTAAGAAAATAGTTTATTAAAAAGTCTTTTAAAAGAACTAATAAACCTTTAAATAATGCAGTTAAATAAATTATTTTATTAGTATTACTAATAACTAGTAATTATATTTTAATTAATTATAATGAAATAAAATCTATTATTTAAATAGTTATTATTTAATTATAAAAGATAAATCATGATAATTTATGTATTATAATTTGATCGAATTTGTTAATAATAGAGTTATTATTATTATTATTAAAAATAAAAAGTTTTATTAATTATTAATTTCGATGTTAAATTGTTTATAAGTTATTATTTTTTTATTAATTAACATTATTAAAGTAAATTATAAAAATTATGTTTATTATTACCTTGAAAATTAACATTATTAACAATTTAAATTAACTAGTTTAGTTTAATTATAATTTAATTTATAACTTATTATTATTATTTTATTTTATTGACAATTTGTATTATTAAAAAATTATTAATATGTAATTTTAAATTATAATTAATAATATCTTTAATAATCTATTCTAATTCGATATTATAAGTTACTATCAATTAATTTTTAATTCAATAACATTTATTTATGTTTAATAATTCTGTTTTATTAAATATCTTTTGTTAATTATTTATTTACAATTGTTAATGTTTAATAATTTAATTTAGTTTTTTTAATTAAGTTTCTATTTACATTTTCTTTTAGTTTTCTAAATCTTCTTCCTCTCCCCAGGTCTCTTGCTCGGCGCCACGGGAAGGGAATGTTTTGGAACTAGAAGCTTCTTCACGAAGCCAAAGGTGCCAACCCATCCTCTCGACTCAACATCGACCTTAGCTCCTCCCCAAGCATCAGCGACATAATGAAACGGTCTCAATTCTGCATCTAAAGCTCAGTTGCAGCGAGACCCCTCGGTTACTACAGCTCAAATCCACCTCGCTCACAACAGCATAGAGATGGATCCAGTGCAGTAGGCATTGGCCTGCGATCTCCTCTAGTGCAGTGCTTTAGTTGTGGCCCCAAATTCTCCAGTAGCGGTGAGGTACAATAGGTCTTGGGGTTCACTATCACACCAGGAAGGCCGACTCCTCCTTGGTTCACAACTTTGAGATTCCAGGTGGCTTTGGAACTCAATCGAGTGACTGGGGTTCTTCTCACCTTACTCCAGCAGCTACAATCGAATCAGAATTGGCTTGCAGTGGTGGAACCAGATCAGTGGGGAATTTGGGATTTCTGAATAGTAAAAATTTAGGGTTCGGGTTGTGAAAAAACTCTGTTTAGAGTATGAATCTAATTGAAAAATGTATAAATGATGATTAGGTTGTGTTGTGGTGTGTGGAATAGATGCTGCAGGTAGTGGTGGGTTTGGTTTGTAGGGGAATGAATGTGAGTTTTTGAAAAATTGATGGAGTCAGCGAGTGTGTGGAAAAAGAGGTGGAATGAATCATCGGTGTGTCATGAGACACAGAAGATGGAAGAAATGGATCAGTAGCATGGATGGACCAGTGTCGAATGGTGTGATAATATGACACCGACAGTGTATCAGTGTGAAGCTGTGAAACCAATAGAAGAATTGAACAGTTATTCAATGACTCACCGATAAAAGTATTGAAGCAGGGGAGGAAACACTGATGGTGGAAGGAAAAATTAGTGCAGGAAAATAAAGTGAACTATCGGTGAGTTAATGAATGGGATGAAGCTGAGGGTGGCACCGATATGAGATAATGGTGAACTAACGGTCAGTGTGTGAAACTGATGTAGGAAATGGATCGGTGAGACATTGATAGAACGATGGAGTAGGGGAATGAAACCGATCGTGAGGGATTGGATCAGTGAGTCATGAATCACCGATAGTTAAAAATAAAATAAGACACCAATAGTTAAAAATTAAAAAATTGTCACCATTATTTAAAATAAAAATGTTTCAGTGAGTTGAATCCCTGATAGTTAGAAATAACAAAGAACTCATCGATAGTTGAAAAAAATAATAAAACGCCGATGAAATGAGAGACTGAAACCGATGCTAAGTGATCTGTGAGTTGAGGGAAAAAGAATTGGTGACTCAAGGGGATTGGTGAGTTGCGACATCGGTGAGTCACGACATCGGTGAGTCATGACTTGCTGATAGTTGAAAAAAACTTCGGTGTGACAAGGAATCAGTGAGTCATGACCAGCGAGTTGCGACTTCGGTGCGTCATGACATCAGGGCGTCGACTCACCGATAGAACAAATTGAAATGTTGAAATTCTAATTTAAAACAAATAATAAAATAAATGAAAAATTAATTAATAAAAAAAAAAAAAATTAACAAAACTGTTAAAGATTAAATAATTAACTGTAACTAAAATCTAACTAAATTATTTAACGAACTAAAAATAAAATTAACTGAATTATTAACTAAGAATAAAAATATTAATATTAATTAAATATATTTCTAAATAAATGAAAAACACATAAAAATATTTTACCACAAACATAAAATTAAAATAATTAAAATTTAGAACAGATATCAATCAAAAAAGTTAATTAATTAGATGAAAAAAATGAAAACTTAAGATTAAAAACACATTATTTTATTAAACTTAAACTTAGATTGTTAACTTATTTATTTAACAGAATAATTAAACTAGTTAATAAATAATGTTAATTTATTTTAATAAATCTAATTTAAAGAGTTGTTTTAAATTAAAAACTAAATTAGATTAATGCAAATAGAAATAACAATTAATTAAATAATAAACATTTAAAATTATTAACATGTTAACCAGATTAAGACTATTAAACTAAAAAGATAATATAACTAGAATAATTAGAATGACTAAATAAAAATACTAAAAACACATATTTAATTATAAAAATGATTAATTAATAGATTTAGTGTTAAAAATACCAAAGTGCCACTATTTATTAAAGTGTTAAAATAAATAATTAAATTGTTAAAAATGAAATTAAAGATGTGAAAAATCTATGTAAAAATAAGGCCACATCAAATTCCCCCACACTTAAGCATTTTTTGTCCTCAAACAATCCATGTTTTTTTATCTTTGGAGAATAGAAAAGAGTTATTTAGGAAACTCTTGTTCAAAATATAGCATGTCCAACACTTACGAACAAAGGTCAGAAACATGAAAACAGGTTTTTTTTAAAAATATGTTCAAATATATTTTTTCTAGAATAAATACATAAAAGTTAATCTAGAAAACTATGAATCATCAAGCAATGAATATTTCATACCTCATAAGTGGTACTGCCTAGTGACTCATTTCAGTCCAGGATCAGATTCTAATTCCAAGAGTGACAAGAGGTTAAATTTATGTGGAATTAAAAACATAAATCAAGTAACTTTGTACTTTGACAGAATCCTAGGTTCCAAAAATAATTAATTTTTTTGAATAGCCTTAATGATACAACCTAAATGACTCCCTTATAAACCAATTGTACCCTTCTTCATTTGTCGTTCATAATCTCCCTCACCTTAATGAATTCGTTTTTAACCCTAGACACTTAATTTAATTTTTTCCAAGCCATGTATCATTGTGCTAAGCACTGTGAATAAGCCCTTATTCAAGGTGTACAGAGGGCATATAGTAAACAGAAACACACCCAACATCTAGGATCTCAGAGATTCATCGTGGGATCCCAAATGCCCAAACTACTTCAGTTCTAAAAATTTTATATAAGAAACATTTCCATTGGCTCATTATGGTAATTACTTAAATAATTAAATGAAAAATGAATCCCCTAGGATCAAGATCAAACTTCCAGTTCCAAGGTATATGATCATAATTCAACTAATAGGTTACCCATATCACTCTAAAAAATAGTCCCTAAATAAAATTTCAGTTAAATCACTAAACACGATCACTCAGCAATCATCCACCAACATTAATTTCAATTTCAAAAAAATTATAAACCACTAATAAAAGCACTGTCCTTTGGAAAGACTCTACGGAGTATAGTTTAAAGCCTAAAATTATGAAATCATTTTGAAAAAAATTAACCATTTTTTAACAAAAAGTTTGAAGTGAAGTGGGAATTGATGGACTCACATTAAAACACAGTTTAGTACAGTCAAGAATTTACCCCCTCCCCACACTTAAAACCCAACTTTTCCCCAAAGTTGACTTCTAAGGTGGAGAAGAACAATTTGACAGTTTAAGTTTAAAAATGATTTCCAATTTAGTAGATATATGACATGTATAACAGGGTCTCTCTGAAGTTCAAAAAGAATTGTTTGCCACAATGAATAAATTATCAGCAGGCTCATAAGAACGTACATGCATTAATATTTAGTCTAGTAACACATATTTTCATTAAAGTACAGACATTGAATGAAACTTGTACATGCACAATGTACTGGGTGTAAGCATTTTAATAGATTGAGTTCAATAATATGTTTAATAGAGAAGAATGATGAATGCTAAAACACCCCAACCTAAAGAGGTTTCAATACAAAATTTCTCATCCAGCATGTACCCCCGCACACTTAGTTTCATGCTGTGAGAGGTTTTAATAGAAATGAAATTTAGTTTTCCCAGAGGAGGAACATGCAGATGTTTTATTTACACTGTGACATACAACATACTTTTATTCCAAAAATAAGTAGAATTTTTAAACATAAGTAGAATTTTTTATTTCAGTAGCAGAACATGCAGTAGAATCTTCAGAAAATATGTAGCAGATTTTCTAAAACAAGAAGATTTTTAAAAGTAATAGTCACTCTCTCACCAATAGAAACAATTGTGACTGAAAAATGATTTTTATTAGAGTGAAAAAGGAGTATAAAAATGAATTAAAACTAAAGAATAGAATAATTACTTGAATAGGTTTATCATTAATCTTCAGCTTGGGAATTTCACTCTCTTAATGAAACTATACCAGCAATTTATAACCCTGAAATAGAGCCAAGAGACCAAGAACAACCAGTAATAAAAATTTCACAAAAACAGAGCATAGAAGAAGCACTATATTCAATGTTAAAATTTAAACATAGTAAAGAAAAAAAGAACCATGGGTTGCCTCTCATGTAGTGCTAAGTTTTAGAGTCTTCAGCCAAACTTTATTCAAGATTAGATTTCAAGCACAGTGAAGGCATCAAGTCCCTTTGGTTGTCCCTCAAAATAAAGTTTCACTCTCTTCCCATTAACTAACATGGGTTTGTTTTCTTCACCTATAATTTCTACAATAGAATTCTTCAGAACTCTCTCTACTATAAAGGGTCTAGACCACTTGGACTTCATCTTTCTAGGAAATAGTTTATGTCTAGAATTAAATAGGAGGACCTTCTGTATAGGTTTAAACTATTTGGGTTGTATGATAGAATCTTGAAAAGAGTTTAGTCTTATCTTTATAAATCCTTGAATTATCATAACTCTCCCTCCTAATCTCATAGCGTTCACTCATATCAAGTAATCTCCTCTGATCAACACTCTTAAAATCAAATTTTATAGCCTTAACTGCCCAATACGACCTATGTTGCAACTCCACAGGTAAATGAAAGCATTTTCCAAACAACAGCCTATAAGGAGAAATACCGATCGGTGTCTTGAAAGCAGTTCTATATGCCCATAATGCTTCATCCAATTTAAGAGACCAATCATTCCTAGAGGTTGAAACATTTTTCTCAAGTATTTTTTTAGTTCCCTATTTGAAATTTCCACATGTCCACTGGACTTTTGATGATAATGATTACTAGTTTTATGAACACAACCATATTTTTCCATCAATGCTTTAATTTTATAGTTCTTAAAATGTTTTCTATTATCAGTAATAAAGGCTTCAGGAACTCCAAATCTTGTAAAGATGGTATTTTTAAGAAATCTTATTACAGATTTTTCTGGATTGTTTGGCAGTGCCACTGCCTCAACCCATTTCAACACATAATCAATAGTAACAAGTATGTACTCATTCCCATGAGATGATGGAAATGGACCCATAAAATCTAAACCCCAGACATCAAAAATCTCTACTTCCAGAATTCCTTTTTGGGGTAACTCCAACTTCCTACCCACACTTCCTAGCCTCTGAAATCTATCACAACCAACTACAAAGCTTCTAGAATCCTTAAAAAGAGTAGGCCAATAGAAACCAGATCATAGGACTTTTTGAGCATTCCTCTCACCACCATGGTGACCACCCCAAGGTGAGGAGTGTAAACTTTATAAAATAGGTAGCATCTCTTCCTCAGGCACACACCACCTAAGGATACCATCAACACTTATCATAAACAACAAAGGATCATCCCAAAGGTAGTATTCAAGTTCAGAAATTAATTTATCTCCTTAGTTCTTGGACATATTTTTGGGAAAGACACCTGCTTCCAAGAAGTTAAAAAAATATGCAAACCAAGCAGATTTCCTGATTGACATAGTAAGCAGCTTCTCATCAAGAAAGGATGATTTTATTTCCCTAGGATCTTTAGATTCAATTTGAGAAAGAGGAAGCCTAGAAAGGTGGTCAACAACTAAATTTTCAGCTCCCTAGTTTTCCCTAATATACAAATCAAACTCTTATAGCAACAAAATTCATCTAATCATCCCACGTTTAGTTTCTTTCTTAGACAACAAGTACTTTAATGCAGAATGATTAGTGAAAATAATGACTTTTGAACCTAACAAATACTGTCTAAACTTCTCAAGAGTAAAAAACAACAGATAACAATTCTTTTTCAATAGTGGTATAATTATTTTGAGCATCATCTAGTAGTCTACTAGCATAATACACCACATGCAGCTTCCTATCTCTCCTCTATATAAGAAAAACACCTACAGCCAAGTCACTAGCATCACACATAAGTTCAAAAGGTAGTTTCTAGTTAAGTGCAATGATAATGGATGATGTAGTGAGTTTCTCTTTAAGTAGATTAAATGATTACAAATTTTTTTCATCAAAATTGACCGGTGCATCCTTGAACAACAAAGAACACAAGGGCTTTGTTATTTTGGAAAATTCTTTTATGAATATCCGATAGAAACTGACATGACCTAGGAAACTTCTAACACATTTTACATTTCCAGGAGCTGGGAGTTTTTGAATAACATCAATCTTATAATTATCAACTTCTAGACATCTCTTGGACACCTTATGACCAAGAACAATACCCTCTGGGAAAATGAATTGACACTTCTCCCAATTCGGAAGAATATTGGTTTCAATGCATATCTCTAGAACTAAATCATGATTTCGAAGACATGTATCAAAATTACTACCCACAATGGAAAAGTCATCCATGAAAACCTCAATTATTCGTTAAATAATATTTGAAAAGATAGACATCACACACCTTTGAAAGTTGGCTGGAGCGCCACACAACCCAAAGGGCATTCTCATGTAAGTAAATGTACTAAAGGGGCATGTGAAAGAGGTCTTTTCCTGATCCTCTGGAGCAACCAGAATTTGGTTGAAACTAGAATACCCATCCAGGAAACAAAAAAAATCATTTCCAGCAAGCCTTTCAAGAATTTGATCCAAGAAGGGAATTGGAAAATGATCCTTCCTATGGCTGCATTAAGCTTCCTATAATCTATATAGACTCTCCATTTTGTGGCTTTACTAACTCGGATTTCTTCATTTTTTCAATTTTAACTACAGTGAAACCTCTCTTCTTAGGGACAACTTAGATAGGGATGAACCAAGAACTATCAAAAATGGGATATATCATTCCAGTGTCCAGCTGTTCGATCACTTCCTCTCTCACAACTTATTTAATTTTTTGATTCAATATTCTTTGAAACAATACCCTAGGATTATGGTGTAAAGACCCGTAAATTTCTTGGAAATTTTTTTCTTAAATACTTTGTAATTTTAGGAGTCCACAGTTTCTAACGGCGCCTGATTCCGAGGCCCGGTGTACCCGAAATCAATTTCTGAAGTTTTGTTCAGGTACATTCAGTTAACATATGTACATGTTTTCCTATCTTTTGAAATAGTGCTCGGAATTGAAATCCGAGGGCACCAATGAACTTGCAACACTAATATTCTCTTAAGGGGACCTTTACCGTAGTTGCGTTTTCTCAGGAGGAGAAGTTAATTTTGGGAATTTATATTAAAATAAATAAAATTGTTGTACACAATTTTATTTTTTAAAGAGTTGGTTATTTCCTAAAAGGGGGAGTTATAGGTGGGGCCCACACCCACATAACCTCCCATGAGAGGATTTAGTGTGGTGGGGCCCACATGAACCAAAACACTTTCACCTCCCCTCAACTCCCTTAAACTCCCCATTAACACCATTATTTAATTTTTGAAAACTCCTCTCTCTTAATGGTGCAGCCTCTCCACATTCCACCCTCCTTTCATGAATGTGCCAATACGCCATCAATTAATGAACAATTAATTTTGGCACCTATAATTTTTAAATTAGTTTGAAACAAAACCATCGGAGGATAAAAATAATAGCTTAGGAAATTATTTTTGGTTGGCACTTGTTGTGTTGGGGAAGCTATGGAAAATTATGAATAGAATTATTCTCTCGATGAAGAACACTGTCCTTCTAACAAAGAACTGCCGAAGAATGAAGATCATCTCCTTTGATCTTCGGCCAAGCTAAAGGAGAAGGAGCCACCCGCAAGGAACGCCGACGACAAGCCATCCTCGACTCCTTCTTCCCCGACATCAACAAGTTGATGCCGCCTCCCTGCGACTCCATCTACGAACAAACCTTAATTTGAGGTAGGGTGTTTGTATAATTTAATTTGAGTAAATTATACCTTCATTCTTGTTGAATGCAAGTGATCGTCTATGGAAAATTGGTACCACCTAACGCAGAGGGCATGGGCCAAACAAACATGACCCGACGACCCTCCCTATTTTATTTATTTTTTTATTTGTGATGGAAACCGTGTTGGATGAAGTGGAGACGATCGGGTGCTGCGATGACCGAAAGTGGCAGCGGGAACGGTGGCCCCGCGCAGAACCGACGAGGACCACGACACCGGGTGCCACTCGGAGAGGGAAAGACCGCGACCCGCAACCGCGGGCTGCTTGACCGACGAAGAATCGGCCGGGTAAGGCTTGCCGGACCAAAGAAACCGCAGCTCCATGAGGGCACCATGCTGCGGAGGACCGCATCCCACGTTCTAGGGCCGCTCGGCGGACGAACCGGCCGACAGGCGGCCGACCAGGCTGGGAAGGCCCTACGACGCCAGAAGGGAGCCGTGCTGGGGGAACAACAGCCCGCCCTTGTGGGCCGCTCGCACCAGGAAGACCAGCCAGCTTCGGACGGTCAGACAGGAGGGCGGCGCTACTCAGTGCCACCGGTTCGGGAAATCAGGGGGGGGGGGGGCTCTTGCACTAGATCGGCCTGCTGGGCGAGCTGCGGCGAGCAGCGGGCCGGGCCGCAAACTTGCGTACGCCAGGCTATGTGCTACGGGTCAGGCCTCTCATTATCAGGCCTGGACGACCCCTTTTCCAGGTCGGACCCACCGAGCTTGAACGGGCCGACTTGCCAGCCCGCCGGGCTTGGCGGGCCGGGCCCATTTTTCTTAAACGTGAAAAACTTCGCGACCGTGCATCCGATAGACACGCCGTCTACGGCACTGGGACCCTCATGACAAAGTGTTACTTTTGAGATACTCTTAGTGTGTTTTAGACAACTTTGTAAAATGGCCGGGTTGGGAACGAGCATAATTCCAACCGGGCCGCTGGAATGGAAAAGCCAATAACTCTCAGACCGGGCATCCGATTGACGTGCCGTCTATCATGTTGGGTTTCTTTTGATGAGACAGAAATTTGGGATACATCAACTCAGGACTTCATGATAGTTGATGTATCGAACCCTTTGATCGAGGAGCGGACCCTCCCAGATTCGAGCGTGTTGTGTGCGAGAACCTTAGAGCTGGCTGCGACTGCGATGACTACTATACTGGGATCCTCCGTGGGTTCGACGACGACATCTACCGTACTGGAATCCTCCATGGGTTCGACGACGATGAATTTCGTACTAGGATATTCTGTGGGTTCGATAATGATGACTACCGTACTAGGATCCTTCGTGGGTTCATTGAAGACGTCTACCATACCCGAATCCTTTGTGGGTTTGACATCGATGATTTCTGTATTGGGATCCTCTGTGGGGTCGAAAACGATGATATGTGTACTTGTATCCTGAGTGGGTCTGATAGAGTAGCTGGTCTTGTATCCTGAGTGGGTCCGACAGATTAGCTGGTCTAGTATCCTATGTGGGTCCAATAGTTTAGATGAATCAATGACTACATCTGATCATCTCTATTACTATACGAAAGATGTATAAATATGTGAGCTGAGTCTTGTCTTTCAATCATTATCATCGATGTGATTGACTTACTATCATGCGTGGACTGGGTTGTGCTTGGGCTCAAGAGTTGGAGCCGAACTGTGATGGATAACTTAGGTATATGTATGGGCATATACCTAAGTAGAGTTGGTTGATACTTAATGATTGTATCTTTCTTCTGTGGTTTATCCTTCGTGGATTCTAGGATACCTTCAAGGGTCTCGGGGTCCCTACTAAGTACCGTATACTCACCCCTACACAGGCTATGCCCGCACTACGTTGTGTTGGATGCAGATGACGAAAAACACTGATCAAGGTGGAGGGTTGTGGAGGTGGATGGTACCCAGATGTGGACCACTTTTCAAGACGTACACGGAGCGGATGACCAGACCCGAGGTGCTGAGGAGGTCATTTGTACCCACCCTTCAGGTGGGATTCCCGGAGGACAACTTAGTGGTTTATGTTTTACTTTACTGCAGTTGTACTAGCTTTTCAGTTGTACTATACTTATTATTGGGCTTGTATTTCCGGCCCCTTTCCATTCAACACTTACTTTTGTATTCAGTATTACTTAGTACTTACTTCTGTAGCATACTCTTTTGTGTTGTTTAATTTTATAAAGGCAATGACTTCCCTTTTAATGGGATTTATGCCTTTGGTGCTAGTCGCTATCACCTAGCCTATGGAAGGCGGGCTTGGGGTAGTCACGGCAGGGGCCCCGAGGACGGGTTGTGACAAATTGGTATCAGAGGAGTCGGTTCTACCATAGAAATCAGGACTCTAATCATTCTTTTCTATGAAGAAATAGTGTTATGAGTATTGAGTGTGGTTTTCAGTCCAGGGAGTCCATTTTTGGTGCGGCGGCCGACGTATCCATACACCAGGACCCTGATCTCTGATTTCTAGCTCGGTGCATGAAAACACTGATTGCATGTGTGTTTCAAAAGTTTTCTTTGTGATTACCTTGTGTCAGCTCACCAGGTATTCTGTTTGACCGTGACACACCTGTTTCTTTTTAGGACGGCCCCACGAAGGTAGCCATCTAGGGTTCCAAGTTACGTACGAGGTGGTATCCCACCGAGTGATGAGGCCTCGGTGTAGGTCCCCATCATAGTGGAGGCACCAACGGTACCATTACCCGCTGGGCCACCAATACCACCAGCTCCAGTAGCAGAGAGTGCACGCCACCTGAGTGCGTTGCATGAGTTCCAGAAAAGAGTTCGCCCAGGTTCTGGGGAGAGACGGACCCCGGGCAGCTAAGGATTAGCTGGAATCTATCGTCAGAGTTTTTATTTTGGTAGGGACACCAGCCTACCTCATGGTGATCCTTGTTGTGAGTCTTCATGCAACGACAAACAGATGGTGGATCCTGATGCTCCAAGATCATGAAGAGGCATCACTACTATGGACAGAATTTGAGAGCCTATTCTGAGGAGAGTTTGTACCAGTCACCCTTCGTGTGGTGCAGATTCAGGAGTTACTTCATCTGTAGTAGGGCAACATGACAGTAGCTCAATACTCAGCAAGGTTCACTGAACTCTCACTCTACTCCACAGATATGGTATGAGACCCGTTCATCAGGGCCTAGACCGTCGAGCAGGGACTCAGGAATGAGATCAGGGCTTCAATGATCTCCCTCAACATCCCGACGCAGGCGGGGGTGCTAGAGTGATCCCTACTAGTGGAGAGTTTTCTCACTGAGCAATCACCAGCGGTGAGACCCTCTACACGACGACACGTAGCGGAGTATTCTACAGCCAGTAGTAGATAGTTGACACAGAGGTCCAAGAAGACCAAACCATCCGGTGGGAGACCTCAGGATATAGGTTCAGTTGTGCCGAGCACACGAAATAGAGCCATCCATATGAGGAGCAGGAAGTGCAATGCATGCGGTGGGCAGGGTCACATCGCTCGAGACTGGACGAACCACCCTGCAGATGAGTAGTAGGCGGTAGAGGGACCTCCCAGGAAGAGGTAGAGGTTTGACTGTGGTGGTCCGTTGGGACTAGGCAGACGAGGCAGAGGAGCTGGCTGAGAAGTAGGTGGTGGATTATGTTTTGAGGCCCTACTACCACCACCACCAAGAGGTCCACCCTGACAGTAGGGAATGAGTGGACAGGGGAGAGCACAACTTCATGCAGCTGAGGCCTATGACCATAGTGCTCTAGGAGAAGATGGACAGGAATGGGACTAGCTCCAGTCATAAAGACTTTTGTTCATGATGCTTCTAGATTTGTTGATGTCGTTGTCTATGGTTGCTTTGTGTCTTTGAACTTTGAGCTGCAGTAATAAAAGACACTTGTCTATGTGATGTTTTCTTTTATACCTTTTTCATATGGTAGATTCTGAGAGGTTCCTATTAAAATGGTTGACTTGACCCTCACATCCAAGATTCCTACTAGAGGTGACCCAGTGACCACACACTATTGCCGACAGTGTGACTCGACCCTTGTAGGAGAGAGTAACAGTTGGATCTCTTGGTAGTAGCGACGAGGCCTTACGACATCATCCATGGAATGAAATAGTACTATTCATGTCCAGATTGACTGTATTAGGAAAATAACGTTTTTCATCTAGGGGATGAGACCGGATTTCCATTTTCAACAAAGGAGAAATCTTAGAAGCTCTTGTAGGACGTAAGAAAAAAAGGGTTTAGTCGATTTCTTTACAAATGGATAGTCACACCTATAGTTTTTTGAGCGAACGGTTTACGGTTTACTCTAATCTCAAAAGTCTCAGGTGTGTCTTCTCATATAAGGATTCATACTTGAGATAATGAAGTTGGATTAAGTTCCTCTGGGACTATGAATTTGAGATAGTCTATACTCCTTGGAAGAAGAACATCGTAACAGATTCTCTCAGTAAAAGATCAGGCTTTAAGCTGTTAGGAGAGGCGACAGAGCAGCTAGCCGCATTGCAGATATCCTTTGTTGATAGAGATACAACAGTCTTTCTGCAGTCCCTCACAGTCACTCCTCCACTACTTCAGTGATTCAGAGATGGTTCAGGCTACGACAGAGAAGGTGCAGATCATCCAGGAGCGGATGAAGACTGCACAGATCAGATAGAAGTCCTATGCTGATAGAAGACGGAGACCACGAGAGTTCGAATATGGCGACCACGTCTTCTTACGGGTCTCACCTCAACGAGGTCTATAGAGATTTTGATGAGTCGACAAGTTATCTCCGCGATTTATCGGGACATTATAGGTCCTCAGTAGAGTAGGTGAAGTGGGTTACCGCCTAGCCCTTCCACCTCAGTTGCACCGGGTGCATGACGTCTTTCACATATCTCAGTTGAAGAGATACGTGCACGACCCATCACACATCATCGACCACAGGGAGCTGGACATCGATGATGGGGAAACATTCACAGAGGTCCCAGTGGATATTGAGGATCGATAGGATCAGGTCTTATGTGGATGGTCGATTCATCTGGTGCGCATTCTCTGGCAGCACGAGAACCTCCAGGAGAGCACTTGGGAGTGGGAGGCTCAAATGCGTGCTCAGTATCCCCATTTTTTCCCCTAGTGTGTGTTGTAGCATTATAGGGATGTAAAGGCCTAAATTAGGGGTAATGTAAAGACCTGGAAATTTCAAGGAAAATTGTTTCTTAAATACTTTGGAATTTTAGAAGTCCGCAGTTTTTGATGGCGCCTGATTCTGAGGCCCAGTGTGCCTGGAATCAATTTCTGAAGTTTTTTTTGCGTACATTCAGTAAACGTACGTGCGGGTTTTTCTATATTTTGAACTGGTGCTCAGAATTGAAATCTGAGGGCACCGATGAACTCACAACACTGGTATTGCTTAAAGGGACCTTTACCGCTATTGCGTTTGCTCGGTAGGAGAAGTTAATTTGGGATATTTATATTAAATAAAATAAAATTGTTGCACACAATTTTATTGTTTAAAGAGTTTGTTATTTACTACTTATGGGAGTTATAGGCAGAGCCCACACCCACATAACCTCCCATGAGAGGATTTATTATGGTGGGGCCCACACAAACCCAAACCCTTTCACCTCCCCTCAACTCCCTTAAACTCCCCATTAACACCTTTATTTAATTTTTGACAACTCCTCTCACTTAATGGTGGAGCCTCTCTACATTACACCCTCCTCTCATAAATGTGCCAATACGCCATCAATTAATTAACCTTTAATTTTTCCTCCTCTAATTTTTAAATTAGTTTGAACAAAATCGTGGGAGGATAAAAATAATAGCTTAGGCTATTATTTTTGGTTGGAACTTGTTGTGTTGGGGAAGCTATGGAAAATTAAGAATAGAATTATTCTCTCGATGAAGCACACCATCCTTTCAACAAAGAACCACCGAAGAATGAAGATCATCTCCTTCGATCTTTGGCCAAGCCAAAAGAGAAGGATCCACCCGCAAGGAATGCTGACGACGCGCCATCCTCGGCTCATTCTTCCCCGACGTCAATGAGTTGACACTGCCTCCCTACGACTCTATCTACGAACGAACCTTAATTCGAGGTAGGGTGTTTGTATAATTTAATTTGAGTAAATTATACCTTCATTCTTGTTGAATTAAAGTGATCGTCTATGGCTAATTGATACCGCCGAATGCGGTGGGCACTGGCTGAAAGAACATGGCCTGACGACCCTTCATAGTTTCTTTATTTTTTTATTCGTGATGTAAATCGTGTTCGATGAGTTGCCGACGATCAGGGGCGGCGACAACCGGAGGCGGCGGCGGCAACGGCGGCCACATGCCGGCCCGAAGAGGACCGCGAGACCGGGTGCCGCACGGAGAGGGAATGACTGCGACTCGAAACCGTGGGCCGCTCGGCCAACGAAGAACCTGCCGGCTTTAGCCGACCGGAATGAAGAAACTGCGGCGCCACAAGGGCACCACGTTACGGAGGACCGCGACCCACGTTCCACTGGAGGATCGACGGACGAACCGACCGACAGGTGGTCGGCCGTTCTGAGAAGACCCTGCGGCGCTAGGAGGGCGCCGCACTGGGGGAACAGTGGCCCGCCCGTGCGGGCGGCTCGCGCCAGGAAGACAGGCCGACTTTGGTCGGCCGAACAAGAGGGCGATGATGCTTGGCGCCGCCGGTTCGGGAAATCGGGGGGGGGGGGGGGGGGGGGGCACCGGCTCGGCCAGCCGCGGGCCAGGCGGCCCGCTATGGGCCGCGCCGCGAATTATCGGGCTGGGCCGACCCCTTAGCCAGGTCGAACCTGCCGAGCTAGAAGGGGCCGACCCGTCAGCCCACCGGGCTTGACGGGTCGGACCCGTTTCGCTTAAATGCGAATAACTTCGTGACCGTGCCTTTGATCGACGCGTCATCTATGGCACTGGGACCCTCGCGAAGAAGCAGTCCATTTGAGATACTCTTATTGAGTTTTGGAAAACATTGAAAAACGTCCGGGTTTGGAATGCGCATAATTCCAACCGGGCCCCTGGAACGGAAAAACCAGTAACTCTCAGACTGGGCGTCTGATTGACGCACTGTCTGTCGCGTTGTGTTTCTTTTGATGAGACAGAACTTCGGGATACATGAAATCAGTACTTCGTGATATTTTATGTGTATAACCCTTTTCTTGAGGAGTGGACCCTCCCGGATTCGAGCGTGCTATGTGTGGGAACCCCAGAGCTGGCTGCGACTACGACGACTACCGTACTGGGATCCTCCGTGGGTTTGGCGACGAAGTCTACCGTACTAGAATCCTCTGTGGGTTTGATGAAGATGACTTTTGTACTTGGATCCTCCGTGGGTTCGACGATGATGACTACTGTAATAGGATCCTCAATGGGTTTGATGACGACGTCTACCGTACTGGAATCCTCTGTGGGTTCGACGACGATGAATTTTGTACTGGGATCCTCCATGGGTTCGACAGCGATGACTTCTGTACTTGTATCCTAAGTGGGTCTGACAGAGTAGTTGGTCTTGTATCCTGAGTGGGTTTGACAGCTTGGATGGTCTAGTATCCTATGTGGGTCCGAAAGCATAGATGGATCAGTGACTACATATGATCATCTCTATCGCTATACGAAAGATGTATACCTATGTGAGCTGAGTCTTGTCTTTCAATCATTATCATTGATGTGATTGATTTACGATTCTGTGTGGACTGGGTTGTGGTTTGGCTTGAGAGTTGGAGATTAACTGTGATTGATAACTTAAGTATATGCATGTGCATATACCTAAGTAGAGTTGGTTGATACTTTGTGATTGTATCTTTCTTCTGTGGTTTATTCTTCATTGATTTTGGGAGACCTTAGGGGGTCTCGGGGTCCCTACTGAGTATCGTATAATCACCCCTGCATGGGATATGCCCGCACTACATTATGTTGGATGCAGATGACAGACTACACTGATTGAGGTGGAGGCTTGTGGAGCTGGACGGTACCCGGAGGTGGACCACTTGGTGAGACGTACACGGAGCGGACGACCGGACCCAAGGTGCTGAGGAGGTCATATGTACCCACCCTTCCTGTGGGATTCCTGGAGGATGACTCAGTGGTTGCTATTTTACTTTACTGCAGTTGTACTAGCTTTTCAGTTGTACTGTACTTACTGTTGGGCTGGTATTTCCACCCCCTTTCCTTTCAGCACTTACTTTTGTATTCAGTATTACTTAGTACTTACTTCTGTATCATACTCTATTGTGTTGTTTAGTTTTATAATGGTAATGCCTTCCCTTTTTATGGGATTTACGCCTTTGGTGCTAGTCGCCATCCCCTGGCCTATGGAAGGCGGGCTTGGGGTAGTCATGACACAGGCCCCGAGGGTGGGTCGTGACATATGGTCAAGTTCTATAGGTATTTTATGTATAAATAATGAGGGACTAATACCTTTGATATCAGATATTTTCCAGCCTATGGAAGATTTAAAATTTTTCAAAATACTTAACAATCATTCCTCTTAGTTTTCCTTAAGTTCAACAGAAATTATGATAGGCAAAGTGGAATTCTCACCCAAGAATGAATATTTCAAATGAGGAGGGATTGGTTTAAGTTCAAGAGTGATTGGTTCTACATTATAAGGAAGAATCTTAGGCTTGGGAGGTCCAAGATATTAAACATTTATCTTATAAGGAGTATTGAAAGATGAAAGGTTTTCAATTTTAGGCTCAGATTCAGAAAAAACAGTGCTGCTGTCCAAAGTGGGAAACATACTATCCAGACTTTCCAGATCAGAATTTAACACGTTAATCAAAGAAAAATCATCTAATTTTCTTATATGTTATATCTAAATATAATCAAAGTTTTTAGAAAGGTTGGTCTTAACAGAAACACCCTCAAATTCACTCAAAAATTCCCAAAGTTCAGAAACAGAGGACTCTTTTACAGTAGAAACTGAACAGCTTTCCAGTTCTGGAAAATTTTCAGGATTTGGTGTTCGAGAAAAATTTTCAATTTCTAAGGCAAATTAAATAGAATTTTCAGCTTCTAAATTATTTTCTTCAGTAGAGGATCGATTTTCAGATTCATCAGAGTTCCCAATTGAGTTATCATTTTCTAAGGACTCTACCATTGAACAGTTTTCAGAAAAGGTTAGTCTTTTAACATTTTTAAAAACGTTGAACTCTTCTTATTGTTCTCCAATTTTAAAGATAATATGACCCTTGGATACATCAATAATAGCACCACTTGTGGCTAATAAGGGCCTACCCAAGATTATTGGCACCTCTTGGTCACACTCCAAATCTAAAACTAAGAAGTCTACAGGAAAAAAACATCTTCCCTACACCAACTAGAAAGTCATCTATCCTAACCACATGATGAGTGAAAGATCTATTAGAAAACTGCAGTATGACTATGGTGGGTTGAAGGTTACCCAACCTCAACTATCATAACAATGATTATAGAAGTATATTAATTCTAGAACCTACTTCACACAAATAGTTGAACTAATTATAATTTCCTAAGGTCAATGGAATGAAAAATCTACCTGGGTCTTTCAGTTTGGGTGGGATTTTCTTTTGAAGCATAGCACTGCACTCTTCAGTGAGACTGTAAGTAGAAAATTCTTCTAGAGTCTTATTGTTTGAAACAAAATTTTTATGAGATTTAAAATAATATGAGATTTGAATTAAGGATTGAATGAAAGGAAGGTTTACTTGATGTTTGGAAAGGAGACCAAGGAACCGAAGAAGTTTAGCCTTAGTGTTACTTCAAGGTTTCAACTTCTCAGGGAAAGGGATGGGTGGGGAAATTTTTTTAAGGATAGAAGGTATATCCCTCACATCTTCCTCAACTTTTTTTCCTTTATTTTTTTTTATTTTTTAGTGAATTTTCTACTTGAGTTTCAGATGAAAAATTCAAATTTTGATCATTTTCATGATTTTTTTCTGAAATTTCCAGCACATGAGAAAAGAATATTTTTGTTACCATATTCATGTAGATTTTTATTTTGGGCATTTTTAGTTTCTTGTTTAGTAGCAATTTGAGTATTCAACCGACTTATAGTGACAAAATCCCTGGAATTATCTCTAGGGTTCAGCTCAGTGGTACTTGGAAGTCAACCTTTTCCCAAGATGAAAAATCTCTAGCAAGTTGTCCAAGTTGTGTTTCCATGTTTTTCATTCTGACATCTATTTTAATTTTATCTAACTCATATTGATTTTGATGTTTGGTTAGATGAGTCATGTATCTTTCCTCTTGAGAGTTAATTTTTTTCAAGATTAGATCAATCTTAGAGGACATTTTATTATCATTTTTTCCTTGTGTATTTGAAGACTCACCCCTTTGTTGATTTTGAAAACCTGGTCTCTATTTATTAGAGTAATTAGGGGTAGTAGATTTTTTAATTAGGCCTTGATCATTCCATGATATATTGGGATGGTTTCTATATCCTTGATTGTGGTTTTTTGAAAATGGATCTTCATTAGGAGGTACTCTAGGACCATAGTTAACAAAGCTTGAATTCACATGTTGTTGGACTGGCATATCAAAATTAGGACAGATGTTTTTAGTAGTCCCAAACACAACACACTGGACACACTGTTCCCTTAAAGATTAGTTGGTATTTTGACAGCCAAGTTGGTTAACAGTTTGTTTTGAATTCTGGTTCATTAAAGATTGCAATTGGTTAGTGATTTAAGTAAGTTGAGCTTGAGTTTCATTCATTGAACCAGTGTTTGAATTTACATTTATATTCACTCATTTTCTTCTTGAATTTTTATGTTGTGAATTCAGGGAAAGATTGTTAAAAATTTGTCTCAATTCTTCATATGTCTTATCATTGTAATTACCCCCATTAGATTGATCAACTAGACTCTATCCAGAGGATGAGAGCCCTTCATATAAGGTGTCCATGGGAAGGTGAGATGGGAGTTGATGATGGGGACACAACCTAAGTCGGTCCCTAAATCTATCCCATGATTCATGAAAAGCTTCTGAACCCTCTTGATAAAAACTCTTCATCTTAGTTATATGTTCACCTTTTAGTCTTTGGGTACGAAATTTCATTACGAAAGAATTTTACACTTGATCCCAATTTTTGAAAATGTTCTCATATAGACTCAGAAACCAATTCCTAGAATTTCATTTAAGGAAAAAAGGAAAGAATCTCATTCTTAGCTCATTTTCTGTGAGTCTTTGAAGAGGTAGCTGCTGGACTGTATTATAGAAATCTCTAATGGAGGATAGAGAGTCCTCATTAGAAAGTCCTTTAAATGCAGGAAACAATGAAATGTGTGACTGTTTAAGTTCATAATTTCAAGCCGTAGGACAAAGTCTAAAAGATGATGGATTGATTGAAACATGAGGAAGTTGGAACAACCTCATCCTAGGCCTTTCATTTTCTTCTAAAATTTATGGATTATTTTAGATTTTATTAGGTGTAGTAACTCTCTCATCTAGATTTCCATTTCAAATTTCTTTTTCTTTCTTATAGAAGATAAATATTTATCTAATTCAAGATCAGAGGCTCTAATATAACATTATATGTTCTTGTGCTCATGCAAACAACAAAAAATGGTATTCAATAGTAAAGAAAAGAGTAACAATTCAGCAAGGAATGAAGTAGATTTTGTTTAAAGTTTTCAATTTTTTTTCAATTTTTTTTAATTTTTTTATATATGTGATTTTTTCCATTTTCTTTTAGAAAAATAATGGCTCATGCCTTCCACAAAAAAGAAGCCAAAAACTTGACCTAAAACGTCATTTAATCCGGTCAATGTTTAAAATTTATATTCATACTAACTATAGTAAATGTGGCAACCAGTGTCGAGCCCTCAGAGAAGGAAATTATTGAACAATATTCTTCTAAAAAAACTTTAAAAAGGCCTCACTATTGTCAGTAGTGAGGTTGATTTTCTATATTTTTTTATATTTTATATTTTTATTATATTTTTATTATGTAATAGAGTAACTGAACATTTAAAAACTTTTATCTAAACAAATTTGAAGCTAGAAACAATTGAAAAAAAAATAAATAATGATATAAAATGATGATAAATGAACAATCTAATAAATCACTCAGGGAAAAATCTCCATTATTCTAGTTTTAAAGGTATTCTTATTCACTTAAATGTTGTTGTAGAGTACCACCTTAAACATAATGACGCACCTCCCTCACAAGGAGTTAAGTCACACAAGTCAATCAATTTAAGAGTTCTCCACTCCAAAATTAATCAACTATGAACCATTTGAAAAATGACAACAAGACAAACTCACCATAAGTCTTGAAGTTGTTTGAATTTATTATCTTTTGAAAAGTGTTTCCACAATCACTCTCTCCAACTGATTGTGGAATTGGAAATAATGTTTTAGTGGTACGATGTAGTTGAAGGAACTCAGAACTGATCTCACCGATCAATTCTAGATACATTGAATTGATAAAATGAAAAGGAAGTAAAGATACCGGTAGAATTTTGTAATTCCCCAAACATGATTATTTATCCCACTATCTTTCTCATTATCAATACATCAAATATAAACATGCTAGAACAGAGCACAAAACATTCAGAAATGAGGAATGGAGAACTCCCCAATGATGTGTTCTGATCTCGAGCTCCATCAACTCCAAGGCTGTGCACTGGATCTCTCTATTATGATGAAAGAGAAGCTTTCTTTAGTGAATGTGTATCCCCTACCAATATGCTACTTTCTCTGCTTTTTAATCAACTATCATCTACAACACATAACCCCTTGTTTGTCACCGACTCAAAATGTCCTTCGCTTGTGCACCGCACACGTGCATTCTTTTGTGACTGGCATGTCGCCCTAGTTTTACCGTTGTGACTAACTCCGGGTGAGTTAGTTGTGTGTACCTGGATGCTTTTTAAGATCTTGGTGTGAACCTTCAAGATAAAGAAACAACACAGTTAAATCACGATGGAAATAAAGAATTATAATTTAAGATAATAGTTTATTGAAAAGTCTTTTAAAATAATTAATAAACCTTTAAATAATGTTATTAAATAAATTATTTTATTATTATTTCTAATAATTAGTAATTATATTTAAATTAATTATAATGAAATAAAATTTATTATTAAAATAGTTATTATTTAATTATAAAAGATAAATCATGATAATTTATGTATTATAAGTTTATGGAATTTGTTAAAAATAGAGTTATTATTATTATTATTAAAAATAAAAAGTTTTATTAATTTTTAATTTTGATTTTAAATTGTTTATAAGTTATTATTTTTTATTAATTAACATTATTAAAGTAAATTATAAACATTAAGTTTATTGTCAATTGGAAAATTAAAATTATTAACATTTTAAATTAACTAGTTTAGTTTTTTTATAATTTAATTTATAACTTATTATTAGTATTTTATTTTACTAACAATTTTTATTATTAAATAATTATTAATACGTAATATTAAATTATAATTAATAAGATTTTTAATAATCTATTTTAATTTGATTTTATAAGTTACTATCAATTAAATTTTAATTTAATAAAATTTTATTTATGTTTAATAATTCTGTTTTATTAAATATATTATGTTAATTATTTATTTACAATTATTAATGTTTAATAATTTAATTTAGTTATTTTTAATAAATTTTCTATTTAAGTTTTCTTTTAGATTTTTTTAAATCTTCTTCCTCCTCTCCCCAGGTCTCCTACTCAGCACCACAGGAATGGAAAGTTTTGGAACTAGTAGCTTCTTCATGAAGCCAAAGGCACTGACCCATCATCCCAACTCAACACCGACCTCAGCTCCTCCTCCAAGCATTAGCGACAAAACGCAACGGTCTCAATTCTGTATCCAAAGCTCAGTTGCAGTGGGACTCCTCGGTTACATCGACTCGAATCGACCTCACTCATAATAGCGTAGAGACGAATCCAATTCAGTAGGCAGTGGCTTACAATCTCCTCTAGTGCAGCGCCATAGCGGCAGACTCAACTTATTCTACAATAGCGCGGTACAACATGTCTCAGGGTTCACTGTCATTCCAAGAAGGTCGACTCATCATTCTCAGTTCACAACATGGCGATTCCAGGTGGCTTTGGAACTTGGTTGAGTGACTGGGGTTTATCTCACCTTACTCCAACAGCTACAATCGAATTAGAACTAGCTTGCAGTAGTGGTACAAGATCAGTGAGGAATTTGGGATTTCTGAATAGTCAAAATTTAGGGTTTGGGTTGTGAAGAAACTCTCTTTAGAGTTTGAATCTAATTGAAAAATGTATAAATGTTGATTAGGTTGTGTTGTGGTGTGTGTAATAGTTGCAGCGGGTAGTGCTGGTTTTGGTTTGTAGGGGAATGAAAGTGAGTTTCTGCAAAAGAGATGGAGTAAGTGAGTAGATGGAAAAAGAGTTGGAAAGAATCATCACTTTGTCATGAGACACCGAAGATAGAAGACATGGATCAATAGCATGGAGGAACCAGTGTCAAATGGTGTGAGAATAAGAAACCGACAGTGTATCAGTGTGGAGCTATGAAATCAATAGAAGAATTGAACAACGATTCAATGACTCGCCAATAAAAGGATTGAATCGGGGGAGGAAACACCGATGGTGGAAGGAAAAATCAGTGTGGGAAAATAAAGTGAACTATTAGTGAGTGAATGAATGGGTTGTAGTAGAGGGAGGACTTGATATGAGATAATGGTGAACTAACAGTGAGTGTGTGAAACCGATGGAGGAAATAGATCAGTGAGACATCAAGAGGCCAATGGTGTAGGGAAATGAAACTGATCATGATGGATTGGATCGCTGAGTCATGACTCATCGATAGTTAAAAATACAATAAGTCACTGATAGTTAAAAAATAAAATAGTGTCACTATTAGTTAAAATTAAAATGTATTAGTGAGTTGACTAACATATTATTAAAAATAAAAAAAAAAACTCACTGATAGTTGGAAAAATAATAACACACCGATTAAATGAGAGACAGAAACCGATGTGAAGTGATCGGTGAGGCGAGGGAAAAATAATTGGTGACTCAAGGGGATCAGTGAGTTGCGACATTGGTGAGTCACGACATCGGTGAGTGATGACTCACCGTTAGTTAAAAAAAACTTTAACGTGACAAGGAATCAGTGAGTCATGACCAGCGAGTCGCAACATTGGTGCGTCATGGCATCAGTGCGTCAAATCACTAATAAAACAAATTGAAATGTTGAAAGATTAATTTAAAAAAACAATAATAAAACAAATAAAACATTAATTAATTAAATGAAAAGAAAAATTAACTAAGCTATTAAAGATTAAATAATTAACAGTTACTAAAATCTAACTAAATTATTTAACAAACTAAAAATAAAAGTAACTAAATTATTAACTAAAAATAAAAATAAAAATATTTATTAAATATATGTCTAATCAAATGAAAACACATACAAATATTTTACCACAAACATGAAATTAAAATAATTAAAATTAACAATAGATATCAATCATCAATTTTAATTAATTAGATGACAAAATAAAAAATTATGATTAAAAACATATTATTTTATTAAACTTAAACATAGATTGTTAACTTATTTATTTAATAGAATAATTAAACTAGTTAATAAATAATGTTAATTTATTTTAATAAATCTAATTTAATGATTAAAGTTTTAAATTAAAAACTAAATTAGATTAATGCAAATAGAAATGACAATTAATTAAATAATAAAAATTTAAATTTATTAAAATGTTAACCAGATTAAGACTATTAAAATAAAAATTTGTTAATATAACTATAATAATTAGAATGACTAAATAAAAAGACTAAAAACACATATTTAATTATAAAAATGATTAATTAATATATTTAGTATTAAAAATACAAAAGTTACATTATTAATTAAAAAGTGTTAAAATAAATAATTAAATTTCTAAAAATTAAATAAAATATGTGGCAAAACTATGTAAAAAATAAAGCCACATCAAAGTTCCATCTCTATCCCTAAAATAAGAGCTTGATATTCTAATTCATTGATTGTTCACCCCTCTGATACCAAGAAATAGCCAGTAAATATCACCTTTGCTGAAGATATGAGCACGATACCCAACCCCACTTTGTTGAGCTTGGTGCCTTCAATCCTCTTTCCTATCATGATTCTGGATGCACCCTAAAAATTCATCACCCATGTTTGGGGACCTTCTTTTATAGATAAAATATCTTCATTAGGTAGTTTAAAATATGATGTAGTCATTTCTACCAATGGGTTCTCTATTATGAAAACTTCTAATGCTTAGACTTTGATGAATTTCTGAGGCACAAACCATATGTAAAACTATTACAATATGAACTCCCACCATGTAAAAAATCTAGTCAACATTGGATGGTTGATAATGTACTTTACTGGGTTAATATTGTATACTAAGTGAACATCATGATGCTTCAGCCAGTGCCTTAATTTTTGGATATTGAATATTGACACCTGATAGCTCTTCTCGATGTCTAAGTAATGAGTCTCAACATCGATCATTGTTCGACTGAGATAGTAGAGTCTATTTTTTCTTTTGGTGGCATTATTTTATGCTAGGAAGACACCTAGGGATTTCTCCAAGGCAATCTCACACAAGAGGAGTGGTATTCCTTTGATGGGAGGCATTCTCACTAGCAAAATTAAAATATAATTTTTGATACTGTCTAATTATTCATAACAATCTTCAGTCCATTGATATTAAATCCTTTTTTTCATAAACCTGGTAAAGGGAAACCATTTTCTTGCAAGGTTGGAAATAAAGAATTGAATATAGGACAAGTGTCCCTGAAGAACTCTCAACTTGGTGAGGTTACGAGGAGGTGACATGCCAATGATATCCTTTGTCTTCTCAGGGTTGACTTCGATTCCATGATGGTGTATGATGATGTTGAGAAAATTCCGTGAGGTACTTCCATAAGCACATTTTAAGGGGTTCTTTTTTAGATTATGTTTTCTTAATTTGTCCAAGATAATTTCATAATCTAATAGGTGGTCCAAGAATTGCAGTGATTTAACCACCAGGTCATCAAAATAGCTTTTGAAAAACTTTCCTAGGAATGGTTTAATGATGTGATACATGACATGTTGATATGCGGTGCTAGAATTAATCAAACCAAAGGGAATCACATGATAACAAAAAACTCCCTGGGGGGACCTTAAGGTGGTAGATTATTCATCTTCTCAGGATATTTGGAATTGATTATATCCAAAATAGTCATCCTTTAAGGAGAGATCCCGATATCTGACTATTGCATCAATCATTAGTTCTATAATCAAGACCAAGAAATCATCTTTTGGGAAGTGATGATTGATATCTATGAAATTTATGAAAACCATAATTTGTCCATTATTCTTTTTATGGGTACAATATTGGCTAACTAGATGGGGTGTTGGACCTCCTTAATGATGTTGGATCTGATGAGATTTCCAATCTCAGCATCTATCTTGACAGCATGTGTCGGGTGTGTCCTTCTGGCTATTTTCTTGTAGCCTCGATGATCTTCTATAAATCCATTTGGTGAGTGGACTCTTTAGGATTGATTCATGGAATTTCTATGTAGTTACAAGTGAATCCATATCAATGTTTCCTTTGAAAATAGGTATATACATATTTCTCTTTATAATACATGGATGCATTAATCATGGTGGGCCATGGATATTATTTTGTACCTATATTTATTTCCATGATCTCATCAGTGGTGGTATAAATTCCTTCCTTGAATACTGGACAATAATCCCCAAGGTCTTCTTCATATTCATATTCCTCCTACTATAATTATTCCCCTTTATTCCAATAGAGAAACAATTCCGAAAATGAACTCTCCATAGTTAGGAGATGAGTCGAGATCTTGGAATTCAGAGGCTGAATCGACTTCTTCTGACCCGACTGAAAGTAGGGGAGTTTCTGGAGAGGATTAAGTGAGGGAAAAAAGAGTGTTTTCTTCCTCTTCCACCTTAGCAGGTGAGACATGGATTATATGGAGATTTGAAGATGTTTTTTAGTGTTTCTATATGAACATTCTTCATTATATTGGGGGTCATTGAATTTTCCAACACTGTTAGATTTGGTGGCCATAAATGAAACAGTGAAGACTATTGAGTATGCTTCAGAGTTTTGACTCACACACTCAACCTATTGGATGTGTATTATGTATTCTTCACTGATCTATTTGAAGGGGTCAGCTGGGACCATCTCCAAACCATTTGGGTTGGTGGCCCAATCAATACCATCGATCGAGGGTCGCTTCCCTTTCTACTCATAGAATCTTATATTGATATAGTCTAACTCACATGATTCAAAAAAATCCTTATCAACATGAAATATCTTATTTTGTCCATTAGTGAAATATTTGATGCACTGGTGGTAGAATGAAGGAATTGGTACATCCTGATGCAACCAGGGACTTCCTAGTAGAATGTTGAAGGCCATGGTTTGACAAACCACTAGAAATTATGAGTTGGCTATGAGGTCTTCAAATAGAGTTTTGAGCTTGATTTTGCATAATGGTTTATGCTCAATTTTTTCATAACCCAACAGGGTTGTGGCTGAGGGTTCCAAGTTATCCTCATTACATCCCAACCAACGAAGTGTTCTCAATGGGATGAGATTAACTCTAGATCCATTTTCAATGAATACTTTTCAAACATCAATATCATTTTTCATGTTGTACACTTATAAAGGTTTTATGTGTCCCCACATAATGTCATCTTCATCTTGATATATTAAGGAGATAGCTGCATGGTATTATGAAAGGTTGGTCTCTATCCGATAAACTTCGGTGGAGGCCACTTCAAATTCAAACTCAAAGGGGATTAGAAAAGCTTATATGAGATCTTCCTTGATGCCTATGTATAGATTCTGAGCATCCAGGATTGATATCTGGGATGGGACTGAGGCAAACTATTTCATGATTTCATATTTCTGGTCTAATGTCTAGCACTTCCTAGTGTATGGATTCTCCTTTATAGGTGCTTTATGGGAATGATCATTGGATGTAGATGGAACACCCCAAATACATGAGTTATTGGTTCTTAAATTCATTATTTATTGGTCCATGAAGGTCTACCTACATGTCGAGGGTGGTTAGAGACCTATTCATCTTCTGATGGATATTCCAGAATGATCAGGTCAGAGTAGATTTTGGCAGGTATAGAGGAATTTTCCTATTCCCGCTGGGTCCACTGAAGGGATCTTCTATGAGTTTATTCAATGTTTATAGTTTGAGAAGGGGTGCATCCATTACTATATTTAATTCCATGGATACATCTTCCACAATATCCTTGGATTCTATTACCTCTTCCTCTGGCTCCCCAATTGGGTGCGGGGAACTCAGGTTCATAGTTAAAGTCATCAATAGAGAATGGGTCCATTATGTGGATGAAATTAATGGATCCAAAGATCAATTATTCATATGACAATGGATCTAACTGTTTGACTACTTCTGGGGATGTATTTTGGTATGGCGGTGACCATGCTTTTAGATCTTATAGATTAAAATATGAGAGGGTCAAGGCTAACTTTAGACTTGACACAATTTCACCTTATTACAATTTCTTACCACCTTTTTAGTCAAACTACTTCTTGGACTACCAACTTTTAGAGGGTTGTGGAGTAAGGGATATCCGATGTGTTGTTTTAGTATAAGTTTGGCGTATAATTAGTTGATTAAATTGTTCTTAGAGAATACCATGAGTTGGGTTGAATATTTTTTGTTTCATACAACTATCGAACTTATGATCTATTTTGTTAACAAATTCTTTCCACTCTTCTCCCTCATAAGGGTTGGTAGTGGAAACATATTACACTTGTGCTGGTGATGGTATAGATTTGAATTCCCCAGAATCAATCATTCTTTTCTAGAGGTCCTTAAAGATGAAACATTCCTGAATGGTGTGTACTAGTATCTAGTGAAAGGGACAATACTTTGAATGGTTTTCAATATTCGCTTACTCGGATCTCTTTGGATCTGGTAGAGAGAGTAAATTACAATTCATAGTAGGTATAAAATAGACACAAACTTTATTATCTCAGAAAGAGTAAGTTTTATTCCTTTGTTCCTTGAAATAATTTCTCCTGGGTCCCCTATGCTCATCTTGTTGAGGTAGAGGATTCTGTTGGTTCCCAGGTGGCACTATACGATATGATTTAGGCCTAAAAGTTGGGTTAGGTGTAGGGGATAACATAAGTGTGACGGAGGCCACTTCAGGTTTTCCCAGTCTTTTTACTGGTGCCGGTGGGGCTAATCGGGACTTGATCTTAGTGCATTGTAAAGAGTCTTCTATTCTTGGGGAAATGGTAGAGAAATCTGCAAAACCACTTGTATATTTTATTGGGATTAGCGGTGTTAGAAACCTTTCATGGAGGTTATTGATGCACATAGAAAGCATATTATCCTAGGGGTGTGACAAATTATAAGAGTAGGCCATCCATTTCCATATAACAATGAAGTCAGAGACTCTCTAATTCTCCCATTTTTTGCAGTTCATGAGGTCATTGACTCTCATCTTTGGATGTGTTGAGCTAAATTAAAAAAGGAACTATCAATAGAGATCCTTCCATCCCGTTATTAACTGAGATAGGAAACTGGTGTACTATATAATGGCTGAACCTTGTAGATTCCACATGAAGAATATGAGTTTCACTGTTTCCTGTTGCTCTTGGGTTCCCATAATAGGATCACAATAGGATGAATAATGCCTCAGATATTGTTTTGGGTCACCTGAACCATTGAAAATTGGGAACATGCGGTTCCCAAAATTTGGTGGTGATAGATTATTAGTCACCCAGTCGGGGTAAGGCCTCCGTTCTAGCTATACCGGAGTGCACCATCCTTCCATGGCTTCCAACTGGGCTACCAATGACTTGATGGTATTAATGATAACTTGATGTGTATCCAATTAAACCTAATTTAGATGAGCACAATAGGGGTCAAGATTGGTTGTGACACTTGTACTGGTATTTGAGGCAGATGTTCAACTAGAGGCATCTTCAGAGGATTTTCTGACACCCGTGCTATTTGTTTCCTCAATGAGGGGAAATCTCAATATCCATCTATGATCGGGTCCTGGTAGTTCAATGGACTAGGCACCATGTGGAGAAGATCTTATGGCCTTACTTCATTTACTGGGATAAAACCTTCTGGTTGAGGTACACCCACTGGGAACTTATGATGAGGATCTTCTTAAGAATCATATTTGGTAGGTCAAATTCCTCAGAGCATCTCCATATTGATGCACCTCAAATATTTAATTTCTTCCACCTACCAATAAAATATTTCCATGAGCATAATAGGCTTGTTTTTTTATAGGAGGAGTCATTAATACGTGTGTGACCTTTTTTTGTTCTTCAATATATTAGATATTGTTTAGGGGGTGGTAGAGGATTGATCAATGGAACACACAAGTTTAGGGCGACCCATTGTTTCTAAGTACACACACCTTCATTATTAGTGTGGATTGGATTTCGGATGGAACCATCCTATCCCCACCCTTCTTCATTTGCCTCATTTTCATTGTGGATCCTAGGATTTACATCCACGACATTTACTGATGCATAACACAGTGTGGGTGGTATACCAGCTGTTGAATGGTAGGGTATTTTTTACCCTTTATTAGATATTTATTTCCATTTTGGGATCCTCTTTGGTCCACTTTGCAAAGTATAACTAGAAGGTAAACTTTGTACAACCTAACCATATGCCAACCTTCAAGAGGTAATGAGTTCTAAGATGAAGCGGAATGGGTGACCTCTCTATTTTTCATCCTCCCTAAATGGGAAAAGGCCAATTTCCTCTGGGCGGATGATTGATGTAAAAATTCCCCCACCCCTATGGGATGGTGTTTCTCTCATTCTATTTTTATTGTCCATTAGTCTATATTTTTTGGCATTACAGGGGAATTTTGTTTCAAAATCCCCCCATCCCTACAGGCTAGAGATGATATTGTACTACGACAGTTTCTATTGCTATTTCCACATTTTTGATCTCATGCATTCCCATTCGAGTCTGAGACTGATATGGTGTTAGATCTGCACATGAAATATTTTTTTTCTGAGGGAATCAAGTGTGCTCGATCATTGGAATATCTTTAGAGGGAATCCTATTGAATTTTCTTGCTTTCTTGGTTTTATATTTTGTAATGGCTTTCTTTAATCAGGCTTGATGCTTCTAGGACATACTAAATGTCTGTTCTTGATAAACATGTTTCCACACCAAAACATGGATTTAATTTGATCTCCATCATGGGATAATGGAATTACATGATGTTATTTCCAATGGGTTCTATTGAATAGGACATGGGGTAAAATGAAAAGCTCCATGCTCTCCACATCCTCAGATATGAACACAAGACAAGGCATCACTGATAAGATGACTCAACTTATGAAACAAATTGAGTAAAGTTATCTGAATATCATTCTTATACCTCTATAATTGTGGTGACTATACAGATGAATGGGATTTTAATTAAAGTTTATGGAGAAGCTCTTCTAATATTTTAACATGGTCTGCATACCCATCAAAGGGTAATAATTTTTCTTTAAAATGGTGGAGAGTTGTACAATGATTGGGATGAATGTTATGTATGAATTTTTCCAATAACTCTCTTGATAGGTCTAACTGAGAAGTGTTTTTGGTCCAAAAAATAAATTTTATATCATCTTTGGTAATTGTATTCTCATGAGAAACATACCTATTTGTTCTTCTTACAAGGAATCCTCTACTTGATCTGACCAACTTGGATGTTCCTTGATGACTTTTTCACAAGAAGCTGGGCTGGTAGGGGTATCGTTGATATGTGAATGGTTAGGAGGTGGATAAGAAGATGACTATAGACCCAGTCCATCTCATGATTGATAAAGGATGTTTCTTTATATTAATAGGATTTTTATCATGCTTGACCCCATTCTTCCAAGGGACTCATCATATGAGGGTTTTGTTGTCATTGATTTAGAAAGGGGAGGATATTACTACTAATATGGAATGTGACTATGAGGAGGATCTTTGTAGTTGATGCTATAATAAAGAGGACTACCATATTAATTTTTTCCATCTTCTGGGAGAATTGTTGTAGCATATACCCTAGGGATAAGATTTAGGGTGGATGAGAGAAAGGGGAGGACCTTCTTACTAAACTGAGATGTCACTGTAGGGATGGACATCTCATTTGATGCTATCATGGAGAGGACTAGCATCACAACTTGATGTATGAATGCAGGGAGAATATCTACAGTGTATACCATTGGGGGGGACATCAGGGTGGATGAAAGCAAGGGGAGGTTCTTATCGCTGGTCGATCTTCTTTCCACAAGGAGGGATACCATGACTCTCATCAGGAGATAGGATATCATGGTCAATCATTTGTTTCATATGAAGTAAGACCTCATGGGATGTTCTTTGAGAAGGAACTTTAGAGTGACTGGTAATAATATTTTGGGGAGGACCATCAAAACTTATACATCCACTTCCAGAATTTGGTAATAAATTAAAAGGATCCCGAGCCTCCATTGATAAGTGTTTTATGGAATCAATAACTACAGCTTCTAGAAGAGTATGGTCATGAATAAGCTCTTCATTTTCTATCTTCCTTCGACACGATTTATTTTTGGGATCTCTCTTGTGAGAAGCTAAGGCCATTTACTGTGTATGACAACCTTCACATATGGGTTCCGGTTAGAGTGACTCTCATGATGCTGTCGAGATAAGCCAACAATCATACTGAGTTATTGATGGGATATATGTCTACCCTGGAGCAGCCACCATGGTGGACCAGTGGCCCCCAGTTGGAGCATGAATTTATTCCCAATCCGATTGTCCATTTATTGTGGAATATGGATGAAGACCCTCCTTGATGGGAGTCGTGATGAATTTATGATATGGAGTGACCATCCAATTGTGTGGGTTGGTCACCCCACTTGGGGAGGTGAGATTGTAAGACTGACTCATTGCTATTTCCATGAAAATGATTAAATATTAATAAGTATGTAGGATATGATCATGAATAGATGTATAAACCTACATCATTACCAATATGTGTTGAGAGACATCTTTGGATGGAATAGTGATAAATTCTTATTCTGATGTTAGAGCTGGAGTTTGTTCCTGATTCAGTCCTCCATATTCTTCCAGTGGGTATAGATAGTTCTCCAGTGTGGGGGCAGAGGAATGAGTCTACCCATATTTTATAGTTGGGATACACCATTTGTTTCTCTGGTTTCCACCGTATTTGGCTAGTAGGATTCATATTCACAGGTAGGTATTTTCATCTACTCATTTTCCAAAATATTTTTCTAATTGTCTTGATATGAATATGTAATAATCTGACTCTTCTTGTATTTGGGTGCCACCATATTTGACTGATAGGATTCATTTTCAAGATTAGGAATTTTCATTTTCTCAATTTCTTCTCTATTTAGGTAGTAATACTGATATGTAGCAATAAAAATTTTCACCTTTTCATGGATGATTTCTGTCTTATTTGGTTGGTGGGATTCATTTTCATTAGTAGGGATTTTCATCTACCTATAATTTTCCACCCTATTTTCATGGTAGGCTTGGTGAGAATTGGTGAGAATTTGTGCTTTCTCATAATGTGCCACCGTATTTACATGGTGGGCCTCATTAGAGAGAGAAAGAATATATATATTCTCATAATTTGTTTCCATATTTTTACAAGGTGCATATTCCTTAGGAACAATGGTGATGACTTGTTCTTAATAGTCTAATTATCACCCTGGAAGGGCCCTCAAGGGATCTGGGTCTGTTGAACTTCAAGAGGATCCCTTGGGGTGGTATCCTCTTTAGAGTGAGGATACTGGGCCTTATGGCACATGTGACAATGATCTGCGAAAGGGTCCCTTGGGAGGGACCCCTGTACTATAGGGATGAAATCATTGGTGATGAATTCATCAACCTCCATAATGTAAGGGAGGCTCTCCTTAACATGTTCTAGGTATAGGCTCCCAAAATAGTTAGAGACTGCCAATGGAGATGCCTTGTTGAAGGCTATAGATCATCTCAGGTTGGAAGACTAATGGGGATTCATGGCCTAGAGGTCCCAAATTGATGCCTACAGTGTGGGGAGAGTACCATTTTAATGGTACTCCATGACCAGTTCATTTGAGGATCAATGTTGAAGAAACTAGGTGCACGATGGAGTCCTGGGATTCATCGAGGACTCAACTACCTATGCAGTCACTGACATGTGTATATGAGAAAACTATCAATATTCCATTGGATTGAAGGAATCTCTATAAATTTCCTACAATATGTGTGACAAATATAGTCAACAAACCCTCTTCAAAGTATCATCTCATGATCACATATGTAATTGATGATCTTATTTGGGATTCTTCCATACTAGATGTGGAAGGGGTTTTACATGGGGTAACATCACCAACTTCGTTAAATATTCATGTTGGGTTAACCATTTATGTTTCAGCTGATGACACATACAAAATGGTTTGATGTGGACTGGGCAATATATCCTTTTTATCTTATGAAGTATTTTCTACAATTAAGTGATTCACGTTAGGTTCACCATTAATTTTTAAATGATGATGCATTTTTAGCCTAAACAGTTGATTTTAGGGGTTCGAATGGTGTGAAATCACTAATATCAGATAAAAGGTCTTTGATGGTCTCTAAAGGGTTTAATCGTGGAGCTAAAAATGCCCAAAGGATCTTCTATCCATGATTCATGGACATACATTCCAAAGGCAGACACTCATTGGGTAACTTGGCTAATGATACTTAATAACTCACATTGGTCAAGAGGATGGGAACTCAGGCTCATCACACCCTTTTGGGGGGAACTATCACTTATTTTGGGACTCTCTTATAGATTTAAGTCTTGTTTATATCTTCTTGAATCCTTCATTCATTCCCAAGAATGTGTCCATGGATTACCCCTAGGTCATGACTGATCATCGATAATCACGAATTCAGAATTATCTATATGTATCAAAGGTTCTCCATTGATAGAGAGGTAATTATGTATAAGAGGTTCTCCATCAATATTACCCTTTAGTAAAAAATAAGATAATTAATGGTCATTTTTTGGGACGATGTTGGTCTTAAACTGTATGATGGGGCTCTCTGGAGTTTATCGTTATATAGGGGGGATGGAAGTTGTTTTGATATTGGTATAGAACCCATGAAATGTGCTTCATACATATCCTCGTGAGAGGAATTAGAAACCACATAGTTTGGTGACACTTAATCTTGACACATCACCCTTTAAGGTCGTGTGACAAGGACCCAACCATACAGTTTAACATCATGCAACAATGACGCTTAGGAGGAAGGGTGCCTAGTCAAGGATGGTGGGGAAATTACACTGAGGTGGCCTGAGATATCCAGAAGAGAAACTGTCTTCTATTTAAATATGAACCTAATGGGGATAGGTCCCAGATAACATTAGGTTCTATTTTAGTGTTAGGTTTGGACCTTCGATAGGATTCCTACATATCCCACTTTGTTGGGAATAAAAGCCCATGTAGTTCATTTTAACTGGGACTTACACCTTAGATGAGTCCCATCAAAGGGGGAGTGATTGGGGATTACGCCTAGAGGCAACCCATTTGAGAGGATTTTATTAGGTCTAATACCTCAAGGAGGACCATTTGGATTTAAGCGGGTCTTATATCTATGGAGAAACCTTATTTAGTTTTCTTCAGGATTTATGGGATGTCATGATCACCACCCACCTCTAAGAAACAATAGGAGACTATGGATATAATGATTGCACATCTCGCTTCATCTACTGATGGATGGAATTGGAGTCAAAAGGGAGAGAGAGACACATAGATAATTGAGTGTACCCATTTCCTCTCTAGTTTTGATACCCAGGGTAGTAATCTTTGGTAATAAATCTGGATATGTCTTGAGTTGAGACAAAGATGAGAATAGGTACCACCTCCTACAAGAAAGGCTTGGGTCTTACCATGGTTGGAGTGCCCTATGATCTTACCATAAATGTATGGTGGCTTTGAAAGAGTCCTTGATCTAATGCCATTTGACTGGTTTGTGGATTGGCTAATATGGGAGCTGATGATGTGACCGAAGGGAATGATTGGAGCCAGAGAGTGGAACACCCAAAAGACACTCCATTCCATGTATCATGTTCTTACATGGGATGAGGCTTCTTCTACATAGTGGGAATCTACATGAGTAAGGGGTTCGTCCATGTACTATTGTGGTATGTAGGCCTGGGATAAATCTACTAAGAACTTTGCTACGTGGCACAGGGTTCAACTAGTGCAGTGATTTTCCATGTGTTGTGGGGTTCCACTCACATAGTGATTTGATACGTTGGGCTGGGTTCCACCAGTGTAATGATTTTCTACATGGTAAATGGCTCCACCCATGTAGTGATTTTCTACATAGGACATGGTTCCACCTACGTAGTGATTTCCTATGGGGGTTTCCTAGTTACAAAGGGGCCACTAGTTCTGTATATTTTGAGGTATATTCCCACAAAGTATTTTGAGTTCACAGACTGCTGATTGTTTTTAGTTTCCCTCATTAATATAATAATTTGGGGTTTTACCTGTAGGGGATCATTAAAGGATTCCATCCTTTGTGGAGCTATCGATATCTTGTTAGATCCCTTTGGACTTCCTCCCATGCTAATCTGATTTTTTGATCCTCTCTTGGGCTCCAATATAGCTCTATTTATAGAGAAGTAGGGAACTGTATAATGATGTAGTTGGTCATCTTTGAAGAGGCCATGATCCATATTTTTTGTAATACCACAAGAAATACCTAACCCACAAATGAATTAGTCAGTGGGGGAATGGGTTCATCATCTGTAGAGGTGAGAATCACCACCTCAGTCCGACAAATGACTTCATTTCATTGATGGGGAGCCAATGATTTCTCCTTACCTAATAAATATTTCAGTTCATGGGAGAGAATCATTTATTGTGGGATATCTCTACCTCCTTTCCATATATTATTTAGTTTCCTTTTCATGGTCTGGAATCATCATTTTCTTCCTACAAACTACTTAGTTTATGGATTCCTCACGAAGCAGATTGCCAAGTAGAGTGGAGATCCATGAAATATTTATACATCACCACATTACTTCTTCCTTTTCCATTTTCTCTCCTTCAAATTTTTTTCCTTAAAATCTTCCTTCTATTTTTCTCCTTCATTTTCCAAATCAATGGGATTACATTAATTTCCATTGCAAAGTTTTCAAGACCCAATACCCACAAAAACCAATTTTTACCTTATCCGTGGAAACTAATTTTTCTATTATAACTATTAATTTTGGTAAAAAATTAAGTTTACCTTATTATAAATTATAAATTTTCTGATTCTAAATATGGAATCTAATTTTACAAATTTCATTCAAAAAATTGAAAAAAATTAATTTAATATTAATCTTGTAGACGCGGCGAGACTTCTAGTTTTTAATAAAAATTAAATATGAAATTGATTCCAATTTACTAAATTAGATTAATGGATTTATAATTGAAATAGGTTAACATAAAACCAATTAAATATATAATTTATAATTATAATTGTTTTTTAAAAATGGGAGTTTTCAATTAAAATTTAGTATTTTTAAGTATTCATCTTAAAATGACATTCTTAGAAAAATACCAAAAAAATAACTCCAAGATAATTATGGTATGCTTATTTAATGAATTATATTAATTTTATGAAATTTAAATTCTAAAATTTATAAATTATTCTTTGAAGTAAAATCTTTTAAAAATAGAGCATTGTTAAAACTATTTCCTATTTAATTAAAAAATTACTTAATATTTTTTATAACTAATATAACTGTATACATCATATTAATAAATATGAAAATAATTTATTATATCATTACTTGGGATGTTACATTCTCCCCCTTTTATAAATTGCATCCTCACAATTTTATTCACTTATTAAACAAGTGGGGATATGATTCCCTCACAACATTTTCAGATTCCCATATTGCCTCTTCAACCATATGAGTTTTCCATAAAACCTTATCCCACCGAGTAACTTTATTTCTCAAAAAATGTTCTCTATGATCAAGAATTTGAAATGGAAGTTCCTCATAAGAAGGATTCTCTTCTAGTTGAATTCCTTCCAGGATCAAAACACGAGATGAATCTAGAACATATTTTATTAATATTGAAACATGAAATACACAGTGTACCTGAGATAAACTCAAAGGTAATTTCACTAGATAGAAAACTATTCCATATTTCTCTAGGATTTCATATGTTCTAATGAACCATAGACTCAACATAACTTTCTTCCCAAATTCATAATAATTTTCCATTGAGAAACTTTGAGAAAGACATGATCATCTACCTTGAAAGAGTGATCAATTCCTCGATTATCCAACTAGATTTTCTACCTACTCGAAGCTATCCACATATGTTTCTAAATGAACCTCACCTTGTGAACAATTTCTTCCACAAACTCTAATCCTATAAACTTCCTTTTTCATATAGTATCCCAAAATTTTGGTGACTGAAACCACTTTCCATATAATGCCTCAAATGGATCCATTTGTATACTAGAATGAAAATTATTATTATATATAAACTTAACTAAAGAATTATGTTTATCCCAATTTACATGGTAATCCATTGAATAATTATTAATCATACCTTATATGGTATTAATTTTCCACTTAGACTGTCTATCAGATTGAGGATGAAAAGAGGTATTGAAATTTATATCAGTAGCTAATTAATTCTGATGCATTTTCCAAAAATATATGTGGACATGGGATCACATATTGATACAATGGAGAGAGGAAATCCATGTTACCTAGATATATCCTGTATATACAGTCAAGAATTCTGATATAAAGAAATTGTGTCTTCAATGGGAAGAAAATGTGTAGATTTAGATAATCAATCAACAATACCCAAAAATTCATTGTTACATCCCAAAGAACTTAGAAATCCCATAATAAACCCCATGGATATATTTTTACATTTCCACTATGGCATTGGAAAATGTTGAAGAAACCCCTTTGGTAATTTTCATTCTTATTTAATCTAATATCAAGTCGAACACTTTAGGGTAATGTCAGAAATATCTATTTTCGTTACATCCCACCAGTAATACTCCAGAAAGACTTTGTACATCTTAGTGTTACCCAAATGAATAGAAAATGGAGAACTATGAGATCTACATAATAAATGATTATTAAATTAGGAATCATAAGAAACAAATAATTTTTTTTCCAATCATAATACAAATTCTTAATAAATATTGAAATTAGGAAACATGAATATATTTTACATTTTCCTGTAAAGATTGATCCTCCATATGATCTTACTTAAATAATTATTATAAATTTAGATACACTGAAACTTGAAATAAAATAGTGGATGTCCCTATATAGACAACCTCTAGGAAAAAATTTATCAAATCATTAACCATTGGGTCACATTCCACATGTAATATGGTAAATTCAATATTATTTTTTCTAATCAAAGCATTAAACATAGTTTCTTCTTTTCCAGGATTATAATGATTTTTGAAATAATAATAAATGATTTGTTCGAACTGTATCCTATATCTCATGTTCAATTAATTCTGATTGAATATATAATTCAACCATTTGTGATCATTATATATTTCTCACATTACTCCATAAAATTGATGCCTTAAAATTTTTAAATCAAAAACCACAATAGATAATTATAAATATTGTTTAAGGAAATTTAACTCATTATGTTTCAGATGATGCGAAACAAAATAAATTACTTGATTATTCTGTATTAGGGCACAACCAAATCATTTCAATGAAGTAATACAGTAGATGTCAAATTCACCATCTCAGGGAGGTTGATAAAAAACTTTAATATTCACAAATCATATCTTTAGTTCCTAAAAACAATATTCACATTCTATTTTAGATGAATTTAAATCCTTTTCAAGTTATTATCTTTATTGGGATAGATAACCAATAAAATCTTTCAACAGACCACTGTTATTAAATTGATAATCTGAGAAAAGTATGAATCTGTATGATATTTTTGGGTCTTTTTTATTCTTCAATAACTTTATTTTAGTAGGGACATGAGTTATGTGATCTTTAAAAACAATATGTCTAAGTAATGAAATTTATTATAATAGAAATTCACACATTGTAAATTTCCCATATTGTTACTTTTTTAAGGTTTTTAAAACAACCCTTTTGAGTCTTTCATATTCCCCTAAATTTTAGAATATAAAAAAATATGATCAATAAATAGAACCAAAATATTGTACAAGAAGTCATAATATACTCTATTGATGAGATCGATAAATACATCATATTCATTAGATGATCCAAATGGAATAACTACAAATTCACAGTGCCCATATAATTTTTGAAATATTGTTTCTAAAATTTCTACTTCATTCACCTTCAACTGATGATACCCTGAGCATAGGTGAACCATAAAAAAATACTGAGCTCCCAGGTGGTGATCAAAAAAATCATCTATACACTTCAAAGGATAAATTTTTATAATAGTGATGTAATTTAAGGTCTATAATCAATGAAATTTCTCTTTGAAATGTATTTATTTTGAAAAAGAAAAATAGGGGAAACCCATGGTGAAGTACTAGGTCGGATGAATCATTTTTATAATAAATAATGAAATTTATTTTTCAATTATAAAATCACCACTTAATCTATTCAATAATAGGGTTTATAAATATTCTTAGCTTCTGATACTAAGTCAAGAGTAAAACCAACCTCCTGATAAAGAATAACACTAGGAAAATCATTTGTAAAAACATCCGTGTATTCATTTACTATAGGAACATCACTAAATTGAAAAACATATTTATTTTCCACAATATGATAGATTTTAATTTTGATACCACCTATAATAAAATTCTCAGCTTCTTGGTACATTATCAAAGTCATGGAATACTTAAACATAACATTTTTAGAATTACAATCTAACTTAGCATGATAATCTGAAATCCAATCAATACCAAGAATGATATCAAAATCTACTATAGTTAGTTAAACTATATTTTTAATAAATACCAGACCACTAATAATAATAATATGTTTTTTATAAATATTTTTTTATTTAATAAATCCAATGGATGTTTTCACCAAAAGTTTTCTCATAACTTATTGATTTGATATTCCAAATTAAGTTGAAAATTTATAAGAAATGAAAGAACGATAAGATATAGAGTCAAAAAGGGTATTGGAATAATTCAAATACATATGTAACATTTCTATCATCACATCATTCAAAGTCCCAACATCAACTATAGTAGTAGAAAATGATTTTTCTACACCTTTCTATTTCTGATCATGATGATTTCCATCCTATGAAACTAACTTCAGAAACATGTTATCATAATTATATTACTTATTGAATCTAAAACTGCTCACTTTTGTATGGATATCAGCTAACCCATTATTTGGCTATTTAAGAATCCTTTTTTTAAGTTAAGAATCCAATAAAAAATCACCATGCTTGAAAGGCATTATAGATCCTATCAATATTCCTTAAAAAGTCATTTTCCACACATGGAACATTTTTGGGTCCTAGCTCCAGACTTCTTAGCTGGTTGTTTCTCCATTTCCTTGCCCCATCCCCTTTTATTACTTTTTCATCTCAAGGAACATAAATTTTAGTAAACTCTATATCAACTTTCTCATCACAATGTACCAAATTATGGCATCCTTCCTTTTTATTACATAACTTTTCATTACAGTTTACAAACAGAGGATCTTTAAAGTCTAGTGTCTTTGAAATCAGGAACATAATACATGAAAAACAACATAAAACATTCTTATAATCTACTTGTAAGGATTCATCATAAGTTCATCCTAGGTACAATTAATGCATCTCATAACCTGGAGACATACATTCAAAGGAAAGGGTGACCAGAAGGCCCAGTAAGGGTAAAAAAGGGAATCTGTTTTCTTGTGAAATAAATAAGAACTTGAATAAAAACATAAGGACATGAGAAATGGAAGTATAGGAATGTCCTAATGAAAAGAACTTGAATAAAAAATTGAATATGTGGATAAGAAATTTCATTTAGACATTCATGAACATATCTCCAAGGTCTATCCCCAAGGTGTCAAAATATTACCAAGGTTGTTCACTAAGGTATGGTGAAACTTGTCATCTCTAGAGATTAATTCATTACCCAATTCATTGGAACTCTATCAGGACGCACCCTTAATATGTATTTACTTAAATGTGATCCACATAGATAATAATCAATTATTTCATAAATAACACGTATAGAATAAAAGAAATGGGTTTCATTTCAAAATCGCGACGTTTTAAACGCTCTTAAAAATAAGATCATTATATCATTTATAACCCATTGAAAGGGAGTGAGGGTTATATGTATGTAAATTACAGAATCAAATATATCATCTTTATATATTTATGAACACCCATAGAAACGAAATTGGTCTGGGTATTCACATAAATAAAGAAGGGAATTTCTTGAGAGAAAGAGATAGAAATTTTGAGATGAAATTTCTACAGCATAACGACTATATAACATGGTTTTATAAAATAATAAAAAGAGAGGGTACAAGGGTAAAAAACTCATAAATAAATCATATTACAATATAAATATATAATAACATGGATATAAGAACATGGTATGGACATTTGAATGACATACCACAAGAAAAGGAAACATGAAAGGTAGGAGAAGATGCAATTTCTTTTACGAGAAATTCGGCAGCCTAACAACGTCACTTAAAATTTCAGAAAACAAATTGATGAGAGTGGAAAGGGTCTCTCAACAATTAGACATGAAATGGACAGTAATGAGAACCTATGAGAACATACCCTCAACATAAATATATGTACACTAGAAGACACAACATAAAGGAATTAATGACTTAAAAGAGGAGGGTGAAAAGATCCCTTACCTTGAAGAGTAACTTCGAAAGCATGAAGGTTGGGACCTTGGGAGGCTTGAGGGAACCTTGGGAGGACTCTTTGGGAGGTAAGGAGACCAGGAAATAGTTGAGGATTATTTTGGAATGAAATTAATGAGGGAAATGTCTTGGTATTTATAGGGAAAGTGAGTGAATAAATTATTAATTTACAAGGGACACCTCATCGGTGGTATTGGAAAAACCTTGGGCATGCCCATGGTATTTACCCATGGTATTGGACACTTAGGAAACCTCATAGAATATATCACTATTCATAAGTAGACTAGAAAGCCTACATCATTATTACATCATTAATGATGTCATTAAAAACCCGAAACTCAAAATTGCATTTTTACTATTCACTGAAAACTCAACTGTTTCAGAAAAAACAAAAAAATTTACCCTAAGCTAATATCGATGATCTAAAATAAAAAATGAAGCCCATTTCAAGAAAATAATTTTCTAAATATTTTTAATTTAATTTTTAAATAGAATCATTATTTATTCCAATAATACAGCTTTAAAACTATAACGCATTTTGTAACACCTTAAAAAAGTAATGAAGGTCCCAAAAAAATATCGTATACCATAAGACAATAAAGTAAAAATTTATGATTAAATTTTATGATAATAAATTTCAATTTTAAATTATTAAATTAATTATAAAATTTTAAATCAAATATTTATGGCATACAAAAATACCAAAACATAATCTATGATCATTTTTTCACTTTTAAGATGTCTAAAATGTATTTATACATTCTTGCATGAGGTTTCTATTATTTTAGTAAAATTACTATTCATATGGGTATGTTACTATTCCCTCTTTACTATTCACTAAAAACTAAGTTGATCTTATTAGACTCTACATTTCTCACTGATCACAACTGTAAAAGACCATTTTTTGAAAATCATTTTACATTATTAATTATTTAATGAATACAAAAATATTTTAAAATACCATTTTCCCTAAATTCATCAATAATACACATCCTATATTTATCCGGATATTTTAAATTCACAAAATTTTCCATAAGAAGAAATAAAATTTTTATTTATATAAAAGGATTACATAAAGCAGCTAAGGTCTCATTACGTAGCCCCTTATAACACCCACACATGACCTAAGTGTTAGGTGTGCTATGGTGATAGAATCTTGGGGTGGCTTAGACAACATTGCCCGAGTGGTGATTTCTATCAGCTTGAACTTCTCCCTTAGGCGATTCCATTCAAGCTTCATACGTTGAAGTTCGGCTTGGGATTGGTCCATAGAAAAGCCCAGTGATGCTACCTCCTTCCCATGCTCCGACAGATGGGCTTCATATGGCTCGAGTCTACTAGATGAGGCCATTCAATCTTCTCTCGGTATTAATTAACCAAGATAACTGTATTTATAAAAACACAATGTTAAGATTATAGTTTCCAACGATCATATTGACCAACAGTCATATAACAGTCAAAGACCAACGTTCTCATTTTAATTATACCCACTTCATTAATGAATGGAAACAGTTTTTTTCATTATAAAATAAAATAACACACAAAATTAGGAAACAAATATAATTAAAAAGTTCGGATCATTAAATTCATCCCCCCTTAAAAAATTTCGTCCCTAAAATTTTATCTCGTACCGTCTTATGCGAAAAGGTGTGGGTACTTCTATCTCATGGACTCCTCCAGTTCCCACGTGGCTTCTTCACATTTTTGGATCCTCCACAACACCTTAACAAGGTGGGTAGTCTTGTTGCGTAGAACATTGTCTTTACGATTCATGGTCTCCAACAGCTACTCCTTATAATAGAGGTTATGTTCCCGTTGTACCACCTTTGGATTTAGTACATGTGAAGGGTCAGGTATGTACTTCCTCAAGAGGGATATGTGGAAGACATCACGAACATGGGCTAGATTTGGAGGAAGTGCAAGCCGATAGGCCACTTCTCCCACACGATCAAGGATTTCATAGGTGCCAATGTACCTAGGGCTGAGCTTCCCTTTCTCCCCAAACCTCATGACTCTCTTCCAAGATGAAATATGAAGAAATAATTTTTCACCAACATCAAACTCCAAGTCCATTCGATGGTTTTCGGCATAGCTCTTTTGCCAACTCTAAGCAGCCTTAATGTGTCTTTGGATGGCATGAACCTTTTCTATCATCTCTTGCACAATATCAGGCCCAAGAAGCTCTCTCTCAACAGCTTTATCCCAACAAGTAGGATTTCTAAATTGTTTCCCATATAGATCTTCATAGGGTTCCATTTGAATGCTCAAGTGGAAGATGTTGTTGTAAGAGAACTCAACTAAAGAGAGATACTGATCCCATCCACCTTTAAATTCCATTGAGAAAGTTCTCAGCATATCCTCGAGTGTTTGAATAGTCCCTTTCAGATTGGCCATTAGTTTGGGGGTGATAAGCCATACTAAAATTCAAATCAGTGCTCAGATATTGTTGAAGACTTCTCCAAAATTTTGATGTGAACCTTGGATCACAATCAGATATGATAGAAAGTGGAACTCCATGGAGCCTTACCACTTCCTTCACGTAAATACTAGCAATTTGATCAAGAGAAAAATCTTCCTGAATGGAGATAAAATGGGAAGTCTTGGTGAGACGGTCCACAATAACCCATACCGCATTATTTCTTTTGGAAGTTCTCGGGAGACTAGTGATAATGTCCATAGTGATATTGTCCCACTTCAATACTGGTATGGGTAGTGGTTGAAATAACCCTTTATGAAGTTGTCGCTCTGCCTTCACTTGCTGACATACTAGGCACCTTGAAGTGTAGTCAACAATCTCCCTTTTCATATTATCCCACCAATAATGATCACAAAGGTCCCTATACATTTTTGTGTTTCCAGGATGTATAGAGAAAGTAGAGCTATGAGCTTCATCCATCAACTCCTTCTTTATTTATGCAATATATGGAACACATTGTCTTGTACGAAATTTCAGTACACCTTCTTGATCAGTATTGAACTCAAGAAACTTTCCATCCTTCATAGCCTCAAACTTCTTCTATAATAAAGTATCTTCTTTCTCAGCTTTCTTGATCATCTCTAGTAATGACGATTGAGAAATCATTTGGGTTAGGGTTGATGATGTCACTTCCTTTATAATTCCCATGTCCAGTTTTACTAGGTCATTGCTCAAAGGAACTCTTTGAATCCTCATAATGGACATACAAATTGGGTCTTTCCTGCTTAATGCATCAACATCTTTGTTTGCTCTTCCGGGATGATAATGAATTGAACAATCATTGTATTTAAGGAGTTCTAACCATCTTCTTTGTCTCATGTTCAATTCCTTTTTTTGTGAAAATATACTTCAAACTCTGATGGTATATGTATATATCACGTTTCTCCCCATAAAGATAGTGCCTCCGTATATTCAGAGCAAAAACGACCACCACCAGCTCCAGATCATGCGTAGGATAGTTATACTCATGAGTCTTAAACTATCGAGATACATAAGCAATGACCTTGTCATTTTTCATGAGGACGCGCCCAATCCCTTTCAGAGATGCATCGCTAAAAATAACGAATCCTTCTCCGCTTGAGGATAGAGTTAACAGAGGTGCAGTAACCAATCTCTTCTTCAGCTCTTTGAAACATTCATCACACTCCTTTGTCCATATGAACTTGATCCCTTTTCGAGTTAAATTTGTTAATGGATTAGAATGTTTTGAAATTTTTTTCAAAAACCTCCTATAATATCCCGTTAATCTAAGGAAACTACGAATCTCAGTTATTGTTGTAGGCTGAGGCCACTCCTCTACAACTTTTTTCTTTGTAGGGTCAACTATGATTCCTTCATTGTTAAAAATGTGCCCTAAGAAAAAAACTTTTTGTAACCAGAATTCACATTTACTGAACTTTCTGAAAAGTCTCTCTTTCCATAGAGTTTGAAAAATAACCCTTAGATGATCCTCATGCTCCTCACGTCTTTTGGAATATATTAGAATATCATTAATAAAAACTACCAAAAAGTTATCAATGTACTCTTTAAAGACTTTATTCATAAAATCCATAAACATAGCAGGTGCATTAGTCAGTCCAAAAGTCATAACAACAAACTCATAATGCCCATGTCTTGATCAGAAGGAAGTTTTTAGAATAACTTCTTTCTCCACCCTCAATTGATGATAACCAGATCGAAGATCGATCTTAGAGAAAAATTGATCCGCACAAAGTTGGTCAAATAAGTCATCAATTCTTGGAAGAGGGTATTTGTTATTTACTGTGATTCCATCCAATTCTGTATAATCAATGCATAGCCACATCGATCCATCCTTCTTCTTCACAAAGAGAACAGGTGCTCCATAAGGAGACACACTCGGTTGGATAAACACATTCTCCAAAAGATATTGGAGTTGTTTCTTTAATTCATCTAGCTCCCTATTTTCCATCCTATATGGGGTCTTTGATATTGGATGAGATCCAAGTACAAGTTCAATGGAGAACTCTTCCACTCTTTCTGGGGGAGGTCTAGGAAACTCCTTAGGAAATACTTCAATGTATTCCTGGATGGTAGGTACATTTACTATCCTCAAACTCTCATTTAATTATTCTTCCTCACCGATCAATTCCATAAATAAGGATATAAGTGGTTCTTTTAGACAAAGATCTAGTTGAGACATCTCTCCTTGGAAGATAACTGTAGGTTTTCTATTCAAGACTACTAAGATTCCTTTACTTCTGCATTTGATCTAGGAATTATACTTTGAGAGCCAGTACATCCCTAGTATAATGTCGAATTCCATCATGGGAATGACTAATAGATTTGAGATAATATTGTTCTCACCAAAGTAAATACTAGATTTTCTAACCACTGATGATGCTTGGATAATCCCACCAGGAGTGTTGACTGATAACTCTACTTTTAGAAAGTAGGGGGTTGATTCTAAATTCTTTGCAAATGTGGAGGAAATAAAGGAATGAGTAGAACAAGAATCAAACAAATTACTAGCTAGATTTGAGAGAACAACAAGAGTACTTGATACCACATCATTTGGAGCTTCAAATTCTGCTGTTGTGATAATGAAAGCATGACCTTGCTCTCTTGGCCTTTCCTGAGGCTGATGGTGGTTCCCCTCCACTACCCTCAGATTTGGACAGTGATTGGAAAAGTGCCCCAGTTGTCCACACTTAAAGCACTGGACATTAGGCAGGGCCTGGACCATATTACCCTTATCGTTAGTGTTTGGAAGTTGAGATTTCACCTCACAATGAAAATTCCTTGCAATACGGCCATCTCTTCCACACTTGTAGCATTTCCCGCTCCCAAGAAGGTAGTTCCCCAAATACTTCTTTCCACATTTATTACACGTGGGACGTTTCACTTGCTTACCTCCTCTGCCCTGATCAAAGGTCCTCCCTAAGATCTTATCCAACGATCTATTTTTTCGCTTGATTTATGAGACCATTGCATCTCACCAAACTCCAGTTCGACTTTCATCACACTCCACACGATCTCCTCATAGATATCATAGTATCGGTTGGCTAGATTATTCCGTATATGAGGTCTCAGTCCACCGAAGAATCTATCAACCAAACCATTTTGATCCATGACAAAGCTATAGGTGTATCGTGAAAGTCAGGTGATGTTCATCTCATAGCTTCCGACAGATTCGTTCTCCTTCTGCTTCAGCTCGAGAAACTCCTTCTCCATTCTTGTTCTCATGGATCGAAGGAAAAAATTACTGAAGAAAATCCCTCTAAACTCTTCCCACTCCATATATTCAACCTCCACTCTTTTCCTCGTGTTTTTAATCATCTCCCACCACTGATCAGCTTCTCCTTCTAAGCGATGGACAGCCAGGGTGACCTTCTCTTGCTATAAACAGCGGAGCACAGAAAAGATCTTCTCGATAGAGCTGATCCACTACTCAGCAATCAATGGGTCAGTGGATCCATTGAAGGTTGGTGGTTGTTGATGAATAAAGGGCTCAATAAAATGTTTTTCCCTTCACGGTGAGATTAGTCTCTCAGCTTGATTCAAGTTATTTCCCATAACTTGAGTCAGTTGGTTCATCATTCGCATGAATGTTTCCATTCCAGCTTTCATCAGAGGGTCGTCAGCGCATGGCCCATTACGGTCCCCATTTGCACAGTTCCTCCTATTTCCCATCATTTTCTAAAAGAATAAAACCTTAGTGAGAAACTTTTTTCATTTATGAATCTTTTAACTATAAAAGATTTTATGTCTTAAAACTTCATGCTTAAACAATTACATTTCTCTATAATTCCTTCATAATGATTTATAAAAATCTTATGATTAACCAAACATATCTCCCGGGAGTGTCATGACCAAGAGTGTAGTAAGGCCCACTGTCGTGAACTAGTTCTCATTCGAGTCTAGCTGAAAGTGGTGTTTTTGGGTTTTACCCCAATGTACATATGTGCCAGAGCCGCCTCTACCTGCTCGCATCTAGACAGGGATGTATTTGTTTGATAAACTACTTACTCAATATTCACCAAAAAACTAGTAAGTTTTCCTATATTTAAACATTTCTATAGGATTATTCCTAAAGATTTCATATCCTAATTTCCATAAATAACTAAACTATCCATTGATACCAATTATGTCATCCCTCCTTTTTATTACATAACTTTTTAGTACATTTTACAAACAGAGGATCTTTAATGTCTAGTGTCTTGGAAATCCGGAACATAATACATGAAAAACAACATAAAACATTCTTATAATCCACTTGTAAGGATTCATCATAAGTTCATCCTAGGTACAGTTACTGCATCTCATAACCTAGATACATACATTCAAAGGAAAGGGTGAGCAGAAGGCCAGGTAATGGTAAACAATGGAATCGGTTTACTTGTAACATCAATAAGAACATGAATAAAAACATAAGGACATGAGCAATGGAAGTATAGGAATGTCCTAATGAAAAGAACTTGAATAAAAACTTGAATATGTGGCTAAAACATTTCATTTAGACATTCATGAACATGTCACCAAGGTCCACCCCAAGGTGTCAAAAAATTACCAAGGTCATTCACCAAGGTGTCGTGAAACTTGTCATCACAAGAGATTATTTCTTTACCCAATGCATTGGAGCGCTATCCGGGAACACCCTTAATATGTCTTTACTTACATGTGATCCACATAGATAATAATCAAATATTTCATAAATAACCTTTATAGAATAAAACAAATGGGCTTCACTTCAAAATCGTGACGTTTTAAAAGCTCTTAAAAATAAGATCACTATATCGTTTATAACCCATGGAAAGGGAGTGAGGGTTATATGTATGTAAATTACAGAATAAAATATATCATCTTTATATATTTATGAACACCCATAGAAAAGAAATAGGTCTAGGTATTCACATAAAGAAACAAGGGAATTTCTTGAGAGAAAGAGATAGAAATTTTGAGATGAAATTTCTACAGCATAACAGCTATATAACATGGTTTTAGAAAATAATAAAAAGAGAGGGTAAAAGGGTAATCCACTAATAAATAACTCATATTACAATATAAATACATAATAAAATTGATATAAGAACATGGTATGGATATTTTAATGATATACCACAAGAAAATGAAACTTGAAAGGTAGGAGAAGATGCGATTTCTTTTACGAGAAATTCAGCAGCCTAACAGCGTCACTTCAAAATTCAGAAAACAAATTGATGAGAGTGGAAAGGGTCTCTCAAAAATTATAAATGAAATGGACTATAATGAGGTAATATTAGAACATACCCTCAACATAAAGAGATGGAAACTAGAAGACACAACATAAAGGAATTCATGACTTAAAAGAGGAGGGTGAAAGGATCCCTTACCTTGAAGAGTAACTTCGAAAGCTTGTAGGTCAGGACCTTGTGGGGATTAAGGAAAACTTCGGAAGACTCAGTTGGAGGTAAGGAGACCATAACTTCGTTTAGGATGATTTTGGAATGAAATGAATGAGGGAAATGTCTTGGTATTTATAGGGAAAGTGAGTGAATAAATTATTAATTTCCAAGGGACACCTAATCGGTGGTATTGGCCACTTGGGACCCCTCATAGAATATATCAATATTCATAAGTTGACTAGAAAGATTACATCATTATTACATCATTAATGATGTCATTAAACACTTGAAACTCAAAACTGTATTTTTTCTATTCACCAAAAATTCAACTGTTTCAGAAAACACCCAAAAATTCACCCTAACCTAATATCGATGCTCTGAAATCAAAAATGATGTCCATTTCATGAAATAATTTTCAGAATATTTTTAATTTAATTTTTAAATAAAATCGTTATTTATTCCAAAAATACAACTTTAAAATAATAACTCATTTTGTAACACCTTAAAAAAGTAATCAAGGTCCCATAAAAATATCGTATACCCAGAAGACAATGTAGTAACAATTTATGATTAAATTTTATGAAAATACATTTCCATTTTAAATTATTAAATTAATTATAAAATTGTAAATAAAATATTTATGGCGTTCAAAAATAGAAAAACATAAACTATGCTAATTTTTTCACTTTTAAGATGTCAAAAATGTATTTATAAATTCAACGATGAAGTTTTTATTTTTTCGGTCAAATTACTATTCATTACTATTCATATGGGTATGTTACTAATCCCACTTTACTATTCACTAAAAACTATGTTGAACTTATTAGAATCTAAATTTCTCACTGATCATAACTGTAGAAGACCATTTTTTGAAAATCATTTTACATTATTAATTATTTAATGAATACAAAAATATTTTAAAATACCCTTTTTTCCTAAATTCATCAATAATACACATCCTATATTTATTCGGATATTTGAAATTCACAAACTTTGACATAAGAAGAAATAAAAATTTTATTTATATAAAAGGATTACACAATGAAGCTAAGGTCTTGTTACATATCCCCTTATAACACCATCATAGGACCTAAGTGTTAGGTGTGCTATGGTGATAGAATCCTGGGGTGGCTCGGACAACATTTCCCAAGTGGTGCTTTCTATCAGCTTGAACTTATCCCTTAGGTGATTCTGTTCAAGCTTCATATGTTGAAGTTCATCTTGGGCTTGGTCCAGAGCAAAGCCTAGTGATGGCACCTCCTTCCCAAGCTCCAACAGATGGTCTTCATATGGATCGAGTCTACTGGATGAGGCCATTCAATCTTCTTTCTGCATTAGTTAACCAAGATAACTGTATTTATAAAAACACAACGTTAAGATTATAGATTTCAACGGTCATATTGAACAATAATCATATAACTGTTGAAACCCAATAGTCTCATTTTAATTATACCCACTTCATTAATTATTGGAAATAGTTTTGTTCATTATAAAATAAAATAACATAGAAAATTAGGAAACAAATATAATTAAAATGTTCTGGTAGTTACAGAAATTCAAAAATTTTTTTAATTCTCATGCAACCAATTAACTTTGTGTACTTGGTTTCAACCCTAAAAAGAACCTATTAATTTTTATATTAGTGTCCTAAATAAAACCTATCACAGACCTGGAAAATCATGTGATGTTTTCTTCATATGGAGCTATAGAATCCTCATTTTCCTACCTCAATTCCAAGAGATGTTTTTCTATACAATTTTGAATAACCTTAGGGAAATATTTCTCAAGGAAAACATATTTGAATGTTTCTAATTCCATGGAATAAATATCATAATTCCCTTTGAAATTATTAACTAAAGACCACCATCTATCAAATTCACCTTCAAAACAATAAATGGAAAGAATTTACTTTTGAAATTCCAAATAACCCATGATAACAAATATATTGTTTAGAGAATCTATCCATCCTTCAGTTACCATAGAGTTAGAATATTTACTAAATGATTTGGGTGTTTCTTCATGAAAATACTCACAAAAGACATGTTTCTTAATGGTAGATCGGGTTCTTATTTAGCACGGACACCACCACTATTTATAGTTTATGTCAACTTATCCATCATTACAACAAACTATTCTATTCCGATTCTGACCATCTTGGGATTATGATTTCGAAGGATATTTGTATCTCAGTTCTGTCCCATTAAATCATCCTTGTTTCCTTTGTGGGAAACCATTATGAATATAATAAGTTTAATTGAAGAAATATGGTAATCTTCAAATTATTTTTTACATTAACTTAACCCTAAGGTAAAATATTTCAAGGGAATTTTATTTACATTATCCAAAAATATAATGTTATCTAAACCATCCTATGATACCAACTATAAAGACCTAGACCTAGACATTAAATAATCATAAGATGTAGTAAATAATTTACCGTCTTTGGAATTGTGTATCTTTTGAGGTTTAGAGTTTTAGAAATTTTTTCCCATAACTCATTTATTAAAAAAACCACATAATAAAAATTGAACACTTCCAAATATTATCAATTTTTAATATAATATATATATATTTAAAATAAATCATGATTTATTTTCAAGGAAAATGTTTACGAAATTCAACTTAACCTATTCCTTTCCCTTACCCATCCTTAAATATTGAGAATTGTTTCAAAAAATGTGGGATGTTTATAGAAAGCGCAGTAAGGGATACAAAATAAGGAAAATTATTAGTCCTATGAAAAAATGAAAACTCATATAATGTTTAAAATTATATTTAATGTTTTTTTAGAATATGAAATAAAACATTTCCATATGAAAAATAGACACACATTTTTATCAAATAAAATAATTAGAGCTAATAACAATAAAGTAAAACACATTTTCGGTGACATAGAGAATCATATTCATAAAAACCATTCAAAAAATTTTTATTTAGAATTGAAACATTGGAAAAATCCAATAAAATAATTAAACAATTAGTTGGAGTTCTATTTGGGTGCAACCATTGTTTAAGTTGTATTGGGCTCACCTGGGGCTATCTAGGCCACCACAACAAATACATTGTAACAGACATACCTGACAATATCTAGGAATCCCATTGTATTATTTAGAACAGTATAAAGTATTATTTTCTTAGAACACCCATTTATCATGTATAATTCTCAAGTACCATTTCATGAATAAAATATTTTTATTTTTTCACTTTTCTGTAATAAAACATTTTAAAAACTCTTATAAACACATAAATAAATGAAATTTGGATATTATAATTCCATTTTCTTTTAAAATAATATTAAAAAAACCATTATATTTTGAAAAAAAATTCAATACCAAAATACCACCAAAACATTAAAATGGAATTTAGTTAAATAAAACATGAAATATTTCAAAGGAATCTTAAAATCAAATAATTGTCACGATGGTGGAAAAGTATTTGTCACCTTATATATTAAGAATAGAACATCCATTTTTTTGTTTTTCAACATGTAAAAAGATTCCATTTTAAAACCATAAAATATATTTTATAAGTATTTTATGTCTATTAAATCCTTCATAACATAATTTTAAAAACTTATACATGGAAAATGAATATTTGGAAGGAAAACATTAAAATATTAATTTTTTAATGAAAAGTCCCTTACCAATTTGAAAATATTTAATTCATAATCACCATGAAAGAATAAAATAAAAAAATTAAATACCTTGATAATAGAGTAATTATTGATATAACATTTTAAATGACCTGTATATACACCTTGTAAACGAGTGTAGGTGTATAAAATCAAGATATTCCTTAATGAATATAGATTGAGATGAAGTCCCATACATTGAGTCTGAATTGTTTATTGTTTATTTATCTTACTAAATAATAAACTTTTTTTAATTATTTAATGGTTTGGTAACCATTTTCATGTTTATTATTATTTTTATTTAACTCACTATAATTTCATATAAAATTACTTATTCAGTTATGTTTACATCAGATGTTTCGATGATATTTGTTTTATCTGTCAAAAATGACTTAGGTAGGTTGACTATGGTCAAAGAGGTCATTATTTAAACATCTACATAATAATAAAAATTTAATAATTATCATATTTATAAACAAATTATAATTTTAAAATAATTTATGACTTATTCTTATGAAAATTTAACAAATGTTACGATCATGGAGACAATAGTTCATACATACACATCATAAATGTTTCTATTTCTAGATGATCGTTATGTAAAGAAGGTATGAAAAATATTTCTTTTGATAGTGATAATAATATAATAAATAAAATATTATTTAATTATATATACTTATATATATCATTCATGTTATGTGGTGATGAAAAAAATAATCACACCGCTTTGAGCAGGCAGTAGTCCACATGACCAGAAACAACATTATAACTTTTTTATTGTGTGAAATAGTAAGAAAGAAAATGATATATTATATTTATAGAATAGTAAATATTACATTAATATCATAAATATTTCATTTATATCACATATATTCATTATATGTACCATTATAAACATCCATGTATTGCGTTAGTGAAAACGAATCACATCGCTTCATGAGGAGGTAGTCAGTCATACACACGAGTGATGTTATCATATCTCCAATGGTATGGAATGTAAAAAACATGTAGATGATATAATAACTCCAAAGGTATAAATATGTTATAAATATTATATATAAACTTTATATCCATCATTATTCCCAACCTTGAGAGGTGGTAATGGAAAAAATAACGACATCAGTTTACGAGGTGGTATTCCACTATACACATGTATAATCATTTCGTAAACCATTTGATGGAAGTGTGTGGGGTTTTAGGGAGTAATGATAACATAAAAACATCTCAGTATATAGAAGATAATTTATTTTTTATATAATCATACAATAAAAATAATTGTATGGGTTTGAGAAATAAATAAAACAGATGCGCTCGTTGACCAACGTTACCTCTTCTTTGGGCATCCTCCGTAGGTATGCACTAATGACTTTATTAGTAGTATTTATGAAATAATTATGATTTTAGGAAGAGGGGAGTGAATTGTGTAATTTATTTGAGATGTTCATGGAAAGGCTATGGTTTTTAGGGTGTTAATAGAGGAGGACAGGGGGTGGTCTTTTATATGTTGGGTGAGTGAGGAACTAGTAAATGTTTTAAAGAGGGAATTCCACACATATTTTTCACATGTCATGGGGGTAAAAAACGGACCATTACTGAATAAAAGAGGATTAATGGTCTAAATATGGATAGAAAATAGTTCCCAGACAAGTGTATTGGTTGTTTTTACCCTTAACATTTTAGTCCCCCCATAAACCAATATATACCTTAACCAGGATAATTAATTTTTACTATATTTACTATTCATATTGGTAAAAAATTATGTTGAAATTATTAGAAATTAGAAATTATGATGATTATAAATATGGAATATATTTTTTCAAATTCAATTCACTGAATTAGAAAAATTCAATTTAAAATTTAACAAGGAGATGCAGTGAGAGAGTAGGTTTTTAAAGAGAAATAGTTTAAAAGTATTAAATGTTTTTATATAAAAATTAAATATGAAATTGATTACAATGAACTAGATTTTATTAATTTATTTACTATTTATGTAATTAAAATTTAGATAAAATCAAAATATAATCTTACATTATTAATAATTTAAATAAAAATTCAGTTTTCAATTAAAATTCAGCATTTTCCACTATTAAAAAAAGAATATTTTAAAAAAATATAAAAAATTCACACTAAGATAATTTTGGTATAATTATTAAATTTTTTTTATTAGTTTTATCAAATTCACATTATAAAATTTAAAAATTAAAATTTTAATTGAAACCTTATAAGAAAAGAGTTTAGTTAAAACTATTACCTTTTTAATTAAAAAATACGTAATACTTTTACAAATTATATAACTATGTAATTAATATTAGTAAATATGAAAATGTTTTATTCTATCATTACCTAGGTTATTAAACTAATAAATAATCTTGGTTATTTTTCATATGGTGGATAGATATCATGGGGCCATATCCTCCCTCTACAGCTAAGCAGTTGAAGTATATCCATACTTATATTTACTTTTTTCCAAATGGACTGTGGAAATAACCCTCAAGTAAGTTGGGAAAAATAGAATCATAAATTTCATGATGTCTAACATCATCACCATATTTTTCATCCCCAAACTACATTTATGGACAATGAAACTAATTTTTGTTCTTTCTAATTAAGAAGGATATACCATGAGTGAAGCATTGAGTCTAACAATTCATCTTGCTATCATGAACCAGTGAATGGATAGATATAGGATTTTAGAAAAAAATGTCAAAAATACCCAAGAAAATGGTGGATAAAAATAATTCTTTTCCAGATAAACTTTTAAATTCCTTATGGGAATATCATACTACAACCCACATTTCCCCATAAGAAACCTCATACTTATTGGTCCATTGAAGAAAATAGTCCTTCCCATCAAGTTATAATTACCTTCACATTATATTTTCATATGCGTATAACTATCCACTTATGAGAAATATTAGAAACAACTAGATGAACTGGAATGGTTCGATGATAAAATATTGTTTACCTTGCATCATTTATAGGTTCATCAAAATCTAATAGAGTGACATTTTAATAAGATCTTTATCATCTGTTCATTCCTTTAAGGAGAGTTGGTAATGGATCTTAGGACCCCAATGAAACCTATGAATAAACCTTTGAAGAATGATCTAAAATAAGAGGGACCTTTTGTCATTAATATGTTCTTCTCCAATGGTATGAATTCATTATTTAATATGGATGATGATAATATCACACCCTTTCCAATGCAAGGTTTCCCAAGAAATATTTCATGTGGTCAATGAAAATTGGTACTTTTCACATTACCATAAAAGGAATAAAAAATGGTCCTTTCCCCTTGATCTTAAAAGGATAGAAAAAAGGTCCTTGTTTCATGACAATAAATGAATTGAAAATTGGTCCTTTCACACAATCCTAAAATAAATGAAAAATAATGACATAAAACCATGTGATACATTATCCCTCTACTGAGAGAGACCCCAATTCGTTGTGCTGGTCTCATACTATAGCACAATGTCAGAAAAACATGTGTTATGACTCTCATTCTAGTGTGATATGTACTAAATCTGGATCCTGCCTCCTAGACCGACTAAAATATGATAAAAATTCCCTCTCCCCTAAAAATAACTTTAATAGTGAATGAAAACACATTCTTAGAACTATTTAGGGATTTATTCTTATACTAATGAGATACGTAGTGACACTCAGATTCTATAGACTAGAAATAGCTGTGAAAAAAATCCCAATACCTTATGATTTCTACATATTGTCTTGATCTATGTTGTTTACCTTACCCTCATCCATGGTCAATTCTAGGCAAAATTCTTCACTCATATATGTATATCTACATTTAAAAAATCACACTCAGTGTATTGTGAAACATGGATCCCCACCAAACTTCCTTGGTATTGATGATAAAAGAATATGACTCTAATGGAAACATTTTTTGACTATTTATACTAAACCTCAATACATTTTTTCATAACACGCCAGAAATTTGGATCATGATGCAGAAAAATATTTTTCCTTAAGGAGAAGAATCTTTTTTGGTACGCTTTGAGAGTATTGAAAAATTGTCCATCTTTCAAACACTATATATGGTCATCCCTTAAATATATTTATGATGTATTTTCTTTGTATCCATGAACCTCAAGATCATTTTTACTACTCCTCCACTCATATTCATAATATCTGGGAACATTCTTAACTAAAAATATCTATCTTGTCCATTGTTCACATATCATTAGAAAAATCAATATTTCCCCAAACTATGTAAAAACCAAATTCTTTAATATATGATGTTAAACATCATGGGAAACATTCTGTCCATAAGTTGTTGAACTGCATAATTCATGTCCATTTCGCAATACATAAAACAACGTGTTTTTATCAACCAAGCAATATAATAACATTGATTTTGGTTCTAACCTCATACCAAATCGATTCTATTTTATTATCCTCCATCTGAAAAAAGTAACCACCACCATCACCTATTTCACACACCAATCATGGAGTACATGAAATTAGGAATCTTAGTAGGGGACTTCTCACATGGACAAGACACTTAAATCCATCTTGCAGCCTAATCATCATATAATTAAACTATGTGAAGCATACCTTGGAACAACTCATTGGGTGAAGGTACTCTTCTAACCTAATTCACATTAGGTATTGAAATTTATATCATCATATATATATACCAGGAGTACCTCCCCTTGGTCCAAGCTCTATGATATTAAACTGGTTACAACCTGGGTGAAAGTATTATGACCACAAACTATGTTCAATCAACTGAAGGATTTCTCCAATTTGTATCGGGTTTGTCTCACCTTAGGTGTTTCAACAAAATAATTCCACCCTCTTTATCCACATCCTCAAATGAGGGGACTACCCCCTTCTAGCATTGGTCTCTAACCACGTTATGTTCTATAACTATGTGTCCCTCGATTCCCCATTTAGAGGGATATATAGAGACACACGAACCCTAAATATTGTCCTAGCCACAATATAAAACAAATAAACTTTCCTCTTTCTTATAATATATATCTACTAATGGAGGTACTTATGAGAGCCATAAAAAATTTGGTCTCAGAATCCCAATGGGATTATAACTGTCCAGTCATGAAAGGCTCAATTATAAGTGATTGCATAATTCTTTAAGAACATTTACATTTAATAAACCACACATAATTGTATTGATAATCTTATACCCTTAATAACCTCCCTTTTCTATCAGTTATAGAAGAATATGACTCTTAAATGCACCTTTATTTTGATTATGCATAATATTCCTCCAATGTGGATTTGCATAATATGCCCTCAATGCAGACTGTAAACCAGAGAAATCATCTTCATTAGGAGAAAATATTTTTATCTCTATACTCTCTAACAACATCATAATGGAATCTATCATTAAAATGTGGTTGGCGGTCATCCCTTATACACCTTAACTATATAACTTTATAATATCTAAGAATATCAAGTCAAATATTTTCAATATTTATTCTCAACACTCAAAAGTTGATGGATATATCCTCACTCAGGATAAAATAATTAATGTATTAAATCCCTTTCTATGGGTTCCTGTTCCCTATGAGCATGATCCTCCTCCTAATATATGATCCAATAATATCCAAAACTCTAATTGATTTTTATTTCTGTTTTTCTCTCTCAAAATTGGTAACTTTGATTCACTGAGTGTGGTGGAGGACATCCATCTCCCTCTACCCCCCTTTGTTTGAGTGTGGATTGGTTTTCCATCATTATTAATGATTATTCTGTTTCTCTAGGTTCTAAATCACTATTTCATTAGACATCCATTGAGGGAATGAATAACAAATGAAGAGAATAAGAATGAACAATATACATTCTCTTCATGGATTAGAAATAATAGGATAATTAACAAGTTGGCATATCTATTTTTACTAATGTATTGTATCAAAATATTACATTGATATAGTTATTGAGTTTCTAGATAAATACTCATGCATTACAAAATACTCTTCTGAAACTCATATAATTCTCTTGACTCTGCTTCCTCAGGATTTAAATTCCTCCAAAGATCAACGATATTGTTGGAGTTCTCCTTTGAAAACATCCAATTCCTATTGGATATGTTTGATCCAAAAAAGTTGTATCATTAAATCATCATTTAAATACTTCCAAATATAGGTCATGATAATGTTCTAACTGGGATAATTCACCTTAGAAATGGTTTATCATGAAGTCATGTAAAGCATTCATGTTATCAAAATAATCCATTACCTTATTTTCAATGAAATTGATCATCACCTTCAAGATTATGATATTATCGTCGTTGCTCCAAAGCCTTTCAGATGACTTCAAAGGATCCACATAAATTTCCACCAATTTTCATTGGAATAATTTGATGTTAGATCTTAATCCTTTTTCTTATAGATCTTTGACTCCTTTCCATCAGACGTCTCCTTCACGGGCAACTCGGTTGCAATGGTGGGTGGAAAAGTAGATATTTTATAATTGGATCATGGCTTCTTCTCCATAGGGGATTTTTAGAAACTTTTAATTTTATTTCTAAGATATTTGAAGCTAGTGGATTTATGATGGGTTTTGGAATGCCTTATATGAAATGAACCATTTTATTGGATATTGACCAATATTTTTCTAGTTTGGAATTACTCAAGTTGTTTTCGTACTTTGACATCAGTTGCCTCACCTTGTCCACCACCTATCTATTAATAAATTTTTTTTTTGATATACTTCTTGATTAAATGTTATACTATGTTTTTGATGGATAAATAACCCTCAACCTTATAGTTTGTTTAATTAATAATCACCTTCAGGATCCATATCTTATCATCATCACTCCACATAATGGGAGATATATTCTTATGGTCATTGAAAATTTACACCAATTTTCTTTCGATATCATCTTATTAAAAATAAAAAACCTTCTTATTTGGCTTTTTGACTCCTTCCCATTATACATATCCTATTTGGTCTACTTATTTGTAGTTATGGGATGTGATTACGAATCAGTAATTGCAAGTTTCAATATGGGTTTCTTCTTTATGAGGGTTTTGTCACAGATTATCTTTAATGTTACCCTGATAATCAATTATAGAGGATTTATAGTGGGATTCAATGTGTTGGAGTGGCGAAGAACAATTTCATGGGATGGATCATAATAAAAAATGGAATCAATGGATGGAAATGAGGCTTGTATAATAGACATGGATCTTAGATTCTTTGAGACATACTTCTTAGTGAGGGGCTTAGGGGGTTGTGCTAAAGCTTTATTTTCCTCATGTAGAATCTATTCAGACTCTATGGGTTCATAGATGTCTCCTAACTATCCAAAATCTTATTGGGTTTAAGAAAGAATAATTTTTTAAATATAGAAATCACCCACCAAAATCACATAATATATACCCTATTTAATTTTAAATAAATATTTTTTCAACAACATTATAGATATATTATAGTGATGCCTCATTCACCCAATAATAAATTCTGTTTTAACAAAATGATATTATCAAAATATTTATCAAAATCATAGTGTACTATAATAGAAAGGTTAAAATATAATATTCAAGTGTAAGTAATAAACATAGATAATGTGAGATCAAGAAAATTTAATCTAATGATATAAAATTATGTCAACATTTATTCATGCTACATGAACATATGATGAATGATTTTTAATAGTCCATATTAAGTAAGAAATGTATTATGGGTATAATCAATCATATGGGATAATTGATGTAAATTAATTATCATGGAGAACTACACTCATGGGAATAGACGTCATGAGAAACCTAAACCATGGAAATTGGTGAATCCTTAATAATTTATTATCACATCTCTTTAGATTTAATAAATTAAATGGAATATTATTTATCTTTCAATTTAATAAATTGTTAAAAAAACCAGTGAAAGAAAAACAATTAAGTTCCATATAAATTTTAGAAACCTATTTAAAATCTCTTTTTGGAAAATGTAGACATAAAAAACCAAAGAGAGAGAATAGTGTACATTATTATCAACTTTACCATAATTAAATTATGATACAATTTATAGTCATTAAATCACAATTTTACAATTAAATTTCTCAAATGTTACATTTCATAATGTCTTTGTGTATAAATCTTTACTATTATCACACAATCGAATCTAGTAAATATCTACACCACAATTACTTTGAAGATGTTGAGTAGAAAATTATTTTTTTGAGATATAATTTGTATTATCATGTTTGATAAACTCACCTTTTAATTACATTACACATGTATCATTATCTTAAATTAAAGTATTTAATTTCTCATATTTAATTCACAATTGTTTTTTATATGATGAATAAACTTTATCAACTAAACATGTTATCTACATTCCTAATGAATTTGAATCACCACAACATGATTTAAGGTAATTAAGAAAATGAATCATTTTGTAAAATATCATTCTATGGCCTATTAAACACCTATTAATGAATATATAGTTTGAGATATGGTTTTATGTGGGACATGAAAATATCTAGCATTATTATATACAACCAATTTGGATTCTAATTCTTGGAATAACATATTTTTTATACCCTTAAAGTATCAATGTGTAGGAGAATAACATTATCATCTCAAAAATGTTTTGAATGGAATTTTTTCCCAACCAAAAATTGATGTTTACTTGCCTCATGAATTATATCATATTGAATTTACCAATATATTTTCTCCAGTATAGAAATTTTTTTTATCTACTCCTTAACTAAAAATACTAGCTCATTTTGACTTGAAATTAGAATAAATTGATGAGAAAGTTTCATTTATGATTAGTAATCTTGACAATGAGTCTTACATGAATCCATGTAAAGGATTACTCTCTACTAATAGTGGTCATTTAGTGTGAAAGATCAAAATGTCCATATATGGTTTAAAATAAGCACCCGTAAAACAATATTTATGATTTCATGATGTAATTAAGTAATTTGGTTTCAAAGAAAATAGTATGGATCAATGAATATACTAGAAAGTCATTAGGAGTAAATTATTATTTATTTTTTAATACATAGATGAAATTTTACTTGATATGAATAATAAGGGTTTATATATGATGATAAATAGTTTCTATCAAAAAAAATTTACATGAAAGATATGGGTGATACATCCTATGTCATTGGCTTAAAGATTCATAGAGATAGATTGAGAGGAATCATAGGTTTACCTTAATAAACCTATATCAATAATTTTTTTGAGATATTTCATATGAATGTTTATGCGCTATGTATAACACCAAATATTTGGTATGATAAATTTAATTTGAACCAATGCCCTAAAATGTTTTATAATGAGAATAAATAAAACCCCCAAAGTATGCTTCACCTATTGGTAGTTTAATGAATACACGTGTCTATACTGGTCCTAACTTTTCATTTATAGTAGGTATTTATGTGAGATATCAAAATAATATAGGAATAAACCACTAGATAGTCAGGATGAGGATATTAATATACAAATAGTGGACCTAAGAGTATATTATTATATATAAATGAACTAAAAACATTGAATTTATTGGATACTCAAATTCAAACTTTGTTTTTTTTTGTGTTTATTCATGAAGATCAACTTTCGGTCACATATTTATGATAATTGATATAGGAGTTTCATAGAGAATAATAAAAAAACTATCCATTACTTTTATTATGTAAGTTTAATTAGTTTCATGTTTTAATGCCACTTTTCATGGGGAATGGATAATGAGTTTCATTTCAGTCCATGAAGTTATGAAATATTTTTTAGGGCCATTAATTATATATTGATATAATTAGACTAATATCTTTGTGGATAAGAAAAAAATGGGAGTTGAATTAAACACACTGAAAATGATTAATTATCCATAAGGGAACATGTTAAAGATAAGAAAATGGTCATTTAATATATTAAAACTGCATTGATGATTATAGATCCTTAAATTAAATTCATTCCTCTATTTAAATTCAAGGACCATATAACAAGAATGGTACTAAGTTCCACCCAATAATTTGTTTTGTATAAGAATATTGCATTTAGTATTCTATATATATAAACATTTTCCTCCTCAGTTTATGTGTAAACATTCATTACCTGATAAATATTTTTGGGCTATATAATAAATAGTGTTGTTAAGTTTATTCAAATAATTATTTATGATAAATAATAAATTACGACACATATACTATATTTCTCATTGTATAAAGTACTTAATACTACACTTCATTTATTATGCTTTATACTAAAGAGGGATACTGGTTTTATATATTATCATTAATTGGTATGAACTATATTGGAAAATGTGATAAATGATCCATTAAATTACTTGTAATTTAATTAATTTTGGAGGTCTAAATTTATTATCCCAATTAAATTAACAAAATAAATTTTGGATTAAAAAATAAATTATGTTTTGGTAATCAATCACCCATTAATTGAATCTATTTATTGATGGAGTGATGGGGGGGGTTATCTATGACAGTATTATTTCATGTGCTTATGATTTTTTTGATTAAATTAAATATTGGTTGTTTACATAGATTATTAAGATTGATTTTGTTTGATTAAAACCTATCTCATGAATGTATAATATTTTAATATGTTTAGTGTATTTTATATTGTTTTTGGTAATAATTATATCTAAATATATCTTTTGATAATATAACATTAGTTATAATGTTTTGACTAGTCATTACATATTCTTCAAGTTTCATAAAGTGTTCCTAGGATAAATAATTCACCTGGAAAATTAAAATATCATTTATTCATGTTTTATACTATTCTTATTAGAAAGAAAACATTTCACCAAGTAACCAAGTGTTTATCCTTGTAGAAAATATGGAATTCATGTAGTAGATTTTGAATCCACATATCTATTTTTCTATTTTTGGTTTCCCTATATATTTTGACCATATCCTGGGATGCATACCTCCCAATTGAGTGATTATTTTTTTGTTGGAAATATAATGAATGTCTCTTAATATAATTAAAAAGGATCCAAAGCTGATTATTCCTTTTAGTATGTTTTTTCAAGGTCTGAATATTGAAAATTCAATATATTTTTAGTTTTTTAGCAATTACGTTACATGAATCTCCTACATGAGAAATTCAGATACATGAGAAAATCCATTACAGGATGAATTTACTTATGTGAATCCCTTACATGATTATCCAACATTTATTTAAATTATGTGAAATTACTACCTAGAGTTTTCTATAAATATTCACTTATAGTAATTTATTATGTCCATTCATTTATGTATAGAAAATCCCGTACATGAAAATATCTTACATAAAACCTATAGGAAAAATGCTAATTTTTACGTATTTTTTCTAATTCTGATTGAGTGCATGCTTATTTATTATTTTTAAATTGTTATAATGAAATTATAAATCCATATTAATTATATATAATCTGTGTGATTTTATTTTCTTAGTTTTGAACATTTTTTTTTATGAAAATCAATGTGTGTTTTATTTTAACGCATTAAAGTAATATCTTGAAACATAAGAATTTTTTTTATTAATTTTTGTAGATTTATTTGATTTTATTATTTAAAAATTAATATAAGTTTATATTAGACTCATTTAATTTTTTTAATATCAATAAATAAGAGAAATTATATAATAGTATTCTCTTCAAGTTTACTACTCGTTTTAAAAGGAATTATTTTGAATTTCAAATTCAAAAATGATATTTTTATATAACTTTCATTGGAATATTATTATGGATACTATTTGAATTAGTTAATGAGAAATTTAAAATTCTTTTTATTGATTCTTTTTTTTATAAATTTCATTTTTTATTTGAGTTATTATTAAGAAATGATAATATATATATATCTCTTAGATAAACAAGTATTATTATTTTTTGAATCTTAATTTTTTCTAACCATTTACTTAAGTATGGTTCCCAAATGGATGTTTATTTAAAGGACATGCGGATTCTTAGAGTTGATAAAAATAATATATATGAAACCAATTCACAATGATAATAGATGATTTCATATGATCATACTTCTTCGATAACCAAGTGATCATGTACACATTGTTTACACCATTTGTGAAAAACTCACAAGGAATGAAAAAATATTATTTAAGAAGAGACATATTGTACAATTTATGTAATAGTGATACTTCATCATTAAAATTAATTCAAAGGGCATACATAAAATTTTTCATCAACTGATTCATTTCTATAACTACCTCGTAATTATTTTTTTATTTCAAAACACAATTTTAAGGAAAAGTGGGATAGAGGTTTCGTAATTATGGTATTTATTTCATCTAGTCTGTGTAAAGTTTTCTTCAATTCTATATTTAACATGAAAAGTTATAAATCCTATAAAAAGTAGTCTATAGTTATTATAACTTACAAAAAGGAAATTCATGGTGATGTTTACCGAGACAAAAGGTAGTACACTTAGGTTGGTGATGCTCCTCATAGAAATACTAGGATTCTATATACTTATGTAAAAGGATATGTGTTTTTAGTTTTGGTTATTCTCATAAAAAATCATTTTTTGGGATTAATCCCAATGTAAAATTCTAGGTTTATATTTCTCCCATTTAAAAGTCCCCCTATCTATTTCATAGATGGTGTCATACTCTATCAATTGAGGTGTAAAGAGTGTGAAGGAACCTAGGTCACCCTGAGGGGGGGGGGTGAATCAGGATGTCAACTTTTGTCCCATTTATTGGATCTTGTTCCCATGTTGGTAGAAACTTAATTAAACTTGTATGACGGATATGTGCAGTAATTAAAATATTCACACGCAGAAGGAAAACACATCACTTTTACTTGGTTCACTACTAAGGGCTACGTCCAAGGAGTATACACTGACAGGTTGCTGGTCATACCTAATTACACTATTCTTCAATAGGTTTGGATTACAAGGTTCATGTATAGTCACTCTATCCCAGGAACAATACCTTTACAAGGTTCATGTATAGCTCACTACTTCCCTCAGATCACTCATGTTGACTCCTCAGGATCACTGCTCTAGGTGAAGTCACACTCAATTTATGGACATGAAGGTCCCTTCATTTGATAGGCATGAGAGTATATGTCTCATGTTTAGCATGATACTTTTCTTGAATCGATGTCCAGAGTTGATGCTCTTTAATGTTCGATCATCTTCTCCAATGAAATAACCCAATAAACTAAGACTTCTTATTCTTATTGACTAGAATCACAAATTCTTCAGTGATTATTAAAACACTGAAAAATAGATTACCATGAATCATCATCATCAACCCTCCTTCTATGTGTTAATGTGAAAATTTAGATAGGCTCTTCCTCTTCACTTCTTTACACACATGCACCCTCTGTTTAGAATGATTCTCGTCAAAGTATTCAAGTATGCATGTGCATTATTGAATGCATTAACTTTCTCTTATTCTTTCTTGTGTGAAGACCAAAATGTGTATGGATCCTTTAAGTACACACACAACATCTTCTCTCATTTTCATACCACTTGATTTAGATATTTTTGGATTTAATTGTGTTCTTATTCAAATCTTACATATGAATGCATCCAATCACTTCCCATTACCATGCACTTTATTTTCTTCTCCCTTTATTAACACACAATGTTCACTTTGATTTATTTATAGTTATGAGAATCGTATTTTATTCAAACATTAACATGTGTATTTTGGTATGTCTTAGTGGTATTGTTTTCTTTTTACACACCATGGGTGAGGAGTTCTTTTATACACTTTGTCTCCTCCATGAACAAGGATGATTCACGGCCTCTCATTACGCAAGGGATGTGTAGGCATACTTTGCGTACCAAGTGGTACGTGGTTCCCCCAATGGTTCTTGGTTCTCTTCGTTTCCAACCATAGCGGTATGCAAAACTTATCTTCTTTGCAAACCAGAATGGCACGCGGTACCATTACCTCACAAACCCAAAATGGTTCGTGGGACCTCTACCTTGTGTACTGAAGTAGTATGCGGTTCCTTGCTTCATGAATTGGAGAGGTATGTAAAAATACTTCTCTTTGCCGAACTAGAGTGGTTCGTGGTTTAAACTACCCAAACCATGAGCGGTTCATGGATCTTGCTTTCCCCTTTCAGACTGGAAGAATTAAGAGAAAATATTTCTAATAAATAGGAGCTCTCAAAGGCTTTGGAGTAGAAGCTTCTTCTCAAATCGGCATGTTTCTTTTTATAAGTAAAGATCATAAATTTTCCACATCCAAAATCTGCATGATACTCTCTTCAATATTCTATCATGAATAACCAATATCTTCAAACTTGTGTGGAGATATTCCACATATCTTGAATGTTTCCATTTTCAAACATGCGGCCTTCTCATTGATCATTCATGCATTCAGGATGGCATGTATAATTTTTAGAGTCCCAGCTCGAATCCATGTGGCCTTAGAAAATTCATTTGCCTTGTCCAATCAATTGTTATTGATTAAATTAGTATGCATGAAAATGTAATTGAATGATTGGAATCGTGACAGTCAGATGATCGGAACGGGCTTGATTGGAGCTCAAATGGTGGCTAGAGTGGTGAGATCATCATTGGGCTAGAGTTCTTGGTTCGTAGGTGCATGCGGGTGTCCGGAGGTTAAAGATGACCCTCAGTTAAAGATCGGATGGCTCCGATTCAACCACATGCGGTGCAGAGATAATTAGTGGCTCAGATTATATCCTTGGACATGGGATGAAATGTGCGGCTGAGATCTGCAGCAAGATCAGATGGACGACCAGGATTTCATTCACGTTTTTAAAACCTAGTCCCAAATTAAAATACTGAGATGTTTTCTTGTGGTTTATCAATTAATCTGTGACAGCGACAACTTATAATACTCCTCTTCCCTCCACGGTACTTCCCCATACTTTGTTCACCCTATGGGCACACTCTTAGCACCCACTCTTCTCCATGGGGTGCTCCTAGTTCCCACGCTTCATGGGTTCACCACGTGTGGCACCTGTGGGCTTATACACGGCCCGCGCACACCATGCATCATATGGGGATGGCCTTGAGGGCTTCCCTTGAGTGTGGTTGAAGCCTTGGGTCCTAGATGTGCTTTAGGCAAGGACCTTGGTTGGCCTCCATGTATGGCCCCATCCTTTTTGGTAAAGACATATAAATAAAATAACTACTTAGCGTAAAACTAAGTGTTTATAAAATGCCAAACCTCCTCCACAACATCTTCTTCTTCTTTTCTTTTACTCCTTCAAAAAATCACTTCAACCATCCTTAATTGTTGTATCCCATGTATCACTCTCGATACAAATATATGAAACTTATGATCAAGCTCAACCAACTTTTGGTTTCCATTATCCCCTGTATATAGGAGAGTTCCTTCCTTTGTTTTGATCAACATTAACATCCATTTAAACTCATTGACAACAAATACAATCTTCATATTCTATGTGGTCCCAATAGAGTAGACTAAGATTATTATACTAACCCACTATAAAATTTTACATGTTGCATTTCATTTTATTTTTCCATTTCATTTTCATGGTTTATTTTGTAAACTCTGTTAATTTTAATAAAGGTCTATTCCCCAACAATCTATAACATCTTCCATCATCCTATCAGACCTAATAGACAGAACCCACTCAAAATATTAAATTCCCTACACATAGTAGATACAAGATAAATACACCTTCTAAGAATATATGCAGAGTGTAGAAAGCATTCATGTTTCAATTACTCATTTTTATAGTTTTTTAGAAGTATCTTTAGGTATGTATCATTTTATTTTATAACAAAGAAAACATATTAATTTGGAATATTATTTTATAAATTATCTAAAAAATCATTCATAAAATTTATTTTAATAAGACGTCATATTTTCTAAAAGGTACATATGCATATGTTGTGCATATCCTAAGGGATAAGTAATTTTTTTTATAATTAATCATTCAAGGATAAAGAAAATTTGTGTTCCTATTTAATCCTTTAATACATATAATCTCTTCATTACCTTTTCCTATAAAATTATATCACTCCTTAAATAAATATATTGAATTTTGTATGGGTACTTTCATGAATATGTAAAATATTTATAAAATTTAATATTACATCTTTTTTATGAATAATTCAAAAATAAAATAACATTCCTTATAATTTGATGATCAAATTTTCTACTAATTTATGAACCTCTTCATTATTTTTGATGTAATTTAAAATATCCTGATAATATGTTGATTAATGTAAATACATTGAGTTATAAAAACTAAGGAATAATAGAAATCAGTTTTATGTTCTTCCTTATGTGAATATTTATTTAAATTATTGTATCATATATGTTTTATTTAGTTCAAACTATATAATAATTTATCAAATTGTGTGATACTTTAAAAATATTAAATATGCTTAGGAATTTTGAACCATTCATGGATTCATATATATATTGTAATAAATATTACCATAAATATAAATAATTAAATGAAATTGGGAGGAACCTTTTTATAATAACCTCATAAATACTTTAATGTCTTAATACTATGGATAACCAATAAAAAACATCATTAGTTGAACATATTACATATCCATCAGTTATTATTAGCCATTTTTATTGTTATTTAAATCTCTAGGAAAAAATTATTATTGATGAATTTTGATACAATACAAAAATATAAATATATCATAAAAAATATTTAGTGAGAACTTGTAAAATATTAGGTACTATTTAATATTTTGTAATTAAAACTAGAAAAAATGAATTGTAGTTGATATATTTATTTTCCACTTTTGGGGAATAATAATTCATTACTCATGATGAATAATAATTTTATGTAATCAATTTATCCACACCATTCTTGAGTATAATAATAAAATATGACTAATAAAGTAACAATTGTGGGCATCTTATAAATGGTTCTAGTGGATCATTTTATATAATTCTTATGATGATAAATATTTATTTTAATGAACATAAAAAGAATGGGATATATATTCACCAATAAATAATAACACATGTGACCATTTCATATATGAACCAGTCATATATCATTCAAAGAGTTCACATGGTAGGAAGGTAAACTAGTATATTTTTTATAATTGATACTTCATATGAATATTGAAAATTTTATTTCAATATATATAGTGATGATATACATAATTTATTTTAATAGGTAACCCATGGTATATTTTCTTATAGAAAAATTAATAATACCATGATTAGAATAAAAAATTCTCTTATAAGTGAATATTTATAAGATATAAATCCATTATATAAATTTATTTTTCCCCCATAGTGGATGAATATAATTTTATCAATATATTGTTGTTGATGTATACTTTTATCTATATGTTTTCATGAAAATTGATCTTGGATGACCCAGATAATCATGTTGTATATTAGCCTTAGTAAATTTATAATTTACTATAATTGAGACACCTACAATACATGCTTTTCTATTTTGATGAAACACTTTTTTGGGTAGAGTATGAACCCTAAAAAGGAAAAAAACCTCATAGGATGATATAACCTAACAAAAAACAAAAAAACTGTATTCATAATATAAAATTCAAATTTCAAAAATCAAATGGAAGGAACCCAAAATGTTCCATCTCACCAATAAAAAATGAAATTAAAAACTAAAAAATTGTAACTCTATAACTTTCATATAGATTGATACGGATAGTTCATACCTCAGGATCTTCACCAACTGGGTTTGTTGTTGATCAAGTTTATCCTAACTATCACCGTCACATGTCATTGTCAGCACTTCCAATTTTTATCTTCAACTTCATCATTGTAGGAACGACCACAGATAATTCTAGAAGAATCTTTTTTCCATATTATAATTGAAATAAAAAAAGGAAAAAGAAAAAGAAAAACCACTTGACAAAAATCAGATGATCTTACCATCAACAAATTAGAAAACAAAACCCGACTAGATTGAATATCCACCAAGATACGAGATAAAAAGGAAAATTCTAAAGAGTAATTTTTGTGTCTATTATGAATGAATGTTATACAAAATGTAATTAAAAAATAATTCATCGATGTACATTATATGATATTCATTTTCATGAATATCCATAACTCCCAATAGATTTTGTTGAGACTGGATATAAAAATAATGAATTATTTATTCTATCTAGGTTATTGGTAAAGTTGTATATCAATTCTATAAGAAATCATCAGGTCCAAGTTTAAATCATGGATGACTTGAATTTGGGGATACTCACTGATAGTTTATTCTATAGTAGTGGAATCTTAAATGGTATTGGTGATGGTTCAATGAAGTATTACTGGCATCAACAATGTGATTGGTAGGTTGGATGATATTCATAATAGTTATGGTGGGGTGAACATCATGATGGAATCTAAGATCCATGATGAATGGTGGGGGAATTGAGTGACATATGTGAGTTGGAAGAATATCTGTGGGGCCTCTAGAAGTGGACATGATAAGATAAATTGAGTACATGCGGTTAGGAGGCTGGTGGGAGATGAATATTGGGGAATATGGATAGGCATGTTGTGTTGCAGATGGTATAAGTGGGATATGATGGTTGTCCTACATTTCAAGGATTTTGGAATAGTTATTATTGGCAATTTGAATAGCTAGGTCTCAAGGCCAGCTAATGGGTTCACCTATACCTTGAAATAAAGAGGGTTTTTATAGTTTGACAAAATATGGGGCTTCCCTATTACTTGTTAAATAATAATAATAAAGTGTTATTTGTTAAAAATTGTATAACACTAGATAGACATATATTTTCTCTTATGGAGAATTGAATTAATCATCCACTTCCAGTAGAGGTTATTAAATGTAAATGTACTAACTCTTCATGATATTTGATTAATAATAATATATGATTTCATTTAATGAATTTAATTAATATAATATTTATAAAAATTATACTTCAAGAGAGAGATATAAGATCTTCAATATCTACCGTTATATATATTTAATAGATTCATGTTTTTAATGAAATATATAAATACCACATTTATCATCATTATTATAATTTCCAATCATGGTGGTTTATCATTAATTAAAGAATTCATAAAATAATGATAACAAGTTAGGTCGATCACTTATCTGATTAGAAATTTTGAACTAAATAGTTTAAAAATGTGTTTATCAGGTATAAGAGCCCCAACGTATTTGAAGGTAGAAAAAAGTGAAAAAAGAAAAAGAGTGGATAAATCTACTGGATTCAAAAAACATTCCTCATCATGACCATAATTATAATTCATAAAATAATTTATTTAATCATATTAAAATTATATAATGATAGAATAATTAATTGAGTGAGATATTTGATTTCTCAAATATTAATAGTTGATAAAATAAATTTTACAATTTTTTCTTAAAAAGTTTCATTCACTTTTTAGAATGAAATAAAACCATTATAATTACATTCAAATGAAATTATTTTTAAAAATATTCTATCAGGTTTAATCATTCATAATAATTGATTATTTAATAAAAATGATTATTTTTTGCAAAAATAGATATTCTATTTATAACAATGATTTTTCATTTAATTAATTTGGGTAGTAAAATGATTTGTATAAAATATATTTGATTATAAAAGTTATGATTCAACCATGTTTCTATAAAAATATTGACCATTTTAGGGGATTCTATTGATTCATTTATAAAAATTCTTAAACCTTAGATGGGGTGGCCTAATAATTTATTGAGATGTGATATGTATGGATGTAAAGTATTCACATCAGGTCACTACTTTTATCTCAGATGGTTTTTGATGGGGTTTATTCTTGGAATCAAAAATACCCAATGACTCCCACATCCATGAAAATCTATATACATGTCTTCTAAATGCATACATTCACTAATGTTTCTTACAAATAATGTTTTGGATCTCAAATTGGTTGATGGGATGGGAGGTCGGGCTCATCACACCCTACTGGGGGGAACTATTTCCCACTCTAAGGCTCACATATAGATTAAATTCAAATTTTTGAATCATTACAAAATCAGAGTATGATACTAGTATGCTAATGCTAAGAGTCTGTTATTAGTGAATGGTAATATGAATATCTTTACATATTATAGACATCCCATTAATGTGAAATTCTATATGTATAATAGGTACTCCATTGATGAAACAATTTTTATGTATAAATAGTTCACTATATTTTTCTTATTATTACTTATAGATTCTATTTTATATGTCACAATGTTTTATTTCCACACATATAAGTGTTCTAGAGTTCATCACCATATAGAAATGAGATGATGGTTTATAGTGGTGGGATCGGGCCTATGAAGGGGCTTCCTATTGGATTTTTACTAAAATGTACATGTGTGAGATGAATGTACACATTCTTGTGATTCATGATATATATATATATATATTACATTATATATAGTGTACACTTAATATATGCATTCGAAGCACACCTTTTTCATGCATGCGATTGATGAATAATATATATATATATATTATATTATTCATTTTCCCCAAAATTGCCTCATAAAATAAAATCCATTGATTATTATATTAAACGCTTCTCATTAATTCATTAAAACAATTCAATTAATTATATCCTAGATGGTAGAAACACATACGACACGTCAGTGGAGCCTTGGCCTCCAGCTATGTATGAGGATTAGATCCTCTTATGGGGGTGTTGTATGTTATTTATATAAGACTCTGATAAATATATCCTCTTACAAAGCATCATTTATCTTATTTTTAGATGGTTCTAAAACCCCTTAGTATATCGAGTATCTGTATGATATCATCATGGATTCAAGTGGTCATTGTATTCACTCGGAGTCAAGGTACTTTTGTTCACTCCACCCCATGATCTCTATTGATAAATCTCCTTTGAAGGATGTTTAAAGATCATGAATAATTCAAATACAAGATAATATTTTTATGTTAGTATTTATAAATTATTTCACAAAGTTAAATATCCTATATTTTGGGTTGTATTATATAATTTGTGGTCATCATATGTTAATAAAAAAACCATCAGTGGTATCAGTGGCATCTTATTCAAGAATATAACATGTTTAAATCACTTTTATCAATGGAAAAATGAAAAACATAATTTTTTTAGGTGGAAAATATTTGAGGCCCATAAGTGAGATACATAAAAGTAAATTTGATTTACCCTTACGGAGGTCGGGTACATAAATGTCATACCCTTATGAAAAAGGTATGTGAAAGGACAACCTTTATTTTACCTTTACAGAAATCAACTGCATAATGGTAGTACCATATTGTAGTAGTGCAGTAGTGTCATGTAAAGGTAGTTATGTAGTTACCCTTATGTGATACCCTTAGAGAAAATGTTTGCATAAGGGTAATCCCTTTAATTAACTTTATGCTAATGAGCTACATAAAGGAAGTAATCTTATGAAAATGGGTCTACATAAGGGTTATTCGATTTTTAACCTTATAATTAATGGTCAATATTGTTTAACTTTACACAGGTTATTAAACATTGACAACACCCTTACAAAAAGGATTTGCATAAGAAAAATACCTTTATTCAAGGGAGATGTGTAACAGAAATCTACATATTACCTTTATACAATGGTGTGAAATTGAGATGCATATAGATATGATTTAAGTTATCTTTACACAATATATTAAAAAAATCAAATGCCCTTACACAAAGAGTTTTCCTAAGTGTAATAAGGGAATACCCCTTTGTAGTATATGGGTGCCCAATAAGGGTAAATAGAATATTGTTACATTTTTTAACATATTTAATTATTTTTATGGTTTATAAAATGTTTATAAATAAATATAAATAGTATTTTGATATATTTTAATTTATCAGAATTTTAATTATTAATTAACTTTTTTCAAATAGTTTATTATTAATTAAATAAATATTATGATTTTCCCCAGATATTGATGGTTATTATTATGAAATACCTTTGGACAAATCAAATGGAAAGCCTTATGATCCATGGATAAAGTTCTATTTATATTTTAAAATAATTTACTTATAAAATTATTATAAATTAAATAATATATTATATTTTGAGTATATAAATTTTTTATATAATATAAATTCAATTATTAAATGTTTATAATTCATGAAATATCACATAAATCCCATTTAATATAAAATATAAAGGCATTTATATTAAAATTTAAACAAAATGTTTATATTATTAATAAATTATAAAAGGATTTTAATTATTAAATATTTATTATTAGATCATAAATGTCTCATGTTTTAGAAAATTAAGAAAATTATTATTTATTTTTTTAAATTTCCCAAATATTCATGTTTAGTGTTTTGTTTATGAAATAGGAATATTGTGTATTCTCATTTATATGAAAAATTTCCATCGAGGATACAGCCTTTCATATCATTCTAGGGTTGATATCATAAAATTTAGTTTTCATCTATGTTGAACTTGGTTTGTATATTTAATTATTAGTTTTAGAATAAATATTGGCCATAGTATGTGATTTTTAGGTGTTAGAGCATTTCATGAATTGAATTTTCTATAGAGAAAAGTCTCCTCGGGTGGGGGGGGGGGGTTGGCGTAGGACCACCTAGTTTACTAGAGGCCTACCTTGTCTTGGAAAGTGAATAGGATTGGATATATGTCTCTTTAGGATTACTCATGTGAATTATTTCAATTTCATATGAATATATTAGTTTAAATGAATCGTTCATACACCTTACTCATATGATGCATATGGATATATATAAATATACCTGACTTCTTATTCTTGTTGATTAACCCAAATTGTGTGTTGTGTAAAGAGTTACACATTAATTTGGTTTCAAAAAATTTATTTTGTTGTTGGAAAATGGATTCTAAAAATAAAACATAATAATCAGGTGTACATAAAAAGGGATCAAGACATTACAATATAGTGTTTACATATGATGTAATTTTTCTTGTACATTATGGATAGTACAAGTGGGTAAAATTTCAAACCAAAATAAGAAATTTTAGTTGAAAAGTTCAAAAATTTCACTTCAAGAATCCAATCAATGTCATTGAATCATTTAATTTTCAATGAGGAAGCGTAATAATAACATGATTTGATTTTTTAGGATATACATGAAAGAGTTTGTGAAACTCAATATAATGTTCATGTTAATTATAGATGTTATAGAAATTAATTCATCAATTTTATGGGTATTTGATACCAAATTTATATTTTAAAATGTTTTGCAAATATATTGGAGTTATAAATCAAATGAATAATTTATTGATCTTATAAAATGAAGTAAATTGTTACTACATCTAGAATTTGAATGTAAATGATTTTATAAATCTCAAATGAATATATGTAAAATATGTGTATCTTCATCTCATTTATTTTATGATATTATAGAATTTATTTGATAATAATGATATTTTATGAACAAATTTAAGAGTATTAATTAAATAAACATGATTTTTTATTTACCTATTTCTAAATAATGATTAGATTATAAAATATAGATAACCTTGTTTATCATGGAAGGAAGTTTTTATCCAAATATTTGTTAAAATATTTTGGAATATGTTACTACCGCCCAGAATTAGTATATTTTAATAAATAATTCTTTAAAAATGAATATTTTTCAAACACATAGAGAACAACACATGATATATGGAAACAATATATTATTTGGTAGATATTACTACTAAAGGTAAATAAGTGTTATTTCCTAACACAAATAAGTTTTTGTTGAATCAAATAATAATACTATAAAGAGAATATAGTGTCTAAAAGTCATGTGGAATTATGTTTCAACTTATATAATCTCAAAGATAAAGAATTAAAGATAATACAAGATTTAGTTTAAGTAATTATTTATGTTATATCCTAAAGAGTTAGGATATGTGATAGTAACGAAAAATGTAAATATTTACAATTAGTTAGTGAGAGAAAGTGAATATCATTATTAACTGATGGATTTTAGTGCTCTAATATTGATTGATTCTTAACTTAATATCCTAATGATGTTTTAGATAAGTTATGGTAAGGAAAAATATAAAGAGTTAATTTTATTTATCATAAAAAGTGAACATCACTATTCCTTAAATGTTTATACCAACCAATAAAAAATATATCACATGGTATTTTAAAAGAGTTTAGGATGTGTTCATAAAGATAAATGTAAATATTTATACTAGTTATCATAATGAAGTGGATTACACTTTATCCTGAAAGAGTTTAGGATGTGACAGTGAAGAGAAATGTCAATTATTACATGTATTTACCACAATGAAGTTAATACCACTTTATTATAAATTATTTTAGGCTATGATGGAAAAAAATATAAATGCTTACATTTATTTAAAAGAAAAATTTTATACTTAAAGGGTTCAAAATATGATGAATGTACTTAAAAAGAGTTCTATGTAAGAAAAATAAGATAACATTATAATATCTAATGTTACGATGTAATTTTTTTGAATACATATTCACGATTTGAACATTCTGAATTGAATTCCAATGTCTCACAATTATTCAATATAGCTTGATTCAGACATGATACTCACCAATAGGTTAGAGGGTGTATTTTATCGGATTTTTAGATAGGGATATTACATGAATAAATTATGGATGTAATGTTAAAAAACGATTACTACAGGAAAAACATGATAGTCATGTAGAATTTATAATAATTTAACACCTAAGATATTGGTAGTAATGGTTTTAAACATATCATGTAATTATAATAATAGTGATATCCAATTTTCAATCATTATTGTGTGATACAACTTTATTTTACATGAACGACCTAATGATAATATTCCTTAAAAGTATGACTTTGAGCTTTCCCCAACCTATAAACATTGCAGATTATTATGGGTTTTAATGATATGATATGGTTAGGATGAATATAATTTTTTATTCATTACAAAGAGTTGTATCTAATATTTGAAGAATTGATTCATGAGTTAATAAGTAGAGACTTATTACTTGGACTGATCCACTAATGTCTATCTCATCGAATCTAATATGGTCATAGATATACTTATGGGTGTATGGTTATTATAAATCCTTTTATGAGAAACATTTACTTTAAAAATTTACTTATGAATGTGAATATATGAAATTAGCTAATCATGGGTGGTTGGGTATGCGACTGATCATGTTGTTGGTTGGGGTGAAACCGAGATGGGATTTTTCCACCTATATGACAAGAGAAGACACCTGAATCATGATTGAATTAGACTAAAGAAAGGAATTTATAGGCTTAGTTGTTTCACACATAATGTGTTTAATTACTTGGATAAGTTACATGTGATATACTTATTATATAGATTAATGAAATATGATGTATTCCTTGATTTTTTCAATCATTTTTAGATAATTAATAAATAATGAGATGGAAATACTAGATGGATATTTTTGATATATAGTGGTTTCTTGATGTCATAGGAAAATGGATTATATAGGTATATATATTATTTATATGATATATGTCATGGTGGTCATGTTCAGATAGACATATGAGTATGTTTTTTAGAGATTATAATAGATCCCTTAGTAGGTTGAATAAAAAATATGCTTTGTTAGAGGATTCTCTTTTCTTCCATCAATGAAATTGAAATTTCATTATTTTTTTAGTGATTATAATGTCTATAGGATCACAAAATTATAATCTCCGATAAGGTTAAAATTTTGGGTAAATTGTTTATTCAAAATGAAGAGAGTTTGATGAAAATATTTATACCCAAGTGTTTGGATGGATTCACAAAGAGTTGTAAAGATTTTTATAAATTCATTATCGGATTTTAGTGGAAGTGGGATATTGTTAGATGTGAACTTAAATGTAGATTCATGATATTCATGTACACATGAATATGAAACACGATATACATATAATTATATATAATATATGATATTATATATAGTTAATATTTAATATATGCATTATATGTATGTATTTTTATTTCATGGGATGTATAAATATGATATATATATTATTCAATTTCTACTAAGAAGTTTCATCAATTAAAATCCATTTATGATTATATTTAAGGATTTTCATTAATTCATTAAAACCATTAAATGAATCATATCCCAAATGGAAGAAATGCATATAAAGGATTAGGGGATCCTAAGGATTTGACCACATAATAGAATGATATCCTCATGTTGGGATGTTATATGTGATGTGAATGAGCCTCTATTAATAATATATTATTCTAAAGCACTAATTACCTCATTTTTTGAAGGCATTAACATCCCTTTATATATTGGGTATCCACAAAATACAGTCGTTGATTCATGTGGCTAGTGTATTCCATTTTCTACTCATTATATTTCTCAATAACTGTTCAGGAAAGGATGATGGAAGCCTCCACATCTTCTGAATACTTTGTAAATTATTTACATTATTATTTACTAATTAGTTCCTGAAGCAATATCTCATGTGTTTTGGGGTTGTATTCCACTATTTATTATTATAAAATAATCATGAAAAACCCGTTAGTTAAAACATATCATTTTTAAGAGAATTAGAACACATGTAGTTTAGTTCCCCTTAATGCGGAATGTTGTATATTTTAAGGTCATGTGATAAAGATTTATCCATGAAGTTTTATATCACACGATAAGGAAAACTAAGAGAATTGTTCATTGTATTTTTTTTTCAGAATTATGTATTAGAGATCCATTATGAATTTGAGTTATTTTAGAAAGGAATAAACCCTTTCTATGGTAAGTGATATAAAATAGGGAATATGGTCTGAATGAGGAAGATATGATTTCCACGCATAATGAATATGACCCTCTAGGGGGGTTTATGATGCTATCGAGAATATAGCATGATGTGGATGGGAATAGAATATTGATGATGTGGGATTGATCCAAAGGGATGCATAATATATAATCCATTTAAAGAATAATCCAATCCCTTGTAGTTTGAGACACTATGTTTAAGTTTATATGACAAGATGCTTTCATTCATTTTTTATAATGTGGTGAGGATGTTTTCAAGAAGTTTAACACCGTGTGAATAAAACTTTATCCACACCATATAACTTAATATTGTAAGGACTATTTTGTTAAAAATATGTGATAATAGAATATCATGTGGGGATTATGAATATAAAGATTAGAATTTACACTGAGGAGTTGAAGAGAGAAGGTTACAGGGTAGCTAGCTTTCATAGTTCCACCACTGTTTGTTACACATCCACTATTTATGTGTGATTAGAATGTATAAGGCATAGACACCACACATTTTAGATAGTGTGAAGGATTAATTCACCATGATAGAGGACTGAATGGGTGGAAATCCAATAGGAACTTAAGACTATGCGAGATTAGATTTGAGTTAACCAAGTGTGTCAACATGTTACAAGGGAATTAAAACTAACATCCTTAAGATTAATAAACTCATTATCTTCAGAATGTAGTATTGAAAACCCCTCAAGGAACCTATATAGAATGGGATAAAAAATAAAGACACAATTTACCAAGGTAGTTCATGTTTTAAAGAAGCGAACACTTTTTTTCATGCCCTGAATCCATGCATTTGGTGTCTTTATAGGAGGCCTTGATATGTTGAGGTCCAAATGGAAAATTTGGGTGAAGGAATTACCTACCATTGAAGATATAGAGTTCATGATTCTTCATATTGAGAGAAAAAAGGATGTATTTCCATTATAATTTCCTTAAATAACGCCTATCCCAAATATTTATAGGGCGAGTGACAAGGCATCGACCAAGTAAAACTGGGGTGAAGGGATAAGAGATTTACCCAAGTGATTATAGGGAAAAGTGATTACATCTTTTCAAATGAGATATTAGGGTGCAGTGGTGGGAGATTTTACCATGTAATACAGGGGTGAAGTGATTCTCTAGACTTCAGGACATGGGAGAAGATTTTTCCTTGTTATCGAGGGTTTTATAGATTCATTTTGAAGAGTGTCACAGAAGTGTATGGTTGGTTATGGGTATTTTTTCCTAGTTTTGTCGAAATATGGACTAAGTTGTTTCTCAAAAAATTTCTTAGTGTTTTAAATATTTTTGAAACATAAATAGATTATATAGTTTTTATTTTACTCCTACATAGTGACTAAATAAGCTACATAGGGGATTTGAGGAATAGTGTGAGAGAATAAGGAGAATAGAGTTTCATGCCTTCTCTTTATCCCCTAAAAGTAGTAGATAAAGAGACTAAGGGTCCTATTTATAGGAAAATTAAAACTCTTGGTGAAGGATTCCTTCCATTATAGTTATTAGTATAGGTGAAACCAATGTGATGTATATGGTTGTGTAATTTTTGTGTGCATGGCCAACTTTGGGGAATTTCAAGAATTTTAGAGAAGATTACCACACCCTTACATATAACTTTTCCTTAATTTGAATCTGTTATTACTACTTTAAGATCATTTTAATTTTCCTAAAATAATATTACCATAAAAAAGACCACTCATAATTGGATTTTATTTGAACAATGAGGATTTAATCCCGAGTTTAGTGTTACAATGGAATGAATTAAATTTTGAAAAAAATATTTTTAACTTAAAACATGAAAATATCATTCTTTTGTTACACACAAACATTATATTCACGATATCCATTCAAAAATTGTGTGTTATTATCATGAAAAAACCTTTAAAACTTATAAATAGAATATTGGGGGACCCCACCTTAGTTTGTAACTTTTCTAAATGAATTTAACTTATTGGAATATATGTTCCTTAGTCTTACACACTAGCTCATAATACATGATCACCATTACGGTTTTTAGTAACTTCAGAACATTGATGTTAGGAACATAGGTTCGGACAACCTATTAGGTGTGGTCCCTCCATAAGATATTGACTAGGGTGAGGGACCTTAGTGAATAAGTTAGGTGATGTTATCAATTTAGGGAAATGGATTGGGAAATCTAATTGGGAGAGAAAATAATGACTTTACAAAATCTCCTTCCTATTGTTATTTATTGTGATTTTATTCACTTGAGTACTTAACCATATCTCTATAATTAATTTCTAATGAATCACCATGATTTTATTTCTCAAATATAATATATAATAACGTGATCCGTGTTTTAGATGATGATGTTTCCACTCGAATTGAATAAATTCATGAGATTATTGGACTGGTCTACAACCACTCTTGTACCATTTTCCTGGTATAACTTGAAATAAAATTTAATAAGAGTCATATGGAGTATCTTGAATGTGAATTTATTTCACTATTTGGTAATAGGATTCTAATGGAAATTCTTATCCTGATATTTAAGGAACCACACAACACTCTTGGTTTATTGAGTATAAGATCATTAATACATGTAATATTTATTCCTAGGATGCCTATATCAATAAAAGGACAATGTGAACTTTGTGCCTGATGTAAAAAAGTGTGAGTGATCCAGAAATCTTGCCTAACATTTTTTATTCAAAGAGGAATTTCTTATTGTCCATTCTTCATTGTTCTTCCAAGGATTCATCAAACGTCTAGACTAAATAATGGAACTTTTGGGTAGGGGAGGAGTCAAGTATGAATGGATGTGGGCTTACTGGGTTCGTATGATGTGAAAAAATTTAAAGATGAGGGTTTTATGGTAATTATTTATGAATATTTATAGGTTTCCCAAGAATACATATATAAAAAACTATACCTATTCCCATAATTGTTGGGTTAATGGAACCCCCATACATTCAACTTCAATCTTACTGTTATCACTCCCCCTTTTTACATGAGGATAAAATATTTAAAGGGAAATTACGTTAGGTATATGGGGAAGAAAATTAATAAAATATGAGAATCAACCTTCTCCCAAACCCCTCATAGTTCTACTAGAAAAATCTTTGATGACAATATTGCATGAGAATCTTGCATGATTAGACACTTAGATAATGATTGACCTGCATGACAAACTTTCACAGAATAGTTGTGATAACTATCTCTTTTACCTAGGTTCATGGATTTACCTATAAATAAACACCTTGGGATCCTCATTTAGGACTCATGTAAGAACATGAATACAAATGAATATTTTCTCTCCTAACTCCCTCACCGAACCCTTCCAGCCTTTCAAGTTTCTTCCCATGATTACAAAATATGAGGGAACTAATAGAAGAAGCATCTTATAGAGTTCCCCAAAGGTATAAAATAATAGATAACTTCATGAGGAACCACTTACCACTTATTACAAACACACTAGTGAAAATAACCCACCCCTAAACTAAAACTTTTATTCCATACTTCAAAGGGAATCCAAAGGTACCCCTCACCACCAAGGAAAATCCTCACCCAAGTATTATTACACAGATCAATTAGATCAAACAACTATCACTTGGGGGAGATCTCTTATGACCGATCAGGTATCACATTAGAAAATATCAATCTATCTACCCAAGTATCATTCGGGAGAGTTCCCTTTGGAGAACCCAGGCCTCACATGGGTGATGTTACTTCTGACCACCCAAGTCCCTCTTGAGAAAATCCACATCGGACTGACTAGCCTTTTCATGGGTGGTGCCACCTTCAACCTGGGTATCCCATATGAAAATACAACCTATTAAGCCTCCCCATGAGAAAAATATCAATATGGATAGGGAAAGGGTGCATATACATATATATATATATGTATGTATTTTTACTCATTGATTACCTTGGAAAAGGAACACCCCACATATAACATCTGTAGTAGTTAGTGTGATCGGGATATTGAAAATCATAGATACCCTTGATAATGAGGATCCAAGCCTAAAGGATTATGGTAAAATTTAAGGAAGAGACATTCAAATCATGGATGATTCCAAAAATGTGTAGTGAATCAGGATGTATCTACACCTTTTTAGGATATATAATCCTAATATATGGTTTAGGATCACATAGGAAGATGATAGTGGGAATCACTCCAAGATTGAACCTATATTCATCCATAACCACACACTATCAACTAGAATATGATGAAATATATGATATCTTATCAGAATAATTCTTGATATAAGATCCTAAACATAGATTAAGTATTCTATATCTATATAGTAATCTATATCTCCACCTTATCCCCTTAATGAACTAGGAAGAGAGTTCCAACATATGCTTCCAATTTAGTTGTTTGTCCCTTCCAAGACACTATGCGACATTTCAATCTCCTACTAAATATTTTTTATCACATCAGCCTAAGCCTCACTTGTTCTTATAGGCTATTGGTGATCATGACACAAGAATGAATTAAAATACCACATGCCTCCTTCTATTTTAAATCCCCAGCCGTATTTCCACCTTCTAAAAGGGAAATAATCTCTGCAAGACCTAACTTTAGAGAGCCATATTAAAAATGAAGCATCCATTATATCCCATGTATGTATAATCCCTAAAAAATTATTAACTATGTGGTATTTGAATCCCATATCAATGGGATATGTTGGATTCCTCCATGAGTATCAATCCCAAAATCTAAAATCCACCGAGGAGGTCATATTCAATCCAGTCCCTTTTCCGCATCAGCCTCATCACCCAATATTCTTGATTAGAGATGTATTCATAGGTACATATCCCTTGTAAGATCAATCCATTCTTTCCAGTCCATATTCCCTATGGGGTCAACCAATAATGGCCTCTCAGAATAAGTCTCATATAAATATTTTCTATAAATCTCTCTCCAAACAACCTTACCACATGATATTAAACTATATTGTCTTGTCCTTATAAAACAACCTTAAAAGTTATGGAGTGTCTAGATAAGTGACACTGAAATACGTGGGTTTTGATTCCATCCACCAGGATATGTTGGAATCACTTTCATTGGCCTAGACCTGACATAAAAATAACAATCATCTACATGGATTATGATAAATTATAGAGCACCCAGATATGAAGCTTAATACTAGTATAATGAGATAAAAAATTGGATAAAAATGGAGAACCTATGATAAATATAAATGGTACCATCAACAAAGAAAATCAGGTATATATATATATTTTCATTGAATGAGAACCTCAAATATACATAAATGTTCACATTCATGAATGTAGATGAATAATTGGAAACTTAAAGGGAAACCAACATTAAGATAGGGTTTATAAATTATTCAAAAACTTGAATTAAATCTCTAAAAGAGTCCCAGAGTAGGAAACAATTCCCCCAAAAGGGTGATATGATCTTGGACTTACATCCACTTGACCGATGTGATTCCATAAGTGTCATTGGAGAAGTTACTAGTGATCAGATTCCTTTGTAAAGTAGGTTAGTACATAAAAATGGTAAGTATTGGGTGTTTCTGGTTCCATGTATAATATTCACTAGAATCCACCCAATGAAAGATGTTAAAAAAACGGTGAAACCAAAATGAATACCATCATTCTCCAAAATAATTATTCCACCCATGTGTCAAGATATTTCATCTCATATATTCATATGATGTGTATGTGGGACCAACATAGACCTTTAAAAGTAATCGATCAACATGTGTTTTCAAACTTGTGATGCCACTGTGATATGTTCCTATATTTGTTTCTTGTTTTCAGGATTCATTCACTCTCACTAGAAATCCCTTTGATCCAAAATGGAATACTATCAATCAATACATACATATGCATTGGTGGTCGAATGAGATTTGTTCAAATTATGTCATAGTAAGTTTTCTTATACTCAGTGGCTTCAAGGTTGGTTGGAGAATACCCTAATCAAGGAATGAAACATGATTGGCACTATCTCACATTAGAGGTTGTGCATGAATCCCTCCATGACATGAATCCCTACCAAAATTCAAACTGACCACATCTAGGAGTAAATAAATATGTAGTTCACATCACCATTACAATTTTTTTGGGAGCCTCTCCCCACAACTCAATAACATGTTCCTCCCTTATATGAGGTAGGGGGATCAAAAGTTCAATTGTGGCATCATCACTACAGTTCATGAGTTTCCCTGAAGATATCTAATAACCAATAACAATCTCCAACATCACATGACATCAATTCTTTAGCATGATGAGGATGCCACTCTATGGAACCCACTTCAGGAAACCCATGATCAAGTGCCAGGGACATCACACAAAGTCTGCAATGAATTTGACCAAGAGTGGGATTACAAATCCATTCCCACCATGGAATCCCTACAATTTACAATGGAAATCCATGAGTAGGAATATATCCCCACCAGAACCTGACTATCCATCCATCATAATATGTAAGTACTTGATGAAGATCATCGATATATCACATCAAAAAATGGGTGGGGGTGGAAACAATCTTCCTCCCCTATACAAGACACCTTCCATCATATTATAGCAGGAAAGGAGGGATAACAACATACATGCATCCCTACCGAACCATAGAATGGAAATATATTCCCATTCTAGCAGTGGATGTTACCCAACACATCCTGGGGGTAGTATAATAGAAGGTTTCAATCCCAACCCAAATTCTATAGACCATCCAATATGTAATGATAGAAACAATAGTATTAAAAGTGATGAAACACAATCCCCCCAAACAAGGTATCACCTCGGCACAATGAGAAGGCTACCCAAGAGTAGGAATGTATTCTCACTCTGATTTTTTGGGGTCATCCACATGTTCTAGTGATAAATGGATTATAGGATAGATAATAAGTACTTATTACAACTAGATATTATTAGTACATTTAAAAGAATACTCAAAGGTAGATACATATCTTTTACAAAATTCCAATAACCTATTAACATAATGCAGTAGTAGAAGGAGATGTCCCTCAAGAAAGCTCTTATATATGAATGTCTCTATCTACAACATGCGACTCTAGTCACTCAACCGAGAATACTAAAAAATAAATCTCACTAAAGGTGATAAAAAATTAGAAAAAGTCCCATAATACAAATCTACTCGATGATAGTGTTCTTGAGGCCCATAATAATCTATCAATGAAATCCCAAGATCCTATTAACTTTTTTCTAATTCAAGGAAGAAACGATTAAAATTTTGAATTTCCTCTTAGAACTTTACTTCTAATATATCTATAGGTCCTCCCCAAAACATTCACCATGAAGATATCATTTGTGGAAACACAAAAAATTATAATGAGAATTTATATCTTGATTTGTATCATAAAAACCCTTCCCATTGTTAGAAGATAAAATGCCAAGAAGGACCTCCCCTTGACAGTGTCCAATTTGAATGTCCTCCCCAGGGTATATGACACATTTTTTTATCGATATGGTTAGAAATTAAGCAATAATATTAGGCCTTTAAATGATGGTGTTCTCTTCAATGGTTCTACCTACAGTGATGTTTCATTTTTACAAGAAGGTCCCCCCTTAATGAATCAATGGAAAGGAATCCCCCATATTGTAAGATGCATGGGAAGACAAGGCAATTCTTATATGATAAATTATCATAAAAAATTGGTATTCTATCCTAATCTGAAGACATCCTAAGGAAAAAATCATTATCAAAACCACAGTTGGATCATAAGGCCTCTACCATTGTAGAAGAGATTCCTACCTATTCCACCACTTATAATATGATAGTTAGGAAATTATCAATTTGGACAAATATATTAGTGAAATATCCAAAAGAATAAAATGAGAATATATTGATATCAAGGAATAAACTAGCCAAATATAATTTACCATTCATGTTTTTTCATGACAACTAAATATTATGATAATCTAGAAACATTGTTAGACAGATGCATAAATGATATGTGCCTATCATGAGGTGTGACAAAAACAATTATTTACTAAGTTAAAAATACATTAATGTGGTTAAGATAGTTTTTTTATTAATATAGAAGAACAAAAAAAATAAAGATATTGCCTTTAATTAGAGGGAAAATGGGGTGCATTTAATTTTTTTGATTTTGAAAATAAAATAATGAAACCAAATAAAAGAAAATAAATTATGAAAAATATTGAGAACAAATTGAAAAATAATGTGATTCAAAAAATTTATATGAGAAGGGTGATTAGGTTAGGGTCATTTTTACAATTATAATGCTACCCTAGTTTCAATTTATCCAATACTATTCTACTATATTGATAAAACTGAGATTCCATATCAGCTTCCTCTCACTCCCTTTTTCAATATTTAATTGCAAGAATAAACCTTAACAAAATCTCATATTGGTATAAAATCTTTCCAATGTGTGACATATTTGTATTGAATACCCCCAATTGACTTATGAAATTCCCAATCGGGTCTTGTTTATCCCCAAAAATCAAGAATGTAAACCACAAGTCCAACACATTCTGGTGATCACCGAGTACTTCAAAACTTCACATTGGTCTATTATATTGAATATAAAATAGAACCCAGTGGATGGAGATAATGATCATTTACCAATGAAATAATAATAATAGAATATAATATCAAATTATACTGTACACGATAATAAAACCCACTATTAGAAATTGAAACCAACTTCAGAGAAGAGAGAAAAGGATTTTAAACTATTAAGTATAATAACTAAAGAATTATAAAAAGGAAAGCCACTCTATCCCAAATAACAAATAATTTTAACCCACTATGTGAAGTTTATCCACGAATAAGGGGTATGAGGAATTCAATACAAAAATAAGAATAACTAAAGTGTGAAAAGAAGGAACAAAACATTTTCTTCTCCAGAATCAATCCTCTCGAAGTTTTCTCCTATTATACACACCATATTGTTGGAAATACCTAATGAAAATTCTTGAAAGATGTTAAAAATATATTTTTATATCATTCATAAAAGTTTCATTACTTTTGTACAAGTTTAAAATATGTTATAGTAACATTAATGAAGTTGACATTTTCTGGAGGAATAATAATGTTCCACCTACTATAATTTGAATCATCAATAAGATGCATTAACGAGGGAATTTATATATTAAATTCAATTTTAAACTTCCCCTTCAACGACTCTTTTTAACACACCAAGAATCAACTCATTTTGAGATCGTTATCCCGATATATTCATTAATTAATAAAGTGGGGTCCATTATGTCAGTTGAAAGAAATTTTTGACATGATTAATTTTTTTGGGATTGTGGAAGTTTGAATGGGATCTGGGTATAGAGAAAAAGAATTTGAATAAGTTAATAATGGAATACTAAAAAAGAATAATTACATTTGAATCAATATTTTAAATGTTATGCTCATAATACAAAAGTGATAGGAAAATATTAAATTTCAAGAATTATGAAATTTCCACATTTTAGCCCAAAATTCACCAAAGATAAAAAAATGAGGCCAATCATCTCAAATTGTTAAATTGGAATGGATTAAATCATTTAAATACATATTACAAATGATGAAAATATTAGTTCTATGAATACATAAAATTCTTCTAAATGTATGTATCACTCTTTACTATTTAAAAAGAAAATTATATCCTTATGAAGGATATAGTGACCATGTTATGGAATTAGAATTACTTCATCATCATATTGAATTAGAGGACCTTTCAACTTCATGATGTTTCAAATTGGTAAATTAGTGTGAGATCCCTTAATGCACATGTATTGATGATTTATGAAAACTATGATAACTGATTGCAGATTCCCCAACTTGTGTCCATATCTATATATGGGGTGAGCATGGAGTGTTACATTTCACTTATCTCTTTGGTCAACAAATCCCAATAGAATTGGACTTGTGAAAATTAATTTATTATAGAAAACTCCCATAAGAGAGATATACCTAGATAAAAGGTCATTCTCAATAGTAGTTGACCATGAATAATCATAAAAAGCATCAGGATTGGTGAAATAAATCAATCTAAATACTCTTGTATGAGGAGTCAGAAATGATTGAGAAGGCCTCTCACTTGATAAAAAACTATCACCGAGTTACAAGGTTGTCTTCAAAAACTAGTATACCCCATGAAAATATTAAATTTCACCCAGATTAGGTCCAAATAATGTTTTTCAAAATCAAGAGAGCATTCACAATAGCTGTGGCCACTATGATATAAGAGAAACCCCATCCCATAGGGAAAGGGGCAGTTTTACCACAACAGCCTCCTTTAAGATCACTAAATCTGGTTCAATGTGATACAAAAGTGGATGAGGGGAAACCCCATCATATAGGGTAGGATGAATTATTATTTCAATTGCCTCCCCAAATAAGGTCAGTATTCTCCTTGTTAATAGGTGTGTTACAAAATGGGTCATCACAATGTTCTTAATCTATTTCCCAAGTACCCTTTCGGAGATTGTGTACAATGAGGTTCTCTAGGGAGTCTCTTCGAGTCACCCTTCACATGATAGCCTCGTTATAATCTTCATGATAAAGGATGAGGCCCTAAAAATCCCTCAATATAAATTGATATTCCATGGGAATGACATATTTTGAAAATCATGGCCTTTCCTATGACTATCAAAAATGTAATCAAACATATTATTTTCCCAATAGTGACATAATAACCTTAATGAATTATGAATTCGTAAGCATAATTATCACCCCCTACAGATTTTATAGAAAATGAAACCAATACAGGATAACATGGGGAGGATGTTTCTATTCAAAACATGGTATAAATTGAAATTATTGATGAAGGTTTTCATACCATAAATCAAAGGATTGAGAAAATTTTAGGGGATCTCAAGGATTACCTGATTCCACTCCCTCAGATTTATACAACAAAAAAAGGGTTGTTGAATGGACACATCCTACCAATTTTCTGAATAATTTGATCCACGTACGATTGAGAGAATGATTTACTCAATACAAAGAAGATGTGAAGGAGTTAAAGAGACTTAATGAAGAACTATTGAGAGGAAATATCCCCACCAGATATGGTCATATAGAAGAGAATAATCATACCATGCCAATTAATATCCCTTAATAATAGGATCTCTTAATGCTAATGAGAGTAGTTTTAGAACCTCCACTCTACCTAGGGTCCAGAAAACCTATTTATTTAGACCCAATGACCATGGTATATTAGGTGTTCCCTCTATTAAGGAAAAAACAAACCCATTCTAGAATAATTATCATTGGCCAACCCATTCTATTTTTGAACTAAAAGTAAAAATAAAACTTCCAAATTAGGGACATCCCATCACTACCCCTTTTCTTGATTCTATTCAACCGGTCATCCCTGTAAGATCTCATCAAAACTATTAGGTCATTGATTGCTTTATTAGAATATAGAGAAGAAACTTGTGAACCTATATAGTGAGTGATTAATCCTTAACCCAAATGGGTAGACATGACTCTTCTTGCCCCTAACTTCTGAAATCCTAGGTTTCTAACATTCAATGGTTTAAGGGAATCATAAAAAAATTTGATGTACTTGGTGTCCCATTTTTGTCCCATGATAGGGAACCCTGAATAGCATGATTAGGGTAAACTCGGATTATTTATAAAGACCATGTAAGGAATAACCTTTGTTTAAAATAATAGTTTACCATCCCATCCAATTAAAGGATATGAAGATCTTTGTCACCAATTCTTCTATCAATTCAGCTCAACATTACAAAAGACAATAATCCTTGACCTCTGAATTAGAAAAATATGGGAAAATGAGAGAGTCACATATTTTAACTCTTAGTTTAAGGGTTTAATTTACTATCTAAACTTTTATCTTCCTTTCAATGATTTATTATCCCTCTGTATAGATAAAATTGATGATGAGTTGCAGACCCTGCTCATTCCTTTGAAATATAAATGTTGGTTTTAAGAACCTATATTTGTTACTAAAATATTGGAAGTATCCATCATGTGAACCAATTCCAAGTCTTGAACCATCCCGTCAACTCAAGGAAAGTTAGTTGGTAAAGTGGAAACCAGGTCTGTCACTCTTAAACCACCTCCTACATCTAATCTGGATCCAAAGCTCACACCCTATCACTGATACCTCCTCCCATACAGCATCAACAACAGCACTATCCCTAACAGGATGTGTGAAAAGAGAAGAGGAAAAATGAATTTTAGGAAAAGAAGAATAAGGTTTATTATATTTGATACATCCAATTCTCAAAATAATTTAAAGCAGTTATAGAGAATAACATGATGAAATTACTGGAGCCCAAGAGGCCTAACTAGGTTGGCCTCAACGACCACCTGGATTATTTATCCTTCCCATGAATGTTGGGTGTAACACCACAAGATTTATTAAAATATTTTATTCAATTAAATTTAATCTTTTTAATATTTTTTATTATATAAAATATATTTTTTTGAATGTATTACACATAACACTAAGATTAATAGGCATTGAATGCGATACCAAGTTTAAACAAAATGTGACATATTATTAAAATATTATTATTTAATGTGATAGTTATCACTAAGCTATTGGAATGATAGGTATGAATAAGATTAAATAAATTATGAAAATATATGTATTACCCATATATATATAATTAATTATTTTTTTACCAATTAATTAAGAAAATAAATAAATACTATTTTAAAATAAAGGAAATCTTTTTCTGAAAAAGTATTTTTTATGAAAAGGAACACAGTTTACCAAAATAATTTGAAAATCTAATTTTGGTGAAAGAAGATAATGAAAATTTTATATTATTTATTCAATCAAAAATTTAACATTCGTATTCGGTGCTTTCTAGATAATAAAGAAGAATAAATCCAATTTTATGATTAAAACTATATTTTTCGAAAAAGCATTTTTGTTTCTCTTGGAACACATAATATAAATTTATTCTTCACCAAATTTAGAAAATCTAATTGTGAAAATTATCTTAATTTTTTAAATCATAATATCAAAACTATCTTAGGGTGATTTTTGGGATTCTTATAAATTATTTTATTTTTTGATAAATAGTGAAAACTACTACATTTTAATTGAAAACTGAATATTTTTTTAAATAAATTATAACAATAATTTATATATTCAGTTTAATATAAATTATAATTAGTTCAATTTAATATCAATTATTTCAGTTTAGGTTTTTTTATTCTTTTTCATATTGAATTTAGATTTAAAAACATAGTAAACCATTGAAAATTTTCTCTTTAAAAACTTGTTTTCTCATCATGTATGAAATAATAATTTAAATTAAAATCTTACACTTAGTTTAACTGAGTTTTATTTTTTCCATACTTGGAATAAGAATAAATTATAATATTTAATTAGGTAAAATTAATTTTTAACCAAAATGAAAATTGAGAATAATAAAAATTATTTAATATGGTTATGGTAAAAACTTATTTATCAGAGGTTAAACTAGATATTTAAGAATTAAAAATGACCAGAAAACAACTAAAATATCTATTTTATGCACATATTTCAACCTTATCAATTATAGGTTAGATAATGTATGATTTATGAATCTTTTGGCATGATCAAAAGGTGGGTATGATTGAGACATTTTAAAAAATTACTAGTTTGTAACTCACCTCACTTATAAAAAGCCACTACCTATCCTATATTCATCATTGATTAACACCATTTTGGTTTATACAATACCTGAAAAAATAACTTATCATATTCCCTAATCTCATTATAGTAGCCTTAGTTTACATATTAATCTAACAAAAGAGGTATTTTTGTGCAAACCTAAGGAGGATATTCAAAGAAGAGGAAACATTCATCAACAATAAATTTTGTTTTATTTTTTCCTCCAGATTCATAAATTATTATTACAACATGAAGATATAATAAATTCAGTATCATAAAAATAGTGGTATTTTTTAGGGTAATGACCTTCAACCATATCACATTCCATCCAATGAGGTACAAAATCATCGTTCGTATGTATAGTGGACTATCGCCCCGAGAACCGATGTCATTCTTTTTTACATTACAACCTCTCATGGTTTGGTATGATGATGGACCTAATATATATATATATATATATATATTAATATAATAATTTTTAATATAGTGTTAATATTTCTTACATACCTTTTTTTACATTATATTTCCTAGGGGATACAATAACATTGCTTGTGCATACAGTAGTCCACCGCCTTCCAAAGCTATGTGATTTTTTTCACTAATTATTTACATGGAAGAAAATATGGAAACTTATAAAATATATAAATTATATTTTCATTATTTTAATGAAATATTTATCATTCTGAAAAGATAATATATCATTTTATTTTTCACATTTTCACCCACTGAAATATGATAACACTGTTCATGTATGTGAGGACTACCACTTTCACGAAGCAATGTGACACAATATTTTCATAAAAAAATCAAATATATGATATGTATAATTATATTTAAATAAATAAAGTTTTATTTATTATATAATGATAATTATAGAAAGATGTTATATTAATTATCACTTTTCTTTAATGATTGTTGAAAAATGGGAACATTACTCATGCGTACGTACGATCTACCGTATCCATGATATTAACATATATAATTTATCATTAATGAATTGTATTTAAAGTATAATATATTTATAAATATTATGATTATATCATGATTATTATTTTGGAGATGATGAAACCATGATCAATGAAATAGGACCGAAAATAAAGAATCATGGCATATATGAAAAATAATGTGTCTATTACCAGAAACACGACATTAAAATGGAATTGATAATAAAAGGGTAATAAAAGGACATATATAAATAATCTATGATATATATATATGTATGGTTTAGTAATATATGTATTAAAAAAGTATATTTATTATCCAATAGGTTCTAATGATTAAGAAAGAATTCAAGACTTATGTTATGGGGATTTCAAATATCACTTGTATTTCTGAGATACATATGCCATATTGACCTCTCGTTTATTCTGTGTGGTGTGTATACTACAATATTACATGATATATCATTAGTATACCACAATTCATGATAATTATAGTTTCTATTGATGTTATTATTTCACAGGTATTATTAATTAAAAAACAATCCTGTTGTAATGGATTTCTGTCTCACTTTTTACTTATGTGAGACACATGCCATATTCTCCACCTATTTATATTATCTGGTGTATATAATTCCCAAGAATAAATTTTATGATTATTCTCTCAAAAATTATTTTTAATTTATTACCCATTTATGTATCTCTCTTTCATGAGTCCTATTTTTTATTTTCACCAATGTGGTAAAAATTCCATGTTATAATCTCATCGTTAGTCAGGATTTTTTATGATTATGTTTTGGATGATAAGATCTTAAGATCCATAACTCAAGAAAATAATAAATTTTATTATACTCTAGTTAATCATGATATTTTAATGTAATAGTACCATTTTAACACTATTTTTTACCTAAAATTAATGAGAATATGTTTTATGAAAATTTTACTTTTCATTTGAAAACCCATTTTCTTCCAAAATGATGTTTTATATTTTTTTTTGATTTTTTATCATTTTTTAAAATATATTATTAAATAAAATTTTACCCATTCATGACGTAAAAAAACATAACTTTTATATTGTTTTTAAAAATTATTCATGTTTGGAATTTACAAGAATTGTTAAAGGAATATTTTTCTAACATGTACAACAAGAATGGAATATCCTACTATCATGACCAATAATTTCATTAAAGATTCATTTATATGTTTTCAAATTTATTTTTAATGAAACTAATTTTAAAAATGATTTATGTTTTAATTTTATTTTCCAAACTAGGATTGTTATTTTCCTCAAGGAATGCTATAAATTACTTTTTGAATATTTCTGTATAAAATTAAAATTTAATTTTCACATAAAAGGATTTTAAAAATATGTTTATTGTTTTTCAAAGTGGAAAGGCTATCCTACTCATGATAGTCCTGAAGTAAACATTCAAAGTCACTTTCCATTTAAGATTACATCCTTGGATGTTAACTATGATTCATTGGAGATATGATCCAAGGAAACCATTATTATTATTTGTATGAATGGTTAATGATTATGATGATAATATTTTTTTGAAACCCATTTCTCATGCATGAGTTATAAAATGATAAAATTATTATGAAAGTAATTTTTTTCTCCATGGGTAATATAAGGCCCCATCCTTAAACATCTCTTAATATTGAATTAAATGGATAATTCACATTGAGGATCTTTTCAGGTTTAGAGTTTTAGAGAATTATAACATAACTACTACATCTCAAAAGATTACAAAGTAGACACTTCTACTAAGTTTCCATAGAATAAAAAAAAACACTTAAAAAGAAACATGTCTTATTCCAAGTTTTATATAGCATGAATTTCCCTTGATCCCATGCTTGACCCTATTCCACATTAGGTCCTGTGAAAAACATTTCAAAAAAACTTGGGGTGAGCATAAAGAGCTCAACAAGGGATACACAAAGAATGAAAACTGTTAGTTTATCAAAACAACAAGTAAAGTAATACTTTTCACCTTTATGAAGTAGTAAAAACTCTTCACTGAATAAAAGATCATTACTTACCCTTTTGTAACAAAACGATTACCATAAAACCCATATAAAGAACACAGAACATATAAAGGTAACTTGGGACATAAACATACTTAAGTGGAATAACTATACCGTCGACTTCCACACATATCACTTAATGGAATAGCCATACAACCGACTTCCATAACCAATGCATTGGAGGTTATAACATAACCACCCGTCCTGGTATTCACAGCACCACCTGTCATATGGATCATCATGTAACCACCCATCAAATGTCCAAGTACCATTATAAAATCATAAGACATAAAGAAAACATAAAGGAAAGAAAACATTTACCCTCTTTGATCACAATATATCACTCAAATATATTGACATAACAAATCTATTATAAAAACCATTTTCAATACCAAAATACATAAAAGAGTATATGGTATTTATTTCATTTAAAAAAAACAGTACGACTTGTTCAGGAAGCCAAAGACCAAATAATACTCGCGGCGGCGGAAAATGTCGTTGTCACCGCGTACGTTAAAAGAAACATTCCTTTTTGTCGTTTATTAAAACGCTTCAGAGAAAAAGATTCCTTTTGTATGAAAGTAAAAGTCAAATGGGTTTATACACCGTATAAAAGAAAGTTGTGTATAAAAGGAAATAAGCCTCAATGAAAGGAGATTGAGACGAAGTCCCTTACCTCGGGTCCGACTTGACTCGATCGTTCTTTAATGTCCTGAATAATAAACTTGAGTTTATTTATACTTGATTAAAACCCTTTTTCAAGTTCATTATAACTTTTATATCACTTATTATCATGTTATAAACATTATGTAATCATTTAAGTTAATAATGTTTGTTTTGTCGATATTTGGTTCTTAAGTCGAAAGTGGGCTTCTTACAATTACATGTTGTTCGTGTGGTCAAAGGTTCATTATATCCAGAATGATATTCATGATTTGGATATCATATATATCATATATATCCAGAATATACATGTATTTATAATATCACATAATCATTTAGAGGTAAGAAATGAAATGCACCGTTCATGGAGACGGTAAGCCGTACGTACGCATGAATGCTACTTTCATTTCTATGTCATATTAATGGAATTAAAACTAAATGAGAGGTATGTATTTTTTAATTCCATAATTATATTCATCATTTATATGTAACATACATTATATATATCCATTATAAATATGTACTTTTAATAGTACATTACATTTGGGGATAAGAAATGAAATGCACCGTTCATGGAGACAGTAAGCCGTATGTACGCATGAACGCTACTTTAATTTATATCTCATACATTAATGGAAAGAAATAATAATTATATAGAGGTATATTATAATTCCAGTATAACATCATATATAATAACTTTAAATCCATCCTTTATACGTCCTACATATGGCATTAACGAATCACATCACTTTGAGGGGGCGGTAGTCCGCACTTCCTTAAATGAAGATATCGCGTTACCCATAATGGAAACCATAAAGGTATGCCCAAAATGAAAAATAAATAATATTAAGGAAAACATAAACATATTATATATCATATATAAATATAGTGTCATCTTAATGGCCACCTTTGAAGGTGTTAAAATAATGTTGAACAGTCATCGTTTCGGGAGGCAGAAATTCGCCATCCACGGAAACAGTATGCTCTTTAACCATTATATGTAGGTGTGTGTAATTGTAGCTCGAATAATTCTTATAAAAAAATCATAGTATATTTAAGATACTGTAGTTGTTACAAAATAAATGAATAAAAAGAGTTTAGGGGGTTGGAAATCAAAATAAAACAAACGGACTCAAGTGAAGACATTACCTTAAAATCGGGTAAATCCCTATGGTTTGAGCTCAAAGGATTCTTTGGGAAGACTTATGCCCAAAGTGAGGCTTCAAGGAGTAATATAGGGAAGTGGAGAGACAAAATGGGCAGGGTTTGGCCAAGCAAAAGGCTTTTGAAGTGTGGTTAAGGAGGTAGAGGTGGGGGCCTTTTATAAGAGGAGAGGAGGGGCACTCTTGGAAAGTAAAGAAAAGTCGCTTTATTTTAAAATGATATTCGGATTTAAGAGGTCCCACATTGATATAATTCGAGGATAAGATGATAAGGGTTCTAAATCCACCAATCCAATAGGTTTTGGACATGTGTAGGTCATAGATTTTACATTATCATTTCATTTTATTTAAATCCTTTTTTAATGAGGTAATCACTGCATCATCATAATGTCATAAATAATTTAATTTATTTAATGTTGAACAATTATAAAAAAAATATCATGATGTAGGAAATAATTTTATATTTCTAATGAATATTTATAGTAAAAAATCTGACTAGTATAACCCCATGTAAAAAATATTTTAGTAAAACAACTCATGTTTGTGTCATTTTTATTTTAACATTAAATAAAAAGCTATTAATGTCCTTTTCCAACTAAAGTGGATCCATGGGGTCCCCAAGTTGACCCATGGATTGTCTTGGTCGGTCATGACACATCCAATGAGGTTATGACATGTGTCAAGTTCATTTCATATTATTACAACATTATTTTTACCTTAAATTACACTAATTACCTCTAATCGCGATTAAAAACATAATAAGTTACTATTCACAAAAAAATTATTTTAATCTCATTGAACCAAATTTTTCTCCTTAATGAAAACCATGTATGTCTGATTTTTTAATTTCAAAACACAGAGGTGGTAAAATTTCATTTAAACGAAAAATCAGTTTTTTAAGAACCACCTAGTGGTTTCACTATTCATCAAAAATCGAAGTTTTTCAGAAAAATACCAAAAATTAAAGCTAAGATATATTTGATATTACAAATTCAAAAATGAAGTCCATTTTAAAAAATTCAAAACATATAAGTTTCATTAATTAATTTAATAATTAATTCCCGTTGTCAGAGCAAATAGCGTGTTTTTATGAAACAATAAGTATCAAAAGATTGACACTAGTTTAAGTTCGATTTCAAAGTGAAATTAATTCCAACGACCACTATTGGATTTAATGGTAAAAATATTTTCTAATTTAAATTTAAAACCAATTCAAAAGATAATCTAATCATATAAATAAATTAGATTAAAAAGAGGTTTTGAATTAAAATACAACATTTTACACTATTCATTAAAAATGAACTTTATCGGAAAAATACCAAAACTTTACACAAAGTAAATTTTGATGTCCCGATTCTAAAGAAGAGTTATATTTGGTCCAATAGAATGTATAAGAGTGATCAACACTATATTTAATGACAGTTCTCCATCAAAAGGTGAAAAGTCAACCTTTAGTGAAAATTAGGGTATAAATGCCTAAAATTGAATTCTTTCCGTATTTTAAGCCTTTATCTTTTATTGGATAAATGTAAAAACATTTAAAAAACATATATGATCATATTTTAGTTATTTCTATCCATTCTCGCCTATACAATGGCTACATGTTAACTACCATTTAAAATAATATTATTATATTACTAGTGTGCAACGTAAGTTTTCAATGGAACTCATCGTTGCGTATCGGGTACGCTATCGAACATAGAAACCCATTTAAAGAAAAATTAATATTTAATTCGTAAATATTCCCTCCTTTTGGGAATTGCGTCCTCACAATTTTATTCACTTATCAAAATAAGTGGGGGTATTTATCCCTCATAGCATTTTCGGATTCCCACGTTGCCTCTTCAACCATATGGTTTTTCCACAAAACCTTTACCTGGTGAATTACCTTATTTCGCAACACTTGCTCTCTTCGGTCAAGAATCTGGACTGGTTGTTCTTCATAAGAGAGATTCTCTTCCAACTGAACTACCTCTGGGCTCAAAACATGAGATAAATCTGGCATATACTTCCTCAACATCAAAACATGAAAAACACTATGTACCTGAGATAAACTCGGAGGTAAAGCCACTCTGTATGAAACTGATCCAACTCTCTCCAGAATTTCATATGGCCCAATGAACCTTGGACTCAAATTTCCTTTCTTACCAAATCGCATCACACTTTTTCATGGAGAAACCTTGAGAAAAACATGATCACCTACCTCAAAAGATAGATCCTTCCTCCGGTTATCCGCATAACTCTTCTGCCTGCTTTGAGCTGTTCTCATGTGTTTCTGAATCAACTAAACTTTTTCTGCCATCTCTTCTACCAATTCTGGTCCCATCATCTTCCTTTCACCCACCTCATCCCAAAATGCTGGAGTTCGACACCGCTTCCCATATAATGCCTCAAATGGTGCCATCTGTATACTGGAATGAAAAATTTTATTATAAGAAAACTCATCCAAAGAAAGATGTTGGTCCCAACTTCCCTGATAATCCATCGAACAAGATCGTAGCATATCCTCCAAGGTCTGAATTGTTCGTTCTGACTGCCCATCTGATTGAGGATGAAAAGTTGTGCTAAAATTTAATTCAGTACCCAACGACTTATGAAGGCCTTTCCAAAAGTTATAAGTAAACCTGGGATCACGATCGGACACAATGGAGAGAGGAACATCATGTAACCTGACTATCCCCTTAAGATACAAACTGAAAAGTTGATCTAGGGAAAAAGTATCTCGTATAGAAAGGAAATGAGCATATTTAGTCAAGCGATCAACAATAACCCAGATTGTGTTATTACCTCTAGATGTCTTCGGTAATCCCACGACAAAATCCATGGATATATTTTCCCATTTCCACTCTGGCACTAGTAATGGCTGAAGCATCCCTTTCGGTAACTATCGCTCTACTTTAACCTGTTGACAAGTCAAACACTTCACAGTAAAATCAGCAATATCCCTTTTCATTCCATCCCACCAGTAATACTCCCGCAGATCTCTGTACATCTTAGTATTGCCAGGAATAACTGAAAACAGAGAAATATGAGCTTCACATAACAACTCTCTCTTCAACTGTGAATCACAAGGCACACACAATCTCTTCCCAAATCTCAAAACTCAATCATTATCAACGTTGAATTTAGGCAACTTACCCTTCTGAATCATCTCTACCTTTTTCTGCAACTCAATGTCTTGCTTCTGTTCATGCTTAATTCTGTCTGATAGAGAAGATTTCACCGATACCTGAAACAAAACAGAAGGACTTCCTACACAAAAAACTTTCATGCCAAAGCTCATCAAATCCTTAACCAAAGGATCACGTTCCAAATGCAACATTTTTAATGAAGAATTACTTTTTTTGACTCAAAGCATCAGCCACTTTATTTTCTTTTCCCGGATGGTAATGAATTGTACAATCATAATCCTTGATTAATTCCAGCCATCTCCTCTGTCTCATGTACAATTCTTTCTGAGTGAATATATACTTTAAACTTTTTTGATCAGTATATATTTCACACTTTACTCCATACAAATGATGCCTCCAAATTTTTAAAGCAAAAATAATAGCAGTTAATTCCAAGTCATGTGTAGGGTAATTTACCTCATGAGTTTTCAACCGACGTAAAGCATATGAAATTACCTGATCATTCTGCATAAGGACACAGCCAAGTCCCTTCAATGAAGCATCACTGTATATAACAAACTCACCATTCCTGGAAGGAAGTTCCAAAACTAGATCATTCACCAATCTTCTTTTCAACTCCTTCGGTGGTAACCTATGTCAACAGATCCATCACTGCAACAAACTATTTAGTTCTGATTCTGACCATCTCAGGATACTGATTTGAAAGGTCATTTCCCTCTGTAAGCCTTCCCAAAAAAACTGTTATGTCTTCTCTATGAAAAATGATTCTTAACATAGAAATATCTTAGGTGAAGCAACATGGTAATATTTAAATGCTATATCATTTCAATCATACCATAAATTAACTTATAATTTAACAATTTTCTAACTCCTAAAGTTGTCTAAATCGACCTCTGATACCAACTATAATGCCCCAGCCTTAAACATCTCTTAATATTGAATTAAATGGATAATTCACATTGAGGATCTTTTCAGGTTTAGAGTTTTAGAGAATTTGAACATAACTACTACATCTCAAAAGATTACAAAGTAGACACTTCTACTAAGTTTCCATAGAATAAAAAAAACTCTTAAAAAGAAACATGTCTAGTTCTATGTTTTATATAGCATGAATTTCCCTTGATCCCATGCTTGACCCTATTCCACATTAGGTCCTATGAAACACATTTCAAAAAAACTTGGGGTGAGCATAAAGAGCTTAGTAAGGGATACACAAAAACTGTTAGTTTATCAAAACAACAAGTAAAGTAATACTTTTCACCTTTCTGAAGTAGTAAAAACTCTTCACTGAATAAAAGATCATTACTTACCCTTTTGTAACCAAAATATTACCATAAAACCCATATATAGAACACATAACATATAAAGGTAACTTGGGACATAAACATACTTAAGTGCAATAACCATACGGTCGACTTCCACACATATCACTTAATGGAATAACCATACGACCGACTTCCATACCCAATGAATTGGATGTTATAACGTAACCACCCATACTGGTATTCACGGCACCACCCGTCATATGGTTCATCACGTAACCACCCGTCAAATGTCCAAGTACCATTATAAAATCCTAAGACATAAAGAAAACATAAAGGAAAGAAACAATTTCCCCACTTTGATCACAATATATCACTCAAATATATTGACATAACAAATACATTATAAAAACCATTTTCAATACCAAAATACATAAAAGAGTATATGGTATTTATTTCATTTAAAAAAAACATTATGGCTTGTTCAGGAAGCCAAAGACCACATAATACTCACGGCGGCAGAAAAGGTCGTTGTCACCGCGTACGTTAAAAGAAACATTCCTTTTTGTCGTTTAGTAAAATGCTACGTAGAAAAAGATTCCTTTTGTATGAAAGTAAAATTAAAAGGGGATTATACACTGTATAAATGAAAGTTGTGTATAAAACGAAATATGCCTCAATGAAAGGAGATTGAGATGAAGTCCCTTACCTTGGGTCCGACATGACTCGATCGTTCTTTAACATCCTGAATAATAAAATTGAGTTAATTTCTACTTGATTAAGAACCTTTTTCAAGTTCATTATTAATTTTATATCACTTATTATCATGTTATAAACATTATTTAATCATTTAAGTTAATAATGTTTGTTTTGTCGATATTTGGTTCTTAAGTCGAAAGTGGACTTCTTACAATTACATGTTGTTCGTGTGGTCAAAGGTTCATTATATCCAGAATGATATTCATGATTTGGATATCATATATATCATATATATCCAGAATATACATGTATTTATAATATCAGATAATCATTTAGAGGTAAGAAATGAAATGCACCGTTCATGGAGACGGTAAGTCGTACGTACGCATGAACGCTACTTTCATTTCTATGTCATATTAATGTAATTAAAACTAAATGAGAGGTATGTATATTTTAATTCCATAATTATATTCATCATTTATATGTAACATATATTATATATATCCATTATAAATATGTACTTTTAATAGTACATTACATTTGGGGATATGAAATGAAATGCACCGGTCATGGAGACGGTAAGCCATACGTACGCATGAACGCTACTTTCATTTATATCTCATACATTAATGGAAAGAAATAATAATGATATAGAGGTATATTATAATTCCAGTATAACATCATATATAATAAATTTAAATCCATCCTTTATACGTCACACATATGGCACTAACGAATCACATCACTTTGAGGGGGCGGTAGTCCCCACTTCCTTAAATGAAGATATCACGTTTACCCATAATGGAAACCATAAAGGTATGCCCAAAATGAAAAATACAGAAGATTAAGGAAAACATAAACATATTATATATCATATATAAATATAGTTTCATCTTAATGGCCACCTTTTAAGGTGTTAAAAGAATGTTGAACAATCATCGTTTCCGGAGGCAGAAATTCGCCATCCACGGAAACAGTATGTTCTTTAACCATTAGATGTAGGTGTGTGTAAGTGTAGATATAATCCTTCTTATAACAACATCCTAGTATATTGAAGATACTGGAGTTTTTTCAAAAGAAATGAATAAATAGAGTTTAGGGGGTTGGAGAAGCAAAATAAAACAAACGGACTTAAGTGAAGACATTACCTTAAAATCTGGTAACTCCCTTTGGTTTGAGCTCAAAGGCTTCCTTGGGAAGACTTCTGCCCAAAGTGAGGATTCAAGGAGTAATATAGGGAAGTGGAGAGAAAAAATGGGCAGGGGTTGGTCGAGCCAAAGGCTTTGGAAGTGTGGGTAAGGAGGTAGAGGTGGGGGCCTTTTATAAGAGGAGAGGAGGGGCACTCTTGGAAAGTAAAGAAAAGTCACTTTATTTTAAAATGATATTCGGATTTAAGAGGTCCCACATTGATATAATTCGAGGATAAGGTGACAAGGGTTTGAAATCCACCCATCCAATAGGTTTTGGACATGTTTAGGTCATAGATTTTACATTATCATTTCATTTTATTTAAATCCTTTATTAATGAGGTAATCACTGCATCATCATGATGTCATAAATAATTTAATTTATTTAATGTCTAAAAATTATAAAAAAAATATCATGATGTATTAAAGATTTTTATATTTCTAATGTATATTTATAGTCAAAAATCTGACTAGTATAACCCCATGTAAAAATTATTTTAGTAAAACAACTCATGTTTGTGTCATTTTTATTTTAACATTAAATAAAAAGGTATTAATGTCATTTTCCAAATAAAGTGGCTCCATGGGGTCCCCAAGTTGACCCATGGATTTTTTTGGTCGGCCATGACACATCCAATGAGGTTAGGACATTGTCAAGTTCATTTCATATTATTACAACATTATTTTTACCTTCAATTACACTAATTACCTCTAATCGCGATTAAAAACTTAATAAGTTACTATTCACCAAAAAATTATTTTAATCTCATTGAACCACATTTTACTCCTTAATGACAACCATGTATGTCGGAATTTTTAAATTCAAAATACAGAGGTGGTAAAATTTCACTTAAATGAAAAATCAGTTTTTTAAGTACCACTTAGTGGTTTCACTATTCATCAAAAATTAAATTTTTTCAAAAAAATACCAAAACGTCACCCTAAGCTATATTTTATATTCCGAATTAAAAAATGAAGTCCATTTTACAAAATTAAAAACATATCAGTTTCATTAATTAATTTAATAATTAATTCCCGCTGTCAGAGCAAATAGCGTGTTTTTATGAAACAATAAGTATCAAAAGATTGACACTAGTTTAAGTACGATTTCAAAGTGAAATTAATTCCAACGACCACTGTTGGATTTAATGGTAAAAATATTTTCTAATTTCCCTTTAAAACCAATTGAAAAGATAATCTAATCATATAAATAAATTATATTAAAAAGAGGTTTTGAATTAAAATACAACATTTTACACTATTCATTAAAAAATGAACTTTATCGGAAAAATACCAAAAATTTACACAAAGTAAATTTTTATGTCCAAATTCTAAAGAAGAGTTATATTTGGTCTAATAAAATGTATAAGAGTGATCAAAACTATATTTAATGACAGTTCTCCATCAAAAGGTGATAAGTGAACCTTTAGTGAAAATTAGGGTATAAATGCCTAAAATTGAATTCTTTCCATATTTTAAGCCTTTATCTTTTATTGGATAAATGTAAAAACATTTAAAAAACATATATAATCATATTTTAGTTATTTCTATCCATTCCCGCCAATACAACAGCTACATGTTAACTACCATTTAAAATAATATTATTATATTACTAATGTGCAACGTAAGTTTTCAAAGGAACTCATCGTTGCGTATCGGGTACGCTATCGAACATACAAACCACTTTAAAGTAAAATTAATATTTAATTCAAAAATATTAATAAATTTGAAAATTATTTATTGTTTATTTACCTGGGATGTTACAGGTAATACATTGATGAAGTGATGAAATGATTATAAAGAATGTTTCTTCTCTTAAGGTTATTTTATTAAAAAATATTTATGAAAAAGTTTTAATTTTATGGGTTCTAATATGATGAATGTGTTTTAATATTATGGCACACATATGTATGATTTTTATTATGTGATGGTGGATACATTATTAACAAGGATGATGGTTATGTTATAACCAAGGATGGTGATTGTGTTATAACCAATGACTGGTGGGACCTATATCTCTATCCAATTCATTCGGTAAAGATTTATATCTCATGAGATAAGATGGACTGGATCGGGGAGTGAACCCAGTTCAATAAGGAACTTTGTTAGCTATGATCGTCTTCGAAGTGGAACATGACTACTATGATGTTTTGTGGAGTGAAAAAATCCCATTATGAGGAAGGGGATGCCATTGGGGATGGTGTTGTGTTCTACCCAAGGGGTGTAGATGGCCATAGAGTTATTGAAAATTTCATAAAATGGTCCTTAACTATTAAGTAAATGATTTTATATTCATATGTGTATTCCAAAACTCCATATCTTATGCCAATTTTATTCCCTCATAGAATATGTTCTTTGATTTCTTTTTGATTCATGTCTTATGATAAAACAATGTATAGTCCATGACTCAATATTATGATTTTCAATATGAAAGTCATGGTTTTAAAATGTTATTTCTCAAATTATCATACCCTTATTTTCATGTTATGCTTACGTATCTCCCTTGTTTATCCTTATTGAGAATATGAGATCACCCTTTCATATGTATCCTTTCCCCATGTTATGAATATTTTTTTAAGTGTATTAAAGGGGAAGATCTTTATGGGAGATATTGAAGAACTTTCATGAATTAAGAATATTGTGTTCCAATATTACAATGGAACTAAAAATTATTCTCCTCAAGCGCGTGTTTGTGTAATGTAATTAAAATTAATATAAAAAGATATAATATCCATGAATGAGAAGCCTAGGTAACTATATTTGGTATCAGAGGAAAGGTTTAGTTATCCATTGAAAATTAGGTTGAGAAACATTTAGTGAGATACTTAGGGATATATCTATGTATATTTCTAGAGATGTCTCTAAGGGAAAATATAAGTATGAGGCACAATATAGTACAATGTCCTGAAAATTTGGTAAAGTGATAGAGTGGGCAGTTTCCAGGAAATTTCGTCCCCATCAAGATACTACAATTGGATATGGCTCTGAAATAGTCATAGATAGGGGTTAAAAACTCCAAAAGGTCAAATTAATATGGACATAGTCATAACTTGGTGAATAAAAATGGTCCATGATAGAAAAATGTTTTGACACTTCTGGGGGATTTTTTTTGAAAATTCACCAACCCTTTATGATGAATTACGAAGGCTTTAAATGGATTATGACTATGAATACCCCATGATAAACCAAAATTTTCACATATTCAAAAGAACGTGTCTTGATTTAGACATACTTTAAGATATTTTTCATGATTAGGTGGTTTCCCATTATGATTACCATTGTTCAAACTATGATTTTTAGTGTTAGTCAATGTTTGGAACTAGAAGAAACTAGAATATCATTGAATATAATAAAACAATTTCTGATAACACGCAAAATGGGATAATGAATGGAGAAAAGGATGTAATTATTATTCCCAATAAGTTATCATATAACATTACTAACAACATGCACCTTAAATAACTCCCAGACCCACCAAAGAAGATAAATACGGGGTTCACTGAGAGTTATGGGTAGTGGAGACCATGTATGAAAGAAAATTAATTTTCCTATATATCATGGTTATGGTAAGTAACACTCAATAGAATGTCTTAAATGGATGGGAAGAAATTTTTAGTGTGGAATAGAAGGAAAAAAAGAAGAGTAATTACTAAGGTAAAATGAACTGTTTAGTTAATGGAATGGATGTGAATATTAGTGTCCCTAAAGCACTATCAAATGATGAATGATTTAAATATATAAAATATGGGAATTATAAAAATATTTGTCCTAAGATGAATGATTGTTAATATAATTAGCAGGGTTGTATGAGTAATGCTTTTGTTGTTGATGATGAAGTGACTATGAATGAAATATGAAAGGAAATATTGATTAAAGAATAAGATGATGAAGCATTGTTAATGGTATGAGAAAGAAGTGAGATTAATGAAGTTTTTATGTTTTGGAATTCATGAAATATGTAATATATAATAAATGTTCAATATAATTTTTTTGTTAAGGATTTGAAATATCATGTTTAATGGTGCTAATGGAATTGAAAATTAATATAGTGGTAAGGTGATATTTTGATTTGGGGTAGTAGATCCTTAATATGTTTTCGATATTGAGATAATGATGTTTGGATAAAGAGATGTTTTATATGAATATGTAAATTGGATAGTACTAATTAACTTGAAACTGAATAATTATTTGTTGAAAAAGAGGATTATGATATCATTGATGAAGTTTACAATAATTTGTATTTATGGAATATATCCAATAATCTATGTATTATGTGAGGAATGGGGGAGAATGAATAATTTTAGTAAGGTTTTATAATAATTAAGTTTATTTCCATATTTAAAGAGAATATGTGATGAAGGTATTAAAATGTTTTGTATGTGACAGTCAAGAGATACTTTATGATATATGGGGGATTAATGTTATGTTGATTTTGAGAAATATAATGATCTTATTTTTAATATTAAATTTTGGAAGGTTTATAATGTTAACCATTTTTGGAATTGTTTATGATGAATTTTGGAAAAAATTATAGCGATTAATATATTATTTCCCAATATAAATAATTATTCATTTCTTACGCTAATTTTTTTGTCAGGATAATAACTAGAGATCGAAGGAATGACCCATCATTCTATTATGGTTCTTATGATCCGTTAAAAGTGAAATTTAGTGCTTCAAGCATAATAAAAAATCATTTTTGGATATTAATTTATTGGAGTAAGTGAAGAATTTCAAATTGATCAAAGCACCAGATGAAATTTCACTTGAAAACTTGAAACGTATCGACTAAGTATACTTTCTTATATTTTTAGACTACAAAATAATTCCTAAACCCTAGGAAAAGAAAATTAAAAAAAACTTTTATCCCAATACCTATATTTTTATTGAATTGATGGTCTCTTAAATAATCTTAGATTCATGGTTTCAATCTATATAAAATTTTATTTATCACCCACATTCTTATGATCTATGATCTCTATCCCTTTCAATAATTATTTACCCTTTTCTGAAATGTCAAAATATCTACTTCCCAAATATGTTCTAATTTGTGGAAACCGAGTTATGAGTTACTTTAAGAAAAAATTATGTCTCCAAAATTATATTTTTAAGTTAATTTTTATTATTCATTTGAATATTGTGGGTTCTATAAATGAATTTTCAAACATTAAACCTTTTATGACATATATGAATTTTGAAGGTGAAATTCATTTTCAGGGTGTAGAATGTAAAACACCAAGATTTCATGAAATCTTTTCTGATTATATTTAATAATTTCTATATTTTTCATTAAATTCCTTATTCTAATTAAAATGTGTTATATAAAAAACCGAATTTAGTGCATATTACACGCAATACAGAGTTCAAACGAAATATGTTATATTATTAAAATATTGTTATTTAATATGATATTTATCACCAGTCCATAGGAATTTATATTATGAATTTTATTAAAGAAATTATGAAAATATATGGTTTAAAAAATTAAAAATAATGAATTATTTGGTGAGAAATTAAATAAACATGAAAATAAAAAATATTTAAAAATAAAAGAAATATTTTTTATTAAAAAAAATTTTCTATGAAAAAAACAAATTTTAAATAACTAAATTAGAAAAAAAATTGGTGAATTATTTTTATGAAATTTATATAGTATATATTCAACCAACTATTTAAAATTCATCTAATTTTTCTAGACAAGATATAAGAATAAATAAGATTTTATATTTAAAAATGTATTTTCCTATAAAGAAGTTTTATCTCCCTAAGAGCACATAATTTAAAATTAAATTTTATAAATTTAAGAAAATTAAATTAAGAAATTGAATATAATATTTGAGATCATAATATAAAAATTATAGTAGGGGTAATTTTTAGTTTTCTTCTGAAATATTTCATTTTTTGATAAATAGTGAAAAATACTGAACACTAATTTAAAAATTCTACATTGTCTAAATAATTTATAATTATAAATTGAATTTTTAATTTATTTTGAAGTAAAATTAGTAAAATTTTATGTCAATTATTCCAAATTAGTTCCTTGGAATTATTTTCATTTTGAATTTAGATAAAATAAACTTTGTAAACTTTTGATCATTTTCTATTTAAAAACCTACTTTCTCATCACTTCTATAGGACTAATTATAAATTAATTATTTCCACTTATTTGAATATAATTTGAAAAAAATTGATTCTATATTTTGAATAATTATAATTTATAATCTCTAATATTTTCAAATCTATTTTTACTAAAATAAATATTAAAAAAACATAAAAACTATTTACCGCGGTTAAGGTGAATATTGATTTACATGGGGGTTGAACTAATAAGACAAGGGTTAATAATTACCTACCAACTTCTCCAAGACCAAAGGTATGGAAATATTTCAACCTAATATCCTATATTTTTGTGAATTTAGCATTTTGGAAACTTGTGGCATGATCAAAATGTTGGTAAGATTGAGTATTTACCAAAAACAATACACGTGTGTCACTCACCTCACATATAAAAGGCCACCCGCTCTCCTCTCTTATTCACACCTTCAAACAATTTTAGATCATCCAATAAAAACCAAAATAACTTCCCAAATTACCTTATCTCATCCTAGAATACTTATTTTGGACATAAATCCAACCGAATATTGATTTTGGTGCAAACCAAATGTTGATGCAAGAAGAAGAGGTAATGTTCATCAACAAGAAATTTCATTTTTTTCTTCCTCCACATCCTTAAATTATTATTATTGAATTATGATATAATAAAAAGAGTATCTTTCATATACTGAGATGTTTTTATGTTAAGTTATTGATGAACAACCATCTCCCCTTTAATCAAATGGGTTACAAAATCATTATTCGTGTGTACGAAGGAATATCACCCCATGTATCGATGTCATTTATTTTTCCCTTACCACATCTCACGGTTGGGTATGATGATTGATATAATGTAAATATATGATATTTATAACATATTTATACCTCTGGATTCTTTATAACATATATACCTTTTTTACATTCCATTCCATGGGGGATAAAATAACATCGCTCGTGTGTACGATAGGCTACCACCTCACGAAGCGATGTAATTCATATTAACGAAATATATATTATTATTAAAAGACAAAATATTATTTTATTTCTTACCCTTTTTACCCACTAAAATATGATAACGTCGTTCATGTGTGTGTGGACTACTTCCTTGATGAAGCAATTTGACTCTCTCTTTCCATCACAGAACCACTAAAATGATATGTATCATCATATTTAAATAAATAGTATAGTATTTATTATATCATGATAATTTTTTAAAGATAAAATATTACTTACCTCTTTTCCATAATGATCATCTTAAAATGGAAACGTTACTCATGCGTACGTATAACCTACCATATCCATGATCGTAACATACTTCATTTTTATTTCATGAATAAACATAAAATTATAATTGATTTGTTGATATGATAAATATGTAATGATTATTATTATAGATATGATAGAACAATGATTAAATTAAGAGGAATAAAAATAAAAAATCATGACATATATGAAAAACAAAGCGGTTATTAACAAAAAATGTCTTTAAAATTGAATTTTCAATAAAATGGTAATAAAAGGAAATAACGAAATAATATATTATATGATATTTCTAATTTTGGTTTTGAAATATATGTATAATAAACTTATATTTATTATATTGCATAATTTAATGAGTATGAAGGATTTTTAGACTTAAATTAAGGGGATTTGTAGTCCCACTTTTATTTTTGGGAGACTTATTCCATATTCACCACTTGATTATTTTGTGTGGTGTATATATTTGTTTCTAATGATTTATAATCTAGGGATTGCATCATTTTATTGAAAATCATTTCTTACCATGTATTCATTATTTCTAATAGTAGTTGTCCTCCACCATCATGTTTGGTGATATTAGTTCCTTGATTTAAATGGGATGATGGGATGCCAGATCCTCTTTACATGGATTAATCTTTATAGGTCGTCACCTATCCTGGTTCTACAACATTGATTTGAGTTGTGTTCAAGAAAATAATTACCAGTTACATATCAAGGAGGATTATGTTTAATTATTATACTTATATTTCAATAGGGAAGAAACCTTTTGTCATAGTAGGAGGTATATTCAATCATGTATGAGAATCTCTCGATTCTAGGAGTGTTGGGAACCTATAAATATTCCTCTCTTTAGGGTATCTCATATGATGCATCGTAGGTGAAAGTCCCAAGGAATATTCTATTGATCTTGAATTATTTAACACCTTCGGTTGTCTTCTCGTTTTGATATTTGAGGAATCTTATATGAGGCACAATAGGAATGAAACCTAAGGCATCTTGTGTCATCTATGTGGTATTTTATTCCAACGATGTAATTGTTACAAGGTTTTTTACCTATGGAATCTAATTTTTATTGCATATTGTTTGGATTCTAGAGATGGTCATAATTTCTACATCATATAGAGATGTATTATAACATCTTGTTGAGATGGATCAGTGCACATGTTTATCTTTTTTTGTATATAGTTGGTTGATAATAATTCTCCATGAATAAAGATCTGGAGATGTGTCTCTAGGAGGGAAGATGTCACAACTGGGTTTACTAATCGATTAGAACACCCTGTGGATGCAGATCTGATGTTGTGGATCATAATACATAGTTGACGTGGACTAGGTAGGTGTGTCTCCAGTAGGAATATGTCACAATAGTGTTTACTAAATGATCATAATTCCACATGGAGGCTGATCTAGGTTGTGCATCCATTGGAGGGTCACTAATATAGTTTACCAATGGATCAAAATACCCCATAGAGGAAGATATGGAAGGTTCATACCTAGGAGGGAATACCAAGATTGTTTTATAATGGACATGAACTCCCCATGGAGGTGGTCTTGAGAGGTGTGTTCCTAAAAGGAAACACTGGGATAGTTTACTAGTGGATCTGAATGTCCCATGGAGGGTTTCCGCTAAGAGTTATTTCTTGTATAGTACACCAATTATCCATAAAACTCCTTGGAGGAGGATCTTGGAGGTTCTTCCCTAGGAGGTAACTCATGGATATTTTAAAAATGGATTAAATTTCTCTATGGAGAAGGATATGGGGGGGGGGGGGGTCCCAAGGAGGTAATAGCTGGAAAGTTTACCAATGTATCAAAACACCCTGCGGAGGTGGAACCAAGTGGTGTGTCCCTCCGAGGGAACACCTGGGTGGTTTAAATATGTATCTTAACACCTTGTAGATGTGGATATGAGAGGTTCTTCCCCGATATGGAAAACCTACATAGTTTACCAATGAATGAGAATGCCTCATGGAGGCGGATATGGGAGGTTTTTCCCCAAGAGGGAACTCCTAGATAGTTTACTAATGGATGAGGAAATGCTATTGAGGCGAATCTTGAAGGTGTGTACCTAAGAGGGAACATGTTTATAGTTTACTAATGGATCATAACACCCCATTTAGGGGGGAACAGAAGGTGTTTCCCTAATTGGGAATACATAGATAGTTTACCAGTGGATCAGAACTCCCCATGGAGGCAGATCTAGGAGGTGTGTCCCAAAGAGGGGACACCTGAATATTTAACCAAGTCGGGATTTAAACTCTAGGAGGCATGTTATGTACCTTGTTTATAATATAGAGATCCAAACCCTAATAGTTCATTATCATAATTTATGGTCATATTATAGGACCAATCCATGTAGTTTAACATCATGTGGGGGGGGGGGAAGCTCATATCGTGGAAGGACCATCTATAATGGATGGTGTGGGGATTACACATAGAAGATTCCTTTCATAAGAGGATCTCTCCTGGGGAAATTTTTTGTTTCTTATTACTAAAATATTCATGGTATGGTTGTTACATCCAATGAATGATAAAGATGGTGTGGGGATTACATGTGAGAGCTGGTCGATGTGGAAGTGCATCCTATGATAAGGGAGATGATTTCATTCCATGTGAGTCATACATAGGTAATCTAATGTTTATTAAAAAGTATAAGAGGAGTGGGTCCATCCCATGTCAATCGTTGATGGAGGATCTTATATTAATTAAATAGGGTAAGGATATAGTTTTACATCTAGTGTTGAGGATGTTTCCATGTAGTTTAATATCATGTGACTAAGACACGAAGGTAGTCAGTTTTACATCATGCATCATGGATGTGGTATGTGGGAAATATGCATTGAGATACCCATTATTTCTTCCTCATGTCATTTCATGAGGGAATATCATATCCATTTCATAGGGTAATAATACTATTTAACATCATGTGAAATGACATGGTGTGCATGGATTATGCATGGAAGATGCCACATGTAAGAGGATCACTCGTTGTGAGATGGAGTATGGATTACCTGGGGTAGCTACCCATTATATCTTCTTCATGTCAGATAATGATGGATTTACTTGTCCATTACATGGGGTATTACTACAGTTTAATTTCATGTGAAATGATGTGACGCATGGGGATTAGGGATGAAATATTCCTTTCATTTATTCCTCATGTTAGGCTATAAGGTAATCCCATTTCAATTTTAGGGGTTATGATTATAGTTTAACATCCTGTGAAAGGATTTGGGGTACAAGGATTTTGAACTGGTCTTCCCATTCATCATCCTAATTTCATTTCATGAGGGCATACAATCTCATTGGTAGATTGTGGTATAAGTTTGGAGATTACTCTTGATAAGGATGGATATTGGGGGTATTTAAGGTTCTATAAGAATACATGCATGTATTTCACTCTAGGGATACCTGTTTATTTTCATCATGATGAGTTGTGAGGGAATTGCAGCTCATTAGTGGGTTGAGGTATATGATTAGGGATTACACCTAATAAGGAGGAAAATGATGGTTGTTTGGTGGTCATCTCATGACCATGGCATGATTCATTTTATTCTTAATTCATAAGGAATATAATTTTTTCATAGGATGTATTCTATGTTTTTCATATAGGGTGTACTACAGTTTAACATCATTAATTAGGAATACTGTGAAGAGGGTGCCTAGGAATTACCATGGTGGGACTTACACATGAGAGGCCTTTTCTGGTTCAACCAGGCATGGGATTTTGATGAAGGGATTTAAGAGTGGCCTGAGGAGTGTCTAGACTATAGGTATTAGGGGAATCAATGAATATAATATGAACTCATGGAACTGAAAAGGGACCAAGGGGAGTAGGCAGACTCAATGAATTTCAAGGAGTGTAGAGGAGTAGCTCAAATAATGATATTACAGGGATAGACATTGGGGGTGTATAAGGGTGAAACCCAAAATGATACATTGAAAGAGATTACTATCAACCATTCACACAGTCGGGAAGTGATACAAATTTCAGAATGTCACTGTGTGAAGGTTATTATTAGTCCTTCATGCGAATGTGAAGTAGCTCCATGAACATGAACTCTTTAAAATAGACCTCTGTTAATGGGACTTCTATGAACCAGACCTCTTCAAATGGAACATCATGAATGGAAATTCATGAACGGACCCCCACAAACTATTTTTGGATTCCTAACTTCAAACTACCATAACATCTGATCCATAGCTTCATTCGAGCTCTATGATTAGTAAAATTAAATCCTGTGAAGTGAGCTATGGGTTTTTTTTCAGGATCCTCACAATTTTAGACATTCTTGGATGCATGTTTTTGATTCAAAAAATAATACCCTATGTCATGATATATTAGGAATATACCTCATTTCATGATAATTATTGTTTTTATTGATGAAATTCTTTCACAAGGGTTATGATTCAAAAATTAATCAATCTGTAAGGTATCTTTGTGTAAATTTTTTCTTTTATGATACAAATGAAATATTCAACAACTAATTATTTTATATTGTGTAAATAATTCCCCTGAATGAATTTTATCATTCCTCTCTTAATAATAATTTGGTTTTTCGTACCCATTTGAGGATATCTCTTTCACGAGGCTTACGTTTTAATGTCAGAAAGGTTGTAAATATTTTATGTTACAATCTAATGATTTATCGATATTGTTTATGATTATTATTATAATGATAAGATATTATGATCTATATTTCAAGAAACTCAGAAATTCGTTTCTCCTATGGTTATTGAAGATATTTTCATGTAATAGTACCATTTTAACACACTTTGGTACTTTAAATTGTTGAGAATAAGTTCTATGAAAAATCATCTTCTCAATTGAAAAACATAATTTTTTCAAAATCATGTTTTCTAAAATGTTTATCAAAATTGCTTTTAAGAATTTTTAATATAATTTATTAAATACATTTTTAACCATTATTGAATTTTCATAAATTTTTTTAAGAGGAATCATCAAGTCATTTTCAAAAATAATTATCACTCGACTTTTACCAAAAATACGAAAGTCATATTTTTCAACATGTATGGAATGAAATGAATTTCCTAACATCATGACTATTATTTTATTTAAAACTTCCATTAAATCATTTAAATTATATTTTCAAATAAAATTATTTTAGAATTGATTTATGTTTTAAGAAGTGTTTCTCAAAGTGAAAATGATAATTTCCTCAATAAATTATTTAAATGATTTTTTAGATCTTCCTATATAACATTAAATTTTTATTCTCATAGAAAAGGATTTTGAAATGTTTTTAGTGTTATTTAAAATAGGAAACACTATCATCTTTAATAATTGTCCCAAGTAACCTTTCAAAACCATTTTATTTCTGAGATGAAATCCTTTGATATTACTTATGCCTCACTGGGGATATGATCCAAAGATACCATTCATATTTTTTCCTTGAATGGTTTATATTTATGATAAAAATATGTTTAGGAAACTTGTTTCTCTTCCATAGGTTATACCATGATGAAATTCTTATAAAACTCACTTCTTTTTCAATGGGTTATGATTTGATGAAATTATAAATTGATTATTAAATTTTTTTTTCATAGGTTATGTTATGATTAAATGTTTATAAAACCCATTTCATTCCATTGGTTTTGATATGTTAAATGTTTTATGATCTTGTGGAACACATATGAATGATTTTTATTATGTGAAAGTTGTTACATTATAACCAAGTATGATGATTAAGTTATAACCATGGGTAGTGGTTATGTTATAACCAAATATGGGTGGGACCTATATCTACCTCAAATTCATTAGGTGATGATTTATATCTCATGATATAGACATGACTAGATTAGGCAGTAAACTAGGTTCAATGAGAGAATTTATCCTCTTTGATGGTCCCGAGAGGGATCCTTTACTAATATGATGAATTGGGGTGTGAACTCATTCCATTTTGAGGAATGAGAACCACTAGAGATGGGGGTGTGTCCCACCTAGGAGGTATAGCATACCATGGAGTTCCTGATAAGATAAGAAAATGATCATTGTCTACTAAGGAAATTATTTTCGATGATTATGTGTATACCATAATTCCATATCTTATTCCAATGTTACGCCCTCATGGATATTTTTCTTTTATTTCCTTATGATTTATGTCTTATTAAATACCAATAGTTATTATATGACTCTATATTATTATCTTAGATATGCATGGTATCATTTTCAAATGTTATTCTCAAGTTATCATTCCCTTACAATTATGTTATGATTACATATCTACCTTGTATATCCTTACTAAGAATCTGAGATCAACCTTTTTTATGTTTCGTTTCCCCAAGTTATGGAGAATTTTTTTTATGTGTGATTACTAAAGGAGGATATCATTATGGGTGACATTGAAGATATCCCAAGAATCAAGAAGACTATGTTCTATGTTTGCAAAGGCACAAATCTATTTCGTTCCCCAGACACTCGATTTCGTAATGTAATGAATATTCATCTAAAAAGATGTAATATATTTTATGATAATCATGGGTCTATATATTATTCCACACTGTTTAGGATTGTTTGGTCATAAAATACATTCTCTAGAAAATGGTTGATTCTGGGAATGTATAATTATTAAAGCAACTAGTTGAAGTGGCATATGTTTATACTATATCCATGAAGGGAGAAGATTAATGGAATGAGATTTCCAAAAATATTGAGTATAAGTTCAATGTTTATATGACTAGAAAGATTATATGTTACACTCAAAACATTAATAGGGAATAGTTAAATAGGACAATTTTATACCTAGTCACTTCCTCTACAATATGAACAACCATGATGGAATTATAATCCACCATAATCTGATATTTTTGAATACAATTGTTGACACTCTATTTTTCACATGGATGAAAATGAATAAAAAGGAAATATGTTAATTGGAATAGGAGATGGGAAATGAAGAACAAACACTGATCAAACTCCATCAAAGGCCCATCATGTAGGTACCCCCTAGTAGCATCAGCGCACAGGGTACCTACAGGTCAGCCTACGTGTGTAACTTGCACAAGAGCTAGCAAGATACACCTATGTATCCCACTTGAGATAAATAGATCCTTTTCCCAGGGTTCTATATTTTCTTATAAATAGGAATATTGGGTCTTTATTTTCAAGGATGAACTTTCTGAAAGACCTCCCAATTCTATTCTCACCCTAGTCATTGACCCATGACCTTTGAGGTCTTCTAGGTATCCCTTTAAAACCTAAAGAAGATATAATTAAATGGGGATACTATGATCAAAGGTCTCTCAGATTTTTCGACACATAACAACTGCGTGAGGAACCCTCTCCCCCATGGTGAAAAAACACCACACTTTATATCACTCAGCCTTCCTACATGAAGCACCTTAGGATGTGTAGGTCTAATTACATGATGAACTCCTTGGATTTCCCAAACTCTTACCCTACGCAAGCCTTTGATCATCTCTACCTTTGAGCTACCCATTTTAGGGCCTCTCCTTCTTTGTCCCCCCTTTCTTAAAGGAAAAAATTGAGACCTCCACTGAATCCTCTGAACTTTTAGAACCATAGAGAGACACACACAAGCAGGTCCCCAATTTGGGTGTGTATTCCTATGGTTAGAGGTTTCCCATACTTTTCAAGTTGGATGTTCAGAAACCTTAAGGTGCATGTGAGTATCAATTCCCATGGTCACAAGGACTCTGACCCTAGGAATGGTGTTAGAGAGTTCCTGATATCTAGCAATAGGGTTATAACCATGTTCTTCCATTATAGTGTCTAAGACCTAGATCCTATAGTTCTAGGTGGGGAGAGTAAGGGTTACACTTTATTTTCCAATCAAAATCAAATTATATCCTCCTCTACAATTGCAGAACCAATTTTAGGGTATCCATCCTGGAGTAAGCCCCTAATGATTCTTGCGAGAGGTGGCACTCTTGCTCTTATTTTCCTCGGCATGGGTCACAGCTGAAGAGATCATCAGATATGACTATACAAGTTACGAAAATAAAATAAGAGATGGGAACACTCATTGCCCCATCCCTCTCCCTTTGGGATTTGTCTCCTCAACCACCTACAGACAAAATCAGATTGTTTGATCTTTAGATCTAACACTTTTTCTTGTTTCTCAACTGAGCATGACTCACATGGGCCAAGTGGTTTTCAGCGATCATGAAATTCACACATTAATAGAAATCAATTGGGCATTCTGCTTATATATAAGTCTCAACCACATCAAACCTCAATCATACATTATCCATAAATATAATCTCTACCTAAACAACTTCAAAGGTTTATATTCCTAGTAAAGAAAAATGTCTAAATTGGCATCCTGTATGGTGTAAGCCCCAACTAAGAACATCCCAAGGGAAGCTGCTCTATGTAATCCTTAAACTAATTTATCTATGAGAACTCTAATTCCTACTAAAACCAGGATACAAAGGATTCCTACAAAAGGACTGAATTTAGTGGGAATCCCTCTCTATAGTAAGCCCGAATCTGAAAAACCCCTATTCATCAGGGAATCCTCTTCAAGAGTAAGCCCCAATCAAATAGACTCATATTCACTAGGGAATCATCTTCAGGAGTCAGCCCCAAAAAAATACCTTTGGGATTCCTCTTCATAAATAAACCCCAACCATATCACTATACTCATTCATGGTCATCCTCGTTAGGAGTATGTCCCCAAACCCCCACCCCCCCAAATTACCATTAGTCAAAATATCCCTCATGGTCTCTTTCATAGGGCATCCTTTTTAGGAATAATCCCCAAATTAATCCTATCAAAGGGCCATACACTCCTTTGTGACATAACCTGAGGACCTCCATAAGCACGGGTCCTCGCCAATCGAACCATGTGGGCTCTGATTCCCATCCAAATGGGATATGTAGGAATCCTCCATAAGGTCCAAACCCAACACTGAAAAATCAACACTATTCTATCTAGCCCACATTCCAAATATAGTCTCATTAAACCTAGTATTTTATATCCCTTCCAAGTTTCAGGGCCTCTTTAGTGTAAGTCCCACACAAAACATTGACTAGGAATCTTCCACCTAGATGTTGTTGCTGCATGATGCTAAACTACACAGTTTTGTCATTATCTCATGACCTTAAAATGTATTATGTGTCCCATTAAGAAACACGAAACTTTGTTGGTTTTGATTATATTCACAAGGATATGTAGGAATCCCATTCATGGGACTAATACCAACATCAAGACAAATCATGTATCCCTTTACAATGATACTCTCCAAAGAACCACATTGTGTGGATAAGAAACCACATTACTTCAAATCAAGTAGTTGAAAACACTATTAAAAGGGATTTATCAGCGCTATAGAAGTGTTGATAATGTAAACAGTGCTAAAAGGCTAGCCATAACAGTTCTCATAAAAAGTGATCATAAAGGACCCCTTTAACAACACTAAAAAAACACCAAGAAAGGGGTACTTTATCATCACTTTTTTAGGACTCTTAAATGGGTACTTTATTAGTGTTTTTTAGCATTATTAAAGGACACCTTTATTAACACTTTTTTTGAGTGGTGTCGATAGCCCCCTTTAAAAGTGAAAAAAAAGAACTCACAATGGCCAAACTGATAAATAGTATAAATTTTTTTACACCCCCTTTATAAGTACATCCGCCACCCCTTTATCAATGCTTTAGATAATCCCACCCCCAGTGCGCACCCCTTCTTCTAGCGAGTTTCGAACCTGAGACCTCCAGCTTATACACTAGCACCTTTTCCACTCCCTTATACTATTTGATTTACATTTTATGATATATCTACATATTTATATATATATTGTTATATTTTTTATCCACATATTATATATATGTTTATATATATGTTTATGTATATATATATATTTTAAATATATATATATATATATTTAATATCGATATTAGTTTTTTAGATAAGGTTAAAATATTGAGAAATATATTTTTTATGTAAATATGTTTAGTTATTAAGTTATAAAATTAAATTTTTATGTGTGAATATATAAAAAATATTTATTTATTGTTATATATTAGTTTATAAATAATATTAAATTGTGAAAAATGATAAAATTTCAAATCCATAATATCAATATGAATGTAATCCATGGGAATAACTTCAGTCCCCATTAAAGAAGGGAAAAAATACCCCCATAAACATGGCCTAAAATCCATCCAGTGTTAAAAAAATTTTGATACAGAGGCTAAAAACTCTGTTTTGGGGGCCTTCTAGGCCGTTTTGGCCTCAAAATAGGGGATAAGTGGGATCTTGTGGGTCACCTAGCCATATATCTCATCAAAATATTCAATTTGATATGTCGTATAGACTAGAAAAACTTCTGGAGGAGAAGTAATGGAGGTTTTAAAGGAAATAAAATGTAAATAAAGATAGGTATGATGAATATAGGTATGATGAATATAAACTCAGTTTCTTCCTTTATAAAGGAGATCATGGGTTTCTGTGGATTACTGAGGAATAGATATCATCACAAAATTCGATTTTATATAGGTTATAGGCCGAATAGGAAACCAGATCAGAAGTTATAACCATTTCAATTTTTAGAAATTTGGGTATTCAAACTAAAAACATGGTTTTGGTAGCCTTCTGGGCCTTTTGGGTGGTTGAAAAATTAGAAAAAGACCATAGAGCGCATTCTTGACTTCTGTGACATAGATATCATTATAGGGTTTGATTTGATATGTGGTGGATCCAAAAAGGACACCCAGATCAAATGTTATGGCCCTTTGATGTTCATGTTCTATTTATGAATTTTATGAAACTATAATATATTTTATTCTTTTGATTATCGCATGATTTAAATCTCAAGTGGTTTTATCTCATTTCATAAGCATTGATTAGACTGGTTATAGAGTTAAAATGGACACCCATATCAAAAGTTACGATAATTTCAGGGTTTTTAGGTTTCCTTAACAGTTTTATGGGTTTTAAGGGTTTCTATAGTTATTATCGATTTCTCATGATTTTTGGGGTTTTAGGAATTTTCTACAGTTATAAGCCATTTTCGCTAAATATATTATATATTATGTGTAAATTCATATTTATCCTTATTTAAAACATATTTAAAAAATATATATTGTATTTATATCAATATAAATATATAAATATATTATTTTTAATGCAATATATATATTTTAAATATACCCTTTATCAGCGCTAGTAAAAAAGAACTAATAAATACCCTTTTTATCAATGACTTTTTACTAGCACTGATAGGGGGATTTATCAGATCTTTTTTGGAATCCCCGATAAATAGACCCCTTAAAGAGCCATTCTTTTACAATAGTTAAAAACTACCTTTAACGATGGTAAAAAAGAACTATTAAAACCCTAGTTCCGTATAAACCCAATATTAAATTAGTTCTAGAATATTCATAATATTGACTAAATAATATCTATTTTGTACAAAAGAGGATTCTATCGAGGGAGAACCTTAGATACATATAGTTATCTACATTGATGAAGAATCTCATATACATATAGACACATTTAAGATCTATACATACTAACAATTGATTATTAATTCATGGATGATCTATATCATACATAAGAATTAATTAATGATTAGTGAATATGTCTTAAATTTATAAGAGAGTCCTAAAGTAGGATATAATTCCACCCAAAATGGTGTGATGAGCCTATCCTCCCATCCTCTCGACAAATGTGAGTTCTTAAGAATCCATGACCAAAACCTCTAATGTGCTCCAACCTTTGTAAAGAAGGTCCCTATGGATATAGAATGGTTAGTTGGTTTTATTTTCCTGAACAAACCCATTGTAAACCATTCAGAAATAGGGAAATGGTTCCATCATAAACAAAAAAGGGTGAACCCAACATGGATCCTTAACCAAAATGATAGTTTCACCTATTTGTTGGACACCTTTCAATCTCAAAAAAAAAAGAGGGATAAGAAAGATAATCATTCATGCATGTGATCATTTGAAATGAGATACTAATTTGATGTGGTTTTATGGTTTGTGTTTATTTTTAGGAACTTTATTTCAAAACTCCCTTTGATCTAATGACATCCTTACAACTTTCACCAATGAATGCCCTCGCTACTGTCTATGCCAGGTTATCATCTAAGAAAAGGATGACATCACTAACCTAGAATCTTCAATGTTGGGTATCGAACACACTAGTCAAAGAGTATCATCAACACAACACTATCCTGACCCTAGAGGTAGTCCGATTTGTCCTCTAGAATGTGAATCACCACTGATCATTTAGTCAGCGATGACCATTGGTTCAGATGCAGATGACACCATCTACCTTCTTCGACCTTTTCAAGAGCATATCCCCGTAGAAAGACAACTAGTACCTCCCTTATCTCAGAGAGGTATATCGAAAGGTCACTTATGGACTCATCTATAAGACATATGAGTCCTTATAAACAGATCCTTATAGTAATTACTACCACAAATGTTGTGCGATAGTAAACCATCAACATGATGAGGGTTTCATCCTCAACTATCCGACCCAGGTCATCTATACCCAAGCATGTATGATTTCCATATGAGGGCAGAAAATGATCAACATAGAGCATAGTCACACCTCTTCCCCCTCTAAATAAGATCACCAATAAAATTTGGTGAAAAAACACAAACAAGCGCATACACCCACCCACATTAATTCAGATAGCAAGTTGACTCACCTAGCTGCACTTGAGGAAGCCTGCTATTCAAATATTTTGGAAGAACATGAGTAGGAACTTACACCTACTTGAAAACATCCTGACTTCTAGTAAACTCGTCTGGAAGCATTTAAAGAATCTCATCAACCATGTTTGGTGGTAAACCACAAGTAAGTGTATACAACTACCTGTACACACCAAGTCTGCTAGCAGTTTTGTTTGGAATCCACATAAGAAGTCAGTCGAGAAGTCCCAATGAAAAATAGGGGGAAGACCCAACTCTATGCCCCCATATACAAGTACTATCCATACCCATTGGTTGGAAATAGAGGATATGATTAGGCACACAAACCTTCTCTAAATACATAATGGGAATATATCCTCATTTCAATTATTGATATCACCAGTAATATCTAGATAATAATGAAAGGGAAGACATAAATCTCTACCCATATTCTTCAAACATTCCAAGAAATCATTACAATGAATAAAATAGTTCTAAAGGGACGGAAACACAAATCCATCCCCAAAAAGGGGAGACTCATCATCATGTCACCTCAAAGAAGACACACGGCTCTTATCCCATCTCACTGGGTCATGGAGAAACCCCCAATGAAATATAGACAACGAGGTCAGTAACACATATCGATCACAACTGGTGATAATATTCTCATTTCAATGGACACTCAAAGGGAGGAATAAAATGCTTCCTATGAGAATAAATTTTCCCATCTAGTGTCCATAGTCACAAACAAGAAGGCATCCAAAAAGCGTCCTCACTAGATACAGGTGGAAAATGAAGATCTGATCTACAATACCACTCTACGTAATTCTACAGTTCATGAATCACTCATATAATTATCTATAGGATATTAGGATCTTATTATCCCGATACGAAATTATGGAGGTAGTGGTAGTAATTTTGAAGGTCCTCCTTAGAACCTTCACCATGAAAGCTTTCTTCATGACCAAAATCCAATCTATATTGAGAGACCATCTCCTAATGAGAGTCATGATAGCCCTACATGTGGCCAGATGATCAAGGATAAATAGTGTATTACCCTTTATGTAATCCACTATGATAGTCCTACCCTTGATGGGATTCATTTTGAAAGTTCTCTACATGGTAGCATTTCACGTCTTCAAGAGGGCCCTCCCCTTGGTGATGTAGGGATGTGAAGGCCCTCCTATTACGAGGCACTTGTGAAAACAAGGTTAGTCATGTCTGATGTCTTGTTATTGGAATGTAAAATTATTTCTCAACCAGAAGACAACATAAGGCGATGATCATTATCCAAACCTCCATTAGACTGCATGTCTTCCAACATAATAGAGGAAGTCCCCACCAATCTCATCACTTATGGTAAAGATACAGAAAAACATCCTCTCTAGTTAGACCAAATTGAGGAAACTATGGTGAAAGATGAATAATAAGTTCTAAACATGATAAAAAACTTGGAAAATAATTATATACTAGTCAATTTCTAGCATTTATCCACCACTCAATACAATATTCTAGATGATTTTTCAAATTATTATGTGCACGAAATCTTCCTTAATATATTGAAAACTCTTCGTCGCTTGAGGGAAAAATATTACCCTATGAAGAGAACCAAATTAACATCAAGGTAATTGAAGGGATGAAACCCAAATATTGATTTGGTGGATCTCCTGGCCACAGGAATCCAAAAAACCGATAAGTAGTAAGGATCCCTTCAACATACATGCCTCAACACATTAAAAAAATTGTGAAAACTGATAGAAGAAGACCCATTTGGTGTTCATATAAGTGGATGGGGTGAACATGGAGCTTTAAATTTCCCCACACTCCCCAACTAGTGAATCCCATCAGATTTAGTATTATGCAACGTCATATCTTCAGGTCAAATTCAAAAAACTGAGTATGTTCATGACTAATGAAATGATCCACAGAAATAGTCCCTAACCATTTCTCAGCGACATCGGGCCAGGAGAGTGCATGTTGTAGAGATACTTTTGTGTTAAGAATCTAAAAATATCATTCAAGCCTCCCACTTAGAGAAATTCAGCTATATGATAGTAAAATTTTTAGAAATAACACAATAGTATTTTGAAATGGGTGATTCAGGTGCATACATAATGATACACCTCACCCATATTCAGAAAAAACTTCATAAAATCATAAAATCATCCATGAAAGTAGTATCCATGATAATTCAGTAGAAATCCTAGCCTACATGGTTGGGGGATTTTTTTTAATAAAACCATTGAATATTGTAAACTAGGACTGAAGAGTTGTGAATGGTGAATGGGAATAGAACCAACCCTCAGGGTTGGGGGGATTTTCACCTAAGAAACCCACTCCATAGTGAATTTTTTTTTCTACCGATTAGGTGAAAAACTGCAAAATTGATCCTCCTAGTTCATCTCATCATGTGATTTGGTTCTCATACTAGGGATGCACATTAGCAAATAGTTTTTAGATTCCATTGAAATTATTTTCCACCAAATAGATCCTAGGGAATTAGAAAAGGATTGGACAAGGCCTCATAGAGCGAGTAGAAAGTGTCTATCTTACAAGGACACTAATAGAATTCCTACAATGAATGTCACATCAGAAAATTTAATCAATTATCACCTCAAATATTACATATAACATGAGTCCAATTTGAATGAGGAACAAGATAAAAATGTTTTGGTCTATAATGTGGTCCCCACTGAAAAAATTTAATGAGGTGTTCATATCAGGAACTCAAAACCTGTGCTGAATTTGGGCGTTCCCTCAAAAACTCCATCATTAACCCCTTGAAGGGAATCTAAACTGGAAAACGGTAAGGGTTAGATTGTACCTCAACACTATCTTGGAGAGGATAAACCCCTTTCAATTGAGGAAAGATTCACTCTCCAATAGTTGGAGATGAATGAATTATGGAGACTCAATAGAGAACTACTCCGAGGCATCCTTCCTGCTGGATATACTCTATAGAAATATCCCCAACTCACACCACCAACTGACGTACTATAGTAAAGAGGGTTTATCACTTTTACTAGAATGGATATAGAACATCTAACCAATGTGGGATACCAATCACCAATATATTTAGATCTCACAATAGTAGATCAGAAGTGACCTATGTTGGTTGCGCAACTAGAATGGATTCAGCTGAATCCATACTTTCCTGTCCCAATAAGTTACACACAGAAGGTAGTAGCAGTGCCATCACTGATGGACTTACTGACTGCTGAACCTATTCAAGCTCTAATTCATTCATACATTACTATAATTCTTATGAAAACCATTGAGTCACTAATAGCTCTATTCTAATACATGGATGAATGATGTGCACCAATAAAACTGAAAAAGAAGCCTTAACCCGAGTGGGTAGATCCAAATCCTCCACCATTGATCTTTTGGAATATTAAATTTTCAATTTTCAATGGATCAGGGGACCCAAATCATTATTTGAAACATTTTATCTCTTACTATGATACCATGAAGAGGACCCCTAAACAACAGGTGACAGTGAAACTTAGGTTCTACGTATAGTCACTACATCGAACAACCTTTGTTTGGTACACTAGATTTCCATCGTAGTCAAATAAAAGGTTAGAATATATCCATTAGAAATTTATCTTATAGTTCTGCTCAATGTTGTAAAATACAACAGTCCTTGACCTCTCTAACTATAAGAAGTGGGAAAATTAAAGAGTCTTAGATTTCAATTCTCAGTGGAAAGGACTAACATATTCATCAAACCTACCGTTCCCTCAATAATTATTTCCATCCATCTGTATAGAAAATCTTCATGATGAGTTGCGCACACCACATATCCCTATAATGATTATTATAGGGTTTTGGGACCTTTCTGCAATCTCTAAAAGGGTGGAATACACCATTATAGAGACCAAAGATATATCTTGATTAATTCCATTAGCTCAAGGAATGAGAATAGTGAAATAAGAGGCTACCACTATTACACTTAAGCAGTCCCCTATACCCACTGCCACTCTAAGACCAATATTGTATCATGTGGATCTTCCCCATGAGTTTCAACAATAACTCCCAACTCATCTTGATTATCAAAGGGAATAGAGGAAAAAACAGTTTGAGGAGATAAAAAAGGTCTATTCTTTTTTAAATGACCAAGTCCCTAGTTACTTTATCTCTGGATTGGATAACAACATGGTCAAGTTACCAAAGAATAGGAAACATAGAAAGGATGGTGAAAAAGATCTCCCAATGTATTGTACCTTCCATAAAGAATCATGATAAAAAATCCAAGAGTGCTTTGTTTTCAAATAAATCCTATAATGCATGGTGGATTTTGGGAAATTAAAGCCAGAATATTTTACTACTCATGTAGAATTTGATTCTACGGCAAAGCCAAAGGAGGTGAATGAATGGATGGAAGTTAACAAAAAAGGTAAGAAAAATTACAGTTATTTGATGGTCAAAAATATTATCAACTAAAATCATTATATCCTTAAAATATAGTTGAAACAACCCATTGATCCTTCAACCACTTCCTCAACAACACAACTAACTTCATCGGTAGCTCAGTCCTCTGAAATCCAGTCTTCAAAAAAGCAACATGGATGGAAGGATAAGAAAGGAACTTGATCTCGTACCAAATATGAAGATATATCTAAATTTCGTGGACTTGATTCCTATAGTTCTAGATGTACATAAACCACTCCAACAAATGGTATAATAAGATTCAATCCACCTAGTGGAATTCCCATCAGATGAGGATTTGATCTTTAGTTCCATTAATGTTAATCAATTAATGTATTATTTATCAAATGAAGAGAATGATCACAAAACAAAATTACCTATACTTGATTGGGGAACTGGTAGAAGATGCCATAAAGGTTAAGGATATATGGGATGATGTAGTGGTTCTACAAGTCCCTACATTACTCACACCTACTCGAACTTTCTATGTGGAAAAAACTCATGGGAGAGATCTCTAGAGAAATCAGCATGTACAAGGAAATTCCACTACACATGATAGGGTATTCCCAATAACACTCATCCAATATGATTAGTTAGAGGATGTATCATCACCTAAATAACCTCGGTGCATAGGCAGAGCAAGATTATCTAATCAACCAAGAGGGGAAGCACCTTTAGCTCCTGTTCTAAGGGACAACCCATCCATAAAAGGTACTTCAGCTCCTAATACACCTACAAAAGGGAATACCCATGCTAGAAAGCACATAACTTTGGAAAATAAGTATGATTTATTGAATCAAATGGCCCTATTTCAAACTAAGTTTTCAATCATGGATCCCTTGAGTCTATCAAAAGACCTCCGAGAGGCACATATTGAAGTTTTGTCGAGCCCTCAGAAGTTTGAAGTCGAATTTTGTTCTAATGATGTATACAATATAGAGAATGATCCTATATAATTCCACATGGTCATATATTTCATAGAAAACAATGAGGATTTCTTCATATAGTGTCATGGAAAACCCTTCTATATATTGGAAAAAATAAATGAAAATGATATCTGATGAGCCTTTATTGATAACAGCTTAAGAGTCAACCTCCTTCCAATCCAAACACCCCGTAAACATGGTTTCAAATAATGTCACTTTCCCACCTATAATATTATGTTTCAAGGTTATGAAAATAATTTGAAAAAATTCTCTTGTTGAAATCAAACTCATGACTCATTTTGGAGATCTTTTTTCTAACATAGAATACATGGTTGTTAGGATGGATATGACCTTTAATGTTCTGCAGGGGAGACCTTGGATACATAAACATGAAGTTATCCCTTAGTCATACCACCAATGTCTCAAATATTGTATTAATGGTCAAATTGGGACATTTCATGGTGAAAATCCCCATTCAAATCCTTCGAGTCATAGTACATTGACACATGATTCTACTGTAAGGTAGGGAAACAATGCATGGTTAATGATGTTGCTCACATCAATGCTCAAAATGGTCTATATATGATTCCAGAAAACCCTTTAAAATAGATTAATGATGAGTATGCGTTTTCCATCAATAAAATCATAAGAGTGGGACAAAATTCAAGCACTTAACTAGTATCCTTGGTGATGACTTTCGTGACAACTGAGCCCAAAAACACTAGAGAAGTTTTCAAATCTATTAGTAGTAATGAAATACTTGATGAAAATATATTTTTCCCATCCTAGGATATTTAAAAAATCATTTATCCTTAATCTATAATGTAATAAGTTGTCACGATAAGGGTAGAAAATAGAGATACTCATTCTCAGTCCATCTTCTCCCCTTTGAAGCTCTAAAAAGGCCCCTCGTCATCAAGTGAGCTAGAAATGGTTTCTTCATCTTCTGAATGTCCAGATAACAGCCCCACCCCAAGATATAATAATGTCGATTAATCTAATATATCTTAGAAAAAATGAAGAATATGTAAATCACATTGAAGAGGAAGAGGAGGAAGTCCTCAGGGTTGACCCTCTAGCATTTGAGGAATGTGTCTTTACCATTATAGATGAACTAAGGGAAATAAGTATGGGTATAGATGATGATCCTAAACCCACCCTAATTAGTACAACCATGAAATTTAAAGAATATGAGACATGTAATTATTTGATGAATCATCATTAGGATGTGTTTTCCTAGAATTGCTCAGATATTCTAGGCCTCGATCTTGAGGTGGAAACTCATCACTTAAGTTTTCCCTAACATCATCGGGGATACAAATAGGCAGAAAGAAGGACACATCCAACTCACACCTCCAAAGTCATGGCTGAAGTGACTAATATCATTAAAGAATATGTCATATGAGAGTTATAATAGAAAAAAGTGATATCCAATATCATCCTAGTAATGAAGAAAAATGTGAAAATCAATGTTTTCACCGACTTCAGAGATCTCAACTAGAACTGTATGAAAGATGTATTCTTGGTTCCAATCACAAAACTCCTGATCAATATAATGACTACTTATCAAGCACTATATATCATAGATGTATATTTAGGTTATAAAAAAATTTGTTTGACCCCAAAATATGAAGAAACCGCTCCCTTTAGATCTCCACAGGGAGTGTTATTCTATCGGGTAATTGGCTTTGTTTTGATGAACTTTGGTACCACATTCCAATGTGCTATGCATCACATCCTCAATCCATTATTGGGGATGTTTGTTGAATGCTATGTTGACGATCTAGTGGTCAATTCCCGATAACTTTATGACCACATGGATGACCTAGAATCCATATTCAATGAGCTATGACAACATAGCCTGAAGATCAACCCCCTAAAATGTGTTTTTGAGGTAAATATTGTATGTTTCGCAGCTTCATCATACACCATCACGACATCAAAGTCGACCATAATAAAAAAATATATACTTGGAATTTAGCCTCATATAAACCTAAAAGAGTTGACTATAATTCAAGGACACATGACCTATATCTGGTGCTTCATTTTCAATATTGCATACAAGTATTTTCACCTCATTAGACTGATAAAGATGAGGTCACATATTAGTGGATTGGTGACTATCACGAGTAATTTTAGAACTTTAAGAAATAATTATTTAACCCACCAGTATTAATGTGACCTTTTTAGGGAAATCCACTCATTCTCTATGTGATGGCTTTGGAGTGATCATTGGGCACCTTCCTTGTGAAAAAAGAACGATGCATAGAATTAAAAAATCATTTATTACCTCAATCGAACCATGACTAATGTTGAGATTTACTATTCAGATATATGGATGAGATTCATAGAATTAATATTCATGGTCCAAAAGCTGAGACACTACCTATAACATCATGAAGTACAACAAATCTATGGCAATAAACTGGTCAAATATATCCTGAACCATTCTCTATTAATATGATGTCTAGAATAGTGGGTGGTTATTCTATAGTTGTTTGATATAAAATTCCTTCCTTAGAAATTAGTGAAAGTATAGGCCTTAGAATATTTCCTTACAGAGTACCTTTATGAAAATATGATGTCATTGAATACAAATTTTTTAGATGTGTAGGTATTCTCTATTCAAAATGTCTTCTAAACATGTGAGATGTACATTGATGGTGAATCTAGGAGCCCAAAAGGGAGGATAAAAGAATACCCTAAGCTCAACCAAGTCGTCTAGGGATCATACTCATCTCTCGAAAAAAACAGGCTTTCCTTACTCGTTATTTCTATCAGAAGGTTGTACAAACAATGAGGTAGAATATCAAGCCCTCATTGTAGGTCTGTAACTGGCACTCCATATACTAGTAGAACACCTAGAGGATAATGGTGAATTAGAGTTGGTAATCAAACATATCAATGGGTATTATGATAATGAAAAAGAATATATAATCCCCTTAGTTTGTCTAATGGTTAATAACAGAATTTCCCTTGGATCCAACATTGACCCACATCCCCTGATCACAGAATACCCAGGATGATGCACTGTAAAATTCATCCACAACACTGGAATATCCAAACTGATATGAAACAATCATCAACATTTCCCATTGCCGAATGGTCTCACATTTTGTTTAGATCAGATAAAAGGAGATTAATGAAGTCTTTCCCATCCATAATCCTTATGGAACTACAACTAGGTGGATGATGCCAGACATGGAATACCTCTAGGATGGGGTGCTCCCATCAGATAGAGCTGGGAAAGATAAAATCTAATGATGGGTGGCTGATTTCACTCTTTAGGATGGCCCATATAACCATAAAGTCCTTTATAATTGAGGATTTGAGGGATTCCTTCTAAGAGGTGTTAATTTAGAAGAGTCTAATGATGTCATGATAATTTTACATTCAAGAGAATTTATTTCCCACTAGCCAGGATATCAACCTTCAAACCAAATCTGAAGGCACGGGTACTACTGGCCCTTTGTGACAAAGTATTATCAATTGCAAGCCAATTTCATTCATCAACCCCTAGACTTTCTACATTCTGAAATATAATCCTAGAAATTTTCCATATTGGTAATGGATGTCATGGGGCCATAACCTCCAGCTACGAACAAATTTTTCAAGTATATATTAACTACTACCAATTTTTTATCCAAATGGGATAAGGAAATACCCCTCAATGAAGTTTGGTATAATAGGATTTTCAGCCTTGTGAAGACCAAAATCATCACTAGATTTGGTGTCCCCCCACAGAATAATGATGTAAAATAGCACTGATTTCTTTTCTACTAAGGTGGAAAATATATATCAGTATTATGATATCAAATCCAACCATACATCCCACTATCATGTAGATACTAATGGAAAGATAGAGGTATTCAAAAAGATCCTATCAAAAATACTCCAGAATATAGTGGATAAGGATAAAAATTATTGGCCTGATAATCTTTCACACACCTAATTTGATTATCAGACTATAACCCATACTGCCACATGGGATACCCCATATTCATTGGTATATAGAATAGAATTATTCTTACCCATAGAGGTTCAATTGTCTTTACATTGTATTTCCATGTTCATCCAACTATCCAATTATGATAAATCAAAAGGATACTTGATGAATTAGAGAAACTTGATGAGAAAATATTGCACACCCAATATCAAATGGAATTCTATCAAAATAGGGTAGTGTGAGCCTTTAACAAGAAGGTTTCCCTTTTTTAATTCCACTAAGGGGAACTTGTATAGGTCCTCAGAACATCGATGATACCAAGAAATAATCCTCCAAAGATGGACCAAGTGGGCGGCAGATTACAAAATACTTAAATACCACTCTAATAGAGCTTAGTACTTGATGTCAATAGATGTGGAGATCATCACAACCCAAACCAATTGAAATATTCGTAAAGAAATATTTTTTTTAATCACATTACAAACATCCTAGATACAAGATGTTAAACTGAAAAGCACCTTAATATCATTGTTTTATAAATTTAAACTCCATATCATGTCCTCCCATCTCCAAGACATTAAAATTAATAGTTGTTCTTTGTCACATGAACTTAAAAGTAATTAAATAGCATCCATGCTGCATGATGTTAAACGTCCTAGCATCATCATCTCTGTTTCTTGGAGATAAACAACACAACATGTTTTCCTAGTCATATGAACTGAAACTGTGAGATACCGTTTGTACTTAACACATGATGTTAAACAACACAGTCAACATCCCTACCATTCAAAATTAAGAAACTAAAAAAATAACATGAGTTGAGATATTCCTCATGGTCCCCTAAAGCTAGGATTCTACCTCAGGTGTAAGTCCTAATCACATCCATCCACCTCTTGGCTGGCCGAGATTCCCTCTTGGATAGACAAGAGGAAGATATGACATGTATCATCCATGCACCATTACTACTCACATCAGTGCCACCCCAGAGTGGAACATGGGTCCCCTTTATGGGAATAACTCCCAACATTACCACATCCTTACCTGAAGATGTTAATATAAATGTCCAACATCCTCGATTTGTGAAAATAAAACACATGATCATTCCAAAACTATGAGTGGATTGATTCTCATTCTAAAGGTATGCATAGTGACAACCGAATATCCTATCCTGGGACTATCCGTGACATAAATAAATCCCCATATTCCATTTGTATGAATCAAACCTACACAAGGAACTTTTCATGAACTACTTATGTCCTGATTTTCATTCCATTGAGTTATATAGGGACACTCGAATCTCCTATCCTGGGTCCACTTACAACAAAGGAAATCCCCCACTTCCTATGTATGAGTTAGACCTACATAGGGAATGTTTATAGAACTACATGTAGCTTGGTTACCATTATAATGAGATTTGTAGTGACTCTCAGATCTCCTATCCTAGTTCTAGACAAAAGAACAACAAAATAGGCCCCTTTTCCCTACGTACGAATCAGACATGCATAGGGAATCATTCAATAACTACTTGTGGCATGATTCTCATTCCCATGAGATACGCAGGGATGCCTGGATAACCTATCATGGGTCTATCTGTGGAAAAATATATTTCATTTTCCCTTGTGTATGGGCCAGACCTATATAGGGAGACTTTCAAGAACTATTTGTGGCTTGATTCTTATTCCAATGAGATACCTAGTGATGCCAAAACCTCATGTTTTGGGACCAACCATAATTTTAGAAAACATTAAATACCATTTTCCCCACATAAAAACCCTGATCAATGTGGTAATTTTTTTCCTAAGAACTATGTATAGCTTGATTCTTATTCTGATGATATATGTAGTGGTTCCCGAGTATTATCCCCTGATCCAGTCGGTTCCTACCATTGTTTTTCACGTCGTAATCACCCACATCCTTATTGAAAGATTCCAAACTGAACAACCTACATCCTTAACACAAGATATTAAACTACGCGATTATTAAAGAGCTACTTGTGTTATTATTCTGATCCCAATGAGATATATAGTGACACCTAGATCTCCATGTTTAGGCCAAGAAGAAAATAAAAATGAAAAATACCCTCTCCCTATGCATTGTTCCGACCTACACATGGAATATTTTAATAACTATGCATGGATTTATTGTCATCTGAATGAGATACGTAGTGACTCCCAGGTCATTTCTTGTAGACTGGCCACCACACAACCCCAAATGCCACTATGTTTTCCTTGTGTTGCTTTTTATGTGTGGAAGAAAACGTTTCCACTCTTTATTTCTCACAATAATAATAGCTCACATGGTCTTAAGAGTTTTTGTAAAATAGTTCCCTATACAAGTATGTAATATCAATTCACATTGGGGGTATCATGGTCATGGATTCAATCCCTTAAAAGGCACACCAAATTTCCTCATCGCATGATAATAAACTACACGATTTAATATTTCCTTAAGAAATTTATGTGTCTTGATTCTCATCCCAATGAGATATGTAGTGAGACATGGATTTCCATTCTTGGGACCACCTAACAAATCCCACATTTTTCACTTAGGTTCACCTAAATCCTTACCACATGATGTTAAACTACACGAGATCTCTAGAACTTTGTGTAGCTTGATTATTATTCTAATGAGATACATAGTGACATATGGATCTTCAATCATGGTCCCTATCGTAACACAATATGGTAAATTATCATAATCTCCTATGTATGGATCATATCTACATGATAATATTCAATATGGGTTCTCAAACTACACATTAGTCCATATTAAAAATCCCCTTTTATCCTCCACACATGAATTCAATCATTATATGGGATATCTATTTTAGAACTACATGTGGATTTATTCTTACTCCAACAAGATACATAGTGGTGCTTGGGTCATATCCCATTATTCAACCACAATATCTATTTTTAACATTGAGTTTCCAACATCCTTACCATATGACATTAAACTACCTGCCTAATATTCTCACCATAAGATGTTAAACTACATGGTAACTCAAGAACCATGTGTCACTTGATTCTTACTCTAACAAGATATGTAGTGATACCTAGGCCTTGTTTCCAAGTCCAAGTAACATGGTAAAGAAAAATTCCTCTCTCCAACATACAACCAAAGAGTTACATATGAGATCTTAATTCAGGTCCCCTCACTAGGGGTCCACTAAGGAATCATATATGCCCCCTTTTACATATGAGTAAGATATATGTAAGGAACTCTACACATTAGGGATAAATATAAATCCTAACACTTCATATATGCTTAGACATACCCATTTCCTATGACATACTCCTAGTATTGGACACTTTCAAATATTTGTAATCTTCCTCCAATTCTTGATGATAAAATGTATGATACATGTGGGATCCTTTACCTAACTATGTTGTATTACACCCTGGTTGACATTTCATAAGTCATCCACAACGTTTTAGGGCCTAAAAAAGAAAAGGATTATATTATTTAATTATGTTGTAACATTCCCTAGTTTCCTTTGAATAAAAAATACTATCATAACGGGGTTTTTAACCTGTGGTAACTTCACCCTAAGATGAAGCCTCTTATGTACTTGTAAGAATATATGTAAATATATTGGAACCCATGATTTGAAACATTATGTAGTTATCATTTATATTTGTCCCATATCCTTTATCATAGTTTGAAAACCCACAATACCATTGTTTATAATTTCCCCCTTTTGGCATCTAAAACATTTTGGAATAAACTTGTCCCATTAGGCCACATATCTTCTAATGTTTCCATAATTCCGTGGTCCTAGTCATTGTTTCGCACGGAATCCAGGGATGACCTCCTAGATGGGAGATTCAAACGTTCCGATTGGTTTCTAACGGGTTTGTTCGTAGAACTGGAAACATCAAATGATTCCACATCCGTTTGGACCTACTTTCCAAAGGTAGGCGCTCATTAGCTTGTGGGATAATGAGGCTTAGGAATTTTCATTGGTCGAGAGGATGGGAGGTCGGACTCATTACACCTTTTTGAGGGGAATTATTGTCTACTCTGGGACTCTCTTTACAGATTTAAGTTATGTTCGTGAATCCATATTACATTACCAAGTATAAAATGAGATTTCCTTCAGTTTAATAATCAATCATTAAATATGAAAGAAATTTTGAGAATCTTTTATATGTATTCGAGGTTCTTCATCAATAGAGAATAATCTGTATCTATTTAGATATTCTTGGTCAATGGTATCCTTCAAAACATTTATATAAAAAGTCTCTTGGTCATTATGATGACCAGGCTGGTTTTAAAGCCACTCAGTGGGGCACTTGAAGTTCATCGTCATTCAGAAGGACAATGAATTACTTCAGAGTTGGGATCGAACCCATATATGGGCTACCTACGTATCCTTTATTTTGAAAAAGGAATCAGAACCCACGTAGTTCGAATAAGGGTATGATGTTTATGATTGATGGCTCAAAGCAGAATGTCACAATTACTTTTACACTCTAAGCTCACGTGAGTCATGCTCAGTGTGAGAAACAAGAGGTATTAGTAAAATTTAGAAAATTGTGCCATGAAAGATGAAATCATAAGAAATGGTTTGGGGCTTATGTATGTATGACTGCCCAGATAGATGAAGGTTTAGGATTCACTTTTAGGGAGAAAATCCATGAATAGGGTCCATAAAGGTATATGTGCTTCATGGAGATTTGAATACTCTAATCTTGGGGCTTACTCCTAAGGAGGATGCCCAAGTTAGGATGGGACTTATGATTGGGTTTTACTCCTGAAAAGGAAACCCAAATCAAGGGTAAATTAGGACTGGTTAAAGAGAAATTAAGGGACTTGGGGCTTATTCCTAAAAAGGAAGCCCAAGATTATAACTGGGTTTTATACTTGAAAAAGGAGACCCAGGTTAGGGATTAAGGTTTGGGGCTTACTCCTGAGGAGGATGCCCATATTTGAGGTTGGGGCTTACTCCTAAGAAGGATGCCCATATTTGAGGTTGGGGCTTACTCCTAAGAAGGATGCCCAAATTAAGGGACTAAGGTTTGGGGCTTACTCCTGAGGAGGATACCCAAGTTTGGGAACTTTTAAGAAATTGGGACTTACTCCTGAGGAAGATGCCCAGATTAAAGGACTTATAACTGGGGATTATTCCTAAAAAGGAGACCCAAGTTAAGGATTCTCTCATCTTAAAGGATGAGGTTGAATGAATGAACTCTCCATATTTAGTGACATAAGGATATTTAAATCACTAGGTTTTGAGAGATATTCCACAGAATTACTTTCAGATAAGGAAGTCAAATCAAGAAATCATGCCATAAATGGCTTTGAAGAGTGTCTTGAAGACTGAATCTTGAAAAAGAAAGGTGTGATGGCTTAAGAGGGGTAAAATGGGCAAGATGGGCACCCAAAAAGTCAGGGGAGCACATGTCTTGAAAGGCGCGTAAGTATTGCGGCGGCGCGCAAGTATTGTTCGTGCAAGTATACTTGTGCGACATGAGGGGTACTTGCGCGATTCTCAAACATCATTTAGAATATTTGAGCGACTCTTTATAAATCCCTTTAGAATCCTCTTGAGGTTCTTCCAAAAAAGGGACGCGCAAGTTCTATTGAAGGAATAAGGCGGCGCGCAAGTGTTGATGAGTTTCAACACTTAGGCCTTCCTTCTTCTCTTTAAATCTTCCGTTCTAGGTAAGAAATTACCTTTATAAGTGTTCCGGAAGCTTTGAGAATAGACTTGGGTGTCGGGAGCTTTAATCCGAGTTTCTGGAAAAAGATCCTCTCGAATGGGGGGCCCACAAGGTCTATTTATAGGCAGGAGAAGACCCCAGGCGGTTACTGGGCGGTTATCACTTAGGTCGCGCAAGTCACTTGCGCGACCAAGGGCGTCGCGAAAGTGTACTTGCACGACAGTGATATAACTTGCGCGGTGCAGTTGCTTTTGATCCTTTGTTCATGCCTTTGTCAATTTTTGATGTTTTCTTCAAAGGTTGAATCACTTTGAGCTCAGATATTCCCCTTTTCCGATCTTTAGATTCTGTGATGAAAGGAGCGTCAACAAAAGTCCCCCCTCAGAGTTGGATCCGGAGAGAAATGAGGATTTGACTCTGAGGAAATCGAATCCATCCAAAGGAAAAGGGGTGCGCAGGTCTTCAGGGCATAGAGGGCGGCGTGCAAGTTTGCGTCGTGCAGGCCTTGACGGCGCGCAGATAGGCCTCCTGGCCTATAAATACATGGCCTCACCTCCATACAAGCATCCGGATTTCCAGACTTCATACCTTCTCGAGCTCTCGTCGTGCAGGTTATCTTAGCCGCGCAAGGTGCTCTGTTTTCCAATGTTTTCTTCGATGTCGCGCTATTGTAAAGGTATTTGTACTTACGCGGTTTACACTTGCGCGTCAAAAATTAGCGCGACACATGGATACTTGCGCGCCATGCTTTAGACTTGCGCGCCTTAATGCCTTAGCCATTTTTTCCATTTAAGAGTTAGTTTATTCATCTTTTCTGCAGATTCAGTGGTTCCCAAGGGAATTGGAACGGCTGATGAACTGGCTAGCAAGAGGATTGATGACATGATGAACATTATTGGCCATGATTACTATGATATCTGCAACAACACTCTCCCAAATTTGGCTAAGTATTTGAAGAAATATCGTCCTAATTTTCCACAGAGCATTCATCTGCCTTTGTGTGGTCATGGTCATCTACAAGGAGTCAATGTTCAAAATGCAAACAATTATACACCTGAGATGCAGCTGCACTGCTACTCCTCTATTTCGGTTATGTTGTGCATTAAGAGCAACAACAATGGTGTGAACTATCAAATTCTTCCTCCATGTCATTTCCTTGCAGATATGAAAATGGAAAACCCATGGGCTGAAATGTTTTCCACTAATGGTTGGTGGAGAGAATACAAACATGGTATTAGAGCAATATCTGAAAAGAGTACTCTCTCCAAATGGCTCTTTACTTCCAATGCTCCATTCTCAAATCCATTTATCCATCTTCCAAGTCTCTTGGACAGAAACAGAGTCACTGTTTGATCACCAGAAAATTTTCTCAAACCGCACTCAAGAACATCCTTTTACAATTGTTCCAAGAAGAGCTGGTGTCACTGCATCTCTTATTGTATCCAGTTGAATGAATGAATTCCAGGTGGTTGCTGATGAAGCTCGGGATGCCGTAAATCAAATGAGGTGTTATGTTGAAAGCCTCTTGTAATTCTTGAAAAAGAGAAGAGACTCCAGTCTGTGGATGTCCTTCTAACTCTTGTGTATCAATGAAAAAACACTTTCATCTTCAATCATTTGTACCTGCATTCTTTCACTACCTGCTTCAAATTTACTTAAGCCAATGGTCCTAGTAAGCATAGTTTGATTTTTACTAGGATTATTACAAATAACCCTACAAACTTTGAATCTTTTAATTGCTCAATATTACCTAAATCATACAGAATGTATGTTTAATGAGCTGGAACTTGACTTTTATTCAGAGTTCCTTTGTCTTTTTGTGGGAAGTTTAAAGTCATGCACATCGGACAAAAAGGGGCTAATGTTTAAGGTCGAAATAGCTTTGACCAAAATGGATTAAAATTGATTCAATTCCTTGACAATTTATCTGAAAACATATTACCATACTCAAGTATGAGAGAAAATATGTAAACTATAGCTTAAGAATATTTGAATCTAAGGAATGATATGAAAAAGAGCTAAAAGGCATTAGAAGAAGTAGTTTCCAAGAATGAAGTTACTATTATTTAACAAAACCCGTTAGGGGGTTGAAATATGCAGGGCCACCTATGGGCATTGGCTGCATGGTCAAATAAATAGTATCTTTTGGCTGACAGGTCTGTTATGTGGAATGTTTATGCAAGGACACCTATGGGCACGTGCTGCATAGTCAGGCGAAAGAACTCTCAAAAATTTACTTTCCTAGTGCTAAAAGCCAGTGAAAGATTATGGAGATTCAAATTTTCTAAAGTATAGAGTTTGTTGTATGGAAAGAGGTACTTGAATATGGAGAAGATATTTTTAGACAAGATTATCGAAGAACTGGATGAATATCACTCCTACGAAGGTCTGACCCAAACGTAGGGAATAAGAATAAACCATAGACTTGAATACTTTCAGATCATGAAAAAGGGTATGGGACAAATATGTTAAGGATGGCTGTTTTTTTGCGGATCCCTACATACTGTCGTTTAAGACAAATAAGGACAGAAGAGGCATTCTTCCAAGAATGAAGTTAACATTATTTAACAAACCCGTTAGGGGGTTGAAATATGCAGGGCCACCTAAGGGAATTGGTTGCATGGTCAAATAAATAGCATCTTTTGGCTGACAAGTATGTTTTGTGGACTGTTTATGCAAGGCCACCTATGGGAACGTGCTACATAGTCAAGCAAAATAATTCTCAAAAGTTTGACATTTTTGTGACTAGAAGTCATGAAAAGGGTTATGCAGATCTGAAAATGTTTAAGGTTAGGATTATAACACATAAAGATGGGTATTGTCCAATATATATAGAGATACATTGGTCAATGATAACCATAATCATGTTGTGGCTGGGTCCTAAATTGAAATTTTGGACTTCACTACGTATCTCATAAGAATGAGAATCAAGCCATACGTAGTTCTTGAAATGCAGTTTAATGTCATGCAGGACGAAAGTATGAGAGATCTTAGTTTAGGGTCATAGAATTCGGACCATAATAATGAATACACAGTGTGTTTTCATGAGGACATTTCAACCAAGGGACTAAAAGTGAAATTTGGGGTTAGGCCCAAAAGACTTGGGACTCGATTTGAGGGACACTCGAATGTTCCTACGTATCCCATAGGGATGGGAATCAAGTCCACGTAGTTCTAAAACTATCCTTTGTACAAATTTGGTTCGTACATGTGAAGGGTGAAAGGGGACTTTAGTGCAATGATGGTTTAACCTGAGATAAAAAGTTTAGGTATTACCATGTATGCATGTAGTCTTTTGAAATGAAACATGATTGAAAAATCAATGTCAATAATAGTTCTCTCTCAAATGAGGAAATCAAAGAGTATTGTAGTTTATTGTCGTACCGGACAAAAGTGTTGCATAGTTTAACGTCATATAACAAGGACGAAAGTGAATCAATGTAAAGATATTGATTCTAGGGGCGGTTTCACGAATCAACATCATGTGAGATGGTGGTGAACCGATGTGAAGAGATTGTTTTCGGGCTTGAACCCTGGGAGGTTGCCTACATACCCAGCCTGGAGGGCAAGGATCAAAGTCCGTGTAGTTCAATTAAAGAATGAATTAATGATCAAGTTGTTCTTGGGGACAATGATCTAATAAAAAATGTTGTTGGGACTTACACATGGTTAGGGGCCCAAAGAGAGTGTTATGGTGGAGGTTTTCTCTATGCTCACGTGATTCATACTCGGTGTGAAAAACAAGAGATAACAACAACCTTAACGATGCATAGTTTAATGTCATGTAGGAAATATCAAGGGACTATGCAGTTTAAATTCTTGCAGTTAGGACTATTGGTGTTGCACAGTTTAGTGTCATGTAGCAGGGACAAAATAACAGTTTAATGTCATGTAGGACATATCAAGGACTTTCTGTACAGTTTAGCATCATGTAGTTAGGACGATGGGGAAAATACAGTTTAACATCATATTGGATGAAAGGGGGACTGTGCAGTTTAATGTCATGCAGTAAGGACAAAATAACACACCATTTATGTCATGTTGTACGAAAGTGCGAATAGTTTAAGGTCATATGCATGGACCAAGGATGATGCAGTTTAAGGTCATGCTGGATGGTTTAGGGAACTTTTTCACAGTTTAATGTCATGTAGGACAAAGTTGCAGTTTAAGGTCATACTGGACCATTGCTGTATAGTTTAACGTCATATAGCAAGGATGAACTGGTGCCGCACAGTTTAGTGTCATGTTGCGGGGACATCTTCTTTTCTACAGTTTAACGTCATGTTGGACGAAAGTGAGAATAGTTTAAGGTCATATGCATGGACCGTGAATGGTGCAGTTTAATGTCATACTGGACTATTAAGTGCTTTTGTAGTTTAACATCTTTCCGGACGTAAGGGACTTTCCTACAGTTTAACGTCATGTTGGACATTGTTGCAGTTTAAGGTCATACTGGACCATTGCTGTATAGTTTAACGTCATATAGCAAGGATGAACTGGTGCCGCACAGTTTAGTGTCATGTTGCAGGGACATCTTCTTTTCTACAGTTTAACGTCATATTGGACGTAGTTGCAGTTTAAGGTCATACTGGACCAGGGATGATGATGCAGTTTAAAGTCATGCTGGATTGTGGATGATGATGTAGTTTAAAGTCATGCTGGACTATGGATGATGATGCAGTTTAAAGTCATGCTGGACTATTAATGTATGAACCAATTGTAAGAGTCTTGGTTCTGGGGACCATATTTTGTGTTTATACAAAATATTTCTTCAGAAATCTGGCATTGGTTGGAGTCGTGATGAGTTCTCCATTCATTGAGATTAATGAATAATCTCCATTGGAGTAGACCCTATGTATTGAATAAGGTCCTTCCCATTTTGGCTCAATCTTGGGAGGTTTCTTTCCTGGTATCATTGGAGTTTTGAGAACTAATACTAATTCTCCTTGAATGAATGAACGAAGTCGAACTTTTTTGTTAAAAGCTCATGCTATTCGATTCTAATAGATTTCCGAGTGGTGCAAAGTGCACAATCTTTTCTCATCTAACTGTTCCAATTCATTCAATCGCTTTTGGGATTGCTCATCTATAGATAACTAATCACAAATGGCTACTCTGAGTGAGGGGAATTGAAATTCAATTGGCAAGACTGCTTCTGTTCCATATACCAACGAATATGGAGTTGACCTCGTTGCATTGCGGGTGGTAGTCCGATAAGCCCATAAAGCGTGAAAGAGTTTATCAGGCCATGACCTCTTATCTTTATCCACCATCTTTTGCAGTATATTTGAAAGAGTCTTGTTAAAGGCTTCTATTTGTCCATTGGCTGCCGCATGATACCTAGATGAATGGTTGGATTTAATGTTGTATTCTTGATACAATTTCTTCACCTCAGAAGAACAAAAGTTGGTGCCGTTGTCCGTCAATATGGTATGAGGGACACCAAATCTAGTAATAATGTTAGACTTGATGAGGCTAAAAATGCATTTAGAACTGACTTCTTTGAGAGGTATTGCTTCTGCCCATTTGGAAAAGAAATCAGTAGCAGTAAGAATGTACTTAAACTGCTTGGCCGTAGCTGAAGGGTAAGGTCCCACCACATCCATTCCCCATGTGGCAAATGGCCATGAGTATTTAGCTGTATGAAGCAACTCTGGAGGTTGATGAATGAAATTGGCATATACTTGACATGAATGACACTTCTTTGTGAAATCAACACAATCTTGTATCATTGAAGGCCAAAAGTATCCAAGCCTTTGAATTTGATCAGACAATCTATGTCCCGACTGGTGGGCACCACATACTCCTGCATGCACTTCTTTTATGACAGCCATTGTCTCTTCACCATCAATACATCTGAAGAGAACTCCATCAAAACCACGTTTGTAGAGAATTTTCTCTAGGTGGTTTGGGCTATCATAAAGAGTAAAATTGACCACACGTCGCCAGATTTGTTCTTTCTCGGCTCTATCAGGTGGAAGTGTTCCATTTTGAAGGTATTCCCTGATAGGTGACATCCATCCTGTATTATGAACATATGGTTCAGGAATGGGACTAATTTTATTAATTTCCTCTGTTTTGGCTTGAACATAAGGTGAAATTGCACGACGGTGGGAAATACTGATTTTTGTCTCGTCCCGATTTGGATCTACTAGAGCTGTGGCTATATTAGCCAGTGCATCAGCTTGAGCATTTTGTGATCTTGGGACATAAGAAAATGTCGGTTCTGAAGGGAATTACTCCATTAACTCTCTGACGTAATCATATAAAGGGATTAATTCTTCTTTTCTGATGGCATAATCCCCATTGACTTGTTTGATTACCAGGTCTGAATCACCTTTCACCTTTAAGTGATTCACTTGTGCTTGGAGAGCTAACTCCAAGCCTGTAATAAGAGCTTGGTATTCAGCTTCATTATTAGTACCACCTTCCCACAATAAAAAGGAATAAGGTAACACTGCTCTATCTAGAGAAATGAGCACAATTCCTAAACCAACTTTGTTAAATTGAGGATTTTCCATTTTCTTCCCTGTTGGACTTCTGGAAGCACCATCAAAATACATTTCCCATGTTTGAGGATTCTCTTGAATAGAGAAAACTTCCTCATCAGGGAGTTCAATATCTAAAGACGTGTCTTCCATGGAAGGATGTTCAGCCAGGAAATCAGCCAGAGCTTGACCCTTTATTGCCTTTTGAGACACATACTGAATGTCGAACTATTGCAAAATAACTGCCCAACTTGCTAGACTTCCTGTAAGAATTGGACGACTAAGGATGAATTTGAGTGGATTATTTCGAGATACCAATTGGACATCGTGATGTTTCAAGTAGTGTCTTAGTTTCTGAACTGCAAAGATTAATTCCAGGCAGCACTTCTCAATACTTGAATACTGGTTTTCTGCTTCAAGCATAGTTCTACTGAGATAGTAGAAGCTATTTTCATTCCCAACATCATTCTTTTGAGCAAGAAAGGCCCCCAATGATCGCTCTAGAGCTGTCACATAGAGGATAAGTGGTCTACCTTCAACAGGTGGCATGAGTACTGGTGGACTCAAGAGGTATTTCTTGAGAACATCAAATGCTTCTTGACATTCTTCAGTCCACTGGTAAGTGACTCCTTTTTTCAATAATTTGGTAAAGGGTAAACTTTTTCCTGCCAAATTGGCGATGAAACGCCGAATATAGGCTAAGTGTCCTTGATGTCCTCTTAATTATTTCAAATTCTGAGGAGGTGACATACCAAGGATTGATTTGGTCTTCTCAGGATCGACTTCAATACCATGATGGCGTACAAAAAGGCCGAGGAATTTTCCTGAGGTTACCCCAAAAGCACATTTTAAGGGGTTCATCTTCAAATTATGTTGTCGAAGTTTGTGGAATATGACTTCCAAATCAGCCAAGTGATTAGAACATTGTTTGTATTTAACTACCAAATCATCCACATAGCACTCAACAAATTTCCCTAAGAAAGGTTTGAAGATACGATGCATGGCGCGTTGATATGTTGCACCTGCATTCTTTAAACCAAAGGGCATCACCCGGTAACAAAACACACCTTGAGGGGCTCTGAAGGCTGTAGATTCCTCATCTTCTGGGGCCATTCAGATCTAATTATATCCGGAATATCCATCCATGAAGGAAAGTACTTCATAACCAGCCGTCGCATTAATTAAGAGTTCTGTAATCAGAACTGGGAAATCATCTTTAGGACAATACCGATTAAGATCTCTGAAATTGATGAAAACCCTAATTTGTCCATTCTTTTTCTTTACAGGGACAATATTAGCCAACAACTTGGGATATTGAACTTCTCTGACGAAGTTAGCTTTGATCAGCTTATCCACTTCAGCTTCAATTTTGGAAGAATAGGTTGGGTGTGTTCTTCTCGCGGCTTTCTTAATTCCTCGATGTTCTTTTGGTAAACCCAAATGATGAGTAGAAACATCAGGATCAAGTCCAGGCATTTCTATATAATTCCAAGCAAAAATATCTTTATTTTGCTTTAGAAAAGAAATATACATCTCTTGCTCTTCAAGGGTCATGGCCGAACTAATTAATGTGGGGCGTGGATCTTTCTCTGTACCCAGATTTATTTCTCTGAGTTCATCCACAGTGGTAGAGATGCCCTCTTCAAATACTAGAGGAGAATCTCTAAGACCTTCCTCTTCCACTTCATTATGTGCTATTTCTTCCGTTTCTACTTGCATATTAGATGACAAAACGAAATTCTCATGATCATAAGAGATGTCAAAATTTTCACATTTTGAAGAAGAAGCTTCCATTTCCGACCCTATTGATGATAAAGGGCCTTCTTTGGGAAATAAAGAGATGATGGATTGAGAATCGACATCAGTATTCACCTCTGGTGTTGCTATAACTTCTTCTGGACTGATTGGAGAAGTATAGACTTGTTGGACTTCAACAGATGAAATGAAAACGTCACCACTTAGGCTTTCATCACTGTTTGGTAGGTTACCAATTTCTCCCATGTTGTCTGGCTCGATTTCCGTAACTGACATTATGGATCTTTCCATAAGAGTATTTTGATTTTGGCCTATTTAGTCAATTTGACTGATAGGTAACACATAATCTGTACTCACATGTGTAAATGGATTTATTGGAATTTTCTCCAAACCATATGGAGCATTAACTTTGGTAATTTCCTTCATTGTAGATTTTTCTCTTCCCTTCATGTGATAAAATTCTGCCTCAATGGGGGGCCCACAGGGTCTATTTATAGGCAGGAGAATAGACTTGGGTGTCGGGAGCTTCAATCCGAGTTTCTGGAAAAAGATCCTCTCGAATGGGGGGCCCACAGGGTCTATTTATAGGCAGGAGAAGACCCCGGGCGGTTACCGGGCGGTTATCACTTAGGTCGTGCAAGTCACTTGCACGACCAAGGGTGTCACGCAAGTGTACTTGCGCGACAGTTATATAACTTGCGCGGTGCAGTTGCTTTTGATCCTTTGTTCATGCCTTTGTCGATTTTTGATGTTTTCTTCAAAGGTTGAATCACTTTGAGCTCAGATATTCCCCTTTTTCGATCATTAGATTCTGTGACGAAAGGAGCGTCAACAGTCATATGACCTAAAACTATAGGAACCATATTTACCACTCTTGTGTCAAACTTGTGTAAGAGAACCTATTCCCCCAATTCTATGGTAATTATGAAATGAAATTATTCTTTTTAATTTAGGTAAATTTCCACTACAACCCAAAATCTATGCTTGAGGAAATACAAATCAACATAAACATCCTTTGTCCATGAGCAATATAATTTTGAAATTATTGACAACACTTTTACCTAACTATACTGTAAAATACCCCAACTGTATTTTCACAAGTCACCCACAAAATAGTTCAGTCAGCCTAAGGATCCCACTATTTGACTATGTTGTAAGACATCCCAGTTTTCTTTGCATAAAACAAACCTCATAATGGGTTTGTTAACCAATGGTAACTTCACCCTTAGGAGAGACCTCCAATATTTCCATGATATTTTTTTCCTCTACCAATCTTCAGATCCAGAGGTCCCCAGATTTCAACATTCTACATTTTCCCCTCTCAAAGATGAAAATTATGGAGTATTCTTAGACAGATTACCAAGAATGGGAGAATCATCAAAATTTTGTTCAAAGCAATAGAACTTAAATTAGATCCCCCTAACATCCATTCTACATGAATTTAAATTGAATAAAATAATGTACTTACTAAATGAATTGAAGTTACATAATATAATGTCCCTACTACTTGACTTTAAACTGTATAGCAAAATGTCCTTGTTGCATGACTTTAAACTACATAGAATACTGTCTTTTCTACAAGAATTTAAAATACATAACATAATATACTTGATGCACAACTTTAAAATTTCATGATTATTTGATCCTATTCAAAAAGGGTCCTTCCACTTCTCTGAAAATTAGTCTTCTAACAAAATTTACCCACTTTTTGCACAATTCAAATCCATGCAGGAGCAGTTTCCCATTCATGGTATGTGTCGATATAGATACTCTTTTAATTCTCGGACACCTTCCCTTGAAAAAAAAATATCACAGTCTTGAGAAATATGTATCTCCATAAAATTCCTTCATCCAATAGTAATATAATTTCATAATTTTATAGAGCTCCATTACCTGACTATGTTGTCACACGCCCCAGTTAGATTTGCATAAAGTGACCCAAAAAACGTGTCTGTCAGACTATGTTGTAACACACTCATGTTGGATTTTCATAATGTAGCCCATAAAATAGGTTTATCAACAAGTGGAGACTTTTTTCTCAGGAGAAACCTCCACTATTCCTAAACATAATGTTTTAGATTCAGAAACCACAAAATCAAAGCTCGATATTCTCCTTTGGGGAATCTGATGAATTTTGGAACATTCTTAGCCATCAAGCCTTGTTTTGGTTATTTTTTCAATACATTATCGTCAAATATATTTGAACTAAAACACTATAATCATTATTATGGTTTTTATGACATTAAAAAACCCACAAAAAGAGACACAATACTCAACATATTGAAAACAATCAAATGGAACTCTGAAAAAAAGTCATTTCTCAGCTCGCTAGACCAACAATCTGTATGATCAAGGAAAAAGAATGCTTGAGAAATGAAAATAAATAGGCATAACACTTTTTAGGTTGAAAACCCACAATGGGTGGCCTAAGAAAAAGAAAAGTCGTTACCACAAACTATCCTTCATATTGATCTTAGAGAAAAAGTAGGGCAATGAAATAAAAAGACATAAAGTCTGTTTGTTTTTTTATACAACCCAAGAAACTGTAAAAATATGCTTGATAAGCACCATGGATTAGGAAAAAATAGAGTGTTTCCCCATCCCTATAACTGTTTTATGATTATATTATATAAAGATGTTTTCCTATTAAAATCATCTTCAATGTTATGATGATAGGAGAAAAAAGGGATAAAGTCATAGGTGAGTGGAAACAAACTTATTTTCATTTATGTGGAAAAACAATTCGGAGCAGCATCCATAAGATGTAGTCTCTCCATCTCACTTTACAAGATACCATCAATATAAATCTTCAATTTTTGAATGACATCCTGAGTCCCATCAAAATCCTATTTAATCCCATCCATCAAAATGGGTTTAGCCACCTCATCCAGGTGGAGTTCCTCTATTTTGGTTGCAATAACAGTTGACCCTTTGGTTTGGGATCCTTCTATGGAATGGAGAAGTTGTGTGAACTCCCCCTGAATGGAATCCAATTCCTACTAAAGATGTGATATTTTAATGGTCCTATCATTAATATTTTGGTTAAACCCCACTAATTTCTTAGCATGTTCAGCCTCTTCTTTCGATAAAACGTATCAAAGATCTTCTATATTGGAAAATATCTTTTTCTTTAAGAGGTCTTTTTGAAGCTCATTCTCTCGCTCCTGTTTATAAATGATCTCCTTTACAACCACATGAATCAAGAAACAATAAAATTCAACATAACCCAATATACTGAATAGAAATGGATGTTGGCAGAGTTATGAAGTTAGGTGTTCCAAATATCTCTCAGAAATTATTTTTTAGATGTAGAGACCCGAATCTTAACGTACATGAACATTACATTACTTTTGTGGAATACCCAATACATAACAAAAACAGACCCACAAGGACCGTAATAGTTTAGTGTCTTTGGAAACTAAGAACGTAATCCTCTAATCTTGGTGAAAGATCTTCAACATCTCCCATAAAGATCTTCCCCTTTTTTTATTACCTAAAACCTTTCTTTATATCATGGGAAAAGAAAACATAAAAAGGGTGAGCTCAAATGCTCAGTAAGGGTAAGCATGGATAAAATAAAACATACCATATACATTTGAACTTAAAAAAATCTGAACATTAAAAATCTTGAGCAAAGACATAAACCATGGAAGTACATAAGGAATAGACCATAATGGAACATAAATCATGATAAAATAGCATGGGAATAAAACATGTAATTGTGGCATCCATTAAGCACATGTAATGATTTCCATAGTATCCAAAGTATTGCTGCCAAGACCATCTTAGTGGACAAAGTCCCATTCTGAATCGAGTTCACTCCTCATTTCAGTCCTGTTTTACTGAACCAGTTTAACCTACCATTCCAGTCATGTCTATCTCATGAGATATAAATTTTTACCCAATGCATTGGAGGGAGATATAGGTCCCACCCATCTCATAATGAAATCATTCTTACTTGTGCCACAAAATAAACATACATCATCCATAATAACCCAACGAATAAAATGGGTTTCATAAACATCATCCCATAATCACATAATCCATATAAAAGAAATGGATATCATTTCATAATAAGAAAAGTGAAACCATGTAAATCATAGATACATTACACTTGAAACATACACATATGAAATAATTTCATCTTAGATGGAAAATGGTTTTGATAAAACACTTGAAATGAATTATTGAGGAAAATATACTTTCTTCTTCAAAATCAATTTCTTTTCACAAAATGTCATGAAATTTTAAAAGAAAATGATTTTGTTGAAAATAGTAATGAAATATTTTGGAGAAAGCGTCATGAAAATATGGCTTTATAAGACCGTAAAAATCCGTTCGTGTCGTATAAGTTAAAAAAACATTCTTCTCGTACTTTTTCCAGAAAAGTCAAAAAAGTACCTCATAACGTAAACAAAAGAAATATTCCTTACATACCATGTAGTAAAAGTAAAAAATGGGTAAAAAGGACTTTAAAAATTCATGAAAACATTATAATAAAATTTTTACATGGATGATAAATATAACCCTAGTAAATACTTACGAATAAGAAATCTCGGATAAAAATGAGATTTGAAAAATTATCCCTTACCTTTGGTCTGATTTGATTCGTAAGTGTCCGAACCTCTTGTATAATGATTTAAATAATGTTATTTACTTATTACAGAATCATATTAATTGTTATGATATCATATATGGTTCACTTATGACTTTATATTACCTGTTCTTTTATAAATTCCATGTTAAAGAGCGTTTTGGGTAAAATTGTTTCATTTGTCGTCCGTGTTTTGACTTGTAATTATTCATAATATTACTTAGATCATGATTACTTAATTCCAGAATATAAAACATGATTTATATATAATATATATTCAGAATATACATATATATAATAAATCAGTAAATGGAATGAAATACACCGTTCATGGAGACGGTAGGCCGTATGTACGCATGAACGCTGTTTTCGTTTCCTTATTGAGTTGAATGGAATTAAGTAGATGAAATACATATATATACACATAAATCCAGTATAATTATTATGTCACATATTTCATGATTACTTATTATATATACTTTATAATCATACATGAATGGTTAACGTGGAGAATGAATCTCACCACGTCGTGGAGACGGTAGTCCGTACGTAAGCACGAGAGATGATATTGTTCTCATGATCGTGGGACTGTATTGGAGGGTATGTATACTATTTCAGAATCAATATCACTTTAAAATAATCATATATAGTTATTATTTACACCATTATACCCATCCAAGTAAGGTGGTGGTGGAAAATAGATTACACCACGACATGGAGACGATATTCCGTACGTACGCACGCACAGTGATTTCGTTTTCCGTAGGATGGATAGATGGTGAAATAGGGTTGTTTCATACTTATAATAACATATAAGTATATTAGTGACACTGATGTTATTACTTCATAATGATACAACCTAAGAAGAAGAAGTGGAAGAAGAAATAAAGTTGAAAGAATCGGTAACAGACATTACCTCTTCTTTGAAGCGGCTCTTTGAGTCCTCTTTTTAGGGCATTAAAATTGGTATTTGAAAAAGAGCAGGATCTTAGGATGTTTCTAGGGAAGTGGGGAAGTGAAATGGGCAGGGGTTGGCCGAGCATGAAGGCTCAAAGTTGTGTGAGGAAGAGGGGGAGGAGGTGCCCTTTTATAAGGGAGGAGAGGGGCACCATTGAAATAACTAAACATATTATTTTATTATAAAGCCAAAGTCGGTTTTAAATAGCTCCAAATTGATTTATTTAGAAGCTAAGGTGGGGTTGGGTCGAAATCATCTCATCCAATAGAATTTAGACAAGTTTAGGTTCCAATCTTAACCTCATCATTTAGATTTAACATTAAGTTAAACAATTTTACTTTTACTGTGTCTTCTTGTGTTCTTACACTATAAGGTTAATAAACTTACTATAACAAGCCAAACGAATCCCATGTTGTTTATTATTAATATATATAACCTTATCTAAGTCATTTGGCCGAACCTTAGATTTTTAGGAATAAAATAACAATTAATAATATAATATTTGTTTTAAAAACTATTTTATGTCAATTTTGACACTATTTAGTAATTGATTTTTGTGATAATCATAACAAAATGATTAGTTCAAACCAAGTTTCTTAAATCAATAATAACATGTCATATTAACCTAGAAAATTAGTGTAATTCATAAAAAGTCTCAAATTACATTTATTTGGGTATTTATAACATCAATTATGTCAATATTTCATTAAAAAGATAATTACTACATCATCATTGTGTCATAAATAAATTAAATTATTTAATGTCTAAAAATTATAAATAAAATATCATTAGCTTTCTAATGAATATTTACAATCGAATTTATCTTATGTATAACCCTATATTAATAATGTTTCAGTAAATAAACATTGATTTTAACTCTTTTAACTCTTCTTTGAATTAAATAATAATAAATGTCCTAATCTAATCCAAGAGGGCCTAAATGGTCATATTTTATTCCTAAGGTTGTTTTTGGTCGAATTACACTTATCCAATAGAATTATGACATGTGTTAGGGTAATAATAATATCATTTTTACCCTTAATTACCCTATTTACTTTTAACCGTGGTAAAAAAAAGTAAAAAGTTACTATTCACCAAAAAAATATTTTCATCTCATTGAACCACATTTTACTTACTAACATCAACCGTGTCTCTCAGATTTTCGAAATTCCACTCACAGAAGCGGTAAAATTATGTTTTATGAAAAAATCATTTTTTTAAACTACCACTTAGTGGTTTCACTATTCATCAAAAAATGAAAGTTTCCAGAAAAATACCAAAAATTAGGCCTAAGCTATATTTGATATTATGAACTCAAAAATGATGTCTATTTTACCAAATTCAAAACATATCAGTTGCATTAATTAATTTAGAAATTAATTTCTGTTCTCAAAACAAATAGCGTGTTTTTAAAAAATAATAACTATCAAAAGATTGACACTTGTTTATGTCTGGTTTAAATGTGAAATTACATCCAATGAAAAACATTGTATTAAATTGTAAAAATATATTCTAAATATACTTTAAAACCACTAAAATTAATAATTTACCACTATTAATTATTTCGATTAAAAAAGTTGTTTTTAATTAAAATTTAGTAACTTTCACTATTCATCAGAATATGAAAGTTATCCGAAAAGTACCCAAATTTCACCTTAGGCTAAATTTGATACTCCGAATCAAAAAATGAAGTCCATTTTGCGAGATAAAATTTCTAAAATTTTAAAAGGTTGTTATTACAATTCATAACGGCTAGTTTTAATAATATTTTAATAGCATATCTTTGTTTAGTGAAACTCGATATTGCGTACTACACACGCTATCGAGGAATGTCGCGATTGCGTGTAATGCAAGGGAAGTCAAAGATGTGTGTTGTGCCAGATCCTTTTGGTGTAGCGTACAACACAAGACATTAATGAAATTAAAAAGAATATTTTCATAAAATATTGGGGTGTTACATTCTACCCCCCTTAAAATGAATTTCTCCCTCGAAATTCGTCGGGGTTATAAATTGTTTACTATTCATAGAAACCCACATCGTAAAAAGGAATACTGAAACATAATTTTAAAAAATAAAGTATGAAACGTAACGATTACCCAATGTAACTCATCACTGGGTTTCCACGTAGTTGAATATAGGTGAAAATATGGATATGGAAGAAAAATCTAACCATCAAGTTACGATGGAGAGTGCTAGAGAACATGGATATGAACAAGAAATCGATTACAAAGCCATAGATTTGTGATGATCTAAGGTACCATCTAATTTATCGGATATAAGGGAACTAGGACAACATTTTTGGTTTTCAAGATCATTTCCCTAAAGTTGATGAAATTAGAATTAGAAGAAATACATTCGTGATTTTGGTACAGTCTCACCGTTGGTCGTTCTTTGGACAATTTCCACTTCATCTTTTAATGAAATGAAGTTGAATTTGTCATTCGTGAAGTGTTAGCAGATCATGTGATAGAATGATGGGTCATTCCATCTGTCTAAAAAAAGGTTAAAAATATCATCAAAAATACATAAGTCCATCTATAGTGAGATTAATCATATACGGTTCCTAAAATGGACTTATACTTCATATATCATACTGCTTAATATAATAAAACTAGTTTCTACTAAATAGAGACTTCCTGTAGGCCAGTGGTAGGCGATAAAGGCCAGTCACACTTCAGTTGTGGGTTCGATTCCCACAGCCTTGTCTGACACGATGGCTGTCGCCCGTCCTACAGGTTGACCTTTTTCTAAAACTACATTACTATAACATCCCATAAATAATATCGAAAAAACTACTATCCTTAAACAATACTAACTTATGTCCAACATAATCCATTCCAATCTTTAGTCTTATCCAAAATACTGCAGTCCACTCTCATAATATAGTGAAAACGATTGCCAGAGATTTCATATAACAAGCATGTTAATACCATCGTTGATCCCCATATATCATAAGATATGTCTTGTTGGTCACATTCCAAATATTATAAGGCCTTAATCATGTATTCTCTTGAAAAATTAATACCAATTGAATCTTAGTAAAAACATGAGTGTTGTCAAAAGTTAACTCATTCCACATACCAAAAACCCAAAATTCAATATACTCAAACCATGATATAACTATTTCCTTATATCAGTCATGAGCTCATGACTACTATCAAACATTTAATTTTCTCCTTATCACTTCATTATGCGCATATCATCTACATTCCAAAAATATATGAATAACCTTTCATGGATACTGGTACCATTAATCATACACTTTCAAAACTCAAGGAAGGAAAACAGTGTAACAATCCTTAGATGTCTCTTTATTCCATAGTACCATGAGATTAATAATACAAAATTACACATGATAAACATGTAATCATTCCACTAAATTCTTAAACCATTGACCGAGCTTCAACAATTCTTTCATCTCACATATCATTTGTAGTCTCTTCATCATAATCAACATAAATACTACCCATACAACCATACTGATTCTCTTCATGAGACTTTCCCTTAAGGCATTGGTTTGCATAATGCCCGTACATTCCAAATTTAAAACATTTAACCATTGTTGATGTCATAGAAATACCATTATCCACATCCCTGGTGTTAACTGAACCTTTTCCTTTGCACCTACTGGCTTTGTGTCCTTCCTTTCCACACACAAAGCATCTTCCAGTTCCTTTGAAACATTATCCTTGATGCCTCTTCCCACATGATTTACATAGGGGAAATTGAAAATTCTTTCCTATATGATCATCATGAAACTCCATCTTTCTCTTATTAGCCGAGTCAGGAAACTTACCAAATTTTACATTATTGATCATATTATGAGATTGCTGATTCGAAATAATAATGATGTTTGGACTTCCAAATCCCATTTCATTTGGTTTCTCATGAATAATATCATTCCATTGTCCATCATATCCTCCATTATCGTGAATCATCTTATTTCCAGCCATTTCCTAAAACCCGAAAAGAATTGTGTGAGAGGCAAAAATCAAAATAAAGGGGGGGGGGGGGGGTAACTTCAATATCTAACATCTTTGGTTTAATCTAATATCGTTACCATAGTTCTAGGACTATATCCTATACGTATACTTATCTTTAGGGACATCCCTAGACATACCTTAGAAATATCTCTAGGGATCTCACTAACGTTTTCGCATCCTAGTTTCCAAAGGTTGACTAAACTTTTACTCTGATACCAACTGTAGAGACCCAAAACTTAACGTACATAGACATTACATTACTTTTGTGGAATACTTAATACATAACAAAAACAGACACACAAGGACCGTAATAGTTTAGTGTCTTTGGAATCATGGAACGTAATCCTCTAATCGTGGTGAAAGATCATCAACATCTCCCATAAAGATCTTCCCCTTTTTTTCTTAACTAAAACCTTTATTTATATCTTGGGAAAATAAAACATAAAAAGGGTGATCTCAAATGCTCACTAAGGGTAAGCATGGATAAAATAAAACATACCATATACATTTGAACTTAAAAAAACACGAACATTAAAAATCTTGAGCAACGACATAAAACATGGAAGTACATAAGGCATAGACCATAATGGAACATAAATCATGATAAAATAGCATCGGAATAAAACATTTTATTGTGGCATCCATTAAGCACGTGTAATGATTTCCATAGTAGCCAAAGCATTGCTTCCAAGAACATCTTAGTGGACAAAGTCCCTTTCTGAATTGAGTTCACTCCTCGTTTCATTCCTGTTTTACTGAACCGGTTTAACCTGTCATTCCAGTCATGTCTATCTCATGAGATATAAATCTTTACCCAATTAATTGGAGGGAGATATAGGTCCCACCCATCTAATAATGAAATCATTCTTACTTGTGCTACAAAATAAACATGCATAATTCATAATAACCCAACGAATAAAATGGGTTTCATAAACATCATCCCATCATCACATAATCCATATAAAAGAAATGGAAATCATTTCATAATAAGAAAAGTGAAACCATGTAAATCATAGAGACATTACACTTGAAACATACACATATGAAATAATTTCATCTTAGATGGAAAATGGTTTTGATAAAACACTTGAAATGAATTCTTGAGGAAAATATCCTTTCTTCTTCAAAATCAATTTCTTTTCACAAAATGTCATGCTATTTTAAAAGAAAATGATTTTGTTGAAAATAGTCATGAAATCTTTTGGAGGAAGCTTCATGAAAATATGGATTTATAATACCGTAAAAATCCGTTCGTGTCGTATAAGTTAAAAAAACATTCTTCAAGTACTTTTGCCGGAAAAGTAAAAAAAGTACCTCATAACATAAACAAAAGAAAGATTCATTACATACCATGTAGTAAAAGTAAAAAATGGGTAAAAAGGACTTTAAACATTCATGAAAACATTATAATAAAATTTGGACATGGATTATAAATATAACCCCAATAAATACTTACGAATAAGAAATCTCGGATAAAAATGAGATTTGCAAAATTATCCCTTACCTTAGGTCCGATTTGATTCGTAAGTGTCCGAACCTCCTGTATAATTATTTAAATAATATTATTGACTTATTACAGAATCATATTAATTGTTATGATATCATATATGGTTCACTTATGACTTTATATTACCCGTTCTTTGGTACATTCCATGTTAAAGAGCGTTTTGGGTAAAATTGTTTCATTTGTCATCCGTGTTTTGACTTGTAATTATTCATATGATTACATAGATCATGATTACTTAATTCCAGAATATAAAACATGATTTATATATAATATATATTCAGAATATACATATATATAATAAATCAGTAAATGGAAAGAAATACACCGTTCATGGAGACAGTAGGCCGTACGTACGCATGAATGTTGTTTTCGTTTCTTATTGAGTTGAATGGAATTAAGTAGATGACATAAATATATATAGACATAAATCCAGTATCATTATTATTTCATATATTTAGTGATTACTTATTATATATACTTTATAATCATTCATGAATGGTTAACATGGAGAATGGATCTCATCGCGTCGTGGAGACGGTAGTCCGTATGTACGCACGAGCGATGATATCGTTCTCATGATCGTGGGACTGTATTGGAGTGTATGTATACTACTTCAGAATCAATATCACTTTAAAATAATCATATATAGTTATTATTTACACCATTATACCCATCCAAGTAAGGTGGTGGTGGAAAATAGATTACACCACGGCATGGAGACGGTATTCCGTATGTACGCACGCGCGGTGATTTCGTTTTCCGTAGGATGGATAGATGGCGAAATAGGGTTGTTTCATACTTATAATAACATATCAGTATATTAGTGACACTGATGTTATTACTTCATAATGAAAAAAGCTAAGAAGAAGAAGTGGAATAAGAAATAAAGTTGAAAGAATCGGTAACGGACATTACCTGTTCTTTGAAGCGGCTCTTTGAGTCATCTTCTTAGGGAACTAAAATTGGTCATTGAAGAAGACCAGGATCTTAGGATATTTCTAGGAAAGTGGGGAAGTAAAATGGGTAAGGTTTGGTCGAGATTGAAGGCTCAAAGTGGTGTGAGGAAGAGGGGAAGGAGGTTCCCTTTTATAAGGGAGGAGAGGGGCACCTTTGGAATAACTAAAAATATTATTTTATTATAAAGCCAAATTCGGTTTTAAATTGCTCCAAATTGATTTATTTTGAAGCTAAGGTGGGGTTGGGTAGCAATCATCTAATAAAAAATAATTTATACAAGTTTAGGTTCCTATTTTAACCTTATTATTTATATTTAACATTAAGTTAAATAATTTTACTTTTACCGTGTCTTCTTGTGTTCTTACACTATAAGGTTAATAAACTTACTATAACAACCCAAACGAACCCCAAGTTGTTTATTATTAATATATATAACCTTATCTAAGTCATTTGGCCAAACCTTATATTTTTAGGAATAAAATAACAATTAATAATATAATATTTGTTTTAAAAACTATTTTATTTCAATTTTGACACTATTTAGTAATTGATTTTTGTGAAAATCATAACAGAATGATTAGTTAGAACCAAGTCACTTAAATAAATATTAACATGTCATATTAACCTATAAAATTAGCGTAATTCATAAAAAGTCTCAAATGACATTTATTTGGGTATTTATAACATCAATTATGTCAATATTTCATTAAAAGGATAATTACTGCATCATCATTGTGTCATAAATAAATTAAATTATATAATGTCTAAAAATTATAAATAAAATATCATTATCTTTCTAATGAATATTTACAATCGAATTTTTCTTATGTATAACCCTATATTAAAAATGTTTTAGTAAATAAACATTGATTTTAACTCTTTTACCTCTTCTTTGAATTAAATAATAATAAATGTCCTAATCTAATCCAAGTGGGCCTAAATGGTCATATTTTATTCCTAAGGTTGTTTTTGGTCTAATTACACTTATCCAATAGAATTAGTACATGTGTTAGGGTAATAATAATATCATTTTTACCCTTAATTACCCTATTTACTTTTAACAGTGGTAAAAAAAGTAAAAAGTTACTATTCACCAAAAAATTATTTTCATCTCATTGAACCAAATTTTACTTACTGACATCAACCATGTCTCTCGAATTTTCGAAATTCCACTAACAGAAGCGGTAAAATTAAGTTTTATGAAAAATTCATTTTTTTAAACTACCACTTAGTGGTTTCACTATTCATCAAAAAATGAAAGTTTCCAGAAAAATATCAAAAATTAGGCCTAAGCTATATTTGATATTATGAACTCAAAAATGATGTCTATTTTACCAAATTCAAAACATATCAGTTGCATTAATTAATTTAAAAATTAATTCTCGTCGTCAAAACAAATAGCATGTTTTTAAAAGATAATAACTATCAAAAGATTGACACTTGTGTATGTCTGGTTTAAATGTGAAATTACATCCAATGAAAAACATTGTATTAAATTGTAAAAATATATTCTAAATATACTTTAAAACAAATCAAATTAATAATTTACCACTATTAATTATTTCGATTAAAAAAGTTGTTTTTAATTAAAATTTAGTAATTTTCACTATTCATCAGAATATGAAACTTATCCGAAAAGTACCAAAATTTCACCTTAGGCTAAATTTGATACTCTGAATCAAAAAATGAAGTCCATTTTTAGAGATAAAATTTCTAAAATTTTAAAAGGTTGTTATTACTATTCATAACGGCTAGTTTTAATGACATTTTAATAGCATATCGTTGTTTAGTGAAACTCGATATTGCATACTACACACGCTATCGAGGAAGGTCGCGATTGCGTGTAAAGCAAGGCAAGTCAAGGATGTGTGTTGTGCAGGATACTTTTGGTGTAGCGTACAACACAAGACATTAATGAAATTAAAAAGAATATTTTTCATAAAATCTCGGGGTGTTACACTAGATAACCCGCCAAACCCTATGACGTGTGACGTAAAGAGAATTTTGAAAATCCAAATATTAATTAGAGACACTATTATAGGGAGAAATATATTAAAGAATCAATGAACATAAGGAAGATTCATGACCCACTCCATTTGGGATAGTGTCTACCTCACCTTCTAGTTTTGACTGAATTTCCATAGAGACTCTGCCATTGGAAATAGCAAGAGACGTTTAGGGTGCTAGATGATGGATAAGAATCATTATTATCCTGAAAAGGATAACAAAAGTAAAAAAAATGAGTGGTGGTATGAGAAATCAGTAACACTCAGCTAGTAATGAGTTATTGGATTTAGCGAATTTCCCCTAGCATCCCTTACCTAAGTAGATTTGGATGAAACCTCATCCTGAGGGTTACTTTCCAGGGTCATCCTAGAGTTTTCAAAAATAAGCTCATGAAGACTCATCATTTCATGACCCACTTGAGCTAGTTACCCCTCAATAGTGGGAATAGGATGGAATTTTATATTTTCTCATGCACCACCATGACGACATTCTCCATGGATGGATCTGCATGATTTTACCAGTTGTGATCAAAACATCATAGAAAAAATTGGTTTCATATAATTAAAGACCTATATCCTTTGAATTCCTTATTAAGTTCCTCAAACTATATTAAAGTAGTGGGAAGTTTAATATGTTCTAGTTTTTCTTCAAAGGTCATGCAAAGTTTTATCATGGAACATATTGATGTACCAATCCATATGGAAATATCTCCCATGGTGATTCCTGGAATATTTAGTTTGGGACCCAAGACATCACCCTCTTCCGATGACATGATACCCTAAACAGCTTCCTCAATGAAAGTATCATGGTTAGTGGTAGTCGTTGTAGAGTATTCTGGTGAATGAGATAAACCTAAAATGTCATAAGGAAAAATTTAGTAAGAAAATAATGCCTTATTTAGTATCTCCAACATTACTAGAATCCTTCATCCTCTCCACAATGATATGAGTCGTGATAAGAGTACATAATGAATCCTTAACCCATAATGTTTCTTCGGTCAAGGGAGTTGACTCACCAACATGAATCTGTTTTTGGATCATAACACCATCCTAAGTTCTTGGAGTATCGTTTCCAAGTCCCTTGAGAGAGGATATTAATGGAGGTTCTGAAAACACAAAGAGGATTTCAACATTTGTTCTGGATAGAATAGGGATTAATGATACCGTGGTGACCAACCATCACTAGCGAGGCAATTAGATAATGATTTTACACTACAATGTTCTTTCTTTTTCGATGATGGTTGGATAGTTCCGAACTAATCATAGAAACGTTTTATAGGAGATTGTGGAATCTATCCCTCTATATTTTCCTCCATTGTTTGTTGGCCTAGGGATAACTCTCCTAGTTTAGGAGATGATTCAACGATCCCAATCAGGGTACCATTAGTACTGTATATCTATGATATAATATCAACCGATTTACCATTAACCCACTATAAATCAAGGATAAATTTTACCTTAGAAAAATAGTTTAATTCAAAATGAATGGAATAACATAAGAAGTGTTAAGAAAAAGGGAACATACATCCCCAAGAGTGACATAGTCAATCCATTTCTCGGAAGACAGGTGGTCAGCCCCTTTAGTGGTACCTTATCTTGGCATGTCCACCACCCATATCATAACAAGAATCTGGTGGTCAGTTTCATAGATGATCATTAGTGTTTCTCAAATATAATTCCACCCCTTAGCAGGATTGTCCTAAAAAAAGATCAGGTGGAGCTCAAGCATCTCCTATCTTTGGGATCTATAACCCATCATAGAGAATCATCCATAGGATTTTATTATTATGTTGAGTGTCCTTCAAGAATCAAACAGCCTCTAGAAACACTTATTCAGAGGATTCCCTTGTTTTGTTTGGAGTAGAGATGGTATTATTTGATTTCAAGGGCTTCCCATCCCTTTCCATCCCAGAATAAGGGTGAGAAAACAGAACCCATGCCTCTTAATGATGGTGATGACTAGACATTATAGGCTCAAATTCATTTGGTGTATCCATTTGGATTATAGCTGGTGGACTAAACCATTCATTCCATCTCTTGGGTATAATTGGGACCTCATCATCTAAACCCCCGAAGGGGATGAAGCATCCTAGGAGGGAGATAAAAAAACCTTTTGTATAAGGGGGAGCCTTCCTACCTCGCTTTCCATGCTTGGAAATTATTTTATACCTGACTCGATGGACAAAGTATATCAAAACACCATCTGGATATGATGAAATAAATGCTTCAGAATACCAATAATTTAATAAATTAGATGAATTCTATAGAGATATTTGACCACCGCTTGAGTTAGCCCCATTACCATAAGAATCCATAGCTGTTGGGCTACCATCGGACGGTCTTCTGAATGGATGCACACTGGAGGAGATACAATTATTTTTATAGTAACATGAATTTGAGTGAAAATATATATGGATAATTGTCCTCACATATAATTTTTCCATCAATACTAATTTCGAACACGCCATCCATTAAGTCCATCATGTACGACCTTAGCAAATCTCTAGCCTTTACATCATCAGTGAATCTTCAAGTAGGCGGGTTCCCATAAAGAAAGTCATTAAACACCTTAAACGAGATCATACTCGTCAAGATATTTCTAGGTTTTATATACAAGGGTTGAATAATAGATATCAACGGGACATATGGTAAAAACTACCTTATGAGAATCTTGACCCAGTATAATATGACATATGACTTGAAGTAGGCGACGAACCGTCCCCACAGTACTGAGAATGGTCCCTAAATTCTTAATGGGGCCTTCCTCACATGAATATATAGTAGTCATTAGTAATGTTTTATATAGAGGGTAATTTACAACCCTGCATGCTTCTTCTATTCAAACATGGCCACTATTATAAATGTTTGTTGCCTCACGTTGCTGTTGGAATCACAGATAGGAAGCAAGTATATGCTTAACTATAAGGTATTGGGACGGGATGGAGAATCTGATGGGCATGGAAATTAAAACATTTCTCATCACCATAGAAATGTTACAACATCGATTCCAGTGAACTATCCCAGTACTGTCTGAGGACCACACGTGGATTTTACAGAGCACAAAAATAAAAATGAACAAGTACCTTGTTCAAATCTGGTGTGTGCAAGTTCATCACAGGATTCCGGTGAACGTTTCTCGAAGACTCTAACATCGAAGTCCTCCAGATCGTTCACACGTGACTTTTTAATATTCTCGTGTGTCGTTCTTTGTAATCTGAGTGCTAGAACAAAACACCAACGATCTCGTCAATGCAGTAGTGATCACCGCAAGGCAAGAGACTTTGATCCAAGAAGGATTATCTTAAAGTTCTTCCTTTCTTCAGAGAATCTCTCTCTAGAATCCAGGAGGAGAGAGAGACTCTCAAATTTGACACATGAATAGTTACATGAGGAGAGCCCCTCTCTTACTTATATAGGGGATATCTAAAATACCCAGAATGGGTCCCCGTCCTCCATGTGTTAGATATTATTTTTATAAGTTTTATAAATATTTATTTATGTAAAATTAAATTATACAATGAATAAGATTTATAATTTTATCACTAACCGCAATATATTAAATATATATATATAATGTTATAAACTTGAGTCTATAAGTCGACTCACTTATCCTAAAAATATTAAACAAACCCTAGATATTTAAATCCATTGGAATAATATTTTATCTTTGTATTTACTTGTCACTAGTAAATACATGTTATAAATAAATTCAACAAATTATTCCAAACTTGAATAATTAAATAATTTATTTATTACATGGTGATTCATAGAACTTGGATAATACATGGACCCAATGGTGGGTCCCACCAATTTCTATATTCCTATTCCTAGAATAGGGAATATTCTCAATGAGCTATAGTGTGTGACCCAATAGGCCCTTATCTCAATAGCAGAAAATAATATCCACCGACCAAGAGCAGGGTCTAGCAGCCCATCGAGGCCCCTAGAGAGATAAGGTAAATTCAAAGTAATGAATACCTTCCTGAGAACATGATCTATGTAATATAATCACTTCTCCATCAATATCTCAATAAAGTATATTGCACACTAGTGTCATTATCCTTTATCTTACTTTATTTTATTTGTTGATTTGTCCGGATGGTCTTACCTTCCTCTACCATGGACATGGGTTTAATGAAGGTGCAACCATCCTAATCAACCAAGCCCGAGATATCTCTTCCTCAACTCGGAAGAGAAAAATCATATCTTGATCATCCAATGAATGTCATGTCACCAATGACATACCCAACACAAATTACCTCGCCATGACTTTATCACCATAGTTTTCAACTTGCATCAATGTATGTAATTAAATTAAATTCATTGATAATGATCTCATGTTTGGAGACCATTAAAATTTTCCATAGATAGGAACGACTAATGACACCTGTAACATGTGGTGTAACTATTATGCTGGTCTATCCTCATGATCTCAATAACTAGAGATCATCAATTGAGAACTTCATAAGAAGAAGTCTCAATGCTTATGATCCCCTAGCACCTGATGGTCACACATCATCTGTGTCCTTTCATAATGATATAACTAGACCATACAAAATTACTTTAAGACTACTTTCATGTAATGTCAGAGTTCTCATTATTTCTTGGGATCTACTACAAACCTTTTACATGATATGTAATCTAAGGAAATTTCCATAAAAAAAGTGGATGTATATAGGTATACACTATTATAGAAAGATAAACACATTTATATCTGAAAAACTTCATACATGGAGTGGTAATCAAAGTACAATACAAGTTGGGTCTAGGGAACCCACTTTGAACACTCCAACTTTCACTAGAGCCAACTACTAACACGTTTCAATCTACTAGATCTCACATGTGAATCATGCTTCTATTGAGAAATGGCTTTGTTTAGGGGGTCTGGAAATTTCTCCTCTCTGACTACTCTGGTAACTATGAATTCACCTCTTTCAATAAAATACCTCAAGAGATGAAACTTTTGAAGAATATAATTTTACATATGGTGATACTGGGGCTCCTTGGAAACCACCACTACAACAGTATTATCACAATATACTAGAATAGGGGATGCACTACTAGGTACAACAGCAATGTCAGAGATAAAGATGCATATCTAGAATGCTTCTTTTTCTACATCAGAAACTGCAATATATTTGGACTCTACTGTAGAATCAGCAACCACAACTTGCATTGAGCTTCTCCAGCTCATTGCCCCACCGTTCAGGAAGAATATGTAGCCTGACTGTGATTTTAGATCATCATGATCTGTCTGGAAACTAGCATCAGTGTATCCCTTCACAACTAGTTCAACATCTCCTCCATACACCAGGAACAAATCCTTAGCATGCCTCAAGTACTTTAGGATAGTTCTAATAGTTTTCCAATGCAGCTCTCTTGGATTGGATGGATATATACCCACCATGCTTAAAGCAAAGGTGAGATAAATCCTAGTACATATCATGGAATACCTGATCGAACCCACTACTGAGGCATAAGGGATTATACTCATTCTATCAATATCTTCCTATATTTGTGGACAAATTTTCTTCGAGAGATTTATACCACATGACATAGGTAAAAATCCTCTCTTTGATTGTTCCATATTGTAACTTTTAAGTAACTTGTCAATATATGTACTTTGACTTAGACCAAGAATCCTTCGAGATCAATCTCGATAGATCTTGATCCCTAGAATGTAGGCTACTTCTCCTAATTCCTTCATGGAGAAGAATTCATTTAACCAAGTCTTAACTGACTGTAAGACTTGAACCTCATTTCCCATAATTAATATGTCATCAACATATAATACTAGGAAAACTATGGAATTCCCTTCATCATTTTTATAGAAACAAGGTTCACTTTCATTTTTGACAAAACTAAATTCTCTAATGGACTCATCAAAATGAACATTCCATGATATTGATGCCTGCTTCAATCCATAAATGGATCTCTGCATCTTGCATACTTTATTGGCATTCTTTTACTTGAAAATCCCTTAAATTTGAGTCATATAGACATCTTCAACCAACTTCCCATTTTGAAATGAAATTTTGACATCCATTTCCCAAATATCATAATCATGAAAGGCTGCTATTAAAATAAATATTCTGATGGATTTAAGCATTGCTATTGGTGAGAAGGTTTCATCATAGTCAATGCATTAATTTTACTTAAAATCCCTTTCCACCAGTCTTGCTTTAAAGGTATTAGCCTCACCATCCATGTCCAGATTCTTCTTGAATACCCATTTGCATCCAATTAGATTTACATTAGCTGGAGGGTCTACCAAAATCCAAACTTGATTTTGGTACATGGAATCCATCTTAGAAGTTATGGGTTCTTTCCATTTAGAAGCTTCTTTTCCTTATACTACTTCCTTGTAGGTTAAAGGTTCATCATCCTCAGGGACTAATGTGTCACCTATCTCGATGATAAGAAAACCATAACACTCTAGTTCTCTAACCTCTCGTATAGACCTATACAATATATGTGTCTTATTAATAACTTCTTCTTCCACTTGATCTTGTGGATATTATTCCTCTACCGACTCTTGTGAATCTGGAGCATTAACTTCATCAAAGTCAATCTTTCTACCACTATTTCCAATAGAAATGTGTTCCCTTTATAAAAATATGGTTTATCTTGCCTCCATAATATATCTATATAAAGGGTAATATAGGTAATATCATCTAGTTCTCTTAGGATAAACTATAAATATTCACTTGGTTCTTATGGAATCTAATTTTTCACTTGGTAATGTCTTGACAAATTCATCTCACCCCCACACATGTATGTGTGTTAGACTGGGGTTCTTTCCATTCTATAACTCATATGGAATCTCATCTGCAACATTAGTTGGTACCCAGTTAACGGTATATGCTGTTGTCTACAAAGCGTATCCCCAAAAGGATAATGGAAGAGTTTCATGACTCATCATTGATCTGACCAATTTAAGAAAGGTCTTATTCATACTTTCACTAACACCATTTAATTGTGGTGTATAAGGAAGATTGATTTGGGACACTATCCCACATTCCTTTAAGTGATCAATGAAATCTTGGTTAAGATATTCTCCACCTTGGTCTGAGCGGAATGCTTTTATCTTTTTACCGAGTCAGTTTTTTACTTCATTTTGGTATTCCTTAAATAACAGAAAGGAATCATATTTATACCTTATAAAGTATATATATCCATACCAAATATAGTCACCAGTAAAATTAATTAAGTATGTCAAACCACCACTTTCCTCTACTGGAAATGGACCACATACATCAGTATGTATTAATTCCAGTACTGCATTGGATCTTTCTCCCTTTCCTGAGAAAAGTTCTTTGGTCATCTTCCCTTGTAAACAAGCATGACATACATCGAAGGGTTATAACTATACAGAGTCTAAATACCCTTCTTGATGTAATATTCGTAATCGCTTCTCATTTACATGACCAAGCCTGAAGTACCAAAGGCGGGTGATATATGATTTATGTTTTCTATTTTCTTCATTGATTTCCATTATGGGGTTCTCATGTTCTAGCATGTATAAACCATTGTTAAGATGTTCCATACCATAACATATGTTATCCCTATAAAAGAGACAACAATTATTTACAAACATGAAATAAAAACCCAGAGGGTCTAAACTCGACATAGAGATAATTTATGGGTTACAGAAGGTACATAATATCAATTGTTTAAAAATAAAATCAAACCACTTGGCAAGGTTAACTGATATTCTCCCACTTCCAAGGCTGCTATACTTGTACCATTTGCATCTTGGAGATCCACTTGTCCTTTTTCAATCTTCTTGAACCCACTTGGTTCATATATATGAATACATATGTGTGCACCACATGCCATATCCAATACCCAACTTGTAGATAAATATATATTGAATTCAATGACAAAAATACCTAAAGTAGAAGAATCAATTTACTTCTTCTTCCCTATTCTGCAATTCTTCTTCTAGTGGACCTTCTTTCTACATCCAAAGCAGACAAATTCCTGCTCATTACTCTGCCTATGAATCATTGGATTCTTTGCAGGATGATGCATTTGTGTCTTTGGCCATGACTTGGCCTTATACCCCTTTTCCTTGACCTTGTTTTTCTTCTTCACTATAAGGAAAAGTGAATTGGTATTTTTCATATCTTTTTCAGCTTGGAGAAAATATCCAAAATATCTGGAAGTGACTTTTTGATATCATTCATGTTATAATTGACAATAAAAGTCGGGAAGCTTGATGGAAAGAGGCAATAATGAGATCCACTTCTAGTTCATGGTTAAAGCTGAACCCAAGGGCTTCAAACCTCTCAGTATTCCCAATCATGTTGGGTATATGAGGACTGTCATGGTGCCCTTATTCTAACTTGCATTTATAAAGAGAACTTGAGATCTCATGTAATGACCCAAAATTTTGAATAAATCTTGTTTCCTAATTTTATGTGTTATTTTATTTTATTTTTATACTCAACAAAAATGTTTCATTTGATAACATGAGTATAATTAAAATGAGACTGTTGAGTTTTGACTGTTATTTGACCATTGGTCAATATGACCGTTGGAAACTAAAAGTTTTGATTATTGTCTCTAAATACAAGCAATCTTGGTTAATTAATATAGAAAGAAGATTCGATGGCCTCACCCAGTAGTCTTGGACCGATCGAAGCCTATCTCACAGAACTTGGGAAGGAGGTAGCACCACTGGGCTTTGCTCTGGACTAAACCCAAGCTGAACTTCATCGTGTGAAGCTAGAACAGGATCTCCTTTGCAAGAAGTTCAAACTGATAGAAATTACTACTCGTGCGATATTGGCCGAGCCTCCCTCGGATTCTCTCACCTTATCACACCTTACACTTAGGTCCTATGCTGGTGTGATAAGGGGCTATGTAAGGAGACCGTAACTGCCTTGTGTAATCCTTTGTTTTAAATAAAAATTGAGATTTCTTCTTATGATGAAGTTTATGAATTTTCAAATGTCCGGATAAATATAGTATGCATATTTTTGATGAATTTTAGAGAAAGGATATTTTAAAAATGTTTATGTAAAACTTAAATAAATAAAAATGTGCAATGATTTTCCAAAAATGGTCTTCTACAATTATGTTCAGAACAAAATTTCGAGTCTAATAAGATCAACTTTATTTTTGATGAATAATAAATTATGAATAGTGATTTTACGCTTAGGATTAGTAATGTGACCAAATGGATTAGTAATTTCACTCAAAGAATGTTTTAATATAATTTAGACACCTAGATTAAGTAATAAGATTCAATGAAATGAGTAAATAACAGATTCATAAATTATTATTCAAGTATAAGTTTTTTTAGGGTGAATAGTGTTTTTAAATTAAAAATTAAATTAAAAATATTTAGATAATTATTTTTATAAAATGGATTTCATTTTTGAACTCAAAGCATCGATATTATGTTAAGTTATTTTTTGGGGATGTTTCTGAAAGAAATGAATTTTCGGTGAATAGTGTGTTTATTTAAAAAATGAATTAAAAATATTTAGAAAAATATTTTTATAAAATAGAGTTCATTTTTCAAATCAGAGCATTGATATTTGGTTAATGTGAAATTTTGGGATTTTTCTGAGAAAGTTGAATTTTCAGTGAATAGTAAAAATACAGTTTTAGGGTTTCAGTATGTTTAATGACATCATAACTGTGTCATGATGATGTCATGAGATATTTTAAGGGATGGTTGACTAAAGAGGATGAATTATTGTGTGGGGTCCCCATGTGGCCTAACTCTATGGGAAGTACCATGGGAGGGCCCATGCTTTTGAGAAAACCACTTTTGAGGTGTCCCTTGGCCATTAATGCCTTATCCCCTCACTTTCCCTATAAATACCAAGCCCTCCTCTCATCTTTTCGACTCCAAAAACATCCTCAATGAAGTTCTGGTCTCCTTAATTCCCAAGGAGTCCTCCAAAGGTTCCCCCAAGCCCTCAAGGTCCCAACCTTTGAGTTTTAAGAGTTACGTTTTAAGGTAAGGGATCCGACCTCTCTCTTTCTTTTCAAGTGATCTCTTTTATGTCATTTCTTTTATGCTCCATGTTCTTATGTTGGAGGATGTTATTTTATATTCATTATACTTTCCTTTTTATGTTCATATGATTAGAGACCCCCTCTTACTCTCATCATTTCATTTTATGAATGTTTAAGTGGCGCCGTTAGGCTGCCGAAATTTTTGTAACAGATTTTTTCACCCTTCTCATTTTCAAGTTCTATTTTCTTGTCAAGTCTTTCAAGTTCATTTTTATTATGTTTGGGTATGATCCATATATCTATCATACTGAAATCTTATGTTAATATGATGAGAGACCTTATTTGATCTTGTCAATTCATTTTTTTGAAGCTTAAGTGATGCCGTTAGGCTGCCGAATTTTTAAGGGGATTCTTTCACCATTCCCTTTCTTTTCAAAGTTCTACTTTCATGTCAAGTCTTTAAAATTACAATTTTTTATGTTGGTGTATGATCTATATATATATCATACTGAAATATTATGTTCACATGATGAGAGACCCTATTTGATCTTTTCAAATCATTTTTGTTGAAGTATAAGTGACGTCGTTAGGCTGCCGAATTTTCATAAGAGAAATCTAATTTTTGTCTTCCTTCCATGTTTTTCATTTCAAATGGTATGTCCTTCAAATTTAATTACCATGTTCATATATTCTTCTTATTATTCCCATATACTTTTTTATGGGTCATTTATGAATGTTGGACCTATTTCCCCTCTCTTTTCAATGTTTTCTAAAACCCCGAAACATAGCCGTTATGCTGCAGAATTTTCGTCTCAAAATGCCTCTCTCTTTTCTAAAAATTATTTTATGTTATAAAGTTAATAATAAAAGATCTTATTTATACAGGGGTATTCAGATATATATCAAAATGTTCTATTTTAAATTCTGGTATTTACATACATGAGACCCGCTCTCCCCTTCTGTGGGTTTCAAGTGACGTAACGATCATGTCTTTAAAGCAGTTTTTAAAACGTTATGATTATGAAATGAAACCCATTTATTTTATGCTATATGGGTTATTTATGAAATTTTTGATGATGATATATGTGGATCACATGATAATAAAGGAAAATTTAAAGGTGCGCCCTGATAGCGCTCCAATACATTGGGTAATGATGTAACCACTAGAGATTACAATTTTCCTGATATCTTGGTCAATAACCTTTGTAATTTTCAAATGACACCTTGGGGATGGACCTTGGTGATATGTTCATGATATTCTATGTTAAATTTTGTAGCCACATATTAATTTTATGAAAAATGTTATTTATATTATGATATATCTCATGATTTATTTCTCATGCCTTAAAGTTCTTTTCAGGACCTTATTGAAGTATCTCAAGTTCACATGTAAAATGTTTCTCTTGTTTCCCTTACTGGGACTTCTTCTCAACCTTTCTTTTTATGTATGTCCCTAGGTTATGAGATGCAATAATGAACCTAGGATGAACATGAGGAGAATCCTTTCAAGTGTTTAAGAAGAATCTTTTATGTTTTCATGTTTAAAGTTCCTGGTTTCCAAGACACTAAACCTTAAAGATCCTCGGTTTTGTAAAATGTAATGAAAGTTTATGTGATAAAAGGTGGGATTCTATAGTTGGTATCAAAGGATGGTTTAGTTATTTGTGGGAATTAGGATATGAAAACTTTAGGAAGAACCCTATATAAAAGTTTAAATATAGGAAATCTTCCAGATATTTTGGTGAGTATTGAGTAAGGGGTTGCCAAGCAAATACATCCCTGTCTGGATACGAGCAGGTAGGGGTGGATCTGGCACAGATGTACATAGGGGTAAAACTCGAAAACACTGCTTTGAGCTAGACTCAAACGCGAACTGGTACATGACAACGGGCCTTGCTGCACTCTTGGTTACGACACTCCCGGGGGATATTCTTTGGTAAATTCATAAGCTTAGTATGAACCATTATTAAAGGAACAAAGATAAAATAAAATAAAGATTCACATAAGAATATATGATCATGGATAACCTAGATTGGAACCTAGGGGATCACAAGTTAGGATATACATGTATTCTACAAGTTTATCCTTTTATGATTAAAGTATCCTTTTCATGATTATTGGCGAAGTATTTAATCCCCTAATTATACTTTATCTTCTTAGTTAATGGTGGGAAATGGAAGAACATGTCCCAACAACCAATGAGATAGGAAATACGATGATTGCCGTATTAATATGACAGAGATGATTAGGGGATTAAAAGATGATTATTATTTTGGAAGACGTTCACTATTTTGGGGACCCTATATGATCGAGGTAAATAGATTACTATGGTATTTTCATTGAGGAGTAAGGTTGACTTATATTTTGAAGAATCGATGAATTTAAGGGGGACTTATAATAATTTAGGTTACTTATGGAAATGATTAACCTATCTTGGGGTAAATATGTTTAGGTCAGTTACTTTTGTTATAGGATGTTAGGAGTGGTTGATGTTGTTTGTAGATGAATGATAAAGTTTACCTTGGAAGACTATGTTATCAAATCCTTATTGTATTTGGGTTTCAATCTTATTTTGGTTTATTTTGAGGATTTTTAAGGACAGTTATTTACGGAATGGTCTATGATGAACTCTGGGTAGTACCATGGAACTTCGAAGATTTAAAAGTAGTTTCCATTCCTATGGGATTATTTCTTTTTGAAGAGTTGTTTTACCTTATCATTTCTGTTTTTGGGATAATGTTTAAAGATAGATGAAATAGATGGTTAATCTTTTGTGGATTATGTGATTCTCTAGAAGATGATTCTTGTGTTTTGATGAGATCAAGTGTTTTTGAATGCTCATCATTTGGAGAAAAGATTATTTTTGGGTAGAAACTTTTTAAAGGATGAAACTCTACATGAAAGTAGGTATATTTTCTTATGTTTTTGTTCTATGTAGTAAATTAATTCATCAAAATTATTAAAAGAAACGTAAAACAAAAATTTTGTTGGTTTATGTTTCCTACTAGGTAATCAAAGACCGTTTACAGACATCATAAGTTTGGGATTTTCTTATGGTTAACTTTCTCCTAATCATGTTCTCTATCACTCTCCCTAAGAACTTGACCCTTTGTTTTCTCCTCCATGTCCATGTTTTCCTACATGGAATCCTATTGTGGGTTAACTCGGGTGAACTTTGTACTTCCCTTTCTTTCTTTTAAAGTAATAGTTTTACTGACTCCTTTTCCGATGTGGGACTTTCAATGAAATTTCAAAACCCAATTTTAAAAATTGCGAGGACGCAATTTCTTAAGGGGGGAAGATTGTAACGACCCGAAATTTTGAATAAATCTTGTTTCCTAATTTTATGTGTTATTTTATTTTATTTTTATACTCAACAAAAATGTTTCATTTGATAACATGAGTATAATTAAAATGAGACTGTTGGGTTTTGACTGTTATTTGACCATTGGTCAATATGACCATTGGAATCTAAATGTTTTGATTATTGTCTCTAAATACAAGAAATATTGGTTAATTAATATAGAAAGAAGATTCTATGGCCTCACCAAGTAGTCTTGGACCAATCGAAGCCCATCTAACAGAACTTGGGAAGGAGGTAGCACCAATGGGCTTTGCTCTGGACCAAACCCAAGATGAACTTCATTGTGTGAAGCTAGAACGGGATATCCTTCGTGAGAAGTTCAAAATGATAGAAATTACTACTCGTGCGATGTTGGCCGAGCCTCCCTCGGATTCTATCACCTTAGCACACCTTACACTTAGGTCCTATGCTGGTGTGATAAGGGGTTATGTAAGGAGACCGTAACTGCCTTGTGTAATCCTTTGTTTTAAATAAAAATTGATATTTCTTCTTATGATGATGTTTATGAATTTTCAAATGTCCGGATAAATATAGAATGCATATTTTTGATTAATTTTAGAGAAAGGATATTTTAAAAATGATTATGTAAACCTTAAATAAATAAAAATGTGTAATTATTTTCAAAAAATGGTCTTCTACAATTATGTTTAGTACGAAATTTCGATTCTAATACGATCAACATGATTTTTGATGAATAGTAAATTATTAATAGTGATTTTACGCTTAGGATTAGTAATGTGACCAAATGGATTAGTACTTTCACTCAAAGAATGTTTTAATATAATTTAGACACCTAGATTAAGTAATGAGATTCAATAAAATGGGTAAATAACAGTTTCACAAATTATTATTCAAGTATTAGTTTTTTCGGATGAATAGTGTTTTTAAATTAATAATTAAATTAAAAATATTTAGAAAATTATTTTTATAAAATGGATTTCATTTTTGAACTCAGAGCAACGATATTATGTTAAGGTAATTTTTGGGGATATTTCTGAAAAAAATGAATTTTCGGTGAATAGTGTGTTTATTTAAAAAATGAATTAAAAATATTTATAAAATTATTCTTATAAAATTGAGTTCATTTTTGAAATCAGATCATTGATATTTGGTTAATTTTAAATTTTGGGATGTTTCTGAGAAAGTTGAATTTTCAGTGAATAGTAAAAATACAGTTTTAGGGTTTCGGTATGTTTAATGACATCATAACTGTGTCATGATGATTTAATGAGATATTTTAAGGGATGTTCGACTAAAGAAGATGAATTATTGTGTGGGGGTCCCCATGTGGCCTAACTCTATGGTAAGTACCATGGGAGGGCCCATGCGTTTGAGAAAACCACTTTTGAGGTGTCCCTTGGCCATTAATTCCTTGTCCCCTCACTTTCCCTATAAATACCAAGCCCTCCTCTCATATTTTCGACTCCAAAAACATCCTAAACGAAGTTGGGGTCTCCTTAGCTCCCAAAGAGTCCTCCCAAGGTGCCCCCAGGCCCTCAAGGTCCCAACCATTGAGTTTTAAGAGTTACGTTTTAAGGTAAGGGATCCGACCTCTCTCTTTCTTTTCAAGTGATCTCTTTTATTTCATTTCTGTTATGCTCCATGTTCTTATATTGGAGGATGTTATTTTATATTCATTATACTGTACTTTTTATTTTCATATGATGAGAGACCCCATCTTACTCTCAACATTTAATTTTATGAATGTTTAAGGGGCGCCGTTAGGCTGCCGAAATTTTTGTAACGGATTCTTTCACCCTTCACATTTTCAAGTTCTGTTTTCTTGTCAAGTCTTTCAAGTTCATTTTTATTATTTAGGGGTATGATCTATATATATATCATACTGAACTATTATGTTCATATGATGAGAGACCCTATTTGATCTTGTAAATTAATTTTTTTGAAGCTTAAGTGACGCTGTTAGGCTGCCGAATTTTTAAGGGGATTCTTTCACCCTTCTCATTCTTTTCAAAGTTCAACTTTCATGTCAAGTTTTTCAAATTCCATTTTTTTATGTTGGGGTATGATATATATATCTATCATACTGAACTCTTATGTTCACATGATGAGAGACCCTATTTTATCTTTTCAAATCATTTTTGTTGAAGTATAAGTGACGCCGTTTGGCTGCCGAATTTTCATAAGAGAAATCTAATTTTTGTCTTCCTTCCATGTTTTTCATTTAAAATGGTATGTCCTTAAAATTTCATTACCATGTTCATATATCCTTATTATTTTTCCCCACTATTGTCTTATGGGTCATTTATGAATGTTGGACCCATGTCCCCTCTCTTTTCAATGTTTTCTAAAACACCGAAACATAGTCGTTATGCTGCAGAATTTTCGTCTCAAAATGCCTCTTTTTTTCTCAAAATTATTTTATGTTATAAAGTGAATACTCAAAGATATTATTTATACAGGGGTATTCACATATATATAAAAATTTTCTATTTTAAATTCTGGGATTTACATACATGAGACCCGCTCTCCCCTTCTGTGGGTTTAAAGTGACGTAAAGATCATGTCTTTAAAGCAGTTTTTAAAACGTTATGATTATGAAATGAAACCCATTTATTTTATGCTATATGGGTTATTTATGAAATGTTTGATGATGATATATGTGGCTCACATGATAATAAATGCAAATTTAAGGGTGCACCCTGATAGCGCTCCAATGCATTGGGTAATGATGTAACCACTAGAGATTACAATTTTGACGATATCTTGGTGAATAACCTTGGTAATTTTCAAATGACACCTTGGGGATGGACCTTGGTGATATGTTCATGATTTTATATGGTAAATGATGTAGCCACATCTTAAAGTTATGAAAAATGTTATTTTTATTATGATATATCTCATGATTTATTTCTCATGCCTTAAAGTTCTTTTCATGACCTTATTGAAGTATCTCAAGTTCACATGTAAAATGTTTCTCTTGTTTACCTTACTGGGCCTTCTGCTCACCCTTTCTTTTGATGTATGTCCCCAGGATATGAGATGCAATAATGAACCTAGGATGAACATGAGGAGAATCCTTTCAAGTGTTTAAAAATAATCTTTTATGTTTTCATGTTTAAAGTTCCTGGTTTCCAAGACACTAAACCTTAAAGATCCTCGGTTTTGTAAAATGTAATGAAAGTTTATGTGATAAAAGGAGGGATGCTATATCTCAAACCTTTCTTTCCTGGACCTCTCCTAATATAATTCTTAGATATGTGAAATCATCTTGTAGGCATCCTCTTCCTCATGCTTTTTTTGCAATTGGCTAGACATGGATGAAAACATGATGCATTGTACATCAAGAACATCATCTACACGGTTTCTCCATTTATCTTTCTCCGCCTTGATTGCTCCATAAGGATGATCAGTAGGAACTAGGGATTCCAGCACATATAACTTCCTATCTTGAAGTAGTATTATGCGCAAGTGCTTGTACCACTCCTGGAAGTTATTGCCTGTCATGATATTTTCTTTATCCAGAATTGATCGCAGTGATAAAGTACTTATGGTGTTAGTGATTTTCATTTTAAATCTAGATCAGAAAAACATTTAGTAGTTAGTACTTTGTTTTGATTACCTTTTGACATTTATGATTAGTAAATTATTATATCATTTTAACATCTCCCACTATTTTAGCGAACCATAATATCCCCCACTATTAGATTCAGAATACTCTGTCGCTTGAGTATTCTAGTGGTAAGGATCCTCAAAACCTCCCTCATAGTCTACAAGCTCTGTATATACCACTACTCGGAGGGTTTCAAGGTAGGATCTAGGCTGGCCAACCACTTGAACCATGGTTCCTTGTTTTTTTGAGTAAATTCCCAGTTTTTGGAATCCGAACTTGATTCCCTCAACATCATGCTTCTAAAGTGAAATCAAGTTAGCTATGGCTAATTCTTGACTACTCACTTTAGTTAAGTTGACCCGATTCTCTCATGAAAACGCCCCAGTAGTATGAAGCACTCTCAACTTGGGCTGACAAGCACCCTAAAAATCTAGTTTTGTTTAGATGAGATAAATGATGGATTTTTTATATTAATTAACGAATGTAATCCTTCTCTATTTATATCATCAAACTAGATTGTCACGATCACAAAAAAAACATTAAAATAGAAATATATTCATCAATTCTTTATGCATTTTCTATTTTGTTTTCTAATTTATTTGATCAAGAAATAATCATGCACTCACATAAAATAATAAACAATGCATAAAGGTAAATCATGTAATCTGACTACTCTTAATAATTCTATTATGATCAATCCATAATGGATCAATCTTGACCTAGGGACATCCATACCTGAGTAGACCCTTGAATCACATCACAACTAGCCCCAATGTAATGTGCTCGTCTCCCTTTTGGATTACTTCCTTGACATGGTGAGGTATGCATCTCAGATCACCATTTTTTAATTATAAATATACTCTCACGCAAGAGAGGGGGTCTAGGGGTACAAAATACTACTTGTTCATTGGACATGTATGCCCTTATACAGATTTGAATTAAAATATGATTCGTAGACTGTAATTTATTTAATTAATTATTACAATCATCACATGCATTGAATAAATAATTAAATAAAAAAATAAACCAGACATGCACTGTTCGGTCACTTGATCAAAACCAGTCGGTATAAAATAAAGTGAAATTAAAATTAACTTGACCCAAAGTCTTCAAAGTCACCATTTTAAATATATTTTTTTATTTGAGTAAAATAAATAATATTATCTCATAATATTTTACTTAAATAAAAAAATAAAAAACCATCAGAAATATTTCGGTGACCGGATTCTGGCCATAGCATGGCCAGATTTTGGTATTTTGAAGAACACATACATAAAATTAAAAGGCATTCTTTATAAAAATAATCCTAAAAATTTAAACCAACAATGTCTATACCTTTAAAATTTTTGAATGACCATAACTCAACAATTCAGAAACAGATTGACGTGCGGTCAGACCTTTTGGAACTGATTTAATGCCCCATACTTAAATTTAATGCAATTTAATTTTTCTTTTGACTATGAGAAATGACACGTTCCTTTGATACCACTATAAGGTACCAGGATGGGAAGCAGAATCCAATGGTCTATGAAATTAAAACTTTTCACATCACCAGAGCAACGCTACGACGTTGACTCCGGTGAACTATCCTAGTATGGTTTGAGGACCACACACGGATTTGACAGAGCACAAAAATAAAAATGAACAAGTACATTGTTTGAATAGGATGTGTGCAAGTGTGTCGTAGGATGTCAGTGACCGTTTCTTGAATACTCTGATGTCAAAGTCCTCAAGATTGTCCAAAGACGCCTTTCGAATATTCTCACATGTTGTTCATTGGAATTCATGTGCTAACTTGGCACACCAACGTTCTCTTTGATGCAACAGCGATCACCACAAGGAAAGATACTTCGATCCAAGAAGGGAAATCTTGATGTTCTTCCTTGCTTGAGAGAATATCTCTCTATAATCTCATAGGAGAGAGAGGCTCTCAAATTTGACATATGAATAGTTATATGGGGAGATCCCCTCTCTTACTTATATAGAAGATATCTCAAATACCCATTATAGGTTCCCGACCCCCATGTATTAGATATTCTCTGTATAAGTTTTATAAATATTTATTTATTTCAAATTAAATTATTCCATAAATAATATTTATAATTTTATCACAAAATTAAATATATTAAAGATATATATTGCATGATAAACCTGAGTCTATAACTCGGCTCACTTCTCCTGAAAATATTAAATGAACCCTTGATATTTAAATCCATTAAAATAATATTTTATCTTTGTATTTACTTATAACTTGTAAATACATTTTATAAATAAATTCAACAAATTATTCCAAACTTGAATAATTAAAGAATTTATTTATTACTTGGTGATCCATATAACTTGTACAATACTTGGACCCATCGGCAGGACCAACAATGTTCTATATTCCTATTCCTAGGATATGGTAGATTCTCAAAGTGCTATAGTGTGTGACCCTCTAGGCCCTTATCTCAATAGCAACGAATAATATCCACTGACAAAGAGTGGGGTCTAGTAACCTATCGATGTCCTTATAGAGATAATGTAATGTTAAAGCAATGAATACCTTCCTAAGAACATGTTTTGTGTAATATAATCTCTTCGTCATCGATATCTCAATAAAGCATAATGCACACTAGTTTCATCATCCTTTATCTTGATTTATTTTATTTGTTGATTTTTTCAGATGGTCTTACCTTAATCTACCACAGACATGGATTTAATGAAGGTGCAACCATCCTAATCAACCAGGCCTGAGATATCACTTCCTAAACATAGAAGTGAAAAATATTATCTTGATCATTCAATCAATGTCATGTCACCAATGACGTACCCAACACAAACCACCTCGCCAAGACTTTATTGCCATGGCTTTCACCTTGAATCAATGTACTTAAATAAATTACATACATTGATAATGATATCATGTCTGGAGACCATTACAAATGTCCATAGATAGGAACGACCAATGACACCTATAACATTTGGTGTTCCTTTTACTCGGGTCTGCCCTCATGATCTCAACTACTAGAGATCATCAAGTGTGAACTTCTGAAGAAGAAGTCTCAGTGGTTATGAGTCCCTATCACCTGATGGTCACACGTCATCTCTATCCTTTCATAATGATGTAATTGGACCATATGACATTACTTTAAGATTACTGTCATGGAATCTTAGGGTTCTCATTATAGCATCAGATCTGCTATATCTCTTTGACACAACATGAAATCTAAAGAAATTTACATTAAAAAAAGTTGGTTTAGAAGTATCTACACTATTATGGAATGATAAACACATGTATATATGAAAAATTGCATACATGTTGTGGTAATCAAAGTACAATACAAGTTGGGTCTAGGGAACCCACTTTAAACATTAACCACATGGCCAAAAAACTACAAGACGTGTCTTTTCATGTACGCTGGGCAAGTTCTTTTACCCCCATTTTTCATACTCCCCATTTTATAAATTTCCTATAATTTTCTAGGAGAGCTCTGATTATCTATATTGGGGAATCCTGTTGGACGTTTGTAATGGAGACCTTCTCGCTTCTACTCTAGGAATGTACACATCCACACTTTCGGATGGATATCCCCCCTCAGGTGGGGGTCTTTCTTCTCAATATCAGGAGCTACCTTCACCAGCTCATGCTACACATTTGGATTCCTATAGTAATCATCCCACATAGCCTTCAGTGGAATAAACACATCATACATGTCTCCAAGGATTAGAACCCCAAAGATATTGTGCACACCTGAAAAACTGATACCAAATTCGCCATGAATATAGTGGAAAGTGTTTGTATGAAGACAGCATTGCCTTAAAAACTCAGGGATAAATTTATCCTTCTTGTACTTATAAGTCTTCCCTACCAAGAAAACTTCATAAATGATTAATACCATCAACTTAACCAAAAAATTAGAAATAATATGGCACACATAGTACGGCCAAATCCAAACAAGAATGAAACCACCTCCCTGAAGGATCTCATAGTGAACCTTCCAACCCTTCCACTGGTCTTTTTTGGAGTCATGGAGGATAGAAAGATAATAGTTCGACCTCAGTTCATTCATTTTCAACTTAAAATCTGGAGAATATTGACTTTGATTCACGATACTAACCATGGATGATGTCCCGACATTAATATACATTCCCATGCTTGAGATGATGACAATAGTTAAGTTTATGTAGTGTTAAAACCAAGAAAGAGGAGTGTAGTTCTAAGAATATGATATGAGGACTTTGTTCAATTGGTTTATCCCATAAAGCAATACATAATTACTCTCTGGGAAGTTGTGGTGATATTTATTTATATGTCCTACTAGATTGGGAAGAGCATTGTCATGATCATCCTAATTGTCATGCCTCATAGATTTTACCATATCTTAAATGATCTTTTCATCTTGTCCATCATAAACAATGATCTTCTGAGAGATTATTAACCATTAAAAGAAGTTTCATGTTTTTTTAGATAAGTATTCATTTCAAAAAGTTTTCAAAATATGGAAATTAGGAAAAGGAATGATCTCCCGTAGGATACCTATTCAAGTACCTCAAATAGGGTACCCATGCAAGTACCCTCATTCAGGTCTCTCACCCAAGAAGAAATGTGTAGGTAGGTCACATAAAAATATGCATTTCATAGGAAGGTCCATACCTTGTCTTCACAAAAAAATGTGTTAGTGATAGATCATCAATGGAACAATAGCACAAAAGTGCAGCACAATGAGAGAGAATTTCCAAAGTGTGAGAACCAGCCAATTGAGATCATGGAACTATTTATAGATAATGAATACTATTTGTGTAACCCACGTATGCACCGCACCTATGTGAAAAAACCAAATAACAGGTATTCATGGACTACCAAAGTGATTTTACTCTATATTCCACCTACCCATTTCATCCCTTTACCTCAGTATCAAAAACTCTTCTTACAATCGAATATAATCCTATGGGGGGATTTTATTGACACTCCATTTTGTCATATGGATGAAAATGCATAAAAAGAAAATATAATAAATGGAATAGGATAGGGGAAATGAATTAATTCCAAGGATTAAACTACATCAAAGGTCCACCACACATGTAACCCCTTGTAGTGTCGGCGCGTAGAGTACCTATACGTCAACCCATGCGACCGACTTGCGTGATAGCCCTCACGATACACATTATGTGGCCCATCTGAGTGAAATGAACCCTTCACATATAATCCCATATTTTACAATAAATTGGACCCTGGAGTCTTCATTTGTAAGGATGAAATTTATAGAAGCCCTCTTGATGCTCTACTCACCCTATTCCTTCACCCAAGATCTTTGAAATCATCCAAGTCTCCCTTTAAAACCCGAAGAAGAGGGAATTAAAGGGGAAAGTAGGATCAAAGTCCGACAATGTTAAAAAAAACAACACCTACATGAGGAACCCTATCCCCCATTGTGGAAAAACACTAGAGTGAGGTCCTCTTCCCTAATCAAGGACCTGCACATGGAAATTCTTAGAACACCTATGGAGACTCTTGAAGGATTGAGCAAAGCCTCACCAAAGTGTTGTTTCCTAGGTGGTCCATCGCACAAGGTACTATCTTCTTATTCAGCCTACCTTCACAAAGCACTGTAGAGCACACAAGACTACCTATGCAAGACCCTATTTGGCTCACCCTAACCATTACCCTACATGAACCATTGATCAGTCCCTCCTTTAAAGCACCCATGTCAGGGCCTATCCTCGTTTGTAACCCTTTCCTAAATGGACCAAATTAAAACCTCCACCAAAGCCTTTAGAATTTCAGAACAATGGAGAGAAACAAACTAACATGTACCCTATTGGGGTGTGAATTCCTATAATCAAAGGTTTCCCTCACATGGCTAGTTTTCCAATTAGGAACCTTAGGGTGCATGTGAGTGTGAATTCCCATTTTCATGAGGACTCTTACCCCAGGGATGTTGTCGGGGAGTTACTAGTCTTGAGGCATAGGGTTAGAATTTTATTCTTCCCTCATCATCTCTAAGACCTAAAGCCTTAGGTTCTAGGTGGGAAGATAAAGGATTACACTTTCTTTTATATTTAACAGGGAATGATATCCTCCTCTCCTATTATAGAACCAATTTTAGGGAATCCCTCATAGAGTAATCCCCCAATATTTCTTTCAAGTGGTGGAGCTCTTAATCCTCTTCCCCTTAGCCCACTTCATAGCTAGATAGAGAATCATATATGACTAACCCAGTTACAAAAAATAAAATAGGAGACATACACACTCAATGTGCCATCCCTCTACCATTTTTCCTTTGTCACCTCATCAACTAGTGGACAAAATCGAATTTTGTGATCATCAAATATACTACTTCCTCTTGTTTCTAACATTGAGGATGACTCATGTGGGCATAGAGGTTAGTGACGATCATGACATCTACATGATCCAAAACCTTGATCGGGCCTTATCATTATATATAAGTCCCAACCACATCAAACCTCAATTGGGAATTCTCCATTGATGTAAGGCCCGACCTAAACACCTTCAAAGATCCATATTCTTAATGAAGAAAAACTTCAAAATGGGCCTCATATATGATGTAATACCCAACCAAACACTTCCCATGGGTAGCCTCAGTGTGTAATCCCTGAACCAATTGAACTATGAGAACTCAGATTCTTTCTATAACTAGGATACATTTGATGCCTATCTAAGGCCTGAGCTCAATGGGAATCCTCCTTAGAGCAATCCCCAATCAGATGAACCCATATTCACATAGAATCATCTTAAATATTAAGACCCAAGATTTATCCTTTGTGATTCATCTTTAGGAATAATCCCCAACTATATCACTATACTAGTCCATGGGCATCCTCCTTATAAGTAATTCCCAAAAAATACCCCAAATCACCCTAAGTCGAAATATCACTCGTGGTACCTTCTACAGGGAATAATTTTTAGATGTAATCCCAAAATGAATTCTCTCAAAGGTCCATACTCCTCTATGAGACATAATATGAGGACAACCATATGTGTGGGTCCTCACCAACCAAACTATGTGGGCTTTGATCCATGTTCAAATGAGATACATAGGAATCCTCCAAGATTCCCAATCTCAAAACCCCAAAATAAACCCAATCATCTGTGGGCCAAATCCTCAATAGGGTATCATTCAACCTGGGTGTCCACATCCCTTACAAGTTCCTTGGGCCGCTTTATTGTAATCCCACACCAAAATTTGATTAGGCATCTTCTTCCAAGATGTCCTTGCTGCATGATGCTAAAATACTTGGTTTGGTACTTATCCCATGGCCTTAAAAGGGTTGATATGTCCCATTAAGTGACATTGAACTATGTGGGTTCTAATCCTATTCACAATGTTACATAGGAAGCCCATTCATGGGTCTTATCCTAAAATCACAACAATTCATATCTCATTGGATGATGACAGACTCTATAGTGCCCCAATATGTGGCTAGGAAACTTGATTCATCATAAAAATGTCTAATGAATCTCTAATCAGTACATAAGAGGATACCATCGATGGAGAACCTCAAATACATACATATATCTCCATTGATGAAGATCCTTGGATACATACAGATGATTCTAATCTCCATACATGTTTATAATTGATTTTTAATTCATGGTTAATCCACATCATACTTGGGAATTAATTATGTATTCGAAAATATGTCTTAAATGTATAACAGATTCTTAGAGTGGGAGATAATTCCCCCCAAAATGGTGTGATAAGACCGAAAATCCATCCTTTAAACCAATGTTAGTTCTTAATAATCATTGTCCAAAACCCTTGATGAGTGTCTGCTTTGGAAATATATCCATATGGATATAGAACTATTGGGTGTTTCCAGTTCCATGAACAAACCAGTTGGAAACCATTTGGAAATAACGACCCAGTTCTATCAGAAACAACAATGTAACTATAAAAACCTTGGGTTCCAACATAAAGATGAGTCCATGTTGGTGAAAAATCAAATTTTTATTATTTCAAACATTACGACTCCAGTTATTCTACTTTGGGTTCCACCCCATAAAATTGGATCCAAATTAGATGAAAATTGTATATTGGAACCATTAACATCATCTATCTAATTGAACCCTTCTATGATGATGAGTATGTTTATGAAACTAAGATACCTATATTTGATTTTAGAACAAGTTAAAATGCCACTGAAGACGAGAGGTTAGGGAGAGGCATAGTCATGGCCGAACCTAATATTCTGGCCTTATCCCTACCGAATCAATTTACGCTACCAAAACTCATCATAATTACCTCTATAAATCCTATTAACAGTAGGAAAATGCACCCAAATTCACTAAGGGACATCCAAAACCGATTTTTTATAAGGCCATCTAGAGGGGGTGTAGAAGACCCACCAGTGAAGGTGGGTATGTTGATCAAATCACCCTAATGTACTAGTGATAGGGGTGCCTTAAACTTCTATTCAGGGGTTTGAACTACCTACCTCCAGAACTTATGTTCTTAAACAATATTCATGGGAGAATAGATTTAATGAAAATAATACACCTTTATCCAAAATTAGGATAACTTGAAGTAATTTTACCTAGTGTGAGCCAAGAATTAAATCATGGATGCTCTCAATATATCAAAAGTCCTCTGTGAATCCCTCATAGAGGTCTTACTGATCCCTCAAGAGTCCAAAGTTGAGGTCACCATTTCTAATGAGTATAATTTAGATATTGATCATGTGTAATCCCACAAGATTATCCATTTCACATATTATTATAAGGATTTATTCATACAAGGGAACATTAATCCTTTGTATGCATTTGGAAAGCTAGAAAAATTTAACATCTAAAATATTTCATTGATAATGGATTAGGAGTCGAAAAAATTCAAATATGAATGATTAATTGATTAGGTTATAGTGAATATTATTTGTTCCCATATACCATAACACTCATGGGTTATGAAAATACTGAACAAAAGACCCTCAGTCAGGCCTTGTTTAGAACTGAATTTGGGAACCTTGTATCTGAATCCAATATCCAGGTAGTTTGGAAGGATTCAAATTTAAAAATAATTCATTTAAGGTATTGGTTTCATAAGAATGAAAATAATTACATTATCATTTACCAATGTCTAAAATAATATGATAATGGAAAAATTGTAACATTTCCTGGTGAAAATTTTCAGTTGGATTCGTGTGAATCTTAATACATCATTGGAGGATTTTACTTGATAGATGGAAAAAACCAATAATTGATAATGTTTCTTGGGTCACTATCCAAAATGGTATAGATAAGACCCAATCCAACTCATTAAAAGATCATGATGAGGAATATGTGATACCAATTAGCCATGTCAGAATCACAGGTTTTGATCTATCTTTATGTTCATAAACTCTCGTGATATCAGTTATATCAACCTAATTTGAAAAAAATAGATCTCAAAGATACACAATGACAGTGGCACCCAATTTATATGACCCCATTTTGTATTCAGATATTCATTAATCCCCCCTATCAAAGGGTAAATATGGTGGAACTCTCTCACTAACCATAAACTTTGGGATTTTTACACTTACTAAAATAATGAGGCATAAGAGGAAGAGGAATATGAAGGGGAAGATTATCTTAGAGAGATGCCTCTAGAATTATATTAAGGTTTCATTCCTACTATTTATGATCTACAAAAAATAATCCTTGGTAAAAAATAAGTTCTCTGAACTACATTGATCTGGGTGTCTATTTATTTTAAAGAAAAGTGGGTGTTCACCTATTTTTTCAAACAAAACTAGGATGTTTCATCCTGATACTACATAAAAATTTTAGGACTTCATTATGATATATCCACCCACCACTTGGGTCTGCCTAAACACCATTATGGTTACAGGAATGTTTCTCTAAGAACATATCCAACTCACACTATCAAAGTTAATGCTAACATTTATAAGCTCATCAAGTCACACATTGGTATAGAGGTCAAGTACACGATGTTTCTCACAAGAATTTTCCCATTCAAGAATAATAATGGGTATATTATTGTTTGAATTTATATTAGTGATCTTAATTAGAAATTTATATAATAAAGTTCCTATTTCCCATTCAAGAATAATCATGTTTGTTTCATTTTTATTTTAACATTAAATAAAAAGGTATTAATGTCATTTTCCAACTAAAGTGGCTCCATGGGGTCCCCAAGTTGACCCATGGATTTTTTTGGTTGGCCATGACACATCCAATGAGGTTAGGACATTGTCAAGTTCATTTCATATTATTACAACATTATTTTTACCTTCAATTACACTAATTACCTCTAATCGTGATTAAAAACTTAATAAGTTACTATTCACCAAAAAATTATTTTAATCTCATTGAACCAAATTTTACTCCTTAATGACAACCATGTATGTCGGAATTTTTAAATTCAAAATACAGAGGTGGTAAAATTTCACTTAAATGAAAAATCAGTTTTTTAAGTACCACTTAGTGGTTTCACTATTCATCAAAAATTAAAGTTTTTCAGAAAAAATACCAAAACGTCACCCTAAGCAATATTTGATCTTACGAATTAAAAAATGAAGTCCATTTTACAAAATTAAAAACATATCAGTTTCATTAATTAATTTAATAATTAATTCCCGCTGTCAGAGCAAATAGCGTGTTTTTATGAAACAATAAGTATCAAAAGATTGACACTAGTTTAAGTCCGATTTCAAAGTGAAATTAATTCCAACGCCCACTATTGGATTTAATGGTAAAAATATTTTCTAATTTCACTTTAAAACCAATTGGAAAGATAATCTAATCATATAAATAAATTATATTAAAAAGAGGTTTTGAATTAAAATACAATTACACTATTCATTAAAAAATGAACTTTATCAGAAAAATACCAAAAATTTACACAAAGTAAATTTTTATGTCCAGATTCTAAAGAAGAGTTATATTTGGTCCAATAAAATGTATAAGAGTGATCAAAACTATATTTAATGACGGTTCTCCATCAAAAGGTGATAAGTGAACCTTTAGTGAAAATTTGGGTATAAATGCCTAAAATTGAATTCTTTCCATATTTTAAGCCTTTATCTTTTATTGGATAAATGTAAAAACATTTAAAAAACATATATAATCATATTTTAGTTATTTCTATCCATTCTCGCCAATACAACAGCTACATGTTAACTACCATTTAAAATAATATTATTATATTACTAGTGTGCAACGTAAGTTTTCAAAGGAACGCATCGTTGCGTATCGGGTACGCTATCGAACATACAAACCCCTTTAAAGTAAAATTAATATTTAATTCAAAAATATTAATAAATTTGAAAATTATTTATTGTTTATTTACCTGGGATGTTACAGGTAATACATTGATGAAGTGATGAAATGATTATAAAGAATGTTTCTTCTCTTAAGGTTATTTTATTAAAAAATATTTATGAAAACGTTTTAATTTTATGGGTTCTAATATGATGAATGTGTTTTAATATTATGGCACACATATGTATGATTTTTATTATGTGATGGTGGATACATTATTAATAAGGATGATGGTTATGTTATAACCAAGTATGGTGATTGTGTTATAACCAATGACTGGTGGGACCTATATCTCTATCCAATTCATTCGATAAAGATTTATATCTCATGAGATAAGATGGACTGGATCGGGGAGTGAACCCAGTTCAATAAGGAACTTTGTTATCTATGATCGTCTTCGAAGTGGAACATGACTACTATGATCTTTTGTGGAGTGAAAAAATCCCATTATGAGGAAGGGGAGGCCATTGGGGATGGTGTTGTGTTCTAACCAAGGGGTGTAGATGGCCATAGAGTTATTGAAAATTTCATAAAATGGTCCTTAACTATTAAGTAAATGATTTTATATTCATATGTGTATTCCAAAATTCCATATCTTATGCCAATTTTATTCCCTCATAGAATATGTTCTTTGATTTATTTTTGATTCATGTCTTATGATAAAACAATGTATAGTCCATGACTCAATATTATGATTTTCAATATGAAAGTCATGGTTTTAAAATGTTATTTCTCAAATTATCATACCCTTATTTTCATGTTATGCTTACGTATCTCCCTTTTTTATCCTTATTGAGAATATGAGATCACCCTTTCATATGTATCCTTTCCCCATGTTATGAATATTTTTTTAAGTGTATTAAAGGGGAAGATCTTTATGGGAGATATTGAAGAACTTTCATGAATTAAGAATATTGTGTTCCAATATTACAATGGAACTAAAAATTATTCTCCTCAAGCGCGTGTTTGTGTAATGTAATTAAAATTAATATAAAAAGATATAATATCCATGAATGAGAAGCTTAGGTAACTATATTTGGTATCAGAGGAAAGGTTTAGTTATCCATTGAAAACTAGGTTGAGAAACATTTAGTGAGATACTTAGGGATATATCTATGTATATTTCTAGAGATGTCTCTAAGGGAAAATATAAGTATGAGGCACAATATAGTACAATGTCCTGAAAATTTGGTAAAGTGATAGAGTGGGCAGTTTCCAGGAAATTTCATCCCCATCAAGATACTACAATTGGATATGGCTCTGAAATAGTTATAGATAGGGGTTAAAAACTCCAAAAGGTCAAATTAATATGGACATAGTCATAACTTGGTGAATAAAAATGGTCTATGATAGAAAAATGTTTTGACACTTCTGGGGGATTTTATTTGAAAATTCACCAACCCTTTATGATCAATTACGAAGGATTTAAATGGATTATGACTATGAATACCCCATGATAAACCAAAATTTTCACATATTCAAAAGAACGTGTCTTGATTTAGACATACTTTAAGATATTTTTCATGATTAGGTGGTTTCCCATTATGATTACCATTGTTCAAACTATGATTTTTAGTGTTAGTCAATGTTTGGAACTAGAAGAAACTAGAATATCATTGAATATAATAAAACAATTTCTGATAACACACCAAATGGGATAATGAATGGAGAAAAGTATGTAATTATTATTCCCAATAAGTTATCATATAACATTACTAACAACATGCACCTTAAATAACTCCCAGACCCACCAAAGAAGATAAATACGGGGTTCACTGAGAGTTATGGGTAGTGGAGACCATGCATGAAAGAAAATTAATTTTCCTATATATCATGGTTATGGTAAGTAACACTCAATAGAATGTCTCAAATGTATGGGAAGAAATTTTTAGTGTGGAATAGAAGGAAAAAAAGAAGAGTAATTACTAAGGTATAATGAACTGTTTAGTTAATGGAATGGATGTGAATATTAGTGTCCCTAAAGTACTATCAAATGATGAATGATTTAAATATATAAAATATGGGAATTATAAAAATATTTGTCCTAAGATGAATGATTGTTAATATAATTAGTAGGGTTGTATGAGTAATGCTTTTGTTGTTGATGATGAAGTGACTATGAATGAAATATGAAAGGAAATATTGATTAAAGAATAAGATGATGAAGCATTGTTAATGGTATGAGAAAGAAGTGAGATTAATGAAGTTTTTATGTTTTGGAATTCATGAAATATGTAATATATAATAAATGTTCAATATAATTGTTTTGTTAAGGATTTGAAATATAATGTTTAATGGTGCTAATGGAATTGAAAATTAATATAGTGGTAAGGTGATATTTTGATTTGGGGTAGTAGATCCTTAATATGTTTTAGCTATTGAGATAATGATGTTTGGATAAAGAGATGTTTTATATGAATATGTAAATTGGATAGTACTAATTAACTTGAAACTGAATAATTATTTGTTGAAAAAGAGGATTATGATATCATTGATGAAGTTTACAATAATTTTTATTTATGGAATATATCCAATAATCTATGTATTATGTGAGGAATGGGGGAGAATGAATAATTTTAGTAAGGTTTTATAATAATTAAGTTTATTTCCATATTTAAAGAGAATATGTGATGAAGGTATTAAAATGTTTGGTATGTGACAGTCAAGAGATACTTTATGATATATGGGGGATTAATGTTATGTTGATTTTGAGAAATATAATGATCTTATTTTTAATATTAAATTTTGGAAGGTTTATAATGTTAACCATTTTTGGAATTGTTTATGATGAATTTTGGAAAAAATTATAGAGATTAATATATTATTTCCCAATATAAATAATTATTCATTTCTTACGCTAATTTTTTTGTAAGGATAATAACTAGAGATCAAAGGAATGACCCATCATTCTATTATGGTTCTTATGATCCGTTAAAAGTGAAATTTAGTGCTTCAAGCATAATAAAAAATCATTTTTGGATATTAATTTATTGGAGTAAGTGATGATTTTCAAATTGATCAAAGCACCAGATGAAATTTCACTTGAAAACTTGAAACGTATTGACTAAGTATACTTTCTTATATTTTTAGACTACAAAAGAATTCCTAAACCCTAGGAAAAGAAAATTAAAAAAAAACTTTTATCCCAATACCTATATTTTTATTGAATTGATGGTCTCTTAAATAATCTTAGATTCATGGTTTCAATCTATATAAAATTTTATTTATCACCCACATTCTTATGATCTATGATCTCTATCCCTTTCAATAATTATTTACCCTTTTCTGAAATGTCAAAATATCTACTTCCCAAATATGTTCTAATTTGTGGAAACCGAGTTATGAGTTACTTTAAGAAAAAATTATGTCTCCAACATTATATTTTTAAGTTAATTTTTATTATTCATTTGAATATTGTGGGTTCTATAAATGAATTTTCAAACATTAAACCTTTTATGACATATATGAATTTTGAAGGTGAAATTCATTTTAAGGGTGTAGAATGCAAAACACCAAGATTTCATGAAATCGTTTCTGATTATATTTAATCATTTCTATATTTTTCATTAAATTCCTTATTCTAATTAAAATGTGTTATATAAAAAACAGAATTTAGTGCATATTACACGCAATACAGAGTTCAAACGAAATATGTTATATTATTAAAATATTGTTATTTAATATGATATTTATCACCAGTCCATAGGAATTTATATTATGAATTTTATTAAAGAAATTATGAAAATATATGGTTTAAAAAATTAAAAATAATGAATTATTTGGTGAGAAATTAAATAAACATGAAAATAAAAAATATTTAAAAATAAAAGAAATATTTTTTATTAAAAAAAATTTTCTATGAAAAAAACAAATTTTAAATAACTAAATTAGAAAAAAAATTGGTGAATTATTTTTATGAAATTTATATAGTATATATTCAACCAACTATTTAAAATTCATCTAATTTTTCTAGACAAGATATAAGAATAAATAAGATTTTATATTTAAAAATGTATTTTCCTATAAAGAAGTTTTATCTCCCTAAGAGCACATAATTTAAAATTAAATTTTATAAATTTAAGAAAATTAAATTAAGAAATTGAATATAATATTTGAGATCATAATATAAAAATTATAGTAGGGGTAATTTTTAGTTTTCTTCTGAAATATTTCATTTTTTGATAAATAGTGAAAAATACTGAACACTAATTTAAAAATTCTACATTGTCTAAATAATTTATAATTATAAATTGAATTTTTAATTTATTTTGAAGTAAAATTAGTAAAATTTTATGTCAATTATTCCAAATTAGTTCCTTGGAATTATTTTCATTTTGAATTTAGATAAAATAAACTTTGTAAACTTTTGATCATTTTCTATTTAAAAACCTACTTTCTCATCACTTCTATAGGACTAATTATAAATTAATTATTTCCACTTATTTGAATATAATTTGAAAAAAATTGATTCTATATTTTGAATAATTATAATTTATAATCTCTAATATTTTCAAATTTATTTTTACCAAAATAAATATTAAAAAAACGTAAAAACTATTTACCGCGGTTAAGGTGAATATTGATTTACATGGGGGTTGAACTAATAAGACAAGGGTTAATAATTACCTACCAACTTCTCCAAGACCAAAGGTATGGAAATATTTCGACCTATTATCCTATATTTTTGTGAATTTAGCATTTTGGAAACTTGTGGCATGATCAAAATGTTGGTAAGATTGAGTATTTACCAAAAACAATACACGTGTGTCACTCACCTCACATATAAAAGGCCACCCGCTCTCCTCTCTTATTCACACATTCAAACAATTTTAGATCATCCAATAAAAACCAAAATAACTTCCCAAATTACCTTATCTCATCCTAGAATACTTATTTTGGACATAAATCCAATCAAATATTGATTTTGGTGCAAACCAAAGGTTGATGCGAGAAGAAGAGGTAATGTTCATCAACAAGCAATTTCATTTTTTTCTTCATCCACATCCTTAAATTATTATTATTGAATTATGATATAATAAAAAGAGTATCCTTCATATACTGAGATATTTTTATGTTAAGTTATTGATGAACAACCATCTCCCCTTTAATCAAATGGGTTACAAAATCATTATTCGTGTGTACGAAGGAATATCACCCCATGTATCGATGTCATTTATTTTTCCCTTACCACATCCCACGGTTGGGTATTATGATTGATATAATGTAAATATATGATATTTATAACATATTTATACCTCTGGATTCTTTATAACATATATACATTTTTTACATTCCATTCCATGGGGGATAAAATAACATCGCTCGTGTGTACGATAGGCTACCACCTCACGAAGCGATGTAATTCATATTAACAAAATATATATTATTATTAAAAGACAAAATATTATTTTATTTCTTACCTTTTCACCCACTAAAATACGATAACGTTGTTCATGTGTGTGTGGACTACTTCCTTGATGAAGCAATTTGACTCTCTCTTTCCATCACAGAACCACTTAAATGATATGTATCATCATATTTAAATAAATAGTATAGTATTTATTATATCATGATAATTTTTTAAAGATAAAATATTACTTACCTCTTTTCCATAATGATCATCTTAAAATGGGAACGTTACTCATGCGTACGTATAACCTACCATATCCATGATCGTAACATACTTCATTTTTATTTCATGAATAAACATAAAATTATAATTAATTTGTTGATATGATAAATATGTAATTATTATTATTATGTATATGATAGAACAATGATTAAATTAAGAGGAATAAAAATAAAAAATCATGACATATATGAAAAACAAAGCGGTTATTAACAAAAAATGTCTTTAACATTGAATTTTCAATAAAATGGTAATAAAAGGAAATAACGAAATAATATATTATATGATATTTCTAATTTTGGTTTTGAAATATATGTATAATAAACTTATATTTATTATATTGCATAATTTAATGAGTATGAAGGATGTTTAGACTTAAATTAAGGGGATTTGTAGTCCCACTTTTATTTTTGGGAGACTTATTCCATATTCACCACTTGCTTATTTTGTGTGGTGTATATATTTGTTTCTAATGATTTATCATCTAGGGATTGCATCATTTTATTGAAAATCATTTCTTACCATGTATTCCTTATTTCTAATAGTAGTTGTCCTCCACCATCATGTTTGGTGATATCAGTTCCTTGATTTAAATGGGATGATGGGATGCCAGATCCTCTTTACATGGATTACTCTTTATAGGTCGTCACCTAGCCTGGTTCTACAACATTGATTTGAGTTGTGTTCAAGAAAATAATTACCAGTTCCATATCAAGGAGGATTATGTTTAATTATTATACTTATATTTCAATAGGGAAGAAACCTTTTGTCATAGTAGGAGGTATATTCAATCATGTATTAGAATCTCTAGATTCTAGGAGTGTTGGGAACCTATAAATATTCCTCTCTTTAGGGTATCTCATATGATGCATCATAGGTGAAAGACCCAAGGAATATTCTATTGATCTTGAATTATTTAACACCTGCGGTTGTCTTCTCGTTTTGATATTTGAGGCATCTTATATGAGGCACAATAGGAATGAAACCTAAGGCATCTTGTGTCATCTATGTGGTATTTTATTCCAATGATGTAATTGTTACAAGGTTTTTTACCTATGGAATCTAATTTTTATTGCATACTATTTGGATTCTAGAGATGGTCATAATTTCTACATCATATAGAGATGTATTATAACATCTTGTTGATATGGATCAGTGCACATGTTTATCTTTTTTTGGATATAGTTGGTTGATAATAATTCTCCATGAATAAAGATCTGGAGATGTGTCTCTAGGAGGGAAGATGTCACAACTGGGTTTACTAATGGATTAGAACACCCTGTGGATGAAGATCTGATGTTGTGGATCATAATACATAGTTGAAGTGGACTAGGTTGGTGTGTCTCCAGTAGGAATATGTCACAATAGTGTTTACTAAATGATCATAATTCCCCATGGAGGCTGATCTAGGTTGTGCATCCATTGGAGGGTCACTAATATAGTTTACCAATGGATCAAAATACCCCATAGAGGAAGATATGGAAGGTTCATACCTAGGAGGGAATACCTAGATTTTTTTATAATGGACATGAACTCCCCATGGAGGTGGTCTTGAGAGGTGTGTTCCTAAAAGGGAAGACTGGGATAGTTTACTAGTGGATCTGAATGTCCCATGGAGGGTTTCCGCTAAGAGTTATTTCTTGTATAGTACACCAATTATCCATAAAACTCCTTGGAGGAGGATCTTGGAGGTTCTTCCCTAGGAAGTAACTCATGGATATTTTAAAAATGGATTAAAATTATCTATGTAGAAGGATATGGGGGGGAGGGTCCCAAGGAGGTAATAGCTGGAAAGTTTACCAATGTATCAAAACACCCTGCGGAGGTGGAACCAAGTGGTGTGTCCCTCCGAGGGAACACTTGGGTGGTTTAAATATGTATCTTAACACCTTGTAGATGTGGATATGAGAGGTTCTTCCCCGGGATGGAAAACCTACATAGTTTACCAATGAATGAGAATGCCTCATGGAGGCGGATATGGGAGGTTTTTCCCCAAGAGGGAACTCCTAGATAGTTTACTAATGGATGAGGAAATGCTATTGAGGCGAATCTTGAAGGTGTGTACCTAAGAGGGAACATGTTTATAGTTTACTAATGGATCATAACACCCCATTTAGGGGGGAACATGAGGTGTTTACCTAATAGGGAATACATAGATAGTTTACCAGTGGATCAGAACTCCCCATGGAGGCAGATCTAGGAGGTGTGTCCCAAAGAGGGGACACCTGAATATTTAACCAAGTCCGGATTTAAACTCTCGGAGGCATGTTATGTACCTTGTTTATAATATAGAAATCCAAACCCTAATAGTTCATTATCATAATTTATGGTCATATTATAGGACCAATCCATGTAGTTTAACATCATGTGGGGGGGGGGGAAGCTCATATCGTGGAAGGACCATCTATAATGGATGGTGTGGGGATTACACATAGAAGATTCCTTTCATAAGAGGATCTCTTATGGGGGAATTTTTTGTTTCTTATTACTAAAATATTCATGGTATGGTTGTTACATCCAATGAATGATAAAGATGGTGTGGGGATTACATGTGAGATCTGGTCGATGTGGAAGTGCATCCCATGATAAGGGAGATGATTTCATTCCATGTGAGTCATACATAGGTAATCTAATGTTTATTAAAAAGTATAAGAGGAGTGGGTCCATCCCATGTCAATCGTTGATGGAGGATCTTATATTAATTAAATAGGGTAAGGATATAGTTTTATATCTAGTGTTGAGGATGTTTCCATGTATTTTAATATCATGTGACTAAGACATGAAGGTAGTCAGTTTTACATCATGCATCATGGATGTGGTATGTGGGAAATATGCATTGAGATACCCATTATTTCTTCCTCATGTCATTTCATGAGGGAATATCATATCCATTTCATAGGGTAATAATACTATTTAACATCATGTGAAATGACATGGTGTGCATGGATTATGCATGGAAGCTGCCCCATGTAAGAGGATCACTCGTTGTGAGATGGAGTAGGGATTACCTAGGGGAGCTACCCATTATATCTTCTTCATGTCAGATAATGATGGATTTACTTGTCCATTACATGGGGTATTACTACAGTTTAATTTCATGTGAAATGATGTGACGCATGGGGATTAGGGATGAAATATTCCTTTCATTTATTCCTCATGTTAGGCCATGAGGTAATCCCATTTCCATTTTAGGGGTTATGATTATAGTTTAACATCCTGTGAAAGGATTTGGGGTACAAGGATTTTGAACTGGTCTTCCCATTCATTCATCCTAATTTCATTTCATGAGGGCATACAATCTCATTGGTAGATTGAGGTATTAGTTTGGAGATTACTCTTGATAAGGATGGATATTGGGGGTATTTAAGGTTCTATAAGAATACATGCATGTATTTCACTCTAGGGATACCTGTTTATTTTCATCATGATGAGTTGTGAGGGAATTGCAGCTCATTAGTGGGTTGAGGTATATGATTAGGGATTACACCTATTAAGGAGGACAATGATGGTTGTTTGGTGGTCATCTCATGACCATGGCATGATTCATTTTATTCTTAATTCATAAGGAATATCATTTTTTCATAGGATGTATTCTATGTTTTTCATATAGTGTGTACTACAGTTTAACATCATTAATTAGGAATACTGGGAAGAGGGTGCCTAGGAATTACTAGGGTGGGACTTACACAAGAGAGGCCTTTTCTGGTTCAACCAGGCATGGGATTCTGATGAAGGGATTTAAGAGTGGCCTGAGGAGTGTCTAGACTCTAGGTATTATGGGAATCAATGAAGATAATATGAACTCATGGAACTGAAAAGGGACCAAGGGGAGTAGGCAGACTCAATGAATTTCAAGGAGTGTAGAGGAGTAGCTCAAATAATGATATTACAGGGATAAACATTGGGGGTGTATAAGGGTGAAACCCAAAATGATACATTGAAAAAGATTACTATCAACCATTCACACAGTCGGGAAGTGATACAAATTTCAGAATGTCACTGTGTGAAGGTTATTATTAGTCCTTCATGCGAATGTGAAGTAGCTCCATGAACATGAACTCTTTAAAATAGACCTCTGTTAATGGGACTTCTATGAACCAGACCTCTTCAAATGGAACATCATGAATGGAAATTCATGAACGGACCCCCACAAACTATTTTTGGATTCCTAACTTCAAACTACAATAACATCTGATCCATAGCTTCATTCGAGCTCTATGATTAGTAAAATTAAATCCTGTGAAGTGAGCTATGGGTTTTTTTTCAGGATCCTCACAATTTTAGACATTCTTGGATGCATGTTTTTGATTCAAAAAATAATACCCTATGTCATGATATATTAGGAATATACCTCATTTCATGATAATTATTGTTTTTATTGATGAAATTCTTTCACAAGGGTTATGATTCAAAAATTAATCAATCTGTAAGGTATCTTTGTGTAAATTTTTTCTTTTATGAGACAATTGAAATATTCAACAACTAATTATTTTATATTGTGTATATAATTTCCCTGAATGAATTTTATCATGCCTCTCTTAATAATAATTTGGATTTTCATACCCATTTGAGGATATCTCTTTCACGAGGCTTATGTTTTAATGTCAGAAAGGTTGTAAATATTTTATGTTACAATCTAATGATTTATCGATATTGTTTATGATTATTATTATAATGATAAGATATTATGATCTATATTTCAAGAAACTCAGAAATTTGTTTCTCCTATGGTTATTGAAGATATTTTCATGTAATAGTACCATTTTAACACACTTTGGTACTTTAAATTGTTGAGAATAAGTTCTATGAAAAATCATCTTCTCAATTGAAAAACATAATTTTTTCAAAATCATGTTTTCTAAAATGTTTATCAAAATTTCTTTTAAGAATTTTTAATATAATTTATTAAATACATTTTCAACCATTATTGAATTTTCATAAATTTTTTTAAGAGGAATCATCAAGTCATTTTCAAAAATAATTATCACTCGACTTTTACCAAAAATATGAAAGTCATATTTTTCAACATGTATGGAATGAAATGAATTTCCTAACATCATGACTATTATTTTATTTAAAACATCCATTAAATCATTTAAATTATATTTTCAAATAAAATTATTTTAGAATTGATTTATGTTTTAAGAAGTGTTTCTCAAAGTGAAAATGATAATTTCCTCAATAAATTATTTAAATGATTTTTTAGATCTTCCTATATAACATTAAATTTTTATTCTCATAGAAAAGGATTTTGAAATGTTTTTAGTGTTATTTAAAATATGAAACACTATCATCTTTAATAATTGTCCCAAGTAACCTTTCAAAACCATTTTATTTCTAAGATGAAATCCTTTGATATTACTTATGCCTCGCTGGGGATATGATCCAAAGATACCATTCATATTTTTTCCTTGAATGGTTTATATTTATGATAAAAATATGTTTAGGAAACTTGTTTCTCTTCCATAGGTTATACCATGATGAAATTCTTATAAAACTCACTTCTTTTTCAATGGGTTATGATTTGATGAAATTATAAATTGATTATTAAAATTGATTTTTTATAGGTTATGTTATGATTAAATGTTTATAAAACCCATTTCATTCCATTGGTTTTGATATGTTAAATGTTTTATGATCTTGTGGAACACATATGAATGATTTTTATTATGTGAAAGTTGTTACATTATAACCAAGTATGATGATTAAGTTATAACCATGGGTAGTGGTTATGTTATAACCAAATATGGGTGGGACCTATATCTACCTCAAATTCATTAGGTGATGATTTATATCTCATGATATAGACATGACTAGATTAGGCAGTAAACTAGGTTCAATGAGAGAATTTATCCTCTATGATGGTCCCGAGAGGGATCCTTTACTAATATGATGAATTGGGGTGTGAACTCATTCCATTATGTGGAATGAGAACTACTAGAGATGGGGGTGTGTCCCACCTAGGAGGTATAGCATACCATGGAGTTCCTGATAAGATAAGAAAATGATCATTGTCTACTAAGGAAATGATTTTTGATGATTATGTGTATACCATAATTCCATATCTTATTCCAATGTTACACCCTCATGGATATTTTTCTTTTATTTCCTTATGATTTATGTATTATTAAATACCAATAGTTATTATATGACTCTATATTATTATCTTAGATATGCATGGTATCATTTTCAAATGTTATTCTCAAGTTATCATTCCCTTACAATTATGTTATGATTACATATCTACCTTGTATATCCTTACTAAGAATCTGAGATCAACCTTTTTTATGTTTCGTTTCCCCAAGTTGTGGAGAATTTTTTTTATGTGTGATTACTAAAGGAGGATATCATTATGGGTGACATTGAAGATATCTCAAGAATCAAGAAGACTGTGTTCTATGTTTGCAAAGGCACAAATCTATTTCGTTCCCCAGGCACTCGATTTTGTAATGTAATGAATATTCATCTAAAAAGAGGTAATATATTTTATGATAATCATGGGTCTATATATTATTCCACACTGTTTAGGATTGTTTGGTCAGAAAATACATTCTCTAGAAAATGGTTGATTCTGGGAATGTATAATTATTAAAGCAACTAGTTGAAGTGGCATATGTTTATACTATATCCATGAAGGGAGAAGATTAATGGAATGAGATTTCCAAAAATATTGAGTATAAGTTCAATGTTTATATGACTAGAAAGCTTATATGTCACACTCAAAACATTAATAGGGAATAGTTAAATAGGACAATTTTATACCTAGTCACTTCCTCTACAATATGAACAACCATGATGGAATTATAATCCACCATAATCTGATATTTTTGAATACAATTGTCGACACTCTATTTTTTCACATGGATGAAAATGAATAAAAAGGAAATATGTTAATTGGAATAGGAGATGGGAAATGAAGAACAAACACTGATCAAACTCCATCAAAGGCCCATCATGTAGGTACCCCCTAGTAGCATCAGCGTACAGGGTACCTACAGGTCAGCCTATGTGTCTAACTTGCACAAGAGCTAGCAAGATACACCTATGTATCCCACTTGAGATAAATAGATCCTTTTCCCAGGGTTCTATATTTTCTTATAAATAGGAATCTTGGGTCTTTATTTTCAAGGATGAACTTTCTGAAAGACCTCCCAATTCTCTTCTCACCCTAGTCATTGACCCATGACCTTTGAGGTCTTCTAGGTAGCCCTTTAAAACCTAAAGAAGATATAATTAAATGGGGATACTATGATCAAAGGTCTCTCAGATTTTTCGACACATAACAACTGCGTGAGGAACCCTCTCCCCCATGGTGAAAAAACACCACACTTTAGATCACTCAGCCTTCCTACATGAAGCACCTTAGGATGTGTAGGTCTAATTACATGATGAACTCCTTGGATTTCCCAAACTCTTACCCTACGCAAGCCTTTGATCATCCCTACCTTTGAGATACCCATTTTAGGGCCTCTCCTTCTTTGTCCCCCCTTTATTAATGGAAAAAATTGAGACCTCCACTGAATCTTCTGAACTTTTAGAACCATAGAGAGACACACACAAGTGGGTCCCCAATTTGGGTGTGTATTCCTATGGTTAGAGGTTTCCCATACTTTTCAAGTTGGATGTTCAGAAACCTTAAGGTGCATGTGAGTATCAATTCCCATGGTCACAAGGACTCTGACCCTAGGAATGGTGTTAGAGAGTTCCTGATATCTAGCAATAGGGTTATAACCATGTTCTTCCATTATAGTGTCTAAGACCTAGATCCTATAGTTCTAGGTGGGGAGAGTAAGGGTTACACTTTATTTTCCAATCAAAATCAAATTATATTCTCCTCTACAATTGCGGAACCAATTTTAGGGTATCCCTCCTGGAGTAAGCCCCTAATGATTCTTGTGAGAGGTGGCACTCTTGCTCTTATTTTCCTCGGCATGGGTCACAGCTGAAGAGATCATCAGATATGACTATACAAGTTACGAAAATAAAATAAGATATGGGCACACTCATTGCCCCATCCCTCTCCCTTTGGGATTTGTATCCTCAACCACCTACAGACAAAATCAGATTGTTTGATCTTTAGATCTAACACTTTTTCTTGTTTCTCAACTGAGCATGACTCACATGGGCCAAGTGGTTTTCAGCGATCATGAAATTCACACATTAATAGAAATCAATTGGGCATTCTGATTATATATAAGTCTCAACCACATCAAACCTCAATCATACATTATCCATAAATATAATCTCTACCTAAAAAACTTCAAAGGTTTATATTCCTAGTAAAGAAAAATGTCTAAATTGGCATCCTATATGGTGTAAGCCCCAACTAAGAACATCCCAAGGGAAGCTGCTCTATGTAATCCTTAAACTAATTTATCTATGAGAACTCTAATTCCTACTAAAACCAGGATACAAAGGATTCCTATAAAAGGACTGAATTTAGTGGGAATCCCTCTCTATAGTAAGCCCGAATCTGAAAAACCCCTATTCATCAGGGAATCCTCTTCAAGAGTAAGCCCCAATCAAATAGACTCATATTCACTAGGGAATCATCTTCAGGAGTCAGCCCCAAAAAAATACCTTTGGGATTCCTCTTCATAAATAAACCCCAACCATATCACTATACCCATTCATGGTCATCCTCGTTAGGAGTATGTCCCCAAACCCCCACCCCCCCAAATTAACATTAGTCAAAATATCCCTTATGGTCTCTTTCATAGGGCATCCTTTTTAGGAATAATCCCCAAATTAATCCTATCAAAGGGCCATACACTCCTATGTGACATAACCTGAGGACCTCCATAAGCACGGGTCCTCGCCAATCGAACCATGTGGGCTCTGATTCCCATCCAAATGGGATATGTATGAATCCTCCATAAGGTCCAAACCCAACACTGAAAAATCAACACTATTCTATCTAGACCACATTCCAAATATAGTCTCATTAAACCTAGTATTTTATTTCCCTTCCATGTTTCAGGGCCTCTTTAGTGTAAGTCCCACACAAAACATTGACTAGGAATCTTCCACCTAGATGTCGTTGCTGCATGATGCTAAACTACACGGTTTTGTCATTATCTCATGACCTTAAAATGTATGATGTGTCCCATTAAGAAACACCAAACTTTGTTGGTTTTGATTATATTCACAAGGATATGTAGGAATCCCATTCATGGGACTAATACCAACATCAAGACAAATCATGTATCCCTGTATGATGATACTCTCCAAAGAACCACATTGTATGGATAAGAAACCACATTACTTCAAATCAAGTAGTTGAAAACACTATTAAAAGGGATTTATCAGCGCTATAGAAGTGTTGATAATGTAAACAGTGGTAAAAGGCTAGCCATAATAGTTCTCATAAAAAGTGATCATAAAGGACCCCTTTAACAACACTAAAAAAACACCAAGAAAGGGGTACTTTATCATCACTTTTTTAGCACTCGTAAATGGGGACTTTATTAGTGTTTTTTAGCATTATTAAAGGACACCTTTATTAACACTTTTTTTGAGTGGTGTTGATAGCCCCCTTTAAAAGTGAAAAAAAAGAACTCACAATGGCCAAACTGATAAATAGTATAATTTTTTTTACACCCCCTTTATAAGTACATCCACCACCCCTTTATCAATGCTTTAGATAATCCCATCCCCAATGCGCACCCCTTCTTCTAGCGAGTTTCGAACCTGAGACCTCCAGCTTATACACTAGCACCTTTTCCACTCCCTTATACTATTTGATTTACATTTTATGATATATCTATATATTTATATATATATATTGTTATATTTTTTATCCACATATTATATATATGTTTATATATGTTTATGTATATATATATATTTTAAATATATATATATATATATATATATATTTAATATCGATATTAGTTTTTTAGATAAGGTTTAAATATTGAGAAATATATTTTTTATGTAAATATGTTTAGTTATTAAGTTATAAAATTAAATTTTTATGTGTGAATATATAAAAAATATTTATTTATTGTTATATATTAGTTTATAAATAATATTAAATTGTGAAAAATGATAAAATTTCAAATCCATAATATCAATATGAATGTAATCCATGGGAATAACTTCAGTCCCCATTAAAGAAGGGAAAAAATACCCCCATAAACATGGCCTAAAATCCGTCCAGTGTTAAAAAAATTTTGATACAGAGGCTAAAAACTCTGTTTTGGGGGCCTTCTAGGCCGTTTTGGCCTCAAAATAGGGGATAAGTGGGATCTTGTGGGTCACCTAGCCATATATCTCATCAAAATATTCAATTTGATATGTCGTATAGACTAGAAAAACTTCTGGAGGAGAAGTAATGGAGGTTTTAAAGGAAATAAAATGTAAATAAAGATAGGTATGATGAATATAGGTATGATGAATATAAACTCAGTTTCTTCCTTTATAAAGGAGATCATGGGTTTCTGTGGATTACCGAGGAATAGATATCATCACAAAATTCGATTTTATATAGGTTATAGGCCGAATAGGAAACCAGATCAGAAGTTATAACCATTTCAATTTTTAGAAATTTGGGTATTCAAACTAAAAACATGGTTTTGGTAGCCTTCTGGGCCTTTTGGGTGGTTGAAAAATTAGAAAAAGACCATAGAGCGCATTCTTGACTTCTGTGACATAGATATCATTATAGGGTTTGATTTGATATGTGGTGGATCCAAAAAGGACACCCAGATCAAATGTTATGGCCCTTTGATGTTCATGTTCTATTTATGAATTTTATGAAACTATAATATATTTTATTCTTTTGATTATCGCATGATTTAAATCTCAAGTGGTTTTATCTCATTTCATAAGCATTGATTAGACTGGTTATAGAGTTAAAATGGACACCCATATCAAAAGTTACGATAATTTCAGGGTTTTTAGGTTTCCTTAACAGTTTTATGGGTTTTAAGGGTTTCTATAGTTATTATCGATTTCTCATGATTTTTGGGGTTTTAGGAATTTTCTACAGTTATAAGCCATTTTCGCTAAATATATTATATATTATGTGTAAATTCATATTTATCCTTATTTAAAACATATTTAAAAAATATATATTGTATTTATATCAATATAAATATATAAATATATTATTTTTAATGGATATATATATTTTAAATATACCCTTTATCAGCGCTAGTAAAAAAGAACTAATAAATACCCTTTTTATCAATGACTTTTTACTAGCGCTGATAGGGGGATTTATCAGATCTTTTTTGGAATCCCTGATAAATAGACCCCTTAAAGAGCCATTCTTTTACAATAGTTAAAAACTACCTTTAACGATGGTAAAAAATAACTATTAAAACCCTAGTTCCGTATAAACCCAATATTAAATTAGTTCTAGAATATTCATAATAATGACTAAATAATATCTATTTTGTACAAAAGAGGATTCTATCGAGGGAGAACCTTAGATACATATAGTTATCTCCATTGATGAAGAATCTCATATACATATAGACACATTTAAGATCTATACATACTAACAATTGATTATTATTTCATGGATGATCTATATCATACATAATAATTAATTAATGATTCATGAATATGTCTTAAATTTATAAGAGAGTCCTAAAGTAGGATATAATTCCACCCAAAATGGTGTGATGAGCCTATCCTCCCATCCTCTCGACAAATGTGAGTTCTTAAGAATCCATGACCAAAACCTCTAATGTGCTCCAACCGTTGTAAAGAAGGTCCCTATGGATATAGAATGGTTAGTTGGTTTTATTTTCCTGAACAAACCCATTGTAAACCATTTAGAAATAGGGAACTGGTTCCATCATAAACAAAAAAGGTTGAACCCAACACGGATCCTTAACCAAAATGATAGTTTCACCTATTTGTTGGACACCTTTCAATCTCAAAAAATGAAAGAGGGATAAGAAATATAATCATTCATGAATGTGATCATTTAAAATGAGATACTAATTTGATGTGGTTTTATGGTTTGTGTTTATTTTTAGGAACTTTATTTCAAAACTCCCTTTGATCTAATGACATCCTTACAGCTTTCACCAATGAATGCCCTCACTACTGTCTATGCCAGGTTATCATCTAAGAAAAGGATGACATCACTAACCTAGAATCTCCAATGTTGGGTATCGAACACACTAGTCAAAGAGTATCATCAACACAACACTATCCTGACCGTAGAGGTAGTCCGATTTGTCCTCTATAATGTGAATCACCACTGATCATTTAGTCAGCGATGACCATTGGTTCAGATGCAAATGACATCATCTACCTTCTTCGACCTTTTCAAGAGCATTTCCCCGTAGAAAGACAACTAGTACCTCCCTTATCTCAGAGAGGTATATCGAAAGGTCACTTATGGACTCATCTATAAGACATATGAGTACTTATAAACAGATCCTTATAGTAATTACTACCACAAATGTTGTGTGATAGTAAACCATCAACATGATGAGGGTTTCATCCTCAACTATCCGACCCAGGTCATCTAGACCCAAGCATGTATGATTGCCATACGAGGGCAGAAAATGATCAACATAGAGCATAGACACACCTCTTCCCCCTCTAAATAATATCACCAATAAAATTTGGTGAAAAAACACAAACAAGAGCATACACCCACCGACATTAATTCAGCTAGCAAGTTGACTCACCTAGCTGCACTTGAGGAAGCCTGCTATTCAAATATTTTGGAAGAACATGAGTAGGAACTTACACCTACTCGAAAACATCATGACTTCTAGTAAACTCGTCTGGAAGCATTTAAAGAATCTCATCAACCATGTTTGGTGGTAAACCACAAGTAAGTGTATACAACTACCTGTACACACCAAGCCTGCTAGCAGTTTTGTTTGGAATCCACATAAGAAGTCAGTCGAGAAGTCCCAACGAAAAATAGGAGGAAGACCCAACTCTATGCCCCCATATACAAGTACTATCCATACCCATTGGTTGGAAATAGAGGATATGAGTAGGCACACAAACCTTCTCTAAATACATAATGGGAATATATCCTCATTTCAATTATTGAAGTCACCAGTAATATCTAGATAATAATGAAAGGGAAGACACAAATCTCTACCCATATTCTTCAAACATTCCAAGAAATCATTACAATGAATAAAATAGTTCTAAAGGGATGGAAACACAAATCCATCCCCAAAAAGGGGAGACTCATCATCATGTCACCTCAAAGAAGACACACAGCTCTTATCCCATCTCACTGGGTCATGGAGAAACCCCCAATGAAACATAGACAACCAGGTCAGTAACACATATCGATCACAACTGGTGATAATATTCCCATTTCAATGGACACTCAAAGGGAGGAATAAAATGCTTCCTATGAGAATAAATTTTCCCATCTAGTGTCCATAGTCACAAACAAGAAGGCATCCAAAAAGCGTCCTCACTAGATACATGTAGAAAATGAAGATCTGATCTACAATACCACTCTACGTAATTCTACAGTTCATGAATCACTCATATACTTATCTATAGGATATTAGGATCTTATTATCTCGATACGAAATTATGGAGGTAGTGGAAGTAATTTTGAAGGTCCTCCTTAGAACCTTCACCATGAAAGCTTTCTTCATGACCAAAATCCAATATATATTGAGAGACCATCTCCTAATGAGAGTCATGATAACCCTACATGTGGCCAGATGATCAAGGATAAATAGTGTATTACCCTTTATGTAATCCACTATGATAGTCCTACCCTTGATGGTATTCATTTTGAAAGTTCTCTACATGGTAGCATTTCACGTCTTCAAGAGGGCCCTCCCCTTGGTGATGTAGGGATGTGAAGGCCCTCCTATTATGAGGCACTTGTGAAAACAAGGTTAGTCATGTCTGATGTCTTGTTATTGGAATGTAAAATTCTTTCTCAACCAGAAGACAACATAAGGCGATGATCATTATCCAAACCTCCATTAGACTGCATGTCTTCCAATATAATAGAGGAAGTCCCCACCAATCTCATCACTTATGGTAAAGATACAGAAAAACATCCTCTCTAGTTAGACCAAATTGAGGAAACTATGGTGAAAGATGAATAATAAGTTCTAAACATGATAAAAAATTTGGAAAATAATTATATACTAGTCAATTTCTAGCATTTATACACCACTCAATACAGTATTCCAGATGATTTTTCAAATTATTATGTGCACGAAATCTTTCTTAATATATTGAAAACTCTTCGTCGCTTGAGAGAAAAATATTACCCTATGAAGAGAACCAAATTAACATCAAGGTAATTGAAGGGATGCAACCCAAATATTGATTTGGTGGATCTCCTGGCCACAGGAATCCAAAAAACCGATAAGTAGTAAGGATCCATTCAACATACATGCCTCAACACATTAAAAAAATTGTGAAAACTGATAGAAGAAGACCCATTTGGTGTTCATATAAGTGGATGGGGGTGAACATGGAGCTTTAAATTTCCCCACACTCCCCAACTAGTGAATCCCATCAGATTTAGTATTATGCAACGTCATATCTTTAGGTCAAATTCAAAAAACTGAGTATGTTCATGACTAATGAAATGGTCCACAGAAATAGTCCCTAACCATTTCTCAGCGACATCGGGCCAGGAGAGTGCATGTTATAGAGATACTTTTGTGTTAAGAATCTAAAAATATCATTCAAGCCTTGCACTTAGAGAAATTCAGCTATATGATAGTAAAATTTTTAGAAATAACACAATAGTATTTTGAAATGGGCGATTCAGGTGCATACATAATGATACACCTCGCCCATATTCAGAAAAAACTTCATAAAATCATAAAATCATCCATGAAAGTAGTATCCATGATAATTCAGTAGAAATCCTAGCCTACATGGTTGGAGGATTTTTTTTAATAAAACCATTGAATATTGTAAACTAGGACTGAAGAGTTGTGAATGGTGAATGGGAATAGAACCAACCCTCAGGGTTGGGGGGATTTTCACCTAAGAAACCCACTCCATAGTGAATTTTTTTTTCTACCGATTAGGTGAAAAACTGCAAAATTGATCCTCCTAGTTCATCTCATCATGTGATTTGGTGCTCATACTAGGGATGCACATTAGCAAATAGTTTTTAGATTCCATTGAAATTATTTTCCACCAAATAGATCCTAGGGAATTAGAAAAGGATTGGACAAGGCCTCATAGAGCGAGTAGAAAGTGTCTATCTTACAAGGACACTAATAGAATTCCTACAATGAATGTCACATCCAAAAATTTAATCAATTCTCACCTCAAATATTACATATAACATGAGTCCAATTTGAATGAGGAACAAGATAAAAATGTTTTGGTCTATAATGTGGTCCCCACTGAAAAAATTTAATGAGGTGTTCATACCAGGAACTCAAAACCTGTGCTGAATTTGGGCATTCCCTCAAAAACTCCATCATTAACCCCTTGAAGGGAATCTAAACTGGAAAACGGTAAGGGTTAGATTGTACCTCAACACTATCTTGGAGAGGATAAACCCCTTTCAATTGAGGAAAGATTCACTCTCCAATAGTTGGAGATGAATGAATTATGGAGACTCAATAGAGAACTACTCCGAGGCATCCTTCCTGCTGGATATACTCTATAGAAATATCCCCAACTCACACCACCAACTGACGTACTATAGTAAAGAGGGTTTATCACCTTTACTAGAATGGATATAGAACATCTAACCAATGTGGTATACCAATCACCAATATATTTAGATCTCACAATAGTAGATCAGAAGTGACCTATGTTGGTTGTGCAACTAGAATGGATTCAGCTGAATCCATACTTTCCTGTACCAATAAGTTACACACAGAAGATAGTAGCAGTGCCATCACTGATGGACTTACTGACTGCTGAACCTATTCAAGCTCTAATTCATTCATACATTACTATAATTCTTATGAAAACCATTGAGTCACTAATAGATCTATTCTAATACATGGATGAATGATGTGCACCAATAAAACTGAAAAAGAAGCCTTAACCCGAGTGGGTAGATCCAAATCCTCCACCATTGATCTTTTGGAATATTAAATTTTCAATTTTCAATGGATCAGGGGACCCAAATCATTATTTGAAACATTTTATCTCTTACTATGATACCATGAAGAGGACCCCTAAACAACAGGTGACAGTGAAACTTAGGTTCTACGTATAGTCACTACATCGAACAACCTTTGTTTGGTACACTAGCTTTCCATCGTAGTCAAATAAAAGGTTAGAATATATCCATTAGAAATTTATCTTATAGTTCTACTCAATGTTGTAAAATACAACAGTCCTTGACCTCTCTAACTATAAGAAGTGGGAAAATGAAAGAGTCTTAGATTTCAATTCTAAGTGGAAAGGACTAATATATTCATCAAACCTACCGTTCCCACAATAATTATTTCCATCCATCTGTATAGAAAATCTTCATGATGAGTTGCGCACACCACATATCCCTATAATGATTATTATAGGGTTTTGGGACCTTTCTGAAATCTCTAAAAGGGTGGAATACACCATTATAGAGACCAAAGATATATCTTGATTAATTCCATTAGCTCAAGGAATGAGAATAGTGAAATAAGAGGCTACCACTATTACACTTAAGCAGTCCCCTATACCCACTGCCACTCTAAGACCAATATTGTATCATGTGGATCTTCCCCATGAGTTTCAACAATAACTCCCAACTCATCTTGATGATCAAAGGGAATAGAGGAAAAAACAGTTTGAGGAGATAAAAAAGGTCTATTCTTTTTTAAATGACCAAGTCCCTAGTTACTTTATCTCTGGATTGGATAACAACATGGTCAAGTTACCAAAGAATAGGAAACATAGAAAGGATGGTGAAAAAGATCTCCCAATGTATTGTACCTTCCATAAAGAATCATGATAAAAAATCCAAGAGTGCTTTGTTTTCAAATAAATCCTATAATGCATGGTGGATTTTGGGAAATTAAAGCCAGAATATTTTACTACTCATGTAGAATTTGATTCTACGGCAAAGCCAAAGGAGGTGAATGAATGGATGGAAGTTAACAAAAAAGGTAAGAAAAATTACAGTAATTTGATGGTCAAAAATATTATCAACTAAAATCATTATATCCTTAAAATATAGTTGAAACAACCCATTGATCCTTCAACCACTTCCTCAACAACACAACTAACTTCATCGGTAGCTCAGTCCTCTGAAATCCAGTCTTCAAAAAAGCAACATGGATGGAAGGATAAGAAAGGAACTTGATCTCGTACCAAATATGAAGATATATCTAAATTTGGTGGACTTGATTCCTATAGTTCTAGATGTACATAAACCACTCCAACAAATGGTATAATAAGATTCAATCCACCTAGTGGAATTCCCATCAGATGAGGATTTGATCTTTAGTTCCATTAATGTTAATCAATTAATGTATTATTTATCAAATGAAGAGAATGATCACAAAACAAAATTACCTATACTTGATTGGGGAACTGGTAGAAGATGCCATAAAGGTTAAGGATATATGGGATGATGTAGTGGTTCTACAAGTCCCTACATTACTCACACCTACTCGAACATTCTATGTGGAAAAAACTCATGGGAGAGATCTCTAGAGAAATCAGCATGTACAAGGAAATTCCACTACACATGATAGGGTATTCCCAATAACACTCATCCTATATGATTAGTTAGAGGATGTATCATCACCTAAATAACCTCGGTGCATAGGCAGAGCAAGATTATCTAATCAACCAAGAGGGGAAGCACCTTTAGCTCCTGTTCTAAGGGACAACCCATCCATAAAAGGTACTTCAGCTCCTAATACACCTACAAAAGGGAATACACATGCTAGAAAGCACATAACTTTGGAAAATAAGTATTATTTATTGAATCAAATGGCCCTATTTCAAACTAAGTTGTCAATCATGGATCCCTTGAGTCTATCAAAAGACCTCCGAGAGGCACATATTAAAGTTTTGTCGAGCCCTCAGAAGTTTGAAGTCGAATTTTGTTCTAATGATGTATACAATATAGAGAATGATCCTATATAATTCCACATGGTCATATATTTCATAGAAAACAATGAGGATTTCTTCATATAGTGTCATGGAAAACCCTTCTATATATTGGAAAAAATAAATGAAAATGATATCTGATGAGCCTTTATTGATAACAGCTTAAGAGTCAACCTCCTTCCAATCCAAACACCCCGTAAACATGGTTTCAAATAATGTCACTTTCCCACCTATAATATTATGTTTCAAGGTTATGAAAATAATTTGAAAAAATTCTCTTGTTGAAAACAAACTCATGACTCATTTTGGAGATCTTTTTTCTAACATAGAATACATGGTTGTTAGGCTGGATATGACCTTTAATGTTCTGCAGGGGAGACCTTGGATACATAAACACGAATTTATCCCTTAGTCATACCACCAATGTCTCAAATATTGTATTAATGGTCAAATTGGGACATTTCATGGTGAAAATCCCCATTCAAATCCTTCGAGTCATAGTACATTGACACATGATTCTACTGTAAGGTAGGGAAACAATGCATGGTTAATGATGTTTCTCACATCAATGCTCAAAATGGTCTATATATGATTCCAGAAAACCCTTTAAAATAGCTTAATGATTAGTATGCGTTTTCCATCAATAAAATCATAAGAGTGGGACAAAATTCATGCACTTAACTAGTATCCTTGGTGATGACTTTCGTGACAACTGAGCCCAAAAACACTAGAGAAGTTTTCAAATCTATTAGTAGTAATTAAATCCTTGATGAAAATATATTTTTCCCATCCTAGGATATTTAAAAAATCATTTATCCTTCATCTATAATGTAATAAGTTGTCACGATAAGGGTAGAAAATAGAGATACTCATTCTCAGTCCATCTTCTCCCCTTTGAAGCTCTAAAAAGGCCCCTCGTCATCAAGTGAGCTAGAAATGGTTTCTCCATCTTCTGAATGTCCAGATAACAGCCCCAACCCTAGATATAATAATGTCGATTAATCTAATATATCTTAGAAAAAATGAAGAATATGTAAATCACATTGAAGAGGAAGAAGAGGAAGTCCTCAGGGTTGACCCTCTAGCATTTGAGGAATGTGTCTTTACCTTTATAGATGAACTAAGGGAAATAAGTATGGGTATAGATGATGATCCTAAACCCACCCTAATTAGTACAACCATGAAATTTAAAGAATATGAGACATATAATTATTTGATGAATCATCATTAGGATGTGTTTTCCTAGAATTGCTCAGATATTCTAGGCCTCGATCTTGAGGTGGAAACTCATCACTTAAGTTTTCCCTAACATCATTGGGGATACAAATAGGCAGAAAGAAGGACACATCCAACTCACACCTCCAAAGTCATGGCTGAAGTGACTAATATCATTAAGGAATATGTCATATGAGAGTTATAATAGAAAAAAGTGATATCCAATATCATCCTAGTAATGAAGAAAAATGTGAAAATCAATGTTTTCACCGACTTCAGAGATCTCAACTGGAACTGTATGAAAGATGTATTCTTGATTCCAATCACAAAACTCCTGATCAATATAATGACTACTTATCAAGCACTATATATCATAGATGTATATTTAGGTTATAAAAAAATTTGGTTGACCCCAAAATATGAAGAAACCGCTCCCTTTAGATCTCCACAGGGAGTGTTATTCTATCGGGTAATTGGCTTTGTTTTGATGAACTTTGGTACCACATTCCAATGTGCTATGCATCACATCCTCAATTTATTATTGGGGATGTTTGTTGAATGCTATGTTGACGATCTAGTGGTCAATTCCCGATAACTTTATGACCACATGGATGACCTAGAATCCATATTCAATGAGCTATGACAACATATCCTGAAGATCAACCCCCTAAAATGTGTTTTTGAGGTAAATATTGTATGTTTCGCAGCTTCATCATACACCATCACGACATCAAAGTCGACCATAATAAAAAAATATATACTTGGAATTTAGCATCATATAAACCTAAAAGAGTTGACTATAATTCAAGGACACATGACCTATATCTGGTGCTTCATTTTCAATATTGCATACAAGTATTTTCACCTCATTAGACTGATAAAGAGGAGGTCACAGATTAGTGAATTGGTGACTATCACGAGTAATTTTAGAACTTTAAGAAATAATTATTTAACCCACCAGTATTAATGTGACCTTTTTAGGGAAATCCACTCATTCTCTATGTGATGGCTTTGGAGTGATCATTGGGCACCTTCCTTGTGAAAAAAGAACGATGCATAGAATTAAAAAATCATTTATTACCTCAATCGAACCATGACTAATGTTGAGATTTATTATTCAGATATATGGATGAGATTCATAGAATTAATATTCATGGTCCAAAAGCTGAGACACTACCTATAACATCATGAAGTACAACAAATCTATGGCAATAAACTGGTCAAATATACCCTGAACCATTCTCTATTAATATGATGTCTAGAATGGTGGGTGGTTATTCTATAGTAGTTTGATATAAAATTCCTTCCTCAGAAATTAGTGAAAGTATAGGCCTTAGAATATTTACTTACAGAGTACCTTTATGAAAATATGATGTCATTGAATACAAATTTTTTAGATGTGTAGGTATTCTCTATTCAAAATGTCCTCTAAACATGTGAGATGTACATTGATGGTGAATCTAGGAGCCCAAAAGGGAGGATAATAGAATACCCTAAGCTCAACAAAGTCGTCTAGGGATCATACTCATCTCTCGAAAAAAAAACAGGCTTTCCTTACTCGTTATTTCTATCAGAAGGTTGTACAAACAATGAGGTAGAATATCAAGCCCTCATTGTAGGTCTGTAACTGGCACTCCATATACTAGTAGAACACCTAGAGGATAATGGTGAATTAGAGTTGGTAATCAAACATATCAACGGGTATTATGATAATGAAAAAGAATATATAATCCCCTTACTTTGTCTAAGGGTTAATAACAGAATTTCCCTTGGATCCAACATTGACCCACATCCCCTGATCACAGAATACCCAGGATGATGCACTGTAAAATTCAGCCACAACACTGGAATATCCAAACTGATATGAAACAATCATCAACATTTACCATTGCCGAATGGTCTCACATTTTGTTTAGATCAGATAAAAGGAGATTAATGAAGTCTTTCCCATCCATAATCCTTATGGAACTACAACTAGGTGGATGATGCCAGACATGGAATACCTCTAGGATGGGGTGCTCCCATCAGATAGAGCTGGGAAAGAGAAAATCTAATGATGGGTGGCTGATTTCACTCTTTAGGATGGCCCATATAACCATAAAGTCCTTTATAATTGAGGATTTGAGGGATTCCTTCTCAGAGGTGTTAATTTAGAAGAGACTAATGATGTCATGATAATTTTACATTCAAGAGAATTTATTTCCCACTAGCCAGGATATCAACCTTCAAACCAAATCTGAAGGCACGGGTACTACTGGCCCTTTGTGACAAAGTATTATCAATTGCAAGCCAATTTCATTCATCAACCCCTAGACTTTCTACATTCTGAAATATAATCCTAGACATTTTCCATATTGGTAATGGATGTCATGGGGCCATAACCTCCAGCTACGAATTTTTTTTTCAAGTATATATTAACTACTACCGATTTTTTATCCAAATGGGATAAGGAAATACCCCTCAATGAAGTTTGGTATAATAGGATTTTCAGCCTTGTGAAGACCAAAATCATCACTAGATTTGGTGTCCCCCCACAGAATAATGATGTAAAATAGCACCGATTTCTTTTCTACTAAGGTGGAAAATATATATCAGAATTATGATATCAAATCCAACCATACATCCCACTATCATGTAGATACTAATGGAAAGATAGAGGTATTCAAAAAGATCCTATCAAAAATACTCCAGAATATAGTGGATAAGGATAAAAATCATTGGCCTGATAATATTTCACACACCTAATTTGATTATCAGACTATAACCCATACTGCCACATGGGATACCCCATATTCATTGGTATATAGAATAGAATTATTCTTACCCATAGAGGTTCAATTGTCTTTACATTGTATTTCCATGTTCATCCAACTATCCAATTATGATAAATCAAAAGGATACTTGATGAATTAGAGAAACTTGATGAGAAAATATTGCACAGCCAATATCAAATGGAATTCTATCAAAATAGGGTAGTGTGAGCCTTTAACAAGAAGGTTTCCCTCTTTTAATTCCACTAAGGAGAACTTTTATAGGTCCTCAGAACATCGATGATACCAAGAAATAATCCTCCAATGATGGACCAAGTGGGCGGCAAATTAAAAAATACTTAAATACCACTCTAATAGAGCTTAGTACTTGATGTCAATAGATGTGGAGATCATCACAACCCAAACTAATTGAAATATTCGTAAAGAAGTATTTTTTGTAATCACATTACAAACATCCTAGATACAAGATGTTAAACTGAAAAGCACCTTAATATCATTGTTTTATAAATTTAAACTCCATATCATGTCCTCCCATCTCCAAGACATTAAAATTAATAGTTGTTCTTTGTCACATGAACTTAAAAGAAATTAAATAGCATCCATGCTGCATGATGTTAAACGTACTAGCATCATCATCTCTGTTTCTTGGAGATAAACAACACAACATGTTTTCTTAGTCATATGAACTGAAACTGTGAGATACCGTTTGTCCTTAACACATGATGTTAAACAACACAGTCAACATCCCTACCATTCAAAATTAAGAAACTAAAAAAATAACATGAGTTGAGATATTCCTCATGGTCCCCTAAAGCTAGGATTCTACCTCAGGTGTAAGTCCTAATCACATCCATCAACCTCTTGGCTGGCTGAGATTCCCTCTTGGATAGACAAGAGGAAGATATGACATGTATCATCCATGCACCATTACTACTCACATCAGTGCCACCCCATAGTGGAACATGGGTCCCCTTTATGGGAATAACTCCCAACATTACCACATCCTTACCTGAAGATGTTAATATGAATGTCCAACATCCTCGATTTGTGAAAATAAAACACATGATCATTCCAATACTATGAGTGGATTGATTCTCATTCTAAAGGTATGAATAGTGAAAGCCGAATATCCTATCCTGGGACTATCTTTGACATAAATAAATCCCCATATTCCATTTGTATGAATCAAACCTACACAAGGAACTTTTCATGAACTACTTATGTCCTGATTATCATTCCATTGAGTTATATAGGGACACTCGAATCTCCTATCCTAGGTCCACTTACAACAAAGGAAATCCCCCACTTCATATGTATGAGTTAGACCTACATAGGGAATGTTTATAGAACTACATGTAGCTTGGTTACCATTATAATGATATTTGTAGTGACTCTCAGATCTCCTATCCTAGTTCTAGACAAAAGAACAACAAAATAGGCCCCTTTTCCCTACATACGAATCAGACATGCATAGGGAATCATTCAATAACTACTTGTGGCATGATTCTCATTCCCATGAGATACACAGGGATGCCTGGATATCCTATCATGGGTCTATCTGTGGAAAAATATATTTCATTTTCCCTTGTGTATGGGCCAGACCTATATAGGGAGCCTTTCAAGAACTATTTGTGGCTTGATTCTTATTCCAATGAGATACATAGTGATGCCAAAACCTCATGTTTTGGGACCAAACATAATTTTAGAAAACATTAAATACCATTTTCCCCACATAAAAACCCTGATCAATGTGGTAATTTTTTTCCTAAGAACTATGTATAGCTTGATTCTTATTCTGATGATATACGTAGTGGTTCCCGAGTATTATCCCCTGATCCAGTCGGATCCTACCATTTTTTTCACGTCGTAATCACCCACATCCTTATTGAAAGATACCAAACTGAACAACCTACATCCTTAACACAAGATATTAAACTACGCGATTATTAAAGAGCTACTTGTGATATTATTCTGATCCCAATGAGATATATAGTGACACCTAGATCTCCATGTTTAGGCCAAGAAGAAAATAAAAATGAAAAATACCCTCTCCCTATGCATTGTTCAGACCTACACATGGAATATTTTAATAACTATGCATGGATTTATTGTCATATGAATGAGATACGTAGTGACTCCTAGGTCATTTCTTGTAGACTGGCCACCACACAACCCCAAATGCCACTATGTTTTCCTTGTGTTGCTTTTTGTGTGTGGAAGAAACCGTTTCCACTCTTTATTTCTCACAATAATAATAGCTCACATGGTCTTAAGAGTTTTGGTAAAATAGTTTCCTATACAAGTATGTAATATCAATTCACATTGGGGGTATCATGGTCATGGATTCAATCCCTTAAAAGGCACACCAAATTTCCTCATCGCATGATAATAAACTACACGATTTAATATTTCCTTAAGAAATTTATGTGTCTTGATTCTCATCCCAATGAGATATGTAGTGAGACATGGATTTCCATTCTTGGGACCACATAACAAATCCCACATTTTTCACTTAGGTTCACCTAAATCCTTAACACATGATGTTAAACTACACGAGATCTCTAGAAATTTGTGTAGCTTGATTATTATTCTAATGAGATACATAGTGACATATGGATCTTCAATCATGGTCCCTATCGTAACACAATATGGTAAATTATCATAATCTCATATGTATGGATCATATCTACATGATAATATTCAATATGGGTTCTCAAACTACACATTAGTCCATATTAAAAATCCCCTTTTATCCTCCACACATGAATTCAATCATTATATGGGATATCTATTTTAGAACTACATGTGGATTTATTCTTACTCCAATAAGATACGTAGTGGTGCTTGGGTCATATCCCATTATTCAACCACAATATCTATTTTTAACATTGAGTTTCCAACATCCTTACCATATGACATTAAACAACCTGCCTAATATTCTCACCATAAGATGTTAAACTACATGGTACCTCAAGAACCATGTGTCACTTGATTCTTACTCTAACAAGATATGTAGTGATACCTAGGCCTTGTTTCCAAGTCCAAGTAACATGGTAAAGAAAAATTCCTCTCTCAAACATACAACCAAAGAGTTACATAAGAGATCTTAATTCAGGTCCCCTCACTAGGGGTCCACTAAGGAATCATAGATGCCCCCTTTTACATATGAGTAAGATATATGTAAGGAACTCTACACATTAGGGATAAATATAAATCCTAACACTTCATATATGCTTAGACATACCCATTTCCTATGACATACTCCTAGTATTGGACACTTTCAAATATTTGTAATCTTCCTCCAATTCTTGATGATAAAATGTATGATACATGTGGGATCCTTTACCTAACTATGTTGTATTACACCCTGGTTGACATTTCATAAGTCATCCACAACGTTTTAGGGCCTAAAATGAAAAGGATTATATTATTTAATTATGTTGTAACATGCCCTAGTTGCCTTTGAATAAAAAATACTATCATAACGGGGTTTTTAACCTGTGGTAACTTCACCCTAAGATGAAGCCTCTTATGTACTTGTAAGAATATATGTAAATATATTGGAACCCATGATTTGAAACATTATGTAGTTATCATTTATATTTGTCCCATATCCTTTATCATAGTTTGAAAACCCACAATACCATTGTTTATAATTTCCCCCTTTTGGCATCTAAAACATTTTGGAATAAACTTGTCCCATTAGGCCACATATCTTCTTAAGTTTCCATAATTCCATGGTCCTAGTCATTGTTTCGCACGGAATCCGGGGATGACCTCCTAGATGGGAGATTCAAACGTTCCGATCGGTTTCTAACGGGTTTGTTCGTAGAACCGGAAACATCAAATGATTCCACATCTGTTTGGACCTACTTTCCAAAGGTAGGCGCTCATTATCTTGTGGGATAATTAGGCTTAGGAATTTGAATTGGTCGAGAGGATGGGAGGTCGGACTCATTACACCTTTTTGAGGGGAATTATTGTCTACTCTGGGACTCTCTTTACAGATTTAAGTTATGTTCGTGAATCCTTATTACATTACCAAGTATAAAATGAGATTTCCTTCAGTTTAATAATCAATCATTAAATATGAAAGAAATTTTGAGAATCTTTTATATGTATTCGAGGTTATTCATCAATAGAGAATAATCTGTATCTATTTAGAGATTCTTGGTCAATGGTATCCTTCAAAACATTTATATAAAAAGTCTCTTGGTCATTATGATGACCAGGCTGGTTTTAAAGCCACTCAGTGGGGCACTTGAAGTTTATCGTCATTCAGAAGGACAATGAATTACTTCAGAGTTGGGATCGAACCCATATATGGGCTACCTACGTATCCTTTATTTTGAAAAAGGAATTAGAACCCACGTAGTTCGAATAAGGGTATGATGTTTATGATTGATGGCTCAAAGCAGAATGTCACAATTACTTTTACACTCTAAGCTTACGTGAGTCATGCTCGGTGTGAGAAACAAGAGGTATTAGTAAAATTTAGAAAATTGTGCCATGAAAGATGAAATCATAATAAATGGTTTGGGGCTTATGTATGAATGACTGCCCAGATAGATGAAGGTTTAGGATTCACTTTTAGGGAGAAAATCCATGAACAGGGTCCATAAAGGTATATGTGCTTCATGGAGATTTGAATACTCTAATCTTGGGGCTTACTCCTAAGGAGGATGCCCAAGTTAGGATGGGACTTATGATTGGGTTTTACTCCTGAAAAGGAAACACAAATCAAGGGTAAATTAGGACTGGTTAAAGAGAAATTAAGGGACTTGGGGCTTATTCTTGAAAAGGAAGCCCAAGATTATAACTGGGTTTTATACTTGAAAAAGGAGACCCAGGTTAGGGATTAAAGTTTGGGGCTTACTCCTGAGGAGGATGCCCATATTTTAGGTTGGGGCTTACTCCTAAGAAGGATGCCCATATTTGAGGTTGGGGCTTACTCCTAAGAAGGATTCCCAAATTAAGGGACTAAGGTTTGGGGCTTACTCCTGAGGAGGATGCCCAAGTTTGGGAACTTTTAAGAATTTGGGACTTACTCCTGAGGAAGATGCCCAGATTAAAGGACTTATAACTGGGGATTATTCCTAAAAAGGAGACCCAAGTTAAGGATTCTCTCATCTTAAAGGATGAGGTTGAATGAATGAACTCTCCATATTTAGTGACATAAGGATATTTAAATCACTAGGTTTTGAGAGATATTCCACAAAATTACTTTCAGATAAGGAAGTCAAATCAAGAAATCATGCCATAAATGGCTTTGAAGAGTGTCTTGAAGACTGAATCTTGAAAAGGAAAGGTGTGATGGCTTAATAGGGGTAAAATGGGAAAGATGGGCACCCAAAAAGGTAGGGGAGCGCATGTCTTGAAAGGCGCGTAAGTATTGCAGCGGCGCGCAAGTATTGGTCGTGCAAGTATACTTGCGCGACATGAGGGGTACTTGCGCGATTCTCAAACATCATTTAGAATATTTGAGAGACTCTTTATAAATCCCTTTAGAATCCTCTTGAGGTTCTTCCAGAAAAGGGACGCGCGAGTTCTATTGAAGGAATAAGGCAGCGCACAAGTGTTGATGAGTTTCAACACTTAGGCCTTCTTTCTTCTCTTTAAATCTTCCGTTCTAGGTAAGAAATTACCTTTATAAGTGTTCCGGAAGATTTGAGAATAGACTTGGGCATCGAGAGCTTCAATCCGAGTTTCTGGAAAAAGATCCTCTCGAATGGGGGGCCCACAGGGTCTATTTATAGGCAGGAGAAGACCCCGGGCGGTTACTGGGCGGTTATCACTTAGGTCGTGCAAGTCACTTGCGCGACCAAGGGCGTCGCGAAAGTGTACTTGCACGACAGTGATATAACTTGCGTGGTGCAGTTGCTTTTGATCCTTTGTTCATGCCTTTGTCGATTTTTGATGTTTTCTTCAAAGGTTGAATCACTTTGAGCTCAGATATTCCCCTTTTCCGATCTTTAGATTCTTTGATGAAAGGAGCGTCAACAAAAGTCCCCCCTCAGAGTTGGATCCGGAGAGAAATGAGGATTTGACTCTGAGGAAATCGAATCCATCCAAAGGAAAAGGGGTGCGCAGGTCTTCAGGGCATAGAGGGCGGCGTGCAAGTTTGCGTCGTGCAGGCCTTGGCGGCGCGCAGATAGGCCTCCTGGCCTATAAATACATGGCCTCACCTCCGTACAAGCATCCAGATTTCCGAACTTCATACCTTCTCGAGCTCTCGTCGCGCAGGTTATCTTAGCCGCGCAAGGTGCTCTGTTTTCCAACGTTTTCTTCGATGTCGCGCTATTGTAAAGGTATTTGTACTTATGCGGTTTACACTTGCGCGTCAAAAATTAGCGCGGAACATGGATACTTGCACGCCATGCTTTAGACTTGCGCGCCTTAATGCCTTAGCCATTTTTTCCATTTTAGAGTTAGTTTATTCATCTTTTCTGCAGATTCAGTGGTTCCCAAGGGAATTGGAACGGCTGATGAACTGGCTAGCAAGAGGATTGATGACACGATGAACATTATTGGCCATGATTACTATGATATCTGCAACAACACTCTCCCAGATTTGGCTAAGTACTTGAAGAAATATCGTCCTAATTTTCCATAGAGCATTCATCTGCCTTTGTTTGGTCATGGTCATCTGCAAGGAGTCAATTTTCAAAATGCAAACAATTATACACCTGACATGCAGCCGCACTGCTACTCCTCTATTTAGGTTATGTTGTGCATTAAGAGCAACAACAATGGTGTGAACTTTCAAATTCTTCCTCCATGTCATTTCCTTGCAGATATGAAAATGGAAAACCCATGGGCTGAAATGTTTTCCACTAATGGTTGGTGGAGAGAATACAAACATTGTATTAGAGCAATATCTGAAAAGAGTACTCTCTCCAAATGGATCTTTACTTCCAATGCTCCATTCTCAAATCCATGTATCCATCTTCCATGTCTCTTGGACAGAAACAGAGTCACTGTTTGATCAGCATAAAATTTTCTCAAACCGCACTCAAGAACATCCTTTTACAATTGTTCCAAGAAGAGCTGGTGTCACTGCATCTCTTATTGTATCCAGTTGAATGAATGAATTCCAGGTGGTTGCTGATGAAGCTCGGGATTCCGTAAATCAAATGAGGTGTTATGTTGAAAGCCTCTTGTAATTCTTGAAAAAGAGAAGAGACTCCAGTCTGTGGATGTCCTTCTAACTCTTGTGTATCAATGAAAAAACACTTTCATATTCAATCATTTGTACCTGCATTCTTTCACTACCTGCTTCAAATTTACTTAATCCAATGGTCCTAGTAAGCATAGTTTGATTTTTACTAGGATTATTACAAATAACCCTACAAAATTTGAATCTTTTAATTGCTCAATATTACCTAAATCATACAGAATGTATGTTTAATGAGATGGAACATGACTTTTATTCAGAGTTCCTTTGTCTTTTTGTGGGAAGTTTAAAGTCATGCACGTCGGACAAAAAGTGGATAATGTTTAAGGTCGAAATAGCTTTGACCAAAATGGATTAAAATTTATTTAATTCCTTGACAATTTATCTGAAAACATATTACCATACTCAAGTATGAGAGAAAATATGTAAACTATGGCTTAAGAATATTTGAATCTGAGGAATGATATGAAAAAGAGCTAAAAGGCATTAGAAGAAGTAGTTTCCAATAATGAAGTTACTATTATTTAACAAAACCCGTTAGGGGGTTGAAATATGCAGGGCCACCTATGGGCATTGGCTACATGGTCAAATAAATAGTATCTTTCGGCTGACAGGTCTGTTATGTGGACTGTTTATGCAAGGCCACCTATGGGCACGTGCTGCATAGTCAGGCGAAAGAACTCTCAAAAATTTACTTTCCTAGTTCTAAAAGCCAGTGAAAGTTTATGGAGATTCAAATTTTCTAAAGTATAGAGTTTGTTCTATGGAAAGAGGTACTTCAATATGGAGAAGATATTTTCAGACAAGATTATCGAAGAACTGGATGAATATCACTCCTACGAAGGTCTGACCCAAACGTAGGGAAGAAGAATAAACCATAGACTTGAATACTTTCAGATCATGAAAAAGGGTATGGGACAAATATGTTAAGGATGGCTGTTTTTTTGCGGATCCCTACATACTATCGTTTAAGACAAATAAGGACAAAAGAGGCATTCTTCCCAATAATGAAGTTACCATTATTTAACAAACCCGTTAGGGGGTTGAAATATGCAGGGCCACCTAAGGGAATTGGCTGCATGGTCAAATAAATAGCATCTTTTGGCTGACAAGTCTGTTATGTGGACTGTTTATGCAAGGCCACCTATGGGAACATGCTACATAGTCAAGCAAAAGAATTCTCAGAAGTTTGACATTTTTGTGACTAGAAGTCATGAAAAGGGTTATGCAGATCTGAAAATGTTTAAGGCTAGGATTATAACACATAAAGATGGGTATTGTCCAATATATATAGAGATACATTGGTCAATGATAACCATAATCATGTTGTGGCTGGGTCCTAAATTGAAATTTTGGACTTCACTACGTATCTCATAAGAATGAGAATCAAGCCATACGTAGTTCTTGAAATGCAGTTTAATGTCATGCAGGACGAAAGTATGAGAGATCTTAGTTTAGGGTCATAGAATTCGGACCATAATAATGAATACACAGTGTGTTTTCATGAGGACATTTCAGCCAAGGGACTGAAAGTGAAATTTGGGGTTAGGCCCAAAAGACTTGGGACTTGATTTGAGGGACACTCGAATGTTCCTACGTATCCCATAGGGATGGGAATCAAGTCCACGTAGTTCTAGAACTACCCTTTGTACAAATTTGGTTCGTACATGTGAAGGGTGAAAGGGGACTTTAGTGCAATGATGGTTTAACCTGAGATAAAAAGTTTAGGTATTACCATGTATGCACATAGTCTTTTGAAATGAAACATGATTGAAAAATCAATGTCAATAATAGTTCTCTCTCAAATGAGGAAATCAAAGAGTATTGTAGTTTATTGTCGTACCAGACAAAAGTGTTGCATAGTTTAACGTCATATAACAAGGACGAAAGTTAATCAATGTAAAGATATTGATTCTAGGGGTGGTTTCACAAATCAACATCATGTGAGATGGTGGTGAACTGATGTGAAGAGATTGTTTTTGGGCTTGAACCCTGGGAGGTTGCCTACATACCCAGCCTGGAGGGCAAGGATCAAAGTCCGTGTAGTTCAATTAAAGAATGAATTAATGATCAAGTTGTTCTTGGGGACAATGATCTAATAAAAAATGTTGTTGGGACTTACACATGGTTAGGGGCCCAAAGAGAGTGTTATGGTTGAGGTTTTCTCTAAGCTCACGTGATTCATAATCGGTGTGAGAAACAAGAGATAACAACAACCTTAATGATGCACAGTTTAATGTCATGTAGGACATATCAAGGGACTATGCAGTTTAAATTCTTGCAGTTAGGACTGTTGGTGTTGCATAGTTTAGTGTCATGTAGCAGGGACAAAATAACAGTTTAATGTCATGTAGGACATATCAAGGACTTTCTGTACAGTTTAGCATCATGTAGTTAGGATGATGGGGAAAATACAGTTTAACATCATATTGGATGAAAGGGGGACTGTGCAGTTTAATGTCATGCAATAAGGACAAAATAACACACCATTTATGTCATGTTGTACGAAAGTGCGAATAGTTTAAGGTCATATGCATGGACCAAGGATGATGCAGTTTAAGGTCATGCTGAATGGTTTAGGGAACTCTTTCACAGTTTAACGTCATGTGGGACAAAGTTGCAGTTTAAGGTCATACGGGACCATTGCTGTATAGTTTAACGTCATATAGCAAGGATGAACTGGTGCCGCACAGTTTAGTGTCATGTTGCGGGGACATCTTCTTTTCTACAGTTTAATGTCATGTTGGACGAAAGTGCGAATAGTTTAAGTTCATATGCATGGACCGTGAATGGTGCATTTTAATGTCATACTGGACTATTAAGTGCTTTTGTAGTTTAACGTCTATCCGGACGTAAGGGTCTTTCCTACAGTTTAACGTCATGTTGGACGTTGTTGCAGTTTAAGGTCATACTGGACCATTGCTGTATAGTTTAACGTCATATAGAAAGGATGAACTGGTGCCGCACAGTTTAGTGTCATGTTGCAGGGACATCTTCTTTTCAACAGTTTAACGTCATATTGGACATAGTTTTAGTTTAAGGTCATACTGGACCATGGATGATGATGCAGTTTAAAGTCATACTGGACTATGGATGATGATGCAGTTTAAAGTCATGTTGGACTATGGATGATGATGCAGTTTAAAGTCATTCTGGACTATTAATGTATGAACCAATTGTAAGAGTCTTGGTTCTGGGGACCATATTTTGTGTTTATACAAAATATTTCTTCAGAAATCTGGCATTGGTTGGAGTCGTGATGAGTTCTCTATCCATTGAGATTAATGAATAATCTCCATTGGAGTAGACCCTATGTATTGAATAAGGTCCTTCCCATTTTGGATCAATCTTGAGAGGTTTCTTTCCTGGTATCATTGGAGTTCTGAGAACTAATACTAATTCTCCTTGAATGAATGAACGAAGACGAACTTTTTTGTTAAAAGCTCGTGCTATTCGATTCTGATAGATTTCCAAGTGGTGCAAAGTGCACAATATTTTCTCATCTAACTGTTCCAATTCATTCAATCACTTTTGGGATTGCTCATCTGTAGATAACTGATCACAAATGGCTACTCTGAGTGAGGGGAATTGAAATTCAATTGGCAAGACTGCTTCTGTTCCATATACCAACGAATATGGAGTTGACCGCGTTGCATTGCGGGTGGTAGTCCGATAAGCCCCTAAAGCATGAAAGAGTTTATCAGGCCATGACCTCTTATCTTTATCCACCATCTTTTGCAGTATATTTGAAAGAGTCTTGTTAAAGGCTTCTATTTGGCCATTGGCTGCCGCATGATACCTAGATGAATGGATGGATTTAATGTTGTATTCTTGATACAATTTCTTCACCTCAGAAGAACAAAAGTTGGTGCCGTTGTCCGTCAATATGGTATGAGGGACACCAAATCTAGTAATAATGTTAGACTTGATGAGGCTAACAATGCATTTAGAACTGACTTCTTTGAGAGGTATTGCTTCTGCCCATTTGGAAAAGAAATCAGTAGCAGTAAGAATGTACTTAAACTGCTTGGCCGTAGCTGAAGGGTAAGGTCCCACCACATCCATTCCCCATGTGGCAAATGGCCATGAGTATTTAGCTGTATGAAGCATCTCTGGAGGTTGATGAATGAAATTGGCATATACTTGACATGAATGACACTTCTTTGTGAAATCAACACAATCTTGTATCATTGAAGGCCAAAAGTATCCAAGCCTTCGAATTTGATCAGACAATCTATGTCCAGAATGGTGGGCACCACATACTCCTGCATGCACTTCTTTTATGACAGCCATTGTCTCTTCACCATCAATACATCTGAAGAGAACTCCATCAAAACCACGTTTGTAGAGAATTTTCTCTAGGTGGTTTGGGCTATCATAAAGAGTAAAATTGACCACACGTCGCCGGATTTGTTCTTTCTCGGCACTATCAGGTGGAAGTGTTCCATTTTGAAGGTATTCCCTAATAGGTGACATCCATCCTGTTGTATGACCATATGGTTCAGGAATGGGACTAATTTCATTAATTTCCTCTGTTTTGGCTTGAACATAAGGTGAAATTGCACGACGGTGGGAAATACCGATTGTTGTCTCATCCCGATTTGGATCTACTAGAGCTGTGGCTAAATTAGCCAGTGCATCAGCTTGAGCATTTTGTGATCTTAGGACATAAGAAAATGTCGGTTCTGAAGGGAATTCCGCCATTAACTCTCTGACGTAATCATATAAAGGGATTAATTCTTCTTTTCTGATGTCATAATCCCCATTGACTTGTTTGATTACCAGGTTTGAATCACCTTTCACCTTTAAGTGATTCACTTTTGCTTGGAGCGCTAACTACAAGCCTGTAATAAGAGATTGGTATTCAGCTTCATTATTAGTACCACCTTCCCACAATAAAAAGGAATAAGGTAACACTGCTCTATCTAGAGAAATGAGCAAAATTCCAAAACTAACTTTGTTGAATTTAGGATTTTCCATTTTCTTCCCTGTTGGACTTCTGGAAGCACCATCAAAATACATTTCCCATGTTTGAGGATTCTCTTGAATAGAGAAAACTTCCTCATCAAGGAGTTCAATATCTGAAGATGTGTCTTCCATGGAAGGATGTTCAGCCAGGAAATCAGCCAGAGCTTGACCCTTTATTGCCTTTTGAGACACATACTGAATGTCGAACTGTTGCAAAATAACTGCCCAACTTGCTAGACTTCCTGTAAGAATTGGACGACTAAGGATGAATTTGAGTGGATTATTGCGAGATACCAATTGGACCTCGTGATGTTTCAAGTAGTGTCTCAGTTTCTGAACTGCAAAGATTAATTCCAGGCAGCACTTCTCAATACTTGAATACTGGTTTTCTGCTTCAAGCATAGTTCTACTGAGATAGTAGAAGCTATTTTCATTCCCAGCATCATTCTTTTGAGCAAGAAAGGCCCCCAATGATCGCTCTAGAGCTGTCACATAGAGGATAAGTGGTCTACCTTCAACAGGTGGCATGAGTACTGGTGGACTCAAGAGGTATTTCTTGAGAACATCAAATGCTTCTTGACATTCTTCAGTCCACTGGTAAGTGACTCCTTTTTTCAATAATTTGGTAAAGGGTAAACTTTTTCCTGCCAAATTGGCGATGAAACGCCGAATATAGGATAAGTGTCCTTGAAGTCCTCTTAATTATTTCAAATTCTGAGGAGGTGACATACCAAGGATTGATTTGGTCTTCTCAGGATCGACTTCAATACCACGATGGCGTACAAAAAAGCCGAGGAATTTTCCTGAGGTTACCCCAAAAGCACATTTTAAGGGGTTCATCTTCAAATTATGTTGTCGAAGTTTGTGGAATATGACTTCCAAATCAGCCAAGTAATTAGAACTTTGTTTGGATTTAACTACCAAATCATCCACATAGCACTCAACAAATTTCCCTAAGAAAGGTTTGAAGATACGATGCATGGCGTGTTGATATGTTGCACCAGTATTCTTTAAACCAAAGGGAATCACCCGGTAACAAAACACACCTTGAGGGGCTCTGAAGGCTGTAGATTCCTCATCTTCTAGGGCCATTCAGATCTGATTATATCCGGAATATCCATCCATGAAGGAAAGTACTTCATAACCAGCCGTCGCATTAATTAAGAGTTCTGTAATCAGAACTGGGAAATCATCTTTAGGACAATACTGATTAAGATCTCTGAAATCGATGCAAACTCTAATTTTTCCATTCTTTTTCTTTATAGGGACAATATTAGCCAACCACTTGGGATATTGAACTTCTCTGACGAAGTTAGCTTTGATCAGCTTATCCGCTTCAGCTTCAATTTTGGAAGAATAGGTTGGGTGTGTTCTTCTCGTGGCTTTCTTAATTCCTCAATGTTCTTTTGGTAAACCCAAATGATGAGTAGAAACATTAGGATCAAGTCCAGACATTTCTGTATAATTCCAAGGAAAAATATCTTTATTTTTCTTTAGAAAAGAAATATACATCTCTTGCTCTTCAAGGGTCATGGCCGAACTAATTAATGTGGGGCGTGGATCTTTCTCTGTACCCAGATTTATTTCTCTGAGTTCATCCACAGTGGTAGAGATACCCTCTTCAAATACTGGAGGAGAATCTCTAAGACCTTCCTCTTCTACTTAATTATGTGCAATTTCTCCCATTTCTACTTGCATAGTAGTTGACAAAACGAAATTCTCATGATCATAAGAGATGTCAAAATTTTCACATTTTGAAGAAGAAGCATCCATTTCCGACCCTATTGATGATAAAGGGCCTTCTTTGGGAAATAAAGAGGAGATAATGGATTGAGAATCGACATCATTATTCACCTCTGGTGTTGCTATAACTTCTTCTGGACTGATTGGAGAAGTATAGACTTGTTGGACTTCAACAGATGAAATGAAAACGTCACCACTTAGGCTTTCATCACTGTTTGGTAGGTTACCAATTTCTCCCATGTTGTCTAGCTCGATTTCCGTAACTGACATTATGGATCTTTCCATAAGAGTATTTTGATTTGGGCCTATTTTGTCAATTTGACTGATAGGTAACACATAATCTGTACTCACATGTGTAAATGGATTTATTGGAATTTTCTCCAAACCATATGGAGCATTAACTTTGGTAATTGCCTTCATTGTAGATTATTCTCTTCCCTTCATGTGATAAAATTCTGCCTCAATGTATTGAGACTCACATGTCTTGAACGGGGCCTTATCACCATAAAATGTTCCAACATGACCATTGAAACAGTATTTGAGACATTGATGGTATGATGAAGGAATAGCTGCATGCTGATGTAGCCAGGGTCTTCCAAGCAAGACGTTGAAAGCTGAGTCTTGATCAACAATCATGAAATCCGAATTGGATACAAGATCTCCAAACTAGGTTCTGAGTGTAACTTCACCCAGTGGTTCTTGTTCATTTTTATCATATCCTTGTAACATCATGGTAGAAGGAGATAAATCAGATTCCGTGAGGCCCAATCGACGAAGTGTACGAATGGGCATGTGGTTGACTCCTGAACCATTGTCAATGAAAACTCTTCGGATATCTACACCATTGACTTTTCCAGATAAGTAGAGAGGTTTTATGTGCCCATGCACAACATCATCTTCATCTTTATCAGAAAAATATATCACTGCATGGAATTCTGCAGGATTATTCTCTATGTGATAGACTTCAGCTGCAGCAATTTTAGCTTCAAACTCCTGAGGACGTGACAAAGCTTCGATGAATGCTTCCCGAAGATCTTTTGACAGATTCAAAGCATCCAAAATTTATAACTTGGCTGGTACTTGGGCCAAGTGTTTCAATATATCATACTTTTGATCTAGAGGTCTGCGTTTCCCAATAGGAATATGCGGTTTAGCAGGTACCTTGGAAGCAGATGCTTTGGAAGCTGATGCATCTTGTATTGGGATAGAAGTTGGCAACATCCTTGGTTTTGGAAGATTAGACTGATTAGATCCATTTACTTTCTGAGATAAAGAAGATGGAACCTTTAATCGGTCTTCCAAATTAACTGTGCCAAAACTGAGTTGGCCATTGGTAGAAGAACTTGCTTGTTCTTTTTGAGCTCACTGAAGGGCTCTACCATGAGTTTCTGCTGCATACACAGTGCTAGCAGGGGTAGAATTGGAGTAGTGGCTTCGGAAAGATCCATGTCTTCCCCTGTATCCTGAACCTCTAGAACTTCCTCGGATTCCCTTATTTGATACAGCGAATTCAAGCTCATCAAGATGGGAATATGGATCTATTAATTGAATCATATTAACAGAACCGAAGATTAACTCTTCGTCTGATAAAGACCCTGCCTGACTAGCCTGTTTAAGCTGTGCCGTTTGATGGGGTGGTGCCCGTTGCTTTAAAGTAGGCGGCATGAAATCTTCCAGAGTCAAAGACAACTTAGGCCTCGATACATACTCACCTTTTTCTGATTCCTCTTTGTTCTTTGAATTGCGCTGCCCTTTTGAGGATTTGTCTTTTGATGGAGGCTTCACTGTAGCTTTTGTAGGAGACAAAACTGGCTTCTTCAATTGTGTTCGCAAAATGGCATGGGTCCGATTGATTGTCTTTCTGACCATCCAATCATCATATTTTTGCGCAGTTTTTCTTCTGACTTCCTGCCACTTGCCTCCTTCCTCTGGATCTGTAGCGGTAACACACGCTACATGAGCTGAAGAACCCTTCAATTTGACTTGTCCCAAGTCGACCATCTTTTGCAGGAGGTCTTTAAAGACAAAACACTCCTTGATGGGATGCCCCAACATTTGATGAAAGGGACAATAATTGGGACGGTCTTCATCTCCTTCCTTGTTTGGCCTCTTGGGCAATGGTAATTGAACCAAATTATTTTCCAGAGCTGAAATGAAGTAACCAGGAACTTTCTCATTTCAGAAAGAGTATGTTTTAATCTTCATATCCTCAAATTGTTTTCGTCGTTGATCTCTCTGATCATTTGGACGAATCAGCCTTTGTTGTTGGCGTTCAGGAGTTGGAGTCCTTCGAGAATATGAAGGTTTTGAAGTAGATATAGGTACAGGTGCTTGTTTAAGCATAACTATAGCAGTTTCTGCTTTACCCATTCTTCTTCTTGGAGCTGATGGAATTATTAGAGATTTAACCTTAGCCTGTATAAGGGAATCTTCAATCTGCTGAGCGATTGAAGTAAGGTCTCGAAACCCTCATGTGTATTTCACAGGAATCAATGGCATGCGTAATTCGTCACGCAAATTTGCCACATATATTGGAAACATCTCTTCCTGAGGGAATGCTAAACTCAGGGAATATGTTAATCCCTTCCAGCGAGCAATGAAATCAGAGACTCTTTCATTCTCCCTTTGCTTGCAGTTTGTAAGATCAAAAACTGTCGTTTTTGGCAAAGTTGAGCTGAACTGAAGAAGGAATTTTTGACGAAGATCCTCCCATCCGATGATTGACCGGGATTGCAAGCTTGTATACCAGACAAAAGCTGGTCCTTGCAAGGTTCGCACGAAGCTTCTGAGTTTCACTGCTTCTTGCTGCTCTGGAGTTCCCATCATAGGATCACACCAAGACATGTAATGCGTCAAATGTTGTTCAGGGTTGCCTGATCCATTGAATGTAGGGAAAACTGGGTTTCCAAAACTGGATGGAGGAGAAATTGAATCTACCCATTCAGGGTAAACTTTCTTTTCTGGTTGAACTTGTGCCTGTTTCCCTTCCATAGTTTCTAACCGAGCTGTTAATGACTCAATAGTAGTTATTAACTTTTGAAAAACATCAGGTTGAACTTGGTTTTGGGTAGGTGAAATAAATGGAGCTTGGACAGACGTGGTGGTTGGTGCTGCAACTGATGGTAGCACTGCCAACCGTTGTTGCGCTTAACCCGTAGGATTTGACCTCTGAGGGTGTACTGATAAAGGAGGATATTCTTGATCCATCTCAGTAACTACAACAAATTCCTTCGGCTGTCAGACTTCAACATTCTTAAGAAGAAGACTACTCTGAAGTAGTTCTGCATTCAACCTTCTTAATTCTTTCATTTCTTCCTCTTGTTGTGCAAACCTTTTCCCTAATGAGAGCGATTGAACTTCTCCAGAGGAAGGATATGTAACCTGATTCTTTCCCTTCCCTTTGTTGGATACCTTTTAGAGGGAGGGAAGTGGATTAACTAAGTTCTGAGTAATCCTTTGACTTCGTGTACACACACCTTCTTCATTTTTATTGGTGCGTACATTTTCTTGAGAAGGACGCTCTTCATCTGAGTCCCTTGAGTGAGTCTCTTCTGGTGGATTAACAACAACGGTATTGATGACATTGATTGATGCATAATGCATCGCATCCCTTCTATCAACATTTTTGTGATATTGTCTTCTTTCATATCTTTGATGAGACATTTCCTTTTGTTGATTCAATCTTTTAGGAACTTCTTGACGAGTTATAACTTGGAGGGAATCTCCTGATAATTTGTCTCTTCATTCCTCTTGGGGTTTCTTCCCCAATCGAGAAAAGACCGAAATTCTCTGAGAAGGGGATTGATGATTTGAAAGAGTCCCCAGTCTCGTGAACTGGGGATGTTCCTGCTGATTATGCTCAACTCCTCGAATCCCATTTGTTTACTCTGAGGGTTGGGTTAGAGAAGTCCCCAGTCTGACAAGCTGGGGTGGCTCTTGACATGCTACGTCTGAGATCTTCTTAAAAGATCTCTTGATCTTGCGAATCTTAGTTCGGAAATTAGCTGGATGCATTAACATGTATCCACTTTTATCACCTGGTTCAACAGACTGTTGGATGATTTCCGAGACCTCTGTCATTTGATGACGTGTTTGCTCCATACTTGAGGCTTGTGTAATATTCTCGCCTGCTTGATGTAGGATCAATTCAACAACTTGTTCTCTATATGCTTGATTTTGAGATGAACTAGTTGAAGCCTGTTCTTGAGAAAGCTTTTGATTATGAATAAAGCCCATTGAGTGTGGCCGGCCATGGGCAATAACATTGCATGAGACCATTTTCGGCGGGCTTTGCTGACTGGAAAGCACCGTGAAATGTAGTACTCCGTGAACACCCCATCCTCTGATATGAACATCAGATGGAGCATTGGAAATTAACTGACACAATTTTCTTAGTGCGCCAAGGCATGAACGTTGAAGGGTTCTCTGTTGTTTTTCAGCCTTCAGATACCGAGAGACTGATAGAGATGCCAAATCAATCTGACGTTGTAGCCCTTCTATTATCTTAAGATGATTTTCATATTCATCATAAGATAATACCTTCTTCTTTAATTGACAAAGAGTTTTCCATATGTTGAGACGAATATCATGGATTCCATCATCCGTTAACATCTTTGGAATGTCGTACTGGGAGTCAGCCAAAGGCCAAAACATGACTGGTACTTCACCTTTTTCCAGTTTTTTCCTCATGTTCAACATTTACTCTTTATCATTAAATGAAGATTCTTCTACCTGTTTTGACCAGAGTTGGTGTTTCCTTGTTGCTTCATCGGATTCAACAAGATTGGTAGAGAGATCATTGATCAAACTAGAAGTTGAATGACTTAGGGGTGGTTCGGAGAATGACCTACACCCTGGGCTATCTTCTGATTGAGAAAGTATTTCACTTGTTAGCGATAAAGCATCAGACATGACTGGTTTCGCATTTGCAAGTGCCTCAAGATAAGAGGGCTTTCTCAGCACTACATTGTTCACTGGAGTATTTTCCAGGCAATGTGAATCACTACTGCGGAGAGGACTTTCGCAGCGAAATTCATCATCATGGGGAGGACCACCATAATGGGTTACAGAAAAAGATGACATCTCTTGCTCCTTGGTCTTCTGACCACACAGAGGGTTCCTATGGCTCTCATCTGAAGATGAAACTTCAAGATTGACCGAATTTTCATGAAGCAAGTCTTCTTGAGGAAGTGTCTGTTGAAGACCTTCAGAATTAATGTTCCCGTTATTGGGAACTGAGGGAGTAGAATCTTGAATTCCGACAGATAAATGTCTGAGGGCTTCAAGAACTCCAGCATCGATCAAGGCCTTGTTATAGATTGGCCTTTGATCTCCTGATTGTGCTGGGTGGATCTTTTTCTTAGATGCCTTCTTACTCACTTTAAAAACCATTTGTTGACGAAAGTGGTTACTCTGAGCAGGTGTATATGCCTGATCAGGAAAGATGGTCAGGTTAGGCTGACGATCTTCACTCAAATCAGGTGTATGTGCCTGACTTGGTTGTCCGTATGATATGGGGGAGTATGCCCCATAACCCTCTTGGACTGGAACAGATGTGTTTGTCTGTTCCGAAGTGAATCGTTGATGTGTCACTCCACTGCTAGGGATAGATTTATGTGTTTTTCCCTGAGATGATGCTGAAGCTGTTATGATATCCTGGCAAGCATCCAGAATATGAGCAGGAATTTGCTTCTGCTCTTTCACCATTGATAAAATATGTTTGGTGAATTCAGCCACCGGAACGGGGATATAGGTCCATTCCGGGTTTGGAGTAGGTGTATGTACCTGCTCCTGTCCTCCTTTTCCTGTCAGTGAATCCTGACAGTACTCAAGTGTGGAGGCAGAGAGTTGAGTCTGCCTCCTGTTTGTCGTCGGGGCTTTCCGACTGACTTCTCCGTGCGCTACCAAGCGAGACTGTTGGTAGGCTTGATTAGTATTAGCAGGTGTATGTGCCTGCTGATTACACTTCGCCAAATGCGGTTGACGAGATCCATCATATGTAGTCAGACGAGCCTGCTGACTAACTGATGATGCATAAGCAGGTGCATGTTCCTGCCTATAGTACTCCGCCGGAATTGCCTGGCGGGATTGGCTTGATGCTTCCAGACGAGTCTGATGGATAGAGGAATTAAAACGGGCAGGTGTGTGTGCCTGCTCGTTATTTGCCACCATGTTAGGTTGGTGGACTTCTCCGGAGATGGCAGGGATGACAACCTGCCCATTGTTAACCAGATTCCGTCTCTGGCGGTTCATATTGCCTGCTCGGGTTCGAGGAACCTGAGCTGAATGCATGGAGTTGGTACCCTCATCATGTTGAGGGCGCACTACCGCACGAGTCTGGCGGCAATTGTTGATGGGAGCCCTCGGGAAGGACTCCTGTCTTTTTGAATTAAGACCATGCGGGGCCTGCTCATTCACTTCCTCAGAGTAAGGGAGTGAATGGAAATTGTGTTCCGGGGATAACGACCCGAAACAGTTGGAGACGGTAGTCAGCACCGTCTGCTTCTTGATCGCTGGCCGCCGTTCTCCAGACGACCAGGTAGAGTTGTTAACTTGGAGGGCTTGAGGAGCGGCCTCCAGAGTTGGGATAGTACCGTTGCGACGGTACTCCTTAACTAGTGTATTAGAAACCCAGCGTTGAAAACGCTGAGTTGGTGATGTCATCCTCAGAGCGGACGACGTTCCCGCAGGAGTAGCAGCATTGGTTTTCACAGTAGTAGACCTCATAGTAGAGGTGTTTACAGTAGTAGTATTCACAGGGGTGAATTTAAGGAAAGCCATTTTGCAGAAGATCTTGAGAAAAGAGTGCCTGTTCCATATAACATACATAATCAAGCTGAATCTGGCCACTACATCTTTTGGATGAGCACATGTCAATGATATCTTTGTTGGCCCAAGGGGCCTAACAAATAATAAAACATCACTTTAACTTGGTTAAGGATTCACGTCGGGTTCACCATTTTTTGTTTCGCACGGAATCCGGGGATGACCTCCTAGATGGGAGATTCAAACGTTCCGATCGGTTTCTAACGGGTTTGTTCGTAGAACCGGAAACATCCAATGATTCCACATCCGTTTGGACCTACTTTCCAAAGGTAGGCGCTCATTAGCTTGTGGGCTAATGAGGCTTAGGAATTTGCATTGGTCGAGAGGATGGGAGGTCGGACTCATCACACCTTTTTGAGGGGAATTATTGTCTACTCCGGGACTCTCTTTATAGATTTAAGTTATGTTCGTGAATCCTTATTACATTAGCAAGTATAAAATGAGCTTTCCTTCAGTTTAAAAATCAATGATTAAATATGAAAGAAATTTAGAGAATCTTTTATATGTAATCGAGGTTCTTCATCAATAGAGAATCATCTGTATCTATTTAGAGATTCTTGGTCAATTGTATCCTTCAAAACATTTATATAAAAAGTCTCTTGGTCATTATGATGACCAGGCAGGTTTTAAAGCCACTTAGTGGGGCACTTGAAGTTTATCGTCATTACGAAGGACAATGAATTACTTCAGAGTTGGGATCGAACCCATAGATGGGCTACCTACGTCTCCTTTATTTTGAAAAAGGAATCAGAACCAACGTAGTTTGAATACGGGTATGATGTTTATTATTGATGGCTCAAAGTAGAACGTCACAATTACTTTTACACTCTATGCTCATGTGAGTCATGCTCGGTGTGAGAAACCATAGGTATTAGTAAAATTTAGACAATTGTTCCATGAAAGATGAAATCATAAGAAATGGTTTGGGGCTTATGTAAGTATGACTGCCCAGATAGATGATGGTTTAGGATTCACTTTTAGGGAGAAAATCCATGAACAGGGTCCATAAAGGTATATGTTCTTCATGGAGATTTGAATACTCTAATCTTGGGGCTTACTCCTAAGGAGGATGCCCAAGTTAGGAGGGGACTTATGATTTGGTTTTACTCCTGAAAAGGAAACCCATATCAAGGGTAAATTAGGACTGGTTAAAGAGAAATTAGGGGACTTGGGGCTTATTCCTGAAAAGGAAGCCCAAGATTATAACTGGGTTTTATAATTGAAAAAGGAGACCTAGGTTAGGGATTAAGGTTTGGGGCTTACTCCTGAGGAGGATGCCCATATTTGAGGTTGGGCCTTACTCCTAAGAAGGATGCCCATATTTGAGGTTGGGGCTTACTCCTAAGAAGGATGCCCAAATTAAGGGACTAAGGTTTGGGGATTACTCCTGAGGAGGATTCCCAAGTTTGGGAACTTTTAAGAATTTGGGACTTACTCCTGAGGAAGATGCCCAGATTAAAGGACTTATAATTGGGGATTATTCCTAAAAAGGAGACCCAAGTTAAGGATTCTCTCATCTTAAAGGATGAGGTTGAATGAATGAACTCTCCATATTTAGTGACATAAGGATATTTAAATCACTAGGTTTTGAGAGATATTCCACAGAATTCCTTTCAGATAAGGAAGTCAAATCAAGAAATCATGCCATAAATGGATTTTAAGAGTGTCTTGAAGACTGAATCTTGAAAAGGAAAGGTGTGATGGCTTAAGAGGGGTAAAATGGGCAAGATGGGCACCCAAAATGGTAGGGGCACACAAGTCTTGAAAGGTGCGTAAGTATAGCGGCGGCGCGCAAGTATTGGTCGCGCAAGTATACTTGCGCGACATGAGGGATACTTGTGCGATTCTCAAACATCATTTAGAATATTTGAGCGACTCTTTATAAATCCCTTTAGAATCCTCTTGAGGTTCTTCCAGAAAAGGGACACGCGAGTTCTATTGGAGGAATAAGGCGGTGCACAAGTGTTGATGAGTTTCAACACTCAGGCCTTCCTTCTTCTCTTTAAATCGACCGTTCTAGGTAAGAAATTACCTTTAGAAGTGTTCCTGAAGCTTTGAGAATAGACTTGGGCGTCGGGAGCTTCAATCCGAGTTTCTGGAAAATGATCCTCTCGAATGGGGTCCCACAGGGTCTATTTATAGGCAGAAGAAGACCCCGGGCGGTTACCGAGCGGTTATCACTTAGGTCGTGCAAGTCACTTGCACGACCAAGGGCGTCACGCAAGTGTACTTGCGCGACAATGATATAACTTGCGCGGTGCAGTTGCTTTTGATCCTTTGTTCATGCCTTTGTCGATTTTTGATGTTTTCTTCAAAGGTTGAATCACTTTGAGCTCAGATATTCCCCTTTTCTGATCATTAGATTCTGTGACGAAAGGAGCGTCAACAGTCATATGACACAAAACTATAGGAACCATATTTACCACTCTTGTGTCAAACTTGTGTAAGAGAACCTATTCCCCCAATTCTATGGTAATTATGAAATGAAATTATTCCTTTTAATTTAGGTAAATTTCCACTACAACCCAAAATCTATGCTTGAGGAAATACAAATCAACATAAACATCCTTTGTCCATGAGCAATATAATTTTGAAATTATTGACAACACTTTTACCTAACTATACTGTAAAATACCCCAACTGTATTTTCACAAGTCACCCACAAAATAGTTAAGTTAGCCTAAGGATCCCACTATTTGACTATGTTGTAAGACATCCCAGTTTTCTTTACATAAAACAAACCTCATAATGGGTTTGTTAACCAATGGTAACTTCACCCTTAGGAGAGACCTCCAATATTTCCATGATATTTTTTTCCTCTACCAATCTTCAGATCCAGAGGTCCCCAGATTTCAACATTCAACATTTTCCCCTCTCAAAGATGAAAATGATGGAGTATTCTTAGACAGATTACCAAGAATGGGAGAATCATCAAAATTTTGTTCAAAGCAATAGAACTTAAATTAGACCCCCCTAACATCCATTCTACATTAATTTAAATTGAATAAAATAATGTACTTACTAAATGAATTAAAGTTACATAATATAATGTCCCTGCTACTTGACTTTAAACTGTATAACATAATGTCCTTGTTGCATGACTTTAAACTACATAGAATACTGTCTTTTCTACAAGAATTTAAAATACATAACATAATATACTTGATGCACGACTTTTAAATTTCATGATTATTTGATCCTATTCAAAAAGGGTCCTTCCACTTCTATGAAAATTAGTCTTCTAACAAAATTTACCCACTTTTTGCACAATCCAAATCCATGCAGGAGCAGTTTCCCATTCATGGTATGTGTCGATATAGATACTCTTTTAATTCTCGGACACCTTCCCTTGAAAAAAATATCACAGTCTTGAGAAATATGTATCTCCATAAAATTACTTCATCCAATAGTAATATAATTTCATAATTTTATAGAGCTCCATTACCTGACTATGTTGTCACACGCCCCAGTTAGATTTGCATAAAGTGACAAAAAAAACGTGTCTGTCAGACTATGTTGTAACACACTCAAGTTGGATTTTCATAATGTAGCCCATAAAATAGGTTTATCAACAAGTGGAGACTTTTTTCTCAGGAGAAACCTCCACTATTCCTAAACAAAATGTTTTAGATTCAGAAACCACAAAATCAAAGCTCGATATTCTCCTTTGGGGAATCTGATGAATTTTGGAACAATCTTAGCCATCAAGCCTTGTTTTGGTTATTATTTCAATACATTATCGTCAAATATATTTGAACTAAAACACTATAATCATTATTATGGTTTTTATGACATTAAAAAACCCACAAAAAGAGACACAATACTCAACATATTGAAAACAATCAAATGGAACTCTGAAAAAAAGTCATTTCTCAGCTCGCTAGACCAACAATCTGTATGATCTAGGAAAAAGAATGCTTGAGAAATGAAAATAAATAGGCATAAAACATTTTAGGTTGAAAACCCACAATGGGTGGCCTAAGAAAAAGAAAAGTCATTACCACAAACTATCCTTCATATTGATCTTAGAGAAAAAGTAGGGCAATGAAATAAAATGACATAAAGTCTGTTTGTTTTTCTATACAACCCAAGAAACTGTAAAAATATGCTTAATAAGCCCCATGGATTAGGAAAAAATAGAGTGTTTCCCCATCCCTATAACTGTTTTATGATTATATTATATAAAGATGTTTTCCTATTAAAATCATCTTCAATGTTATGATGATAGGAGAAAAAAAGGGATAAAGTCATAGGTGAGTGGAAACAAACTTATTTTCATTAATGTGGAAACACAATTCGGAGCAGCATCCATAAGATGTAGTCTCTCCATCTCACTTTACAAGATACCATCAATATAAATCTTCAATTTTTGAATGACATCCTGAGTCCCATCAAACTCCTATTTAATCCCATCCATCAAAATGGGTTTAGCCACCTCATCCAGGTGAAGTTCCTCTATTTTGGTTGCAATAACAGTTGACCCTTTGGTTTGGGATCCTTCTATGGAATGGAGAAGTTTTGTGAACTCCCCCTGAATGGAATCCAATTCCTACTAAAGATGTGATATTTTAATGGTCCTATCATTAATATTTTGGTTAAACCCCACTAATTTCGTAGCATGTTCAACCTCTTCTTTCGATAAAGCATATCAAAGATCTTCTATATTGGAAAATATATTTTTCTTTAAGAGGTCTTGTTGAAGCTCATTCTCTCGCTCCTGTTTATAAATGATCTCCTTTACAGCCGCATGAATCAAGAAACAATAAAATTCAACATAACCCAATATACTGAATAGAAATGGATGTTGGCAGAGTTATGAAGTTAGGTCTTCCAAATATCTCTCAGAAATTATTTTTTAGATGTAGAGACCCGAATCTTAATGTACATGAACATTACATTACTTTTTCGGAATACCCAATACATAACAAAAACAGACCCACAAGGACCGTAATAGTTTAGTGTCTTTGGAAACTAAGAACGTAATCCTCTAATCTTGGTGAAAGATCTTCAACATCTCCCATAAAGATCTTCCCTTTTTTTTCTTACCTAAAACCTTTCTTTATATCCTGGGAAAATAAAACATAAAAAGGGTGAGCTCAAATGCTCAGTAAGGGTAAGCATGGATAAAATAAAACATACCATATACATTTGAACTTAAAAAAACATGAACATTAACAATCTTGAGCAAAGACATAAACCATGGAAGTACATAAGGCATAGACCCTAATGGAACATAAATCATGATAAAATAGCATGGGAATAAAACATGTAATTGTGGCATCCATTAAGCACATGTAATGATTTCCATAGTAGCCAAAGTATTGCTGCCAAGACCATCTTAGTGGACAAAGTCCCATTCTGAATCGAGTTCACTCCTCGTTTCAGTCCTGTTTTACTGAACCAGTTTAACCTACCATTCTAGTCATGTCTATCTCATGAGATATAAATCTTTACCCAATGCATTGGAGAGGAGATATAGGTCTCACCCATCTCATAATGAAATCATTCTTACTTGTGCCACAAAATAAACATACATCATTAATAATAAACCAACGAATAAAATGGGTTTCATAAACATCATCCCATCATCACATAATCCATATAAAAGAAATGGATATCATTTCATAATAAGAAAAGTGAAACCATGTAAATCATAGATACATTACACTTGAAACATACACATATGAAATAATTTCATCTTAGATGGAAAATGGTTTTGATAAAACACTTGAAATGAATTCTTGAGGAAAATATCCTTTCTTCTTCAAAATCAATTTCTTTTCACAAAATGTCATGAAAGTTTAAAAGAAAATGATTTTGTTGAAAATAGTAATGAAATATTTTGGAGAAAGCGTCCTGAAAATATGGCTTTATAAGACCGTAAAAATCCGTTCGTGTCGTATAAGTTAAAAAAACATTCTTCTCGTACTTTTTCCAGAAAAGTCAAAAAAGTACCTCATAACGTAAACAAAAGAAAGATTCCTTACATACCATGTAGTAAAAGTAAAAAATGGGTAAAAAGGACTTTAAACATTCATGAAAACATTATAATAAAATTTTTACATGGATGATAAATATAACCCCAGTAAATACTTACGAATAAGAAATCTCGGATAAAAATGAGATTTGAAAAATTATCCCTTACCTTTGGTCCGATTTGATTCGTAAGTGTCCGAACCTCTTGTATAATGATTTAAATAATGTTATTGACTTATTAAAGAATCATATTAATTGTTATGATATCATATATGGTTCACTTATGACTTTATATTACCTGTTCTTTTATAAATTCCATGTTAAAGAGCGTTTTGGGTAAAATTGTTTCATTTGTCGTCCGTGTTTTGACTTGTAATTATTCATATTATTACTTAGATCATGATTAATTAATTCCAGAATATAAAACATGATTTATATATAATATATATTCAGAATATACATATATATAATAAATCAGTAAATGGAATGAAATACACCGTTCATGGAGACGGTAGGCCGTATGTACGCATGAACGCTGTTTTCGTTTCCTTATTGAGTTGAATGGAATTAAGTAGATGAAATACATATATATACACATAAATCCAGTATAATTATTATGTCACATATTTCATGATTACTTATTATATATACTTTATAATCATACATGAATGGTTAACGTGGAGAATGAATCTCACCGCGTCGTGGAGACGGTAGTCCGTACGTAAGCACGAGCGATGATATTGTTCTAATGATTGTGGGACTGTATTGGAGTGTATGTATACTATTACAGAATCAATATCACTTTAAAATAATCATATATAGTTATTATTTACACCATTATACCCATCCAAGTAAGGTGGTGGTGGAAAATAGATTACACCACGACGTGGAGACGATATTCCGTACGTACGCACGCGCGGTGATTTCGTTTTCCGTAGGATGGATAGATGGTGAAAGAGGGTTGTTTCATACGTATAATAACATATAAGTATATTAGTGACACTGATGTTATTACTTCATAATGATACAACCTAAGAAGAAGAAGTGGAAGAAGAAATAAAGTTGAAAGAATCGGTAACAAACATTTCCTCTTCTTTGAAGCGGATCTTTGAGTCCTCTTTTTAGGGCACTAAAATTGGTCTTTGAAAAAGAGAAGGATCTTAGGATGTTTCTAGGGAAGTGGGGAAGTGAAATGGGCAGGGGTTGGCCAAGCATGAAGGCTCAAAGTTGTGTGAGGAAGAGGGGGAGGAAGTGCCCTTTTATAAGGGAGGAGAGGGGCACCTTTGAAATAACTAAAAATATTATTTTATTATAAAGCCAAATTCGGTTTTAAATAGCTCCAAATTGATTTATTTAGATGCTAAGGTGGGGTTGGGTCGAAAGCATCTCATCCAGTAGAATTTAGACAAGTTTAGGTTCCAATTTTAACCTCATCATTTAGATTTAACATTAAGTTAAACAATTTTACTTTTACTGTGTCTTCTTGTGTTCTTACACTATAAGGTTAATAAACTTACTATAACAAGACAAACGAATCCCATGTTGTTTATTATTAATATATATAACCTTATCTAAGTCATTTGGCCTAACCTTAGATTTTTAAGAATAAAATAACAATTAATAATATAATATTTGTTTTAAAAACTATTTTATGTCAATTTTGACACTATTTAGTAATTGATTTTTTTGAAAATCATAACAGAATGATTAGTTCGAACCAAGTTTCTTAAATCAATACTAACATGTCATATTAACCTAGAAAATTAGTGTAATTCATAAAAAGTCTCAAATTACATTTATTTGGGTATTTATAACATCAATTATGTCAATATTTCATTAAAAAGATAATTACTGCATCATCATTGTGTCATAAATAAATTAAATTATTTAATGTCTAAAAATTATAAATAAAATATCATTAGCTTTCTAATGAATATTTACAATCGAATTTATCTTATGTATAACCCTATATTAAAAATGTTTCAGTAAATAAACATTGATTTTAACTCTTTTAACTCTTCTTTGAATTAAATATTAATAAATGTCCTAATCTAATCCAAGAGGGCCTAAATGGTCATATTTTATTCCTAAGGTTGTTTTTGGTCGAATTACACTTATCCAATAGAATTATGACATGTGTTAGGGTAATAATAATATCATTTTTACCCTTAATTACCCTATTTACTTTTAATCGTGGTAAAAAAAGTAAAAAGTTACTATTCACCAAAAAAATATTTTCATCTCATTGAACCACATTTTACTTACTAACATCAACCGTGTCTCTCGGATTTTCGAAATTCCACTCACAGAAGCGGTAAAATTATGTTTTATGAAAAATTCATTTTTTTAAACTACCACTTAGTGGTTTCACTATTCATCAAAAAATGAAAGTTTCCAGAAAAATACCAAAAATTAGGCCTAAGCTATATTTGATATTATGAACTCAAAAATGATGTCTATTTTACCAAATTCAAAACATATCAGTTGCATTAATTAATTTAGAAATTAATTTCTGTCCTCAAAACAAATAGCGTGTTTTTAAAAAATAATAACTATCAAAAGATTGACACTTGTTTATGTCTGGTTTAAATGTGAAATTACATCCAATGAAAAACATTGTATTAAATTGTAAAAATATACTCTAAATATTCTTTAAAACCACTAAAATTAATAATTTACCACTATTAATTATTTCGATTAAAAAAGTTGTTTTTAATTAAAATTTAGTAACTTTCACTATTCATCAGAATATGAAAGTTATCCGAAAAGTACCCAAATTTCACCTTAGGCTAAATTTGATATTCCGAATCAAAAAATGAAGTCCCTTTTGTGAGATAAAATTTCTAAAATTTTAAAAGGTTGTTATTACAATTCATAACGGCTAGTTTTAATAATATTTTAATAGCATATCTTTGTTTAGTGAAACTCGATATTGCATACTACACACGCTATCGAGGAAGGTCGCGATTGCGTGTAATGCAAGGGAAGTCAAAGATGTGTGTTGTGCAAGATCCTTTTGGTGTAGCGTACAACACAAGACATTAATGAAATTAAAAAGAATATTTTCATAAAATCTTGGGGTGTTACATTCTACCCCCCTTAAAATGAATTTCTCCCTCGAAATTCGTCGGGGTTATAAATTGTTTACTATTAATAGAAACCCACATCGTAAAAAGGAATACTGAAACATAATTTTAAAAAATAAAGTATGAAACGTAACGATTACCCAATGTAACTCATCACTGGGTTTCCGTGTAGTTGAATATAGTAGAAAATATGGATATGGAAGAAAAATCTAACCATCAAGTTACGATGGAGAGTGGTAGAGAACATGGATATGAACAAGACATCGATTACAAAGCCATAGATTTGTGATGATCTAAGGTACCATCTAATTTATCGGATATAAGGGCACTAGGACAACATTTTTGGTTTTCAAGATCATTTCCCTAAAGTTGATGAAATTAGAATTAGAAGAAATACATTCGTGATTTTGGTACAGTCTCACCGTTGGTCGTTCTTTGGACAATTTCCACTTCATCTTTTAATGAAATGAAGTTGAATTTGTCATTCGTGAAGTGTTAGCAGATCATGTGATAGAATGATGGGTCATTCCATCTGTCTAAAAAAAGGTTAAAAATTTCATCAAAAATACATAAGTCCATCTATAGTGAGATTAATCATATACGGTTCCTAAAATGGACTTATACTTCATAAATCATACTGCTTAATATAACAAAACTAGTTTCTACTAAATAGAGACTTCCTGTAGGCCAGTGGTAGGCGATAAAGGCCAGTCGAACTTCGGTTGTGGGTTCGATTCCCACAGCCTTGTCTGACATGATGGCTGTCGCCCGTCCTACAGGTTGACCTTTTTCTAAAACTACATTACTATAACATCCCATAAATAATATCGAAAAAACTACTATCCTTAAACAATACTAACTTATGTCCAACATAATCCATTCCAATCTTTAGTCTTATCCAAAATACTGCAGTCCACTCTCATAATATAGTGAAAACGATTACCAGAGATTTCATATAACAAGCATGTTAATACCATCGTTGATCCCCATATATCATAATATATGTCTTGTTGGTCACATTCCAAATATTATAAGGCCTTAATCATGTATTCTCTTGAAAAATTAATACCCATTGAATCTTAGTAAAAATATGAGTGCTGCCAAAAGTTAACTCATTCCACATACCAAAAACCCAAAATTCAATATACTCAAACCATGATATAACTATTTCCTTATATCAGTCAGGAGCTCATGACTACTATCAAACATTTAATTTTCTCCTTATCACTTCATTATGCGCATATCATCTACATTCCAAAAATATATGAATAACCTTTCATGGATACTGGTACCATTAATCATACACTAAAACAGTGTAACAATCCTTAGATGTCTCTTTATTCCATAGTACCATGAGATTAATTATACAAAATTACACATGATAAACATGTAATCATTCCACTACATACTTAAAACATTGACCAAGCTTCAACAATTCTTTCATCTCACATATCATTTGTAGTATCTTCATCATAATCAACATAAATACTACCCATACAACCATACTGATTCTCTTCATGAGACTTTCCCTTAAGGAAATGGTTTGCATAATGCCCGTACATTCCACATTTAAAACATTTCACCATTGTTGATGTCGTAGCAATACCATTATCCACATCCCTGATGTTAACTGAACCTTTTCTTTTGCACCTACTGGCTTTGTGTCCTTCCTTTCCACACACAAAGCATCTTCCAGTTCCTTTGAAACATTATCCTTGATGCCTCTTCCCACATGATTTACATAGGGGAAATTGAACATTCTTTCCTATATGATCATCATGAAACTCCATCTTTCTCTTATTAGCCGAGTCAGGAAACTTACCAAATTTTACTTTATTGATCATATTATGAGATTGCTGATTCGGAATAATAATGATGTTTGGACTTCCAAATCCCATTTCATTTGGTTGCTCATGAAGAATATCATTCCATTGTCCATCATATCCTCCATTATCGTGAATCATCTTGTTTCCAGCCATTTCCTAAAACCCGAAAAGAATAGTGTGAGAGGCAAAAATCATAATAAAGGGGGGGGGGGGGTAACTTCAATATCTAACATCTTTGGTTTAATCTAATATCGTTACCATAGTTCTAGGACTATATCCTATACGTATACTTATCTTTAGGGACATCCCTAGACATACCTTAGAAATATCTCTAGGGATCTCACTAACGTTTTCGCATCCTAGTTTCCAAAGGTTGACTAAACTTTTCCTCTGATACCAACTGTAGAGACCCAAAGATTAACGTACATGGACATTACATTACTTTTGTGGAATACTTAATACATAACAAAAACAGACACACAAGGACCGTAATAGTTTAGTGTCTTTGGAAACATGGAACGTAATCCTCTAATCGTGGTGAAAGATCATCAACATCTCCCATAAATATCTTCCCCTTTTTTTTCTTACCTAAAACCTTTATTTATATCCTGGGAAAAGAAAACATAAAAAGGGTGATCTCAAATGCTCACTAAGGGTAAGCATGGATAAAATAAAACATACCATATACATTTGAACTTAAAAAAAACACGAACATTAAAAATCTTGAGCAACGACATAAAACATGGAAGTACATAAGGCATAGACCATAATAGAAAATAAATCATGATAAAATAGCATCGGAATAAAACATTTAATTGTGGAATCCATTAAGCACATGTAATGATTTCCATAGTAGCCAAATCATTGCTTCCAAGACCATCTTAGTGGACAAAGTCCCTTTCTGAATCGAGTTCACTCCTCGTTTCATTCCTGTTTTACTGAACCGGTTTAACCTGTCGTTCCAGTCATGTCTATCTCATGAGATATAAATCTTTACCCAATTAATTGGAGGGAGATATAGGTCCCACCCATCTCATAATGAAATCATTCCTACTTGTGCTACAAAATAAACATGCATAATTCATAATAACCCAACGAATAAAATGGGTTTCATAAACACCATCCCATCATCACATAATCCATATAAAAGAAATGGAAATCATTTCATAATAAGAAAAGTGAAACCATGTAAATCATAGAGACATTACACTTGAAACATACACATATGAAATAATTTCATCTTAGATGGAAAATGGTTTTGATAAAACACTTGAAATGAATTCTTGAGGAAAATATCCTTTCTTCTTCAAAATCAATTTCTTTTCACAAAATGTCATGCTATTTTAAAAGAAAATTATTTTGTTGAAAATAGTCATGAAATCTTTTGGAGGAAGCTTCATGAAAATATGGATTTATAATACCGTAAAAATATGTTCGTGTCGTATAAGTTAAAAAAACATTCTTCAAGTACTTTTGCCGGAAAAGTAAAAAAAGTACCTCATAACATAAACAAAAGAAAGATTCCTTACATACCATGTAGTAAAAGTCAAAAATGGGTAAAAAGGACTTTAAACATTCATGAAAACATTATAATAAAATTTGGACATGGATTATAAATATAACCCCAGTAAATACTTACGAATAAGAAATCTCGGATAAAAATGAGATTTGCAAAATTATCCCTTACCTTAGGTCCGATTTGATTCGTAAGTGTCCGAACCTCCTGTATAATGATTTAAATAATATTATTGACTTATTACAGAATCATATTAATTGTTATGATATCATATATGGTTCACTTATGACTTTATATTACCTGTTATTTTGTACATTCCATGTTAAAGAGCGTTTTGGGTAAAATTGTTTCATTTGTTGTCCGTGTTTTGACTTGTAATTATTCATATGATTACATAGATCATGATTACTTAATCCCAGAATATAAAACATGATTTATATATAATATATATTCAGAATATACATATATATAATAAATCATAAATGGAAATAAATACACCGTTCATGGAGACAGTAGGTCGTACGTACGCATGAATGTTGTTTTCGTTTCTTTGTTGAGTTGAATGGAATAAAGTAGATGACATAAATATATATAGACATAAATCCAGTATCATTATTATTTCATATATTTAGTGATTACTTATTATATATACTTTATAATCATTCATGAATGGTTAACGTGGAGAATGGATCTCATCACGTCGTGGAGACGGTAGTCTGTACGTACGCACGAGCGATGATATTGTTCTCATGATCGTGGGACTGTATTGGAGTGTATGTATACTATTTCAGAATCAATATCACTTTAAAATAATCATATATAGTTATTATTTACACCATTATACCCATCCAAGTAAGGTGGTGGTGGAAAATAGATTACACCACGACATGGAGACGGTATTCCGTATGTACGCACGCGTGGTGATTTCGTTTTCCGTAGGATGGATAGATGGCGAAATAGGGTTGTTTCATACTTATAATAACATATCAGTATATGAGTGACACTGATGTTATTACTTCATAATGAAAAAAGCTAAGAAGAAGAAGTGGAATAAGAAATAAAGTTGAAAGAATCGGTAATGGACATTACCTGTTCTTTGAAGTGGCTCTTTGAGTCCTCTTCTTAGGGAACTAAAATTGGTCATTGAAGAAGACCAGGATCTTAGGATGTTTCTAGGGAATTGGGGAAGTGAAATGGGAAAGGGTTGGTCGATATTGAAGGCTCAAAGTGGTGTGAGGAAGAGGGGAAGGAGGTTCCCTTTTATAAGGGAGGAGAGGGGCACCTTTGGAATAACTAAACATATTATTTTATTATAAAGCCAAATTCGGTTTTAAATTGCTCCAAATTGATTTATTTTGAAGCTAAGGTGGGTTTTGGTAGAAATCATCTAATCAAAAATAATTTATACAAGTTTAGGTTCCTATTTTAACCTTATTATTTAGATTTAACATTAAGTTAAATAATTTTACTTTTACCGTGTCTTCTTGTGTTCTTACACTATAAGGTTAATAAACTTACTATAACAAGACAAACAAACCCCAAGTTGTTTATTATTAATATATATAACCTTATCTAAGTCATTTGGCTGAACCTTATATTTTTAGGAATAAAATAACAATTAATAATATAATATTTGTTTTAAAAACTATTTTATTTCAATTTTGACACTATTTAGTAATTGATTTTTGTGAAAATCATAACAGAATGATTAGTTCGAAACAAGTCACTTAAATCAATATTAACATGTCATATTAACCTATAAAATTAGCGTAATTCATAAAAAGTCTCAAATGACATTTATTTGGGTATTTATAACATCAATTATGTCAATATTTCATTAAATGGATAATTACTGCATCATCATTGTGTCATAAATAAATTAAATTATTTAATGTCTAAAAATTATAAATAAAATATCATTAGCTTTCTAATGAATATTTACAATCGAATTTATCTTATGTATAACCCTATATTAAAAATGTTTTAGTAAATAAACATTGATTTTAACTCTTTTACCTCTTCTTTGAATTAAATAATAATAAATGTCCTAATCTAATCCAAGTGGGCCTAAATGGTCATATTTTATTCCTAAGGTTGTTTTTGGTCTAATTACACTTATCCAATAGAATTAGTACATGTGTTAGGGTAATAATAATATCATTTTTACCCTTAATTACCCTATTTACTTTTAACAGTGGTAAAAAAAAGTAAAAAGTTACTATTCACCAAAAAATTATTTTCATCTCATTGAACCAAATTTTACTTACTGACATCAACCATGTCTCTCCAATTTTCGAAATTCCACTAACAGAAGCGGTAAAATTAAGTTTTATGAAAAATTCATTTTTTTAAACTACCACTTAGTGGTTTCACTATTCATCAAAAAATGAAAGCATCCAGAAAAATATCAAAAATTAGGCCTAAGCTATATTTGATATTATGAACTCAAAAATGATGTCTATTTTACCAAATTCAAAACATATCAGTTGCATTAATTAATTTAAAAATTAATTCTCGTCGTCAAAACAAATAGCGTGTTTTTAAAAGATAATAACTATCAAAAGATTGACACTTGTGTATGTCTAGTTTAAATGTGAAATTACATCCAATGAAAAACATTGTATTAAATTGTAAAAATATATTCTAAATATACTTTAAAACAACTCAAATTAATAATTTACCACTATTAATTATTTCGATTAAAAAAGTTGTTTTTAATTAAAATTTAGTAATTTTCACTATTCATCAGAATATGAAAGTTATCCGAAAAGTACCAAAATTTCACCTTAGGCTAAATTTGATACTCCGAATCAAAAAATGAAGTCCATTTTGAGAGATAAAATTTCTAAAATTTTAAAAGGTTGTTATTACTATTCATAACGGCTAGTTTTAATGATATTTTAATAGCATATCGTTGTTTAGTGAAACTCGATATTGCATACTACACACGCTATCGAGGAAGGTTGCGATTGCGTGTAAAGAAACGCAAGTCAAGGATGTGTGTTGTGCAAGATACTTTTGGTGTAGCGTACAACACAAGACATTAATGAAATTAAAAAGAATATTTTTCATAAAATCTCGGGGTGTTACACTAGATAACCCGCCAAACCCTATGACGTGTGACGTAAAGAGAATTCTGAAAATCCAAATATTAATTAGAGACACTATTCTAGGAAGAAATATATTAAAGAATCAATGAACATAAAGAAGATTCATGACCCACTCCATTTGGGATAGTGTCTACCTCACCTTCTAGTTTTGACTGAATTTCCATAGAGACTCTGCCATTGGAAATAGCAGCAGACGTTTAGGGTGCTAGATGATGGATAAGAATCATTATTATCCTGAAAAGGATAACAAAAGTAAAAAAAATGAGTGGTGGTATGAGAAATCAGTAACACTCAGCTAGTAATGAGTTATTGGATTTAGCGAATTTCCCCTAGCATCCCTTACCTAAGTAGATTTGGATGAAACCTCATCCTGAGGGTTACTTTCCAGGGTCATCCTAGAGTTTTCAAAAATAGGCTCATGAAGACTCATCATTTCATGACCCACTTGAGCTAGTTACCCCTCAATAGTGGGAATAGGATGGAATTTTATATTTTCTCATGCACCACCACGACGACATTCTCCATGGATGGAGCTGCATGATTTTACCAGCCGTGATCAAAACATCATAGAAAAAATTGGTTTCATATAATTAAAGACTTATATCCTTTGAATTCCTTATTAAGTTCCTCAAACTATATTAAAGTAGTGGGAAGTTTAATATGTTCTAGTTTTTCTTCAAAGGTCATGCAAAGTTTTATCATGGAACGTATTGATGTACCAATCCATATGGAAGTATCTCCCATGGTGATTCCTGGAATATTTGGTTTGGGACCCAAGACATCACCCTCTTCCGATGACATGATACCCTAAACAGCTTCCTCAATGAAAGTATCATGGTTAGTGGTAGTCGTTGTAGAGTATTCTGGTGAATGAGATAAACCTAAAATGTCATAAGAAAAAATTAAGTAGTAAGAAAATAATGCCTTATTTAGTATCTCCAACATTACTAGAATCCTTCATCCTCTCCACAATGATATGAGTCGTGATAAGAGTACATAATGAATCCTTAACCCATAATGTTTCTTCGGTCAAGGGAGTTGACTCACCAACATGAATCTGTTTTTGGATCATAACACCATCCTAAGTTCTTGGAGTATCGTTTCCAAGTCCCTTGAGAGATGATATTAATGGAGGTTCTGGAAACACAAAGAGGATTTCAACATTTGTTCTGGATAGAATAGGGATTAATGATACCGTGGTGACCAACCATCACTAGCGAGGCAATTAGATAATGATTTTACAGTACAATGTTCTTTCTTTTTCGATGATGGTTGGATAGTTCTGAACTAATCATAGAAAAGTTTTATAGGAGATTGTGGAATCTATCCCTCTATATTTTCCTCCATTGTTTGTTGGCCTAGGGATAACTCTCTTAGTTTAGGAGATGATTCAACGATCCCAATCAGGGTACCATTAGTACTGTATATCTATGATATAATATCAACCGATTTACCATTAACCCACTATAAATCAAGGATAAATTTAACCTTAGAAAAATTATTTAATTCAAAATGAATGGAATAACATAAGAAGTGTTAAGAAAAAGGGAACATACATCCCCAAGAGTGACATAGTCAATCCATTTCTCGGAAGACAGGTGGTCAGCCCCTTTAGTGGTACCTTATCTTGGCATGTCCACCACCCATATCATAACAAGAATCTGGTGGTCAGTTTCATAGATGATCATTAGTATTTCTCAAATATAATTCCACCCCTTAGCAGGATTGTCCTAAAAAAAGATCAGGTGGAGCTCAAGCATCTCCTATCTTTGGGATCTATAACCCATCATAGAGAATCGTCCATAGGATTTTATTATTATGTTAAGTGTCCTTCAAGAATCAAACAGCCTCTAGAAACACTTATTCATAGGATTCCCTTGTTTTGTTTGGAGTAGACATGGTATTATTTGATTTCAAGGGCTTCCCATCCCTTTCCATCCCAGAATAAGGGTGAGAAAACAGAACCCATGCCTCTTAATGATGGTGATGACTAGACATTATAGGCTCAAATTCATTTGGTGTATCCATTTTGATTATAGCTGGTGGACTAAACCATTCATTCCATCTCTTGGGTATAATTGGGACCTCATCATCCAAACCCCCAAAGGGAATGAAGCATCCTAGGAGGGAGATAAAAAAACCTTTTGTATGAGGGGGAGCCTTCCTACCTCGCTTTCCATGCTTGGAAATTATTTTATACCTAACTCGAGGGACAAAGTATATCAAAACACCATCTGGATATGATGAAATAAATGCTTCAGAATACCAATAATTTAATAAATTAGATGAATTCTATAGAGATAATTTGACCACCGCTTGAGTTAGCCCCATTACCATAAGAATCCATAGCTGACGGGCTACCATCGGATGGTCTTCTGAATGGATGCGCACTGGAGGAGATACAATTATTTTTATAGTAACATGAAATTGAGTGAAAATATATATGGATAATTGTCCTCAAATATAATTTTTCCATCAATACTAATTTCCAACACGCCATCCATTAAGTCCATCAGGTATGACCTTAGCACATCTCTAGCCTTTACATCCTCAGAGAATCTTCAAGTAGGCGGGTTCCCATAAAGAAAGTCATTAAACACCTTAAACGAGATCATACTCATCATGATATTTCTAGGTTTTATATACAAGGGTTGAATAATAGATATCACTGGGGCATATGGTATAAACTACCTTATGATAATCTTGACCCAGTATAATATGACATATGACTTGAAGTAGGCCACGAACCATCCCCACAGTACTGAGAATGGTCCCTAAATTCTTAATGGGGCCTTCCTCACATGAATATATAGTAGTCATTAGTAATGTTTTATATAGATGGTAATTTAAAACCCTGCATGCTTCTTCTATTCCAACATGGCCACTATTATAAATGTTTGTTGCCTCACGTTGCTGTTGGAATCACAGATAGGAAGCAAGTATATGCTTAACTATAAGTTATTGGTACGGGATGGAGAAGCTGATGGGCATGGAAATTAAAACATTTCTCATCACCATAGCAATGTTACAACATCGATTCCAGTGAACTATTCCAGTACTGTCTGAGGACCACACGTGGATTTTACAGAGCACAAAAATAAAAATGAACAAGTACCTTGTTCAAATCTGGCGTGTGCAAGTTCATCACATGATTCCAGTGAACGTTTCTCGAAGACTCTAACATCGAAGTCCTCCAGATCGTTCACACGTGACTTTTTAATATTCTCGTGTGTCATTCTTTGTAATCTGAGTGCTAGAACAGAACACCAACGATCTCGTCAATGCAGTAGTGATCACCGCAAGGCAAGAGACTTTGATCCAAGAAGGATTATCTTAAAGTTCTTCCTTTCTTCAGAGAATCTCTCTCTAGAATCCATGAGGAGAGAGAGGCTCTCAAATTTGACACATGAATAGTTACATGAGGAGAGCCCCTCTCTTACTTATATAGGGGATATCTAAAATACCTAGAATGGGTCCCCGACCTCCATGTGTTAGATATTATTTTTATAAGTTTTATAAATATTTATTTATGTAAAATTAAATTATACAATGAATAAGATTTCTAATTTTATCACTAACTGCAATATATTAAATATATACATGTTATGTTATAAACTTGAGTCTATAACTCGACTCACTTATCCTAAAAATATTAAACAAACCCTAGATATTTAAATCCATTGGAATAATATTTTATCTTTGTGTTTACTTGTCACTAGTAAATACATGTTATACATAAATTCAACAAATTATTCCAAACTTGAATAATTAAAGAATTTATTTATTACATGGTGATTCATAGAACTTGGATAATACTTGGACCCAATGGTGGGTCCCACCAATTTCTATATTCCTATTCCTAGAATAGGGAATATTCTCAATGAGCTATAGTGTGTGACCCAATAGGCCCTTATCTCAATAGCATAAAATAATATCCACCGACCAAGAGCAGGGTCTAGCAGCCCATCGAGGCCCCTAGAGAGATAAGGTAAATTCAAAGTAATGAATACCTTCCTGAGAACATGATCTATGTAATATAATCACTTCTCCATCAATATCTCAATAAAGTATATTGCACACTAGTGTCATTATCCTTTATCTTACTTTATTTTATTTGTTGATTTGTCCGGTTGGTCTTACCTTCCTCTACCATGGACATGGATTTAATGAAGGTGCAACCATCCTAATCAACCAAGCCCGAGATATATCTTCCTCAACTCGGAAGAGAAAAATCATATCTTGATCATCCAATGAATGTCATGTCACCAATGACATACCCAACACAAATTACCTCGCCACGACTTTATCACCATAGTTTTCAACTTGCATCAATGTATGTAATTAAATGAAATTCATTGATAATGATCTCATGTTTGGAGACCATTAAACTTTTCCATAGATAGGAACGACTAATGACACCTGTAACATGTGGTGTAACTATTATGCTGGTCTATCCTCATGATCTCAATAACTAGAGATCAACAATTGCAAACTTCATAAGAAGAAGTCTCAATGCTTATGATCCCCTAGCACCTGATGGTCACACATCATCTGTGTCCTTTCATAATGATATAACTAGAGCATACAAAATTACTTTAAGACTACTTTCATATAATGTCAGAGTTCTCATTATTTCTTGGGATCTACTACAAACCTTTTACATGATATGTAATCTAAGGAAATTTCCATAAAAAAGTGGATGTATATAGGTATACACTATTATAGAAAGATAAACACATTTATATCTGAAAAACTTCATACATGGAGTGGTAATCAAAGTACAATACAAGTTGGGTCTAGGGAACCTACTTTGAACACTCCAACTTTCACTAGAGCCAACTACTAACACGTTTCAATCTACTAGATCTCACATGTGAATCATGCTTCTATTGAGAAATGGATTTGGTTAGGGGGTCTGGAAATTTCTCCTCTCTGACTACTCTGCTAACTATGAATTCACCTCTTTCAATAAAATACCTCAAGAGATGAAACTTTTGAAGAATATAATTTTACATATGGTGATACTGGGGCTCCTTGGAAACCACCACTACAACAGTATTATCACAATATACTAGAATAGGGGATGCACTACTAGGTACAACAGCAATGTCAGAGATAAAGATGCATATCTAGAATGCTTCTTTTTCTACATCAGAAACTGCAATATATTTGGACTCTACTGTAGAATCAGCAACAACAACTTGCATTGAGCTTCTCCAGCTCATTACACCACCGTTCAGGAATAATATGTAGCCTGACTGTGATTTTAGATCATCATGATCTGTCTGGAAACTAGCATCAGTGTATCCCCTCACAACTAGTTCCACATCTCCTCCATACACCAGGAACAAATCCTTAGCATGCCTCAAGTACTTTAGGATAGTTCTAATAGTTTTCCAATGCAGCTCTCTTGGATTGGATGGATATATACCCACCATTCTTAAAGCAAAGGTGAGATAAATCCTAGTACATATCATGGAATACCTGATCGAACCCACTACTGAGGCATAAGGGATTATACTCATTCTATCAATATCTTCCTATATTTGTGGACAAATTTTCTTCGAGAGATTTATACCACATGACATAGGTAAAAATCCTCTCTTGGATTGTTCCATATTGTAACTTTTAAGTAACTTGTCAATATATGTACTTTGACTTAGACCAAGAATCCTTTGAGATCAATCTCGATAGATCTTGATCCCTAGAATGTAGGCTACTTCTCCTAATTCCTTCATGGAGAAGAATTCATTTAACCACGTCTTAACTGACTGTAAGACTTGAACCTCATTTCCCATAATTAATATGTCATCAACATATAATACTAGGAAAACTATGGAATTCCCTTCATCATTTTTATAGAAACAAGGTTCACTTTCATTTTTGATAAAACTAAATTCTCTAATGGACTCATCAAAATGAACATTCCATGATATTGATGCCTGCTTCAATCCATAAATGGATCTCTGCATCTTGCATACTTTATTGGCATTATTTTACTTGAAAACCCCTTAAAGTAGAGTCATATAGACATCTTCAACCAACTTCCCATTTTGAAATGAAATTTTGACATCCATTTCCCAAATATCATAATCATGAAAGGCTGCTATTAAAAGTAATATTCTGATGGATTTAAGAATTGCTATTGGTGAGAAGGTTTCATCATATTCAATGCATTAATTTTACTTAAAATCCCTTTCCACCAGTCTTGCTTTAAAGGTATTAGCCTCACCATCAATGTCCAGATTCTTCTTGAATACCCATTTGCATCCAATTAGATTTACATTAGCTGGAGGGTCTACCAAAATCCAAACTTGATTTTGGTACATGGAATCCATCTCAGAAGTTATGGGTTCTTTCCATTTAGAAGCTTCTTTTCCTTATACTACTTCCTTGTAGGTTAAAGGTTCATCATCCTTAGGGACTAATGTGTCACCTATCTCGATGATAAGAAAACCATAACACTCTAGTTCTCTAACCTCTCGTATAGACCTGTACAATATATGTGTCTTATGAATAACTTCTTCTTCCACTTGATCTTGTGGATATTATTCCTCTACCGACTCTTGTGAATCTGGAGCATTAACTTCATCAAAGTCAATCTTGCTCCCACTATTTCCAATAGAAATGTGTTCCCTTTATAAAAATATGGTTTATCTTGCCTCCATAATATATCTATATAAAGGGTTATATAGGTAATATCATCTAGTTATCTTAGGATAAACTATAAATATTAACTTGGTTCTTATGGAATCTAATTTTTCACTTGGTAATGTCTTGACAAATTCATCTCACCCCCACACATGTATGTGTGTTAGACTGGGGTTCTTTCCATTCTATAACTCATATGGAATCTCATCTGCAACATTAGTTGGTACCCAGTTAACGGTATATGCTGTTGTCTACAAAGCGTATCCCCAAAAGGATAATGGAAGAGTTTCATGACTCATCATTGATCTGACCAATTTAAGAAAGGTCTTATTCCTACTTTCACTAACACCATTTAATTGTGGTGTATAAGGAAGATTTATTTGGGATACTATCCCACATTCCTTTAAGTGATCAATGAAATCTTGGTTAAGATATTCTCCACCTTGGTCTGAGCGGAATGCTTTTTTCTTTTTACCGAGTCAGTTTTTTACTTCATTTTGGTATTCCTTAAATAACAGAAAGGAATCATATTTATACCTTATAAAGTATATATATCCATACCAAATATAGTCACCAGTAAAATTAATTAAGTATGTCAAACCACCACTTTCCTCTACTGGAAATGGACCACATACATCAGTATGTATTAATTCCAGTACTGCATTGGATCTTTCTCCCTTTCCTGAGAAAAGTTCTTTGGTCATCTTCCCTTGTAAACAAGCATGACATACATCGAAGGGTTATAACTATACAGAGTCTAAATACCCTTCTTGATGTAATATTCGTAATCGCTTCTCGTTTACATGACCAAGCCTGAAGTACCAAAGGCAGGTGATATGTGATTTATGTTTTCTATTTTCTTCATTGATTTCCATTATGGGGTTCTCATGTTCTAGCATGTATAAACCATTGTTAAGATGTTCCATACCATAACATATGTTATCCCTATAAAAGAGACAACAATTATTTACAAACATGAAATAAAAACCCAGAGGGTCTAAACTCGACATAGAGATAATTTATGGGTTACAGAAGGTACATAATATCAATTGTTTAAAAATAAAATCAAACCACTTGGCAAGGTTAACTAATATTCTCCCACTTCCAAGGCAGCTATACTTGTACCATTTGCATCTTGGAGATTCACTTGTCCTTTTTCAATCTTCTTGAACCCACTTGGTTCCTATATATGAATACATATGTGTGCACCACATGCCATATCCAATACCCAACTTGTAGATAAATATATATTGAATTCAATGAAAAAAATACCCGAAGTAGAAGAATCAGTTTACTTCTTCTTCCCTCTTCTGCAATTCTTCTTCTAGTGGACCTTATTTCTACATCCAAAGCTGACAAATTCCTGCTCATTACTCTGCCTATGAATCATTGGATTCTTTGCAGGATGATGCATTTGTGTCTTTGGCCATGACTTGTCCTTATACCCTTTTTCTTTGACCTTGTTTTTCTTCTTCACTATAAGGAAGAGTGAATTGGTATTTTTCATATCCTTTTCATCTTGGAGAAAATATCCAAAATATCTGGAAGTGACTTTTTCATATCATTCATGTTATAATTGATAATAAAAGTCGAGAAGCTTGATGGAAGGAGGCAATAATGAGATCCACTTCTAGTTCATGGTTAAAGCTGAACACAAGGGCTTCAAACCTCTCAGTATTCCCAATCATCTTGGGTATATGAGGACTGTCAGGGTGCCCTTATTCTAACCTGCATTTATAAAGAGAACTTGAGATATCATGTAACGACCCAAAATTTTGAATAAATCTTGTTTCCTAATTTTATGTGTTATTTTATTTTATTTTTATACTCAACAAAAATGTTTCATTTGATAACATGAGTATAATTAAAATGAGACTGTTGGGTTTTGACTGTTATTTGACCATTGGTCAATATGACCGCTGGAAACTAAACGTTTTGATTATTGTCTCTAAATACAAGAAATCTTGGTTAATTAATATAGAAAAAAGATTCGATGGCCTCACCCAGTAGTCTTGGACCAATCGAAGCCTATCTCACAGAACTTGGGAAGGAGGTAGCACCACTTGGCTTTGCTCTGGACTAAACCCAAGCTGAACTTCATCGTGTGAAGCTAGAACCGGATCGCCTTTGCAAGAAGTTCAAACTGATAGAAATTACTACTCGTGCGATATTAGCCGAGCCTCCCTCAGATTCTATCACCTTATCACAGCTTACACTTAGGTCCTATGCTGGTGTGATAAGGGGCTATGTAAGGAGACCGTAACTGCCTTGTGTAATCCTTTGTTTTAAATAAAAATTGAGATTTCTTCTTATGATGAAGTTTATGAATTTTCAAATGTCCGGATAAATATAGTATGCATATTTTTGATGAATTTTAGAGAAAGGATATTTTAAAAATGTTTATGTAAAACTTAAATAAATAAAAATGTGTAATGATTTTCAAAAAATGGTCTTCTACAATTATGTTCAGAACAAAATTTCGAGTCTAATAAGATCAACTTTATTTTTGATGAATAATAAATTATGAATAGTGATTTTACGCTTAGGATTAGTAATGTGACCAAATGGATTAGTAATTTCACTCAAAGAATGTTTTAATATAATTTAGACACCTAGATTAAGTAATGAGATTCAATGAAATGAGTAAATAACAGATTCATAAATTATTATTCAAGTCTAAGTTTTTTTAGGGTGAATAGTGTTTTTAAATTAAAAATTAAATTAAAAATATTTAGAAAATTATTTTTATAAAATGGATTTCATTTTTGAACTCAGAGCATCGATATTATGTTAAGTTAATTTTTGGGGATTTTTCTGAAAGAAATGAATTTTCGGTGAATAGTTTGTTTATTTAAAAAATGAATTAAAAATATTTAGATTTTTTTTTTATAAAATAGAGTTCATTTTTCAAATCAGAGCATTGATATTTGGTTAATGTGAAATTTTGGGATTTTTCTGAGAAAGTTGAATTTTCAGTGAATAGTAAAAATACAGTTTTAGGGTCTCAGTATGTTTAATGACATCATAACTGTGTCATGATGATGTCATGAGATATTTTAAGGGATGGTTGACTAAAGACGATGAATTATTGTGTGGGGTCCCCATGTGGCCTAACTCTATGGGAAGTACCATGGGAGGGCCCATGCTTTTGAGAAAACCACTTTTGTGGTGTCCCTTGGCCATTAATGCCTTGTCCCCTCACTTTCCATATAAATACCAAGCCCTCCTCTCATCTTTTCGACTCAAAAAACATCCTCAATGAAGTTCTGGTATCATTAATTCCCAAGGAGTCCTCCAAAGGATCCCCCAATCCCTCAAGGTCCCAACCTTTGAGTTTTAAGAGTTACGTTTTAAGGTAAGGGATCCGACCTCTCTCTTTCTTTTCAAGTGATCTCTTTTATGTCATTTCTTTTATGCTCCATGTTCTTATGTTGGAGGATGTTCTTTTATATTCATTATACTTTACTTTTTATGTTCATATGATTATAGACCCCCTCTTACTCTCATCATTTCATTTTATGAATGTTTAAGTGGCACCGTTAGGCTGCCGAAATTTTTGTAACGGATTTTTTCACCCTTCTCATTTTCAAGTTCTATTTTCTTATCATGTCTTTCAAGTTCATTTTTATTATGTTTGGGTATGATCCATATATCTATCATACTTATATCTTATGTTAATATGATGAGAGACCCTATTTGATCTTGTCAATTTATTTTTTTGAAGCTTAAGTGATGCCGTTAGGCTGCCGAATTTTTAAGGGGATTCTTTCACCATTCCCATTCTTTTCAAAGTTCTACTTTCATGTCAAGTCTTTAAAATTACAATTTTTTATGTTGGTGTATGATATCTATATATATCATACTGAAATATTATGTTCACATGATGAGAGACCCTATTTTATCTTTTCAAATCATTTTTGTTGAAGTATAAGTGACGTCGTTAGGCTGCCGAATTTTCATAAGAGAAATCTAATTTTTGTCTTCCTTCAATGTTTTTAATTTCAAATGGTATGTCCTTAAAATTTCATTACCATGTTCATATATTCTTCTTATTATTCCCCTATACTTTTTTATGGGTCATTTATGAATGTTGGACCTATGTCCCCTCTCTTTTCAATGTTTTCTAAAACCCCGAAACATAGCCGTTATGCTGCAGAATTTTCGTCTCAAAATGCCTCTCTCTTTTCTAAAAATTATTTTATGTTATAAAGTTAATAATAAAAGATCTTATTTATACAGGTGTATTAAGATATATATCAAAATGTTCTATTTTAAATTCTGGTATTTACATACATGAGACCCGCTCTCCCCTTTTGTGGGTTTAAAGTGACGTAACAATCATGTCTTTAAAGCAGTTTTTAAAACGTTATGATTATGAAATGAAACCCATTTATTTTATGCTATATGGGTTATTTATGAACTTTTTGATGATGATATATGTGGATCACATGATAATAAAGTAAAATTTAAAGGTGCGCCCTGATAGCGCTCCAATACATTGGGTAATGATGTAACCACTAGAGATTACAATTTCCACGATATCTTGGTGAATAACCTTGGTAATTTTCAAATGACACCTTGGGGATGGACCTTGGTGATATGTTCATGATATTCTATGTTAAATTATGTAGCCAAATATTAATTTTATGAAAAATGTTATTTATATTATGATATATCTCATGATTTATTTCTCATGCCTTAAAGTTCTTTTCAGGACCTTATTGAAGTATCTCAAGTTCACATGTAAAATGTTTCTCTTGTTTCCCTTACTGGGACTTCTTCTCACCCTTTCTTTTTATGTATGTCCCCAGGTTATGAGATGCAGTAATGAACCTAGGATGAACATGAGGAGAATCCTTTCAAGTGTTTAAGAAGAATCTTTTATTTTTTCATGTTTAAAGTTCCTGGTTTCCAAGACACTAAACCTTAAAGATCCTCGGTTTTGTAAAATGTAATGAAAGTTTATGTGATAAAAGGTGGGATGATATAGTTGGTATCAAAGGATGGTTTAGTTATTTGTGGGAATTAGGATATGAAAACTTTAGGAAGAACCCTATATAAAAGTTTAAATATAGGAAATCTTCCAGATATTTTGGTGAGTATTGAGTAAGGGGTTGCCAAGAAAATACATCCCTGTCTGGATACGAGCAGGTAGGGGTGGATCTGGCACAAATGTACATAGGGGTAAAAATCGAAAACACTGCTTTGAGCTAGACTCGAATGAGAACTGGTACACGACAACGGGCCTTGCTTCACTCTTGGTTACGACACTCCCGGAGGATATTCTTTGGTAAATTCATAAGCTTAGTATGAACCTTTATTAAAGGAACAAAGATAAAATAAAATAAAGATTCACATAAGAATATACAATCATGGATAACCTAGATTGGAACCTAGGGGATCACAAGTTAGGATATACATGTATTCTACAAGTTTATCCTTTTATGATTAAAGTATCCTTTTCATGATTATTGGCGAAGTATTTAATCCCCTAATTATACTTTATCTTCTTAGTTAATGGTGGGAAATGGAAGAACATGTCCCAACAACCAATGAGATAGGAAATGCGATGATTGCCGTATTAATATGACAGAGATGATTAGGGGATTAAAAGATGATTATTATTTTGGAAGACGTTCACTATTTTGGGGACCCTATATGATCGAGGTAAATAGATTACTATGGTATTTTCATTGAGGAGTAAGGTTGACTTATATTTTGAAGAATCGATGAATTTAAGGCGGACTTATAGTAATTTAGGTTACTTATGGAAATGATTAACCTATCTTGGGGTAAATATGTTTAGGTTAGTTACTTTTGTTATAGGATGTTAGGAGTGGTTGATGTTGTTTGTAGATGAATGATAAAGTTTACCTTGGAAGACTATGTTATCAAATCCTTATTGTATTTGGGTTTCAATCTTAGTTTGGTTTATTTTGAGGATTTTTAAGGACAGTTATTTACGGAATGGTCTATGATGAACTCTGGGTAGTACCATGGAACTTCGAAGATTTAAAAGTAGTTTCCATTCCTATGGGATTATTTCTTTTTTAAGAGTTGTTTTACCTTACCATTTCTGTTTTTGGGATAATGTTTAAAGATAGATGAAATAGATGGTTAATCATTTGTGGATTATGTGATTCTCTAGAAGATGATTCTTGTGTTTTGATGAGATCAAGTGTTTTTGAATGCTCATCATTTGGAGAAAAGATTATTTTTGGGTAGAAACTTTTTAAAGGATGAAACTCTACATGAAAGTAGGTATATTTTCTTATGTTTTTGTTCTATGTAGTAAATGAATTCATCAAAATTATGAAAAGAAACGTAAAACAAAAATTTTGTTGGTTTACGTTTCCTACTAGGTAATCAAAGACCATTTACAGACATCATAAGTTTGGGATTTTCTTATGGTTAACTTTCTCCTAATCATGTTCTCTATCACTCTCCCTAAGAACTTGACCCTTTGTTTTCTCCTCCATGTCCATGTTTTCCTACATGGAATCCTATTGTGGGTTAACTCGGGTGAACTTTGTACTTCCCTTTCTTTCTTTTAAAGTAATAGGTTTACTGACTCTTTTTCCGATGTGGGACTTTCAATGAAATTTCAAAACCCAATTTTAAAAATTGCGAGGACGCAATTTCTTAAGGGGGGAAGATTGTAACGACCCGAAATTTTGAATAAATCTTGTTTCCTAATTTTATGTGTTATTTTATTTTATTTTTATACTCAACAAAAATGTTTCATTTGATAACATGAGTATAATTAAAATGAGACTGTTGGGTTTTGACACTTATTTGACCATTGGTCAATATGACCATTGGAATCTAAACGTTTTGATTATTGTCTCTAAATACATGCAATCTTGGTTAATTAATATAGAAAGAAGATTCGATGGCCTCACCAAGTAGTCTTGGACCGATCGAAGCCCATCTAACAGAACTTGGGAAGGAGGTAGCACCAATGGGCTTTGCTCTGGACCAAACCCAAGCTGAACTTCATCGTGTGAAGCTAGAACGGGATATCCTTCGTGAGAAGTTCAAACTGATAGAAATTACTACTCGTGCGATGTTGGCCGAGCCTCCCTCGGATTCTCTCACCTTAGCACACCTTACACTTAGGTCCTATGCTGGTGTGATAAGGGGCTATGTAAGGAGACCGTAACTGCCTTGTGTAATCCTTTGTTTTAAATAAAAATTGATATTTCTTCTTATGATGATGTTTATGAATTTTCAAATGTCCGGATAAATATAGTATGCATATTTTTGATGAATTTTAGAGAAAGGATATTTTAAAAATGTTTATGTAAACCTTAAATAAATAAAAATGTGTAATTATTTTCACAAAATGGTCTTCTACAATTATGTTCAGTACGAAATTTTGATTCTAATAAGATCAACTTGATTTTTGAAGAATAGTAAATTATTAATAGTGATTTTACGCTTAGGATTAGTAATGTGACCAAATGGATTAGTACTTTCACTCAAAGAATGTTTTAATATAATTTAGACACCTAGATTAAGTAATGAGATTCAATAAAATGGGTAAATAACAGTTTCACAAATTATTATTCAAGTATTAGTTTTTTCGGATGAATAATGTTTTTTAATTAATAATTGAATTAAAAATATTTAGAAAATTATTTTTATAAAATGGATTTCATTTTTGAATTCAGAGCATCGATATAATGTTAAGGTAATTTTTGGGGATATTTCTGAAAAAAATGAATTTTCGGTGAATAGTGTGTTTATTTAAAAAATGAATTAAAAATATTTAGAAAATTATTCTTATAAAATTGAGTTCATTTTTGAAATCAGATCATTGATATTTTGTTAATGTTAAATTTTGGGATTTTTCTGAGAAAGTTGAATTTTCAGTGAATAGTAAAAATACAGTTTTAGGGTTTCGGTATGTTTAATGACATCATAACTGTGTCATGATAATTTAATGAGATATTTTAAGGGATGTTCGACTAAAGAGGATGAATTATTGTGTGGGGGCCCCTATGTGGCCTAACTCTATGGGAAGTACCATGGGAGGGCCCATGCGTTTGAGAAAACCACTTTTGAGGTGTCCCTTGGCCATTAATTCCTTGTCCCCTCACTTTCCCTATAAATACCAAGCCCTTATCTCATCTTTTCGACTCCAAAAACATCCTAAACGAAGTTCGGGTCTCCTTACCTCCCAAGGAGTCCTCCCAAGGTTCCCCCAGGCCCTCAAGGTCCCAACCATTCAGTTTTAAGAGTTACGTTTTAAGGTAAGGGATCCGACCTCTCTCTTTCTTTTCAAGTGATCTCTTTTATTTCATTTCTGTTATGCTCCATGTTCTTATATTGGAGGATGTTATTTTATATTAATTATACTGTACTTTTTATTTTCATATGATGATAGACCCCATCTTACTCTCATCATTTAATTTTATGAATGTTTAAGGGGCGCCGTTATGCTGCCGAAATTTTTGTAACTGATTCTTTCACCCTTCACATTTTCAAGTTCTGTTTTCTTGTCAAGTCTTTCAAGTTCATTTTTATTATTTAGGGGTATGATACCTATATATATCATACTTAAATCTTATGTTCATATGATGAGAGACCCTATTTGATCTTGTAAATTCATTTTTTTGAAGCTTAAGTGACGCTGGTAGGCTGCCGAATTTTTAAGGGGATTCTTTCACCCTTCTCATTCTTTTCAAAGTTCAACTTTCATGTCAAGTTTTTCAAATTCCATTTTTTTTATGTTGGGGTATGATCTATATATATATCATACTGAACTCTTATTTTCACATGATGAGAGACCCTATTTGATCTTTTCAAATCATTTTTGTTGAAGTATAAGTGACGCCGTTAGGCTGCCGAATTTTCATAAGAGAAATCTAATTTTTATCTTCCTTCCATGTTTTTCATTTCAAATGGTATGTCCTTAAAATTTCATTACCATGTTCATATATCCTTATTATTGTTCCCCACTATTGTCTTATGGGTCATTTATGAATGTTGGACCCATGTCCCCTCTCTTTTCAATGTTTTCTAAAACACCGAAACATAGTCGTTATGCTGCAGAATTTTCGTCTCAAAATGCCTCTTTTTTTTCTCAAAATTATTTTATGTTATAAAGTGAATACTCAAAGATATTATTTATACAGGTGTATTCACATATATATCAAAATTTTCTATTTTAAATTCTGGGATTTACATACATGAGACCCACTCTCCCCTTCCGTGGGTTTAAAGTGACGTAAAGATCATGTCTTTAAAGCAGTTTTTAAAACGTTATGATTATGAAATAAAACCCATTTATTTTATGCTATATGGATTATTTATGAAATGTTTGATGATGATATATGTGTCTCACATGATAATAAATGAAAATTTAATGGTGCACCCTGATAGCGCTCCAATGCATTGGGTAATGATGTAACCACTAGAGATTACAATTTTGACGATATCTTGGTGAATAACCTTGGTAATTTTCAAATGACACCTTGGGGATGGACCTTGGTGATATGTTCATGATTTTCTATGTTAAATGATTTAGCCACATCTTAAAGTTATGAAAAATGTTATTTTTATTATGATATATCTCATGATTTATTTCTCATGCCTTAAAGTTCTTTTCATGACCTTATTGAAGTATCTCAAGTTCACATGTAAAATGTTTCACTTGTTTCCCTTACTGGGCCTTCTGCTCACCCTTTCTTTTGATGTATGTCCCCAGGATATGAGATGCAATAATAAACCTAGTATTAACATGAGGATAAGCCTTTCAAGTGTTTAAAAATAATCTTTTATGTTTTCATGTTTAAAGTTCCTGGTTTCCAAGACACTAAACCTTAAAGATCCTCGGTTTTGTAAAATGTAATGAAAGTTTATGTGATAAAAGGAGGGATGTTATATCTCAAACCTTTCTTTCCTGGACCTCTCCTAATATAATTCTTAGAGATGTGAAATCATCTTGTAGGCATCCTCTTCCTCATGATTTTTTTGCAATTGGCTAGACATGGATGAAAACATGATGCATTGTACATCAAGAACATCATCTACATGGTTTCTCCATTTATCTTTCTCCGCCTTGCTTGCTCCATAAGGATGCTCAGTAGGAACTAGGGATTCCAGCACATATAACTTCCTATCTTGAAGTAGTATTATGCGCAAGTGCTTGTACCACTCCTGGAAGTTATTGCCTGTCATGATATTTTCTTTATCCAGAATTGATCGCAGTGATAAAGTACTTATGGTGTTAGTGATTTCCATTTTAAATCTAGATCAGAAAAACATTTAGTAGTTAGTACTTTGTTTTGATTACCTTTTGACATTTATGATTAGTAAATTATTATATCATTTTAACATCTCCCACTATTTTAGCGAACCATAATAGCCCCCACTATTAGATTCAGAATACTCTGTCGCTTGAGTATTCTAGTGGTAAGGATCCTCAAAACCTCCCTCATAGTCTACAAGCTTTGTATATACCACTACTCGGAGGGTTTCAAGGTAGGATCTTGGCTGGCCAACCACTTGAACCATGGTTCCTTGTTTTTTTTGAGTAAATTCCTAGTTTTTGGAATCCGAACTTGATTCCCTCAACATCATGCTTCTAAAGTGATATCAAGTTAGCTATGGCTAATTCTTGACTACTCACTTTAGTTAAGTTGACCCACTTCTCTCATGAAAACTCCCCAGTAGTATGAAGCACTCTCAACTTGGGATGACAAGCACCCTAAAAACCCAGTTTTGTTTAGATGAGATAAATGATGGATTTTTTATATTAATTAACGAATGTAATCCTTTTCTATTTATATCATCAAACTAGATTGTCACGATCACAAAAAAACATTAAAATAGAAATATATTCATCACTTCTTTATGCATTTTCTATTTTTTTTTCTAATTTATTTGATCAAGAAATAATCATGCACTCACATAAAATAATAAACAATCCATAAAGGTAAATCATGTAATCTGACTACTCCTAATAATTCTATTATGATCAATCCATAATGGATCAATCTTGACCTAGGGACATCCATACCTGAGTCGACCCTTGAATCACATCACACCTAGCCCCAATGTAATGTGCTCGTCTCCCTTTTGGATTACTTCCTTGACATGGTGAGGTATGCATCTCAGATCAGCATTTTTTAATTAGAAATATACTCTCACGCAAGAGAGGGGGTCTAGGGGTACAAAATACTACTTGTTCATTGGACATGTATTCCCTTATACAGATTTGAATTAAAATATGATCCGTAGACTGTAATTTATTTAATTAATTATTACAATCATCACATGCATTGAATAAATAATTAAATAAAAAAATAAACCAGACATGCACTGTTCGGTCACTTGCTCAAAACCAGTCGGTATAAAATAAAGTGAAATTAAAATTAACTTGACCCAAAGTCTTCAAAGACACCATTTTAAATATATATTTTTATAAGAGTAAAATAAATAATATTATCTCATAATATTTTATTTAAATCAAAAAATAAAAAACCATCAGAAATATTTCGGTGACCGGATTCTGGCCATAGCGTGGCCAGATTTTGGTATTTTGAAGAACACATACATAAAATTAAAAGGCATTCTTTATAAAAATAATCCTAAAAATTTAAACCAACAATGTCTATCCCTTTAAAATTTTTGAATGACCATAACTCAACAATTCAGAAACAGATTGACCTGCGGTCAGACCTGTTGGAACCGATTTAATGCCCCATACTTAAATTTAATGCAATTTAATTTTTCTTTTGACTATGAGAAATGACACGTTCCTTTGATACCACTATAAGGTACCAGGATGGGAAGCAGAATCCAATGGTCTATGAAATTAAAACTTTTCACATCACCAGAGCAACGCTACGACGTTGACTCTGGTGAACTATCCTAGTATGGTTTGAGGACCACACATGGATTTGACAGAGCACAAATATAAAAATGAACAAGTACATTGTTTGAATAGGATGTGTGCAAGTGTGTCGTAGGATGTCAGTGACCGTTTCTTGAATACTCTGATGTCAAAGTCCTCAAGATTGTCCACAGACTCCTTTCGAATATTCTCACATGTTGTTCATTGGAATTCAGGTGCTAACTTGGCACACCAACGTTCTCTTTGATGCAACAGGGATCACCACAAGGAAAGATACTTTGATCCAAGAAGGGAAATCTTGATGTTCTTCCTTGCTTGAGAGAATATCTCTCTAGAATCTCATAGGAGAGAGAGGCTCTCAAATTTGACATATGAATAGTTACATGGGGAGATCCCCTCTCTTACTTATATAGAAGATATCTCAAATACCCAGTATGGGTTCCCGACCCCCATGTATTAGATATTCTCTGTATAAGTTTTATAAATATTTATTTATTTCAAATTAAATTATTCCATAAATAATATTTCTAATTTTATAACTAACTTAAATATATTAAAGATATATATTGCATGATAAACCTGAGTCTATAACTCGGCTCACTTCTCCTGAAAATATTAAATGAACCCTTGATATTTAAATCCATTAAAATAATATTTTATCTTTGTATTTACTTATAACTTGTAAATACATTTTATAAATAAATTCAACAAATTATTCAAAACTTGAATAATTAAAGAATTTATTTATTACTTGGTGATCCATATAACTTGTACAATACTTGGACCCATCGGCAGGACCAACAATGTTCTATATTCCTATTCCTAGAATATGGTAGATTCTCAATGTGCTATAGTGTGTGACCCTCTAGGCCCTTATCTCAATAGCAATGAATAATATCCAATGACAAAGAGTGGGGTCTAGTAACCTATCGATGTCCTTATAGAGATAAGGTAATGTTAAAGCAATGAATACCTTCCTAAGAACATGGTTTGTGTAATATAATCTCTTCGTCATCGATATCTCAATAAAGCATAATGCACACTAGTTTCATCATCCTTTATCTTGATTTATTTTATTTGTTGATTTTTTCAGATGGTCTTACCTTAATCTACAACGGACATGGATTTAATGAATGTGAAACCATCCTAATCAACCAGGCCTGAGATATCTCTTCCTAAACACAGAAGTGACAAATATTATCTTGATCATTCAATCAATGTCATGTCACCAATGACGTACCCAACACAAACCACCTCGCCAAGACTTTATTGCCATGGCTTTCACCTTGAATCAATGTACTTAAATAAATTACATACATTGATAATGATATCATGTCTAGAGACCATTACAAATGTACATAGATAGGAACGACCAATGACACCTATAACATTTGGTGTTCCTTTTACTCGGGTCTTCCCTCATGATCTCAACTACTAGAGATCATCAAGTGTGAACTTCTGAAGAAGAAGTCTCAGTGGTTATGAGTCCCTAGCACCTGATGGTCACATGTCATCCCTGTCCTTTCATAATGATGTAATTGGACCATATGACATTACTTTAAGATTACTGTCTTGGAATCTCAGGGTTCTCATTATAGCATCAGATCTGCTATATCTCTTTGACACAACATGAAATCTAAAGAAATTTACATAAAAAAAGTTGGTTTAGAAGTATCTACACTATTATGGAATGATAAACACATGTATATATGAAAAATTGCAAACATGTTGTGGTAATCAAAGTACAATACAAGTTGGGTCTAGGGAACCCACTTTAAACATTAACCACATGGCCAAAAAACTACAAGACGTGTCTTTTCATGTACGCTGGGCAAGGTTTTGTACCCCCATTTTTCATACTCCCCATTTAATAAATTTCCTATAATTTGCTAGGAGAACTCTGATTATCTATATTGGGGAATCCTTTTGGACGTTTGTAATAGAGACCTTCTCGCTTCTACTCTAGGAATGTACACATCCACACTTTCGGATGGATATCCCCCCTCAGGTGGGGGTCTTTCTTCTCAATATCAGGAGATACCTTCACCAGCTCATGCTCCACATTTGGATTCCTATAGTAATCATCCCACATAGCCTTCAGTGGAATAAACACATCATACATGTCTCCAAGTATTAGAACCCCAAAGATATTGTGCACACCTGAAAAACTGATACCAAATTCGCCATGAATATAGTGGAAAGTGTTTGTATGAGGACACCATTGCCTTAAAAACTCAGGGATAAATTTATCCTTCTTGTACTTATAAGTCTTCCCTACCAAGAAAACTTCATAAATGATTAATACCATCAACTTAACCAAAAAATTAGAAATAATATGGCACACATAGTACGGCAAAATCCAAACAAGAATGAAACCACCTCCATGAAGGATCTCATAGTGAACCTTACAACCCTTCCACTGGTCTTTTTTGGAGTCATGGAGGATAGAAAGATAATAGTTCGACCTCAGTTCATTCATTTTCAACTTAAAATCTGGAGAATATTGACTGTGATTCACGATACTAACCATGGATGATGTCCTGACATTAATATACATTCCCATGCTTGAGATGATGACAATAGTTAAGTTTATGTAGTGTTAAAACCAAGAAAGAGGAGTGTAGTTCTAAGAATATGATATGAGGACCTTGTTCAAATGGTTGATCCCATAAAGCAATACATAATTACTCTCTGGGAAGTTTTGGTGATATTTATTTATATGTCCTACTAGATTGGGAAGAGCATTGTCATGATCATCCTAATTGTCATGCCTCATAGATTTTACCATATCTTAAATGATCTTTTCATCTTGTCCATCATAAACAATGATCTTCTGAGAGATTATTAACCATTAAAAGAAGTTTCATGTTTTTTTAGATAAGTATTCATTTCAAAAAGTTTTCTAAATATGGAGATTAGGAAAAGGAATGAGCTCCCGTAGGATTCCTATTCAAGTACCTCAAATAGGGTACCCATGCAAGTACCCTCATTCAGGTCTCTCACCCAAGAAGAAATGTGTTGGTAGGTCACATAAAAATATGCATTTCATAGGAAGGTCCATACCTTGTCTTCACAAAAAAATGTGTTAGTGATAGATCATCAATGGAACAATAGCACGAAAGTGAAGCACAATGAGAGAGAATTTCCAAAGTGTGAGAACCAGCCAATTGAGATCATGGAACTATTTATAGATAATGAATACTATTTGTGTAACCCACGTATGCACCGCACCTATGTGAAAAAACTAAATAACAGGTATTCATGGACTACCAAAGTGATTTTACTCTATATTCCACCTACACATTTCATCCCTTTACCTCAGTATCAAAAACTCTTCTTACAATCGAATATAATCCTATGGGGGGATTTTATTGACACTCCATTTTGTCATATGGATGAAAATGCATAAAAAGAAAATATAATAAATGGAATAGGATAGGGGAAATGAATTAATTCCAAGGATTAAACTACATCAAAGGTCCACCACACATGTAACCCCTTGTAGTGTCGGTGCGTAGAGTACCTATATGTCAACCCATGCGACCGACTTGCGTGATAGCCCTCACGATACACATTATGTGGCCCATCTGAGTGAAATGAACCCTTCACATATAATCCCATATTTTACAATAAATTGGAACCTGGAGTCTTCATTTGTAAGGATGAAATTTATAGAAGCCCTCTTGATGCTCTACTCACCCTATTCCTTCACCCAAGATCTTCGAAATCTTCCAAGTCACCCTTTAAAACCCGAAGAAGAGGGAATTAAAGGGGAAAGTAGGATCAAAGTCCGACAATGTTAAAAAAAACAACACCTACATGAGGAACCCTATCCCCCATTGTGGAAAAACACTAGAGTGAGGTCCTATTCCCTAATCAAGGACCTGCACATGGAAATTCTTAGAACACCTATGGAGACTCTTGAAGGATTGAGCAAATCCTCACCCAAGTGTTGTTTCCTAGGTGGTCCTCGCACAAGGTACTATCTTTTTATTCATCCTACCTTCACAAAGAACTGTAGAGCACACAAGACTACCTATGCAAGACCCTATTTGGCTCACCCTAACCATTACCCTACATGAACCATTGATCAGTCCCTCCTTTAAAGCACCCATGTCAGGGCCTATCCTCGTTTGGAACCCTTTCCTAAATGGACCAAATTAAAACCTCCACCAAAGCCTTTAGAATTTCAGAACAATGGAGAGAAACACACTAAAATGTACCCTATTGGGGTGTGAATTCCTATAATCAAAGGTTTCCCTCACATGGCTAGTTTTCCAATTAGGAACCTTAGGGTGCATGTGAGTGTGAATTCCCATTTTCATGAGGACTCTTACCCCAGGGATGTTGTCGGGGAGTTCTTAGTCTTGAGGCATAGGGTTAGAATTGTATTCTTCCCTCATAATATCTAAGACCTAAAGCCTTAGGTTCTAGGTGGGAAGATAAAGGATTACACTTTCTTTTATATTTAACAGGGAATGATATCCTCCTCTCCCGTTATAGAACCAATTTTAGGGAATCCCTCATAGAGTAATCCCCCAATATTTCTTTCAAGAGGTGGAGCTCTTAATCCTCTTCCCATTATCCCACTTTATAGCTGGATAGAGAATCATATATGACTAACCCAGTTACAAAAAATAAAATAGGAGACATGCACACTCAATGTGCCATCCCTCTACCATTTTTCCTTTGTCACCTCATCAACTAGTGGACAAAATCGAATTTTGTGATCATCAAATATACTACTTCCTCTTGTTTCTCACATTGAGGATGACTCATGTGGGCATAGAGGTTAGTGATGATCATGACATCTACATGATCCAAAACCTTGATCGGGCCTTATCATTATATATTAGTCCCAACCACATCAAACCTCAATTGGGAATTCTCCATTGATGTAAGGCCCGACCTAAACACCTTCAAAGATCCATATTCTTAATGAAGAAAAACCTAAAAATGGGCCTCATATATGATGTAATACCCAACCAAACACTTCCCATGGGTAGCCTCAGTGTGTAATCCCTGAACCAATTGAACTATGAGAACTCAGATTCTTTCTATAACTAGGATACATTGGATGCCTATCTAAGGCCTGAGCTCAATGGGAATCCTCCTTAGAGAAATCCCCAATCAGATGAACCCATATTCACAAAGAATCATCTTAAATATTAAGCCCCAAAATTTATCCTTTGTGATTCATCTTTAGGAATAATCCCCAACTATATCACTATACTAGTCCATGGGCATCCTCCTTATAAGTAATTCCCAAAAAATACCCCAAATCACCATGAGTCGAAATATCACTCGTGGTACCTTCTACATGGAATAATTTTTAGAAGTAATCCCAAAATGAATTCTCTCAAAGGTCCATACTCCTCTATGAGACATAATATGAGGACAACCATATGTGTGGGTCCTCACCAACCAAACTATGTGGGCTTTGATCCATGTTCAAATGAGATATATAGGAATCCTCCAAGATTCCCAATCTCAAAACCCCAAAATAAACCCAATCATCTGTGGGCCAAATTCTCAATAGGGTATCATTCAACCTGGGTGTCCACATCCCTTACAAGTTCCTTGGGCCACTTCATTGTAATCCCACACCAAAATTTGATTAGGCATCTTCTTCCTAGATGTCCTTGTTGCATGATGCTAAAATACTTGGTTTGGTACTTATCCCATGGCCTTAAAAGGGTTGATATGTCCCATTAAGTGACATTGAACTATGTGGGTTCTAATCCTATTCACAATGTTACATAGGAAGCCCATTCATGGGTCTTATCCTAAAATCACAACAATTCATATCTCCTTGGATGATGACAGACTCTATAGTGCCCTACTATGTGGCTAGGAAACTTGATTCATCATAAAAATGTCTAATGAATCTCTAATCAGTACATAAGAGGATACCATCGATGGAGAACCTCAAATACATACATATATCTCCATTGATGAAGATCCTTGGATACATGCAGATGATTCTAATCTCCATACATGTTTATAATTGATTTTTAATTCATGGTTAATCCACATCATACTTGGGAATTAATTAAGTATTCGAAAATATGTCTTAAATGTATAACAGATTCCTAGAGTGGGAGATAATTCCCCCCAAAATGGTGTGATAAGACCGAAAATCCATCCTTTAAACCAATGTTAGTTCTTAAGAATCATTGTCCAAAACCCTTGATGATTGTCTACTTTGGAAATATGTCCATATGGATATAGAACTATTGGGTGTTTCCAGTTCCATGAACAAACCAGTTGGAAACCATTGGGAAATAGCGACCCAGTTCTTTCAGAAACAACAATGTAACTATAAAAACCTTGGGTTCCAACATAAAGATGAGTCCATGTTGGTGAAAAATCAAATTTTTATTATTTCAAACATTACGACTCCAGTTATTCTACTTTGGGTTCCACCCCATAAAATTGGATCCAAATTAGATGAAAATTGTATATTGGAACCATTAACATCATCTATCTAATTGAACCCTTCTATGATGATGAGTATGTTTATGAACCTAAGATACATATATTTGATTTTAGAACAAGGGAAAAGGCCACTGAAGATGAGAGGTTAGGGAGAGGCATAGTCATGGCCGAACCCAATATTCTGGCCTTATCCCTACCGAATCAATTCACGCTACCAAAACTCATCATAATTACCTCTATAAATCCTATTAACAGTAGGAAAATGCACCCAAATTCACTAAGGGACATCCAAAACCGATTTTTTATAAGCCATCTAGAGGGGGTGTAGAAGACCCACCAGTGAAGGTGGGTATGTTGATCAAATCACCCTAATGTACTTGTGATAGGGGTGCCTTAAACTTCTATTCAGGGGTTTGAACTACCTACCTCCAGAACTTATGTTCTTAAACAATATTCATGGGAGAATCGATATATTGAAAATAATATACCTTTATCCAAAATTAGGATAACTTGATGTAATTTTCCCTAGTGTGATCCAAGAATTAAGTCCTGGATGCTCTCAATATATCAAAAGTCCTCTGTGAATCCCTCATAGAGGTCTTACTGATCCCTCAAGAGTCCAAAGTTGAGGTCACCGTTTCTAATGAGTATAATGTAGATATTGATCATGTGGAATCCCACAAGATTATCCATTTCACATATTATTATAAGGATTTATTCATACAAGGGAACATTAATCCTTTGTATGAATTTGGAAAGCTAGAAAAATTTAACATCAAAAATATTTCATTGATAATGGATTAGGAGTCGAAAAAATTCAAATATGAATGATTAATTGATTAGGTTATAGTCAATATTATTTGTTCCCATATACCATAACACTCCTGGGTTATGAAAATACTGAACAAAAGACCCTCAGTCAGGCCATGTTTAGAACTGAATTTGGGAACCTTGTATCTGAATCCAACATCCAGGTAGTTTGGAAGGATTCAAATTTAAAAATAATTCATTTAAGGTATTGGTTTCATAAGAATTAAAATAATTACATTATCATTTACCAATGTCTAAAATAATATGAGAATGGAAAAATTGTAACATTTCCTGGTGAAAATTTTCAGTTGGATTCGGGTGAATCTTAATACATCATTGGAGGATTTTACTTGATAGATGGAAAAAACCAATAATTGATAATGTTTCTTGGGTCACTATCCCAAATGGTATAGATAAGACCCAATCCAACTCATTAAAAGATCATGATGAGTAATATGTGATACCAATTAGCCATGTCAGAATCACAGGTTTTGATCTATCTTTATGTTCATAAACTCTGGTGATATCAGTTATATCAACCTAATTTGACAAAAAAAAGATCTTAAAGATCCACAATGACAGTGGCACCCGATTTATATGACCCCATTTTGTATTAAGATATTCATAAATCCCCCCTATCAAAGGGTAAATATGGTGGAACTCTCTCACTAACCATAAACTTTGGGATTTTTACACTTACTAAAATAATGAGGCATAAGAGGAAGAGGAATATGAAGGGGAAGATTATCTTAGAGATATGCCTCTAGAATTATATTAAGGTTTCATTCCTACTATTTATGATCTACAAAAAATAATCCTTGGTAAAAAATAAGTTCTCTGAACTACATTGATCTGGGTGTCTATTTATTTTAAAGAAAAATGGTTGTTCACCTATTTTTTCAAACAAAACTAGGATGTTTCATCCTGATACTACATAAAAATTTTAGGACTTCATTCTGATATAGCCACCCACCACTTGGGTCTGCCTAAACACCATTATGGTTACCGGAATGTTTCTCTAAGAACACATCCAACTCACACTATCAAAGTTAATGCTAACATTTATAAGCTCATCAAGTCACACATTGGTATAGAGGTCAAGTACACGATGTTTCTCACAAGAATTTTCCCATTCAAGAATAATAATGGGTATATTATTGTTTGAATTTATATTAGTGATCTTAAATAGAAATTTATATAATATAAGTTCCTATTTCCCATCATAGAACCTCTCATTTACTCAATAGTTGTTTATCATGCCCTCTCATTATGGATGGATATTTAGGGTATAACAAAATCCAAATGGATTTTGAAGATAAAGAAGACACAACTTTTAGGGAACCCCAATGGATATACTATTATCCAATAATTCCTTTCAATTTGAAGAATAATGATGCCACATTCCAACATACCATGCATCACATTTTCTAACCGTTCCTTAGAATGTCTATTGAATTATACTTTGGTAATTTTTTGGTGAAATCCCAACATCTCTTTGATAATATCTCCCATAATGATATCATTTTCAATAAGATACAATATTGTTTCTTAAAAACTAATCTCTTGAAATGTAATTTTGGTGTTCCCTCATGAATGTTTCTCCGCATCATTGTATGTCATAACAACGTCAAAGTTTAACATGAGAAGAAAAATGATATCCTTGAATTGTCACATCATCAAAACCTAAATGAGTTTAGAAGATTTTAGGGGTGCTTATCCTACATATGATTATTTATAGTAAATCTGGTATGAAAATTTATACCTTTCACCAGAATAATGAAGAAAGGAGTAACATATCACCAAACCAATGACTATGTCTTAGATAATCTCATAATGTATATTTTGAATCAGTTAGTCTAAATTACCCAAAAAAATGAAAATCACATGATTTTTTATGTGACAACCTTAGAGAGATCATTTTGTTCTTTCTGTACATAATAGAATGAAACCTAATGTGATAAAAACCACTATTATCATAATGTAACTATGATCGATACTGAGGCACGATATTAACAAATCATGAAGAGTTTCCTCAAAATAAAACTTTCACATTAGAAACTAAGACACTACCAGCATCATCACGTAGTCAATTTGGTCTCCTATGACAAACCACCCAAATACATCCTCATCATCTCTTTTATATTAGGGTACATGGCATGGTGGGAATTCATATTGCAGTAGTTTGACATTAATTTCATAATATAGGAAGTGATAAAAAGGATATGTAGTATCATATTAACATGCATAACCAACCTGTATAATTTTTTTTTTTAAATAATGAATTTCATGACCGAGAGACTTAATTTGATCATGGAGTCCCCTAGACATGGGACATGTATGTTGAATGTACACCTATAATCCTAATATAAAATATAATAGAGAACCCAAATCTCAATAATTTCATGTTGGGAGTCATTCTTATCAATCTGGAATATTTTTTTCTACCGTATTCATTCATATTATACGAAGGCTAGACCAATAATGAGTTAGAGCACCAGACCCTCATCACAGGTATAATACTAGAATTTAAAATTCTAGTGGGACACTTGAGGGATACACATGATTTATAGTTGGCGATAAAGTATATTAATGGTGATTATTCTATCATAATGGATGATCTGAACCCTGAATAACTATGTTAAAGGGTTGATGGAATAATTACCTTTAGAGAAAACATTATGTCACATCCTACAGTCACAAAATTCCATATTTGATGCATTAGAAAATGATGATTGAGTTTTGGTAGGTCGAGATCGAGACAAAATAGTCATCAACATTATGGACCACACAATTGTATCACATTTTGTTCATGACAACACAAAAGATATCAATGATTTCAATTCCACCTCTAAACCAATCAGTTCTAAAAAAGTATGGATGATTTATATATTATAGTACCTCTAAAATAGTGTTCCTCCGTAAAAAAGAGCCATAAACTCATAAATATGATGACAGATAGTCATCCTCACTCTTTAAAAAGGCCCAAATTATCATATGATCCTCTATAAATGGGAATTTTATGGGGGTCCTTATTAGGTGCATTGATGGAGAAGAGATAATTTCTATTATGCAATAAGTACATACTAGTTCCTATGGTTAACAATAGTCAGGGATTATATTTTATCATCAAATTAGATGTATTTTGTATTTATAGCCTTTAATGACATAGGTTTGCATGAAACTTACCAAGAGATTCAATCCCTATTAAATAAATGCCAACATTATCCATCAATCCCTGGAGTTGTTGTATGCTACGAAATAATCATAGTTATTTTCATACGGGGGATGGATGTGGTTGGGACATATCCTCCCACTACACCTAAGTATTTCAAGTGAAACCTTACTTCTACTAACTTATATTCTAAAAGATTTGAGGCTAAGGATATCAAGACAAAGATCATAATTAATTTCATGAATTCCAATATCATTACCAAATTTGGCATCCCTCACACAATACTTAAGGAAAATGACAGTAGTTTCTATTCTTTTAAAGTGAATGTTTTGTACTAGGAGTATAACATTGAGTCCAACCATTCATCCTGCTATCATGTAGTGGAAAAAATATATGTATATTATTTTATAAAAACTCATTTATACATACTATACAAAATAGTGGAAAAAAAAGAAGAAGTCTTGTCCCAATAAAATTCTATATGATATGTGGGATTATAATATTACAATCCATAATACCATATAAGAAACCCCATATTCATTAGAATACATGATAAAATATTTCCTTCTAATCAAGTTTCAATTTTCTTTAGTTTACATTTCCATATTTCATTAGCTATCCATAGATGAGAAATATCAAAGACAATTAGATGAATTGGAATGAATCAATTAGAAAAGTTTGTGTTCCTTGAGTCATTTAGAGATTAATAAAAATAAAATAGCATGGGCTTTTAACTAGAAATATCACCTAAATATATTCCATCAAATAGAACAAGTTTTGGCTCTCAGGACCCAAATGAAACCTTGTAAGAAACCTCAAAATATTGAGCAAAAAAGGGAGAGACCATTTTTCATCCATATGTTTTATTCCAATGGTGGATATTCATTGATTATGATGGATGAGGACCATATAATTCCCTATACCAATGAAAGGTTTCTTAATAAATATTTCATGTAATCAGTGACAATTGGTCCTTATCACATGAAATTAAAATAAATTAAAAATGGTCTTCGTCACATGACCACAAAAGTCATGAAATATGATCCATATCACATGAACATAAAGGGAATAAAAAATGGCCATTTTTGAATGACCTTAAAAGTCATGAAAAATGACACTTGGATCATGAATTTAAAAGTCATGAAATATGATGTCACATGATCATAATAGGCCGGAAAAGTGGAGAAATATTTCTGCACGTTATATTGGCCCTTAGTCGAGAGGACCCCCAATTATTAGGGTTGGTGTCCTACAACACTACATTCTTTGTACTGTGTGTGTCTTGATTCTTATTCCAATGATATATATAGAGATTCCAGATCCTATATCCTATTCCATGTGCAATATAAAAAAAATTCCTTCACCTCAGTATAATATGTTGATTATTGCGGGAAACCCAATTCATCGAACTATGTGTAGATTGATTCTCACCCAAATGAGATACATTGTGATGTCTAGATTCTATTGCCTAGAAACAATTGCGAACAAAACACCAATACCCTATGTTTTTTAAATATCATCCCAATATATGTAGGTTATATTCTACTTATTCATGGTCAATTATAGTCTAAATGATTCCATTATACTCCGGCATATTCATTTCACAAATAAGAATCCATGTGTCATGAAACATGGATACCCACAAACCTTCCATATATTTTCATGATAAGATCGTCAAACTCCGAAGGAAACGAATGTTTTGACTATTCATAATACACCCCAATAAGGACCTACATAATACACTAAGAAATTGGCTTTTCAGCCAGTGGATTATTCATCAATAGGAGAAGGTTATTTTTTAAATGATCTTATTTATATATAATAGATGTTGTCTTTAAAATATTGTCCATGGTTATACCTTACCTAAATAAAACAAGTCATTTATTTAGATACAAGAACATAAAGAACGTGGTTTACTAATCCTCCCTTCACTCCTAGACTATGTTGGCACATTCCTAGCCTATAATATCTATTTTGGTCATTTTTGAAATATCATTGTTCAAAGCCATGTGACCTCAAAATGTGGAAAACCAACTTCATTACCGTATGATGTTAAACCATGTGTTCAACATCCAAGCCATAAGATGTTACATTGAATAATTCATCTCCTTTTCACATAATGTAAAACTACATGTTGTTGTGGCCTGCACCTTAAAGAACACCTGATTCCTGTGACAGTTACTTACTAAACCATCTACCATTTATTTACTCCTATATGAGAAAGGAAACCCCACCATTATTTATTTATCAGACCAATCACTTTTCATGTGAGCTTAAGAATCTTGGTAGGTGTAACACCTTTTATTCATCCATCCATGCTTTCAGAATGTTATATGGATTATTTTTAGAGGCATGCACAGAGATGCCATGATATTTTGATGCCTAGTGAGCCCAAAATTGAAATTTTAAAACTATTAAAAATATTTATATCACACACAAACCATTTTCATTAAAAATTGAAAAAATATTAAATAGAGACTCAAAAGGGAAATCTGAGACCTTTTTTGAGTCTATAATGGATGTTTTACACTAGGCGTGATATTAACTTTTTTGAAATCGAGCATTTCAATAATGTGTTATCATGGGAGAAAATAAGAATATACATTAATTTAATTTTTTAGTTTTTTTATTTGACTCAGATAATTTGGCCACATATATATATAGATACTTATACATAATCCGTAGGGTTATCCCGATAAACTTAGGATTCAAAGGATCCATTACAGGAGAGCATTATGAAAGATTGTGGAAGAAGATAATGTATTAGGGGATTGAATTGGTATAATATAGATCATCTACTCCTAAAAATGTTGTGGATCTCTCCAATGAAAATGACATCATATGGTTCAACAATAGAGATTGATAAAACTTGAGGTAGGAAGTTTTATTTATTTTATTATATCCCATTATTTTATCCAATTTCAAACATAGACCAATTCTATAAAAAATAATTGATTTTTGCATCAACGGTAGATTTATTTTACCATTGATTGGATAATTGTTCCTTTGGAATTCTGTTCAATGTTCTAATAATGATGAATTGAGTCCAACCCAAACTATGACCATGTATCCTTTAATATTTTTTGATTTTTGATTTTATTCCATGTTTTTCAAATTTCCATCATAGGAAATTTGTTTTCCTATAGTTTAATAGATACTTGATATTTGAAGGTTTTGCAACAGCTGTTCAGTGAAATGGACTAATACAGTGGGTGAGGTTCATGATCGAATATGCGATCAAGGTATACCAATGATGAAGGTGGTAGGATCATGAGAAAATTATAAGAAGGAACTATGTGATTATACAAATACTATGTGACATGGTGTGTAATAGAGAGATGTACACCATGTTGGCCGCCCCTTAGATGCAGTGATAGGGTTTATAAAGAAGTTAAGGATCATATGTCATGTGACACATGTCACACACGATGTAACCTTATTATAGAGGCTCAACGTACACCCATGTGTGCTTGGTCAGATTCATTTCCATGTAAACGGGTAGGTACATGTGCTTGGATAGAGTATACATTCATAGGTTGGTGACATAGGGAATGGAATGGTGATGACCGACACACACATCACACACTATGTAACACAGGAAGATATCATGTTCTTATTTTAGGGCTATATAAGGCCCTTAATTTAATCATTTTGGAATAGTATTGGTTGATTCTAGTGCAATAGTCCTTTATCTCGAGTGTATAGTATAGATTAATTTCCTTACCTTAGGATTGTGATCCTCACTAAAGAATTAGTCTTAGATAGTGTTCATATTGTCCCTCTGTGATACTGGAGTGTGATCCCCTCTAGAGGATTAGTCTTAGATAGTGTTTATAGTGTCCCCCTACGAAAATAGTTTGTGAACCTCTATCATTCTTTCTTATACCCCTGGAAGGTTCATGGAATCAACATGATCTGCATGAACATGGCGTCGATCCACCATCAAGAAGGCCATTTTTTAGTGCTCGTGGTGTCGTTGATTATATGTTTCCCTACATGTCAGGCTGATCTAGATTGGGTTTTCATGTCCCATAACTATCTTAGATGATATATCCTATATTTTTTTTGAGAACATTGAGATATGGAGAGTTTTTTTGGGTGGGTCCTAATGATTACGAAATCTTGGATGAGTGTCACCAGTGATAGCATGGAACATGGAATATATTCTCTTGGAATGATAATTTATTTGAATCCTCAAAGATAATCCTATGTATAGAAGTTTTTTTGTAACCACATGGATTTGAGGCATCCTTATCGAGTATATCTAGGTGTTTTTTCTGTACTATATTATTATTATGAGATTAATACTCTTAATTCTTTATGTTTTGTGATTTCGAGGTGTCATAATGGGTATTGTTATAATAACCCCTACATGGGATATTCTCACATCTGTCATGTATTATGAATATTATCATGATTTTATCAGTGTCTTGGGGGGATAAGGAGTAGGACGAGCATTGTTGGACTAGAATTAATGATGTGTTTTCTAGGTGGTTTCATTTTATAGTGGTTCCCTTCTATTGAGCCAGTTATACTCTCTGTAGTTTTTGGTTGGTCATGTATTTGTCCTCTTTATCACTTTTAGTACCTTATTGTCTTAAAATCATTGTGGGTTTATAGATGTATGAATGCATTGGTATCATTTTTTTTAAATTTCATCATTTTATGTTCATCGATTTTGTGTGTGTGTATAGGTACATTAGGTTAATGCCTCCCATGTGTGGGTTATGCATACTCAATGTTGGTCACTAGACACTGGGCTATTGGAGGTAGGCCTGGGGTTTTCATGGATCATACCATAGTAGGATGGGTGGTGATAGGGTGGTATCAAAGGGAAGGCATTCATACACTAGGACTAGAGTTTTTGAGATTGGTTTGGGATATAGGGAATCAATGTTAAAGTGTTTTGAGAAGGGTTATTAGGATAGGTTGTCTATGTTTGGTGCAGTAAATGATGTATCTATTAACCGGGATATTGATAACAATATTTTATGACTTTATACAAATTTATAATGGTTTTAGGGGAAACATTGGAACATGCATCATATATGAATGGTTTTTCATTACCATGTCCTTTTTGAGTCAGCTCCGTAGATATACTCTTTGATCATTGTAAATCTTATTTATTCATGATTCCTCTGCGAATATATCAAGCTAGAAATCCATTGCATGATCAAAATGATGATCTGATGGGGGATACTTCTTCAGCACATGGTCATGTCATGGATGTGGATCCTTCAGGTTATGTACTAGTTATACCACAACCCGCAGATCTGAATTTGTCACTGAAATTACAAACTGATGTTGTGTGAAAGAAGAGTGTGATACATGAGATCCAAAAGAGGATACCACCTATAATTCCAGGCAATTGAGATCCCCAGGTAGCTAAATATTAGATGGATGTGGTCACTAGATTTTTCCATGTGTTGAGGATGCCTACAGATCTTATGGCAGTCCTCACAATGGGTCTTCTTTAGGGCTCCATTGGGTGATGGTAGAGACTAGTCACACAATCACATGACGAGACAAATATATCCTATTCATACTTGGAGAATGTATTTATGGAGGAGTTTTATTTATCCACATTTTTATCCATTCATATTTAAGAGCTTCTACATATTCAATAGGATAGTATGATCACATCAGAGTATTCAGTGTGGTTTACAGATCTATCACAATTCTCCCTAGATGTGGTATGAGATTTAGTGATTAGAAAAACAAATTTGCAGGGATTATTCTAGTATATCAAAGAATACATGATATCACTTTTCAATACCACTTTTCTTATAGTTCTTGAGAAGTCTTCAGTAGTGGAAATATTTGTAGAAGAGTAGACATCGACAGTTTATGTTGGTAGTGGGGATACAAGAAATGAGAACTCAACAGCTGATAATTGAGTGAAATTACATGGTTTTGGTCATATGAGATGCTTCTATAGATGGTATTATGATAGATGATATGTAGATCAGAGATTTCAATAGGGTTATAGTCATCCTAGATAGATTCAATGCTTCACTTATGTTGGCTAGGGAAATCTCACAAGGGATTTTACAACCCATTGTCCAGTTGACAGAGAGATGTTCTATGAACCTCCCAGGAATAGATAGAGGTTTTATAAGGGAGGTCCATAGGTCAAAATACGTGGAATAAAAGATGGTAGAGTAGTAAGAGTTTGTAGGTACATTGGTCAATTTCCAAATCAAACCCCAGGTGGCCGACACCAGGCTTAGAGAGCTGGTGATCATGGATGATGACAACTACGGGATTTTGAGGCCTATTTCCTAGAGACTCCTAGGATGATTAGAAGTATAATCATTATCTTCTCAGCATTATGTATAGTACTAATAGACATAGTTACATAACACTCATTTCTTTCCACTTAATTTGTTTCAGAATTATAGAGTCTGGTTGGACCCTTTGCTCGGACCTTGAGCAAGGAAACTCTAACCCGAGGTGACATAGTGATCAAAAACATCCCCGAATAGAGTGACATGAATCTTGGAGAAAAGATATTCTTATAGGATATATTTTCAGCATTGATAAATCCATATGATATGATCATAGTTATGGACTTTATATCCACAGTTCATTCTCAAATACACTGTTTTAGGTGGGGGATGATATGTATCTACAAAGAAGTATTATGGTTTTTTCATGGGTGAGAAGGAAACCTCTGTGGAGCAGGATATTCCCATTTCTAGGAGGGTTCAACCAATTACTCACCAGTTGAGTAATATAAATTTTGGATCATTTTAGGATATGGTAAACAAGTCTCCTATGATGGTGACAGAGTATGATGACATCATTATTGAGGATGTTCCAGGCTTACCTCACTAGTGAGAGATAGAGTTCCGTATAAAAATACACCCCTGTAAGTCAATAATATCTATTATATTATGTTATAAAGATATTGTATATATTATATAGATGCGGGTGATGATATAGGACTTTTAGAACAAGGGATTTTTCAGACCCACTATTCCCCCTAGGAATCCCCTATATTGTTCTCTAAAAAGAAGGATAGGGGATTGAGGATGTGTGTTGATTATCACTACATAAACCAGGTTAAAATGAGGTATAAGTATCCCCAACTGAGGATTGAAGACCTCTTTAATCAATTGAGATGGGTGTGATGATTCTTGAAGATAAAACTCAGATCTGGTTATCACCAATTCCAGGTATAGGACGTGTACATACTGAAGATGATATTATGATGTCGCTTTGATCACTATGAGTTCTTTCTGATTTCTTTTGGTAGGAAGAACACCCATAAGTGTTCATTGGACTCATGGACTGTATATTTCAACCCTTCTTATAATATGTTGTGGTAGTGTTCCTCAACAATATTCTTGTGTACATGGTGTTTAGGGAGGAAAACACAAGGCACATGAGGATGGTTCTCCATGCACTCAAAGAGAACCAATTATATGGTAAGATCTTGAAGTTCTGGTTCTAGATTCTATAGTTCCACATTCTAGGATATGTCATATAAATTTTAGGAGTAGTAGTGGACATGAAAAATGTTGAGGAATTGCTAGCATGGGAACCACCCAACAGTATGATCAAGGAAAATCGTTTACATGGGTTTTTAGGGCACTAAGAGATGATTGAACCTGATTTCTATAGTTTTATATCACCTTTGAAATATTTTACTCGAATGGGTAGCCTTTCGTGTTGATGGAAAGGTGCTAGAAGGTATTTTAGGAGTTGGGAGATAGGATGACGAACACCCCCATCATGAGATTTTCAGAGGAGGGATTCAAGTACGTAATGTTCTACGTTACCTCAGGGGCTAGGATGTGATGTATACTGATAGAAAGGTAAGAAATGATTTACTATGTGTATAGGGAGTCATGACCCCAAAAATAGAACTAAGGGACCCACATATTGGAGTATGAAACAACATTCTTCACCATAATGATGTGGTGAAACTACCTTATAGATGGGGATTTTTTCATCTATTCTGACCATAAGATTCTAAATTAAATATTCACACAGAATGATATTAACATAAAAAAGAGGTAGTGTCTAGAGTTCATCTAGGAATATGACTATGAGATAATATATATTAATGTGAAGTGGAACATTGTAGAAGATTCCATCAACATGAGATCTTGTTCGTTGTTATCGAGAAAGACATTAGAGAAATTAGACACTTTTTAGTTGTTATTTGTGGAAGGGGATAGAGAATCATGCCTATAATCAATGGTTGTTACCCATTTACATACACAGTGAGTTAGGGAGTCACACATTGGGGTTACCGATTGTGAGACCCCATGTACTCAGATATCCATTGGACACGATCCTGATGGTTTTATAATGGTGGGGAACATATCATTATTTTTAGCAGACAGATGATGGTACCAATTTCACTATGAGAGGAGGATCTAAGTGAGTATCATATTTCACCATTAGTGGAATATCTAGGTGTGGCAAATATGTACTAGGGCCTCTAATAGAAGTTGATGTGAGCCAGAAATATCAATATTTGTACATATTATTCATTGAAAATACCCATTTTTTAATTCTAATTCTCGATAAAAACAATTGTTTTAGTGAATTATGATAATATGGAGTTTAATGATAAAATTGATAAATTACCATTTTTAGTGATATTTTCATTTCTTTAATTAATTGAGAAGACATAATAATGAAACTGAAATTGGTTTTGATATTTAAATTGAAATTTTTATAAATAATGATCAAGAATCAGGTTTGGAAACATTAATTAATTAATTAATTGATTGTAATATTAATTAGACATTATATTTTTAATTATGAAAATTCATTTAGTTATTAGTTTTTTTTTTTGAATTTAATAGAAACATGTCATCATAGAACAAATTTTTTTTTTACAGGTCGAGAAAAAAAATACAAAGTCCAGGCATGATCATCTGGCTGACCATGCACACCTAACCATGCTTCCTTCTGTGAACAATTTTCTTGGTCAGTATACTAATTTTGATCCACCTTTGACACACTACCTAAATAATCCACCACAGCTAGTCCCACAACCCTAGATCCCATCCCGAGCTGATCATGATCTCTGCTCATATTCTGACACCTTACCCAACATTAAGCATAATGTGACAAGATCATCCACTCCCAGATTACGATGATTTCCCCATAACCACCCTCAAGATCACTTATTCCCTCACCTATGTTGATATAAAATCTCCAAAACCCGAATATACAGCAAATAAATCAAAACTAGTGTATGAACCTGTGACCATATTTTCAAAATCCCAAAACAGATCCGAATCAAATCAAATAATAATGGTCGTTGCTTCCAAAGATCACTGAACCCCTCCGCATTAGTGTCTTGATTGAAGTAGAGATCCTCAATGCTACTAACATATCAAGATAAATCCACTACAATTGATATCCAAGTATGAAGTTCCTTTTTACCAACTTCAATAACCCTGTCGTTGATGAAAATCCACATCACAACCTTCCATTGCTACTTTGGTAATTTGCAAATGTAACATCACCACTAGATCTGAGGTGGAAGTTAATGTTACCCCTGTGCCTATAGAAATAGTGAAGATGGATGTAACACCTGAGACTTTTATGTTATATAAATCATCAAAGGAATCTTTTTCTACACAACACTTGCTTGGCTTTCTTTACACGCAATCGCGACCTTCCTCGATAGCTTGCGTCGTACGCAATACCGAGTTTCACTAAACAACAATATGCTATTAAAACTAGCCGTTATGAATAGTAATAACCACTTTTTGAAATTTTATAAATTTTATTTTTCAAAATGGACTTCATTTTTGGACTCAGAATATCGAAATTAGCCTAGGGTGAAATTTTGGTATTTTTCTGAAAACATTCAATTTTTGATGAATAGTGAAACCACTAAGTGGTAGGTTAAAAACTGAATTTTGCATAAAACTTAATTTTACCGCTTCTGTGAATGGAATTTCAAAAATCCTACAGACACGGTTGATGTCAGTAAGTAAAATGTGGTTCAATGAGATAAAAATAATTTTTTGGTGAATAGTAACTTTTTACTATTTTTACCGCGGTTAATAGTAAATAGGGTAACTAAGGGTAAATATGATATTAATATTACCCTAACACATGTCCTAATTCTATTGGACAAGTGTAATTCGACCAAAAACAAACTTAGGAATAAAATATGACCATTTAGGCCCACTTGGATTAGATTAGGACATTTATTATTAATTTATTTAAAGAAGGGTTAAAATAGTTAAAATCAAAGTTTAATAAGTAAATCATTTTTAATATGGGGTAATACATAAGATAAATTCGATTGTAAATATTCATTAGAAATCTAAAAAGATTTCCTACATGATGGTATTTTATTTGTAATTTTTAGACATCAAATAATTTAATTTAGTTATGACACAAAGATGATGCAGTAATTATCTTATTAATGAAATATTGACAAAATTGATAATATAAATACCAAAATAAATGTAATTTGAGACTTTTTATGAATTCCACTAATTTTATAGGTTACTATGATATATTAGTGTTGATTTAAGAAACTTGGTTCGAACATATAATTTTGTTATGACTTTCACAAAAATCATATATCAAATAGTGTCAAAATTGACACAAAATAGTTTTTAAATCAAATATTATATTATTAATTGTTATTTTATTCCTAAAAATCTACGGTTCGGCCAAATGACTTAGATAAGGATATATATATTAATAATAAACAATTTGGGGTTCGTTTGGCATGTTATAGTAAGTGTATTAACCATATAGTGAAAGAAAACAAAAAGACACAGTAAAAGTTAAATTAATTAACTTAGAGTTAAATCTAATTGATAAGGTTAAAATAATACCCTAAACTTGTCTAAATCCTATTGGTTGATAGGATTTCGACCCATCCTCACTTTAGATTCGAAATAATACCCTTTGGAACCATTATAAACCGATTTTGACTTTAATATAAAATAATATTTTGAGATATTCCTAAGGTGCCCCTCTCCTCCCTTATAAAAGGGCACCTCCTCCCCCTCCTCCTCACACCAATTTGAGCACTCAAGCTCGGACAACCCCTGCCATTTTCTCCTCTCCACTTCCCTAGAATAATCCTAGAGGTCCTGGTCTTCTCCAAAGACCAATCTTAGTTCCTTAAGTGGAGGATTCAAAGAGGCGTTCCAAAGAAGAGGTAATATCCATTACCGATCTTTTCAAATTCTTTCTTCTTCAACTTCTTCTTCTTTAGTTGTTTCATGATAAAGTAATAACATCAGTATTACTTACATACTGATATGTTATTATAAATATGAAACAACCCTAATTCACCTTCTATCCATCCTACGGAAAAATGAAATCACCGCGCGTGCGTACGTACGGAATACCATCTCCACGCCGTGGTGTAATCTATTTTCCACCATCACCTTACAAGGATGGGTATAATGGTGTAATGAGTAACTATATATGATTATTATTAAGTAATATTGATACTTAAATAATATATATATATACTCCAATACAATTCCACGATCATAGGAACGATATCATCACTCGTGCGTACGTACGGAATACCGTCTCCACGATGTGATGCGACTCGTTCTACATGATCTTCATTTCATAATGATTATATAAATGAATTGAATGAATGAATATGGTATATACTACACTAATAACATTCTGGAAATGAATTATCTATAACCTAAAGATAAGAATAAGAATTTATTCAACAAAACACGCATAAGAACAAAAAGTTATAAAGACCCGAGTAACAAGTAACAATGAAATATTACTAACAAGAAGCTAATAATATGACCATATATGATATCATATCAATATGTATGATTCTGGAATAAGTCAACAACATTATTTAAACCATTATACAGGAGCTTCGGACACGAACAAAGCAAATCGGACCTAAGGTAAGGGAAATATCACAATCTCATTTTTATCCGAGATTGTTTATTCGTAAGTATTTACTGGGGTGTATTTTATCATCCACATCCATGTTTACTGAATATGTAATATTATTTCCATCCACCTAAAATTGTTTAAATCCATTTTTACCCTTCGGTGAGTTTTTAGTAATACGTATGAAAGGAATCTTTTGTCGTTTTTCGTACGAGGTACTTTTTGACTTTTCCGACAAAAGTACGAAGAATGTTTTTTTTAACTTATACGGCACGAACGGATTTCTACTGTTTTATAAAGCCTTATTTTCATGAAGCTTCCTCTAAAAGATTTCATGACTATTTTCAATAAAATCTCTTTCTTTTAAAATTGCATGATGTTTTGTGAAAAGAAATTGATTTTGTAGAAGAAAGGATATTTTCCTCAAGAATTCAATTCAAGTGTTTTATCAAAATTATTTTCCATCTAAGATAATAAAGGGTTCTGTTTCTATCCATATTTTTACATTGATTTGACTATGTTGTGATGGAATTATGTTTATGAATTCCTTTATCTTATATGAATTGATTTATGATGTCATGATGTTTCAAGAATCCCATTTTTGTTACATGTGTTATGCGATGATGTATGTTTTATGATTATGTGGCACACATAAGAAAGGATTCATTATAAGATGGGTGGGACCTATATCTCCCTCCAATTCATTGGGTAATGATTTTATATCTCATGAGATAGACATGGCTGGAACGGAAGGTTATTTCGGTTCAGTGATACATGACTGAAACGAGGAGTGAACTCGGTTCAGAAAGGGACTTTTTCCACTAAGATAGTCTTGGCAATGAGTCATGACTAACAAGAAATGATTTTCCATGATTATGTGTGCATGCCAAAAAGTTTCAAGTTTTATGTTATGATTATGGGGATCTCATTTTCACTTCTATGATTTATTCCATGTTAAGATATTATGATCTCTTTTGCAGGTTTGATTTTCATAATGATATGATATGATTTTTATTTCCTTTATTTTCCCTTGCTGAGCATTTGAGCTCTCCCTTTTATGTTTTCTTTTCCCCAGGTCAGGAAGATGGATATTAAGTAGAATATGCTAAAAGGGACCCTAGATATGATGAAATAAATGGGAGACACTGTAGAAGATTTATGAACCAGTTGTTTATGTTTCCCAGTTTCTAAAGACACTATACCTATACGGTCCTTTGTGGTTTTGTCATATGTTGTAATAAGTGTGATTCAATTTTGAAGTATTAACAATGTATGTAAAGTGTGGGTCGTTATAGTTGGTATCAGAGGAAAGGTATAGTCAACCTTTGGAAACTAGGATGTGAAAGCCTTAGTAAGAACCCTAAGGATAAGTCTAAGCATAGAACACAATCTTAGAAATGGCCATGAATAACCTAGGATAAGACCATAAGCATGAAATTTTTTTTTCTTGAATTATGTGGTTTCCTATTATAATTAGTGTTGCTCACACTATTCTTCTTGGTTTTAGTCAATGGCTGGAACCCGAAAGAACCGTGTTAATGCGGAATGCGATGGGCAATGCAATGATTGTCCCCCTGAGCAACCAAACGATATGGGAGCTGGAATGCAAAATCTTATAGCCATGCTCACACAACTTTCTCAAGCTATGAATCATGCAGGATTTCCAAACGAACAAAGGAGGGAGAAACATTCTGTTGAATCCTTCATGAGGCAGCGTCCACCTTCTTTCAGCGGGTCTACTGATCCATTAGTTTCTGAACAATGGATTAGTACTACTGAAAAGATATTTTCAGTTCTTCAATGTTCTGAGCATGATAAATTCATCCTAGCAGTGTATCGTTTGCAAGGAGATGCGGATCAATGGTGGAATCTTGTTAAGAATACGAGGCAAAGGGATGAAATTGAGTCTATGGAATGGGACGAGTTCAAGAACTTATTTTTCAATAATTACTTCCCTCGTATTCTCCGAACAAAGATGGAGAAAGAGTTCCTTGAACTGAAGCAAAGGGATGATGAATCTGTTGGTACCTATGAAGCAAATTTTACCAGACTTGCAAGGTACGCTTCTGGTATTATTATCCAACCTGAGAGTAAGATCGATCGATTCTTTAGTGGCTTAAAACCAAGTCTTCGAAGGGCGTTAGCCATAAGGGACTTCAATAGCTACGAGGAAATCGTTCGATGTGCTCTCAAAGTCGAGATGGAGATTGGAGTAACCCATCAGTCACATGGGTTTGATAAGAAGAGGAAGATGGAATTCAAAGAAAAATCTAAAGAGCACACGGAAAAGAAGATGAGCTTTTCCTTATGCTCAAAGTGTGGAAAGAAACATGGAGGGAGTTGTCTTAAAGGGACAAGTAAATTTTTTAAATGTGGAAAAGAAGGTCATCGGGCATTTGAATGCCGTGATAATGGGAAGAAGATGTCTAATGACGCAAACAAAGGAAGGGATACACAGAATTAACCTACTACACTTCAATGTTTGAAGTGCAAGGAGATGGGGCAATATGCCAATCAATTCCCAAATCCAAGGGTTGATGATGATGGTCGACGTCAACAAACTCTTAAGGCTAAAGACAAAGGAAAGTCACATGCAATTTCTATCAGCGATGTGGAGTACGATAACGATGTGGTGAAAGGTACACTTACCATCCACTCTAAAGTAGCAAATGTTTTATTTGATTCTGGATCCACCCACTCTTTTATTTCTGAAAAATTTTCTAAGGGTATCACTGTATTACCTCAACAATTAGATGTTGAGTTAGCTGTGACAACACCTAATGGCACATCAATCGCATCAAAAGTTTATAATTCTTCTCCGATCGAAGTTTGTGGGAAAGTGCTTCCTGCAAATCTTGTGATCCTTCCTTTAGTGGAATTTGATGTGATTCTTGGCATGGATTGGCTTTCTCTACATGGAGCTCATATCAATTGCCAAAGAAGGGAAGTCACATTTCATATTCCAGATCAATCTACGATCGTATACCAATGCAAGGATGAACATAACCTTCCAGTGGAAATTTCTTCTATCTTATGGGTATTGATTCCACTAAATGAAGGTTATTTATCTTAAATGGTTGGTGAGAAACTCATGATTAAGAATATGCCCATTGTACGGGAGTTTGATGATGTCTTTCCGGAGGAATTTCCAGGTCTTCCACCAAATCGTGAAGTTGAGTTTTCAATAGAACTCGTACCGGGTGCTTTGCCTATTTCAAAGACACTTTATAGAATGGCCCCAATTGAGTTGCAGGAATTGAAGAAGAAACTCCAAGAGAATCTTGATAAGGGATTCATACGCCCTAGTGCGTCTCCTTGGGGAGCACCTGTTCTATTTGTTAAGAAGAAAGATGGATCAATGAGACTTTGCATTGATTATCGAGAACTTAAAAAGATCACTATCAAGAACAAATATCCTCTCCCACGCATTGATGACTTATTTGACCAACTACGCGGAGCTCAATACTTTTCCAAGATTGATCTTCGTTCAGGGTATCATCAATTAAGGGTCAAAAGGGAGGATATACCAAAGACGGCTTTCCGTACAAGGTATGGACACTATGAATTTATAGTGATGCCATTTGGTCTTACTAATGCCCCTGGTATCTTCATGAATCTAATGAATAGAGTCTTTAGAGACTATCTTGATCAATTTGTGGTAGTCTTTATAGACGATATTCTTGTCTATTCAAAGTGCAAGGAAGAGCATGAAGATCACTTGAGAATTTTATTGAAGACCCTGAGAAAGGAGAAGCTTTATGCCAAATTTACCAAGTGTGAATTTTGGCTTCAAAAAGTTGCATTTTTGGGTCATATAATCTCAAAAGAGGGGATATCTATGGATCCAGCAAAAACAGAGGTTATCAAAAGATGGTCAAGACCAACAACAGTAACTGAGATCCGAAGTTTTCTTGGTTTGGCTGGATATTATCGACGTTTTGTAAAAGATTTTTCACGATTATCTAATCCACTCACCAAGTTGACTCGGAAAGGAGTTAAGTTTGTCTGGACAGAGGAATGTGAAGAGAATTTCAAGGAGTTGAAAAGAAGGTTATCCAGTGCACCTGTGCTCCCACTGCCTTGTAGTGGAGAAAGGTTTGTGATCTACAGTGATGCATCCAAGAAGGGATTGGGGTGTGTTCTTATGCAAAATGATATGGTGATAGCTTATGCCTCACGACAGTTGAAAATCCATGAGCAAAATTACCCAACACATGATTTGGAGTTGGCTGCGGTAATCTTTGCATTAAAGATTTGGAGGCGTTACCTTTATGGTGAAAGGTGTGATATTTATACTGATCATAAAAGTTTAAAGTATATTTTCACACAAAAGGAGCTGAATATGCGCCAAAGAAGATGGTTGGAGCTGATTAAGGATTATGACTGCTCAATCCATTACCACCCTGGGAAAGCAAACAAGGTGGCAGATGCATTAAGTCGACAAGACCATGCTAGTTTATCCATGATGAGGATCACAAAAGATCCAATATTTATGGATTTACAAAGGATGGATCTTGGAATTATAATGGAAGGGGAAAAATCTTATCTTTCTCAAATGAATGTTCAACCATCTATACATGTGAAGATTAAAGAGGCACAGAAAGAAGATGTCGAGTTACAAAAGAAGGTGAGAAATGTTCCTGAATTCAACCTTGATTGTGATGGGATAATAAAGTTCAGGAATCGGGTTTGCGTTCCTCCCATCCCCGAATTAAAGAAAGAGCTGCTGGATGAGGCTCATAGTTCTTCATTCTCTATTCATCCTGGAAGCACGAAGATGTATAGGGACCTAAAAGAGTACTTCTGGTGGGATGGCATGAAAAGAGATGTTGCTGAATATGTCTCTCGATGCTTGGTTTGTCAACAAGTTAAAGCTGAGAGACAGAAGTATAAGGGGATGTTACAACCATTACCCATACCCGAATGGAAATGGGAAAACATCACTATGGACTTTGTCACAGGACTTCCTAAAACATCCAAAGGAAATAATGCTATCTGGGTCATAGTTGATCGTCTTACAAAGTCTGCACACTTCATTGCTATTAGAGAGGATTTCTCTCTAGATCAGCTTGCCAGGATATATATAAAGGAAGTGGTAAGATTGCATGGAGTACCACTTTCTATTATATCTGATCGAGATCCGAGATTTACCTCGAAGTTCTGGCGAAGTCTTCAGCATACTCTGGATACAGAGTTGAGTTTCAGCACTGCTTATCATCCCCAGATAGACGGTCAGTCTGAGAGAACAATTCAAACCCTAGAAGATATGTTGAGAGCTTGCTCTATGGATTTCAAATGAGGTTGGGATCAACACCTACCTTTGGTGGAATTTTCTTATAATAATAGCTTTCACTCCAGTATTTAGATGGCTCCTTATGAAGCTCTCTATGGAAAGAAATGCAGGACTCCAACTTGCTGGGATGAAGTTGGGGAAAGAAAGCTATTAGGACCTGATCTCGTTGATGAAATGGCAGAAAAGGGTAGATCTATTCAACAACACATAAGAGCAGCTCAGAGTCGACAGAAAAGTTATGCCGACAACCGAAGAAAAGACCTAGAGTTTGAAGTGGGCGATAAAGTGTTCTTACGAATATCTCCCTGGAAGAGGGTTATGAGATTTGGAAAGAAGGGGAAGTTGAGCCCTAGATATATCGGTCCTTTTGAAATACTGGATCATGTTGGGAAGGTAGCTTACCGATTGGCACTTCCACCGAATCTCTCTCAAGTTCACGATGTGTTCCACGTATCTCTCCTGAGAAAGTACATACCAGATCCTTCACATGTACTCAGCTCAAAAGTTGTACCGCTGGAGCAAGATCTTTCTTATGAAGAACAGCCGATAGAGATTCTGGATCGTAGCGAAAAAGTCCTACGAAACAAGACCACTCGCTTGGTGAAAGTTTTATGGAGGAACCACCAACTTGAAGAAGCTACATGGGAGCTTGAGGATATGATGAGGGAGAAGTATCCTCATTTGTTTGTTACAAAGTGACGAATTTCGAGGGCGAAATTCTTTTTAAGGGGGGTAGAATGTAACACCCGAGACTTTTATGTTATATAAATCATCAAAGGAATCTTTTTCTACACAACACTTGCTTGGCTTGCTTTACACGCAATCACGACCTTCCTCGATAGCTTGCGTCGTACGCAATACCGAGTTTCACTAAACAACAATATGCTATTAAAACTAGCCGTTATGAATAGTAATAACCACTTTTTGAAATTTTATAAATTTTATTTTTCAAAATGGACTTCATTTTTGGACTCAGAATATCGAAATTAGCCTAGGGTGAAATTTTGGTATTTTTCTGAAAACTTTCAATTTTTGATGAATAGTGAAACCACTAAGTGGTAGGTTAAAAACTGAATTTTGCATAAAACTTAATTTTACCGCTTCTGTGAATGGAATTTCAAAAATCCGACAGAAACGGTTGATGTCAGTAAGTAAAATGTGGTTCAATGAGATAAAAATAATTTTTTGGTGAATAGTAACTTTTTACTATTTTTACCGCGGTTAATAGTAAATAGGGTAACTAAGGGTAAATATGATATTAATATTACCCTAACACAAGTCCTAATTCTATTGGACAAGTGTAATTCGACCAAAAACAAACTTAGGAATAAAATATGACCATTTAGGCCCACTTGGATTAGATTAGGACATTTATTATTAATTTATTTAAAGAAGGGTTAAAATAGTTAAAATCAAAGTTTAATAAGTAAATCATTTTTAATACGGGGTTATACATAAGATAAATTCGATTGTAAATATTCATTAGAAAGCTAAAAATATTTCCTACATGATGGTATTTTATTTGTAATTTTTAGACATCAAATAATTTAATTTATTTATGACACAAAGATGATGCAGTGATTATCTTATTAATGAAATATTGACAAAATTGATAATATAAATACCACAATAAATGTAATTTGAGACTTTTTATGAATTACACTAATTTTATAGGTTACTATAATATATTAGTGTTGATTTAATTAACTTGGTTCGAACATATAATTCTGTTATGACTTTCACAAAAATCATATATCAAATAGTGTCAAAATTGACACAAAATAGTTTTTAAATCAAATATTATATTATTAATTGTTATTTTATTCCTAAAAATCTACGGTTCGGCCAAATGACTTAGATAAGGATATATATATTAATAATAAACAATTTGGGGTTCGTTTGGCATGTTATAGTAAGTGTATTAACCATATAGTGAAAGAAAACAAAAAGACACGGTAAAAGTTAAATTAATTAACTTAGAGTTAAATCTAATTGATAAGGTTAAAATAATACCCTAAACTTGTCTAAATCCTATTGGTTGATAGGATTTCGACCCATCCCCACTTTAGCTTCGAAATAAGACCCTTTGGACCCATTATAAACCGATTTTGACTTTAATATAAAATAATATTTTGAGATATTCCTAAGGTGCCCCTCTCCTCCCTTATAAAAGGGCACCTCCTCCCCCTCCTCCTCACACCAATTTGAGCACTCAAGCTCGGCCAACCCCTGCCATTTTCTCCTCTCCACTTCCCTAGAATAATCCTAGAGGTCCTGGTCTTCTCCAAAGACCAATATTAGTTCCTTAAGTGCAGGATTCAAAGAGGCGTTCCAAAGAAGAGGTAATATCCATTACCGATCTTTTCAATTTCTTTCTTCTTCAACTTCTTCTTCTTTAGTTGTTTCATGATAAAGTAATAACATCAGTATTACTTACATACTGATATGTTATTATAATATGAAACAACCCTAATTCACCTTCTATCCATCCTACGGAAAAATGAAATCACCGCGCGTGCGTACGTACGGAATACCGTCTCCACGCCGTGGTGTAATCTATTTTCCACCATCACCTTACAAGGATGGGTATAATGGTGTAATGAGTAACTATATATGATTATTATTAAGTAATATTGATACTTAAATAATATATATATATACTCCAATACAATTCCACGATCATAGGAACGATATCATCACTCGTGCGTACGTACGGAATACCGTCTCCACGATGTGATGCGACTCGTTCTACATGATCTTCATTTCATAATGATTATATAAATGAATTGAATGAATTAATATGGTATATACTACACTAATACCATTCTGGAAATGAATTATCTATAACCTAAAGATAAGAATAAGAATTTATTCAACAAAACACGCATAAGGACAAAAAGTTATAAAGATCCGAGTAACAAGTAACAATGAAATATTACTAACAAGAAGCTAATAATATGACCATATATGATATCATATCAATATGTATGATTCTGGAATAAGTCAATAACATTATTTAAACCATTATACAGGAGCTTCGGACACGAACAAAGCAAATCGGACCTAAGGTAAGGGAAATATCACAATCTCATTTTTATCCGAGATTGTTTATTCGTAAGTATTTACTGGGGTGTATTTTATCATCCACATCCATGTTTACTCAATATGTAATATTATTTCCATCCACCTAAAATTGTTTAAATCCATTTTTACCCTTCGGTGAGTTTTTAGTAATATGTATGAAAGGAATCTTTTGTCGTTTTTCGTACGAGGTACTTTTTGACTTTTCCGACAAAAGTACGAAGAATGTTTTTTTTAACTTATACGGCATGAACGGATTTCTACTGTTTTATAAAGCCTTATTTTCATGAAGCTTCCTCTAAAAGATTTCATGACTATTTTCAATAAAATCTCTTTCTTTTAAAATTGCATGATGTTTTGTGAAAATAAATTGATTTTGTAGAAGAAATGATATTTTTCTCAAGAATTCAATTCAAGTGTTTTATCAAAATTATTTTCCATCTAAGATAATAAAGGGTTCTGTTTCTATCCATATTTTTACATTGATTTGACTATGTTGTGATGGAATTATGTTTATGAATTCCTTTATCTTATATGAATTGATTTATGATGTCATGATGTTTCAAGAATCCCATTTTTGTTACATGTGTTATGCGATGATGTATGTTTTATGATTATGTGGCACACATAAGAAAGGATTCATTATAAGATGGGTGGGACCTATATCTCCCTCCAATGCATTGGGTAATGATTTTATATCTCATGAGATAGACATGGCTGGAACGGAAGGTTATTTCGGTTCAGTGATACAGGACTGAAACGAGGAGTGAACTCGGTTCAGAAAGGGACTTTGTCCACTAAGATAGTCTTGGCAATGAGTCATGACTAACAAGAAATGATTTTCCATGATTATGTGTGCATGCCAAAAAGTTTCAAGTTTTATGTTATGATTATGGGGATCTCATTTTCACTTCTATGATTTATTCCATGTTAAGATATTATGATCTCTTTTGCAGGTTTGATTTTCATAAAGATATGATATGATTTTTATTTCCTTTATTTGCCCTTGCTGAGCATTTGAGCTCACCCTTTTATGTTTTCTTTTCCCCAGGTCAGGAAGATGGATATTAAGTAGAATATGCTAAAAGGGACCCTAGATATGATGAAATAAATGGGAGACACTGTAGAAGATTTATGAACCAGTTGTTTATGTTTCCAGTTTCTAAAGACACTATACCTATACGGTCCTTTGTGGTTTTGTCATATGTTGTAATAAGTGTGCTTCAATTTTGAAGTATTAACAATGTATGTAAAGTGTGGTTCGTTATAATGGAATCTCTCAATGAACTACATATAGAGGAGGATCTCTCAATCTTCCAATGAAGTAGAAGAACCCCCCATTCCCCCTATTAAAAACCCAAAAAAAAATCAAAATATAAAAGGAACAAAAATAAAAAGATAGTATAATGATATATATATATGTAATAACTATGTACATATATTATATAATATATATGTAATAAGTATATTTATATATATTACTATATAATAACATATATAAAATTAAATATCAATTTATTTTTATAATAATTAATTTTATTCGTAATGACATCTGAAAGCTTAGGTCCAGCATTGAAGTCAGATATGTCCAAGCATGGGACCAATTCCAAAACATGCAACTACCAATACAAAGCACTGCAACAAATTCATGATTTATATTGGAAATAAGACATATCGGTAGAATAAATCTCCATGGTCTAGGGTGACACATGGAATCTATCCAATTCTCACATCAAGACAGACTATGAGGAAGGAGCTGCTACCCCACCTTCTCTGTATAAATATTTTTCTCCCCATCACATTGTAATTATTCAGCATCGAAAGAACCCATTGACAATTACTTTTCCTTATAGATGTTAATATAACTATTATTTGTTTCTTTATTATATGTGTCATTTTTCTCCCCAAATTCATCATGTTCTTCTTCAAGCCCCACACTGTAACATAATATTTTGAAACTCCATAACCATACAGAACTAACACAAGGTATATAACCCCAAATATTGTCACATAGGCACCCCATTCATTTTAATAATATGAGTTCCATCCTTTATTTAGTACGAAAATGGTGAGAAGCAGATCAATGGTATTCATATAATCTCTATGATGACCTGATACATCCTAAAATATATCAAATATCTTCTCTTGACCTCTCTCTATTCACTATGAAACCCAGTGGAGCACTGTGGATTGGGGGATAAACAACATATGTTTGATCTGGGTGCTGAGATAGTGAATAACTCAATTGCATGTGTTTAATGCCTCTTCACTATGAAGGAGGTGTAACATGATGTTTTAGGGAAGATTTATCTTGTGTTTCTTTAGAACCACAATTTAATTAGAGGAGAGAAATGGAATAATTATATTAAATCCATTTTCAAATGAGAATCATGGGAAGGTGAAGAATATGTGTGATTAACCCTAGATCTGACCCCTATCACCCACTATTGTGTTTTATGTTTCTTGGGTTATAATTACATTTATTTGAAAAAAACAAACATATCATCTGGATATTTTCAAAATAATTAAAACAAAATAATTATTTAAATGATCATTGATAGTTAGACTCCCTACCCTATTTCCTTGAGAGATGACCCTAGTTAGCCACTATGTTGTTTTAGGATTAATTTGAAATTCTATTTGAACACGGCCCATAAAAAAACTCACATAAACTTGGAGCCATTTATAGTGAGGAAAGGTGGGGTTAACACTATACTTAACACAACTATAAATACTGGTTATTTTTTCAGTCTCATTTTTTCTTGAACTGGGATAAGAATTGTAGTGAGATCATTTTTTGATGGATTCTCATACATATTTCAAGAACTTGGTTATTTCTTATTTACAATCAATTATTGATTTAATTTTTTAGGTATGGCCTAATATGAATGCACATTGAGGCCATAGAAGGATCCAGGGTGTTTGGGGCTAGTTTGAATCCCATAAACCAAGTTTTTGGGTGAAAAAAGGAGGTCGCACGATTAGTGAGAACCATGTGGGTTGGGCTGCATGGCAATGATGCCAGGTCTGCAATTTTAGTAGAACTTGAGAGACTTTTTTCACACAGTTTCTACACGGTTAGTAAAACATGTGGGTGCCCCTAGGACTACAGGAATTCATGCATGGTTGGCACTCTATTTTCCAAACGGTGTGCCTAAATCATACGAACCCTTTATTTTGGAAAATTAATGAATTTGAAATTACAATGAAATCCTTTTAAACCATAATATTGGGTTTCCTTCCCTACACACAAAAAATGAAGCTTGAGAATCTCTCCACCTTGAACTATTCTAGGATCTGAGGCAACATATTCATCTAAAATCTAATTTAAGTGTGTTAAATCTCATCAGATCTGTAATGGTAAGATATAAATTAATTTTTAATCTTATATTGTTCTTATGGCTATCAGATGTACTATTTGGATTTAGGATCATATGCCTTATTTTCATGTTATTCATCCATTATTCAATTTATCCTAATCTAGGACAAATCACATGCTAATACTGGACAAGATATCAATAAAGAACCTAAGGTAGGTTGTATCATGCGTTTCACTCAATGTTGGGACATTTATAAATGTCATTGTGTCACTCACCCATTTTTCCTTATGTCACATTTAAATTAATTTGAACCCTATTATCACTAGACATGTTCTAGGTAAATTAACATAATTGATAATTATTATTATAGGTTATGAACTGTGTTTAAGCCACCCCTTTTGGTGTATTGACTTAAATGGACATTTTGATGGACTTTTATTTGTAATCCCTTTGAGGTGTGACTTTTTACCCTATATCATGGGATGTTAAACTTGGAATTGAATTTTCATATAAATGAATTGTAATTTAATGTATTAATTGGAAGGGATGCATTGAAATTTTCCTTTACCCTTTCCTTGAAATGGATTGTTATGCATGTGATGTTTGATATGTTAAAATTCACATGTGAGATAAATGTTTGTCAAGTTATGAAATTGTTTTTATGCTATAATTTCCCTTTGAACAATTTTTCCATGTGAGATAAATGATTTTTAATAAATGTAATATATTTATATGATTGAGAGACTAGTTATATTGAATATTCCCATGTGTGTATTTGAAATTCCAAGCCTCAATTGGTTGGCCAACAACTTGGAACTCCTTTGAGGTGAGTTATACTTGGATATCATTGGTCTTGACCTTGCCATGAGATTCAAAATAGAATAAATGATATCGAAATTGATTAAATGGTTATGATAATTGGGTGATACGTGGATTCACATTAAAATTCCAAAAATGGACTCAGTTGCCTTGAACTTTTCTTAAGCCATGGGTGATACATGGATTAAAATGAGGGATTCCATGGATGAACTCATTGATATTAGACATATATACTGAGTGATACATGGATTATTATGAGAATTCCATAGACAGACTCAAGGGGCATTGCATATTTATGCCATGGGTTACACTCAGGATCCCTTAGTGGACCACTAAATAAGTAATCAATTGGATGGGATGTTATACCTCACCTTAAGTGATACTGGGTTCCTTAAAGGTTCTACAGGGACTAATTGTAGGATTTTAGTTTATATTAAACCAAGAGAGATACTTCAATTTCAATTTAGGAATGTCAAGGATGGGTTTCGGTTCAGAATTGAATTATAAATGAAATGAATGTTGTGATGCATCTGCCAATCCAAAGTAAAAAACTTGGATTCAGTCTCAAGTTTTACCTTTTAGATGGATTTTTGCAGCATTTATTGTGCTAATTATTATACAAGGTATGAAAAGATTTTACTAGATATATAGATTTGTAAATTCAATGAGATTGAGTTTTTAAATGGTTAATTAAATGAAATGGATTTTAAATGTGTACCTGCATATAAAGGATGCCTACTTTTGAATTCTCCATGTTAACTACTTTACTCATTGTACACTGCATGTCATATATATACACTGATTGTTGGGTACATACCATAGGTGGTTACCTATTGGAATTTTGTCTCACACCCTATTTGGTTCAACTTTTTTGAACCAAAAAGATTATATGATTGTAGGTAATGATAAGGTAAATCTCACTCCTACAGGTAATTGATTTTCTTCTTAAGAGAAGAAGAGCATGGGACCAAGCTGAGGCTTGCGATGCTACTGGGATACTTTTTGACTTTTAGTCTTTTTGTTACATATATTATATATTAATGTTTCATACATATTTTGGATGTTTTATAGAAACACATGACACATAAAATAATTTTGGATATGAGATTTCTTATGGATCTATTTATTTATATTAATCTTCCACCATTTAATTCTGTTTGTATGTATTTATACCTCTTTTATTTGTAGTGTTTTGTTTTTTCGTTATGATACACTCTGGTGATGAGGGAATATTCTCTCCAATGACTCACCTAGGACCTTTAAATTAGTTTTCAACCTCTAGAATTTGGAAATATTCTCTTGAGCCCATGTGATCCACTGGGCTCAAGGCACTGTTCAGTGGCATCCAAGTCCAAGACGTTACAAAGTGGTATTAGTGCATATTTACTGATTTAATTTAATATTTGGAAAAAATATAAAGGGTAAGGAAGGAATTGGTATTTGGTAATGAGTTATGCTTGGGAATAGCTTAGCTGCATACAGGAAAAATCCAAATCACCTTGAATTAAATTTTAATTTTCTAGATTTTGACCATTACAGTGGATTTGATTCCATCGTTGGGTGATGAATTTCTATTGTGCTCTCACTATTGATATGAATGAAGTTCTATTTTTTTGAAACCTAATTATAATAGGGTTTTCCATCTCATTCATCTCATAGGAACCTACTATATTTCACATTCCATGCATTATGCTAGGCCATTTAGGATGAATTATTTATTTCATGCTATTTTGATAGGTGTTTTGATAGATATAAACATGATGTGTGATCAGTATTTTAAATGTTTTATGGTGTGAAATAGGTGGATGTCATGATTTGGTCACTGAGAAGTATAATCCCCCTTGGATCAGAATTTGGTAGACCATTGCCTAACCATTAAAGTGAATGTGATACAGAATGGAATATATGGGGACCAATTTAAGGTCAGGAGGTGTTATGGGCCCTCATGGGTTGGAACTTGTGAAACATTGGTTAAACCCTGTAATTCAAAGGAATAAAGTGGAAATATAATATGAAATAGAAATTAAAATTTCTTATGGTAGAGAACTTGACCAACCTTGACCTTAGTAGTTGGATTTTAGTAGTATCTCTTACTTGTACTTAATATGTATGACGCCTAGACCAAACCTATGGGGAAAGTATAGGGGTTCCTTGTTTTATAAAAATGACTGTATAGTTAACTAGGCTTAACATACATGGGTATTGCATCATTTTCGATGAATATTGAATACATTTAAAAAATACATTCCGGAGGATTGTAATAGTTTAGTATATTCAGAATCATGGAAACAAAATCTTCTATCCTTGTGAAAGATCTTAAAAATCACCCATAAAGATCTCCATATTTAGTAATTATACCTAAAACCTTTTTTCATAACCTGGGGAAATTAATCATAAGAAAGGGGTGACCTTAAATTCTAAGTAAGGGTAAATAAGGTAGATATGTAAGAATAATTATGAGAATAAGTGTATTATAAGGCATGAATCATAGGGAAATAAAGAACATAATCAATAAAAGAATAACATAGGAATAAAACATGGAATTGTGGAAGACACATAAGAATATAATATGATTTCTATAGTATCCAAGTAATCACTACTAAGACCATCTTGGTAGTATAGGTTCACTCCACATACCATCTTGGTAGTCCTAGTTCACTCACATGACCATCTTAGTAGTGTGAGTTCACTCCTTATACCATATTTGTAGTCATGGTTGACAATCATGCCCAAATTAGAAGTCAAGTTTCATTCCGAAGACTATATTAGTATTTCTAATTAGTTATAAATCTTTTACCAATGAAATGGAGAGAGATATAGGTCCCACCTATCTCATAGTGAAATCATACATACATGTGCTAGAAAATCATAAACAATAATTTCTTAAACCATGAAATTAAATGGGTATAATAAAAATGTAAACACATCATAACCTGTGGAAGTAGATATATGATTCATAATCATTTCATAAAAATCATAACCTGTGAAATATAAAAATATTTCATGAAGATATAACCCATGAAAGGGAAATGGATTTCTTAAACATATAACTCGTGAAATATAAACAGATTTTATAAACATATAACTCATGAATGGGAGAAGGGTTTCATAAAAAAAATGAAATTAAGCATAATCTATTCATATAAAGAATATGAATAGAACCTTTAGACGATTTCTTAGAAGGGAATGAGTAACATAAACAAATGTCATCTTAGATGGAAAGTAATTTTAAAATATCTTTCAAAACCATTTCTTGAGGAAAATATCTTTTATTATTTTAAAAAGGCTTTTTAGTACACAAAACCATTTATAAATAATTTTCTAAGAGAATTTCTTGATAAATTATAAAGAATACTTGAAATCATTTTGAAAAACTTTATCCATGAAAACTTATAAAATAATTTTCAAAAAATTTTAAAATTTTTTTTCTTTCAAAACACATTGAAAATATATAAATAAAGCATGAAAATGTTTTGAAAATATTTTTACTTGAAAATATGTGAAAGGATCTTGAAAATGTTTTGAAAACCATTTCATTGAAAATACTTTGAAAACTTATAATTAATTATTTAAAACATTTTTAAATCCTTTTTCCTCAAAAAAATATAAAAGAATCTCCAAAACATTATAAAAATCATTTTCCTTGAAAACTTTTAAAGGAATATTGAAAACATTTTGAAGATAATTTTCCTTGAAAAATTATAAAATAAGAATTGAAACCTCTTGAAAACCATTTATTTGAAAATATATTTTAGTTTTTTTAAAAAATTAACCTTTAATCATGAAAATAATGCTTCAGAGGTTTGATGATAAATAAATTTGCACATGTCATAGGAGGTAAAAATAATATTCATTTATCACGGTAAAAAGGTTATAAAAATGCCTTGTTTGGAAAGTGATAATACGATTCCTTCGAAGTTATTGGTAAAAGATAAAAATGGTAAAAAGTTCTTTTAATGTTCTTAGAATATTAGTAGAGTATACTTGGAAACCCTTTTTAGAGAACATTGTTTTTCGAATGAAGAGAGGGTAAATTCGGGAATTCTTAAAAACACTTTATTAGCTATATTATTTTCCAAAGAGTATAAATATGGTACTAATACCTGATTATATAATTAATAAAAATAGGGTAATAAAATTCATAAATATATTGAGGTATGGGTTGTAATATTTCATTAAAGGAAGCATAAACAAAAACAATCTTGAAAAGCAATGAGATTGCCTCAATGAACTCTTATAACTTGGTAACTTGGGAGCATAATATCCATGTAAAAAAATGAATTTAAATGAATCCTAAAAAATCATTAAAATGATGAAATTAATTATATAACATTTAAAATGTATATATATACACCTCTTAATAGAATTTAGGTGCATAATAAAACATGAGTCTAAAAGGAAGAAAATTGGGACAAAATTATTTTACTGATTTAAGAACTTTTCAAACTTAAAAACCATGAAATAAAAACCATAGAATATATATTTTAATACCAATAAATTTAAGTATAATAGACATAGAATAAAATCATTTCCATTACATACACGACACTAAAGGAAAGAGTGGTTAACATAGCATGTATCTCACAGAAATAAAAAGTGAGATAAAATCCCCTTACCCTGTGTATTGATGCTTGTCATACATGTTGAAACTACTTGTATAATAAATATAAATTTGTTATATATATTTTATAAAACCATATTCTTATATATAATACCATATATGGTTTTATTACAACCTTATATTACCCTCTTGTTAACTACCCTATGTTAAGGTTTCACTTCGGGTAATATTTGCTTTGCTTTTCATATGTATCTTAGTTGGTTATATTTTGGGTCATTATACTTATATCATGATTTTAAAAAATTATATAAATATCTTGTATATAAATTATATTTTTATTATAATAATCTATATAATTTATAAGTATGAAACACAATACACCATTCATAGAGATGGTAGGCTGTATGTACGCATGAAAGCAATTTCTATTTAACCACCACACTGAAAAAATGTAAAAAACATATATATATATATATATTAAATTATATTTATTATATCATATATATCATATATATTCACTAAATCCATCCTTAATACATTCCATGTAGTGTGTGATTGTGTCACATCGCTTTGAGGGGGCAGTAGTCCACACTTCCTCAAATAAAATTATTGTATTAACACCAAATGGAAAGTAAAATGATATGTGTTTTAAAAGGAATATATAAGATTAAAGAAATAATAAATATAATAAATATAATATATAAATATAGTGTCTATAATAATTTAAACCATGAGAGGTGTTAAGGAAAACTGAATAATCATCATTTAGTGAGGTGGTAGTTCGTCGTACACATAAATAGTATGTTCGTTATCCATTAGATAGAAGTGTGTGTAAGTTTAGTTTTAAAAAATTGAATAAAAAATACTATTATATTGAGGATATATGTGTTTTTATAAAATAATATAATAAAGAGAGTGGATGGGGTGGATAAGGAAGATAAAATGAAGGACCTGAGAGAAGATGTTACCTCTTAACTGAGTCACTCCTTTTAGTTTGTTCCAAAAGGATTCCTTGGATTTACTTCTACCCAAGGGAAGGATTATATGAGGAAGGGAGAGATTTTTAGAAGTTTATTGGTTAGATCTAGGCCAAACCTTATAGGTTTTAGTGGTTCGAGGATGTGGGGGAGGTGGTGGCCTTTTATAGGAAAGGAAAAATACTAACTTGGATGTTTTGAAATCAAGTTAGGTGTAAAAATGTTCTTACCTAACAAAATTAAAAACAAACCAACATAAATCAATAATATAATTTTTATGTCCAAAATATGGCCATAAAATGAGTTTTGGGATAGTTTCTAGGTCGTTTTGGATCATAAGATTAATGTTTAGTCCCTAATTAAGCTTATTTTGACTTAATTGCCATGATTAATTTTAATCACCTTTATTAATCATTTTGGTCAAAAAAAGATCTAATTTGAATAAAAATATTATACTTATTAAATTTTTTTGTGTCATTTTTTCATAATTTAATTCATATAAGTGGAAAAATTAAGATTAACTCTATTCCCGCAGATGGGATGAAATTACAAGTTTTTAAAGTAGAAATAAGTTCAAAAGTGTATTAGGTTTTTATATTCAATTTCAATGGGAAATTGATTCTAATGAAATTAATTGTATTTATAGACGTATAATTGATCCAATGTTACCTTAAAACAAATTTATAATATAATTTAATATTAATAATTATTTAAACAAAATAAAGGTTTAAACTAAAAAGTAATATTTTTCATTATTCGTCAAAAAATGAAGTTTCTAAAAAATTAAAAAAATTTACCCTAATGTAATTTCAACATTCTAAATTCAAACAAAATATTTTACGAATTTAAATTTATAAATTTTTCTAAAATTAATTTTATTATGTAAATTGGTCTATTCGAGGAAACAATATTTGTAAACATAAAAGAACGTTACCAAAAATCTTATATTTCATTATCAAAATGTTTTATCTATATAAAAAAATTATAAATAAAATGTATAAATTATTTATTAATATTCATATAACTATGTTTAACGACTAGGTAATAATTATCTCATTTAAATAAGTATAACAATAAAATGTGATTCGTAGAAACAACTATGTTACGTGTAACATATGCCAAGTCAGTGTTGCGTGTAGCAGAAGCCAAGTCGGTATTGCATGTAGTGCAAGCCAAGTTGGTATTGCATGTATAATAATCCAAGTTGGTTTTGTGTGAAAGGAATGTTTTACTTAGTCCATTAATATAGATATCTATATATAAATAAGTATTTCCCGTGTCACATGAAATGATAAATATTAAAAAGATAAATTAATTAGAAAAAAATAATTCAAAAAATTTCAAGGTGTTATAGCTTGTAACCATCCTATTTCTGTTTCTATGCATTTAAGATACTAACCATGTTAAAATCTCGAACTAAGGTGTGTGTTTGTAATTATAGAGGCATGCCAACACGATGTCCTCCAGTCATACACTCGGAGAGTGGTGATGATAATACTTCAGAGGTGGTGATTCATGAGCTACCAGTGGATCCACTAGTAGTTCTAGATGCAACTCCATCTGTAATTAAAAATGAAGGTGTTGAGGCACAGTACCATGAATGATTTATATGGTACATTCAAACCATTCAGGTAACATCGTGACCTAACTCAACTATGGTAGATTTGACTCATTAGTTTTAGTATAAGAATCTACCCACATTTTTGGGGGATGGCGGACCACAGGCTGCACAATCATGGTTAGAGGAAATTATATCGATCTTAGAGCACATAAATACGCCTCCTATGAGGAGGGCCATGATTTCTATTTATAGACTAGGTGATTATTCCAATATATGGTGGGATGTTATTACTCAGATAGAAATTCATCTGCAGATGACATGAAGGGAGTTTTATACGACCTTCTATGACTATTTCTATCCCGAGACGCTAAGAGATGATAGTACCCAGGAGTTTTTTTCATCTGGAGTAGAGCTCACTATAATTCATGGACTATTTGGTCTGTTTTGCAGAGATCCATTTGTTCACCCCTTTTTTGATGGGTGAAGTGTTATCAAAGGATATGTGATTTGAGTATGGTCCCTGGTATGCCATCTGATCACAAGTAAATGTCTTTTGGTTGACTATTGTATATGGGATAGTGAATTAGGTGATGATCATAGAGCATACCCTAAGGGAATCTGGTGGTGCGAGATAGGGTGGTTCAATACATAGGTTTGGTACTACATCGACCGGTAGTAGGAAGCATTGTTTAGTGCTTCCACATGATGATATTAGTAGTTAGAACCTATCTTCATGTAGCCAGCTGAGGTGCTACCAGTGAAGTATGCTTGGAAATATGAGGCCATAGTGTATGGGGGACCCAATCGAGTGCTGATATTGTGGCAAGATGGACCATCAATAGTGCTTATATAGAATTTTTTCTCTAGAATCTAGTGAGAGAGGGTCTGTACCAACTCCAAATTTAGGAGATGTTTAAAAAACTACTCATCAAACAGGAAGGTGGAGTATAGTTGGCCAATCAGGCTGAGGTGGTGGTCGTGGTTGTGATAGTCACACCCCAATTTTATAGGGATAACAGGGTGAATTGTATTAGGGCTGGAATGCAGTATTACAAGGCCATGGTTCAGGATAGGTATATGTAGTGAAATAGACCCGTGAGGAGTAGGATCCTAGACCTTCTACTGTTATAGGTACAATTCTAGTAGACTCCATGTTAGCTTATGAAATTTTTGATATAGGGGGTCCTCATATCTTTATATCTATACCCATCATAGAGAACCTTGGGCTCTGTTTTTATACTACTATTGGAATTATGATGCTAGACACTCCGTCGGATATCAAAACGGAAGGTGTGCATCATTGCAGGGATTTCCCCATTGTGGTTAGTGGGTGTCACTCCGCATGGGACCTCTACGACCTGATGATGTCAGGATTTGATTTCATTCTTGGTATGGACTGGTTGGTTCCTTTTTATGATTTTTTTGATTTCAAATTCCATAGGGTGAGTTTCACATCCCCGAAGGGTAGATTGATATTAAAAAACGAGAATGAGATGTACTTGTTATCTGATCTAGACCCAACCACTGTGGAATGGGTGGGACGATAGCCCAAACCACAATTTTGTATTTGAATTATTAGGGAATGTGACATATTGATTTCCTTACAGTGGTTGATCATTTCAAAGATGTTTTCCCGAACAAATTTTTAGGATTACCTCCTGTGAGAGAGGTATACTTCTCTATCAAGTCAGTTCCAAGAGCTACACCGATATCCATTCTTCCTTATAGTATGGTTACTATAGAGTTGAAAGTGCTTAATAGGTAGCTATACGATTTAGAGACTAAGGGTTTCATCCAACCCAATACTTCTTCATGGGGTTCGCCGAAACTTTTTGTGAAAATGGTAGAAGGAACCCTCAGTATATATGTGGATTATCAGAAATTGAACCAACTATTGGTTAATAACTGGTATTCTCTGCTATGGATAAATGATCTTCCCGACCAGATCTGAGGAGCTCGGGTCTTCTCAAATATTTATTTGAGATCCAGTTATAATTAGGTGCTCGTTAATCCATCATACATACCTCACAAAACCTTTCATAGTAAGTATGGGATGTATAAGTATTTGGTTTTTTAATTAAGTCTCACAAACATTCTAACAATCATCATGGAACAGATTAACCTAGTGTTCCATTCTTATATTGATTTGTTAGAGGTGTTTTTTGTGGATAATATCTTGGTGTATTTTCACAATCAAAACGACCCAGAAAACCATCTTGAGATAGTTCTGAATACACTGAGAGAGCATTATTTAAATGCTAATCTCACAATGCGCCACTTCTTTATGGATCATATTCACATCCTGTGTCACTTCATCTTAGATACATGGGTATTAGTAGACTCAGAGAAGGTGACAGATGTATTTTGCTAGGTGCATCCCAAGAATGTTTTTGAGGTATGAAGTTTATTAGGACTGGAAGGTTACTATAAGAATTTTATATAGGACTTCTCGTTCTTAGTAGTTCCATTGATGGGATTACCTAAGAAGGGTGTGAAGTATATATGGAAATATTCCTATAGGATGGACTTTCAAGAGATGAAAGGGAGATTTAATTCAACACTAATACTGATTTTTTCAGATCCAGGAAGGAGTTACAATGTGTACTGCGACACATCATGTATTAGGCTGGAATAATTTCTTATGTAGGTTGATAGAGTTATGCCATACGGGTCTCAATATTTAAGGCCCCATGAGAGGAATTAAACAACACATGATATCCAAATAGCTATAGTTGTTCAAGAATTGAATTGTTTGAGATATTACTTACTGGGAGAGAATTTTGTGTTGTATACAGAAAACAAAAGCCTCATGTACAAATTTACAAAGTTTGAAACGAATCTAAGGTAGTGATGGTGGGTAAAATACCTTATGTCTTTTAACATCAAGCTTTCCTACATGCTGGTAAGGGAAATACAGTGGCTGATGCACTGTGCATGAGGAATCCGATATAAGCAGTGCAGTAGGAAAATAGCAATTGGCAGCTTATGTATTTATTCTCTAATATGCACTTGGAGATGCATCAACGTTAGGGATAGACGTACCATTCATATTTATTTATTACCTCTACCTAGCTAGATAGAGTGAAGATGAAGTAGCTATCAGACTTCGAAGGCCTAGTTCTGTATGAGAGTGTGGTATGTGAAGACCTTCTTCCTTGTAGGACCATATGTGAAGATAAAGTTCTACATTTTCATGTTCATGTATGGGTATCAGTATACATGCACGGTGAACTAATATGGGACTTTCATGCCTCAGTATGGATAGTGAATCATAGAGTCATCAATATGTATTGGGATTTACATCGTTAGCACTGGTGGTCAGGTATGAAAAGAGATGAAGCTGGTTTTTTCATGAGGTATTCCACCTATCAACAGGTGAATGTAGAACACTAGAAACTAGATGGACCTTTATGGTAGCTACCTATTCACGAGTGGAAATGGAATTATTTCAGGATGGATTTTGTGACAAGTTTACAAAGGTTTCCTCAAGGTAATGATGTCATATGGGTTGTTTTTGATAGGATAATGAAGTTTGCACATTTGTTTTCCAATCATGGAGACCTTCAGTGTTTATGATCTTAGGAGATAATACATATGTGGGATAGTATGAATTCACAGGGTCTCGCATACAATCATTTTATATAGGGATGCTAAAATTAAACATAAATTCTTGAATGGGATATAGAGGGAATTAGGTACAAAGGTGCTTCTAAGAACAATATACCACCCTTAGATAGATGGCTAGTCAGATCGCATGATTCAGGTGCTTGAGGACATGCTGTGAGAATGTTTCTCGGATTAAGGGGGCTCTTTAGATAGGCAAATACTCTTGGATAAATTTTCCTACAATAGTAGATTTTAGGATACTATTGAGATAATTCCATATGAGGACTTTTACAGTAGTTCATTTTGATCACCCATGTGTTGGTTGGAGGCAAGAGAGATAGCTATACTGGGACCTTGTCTTGTATAGGAGACCACAGAGCTGGTGTAGTTTATTCAGAAGTGGATGGATACTACATTGTCTCATCAGAAATCATACACTGATCACCACATATGACCTTTTGAGTTCTAGTATGGGAATCAAGTTTTCTTATATATTTCACCATGTTTGGGAAACAAGAGAATCAAGAGATAGGCTATGCTTTCCCCGAGTTACGTTGGGCCGTTCAGGATTCTAGAGATAGTCAGGCCGGTAGACTATCTGTTGAAGTTACCTTATAGTTACCAAGCCATGGGAAAAATCTTCCATTTTTCTTAGCTATGATGTTACTATTTAGACCTATCTCATTCCTTTCAGCCTGAGGTGGTTGAGTTACAAGTAGCTACTTCCTTCAAGGATCATCCTATAAATATTGTGGATCGTCGTATGAAGGTTCTCCAAGGTCAGTACATTCATTTAGTGAGAGTACTATGGAAGCAATAATGAGTGTAGGATGAGACCTTGGAGAGGGACGCTAATGTGCGATCATAATTTTTGGAGTTATTCAAAGATCATGCTTCATCATCCATGGAAGGGAAATTCAGGGACAAATTGCTTTAAAGGGAAAGTTTGTAAGAACAGAGTTCTTATTTGAGGTATAAATTCCTTGTTTTATATTAATTATTAGTTTAATTGATTAAATATGGCCTAATACGAATGAAAATGGAGGTCATAGAGGGCTTGGAGGTTTCTAGGGCTGATATGGAGCCAAGAACCCATGTTTTGGGTAAAAACAGAAGCATATACAATTAGTAAAAATCGTGCCGGTTGGGCCACATGGCCATGCGGTCAGGTATGTAATTATGTTATAAATTTACATTGCATTTTTGTGTGGTTTTAGAATCATTAGTAAACCATTTGGGTAAACCATGTAGGCGCCCCTTTCCCTAAACGAATCCATGCACGGTTAACACATAGTTTTCCTAGGCATGTGCCTAAACCGTACGACCCCTGTATTTTGGAAAATTAATTAATTTTAAATTAAAATGAAATAATTTTAACACCTACTTTTTGTTTTATTTTCCAATGCACAAAAAAGGGATCTTGAAAAACTACCCACATTAAGCTATTCTAGGATTTGAGGTACCATCTCTTTTTGAGCTCTGATTCAAGTGTGGTTTGTCTCAACAGATCCGTAATTGTAAGATCTAAATTCCATTTTAATATTATGTCGATTTTTTGGCTATAGGATGCACTATTTTGATTTAGGATCATATGCACTATTTTCATGTTCTTTTTCCATTCCTCATATTTCTCCTAATCTAGGCTGAATTAAGAGCTGATACTAGACAATCTATCTAGCTTAGACTACGGTAGGTGGTCTCGTGCCTTTCGTTCAAGGTTGGGCCATTTATATATGTTGTCATATCGCACACCCATTTTTCTGGGTGTCACTTTTAATTAAAATTGAACACTATCATAAATAGATATATTATAGGTAAATGGATGTACTTGTTAATTTTTTATCTATTGTGAACCTTGGATAAACCACATTTTTGGGTGTGTTGGCTTAAACATCCATTTTGAAGGATTTTTTGGGACCCCCTTTGAGGTGTTCTTTTTTACCCAATACCATGAGATTTCAATTTAGGAATAGAATTTCAATTTTAATGAATTATAATTGAATGGATTAATAGAAAGGGATAAATTGACCTTATCCTTTCCCGTTTCCTTGAAATGGATTTCTATGCATGTGATGCTTGATATGTTAAAATGCACATGTGAGTAAAATGTTAGTCATGTTATGCAATTGCTTATTTAAGCTCAAATATCCCTTTTAATGGTTTTACCACATGATATAAATGATTTTTAATTCATGTTATATCTTTATAGGATTGAGAGGCTATGTATATTGAATATGAACATGTGAGTATTTGAAATTCCATGCATTAAGAGGTTGGACAATGGCTTGGAACACCTTTGAGGTGAGTTATACATGCTTGTCATTGATATTGACCTTGGAATTTCAATTGAAATTGATTAAATGGTTATGAGAATTAGATGACACACAAATTCACATTAGAATTCTATGAATTGACTCAATTTACTAAATCCTTTCTTAAGACATGGGTGATACGTGGATCCAATTGAGGGATTCCATGGATGGACTCATTGAGGCAAGAATTATATGCCGAGAGAAATATGTATTATTATGAGAATTCCATGGTTGGACTCAAGGGGAATTGAAAATTTATGACATGGTTGATACTTGGGCTCCCTTAGTAGACTGCTGAAGATGGACTTGATTGGATGGGATGTTATACCTCATCTAGAGCAATACTAGGTTCCTGAGAGGTTCATTGGGGATGGGATTGTAGGGTGTTGGTTCCTATAACACCTGAAGAGATACTTGAATTACAATTTAGGAATGCCAAGGATGGGATCCAGTTTAGAATTGAATTATAAATGAAATGCCTGATATGATGCTACTTCCAAGACAAAGCACAAGCTTGGATTCAATCTTGAGTTATACCTTTTAGATGGCATATTGATTCATCCGTTTTACAAATGATTATATGAGGGATGTTAGGATTGTGATGAATCTTGATATTTTTAAATTAAATGAGATTGAATTGTTAAATGTTTTGATTAAATAAAATGGATATTAAATGATTATCTGCACATAAAAGATGTATACTTTTTAGTTATCCTTATTTACTTCATTACTCATTGAGCATTGCCTGTCATATATATCCACTAAGTATTGGGAATGGGCCTTAGGTTGTTTTCTTCTAGGATTAATTGTCACACCCTATTCGAGTCACCTTTTTGGACACAAATAGATTATATTATTAAAGGTAATGATAATGGAAAGCACCCTTCGATATTAACTTGATTTACTTCTTAGGATAACGAGATCATGGGACCAAGATGAGTCTTGTGATGCTAGTCAGATACATTTATTTTTTTTGTCTTTTAGTTACATATATTATATATGACTAATTCATCCATATTTTGGTTGTTTTATAGAAACATATGGGTAATGTCATTTCAGATATAAGACATCTTCTGGAATTGTTTATTTATATCAGTCTTATACTTTTTAATTCTTTTTCTATGTATTTCTAATTTCACTATTTGTATGATATTTTTTTCCTACTGTGCTACACTCTGGTGATGAGGGTATAGTCTTCCCACTAACACGTAGGCCCTTGCTGCTAGTTGAAAATCTCTATTATTTTGGTAGATGCGCTTGAGGCCATGTGACCCACCGATCTTGAGGCACTATTCAATGACATTTTGGTTAGGGACTTTACACATATTCCCAGTGCGCATTCCCACATGTATTTCAGGAGATTAATTTTCATATACAACATCAATTAAAAGATTCTCTATATTATATTGGGTGGGAGGATGAAAAATGTTACCTGAATATACCCAAATACAATAAAAACACATTACCTCACACATTCAATGTGTAAAATAACTACCACCATGAGAAATTTTGAGTTACTAATCCATGCTGAAGAATTTTCAAGTAAACTAACAGTTAGGTGCACATAAAGATATGATTGAAGAAATAAATGGTATGCAAGAAATAATAGCCAATGACCTTCAAAAAATCATGGATAAATTGGTAAAAAATAAGATAAAGAAATAAAGCCCTTTTTATTTTAAAAATAACACATTCAAGATGAAGTGGGAGAGATTTTAGTGGCATAAGATCCTCCCATATCAATACCACAAAACTGGGTTTCTGCAGCGTCACCCTTTATCAGTGCTTTTTTTAGTAGCACTGATAAAGGGGGGCTTTATCAGTGCTATTTCCTAGCACTTATAAAGTTTATAGTTCAAAACAAAATCATGAAAAATAATATATGGTTATATAAGTATATTTATATTGATATAAATATAATATATATATTTTAATATGTTTTAGATAAGTATAAATAGACTATTAGATTTAATATATAATAAATTTATAGAAAATGGCTTTAAAATATTTTAAGAATAATTTTTAATTAATATATTTCTAATTATCATCGATTAATAATCATTTAATAACAATTTGAAGACAAAAAAAAATAAAAGATCTAAAATAAGTTGAAAATGTAACTCGAACTTCAAAAAACTATATCTTTTTATCTTGGTGTCAGTTTGAGATCTAAAACCAATAAAATCGAATCTTGCGACAAGATCTGCATTCTATTGACCGAAGGGAACCTTTAGCCACTATTTTGAGCCCCAAAAAGTCCGAAAAAGGCCTAAAAAACTGAGTTTTTAGTTGGGATACCCTGATTTTTTAACATTCAAACCGGTATAACTTCTGATATAAATGTCCTTTAGTCTTGTACCACATATCATATTGAATATTTTTTCATTTTCTTTGATTTGACTGGTTGTGAAGTTGAAATAGACTCCTGGATTAGAATTTATGGTCATTTTAACATTCTATGTCTTTCTAAATACACACATATATATATATATATTTATTCATAAAAATATATATGTGTGTGTCTGTGTGTCTGTGTGTCTGTGTGTGTCTGTGTGTGTGTTTGTGTGTTGTATATATTTATGTATGTATGTATGTATGTATTTATTTATTTATAAACACACATAAAAAACATAATTTATGAATGTATTTAAAAAAAATCTTATAAATATATATTAATATACAAATAAATATACGAATAAAAATTTATAACTAGAAATATATATAAATTAATATAAATATCTATTCATATACAAATAAATATATATATACTAATATATGAATAAATATATATGTACTAATATAACCAAATATATTTATATTTATATTAATCTATATTAATATACGAATAAATATAACTATATATATTTAAATAAATCAATATATATATATATATCAATATAAAAATAAATAAATAAATATATATATATATATTAATATATGAATAAATATATATGTATTAATATAACTAAATATATTTATATTAATATGATTCTATATTAATATATGAATAAATATATATTTATTAATATATGAATAAATATATATTTATTAATACATGAATAAATATATTTGTATAAATATAACTAAATATATTTATATTAATATGAATCTTTATTAATATATGAATAAATATAACAACATATATATATATATAAATAGATATATCATCCAATAGAGAAAACAACTAAATAGCTTAGTGGTAAAGGTGCAGGCGCGCAAGGGGGGAGGTCTTGGGTTTGAGTTCAGGTGGAAGGAGGGGCGCGCTGGCAAGTGGGGGATGTGCAGGAAAGTGCAACACATGAGAGAGTTGGAGGGGGTCCACCTTATACTGATAAAGGGGGAGCGGGTGTCAAGCATTGTTAAAATCTCCTCGAGCATTTTATTTTATTTTTAACTTTTTTTTTATTTTTTTTGACTTTTATCACCACTAAAAAGGCATTGATAAAGGACCTTTTTATCAGCGCTTTTTTCTGCACTGATAAAAGTTACCTTTTATCATCAATTTTTTTAGTGCTGATAAAAGGTGTATTTATCAGTGCTTTTCTGAGCACTGATAAAAGGGACTCCCCCTTTATCTTCGCCTCGATTAACAATGCTTTTCTAGCACTTATAATGCCCTTTTCTAGCGCTGATATATGCCATATTTTAGTATTGTATTCACCATTAATAACATCATCTCATAGATAGTTTACTAAGAATATAAACATAAAGTGGAAACACATGAGGGGAATATGTTTTCAAATCTTACTTTTTCTAATTTTATTACCTGCTATTTTTTTTTTCAAATTTCACTCTTGTTCTTAATGAAATTAAAAAAGAAAAACAATTATTGCATGTCTTGGAGGATGTTAGAAATGATGAATTAGAGGATCTCCATTTTGAGAAAAATATAGAATGTCCACTTCTTCCCCCATCACCACATGACACTTTAAAAGTGGTATTATACCATGAGAAAGACTGACATTCTTCATCTAATGATAGAGTAACCATTACACAAAAATCATTTCTTTCTACAATTGTACAAAATTAATTATCCAATAATATCTATAATTTTAATTTTACAAACTTAGTACCATTTATGTCTAGCCATGATTACATAGATGGAGAACATGTCGCTACCCCCCATGAAGATAAAATGGAAATGGAGCTTATGGAAGTTAATTATTAATATTGCTAGAAATATGAGAAATAAGAAAATGATGAAGAGTGGTTTGATAGACTTCATGAGTATAATTTTGAAGAATTTAAAAATGATTCCATAAGAGGAGTTTCTGATGAGGAATAAGTATCTCCAAGAACTAGGGATAAAACACTACCCACTCAACGTCACCATGAGCACCAATTGGTGTGTGGAACTACAGAACTAGAACTTCTAGTAGACTCACATGAAGAAACAGAGGGATTGGATGAAACATATACAATAAAGAATTTATATTTAAACACATATTATTTTAAATTTATTCAATTGATAATTTTTATTAACTCTCCCTTTGATGAATATTATGAAGCAACATTTTTGTAAGAGACAATAAATGAAGATAAAGCCATTTTAAATTTAGTAGCACCTAAAATGGGACCATTTTCTTCTACCGCATCCATTTTTTATGAAAAATAACACTATTGAGGTGGTGGAGATACAATACCATATTCAATGGTACATCCACAAAGAAGTATATTAGTGCTTTGGAAGGAACCACATGTGGTGGTTCTTATCACACAAAACCTACCCACATAGAGACATGGGATAGCTGACACATTGTCATATGGTGGACAATATAAGCTATAACACCCCTTGAGGTGTTTAGCCCATCAATATTCTCCCATTATTTCCACTCCTCTTTACTTTATTTTTTATAAATATTTTCTAATGTTTTTTTGTTGTTTTACCTAAGTGGATACTGTAGAGGAGGCTAGCTCCTTTTTCCATAGTGTACCACAAGGATGGCTTACCTTGAACTTGTTGGATAATAACATGAGGTTGATTCCATTTTTTTTTACTTTTTTACATAATATATTTTTTGTGTAACCTACTGGAACTAAATGAGTAGTGATATATAATTGGGGGGGAGGATATTACCACAATTAGATTAGTTTTTTATTTATTTTTAGTTAATATTTTAAAATATGTTAAAAAATTAATTTTTTTTTGTTTTCATTATCCTTTTAGTAAACCTATAAAAAGACCAATGAAATATCAACTAGAAATTAGAAAAAATTTATTTTGTTTGGAAATATTTTAAGTATTCTGTTTCTGGTTTTCTTTTTAATTTTTTTTTAAAAATACACTAAAAATAAATAAGCATAACAAAATTTATTAATATGTACATATATAATATTGGTTTTGGTTTTCCATAAATTTAACAAATTTATGTTCAATAAATGTAGTATTGTACATATTCTTGTATTGATTTTGGATTAATTTTTCACCCAATTCATAATGACTGTCACTACCCTTCCATGTTGGGAAATATCATTCTATAATTGAGGGAATTAATTGGTTCTAAATTTGGGAGAATTTAAGTGATTTATGAGTTATTTAATCATTACTTTTATGGAAATTTGGTCTTAGAATTAAGGGATGAAGAGTGTGTGAAATAAATTTAGTGGAATCAATGTTATAACTTCAAGTCACTGAATTTTTAAATTAATCTAAACTATCTTGATCTCTATAAGAAAAATACCTTAGGGAGCTATCTTGAATGACAATGAGAGATGTCCTTTGAACATGGAATAAAAATTGGAAATTAGGGACCCACAATGGAACTTTTAGACAAGGGGAACTATGTGTGTATCTAAAATCAATTAAATCCATCTAAAATTAGTTCTATGCAGTGTTTTGCACACAATTATGTGTGGTAAAAATAAATACATAAAAGTTTAATATTCCAAATTGATTCCATTTAGGTGAGGTGAATATTGAACCCATATAAATATGGGAATTTTAATTATATCACATTCAATCAAGTTGGATCAATAAAGTGTAAAATAAAACAACATTTTTAAGAAAAATTATGAAAGAGTGTAAAAATAGAGTTTTTTTGTTAAAATATTGATTCCATTTAAATATATTCAGTCCACTCCTGGCAAGAGAATTTGAATTATTTGATGTAATATAGTGACTTGATTCACATTTGAGACATGATGAATTAAACAATGGAAGAATCTGTGTTTATTGTTTCAACTCTGGCTGATAAATTTAATTAGGTAGGATGATATTTATTTCATTTTCTATATAAATAAATTTAATTCAATGATAAGTTTCTATGGAGTTTAATATTTCAAGTGTGTGAGAGTGATGTGAGGAAGACATTTCCATATTTTTTTATATTATTCATTGAAATACCACCGTTTTAATTCAACTTCCAAGGTAAAATAATTTCTTTTATGGCTTCTGATAATATTCAATTTCATTATTAAATAGCATGAATTATTGATTTTAGTAGAATCTTTATTTCTTGAATTAATTTATAAGCCAAAAAGTTGAAACTTAAATTGGTTTTTAGATTTAAATTGAAATTATTATAAAAAATGAGTGGGAATAATGTATGGAAACATACAGTATTTTATTCATTAAGGGGTATATTAGTTGGATATTGTATTTTTAATTATGTAAAGAAACAAAATTATGAGTTTTATTATTTTATTATTATTTTGAATTTAATTGAACAAATTCATCATTGAACTGGAATTATTTTTATGCTTGTGGATAAAATCATACAATGTCTAGTAAACTGACTATGCATAGCTAACCATGCTATCTAATGAAAACTATTCTCATGGTCAGTCTACTGAACATGATCCCCCCTTTTACACCCTACTTCTAGACACCACCACAGTTTGTCACCTGACCGCGGCACCAATCCTGGGATGACCGTGAGATCTAACAACAATAATTCACTTTAATACACCTTTATCCTACTGCTACTAGATCCTACACTCCATGGTTACCCTTATTTAAACATGAACAACCTCATAGTATCCTCCTCCCACACCCGTAGCCATCTACAAACCCCCAAAACTGACCACGCAATAGATAAATCAAAACCCGAGGCTACACCCATAACCAAAATTTAGAATTTCCAAATCATATCCTAATAAAATCTAAGAAGAGTGATAGTTTCTGCCAAAACATACCAAAAACATCCTCTTTGTCATCTTTATTGAAGAAGATATCATCACCACCACTCATATCTATGCATGAATTTACCACATTAGAGATATAAGCATTAAGTGCATATCGACCGGCATCATGATTCCTTCAATAGAAGACATTCCGTATTTTTTCCTTCTAGTGCTACTCTGATCACTTTTAAAAGGAACAACACCTTTAGATCGGAAGAGGAACTAGATTTTTCTGTTATTCCTCTGAAAATGTAGAATAACGAAGCTTTTACTATGCTATATTTAGAGGAGAAACCCACGAGCATCCAATAAAGAAAATGAATCAAAATTTCCCCGTTCTAAAAAACCAAAAAACAAATGAAAATATTAGAGAAATGATAACATTAAAATAATATATATATATATATATAACAACTATGTACATATATTTTATAATGTTCATGTAACAATTATATTTATATCTATTACTAGTATGTAAAAATATATAATCATATATTGATATATTTTGATACTAATTAATTTTATTTGGAGTGACATCCAATGGCTCAGGCCCATTATTGAACTAAAATCTATCCAAGCCCAGACCTGATTTCAAGAATATGAAACTACCACTATGAAGAACTGACACAAATGCATGAAAAAATTATGGATAGAGGATGTATCAATAGAATTAATATCCATTGTATGCTGTGACACATAGAATCTATCCAAATAATTCCTCGACACTGACTGCAATGAAAGAGTTACTACCTCACTTGCTCTATATAAATGTCCCTCATAATCTCCCATTGTAATTATTCAACATCAATTGAACCCCATTATAATTTCATTTCATTCTACATGTTAATTTAACTATGCTATTTTTTTATTGTATGTGTCGTCCATTTACCCCCAAATTATTCATTTTTTTCTTCAACCCCAATGATATAACATGGTGTTTTGAAACTCCATAACCATGGTGAAATATCCCAAGGTCTAGGACACCAATGGTTATCACACATGAACCCAATTAATTCTAATGATATGAATTCATTCCTCGATCTAGTAGAGAAATGGGGAGAATCATTTCAATGGAATTCATATTCTCTCTTCAATGAGATGTGCATCCATAAATCTATCAAATATTCTCTCCCTCTCTCTCTCAGTTCACAATGAGTTTCAGTGGAGCACTATGAATTGGGGGATGAATATAATATTATGGTTGTCACAGTTGAGATAGTAAATGTCTTGATTGAGTGTGATTACTGCCTATTCACTATGAAGGAAGTGGAACCATTTTTAGGGTATATTTATCTTTTGTATGTTCATAACCACAATTTAGTTATAAGGGAGAAATATAAGAATGATATTAACATGAATTTTGAATGATAACTAGAGGTAGTTGAAGAATCTATGTGATAAACTCGAGATCTGACCCCTTTCACTGCTGTCGTGTTTACTAGTTAATCTATTTTAATTCTATTTAATTGAAAACCAAAAAAACAACTCCTGTGTTTATTTTCAAAATAAGAAAAAAAATAAGGATACATATGTGATTGTATAGTGAGACTCCCTACCCTTTCTCCTTGAGAGACAACCCTAGTCATCCACTTCACTGCATTAGGAGTAATTTGAAATTTGGTTTGACCATGTCCTGTGAAAACTCCATGTGTTTTCAGTTTTGGTGGTTAGGGATAAAAATAAGTTTTTCGGATTTTGCATCTCGATTCCTTACTTATTAGAAAGTGAGGGTTGATCACCATGTCCCAGTAGTTTAACTGAACCCTTTATGGTGCCTGAGTGGGAGGGGGATAATATCTATAATGAAATTTTGTGAGGATTCTATGATCATCTAGAGGACATAATTCCATTTGGGTGATCATATAACAACTCACCAAGTCTACCCACTTATTTTCTATTCAATAGAAGATTCCAGTTGAAAGAAAAAGATGCGTTTATGTGCTAAAGATAGTCCAAATTCATGGATTTACCTTGACTATAATTACCCATTGTGATTCTATTATCATGTCATGACTGTGGAGAGGTTTATGGGAGGCCTTTGGGACTATGTTGCATTTGAGCATGACATTTTGTAACATCCAAAGTAGTAATGAATAATAGATATTTTTATCTATGTTTATTAATGATTAAGATAGTTTTATAGAGGCTTAAAATGAAAATAAATACAATCTTATGCATGGAATACACTAATATTCTTAAAAGATTGTTTTACTGCCTTTTGATGGCAAACCATTTTTGAATCTATATTTTGAAAATTTTATAAACTATGTTTTTCAAAATAAACTTATTCTTTATGATTGGGACATCAAAATGTACTTTGTGTGAATTTTTGGTATTTTTCTGACAATGTTCATTTTTTTAATGAATAGTGAAAAATACTGCATTTTACATCAAAACTGTTTTTTAATCTAATTTATTTATATGATTAGATTATCTTTTGAATTGTTCTTAATGTTTAATATGAATATATTTTTACAATTTTATCCAATGGTGGTCATTGGAATCAATTTCACTTTGAAATTAGACTTAAACTGGTGTCAATCTTTTGATACTTATTGTTTTGTAAAAACGCGCTATTTTCTCTGGCAGCGGGAATTAATTATTAAATTAATTAATTTGACTTATATGTATTGAATTTTGTAAAATAGACTTCATTTTTGAATTCGGAATATCAAATATAGCTTAGGGTGAATTTTTGGTAATTTTCTGAAAAACTCCAATTTTTGATGAATAGTGAAACCACTAAGTGGTAATCAAGCAAACTGATTTTTTAGTTAAATGAAAGTTTACCACTAATGTATATTGAATTTTGAAAATCCGACATATATGGTTGTCATTAAGAAGTAAAATGTGGTTCAATGAGATTATAATAAATTTTTTGGTGAATAGTAACTTATTAAGTTCTTAATCGCGATTAGTGGTAATTAGGGTAGTTTAAGGTATAAATAATGCTTTAATAATATGAAATGACCTAGAAACATGTCCTACCCTTATTGGTTGTGTCATGGCCGACCAAGAAAAGCCATGGGTCAACTTGGGGACCCCATGGATCCACTTTTGTTGGGAAATGACAAAAATAACTTTTTATTTAATGTAAAAGTAAAAATGACACAAACATAATATGTTTCACGAAAACAATTTTTACATGGGCTTATAAAGATCAGAGTTTTGATTATAAATAGTCATTGGAAAGATAAAACGATTTCCTACATCATAGTAGTTTTTTTATAATTTTAGACATTAAATAAATTAAATTATTTATGACATGATAATGGTGCAGCGATGACATCATTATTTGACGATTTAAATAAAATGGAAAGATAATGTAAAATCTATGAACTACACATGTCCAAAACCAATTGGATGAGTGGATGTCGAACCCTTATCACCTTATCCACGAATTATCTCAATGTGGGACCTTTTAAAACCGAAACACATTTTCAAATAAAGTAATATTTCTTTACTTTCCAAAAGTGCCCCTCCTCTCCTCTTATAAAAGGCCCCCACCTCTACCTCATTTCACACACTCCTCAAGCCTTTGGCTCGGCCAACCCCTGCACATTTACTCTCTACACATCCCTCTACTCATCCTAGAGGATTCCCTTTGGGCAGAATCCTTTCAAAGGAAGCCTTTAGGCTCAAATCAAAAGGAGTTACACTTTTAAAGGTAATTCATTCTCTCATGTTCATTTGTTTTATTTTGCTTCTCAAACCCCCTAAACTCTTTTTATTTGCTTATTTTGTAACAACAACAGTATCTTAAATATACTATGATGTTGTTATAATATTTATTTGAGCTAAACTCTCACACAACTACATCAAATGGTTAAAGATCATACGGTTTCCATGGATGGCGAAATTCTGCCTCCCGAAACGATGATTGTTCAATACTCATTTAACACCTTCAAAGGTGGCCATTATGATGTCACTATTTTTATATATTATATATAATATTTTTATGTTTTCCTTAAGCTGCTGTTTTTTTTTCATTTTGGGCATACCTTTATGGTTTCCATTATGGGTAAACACGATATCTTCATTTTAGGAAGTGCGGACTACCGCCCCCTGAAAGTGATTTTATTCGTTAATACCATATGTGGGATGTGTAAAGGATAAAGTTAATGATATTATATATGTTATTATACTGGATTTATAATATACTCTTATATCATTATGATACCATTCAAGAAAATATGAAATAGAAATGGAAGTAGCGTTCATGCGTACGTACGGCTTACCGTCTCCATGAACGGTGCATTTCATTTCTTACCTCTAAATGTGATGTAATATTATAAATACATGTATATGATGAATATATATGATATATATGTTATCCAAATCATTAATATCATTCTGGATATAACGAACCTTTGACCAAATTAACAACATGTAAGTGTAAGAAGTCTATTTTTGACTTAAGAACCAAATACCGACAAAATGAACACTATTAACTTAAATGATTACATGATGTTCATAACATGGTATAAAAGGAATAATGAACTTGAAAAAGGTTCATAATCAAGTAGATATTAACTCAAGTTTATTATTCAGGAGATTAAAGAACGGTCGGGTCAAGTCGGATACGAGGTATGGGACTTCGTCTAAATCTCCTTTCTTTGAGGCATATTTTATTTTATACACAACTTTCTTTTATACGGTGTATAACCCACTTTTACTTTTACATTTATTCAAAAGGAATCTTTTTTATACGAAGTGTTTACTAAACGATAAAAGGGAATGTTTTTGTCGTACGTATGCGGCGACAACAACTTCTCCGCCGTCGTGACCGTTATTTGAGTTTCGGCTTCCTCTACAAGACATACCTTTTTTTTAAAGAAAAATAAATACCATGTTTTACCTTTCTTTTATTTTGGTATGGAAAATGGTTTTCACAATGTTTTTGGGTTGTATTGATATCTTGTGATTGAAATGTGGAAATGTTATGTTTCCTTTATGCATGTTTTATGTGATACGATTATGTAATGGTTCTTGGGCATTATTATGAAGACGGGTGGTTCCGTGATAAACTAAGGGCGGGTGAGCCCGATATAGCTCCCCAATGCATTGGGTAATGCGAAGGAGTGAAACGTTAAGGTTTCTCCGAAGAGATTTAGGGAATATACTGTGATGGGTATTCCAAACGTAACCAAGAGGGTTACTACCTACGTAAGAATGCTTTGAATGCCTCAAGTTACCTTTATGTCTTATGATATCTATGATTTATTCATGATTTTATGAGGTATGTTAAGGTGCCCATGTTTTATGGGTAAATTATGATTTCATTCTTATGTATATATGAACTCATGTTTCCTTTCCATGTTTTTTTTATAACCCATACTGAGTTTTTATGCTCATCCCAAGTTTTTGAAATGTTTTTCACAGGTCAAGGGAAAGGTACATGATAAGATGATAGAGTCAAGGATGTGTCAGGAAATAATCCATGTTTTATTTTAAATGTGTTTCCATTGATGGGAATGAAGAATATTATCTTTATGTAACCACTTTGTTTATATGTGGAATGTAATGCAAGTTTTATGATATAATTCTTTAAAACTCTAAACCCGAAAAGATCCTCAATGTGTAATCTTGTAATAACTCAAGATTAAGTAAGGTTTAAGGCTGGGGCCTTATAGTTGGTATCAAAGGTCGGTTTAGATAACTTTAGGAGTTAGAATTCTATTAAAATGATTATCCAATTTTTTTTTTTGAAATGATGTAGCATTTAAAGATTACCATGTTGCTTCATCTAAGACATGTTTGTTCAGAACGGTTTTCCGCAGAGGAAACAGGGAAGCAGTACTAGAAAGGCATACAGAAGGAAATAACCTTCCGAATCAGCATCCAGAAATGGTCGGAATTGGAACTGAATAGTTTGTTGCTGTAATGGCACAGTTGACTCAAGCGATAAATGGTGGTGGTATCCATGCACGAGATCAGCCAGATCTACCGCAGAGGAACATGTTAGTGGTGGAACATTTCATGAGGCAACATCCACCATCATTCAGAGGATCATCTGACCCTGTGCTAGCTGAAGGGTGGATTAAAGCATTGGAGAAGATTTTTGATGTCATGGGGTGTTCAGACAATCAAAAGGTTAGTCTTTCTATTTACCGTTTGGAGGGTGAGGCAGATCAGTGGTGGTCTATGGTTAAAAATATCAGGGATGCCGATGAGATTGATGCTCTTGACTGGGATGAATTCAAAGGTATGTTTCTTGAGAAGTATTTTCCTAAGGCTGTTCGACATAGGATGGAAGAACAAGTTTTGGAATTAAGGCAAGAGGAAGACTCAGTGGATGCCTATGAAGAAAGGTTCACTCGATTGGCAAGGTATGCTCCAAATTTTATTCAAGACCTTGATAGTAAAATCAATCTTTTTTACTCAGGATTAAAGCCAAAATATCGAAGGGCATTAGCTTCTCGAGAGTTTAAAAGTTATGAAAAGCTTGTTCGATGTACTGAGAAGGTGGAAATGGAGTTTGCCGATGACCAAGTGTTCTATAACAACCAGCAGAAGAAGAGACCGATGTGGCATGAGAAAGGTAAGAATTCTTCAAAAAAGCCTAATGGTAAGAGAACTAAGTTTCCAGTTTGTGATAAATGTGGCAAAAGGCATGTTGAGGAATGTCTTCTGAATTCTGGAAAGTGCTATCGATGTGGTAAGATGGGACATAAGGCTCGTGATTTCACTGAAAAGGATCAAGGTGAAGGTAAGAACAAATTTGATTTACAGTTAGTGAAATGTTATAAGTGCAATGAGATGGGTCACTATGAAAACGAGTGTCCGACAAAGAGCTTGAGTGATGGGAAGCCGTTAGACTACAAGCAGAATGGGGTGGTGAAATCCTTTTCAACTACTTCAGCAGATGTCGGGCCATCAAATGAAGTTGTATCAGGTACTTTGTTCGTTTTTTCAGATTATGCCAGTGTGTTGTTTGATTCGGGGTCTACACATTCTTTCATCTCTGAAACCTTTTCTAGTAAAATGGGAATACCATCTCAAGAAATGACTCCTGAACTTTTGGTAAAAACACCTGGGTGGAATGTTGAGGCAAAAAGAATTTATAATAATCTTCCTATCATTATCTGTGGAAAGAACCTACTTGCAAACCTTATTGTTCTACCTCTAGTAGAGTTTGATGTTATCCTGGGTATGGTTTGGCTCTCTATTTACCATGCTAAGATTGACTGTAGAGCTAAAGAAGTTTCTTTTCAGAAAGACTTTCAGTTAGTTTACAAGAATGAACCCTTACTTTTGATAACATATCAAGAGGCCGAGAAACTTTTAAAAGATGGAAATGAATGTTACCTTGCACACGTCGTTGAAAATAAAGGAACTGTTCAGATTAATGATGTACCAGTGGTAAATGAGTATCCTGATGTTTTTCCTGATGAGTTGCCTGGAATAATACCAGATCGGGAAGTTGAGTTTACTGTTGACTTAGTTCCTGATGCTAAGCCAATTTCAAAACCCCCTTATCGAATGGCACAAATTGAACTTTTAGAGTTGAAGGAGAAATTGCAAGATTTATTAGAGAAAGGTTTCATTAGACCTAGAACATCACCATGGGGTGCTCCTGTTTTATTTGTTAAAAAGAAAGATGGTTCTATGAGACTTTGCATTGATTATAGAGCCTTGAATAATATCACTATTAAGAAAAAATATCCTTTGCCTCATATCAATGATTTGTTTGATCAGCTCCAGGGAGCTCAGTTTTTTTCAATGATTGACTTGAGATCGGGGTACCATCAGCTGAAGGTAAAGGAGGCAGATATTCCGAAGACCGCGTTCCGTACGAGATATGGCCATTATGAATTTGTATTAATGCCTTTTGGGCTAACCAATGCACCTACTGTATTCATGGACTTAATGAATAGAATTTTCCATGAGTTCTTGGATAAGTTTGTGGTGGTTTTAATTGATGATATTTTGGTGTTTTCTAAAAGTAAAAAGGAGCATGAAAAACATTTAAGGGTTATCTTGCAAACCTTAAAAGAAAAGAAACTGTATGGGAAATTCAGCAAGTGTGATTTTTGGTTGCAACAAATTTCTTTCCTTGGTCACATTGTTTCTAAATATGGAATAACTGTTGATCCTGCAAAAACAAAAGTTGTGGAAGAATGGCCAAGACCCCCAAATGTAACCGAGATTCGTAGCTTCCTTGGTTTGGCGGGATATTACCGAAGGTTTGTTAGAAATTTTTCATGGTTATCTAGTCCAATGACTAAGCTAACTCGGAAGGGTGTTAAGTTTATCTGGACAAAAGAATGTGATGATTGTTTTCAGGAATTGAAAAGAAGATTGGTGAATGCTCCAGTTTTGGCACTACCTTCCAGGAATGGTGAGTTTGTTATATACAGTGATGCTTCATTGAAAGGACTTGGTTGCGTCCTAATGCATAATGATCAGGTAATTGCTTATGCTTCACGACAGTTGAAAATTCATGAGGTAAATTACCCTACACATGATTTGGAACTAGCTGCTGTTGTTTTTGTTTTAAAAATTTGGAGGCATCATTTGTATGGAGTAAAGTGTGAAATATATACCGATCACAAAAGTTTAAAGTATATATTGACTCAGAAAGAGTTAAACATGAGACTGAGGAGATGGCTAGAATTAATCAAGGATTATGATTGTACAATTCATTACCATCCGGGAAAAGCAAATAAAGTGGCTGATGCTTTGAGTTGAAAAAGTAATGCTTCATTAGCAATGTTGCGTTTGGAACGTGATCCTTTGGTCAAGGATTTGATGAACTTTGGCATAGAATTTGTTGGTGAAGGAAGTCCTTCTGTTTTGTTTCGGGTATCAGTGAGATCATCTCTATCATATAGAATCAAGCAAGCACAGAAGCAATATTGTGAGTTGTAGAAAAAGGTAAAGCTGGTTCAGAAAGGCAAGTTGCCTGAATTCAACATTGATAATGATTGTGTTTTGAGATTTGGGAAGAGATTGTGTGTGCCTTGTGATTCACAGTTGAAGAGAGATTTGTTATGTGAAGCTCATAGTTCTCCGTTTTCAGTTCATCCGGGCAGTACTAAGATGTATAGAGATCTGCGGGAGTATTACTGGTGGGATGGAATGAAAAGAGATATTGCTGATTTTACTGTGAAGTGTTTGACTTGTCAGCAGGTTAAAGCAGAGCGGCAGTTACCGAAAGGGATGCTTCAGCCTTTACCAGTGCCAGAGTGGAAATGGGAGAATATATCCATGGACTTTGTTGTTGGATTACCGAAGACATCTCGAGGTAATAATGCAATCTGGGTTATTGTTGATCGCTTGACCAAATCTGCTCATTTCCTTGCTATACGAGATACTTTCTCTCTTGATCAACTTTCCCGTTTGTATCTTAAAGAGATAGTCAGGTTACATGGAGTTCCTCTCTCCATTGTATCAGATCGTGATCCCAGGTTTACTTCTAACTTTTGGAAAGGCCTTCAGAAGTCGTTGGGTACTGAATTAAATTTTAGTACAGCTTTTCATCCTCAATCAGATGGGCAGTCAGAACGAACAATTCAGACATTGGAGGATATGCTACGAGCTTGTTCTATGGATTATCAGGGAAGTTGGGACCAACATCTTTCTTTGGTTGAGTTTTCATATAATAACAGTTTTCATTCCAGTATACAGATGGCACCATTTCAGGCATTATATGGGAAGCGGTGTCGAACTCCAGCTTTCTGGGATTAAGTGGGTGAAATGAAGTTGATGGGACCAGAATTGGTAGAAGAGATGGCAGAAAAAGTGCAGCTGATTCAGAAACACATGAGAACAGCTCAGAGCGGGCAGAAGAGTTATGCGGATAACCGGAGGAAGGATCAATCTTTCGAGGTAGGTGATCATGTTTTTCTCAAGGTTTCTCCTTGGAAAAGTGTGATGAGATTTGGTAAGAAAGGAAAGTTGAGTCCAAGGTTCATTGGACCATACGAAATTCTGGAGAGAGTTGGATTAGTTGCATACCGAGTGGCTTTACCTCCAAGTTTATCTCAGGTACACAATGTTTTTTCACGTTTCGATGTTGAGAAAGTATATGCCAGATCCATCTCATGTTTTGAGTCCAGAGGTAGTTCAGCTGGAAGAGAACCTATCTTATGAGGAACAATCGGTCCAGATTCTTGACCATAGGGAGCAAGTTTTACGGAATAAGGTGATTCACCAGGTAAAGGTTTTGTGGAAAAACCACATGATTGAAGAGGCAACATGGGAATCTGAAAATGCAATGAGGGATAAGTACCCCCATTTATTCGATAAGTAAATAAATTGCGGGGACGCAATTTTCTAAAGGGGGGAAGGATGTAACATCCCAAGTAAGTAATGAATAATAGATATTTTTATCTATGTCTATTAATGATTAAGATAGTGTTATAGAGGCTTAAAATGAAAATAAATACAATCTTATGCATGGAATACACTAATATTCTTAAAAGATTGTTTTACTGCCTTTTGATGGAAAACCATTTTTGAATCTATATTTTGACAATTTTATATACTATGTTTGTCAAAATAAACTTATTCTTTATGATTGGGACATCTAAATTTACTTTGTGTGAATTTTTGGTATTTTTCTGACAATGTTCATTTTTTTAATGAATAGTGAAAAATACTGCATTTTACATCAAAACTGTTTTTTAATCTAATTTATTTATATGATTAGATTATCTTTTGAATTGGTCTTAACGTGTAATATGAATATATTTTTACCATTTTATACAATGGTGGTCATTGGAATCAATTTCACTTTGAAATTAGACTTAAACTGGTGTCAATCTTTTGATACTTATTGTTTTGTAAAAACACGCTATTTGCTCTGGCAGCGGGAATTAATTATTAAATTAATTAATTTGAACTATATGTATTGAATTTTGTAAAATAGACTTCATTTTTGAATTCGGAATATCAAATATAGCTTAGGGTGAATTTTTGGTAATTTTCTGAAAAACTCCAATTTTTGATGAATAGTGAAACCACTAAGTGGTAATCAAGCAAACTGATTTTTCAGTTAAATGAAATTTTACCACTAATGTGTATTGAATTTTTAAAATCTGGCATATATGGTTGTCATTATGAAGTAAAATGTGGTTCAATGAGATTATAATAATTTTTTTGGTGAATAGTAACTTATTAAGTTCTTAATCGCGATTAGTGGTAATTAGGGTAGTTTAAGGTATAAATAATGCTTTAATAATATGAAATGACCTAGACACATGTCCTACCCTTATTGGTTGTGTCATGGCCGACCAAGACAATCCATGGGTCAACTTGGGGACCCCATGGATCCACTTTTGTTGGGAAATGAAAAAACTAATTTTTTATTTAATGTAAAAGTAAAAATGACACAAACATAATATGTTTCATGAAAACAATTTTTAAATGGGCTTATAAAGATCAGATTTTTGATTATAAATAGTCATTGTAAAGCTAAAAAATTTTCCTACATCATAGTATTTTTTTTATAATTTTTAGACATTAAATAAATTAAATTATTTATGACATGATAATGGTGCAGCGATGACATCATTATTTGATGATTTAAATAAAATGGAAATATAATGTAAAATCTATAAACTAAACATGTCCAAAACCAATTGGATGAGTGGATGTCAAACCCTTATCACCTTATCCATGAAGTATATCAATGTGGGACCTTTTTAAACCGAAACACATTTTCAAATAAATTAATATTTCTTTACTTTCCAAAAGTGCCCCTCCTCTCCTCTTATAAAAGGCCCCCACCTCTACCTCATTTCACACACTCCTCAAGCCTTTGGCTCGGCCAAACCCTGCCCATTTACTCTCTCCACATACCTCTCCTCATCCTAGAGGATTCCCTTTGGGCATAATCCTTTCAAAGGAATCCTTTAGGCTCAAATCAAAAGGAGTTACACTTTTAAAGGTAATTCATTCTCTCATGTTCATTTGTTTTATTTTTCTTCTCCAACCCCCTAAACTCTTTTTATTTACTTATTTTGTAACAACACCAGTATATTAAATATACTATGATGTCGTTATAATATTTATTTGAGCTAAAATCTCACACAACTACATCAAATGGTTAAAGAACATACGGTTTCTGTGGATGGCGAAATTCTGCCTCCCAAAACGATGATTGTTCAATACTCATTTAACACCTTAAAAGGTGGCCATTATGATGTAAATATTTTTATATATGATATATAATATGTTTATGTTTTCCTTAAGCTTCTGTTTTTTTTTCATTTTGGGCATACCTTTATGGTTTCCATTATGGGTAAACACGATATCTTCATTTTAGGAAGTGCGGACTACCGCCCCCTGAAAGTGATTTGATTCGTTAATACCATATGTGGGATGTGTAAAGGATAAAGTTAATGATATTATATATGTTATTATACTGGATTTATAATATACTCTTATATCATTATGATTCCATTCCAGAAAATATGAAATAGAAATGGAAGTAGCGTTCATGCGTACGTACGCCTTACCGTCTCCATGAACGGTGCATTTCATTTCTTACCTCTAAATGTGATGTAATATTATAAATACATGTATATGATGAATATATATGATATATATGTTATCAAAATCATTAATATCATTCTGGATATAACGAACCTTTGACCAAATTAACAACATGTAAGTGTAAGAAGTCTATTTTTGACTTAAGAACCAAATACCGACAAAATGAACATTATTAACTTAAATGATTACATGATGTTCATAACATGGTATAAAAGGAATAATGAATTTGAAAAAGGTTCATAAGAAAGTAGATATTAACTCAAGTTTATTATTCAGGAGATTGAAGAACGGTCGGGTCAAGTCGGATACGAGGTATGGGACTTCGTCTCAATCTACTTTCTTTGAGGCATATTTTATTTTATACACAACTTTCTTTTATAAGGTATATAAACCCCTTTGACTTTTACATTTATTCAAAAGGAATCTTTTTTATACGAAGCGTTTACTAAATGAAAAAATGGAATGTTTTTGTCGTACGTATGCGGCGACAACGACTTCTCCGCCGTCGTGACCGTTATTTGAGTTTCGGCTTCCTCTACAAGCCATACCTTTTTTTTAAAAGAAAAATATATACCATGTTTTACCTTTCTTTTATTTTGGTATGGAAAATGGTTTTCACAATGTTTTTGGGTTGTATTGATATCTTGTGATTGAAATGTGGAAATGTTATGTTATCTTTATGCATGTTTTATGTGATACAATTATGTTATGGTTCATGGGCATTATTATGAAGACGGGTGGTTCCGTGATAAACTAAGGGCGGGTGAGCCTGATATAGCTCTCCAATGCATTGGGTAACGCAAAGGAGTGAAACGTTAAGGTTTCTCCGAAGATATTTAGGGAATATACTGTGATGGGTATTCCAAACGTAACCAAGAGGGTTACTCCCTACGTAAGAATGCTATGAATGCCTCAAGTTACCTTTATGTCTTATGATTTCTATGATTTATTCATGATTTTATGAGGTATGTTAAGGTGCCCATGTTTTATGGGTAAAGTATGATTTCATTCTTATGTATATATGAACTCATGTTTCCTTTACATGTTTTTTTATAACCCATACTGAGTTTTTATGCTCATCCCAAGTTTTTGAAATGTTTTTCAAAGGTCAAGGGAAAGGTACATGATAAGATGATAGAGTCAAGGATGTGTCAACAAATAATCCATGTTTTATTTTAAATGTGTTTCCATTGATGGGAATGAAGAATACTATCTTTATTTAACCACTTTGTTTATATGTGGAATGTAATGCATGTTTTATGATCTAATTCTCTAAAACTCTAAACCCGAAAAGATCCTCAATGTGTAATCTTGTAATAACTCAAGATTAAGTAAGGTTTAAGGCTGGGGCCTTATACATTTCAACCCCAAACTGATAGATATACTATGCAGACCATTAATGTCTTAGAATACATGCTACAGGCTTGCATTATTGACACTTGCCAAAATTGAAAGGATCACCAGCCCTTGGTAGAGTTTTTGTACAATAGCAGCTACCATTCCACCATTGGTATGGAACCATTTGAGGATTTGTTTGGGAAACCATATAGGTCACCATTATGTTGGACTGATCTAGGCGATTCAACACTCATGGGCACAATGTTTTTGAATGCTATTATGGAGAAGGTGTATATCATCCATGATTGGATGAGGACTACGTAGAGCCTTTATATGCACTATACTGACAAGAAACACAGTCCTTTGGATTTTGACAAGGGAGGCCATGTGTTCTTAAAGTTCTCACCTTAACAAGGTCTGTAGAGATTGGGATGGGGAAATAAGGTATCTCTAAAGTTCATAAGAACTTTATAAATACTACATAGAGTTTGTGAGGTGGTGTATTATTAGAACCTAACACTACAATTGGACTAGGCACCCGACATCTTCCATGTGTTGTAGCTGATGAGACATGTGAACGAACCATCATATTGTATATACTAGGGTGATATGGACATCGAGGATGTGGATACCTTTTCAGAGTAACTAGTGGGGATCGAATATTGGTAGGATATGATCTTTTTCAGATGAGTGATTCCCTTAGTACCTATGTAATAGTAGCATGAGAATTTTCAAGAGAGCACCTAGGAGAGGGAGTCCCAGATGCGGTCTTAGTAACCTCACCTGTTTTTTTATATTTTTTTCTTTATCAGATTAAAATCCCTAAGGTGTGGATATTTAACATCAATGATTTTTAAATGTATGAATTCATACTATTATATGTATTATTTTTAGATCTAGGTGTGAAGACGACATGATATTCTAAGGTCCAGTGATCCCAAAATTGATAAATAAAAAATAAAAAATATATTAATATAACTGGAGCATAGTTTTCCTAAAAAATTGAAATAAAACCTAAATGGGGATTCGATGGGAATTTGATACTATAGTTGAGTCTAGAATATTGGTTATTCCCTAGGTGTTCTATAACCATATTTGATGTTGGGGATTTTTATAAAGATCAATTGTGGGTGGAAATAATAAAATAAAATAATTTGTTTTCTTTGACACAGCGAATTAGGACTCTTATATGTATATGGTTATGAGAAATATCCAAGGATAGAAACATAACCCTAGGATTGGGAGGAGCTATTGGTGGAGAGTATTGTAGGAGATAATGGAAGACAACAATAGATCAGATGATCAGATCAGTACCACATAGATCATCTATATTTAGAGAGTTCATGGATGTTGATAGTGATAATAACAATGGATCATTCATCATCAGTGATTAATCCATAGTCAAGGTAGGACATTTGATTTATGAGATTCCATCCCATTATGTTTTTCATATGTCAAATATGGATCAATCCATTGAACATGAATTTATTCACGCATCAAAGATATACTTATTTTATGGTTTATTGTATAATTTTTCCTTTGGTTCTTCACTAGATGTTCTAATGGTAACAAATAGAGGCCAATTGAAACAATAGTTGAGGTTTATTCCTTAGTTTGTGATTTTTTATTTTATACCTCGTTATTTCCACATTCATCATGGGAAATATCTTTGGCCTATGTTTTGACAAATTCACATTATTTCATCATTGTAAAATAATTATAGGATTTAATAGATCAATACCATGGTTACACTTATTTATTGAAGATGCAATATTTTTGAAAATACAATCGAGGATGATATGAGGAAGATAGGGTCAGATCATCCATTCTCATTCATCCTAGTTTGACACATGAAAATGATGTGAGATGACAGACAACTTACAAATCATTTTCGATGGTCGAGATCGGTTCTCCACTGATGGTAAGACTCATCTGGGTGAGACCGACAGTTGATCCAAAGGTAGTGGTGGTGTGAGAAGACAAAGATAAGGATATTTAGACTTATGAAAATATTGTGTTACATGTCCTGTAATCCAAATATGCATTCCATGTGGTACCAATTGCTTCTATTCTAGGGTTTCCTATGAAATTTTTGGACCACATTTCATCTAGCACATGTCACACATCGTGTGACCTCATGATGGAGGCTTAGTGTATACTAAAGGGTGAATGGGTAGATAGAGGTTCATGAACATGATTTGGTACATGGTCATGACTAGGGTACATAGGCATTGGTTGGCTATACGGGGAACAACATTTCTTGGACTAGTTTTTATACGACACACCTTGTAACCCTAGTACACACTTTTTACTTCTTTTCGAGGTATGTGAGGAACTTTATTTATTTATTTAGAACTAGTATCAGTTGAGTGTATTCTATTGGTCCATTACCCTGAGTTTATAGTGTATAATTATGTACTTAAGCTTAGGATTCTGACCACCACTATTGGATGAGTCTCATATAGAGTTTATAGTGTCGCTCTGTGAGACCAAAGTGTACTCAATTATTGTCCCTTATTATAACATAAGAGGGGTTCATCGAATCGACTTGACCTCTGTGCATGGGGAGTTGATCAACCATATATATATATATACATTTATAATCTTTCATGGTATCATTTGGTGTATGACCTACTACATATCAAGTGCCTCTAGATTGGGTACGTGTGTCCCCCTAGTGTGTAACGACCCAAAAATTCCTTAATGTAAATTCCTCTTGATCTAATTAAATGTTTATTATGGTTATATAAAATGAGAACTTCCTTGGTTTTATGTCTTTGGATTCTAAAATATCATTTTGAATTGTGACCGTTGCTAATATAGCCTTTGAACAGTGATCACATGATTGTTATAAACATTGGACTTTAAAAAATCCAATTTACTCAGACAAAGGAAGTGATGAATCATCTAGTAGACTTTCCCCATATGAAGCCCATTTTTCAGAGCTCATAATATAGGTGGATTCATTAGGCTTCACTCTTGACCAAGCCCAAGTTGAGCTTGGACACATTAAGCTTGAGCTAAACTGACTACGGGACAAGTGGAAGTGAATAAAGATTACCACCCGAGAGATGTTATCCGAGCCACCCCAAGAGTCTATCACCATCAGAAACCTTAACCTTTGGTCTTATGAGGATATTATAAGGGGTTATGTACCAATACCCGAGAACTATTACTATGTAAATTATTTTTGTATAAAGAATGTGCATTCATTTTATTATTGTTACTTTGTAAATAGTTTTTGAAGAAAAAATAGTATTTTTGGTTAATATTAAACTAAGAAATCTATTTTGTTGAAGTAATGGATTTTTGAAATAAATAATATTTTAATAAAATATTATTATAATTTAATTACTTTTTATTAAATATAATTTATCATATAATTTTATGAATGAAATTGTAATTTTTATTATGGTTTGAAAGCTGTTTTTGTCAAAACCCGTGATTTTTCAGTAAATGTCGGGTTTTATTTTAAAAGTAAAAAATTCACATATTTATAGAATTATTTAGATAAAATGAATATTATATTTTTAATCAGGATGTCAAAATTATCCAATGGGGAATTTTTCATAACTTTATGAGACATTCGAATTTTTGGGTAAAAATTAAATACCGTTTAAATATATAATGTGTTTTATGACATCATAATGACCCAATAGTGATGTGATAAAATAATATAAACATTATTTTTGGCCAATATATGTCTTAAGATTAATATAATGTGATTTTGGGTTTTTTTGATTTATTTTACAAATCTTTTGTGGACCCTTCAAGGCTTATAAAACATTTTGTCTCTTTAAATTTTTTTCCTTCGGAGTGTGACTCAACTCCACATAAACAAACCTATTATTTTAATAAGTTAGTCCATTGGCCTTATAAAATATTATTTTCCACTCCCCATTGGAAAAAACGATAGGTAAAAACCATGGGCTGGTTTATGGTTCTGATTAGTTTAATGTGAGGTGTCCCAAACCTAAAAAATAATGAATTCCCTCTTCTTTACTATACGAACCCACCCAAGATCCCACTTTCTCTTCATTAAAAGCATCTGGATTTTGACTAACCCTGTACATTATCTCTCTATAATCATTCCAATGTTCCCAAATCTCCCAATAATATTCTCTTAAGCCTCTCTCAAGCCTTTGGGAACACATTTCCAAGTAAGGGATTTCCTCCTTTATCATTTTTATCCAATTTTTTTAAGTCATTATGCCCTTTGGTTTTAAAATAAAAATGTTGGGGTATGATTTTTCACCTCCCCTATACCACCCTATTTATGTTTGGATGATTGGATACCCCTTTATCTCTCATTAATTCATCCCATGTACACCCGTTACCGTGTCGAAATTCCATGAGGGATTTCTCTATCCTCTTTTATATCAAAGTAATTCTTTTGTATTATGCATATAAATTACATTACATTTGTTGGGACATGTATCTATATGACCCCCTTACAGTAAATTTCATGTAAATGTGATGATACACCCATTTATCTATCATAAACCATTTTCATGAATCCTTATGTCACGACATTATGCTGTCGAAATTGCACTGCGTTTTTCCAAGCCAAGATCATTGTGTAGTAAATACCATACCCATGCATCTATCAAGGGTATTAACCTTTATGAAAATATACATTTTGAATGCCACATTCATGTATTTATTCCACATTAGTTAACCATTTAATAACTTATGTTGTTCATTTATTCCATGTTATATGATCTATGTGACACACTTATACATGAAATGAAATGTTTAAGATGGGTGCACCCTAATAGCACTCCAATGCATTGGGTAAAGTATAATATCATGATACATCATGTGAAATGGCTGTTTAATCATACTAATTCAATTGAAACAATTTTTTACTCATGCTTCATGTGCTATGAGGTTTTACCCATGCTCCATGTGCAATGAGCCCTGGCTCATGCTAATTCCATGTTAAGTGTTGTTTCCACATTCCCATGTTATGATTATCATGACTTTATGTTCATGGTTTTCTTGTGTTCAATTATATGACTATTTTCTAACATGAATTTTATTCCTCATGTTATTCCATGTTTATTCCCTTATTGAGCTTTGTAGCTCCCCCTTTTTTTATGCATGTCCACAGCTTATCCCATGCAATGCAAAGCATGAGGGAATGTAGTGGTCATGTATAGGGATTTTTATATAAATATGTTGTGTGTTTTATGTTCTAAGCTGTTATGTAATGTTCCTAATACCTTAAGACACTATACCACTCTATCTTCAATGTTGTATCAAGTGAATATTTTATGTAATAAATCATTATTATGTGTGTAATAAAAATCAGGGTTGTTACATTTGGTATCATAGGTAGTACCGTGCCTTAAGTGCAGCACACAGCCTAAGTTGAGATGTAGGGCCCATAGTGAGGACGTTGTGCTATTGGGGGGGGGGGGGATTGTAACACCCCAAAATGATAAAGTGTTAAATGAATAAATGATATGACTCATGTCAACAAGGTTCACCTTCCTTTTAGGGAGCCTGACTGGTTAGAACTCCATAGTTATGGGTGGGTGACTTGGAATAGTGATCAGGATGGGTGACCTTCTGAGAAGTTTTCTAGGGTGTGTGTGAGTGAGGAAAAAAACACACTAGAAATGAAATGTGCTGGGTTTTGGGGATATTCATTAGTTAGATTACCCGTTCAGGCATGTGGGTGGACCCTTGGGTGGGAACCATGTGTTTGCGGGGAAACTGGTGGTACCTAGAGGGCCAGAACCTGACGACCATGTTAAGGCGGGGTGTCTGTGTTGTCACTAGGTTCCAGTTGTCACATTTGGTATCAGAGGATAGGTTTAGTTATTTTTTTGGATTATCATTATAAAACCCTATTGAATACTTATAGTTAAGAATAATTATAGTAAAAACATCCCCAAAAATTGGTGAGTATTGAGTAAGATGACTCATTCAGGAATGTTAGTACACCCTTGGGTGGGGAACATGTGCCTCTGGGGAAACTAGTGGTACCTGGAGGTCCAGGACTTGATAGCCATGTTAAAATGGGGTGTCTGTGTTGTCACCAGGACCCAGTTGTCACATTTGGTATCAGAGGATAGGTTTAGTTATTTTTGGGATTTGGATTAGAAAACCCTAGTGAAGACTTAGAGACAAGAATAAGTATAATAAAAACATCCTTATGTATTGGTGAGTATTGAGTAAGTGGTTTATCATGAAAATACATCCATGTCTGGATACGAGCAAGTAGAGGAAACTCTGACATAGATATATCCTAGGGGTAAAATATGAAAACACCGCTTTGAGCTAGATTCGAACGGGAACTGGTGCACGACAATGGGCCTAGCTGCACTCATGGTTAGAACACTCCCAGGGGATATGCATTGGTAAATTCACAAGCTTAGTATGAACCCTTATTAAGGGAATGAAAAAATGCCCCTAAGAATATATGATAGAAATTAGATCATGAATAGAATAGATTAAAGCCTATGGATTCATATGTTAAGGAAATAAAAGTTATTTATAAGTCATCTGTTTTGTCCTTGGATTACCCTTTATGTGTTACCCCTAACTTTCCTTTTATTCTAGCCAATGGCCGGTAATAGGAGGACGCGAGCTAACAACTTATGTGAAGATCAATGTGATGATTGTGCTAAAGAGATGCCCAATCTGATGGGAGCGGGAATCATGAAATTTTTCACACTTCTCTCTCAGTTAACTCAATATTTGAATAAAAACATCGGTCAAGAGGAACATTCAACCCCCCAAGAAAGAACAAGTCGCTATCAAGAGCTTCATGAGACCAAGGACTCCTACTTTTAATGGATCATCTGATCCCTAAATCACAGAACAATGGATCAACTATATGGAAAAGATCTTATCCATCATTCAATGTTCTGATCAGGGGAAGGTTCTCATGGCTCTTTATCATATATAGGGTGAAGATTATCAATGATGGATGTTGATCAACAATATATAGCCTGAAGAGGAGATCCAGGTGTTGGAATGGAAGGATTTCTAGAAGATGTTTTTCGATAAATATTTTCCATGCACCAAACAACTTAAGATGGAAAAGAATTTCCTTTCCCTCAAGCAAAAAGTCGAAAAATCTTTTAGAGCGTATGAGGAAAACTTCACAAGGATTGCTCGATACACCTTCAACATTGTCGTTACCCCTTAATGAAAGGTGGAATTATTCTTTGGTGGGATGCAACCTAGCCTACGGAAAGCACTGGTGATCCGTGACTTCGACAGCTATGAGGAAATTGTCCGATGTACCCTCAATGTTGAAATATAGATCAGAGAATATCTGGGGTATCGTGGGGATAAGAAGCATAAGGTGGAATTCAATGATGCCAGTCTGATGGATAAATCAAACGGTGCTAAGAAGATATAGAACCCCACATGCTAAAGGTGTGGAAAGAAGAACCTCAGAAATTGCCTTAAGGGGATGAGGAAATGATTTAGGTGTGGAAGAGAAGGGCACCAAGCTGCTAACTTCTGACAAGAAAAACCCGCGGCTGTAATAGAGGAGAGGAAAACTCCATTCGAACCTCAACGTGTTGTTCATTGCTACAACTGCAAAGAACTAGGGCATCTTACAAATCAATGCCCTAAGACAAGGGTTTTCAAAGGCAACATACATTTTGATTCAGGTTCTATACATTTTTTTATATCCCAAAAATTTAGTAGAACAATCCCAGCCCCACCACAAACCAGGGAAGTAAATATGTCAGTGAGTATGGAAAATGGGGAAATGATTACCTTCCATAAATATAACTCATCCCCTGTCATAATATGTGGATTGAATTTCCTGGAAAACCTCGTCATACTCCATATGGTGGAATTTAATGCAATTATTGGCATGGATTGGATTTCTTTATATAGAGCCAACATAAATTACCATGAGAGGGAAATCAAAACCTATGTGGAGAATTGACCCCCGATTCTATACAAGTGCAAGGAAGAAGATGAAACTTCTTTATCTCCATTATCTCAAGCATGGATATTACTACCCTATGAGCATGAATATTTGGCTTAGATGATTGATTCTATGGAGGAAACCATCCTTGAAGACATTCCTATTATGAGGGAATTTGTTGATGTGTTTCCTGAGGAATTTCCTGGTCTTTCTCCTAGAAGAGATATTGAATTCTCAATTGATCTTATACCTGGCGTACTGCCAATGTCCAAGAATCCATATAGAATGACTATTTTGGAGATTGAGGAGCTGAAAAAAACAACTATAGGAGAGTCTAGATAAAGGGTTTATATTCCCAAGTGCTTCACCATGGGGTGAACCATTTATCTTCATCAAGAAGAAAGACGGGTCAATGTACCTTTGCATCAATTATCATGAGCTTAACAAAATCACAATTAAGGACATGTATCATATCCCATGATTTGAGGAATTGTTCGATCATCATCGTGGATCACAATACTTCTCCAAGGTGGATTTTCGGTCGGGATATTATCAAGTAAGGGTGAAGATGGAAGATATCCCCAATACTACTTTTCATACAATATATGAGCTCTATGAATTCATTGTAATGCCTTTCAGACTCCTTAATTCTCTACAAATCTTCATGGACTTTATGAATAGAGACTTTAGGGATTACCTCGAAATTTTTTTGGAAGACTTTATAGATGATATTATAATATACTCCAAAACCATGGAGGATCATGGGGAGCATCTAAGAACTGTACTAGAGACCTGGTGGAATGATAATCTCTATGAAAAGTATAGCAAGTGTGAGTTCTGTTTGAAGGAGGTGTCATTCTTGGGCCATATCATCACACTAAATGGGATATCTATGGATACCTCCAAAACAAATGCAATTTAGGGATGGATGAGGTCAACATCGGTAATAGATATCCGTAGTTTCTTGGGGTTAGATGGATATTATCGATGATTTGTGAGGAAGTTCTCATGATTATCCAACCCTCTTACCAAGCTAACTTGGAAGGGAGTAAAGTTTTCTTGGAGTGATGAATGTGAAGAAAGCTTTAAGGAGTTAAAAAGGAGGCATATCACTGTGCCCGTTCTCACTTTACCCACAAGTGGAAAGATTGTTGTGGTATTCAGTGATGCTTCGAAGAAGGGCCTGGTCTGTGTGTTGATGAAAAATGACCAAGTAATTGCCTATGCTTCAAGGCAATTGAATGTTCATGAGAAGAATTATCCAACACATGATTGGGAGTTGGTTTCAGTGATCTTAGATTTAAAAAATTTGGCATTATTATCTATTTTTGGAGAAGTGTGAAATATATACAGACCACAAAAGCCTCAAGTATATATTCACACAGAAAGAGTTAAACATGAGCTGAAAAAGATGGTTAGAGCTGATCAAAGACTATGACTGCTCAATCCATTACCACCCTTGGAAAGTGAACAAGGTGGAGGATGCTCTAAGTATAAATGACCCAACAATTCTATCATTTATGAGAATTGAGAAGGATCCAATCTTCTTAGACTTGATGAAGATAGACAAGGGAATCATAAAAAAGGGAACATAATCAATCCTTTCACAAATGATTGCTCAACTATCTATTTTGGAAAGGTAAATAGATTCTCAAAAGGATGATGCTGGAATTCATAAATAAGTGGAAGATATCAAAAAAGGGAAATCCTTGGATTTCAATGTTAATGAAGAAGGAATTATGAGATTTGGTAAAAGAATATGTGTTCTATCAAGTACAGAGCTGAAGAAGGATCTTTTGGATGATGCACATAGTTCAAATTTATCTATTCACCCAGGAAACAAAAAGATGTATCGATATCTTCAAGAGCATTATTGGTGGGATAATATGAAGAAGGATATTTCTTTGTATATATGAAATTTCTTGGTGTGTTAGGAAGTGAAGGTAGAGAGGTAGAAGTCTAAGGGGATGATGCAACCATTTCCCATACCAACATGAAAATGGGAGAACATAACCATGGACGTTTTCAGTGGACATCCGAAGACATCAAAAGGAAACAATGCAATCTGGGTTGTTGTGGATCATCTTACAATGCCTTCACACTTTATTGCAATTCGGTAGGATTTCTCATTTGATCAACTGGCACTGATATATATCAGGGAAGTGGTAAGGCTGTATGGAGTACCAATATTTGTTGTATCCGATCGAGATACATGATTCACCTATATGTTTTGGAAGAGTCTTCAACATGATATGGATACTAAAATAAACATCAGTACAACCTATCATCCCCAAACTGATGGCCAATCTGAGAAAACTATTCAGACATAGGAGGATATGTTAAGATTATGTTATATGGACTTCAAAGGAGGGTGATACCAACATCTTCCACTGGTTGAATTCTCCTACAATAACAGTTTCCACTCAAGCATCTGAATTACAGATTATGAATCCCTATATGGGAAGGGGTGCATAACACCGACATGTTGGTATGATGTTAGTGAGTGTAAGATTCTAGGACCAGAAGTGGTGGAAGAAATGACGGAGACGGTGAAAACTGTTCAGCAGCATATTAAGGCAGCCCAGAGTTGACCGCAGAGTTATGCAGATAACCATCGACAAGACCTTGAGTTTAATGTTAGAGACATGGTTTTTCTATGCATATCTCCATGGAAGAAGGCAATGAGGTTTAGAAAGAAAGGTATGTTAAGTACAAGGTACATCGACCCCTTAGAGATTCTTGATCATTTTGGGGATATGGCCTATCAACTAGCACTTCCACCTACTATGTCCAAAGTACATGATTTATTTCATGTATCCCTCTTAAGGAATCACATACCAAACCCTTTACATGTACTCTCTTCAAAAGTAGTACAAATAGAGGATGATCTTTCTTACAAGAAGCAACCAGTGAAGATCTTAGATCATGGAGAAAAATTTCTACGAAAGAAGACACTTCCCCTCATCAAGGTGTTGTGGTGAAACCACAAATTTGAAGAAGCGATACGGGAATCAGAGGAAGTGATGAATCAGAGTTACCCACATTTGTTTTATAGCAGGAAAAGAAAATTTTGAGGGAGAAATTTCTTAAGGGGGGAGGATTGTAACAACCCAAACCTTCTTTAATGGAAATTACACTTGATATAATTAAATGTTTATTATGGTTATATAAAATGTGAACATCATTGGTTTTATGTTTCTAAATTTTAAAATTCAACTAATAATTGTGACTGTTGCTAATATAGCCATTGAACAACGATCACATGCTTAGTATAAATATAGGGCTTTAACAAAACCAATTTATTCAGAAAAAGGAAGTGATGGACTCATCTAGTAGACTTGCCCTCTACGAAGCCCATTTTTCGGAGCTTGGAAAGGAGGTGGCGTCATTGGGCTTCACTCTTGACCAAGCCCAATCCGAGCTTGAACACATTAAGATTGAGAAGAACTGACTACGGGAGAAGTGGAAGTTAATAGATATTACCACCCAAGCAATGTTATCTGAGCCACCTGAAGAGTCTGTCACAATTTCACACCTTACCCTTCGGTCTTATGCAGGTGTTATAAGGGGTTATGTAACAAGACCCTATCATTATGACTATGTACATTTTTTTTGTATAATGAATGTGCATTCATTTTATTATTGTTACTTTGTAAATAGTTTTTAAAGCACAAATAGTATTTTTAGTTAATATTCAACTAAGAAATCTATTTTGATGAATTAATGGATTTTGGAATTAAATAAAATTTTAATAAAATATTATTATAATTGAATTACTTTTTATTAAATATAAATGATTATATAATTTTATGAATGAAATTGTACTTTTTATTAAGGTTTGAAGGCTGTTTTTTTCCAAACCCCTGAATTTTCAGTAAATTTTTTTTTATTTTAAATGTAAAAATTCACATATTTATAAAATTATTTAGATGAAATGAATATTATTTTTGGAATCAAGAAATCAAAATTATCAAATGGTTAATATTTCATAATATTCCGAGACAATCAAATTTTTGTGTGAGAATTAAATACCGTTTAAATATATAACGTGTTTTATGACATCATAATGACCCAATAGTGATGTAATAAAATAATATAAACATTATTTTCTGCCAATATATGTTTTACTATTAAAATAATGTGATTTTGGGTTTCTTTTATTTATTTTACAAATCATTAGTGGACCCTTCAAGGCTTATAAAACATTTTTGTCTTTTTAAATAGTTTTCCTTGAGAATGTGACTCACCTCCACATAAGCAACCCTTTTATTATAAGTAGTTTGGATATTGGAATTAAAAATTATTGTTTTACACTCCCATTTGGAAAAAACCATGGGAAAAACCGTGGGCTGGTTTGTGGTTATGATTAGTTTAATGTGAGGTGTCCCAAACCTAAATAATAAAGAATTCCCTCTCACTTCCTATATAAACCCACCCAGGATCCCACTTCCTCTCCACTAAAAGCCTTTTGAGTTCGAGAATCCCCTACCCTCCTCTCTCTATAATCCTCCCATGGTTCCACAAGCTCCCAAGAAGCCTCTCTCAAGCCTATCCCATGCCTTTGGTATCACACATCCAAGTAAGTGATTTCTTCCTTTCTCATTTTGGTCTAATTTTCTTTATGTTGTTATGCTCTTTAGTTTTCAATTACAAAAGTTGGGGTATAATTTTTCACCTCCCCCATACTACCCTATTTATTTTTGGATGATGGTATACTCCTTTCTCTTTCATTAATTCCTCCCATGTACACCTGTTACCATGCCGAAATTCTGTGAGAGATTTCTCTCTCATTTTTTACATCCATGTAATTATTTTGTATTATGCACCTAAATTCCATTACGTTTGTTGGTTCATGTATCTATATGAACCCCTTAATTTCCATTTCATGTAAATATGATGAGACACCCATTTATTTCTCATCCACCATTTTCATGAATCCTTATATCACACTGTTATGCTGTCAAAATTGCACCGTGTTTTTCCAAGCCAATATAATTATGTAATGAATACCATACCCATGTCTCTATCAAGGGTATTCATCTTTATGAACATATAAATATTTAATGGTACTTCATGTATTTATTCTAAATTACATAATCATTGAATAACTTATATTTTTCATTGATTCCATGTTATATGATCTGTGTGGCACACTTATGCATGAAATGAAATGTTTAAGAAGGGTGCACACTGATAGAACTTCAATGCATTGGGTAAAGTATAGTATCATGATATTTCATGTGAAATGGGTGTTGAATAATGCTAATTCAAGTGAAATGATGTTTTACTCATGCTTCATGTGCAATGAGGGTTTACTCATGCTCCATGTGCAATGAGCCGTAGCTCATGCTAATTCCATGTAAAGTGTTCTTGCCACATTTCCATGTTATGATAATCATAACTTTATGTTCATGTTTCTCTTATGATCCATTGATATTCCTATTGTCTAACATGTACTGTATTTCTCATGTTATTCCATGTTTATTCCCTTACTGGGATTTATAGCTCACCCTTTTCTTATGCATGTCCTTAGGTTATCCCATGCAATGCTAAGTACGGGGGAATGTAGTGGTCATGTAAAGGATGTTTTCAGTAAAGATGTTTTGTGTTTTATGTTTTAAGATATTATGTAATGTTCCTAAGCCGCAAAGACACTAGATATATCGATCTTCTATGTTGTATCAAGTGAATATTTTATGTAATAAATCAGGTTTAAGTGTGTAATAAAAAGTAGGGTTGTTACATTTGGTATCAGAGGTGGTACCCATCCTTAAGTGCAGCACACTGCCTGTGTTGAGATTTATGGACCACAATGAGGATGTTGTGATAAAAGGGGGGGGGGGGGGGGGGTGAATGTAACACACCTTAATGATAAACGGTTAAATGAATAAATGATATGACTCAGGTCAACAAGGTTCGCCTTCCTTTTTGGGAACCTGGCTGGTTAGAACTCCATATTTAACCGTGCTTGGCCTAGAGTAGTGATCAGGATGGGTGACATTCTGGGAAGTTTCCCAGGATGTGTGTGAGTTAGGACAAAAAAAATTGGAAAGGGCATTTGTTGGAATTTGGGGATATTCATTAGTCAGATGACCCGTTTAGGCATGTGGATGGACCCTTGGGTGGGGACCACATGTATGTGGGTCAACTGGTGGTACCTGGAGGGCCAGGACCTGACGACCATGTCATGGTGGGGTATCTATGTTGTCACTGGGACCCAGTTGTCACATTGTGTACTTGGTGTGATCCCTTATATATGTATTTGAGATCTTATATATGTGTTGAGTTTTCTTAGGTGGTTCCCAATGATCATGAACCCTTGTAATATTTATACTAGGTATACCATGGATCGTGGAGTGGATTCTCCTAGAATAAGAATTGCCCAAAATCCTTGAGTGCAACCCGATGGATATAAATTTGATTATGAACAACTGGAGGAATAATGTCCTTCAAGAGTATAAACGGGGTGTCTGTGTTGTCACTCAGACCCAGTTGTCACATGGTGTACTGGGTGTGATCCCTTATCTATGTATTTGAGATCTTATATATGTGGTGAGTTTTCTTAGGTGGATCCCAATGATCATGAAATCTTGGAATATTTTCACTAGGTATAACATGGATCATGGAGTGGATTCTCCTAGAATAATAATTTCCTGGAATCCTTGAGCAGAACCCGATGGCAGTAAGTTTTATTATGAACGACTAGAGGAACAATGTCCTTCAAGAGTATAACCAATTTATTTGGTTTAGTACTATATTTTTTATGAGATGAATAATCTTGATTATTTTTTAGTGATTTTATTATGTCCTTTTAGGTCTTTTTGTACTCACCATTGCATGGGATATTCCCCAACTTTTCATGTCTTATGTAGATGATGACCTATTTGCTGGTGTCCTGGGAGGATAGGGAGCAGGCGGAGAAAATTTGTACTAGATAGACCAATGTCAAGGCGGGGTGTCTGTGTTGTCACTGGGACCTAGTTATCACATGGTGTATTGGGTGTGATCACTTATCTATGTCTTTGAGATCTTATATATGTGGTGAGTTTTCTTAGGTGGATCCAAATTATCATGAACTCTTGGAATATTTTCACTAGGTATAACATAGATCATGGAGTGGATTATCCTAGAATAAGAATTTCTTAGAATCCTTGAGCAGAACCTGATGGCTGGAAGTTTGATTATGAACGACTGGAGGCACGATGTCCTTCAAGACTATAACTGGGTGATTTGGTTTAGTACTGTATTTTTTTTATGAGATGAATACTATTGATTATTTTTTAGTGATTTTATCATGTCCTATTAGGTATTTTTGTTCTCACACATGCATGGGATCCCCCATAACTTGTTATGTCTTATGTAGATGATGAACCTTTTGCTGGTGTCCTGGGAGGGCAGGGAGTAGGCGGAGAAAAGTTGTACTAGATATAAAAATATTTTTTTTGGTTGGTTTAATTTCATAAGACATCAAACTTTTGATCAATTTGGACTCTGCATTTTTTTTGTTCTTCTATTTGGCCTCTTTATCACTCTCAGTACCTTATTGTCATACTATGAATGTGTGATAATATGTAACACCCTATGATTTTATGATTTTTGTCAAATTAATCAAATATTATCTCTATTTTGTGTTTCATTTTTGTTTTTTTACATGAATAACTAATTTTGGATTATGTTACACACAAAATCTAGATTAACTTTTGTTACACACAACATCGAGTTTAAACAAAACATGACATACTATTAAAATATTATTATTTAAATTGATAGTTATCACTTAGATGTTGGAATGGATGTTATGAATAGAGTTAAATAAATTAAGAAAATATGGTTTACACATGTATATATAATAAATTATTTTGGAAAAAATTTATTATAAATGAAAATTAAAAACATTATAAAATAAAATTAAATCATTTTCTAAAAAACTATTTAATGTGCACCAGTGTGTTTTACATCAATAAAGTATAAAACATAGTTTTTTTATTCATATTATTGATATATATATATATATGTATATATATATTATATTCATTATAATATTTAACCTTCATATTATGGGTTTTCTATATAATAGATATGAATTATTTGAATTTAATGCTTCAAACAATATTTTTCTAAAAAGCATTTTTTTTGAGATTCGACCAGTTATTTTAAAATTAAATTTAACCAATTTTAGAAAATTAAAATGATAAAATAAAAATAATTTTCCAAATAGGTATATCAAAATTATTTTTGTTTTTTAATTTTTTATATTTTTCTTAAAAGTTTTATTTTTTGATGATTAGTGAAATATACATAATAATAATGGAAAATGGCCTTTTTGTTTGAGTTATTTATTATGTTAAATTAATGTTTAATCAGGTTTTCAATGTTAATTAAATAAATTTTATATTTATTTATATAATTTATTTTCTCTTAATCAATTTCACATTGAAATCATATATAATAACTTTATAAACATGTGAACATTTTCCCTTAAAAAACCCACTTTCTCATTGCATATGTGAGATTAATTTAAATTAAAATTTTATAATTATATTAATTGATTTTGGAGTAATGTATTCTATATTATTAATCAAAATAATTTAAAATATCTAATAATTTAAACATAAATTTTTATCCAAATGTTTTTAAAAATAATAAAAAGTATTTACCCCAATTATGGTAAAAATGTGTTTACTGTGGGGATAAACTAAAATGATAAGTGTGTAAATTTTCTATACACTTGTATAAAAACAATTTTAAATCTATATCTCGACAATAAAACATCTAAGGTTTGATAATTGTCTATTTTTTACCCTTTTTATATCTGAAGAACATGGGATCACTCAATTCTTTAAAAAATACCAAGTGTGTCCCCTCCCTCAATAATAAAAGGCCACCATCTCTCCCCTCTTCCACAAAACATCAAACCATTTTTTTTCTACATATGATAGTCTAAAGAAATTCCTAAATTACATCCTCTCATTTTAGAAGCCTTATATTGTATATAATTCCAAAAAATTATCGATTTTAGTGAAAACCTAATGATGATACCTGAAGAAGATGTAAAATCCCCCAATGAGCATTTCTGTTTTATTTCAACTTCCACCTCCTCAAATTATTTTTATAGCATGATTATATAATGACCTTAATTTATACCATATAATGATATGTTTTTGTGTTATAGTAATTATCTACAACTATATCCACTTCTATCAAATGTGTTACGATATCCTTATTCATGAGTACGGTAGACAACTTCCTTGAGAACCAATGTCATTAGTTTATCAATTACCACCTATAAAGGATAAAAAATGATGTATTTATATTTTATATATTATATTTTTTATATATATGACTTTATTATTATTTATTAATTATTATATCACATATAATTTCATGTTTTTTTTTATTTTTTGGGAATGCGATAACTTCATTTGTGTGTATGACAGACTACCACCTCACAAAGAGATGTTACACATTCACTCTTAAATGGAATGTATTAATGATTGTTTTAAGAAACATATAAGACATATATCACTTAAAAGTTAAACTATAATTAATATATATATATATATATGTATACACCATTTACTTTTTATTCATTCAATAGGATTAGAATATAGAAATAGTGTTTATACGTATGTATGGCCTACCGTTTCCTTGAAAGGTTTATTTAATTTCCTCTCAATAAATTTTATGGAGTATTATAAATACATATTTACTGAATATAAATTATATTTATAACATGTTTTACATTCTAGATATTATGAATCCAAGATCAAAGTAAGAATACCAAATACAAAAAGTCAAAACATATTCAAAAAACAATGTCGTTGTTACCCAAAATTAAACATTAACATGAAATTATCAATAAAAATGTAATAAAAGGACATAATAAAATAATATATTGCTATATATATAATATTTATTCTATATTAGACTTAAAATAAACCAATATTTACTATAAAGGATGTTTAAATGAATACAATGGAATTGAAGAATTAAGGTAAGGGGATTTCTAGTTTGACCTTTTTTATGTGAGACTATACCATAATCATTACCTATTTAATTAATGTGTTGTATATAATTCCCATGAATATATATTATTATTATGATATTTAAAATAATATTTATTTACTTATCCATTTTATGATATATCTGTCATTATATTTATGATTCATGGTAACCAAATCGATAATGATTGTATGTTATAATCTCATTGTTTATCAGGATTTTTATGATTATGTTTCCAATGATAAAATATTATGATCACTATATAAAGAAAATCATGACCATTCTTATATATTTTTTTATGTCATGAGAATAAATTTCTTCCCTTCATTTTACTCAATTCATTTACTCAAGTATTCAAAAAATAATTTTCTTTAGAAAAAACATATTTTCTGTCGAAAACTCTTTTTCTTCCAAAATAGTGTTTTCTAAAAATGGTTTCAAAATTGTTTTTAACGTTTATTTAAAACCATTTAATGAATAAATTTTTACCTATGATTAATTTTTTATAAAATGTTTTAAAATTAATCCATATGTTTTTTTCAAAAACAAAATGCCTTTGACTTTTACCAAAAATGTGAAAGGAATATTTATTATACAATGTATGACATGAATAAAACTTCCCATCATAGAAACAATTATTTTATTTGAGGTTTAATTTATATGTTTTCAAAATTATATTTAAATTTATGAATTTTTTTTATATTTTAAAGAGTTTTTCTCAAAACTGAAATGATATTTTCATCAAAAAATGTATTAATTGGGGATTTAATGCTTTCATTATAAGATTCCTATTTTATTTTCAAATAAAAGTACTTTTAAAATGTCTTATGTTTTAAAAATATATTTTTAAAGAAAGGTTATTTTTTTATAAGAAATGTTCCATGTGGCTATTCATAATCCTTGTCCATCTAAGATGACATCCTTAGATATTATTTATTCTTTACTGTGGATATGAGACAAGGATACAATTCTTATTCATTATATGAATGGTTTATCATTATGATGAAAATATGTTTATGAAACCAATTTCTATTCCATAGGTAATACAATTTAAAACATTTTATAAAATCTGCTTTCTTTTCCAAGAGTTAGTTTTGATGTAATGAAAAAATGATTAGGAAATCTCTATCTTTTCTACATGTTAAGATATGATTAAATTTCAATTGAACCCAATTAATTTCATGTATTTTGTTTTGATGAATGTTTTATGATATCATTATACACATATGTATGATCTCCATTATATGTCGGTGGTTATATTATAACAATGGATGGTGGTTATGCTATAATAGAAGATGGGAAAGACATTTATATCCCTCAAATGAAATGGGTAATCATTTATATCTTAAGATATAGACATGACCAGAATAGTGAGTGATATCAGTTAAATAAGGGACATTTTCTACTATGGTGGTATTGGGAGTGAACATTTACTAACATTATGGTTAGAGGAGTGATCACATTCCACTATGAGTAATGGGATTCCACTAGGGATGGTGGTGTGTCTTGTTCAAAAGGTGCGAGTATAAGAAAAAAGGGTACATGTGTGGTTAGACCAAGTTTGAAGCAGGTACACTGATGGTTAGACAAATCCTAACATGATATGAATATCTTGATGGGTATCCTTTATGTAGGATTTTCTATTTTTATGTGTATTCCAAAAATATATGTATTATGTTAATGTTATTATATCAAGGATCATCTTATTTATTTATGTTATGATTCATGTCTTATGAACATCCGATCTTTATGCCATGAATAATGTTTATGATCTATGAAAATTGGGTGTGAACCTCAAATATTATGTTCGTGATCACATACCAATACATGTATCATATTATTTCACATGATCATATATTTATATATATTATGTTTACCCTTAATGAGAATCTAAGATAAAACTTTATTATGTTTCCTTTCCCCAAGTTATGATGAAAGGATTCATGTAGGGTATGTATATGAAGAGTACTAAGTGGTGTGATCTTTATTGGAAACATTTAACATCATTCAGCATATTAGAAATTTTAATTCTAGGTTTCCAAAGGAAAAAAACTATTAGGGTCCTCAGGTGTGTGTTTGTGTAATGCAGTGAATATTCCTCTAGAAATATGTAATATCTATCTATAAGAATCCCGTGTACTTATAGTTGTTATTAGAGGAATGGTTTGGTTAACCATTGTAAACTAGGATTATAAAACATTAGTAAAATTCATAGGGACATATCAAGTGATATGAATAGGGATAAGTCTAAGGATAATTCTAATGATGAATAAAAGTATTGGAAACTTTTCTGTAAATTTGATAAAGTACAGAGGGACTGGCTTCCAAGTAATTGTATCCTTCTTTAGATATTGTAGGAGGATGCTCCTCTAGAACAGAGGTACCTAGGTGTAATAATTCTGAAAAGGGTGAATTGAGATGGACTCAACCATCACCTGGTTGATAAAGATAGGCCTTGATACACTCCTAGTTTGACACTCCTTGGGGATATTCATTAGAAATTTATAAACTCATTACAAACCATCAGAAATGATTTAAATATATCATGACTATTAATGAACTAAGAATAAACCAAAGGATTCATATATTAAAAATATGGTGTCACGATTTAGACAACCTATAAGTTATTTTTCAGGATTATATGATTTTTTACTATGATTAGAGTTCCCACACTAGGTTTTTTAGTGGTAGAAAATTTCGTGAAGTAGAAGGAACTAGGTTAATATTTAATGTGATGAACATTTTGATAATAAGGATCCAAATGGGAAAATTATTTGATTGAATTTTTGTGGGATTATACATAATAAGCTTCCACAAAACATTATTAAAAATGTTCACCTCAAACAACTCTTAAGATCATAAAGGAAGATATGGATAGAGTTCGATGAGTGTTCAGGTAGTGGAGAGCATAGAGAAAAGAAGATTCAGGTTCCTTTATATCAAGAATGTGGAAAGAAGAAATCCAGGGAATGTATCAGTGGAATGATAATATGTTTTATTTTTGGGGAAGAAGGGAATAGTTTAAATAAATACCAAGGGAAAATGGATTGTTAATTAACACAATAGATGTGAATATTTTTTTTCCAAATCTATTACTAATGGATGAAATAATTAAATTTAGAATGTATGGGAATTATGAAAATTTATATCCTTAGAGGAAATCTCATAAAGTGGCTCAACAAGGTTTTATAATTAATGGTTATTCTGTTGGCAATGAAGAAACTACAAATGACATATAAAAAAGGATATATTAAGGAATAAGAAGGTGAAGTATAGTTAATATATTATGGAAGAGGAGGAATAACTAATGTGTTTATGTATTGGAATAAATTTTTTTTGAAATATATATATATATATATATATATATATATTCACTATAAGTTTTTAATTAAGGATTTTCAAGGATATGTTAAATCAATGACCTAGAAAAGTTATTTAACAACAAGGTGAGATTTTGATTAAACCAATATGTCCGTTAATATGTTCTAGATTTTTATATAATGATGTTGGGATAATGAATTTTTGGATGTGAATAAGTAAATTGGAAATTACTGATTACCTTAGAACAAATTAAGGATTTGTTAACAAAGTGGTTTATTCTATCATTGATGGAGTTTACAACATTTATATATTTAGGGAATATATCCACCAATATATGTTTTATATAAGTAATATGGAAGAATGGATGTTTTCAATAAGGTTTAATGGAAATTAAGGTTACTAAAATTTATATATTTAATCTAATGTTTATTATTTATATTATGTGTTTTTATAATAGATATAAGAATAACTCAAATCTTATTCTTAAAACTGTATTTTTCATAAAAATAAAAATTTCACCTTTAGCGCCATATATTAAAAATAAAATTTACCAATTTTATATAATTAATATTTTAAAATAATCTTAATATTTTAAATAGAAATATTAAAATTATCATATGGTAGTTTTTTTTGATTTTTCAGAAACGATTCATTGTTTTGATGAATAGTGAAAAATACTAAATTTTAATTGAAAACAATCTTTTAGTGTAACACCCCGAGATTTTATGAAAAGTATTTTTTTTAATTTCATTAATGTCTTGTGTTGTACGCTACACCAAAAGGAGTTTGCACAACACGTATCCTTGACTTGCCTTGTATTACACACAATCGCAACCTTCCTCGATAGCGTGTGTAGTACGCAATAACGAGTTTCACTAAACAACAATATGCTATTAAAATATAATTAAAACTAGCCATTATGAATAGTAATAACCACTTTTTGAAATTTTGTAAATTTTATTTTTCAAAATGGACTTCATTTTTGGATTCGTAATATCGAAATTAGCTTAGGGTGAAATTTTGGTAATTTTCGGATAACTTTCATATTTTGATGAATAGTGAAAATTACTAAATTTTAATTAAAAACAACTTTTTCAATCGAAATAATTAATAGGGATAAATTATTAATTTGAGTGGTTTTAAAGTATATTTAAAATATATTTTTACAATTTAATACAATGTTGGCCATTGGATGTAATTTCACATTTAAACCAGACATAAACACGTGTCAATCTTTTGATAGTTATTATCTCTTAAGAACACGCTCTTTGTTTTGACGATGAGAATTAATTTTCAAATTAATTAATGCAACTGATATGTTTTGAATTTGGTAAAATAGATATCATTTTTGAGTTCATAATATCAAATATAGCTTAGGCCTAATTTCTGGTATTTTTCTGGAAACTTTCATTTTTTTGATGAATAGTGAAACCACTAAGTGGTAGTTAAAAAGTGAATTTTTCATAAAACTTAATTTTACCGCTTCTGTGAGTGGAATTTCAAAAATCCGAGAGACACGGTTGATTTCACTAAGTAAAATGTGGTTCAACGAGATGAAAATAATTTTTGGTGAATAGTAACTTTTTACTTTTATTTACGACGACTAAAAGTAAATAGGGTAATTAAGGGTAAAAATGATATTATTATTACCCTAACACATGTCCTAATTCTATTGGACAAGTGTAATTCGACAAAAAACAACCTTAGGAATAAAATATGACTATTTAAGCCCACTTGGATTAGATTAGGAAATTTATTATTAATTTATTTAAAGAAGGGTTAAAATAGTTAAAATCAAAGTGTAATAACTAAACCATTTTTAATATAGAGTTATACAAAATATAAATTCAACTATAAATATTCATTAGAAAGATAAAACGATTTCCTATATAATGATATTTTATTTGTAATTTTTAGACTTTATATAAGTTAATTTATTTATGACACAATGATGATGTAGTAATTATCGTATTAATGAAATATTGACATAATTGATGTTATAAATACCCAAATAAATATAATTTGAGCCTTTTTATGAATTAAACTAATTTTATAAGTTAATATGACATGTTATTATTTATTTAATTAACTTTTTTCGAACTAATCATTCTGTTATGATTTTCTCAAAAATCAATTTCTAAATAGTGTCAAAATTGACATAAAATAGTTTTTAAAACAAATATTATATTATTAATTATTATTTTATTCCTAAAAATCTACGGTTCGGCTAAATGACTTAGATAAGGTTATATATATTAATAATAATTAACTTGGGTTTCTTTTGTCTGCTTATAGTATGTTTATTAACCTCATAGTATAAGAACACAAGAAGACACAGTAACAGTAAAATTATTTAACTTAATGTTAAATCTAAATGATAAGGTTACAATAGGAACCTAAACTTGTCTAAATTCTATTGGATGAGAGGATTTCGACCCATCCCCACCTTAGCTTCGAAATATAGAAATTTGGAGCTATTAAAAACCGAATTTGACTTTATAATAAAATAATAGTTTTTGTTATTCCAAAGGTGCCCCTCTCCTCCCTTATAAAAGGGCGCCTCCTCCCTCTCCTTCTCACACCAATTTGAGCCTTCAAGCTCGGCCAAACCCTGCCAATTTATTCTCTCCAATTACCTAGAAACATCCTAGAGGTCCTGGTCTTCTTCAAAGACCAATGTTAGTTCCCTAAAAGGAGATCTCAAAGAGGCGTTTCAAAGAAGAGGTAATGTCCATTACCAATTCTTTCAACTTTATTTCTTCTTCCACTTCTTCTTATTTAGTTGTTTCATTATGAAGTAATAACATAAGTATCAATCATATAATGATATGTTATTATAAGTATGAAACAACCCTATTTCACCATCTATCCATCCTAAGGAAAATAAAATCACCGCGCGTGCGTACATACGGAATACCGTCTCCACGCCGTGGTGTAATCTTTTTTCCACCACCACCTTACTTGGATGGCTATAATGGTGTAAATAATGAATATATATGATTATTGTAAAGTGATATTGATTCTGAAATAGTATACATACACTCCAATACAATTCCACGATCATGAGAACGATATCATCGCTCGTACGTACGTACGGACTACCGTCTCCACGACGTGATGAGATTCATTCTCCACATTAACCATTCATGAATGATTATAAAGTATATATAATAAGTAATAATAAAATATATGACATAATAATGATACTGGATTTATGTGTATATATATTTATTTCATCTACTTAATTCCATTCAACTCAATAAGGAAACGAAAACAGCATTCATGCGTACGTACGGCCTACCGTCTCCATGAATGGTGTATTTATTTCCATTTACTGATCTATTATATATATATATATTCTCAAAATATATGATATATAAATCATGTTTTATATTCTGGAATTAGGTAATCATGATCTAAGTAATCATATGAATAATTACAAGTCAAAACACGGACAACAAATGAAACAATTTTACCCAAAACGCTCTTTAACATGAAATTTACAAAAGAACGGGTAATATAAAGTCGTAAGTGAAACATATATGATATCATAACAATGATTATGATTCCGGAATAAGTCAATGACATCATTTAAATCATTATACAGGAGGTTCAGACACTTACGAAGCAAATCGGACCTAACGTAAGGGAAATATCACAATCTCATTTTTATCCGAGATTGTTTATTATTTGGTATTTACTAGGGTGTATTTTTTCATCCACATCCATGTTTCCTCAATATGTAATATTTGTATCTTTATACAATAGTTTATATCAAATTTTACCCTTCGGTGACTTTTTTAGTAAAAGATATGAAAGGAATCTTTTGTCGTTTTTCGTACGAGGTAATTTTTGACTTTTCCGACAAAAGTACGAGAAGAATGTTTTCTATTAACATAAACGGAATGAATGGATTTTTAAAAGAGTATTTCCACGAAGCTTCCCTTACAAGTTTTAAAGTTTATTTTTAATCAAATTATTTTAGTTTAAAATTCTATGACATGTTAAGAAAGGAAAAATGTTTTTGATGTAGAAAGGATATTTTCCTCAAGAATGGAGTTCAAGTGTTTTATCAAAATTATTTTCCATCTAAGATAATAAAGGGTTCTATTTCTATCCCTATTATTACATTGATTTTATTATGTTGTGATGGAATTATTTTTATGAATTCCTTTATCTTATATGAATTGTTTTATGATGTCACGATTTTTAAGAATCCCATTTTTATTACATGGGTTATGCTACGATGTATGGTTTATGATTTTGTGGAACACATAAGCATGGTATCATTAAGAGATGGGTGGGACCTATATCTCCCTCCAATGCATTGGGTACAAATTTTATATCTCATGAGATAGACATGGCTGGAACGGCCGGTTAAACCGGTTCAGTGAAACATGACTGAAATGAGGAATGAACTCGGTTCAAAAATGGACTTTGTCCACAAAGATAGTCTTGGAAATGAGTCTTGACTAACAAGAAATGATTCTCTATGATTATGTGTGTACACCACAAAGTTTCATGTTTTAAGTTGTGATTATTGGGATTATATTTCACTAATATGATTTATCCCATGTTATGATATTATGATCTCTTTTGTAGGTTAAGATTTCCAAAATGTTATGTTCTTATGAATATGATGTGATTGATATTTCTTTTTTTACCCTTACTTAGAATTTGAGCTCACCCTTTTATGTTTTCTTTTCCCCAGGATATAAAGAAAGGTTTTAGGTAGAAAAAAAAGGAAGATCTTTGTGGGAGATGTTGAAGATCTTTCACCGCGATTAGAAGATTATATTCCGAGTTTCCAAAGACACTAAACTATTAAGTTCCTTGTGTGTGTGTTTTTGTTGTGTACTAAGTATTCCACAAAAGTAATGTAATATCCATGTATGTTAAGTTTTGGATCTCTATAGTTGGTATCAGAGGAAAGGTTTAGTCAACCTTTGGAAACAAGGATGCAAGAACTTTAGTGAGATCCCTATAGGTATTTCTATGGTATGTATAGGGATGTCCCTAAGGTTAAGTATAAGTATAGGTTATAGTTCTAGAATTACGGTAACCTATGATGTTAGATATTGATGGTATTCCCCCTTTATTATGTTGTTTTCCCTAGCGTGATTTTTGCCTCTCACACTATTCTTTTTGGGTTTTAGACGATGGCTGGAACCTGAAGGAACCGTGTTGATCAATGTAATGGACAATGCAATGACTGTCCTCCTGAAAAAAAAATTGTTATGGGATATGGAGTGAAAAATCTTATTTCTATACTTACACAAGATATGAATCATTCTGGACTTCCAAATGAGCAGAGAAGGGAACAATATTCTATTGAGTCCTTCATGAGGCAACTTCCACCTTCTTTCAGTGGGTCTTCTAATCCACTTGTTGCTGAACAATGGATCATTACCACTGAAAAGATATTTTCAATTATTCAATGTTCTGAACATGATAAAGTCATATTAGCAGTATATCGTTTGGAAGGTGATGCTGATCAATAGTGGAATATTATCAAGAATACGAGGCCATGAGATGAAATTGAGTCCATGGAATGGGATAAGTTCAAGAACTTATTTTTCAATAAGTAATTCCCTCGTATTCTTCGAACAAAGATGGAGAAGGAGTTTCTTGAACTAAAGAAAAAGGATGATGAATTTGTTGGTATATACGAAGCGAATTTTACAAGGCTTGCTAGGTATGCATCTGGCTTTATCATCCAACCTGAAAGTAAAGTTGATCGATTCATCAGTGGCTTAAAACCAAGTCTTCTAAGGGCATTAACTCTAAGAGACTTCAGTATCTATGAAGAAATTGTGCATTGTGCTATCAAGGTAGAAATGGAAGTTGGTGCTACTTATCCATCTCATAGTTTTGACAAGAAACGAAATATGGAGTTCAATGAGAAATCTCAGAATAATGGTTAAAAGAAGATGAATGATTCCTTATGCTCAAAGTGTGGAAAGAAACATGGTGGAGATTGTCTTAAAGGGACTAGAAAATGTTTTAAGTGTGGAAAAGAAGGTCATTGAGCAGATGAGTGTCGATGTAATGGAAAAAGGGTTTCTAATGATGTGAATAAAGAAAAGACAACAGAGAACGCACCACCAACACTTCAATGCTTCAAGTGCAAGGAAATGGGGCATTATGCCAATAAATTCCCTAATCCAAGGGTTAGTGATGATCGACATGAGCAACCGCTTAAGGAAAAGGACAAAGGGAAGTCACATGCGATCACTATTGGCGATGTTGAATATGACAACGATGTGGTGGAATGATTAAGTGTTTATGTAATGGGATTCCAAAATAATGTTGTATATAGTATCATGGAATATTGGAATATTTATGTATTGGTCTATTGTGGTATTCAATAATTTTATGGTATCCGTAACCATGGAAAGTGATTGAGATATTTTTGGTAATAAGATGATATGCGCATAATGAAGGGAAAATGAGAAAATGAAATGTTTAACAGTATTCATGAGCTCATGATTGATATAAGGACTAAGTGATATCATGGTTTGATTATAAAGAATTTGGAGGATTTTGGTTTGTGTAAAGTGTTAACTTTTAATTGCATTCATGTTTTCACTAAGGTTCAATGGGTATTCATTTTTCAAAAGAATACATGATTAAGGTATTCACATGTTTGTAATTTGACCAACAAGATATATGTTATGATATATGGAGATAAATTATGGCATTCACGTGATTGTTATTTGACATTTCAAGTAATCATTTTCTTTATACTATGAGCTTGGACCGAAGTATTTTAGATAAGAATAAATATTGGAATGGATTATGTTGGACATAAGTTAGTATTTTTCGATTTTATTGATGAGATTTTATAGTAATATAGTTTTAGAAAAAGGACAACCTGCAGGATGGGCGGCAACCCATCGCGTCAGACAAGGCTGTGGGAATCGAACTCACAACCGAAGTGCGACTGGCCTTTATTGCCTACCACTGGCCTATAGGAAGTCCCTATTTAGTAGAAACTAGTTTTATTATATTACGCAGTATAATATAAGATGTATAAGTCCATTTTAGGAACCATATATGATTAATCTCACTATAGATGGACTTACGTATTTTTTGATAACTTTTCTATCCTTTTGTTTGAGACAGATGGAATGACCTCTCATTCTATCACATGATCTGCTAACACATCACGAATGACAAATTCAACTTTATTTCTTTAAGAGATGAAGTGGAAATTGTCCAAAGATTGACTAACGGTGAGACTACACTAAAATCAATAAAGTATTTCTTCTGATTCCAATTTCATCAACTTTAGGGGAAATGATCTTGAAAACCAAAAATGTTGTCCTAGTGCTCTTATATCTGATGAATCAGATGGTACCTTAGATTGTCACAAATTTATGACTTTGTGATTTCTGGATTTTCCATAGCCATGTTCTCTACCACTATCCATCAGAACATGATGGTTAGGTTTCTCTTCCATATCCATATTTTCACCTATGTGGAAACCCAGTGATTAGTTTATTTGGGTAACTGTTACGTTTCATACTTTTGTTTTTAAAGATTTGTTTTGGTATTCCTTTTTACGATGTGGGTTTCTATTAAAGAAATTTTCGAGTAGTTAACCATTTATAACCCCGACGAATTTCAAGGGAGAAATTTATTTTAAGGGGGGTATAATGTAACACCCCGAGATTTTATGAAAAGTATTCTTTTTAATTTCATTAATGTCTTGTATTGTATGCTACACCAAAAGGAGCTTGCACAACATGCATCCTTGACTTGCCTTGTATTACACGCAATCACAACCTTCCTCGATAGCGTGTGTAGTATGCAATAACGAGTTTCACTAAACAACAATATGCTATTAAAATATTATTAAAACTAGCCGTTATGAATAGTAATAACCAATTTTTGAAATTTTTGAAATTCTATTTTTCAAAATGGACTTCATTTTTAGATTCATAATATCGAAATTAGCTTAGGGTGAAATTTTGGTAATTTTCGAATAACTTTCATATTTTGATGAATAGTGAAAATTACTAAATTTTAATTAAAAACAGCTTTTTCAATCTAAAAAATTAATAGTGATAAATTATTAATTTGAGTGGTTTTAAAATATATTTAGAATATATTTTTACAATTTAATACAATGTTGGTCATTGGATGTAGTTTCACATTTAAACCAGACATAAACAAGTGTCAATGTTTTGATAGTTATTATCTCTTAAGAACACGCTATTTGTTTTGATGACGAGAATTAATTTTTAAATTAAATAATGAAACTAATATGTTTTGAATTTGGTAAAATAGACATCATTTTTGAGATCATAATATCAAATATAGCTTAGGCCTAATTTCTGGTACTTTTCTGGAAACTTTCATTTTTTTGATGAATAGTGAAACCACTAAGTGGTAGTTAAAAAAATGATTTTTTCATAAAACATAATTTTACCACTTTTGTGAGTGGAATTTTAAAAATAAGAGAGTAACAATTGATTTCAGTAAGTAAAATGTGGTTCAATGAGATGAAAATAATTTTTTGGTGAATAGTAACTTTTTACTTTTATTTACCACGGTTAAAAGTAAATAGGGTAATTAAGGGTAAAAATGATATTATTATTACCATAACACAAGTTCTAAATCTATTGGACAAGTGTAATTCGACCAAAAAAACATTAGGAATAAAATATGACCCTTTAGGCCCACTTGGATTAGATTAGAACATTTATTATTAATTTATTTAAAGAAGGGTTAAAATAGTTAAAATCAAAGTTTAATAACTAAATAATTTTTAATATAGCATTATACATAAGCTAAATTCGACTATAAATATTCATTAGAAAGCTAAAACGATTTCCTACATAATTATATTTTATTTTTAATTTTTAGATTTTAAATAATTTAATTTATTTATGACACAATGATGATAGAGTAATTATCTTATTAATAAAATATTGACATAATTGATGTTATAAATACCCAAATAAATATAATTTGAGCCTTTTTATGAATTAAACTACTTTTATAGGTTAATATGAAATGTTATAATTTATTTAATTAACTTTTTTATAACTAATAATTTTGTTATGATTTTCACAAAAATCAATTACTAAATAGTGTCAAAATTGACATAAAATAGTTTTTAAAACAAATATTATATTATTAATTATTATTTTATTCCTAAAAATCTAAGGTAAGGACAAATGAATTATATAAGGTTATATATATTAATAATAAAAACCTTGGGGTTCGTTTGTCTGCTTATAGTAAGTTTATTAACCTTATAGTATAAGAACACAAGAAGACACGGTAAAAGTAAAATTATTTAACTTAATGTTAAATCTAAATGATAAGGTTAAAATAGGAACCTAAACTTGCCTAAATTCTATTTGATGAGAGGATTTAGACCCATCCCCACCTTATCTTCTAAATATATCAATTTGGAGCTATTAAAAACCGAATTTGACTTTATAATAAAATAATAGTTTTACTTATTCCAAAGGTGCCCCTCTCCTCCCTTATAAAAGGGCACCTCGTCCCTCTCCTCCTCACACCAATTTGAGCCTTAAATCTCAGTCAAACCCTGAAAAGTTCTCCTCTCCAGTTCCCTAGAAACATCCTAGAGGTCCTGTTCTTCTTCAATGACCAATTTTAGTGCCCTAAAAGGAGATCTCAAAGAGGCGTTTCAAAGAAGAGGTAATGTTCGTTACCAATTCTTTCAAATTTATTTCTTTTTCCACTTCTTCTTCTTTAGTTGTTTCATTATGAAGTAATAACATCAGTATAACTAATATACTGATATGTTATTATAAGTATGAAACAACCCTATTTCACCATCTATCCATCCTACGGAAAATGAAATCACCGCGCGTGCGTACGTACGGAATACCGTCTCCACGCCATCGTGTAATCTATTTTCCACCACCACCTTACTTGGATGGCTATAATGGTGTAAAGAATGAATATATATGATTATTGTAAAGTTATAATGATTATAAAATAGTATACATACACTCTAATATGATTCCATGATAATGAAAATGATATCATCGCTCGTGCGTACGTACGGACTACCGTCTCCACAACGCGATGAGATTCATTCTCTATGTTAACCATTCAAGAATGATTATAAAGTATATATAATAAGTAATCATGAAATATATGACATAATAATGATACTGGATTTATGTGTATATATATGTATTTCATCTACTTAATTCCATTCAACTCAATAAGGAAACGAAAACAGCGTTCATGCGTACGTACGGCCTACCGTCTCCATGAACGGTGTATTTATTTCCATTTACTGATCTATTATATATATGTATATTCTAAATATATATTATATATAAATCATGTTTTATATTATGTAATTAAGTAATCATGATCTATGTAATCATATGAATAATTACAAGTCAAAACACGGACGACAAATGAAACGATTTTACACAAAACGCTCTTTAACATGGAATTTACAAAAGAACGGGTAATATAAAGTCGTAAGTGAACCATATATGATATCATAACAATGAGTATGATTCGGGAATAAGTCAATGACATCATTTTAATCATTATACAGGATGTTCGGACACTTACGAAGCAAATCGGACCTAAGGTAAGGGAAATATCACAATCTCATTTTTATCCGAGATTGTTTATTCTTTGGTATTTACTGGGGTGTATTTTATCATCCACATCCATGTTTCCTCAAAATTTAATATTTATATCCTTCTACAATAGTTAATATCAAATTTTACCCTTCATTGATTTTTTTTGTAAAAGATATAAAAGAAATCTTTTGTCGTTTTTCGTACGAGGTACTTTTTGACATTTCCGACAAAAGTACGAGAAGAATGTTTTCTTTTATCTTATACGGCATGCATGGATTTTTAAAAAATTATTTCCAAGAAGCTTCCCTTAAATGTTTTGATGTTTATTTTTAATCAACTTCTTTTAGTTTAATATTCTATGACATGTTAAGAAAGGAAAAATGTTTTTGAAGTAGAAAGGATATTTTCCTCAAGAATGGAGTTCAACTGTTTTATCAAAATTATTTTCCATCTAAGATAATAAAGGGTTCTATTTCTATACATATTATTACATTGATTTGATTATGTTGTGATGGAATTATTTTTATGAATTCCTTTATCTTATATGAATTGTTTTATGATGTCACGATGTTTATAAATCCCATTTTTATTACATGGGTTATGCTATGATGTATGGTTTATGATTTTGTGGCACACATAAGAATGGTATCATTATGAGATGGGTGGGACCTATATATCCCTCCAATGCATTGGGTAAAGATTTTATATCTCATGAGATAGACATGGCTGGAACGGCAGGTTAAACCGGTTCAGTGAAACAGGACTAAAACGAGGAATGAACTCGGTTCAGAAATGGACTTTGTCCACTATGATAGACTTGGCAATGCGTATTTACTAACAATAAATGATTCTCTATGATTATGTGTGTACACCACAAAGTTTCATGTTTTAATTTGTGATTATTGGGATTAAATTTCACTACTATGATTTATCCCATGTTATAATATTATGATCTCTTTTTCAGGTTAAGATTTCCAAAATGTTATGTTCTTATGAATATGATGTGACTGATATTTCTTTTGTTTACCCTTACTGAGCATTTGAGCTCAGCCTTTTATGTTTTCTTTTCCCAAGGATATATAGAAAGGTTTTAGGTAGAAAAAAGGAAGATCTTTATGGGAGATGTTGATGATCTTTCATCACGATTAGAAGATTATATTCCGAGTTTCGAAAGACACTAAAATATTACGGTCCTTGTGTGTGTGTTTTTTTATGTACTAAGTATTCTGCAAAGGTAATGTAATGTCCACGTACGTTATGATTTGGGTCTATACATTTAGATTGATTTATTTATAAGGATAAATTATATTATAAATTGGTTTTAAATAAAAATTAGTTCAATTTTATATCAATTAAAAGAATTTAGGACATTTGAATTAATTTCATTTTTAAATGAGATATAAAAACTGTATGAAGTTTTTAAAATTTTCTCTTAAATACCCTCTCTCTCATCGGCTATGTGGGGGTTAATTTTAAACTAAAATTTCCAATTTTGTGAATTGAATTTCGAAAAATATATTATATATTTATATTCAAAATAATTTATAATTTAAAATAATTTCAACTAAAAGTTTTAACCAAATGAATAGTGAAAACAGTAAAACTTAATTACTGTAGTTAAGGTGAAAATAGGTTTACATGGTGATAAAATAAAATCATAAGGGTAAAAGTCACTTATAAAATTATATAAAAAATATTTTGTGGATATATATTTACCATTTAACCTATACGGTTTTATAATGATCCATTTTGTTCCCTTTTGAAATATATAAAATGTGGGAGCACTCAATTCTTTTAAAATACACTATGTGTGACCTCTCCCCAACTTATAAAAGGAAACACACTATCCTCTCATCCACACACCTTCAAAGAATTCTTTTCAGACAATATCTATTTAAATAACATATGAACATCGATACTATCATCATATAGGATTTATTTTGGAAATAAATTCAATGAAGAAATGATTTTTGTGAAAATATAAGGAATATACCCAAAGAGGAGGTAACATTCATCAACAATTGTTTTTGTTTTTTTTCTTACACCTCCTTAAATTATAATTATAACATGGTGATATAATATAATAAGTATCTAACATATACTTAAATGTGTTTTATGTTATGTTTATTAACTAAAAACATCTCCACTTCTATCTAATGGGTTACGAAATCATCATTCTTATGTACGGTGGACCACCACCTTGTGAACCGATGTCATTCGTTTTTCCATTACCACCACTCAAGGTTGAACATAATGATGGATTTATTTTTTATTTTTTATTTTTATTATATTTATAATATTATTATGATTCTATAATTATTATATTACACATTACATCAATCTTTCTATTTTTTTAGAATACAATAGCCTCATTCCTGTGTAAGGTAGACTACTAACCCATGAGGTGATGTGACTCATTCATGCATTACATGGAATGAATTTAGGATGGTTTTAATAATAATATGTGATATATATTAAATGAAAATTAAATTTATGGATAATATATATATATATAATTTATTTTCCCTTCTTTCAATATGATAATAAAAAAGAAAGAATGTTCGTGTGTATGTAAGACCTACCATCTCCATAAACAATGTATTTCATTTCCTTGCACTGAATTTTATGGATTAACATAAATAAATATATAATGAAAATATATGATATTTATATCATGTTTTAAATTCTAGATATCATGAATCCATGAGCTATGTAAGAGGACCAAAAATAACATGTCAAAACATATATGAGAAACAAAGCAGTTATTACCTGAAATGTAAAATAAACATGAAATTATTAATAGAAGGGTGATAAAAGGTAATAATTAAATAATATATGATATTATATATATAATAATAATTATTTAATATATATATATATAATATTAAACATATATTTATTATACATTATATTTTAATGAGTATGATGGAAGTCAAAACATAAGGTAATGGGATTTATAGTCTCACTTTTATTTCTATTAGGCTCATACCACATTCACCACCTATTTCACTAATATTGTGTATATAATAACCATGAATGTATTTTTTGATTATTATCTTTAAAATTATTTGTATTTAAATACCAAAATTATAACATCACTTTCATGTGGATTTCGATTCATGTTTAGAAAAATAGTAAAGATTTTATGTTATGATCTCATTGTTTATTAGGATTGTTTATGATTCAATTTCTGATGAAATAATTATTATGATAAAATTATAAAAAAACATAAATTTTATACAAATATGGTTATATCATGAGAATAAAATTCCCCCTTAATTTTCTTCATTTCATAGTCTTAAGGGTGAAAAAATATTTTTTAATAAAAATAGTCTTTTCGATCAAAAACCATTTTTCTTCCAAAACCGTGTTTTATATAAATGGTTTCAAAAATGATTTGAACATTTATTTAAAATTACTTATTAAAGAAAATTTTACCCAAGTTTAAAATTTTAATTTTTTTAAAAGGAGTCTGCATGTCATTTTCAAAAACTATTCCCATTTGGTGTTTACCGAAAATGTGAAAGGGATCTTTGTTTTACCATGTAAGACATGAAAAAACATCCCATCATTTTCAATGATATTTTATTTGAATATTACTTTATATGTTTTATTTTTTTTTAAAAAAAATGATATTAAAAATAAACTATGTCTTAAAAAGGTTTTTTCAAAGAGGAAATGACATTTTTCTTAATAAAATATTTTATATTATTTTGCAAAGTGTTCTATATATGTTTTCAATAACATTTTCAAAGAAAAGGATTTTGAAATTGTTTTCTATTTCAAAGAGTTGTTTTCAAAGAATTGTTATTTTCCTTAATAAATGTTCCAAGTGATCTTTCAAAATTCTTATTCATGTAAGATGACATTTGTTGATATAATTTATTATTTACTAATGATATGAAACAAGGATAACATTCTTATTATTTCTCTAAATAGTTTACATTTATGATGATAATATAACTATGAATACCATTTCCCATCCATGAGTTATACCATGGTAAAATTATAATTAAACCTACTTCTTTTTTACATGGGTTATACTATGATGAAACAATTAAATGATTATGAAACCTTTCTATTTTAAATAGGTTATGATATAATGAAATGTAAATGGAACCCATTTCATTTTTTGGGTTATGGTATGATGAATGTTTTATGATATTATGGCCATATATATATAATTTTATTTATGTGATGGTAGTTATGTTATAAACAATGATGCAAGTTATATTATAACCAAATACATATGGGACCTATATTTCCCTAAAATACATCATGTATGGATTTATATCACATAAGTTAGAGAGGACTGGAATGGGGAGTGAACTTAGTTTAGTAAGAGACATTTTCCACTATGATAGTCTTGAGAGTGAACCATGACTAACATTATCATTTGGGGAGTGATGCAATTCCACTGTGAGGAAAGGGATACTATGAGGAATGGTAGTGTGTCCCTCCTAGCTGTTGTTTCCATCAAAAGAGAGGGTACACAAGTGGTTTTCCAGAACTAAAATCTTGTACATGAGTGGTTAGCATAATCCTAACATGTTATGAATATCTTGGTGGGTATCCTTATCATACGATATTCTATAATTTTGTGCATGACATTAGTATATATCATATTTTAATTTTTTTCTCTCAGGGATCATTATCTTTGTTTCTATTATGAATAATGTATTATGAAATATTAATATTTATTTCTCGAATAATGTTTAATATCTATGAAATATTGGATGATAACCTAGTAATTTATGTTCATGATCACCTAACCTTATTCTTATATTATGATTTTGTGTTACCATAGATTGATATAACTTAATTTACCCATACTGAGCATCTAAGCTCAACCTTTCTTACATTTATTTTCCCCACATTATGAAAAAAGGTTTTACATTGGGTGTTTATAAAATGATTACATAGTGGGAAGATCTTTGTGGGAAACATTGAAGATCCCTTACCAAATTATAAGGTTTCCTTCCATGTTTCCATAGGAAATAAACTATTGCAGTCTTCAGGAGTGTGTTTGTGAAATTTAATGAATATTCATCTAAAAATATGCAATATCCATATATGATATTCATGGGTTAGTATATTTTAGATGTACTAATTAATTGGTATTAGTTTTTTTAAATTTTTTAATTACATGGGATTACAGATGTGTTCATGTGTACAGGTATTTTAGACCGATGCCTCTCATGTGTGGGACATGCCTACTTGGTGCTGGTCGCCAGCTTATCGCCTATGAGAGGTGATCTTGGGGTTGTCATAGTTCAGACCCTAGTGGGTCTGGTCCTACAGGTGGGGCCCTCCCACATGGTCAATATGCATCAAGATATCTTGTGGTCTGATCATTAAGGACTTAAACTAGGTTCAACCTACCCCAAAACTACTTGATAGGAATGGGTACCCTTTTCCCCCAAATCAAATTAGGTTTTATGATATCTATCACTAAAACAAACATCACAGCACACCACCTCTTAGTCCGAGATCAATGACCTTAATGATAAGTGTAATTAATGCATACATTTTATTGTAGTTTAATATCTTGATTTGTGTGTTTTGATGAATATTCTTTCCAACTATTGAGAAAAATAACTTGTTTTGTGTTTTGTGGTAAGACTAAATGAACAATTTAAAATTAAACAAAAAGATACATGACAATAGATTTTTGGAGGAATAATAAGATCTAGAAAAATAAGAAACACTATTACACAATGTGTAATTCTATTACACGTTTTTATTTCATCCTGGGATGTTTCTACCTCCAGAACCAGTCATGGCATGCATACACAGTGTGAAAAACTATTACACACCATGTATGTACATTACATGACATGAAAAATTTTGGGACAATATTTTGGATAAGAAATACACCAAGATACATGAGAAATGAATATATAAGGATTAAATTTCTTGAGCCACAGTTACATGTTGTGACATGAGTCAATAGAAAAAGTCTTAGAATGTGATTTGTGAAGATCCAAAAATCACAGAACCAACTTCGAAATAGGAATAAAAGACATGTAATCACATTAAATGTCATGTAATGGGTCAGACAGATCCCATCCATTGCCTATAAATAGGGGAGCTTCCTACTGCTTTTAAACCATTCAGATTCAACTGGATACCAAATCATAGAGTGATGTTGTTGCACCTGTTTGATTAATTTCACTTTATTTATGTTTTATTTTCTCCTTACCTCTAAAAATATCATCACTATGATGAGGGGTTAATCCCACCATTTGATACGGCGATGTATTCAAAGGCAGAAGGTGCGTTGGATTTAATTATTTTGACAATTCATGTATTTGGTTTGTGTGATTTCATCTATCAATTTCCAATCCATTTATTTTTTATTTAATCATGACCATTGATAATCTAATTAATAGGAACACACAAATTACACAAATTATAACCCTAAAAGAGGCATAACCATTGTCAACTTTAGGGGAAATCAAGTTTAAAATTGTATCAAGATAAACTTGACTCGTTTAACAACCTAAATTACTGGAACAAGGGAAATATGATATTGTCACATCAAATAGGGGATACCATGACCACTGGATATTCCTCATCTCGACTCCAACACCAATGATGAATCAATAAATATATATTATAACATCCATTTTCACTTGACCCTCGATATTACAATACATTGACATGCTTTCAAAATCTATTCCAAAACCAAAAAATCTGTCGTACTTTTCTTTCTTCTTTCACTTCACAAAAGCAATGAAATTAATATCTTCTCACATTTTTTATTAAAATAATAAAATAAAATAAATGGAAATCCAAATTAAACTTATTCCAACATATCTGTGGGTTCGACCCTATGCTTTCTTTATACTACATTTTAATTAATTGAGTTGCATAATTTGGGTTTTATATATTTATTTACGCATAGTATCGTTGGAAATTAAAGAAGCCCAATGGGTCTATCAATTAAACTGCTGGCATCCTTAGTCCACAAATTATGAACACAAACTACATGAAAATAGATATAGGTGTCCCCTAATCCTCATTTGGTTTGCATCAAATCTAGTGTTAAGGGGATCCAATTCCCCCCTCTTTCTCATCATCAACACATGATAGGGCTTCCCCCTTCTAGAATTGGTCTCATACCACACATTGTTCTAAAACAATGTGTGCATTGATACCTCATTAAACATGATATATGGTGATGCTCGAATACAATATCCTTTATTATAGGAAATACATAAAAATTGTTTCCCATTACATATGAGCTTGATCTATCAAAGGAAGTCCCTATGAGAGCCACATTTTTTTGTCCCAATATCTCAATTAGATTTTAATAGTATAGCCATGAAATACTCAAGTATAAATTCATCCATCATGATTTTGAAGAATATTCTTTTAAAAAACACACCTAATTGTTTTCAGAAGCTTATATTCTCAGAAACCTCATTTTTTTATCGATGAAAGATGCATATAACTCCAAAGGAAATATTTTTTTCTAGGTATACTATACATAAAATTTGGATCTATATATTATGTCCTTAATAGGGCCTATCAACTAGAGGAATTGTAACACCCTGAACCCAGAATCCCAGAGCTAATACGTTATTTTAGTACATTTTCATGATTAAAAGCGATGAAATATCGAAGGACTGAATTTTTTAGTCATCTTGGAAGACCAGATTACATTCATGATCCCATAATACATTGGGAAAAGAAAATAAAACATGATACATTATGAAATAAATTGCATCCTTGAAATATTATTCAAATTTTTCTTCTTCACAACATAGGGAAATGACACATAAGAAAGGGTTGAACTCAGATGCTCAGTAAGGGTAAGTAATACAATGGATTTATCACAAACATAAACATTAGGAAAGGGGAATAACTAAAAATGAAAGCCTTTAAAATATACTTTAGAATAATATGGTGGGAATGGGAGTTGTGTAAATAAATGCATATAACTGATCCCATGAAACATTACTATGGATATTCTAATAGTCGAATAATCACATGATTTATCAACTACTAATTTCATAATGAGAGAATATATATTCGAGACATCATAAACTTGTCGCCGAGGCCTCAACCAAGACTTCTTAAAATACTAGGGTAAGGCCTCAACGAACACCCAAGTAGGTTTTTTCTCATGAGTTCTACCGATGCATTGAGTAGATATATCAGTCCCCCACATCACTTTTTAATTACAATTTATTCCACTTATGAAAGGGGATAAACATAAACAACATGAACATATGAAATAACTTTCCCCAATATTTACACACAAACACTAACCATTTTGAGTAATATAGAGAATAGTTTCAAGATAACACATATTAGTCAATATGATCATAAGAAATTCAATAAAATTTGTTAGATGGTATCATAAAATATTAGTCCCAATTATACATAATATTCAACAAGAGTGTTTAAATAGATAAAATTACTCTTATAAAATCATCAAGTAATTCTTGAGATAAATACACATTTACATTGAAAAGATGATTTCTATTGAAAAAATATTTGTATAATACCAGAAGTGAAATAATATGGTTTTCTCATAATAAAATTAGTTATTTTACAAAAATAATGGTGGCTAAAAATATATTATAGAGTGCACTTGTACATATTTATGAATTCAAGAAGTTCCCTTTTAATAGGATTGTATTTTAGGAAGAATTTTGAAAGATCATTTTAAAGCATGAAACTCCCCATAAATTAAATACGGATTTTGGTTGGTACAAATATATAGAACATTAAAATAGAATTTATGGGGAGTAAATAAGAATAAATAATAATTTCATTGTTTTATGTAGAGGATAAGAGTAACCCAATTGAAAATGGAGGTTCTGGTAGAAAATCCTTACCACTTGGTAATAAATAGAATCATATGCCCCAAAATTAATAAACATAAAATGATGCATTGAATACCCTGAGAATAAAGAGATTAATGATATGATACCACAATGGATAGTATACATACACTATACACAATAAAAGGTGGTGAACAAGGAATATCTTTAAAAAATGGATGTGAGATGAGAAAACCCTTTCCTTATATCTGAATGAGTTCTGTACTTGACCTTAATGTCCTAGATAATAAAATTAAATCCATTAATTAACTAATTAAGAACATTATATACATATATTTGATTCATTAGTGTTTTATTAAGTTCATTTATTTCCCTATTGATAAGTTATAAGATTTAATTCTGTCATTCCAGAGTGTTTGTTTCCTTGATTTCATGATTGGTTTGCTTGATTATAAGTAATGGATTTTGTGTCGAATGGATATAATTCACCAGAATTGAAAATATATATTATTTATGAACATAAATATGTGTAAATGGTTATATATATACCTTGATTACATGATATGATGATGCTTTATCAGATAGATCATTAGTGATAACCATTTGTATTATTTTGTTGATATCTTGATTGTTACAAACTAGTTTTCCATATGAATTTTTATTATGTATATATATTGGTTCCAAAAAATTTAATAAGTTATAATCCACATATTATAATCTGGTTAAACCATAAAAATGGTTTCATGACTAGACACGACGAACTTAATAGAAATTGAAAACCCCTCATCCTTGAATGCAATAAATTAACACATCTCAGACAGTGTTTTCATTTCCGTATAAAAGGAGGGAAATGAGAGATGATGATGAATTATTCCATTATAATAAAAAAAATCAAGTATATCTAAGGTAATTTATTTATCATACATTTTTAATGATGTTATTTTAGAAGTGAAAATGAAAATAAAGAATCTTCAAAGAAAAAAAGAAGTTGAGAAATCCCTTACTAAAATTCGGCAGCCTAACGATGTCACATAAAAATTAATAAAATATGTTGATGGGAGAAAAAGTGCGCCTATAATAATTTTTAAAAAATATGGAAAGTAAGGGGGATATTTAATGACATATCCCAACACAATATAATTTATATTAAAAGGAATATCATAAAAGTAGTGCTTGAAAAAGAGAAGTGTGGTAGATTAAATTACCTTGTAGAGTAACTTCTAAAACATGAAGGTTGAGAACTTGGAGGCTTGAGGACACCTTGGGAGGACTCATAGGGAGGTAAAAGTACTATATATTCTAGGATGTTGAATTTTTAATGAACGAAAAATAATTATTGGGAAGTTAGTTATAGTGAAAGAGATAGAGTTTTTTTTATTAATTTCGAAGGACTCATTATTAGTGGCATTTGAAAAACCATGGGCTTGCCCATGGTATTTTCCCATTGCATTGCCCACATGGGACACCTAATTTAATATTTTATTACTCAAGAGTCTACCAGAATTATTACATCATGAATACAACATTAATGATACTGAGAACTCAAAAAAATAATTTAACTATTCATGAAAAAATGATGCATTTTATAAAATTCTCATAAATTCAGTGTAACCTAAAATTGATGTCCTGAATACAAAAATGAAATTTATTTTATCATAATAATTCTCTAAATATTAAAATTTTAACATGAATATATGAAAATACTGATTTATAAAAAATAATAGCGGATGTAAAATGCATAGTAATATTTTCGATACTTAAAAAAATTATTTTATCATTTGTAATTAAAGAAGAGTGTTTTGATAATACTATTTATTTATAACATAAATTAATAAACACTTAATTTTATATAATAATTTAAATCTCCCTTAAATGAAAAATGTTTACCTGAAAAATCAATTTATCAAATTTGTCATATTTTTAAGAAAAACTGAACTCAAAACAGAAATGATGGAACATCAATTTTATTTATACTTTCTTAGGTGCAGTTACTATTACATTGGTCATATTACTATTCATAAGGGTAATATTACTATTCCAAAGGGTCAAGTTACTATTAACCAAAAAAATTTAGTTGATACTATCAGACTCTAAATATCTTATTGGTCACAACCATGTTTGTCTGTTTTTCGAAATTCAAAACACAAAAGTGGAAATTTTTTGTTTAACTGCTAGGTTATAAATATCTCCAATAAAAACATTTTATTTCATAGAGACTCTGTGTTGTATTCATAATATTCTATCTAATGAATTGAAATTATTTAAGAAGAAACATATCATAAAATATCGAGGTGTCATATTAATAGTGAATATATTCATAACATAATTTAGTATTTATCAAAATAATTATAATACTCAACATTTAAATTATTCATAAAATATTTAATTAAAAAATATATTTATAAAAATAAAATTTGTAATAAAAATACATATATTCATATTAAAATATTATTTTACAAAAAATAATACTCTAAAATAGTATTTGTTTTTAGAAAAATAATTAAAAATTAATTTCAAAGCTACAAATTTGAAATATAAGTATTATTAATTAAGACCATTAACTTCAAATTATTATTTTTTATAACATAATGCATTTAAAATTATAAAATATATTACTGGGGTGTTATAGGCATCACCATCCTATGGAGAAAATGATTTTATATCCGTATGCTCTGAAAAAATTATAATAGAAGTTGCCTTACGAACGAGGTATGTGGTTATTACTTATGTACAGAACCTATATCACTTTATAAAAGCTGAGAATCCTTAGATAATGATTTAAAATATTTCTTGTAAACACTCAAAAGATGTTGGAATAATCCTCTCCCAGGATACCATTATCGAGGGACAAGATCTCATCTAGAACATCCTTATTTTCCACGAGCCTAATTCTTACTTTTGATGCCTGATTCAATACAATCCAAACCTAGAAGTGACTTTTTTAGGTTTTATCTATTGAAATATTTATGAGGGATAGATTTAGTGTGGTTATGGACAACTTAATCCCACTTGACTCCATTTTTTAGCATGTATTAATTTTCAATCATTATTAATGATCATTATGTTCCTGTGAGTACTTTCTCACAACTGACTCAGATATTCACAATTGGAAAGCATAAAAAAAGAATATAAGAAGAATGAAAATGATTATTTCTATTCATGGATGAAAATATATGATCATCAACAATTTTGATTCTTTATATACTCTAAATTCTTAAATCCCAAAATTCATTAGACATAGTTTTTGAGTTGTTGGATAGAAACTCGAGCTTCCCTAATACTCTGTTAAAACAAAAATAATGTTGAAACATCTAATTCCTTAGAAATATGATGATTTTCCATCACAAAAACAACAAAATATATTCCTCCTACTTTGACCTTCTCCAAATATCGGTGATACTTTAGGAGTTATTCCATGAAAACATTCAATTACTGATATATATATATATATGATTTTCAGAGTTATCTCATTAACTTATAAATGGAACTATTTTAGATATATGGAATGAGTAAATTCCACTGAGGATAATGAATTATAGTGATCCTAAGATTTGATATGAAACTCTAATTTGGTGAGATGTTATTATTACTTTTTTTCTTGATCCCACTGACAAATGATATCCTTCATAACTTAATAGATTCCATGATAGTAGAACATACCGTATCCCATTATAGTGAACATGATTTGGTGTGGGTGAAGTTAAGAGGACTAATCATAAAAGTGGGTATCTAAGAATATCCTCAACATGTAATTCCAAATATGTTGGGGGAAAACAAAAAAAACATTTTGGCCCTCTATATTTTCCTTTGAACCACACATAGGTAGAGAAACATATAATTGGAATGACTTACACAATGAGAAAACTTGTGATTCTCCCTTTAGAGTGACATCTGCCCTGCCTGGTGTTGGTGCTGAACTAGTGTAGAAACATCATCTTCATGCCTCATGAGTGAAGAAGATTCCTGTAAAATCCACATAAAAGAGAAAAACATCATAATAATATAATGGTGATATATAGAGTGAGAAAAGGAATCAAACCAATTTTTTTCTCACTCATGGGTTGATTTTCAAGTGGGCATACCCAAATAGCCTGAAGTCCTTCATTTTTTATTGATTTTTTATAACCCCCCTTTCAAGGGAGGATGGGGAACCCTTACAAGGCCTGTAAACATAGAGATTGAATGACATAGAGGTCTTAAGAAATATACAGGATATAACTACATGGGACTTCACCACCTCAGCTTATTTATTATGATGTAAGCTCTCCAACTTCACATGACTAGTTCAGCTTGGCTTCCCATGCAAGCACATACTGGTCCCAATGAAAAATTTCATACCCTCTCTTTCTGAAATATTATTTTAATCTTCTACTCTGGTGAATGCACATGCTATGAATCCTCATCTCGAGTCTACTCATTGTAGAGTGTTCCTGGTCATTAATCCAAATTTCAGGTGGCCTGAAGGCCTTGAGGTTGGCTGAAGGCCTTGTGGTGGCTCAAAGGCCTTAACGTGGCCCGAAGGCCTTTTGGTGGCCCGAAAACCTTACTAGCACCAAGGCCTTGGGTGGCCCGAAGGCCTTGAAGGATCCAAGGCCCAAACAAGTGGCCCAAAAGCCTAAATAGATGAATAGTTCTAGCTGCTAAAGTACTAAACAATGTATGCTATAGTTCCAGCTACAGTGCCTGTTATAGTACTACTACTGCCCTGGAAATATGTCTCTACTCGGTTTTGAACTCGGGTCTCTTGGATACACTTACCGAGTCCTCACCAACTAAGTTGAGGCTCTTGTGAAAATGTGTTAACGGTTAACGGGTGTATAGGTGTGGCCTTACACCACCCACATACAACACATTCACAACGAGGCCCAAGGTGGCCAACCTTGGGCTTGGGCCAGTTACCATTGGGGTAGAGGGGGCCATGAGAGGTTTGTTAGCATATAGTGGGAGTTTCCTTACATGTACTTGAACTGAGAATCTCGGGGTCAGGACGCCACTGCCTTTAACCAACTCACTGGTGTCCCGTGGGATTTTTTAGTGGATATAAGTTCCCATCAATGTCTCTAGTTTCTTCAATTTGTAGAATGTAAAACCTTCAACTAGTGACTTCTTTAGAGGATTTAATCGGACCCATAGTAGATATAAGTTGATAATTTCCATCTTTAAGAAAACCATTGTGTTCGATTCCGACAAAAACATGAGAAGGAGAAAGAACTATTTCTTCTCTACTACCCCATATCTTCTTCAACATTTAAAAAGCTTCATGATAATGGGATTTGGACCAAGACCTTTATTTTATTTGATTTTCCTTGTATTTTAATATAGAAATTTCCCTCCAAAACAACATGGTATATTTGTTTTTCAAATTAAAATATCACAAATTTGTTTGTAATGTTATGGATATATAATACTGATGCCTCGTATACCCACCCATATATTATAAATAAATTATTTTATCAAAATATAATTTTTAAATCATAGTGTGTTGTAAAACCAAGGATTGAATGTCATTTTAATGTTTAAGGTACAACCATAGATAATGGCATAATGAGAAAATGTAATCCAATGACATACAATTATAAATGTATAGTCATAATACAAAAAACAAAAAAAAATAATTAATTTTTTTTATTTCTTTATCATATAACATATATTTATGCTACATTAACATATGATGATTGATGTGGATTAATCCATATTAACTAATAAATATCTAATTGGTATAATCAATGATATGGTATACTTGATGGAAATTAATGATCATTGATGAAAAAACTCTTGGATATGGAGGTCATGAGAATCATAAAACATATTCAATTGATGCATACATAATTAATTTTTACACATGGCCTTGTATTAAATCAATTTCATGGAATTATATTTATCCTTTACATAAAAGGAATGAAACAATTTAAAAAATTTGAGTTCTGTGTCAATTTTATATACCTCCTTAAAAACGTTATCGAGAAAACCAAGTGGTAAAAAACAAATGAAGGGGAAATATGTTCAATATTCTCAACAACCCTTGACTGAATCATGATATAATATAGAGTCTTCACATATAAATTTTATAATTCAATTTGTTAAAATTTACTTTTTATAATGTCTTTGTGAATAAAACTATAAGATAATCACACAATCCAATCTACTGAATACTTATATCACCTTTCCTTTTAATCATATGGGTAAAACAAAAACTTGTAAATATATAATCTGTCTTATCAACTTTGATATACCAATGTTTTAATTACATTACACAATACAAATAATCTTTTTGTTAATTATTGAATTATTAATATTCAATTGAAAATTGTTTTTGATATGATGAATAATTCATCTCAAACAAATAGTCTCAACATGATTTCTAGAAGTCATGAAAATGAATCAATTTGTTAAATGTTATTATATAATAATTAAAAACATGTTAATTAATATATAGTTTTATATTTAGATTCAGGTGGTTTAAAAAATATATGGAATTAGTATAGTCTACCAATTTATATTGTAGTTCATGGAATAATTTGTCATTTATACCCAATAAATATCAATGAGTAGGAGAATGAAATTATCAGCTAAAAAATTTGTTGAATGGAATTTTTTCTAAAAAACAAGTTTCATACTTGCCTCAATAATTATAAAATTTTTTATTTACCAATACATTTATTTATAATCCAATTAGTATTTTTTACACATTGTATTCACATTAGTATCTAATTTTTACTTGGAATTAAAATAAATCAGCATGAAAAATATATTTATATATTATTATATAAATGTTGAGGATTACATGAAACAACATAAGGATTCCAATCTACTAATGGTCAATATTTAGTGAGCATGATCCATTGGTAATTATATGCATTAAAACAAGAACCCCAACAATTATATTTCTGATTTCGTTATATAATTTGATCACTTGGACTCAAATAAAAAATTACGTATCAATATATATACTATAATTAAATGGGGGATTTTTATTATCTTTTTCAATAAGTAGGTAATTTTTTTTATATCAATAATAATGGTTTTCTATATGATTTGAAGTTGTTTTTATTAATAATAATTGACATGAATGATATGGGTGATGAATCCCATGACTTCAGCTTAAGGATTCATATATATAGGTTGACAGGAATCATAATATTTTCTAAACCAACATGTATTAAAAAAATTTAAGAGAGATATCATATGAATGACTATGAATTAATAATAACACACATTATCAAGGGTGATAAATTAAATATTAATCATTTCACTAAAATGATTAAAAAAGATAAAAAATGAAATCCACCCTGTATTTTTTTTATAGATTAATGTATTATATGGAATAAAGAATTCATGACATTTAATGTTTTTAGGTATCTGGGGGATATATCATAATAATCTAGGAATTTACCATTTTAAGGTCATGCATAAGGTATTAAGATACAAATATAAGATTATTGTGTACATGATTCTATATTAGAAAACTCAAAATTTTGAAGTTATCAGATAATTTGATTAATTTTTTTGGGATGTTTTGATTAATGAAAATAAAAATTAGGTAAGACATTTATGATTTATGATTGAAAAATTCACAGAGAATCATCAAATAGAAAATAACAAAGAATGTTCTTATAGAAGTTGAGTATGATTTATGTTTTGAGGAAATTTTCTCATGGTGAATACATAAAGAGTTTCATTTTGGGACTTAATTCTATGGATTGTATTTTTAGGGCATTAATTTTATATTACAACAATTATACTATTATTTTTATGGATTGGAGTATAAAAATTGAGAGTAAAAGTAAACACATGGAAAATTAGTTATCATCCATAAGGAAACAAGTAAATGATTTGAAAAAGGCCAGTCATTATATTGACACTGAATTAATGATTTAAAATACCTTAACTAAATGAATGTCACTATTTATATTCAAATATCATATAAAAATTGTGGGATTAATTTTTTCTAAATTCTTTTTTTGTATAAACAAATTTTATTCAAAACTCTCTCGATATGAAAATATATCTCATCAGTTTATGTGTACATTTTCATTACCTGAGAAATATTTAGGTGTTATAGAATATACTATGTGGTTATGTTAATCTATATAAAAATTTAGGATACATAATAAATTTTGATACATGATATGTACTTCACATTATTTAGATGGCATAATCCTATACTTCATGTATTATGATTCTTGATAAAGAGGGAGATTGGTTTCATATAATCTCATTAATTAGTATGGACAATGTGGGAGAAATTAGTAAATGGTCCATAAAATTAGTGGAAATATAAATAATTAGGAACCATGAAATTAATTAGTCTAATTATGTTAATAAAATAAATTATACTCTATAAAATTAATTATTTTTATTGAAATCATTTAACCATGAATTAAATCTATTTGTCAACAAAGTGATTTGGAGTTTTTTCTTGATGAAAGAACCCAATGTAAATATTAAACCACATGAACTTAGAAGATATAACGGATATACACCATCTAAGCTTCTGTGTAGAGTGTATAAGGAATTCACGTTTCTAATTCTCATTTTTTGTATCTCTACAATGGATAGAGATAATTATCATTTTATTTTCTAAAAAAGAGGCCAACTGATCTGGAATACTTTTTTATAAATTATATAAAACATCTTATGGAAATGTAAATTTAATAATACATGATGTTATTTAATTTTTATATATACATATTTATTTGCATATCCACTAGTTATAAGTAAAACATGCATTTATATGTAATCATTCAAGGATAAATAAATTGTTTGATTATATTTAGTCCTTCAAGAAAAATAAATTATTCATTATCTTTTTGTGTAAAAATTACATCACTCTTAAAAGAAATATATTTTATTTTTTATTAAGGGAATTCTCATAGATATTTTTTTAAAATTTTATATTTTGTCTTTTGCATAATTAATTCAAAAATGAAATAATATTCCTTGTAATTTGATGATAAAATGTTCCACTTATTTAAGAGACTCTCCAGAATTTTTGATGTAATTTTTAATAACTTGATAATATGAATATGAATGTAAATACATTGAGTTATAAAAACCAAGGAATTAAAAAATAAATTTTTATTCTTATTTATCTGAACATTTATTTAAATATCTATGTCATATATTTCTTATTTAGTTCAATCCATATAATAATTTATCTAATTGTGTGATGCTTTTAATATTTTTATTATCCTTTTTGGAATTTTAAACCATTCGGAAATTCATATAACAATATTTTAATCAATATTACCATAAAAATAAACAATGAATATCAATTTAGTGGAACCATTTTATAAAAATCTTATCCATATTCAAAAGTCATAATATTTTGTATAACTAATCCAAAACATCAAATGTTTAATATATTACACAATCAATTAGTCCTTTTTAGAAAATTATTTCGATATTGACACAATGAAAAATTCATTATTATTGATAAGTTGTGGAATTATTAAAAATGAAAATATATCATCAGATTTATTTAATGAGATATTTTATTTTATTTGGTATAAGCTGTGTTTTTTAAAAAAAATCTTGAAAATAACATATTTTTATTGATATATATATTTTCCAATTTTGGGGAACAATTACTTTATTACTCCTAATGAACCTTGATTTTAAATAATTGTCTTATCCACACCATTCATGCATATAATATGAAAATAAAACTATTAATTTCAAATCTTTATATTTGAATTATTATCATACGTATTGTGAGCATCTTATAAAAGATTTTGACGGATCATTTTATATAAGGCATGTGATTCTATATACTTATTTAGTCAACATAAAAAAGATGACATATATATTCTGTAATAAATAATAACACATTTTACCTTTTCATATATGCACCCATTTTATAACATTTAAATAGTTCACATGGTGGGTAGGTTCAGTCATTTATATTTCATAATTGATACTTCTTATAAATATTGCAAATTTTATTTCAATATATCTAGTGATGATATAAATAATTTATCTTAATAATTGGGAACCCATGGTGAATTTACATATATGGGCTTTCATAATATATTTATTATAATTAAAAATTATCATAATGTAAAAATTTATAACTTATACACCCATGAAATAAATTAATGGTTCTCCACCCAATGGATTCCTATAATTTAATAAATATGTTGATATTTATGTATAATTTTATCAATATTTTTTCAAAATAATTGATCCTGGATGACCCAGATTATCATTTCATATAATCAATTTATAGATTCTGCAAACACCTCTTTTATAATAATTAAGTCACCACAAATACCAGTTTTTTTATTTTAAAGGAACACTTTTTTCAGTTGAGTGTGAACCCTAAAAAAAGTAGAAAAACTCATAGGATTACATAAAACAATATATAATTAAAAACCATATACAAAATATAAAAGATAAATTTCAAATATCAAATGGATAAATCCTAAAAACGTCACTCTCACCAGTGGAAAATGAAAATAAAAAACCAAAAAATAGATACTCTATGCATTTTGTGTAGCCCGATACTGATTGTTTATACCTTGATATATTCACCAAGTACATTTCATGTTGATCAAATGTTTCTTAATTATCACCAACTCTTGTCATTTTAATCACTGCCACACATCATTAACTACTTCATCATTTTCAGAACCACCACACAAAATGATAGGAACTTTTTTTATACATCATCACTGACGTAAAAAAAGAAAATAGGGAAAAAACAACTGGAACCGAATCTAATGAAATCACTATTTCCAAATTAAAAAATAGAACCCAAATTGAATGAACATCCACCAAGATACCTTATAAATAGAAAAAATCTAATGAATCAATTATCATCTAATGTTAATACATGGTATATATAAAGTAATTAAACACCTTATTCATCCATGTTTTTTATGATATTAATTTTCAAGAATATATTCAATGATCAAATGATTTTATATATAATTAAGATAAAATAAAGAATTATTTATTACAGTTGGGGTGTTATCCGAGTGGTAAGTCAAACCTATAAGACTACATCGGGTCAAAGTTTCAGTCCTATATGGACTCATTTTGGGGATCTTAATTTGAATTTTGTATCATATTAGGGGTATCCGCGGTGGTGTTGGTGATGGAGTGCTGACAGGTTTCTAGCAGTGATGATGTTATTGGTGTGTTGGTCAGACTTCATGACATCGATAACAGGGTACACAATACGACTTCAAGGGTGGGATAGGATGAAAAAAAGCAACCTCGAGAGGCACATCTGAGTTGGAACAATGGTGGTTGGTGTCTTGAAGTGAACGTAGCATGATAAATTTATAACAAGTGTTCCAACAGCCAGTAGGTGACAAACACTAGGGTGGGTGGATGGACATGCATTATGGTTCACAAGATAGGATGGTGTAGATTTTTGTCTTGGGATTCTAGGATTTCGATCTAGTTATTAATGAGTATTTGATTCATTGGTCCACTATGCCAGGTAACGATTTCCCCTCTATCCATAAATATAGAGGGTTTACTTTTTTTAATAAAATGAGGGGGGGGGGGTCCCCTGGTTGGTTTAAAAAATAATAATAATTTATTATTTATTAAAAGTTGTATACATACTGATAGACACAAATTATCTTTATGGAGACTTCAATTAAACATTCATATCTGGTTATGTTTCTTAAATTATAATATGAAAAATCATCAATATATTTTATTAATAATAAAAATATATAAGTTCTTTTGAAGAAATTAATTAAAATAATATTGATGAAAATTATACTTCAAGATAGACATATAATATCATCATGATATCCACTTATAGATATCTACTAGATTTAGGGTTTGTAATGAGAGATAAAAATACAATAGTTATCATCATTATTAGAATTTACACTTATAGTGGTTGATCATTGAATAATGAATTTGTTAGACAATGACAAAGGGTTGGGTCCATCACCTAGTGTATATCTAATTCTTTTGAAATTTTGAACTAAATGGTTTTAAAATGTGATTACCAAGGATAGGGTCCCACCTGTATTTGATGGAAGATAAAATTGTCACATGGTGAAGCATGGATAAATATACTAGATTCATAAAATATTCCTCATCATGACCATGATTAAAATTAATAAATTGATTTTTGAAATCATATTCACTTTGGGGAATGAAGGAAAAATTAGTTGATTATAATTTTTTATTTCTCAAATATTAATGATTGGTAACAAAATTTTTAAACCATTTTATAATAAAATTTCATTCAACTTTTGTAATGAAATAAAAACATTGAAATTACATTTATAAAGAATGAAGATAATAAATATTGTATCTGGTTTTATGATTCCTAATAATTAATTATTTAAATAAAATGATTATTTAATGTAAAAAAACTTATTCTATTTATAAATATGATTTCCATTTAAATAATTTATGTATTAAAATAAATTATATAAAATATATTTGATCATAAAAGTTATGAGTCCATTAGGAAGCCTAATAATATAATGACTGTTTCATGGGATGATATCACATCAATTATATGAGAATTTCGACCTAGGGTGGGGTAGCCTAATGCTTGATTGAGAGGGGATATATATGGCTATAAAATCATCACATCGTGTTACTAATCCTATCTCAGATGGTTTCTAATAGGGTTTATTCATTAAACTAGAAACACCTAATGACTCACACAACTATGAAAATCATTAGAACAAATTTCTAAAGGAAGAAATTCCTTGAGGTTTCTTGAAAATGATCCTTAGGCTCTCACATTGGTTAAGAAAATGGGAGTACAGGCTCAACACACCATATTAGGGGGAACTATTGCCTACTCCAGGACTCACATATAGATTTAGGTCAGGTTCAGGAATTATTACCAAATACCAATATGATACTAGTTACCCTAACACTTGCAACCAGTTATTAATTTATGGAAATGTGACTATTTTTAAATATAAGAGGAATCATATCAATGAGAACATCTATATATATATATATATGATGTTCTCCACTTATGAAATAATCTATGTGTAACAATGGTTCTAAATTTTTATCATATTATTACTTAGCATATGCTGGGTTTTTAGGTCACTATTTTAAATCCACACATCTTGGTGTTCTAGAGTTTATCATTATCTTAGAAGGAAGTGGTCATTTATGGTTTTAGGATCAGGCATACAAAGGGGATTCTTATTGGATGTGTACTAAAATGTAAATTCATGAGATGCATGAAAACATAAACATGATTCATAAGATATAAAAATACATGATATTATATGATATTATCTATAGTGTACATTTAAAAATTTCATTTCAATGCATGTAATATATATATATATATATGATATATATTTTTAATTTTCTCCTTAATGGTTGAATCAGTTACAATCCATTTATGAATGGATTAAAATATTTTTATTAATTAAATGAACCATTTCAATGAGTTATATCCCAACTAGAAAAAACATATATGATGCGTTGGGGGATCCTCATGCTTTAGTTATATAATAGGATGATATCCTCTTGTTGGGGTGTTGAATGTGATGTGTATAAGACTCTGTTAAAACTACCTTCTTCCCAAGAACCATTAATCTCATTTTGAGACAGTCAAATAACCCCATTGAATATTGGGTATCCTTATGATACGATCATGGGTTCAAGTGTTTTGTGTATTCCCTCAGAGGAAATGTACTTTCTTTTCATTACTGAACATGAAATCCATTAATCACTCTCTACTAAAGAAGGATGGAAGTAGCGTAATCTTTATAATCTCAGATACTTAGTTTATAATATTATTAATTCTTTATGTATTGAACATAAATATCTGATGTTTTTTGTTATCCTTCACTATTTTTTTATCAGATGATCATACAAAACCAATTAGTGGTATCAGTGGAAGTTTATTCAATAATTTAACATGCGCAAATCACTTGTTTTTTATGGAAAAATGAGAAATAATGTTTTTTAATACTTGAAAATATTACATTAACTTATGTGAGATGTGTAAAGCTAATTTTGATTTACCCATACAATGGCCTGGTACATAAAGGTCAGACCCTTAGGTAGAAGGTCAATGTAATGGTAACTATTATATTAATTTTATAAAAATGAGCTATGTGAATGTAGTACCCTTATGAAAAAGTGAATTGGTGTCGCATAATTGTAGATATACAGTTATAGTTATGCAATACCCTTATGAAGATTGTCTATGTAAGGGTAACCACCTTGATTAAATTTACAATAATGAGTTGTGTAAAGGTATTACCCTTACACAAAGGGGTATATGTAAGGGTCATTAGATTTTTACCATTATGTATAAAGGTCCCAAATGTTTACCTTTATGTAGTGTATAAAAATTTACAGTACCCTTACATAAAGGAGTTATGTAATGAATAAAACCTTTATATAAGGAAGATGTGTATAGGTAATCTACACATTTCCTTTATGTAGTGATGTTCAACTGGGTTTCATGAAGGTAGGATTTAAGTTACATTTACCCAAGGTATTAAAAATATTAGTTTCCCTTACATATAGTGATTTCGTAAGGGTAATAAGGGGATATTGTTAGACATTATTGGAGATATGTGTAAGGGTATGTATCATAATGTTAATTTTTTCAACATATTAATTTATTTTAATGGTTTATAATTTGTTTATAAATTGAAATAAAATATATTTTACAATATTCTAATTTATATTCATTTTATAAATAAATTTATAATTTATAATTCTTTATAATTAATTATAAATATGTTTATGAAACATTTTTCCAAAATATTATAGGTTAATATTTTTAAATACCACCTAGAAAATTAAATATCATGACCTATAAACTAGAAAGAAATTTTTTAATTAGAAATTATATTAGGTGATTTTTAAAATGATTATAAATTGAAAAATATATTATATTTAGATTTTATAAAATGTTTAAATAACATATATTGATTTTAAAATGTTTATAATTCATGAAATAGCATATAAATTTAATTTAATATAGATTATGAAGCGGTTTGTATTTAAATAAGTATAAAATGTTTTTATTCTTAGTAAATTATAAAATTTTACTAATAATAATATATGTATAATTAGTTCATAAATGTATTCTGTTTTTTTAAGTAAATAAAATGTTTATTCATTTGGTAATTTTTTTTTGAGATTCATTTTTAGTATACTATTTATGAAATATATATATTTTATATCCCCATTTATATAAAAAATTTATTATAGGATAGATCCTTACATATTATTCAATGTTTGATACCATAAAATTTAGTTTTAATGTACCTTGACCTTATTTTTTTTAGTTATGAGATTGAGAATTGTTGTTGGGAATTGTTTGTGAATATTATTTTTTCATGTTTTTCATGAGTTGAATTCTCTCTTGAGTAAGGTCTCCATGTGTAGAGAAATATGGTGTTGGTCCACCTATATTTCTGGAGGCTTTCCTTGTCTATGAAAGTGAAGGGGGTTGGCTTTATGTCACTTAGTTGTTACTCATGTGGAGTTTTTATTCTCATATAATTCTATGCCTTTAAATGAAGTGTTTATATAACTTGTTCATATGACTGATATGGATATATATGAATATAATTGAATTCAATTTTTCATTGATTAACACAGACTTGTGGGTTGTGTAAAGTGTTACACATTAAGGTAGTTCAAACGCATTAATTTGGTTGTTGGAATATGGATTACAAAACTATATCATTATAATCATGCATACAGAAAAAGTGAATAATACATGAGATGATAATGAATACATATAATTTAACAATTATTAATTTAATATCTATATGATTTATATTAAATTGAGGTGATTTAAAACCCATGAAATACTAAGTGTGAGATTCTTCCAAGAGAAACACTTTCCAAAACCTTGATCATCCTACATGGTCAGTCATAATAAATCTATGTTCCTCTGGATTATATTTAGTAAGAAAGGGATTAGTGAATATGGACTATTTTTTTGGGTGGTTCATGATAAATCTATGTTCCCTTGGATCATCCTTTGTTATCTTATTTTCGGAATTTTATTTATGTCACACTAGCCAGGTGACCCTAACTGGATTGGTTAGCAAATGAATATTGTTTAGTAAATTTGTATAATGAATTAATTTAATAGATTATCCTCTAAACTATATTAGAATACTAAATATTATGAATGGGATGATTAAATTCCTAAATATATTAGTAATTGGAGAAACACCAATGGGGAGTCATTCCTTGATGAAATATAGATACTGGATCACTAAATGGTTATGATGCAAGGGGTCATGATTTTTAGTGGGATCACATTCATTAGATGTCCATAATGAAATGATATAAGATATTCTATTCATCTAATAAAAATTTCTATTTTATATAAAGGCATCATAATCATGAACTTAAACATTATATTAATCATTTAAATGAGAATCATAAATTAATCTACTCCTAAGACTGATAGGTTTAGAAAAATTATTGAGAAAAAGAAATATTATATGTGTCATAATAGTTCCTTCGTGAGTATCCACGTGCTGAAGTTATTTATCAAGAATATAGGTATTATTATTGAATGTAACACCCTAATATTTTATTAAATATTTTTCTTCTAATTAATTTAATCTTTTTGATATTTTTCATTTCACAAAATTTTAAATACGGATTTTGTTATACAAAAAACACTATGTTTGTATTGAATTATATGCCACAACGAGTTGATATTGTACTTAATGAAACACTTACATTAGCTTTTGGTATACACAACACTATACTTAACTTATTTTTAACAAAACACCGAGTTATTTTGATCATTTTCATTACAGGAAATAACAAGTTTTACTCAAGAAATATATATTATTGAAATATTATTATATAATATAATAAGCTATAACCTACCCGTTAAATTAAAATTTATGAATTTTATTAATCAACTTATGTAAATATAAGGATTATAATATGAAATAATTGGTTACCAAGTAATTATAAATGAAAATATATACCAATTGATTATTAAAGAAATAGTTTTATTTTTTATGCTCCTAAAGTCAATTTTTCTTAATAAATTAAATTAAATATAATCATTGAATGATATTAGTGAAATATAAATGTCATAAATTAAATAAAATATTTTCTATATTCATCTAATAGATTTTATAGGAACAATATAATAACAAACCCATTTTTTCCTTATACCTTATATTTTTTAGAAGGAAAATTTTACCATCTTTTAATAGACAATATTTTTTAAATCTAAATTTTCACACTTTTAGAATTTTTATATGACAAAATAAACTTCTTATTTGAAATAAGGATATCAAAAATTACTTTATATAGAAATTTTGTTCATTTCCTCATAAGTTTCATGTTTTCATTAATAGTAAAAATTAATAAATTTTAATTGAAAAGAACATTTTTCATCAAAATAATTTATATTGTTAAATTATTTTTTTTATTTTTTAATATTATAATTAGATGAAATATTTATCATTTAATATAAATTAGGTAATTTCCATAAATTTTACATTTACTTTAGATATGTAATCATTGCAATCTTTTGCATGTTTTAACTTTAATAACCATTTTCTCACCACCTTAATGCGATTAATATTAAATTAAATACTAAACAATCAGTGTTTTGAATTTTGAAAAATGGATTCCATATTTGGAATCAATGGTCAAACGTTATTTAAATATGTTTATTTTATTTTTGGGCATTATGAATAGCAACTTTAGTAATTTTTATGAACATGGTAAAAGGTAAATCGTGCAATTAAGGGTAAAAAATAATATTATAAATATTAGAAAATGTCTCTAAAACATTTCATAATTTAATTGGGTGGGTGTGTTTCGACAATAATCATTCATGGGACAAAATCATATCATTTTTATGAAACTTGGGAGAGAGTATGAAATTTATTATATTTTATTAAAAGAAGAGTTAAGGATGTCATAATCATATTTTATTAACTATACCATTTTTAATATAGGGTTATACAGAAGTAAAATTCAACTATAAATAGTAATTTTAAAGATAAAATACTTTTATTTTCAATGGTAATTTATTTTTAATTTTTAGGAAATAAATAATTATTTTAAAGGCTTATACAATGATGATGAAATAATTGTTTAATTAATAAAAATATCAAATAAATAATAATAAAAATATTAAAAGTAATATAATTTGTGGTAATTAATTTACTAAACTATTTTTATTGATGATATAGACATATTATGGATGTATTAAATGGTTTTTGGAAGTTGTCCTATGATTTTATATTTTTAAAAAAGTCAAGAAATGAATAATAACAAAATTGAAATTAATAATTATTTAAAATAAATAATATATTAATAAATCATATAAAATTCATTAAAATATAAAAATTGTTCAAATGATTGTGATAAGGTTCATTTTTTCATAACTTATCCATTTAGGGTCCTTTTTTCTTTTTATAGTAAATATATTAACTCATAAAGGGTAAAAAGGTAAGATGTCACGGTAAGAGTTAGAGGGTTTAACTAAGGAATAAAGCCAACCGATAAAGGTTTGAATGTGAAAAAAAAATTGTCTAAAAATTATTGGTTGAGATTATTTAGACCCATAATCATATTATGTTAGAAAAAAATTACTTTGGATCCATTTTAAATATAAAATCAATTTGTGTTAATTTAATATTTTGAGAGTTCCCAAAAGTGCCCCTCACCATAATTAGAAAAGAGAACCTCCTTCCTCACATATTCACATCACATTGAACCTTAATGACCATAAATACTCTATAGATATCCATTATTAACTTACATAGTCAAATTCTATAGGTTTTGGTCTTCTCAAAAGACCAACTCTATTGTCCCTAAGAGGTGATCTAGATGGAGCTCATTGAAGAAGAGGTAATCTCCATTACTTACTCATTCAAGAATATTTCTTCTTCTACTTACTATTCATGTTTTATTTCAATTACAAATAAATAAATCCATTTTAATCTATATTTTGAGATGTTATTAGTATTATGTAACAACCATATTCCACATTTTATCCATCCCATGTAGAACGAAATCACCATGCGTGCATACGTACGACCTACCGTCTCCATGCCACAGTGTAATATGTTTTTCATCACCACAATTATGAGATGGGTATAATGAAATAAATAATAAATATATATTATTGTTATAACATTATTTTTATTCTAAATATATATATATACCATCCACATCCATACAATTTCCCCATTAAGGGAATTATATTGTCCCTTGTGCGTATGTACGACCTACCATCTCCACGATGCAATGAGATTCATTTTCCATGTTCACCATTTAAGAATGATTATATAAATTTATATAATGAATAAATATGATATATATTAACTTAATATAATTTTGGAAATTATATAACTAAATACTATGTAGAAGAATTAGGAATTACATAACGAACCACGCGTAGTAAAATAAAGATGTTAACACAAAAAATTAATATTATTAATAAACAGGTGATAATATAGTTACATATGATATAATTAATATTAATATGGTTATGGAATAAGTTAATAACATTATTTAATCCATTATATAAGATTTTAAAATACGTATGAAGGAAACCAGACCTAAGGTAAGGGTTAATTTCACAATCTCATTATTATCTAATATTGTTTATACATAAGTATTTACTATGGTTTATTTATCTAACATGTCCATGTGTCCTAAAACTATTTTCAAAACTATTTTTAATATTATTTTATTGATTTTTAAAGTCTTTTTACCCATTTTTACTTTTACTACATGGTTTGAAGAGAATATTTTTTTCCATTTTCCAAACTAGGTACTATGTGACTTTTCAGAAAAAGTACAAAATGAAAGATTTTTTTCTTATTTTTCACGAATATAATTTCCACCTTCATGAATAAGTTATTAATTTATGATTCCCTTACAATATTAAAAGGTTCTTCTTCAATGAAAATGTTTTCTTTTTAAAATTGTGCATTATTTTTCGAACATAATTCTTTTTCAAAGAAGAATGGATATTTTTATCAAAAATTGTTTCCAAGAGATCTCTTAGAATTATTTTCCAAATAAGTTAAAAATATTTGATGTTACTTATGTTTTATAAGGACATGATTCAAGGTTACCATTATTATTATTTTACTGAATGGTTGATGTTTATTATGGAATGATATTAATAAAACCCATTTCTTTTTTTGTGGGTTATGTTATGATTGAATAATGTTTATGAAACCCATTTTATTCTGTGGGTTCTAATATGATAAATGATTTATGTTTGTGTGGAACACATATGTATGGTTTTCATTATGTGATGGGTGGAACCTATATCTATCTCCAATTAATTAGGTAATGATTTATATCTAATGAGATAGACATGGCTAAAATGGGGAGTAAACTTTGTTCAGTAAAGGAATTTTCCTACTAAGATGGTCTTGGGAGTGAACCTTGACTACTAAGATGTTCATGGGAGAAATACATGGTTTCCAAGATGGTAAGAAGTGTGATACCATATAACTAATATGTCCTTGGAAGTGATTCCTTTACTACTATGGAAATCATTTAATATGATTTTGTGTCTACAACAAATTCCATGTCTTATTCCTGTGTTATGATTTCATGGATTATGTTATTTATTTCCTTATGATTCATTTATTACGAAATGCCAATATTTATGCCATTATTATTTTTTATGATCATTAATATATAGGTTTTGATCTTTTACTTTCATGACCATGTTCTCTTACCCCTTTTCTCATGATTATGTTTACATGTATCATTTGTTTATCCTTAACAAGTTTATGAGATCACTTCTTTTTATGTTTCCTTTCCCCCAGGTTATGAAGAAATATATTGTGTTCGATGTATCTAATAAGGGTTTTAGTTGAGAATAACCTAGTTTTAGATAATTTTTATCACTTATATACCGGTTTTTTTGTATCCATGTTTCCAAAGGCACTGAACTAATACGATATTTGGGCATGTGATATGTGATTTATTAAGTATTCCGCAAAAGTAATATAATATTTATATAAGAAAATCATAGGTTGTTATAGTTGGTATCAAAGAAAAGTTTTGGTAAACATTTGGAGACTCAGATTATAAAACATTATTGAGATCCCTAGGGGTATTTATAAGGTTATGTCTAGGGATTTATATAAAGATAAGTATAAGGATGAGTTAATGTCTAGGAAAATGTCCATGAATTTTGGTAAATGATAATGTGAGTGGTTTACAAGAATTTAATCCTTTTCTAGATATTAAAAGTGTATGTGGATATGGAAAATACGTACATATGGGTAACAACTACAAAAAGGTGTATCAGGAATGACTTGAGCATAACCTATTATACAACAACAGGCCTTGCAGCACACCTGATTTGACACTCCCAGGGGATATGCTATGGAAATTGAAAAAATAATTATGAACCATAATGAAGGATTTGAATTGCATATGACTATAAATATCCTAGGATAAACCTACGGTTTCATCGATTCAAAATTAGGCATAATTATTTAAACATCCTATAAGTATTTTTTTATGATTATATGTTTTATGATATGATAAGTGTTTCTCACCATATGATTTTTTGGTTTTAGTCAATTGTGGGAACTATAAGAAATTGGGTTAACATGGAATTTTTTAGAAACGTAATGTATGGGCATGATGAAAATCTATTTTATAAGTAGAAATATCATAAAGAGAATCAGTAATTTCTATGAGTATTAGTTATTCTGTTGAAGATAAAGAGACCTCAAACGACATGTGAAAGGTATGTGAAGTTCTTTTGGTATTTATTACATTAAATATATGAATCATGATCAGATCTAGGTTGAGGAACCACAAAGCGTGATTCACATTTCATATGTTAGGAGATATTTATTAAGGAATTAGATGATGAAGCCTAAGTAATGGTTAATGAATAAAGTTAGATGAATGAAGTTAATATGTTTTAGAATTCAAGGGTAATGTTATATGAATCAGGAAATATATATGTATTTTCAGTAAAAGTTGTTCATCAATGATCGAAAAGGATATGTTGAATGGTGATTAATAATTAAAAAATTAATATCTTTATTAAGGTAAGGTAACCCTTAATGTGATCAATATTTTTAGAAAATTGTGTTTTTCTTGGATAAAGAGATGATTGATTGGGGTAAAGTAAATTGGATAGTATCAATGACTTTAGAATCAATTAAGGATTTGTTGAAAAATTAGTATATGTGATCTTGAATAAAGTTTACAACATATTTTATTTAAGGAATATATCATGTAATCTTTGGAATAAGGAAGCATGCAATTTTTTTTAAAATGATTTATGGTAATTTAGGATGTCACCATGTGTCAAGAGAATATAAAATGAGGTTATTAAAATTTTTGAAATGTGAAAAAAGAGATACTTTATGATATATATGGGAATAATGTTAAGATAATATCATGACCATATTTTTAATTTTTTGGATTTTCATCTTCTGGAAGAGTTACATGATTAACCATTTATGGAATAGATTATGTTAAAAATCAGATGAAGTATGTGAGATTAAAGTAATATCTCACTATATAATTATTTATTAATATTGGATAACCTCTATTTACCATTTTTTCGTGATGTTAAACTATCATTCTATGGAATGAAAAATTCACCTTCATTTCTTGGAATAAGAGATGAATTGGAAATTGATCAAGTGAAAATGAAAGTATGAGATTATTCTTAATAAAGTAAGTATTTATTATAATTACTAAACTATAGAGAAAGGATCTTGAAACCAAAAATGTTATGTTAGTACTTTGTTTTTTGATGAATCAGATGCTTTCTTAGATCATTACAGATTTATGGATTTGTGATTGTAAACTTTTGAAGGTATCAAGGAACTTAATTGAAGTTGGTGGGTCATGTATTTTAGAATTTTCATTTTCTAGGCAACAATACTTTCCATCAATGATGATACAATACCTGGTACGGTCTAAGGATCTTTCATAAATTAATATGAGAAAAAAATAAAATTAAAAACACACCTTTTTCAGAACTGAATCCACAGTCGACTACAACTCATTACTAGTGATCAGTGCCTGAAGGATCCATATAAGGATCCCTCTAGATCATCCACATGAACATAAAAAATATTTTGGAGCATTGATCATTGAATTCTGAGTTCTAGCACGAAGATCCGATGAAACCTTCGACACTCTAATGATCCCTGTGATCCTCTACCTTCGACGCTTGAATGAGTTCTTGGATCATCACTTGAAGAGAGAGAATCTCTCTCTAGGAAGTAGGAAGAGAGAGATTATATCGTTCATAATTGAATGAATAATCCATTGGGAAATAACCTCTCTCTATATTTATAGTGGATGATGAAAAATACCCAAATGGGTTCCCCATCCCCTGTTAATTTATTATTCACTAAATAAAGACTTATGATGAACTAAATAGTGATGATATTATTTATTATTTTATTACATACCTATAATATATATATATATAAAATATTAAATGATAAAAACAGAATTCATTAACTCGACTCTTAATCCTTCTTAAAATTAAACAAACCATGAATAGTAAAATAATATTCATTCGATTAATATTTTCTCGTATTTACTTAACTTGTAAATACTTTTAATAAAAAAATTCAATACCAATTATTATTTACTTAAATAATATGAATTTGTTTATTTATTAGGGATTGATAACATGGAAAATACATAGATCCAATGGTGGTTCCCATCATGTACAATACACCTATTCAACTGAATAGGGTGGATTCTTGAATAAACTATTATGTGTGATCCTCTAGGCCCTTATCTCAATAGTAGTGAATAAAGTCCACAGACCAAAAGAGGAGTCTAGAAACCCTTCAAGGCCTCAAAAGAGATAAGGATTGTCATAGAAATGTCAACCAACCTACAAACACGTACTATATAATATAATATCTTTGTATTTTATTTCTTATAAAGAAGGACACTAACTTATGTCATCACCCTTTTCTTAATTTATTATTTATTGATATATCTAGATTGATTTAACCTCGACTGCCTTGGATAAGGTTTTATAAAGGTACTACCATCTTTATAAAAAAGGCATGAGAAATATAACTTCCTAAACATGGAAGTGAGAAATCCTTTCTTGACCATTCAACCAATGTCATGTCATTAAAGACACACCCAACAAAAACTACGTCTCCACGATTTCATTATCATGGTTTTTCTGTGCATCAAAATATGTGATGAAATGGAAGACATTAGTAATGATATCAAGTCAAGAGACCAATACACATGTCTTTAGATAGGAACAACCAATGAATCCAAAAAATGTGGTGATCCTATTGGTGGGTCTGTCTTAATGATCTCCCTACTAGTGATCACCAAGTGTGAATTTCATGAGATGAAGTCTCAATACATATGATCTCCCAACACCCAGTAGTCATACATCTATTGTGTTCAGATAGTATGATGTATCTATACAATATTAAATTATTTTTTGATTAATTCCATAGTATATTGAAGTTCTCATTATAGTTATGGATCTACTATTACCCTTTTATATGACATTTAATCTATGGAAATTTAAATTTAATAGTGGATACAGAAATGTCTATACTAAAATGGTAAGAATATGTCATATATATCTTACTGTATAAACGATATGGTAAAACAATTAATACATAGTTGGGTCTAGGGAACACACTATTTCAACATATCCACTTGCACTAGAGAAAAAATGTTATCCATACTTTTTAGGTACTCACATTATTAATATCATGTTTCTGCTATGTAACAACTTTAGCTGCTAGGTCTTCTATGTTTCTACCGTGTTGATTATTCTTCTATATGTGACCTTACCTCCTTGAGTAAAACATTTCAAGAGAGTGTATCCCTGAGTATATCATTTTTTAACATTCATAACATAACATCTAGGCTATTAAGAATATCATAATTTTCATTATGATAATACATAACATACTAGGTTCAATTCTAAGAAATAGAACAAATCGTTACTTATTACCTTTTCCTAACTACCTTAGAAGCTGCAACATTCTAAATATTTGTAGGTATGACTACCACTGGCTGGCATGATCTTATCATGACCATTTCCTTTTTCTAGTTGTGATTTTAGATAATATTGATCTAAAGGAAGACTAGTTTATGTCCCACCAAAACTAGTATTCTTATTATCCACATGCCAAGTACATATCATTTGTACTTTCAAAAGTACAATTAGATAGTTATGATTGTGTCCCTTGTAGTTCTTCTAGATATAACTTATTTTTTAATATAATAAATTAAATATTATAAGTATCAGTTTTAGTAAATATCAAGGTATACAGGATTAATCTGTCACATAAGAATATGGATTTGAACTCACCACATGAATCTCCTCACATGTCCAGAACATGTCAACCTGGAGAGATCATGCCCCTGTGACATTAGTAACAATTCTTCCCTTGAATTGTTCCAACTTGTATTTCCAAATACCATCTCACTATATGTATGATTGACTAGGCTCAAGAAACCATTAGATCTAGCATGGTAGATCATTTTCCCTAGATCTTAGGTTGTTACTTTAAGTCAATCATTAGAGAATTCGTTTTATCCTGGTCTTAACTAACTGTAAGACCAATATCTATTTTCTATATGCTTCTGAACATATTTCTCTTGGATAACTACGGTGATCCAACTAACCTTTCGTAGAAACATCACAATGATTCTTTCCAAATGAATGATCTAAGATCTTGTTGCTTACTTTTATCCTAAACTTGATTTTAGCAACTTGCAACACTTATGGAAATCCAATGGTATCGTTATTTCTTTATGGTTGCATTGTATAGACACCTTCCCTAAATATTGATATTTATATCCAGTGGCCGATTAAATGATTTTAAAAGTTAGCTATGAAAAGTAAAATTCTAATGGATTTAGAAATATTGAATTGGTATTACCAATGAACTATTATTGGTACCACATTTTTACCATCCAGGTATCATTTCACAAGAATACGCCCCACAATATTCAGTTTATAAACCCCTTAATATTTTGATACATGGAATCCATTATCGAATTTTAATTGATCCTGTCAATCTTAGATAGTTTACAAATACTGATTATTGGAATTATTATTCATAACAAATAATTTATCACCAGTCGTGATTAAAATAAAACCATCACAATGGATCTTACCTTCCTATGCAGTTTGTTTCATTGGAACATTCCTCTTCCACATGTACTTGTGGATCTTGTTCTGATGCCAACCATTTTTTAATCTTGACCATTGACTAAATAAAAGTCTATATCTGCCTCTATCTATATTAGATATGTGAACCCTTATACATAAGTGTATTCTATCACTTGACTACCACTTTTCTATGTTACAGATTTAGGTAATATACTAAGAAACTATGAGGATAATTACTTTGATGCACCATGTGTTTAACATGATGCATGTTTGTTTATATCCTTAAAAAACAATTTACATCCAAACCCATGTCCTATGACATGATGTATTTCCATCATACTATGACCCGTATGATATCTATTTCTCATTTATTAGTTCTCAAATTTGTTATGGAATTTATTCGTTATTTTTAAAGGACATATTGAAATATTTAGGAAGTTATTACATGTTGTAACATTGATAATTCTTATATAATAACTTTGATGTATAAAATTTTCATTTAGGAATTACTCCATGATACATTTTATTTATCAATGTTAACATGTAAGACTCTACATCAATCCTCCTTATTAGTATCAATGTCATGATGCAGATAAGTTAATGTGAATTTAGGAATTACTCCACACTACATTATCATGATCATTGAAATCATGGTCAAGATATTCTTTGGCATGCCAATCCAAATAAACTCATATCGTATGACCATGTTTATACTTCCATATTACATTCCTTAATATATTAAAGGAATCATTTTATATATATTTAGCACTATACTACAGTTGGAAAATTTCACACTCTCTTGTTGAAATAACTCTACAAGCTATGTGTCACACCTTTATATCTTAATGTTTCTTTATAGAAACTAAATACATCAATAATACTAAAGTTTTTTAGCCTTACCAAGCCTAAATACAAAACTAGTTATATTCGTGATGTCCAATTTTATTTTTTTCTTGAAAAATAATTATATTTCCACATATGGGTAAACCAATCATACATTTTATATTCATCACTTATTACCAATGATTCTTGTATTTTTAAACTATTTTCTAAGTATGAGACACCACAAACAAACTTAATTACTAAACCTATAATAATGTATATATTTTCTAATAAAAACATTATATAAATGTTTTGTTTATACTCAATAATTGAATGACTTAAATAATTAACTTGGTAATTAGATGTTTTGTGTTTCTCACCAATGACATAGGAATCACCCTTTCTCAGCTATTTGGAGAATACATGTCACTTATTCTTGTGTTTATATACTTAATTCTTGTATTTTTATACACATATGTTATCATCATAATGTATTTAATACAAATAATTATGTTGGAAACAATAAATTTTAATTGATGAATATACACTGAAGAAGAAGTTGGTTTTTTCTTCTTTAATTCAGTTCAATGCAATTAAAACATCCATAGAATTAATTTCAAGTTATACAATGAAAATAACTTCTTGTTTTATAACCAAACACTATCTTTGAAGGATGTTTTAAAGGTGCCTTTGGAATTTGACTTTCCATTGGCCCTGTATCATCTTTTAATTTTTTTCAATAAGAATTAAAGATTAATCTGTCTTTTATATTCTCATTTACTTTGAAAACCTAACCTAAAATGTAATAAATCATTTACTCCATTTTGTTCACTTCTAATATTAAAAAAGCCCATAGTATTTTGGTGTAGAAATGGGATTATTTGAAATATTGTGATCAGTCTTTCACTTTTAACATAACAAGGGTAGTTATAACCAATTCATATTTTTCTTCACATTCTCCTCAAAAACGTCTCATAGATGAGAATACAAGTTCTTATAATCCATGTTGAAATGTAGTAACCACAACTTGTATCAAAAATTGATGATAGAATTATCACATAACCATCATATTCATTATACATGAGTATTCTATAAGAAATTTTACTGCCATACTTCCTAATGTGGCATAATAGGTAGGGACACCAGCACCTTGAATTTCCGATATAGCAGTATTATGCACAAACGCATGTACTACACTAGGAAATTCATGCTAGATTAGACATTTAACTTTTTCCAAAATTTATCACAGTTTTACTGGTAGTATTACTTTCCATTTTCTACAAAAATAAAACTTTATAAGATTAGTCCTCTTATAGTGATTACCAATTTATACATTATTGATTAATTTATTATTAAATGTCTCCCACTATTTTATCAAATTCTAGGAACCCTCTATATTAGAATTGGAATACTCTGTCACTTGAGTATTCTGGTGTACAAGACTCCTGAACCTCCCCTAATAGTGTACAATATTTGGCTAACTACTCAGAGGGTTCAGGGTAGGCATTTTACTAGCCAACCACATTAACTTGTAGTTCCATGATTTGTTGAGTGACGTCCCATCTTCAAAAATCATTACATGATTTAATAAATGCTTTCCAATAAAATCACGACATGCTAGATTTGGATACTTATTTACATAAATTTTAGCTAAGTCAATGAACTACTATCATACGAACTCCCTAGTAGTAAGTGAAACCCTCAGATTTAGCATAAATAGCTCCTCAAACACCCTATTTTGTTCAAATTTCAATTATGGAAGGTGGTTATGACTTAAGATTTCATTGAGGGGTTTTTGTGTTTTTATCTCAATGAATGTAATCCATTTCTATTAATCACGTTCATCTATGTTTTGATGCTCACAACTAAACATTAATAAAAAACAATATGTCGCTTCTTTATGAATTTAATTATTTATTATTTTATGTATTTTTTCACTAATATAAAGTGCATAAAACAGTAAATAAATGCGTAAAGGTAAACTACTACCCAATTGGTGTTGAGAATCTAAAATGACCTTGGGGCATCATACTTGAGTCATATCTTGACTCTTGATGCAACTCACCCCTATCTAGTATGTTCGTTGCTCTTCTGAAGTAATGCCTCGACTTGGAATTGTCTGTACGTTACACAATCCTCATCATGGAATGGTCTATGTCACATCTAGAATAGTACCTCATCTAGGTAGGGTCCACGACCCTCCTTGCATCTTCTTCGACAATTGTACAAGTATACTCACACATAGGTGAGGGGAAATAGGGGTGTAATGTACATCAAATAGAATGGACGCACATGCCCTTATACAAATTGTACAGAAGAGAAATGAAAACACATATATTTTCAATTTATTAATGACTTATTAGAATAATCATAGGCATGTAATAAATAATTGAAAGAAGATATACTTGGGTCAGTTCTCAAGACCAACAAGCAGGTAAAATAAAAGTGTGATAAAATTAAATTTCATTAAAAATAAATTACGAGGGTTTTTAAATTAAAATAAATGAATTTAATAATTAATATAACATAATTATTTATAGTCCACAATTAATTTAATTTTTATTCCAAAAATTAAATTAAATTATTAATTAATTTAAAATCAAAATTCTATTACGTTACCTAGTGCATTAAAATTATTTTTTTGACCCTCAAATTAATATCTTTTTATTAATTTAATTAAATTAATTAATTTTATTAATTTTATTTACCCCGGCCTTGAAACTCTGTTCAAGTCCAAATTGGGTCCCATTGTAACTGAATTAACTTGTTTTGGGCTGAGAAAATCTCGTGCTGGGCCATTCCGATCTAGGTGAGCCTGCATGGACTCATTTTTTGGTCATACATATCCACTCAGGCCCAAAATTATGCAAACCGAGTCCTCTGGAATGTAGTAAATGGGAATAATGTTACCATATAGGAAGATTTATATATTGGAGATACACTAGAGGCTGCGGGGTCACCTCTGGTTAACACTATGTCAAAACCGACACGATTGGTAATAGGATACTTCCACTATAGAAGATCTAGCCACAATGTGTGGCAGGTAAATCCTCTTAGAGGCTATATGGAAGGACCTTGGCTAGAGAACCAAGGTGGTGGTAGCACAGGGGAGCAGGTCATGCGTGACTGGGCATCCAATCTGGTGAGCAGGAGGACCATGCACTTAGGTTTTCCAATTAAGACCACGACATGGAGAAGCCTAGTGTGACAACTCGGTCTGGCTGTTGAACCTTATGAGGGGTAGTAGTGGCCTGTGGAAGCAGATATGAGCTTGGAGGTGAAGTTAAATAGCTTTGAGTGGGTGGTGGACAGTTGGACCGAAGGGGAAGCTATTCCTGGGGAAAACCTCCTTTCTTGAGGGAGGTACCGGAGAAGCCTTGACTGATGGGCACTAAGAAGAGGTACCCTATAGGGGGCTTCTAGTGCATGTTCTAGGGGCCCCTCTAGTGGTGCAAGGAGGTCAACCTCATGGTCCCCAGGGAGATAATGGTGGTGTCTTACCAGCTGTAGGAGGGCTGCCCAATGGAGGAGGTGATGGAGTAGGGGGGGCTGATTTCTTGGCCCCCTCTTTTTTGACTTAGAAAAAGTTTTTTTTGTATTCCTCTCACCCACATTCCCACCATCCCCACTTGAAAATTGAAAAATTCTACACCTTATTTTCTATAGCCTAATCATCTAGCCCGTAGATAATAATAATAATTATTATATTAATTAAATTAAATTAAATTAAATAATTTAATTGAATTGAATTAATTATTATTATTGCTAAGTATTTTAAAAAGGAGAAACACTTTCAGGACAGATAATTTCTGATCACTGGATTCCGATTGGAACCTTACCAGTATTAAGTATTGATAAGAATGATTCCATCTGATTTAGATAGATGTGAATGGCCAATAAAAAGACATGAAAGTTTAAATTTTAATACCCAATATAGAAGAAATAAATCTATATTAAAATTTTTGGATGACCATAACTTGGTCATGAACTATTGGATAGACCTCCCATCAATGAAATTGGGACTGAATTCAAATATTCTACTTAAATTTAAAGGAACTTAATTTTTCTATCCTAAAAGAATTTATGCGCTGCTTTGATACAAATTGAAGGAACCGAGATGATCAGTGGAATCCAGTAAGCTAGGGATTTTAAAAATTTCATTGTTGAGACAATGATAATTTTATTCAATCATGATTCCCATCCCGTTATGATTTGAGGACAACACGTAAATTAATCTGAGCTCAAAAATTAAAACTAAAAACAAACCTTTTTCCAATCTGAAGCTATGATCAATTGAAACTCATTGAGAATTATTTTTTCTTATAAGTTCCATTGTAGGATCCCTCTAGATCATACAAACACACTTTAAAAATCCACTAGAGTTTCAATTGTTGAATTTTGGGTGCTAGCGTGGAGATCTAACGACGCCTTGTACGCTCAAATGATCAATATGATCCTCTACCTTCAACACTTGAAGGCGTTCTTAGATCATCACTTCAAGAGAGAGAGAGTCTCTCTCTATCTAGGAATTGGAAATAGAGAGAGGGTTTTATTCATAAACGAATGAATATCCAATTGGGAAATAGCCTCTCTCTCAGTTTATAATGGATGGGGAAAATACCCGAATGGGTTCCCCTGGCCCCGTTAATTTATCATCCGCTAAATAAATAATTATTATGAACTAAATTATGTAAATATTATTTTTTTACATACCATAATATATAGAAAATATATTACATGGTAAAAACCTTAGTCAATTCATAATCCCGCTTAATAATAAATAAACCATGAATATTAAAATAATATTCATTCGATTATTATTTTATCGTATTTACTTGACCTGTAAGTTTTTTTAATAAAAAAATTAAATTAAAATTATTCATTAATTTAATAATATGAATTTATTTTATAAATCAGTAATAGATAACTTGGATAACACTCGGTTCCCATTGTGGGGCCCACCATGAACCTATTCAACAGAATAGGGGAGATTCTTGAATACATTATTGTGTGTGACCCTCTAGGCCCTTTTTTCAATAGTAGTGAATAAAATCCACTAACTAAGAGTTGATTATAGCTACCCATCAAGGCCCCTAAAGAGATAATTATTTTCATAGCAATGACAATCAACCTATAAAAACATACTATGTAATACAATATATTTTTATTTTAAATCTCATAAAGAAAGACACAATCTTGTGTCATCTACCTTTTCTTACTTTATTATTTATTAACCTAGATGGACATATTTATCCTTAATTGCCTTGTCCAAGGACTTATGAAGGTACTACCATCCTAATAAATAAGGCCAGAGATATTTGATTTACTAAACTGGGAAGCCACAAATCCTTTCTTGACTATTCAACCAATGTCATTCCACCAAAGATGCACCCAACACAAGATACATCACCTTGATTTTATTATCATAGGTTTTTAATTTAATCCAATTACATGATCAAATGACACACATTGGTAATGATATTATGTCAGGAGACCAATAAGCATTTCCAAGATAGGAACAACCAATGAAACCCAAAACATGTGGTGTTCCAATTGGCGGGTCTGTCCTCACGATCTCACTACTATAGATCACTATGTGTGAACTTCATTAGATGAAGTCTCTATTAGTATGATTCCCCAACACCTAATAGTTATAATTATACTGTTTCTAGTCAGTATGATGTATCTAGACCATAGGACCTTTGATTAAGATTAATGTCATAGTATCTTGAGGTTCTCATTATAGCCTAGGATCTGCTATAACCCTTTGATAAAACACTTAATCTATAAAAATTACAATTTAATAGTATATTCATAAATATAAACCCTAAAATGATAATAATACATCATGTATATCTTACTGTCAAAACAATATGGTAAACAAAAGAACTACATAGGTGGGTCTAGGGCACCCACTATTTCAACAACTTTTTCTTAACCATATTCTCTATCACTCTCCATCAGAACATAATAGTTATATTTCTTTTCAATTTATATTTTTTCAGTTTCCACCCATGTTCTCCCATATGAAAATATAGTTACGAGTGACTCTAGGTAATCTTAAATCTTTTAACTTTCCCTTTTTAAAAGGGATGTTTTAGTATTCATTTTTATGATGTGGGTTTCTATGAATGGAACTTTCATGAATTAAAATTTTGATAACCTGATGAATTTAAAGGGTGAAATTAATTTTAAGGGGTTTAGAATGAAAACCCCCAATATTTTGGAAAATAATTATATTTTGAATTAATTTAATCATTTTGATATTTTTCATGCCACACAATACTGAATATGGATTTTGTTATATGAAAAAAACTATGTTTGGAATGCATTATATGCAACAACATGTTTATATTTAGCAACATGAAACACTTAGTTTAGCTTATGATGAATGCAATTATATTATTGGATTGTGTTACACAAAATGATCATGTATCTTGATATCTTACATTACACACAAAACCAATTTTTACCAAATAATAGTATATTATTAAAATATTATAATTTAATATAATAAGATACAAAATAGCTATTAAATTAGTGGTTAGGAATATTATTAATTAATTAAATAAAATATAATTTCTATAATATGAATTAATTAGTTAACACCTAATTATAAATGAAAATATACACCAATTGATTATAAAGTAAATTGTTTTATTTTTATTCTCTAAAAGTAATTTTGTCTTAATAAATTAAATTAATTATAATTATTGAATTATATTAATGAAATATATGTGATATATATTCAATAAAATATTTTAAATATTCATCCAATAGAGTATATAGGCATAATATAAGAACTTACCCAATTTTACACATAAACCCCAATATTTTTCAAAAGGGCAATTTTACCGCATTTTAATGGAGAACCAATTTTAAATCTAAATTTTGACACTTTTATAATTTTTAAATGAAAAAACAAACACCTTATTTTAAAGTGGGATGTTAAGATTCATTTTGGATTAATATTTGGTATTTTATGATAAGTTTCATGTTTTGATGAATAATAAAAAATATGAAGTTTTAATTGAATTTTTTTCATAAAAATAATATATTTTGTTAAATTATATTTTTGATTTTTTTTAAAAGTATAATTAAATCATATTTTTATAATTTAATACAATTTAACTTATTAGAATCAACTTTAAATTGAAATTTGATATGAAAACATTTCAATCTTTTGCATGTTTTAAATTTACTAACCTGTTTTCTCACATTGGAAATGAGATTAATTTTAAATTTATTATGGTTGATCATGTGATAAATTTTGAAAAATGGATTAAAATTTTAGAATCAGTGTGATAAAATTATGTAAATAGGTTGCTTTTATATTTGGGAATTAGGAATAGTAACTTTAGTAATTTTTATTAACACGATAAAAGATAAATCAGGTAATTAAGGGTAAAAAAATAATAATATAAATAATATAAAATTTCCCTAAAACATGTCCTAATTTCATTGGATGGGTGGGTTTTGAAAAAAATAATCCACAGGATGAAATTATAACAGTTTTGAAGCTAGTTGGAAGAGAGTATGAAAATTATTATATTTTATTTTAAGAAGAGTTAATGATTTCATAATAATATTTTATGAAATATAATGTTCTTAATATTGGGTTATACAAAAGATAAATTATACTATAAATAGTCATTTAAAATATTAATTTTTTTTATTTATCATACAAATTTATCTTTATTTTTTAGGAAATAAATAATTACCTTAAAATCTTACACAATGATTATGCAACAATTGTTTAATTAATGTAAATATCAAATAAATGATATTAAAAATATTAAGTATAAATATAATTTGATATAATTAATTTCCTCCAATAATTTCATTTATGACCTAGAAATAATAGGTATTTATTAAGTGTTTGGGTTCAAAGTTATCTTGTGTATTGATATTTTATAAAAAGTCATGAAATGAATAGTATCAAAATTGACATTAATGATTATTTAAAATAAATATTATTTTATTAAATGATATAAAATTAAAAAAATTATAAAATACATAAAAAGGATTGGAATAAGGTTAATTTTTCATAAACGATCCATTTATGGTTCTTTGGTAATTTTATTGTAAAAATATTAACCCTTAAATAGTAAAAAGCTAAGCAGTCATGGTAAGAGTAATAGGGTATAACTAAGGGTTACAACCAAATGATAAGGGTACGAATTTGACCTAAAATTCTCTAAAAATTATTATTTTTAGGGTTTTTCGACCCATACTCATCATATATTCTGAATAACTCACTTTGGATCTATTTTGAATTATAAATTAATTTATATTAATTTAATATTTTGAGAGTTACCGAAAATTTCCTCACCCCAATTATAAAATGAAACCTCCCCCCTCACTTATTCACATCACATTGAGCCATCAAGATCATCCATAACCTTCCCATTTAACTTCAAAACATCTCTAGTCACATTTTAGAGGGTATTTTATTCTAAAAGGACCAAGTCTAGTGTCCCTTAGAGATGATATAGTGGGAGCTCACTGAAGAATAGGTAATCCTCTTTACTGACTCATTAAAGATTATTTATTCTTCTACTTTGTATTCATGTATTATTTATATTCTAAAGTAATAAATCCAATATCACATATATTTTGAGGCATTATTATTATTATTATGGAATAATAATATTTCACCTTTTATCCATCTTATGCAGAATGAAATCACAACACATGCGTACATAGGACCTACCATCTCCACGCTGTGGTGTAATATGTTTTTCATCATCACTTTAATTGATATAACTAAATTCTACGGATAAGAATTCATATTTTTATAATAAATCATGTATAAGAAGATAAAGTGGTTAACACCCAAAAGAAGATTAATACTATTAACAAACTAGTGATAATATAATCATATATGATATCCTAAATATTAATATGGTTATGGAATAAGTTCATAACAATATTTAATCCATTATACAGGACTTTTTAATACATATGAATAAAATCAGACCTAATGTAATGGTTAATTTCACAATCTCATTATTATCTAAGATTGTTTACATGTAGGTATTTACTTGGGTATATTTATCTTCCTTAGTTATGTTTCCTAAAATTATTTTGAAAATGTTATTACAATTCTCCCATATATGTTTAATTTCATTTTTACCCATTTTTTACTTTTACTACACGGTTTTAAAGGAATATTTTTTCTATTTTCCAAACATGGTACTTTTTATGACTTTTTTGAAAAAATTTCTAAAGGAATGTTTTTTTATCTTATAGAGCATGAATAAAATTTTCCACCATTATGACTCCTTAATTAATTAAATATTCCATTACAATATTATAAGGTTATGTTTCAATTAATTTTTTTCTTTTTAATGTGCATATCCTTTATTGAAATGAAATATTTTTCAAATAAGAAATGATATTTTTTCTAAAAAATTCTTTTCAAGCAATGTCTTAAAGTTATTTTCCATCTAAGATAACAATATTTGAAGTTACTTATGTTTTACTAGGGACATTATTCAATTATTACATTATTATTATTTATATGAATGGTTTATTATTATGATGGAAGTATATTTATATAACCCATTTCATTTATGTGGGTTCTGTTTTGATTGAATGATGATTATGAAACCCATTTCATTCCATAGGTTCTGATATGATAAATGATTTATGTTCTTATGGAATGAATATTTATAGTTTTCATTATGTTATGGGTGGGACCTATATACACATCCAACGCATTGGGTAATGATTTATATCTCATGAGATAGACATGGATATAATAGGGAGTGAACTAGGTTCAGTAAAAGAATTTGTTTGCGAAGATAGTCGTATTAGTGAATCTGGGCAACTAAGACGGTCATGGAGTAAACCATGATTACCAAAATGGTATAGGGAGTGAAACCATGCTACTAATATGGCCTTGGTAGATAATCCTTTATTACCATGGAATTGATTTTATATGTTTATGTTTCTCCCAAAAATTCCATGTATTATTCCAATGTTATGATTTCATGAATTAAGTTATTTATTTCCTTATGATTCTTGTCATATGAACTGCCAATATTTTTCCATGATTCATATTAATGATCATTGATACAAAAGGTATGATCTTCTATTTTCATGATCATATTCTCATACCCTCATGATCATGATTATGTTAACATGTCTCCCTTGTTTACCCTTACTGAGCATCTAAGATCACCCCTTTTTATGTTTCATTTCTACAAGGTTATGAAGATATGTATTATGTTTGATGTGTCTAAGAAGGTTTCTAGTATATAAGAACCCAGTTAGAGATAATTTATATCAATTATGTAATAATTTTTATGCTTCCATGTTTTCAAAGGCATTAAACTAAAACAACATTTGCGTGTCTTTTTGTGTAATTTATCTTGTATTCCGAAAAAGTGTTGTAGTGTCTATGTAGAAAAAATCATGGGTCATTATTTAAAAGCACAAATTCTTTTATTTATGATTTCAAATGCAGTAGATGAAAAATTACCAATGGAGTTTTAATCTCATATACTCAATATGACTAGGTTTGTCAAATAATATTCAACATGGTTGAATATGTTATTGACTCATGGTTTCTATAATGTTTTTTGTTGTTGTAGAATCCAATTCTCTTTTTTTGATAGATATATCAAAATTATGTTTTTATAAAGTTGTAAAAACACATAAATGTCATAATGTTATAAATAATTGTAGAGTAGAGCTTGATGATATCTTTAATGTAATAGAGAAAATTTATTGCTTCACAAATAACATGAATTATTTAAGTTCGGATTCATTTTCATAACTTGAATTAAGGTATATTAAAATGATTTTTTTGGTTGAAGAACTCATACTATTGTCATTTATGGAAATTCTCCAACAATTTGAATGAGTTAAATAAAATTTTACTTTATATTATAGAAGTGATGAGAATGAATTAAATTGGCATATGATGTTTTTTATGGTAGTTCATGGATAGTAAAAGTGGGAAAATGTTCAAACAAAAGGAATAAATGTTAGTTTTAAAGGTGAACAATGTTGCCTCAAGAAGCCAACCAATGTCATTGAAACATTGAGTTTTTAGGAAGGAAGAGTAATAACTAATACGTTTGGATTAACCATGACATACCTGAAGGAGTTTGTGAAACTCCATGAAGGTGAATGTCAGGTATAGATGTCATATAAATTAATACTTTGAATTTTAAGTGTATATGATATAATATAAATATTTTAAAATGTTTTTAAATATAAATAAAAGGTGTAATTGACAGATCATGTATATTATAATCATCATTTTAAGTAAATTGTTACTACTCCAAGGATTTTATTATAAATTATATTATCATGTTGAAATGAATTCTAGTAAAATATGTGTACATTCCCGAAATTTCTCATCTAAGATAAGATATGGTGTTTAAAATAAAGTACTTTTGTGAAAAAGTTTGAGATGAATAATTTAATATAAATGATTTTTCATTGAAAATATATATAAAAAGATCATGGAAGAAGATATCTATATAAGTGTTTATCAATGATACAGGTATTTATGAAAATAATAATTAACACATTTTAATTATGTTCCTACCACCCTTCTGTAGTATATTTTTATAAATTCATATTTTCAAATGAATATGTTCTAGACACATAGAATACACCAAATGAGATATTGAAACAATATTTTATTTTTTAGATATTTATACTAATAGGAAATAAGTGTTATTCCCTAACAGAAAGAAGTCTGTTTTGAATCATAGAAAGATAATATGAAGGGAATATAATGTCCAAGAGGCCAGTAGAAATATTTTTTAGCATAGAAAAGTTCAAAGTTTAAAAATAAATTATTGTTGAAGATATATTTTAAGTGTTTATTTACATTATATAATATAGTGTTATGATATGTGAGAGTAAAGATAAATGAAGATTCATACATTTAGATATTGTGATAAAGTGCATATCACTATTAACTAAATGACTTCTACAGTGTAATATTGATTGTATATTCACAAGATATCCTAAATATGTTTAGGATATGTGCTGGTAAAGAAAAATTTAATGATTTGAATTTATTTACCATAAAAAAAGAACATTACTAGTTGATAATGGTTTAAACCAGAGAATACAAAACACATATAAAATGGTATCCTAAAATATATAAGGATGTGGAGGAAAATAGAAATTTAATGATTTAAATTACTAACTAAAATAAGGTAGATGACATTTTATTCGAGAAGTGTTTAGGATATGATAGTAAAGATAAATATAAATGGTAACATCTGTTTTCCAAATTGATGTGAATATCATGTTTTCCTAAAACATTATAGGATATGATGGCCAAAAATGTAAATGGTTACATTGATTTCATGGAAAATGTTAAATAGAAAGGGTTACCAAGATGATGATGATGCACTTATAAAGAGTTCGATGAAGAAAATAGAATATTACAGTATAACATTTGATGTTTTACAGTAATGGATTGTGAATATATTTTCAACAGTTTCTCATGAAGAATGGGATTCTTATGTATCACAATTATTCAAACCAGTGTTTTTCATAAATGATACCCACTAAGAGGTTATTGGTAGTATATAATCAGACAGTTACATAGGGATGTTATAGTAATTACATATGGATGTAATTTTTAAAAACCATTTCTGTCGAAAAAATATGAATGTCATGTAGAATTTTTGGATATTTAACAATTAATATATTTTTAGAAATTGTTCTTAACATATAATGTAATTAAAATAAAGGAAATATTTAATTATCATGCATTTTTGGGACGTAATTTTACATTATATGAATGATTGAATGATACTATCCCCTAAAATTATGCCTTTGAGTTGTCCCTAACCTATGATCATTGTGGTTTATCATGGGTTTAAATGACATGATAATGTCAGAATGAATATAATCTGGTATTTTTTACAAATAGTTGAATATAAGAGATAAAGAATATATTTGTGAGGTAATAAGTAGAGACAAATTAGTTGGACTGAAAGTCTAAAGTATATTTCTTGGGATATCATGTGGAAATATATATAATTAGGGGTGTCTACTTATTATGAATCATTTTTAACTTTTATTGAGATACCTAGCATGATAACCTTCAAACTTTTATAACCAACATACATTAGCGAACATATGAACTTAGCTAATAATGTGGTGGTTGGGAATGTGGCTGATGATGTAATATGTTAGAGTAAAACCAATATGGGATTATTACACTTGACTAAAAAATTCTTTCCCTCGATTGAATTAGACTAATCAAATTCATGGGAATGATTATTTATTTCACATATGATGTTTAAAACTAATTAGATATGTGACATGTGATGTAATTTTTGATATATGATTAACATGTGATGTATTCATTGACTTGGTGTTTTTTAGATAATTACAAAACAATGATATGGTAATACTCAATTGACATGTTCCATGTATATTGGTAGCCTGATTTTATTGAAAAATGGATTATCTAGGTATATATATGATATATATGATACCTCTTGTGGTGGTCACCAGACCCCTTAGTGGCTTGAGTATCACTGATTATTTTCTAGTGTACACTCTTTGATTACATTTATAAAATTAGTATTTCATAGATGTTTTCAAAGATGCTATGGATAACAGGGTTAAACAGTCATACCTTGGGATATTTATAACATTTTGAAAACAAATATTCAAAATTATGAGATTTTTATGAAAAACCATATCCAAAAGATTTTGGATGGATTCAAAAAGAGTTGTGAGGTTTTTCATAAACAATTTATGATATTTCAGTTCATGTGGAAGATTGTCATATTTTCACTAAAATGTAAATGGATGAGATGCATGTACACATGAATATAATACATGAGTCACACACACATATGTATGATATTATATATAATTTACATTTAATATATTCATTGATGTATGTATTTTTCATGCATACAACGCCTGAATATATATATATATATATTATTCATTCTCAACCAAATAGTTTTCTAAATAAAAATCCATTTATGATTTCATTAAATCCATTGAATTAATTCATTGAAAATTTCCATTGAATTATATCCCAAATGGAAGAAATTTATATGATGTGTTGGTGGATCCATGTGCTTCATATATATATAAGTTGATAATATCCTCTTGTTGTGGTGTTGTATGCGATGTTTATGATCCTCTATTAAAACTATCTTCATCTCAATAATCAATTATCTCATTTTGAGAAGGAACTATAAGCACATTAGATACCGGGTATCCTCATGATAGGATCATGGAATCAAGTGGATGGTGTAATCCCTTGGCAGTAGGGTGATTTTTTTCATCACTCATTTTGATCATTCTTGAGAAATATTTGTGAAAGAAAAATGGAAACTACTGCATATTTGAAATTCTAATTACAAATTTTTGAGTATTATTTACTGGTAATTTTTTGAAGAAATATCTCCTTTGTTTTTATTTTTCTTCATCTATTTATGGTCATTAGATTATGATACAAAAACCACCACATGATATGTATCCTTATGAAAGGAACAAGAATCGATGTAGTTTTGTTACAGTTAATGGGGAATGTCATACATTTTATGGTCATATAAAACTGATCAATCCATATAGTTTAGTGTTACATAGTATGGAAAACTAATTGAAAGGTTTATACTAATGGTTTGTTCGGTACTTACACCTAAGAGATCCATTATGAGGTTGAGTTTCTTTGGAATAGAGTAGAACTCTTATAGGTTAATTTTGATCTCATTAGGAATATGGACCTAATTAGAAAAATATGATTTTCACCTAGAAGAAATATTTCCCTCTAGGTGTGTGTATGATGTTATAGAGAATATGAATCAATGAGGATAGGAATTGAAGATTGTTATTGTTGGGTTTGATCTTTAAAGAGATTTCTTGTATATCCCATCAAAATATGAAACCAATCACATGTAGTTAGAGATACAAAGTTTAAGGATATATGATTTGATCATTATATAATGTTTAATTTTATGTGGTGAGAATGTTTCCATGAATTTTACAATCATGTGACTATAATGTTAGCCATGTAGTCTAACATCATGTTATGAGGATCATTGTTTCATGAAGGACCTGAAAATAGGAGATCAACTAGTGAATATGCATATAAATATTCCCATTTACACTATGTATTGGAAGATACAAGGTTACGTGGGAGCCAATTTAAATATTTCCACTATTGCAGCTTACACAGCCACCATATTCGTTTTAATGGAATAAATTAGGCATATATGCCACACATTTTAGGTAACATATAGGATGCCTACTCCCAACTAGAGGACTGAAAGGGGGAATGTTGGGGTTATGAATTTTTTCCCTCTTCCCTTAGGTGGAATTAGGTCTCCACCAATGCTCAGACCGATCAATATTGTATATGGTTCAACCAAGTCTTATTGCATTTTTAGGGGAATTCAAATCGATATCCTTAAAACCATGACCCCTGTTACAAAGAGAATACAACATGGATCATATCTATAAAGTGGGACACATGGGTGGCCCATTTTATTAATGTAATTAATGAATGAAATAATAGATATGGTGTGTATACCCTGGATTCATGAATTTAGTGGCTTTGGAGTAGTCATTGATAATTTGAGATCCAAGTGGACCATTTGGGTGAATGAATTCTCTACGATCGATGATGGGTTGTTCATGATGCTTCAAAATGATAGAGGAAACAAATGGTTTCCCTTTGTAAATGGATTCAATAACACCTCTCCCAAATAATTATAGGGTGAGTGGATGGCTTTGAACAAGTGAAACTAGTGTCAAGGGATAGGAGAGTTTCCTAAGGGATGCGGGGGTGAGGTTTTTAATAATTTTCAAAGGTGATACTATGGTGAAATGATGAGGGAATTTTCTAAGAGATACTAGGGTGAGGTGATTGTATATGATTTAGTATAGGGGTGAATCTTTTACCTAGTTATAGGTGAAATCCATAGATTTATTTTGAAGATCGAATATAATGTTATTTATGGGAATTTCCCCCAAGTGATATTAGACTAGAGAGGAAGTGGTTACTCACAATGGTTCATGGCATTTTTGAACTTTTGAAAACATAAAAATCCTTTATTTTAATTAATTTCCTTTTATTTTGGGATTTAATATGCTACTTGGGGGATTTTATGAATTGGGTGAGAGGCTAGGGAGATCAAAGATTCTTCTAATGTCCTTATCTTCCAAAAGGTGAAAATGAGTATTCTAAGGGTCAAATTTATAAGAATAATCTGAACTATAAGGTTGTTATTCATGATAGTGATTTGAATAGATCAAACCTATGGTTGTGAAATTGTGTCCTACATAGTCAAATTGAGAACACTTTATGAATTTTAGCTAAGATTACATCACACATACATATACACTTTCCTCCATGTGTTTCAGGTATTACTTATTTAAAATCTTTGCCTTTTAGAAAAATGAGAGTGAACACAATTTCACCCCCTTTTAATTTGAAATGATAATAATATGGTGGAATTAATCCCAAAGTTAATGTGACAATGAAATGAATTAAATTGTGGGATAAATATTTTGACTTAAAACATGACTGAATCATGCTAGCATTACATGAAATCAATATGAACAATTAATTTACCCAAATATAACCACTGGAATCCTGAATAAACCTTCAATGATAATAAATTGAGGACATGGGAACCCCCTACATTTTTACCTTTTACTTAATGGTGTTGAAATATCAATGATTGTGTTCCCTCTTCTTCTATGCTAGATCTTGGTACATGATCACCTTTGGGTTTTCCCATTCTTTAGCACATTGATGTTAGGCATAGAGGTTGGTAAAATATATTATGTTAGGTCCCACCATAAGAGATAGGATAAGGAAAGTAACCTAATTAAAGAACATAAGAAAAGTTTTATATTTTTGAAAATTGGTTAGCCAAACTAATTAGGTGAGAAAAGTTCGTCTTAGCCAAATTTCATTCCATTAGTTCATGATTATTCTATTCTTCACTTGAGTACTTTTACTTATATACATAAATTGTTACTAATAAGGAACAATGTTTTTTTTGAATTTTTTTGATGGTTAATAACATAGTCCATGTTTTAAATGATGAGGTCTCCACTCACATTGAAGAAACACTTGAGATTATAGGACTAGGCTACTACCTATCATGTAGCATTTTCAAATTATGTCTTGAAAGACAATTTTAGAAGCATCATATAGAGTATATTGAATGTGAATTTCATCTACAGTATGATCATGGTATTTTGAGGTACATTCACATACTAAAATTAAATTACCAAAATTTTCTCTCTTGGTTTAGAGATAATTTGAACATTACTACATGTAATTTGTCTTCTAAGTGTTCCTACACTAATGAAGAAAAAATGTGCTATGTGTTCTCAATGCACCACAAAATGAGTTATCTAGACATGAAGCCTCACAATTTCATTTTGAATACACATTTATGCATATCAATTATACTTTTTTCTTCCACTGATCTATAAAAAGGATAAAATAATGATTGGGACATTAGTTCAAGGGGATTAGAAAATCATTAATCGATGTGGAATTACTGGGTTCGAAATATTTTCATAGAATATAGAGGTTAGGTTTATTGTTTCACCATTAATGAATACATCTAGGTTTAACAAACATACATAAAAAAACACCGTTACATAGTCCTAGAGTTGTTGAGCTGATGGAGCCCTTGGACCAATACTTTCAATCTGACTATTATCACTCTCCTTTTTTACATGAGGATAAAAAAATCAAAGGGAATATACCTCAAGTATATCAAGGAAGAAAAGGCAAAAAATATAAGAAAAACCCTTCTAAAAAAACTACTGTATCTTTCCAAGATGAAAAATGTGTGATACACATGTGTGATTAGGAACTTAGCACAAGTTCTACTAGTGTGACACACTAGCACAAAAGTGTTATGTGAACCTTATACTTAACATAAGGTCCTGAATTTACCTATAAATATTCCCCTTTGGATCTTCATTTGGGAATCTTAAAAGAATGGGAAGTAAAATGATTCTCTTCTTACCCAAGTCCCTTGCCCAATTATTCAATCCCCTAAGGTAGCATCCCAAAATATTCATAATAAGAGGTAACTAACAAAAGGACCACGAGATAGAGTACCCCAAAGGTTTAAAACACTAAATTCCTATTCAAGAAGAAACTAACCCTTAGTATGAACATGATAGAGAGAATGATCCCTCCTTATCTCAAAATATTTGTACCATCCAGCCTAGAGTATTAGAGGATACCCCTTAACACTAAGTCAATACCTTGATCAAGTCAAGCTTCTTAGATTAATCTGTTCACCAGATTATCACTTGTGTGAGACCCCCTATGACTACTCAGGTATCACTTCGGTGAAGTATAATATGTCTAACAAGTATCACATAGGAAGGTCCCCTTGTTCCCAACTAGGTTTCACCTAGTGAAGATCCTTCTGACTGTCCAGATCCCACTTCAGCGAATCCCCTTCATCTTACCTTTTTTAGAGAATTCGACATTCTACATGGGTTTCTCATACTAAAATACCACCTTTCAGCCTCCAACCACCATTTCTATATGGATAGGGTATGTATTCACCCTCATTTCCCTTTGATCTTCAATTCCATCTGTAAAATAAAGACCAACATTTAACCTCCCTAGTATTATTGGTCCACTGGATATTCACAGTCATGGATACCATTGGTAATAAGGATCATGACCTTAGGGATATATGAAGTGATTCAGTTAGTGGAATTCACTTCCTGCATGTTGTATTAAATGTGAAGTGAACTCGGCACTATCCATGCCATTTGAGGAAACATAATCCCCAACCTAGGGTATAAAAATACACAGGAATATGAGAGTGGGAATCCCTCCTCATGTGAGCCTCTAGTCTTCAAAGTCCCACCCTTATCCTCCAAAAAATTGGCAATATGTTTTCTTTTATGGGAATCATTCATTGAATAAGCCCTTATCCTTCACTTAGGGATCCTAATTCTATCATGAAATCCTTATCTCCACCGTCTCCCATCAATGGATGAGGAAGAGAGTTCCAAAATAGGATTCCAATTTAGGTGTTTGTTCATTCCAAGATTTCACAAGTCATGATGATCTTTTATTGACTCTTGATTCTCACACAGGGCTCATGTGGGAATAAAGATAAGTGGTGATCATGACACTATCATGATAAAAGATACACCATTATTCCTTATTGGTGTAATCCCCATCCATATTTCCATATTCTAAAAGGGTTATATTCTATGAAAGACAAATCCTTAGAGGTCCATATTCCCAATGAATCATCCATAGGTATCCTAAAAATGTATAATCCCAAAAATAAAACTAACTATTTGTTATTTTATTCCCATATTGAAGGGATATATAGGAATCCACCATGACATTAAAACCGGAATTTTCAAATCCAAGTGGGATGTCGTATAACTTCCAAGTCCATTTACATACCATCCTCATTGACGCATATACATTGTAATATCAATACATTCATGTTGGGCCATATTCCCAGTGGGATTAACTGAAAAGGTGTTCTCTAACATAATTCCAGTATCAATGATTTGTTGGAATCTTTCTCAAAGTTGTTATTGATACATAACATTAAAACCTACGATCTAGACCTTTTAATATCACAATAAAAGGTATGAAATGTCTTATAATGTGTCTCTAAACTACATGGGTTGTGATTCCTTCTATAAGGATACATAGTATGCGCTTTCAGGGGAATAATCCTAAATTCCAAACAATAACCATATTGCTGGATGTTGATAAATTTTAGAGCACCTAGTTACATTGATTAAAATTAGTATCACAAAATAATAAATGGGATAAGCATGTAGAATATATGATATATGAAAATGGTACCATAAATGGAGATCATCAGACACATAATGATGGTTTTATTAATGGAGAACCCTAGATACAAATAGACTTTCACATTCAAACTTGTAGATGATTTATTTCAAATGTAAATGGTGAACATCTATATGTTAGGTTTAATGGAGGATTCATGAACATGAATCAAATCTACAAGAGAGACATGGATTAATAAAAATTCCCCATAAAATGGGTTTAATGAGACCGATCTCCCATTCTCTTCATAAATTTGAGTTCCAATGTTTCATTCAAAAAGGTCACAGTGATAACCTACCTTTGGAAAGAAGGTTTCTACCCCAAATTTGGGAATCATAGGGTGCTTCATGTTCCATGAAAAAAACCATAGAAAATCTTCCAAAGATAGTTGTGAAACAAAAAAAGGGTGAACCCTACATGAATAAATTCATTTGAAAAAATACACATGTCACCCATGTGTCAGTCAATTTCATATAAGATATTCATACAATGTGAAATTGGGCCCAACATGGATAATTCCATGAAATCAATCAACAAGACTTTTTATACTTTTGATTCTATGTTGAAAGGATCCTTTGTTTTTGGTTGTTTCTATGATTTAGAAACTTTCACCAACACTCCATTAAATCTTAAATAACATAATATTTATATAAATAGACTTATTAATTGGAGGTTGAGTGATCTAGATCCTTAATAAGTCAGAATACATTTTTTCCACTTAGTGACTTCAACGTTGGGTAGAAAATGTATTAACCATGTAGTACCACATGAAAGGTACTATCTCGACATTTGATATTTCATATTAATATATATAGGAGATTTATTTCTTACATACATTGACCTAAGGAAATATGTTGGTAAAGAAATAAGAAGCACATATTTACATTTCAAAAATTGTTTTGTGAGCCTCTCCCAAGAAAGAAACAACGAGTTCTTCCATTATCTGATGTAGGTGGATTCATAGGAAAGAAAAAAACACATCACCTTGGCACATGAGTTCCATGGTAGAGATCTTTCTAGTAGTATCCACTACTAATGCATGGTGGCTTCAATCCATTAGTATGATGAGGATTCTATCTTATGACCACCAACTCTAACCACCTAGGCTTGGGTGCCAAGGAAGGTCTTCTATGTTGAAAAATAAATTACTAAATGTAGGAACACAATGACATTATCTCAAAGGAATACCACCAATATATGGATGTATCTAGCAATAAGGAATATTTCCCTACATGAACCTAGAAATAACTCTAAGAAAATCTTCCTACACCCAAAAAAGACCTTCGATATATATCAACAACAAATAGTGGGGACCCATGCTTCCACACTAGCAGAAGATTCATTCCAGCATACACTAGACGAAAATGGACGATAGAGAAGACATATGTCTCTTCCCCAACGATTAAATGGGAATATATCACCATTCCATCCAAGGATATCACCCAAAACATCCAAGAGGTAATATAATGGAATGTGTCTATCTTTTCACACATTCTAGATACCTACCATGATGTAATGATATAAATGGATGTAGTTAAAAGGATAAAAGACAACCCCCTATAATTTTGGTATGTAATCAGTGTAATTATAGGGCTACTTATGAGTAGGCATGTATTCCTACTCCCATACAGGGGGTCATCATCATGTTCCTATTGTAAATGAACTATAATATTAGGCAAAAAACCCTTTCCAACTAGAGATTATCAGTCTATTTCAATGGACACTACAAGGAAGGCACATATCTCCACGAAAACCTATTCAACCAATCAACATACTCCAACAACATCATAAGATTTTATTAGGTTGGATCCAAAATATGAAATTCATTTTATACAATATTTGACTCTGATCATTCAAAGTAGATGATTTAAAAAAATCACACCAAAGGAGTTTAGAGATCCAAAATTGGTTTCACAATCTTTATATTCTTGATACTGGGGCTCATGAGGCCCTCTAATATCTATGAATGTAAGAACAATATCCAATAAATTTGTCTCAAATTCAAGGAAATAGTTGTTGTGGTTGTGACGTTCTACCCTGAAACATTACTACTAGTTAATTTGGAGGCCCTTTCTAGAAAATTCACCATTAAGATATCCTTTATGGCTATGTAAATATCAATAATCATAATTCTTCTATTTATTTTCCTCACAAAAAAATCCCAATAATCATAAGATCATAGGAAAAGAAGGTCTTACCCTTGATTATGTCCACCTTTAAGGTCCTCCCAAGGGTATATTCTATAATAATTCTCTCTGAGGGTAGACATTATGTCATAATGGAAGTCCTTCACATAATGGTATTCGATATGAAGGTCCTCCCCATAGTGAGTGTTCATTTCAAAAAGAAGATCCTATACTTAAAAAATCAATAGTGAGAAAGACCTCATCTCATGATACACTTGTAAGAAAAGGGAAATAATTTTTGGTGCCTTGCTGTTGTCAAGTAATATTCCATCTCAATAATAAGGAAACCCAAGGAAACATTCATTCTCTGAACCACCAATGGATCACCTGGAACCTTGAGTAATAGAGTAGATTCTTAAAATTCTCTCCACATTCAATAAAGATTCTAGTAAATACACAATTTGTTTAGATCAAGTGAAGGAATCCCCCATAGAATACAAATAGAATATGTTTCTCATGAGGAAAAAATCTCCCAAGATAATGTACTAGTCATTTTTTGGCCAATGGCCACTCCTCAATATGATATTCCAATTTTTTTAGAGGGATGAATACATCAAATTTGTATGAATCTATAGAAAACTCTTATCTATTTAAAAAAAATTCTTTCCTTACAAAGGATATAGTGATCATGTAAAATAATAGAATAAATTTAGTATTAGATTGACTTAGTGCTCAATACAACTATATGAAACCATAAATGGGAAAAGTATTCTAAGAGCCTTCAATACGGTTGTATTTATGATTTTTGAACACTAAAAAACTTTTCGTGTACTCACCATCTAGTGTTCATATTAGATTATAGTTCAATCAAGGAGTGATACATTTCACTTCACTCTCTGGTCAAAAAATCCCACTAGACACAGCTCTAAAAATGTCATCACTTTGATAAGACTCTCCTAATAAGGATCTTCCTACAAAAAAGCTCATGCTCAGTATTAGTTGTCTGAAACAAATTAAAACATGTATCATGATTGGTGAGAGAAAGACATCAAATTAATATTATGTGAGACATATAAAAATTTTGAGTGGGCATCAAACTAAATCACAACCAACTCAATTTTGATAAAAGGTTCATAAAACCAAGAGAGAATCCAAAATAATTATGGTTATGGAGAAACAAGAGTATCCCCATCCCATTCAACTGGGGGATGTTTGACCACAACAACCTCATTCTTGATCACTGAATCTTGTTTGAAGAGAAACAAAATTCAATTGGTTTCAACCTCTAACTATAGGGATGAGGGTGTTATTATCTCAATAAACTCCCCTATGGGGGTCAATATTTTATCATCTGGGATACATGTCATAAACGGAGTCATCATAGTGTCATTCATCTACATACCCACCTCCCTTTAGCAGAATGCATACAATGAGGTTCTCTAGGGACTCTCTTTTGGTCACCCTTCATAATATTGCCTTAGTAGAATCCTCATAAGAATGTACGAGGCCACAAAAATTCCACTAGACAAAGAAATATTACAAGGGAATAAATTCTTGTAAAGAAAAAAACCTCTCATATGGATATCCAAAAGGAAATTGACCCAACTATTTTACCATTTGTGAAATAATAACTTTAAATAATTCTGCATTAGTAAGCATCATTAGAACTCAACATTTGGATTATATGGTACATGAAACCAATGTTTGAGAACACGAGGAGGATATTTATATTTAAAAAATGACCTAAAATAATATTATTGATGGGGGGGAGGCTATTAGAAATAAAATGATTATAAAAAATTTGGGGGCTCCCATGGATTCCTTACTATTGATCCCTCAACATTCTTCAACCAAGGAAAAGGGGTAAGTTCATGGACAAATCCAACATTTTCCTAATGATTTTGAGACATTTATGATTATGAAATGATTCACTGTGTATGAATAATGGTTAAAAAAGTTGAAGAGACTTTCTATAGATCTTATGAAAGGAAATATCCCAACCACGTATGTTCTTCATGTAGAGCCTCCTGTTCCCCTACCAGCTGACATCCCTTAACAAGAGGATCTCTCCATGCTAACGAGAGTAGATCAAGAATATCCACATAACCTAGGGACCAGGAAAAAATATTATTTGTTCCCAATGATGGTGAGATATTAGGATTTCCCTCCATCACAAAAACAATCAAACCCATGTCAGACCAATTATCATAGAGTAACCAAATCTAGTTGTTAACCACAAGTAGATGCAGAGATGACACATCAGGACCTACATATCATTTTCCTTGTTCAAGATCTAATTCATCTAGATATCCACCAATGATTATTAACACAATTTTTTCAATGTATGCTCGATTATAATCTATGGAGGGATGATGTGAAGTGATAAAACTATAGAGGAAGCCTTACCTCAAATGGGTAGATGTGAAGTTTTTTCATCCAAACATCAGAAATCCTATGCTTCCAACATTCAATGAATCAAGGTACCCAAACCAAAATTTTATGCACTTTATGTCCAACTGCGCCCCATAATGAGGACTATTGAACAACAAGAAGCTGCTAAAAATAGTTTCATTTTATGGACCTTGGAAAAACCAGTATTCGTATGGTATAACAATTTATTAGCCCAGTTGATCAAATGATGAGAAGATATCTATCACAAACACCTCTATAAATTCATCTCAACACTACAAAATGAAATGATCATGAAACACTAAAATGGAAAACATAATTAGAATAAGAGAGTACTAGATTTAAATTCTTGGTGGAAGGTTTTAAATTACTCTATAAACATGGATATTCCTCAGGATGATTTATTAGTCCTCTGTATAGAGAACCTCTATAATAAGTTATTGACACTAATAATTATTGTGATATATACAGGTTAATTTTTGGACCTTTCTACAGTATATCAGTGATTGGATGACACCATCTTGGGAACCAAATACAAGTCTCTACAAATCTTGATATATCAATTTAAGAGAACGAGTAAAGTTAAAATGGTGACTATCACTCTTATTCCATCTTCTACACCATCCCCAGTTCCAAAGGATGCATTCAATTATGTGACATATACTCCCTAATGAAAAATTGAAAAAGAAACAACACAATCCACATAAATTTTTGTGAAAGGAGAGGAAATGGAATGAATTTTACGAATAAAACTATAAGGTTTATTCTATTTAGTATGAAAAATTCCCCAAAAACATTATAGGATCTATGAAGAAAAACTTGTTAAAATATTAAGACCCCAAGAGTCTAGATCAAATTGGGATTAGAGACATCCCATATTATTTACCCTTACACCAAACATTAGGTCACGCCATTTAGGTTTTTTTATATATTACATTATCCACAATATATTTGATTCTAGGCATATAAATTTAAGAAATACACCGATGAAATTTGTAAGTGTTTATAATACATCCATGGTGGAAGATGGTAAATGGAAATAATTTATCCTCATGGGTTCATAGTAGTTTAAATATTGGATGATTAGAAATATGATTATCTAGGCACATTCTATCCTCAGGTTATAGATAAACTAGACAATTTTACCCTCATTACTTCTATAGTAGTGAAACCATCAATGTTAGAACCAAAATCCTTCAAGATCATATATTTTAAATATTTCGTAAATTAAAAAAAATAAAGGGTTCTAATATGAAAATTATCCCATGTTAGTGATAAAGGAAACATTATTGTTTTCCAAATCCATGCCCCTAGTTCAACCACCATGGGAACCACCCCATCAAATTGAGTCATCAACATATGGATAATTTCTCTTCAATTCAATTAATTATATCTACATAATGGACCCCTTCTATAATGATGAGTATGGTCATAAACTTGCATTCCCTATTTATGATTTGGGAACTAGGGGAAAAGTAAAATGAAGACGAGGGGGTAGGGGGAGATGAAGTCATGGGAAAACCATTTTTCAGGACATATCCCCTCAATATATATTTAAGCTTACAAAACTCATGATGAATCCAATCCTAAATACCAAATAGATGAGGAAAATACACCAAAATTCTCTAAAAGTCATATAGACCCAATTGTTTTGGATGATTGGCAGGAGGGGGTGAAATAATCCCATCAACTCAGGTGGGTAGTAAGAAAAAGTCAGCCTAATTTAGCAGTGATAGAGGTGAATTAAACTTATATTATAGAGGATTATCATCCCACCTCAAGTGATCCATCTCATAATGTTTCTTATAGAGGGAAAAATCACACCATAAATCATAGACATTTGACTCAAGAGTTTTACATATTGAAGAAATTATCCTAGGTGATGGTCATGATTTCGACCATGAATGCTCTAAATCAATCAAAAAACATTTAGGAAGCACTCATAGAGGCCTTTCTAATCCATCAAGAGTTCTATCATTAGGAAACCACTGTTAAAGTTGATCATTAAGAGACTGATCTTGAGAAATTCTACATGATTATCTATTTCATAGAGTAGGATAAGGATACATTTTTATAGGTAAACATTACTTATTTTTATGTTCTTAGAAACAAATAAAATAATTTAATTAAATAAAATTTCAATGATATTGGCTCAAGAGTTGAACTAATTCCATTCCAAGCACTTCATTGACTGGTTTATAGAGAATATGAGTTGTAACTATCCTCATGGACACTTCAAGGTTATGAAAAGATAAAAAATACCCTTAGTCCAATCAAGCTCAGAACTCAATTTAGAAACCTTGTTTCTGAATATGATTACCTATAAGTCCAGTTGGATTCAAAATTTAATTTGATACTAAGAAGGTCTTGAGTTCATTAATAAAAATATCAATGGAAAAATTAGAACATTGCACAGTGAAAAATATTAGTCTGAGTCTTGAAAATATAAATACATTGATGATGTATTTTATCAAATAGGGTAAAATATCCATGGTTGACAACATAAATCAGGTCACAACCTTTAATGGTCTAGAGATGAACCTAACTAACCCATTCAAAGAGCATAGTGATGAATATGTACTACTAATCAGTGATTTATGAATCAAATTTTTAGATATGGGAGTGTGTTCATGAACACTGGTGAAATTAGTTGTATCAACCATAATTGAAAACACAAATGTGATCATAAATCCCCACAATGATGGAGTCACCACATTAGAATATTCCCCCATTATATCCTGAGAGCTTCAGAACTATCCTCTACGAAACTGTGATTCAGGATGAACTATTGCACCATCCACATGTGGTGTAGACACCACCACTTCATATATCAAATTCTGGGATACTGAAACATCCTCTAACTTATAAGATATCCCTTTATCAGTTAAAACCCCTATGGGAAATTAATAAAGTGGAAGAGGAAGAGGATCTTAGAGACATCCCTCTAACAATCAAGTTGATGAAATTCTATAGATAATCCTAGACATAGAATAAGTTCCCTAACCTATGTTGATTTCTTAATTAACATCTTCCAAAAAAAATTGGCCCTACAAATATTTTCTATAATAATATTAGAATGTGTTTTCTTACAACTACACAGAAATTATAGGACATGAATTTGAAAAACCCACTCACCACTTAGGTCTACCAAAACACCCCCATGGTCACCTGATGGATTCTAGAATAAAATATCCAACTCCTGATGCTATATTAGAATATGATTTTAATAATACCATCAAGACCAACTTCATTTCGGAGGCACATTACCCAATGTGGATTTACAATACTATCCTGGTAAATAAAAAGAATGAAAAGATAATAGTTTTCATTGATTTAATGGAACTTAACTAGAATTTTCTAAAAGATGATTTCCCAATTCCCATCCTAGAACTTATCATTGACATATGGTGTGGCTATCAATCCCTCTCCATCATGGATTACTATTTAGGGTATAATAAAATCTGTATGGACCTTAAATATAAAGAAGTCACTACTTTTAGGACACCCAAGGGATATACTATTTTTGTGTAATCACATTCAATTTGAAGAATTTTTCCACAACACAATAATTTTCATTGCATAAAATTTTCAAACCATTTTAGGGGAAGTCTATAAAATTATACATTGGTGATTTTGTGGTGAAATACTGATAGCACTATAATCATATCACAAACATTGAGATCATTTTCCACAATCTGTTATTTTATATCATAAATATAAATGTCATGAAATTTTATTTTGGTGTTACCTCATGATAGTTTTTTCGCATCATGATATGAAATCATGACATCAATATTGATCTTGTGAAGAAAAATGATATACTTTAATTTTTACCTCCTTAAAACCATAATGATTTGATAGGATTTCTGGGGATCTTGGCATAAAACCGACACTTTATATCAAATCACATATGATATTTTCTACTTTTCACTAAACTAATGAAGAAATGGGCCACTTATCAATATACCAAAATCTATTAAGAATCTGTTGATGATATCATGACGTATCCATTAATTCCATTAGTGTTAATTCCCATTTTCATTGGAAATACACTCATTTTTTATGTGAAATCCATAGATAGATAATTTATTGATATCCTCACACAGAAGAATGATATTAAACGTGAAAACAACCTCTATTAGCTTAGTAGATTGATTATCAACACTAAGAAATTACATTTATTTATAGAGAAGAGTTTCTTGACACTAATATTTTCAATTTAGAAACTGGTACAATTGTTGTAGCATCACAAGGTTCTTTTTTCCTCATGTGAGAACCCGATCAATTTCATCCTCAACAACCCTTTTCTAACTAGTGGGAGATTGGATAATTTGTAGTCATAATGATACAATTCGAAAAACTATTTGTACAATATATGTAATAAAATTATAATCACTAGTATATTTCTTTGCAGAACATCCCTCTATATAATAAACACTGTTAAATACATAGTTACCCAACCCATTGAGTTTTTAATTTAAGGTTTTCCCCATGAACGGATGATGTATATTGAATACACATCCCAAATTCCATCAGGAAAGAAAATGGATGACTCAAATATCAATAAATTCTAGTTGGATGGTATTATTATTTTTCAGGGAAAGGTTGTTAAACTATATTCTTTTCTGTTGTTAGAAGACTAAAAGAACAATGGTGAAGAGTACAAATCCACAATTACAGGTCTAAAATAATATCTAAAATTTATTATAGACCACCTGAGGGTCAAAGGGGATTCATAGTTCGTGCTCATGTAGGTTAATGATGATTATACTATCTGAAAAGAAGATATGATCCCCCTATTTGACTATGTTTGAGGGTTGATGGAATAATCCCCTTTAATACAATTAGTAACTCACATTATGTTCTCATAGAATGCCCCAGAGGATGCATTGGAAAATGTGGCTATAGTTTGGATGATCCTTATCAAGATGAAATAATCATCTGTGTTGTGCACTATATGTTGGTATATACTTTCTTCTATGAAATCATAGATGATATCAAAAAGTTCAAATACATCCCTGAACCATATATTCCAATACATGGTTGGATGATTTCGACATAGGACTACCTACAAAATTGAGTTATTCCATCAAACAAAGCCACAAAAGATAAAAATACGATGATGGGAAGTCATCGTTACTCTTTATTACAACTCTAATCATTAAATGACCCTATATAAACAAGGATTTGATAGAGGCCTTATTTGGAGTATTGATGGAGATGAGATTGGTGCTATCATGTTGGAAGTACATAATAGCTGCTATGGTTCCCACCAATCATGGATCATGATTTATCATCAAATCAGAAGGATGGGTTATTTTTTTCCATCTATAACAAAATATTATTCAAAATTTACCATGAGGCATCATTCATATCAAATTATTTCAACATTATCCATCAATCCCCAAAGTTTTTACAAACTTCCAAATTCTCTTGTTCATTTTTTGTATGGGTGATGGATGTGGTGGGGATATATCCTCATGATATATCAAATATGTTCAAGAATGTACTTAAATCTATTATCTTATTTTCCAAATTGGTTGAGGAAATACCCCTCATGTAATTCTGGAAAAATAGTATCATCAATTTTGTGAAGTCCAAAATTATCACTATATTTGGTATCCCTAAAAAATATTGATATAAAAAAGACATTATATTTTTTTCTATTTAATTGAAAATATGAAATCTATTCTCTTTATTACACATTAATTCTTGATTTATTTCATAATATGACACATAATATAACCCAGAAGATCATTACGTCTAGTGTATTTAGGAATTAGGTAAATTATATAATAACTTTAAACTGGGAATACATCATCATTATTAAAAACATCCTTAAAATTCCCATATTGTTACATCGTTCCTAAAAATATATGGGACACGATGTGGACATACATAAGAAAGGGGTGAGATATAAATCCTAGTAAGGGAATAATCGTGGAACAACATGATGAATGTAATACATTTTTGACAATAAGAATATTAATGGGGATAAAATAGGTAAGAATCATTAACATGAACAACAAAAAGTGATATAGCATGATTGTTTTGACTGGATCAAGAGGATACATGGAAACCCTCATTCAAATGTGTTTATTCAGGACTGATGACTGACTTTAGGGGGTTCAGACCCTTTCAAAATCATTAACATTGGGTCACTTTCACTCTTAACAGAATCTCTCAATGGTTACCTCATCCATAATTGGGTACATACAAACTTTCCAAATGCTGGTGGTCGATTGGGGTTTCAGACACAATGAAACTTAGGGACTCTCATTGACTATGAGGATGGGAGGTGGGGCTCATCGCACACTTTTGAGGGTAATTAATGCCTATATCAAGACTCTCTTATAGATTTAATACATGTTCAGGACTCTCTTTTTAATCCTGACACGAGACTGATAACCCTAACAAAGGGATTTTGGGTTAATTATCCTTCTATATAAAATAAATGGAGTATCCTTACTGAATAAAGGAAAAGGGAGTCTCATTAGTGAATCCATATGTATGTATCTGATGTTCTTAATTTATTTCCAAGTAATGTGTATCTTTTTTATATGTTGAAGACATACAAATAGATGCTTCAGAATATGATTCTATATAGGGATATGGTAAATATTATGAGGATGGGATTAAGCCGTTATGAGGTGTCCTACATATCCTGGATATTGTAGGAATCAAAACCCACATAGTTCGTTAGTATCGTGTATTTTAGCTTCTTGTAGAGAGGACATATGTGTGGGTACTGAGACACAAAACCTTCAAGCATGAGTATCAAGGTGATTTACTACATATCCCAATTATAGTAGGAATCTGAGTTATCATAATTAGATCATGCCCTTGGGACTTTCCCCAACGTAGATTTCCTTATATGAGGGATAATTTATATTGTGCCACTCATCAGGGCTTATATGCCAAGATTTTGCTAGATTGTGGAGAATCATAATGCTAGTGATGTTTTCATTGTGGCTTCCTTATCCCACATGATCTATGCTCAGTAGGAGAAACGAGGCATAATAGATGATCAGCCTCACAACATATGGATGTGGTAATCATATACTGGGATAGTACTTTAGATGTTTAGTATAGAGCTCGGGCCTTGAGAAGGTATCCTACATATCCTAGTGATGGAACGGATCAGAGTTATCATAGTTCAGTTCACTTCTAAATATGATGAGGGATAAGGTAGAGTGATCAGCCTATGGGAATGTTTGGGTCTCGATGGTTGAAATATCAGAGACTTGGGGTTTTACATCGAGGTGGATGTTTATTTAAGATATTTCCTTTGGGAAGGGCTCTCACATATCTTAGTTTTGAAAGGAATCAACATTCTTGTAGTTCAATTTATTTCTAAGTCCACTAAGATATGTGGTAGAGTGATTATCCCATGGGAATGATTGGGTCTCGATTGTTGAAATGTCAAAGACATGGAGTTTCGATTGATATGTATGGTTATTTGAGATGAAGATTTATGAAGACATCCTATGTATATTGTTTTTGGAATGAAGTAGGGTTCTCAATTTTTAGTTGATTAGGGAATACACAATGACATTACCCTCACCTTTTAGGTTATTTATAATGAAAACGATCTGATTATTGAAACTCCATAAGCTCACATAAGCAATATTCAATGTAAAAAAATAGGCACATGAGCCTCATCCCGGTTGGTGAGGACTCTTTAAGTGCATCCAGGAGACCCAAAATCAAATCTAGGCAGAGGCATAATTTACGGGTTACTGTAGCAGTACTGTAGAAGGGACTATAGAAGATACTATTTGACACTGTAGCAATCGGGACTACTCCCCCGTTTGGTCATTTGGGCCACTAATTTGGTCCCCGGGTCCATTAAGGACTTTGGGACACCACGACCTTTGGGTCAGTAAGGCCTTCCGGCCACTTCAAGGCATTTGGCCCACCTTAAGTGTAGATGAAAACCAGAAAACCTTCAAGGAACAAGATACAGAAGGAGGATGATCAAGGATATTTGACAATAGAAAAAGGTAAATGGATTGCATGAATGAGAGGGTATGGACCCTACCATCAGGACAAGCCTGTTCTAGCATGGGAAATCCTAGCTGAAAAACCATGCAATGGTGGAGAGCTGATATCACGATGAAGATGCCAGGAAAGGAGAAGTTCCAAGTAGTTAGTCTGGGTTGTATGTAATGTTTGAAGCCTACATGAAATGGATCCCTATAAGGCCTTTGGTCCATGTAATAGTTACACCTATGGGCCTTGTAAGGGTTCCACCTCACCCCTTAAAAGGTGAATTATCAAAAATCAATAAAAAATGAAGTGTGAAAGAACAAGTGATTGAAAATGATCAGTCTCATTACTTATGCATACATGTCATACGTATTAGGAAGACCCTATAGATATTTTATATGGATCTGAGGTCTCATATGGGTTTCCTATGTATCCCCATTATTGTGGGAATTAGAGTTTTCATAGTTCCCTTCATGAGGGCACACAGAATGGGGTTTTCCTTTAGTGATCAGGGCTTAACCTCCAAGGGTGGACATGGTTACCAAGACCTAAGATTCCATTTTGGAATCAATCTTCTCACATGTGTTAATTATCCTCTTGAAATGTCTTCAATGTCTTTCCGGTTTGTTGGATAGTGTATGCTTGTCATATTAAAAGGAAACTGCTTAATTTAGTGAACTTATCTAAGGGATGTCACATATCCTAGAGGGGATGTCTGAGTGTTGTCACATGATCATGGCTGAATTATCTGGAGGACCTCATAGGACATAGTTGGTTTGTCCCAGAATCCATCGCATGACCTGGATAGCTTATGAAGAGGGTGTTTCATGATCAATATAACTTGACCTGGTGTCATTTTGAGAGCTGAGTGACACATATGGAGGGTTCCAGGAGACATAGTATGACCTGTCTTAGAGGGTGTCACATATCTTGGTTGAAATTCCTGAAGGGCATCAATAGTCCTAGAAAACATATATGGAGGGCCTCATGAGTCACAAATGACATTCCAAGAGTGCATCAATAGAGATAATTTGGCATGCTTAGATTTGATTTTGAGACTTGGATAACATGATCAGGAGCTGTTATAGGATTCAGGAAAGGTATTAGAAGGACTTCGCAATGCTTGAGAGATAAGTCCATTAGGACTTTATAAGACTAAGTTGGTATGCCCAAGAGGACCGTATGACTTGATCAGATATTTTTGAAATATTTTTCAAAACCTAAATAGCATGATGAAAGAGTGTCTCAAGATTTTGGCGATATGTCCTTGTGTTATCGCCTATCTTGAATGGTTCACACAAAGTGCATGAGTGTTGGGAACTTGTTTTTGGTTTTCTTCTTCCACCTTTATTCATTTTCTATATATTATATTGAGAATTACTTAGATTTATTCTATGTTAGTTTAATTTGAGTCTCATGTGATTCAGAATACATGCTAGATATTCTTTTCATTCCATGATAGAGGTCATTCACATGATCTATGAATGATCTAGTGATGTTCATTATGAATGGTTCATGATTACCCCAGATATTTGTCAGTATATCACATGACAGATGCCTTTCCAATTTCATGTTCAGATCCAATGAGAAAACTTCCTTAGTGTTTGGGTATTTTTATGCACCTATATGTGAAATATCAAACCTTTGAAATCTATATACTAAACCCTCTTTGAGGTTGAGGTGGGAAATTTAGAGGCCTTGCAACCCTGATTGTTCACTATTTTTCACAAAATATTTGGCATGGATCCAACATGGAGTCAGAGAAGGGAACTGGTGCCACACATATTTTCGAACCTCTACCATGGATCTCTCTAAATGGAGTCTTCTGATTTTTAGCGGTAACGAGTCCCTACCATACATGCTTCCTTTATTTTATTATTTACAATTAATTGGGACTTTTTTTGATCATGCGAGTATGTCTAAGGACTTCTAATTTGTCATATTGGAATGTCCACAGGCCCTCATGAGGTTAAAGTGCCTATTGAAAGGCATCTGCATGATGGCCAATTCCATGTCTCGGACATTTTGTGAGGTAAGGGTGGCTTTTCTGAGGGTCTCCATGAGATCAGAATACCTTTTCTAGGAGTCTAATGAGACTGTGTTGTGGACTTCCATAACACGTTACAAGTGCTTTACGACCGCGAGACCTCCCACCTCCATCCTTTTTATCCACTTTGTTTTATTTTAAAATGATCAGGGATTATGTGAGTTTTCATGAGCAACATTGAGAAAAATTTCACTATTTTTTGGTGATGCTTCATGTGACCAACAAAGATTCTATGAGGATTTAGAATCATTTCGTGGAAAAAGCCATACATTCTTCCTTGGGGAGCCAAGCGGGTTACATGTTGTTGCCATGATATACCTGAGGCTCTTTATGTGGAATAGGTAGCCCACTGATGGGATTTTGCATGGTGAGGAAGACATGTCTCCAGGGAGTCATGGTGTCTTGTGGAATATTAGTGGTTCCTCACATGTCTTTAATCAACCACGAGTATCTTCCGCCCTCCCTCTTTTATTTCCTTTGATTTATTTTACATTGTATTGGGGGTCTCATGAGCTAGATTAGAAATTATCAAGGACAATTATCCTTTTAATTGGTTATGCGTCACCTAATATTTCATACCCTTAAGAGTCCTCTTACTTTTAGATATTTTCCAAAAAAAATCAAAGTATATTCAGATGTTTTTGTTAGGCTTATCTCAGTGATAAACCGTGTGGCCCGAGAGAGCTTATCTAGATACCATTACGTGTTTGATGGTTGTTCAAAGAGTATTTTCATGAGCATGAAGACTTGTAAAAGGGGGTTCCATGGAAACTGTTTTAGTTTATGCACTACTTATGGTGTCTTCATGTGACCCTATGATGGTCACACAATTATGAGTCCCTTGGAGACTTAAGTGATCCACAGGTCTCATCCACCTTCACATTCCTTTTCTTTTGTAGAGAAAATAATACCCATATTTAGATATATCTCATTTTTTTAATTTTCTGAGGATCATTTAGTGGGCATAAAAAAACACCCTACAACATGAGTTCCATCCATGGGAAAACATTCTTGGTTCTAAAGAAAGTAAATTCCTGGCGGAGACTTTTGTGGTGGCGCAAATCATTATCTTTGGTGACATTTTTTATATCAGGTTATGTTTGATATTATGTAAAATTCACTATATATAGAGGAGTGGAGAGTCATTCATTCCACCAATCACAAGTTATTAAGAGTGCTCTCAACTTTTCCTCTGCCATGTATCTGCACCGCAATACCATTCTGTGAACCCAAACAGTGAGCTTGTTCATGAGCCTTCACCACAAGTACATTTCTCCAGAGCTCTACCATAATTCTTTTTATTATTAAAAAGAATGTCTAATCCAACAAAAAACTATACTTCAGTAATTGCTCGAACTTTGGAAGTGATTTCACTTGAGGGTTTCATGATATTCTCCTACTGCATCACATGATCGATGTCATTCATGTGATCATGTTTAGGTCTCGTGACTGTGTGTCTCCAAAACGGTTTTGTGATTGCATGATAAGATATGGGGGTTATGTTACCCATGATTCCTATGGGGGTTAGGGAATTTATGAACTTATTATGTGATTCATGAATAACTTATTGATTCTTTCAATGTGCATGATGTTTATAGTCTATGTCATGATTTTGATAAGATTTTATTTTATCTATCTAATATATTCCACTAAATTATTTTCAGATGGATTTCAACACTCATTGGCCTTCTTCTGTATCCAATAAAAGGGTAATGATTGTTATAAATCATAATTCTAACCACTGATACCATGTGGATTTAGAAAATTATGTATTGAAGAATATCCTCTGATCTAAAATTTGAAATTATCACATATCGTTGGTACTACCTCTGTGCAGTTTCTGTTTGTAGGGTGATGCTATAATACCCACCAAAAATTTCAATATTCTATCTCAACATGTATTAGACTCTCTTGATTATGTCTAATTGAAATTTGGTGAGGAATTTTGGATGGTTAGAGTTTGACACAAGGGTTTTCCCTATATTTTGGAAAACTCTCCTCTGGGTCCAGATGGATGTGAATTTGCTTAGAAACCTATCACTCAAAGTTATTTAAGTATAATTTCTATATATCTAAATAATCTTGGTGGAGGATGGTACTAGAAATGGGATATATGTTATGATGTAAACTTTTTAAATGAATGGGATGGCCATTCCAGGTGAAGCAAAGGTGTTTGGAGATTACTGAAGATATGTATAGGTGTTGGAATGGGAAAATGAATCCAAATAATGCACCAAACTCTACTAAACATCAAATTAGAGCATATACTATTTCAAAAGAATTGATTTTACTCGTTGTGGATCCCAAAAGGAGTTACATATTATAATTTATGGCTATTTGAAGTTATGCTTCCAAAAATTGTTCACGAATCCCATTTGAAGAGCTCCAGTTCGTGGGGCTCCCTCCACGGCCGCAATGAATGTTGATTGTGTCCTTGTCAAGATTGAGGGAGTCACTATCATTATTGGAGATAATATTTTCTTCATTGTTCACTTCTTAACATCATGAGACCCCCATGAATATAAATATCCCCCATGCCTTCATTCAAAAAGGATATGGCTTTTGGTTGCACCTTCAAAATCTCAATTCGTAGAGCTCATGTGATCCATGAGGATCTCATCCACAGAGCCCCTACGCTTCACGAAGACCAATCCTTTGTGTTATTGAGATCCTATTCCCTAAGTGGAGATTCCCTTCAGTATGTTCTACACCCTTCATAGAGGAATATAGACCTTTGAGTTACTCTAGGTTTCGCGAAGCATTCAGCCTTCATGAAGCGCTCGCTCTATGAACCAGGTCTTCGCACAGAGGCAGGGGAACCTTACCTTATGGATCCCCCTTCATGAATCCCCTCTATTCATGAATCCCTATCCTTCACAAGGCCCCTTTATTTAGGAATCCCGATCCTTTGCGAAACTCTTACCTCTGCACCCACTGGTCCATACTCTGGGGGCTTCACCCCCATACCCCCACTCAGGATTAGTTCTGAACTGCGGTCATGAGACTCTTTCCTAGTTCCTTCACTGCCATCACTAATCCCCATAAAAAATAGAGAGTCACATCGGGAACCTTTCGATCCAGCTTGATGAAATTTTTCCTTTCACCCTTATACACCCCCCAACTTCCACCCCTAGAATACCATGATTTGAGATACTCCTCTACACTCTTTGAAGCACCCTAATTCGACCTACTCCTCTTGGAATATTTACCATTTCGTGAGTTGACATTCTCATCTTGGATTCTATGATCACCTTGAGTAGAAACATTCCCCTGGAAACTCCTCAAACCTCACCACCTGGCTCCCATTATGGGATCACCTAGAAAGGAAAGATATTGCATAAGTCCAACACCAACCATTTCTAGGAATATTCCATGTAATAGTCGCAACAACATGACCTAAACTATGATTCCATTTTCTTAACTACATGAATTTAAACATTATAATATCATGTCACTTATGAATAGGATTCCTTATGCATTAGGCATAGGATGCCTCTCGTCGCGATCCTTATAAGATACACCTCCTCCATCAATGTGATGTTAAACTAAATACTTAACCCTTACAATAGAAATGGGATGAACTCATGATTATACATGAATAATCCACCTAGGCATCTCCCACGCATAATCCCCATGCACAACCTAACTTCTTCACAATAGAACTAGGGAATCTCCTAGGCATAAGCCCCATTCACATCATTGTCGATCCTTAGAGGCACCCTGGGAGCTCCCATGTGTATGCCCCATGCACACCATAACTGCTACATATAGTCACTAAGAAAGCTAACCATGTGTAAGACCCACACAATCCAACCAAGTGTGATCCTCTTATAAAGGGTAGCTAGCCAGGCATAATCCCCAAACCAAATTGTCAAACTATGTGAGTTTTGATCACTATCATTTATGGAGGGTACATAGAAAGAATCTATAAGGATCAATCCTAACATATGGTAAATTGCCGAACTATTTGGGTTTTAATCCATGTCTTCTAAACAGGTACGTAAGAAGCCTCCTTGAGGTTCAATCCCAACTAATGGTAATATCCAGTGATCCATCGTAAGGATGTACCAACATGATTTTAAATATTCTCATTTTGGGAAACATCCCCCTCCCTAAATATGTGGTTTTTGATCCCTATCTTTTACACAGGGTACATACGAAGCCTCTCTAAGGTTCAATCCCAACCAATGGTAAACTCTATAACTACAAGGGTTTTGATCCATGTCTTCTATATAGGGTACATAGCAAGCCTCTATATGGATCAATCACAACTAATGATAAATTCTGGTGGTCCCACCTATGGATGTACCCTCAAGACATGGCATCTTCCCATTTTGTGACACATACCCCAGATCCCTCTTTATGGTATTGTTTTGATCCATCCACCATCAAACATTCATCTATCACCTCACCCTTACCTCGACGAGATCCTTCCATCTACTTCCATCCACATGGGCAGCCTTAGTGTGTAAAACCCGAATTCATGCCTCATATTTATCTGGGGTACCTCCTTAGGTGTCCTAGTCCCTTCTAAAATCTAGGAAATTTGATCTATGTTTTCTAAACAGGTTATGTAGGAATCCTCTTTGAGATTAAATATCATCATCCACTCCCATCCAAGTCTTTCCCTCGAGTCATTATGTCTCATGAGGATCATGCCCCAATGTGGAGGGGACATTTTCTTTGTGTTCCACACAGGTGGATATCCATGTGTTCTCCCTGATGCCACCCTAAACTATGTGGAATTTTATTCCTATCCACTAGTATATGTAAGAAACCTCCTCTAGGTTCAATCTTATCTCCCCTCACACTCCATCTATTCTATCGATTCTATTTCAACACTTCCCCCCATATCTATCTTAATTTTTACATGGGACACCACATCTTGGTGGGATCAAGTCATCCATCGAGTCTGTTCCTACACATAAGCCTCATTCACTCCATCATTTCTCCATTAACACCCAGGTAGCTGACCATGCATAAGACCCACACAATCCACATCATCCAACCAAGACTGATCCTCTCATGATGGGTAGCTATCCACGTGTAATCCCATATCACCCTTAAAAACTACATAGGTTTTGATCCCATATTCTAAACAAGGTATGTAGGAATTATACCTATGGTTGAATCCCAACCAATGGTAAACCTTAATGCCTCATTATTAGGGTTCACCTCCAAGATTTTCCCCTAGTGGTGTCTAGATCAACCTTCACAGTGTGAAACCTTCCCTTTAAGGAAAAAACCATCCCAAGTCCACTCTCATTGGGAATTCTAATCCATCCATTTGGTAAACATTCTAGGTGCTCCCTCATAGGGATATAACTTTCTGATCCATCTCCATGACTTGTTTTGATCAACCCCTAATTGTCTCCACAAGATGTTAAACTCATCTCCTACCTCATGTTTAACATGATATGACTGAGGTAAACCTCAGAAGAAATTCTTCTAGAATAAGAATCCCCATGATCAATGTATGATGAATCGGTTTTTTCACCCTTGAGAATCTCTCTCATGTAGAATAATATAGGTATTCAATATTCCAGTATACAGACAAGCTATTGATACCAAACATTACTGATCTTATAACTAAAGGTTACTACCCTAACTAGACCCCATGGAATGTCCAAATAGAATTAGCATAATTAACTATCATCCACAAATAGATGGAAATGGGAATGAGATTTACGAACAACATCATAATCTATGAGGGAGACTTGGACTAGGTGAAAATTTTAGAGGAGGAATATATGGATGGAATAACTGACATCCCATCATCCTGTTTCGTTCAAGAGGAAAAAATCTATGAAGAAGTGATGAATGTAGCCTACCTTTGGAAAGTGGGAATGTGGGGTAAAATGTGTCTGTCAGCCAGCGACACAACAACAACACAACCACGTTTTCATCGATAAAGAGTTCATGGAGGTGGACACACCCCAGTAGAAAGCATTACAAATGGTAATGATGAAATCTAAATGTATCTTTTCTCCTTAAACCATGGATATGAGTCCTTTTGGTCATCAGAATATAGATTGTACTCAGACACGGCTTCCATCAGTTCCTCATCAACACTGCTACCCTCATGGGCCATGCAGTGGGAAACAACCCTGACTCCATCAGATCCTTTCTGAAATTGAAACCCTTATGTTCCACAAAGGGGAAATCCACCCCCAACGCCATCAACTCCCCACCGAAACTACTTCCCTCATGGTCTATGTAGGGGGAATCCACCCCTGACTCCATTGGCTCCTTGATAAAGTCACCTCCCTCATGGGTCGCACATGCGGAATCCACCGCCCAACTACCTCACCTCCTCACTGACACCACCATCATCATGAGTCGCCCAGGGGGAATCCACACCCCAAATCCATCATATCTACACCGACACTACTTCCATAATGGGCCACATAGGGGGAATCCTTCCCCGACTCTATCGGCTCCTCACTGACATCGTCACCCTCATGGGCTATGTAGGGGGAAACTCCACATGCTTTGATAGCTTAATCCCCTACAACAAACATTATGAGACATATCATGATGAGGGAAAACATTGCAGTGGTACTCCCTACACTTCCATCATCTATCATGGATGCCCTCCTTGCACTAGAATCATTCGGAATGGAGGTCATCCTCGTTTCTATCACCTTCCATTACAAAGGTCCTCCCCACATTGGAATCATCTAGCATGGAGGTCTTTCTCATCACCATCACTATCCATTTCAGTGGTTCCCCCCTCACTATAATCATCTAGAATTGTGTTCCTCCCCATATCCATCCTCTAACATTACAAAGGTCCTCCATGGTCTGCCATCACACATCACAAAGGTCCTCCCTATCGCCATCACCAGCCATTATATATATCCTCCCCACAAAATAATCATTCAACATGTAGGTCCTCCCTATTTCCATCCCAAGACATTATAGAGGTCCTCCCCACACTAGTACAATCCTGTATGGTGGTCCTCCCCAACGCCATAACCATCCATTATAGAGGTTTTCCCTACAACTGGAACCATTAGGAATGGATGTCCTCCCCGTCACCATCAACATACATTGCAGACGTCCTCCCCACACTACCATCATCCATCATAGAGGTCTTACACATTTTTATCCTTATATATTGTAGAGTTCCTCTCCACACTTCCATCATCTGACACAAAGGTTCTCCTTATCACCATCCTTTTCCATTGCAGAGTTCCCCCCAAAACATCCATCACCCAACACAAAGGTCCCCCCCATTGCCATCCTATGCCATTTCATAGGTCCTCTGCACAGTACCATCATCTGGAATAGATGTCCTCCCCATCACTATCGTTGGCCACCATGGAGGTATTGGTCGCACTACTACCACCCGACACGGTGGTCCTTCCCATCGCCATGAGTATCCAATATGGATGACCTACCCACCCTACAATAGGTTATAAAAAAAATTCCATGCCTCCTTGGCTCCATCATCTCATCGTATTTACACTCCAGGATTCCATGCCTCTTAGACTCCATAGACACATTATACCGACGCTATAGGATTCCATCCCTTCTGGGCTTCATCCCCCCATCATATCGATGCTCCTGGATTTTAGAACCAAGGTTGTTCAGTGCCATAAATGGAGTACAATTTGTTTTTGTTTTCAATTATCTCATGGATGTTGAGGGAGATTTTAAGGAAAGGGATCATAAAGTTCAAGACATAACCAATATTCAAGGTTGCGTTATTTCCCAATGTTTTCCAAATTTTTGGCATCCAAAATTTAGAGAATGGTTAACATTGCGAAAAGTGGGTTTTCTTGAAGGCCTTATGAAAATATTTCAAAGGAATTTGTTTCACATAGATTGGCTTCATGAATTTTGTTTCACAAAGACATACAGAAAATTGATGGTGATCTCTATGAGTATTGTGAGTTTTTAAAATGGTGAATGTGAGGAATATTGTGAGTGGATCATTGCAGCTGTACAAAGGGTTTGATGGATAAAATCGCAACAACATCAAATTTTAGTGGTGATTTTTAGAGGGACGTGCTCCAGAAATACATTTTTGACTATTCTCGAAAATTCACTGGAGGTGGTGGAGCTTCCCGATTAGTCATGCCTATAAATAAGAGGCTACACCTCTTCACTTGTTACGCAAATTTTGAAGAAAAATCCGAAACTGATATGATTTCATGAAGAAAGGGGTGATATGTGAAAATGGTTTTCTATGTGATCTTGATATTTTAAAAAAGACTATTTTAGTCCTGAACAAATTCAATGCCTCAAAGTATTGAGTGCTTCATGAAGATGGGATGTTCCACATTGTCTTAGTGAGCATTGTGATGAAAGGTTGTTTTACAAAGGTAGTTTACTTCATAACATCAGGTTGTTCTACAAAGGTGAAGGATCCTTGCGAAGTAGTGTGCTTTTTGAAGTAGTGAGCATTTCAAATGAGTGATATCTATGAGGCGGTGAGCTTCACGAATGAACATTGAGAAGTATATTTTCTAAGGTATGTTTTTGAATACTAGGTTTATGCGGGTAGGGATTTCAGTGTGCATCAAATCGGGTATACGGTGCTAGAAGTTTCTTGTGCTAAGTCAGGTACAAATAATTTAATGCCAGATCATTGAAGCGACCATCATGTTGAGAAACTGAGTTTTAATTCTCTTAGAGAAGTGTTCTAGGTGGAGTTAATAGAAGTGTTCTAAGGAAGGAAGTGTGTTATCCCTGATATCTTATAAAGGCAGTGATCCTGGCACTAAGTGATTGTTTATGAACCTCTTTATTCCACTACTAGTGAAGAGTAGTGGATTTTGGAATGACTGACACATTATCAGCTTATTTCTCTTGGACAAAGCCCTTAGTGGTGAACCAAGAAAAGGAGTTTTGTGGTCTCTGTGCATGTGATTGTTTGTTTGATATTATTATACATCATTAAAGTTTAACAAGTTCCTACCAACATGGGAACAAGATCCATTAATTTAAAATAAAATGTTGACACATTGATTCACTGCACCCATATCAGGGTGTCCCAGGGTCCTACAAGTGGCATAAAAGGGTAATGGTTGCTGGGGTTAAATCATTCCTTTGCTTTTATGGAGAATTCGGAAAATGTTAGGGGATTCCCCCTATTCGAGGTAAGTAATATTCATATTTGAAAGAAAATGATGAGATCTCATATAATATCTCTTGGAATGTAAGTCCTATTTTCTAATTCACAAGGAATACAAGTCACTAATCCTTCATGACAGTTTATTACTGATACAAATAGAAATATTCTAGATGCATATGCTAAGGCACAAAATACTCTCACTACAGCTCTAGCAAATCATATCTCTCTAAAGGTAATGAGTTAAACATCTACCAAATTAATGTGAGAGAAATTTGAAAAAATAAATAAAGGATACAATAAAGTAAATGAGGTGAAACTCCATGTTTTTCAAAATAGTTTTGATGATCAAAATATGAAACCTGATGAAAATGCAGATTCCTTATTCAATCGAATTACTGATGTTGTAGGAGAAATTCGAGGGCTTAGTGAAGAGATTAGAGACCTTGATATTGTACAGAAAATATTTAGAAGACTTCCAACTATTTATAATGAAAAGGTATTTTCTAATGAGGAAAGGGATATATCTAAACTTTATATGGAAGATCTTCTAAGAAATTTGGTGGCATATGAGATGGGAGTCAAACCAAAATATGCAATGACTAGAGTAAGTAAGGAAATGGAATTCAAATCCATGGACAAACTTGAAATTTCAAAAGATAGTGTTGATGAAGAAAATGTGGAAAATTAACTTCTTTTTCTCATTTACAATAAATTCAAGAAGGGAAAAGAGAAATTTAAAGGTATGTTACCCCATGCTTTTTTCGTTATGGCAGAGTTGGGCACATAGCCTCTCAGAGTTAAATATTGTTTGATGATGAAGATAGAAAAGACAGAAACATGGAGAAGCATCAGAAAAGTATTTTTAAAAAGGGATACTTTAAATATGGAAATATGGCATAGAGGAAGAGTTTTTTTATGTGAATAGGAATATGATGATAATGAATTCTTTGAGGAAGAAGAACCAGAATTTAAATCTAGGAACCATGCTTCCATGATGACTACTGTTGAAAAATTAGAACCATCAAGAGATAATTCTAAAGATAATCAGTTGAACATTGATACTGATCTCAAGTTTCAACTTAATAATTCTCTTGGTAATATTGAGAATCAAAGTAAGATATTCAAAAATTGGAAAAAATTTGTGGACAAATCCATAAAATATGTTGACCAACTTGAAGATGAAATTGAATGACTGGAAGAACTTGTGAAATTTCGGTCATCAATCCTTGATAGCACAGAAGATGCAGTGGAACTAAAGATCAGAATTGAAGAACTGGAAAAGGTCATTAATGACCTTACCTTGAGACAGTAGGAGAAGTAAAAAACCATTGAGGGACTCAAAGAATAAGTTGTTACTCTTAGGAGTAAACTCAAAAGTGAATTTTATTCAAAAGAATGAAAGAAGGAAATAAAATATGGAAAATTCTCGGATGCTGAGTTACTGGAAAGAGTTATGTGTGGTTTCGATAGAGCTGAAAAAATATTTAATGATCAAAGACCTCCACAAATGGGTAACAATGAAATCAGTAGTGGTGCTGAGACATCAAATGCTAGAAATGAAATGATCCAGAATAATGGAAATCTGAAAGCAGGACATTTCAAAAAGTCACATGAATAGCTAAAACTGAAACCCTTTTTTTCAAACTGAAAGGAGAACTGAAAAAATTCCTCAGGCCTCCAGAAATTATAGTGATCCAAAATGTTTTCCTAAATAATCATACATGAGGAGGAATAGAAATTATAGGACATATCCTCTTATGAAATGTCAATTATATGGTTGCCTGGGCCATACCATGTCAAACTATGAAGAGGCAATGAGCTATTTGAATGGTGAATATCGTAGAAGTACACAATTGAGAACGAAATCATATCCCACTTCTTATAGAAGGAACAATTTCTATTAATATTGTTTTTATTGTTATAACGTTATCCGTAATGATATGTTTTACAAGTATAGGAATGATAGGATAAATTCATACGAAACTCAGAGAAAGGTCAATTTTCTCCAAGCAAATGGTGTTTCTATTTCAAATAGGTTTTATCCTTTGGAATAAGGGTATGAATATGAAGAAACTATGAATGTGGAAAAGATATATGAAAGGAAAGCCATATCATCTACTCAATCTAATATTTCGTGGAAGGAAAAGATGAAAAATGAAAAATCTATCCTTGAAGAAGTAGCTCTCGAAGCTACAAAGCACAACAGCACATGGATTCTTAACAATGGGTGCCCATCCCACATGATGGTAAATAATAAACTATTAATAAATGTTAATAAAAAGATTTATGGAATAGTAAGGTTTAGTAATAATGGTTCATTGATGATAGAAGATAGTGTAAGTACTGAGCTTGCTAATATGGATTTGAAGAAGGCTAAAGTTATTTACGTTGATGGTTTTCATCACATTATCCTTAGTGTGAGTCAACTCTATGACTTAGGACTTATAGTGACTTTTAATAAAAAATGATGCACTATAAATGAAAATACATGGAATTATCTCATGAAAGGTTGAAGATGAAATGGAATCATGTACTAGTTTGATAGCAGATAGAATATTTTTTTATTGAACTGTTGAAGAAGAAATTGACATGTGGCACTAAAGTTTGAGGCACATTAATAAACATGACATGGAGAAGATATCTAAACTGATGATAATCAAGGATATCCCTAATCTGAATTGTGAATGATAAAAGATGTGTGATTTTTGTATATGAGAAATGTTGGTCTATAGTTGAAATCGGCCAGAGAGGAAAAGGGATTCAAAATATTCATGATCTCATCCATACAAACATATTCATATTGATAAATGTTGTTCGAACTCATGGAGAAAGGTACTTTTTACTCTTTATATATGATTACAATAGAATGGAATGTGTGATGGTTATATACAAAAAACAACAAGTTCTTGATTTCATGAATCCTTATTGACGAATTATCAAAAATGATAATGGATAAACAATCAAGGTTATATGGTCAGAAAATGGAGGAGAAATACATCCATTGAGTCTGAAAATTACCGAGAGAAACATTGAATTCAAAATCAGGTGGTTTTTATGAGAACCCCACAACAAAATGGATTGGTTGATTGCTAGAATCAATAAGTGAATAATATGTATAGAAATATGATGATTGAAATTCATATCCCTCTCAATTATTGGAAAGAGTCCATTCAAGCTACAGTATATATTCAAAATAGAATAGGGATTTATATGGGTGAAATGAAGACACTGTATGAGTTTTGGCATGGAAGGAAGCCCTCTTTGAAGTATTTTCTTGTTTTTAGAAGTAACTGTTTTATCAGAAAAAAATATGGAAATATGGGAAAATATGGTGAAGTGGTTGATGAAGGAATATTTATCAGATATTCAATGAATTGTAATGCATAAAAGTGATTCAATAAGCATATTAGAAAAATTGGGGAAAGTAGTGATGTTATGATAGTTGAAGATAAGACCAGAAATACCATGAGGGGATCATATGATGATGTGATTGAATATGTAAAATTCAATGTAAATGTAATAGATTCCAATGAAGTTGTAGAGGAATGTGTGAAAAACATTCAGAGGTCACAAAATTATGTGGATTTAGAAAACGAATTGGAAGAAGAAACTACGGATGGAGAAAATTCTCCAGAACCTCATAGAATAATTGGAAGAGCATAAATTGATCAATCTAATATCATTAGGGATTTAAAAGATCCCACTCAAACAAGGATAATGAGGAATAATGCACAATCTGCATTCATTTTAGTGGTCGAACCATCCTCATTTGAAGAAGATGCAAATGATGAATCATGGGTTAAAGCAATGAATGAAGATTTGGACCCGATCGACGAGAACCAAACATGGGATTTAGTCAAGAGGCCCGAAGGTCACATGTGATTGGTACGAAGTGTATTTTTAAGAACAAATACGATGAGCATGATAATGTGACCATAAATAAGGAACGATTAGTGTGTAAAGGATATTTATAAATTGAAGGTATTAATGTTGAAGAAATATTTTCTCCGGTTGCTAAATTGGAGTCAATCAGGCTATTTACATCCAGAGGGATCCAAAGATGGTGTAAAGTCTATCAAATGGATGTCAAGACAACATTCTTGAATGGTGTTCTTGAAGAATAAGTATACATTGAACTACTAGTGGGTATCTTGATTGAAAATGATGAAATTAAGGTTTTTAGATTAAATATAGCACTCTATAGTATAAAGAAGACCCCATAGGCATGGTACTCTCAACTAGATTCTTATATGAAAAATAATGAATTCAAAATAGTAGGAGTGGATCACCATCTCTATGTGATGAGTTCATAGAAATATTTGTTAATGGTACTAGTGTACATTGATGATATTATTTTTTTGGAAGAAGGCAAGGACCAGTGGATGAATTTGCCAATAACATGAAATCAATATTTTAAATGACTATGATTGGGGAACTCACGTACTTTATGGGGGTGAAAGTGATTCAGAGGAAAGATTACACTTTTATCTCTCAGGAATAGAATGCAAGAGAGTAGTAGAAGAAATTCAATATTCTTGACTCCAAAACAATGTCAACTCTGATTTTGATTGGAAGAAAATATGGAAAGCATGAGGATAAGATTTTTGTGGATCCCACTATGTATTGGAGAATCATTAGAAGCTCCTTATTCTTAACTACAACACAACTAGATATTGTTTTTGTAACATGCTTGGTAGCCAGTTTTCAGTGTAATCGATTGGAAGAACGTATGGAGGTAGTGAAAAGAATCATGAGTTATATTCAAGGTACTCATAATTATGGGTTATAATTTGCTGTATGAAGAGATAGTGACCTATCAACATTCTATAATACTGATTGTGTTTGAGATGTAGCGGAAACAAATTCCAATAGTGGTGGTGAATTCTCTATTGGAAAGTGTGGGATGGTTGATCAAGAAATAGAAAAACACATCACTTAGTAATATTGATGTTGAATATATATATCTGCTATAAAAGTGTGCACTCCGATACTTTGGATGAAGTTGCAAAATATTTATATTGGTGATTAGGTGTAACAGCTGATGGTGAGTCACTGGGATAACAAGTGAGAAATTGATCTTATGTAGAATCTAGTTCAGCATTCTCATATGAAACATATTGAAATAAGATATCAATTCATCAAGGTTAAAGTTGTACAAGGTGTGATTAAAATAGATCATGTGGGAACTAATGAACATGTGGCTGATATTCTAACCAATCTACTGATAGCGGCTTTGTTTGTGAAATATCGATTGATCCTAGGTGTTGAACCACCTCCAACTACATAAGGATTTCACGAGATTCGTCTCCCCTCAATTTTGCCAACAAATTATTATCTATTTTTGGATGTGATACAGGTTTATGGGGGAGATATGATCAGGGGGTATGTTCTGAGCTCTAATATGTACAAATACCAATCCTTGGGATTATTTCCAATAGAGGAGAAAGATGCTAAATTTAAGAGGAAATATTGAGAATAGAGAGTGTCTCAAATGATACAATGGGGGGAAGTTCTATGAGTTTCAAATGGTGAAAAATAAATTGTGTGTTATGCAGAAAAAATTTATAGAATGTCAAAAATTCTATAATGGGGGAAATTTTATGAGTTGCAAAGGGTGAAAATGAGATTTTAGTGTTATGCGGAAATAGTTCAGGGCATGTAATGCTTATATGAAATCTTTAAGCATTAAAAAACTTGAGAACTAAATTCAGGCTTACTCTTTTGTTTTCTACACCAACCATTTCATATGTAGACTTAGAGAGTTGGATGAGATATTTCTTGTGTATCAGGCTTTGATAGTGACTGGTGATCTATTGAATTTATTTGCGGATTTCCATCAAAACCAATGGTGGATATTTTTGGAACAAAGGCTATTCATTGATGTAAATGGAGTATGGTTTGTGTTTGTTTCCAGTCCTCTCATTGATAATAAGGGATATTGTTAGGAAATGGATCATAAAGTTCAATACATAAATAGTATTGAAGGTGGTGTTATTTTCTAGTGTTTTCCATATTTTTGGGGTCCAAAATTTGAAGAATAGAAGACATTAAGAAAAGTGTATTTTCATGAAGGCCATATGAAGATATGGAAAATGAATTATTTTTATAGAGTTGGGCTAATTGAAGTGTATTTAAAAAATAGAAAAATAATTCTGATGGTGATCTAAGTGAGTATGATGAGTTTTACGAATGGAGAAGGTGAGGAGCATTGTGAGTGGAGCATTGTGGCGATGCAAAGGTTTTGAAAGAGAGCATCACACCAAAGTAAAATTTTAGTGCTATGTTGGAAAGGGAGGATCGCCGCGAAGCTGTTTTTAACTAATTCGGAAAATGCACTGGTGGTGGTGGAGTTTCGCAATCATCCATGCCTATAAATAAGATTATACCCCTCTTCATTTTTAATGATTTTTAGGGAAAATACAAAATCGCACTGATTTTCCGAAGTAAGGGGTGCTCTACCAAACTGGTTCTCTATGTGAGCTTGATCATTGTGAAAAGGCTATTTTAGTTTTGACCATAGTCAATGCATCTAAGTTTTGAGTGATTCATGAAGATGGGTTTTTCCATATTGGCTCAGTGTGATTTGTGAAAAAAGGTTGTTCCATGAAGGCAATGTGCTTCGTGACGTCAGGTTGTTCTACAAAGGTGAAGGGGCATTGTGAAGTAGGGTTCTTTGAGAAGTAATGAGAATTTTAAAGGAGTGAGCTCTATGAGGGAGTGAGATTCACCAATGAACTTATCATAATAGCTTTTCGAAAGGTAGTTTTTGAATGATTGGTTTAAGTGGATAGTGCTTTCAGTGTGAATCAACATAGGTATACGATGCAAGAAGTGTCCCATGATAAGTCCGGGACAAATACTTTAATTCCTGATCATTTAAGTGACCTTCAAGTTGATAAACTGAGTTTGAATTCTCTCAGGATAGTGAGCTAGGGTAGTTAGCGGAAGTGTTACAAGGGAGGAAGTTTGCTATCCATAATATATTATAAAGGAAGTGAGCCTTCAAAAGAGTGACTATGACCAAACCAATGTATTCCATATCTAGTAAAGATTAGTGGATTTTGGTATGACCGAAACATTGTCGGCATATTCTCCTTAGATGTAGTCATTGGTGGTGAACCATGTAAAAGTGATGTGTGGTCTCTATGGATGTTATTTTTTGTTTTCTATTATTATCCATCATACAATATTAATGAGTTCCTACCAAAGTTGGAACAAGATCCATCACTTTAAAAGAAAGTGGTGACACCTTGATTGAACCCTCCCCTTTCAGGGTGTCCTAGAGTCCTACACTAGCATCCACACCATTCAGGATCCATCACCCTATTATACTGATTATCTAGGCTTCCACGCCTTCTAGGATCCAAGGCCCCATCGTACTCACATTCCAGGATTTGACACCTTTCGAGCTCTATCACCCCATCATACTGACACACTAGGATTCCATGGATTTCAAGCTCCTTCATCCCATTGTATCGACGCTCCAGGCTTCCATGCCTTTTGAGGTCCATCGCCCAGCCATACCGATGCTCTAGGATTCCATGCCTTCCATGATCCAACGCCACCATCATAAAAATGCTCCAGGATTCCATGCCTTCTGGGATCCTTCACCTCATTTTACTAACGTTCTAGGATTCCAAGCCTTTTGAGCTCTATCGCCCTATCATACCGTTGCTTCAAGATTCCATGCCTTTCGAGCTCCATCACCCCATTGTACTGATGCTCCAAGATTTCAAGATTTTAGGGCTTCATCGTCCCATCATACTGATGTTACAAGATTCCATGACTTCTAGGATCCATCACCCTATCATACCAACGCTCACGGCTTATGTGACTCCTAGGATCCATTGTCACGTCAACCCCACTTCAACAGCTCTAGTGGCCCTGTCCACCCTTAGAGAGCTCCGTGTCACCCATATTTCTATATGGAGAAGTTTCATCATCCAAACTAACTAGGATCATGGCCAAAAACATCTATCAGGCAGTCCAGGTCAACTATCCCTACTAACTATTCCAACATCAACCACAAAGGTCCTCATGGAAGCCCATCACCAGCCCATGCAAAGATCTATATGACATAACCCAGCTCACACTTGGATATCATCCATGCATATATAGAGATAACATCCTAGTTTTATGATGTTAAACTACATAACAACCATAATCTTGGTTACATGATGTTAATCTATGGAACAACGTCTTGGTCTCATGATATTAAACTATACGACATTTTGGTCAAAGGTATGTGACCATAAACAACAGCCACATCTGTTCAAAATCACATGACACTAAACTATAAGGTGAAATGTCCATACCATATGATATTAAACTAAATGTTTATCATCCTCATCACATGATGTTAAACTATGGGCCTACCCTATGTGGAGATCACAAGAGGCCTCATGCTTTAATCACGATATGACCTCACATCCCTTTCGCATGATGTAAAACTACATAATGAAAAAAGTTACCATATAAGAGAGAACCCAACATTTGGCACTGGTCCACTACCATGCCACATTCAAAAACTACCTCAGGATATCTTTACTTGAGAAGGGGTTCAAATCCCTTCATTTTATACACCCCATTTACATGATCAAATGTGTTGTGGTGTAAAACCTAGAGTATTGGATTCCACATGCACATTCTCTAGAACCACATCCATGCCCCACACATCCCTTTATTTGGATCCAAATCACCTTTAATGTCTAGAAAGACCCCCTAAAAACATGGTTCCTGGCCAAAATGGCTCAACTACAATCCTGGGACAAATCCGAAAAATAATTTGGATGGAATTTTGGGATAGGTCCCATATTTTGAACATGGTCTGTGGTCGCCTCTCATTTATTGTCCCTATACCAAGCAACATTAAATGAATGTTTTTTTAACAGGGTTAACATTTATCCCCCATAATTATTCCATACCCATTTTATTCTAGATATTGGGAACTGTGTTTTATATTTTCCACCTCATTATGTTCTGGTGGAACTCTAGCACCCTCAATGTTACCCCTCCATGCACTTGTGTGTGTTAAGTAAGCAGGTCAATGTCATTGGGTGATTCTAAACCCAACTTCTCTTTTCCATTGTTGTTTGATTCCATGTTTCAGAAAAATTAATTACCTGTCTTTTTTTCTTAGACAGAGCATGGATCATGTGGGATTACGAGTCATGGTATGATGTGTGCCCATGTTTTTAAGTCGAGAAAGTCAATTTTCCAGGCAGCATAACCTTAAAATGTATGCTACATCATCCTTATTGTATGACATTAAACTATGTGTCTGCCGTCTTAGCTACATGATGTTTAATTTCACAACATCTATGGTCCTTCCGACATGAAATAAAAAGGAACGTACCTATTTCCTAGTCGTATCACATTAAACAGTGTCATAATCACCATCGTGGTATAATGAAGAAAAACGACACCACATCATCTAAGAACTATGTGTTGATCGATTCCTACCTTCACAAGATATGTAGTGATGCCCCAGTTTTAATTCACAGGCCTGGATACAAACTTTCTATTCTTTCATATTAGTTTATACTTTTCATTACCACATGACATTAAACTGCACAAAAATCAAAAACTATGTGTGTCTTGATTCGTACCCTCATGGGATACATAGCGACGTCCAAGAATTTTTCCATGGACCCAGCTGTAGAACAATCATATATTTTCAGACCCTCATTCTGAGTTGCATTTAAAAGTGTATGGTGTGTCTTACGGGCCTCCCTAGCCCAAGTTCATGTTAGGGTTCTAAAAACTACACCATTCACACCTCTTATGAATAATATTCACTTGCTCTATCCTAGTTGCATAGAATTAAACTGTTTAACAACCTTAATCATTAATGTATGAAATTAAACTAAATAAAATTCAAGAACTACATGTGGCTTGATTCTATCCCTTACGATCCATGTAGTGACATCCAATTTATTTCCTTGATTCCATCCATAGATCAATAAAAGTTTTTTTTATCCTTACCACATGAGGTTAAACTTCACAGAGTCATCCTAGCTATAAGATTCTAAACATCACATCATTTAGAGTCCATTATGCATGAACATAAAAGGATATTTTCCCACATCACCACAACATGAAGTCAAAATATGCTTTACTATCATAGTTTCCTGATGTTAAACTACATAATGCCCTCATCCTGGATGCACGATTCTAAACAGCACATCACTGAATGTTATTTTCTCATGACCTTAAAAGGGATGTTCCCAAAATCCCTAGAATATGACATCAAATTGGGCACCCAATACCAAAACTTATGAATTTAATCTATGTGTGAATTATTTTTCATAATGTGTGGCATGTGGCTAGGCCTTTTTAGCCATCATTCACATGAGGTTGCTTCATGGAAGTGCACCAAAAATCTTTATCCTCATCCCTTTGTCCATGAAATATGACCTTAAACTATATTTAATTACAAGTTATTTTATCCTGAGTTCAAATGGGTCATACCATTGAATTTCTATAACGCAATAGGATGCACAACTAGAAGTGTTGAGTTCCACGTAGACATATCTCCAACTCGCCTCCATATTAAGAATCTTTTTGGTTTCAGATTTCCATCATATTTCACATTCAAACGGCCACCTAATTACGATGCTATCATGATGCTTCGACTCACAAACCGTCATGGGAAAATTCCCTAATGGATTCTTGGTAACAAATAGTGAATCCTATGTTTTTGAATTTGGCCAATAGTCGATTCTGCATTTTCATACCCTGCCCTTGACAGGTGAAGTTGTGGATCTTGTGTTTCAAATACGATCAATATTGGTCCTTACCATATTTTTACCTTTATATGATTTAGTTCTCAAAAGATTCATTTTTCATACTTCCCACTTACCTATGTTCTATAGGAACTGTAACACACTTGACGTCTCCCCTCAGTGCGTCTATGCATGTTTAGTGGGGATGTTGGTATTATCAGGTCATTCTCTGCCTAGAATTTTCTCACCCTTGTTTTACGCTTCTACATGTGATAGAGAAATCCTAACAGCACTCTTTGATTCCCACACTGACCATGGATCCAATGGGATTAGGAGTCTTGTTAGGGTTTTCACCCACATAGTAGAGATGCACAATTGTTTTGGTGCAAATTCTTTGACCATAAATTAGGATACTCTTTTTGGTTTCATTTAGGAATTTATTATGGGTAATTGGACCTCCATAGTCCCGATTCATGTTAGTCTTGTTTATTCTCCACACTACCCATGTCCATCAGAGACACCCACTCTCTACCATTCTAAAATCTATGACCATAAACTAAGAACCCCACCATCTTAGTTTCTTGAATTTAAAATTCATGAAACCTACGGTCCATACCAAATGACCTAAAAAAGGAACGTACCTATGTCTTAAATACATGAATTTAAACTGCATCACAATCATCGTCCTAGTCCCATGATGAAAAACAGCACTACACCAGTCAATAACTATGTATGTATTGATTTATTCCCTCATAGGATATGTAGTGATGCCTGGAGTCCTCATATTGGCCTAGACACTCAAAAAAGTGAATGAATAAAAAAAATGATATCCCCTCTTCTTGTGTATGAGTCAAACCTACACAAGGGGATCATTCAAGAACTACGTGTTTCATGATTCCTACCCTCATGAGATACGTAGTGAAGACCGTTTTTTAATCCTTGGGCCTAGCCACAAAATTACCCTTTTCATTCAATTCATCTTCATCCTTATTATATGATTGTAAACTACAAAACATTAAACAACTAAATATGGGTTGGTTCTTTCCTTCATGGGATACATAAATATGCCTAGAGATTTTTTCTTTAGACCAAGCCACAGATTGATTAAACCCTTTTGTCCCTTGGGCCACAACACAGTACTCCATACACAACTTTAAATTGAATGAGAAATTGCTTCTAGAATGTGTAACATGGTACTGGGATTCTTTATCTCTCATTCACGTCGGGTTTTTTACAGCACTACACATCCATTTTGAAACATTAATCCTTTATGGTCCATGTCCCATGACCTTAAACTAGAAGTCAAATGTCTAGTGCATGAAATTAAATTCAAACCCTTCTTTCAACACATTCAAAATGACTCACCATAATCATGGGATGTTTCATCTTACTTGTTATAGAGGATTTCCCTCACCAACATTGGTCTCTCACAACACTTTCTTTTTAAGAACCAAGTGCGTCTTGATTACCATTCTTATGGGATACATTGGGATACCCAAAATGTTTTTCTTCGGGCCCATATATTGGTTCATTGTCCTTTTTGGACATTTGGCCTTAGTTGAAATCCGTGTTCTATGTACCTCAACTAAGACCCCCTATGATTTAACCCCTTGTCATATGATATATGACTTCTTTTTATTTTTTCCAATACTTGTATAGTATGAAATACCCTTTTGGTTCATTCACACAAGGTTTCTTCCCTATATACCACACAATTAATTTTGGAATGGACATTGTATAGTCCATGCATCATGACTTTTAACAGTTGGCCTGGGTCCAGGTAGTATGACCTTAAACTATGTGAAACGTCCCGATCACATGTTGTTAAACTATGAGACACATCATGATCACATGAAATTAAACTATTCCATTCATATTCCTTACCACATGAATTAAATCTTCTTTTTCATTAGCCTTATTTTCATTATGTAAAACTACAATGTATCTTAGGCCATATCCAGAGAGGTCCCCCTGAAAGATGGTTTTGATCTTTGTTCATCCCAATGCACATACACCAATGTGTTGTAAGTCAAAGTTGCATAATTTCAAGAGTATTGGAAACCATTTGAACATTCCATCACTCCACCCCATGCTTTTAATGACATTACTTTGGATACTCATCCTCTTTCATGTTTCATGGGACCCCCTAATAGCTTGGCTATGCCACATCGTCTCACCTATCACATTGGGATAACGTTCTAGAAGGAATCAGATGACATTTTGAGTAAGGTTTCAGGTTTTGAAGAATGATAGAGGTCAACCCTTATTTGTTTATCCTCATTATAGGATAGAATAATGAATTATTTCTTTCAAATAAGGTTTAAAATCATCCTATTCCAGTATTATATCATTGAAATGTTCCGAATTTTGGGCATTGTGAATCACACTTCTCATTACACATTGTTTAGATTGATTGAACGCACATGGAATTATTCCAAACATTAACTAGTGGGAATTGGGAAAAAAATATTGTTGTTTAGAGAGCCCCATTCTCTAGCCACATACCCTCTCGATCATGACATTCACAACAATGATCGATGACATATTCCGATCCCGACACACTCATTGTTGTTCAACACTCTAGTACATGTGAATGATAATTTATTGTCTATTGTTCTCTACACCGTGAAATAGTCACATATAATTATATATTGTTAGTTTCATTTTTCCTCAATGTGATCGAGATATAGTGTACCCTAAGGTAGGTGTTTTTTCTCAGCATGTTTCTATGAATGTGGTCCACCTCGCCATCCTCATCCTCGTTGGACCCCCTTTTGATGGGGGGGGATTGTGAATTGGAAAATGCATCCAGATAATGAAACTAACTTTTCTAAAACTGATCACGATGTATATCCCATTTTTTAATCATTGATCTGAATGGTCATGGATCCCAAATGGAGTTTCAGATTAGAAGTTATGGCCATTTGATGTTAAGATGCAGAGAATCGTTCGAGGAACCCATTGGCAGATCCCATCCATGGAGCTCTAGTTCATAGAGCTCCCACTATGACCATAACAAAATTTGAAAATTCCCTTCATGAGTCTGAAAGAGGAACACCCATTCACGAAGCCCAAATTTTCTTCACGGTGCAGTTCCTAGCATCAGATTCTCCCATTCCCATAAATACCCCCGCATGCCTACATTCAAAAAGGAGACATCATCAGATTTCACCCCCACACTCTCAATTCACAGAGCTCTTATTATATATGAGGACCTCTTCCATAGATACCCAAGGATTTTTAAATCCTCCTCCCTAGTGTTCTATAGATCCTCCACCCTATGTGGAGATGCCATTCATGAAGGCCTACGCCCTCTATGAAGGAAGAAGGCCCTTTGAGGTACTTTAGTCTTCATGATGACTTTAGCCATTACAAAGTACTCACTCTATGAATTAAGGATTCTATCTGATGTAGGGTAAAAATAATTCATAAATCACCCTTAAAAAATTCCCTTTCTTAGTGAATTCTTATCATTCACGATGCCCCTTTATCTATGAATCCCTATCTGATGCAATGTTTCGACTTCTTTGCCCGTTGGTCCATACCATGGGGGATACAACCCCGCTTACTTGCATACCCACTCAATATCATTGTCAAGATATAGTTGAGGGCCTCCATCATGGTACCTTCACTACCATCACTGACCCCCATAACAAATGGAGAGTCACACTACATACTTTTCAGGATAGGTCGATGAAATTTTTTCTTTCTCCCTTATTCGCCCCAAACTTCCTCCACTAGAATACAATGATTCGAGATACTCCTCTACACTCCCTGAAACACCATGAGCAGACATACTCCCCTTATTTCCTTTCCCATGTCGTGAGCTGAGATTTTCATCTTGGATTACATGAACACCCTGAGTCGAACCATTCCTCAAGTAACTTCTCAAACCTCATCACCTGGATCCCTTTCTGGGTTGGCCTAGTAAGGGTTTCTCTTGCATAAGTCCCACAACACAAATTTCTAGTAATCTTCCTCATAGTATTCCCTGTAACATTATTTTTTAGTTTACTTCCATAGTCCCCACTACATGACTTTAAACGGTATCATAATCTATCAATTTTGAAAAGGATGCCTTATGCATCGAGCATAAGATACCTCATGCCATGATCATGAGAAGATACACCTCATCCATCCACATGATGTTAAACCAAATCCTATCCATTTCAATGGACATAGGATTACCTCGTGATGAGATAGGAAGAAGTCACCCATAAATATCCCATGCATAATCCCCATGCACACCATAGGCACTCCATAACATAATTAGGGAATCTCCCATTCATAAGCCCCATCCACATCATTTCATCTCCTTAGCAGCACCCAGGTAGATCCCATACCTAATTACCTTGAACATCATAGCCACTCGATTGAGGAACCAGGGAAGCTAACCATGTGTAAGCTCCAAAAAATCCAACCAAGAGTGATCCTTTTGCAAAGGGATGACATCCATGCATAATCCCCACACCAAACTATTGAACTACATGGGTTTTGATCTCTGTTTTCTAAACAAGGTATGTAGGATGCCTTTATGAGGTTCCATCACAACCAATGGTAATCTACCAAACTACATGAGTTTTGATTCCAATCTTCTAAACATGGTATATAGAAATTATCCCTTAGGTTCAATCCCAACCAATGGTAAAATATGATACTCCATCCTAGGGATGTACCTTCATGGTGTGAAATCTTCCATTTTTGGGACACACCCCCCTCTCTAACTATGTGGATTTTGATCCATGTAGTTTACAGAGGGTATGTAGGAATCTTCTCTAAGGTTTAATCCCAACCAATGGTAAACTCCCAAACTACATGGGTTTTGATACTTTTCTTCTATACAGGATATGTAGGAAGCCTCTATGAGGCTCAATCCCAACCATTGGTAAACTATGGTTCTCCTTCTAGGAATGTACCCTCATGATTTGGTATCTGCCCATTTTTGGAAACGTCCCCCAGATCCACATTTGTGGAGTTTTTTGATCCATCCACCATAAACCCTCCATCCATCATCACACCCTGATCTTGGTGAGATCATTCCATCCACCATTATCCATATGAACATCCTCATGTGTATGCTTGAACTTTATGCCTAATCTTTATCAGGGCCACTTCTTTAGGTGTCCCATTCCCTGATGGAATTTGTTTTCATTGATCCCTGTCCTTTAAAAAGGGTATATAGGAAGCCTCCCCGAGGTTGAAGTGCATAATCCACTCCCATCCTATTCTTTCACTGAATTCATCATATTTTGGAAGGATTATTCCCTAATTTGGAGGTGGAATTTCCTTTGGGTTCCACCTGGGTGGATAGCCATGTGCAAGCCCTGATTCCACCCTAAAATATGTGGACATTTATTCCTAGCCACATGGATACATAGTAAATCTCCTCAAGGTTCAATCCCATCTCCTCTTGCACTCCATCTGTTCCATCCATTCCATTTCAACACTTCCCCCATATTCATCATGATTCTTACCCTGGCTGCCACATCTTAGTGGGATCAAGCCATCCATTTGGTCCGTTCCTACACATAAGCACCATTCACTCCATCATTTCTCTAGAAGAACCTATGAAGCTAACCATGCATAATCCCCACACAATCCACATCAACCAACCAAGAGTGATCCACTTATGATGGAAAAATATCTATGTGTAATCCCCATATCACCATTTCAAACTACTTGGGTATGATCCCTCTCTTCTAAATGGGGTATATAGGAATTATCCTGAAGGTTCAATCAAAAAATGGTAAACCTTGGTTCTCCCCTTATTAGGCTTAATCTCCCCAATCGTCCCTCAGTGTTGTCTAGATCAACCTTCTTGGTGTGAAACTTTACCTTAATGGGACACACCACCCTAGGTCCTCTCTCATTTTGTGTTTTAATCCATTCATTTTGTAAGCTTTCTAGGTGACCCCTCCAAGGGACCTACCTCTCTGATCCATCTCCATGAGAGGTTCTGATCGACCCGTAGTCATTCTACATGACATTAAACTCACTACCTACCTCATGTTAAATAAGATATTCCCAAGTAAAACCGTGGAAGACATGACTCTAGAATAAGATACCACATGATCTATGTGGGATACCTCGAGTTCTATCCCCTTGAGAAGCACTCTCATAAAGACGAATACAATTGTTCAATGTTCCATCATGGAGACATGTTACTAATTCCTAATGCGACTACTCTCATAAACGAAGGTTTCTACCCTAACTAGACCCCTTGTAATGTCTAGACAGAAGTTTTGTAATTAACTAGCATCCACAAAGAGACAGAACTAGGAATGAGTTTCATGAACAATGTCTTAATCTATGAGGGAGTCCCAGACTAGGAGACAAATTCCACAGAGGAATCCATGGAATGAGGAACCAACATTTCATCATCCCATTTCGATCAATGATAAGTAATATATGAAGAAGTGAAAAATTCCACCGACATTTGGAAAGAAGGAATGCAGGGGACAATGCATCCATCATCCCTTGAAACAAAAATAGCACAGTGCATGAAGGAGGAAGCGCATCAGTAGAAAGAAACAGAAACAATAAGGTTCATATTTACAAAGCTATGTGGATCTCTCAATTTATCATTTACCACTAGACCAATCTTCTTCTGGAAATTATTTTCCATTAGTTTCCTGGGACCAACACATTTTGTCTTTCACACTCCAAGGTGGGTATCAGCTTATGGTATATCCACCAACTAGGCGGTATTCCCCCGCTTGCAGAGATTTATGATGAATTCCTTCCTCATGCGGATGTATGGGATGATCCCATGAAGGACTCCAGTTTTGGAGTTGGAGATTCTTATTATTGTGAAGGAGAAATTGAGTAAATATTTGACGATGAAATCAATCAATTATTTCTTAGACTAGATCAATATTTTTTTCTATCGTAGTGGGGTCAAGCCAACAACAATAAACCCTTGTATATGTCCCTCTTAACAGGTATATAATGGTGATGATCATATTGTGCTATTCTGGAAGCTAGGGATTACACATAATGGGGTTAGTGAATGTATTCAGAGGCCTCTTTGAAAATTAAATTTAATGGATTTATAGCCATGTTTATGGATGGGTTTCTTTTCTCAATTGGGGATGCATGATTAGGGATCTGAGTTACCACATTGGTGATAGCAGTACAAATTGTTGAAGGAAGACACCTCATATTTTTTAGTACTAGTAATTCTGTTCCTTTATCAAATCATAATCTATATTCAATAGGGTATCACCCCTTACAGGATCAATGGCCCTCATTATTTTCTATTTAACTGGATAGAGGGGAATTTACATTGTTATGTATAATAAAATACTTCCAAGATCCCAAAATCTATATTCCATCCTAGATTACTAAACATATATGGGGTCGGGGCTATGTATCTATGTCATTATGAGGTTAAGGATGCACTGTTTGAACCTGATAGCTTTAACCTTACCCCATTTATTGCACCGGATGAGCAGATTATTGATAATAGAAATAATTCCTTTGATGAAGGGTCAAATATTATCTCTCTCTAAGATGTGGTTCTTTTATCTAGGTGGATGATATTATCATTTTGGAGCCATATTCACCTTATTGATTCACTCATTATGTTGGTTTTATTAAAAGGGTCTCCCCTCTAATATTGGTTGGTTTTCGAGGGGAACAAAATATTGGAGTCATTAAATTTTTTTGGAATATACTGAAATGTGATGGTACTGAGGATGAGATCATACTTCTACATATATATACTTATATCGTCTATACCCATGATTATGCCCAAGTTTGGGTATCATCATATCCAGATGGTGTGCTAGGATAGCTGGTCTGCCATGTGGCATGCCTTTTGCATTGCCAACCCCATTGTTTGTGACGATGAAGGAATTTATTGAAGACATGGGTGAGACGTCAAGGAAGAGAACTCACCCCAACAATTTTTATCTTGATATAGGATTGGATTCCATTGAGAGAATCAATCCCCATTATAGGATACAGATTATATTCCTATTGAGAGAATGTCTTATGAGGATTATTATCCTATTTTTTCATTGGTTCAACTAGTTAGTCCTCCTCCTTCCATGCCTATTCCATTAGCCATAGAGACTCGGGCGCGACATAGTTTAATCTGGAAATAGATTCATGCCTTGATTACTAAGACCCCTTTGGAAGTAATCTGTGACCAAGAGGTATGCCATCATCAATTATTTCATGACATGGGGGAATATGGTTTAGAACAAATACCTCAATATGATATTATACATAAAATCATTTTAAATTGAATAGATATGGACATAAGTGAAATATATTTTAATTACCCTGTGGATGAGACTCCCATTTCTAGGAAGATGAGGCAGATGTCAGAGGCATTGGAGCAAGGTTTTCAGTTGATATCTGATCTTCAGGCTCAGATGGGTGTCTAGACTATATATTTATGGATATGCAAGTAGATCATTTCCCATTTGAGGTCTGATCTTTCAAAATCATCATCCAAATTGGCTGCTACTCAGAAGAGGGTTGAAGATTTGACTACATTGGTCAAGACACTCTACCCTGGAGTGGAAGCGGAAGAGGCAGGGAGAGTGGCACTCCGATGTTTCATTGATACTTCATGTTAGATTCTTGTTGACCATGCTAGTGTGGTTGATCAAATTTTTTCATAGGTCAACCTTTTAATGCATTCCATTTTTTATGAAACTTTTGAGAGACTCCAATATCTAGAGATTCCACCCCCATTTTCACAATATAAATGTATTTTATAAAATTTTCACTTTTTTCCCAGATCCTTTTTACCCAGGATATGTATGATGTTTCATTGATCCGATCTTATGTTAACATCAAATTATACCCATCCATTTCATAATATAATTTAAACCCAAATATTTTTATCGAAATATTTAAATCATAACATATTTTTTTTAGGAAGCACTCAATAATTCCCATTAACATGATGTTCCTTACTAAAAAATCTTCTCCAGTTATCTTGAGATCACTTGATTTGTAGAAGGATAAATGTGTAGAATATATGTACATAAGAGAGAGTGCTCTATTTTTTTAGAAGAAGATATTATTGGTGATCATAGATTATTTTTTCAAAATATGTATAGCAGGATTACAAGCTCTTGTAGACAAAATGGCTGTATTTTTGTAGTTTAGGGTATTTTAGCTCGGACCTAATATTGATTTAGTTTAGGGTCTTTTATCTCAGACCAGATATTTATTTAGTTTAAGGTCTTTCATCTTGGACAACATATGTATCTAGTTTAAGAAATTTTATCTTAGACCTTGATATTAATTTAGTTTAAGTACCTCTATATCAGACCTGCTCAATGATCATGGGGCATGGTGCACACATTCTAGGAAAAACAATCTGAGGTGTTGGGTACTACTATGGTGTTTCAAGGGATCACTAGGATTATAATTCCCTTATAAAGAGTGATTCATTTGGTTAATGACCAAACACACATATGAAGGATCCATGGGAATGTATTAATAGTTGAGCAAAGGGTCCTTGGATCTGGGTATCTTATTCAGGGGATATGGAAGATTTATGGTGGAAATATTGGTTGGAGGGTGAAATACTAGGGATTATAGGCCTACCTGGATGGTTGGAATACGGGTGATGTAAATCATAACTGAAAATTTTGAGTATGTAAATATGAGACAGTGAAGACATTCTAGGTATTCCCCGTTAAATTCTGAGATACTAGGTTTCATCGTGGTGTTTATAGGGCACACAAGGATAGAATCTCCATTATGGCAGGGTGGATATGCCTTTAGTTGGGGGTCAAGGCCCTTAGGCGTCGGTAGGAAGCTAAGAGAAAGATGATCTCCTATTTTCTCTGAGGGGCATGAAACATTTGTGAATACTCAGACATTCAGATGATGAGTTTGGGAATGGCAGTAAGGCTATCCAAGATGGGTTTTGGAACCCTAGGGTAGTTCACCTCCTGATTTTGAATCTTGATCTATACACCAAGTGGGTTTCAATCATGGGGTGTGGGGCATAAAAGGCTATGGAATGAAGTGTCACAATCCTTCCTTGAGAAATGGTACAAAACCCGGTGATGTAACGTCGAAGATATTGAATCCACATAGATATTTTGGTGTGGGGATTGTAATTCAGGATCCAAAGTTCTTAGGTAAGGAGAATGATATGAGACAATCATACTGGGAGAGGTTCTTCTCATACTGAGGTGTTGAGTTATTCCTAAGTGGTGTCAAGGATCACGGGGATTGGAAGGACATTTTGTAGCATGGTGCATTTGATTGATGGCCATAAGTGTATATACAGGATCTATGGGCATGTATGCATAGTCAACCAAAGGGTCCTTGAAGCAGAGTATCATTTCCATGGGCCATTAAAGGTTATGGTGATCTAGGGTATCCCAAATCATGAAGTGTGATTTTTGGAAAGTGTGAGATCCAAGAAGGGCTTGAGTACACTAAAAGTTTCTCCACCACCTAGATATCATATTATCATGGTGAGGAGATGGGACAAATCTATTATCTAACTTTTTTCTAAACTAGGGGGACCAGTGATTGCACCACGATTCACTGTTTCATTTTCACCCTTACACCACTATGCTAATCAAGTATTTTCTTTAAAATTATAAAAAAACAAAATTAACATCATGAATGATTCAATAATTCTTTTTTTATCACTGTTAAAAAAGTAAATGTTACATGTTTGGATAATTACACTGTAGTTGGTGTTGATTTGGAGGGCCAATTACGAAGTTCAAGAGGAATGGGACAAACTACACAGGAATCCAAGCACACCAGTGGAATCAACCAAATTCTTTTACTAATATCTACATCCAATTAGGCTGATATTTTGTGTATTGATCCAAAATTTAGTAGTATCCAACATTAGGGGAGGAACCTAAGACTAATTTGGTGATCTGGTGGCCCATAAAGACTGATTTATACAAGAGAATGAATTAAGATATAGTTTTTCAAATGGTTCAAATGTTTTATTGGGGATATTAAAGAGGTGGTTATAATTTTTTTTAATTTTCTCCAAGGTGATATAAGACTATTTGGAGGTTAAAAACCATGGTCCAAGTGGTTTCTCAAAATATAAGGGCTCAAAACCACATTCCACATTTCCTATAAATTGGAACTTTGGGCACCCCATTTGCATGTTCGACCAAGAGAGTGAAGTGTTTCCAAGTTGATGTTATAGAGGGGAGAATTCATCCCCTTGGAGGTTCTGGAGCTCTTTATCATCATATGGAGATCTGAAATGAAGAAGGGGATCCACCCAAGCTTCCTCCTACCCTCAATGTTGGGATAAACGGTGGGAGTTCATTGTGAGGGAGATAAACACATGTTAATGGAGTTCTAGAACATTTATTAGCTACTGGTTTGGATAAATTTGGGTTTTAAAACATTTCATTCCATTTATTTAACATTATTATATATTTAAATGCTAGTTTTTAAACATGTGATTTATTTTCTCTTAATTTATTATCGGTTTGTGTGAGGTTTTGAGTTCATGACTTATATTGTTCTGATTGGAAAACACAAGAACCATTTTTTAACCACCTTCTTGAGATTTGAATATTATTTGGAAGCTCTTATTCAATTCGTAATTGATGAACCTTGGCAAGAAGATTTTTATTTCAAGGCCTGATTCATTAATCATTGAAATAAAATCTTAGGAACTAATTGGGATTATAATTAGTTTAAACAAAAGAATTACATCAAAAATGAATGAATCTATATGAAATATTAACTCCAAAAGTCTGTAGTGAAATAAAAACAACCCATTTATCTCATATTTTAAAAAATACACTTTTTTTCAACTATTAAAATCTTTAAATTAAGTAATTTTCTTAAAACTGTTTTTCAAACCACCCCTCTTTTAGTAATGTTTATTCATAATACACACTCTAACTCCTTGAGAGATAACCTAGGGTAGGCCCTAGACTATAAAATAATATTTAAATTATAATCAATTTGACGTGTCATGAAAATGAATTTTAATTTTTTCACCATTTTCAAGGATCACTTTTGTTTTTAGTGCATGATTTTATAAAAATATTATGTATTTTGTAGTTATTTTTTCACTTCTTTTAATCATCCATTTTTATTAGTTGATTTATTAAATATTTCTTTTTTTGGCCTTGCATATGAGATTATCCTCATAGGAGGAACTACTTCCTTTCAAATACTAACTGGAGAGGATCTTGTATCATCGACACCAAGAAGCACCGAGTGATCCATTGAAGGAGGACACAAAAAACATTGAAACTCTTCTTAACCCTTCTTCTTATGGAAACCGCATTAAACCTAAAATAAAATTTCATAATATGGTGGAAAATAACCATAAATTAAAATAAATAGTCTTTTCAGAAGTATATATCCATCTCGAATACATTCAAATACATGGTGAGGCACAAAATTTTGATCTAAAATATGGTTTAATTCACTTTTTACAAAGATTCCATGGACTTATAGGAGAAGATCCACATAATAACGTAAAAGAATTTTATACCATGTGTTCTAAATTAAAACCCAAAAATGTGGATGAAGAATAATTAAAGCATAGGGAATTCCCTTTATCATTAGAAGAAACTTCAAAATATTGGCTTTACAATGTTAATTCATTAATTAGAGGTTGGGAGGACATGAAATGCCTTTTCTTGAAAAATAATTTCCATTATCTTGAACCACAATAATAAGAAAGAAATATGTAGGATATTAAATCTCAATGGGAAACACTTCATGAATACTGGGAAAGATATTAAAGGATTTATTCATATTTCCCACACCAGCAAATAAGTGATAAAATTTTAATACAATATTTTTATGAAGGTTTAATTCGTATTGATTGAAATATGACGGATAATACTACAAGTGGTGCACTAGTTGATAAAAAACCAATTAAAATCATGAATCTCATTGAGAACATGGAACATAACACTCAATAATTTGTCTCAAGGTCTAGAGTGACCATTAGAGGTGTTTATGAGGTAAAAAGTATTGAACTCAAGAAGAAGGTGGACACAATGTTTGAATAGGTAAGTACCCTTCTTCAAAAACTTGCTCTTTCCCAAGGGAAATCCCAATCTTCTCCTCCCATAAACTATATAATAAATTCTTCTAAACCCCACCATTATGAAAAATTTCCTCAGATATAGGAAACATCAAAGAGTTGTGAGGAAATCTTCTCATGACACCCCTTTAACCAAACATTTAGTAAAGATCCTTACTATCCATCCTGCTCAGGGTGGAAATACAACAACAAAGTTATCAATCAAGATATAAGTATAACTGAGAGGGGGGGGGGGGGGTGAATCAGTGATATCCTTTTCTTTTTATGTTTCCTAATCTTTGAAACAACCTTCGTCTCCTGTTAAAGTGTTTCTTCTCTGATGACCACACACAACTATAGGAACATAATATTTACAAGGTTCACGACTCAACAGGAGTAGCTACATCCTTGGTATGATACAGAAATAATCCATTACCACACAATCCACTAGAAGACAATCCTTTTATGTTGAATACAATGAGTAGTATATACCCTTACACTCATGTATCACTTGGAAAACAATCCACAAGTGTGTGTTCACCCTCCTAGTACAAATAATGAATTACAGTATTTTAGTACTTCTTTACAATGGAATAGGTGAATTCTTTTAAGTAATGATAAAACACAATTTTATTGAATATTTTATTGATAATAGATGATATAATTTCATCACGTTATGCTAAATATGTTCAATTATGAAATATTTGGGATTAGATCATTCATTTGCAAAATTGATGAAAATTCAAGTTTTACCATTTTAAAATTCACTGTAGTATTTCAGGAATAAATTTTTTTATGTATATTATTTTGACTAAAAATTTTGTAACTGGGATACGAACATAATGGGATAAAAATTCAATTTAGGAAATGGGAGCTGGATCATGAATTTGAGGGGAGTAAATAGGCCATGAAGACAAAAATGGGCAGAACCATCCAGATTGGGAATTACTTCACCATTTGGGCCATATCTTCTTCATCCGGGATTTTATTGATCCCATATTTGAGGGAATATCGGGGAAATAATTAGAAACAAATCATTCTTCTAGGATCCCAACCAATTAATGTGTTTTAGAAGTCAACTATGTGGTGCAACATGGAGTAAAATATTTGGCCGAGTTTGTATTTCACACTTAGAAAATTAATGTAACCCTAGCCCTCAAAAACAATATTTAAAGAGAGTTTTCACTATTTGGGAAGGTTGTTCTAGGATTTGGGAAGGTGTGGACGAAATAATGTCTCTTGGGATCCCCCCAAAACTCTTGGAAGAAGTAAGTCTTTGTGCAAACCTCTCTTCTCAAAAGTCTCTCCTCTCCCACCTCCTCTTTGTATTTCCTTCCTTTCAAGTCATTATCTTGAATTTTTATTCAATTAATATTCTATGTTATTAACTTTTGTTCTTATCATAATATTCCTAATTTTGATGGAATCAGGTGTGGAGATGAGATTGGGTTCTACCCTTTCAATCCTTTTCTCATGCAAAACATCTCCACGATGACGACACCACCCATGAAAGAGTAGATTTTTAGTGATCGATCTATCTTCTACCCTATTAATTTAATTGTTTTGAATCGTTGAGATACTATAATTCACTAAATATGATTCATTAATTGAGTTTTTAAATTTGAATAATCTAAGAAAGAAATTGAACAATTGACACAAAACAGGCAAGGTCAAGATTTTGTGTAAATTGTGAGAGGACGAACTTAATCGGCAATACAAGACCACATGTGATAAGTTTGTAGAGTTCAAATATAATACCTAAACACAATCCATACTCATTTCCAGAATTTAAATGTGCTCAAATTATCCACTGACCATAATCTAACCTTAGAACAACAATCAAAATAGGGTGTTGCGATTTCATGTTCTGACGCTAGCCTAGGGTTTAAGTAAATCATATTTGTGGTTAAGTTAACTCCTGTAGGGTTTGAGGGTTAACAAATTAGAGGATCATAATTATGTGGATATTAATTTAAATGATAATTATTAATAAATGATTGAAGAGGTATAGTTATATCGATTAAACTTTCTAAAAATAGTTTTCTAAAAAACATCTTCTTGTTGTGCTTTGTTAATCAACTTACATTTCAAAATTAAAAACAAAAAAATATGCAATCTTCTTCTAGAAAACTACTTATAGCTCTATAAATGATAAAAAAACCCCTATCATTTCATGTAGTTTTCTTAATTACTTTTATTTTATTTTCAAAATACCTTTAATAAGTTGTTAAATTTTCTTCCTCCTTTGAGAGACGGCATTGGTTAGCCACTCTGTTGTACCTAAGTAAACCAAAAACCACTAATAATTTGAGGGCACCCAAAAAGGAGATCTCTAAAATTGGAATCATTTCCAGGGAGGAAAGTAATTATTTCAACCAATTAGAGGTATTTATTTTATTTTACATTTTCTTCTCTTCCTTGCTTCTTTCTTCTTTCTTTACCAAATCTGAATTCTTTTTTTCTTCTTCTTTTATTTTCTTATACTTATTTTTGGACCATCAACTCAAACATCTTATTTTTATTTTAATATGGCCCACTTTCCTTATTTTAATTTTTCTTATTTATGACATGAACTAATCCTGAAGATCTCTTAGATCACTTCCCTGAGATTGAACACAAACATAGGGAAAAAATCAGACATTCTGAGTCTATGAGAGGTTTCAATATTCAACCAGTTGTAGAATTCCTCTACTTTCAGAACATTGAAATTGGAAGCAATTAAAATTCAGCTATAAAACAAGAACCAATGGATGACAATAATGGAAATGAACTTAATAGAACCATTCAAGAATTGGAGGCAACTGATATTAACTATAAACCAAATTCTATTGCATAATCAAATCTTGAATCAGACTTTGAATTGAAATGCGGATTAATTCAACATTTTCCAAAATTTCATGTCCTCTCAGGTGAGGATCCCAATAAACACCTTAATGAATTTAATGTGGTTTGCTCAACCTTAAATCCAAGAAATGTATCTGAAGACCAACTCAATCTAAGAACATTCCCATTCTCACTTGATGGAGCTACGAAAGGCTGGATGTATTATTTACAACCTGATGATGTAACTTGTTGGAACGATTTGAAATGTATTTTCTTGAAGATATTGTTTCTAGTATCAAGGACCAATTTCATTCATAAAGAGATCATTGGGATCAAGCAGGCACAAGAGGCGTCAAAGTATGAGTACTGTGAGCAATTTAAGAAGTTGTGTAAAAGCTGCCCACATCACCAAATTAGTGTGAAACTACTCATCTTGTACTTCTATGAAGGAATCACACCTATGGAGAGAATCATGGTGGATGTTGTGGATGGAGGAGCATTGGTGGACAAGAAACCAGTAGCTGCACTTGCATTGGTTGACATAATGGCCCAAAACTCCCAACAATTTGGTGATCGAGGTACACCACATGTCAGGGGAGTACATCAGGTAAGTCCTTCTTCTCTTGAGAGTAATGTGATTGATACCAAGTTAGAAGAATTGAAAACTATTGTGAGTCAGATTTCCTTGGAACAAAAGACATCCCAACCCCCTCCTTCAAGGCCTCATGGCATTTTCACTGAGACAAACCACCCAACTGACTGTTGCCCAATGATACAAGAGATAGAGGATTGCATAACAATATTCCCAGGGAGACCATATTAGCAACAACAAAAAATATACCCCAAAATATGTTTGATTCATTTGCTCCAACATACAACCAATGATGGAAGGATCAATCAGACATGAGGTATGGCTCTGGAAAACAACAAAGGCCCCCTTTTCCAAAAAACTTCTAGCATCCTCTGCCTTACCAGTAGGGTTTCCAACTACCCCAAAAGAGATTTGAGGCCCACACACCAACAAGTCAGATACAAGGGAATCCCCCACCAAAGGTAGATTCTAATACTGATGATATTTTGAAACAAATGTTTATTAATTAACCGAATGAGGTGAAGAGTCAAGGTTCAGAGATGAGGCAGTTGAAGACTCAAATGAGCCAGATTGCCACTGCCCTCCATGAACTTGTATGTAAGAATTACGGAAATCTACCTTCCCAACCCACTCCAAATCCAAAGGGGAATGTCAGTGCCATCACATTGAGAAGTGGGAGGCAGGAAACTGATGGTTCTCCACATAACATTCCACTAGGATTCACCTCAACTCCGAAGAATCCCAATTCCACATCAACTGATGAGTAACCCAATGAGAAAAATAAAGGTAAGAAAAAGATTAATGGTGTTCCTCCTAAACCCCTTTTTTCCAAACAGGGTTGTTCAAACAAATAAGATTGCTGAAGAAGAAATGTAAAAGGATATTTTGGACACATTCAACCATGTGAACATCAAAATTCCTCTACTTGAAGCCATTAAGAAAATTCCATGGTATGAGAAATTATTAAAAGAACTTTGTACCAATCGAAGAGGCCTTAAGGGAAACGAAAGGATAAATCTTGGAAATAATGTGTTAGCACTCATTACAACAACTCTAGTAATGCTGACAAACTTCAAGGATCCAGGGACATTCACCATCCCATTCACCATAGGGAAGTTGCACTTTTATGATGCACTTTGTGATTCGGGAGCTTCCATAAATGTGATGTCTCACACAGTATTCTCTTCTTTGCTGGTATGTGAGTTGAAACCGATGAGAGTAGTGGTGTAGTTGGAAAATAGAGCTATAGCATATCTAACAGAATTCCTTGAGGATGTAATTTTCTGGGTAAGATGCATGATCTTTCCAGAAAATTTATAAATTCTTAACATGGAGGATGATCAGGTAAGTTCTCATGGTCCCATTATATTAGGTAGAACCTTGCTCAAAACTGCAAAAAAATATCATAAATGTCAACGAGGGTACACTTTCCATGGATTTTGGTATTAAGTTGTGATATTTAATGTTATGGATTCCATTAAGTACCCCTCATAGGATCATTCTGCATTTGTTATCTCCCATTTTGAACCACCAAATAAAAACCCCATGGAATTTTATTATCCTATTATTAGAGAAATTATGAGGGTTAGTCCTAGTTTGATGTCTAAGAGTACTTCCAAACCTATTTATAATGAAAAAGACTCTCTTAGATTTGATTTTGAAATGGAATCATATTCTGATTTTGATCATGTGAACTCTGATTATGACATGGTTGTTGAGTATGCTGATGGATTTGATGCTTTATTCTCTGATTCTGATGATGTATATTCTGATACCAATGCTGTTTTTGCACATATTTGAGTTCCTTATATGTCTTCATCCATAAACCACCCCTACATTGGAACTAAAGCCATTGCCACAAAATCTCAAATAATCATACTTGTTGAGTGGTGAGAAATTACCTGTTATCATTGCTAACAATATGCCTTTTGAACATGAAGAAAAACATTTGAATATTTTTAGGGAAAATATTATGTCAATCGGGTGGACCTTGGCTGACATATCATGTATTATCCCCTCTATTTTCATGCATATTATTATTTTGGAGGATGGGGCTAAACCGGTGAGGAATCCAAAAAAGAGACTCAATCCAACCCTTCTAGAGGTTAAAAAAGTGGTTGAAAAATTACTCGAGGTAGGTATAATCTATCCCATTTCAGATTCCATGTGGGTGAGTCCTATTTATGTTGTGCCTAAGAAAAGTGGTGTTACAGTTGTAAAAAATGATAAAGAGGAGTTAGTTCTGATGAAGGTACAAAACAGTTGGTGTGTGTGTATTGATTATAGGAAACTAAACCAGTCCACTCACAAAGACCATTTCCCCCTCCCATTTATTGATCAGATGCTTGAGAGACTGGCTGGTAAGAAACACTATTGTTTCTTGTATGGATTTTCTAGATGTTTTCAGGATCTTATAGCTCCAGAGGATCAGGAGAAGGCTAAATTCACCTATCCCTTTAGCACGTTTGCCTACTGAAGGCTGCCATTTAGACTTTGCAATGCCCCAGAAACCTTCCAGAGATGCATGGTGATTATTTTTTTCTGATTTTATTGAGACCTACATGGAGGTATTTATGGATAATTTTACAGTTTATGGATCCTTGTTTGATGAATCTCTAAATAGTTTTCAAAAGATGTTGAATCTTTGTATTTAGAAGAATCTGGTATTGAACTTTGAAAAGTTTCATTTCATGGTAGATCATGGCATTGTCTTAGGGCATGTAGTGTTAAAACATGGGATAGAGGTTGATAGATCAATGGTAGATATTATTTCATCCTTACCATATCCTTCATGTGTGCGTGATGGTAGATGTTTCCTAGGGAATTCAGGATTTTATAGGCGCTTCATCAAATATTTTAGTAATATTTCTCTTCCTATGTCGCAATTACATCAAAAGGATTTTTATTTGGGGTTTGATGATTCTTGTAGGAATTCCTTTGATGAGATAAAACAATGTCTTACCAATCAACCTATCATACAACCCCAATGATGGGAGCTTCCTTTTGAGCTTATGTGTGACGCCTCCAACATCACAGTTGGAGCTATCTTATCTCTGAGGGTAGAGGGACGTTCACATGTGATTGACTATGCATCGAGGACACTAGATTCAACCCAATCAAACTAAAAAACCATAGAAAAGTAGTTTCTTTCTCTTATATTCACTTTAGATAAATTCCGTTCATATTTATTGGGCTCTAAAGTAGTTGTTTTTTTGACCATGCAGCTCTGAGGTACCTCTTGAAGAAGCAAGAAGCAAAGCCCAGGCTAATATGATGGATGCTCCTTATTCAAGAATTTGAAATAGAGATAAAAGACAAAAAGGGGTTGAAAAACCTAGTGGCAGACCACATGAGTAAGCTCACTCACACACTAGAGGATGATACCTTGGACTAGGTACCACTTCAGGACACTTTCCCCGATGAGCATCTTTATTCCATCTCAGGTATGCATCCTTGGTATGCAGATTTTGTGAACTACCTTATTGCATCTGTAATCCATGTAAATATAAAGAAACATCAAGTCCCAAAGTTATTGTGTGAGTCTAGATTTCATGTGTTGGATGATCCCTACTTATGGCGCATGTGTAGTGACCATGTTACTAGGAGGTGTGTTCCTGATCATGAGTTTAAGTTTGTTCTACAATTCTATCATACACTTGCTTGTGGGGGAAAATTTGGACGCCAACAGAAAGATAATAATGTTTTGGACTCTAGATTATATTGTCCTAACTGATTCCATGATGCCCATGTGTTTTGTAAGTCATCCTCTCATTGCCAACACACTGGGAACATTTCTAGGATACATGAGATGCCCCAACAACCCATACTATTCTGTTATATTTTTGATGTATGGGGAATCGATTTTATGGGTCCTTTTCCTAGTTCATTTGTATTTTTATATATTTTGGTTGCTGTTGCTTATGTGATAAAATGGGTTGAGGCTAAGGCCACAAGGACTGATGATTCTCATGTTGTTGTGGACTTTTTCAAAGAACAGATTTTCTGTTGGTTTGGAGTACCGAGGGCCGTCATCAGTGACCAAGGGACACACTTCTACAATCAGAATTTTTCTTCCCTTCATCGGAAGTATGTGGTGACACACAAAACATCAACACCATACCACCCTCAAACAAATGGCCAGGCTAAGGTTTCAAGTAGAGAATTGAAACAAATTTTGGAGAAAACTATACAGCCAAATAGGAAATATTGGAGAAAGCATTTGGATGATGCATTGTGGGCTTATAGGAAAACACAAAAGACACCCATTGCTATGTCCCCATTTCGGAATGTTTTTGGGAAATCATGTCATCTCCCCATGGAGGATGAGCATCGGGCTTACTGGGCTAAAAAAAGCAACATGGATTTTTCCCAAGATGGAATCCAAAGGATGTGAAAATTCAACAACTTGAGGAGATTCCATTGTCATCATATGAGAACTCAAGGCTCTACAAGGAAAAATCAAAATAATATCATAATAGAATGATCTTACAAAAGGATTTATATATTGGAGAGAGAGTCCTTCTCTATAGTTCACGACTGAAGCTAATGCCTGGTATGTTGCGTTCCAGGTGGTTAGGTCCTGATGTTGTGATTAATGTTCTTCTTTATGGTGTAGTGGAGATCACATAAGAGGACATAGGAAGGATATTTATTGTCAATGGGAAACGTTTGAAGAGATACATTGAGGGACATCCTACGAATGCAGTGGATTTTATCACACTGCATGACCCCATCATCACTTGAGCATAACAGGCTATTCCTAACCCTTTCAATTTTATATTAATTGTCCTATTTAAAATTATACATTTCATGTTCATATATCATCTCATGGGTTCACATTGAGTACAATGCAATATTTTAAGTGTGGGGGAGGTAATCTTTTAGATTAGTAATTTCAATTGTTTTCTTGTTTAAAATAACAAAAACAAATTGTGTGTTTTTCAAATTTTGTGTGATTATTTTTCAATTTTCTGTGTGTTTTTGAAACTTTTGATCTGAAATGATTCTCCTAACCATTTTGAAATCCATATAAATAAGTGAAATAATTTATCCCTTGAATCTAAGCTTAAATTAATGCTGAAATGACTTTGTTTCAAGTCCAAATATTTAGTAATCTCATGAAAAGTACACTGAATTTGGAATCACATGCCACATGTCACTATATTTATATTTTAAATCACTTTCATGTGAGGATTATGAACCATTATTTTCATCTTCATTACATTCACCTCAATTCTTGCGAGAACCAAACCATGCTTGATTTAACCAGAATTTGATTTATTCCTGTCAAAACCTGAGGGTTTGAGGTACTTATGTTTAAATGATTGAGGCATTTGTTTGGTATTAAAGCCCCTATTTCAAAGAATACTTTTTTTTATAATGGAATACCTTGAACATTAAATCCTTGTAGCCCTTAGAATCCATGAACAACCTGTTAGGTTAGCCACATTACAAGCCAATTTTCCCTATCCAACCAACTCTTGAAGTGAAATTGCATAATCTAGTTAACGTAAGTGTGGGGGAAGCTGTCTTGTGTTATGGCACCACATTCTGTGATACATTGGGTGGAAAATTAAATTCTAAAGGGATGTGTTTGCTACTGAATAAAATCATTATATTGAAATATGTTCCTTTTCTGGAGCTTTCATGATAAGTGAAGTTGTGCCTTTCTAGAGCTTCTAATAGAGGTAAAAAGTTGTGCCTATCTGAAGCCTTCAAGAAAAATCATGTTTGAGAAGATTGAAATTTTTTTACTGAATGATGAATGGTGTAAAATTTACATGACTTTTCATGATGATGGAGCTGAATTTATGATAAGGTTATTAATGAGGAGACCATATTTAAGTGAAAATTAAATTAATGTAATTTTGCTTAAAAACAGTCAAGCCCTCCACATTCAGCCTCAGCGTTTTACACATCTAAATCCTACCGATCGAAAGCCATAGAACAACCCTGAAAATTCCTCATGATAAAAATATTTCCTTTACTCACATCAGGTGGTGATGTATGAATTTATCAAGCCTATGGTGACCCTTGTATGAGTTTGGATGAGAAAGACATTGCTAAAAATTGACATTTGTGTGATAAGATAAAATTCAAGTGAGATAAGTGTTTTGTGCATGGGAGGATAAATGGAGTGGAATTATATTGAATTATATAAATTAAGAACCTAAAATAATGGTTTTCTATGAGACATGATATCTTTTGTTTCTTGGTGTGTAATTGTTGGATCTCAAGGATATGTGTTTTAAATTTTTTTTTGATTTGATGTTGATGTTTACTTGATATGAGGTATTGGCCAGTAGTGCAAAAGGGTAAGTGTAGGGGAGTGAATAGAACACAATTTTATTGAATATTTTATTGATAATAGAAGATATAATTTCCTCACATTATGCTAAATATGTTCAATTATTAAATATTTGGGATTATATTATTCATTTGCAAATTTGATTAAAATTCCAGTTTTACCATTTTAAACATAACTGTAGTATTTCGGTAATAAATATTTTTCTTTATATTATTGTGACTTAAACATTTGTAACTGTGTTCTTGAATTAATTTTCTACAAATTATATTTAGGCCATGGGAGCTAGATCGTGCATTTTAGGGGAGTAAATGGGTCATGAAGACAAAGTTGGACAGAACCATCCAGATTGGGAATAATTTCACCATTTGAAACATATCTTCTTCATCTAGGCTTAGATTGAGCCCCAATTTTGAGGGAATCTCTGGGACATAATTATAAACAATGAATCCTTCTATAAGGCTGGCCAATTCACATGTTTCGGAGGTCAAATATGTGGTGAAACATGGAATAAAAGAATTTGCCGAGTTTTCATTTCACACTTTAAAAGTTTATGTAACCCTAGCCCTCAAAAACTCTATTTAAAGGGAGTTTTCATTCTTTGGGAATGTTGGTAGAGGCTTTGGGAATGTGTTTCCGAAAGGTTATCTCTTTGGAGCCCCTCAGAACTCTTGGAATAAGTAAGGATTTGTGCAAACCTCTCTTCCAAAAGTCTCTCCTCTCCCACCTCATATTTGTATTTCTTTTCTTTCATATTTGTATGTTGAATTTTTCTTCAATTAATCTTATTCATTATTCCATTTACTTATTATCTTAATATTCCTAATTGGGTTGGAATCAATAGTGGAGATGATATTGGGTTCTACCCTTTCAATCCATTGCTCATGCAAAACGTCTCCATGATGACAACACCACCCATGGAAGAGTATGTTTTTTAGTGATCGATTTATCTTCTAACCTCTTCATTTAACTGTTTTGAATTATTGAGCTACTGAAATTAACTTAATATGATTCATGAATTGAGTTTTTAAATTTGAATAAACTAAAAAAGAAATTGAACAATTGACACAAAAACACACGACGTCGATATTTTGTGTAAATTGTGAGAGCGCAAACATAATCGGTAATAAAAGACCACACATGATAAGTTTGTAGAGTTAAAATATAATACCTAAACACAATTAATCATCATTTATATAATGGATATGTTCTCTAATTAACCTCACACCATAATCTAAACATATAACTACAATCAATGCAGGGTGCTGTGATTGCGTGTTCTGAAGCTCACCTAGGGTTTAAGTAAATCATCCTTGTGGTTAAGTTAACTCTCATAGGGTTTGAGGGTTAAAAAATTAGAGGATCAAAATTAAGTGGATATTAATTTAAATGATAATAATTAATAAATTATTTTATAGGTATAGTTAGATCGATTACACTTTCTAAAAATAGTTTTCTAAAAAAAATCTTCTCACTGTGATTTGTTAATCAACTTTCATTTCAAAATTAAATACAAAAAAATATGCAATATTCATCCAGAAAACTTCTTCTATTCTATAAATTATAAACAACCCCCATAATTTAAAGAAGTTTTCTTAATTCCTTTTTTTTTCAAAATAGCTTTAATAAACTGTTAAATTTACTTCCTCCTTTGAGAGATGACCATGGTCAGCCACTGCGCTGCACCTAAGTAACCCAAAAACCACTAATCATTTGAGGGCACCCACGATAACACTATTTCAAAAAAAATCTTCAATTTCTTACTGGAATCCAGTAAGAACTATCTTACACACATCCGAATATGTGCGAGGACCCCCAAATCTTTCACGCATCCTTTTAGGTGTCTTGCGCGTAACTTTTATGCCAAGTACACAAGATTTGACTTTTGTCACGAAACACCTCTTGTGTGAAACTTAAATCTTCCGTGTAACTCTCTACTTGCGAGAAATGTCTCCTTCATTCACGCAACTCTATTTATTTCTTGCACTCTCCTTTTCTTAATAATATTCTACACCTTAGAGCTCATAATTTCTTTATGTGTCGAGCATTCATAGTATGAGGGGGTCACGTCTTATTTGTAGACCTCATTGAACTCTACGTACAAAACACCCGATGTATCGCACAAGATTTGGACGCATCACACAAAACCCCATTTGACGTCGCATTGGGTACATAAGTCCCTCTCTCACCAACCTCATATTTTGTGAACTTCTTTGAATCTTTTACACACTTCATGACTTTTCCATTTTTTGATGTTTGGAGACCTAATCATTCCTTGCATGCAAGATTCCAAACTCCCTTAAATCGTGCGCACAAAAACCTATCTTGCACCCAAAACCCAATATTTTGGGAAAGCCTCCCCTTTTCCATATTTTATTTTTTGGATCTTGGAACTCCACTTCTGTGCAACATACCAATCCGTCTTCAAACTTGCACGCAACATCTTTTTCCAAAAACACATTTCTTCATCTCCAGATTTTCAGAGCCTAAAATTTGCAAAGCACTAGTAAACGACATCAACTTAAAATGTTCTTTTATGCCACCTCTAGATTTTCCATTCATTTTTCATTGGTCTCTTCACTATATCCCATAACCATTCTTCAGATTTCATCATGAAATCCACTATCGTGATATGTATTTTTTCATTGAACCGCATTAGCATCGTCATACTTTCAATGGGAAGTACTGAAACATCCCTATCTTCCCGAAACATTATTCCTTCCAATAAAAACTTTATATGTCTGTCATTATCATTTCTCCTCCTTTACTTCATAAGGATTTCATCACAAGTTCTCTTAACTTATGATATTTGGTAAATACAGATAATCAAAGAATCATCTGATTTTCATGTCCTTTACAATGTGAATTGATTTCTCTTCATTGAAAACAAAAGGCAATACTCTATAACAACAAACTCTTCTTACTTATTTATCTATCCAACTTGGTCCCAACAAATAGAGCCTATAGGAAAAAGTGGTATTCAAACCAACATCAGCAACCATGTAACCAATAGGAGTTGTGTATCTATCCACCACCACCCATAAATTTATAGCCTTAACAAATGCCTTTCCATCAACCCCTTCCAAAACTCAAGCCTAGACCAGAACATATGATGAAAAAATGGATTCCAACAATCTCCAATTCTAACAAACCACTCAAGCATCCTTAATAGATCTAAAATCCCAATTATACCAACTCTCCAACTCATTGGTGGAAATTCAATGTCATGGGTAAGATAAACTACCCTCTCAACCACTATTCAAACATAGGGATATGGTAAATTTTAGTTCTATAACCATTTTGGAGTGAAAAAAACATAAAATCCAAATGAAACCTCCATTAGAGTTATCCCTTTTTAGGAAACATCAATTTAAATCAACTCAAATGATTCAACTAAGAAAAATCCTTTTACTGAGAAAAATACCACTAAAGGAAAGAGTGTGTCTCTTGATGAGTCTTTTAGCCCAACCATTCCTCTTCCATTTCCCCAAAGGGACACCTAGAAAAAGAAAACCCTAATAAACCAAACATGATAAATAAATCTTGGAAGGTTTAAAAAAAGTGCAGGTTAACATTCCCTTGACTGATTATATGAAGAAAATTATTCGATACACTAATTTTTTTAAGGAGATGTGTGTACACTAAAGGAGACTATAGGGTTATGAGAAGGTGATCTTGGGGAGGAACGTCTCTACATTGATAGATCCATCACTCCATACAAAATACAATGATCTAGAAACATTCTCGATTCCATACACCATAGTAGAGTATTCCTTTTCCAATGATATTCTTGATTTGAGTTCTTCTATAAATGTGATTCATCAATCCATTTACCCTACATTTCAAGTTGGAGAACTAAAGGCCATAGGAATTGTTGTTCTAGTCATAAACTAGAGTACAACACACCCTACTAGTTTGTTAGAGGATTTTCTTATGAGGATGAGATTTTAATTTTTATGGAATATTTTTATGTGATTAAAATGGAAGATGATAGGATGAATGGACATTCCCTAATAATATTCGTGATTCCCTTCTTGAAAGTCAAAAAAACTATAACTAATGTCTATAATGGTACATTATCAATGGAGTTTGGTGGTTACATTTTCCACTTCAACATCCTTGATGCCAGGAAGCAGCCCTCATAAGAACATTCCTATCTCTTTGTTAACTTTATATATATACTCCCTTCCCCTAAAAAAAATATTATTTTCATTACCCTTACATAATTTTTGAGTTTTCATAATTGATTAAAATTTTAGGTAATGAATCATGCATTTAATGTTGTACTAGTTTAGAAAAATTTCATGCAAGTTTGTTAATTGATGATTTTTTGAACACCGAGGATTCCATGACCATCGGTTTCATTGCTTGTAAAACCTCATTCCATATCTGAGGATGAAACCGTTGAGAATGTAGATGATATCATTTACCCCTAATATCATACAAACTCCCATAAATCCAAAATAAACTACAATTTGAACTAAAAGAACCACCCAAATATTTAAAATATTCATATGTTCAGAATAGAAAAAATTATTCTTATCATAATTTCTAGTTAACTCCATCCAATGTATATTTTGAGACTTCGTGAACTTTTGAGTGAGTATAAAAAAGATTTAGGATGAGAACTTGCTAAAATTCATGTTATTATCCAACAAATCATCACACATCATATATTTTTAAATGATCGGGCTAAACTAGTGTGGAAATCAAAAAATCAGTTGAATCCAAACATCGTAGATGTTTTTAAAAAAGAGGTAATAAAATTATAGGCTAATAGAATCATTTACCCCATATTTTACTACTAATGGGTCAGTTTTGTTCAAGTAGTTCTTAAAAAAATGGTCTTATAGTAATAAAAAATGAAAATAATGAATTTGTTCAAACCCATGTGCAGAATAATTGGCATGTTAGTATAGACTATCACCGACTAAACCAACACACTAGTAATGACCATTTACCATTGTCATTCATTGAACAAATTTTAGAGAGGATATCAAGGAATTCATATTACTATTTTCTTGATGGGTATTCTGGATACATTCAGATCCATATTTCCCTCTAGGGTCAGGAAAAGACAACCTTTACTTGAACGTTTGGCACATTTTCATATAGAAGGATCCATTTGGTCTGGGCAATGTTCCACGTGATTTCTAGTGATGCATGGTTAGTAATTTTTCAGATTACCTAGATATTTTCATGGAAGTATTCCTGGATGATTTCACCGTGTTTGGATCATCCATTGATGAATTTTTTTATAGTTTCTGTTCTATCCTACATCATTGTATTGAAAAGAATCGTGTATTAAACTATTAGAAATTCCATTTCATGGTGTGACAAGGTATAATATTGGGACATGCCTTTTATGCGAATGATATACAAGTAGATAAATAAAATTTGGATGTTATTTCTTCCCTACCATTCCCCAAAAATGTGTGGCATGTGCAGTCATTCCAAGGCCATGTTGGATTTTACCATCATTTCATATGTTACTTTAGTAATATTTCACTCCCCCTATCCCAATTACTCTAAAAGAAAAATAATTTTTTTTGATAAAGAATGGAAAAAATATTTTAATAAGTTAAAATGGAGTCTCACATCACCCCCAATAATGAAACAACCTCATTGGGATTTACCTTTTGATATAATGTGCGATTCCTCTAACTCTACGGTTGGGGAAGATTTTTCAAAAAGGTTAGACTGATCTCAACATATCATAGCCTATGAATCACATAAATTGGAACCTACCCAAGGAAACTACACCACAACTAAAATAGAATTCCTTACCATTGTGTTTTCCTTTGATTAATTTAGGTCATACCTTTTATGATCCCAAGTCATTGTGTTCTTATATCATGGATCCCTCCGATATCTCCTCATGAAACTGGAATCCAAAATACATCTCATTCATTGGATACTCCTATATTAGGAATTTAATGTAGAAATTAGGGATAAATGGGAGAAGAGAATGTGGTGGCTGACCATATCAGTAGGATCCTTTGATCATCATACATCAAATAAGCCCCATGTATTCCAGTAAATGACATGTTTCTTGATGATCAATTGTACCATGTTAAAGATGTTATTCCTTAGTATGATGAAATTTTTAATTATTGGGTATCATCACTAATTCCTATTGATTTCAATAAAAACCAACACGACTATCTAAAACACGAGTCTCATTGGTGAATTTAGTATGAAACCTATCTTTGGCACAAATATATTGATCAATTCCTCAGGCATTGTGTTCTCGATAGTGAGTTTCATTCTCTCCGTAGAGTCTTCCACACTCTTGATTCATGGGGCCACTTTGGTCCCCAATGGACTGCTCACAAGGTCCTCAATTCTGGTCTATTTTGGTGAACATTAATTTGGGATGCCCATGATTTCTGTAAATCTTGTCCTCATTTTCAATGACTGTGGAATGTCTCTAAAAGAAATGAAAATTCCAAAACAACCCTTTCTCTTTCATGAAATTTTTTATTTTTGGGTAATTGAATTTATGGGGCCATTTCCCAATTCCTTCAAAAACTAAGACATTATTATGGCAGTTGATTATATGTCAAAATGGGTAAAGGCATGAGCCATGGGGAATGAGGATTCTGAGAAATGTGTGGAATTTTTGAGAGCCCAATTTTTTTAGGTTTGTATTACCTAGGTTCATCATCCGTGACTAGGGTTCTCATTTCTGCAACCGCACAATGCAATCACTTTTTCATAGGTATGGGGTCAGGCATCTATTGTCTAATACTTATCACCCACAATCCAATGTTCAGGCTAAGGTGTCAAATATAAAGGTAAAAAAATTATTTAAAAAATGGTCCAACCCAATATAAAATATTGGAGTCTTGGACTTGATGATTCATTATGGAGTTATTATACTAATTTAAAATCTCCCATTGGCATGTCACCATATCACTTACCTTTTGGAAAGAGTTGTCACCTCCCTATTGAGATATAGGACCCGACCTACTGGGACATTAAAAAAAATTAAATTCTAATATTTATTGTATAGTTTCTCAAAGGAATTTATAGAGTTAGCAGCTTGAGGAAATAGGAAGAGATTCATTTGCAAACTCCTAGATGTGTAAGGATAGAACCAAGGCTTCCCACGACTTCCTTATCCTTTATTGTCCACTCCATATTGGGTATAAGGTCCTCCTTTTTAATGTAAGGTTGAAGTTTCATCTAGGTAATATTTATTCATGCTAGTTTGGACCATGTGTTGTTACTAATTGTTATATGTTTGGTGGAGTTCAGGAACAAAATGATGAAATGAATAAAACTTTCACTTTCAATGGGATGGGACTTATACACTTTTAAAAATCCCTTGCGGATTCCCTGATAGAGGAACTCCATGTTCGAGAAGAATCCTACCAATGAGACCCACCAGGTTTTATCCTTCCTTCCCACATTCTCTTTTATTATAGTGAGGATACATCATACTCTAGGTGTGAGGGTATGGACATATTTCTGGGGTAGTTATGAATTTTCATTTTAATTTTTTTTTCTCCTTTTGGATTACTGGATTGTATTGTAACTTTTCTTTTATTTACCACATCATTTTTATGAAATAATTTATTTTTTTATGCCCAATTTATCATGGGGAATTATTCCCTCTTAATCATGAAATTTGATTAAATTTCATGAAGAATTTCCCTATTTCATGTTGTTTTAATAGTCAAAAAAATTCTGATGAAATGTGCATTTCAACATGAATTCAACATCATGGTTTGAATTTATTTGGAAACTTGGTTTCTTTTACATGATACAAGTGGATGTATCATTTTGAGTCCTTTGATAAGAATGGTACCCTTTGTGTAAGTAGTTTGAGGGAAAATTCTGTCACTTAATTTCTCAACACATCTTTTCATCCTTCGATAATGTTTGAAAATTTCTTACATAATAGAAGGTTAATACAAGTTATGTTAATTTTTCACTAAATGAAAAAATGATATTTCCACACGTTCGTTCCATATCCAATCTGTTGCATTACTGTACCAGTTTGACCTATATGTGAACCTATTATCTGACTATTGTACGCCATAAAAAAATAAATAAAAAACAAACAAAACATTATGGGAGTGATGGAATGAGCATCATATGGGGATTTCTGGGTCAAGAGTTTATGGGTTTACTTCTATTAATTCTTAAGTGAGTGGGTTTTAAAATCATATTGTAATGGATTTAGGGAAGGTTTGATTGAAAGGATCATATAAGGATACAAATTATAAATAAGTTATATTTACATGATAGAAAGTGGAAAGAATAACATTAAAATGATGTCACAAAAACAAATGGAGATTTAGTGACATGATTAAATTTTTAATTATTTTCTTATATCTCTATCATTCATCTCTTGGAAATTTTTTCTGATACAATTTTTTAGAAGGCTTTTTCCATGATTACTGAGAATAACTCTTCAGTGTGATTTTTTTCATCACATTTGTACCAGGAATTAAATTTTACATTAATGTTAATTCTTGATTAATTTGAGAATATTTCCATGAATTATTTTTGGAAATTTTAATTTTCCCAGGAGTGAAAATATTTAGGTGTGGGGGTGGGATCGCACCACGATTCACTATTTCATTTCACCCTTACACCACTGTGCTAAAATAACATTGTATTGAAAATTATAAAAATAATAAAAAAATTCACATCATGTTTGATTGAATTATTTTTTATTATACACTATTAAAAATGGAGGTTTTACTTATTCTTCATAATAAAATTGTAGGTGAAGATGATTTGGAGGTCCCATTATGAATTTCAAGAGGAATAGGACAAATTGTACATGAATCCAAGCACACCAGTGGACTCAACCACAGACTGATACTGATCCATATAACCAATTGGGCTTATCATTAATGGATTGTCCAAAAAACGGTAGTATACAACTTTTTTGAAGGCTCCCAAGCCCAATTCATCCATCTGGTGGCCAAAATGTGTTAATCTGTCCAAGCCGTCGAATCTTTACTAAGTCAAAAGTGGTGTACTATGTTATGAAAATATATCAGGATGTAGTTTTCTGAATTATTCCAAATTTTCTATGTAGATATTCAATAGGTGGGTATAAAACTTTTTAATTTTCTCTAAACTGATATAATATTGTCTAGAGGTTGAAAACCATGGGCCAAGTGGTTTCTTGAAATCTGGGGGGGGGGCACAAAACCACCTTCCACATTTCCTTTAAATTGGAACATTAGGAAACCCTTTTGAAATTTGACCAAGGGAGTGAATTGATGCCAAATTTAATTTTTATAGGATTCCTTTAATCCCCTTTGAGGTTCTGGAGCTCCCAATCCTTATAGGTAGATCTGAAATAAAGAAAGAGATCTACCAGAGCTTCCTCCTCCTCTCAATGTTGGGATGAATAATGGGCGTTCATTGTGAAGGATCTACAGAGATATTAAGGGAGTTCTGATGAATTTATTAGCTATTGGTCTGGATTAATTTGGGTTTTAAAACATTTAATTATATTTATCTTACGTTATTTAATATTTTAATTCGTCATTTGATGTGTGTGACTAGTTTTTTCTTAATTTATAACCAATCGATGTGAGGTTTTTGAGTGCATGGCTTGTGTTGTTCTGATAGGAGAACACAAGAAAATGTTTCTTACCCACATTGTTGAGATTTCAATATGAATTGGAAGATCAAATTCTATGCATAAGTTCTGGAACATGGAAATATGATTTTTATGTAAAGGTTTGGTTCTTCATGAATTGAAATAAAAGCTTAGGAATTAATCGGGATTCCAATTAATTTCACCCAAAGAATTACTTAAAACCTAAATGAATATCTATGAACAATGAACTTGATATATTTGTAGTATAATTACAACAACCCATTTGTCACATATTTTTCAAAATCCACTTGTTTTTTCAACTATTATACCTTTTAATTAAGTTATTTTCATAAAACTGTTCTCAAAACCACCCACTATTTTAGTACTTTTTATTAAAAATAAAGTCTCTAAACATATAAATTTTCTTTTAAATATGACATAGGGTCTTCCATAGATAATAAATTATTATATAATTATAAAAACTTTTATTTTTCAGGACAAAACATTCATCCAATGAGAATAGCATGGATTTTACTAGGGTTACTGAGTAGACCCTATGAGCTTTATGCCATATTTATTTTCAACACAATTTCTGCACAAACACTGAAGGTGAAGAGCTTAGAGAGAAAAGAGATGAATTTTTCTTAGGCCTCCCATTGCGGGGGTTCAACCTAAAATGTTTTTTTATATTGTGCTAATAGTGTAAGGACTTACGATTTGGACTATTATATGCTAGAGTTTTAGATCATACATCTTTGACCAATGTACATGCAATTTAAGGTCACTATGCACATGGACCTAATGTTGGGGATGATACAAAATATCCAAATAAGGATACATAGGGTCATGAGTATTGCATAGTCCTTTTGAGAAGGATATGAACACACTATAAATCATGGATCAAGGTTCTTAGGTCATGAGTGATGATATGGGATAGTCATACAGGTAGATGTTCATATCACATTTGGGTGTTGAGTTATGCCACAACAGTGTCAGGGTTCACAAGGATTGGAATGTCCATTTTTAAGAGTGATACATTTGGTATATGGCCATAGGAACATATTAAAGATCCATGTCCATGCATTCATAGTCAACAAAAGGGTCCTTGAAGAAAAATATCTTTTTTTGGGTCCATGAAAGGTTGTGGCAACCTGAGGTGCTGAAGTCATGTGGTATGGTTTACAGATTGAGGTAATTTAAGATATGATGGATTCACCCTATATTTTGGTTGATTGGGGTAAGGTTATTGTTGTCCATTGATAATTAATGAAGTATGGGCAGTGGTCTGTACAGTTTACTATCATGCAGTGGGGACGTATTTTCTTTCAGGAATTTTAATGTCATGTAGTAAGGATGTGTTCCATGTAGTTTATTGTCTTGTGGTAAGGAAATATTCATTTTAGTTTAATATCTTGAAGTAAGGATGCGTTATGTGTAATTTAGAGTCATGTGGTAAGGATGTTTTATATTCATTTTATCATCATGTTGTATGGACACAGTTTTGTGTAGTTTAATCTCATGGGGTAAGGATGAATTTATTTGAATTTTAACATCATGTTGTAAGGACACATTTTGGTGCAGTTTGTTTTCATGTGTAAAGGATGATATCTCTGTAGATTATTTTCATGCAGTAAGGATGAAATTATGTGTAGTTTAACTTCATGCAGTAAGGATGTATTTCCTTACAGTTTAATGTCATTTGGTAAGGACATGTTCTATGAATCTTACTATCTTGAAGTAAGGATACTTGTCGTGAAATGTATCTTCATGTGGTAAGGACATTTGAACTAATGTGAAAAAGGGGAAATATGGCTAGACCCAAGGATGGAACTTTTAGAATCACTAAATATCTTGTGTTGATAGTTATCGATCCATACATCATTCTTGGAACTCCGTAATATTTAGAGTCATTCCATACAAATGTAGAGAGACCAATGTGAAAGTAAGGAAATGTTGTGGTTGGGCCCATGGATGAAAGTATGTGTGTTAGTACGTATCCCATGTGGATGAGAATCAATCCACACATAGTTTTGATTGGGAAATACTCAATTCATGTCTAACCCATACATAGGGGCGAGAATTATTTCTCTTGATCATTGCAGTTGGGCCCCGAATTAGAGATCCCAGCATCACTATGTATCATGTGATGATAGGAATAAAGACACACATAGTTATAAAATAATTTTTTAGTTAAACTTCATTCGGAAAGGATGAATATGGACTGATGTGAGTGGTGGTTTTTTGGCTAGGACAAAGGGTGTAAGTCTAGGCGTCACTATGTATCTCATGAGGAAGGGAATAAATCCACACGTAGTTCTAAAATAACTGTTCTTTTTAACTTCATGATGTATGGAATCATGTTATTCCTTTTATGGTCTTGCATTCAAGACCAAGGTAAGACTGTTGAGATCTTGTGTGCCTTTTTTGTGTGTGGAGAAACTCTTACATGAACTCCTAATCCCACGTGATCTATGATCACTTTTCAAAACAAAGAATCAGGAGGGTTTCCTCCAACCATGAAGAGGCACATAAGAGAAGGAAACAGGATTATTATATCACATGGTGGTTGGACCATGATATATGAATGAATAATCCCTATGTATCTCATTGGAAATGATAATAAATCCATACATAGTTCTAGAAAACACATTTATTTTAATGCAATGCATAGACGACATCTACTGTGATGTTAAACATATTAAGGGTGGAATGTGGGCGAATCAATGTGAAAGTGGAAGGATATTGTGGATTCATGTAGTCTTGTATCATTCGGTGAGGAAGAGAGTCACTTGAAGTGAAGGATCATTATGGATGGGCCCAAAACTAATGGTTCATTCTTTACTAAAAATACTATGATGGTAGGAATCAAGCCACACATAGTTCTTATTAAATCGTGTAGTTTAATATCTTGTAGAAAGGACATCTACCATGTGGTTTAACATAGTGCGGTAAGGAAGAGTTTATAATGTTTAACGTCATGTAACCAGGATGAATGAATGGACTTATTTTGATGTGGATTACCTTATTCTGATAGCTACACGAAGTATTTATTGAGGAAACTCGCATTACTTGGCTTTGTGACTCTCTCCACATCCATTGTTTCCAATGAGTAAGCCCCATTATGATGGACCATATGTTTGATGTATGGTACCTCCTATTTGGTTTCCATCTTTGGGGGAATCTTTCTTGGTATCATTAGGGTTCTGAGGACCTACAACAATTTCCTTAGGAGGAATGAGAGGAGGAAAACTTTCTATTGAAGGCCTGTGAAATCTAGTCATGGTTCACCGCAAGGTTGTGCATTGTGCGCATCCTATTCTCATTGATCCATTTCAGTTAATCCATCCAATTTTTTGATTTCTAGTCATATGAGAGTTTTCTGTAATTAGATTTTGATAGAATTTCTAGATATACTTCTATGGGTAATAATTCCTCATTCCCGTATACCTATGAGTATGTTGTTTGTTGTGTAGTAGTTCACATGGTGGTAAGGAAGGCCCATGGAGCATGGATGATTATTTATAGCCAATACATCTTATCCGTTTTCAACATATTTTTTAGTATATTTGACAAAGACTTATTGAAGGACTCTATCACTCCACTTGCTGCAGCGTGATAGTTAGATGAGCGATTGGACTAAATGATTTAACAATGGTAGAGTTTCTTCAACTCTGTAAAACAAAAGTTGGTGCCGTTTTTTGTTTACATTTTTTGGGGGACCCTAAACATGATAATGATATGGGACTTTACAAATTTGATGATTTTCTTCATCTTGACTTCCTTGAGGGGTATTACCTCAACCCATATGGGAAAGATGTAGGTTGCAGTAAGGATGTACTTGAACTACTTAGATGTTGTTGGGGGAAAAGGCCCCCTAAAAACGTCCCAAAAAGGAAAAATGACCAGGAATATTTAGCAGTATGTAGCCTTATGTTGGTTGATGGGTGAAGTTTGCATGGATTTTTCATGCATGAAATTTTTTGGTGAATTCTACACAGTCCTGTATCATGGTTTTATAATAATATCATAACCTACTGATTTAGTTGGTGAGATGGGTCCAAAATTGTTTGGTTCCAAAAGATCTCACATGGACTTTGTCTATTATGGTGGAAATATCTCCTTATGTTGTGCATCCAAGGAGGATCCCATCAAATCCATTCTTATAGATGTTTTTTTGTCATTTGGGCTATCCAGCATAGTGAAGTTCGCTGCACAATGCAAAATCTATTCCCTTTCAGCTTTATTTGTTGGGAGTGTCCAATTTTTAAGATATCTGATTATGGGATCCATCTATCCAGGGGTATATATTGGTTCATCACACTCTAGGGTGGTGTTGGCCTGATTGATCTCTTCCGTATCACAGATGATGATCATTAAGACCATTATTCAATGTACAATATAGAATATTTCTTCTTCATAATCAGGTTTGACTAGGACAGTGGATTCATTGGATAATGTGTCCACATGATCACTCTAAAATTGGGGAACATGATGAAATTTGGGCTTAAAAGGGAACTCTTCCATCAGTCCTCTGATGTATCTAGTATGATGGTCTATTTCTTCATTTTTAATGGAATATTCTCCATTCATTTTCTTTATCACTAACTATGAATCGCCATTGATGTTTAGGTAGGATATATTAAGTTGTAGGACTAATTCTAAACCATAAATGAGTTATTAGTATGCTGCCTCATTATTCATGAAGCATTTGTATTATGAGAAAGAGTAGGGAAAATCAACTTTGTTATGATAGGAAAATACGAACCCTAAGCTAACCCGGTTGAATTTTGGATTTTCCATCATTATACCTACAAGGCTTAGAAAGGCTCCATCAAAATAAATATCCCTTGTCCATGGAGATTCATGGGAATAGAAAACCTCCCCATTTGGAAGCTCGGTGTCTTCCGATGTATTTTATAGGGCATGATGTGTTGCATGGAAATCATCTTGGGCTTTCCCTTTCACCAGTTTCTATGATATGATAGGAATTTAGTATGTCTAAAGAATGAATACCAATTGGGCCAAGAATCCAATCAGCATGGGATGGGCATATATTTACTTGAGTAGATCAATGTGAGAGACAAGATGTACTTTTTGGTGCCACAATTTAAGCCTCATTCTTTTCACCATGATGATACGTGCATGGTTGTTCTTCTCGACATGAAAGTATCATGTATCTATTACTAGCATGGTCTGACTATGGTAATAGAGATTGTTCTCACTCCTTGTATCATTATTCTATGTGAGTAAGGATACCAATGACAATTCCATGGTAGCCACATATAAGAGTCAGCTTCCTTCCACCATAGGAATTAGGACCTATGGGTGCACGAGATATTTCTTGAAACTTTCTAAGTATTTTTTGCAGTTATCATTCCATTGATAAGTGATTCCATTCGTCATTATCCTATTGAAATGGAGATATTTTCCATCCAGGTTGGTAATAAATCACTGAATGTAGGTGAAGTGTGATTGGATCCCCCTCAATTATTTTAGATTTATGGGGGTGAAATTGATAAAATAGAACTAGTCCTCTTTGGGTTGACTTCGATGTTATGGTGGTACACTAAATATCTATGAAAATTCCCTGATGTTACCTTGAAGGTACATTTTAGTGGATTCATCTTCAGAATGTGTTGTCATATCTTTTTGAATATTGTTCGATGGTCCCTGAAGTGATCACATCATTGTCAATATTTGACCACCATGTCATTGACATAACATTCAACTATCATTCCCAAGAATGTATTAAACATTTGATGCATTTCTCATTGATATGTGGAAGTAGTTTTCTTCAAGCCAAATGGAATGACCTGGTAGAAAATATCCCAGGAGGTGCTCTTAATGAAGTGTCTTCTTCATCTCTGGGGGCCATCTTGATATGATCGTACCCCAATGACTCACCTATGATGGAAAGGTATTGGATACCAGTAGTCACATCAATAAAGAGTTATTTGATCATAAATAAGAAATTATCCTATGGGAAATTCCCATTATGGTCTCTTAATTCAATACAGTCCCAAATCTTTCCACTCCTCTTCTTGACAGAGACGATGTTGGAAATCCATCTTGGGTATCACACTTCTTAGAAAAAGTTGGCTCTGATAAACATTTCATCTTCTTCCTCTACATTGGTGTCATGAGAGGGACACATAATCCTAGATTCCATCTTAAATCCTTGATCCACATCTAGTAGTTTGAGTTAGTTCATAGCCACATCTGGATTCATTATAGGAATTTTTGTGTAATTCCAAGGGAACATATATTGGTGATACTTCAGAAATATGATATACATATCTTTTTATTCAAGGGGAATGGAGGTACTAATCAATATAGGCCATGGACTATCCTCTATTCCTAGATTTTTCTTCCTGATTTAATCGATGTTGGTAGAGACTCCTCCCTCAAATGATGGAGGGGAATTCATGAGGTCATCCTCATCTTCTTCCATCTCTGAGTCTGTGGAGGCATTATCCAATGAAGATAGAAATCTAGAGTATTCTCTGTCACTATCAAGGTGATAGATTCCACGAGAAGATAAATTATCATTCCCTATTTCTTGATTCATTACAAAGTGTTTCCAGATAAGAATTCCTTTTACTATGTCACTAGGGATAGAAAGAGAATGGAACTCTAGGACTAGGTAGGTTACCTCGACCAGATTGATGGGGAGTATATATTCCCTGTTGAGAAAAATCTAAGGGTTTAAAAGGTGGTCCCCGATTTATTAGGAGCTGAAACCCTTATATCATAATCCTCTATTGGTCACATTCATCACATTTTATAGAAATCGACTACAACATATATGGCTCTACAAGTCTCCAAGGGGGATTTGTCACCATGCAGTATGCCAAATTTCCAATCAATCGAGAACTTCAATCATAGATGGAATGTTGAGGGTATCATGTGGTGCCTATAGAGATAGGTCCTTCCATAAAAGACATTGCATGCAGTGTCTTGATGGATTAACACAAACTCAACATCTTATGTAAGATCCTCAAATTTAGCTTTGTGAATGATCTTCATGAGAGGTTTTTTCTCACATTTATCATACCCATGAATGGTCAAATTAGTGGGAGAAAAATACCCATAACCATATCCAAAACACCATAGGATTTATACAGTGATAATATTGATCTCAAAACCATTATCAATCAGATTCTTTTGGACATTGACTTTATTGAGTCGTCCCTTGAAATATAGGGGTCTGATGTGTCCTTGAAGGATTTATTCCTGATCATGGTTAGTGAACAAGATGGAAACATGAAATTATAAAGACATGGTATCCACTTGATAGAACTCAGCTATAATGTCTTCTATATTGAACACTTATGGGATTTAGAGGGCTTCAATGAGTACCTCCCTGAGTTCTTTTGAATGATGGAGTGCATCGAGGGATGATATCATGGTTAGGACAACCTCCATCTATTTTAGAACATCATAATTTTGGGCCAATGGTCAGTGCTTCATGATATGGGGTTGTTCATAGATATGAAACTTAGGAGTAAAGGAATTTGATGAGGATGTTCCTAGTGCTTGTGTAGAGGTTTTGGGATCATCTTCGGTTGGTGGAGTGGTCAATGTTGGACTTCCCATTTGTTTGGGTTGATCAGATGATTGAACTCCCCTAAGGCGGTCATGAAATATAATTGGTCTTGAGAGACTTTTGGAGGGATTTCAGACACGTCATTGTCTCCTTTTGGATTTATGGAGTGCATGTACATGGGTCTAAACTACATATATATTCTCTATCAAGATATGATTGAAATATTGAGTCTGGAATTGTCTATGTAGTCCCCTATGCCCTCAGTTCCTATGGATGCGGCCTCCTATTCCAAGATTATGTGTGAGAATCTCATTATATGGGAAGTAATAATCATTGTAGATGGAGTATTACAAGTGTATCACATTTTCTAGAACCAAATATGAGCTCTTCTTCTGACGAGGATTCTGTTTGGTGGGGAAGTTCCCAGGTTAAGAATATTGTAGGGTGGAAGTCTATGAGGGTTAGAGATTTCTTTGGAGAAGAGTATGATTCCTACAATTTTTTTATTCCTATTTCTAGTGTTCACACCCACTTTTGGGTGGTATATTTTATTTTCACTCTTTAGGTGGTGAATTTATTGTGGGGTTGCGTAGCTTTTCTCTTAGGGTGGAATGATATTTATCAACTATTTTTTGAGACATCCAGTTGTCAATCTTTCATGCATCCCTAGACAATACATTATTCCAATGACCCTCTTCTAACGAATAATTCATAGTTATGAAAGAAACCTTATTTGGGGAGTTATCTAACACTACCTTTTTGGAATTTAATATTCCTTAAAAGTTATATTTGAGGATGATGAATTTTTGGATATTATGATCCAACCTTCTATGGAGTGGGATGTAGTCAGTATAGTTGGTGAGGTTGACCTCCCAAGGCCTCCTAGGCTATAGTAACTTGAGTGGGTTATTATCCATGGCTGCTAGAAAGTAACCACTGGCTTGTTTGTTCTGGAAGTAATAATCCTTGTTCATCTATTCCTCAAAACCCCTGAAACCTTGATTTCTCTGTACTTCTACTTGAGGGTGATTATGTCGTTTAAACAACTCGACATGAGGTTCTAGGAGGTTCAGAGACTTCCTAGGTGTTTGGACGGGCACTACTGCTGGCTTGAGAGTGATAATTTTAACTTCTTCCTTGCTTGTCCTTTTTCCCTATGCAATGGGCATGAGTTGAGTTTTGGATCGGGTTCACTGAATGGATTCTTCCAAACATTGGGAAACTTCTAAAAACACAAAAAATATACCTAGATGATTTATTGAAATTAGAGGAATCTACAAATAATCCTTGATAAAATCAACACAGTTTTCCAGTAGCTTCTCTTGGGTGAGAGGGATGTTGAGTGAGTAGGTCAAGCCCTTCCACATCGTTGTGAAGTCATAAAACATCTCATTTTCATATTTCATATAGTTTATTAGGTCAATGATCAATGATTTACTTTTTTTAGAAATAAATTAATAATATAACTAAAAATAAATTTCTTCCCATTCTATAGCAGATCTTGTTTGTAGACTGTTATACCAAAAAATGCTACCCGAGTCAGAGCCTCTTCAAAACACCAGAACTTTGTTACCTCCTATTGATCTTGAGGGACCATCATTGGACCGCATCATGATACAAAGTGTGTGAGATTTTGTTTGGGGTTTCACGCACCATCAAAGTTATAGATGGTAGAATTGCCAAAATTTGGACGAGTCATGTTTTTATCCACCCATTCGGGGTATGACTTCCTCTCAGGTTGCACAGATGTGATTTTCACCTCCATGGCTTCCATTCAAGTAGTCATGGAGTCGATGGAGTTCTGAAACTCCATGGGGGACTATTTTTTGAGATGTCTCCCATCCATTGAGAGTTTGTGGGGGTGGAATAGGTGGACCTACCTTTATCTTCAATCAATTATCAATTCATCCCAAGATTGAATTATTTCTATGATGAAGGAGAGGCTATCTCCACAATAGATGGAATTCATGATCATTTTTGACTTCCTCATTTACGTGGACTACATACCCAGAACTGGTTCCAATATAATGCTCAGATACTAATCTCACTGGAGGATCAACTATGGGAGGGAGAATATTCATCTCTAACTGAAGATGATACCCGTTGGTAATATTACCCCTAAGCAGATCCATATTGAGCTATTTGAGATCTTGTATATCAGTCTCATATTTTGAGAAATGTTCCTACATGGAAGGAACCTCAACTATTTGGGTTTGTGATTGGGATGTACCCACACATTTAACTTTGTAATTATTTCACTATGTAGTTGGAAACTCGTTATTTAGAGGTTCTAGATTCTAGAGTCTTCTTTGGTTTTGGGTGCGTGTAGCCTAATTTGGTGCATCCAAATCACCCTCCTCCAATGGTGAGTTCTCCGTGTTATGGCCTTATGCATTCTTATATTTATTCATAAAGTCCCTCATATTGACGGTGAGTACATTACAGAGGAATATCATGCAATAGTGGTCATTCCATCACTTTCAATGAAAGAGGATGATTCTGCACTATCTTCTATAGGGTAATTATTCGAACCATTGGACATATTAGAATTTCTTTCATTGAAACCATGGAAGGGTCTAACAACCTTCATTGTACATCCCTCCATTGTTGGTTTATGAATAGTGACCTTGAGGAAGATTCTGGTCGTGGTTTCCAAACGGACCTCGAACAACATATGTTTGTCTTGTGTTGATAGGAATAAGTTGGATGTTGAATGTTGATTTTCCCTCTAAAACTAAAGAAAAATAATAACATATATATGTTGTTCGAGGCCCATTCGGAAACAACGACCAGAAACTTATTCCTCAAGGTCAACTACTAGACTAGAGATATTGTGATAAAGGGATTATATTACATAGTAAACATTCATATGAGGTGACATGTTGTTGTGGCATGAAATTATTTATCTACGGGTTCCATTGCATGTTTTTACATACTAACCTTGGAATTTTGGTGACTCCACCAAATGTCACTGAGAAATAGGGATAGAGGGTCACACATGAAGTGTATCTATAATATTAGTCAAATAATTTATTTTATAACGAATTGAATAAATATTAATCCCAGTCATGGTTTAATAATTATTCATGATTTCCTGATTGGATTTATCCTGTCACTAATTATTCAGGGGAATATATTGTGTCCCGAATAATTAATAAATATTTAGGAGGATTGGAAAAATGATATTAATGGACTTGTGAGAAATAATAATATTGAATATTATTTGATTTAATAATATTTAATTATAAATCACTTGTTATGTACATTTCAAGAAATAATAATATATCTGTTATTATTTTACATGGGAATTTTTATAAGATTAATGAAATAATTAAAGTCACTTGTGTATATTATTTATTACTACCCTTGTGTACCTAGTTATATTATTCTCTCACTAGCCAAGAGAATGATAATCGATGCCCATTTTTGGTGCACAACATTTTGGCGAAAGCCTTTCAATCCAAGAGAGTTCTTTCCTCTCCAAGAATGATCTCAAGAATGATAGTGATCCTCCTCTAACAGATCTGGGAGAACACTTTGGAAGCAGTTTTCAAGGAAATCAAAGGCGGATGATGCAATTATAATGATCATACATGATAGCACCCAGAGACTCTTTCATAGATGTCTGTAGATTCATGGATCATGTGTGGATCACCACTAGAGTATATCTACCCTTGATCTCTATAACACAACTAAGGATCACTACATATCAGTGGTCAGATGCTTCAATGAAGAAAGAAAAAAACATGGAGTTAATTCTTGTCACATAAAAGACATATTTTAAAGGTATTTTTAATTTAATTTACTTCCTTTCTTTGTTTTGGGGGTTTCCCTAGGTTTTATGGAGGAATAGATGATTATTCATGAATTGGGCCAAACCGTGAGCCCAATTCCATATTAAAAAAATAAATTTTGTATCTTTTATAACGTTTTCATTTTGCAACATTTTTCATCCATTAAAATTCCTAAATGACCTCCCCTAACCTATTAACACCAACAAGTTAATTTGGAGATTTTAGAAATCCATAACCAGGGTTTATTTGTGTTTTTATCTAAGGGGTTGGGCCTGCCCGAAAGCCCAATTCCCGTTTTACAAATAAATGTTGATTATGCTATAACTAATTCAATTTTTGAGGTTTTTTGGTGAGTCCAAGTCTCACCCAAGACCAATTAACCCAGCCGCGCGTCGGAGCTCTCTCCCCTTTCTTTTGAGCTCTGGTTATTCCTGATTTGGTGCTGAACTTCATAGGCTTCCTCAAATCGCCCAGATTTAAAGAGGTAAAGTATTTCTTTCATAACTCTCTCAATTCTCAAGATCATTCCTCCATTCCAGTTCCTAATTTACCAAATATATCTTGTTCTAACGAACCCTAAATTGTGGATCTTTTAATTTTCAGATACTGGTGTTTTGGAGTGATTACTTCAAGATACATCAAGTAAAGGAGCTCTTTTCTTTCCTCTTCCAAACTACTTTGGGTTTCATTCATTGTTCTTAGGGTTTCTTGGGTTATAATTGAGTTTCATAATGTCCAGAAACTAGGTTTTTGAACCTAGGGTTTAACATTGGGCTTTATTGGCCAATTGTTTGTGGTTTTAGGGTTGATCTAGGTCTCTCTTGGTGCGGTGGGGGTGCGAATTGATTTTCTCATGGAGATTTAAGGGTTTTTGTTACTTTGGTAGGTGATTCCATTGTGTGTGAATTTTTTTTGAATTAGATTTCTGTGTTCATGGTACCTTAATTTTTATTTCACTTGAATGTTTCTGTAAAAATTGGTTTTAGTTGCATTTATAATCCAAATGAATTTTAAGTTCCAATTTTTTGGTGAAATTTGGGGTTTTTCATTCAAATATTTTGTTGGTTAATTTTTGGCTGACCTATAATTACATAGTTTATTTTATTGACCTTTATTAAGACTAAAAATCATTGTTCTAATGTTTATTCTTTTTTTTTTGTTGCTGTGAAAGTTTCTTTAAATGGTGTTTGGGAAGCAAATGGGCTTTAAGTGCCATGTTTGTGTGAAAATGGTGGTTTTTAAAAGATATAACATCTTGGTTCACATTGGGCTGCCCCATAACTAAATTGTTGGTTTCATTATAGGGTATTGAACTGTAATTTTGTTTTAATGACTTGAAATTGTTCACATAGTGTGAAAGTGGATATATTAAAGAGCTTTGTGTGCAAAACAATGTGATGTTTTCAGAGGTTGTTTTATTGAAAATAAAATTACTTTATTGTGTGTTTTAAATGGTATAAAAAGTGTGTAGCTACTGTACTACTTGTTTGTGACCAGTAGTGATATTTTATATGTAAAAGGATGTGTGTTGTTTTCTGAAATGTTTTGAGCACAAAAGGGGAAGCTCGGGTACCTAGGTGGGGCGGATTTGTACTAGTACGGCTAGTGGATCGGATGGGTTTTGTCCATGTTCCACTTAGTATTTGGATAATGAAAACTCTAACTAATTTATGTGGATGATGATTGGGGACCACTAGGTTATGGGTATGTTCCCTACTAGTGGCTCATGCACTATAATGGATTTTTATAAGGTTACTCGACACTGAGGTACGAGGTTTATAGGGCCCGAGGCAAACTAGTGCTTAGGGGTGTTCCCGATTTTGATGCTCATTGGATTTTTGGTATTTACCCTTGTTGTGGGGTGTTTTTGGAAGTAATTTACAGTAGTTCACATGTATATTTAAGGTGATAACATTCCAAAATTCTCGGATTGAAAACATTTTTCATTTGAAAGTTTCATTTCATTGAATTTTAACACTGTTTCACGTTGTGTATTAAAATTTCTTGTTTTGTTCACATTGTATGCATGATATTTGGAATCATCTGGTGGCATCCTATTAGGCTTAGGCTCACACCCTAATTACACCCCTTTGGTGTAAGTAGACCTGCTTATTCTTGACTCAGGTAAAGGGAAGGCTAAGGGTGATGGCGGTTCAGGGTGTTAGTCCCCTTTGTTGGGGCGGTGTTGCGGAGAAGGATTGCGGGTGATGACCCCCTTGTCATGTGGAGTCCATGGGGATGTCTTTATGTTGTCATTATTTGTTTTTAGACCACTCGTAGTGTCTTTAAACACATATATTCAGATCTGGTTTTGTTAATAATTGTTTAGCATGACAATTTAATATTCTAATAATTGATTGTTTGTTTTTATGATTTATGATTTCATACTCGGGTAAATCGTTCCCAAACCTAAATTAATGATACCCGGGCACTTGTGCCAGCCGTTGGGGATAAGGAACACTGTTCGGGTCTTGTCACGGGCTAGTTTTGGTGCCAGTTTTGGCAGCGACTAGATTCGGTTCGTGACAAAATGGTATCAGAGGAGGTTCGCTCGTTGGGTCATGTTATTTGGGGAAGAGTCAGCATAGTCTAGAGCTAGGATTTTTGGGACATGAAATTTCAGTCATGGGTAGTGTGCCTGGCCGACACACCTCATGATGAGATTTTAGTCACCATGGGAAGTATGGATTTATCTGAGTCCTTTGGTTTTCTTGGTTTAATGATGACTATGGGAAATGAAAAGTGAGTTGGGAGAATAATCTCAGTGAGCTCGCAGGGCCTGGAAATCCATGTTGAGCCGTGGATATTTCCCTAGAATACTCTCTGTGATGGAGAAGTAATTGGAATATGGCTTCCAACCATATGTCCAAGTCACCCACCGAAACTAGTTTCCTCTCACAATGTCTTCTGTCTCTTTGTTTTGGAATCTTGGAAACTTGGTTTTTTAAGAAAAAAAAATGACTTCACATTAAGGAGTCTGAATTTTTGTGAATTTATTTTCTATTAAAGTGAAAATGGTATTATTTTTTTATTTGCTATAAATGCTACTTCATAATTATTTCAAAAGGGTAAATTATGTGTTTATACCTCTTTTGAAAGTATGTACTATGTTAATTGGGGTTTTGAAAATATGTTTCTAGTAGATTTTTTTTAAACTATGGAAAAGTGTTTTAGGATTGAATTAAGTGTTCTAGAATTTTTTTGTGGGGGTTGAAGATGGAGTTTTGGTTTGGTGTCTACTGAACAAAAAAAATTATGAACTTTTAGAACCTTGTCTTGAAATGAGAAGAGTTGAGTTCTTAATTAAATGGAGATTTATGAAATGGTGTTTTTCATGAGATTAGAAGTGTTTTGAAATTGGTTGAAATGTTTTGATACGATTGTGAAAGGAATGAATATGTTCTTTTATTGAATTATTTATTCTTTTCTAAATTGGTTTGTGAGATGAAAAATTGGGTTTTGATATTATTGTTATTGTTTTTGAGAAAGGGAAAGTGTGGTTAAAAGTGTGATTTTAAAACGAGGAAAGGTTTGATTTTTGGTATTTGGTATTCTCAAGGGTGACCACATGCATAGTTTTATTTGGGAATATGTATGGATATGAAGTGGGTTCCCAGTGTGGCATGTAAACATGCATGTGTGAGGCTCATGATATACAATCGGTAAATGTGCAACCGACCAACACTGATTTTTTTAAATAATGTTTTTGAAGGAAAGTGTTGTGTTTTGATAATGTATGGTTGGGAGGTATGGATTATGTGTTTTCGAGATTATTATTGTGGGATGTTTCGAGTTCAATAACCTCTCTTGTTTGAAGGATGTTTTGGATTTGTGTTTCATTGATAAGTTGGAATGAAGTGTTGGTCAGTGGTTTCTTTTGAGGAAAAGTTTGGGAGGACAATGTGGTGGCTTCCCCCATGTGTTCGGTTCAGGTTTGTGTTCTGTTGTGACCAAATAACCAGATTGGTTGGGTCCTTGGGTTTTCTTATAGGCTAGGGTACGCCCCCATAAAGTGTTAATGTATGATTCATGTTTGGCCTATGGTGATTCATCGTTGGATGATCCTCCAGTTGATCAACATAAGGAATTTATTCTTGAGGTTTGGAGATTGTGTTTACCCCTCTTCTTTTTCAATTATGTGGATCCCCCTATACTGGGAGAGTGTTTGTGGGGGGTTGAAAGAGACCTTAGTTTCTTATGTTTCCTATGTTGTCTAAGGTCAATGAAGTTTAGGGTTGTCAGTGTAGAATGATGTCTTAAAGGGCCTCTGGGTCTTTCATTAGTCTCATTGAAGAAAGAGTTCATGTTAGCCCACCGGTGTGCAAGATCCAGCCAAGAGTGGCTATTATGGACACTTTCTAGAATCATGTGCTGTTTGGGACTCAATACAAGGTTCATCTCTTTGTGTTTTCTTTTATCCACAATGGTTATGTTTGGTGATGCCGTGCGATGTCATGTGTTCATTTGACAATAAGGGTGAAGATTGTGCAATCTTATGAGAGTAACTATTTTGTTGGATTTTTGTCTCCCTATAATAAATTATAAATCCTATGTTCTAGAGGAATGTGTTTTTATGTGTCCTTTCATTCCACTTTTTAGCATCTGAAGCAAAAAAGGGGGGATGTGTGTGCATCCTCTAAGTTCTTGTTTCGGTAAAATGATGGGTTGGGGAAAAGTAGGTTTGAAGTGTGTCATGTCTCAATGAGACCAACTGAGATTATAGTATAATTGTTTTTGGAACTGGAAGAAGATGCACATTTTAGGGGTTTCCAAATCCTAACTACGAGGCCGATTATGCTTCAATCCATTAAGCTCTAGCCATAGGCCCCAGAGAGAAGCTGACACGTAGTTAGGGGAAATCCTAGAGTCGTTCAAACTTTTAGTCAAGGTCATATCCTCAACATGAAAGATAGGAATAGTTTAATCCTATGGTGTCATATTCTAGTTCCAATTTCTCACATTTGGTGTAAATAGGTGTGAGAACCTTGTTCCCATGTCATACCCTGAGTTGAATTTTTCCCCTTTGGTTTCCCTTGATTTTTTGGAGAAAAGTTTAAAATTTGGGATAAGCAGGTTGAAGTGCCTATTTTGTGCGCGGTTATCAGAAACCGTCTGCTAACCCAGGGAAACGTGTGATAAGATACAGTAGCTACCACATGGTCTCCACACGTCCATGATCATTGGCCAAGGAAACTGTGTGGAGTTTCCTCTTTGGATAGAATAATCCGCACAGTTAACTCAAGGTTTCCCAAACCGTGTGAACCAACCGTGCGACCATGCCATCTCCTTAAAATTATGTTGTTTTTTTGTTGTTATCCCATAATAGTTAGTTAATATGGTTGTGTTTTGTTTTGGGTATACCCACAATGGGTATCAGGTATGTTTCATTGGATGAATTCTGATATTAATCTACCTCTAATGCGGGGAAGTCCGTTCGAGGCCCCCTGTTGGTGTCTTGATTATGTCTTAAGGAATGTTTTTTTCATTATTATGGTGGGGAGGCCCGTCATGGGTATCATGTGTGTTCTCTTAGAAAAGGAATAATGTTAGTTTACCCCTTATGATGGGGAGACCGTTCGTTCCTTCCCTAATTGTTATGTTTATTATGTCTTAGAAATTGAGTTGTCCCTAGTGGTGGGATGTCCAGATTGGGTCACCCCGTACTAGTGACTCAGTTTTCTCCATGGTGTTTTCTAGATAGGAGGTAGTATCGTTCAAGTATATCTATCCACAATTTTGTTACTTGGGAAAATTTGGGGTTGGAGAACACCCAATGGTTTTGTTTACGTAATGTTGTGTTAGCGTTATTTGAGTTCGTTGTTCGTTTCAAGTGGATTGCTTGAGCGTTGTCTTGTAGTGTTTGTGGTGTTTTGTTTTGGGATTTGTATTGAATGTGTTTCATAATTTTATGTAAGTGGGGTTATTCTTGGTTGGTGAGAGTATTATCTTCCTTTTTTTGAACAACTGGAGATGTTCGTCCTTTTTGAAGCGGATGAAAACATGGCAAGGAAGTCTATCTTTGTCTATCATTTGGGCTTTGCTTTTGCATCTGGCCTTGTTGTGGCATTCTTGGGGCAGAATTCTTTATGGTGGAGAGAATTGTCACATAAACGACATATTTTAAATTTATTTTTCATTTAATTTACATCCTTGATTTGGTTTTGGGATTTCCCTAGGTTTTAGGGAGGAATAGATGAGTATTCATGAATTGGGAAAAACCGTGACCCCAATTCCAGATTTAAAAAATAAATTTTGTATCTTTTATGAACTTTTCATTTTTCAACATTATTCAACCATTCAAATTTCTACTTGACCTCCCCTAACCTATTAACACCACCATGGTAATTTGGAGCTTTTAGAAATCCATAACCAGGGTTTATTTGGGTTTTTATCTAAGGGGTTGGGCCTGCCCGAAAGCCAAATTTATGTTTTAAAAATAAATATTGAATGTGTTATAAATAATTCATTTTTTGGGATTTTTTGGTGATTCCAACTGTCACCCAAGCCTAATTATCCCAGCCACGCGTCAGAGCTCTCTCCCCCCTATTTGAAGCTATGGTTAATCACGATTCTATGCCGATCTTCATAGGCTTTCTCAAATCTCCCAGATTTAAAGAGGTAAAGTATTTCTTTCATAACTCTCTCAATTCTCATGATAATTCCTCCATTCCAGTTCCAAATTGACCTAATATATCTTGTTCGAATGACCATAAAATTTGGATCTTTTAAATTTCAGATACTGGTGTTTTGGAGTGATTACTTCATGATACTTTAAGTAAAGGAGCACTTTTATTTCCACTTCCAAACTACTTTGGGGTTCATTCATTGTTCTTAGGGTTCCTTTTATTATAATTGAGTTTCAAAATGTCCATAAACTAGGTTTTCTATCCCAGGGTTTAACAATGGGATCTATTGGCCCAATTTTGTGGTTTTAGGTTTGATCTAGGTCTCTCTTGGTGCGGCGGGGATGCGATATGATTTTCTCATGGAGATTCAAGGGGTTTTGTTACTTTGGTAGGTGATTCTATTGTGTGTGAAATTTTTGTGAATTAGCTTGTTGTGTTAATGGTACCTTAATGTTTATTTCTCCTGAATGTTTCTGTGAAAATTGGTTTTAGTTGCATTTATAATGCAAATGAATTTTACGTTCCAATTTTTGGTGAAATTGGGGGTTTTTCATTCAAATATTTTATTGGTTCATTTTGGGCTGACCTACAATTACTTAGTTGATTTTATTGAACTGTATTAAGACTAAAAATCATGTTTTTAATGTTTATTGTTTTTTTTGTTTCTGTGAAATTTTGTTTAAATGGTGTTTGGGAAGCAAATGGGCTTTAAGTGCCATGTTTGTGTGAAAATGGTGTTTTTTAAAAGATATAACTTCATGGTTCAAATTGGGCTGCCCCATAATAGAATTGCTGGTTTCATTAAAGGGTATTGAAATGTAATTTTTTTAATGACTTAAAAGTGTTCACATAGTGTGCAAAGTGGATATATTAAAGAGCTTTGGGTGTAAAACAATGTGATGTTTTGAGAGGTAGTTTTATTGAAAATAAAATTATTTTATTGAGTGGTTTAAATGGTATAAAATGTGTGTAGCTATTGTACTATTTGTTTGCGACCAGTAGTGATATTATATATGCAAAAGGATGTGTGTTGTTTGCTGAAATTGTTTGAACACAAAAGGGGAAGCCTGGGTACCTAGGTGGGGCGGATTTGTACTAGTACGACTAGTGAATCAGATGGGTTTTTTCCCTGTTCCACTTGGATAAAGAAAACTCTTACTAAACTATGTGGATGATGATTAGGGACCACTAGGTTATGGGTATGTTCCCTACTAGTGGCTCATGCATGAGAACAGATTTTTCTATGGTTACTCGACACCGAGGTACGAGGTACATAGGGCCCGAGACAACCTAATGCTTAGGGGTGTTCCTGATTTTGATGCTCATTGGATTTATGGTATTTACCCTTTTTGTGGTGTCTTTTTGGAAGTAATTTACAGTAGCTCACATGTATATTTAATGTGCTAACATTCGGAAATTCTTGTATTGAAAACGTTTTTCATTTGTAAGTTGCATTTCTTTGAATTTTAACACTGTTCCACATTGTGTATTAAAATTGCTTGTTTTGTTCACATTGTATTGCATGCTCTTTGGAATCATCTGGTGGAATCCTTTTTGGATTAGGCTCACATCCTACTTACACCCCTTGGGTGTAAGTAGAACTGCTTATGCTTGACTCAGGTAAAGGGAAGGCTAATGGTGATGGCGGTTTAGGGTGTTAGTCCCCGTTGTTGGGGCAGAGTTGCAGAGAAGGCTTTCGAGTGATAACCCATTGTCATGTAGAGTCCATGGGGATGCCTTTATGTTGTCATTATTTGTTTTCGACCACTTGTAGTGTCTTTAAACACATATATTCAGATCTGGTTTTGTTAAGAATTGTTTAGAATGAAAATTTCATATTCTAATAATTGATTGTTTTTTTATGATTTATGATTTCATACTCGGGTAAATGATTCCAAAACATAAATTAATGATACCCGGGCACTTGTGCCAGCCCGTGGGGATAGGGAACACCCATCGGGTCTTGTCACGGGCTGGGTTTGGTGCCAGTTTTGGCGGCGACCAGATTCGGTTCTTGACAATTCTTATTTAACTAAATAAATTGAAAACAATATAGGATTATCCTCTCTCTAGGATCCCAGTTTCTATTCATTTTTCTTATTTCATTGATTAAATTCTTTGGATCACACTGTTCATCATCACATAAATACCATATTCTTCATTTAATAGAGGAAAAACCAAGGATGGGAATTTTCTCTCCCACACTTCAGCTGCACCTAGAACCTATAGTAGTATCCTCTGATGAGATCAGGGGACTAAGTAAGGCTCAGTCCAGTCAGTCACTACAATGGAAATACCTCACTTTGACAGTGCCCATATACCACATATGGGGAGAGAAGAGAGCCAACTATATTTAAACTAGGCCCTTCGAAGCAATATGAATTCAATTCAAACACGGAGACCAAAGTTGAAATCTCTCGAACAACTTCCTGTAAGGAATGGATGCCCACATGGGATGAAATCGCACCAAGAGCCTACATGAGAAAAACTGAATCACATCAAATGGGATGATGTAGAAAATTCTATCTCATCCATCCAAGAGCCATCCCATCCCTTCAGACCAAGGGAATATTTACCACCACCTCCACCTCTCAGATCTTCAATACCTGAGAGGATTTGCAACAAATTGTTAGTAGATAATAATTAACGCCACCCCACAAGGATGGGGTAACATATATCTAAATCAACATGAATCGTTTCATCATCCTCTAAGAGGACCCCAAATACATAAATATCGATTCCAGATTAACCCCATCCCACTGGTCTAGGTTCATTTATATCATCATGTCCATCCCAGGAATCATCAAATCCCCAATTGGTGCCATTTTATCCTCAATGGTGGTACCAATCAATTCCAACCACGGGCCGCGAACAACACAAGTGACTTTAATTATTTAATTAATCCTATAAAAACCCCCATGTAAAATAATAACATCTATATTATTATTTCCTGAAATGTACATAACATGTGAGTTATAATTAAATATTATTTAATCAAATAATATTCAATATTATTATTTCTCACTAGGCCATTAATATCAGTTTTCCAATAATCCTAAATATTTATTAATTATTCTGGCCACAATATATTATCCTGAGTAACTAGTGATAGGATAAATCCAATCAGGAAAACATGAATAATTATTAAACCATGTCTGAGATTAATATTTATTCAATTTGTTTAAAATAAATTATTTAACTAATATTTTGGATACACTTCGTGTGTGACCCTCTATCCCTCTTTATCTGTGGCATTAGGTGGAGTCACCAAAATTCCAAAGTTAGTATCTAAAAAAATGCAAAGGAACCCATAGATAAATAATGTCATGCCACAACAACATGTCACATCGTAGGAATGTTTACTATGTAATATAATCCCTTTATCACAATATCTCTAATCTATTAGTTTGCAAGCCAATGACATCAACCTATATGCTCGATATCTCTTTCTTGGACTTCTCTGAAATAGAACATTCTTATAGAACACCATTAGAACGGATTTATTTTGGATATATCATTTACATCAATGGTCCTAAGATATTAACCTCCATTATTTAACACAAGTGATAAATACTTCCTCACATTATTCATTAATGCAATATTACTCATGATGCACGCAACATATCCTACTTCGCCGCAAACATCTCGCATTATAGTTTTCATCAATACATCAATTTATGTAACTCATAATATCCATTAATTAAAATATTAATGTCTAAGTACCAATTCACATGTCAGTAGATAGGAATATCCAATGACACTTATAAATGTGCATTTCCTACTGTCGGGTCTTATTCTCATAATATCATACCAGATATCACCAAGGGAATACACCCTATGAAGGTTCCGAAAAGTCCTATGAGTCTCCAACCCTAATAGCCTATATCATTTGTGTCCCACAAATGATATCATCCGGTCATATAACAATTATCTAAGAGTAGTGTCATAGCACTTCTGGGTTCTCATCATAGCAAGGAAATGCTATGACCTTTTAGTGTGACAGTTACTCTTGGGACATTATCACATTAAATGTTATGTAGAAGAACAATCATGGTGTGAAAAAAGTTTATTGATATACAAAAACCATTAATACATGTTATCATAAAGTATATATAATTTCATTTTTGGGAAGCAACTCTGATAGACACCCACTTGTATTGGATCCAACTGCTAACAACCTTCAGTGTGCTAGCTCTCACATGATACTCAAGCTTCTGGTGAGATAAGACTTTAGTCAAGGGGTCCATCCCATTATCTTTTTTGGTTACTCTACTCAATACAACTTCACCCTTATAATGATAATATTTCAAGAGGTGACACTTTCAGAGTGTTTTATTTTTTTGTTGATGTGACATTGGATCTTTTGCAAGAGACACCACTACAATATTATCACAATACAATGTTATAGGTATTTTAATAATAGGCACCACATCAAACTCATACAAAAGTTCTGAATCAAAACAACTTTTCTAGCTACATAATAAGCCTCTATATACTCATAGTCCACTGTAGAATCATCAACAACCAGCTTCTTTCATCTCTTCCAGCTCACAGCTCCTCCATTGAGATAGAAAAAATTTCTGGAATTTGAATTCATATCATTCTAATTTGTCTGAAAACTAGCATTATCATACCCTCTAAGGACAAGAACCTTTTCTCCTCTATACACTAGGAACATATCATTAGTTCTTCTCAGATACTTAAGTATAGGCTTAACAGTAGTCCAATGTTGTTCTCCAAGATCTACTTGATATCTTTCTACCATGGTCAATTCATAGGCAACATCATGTCTTGTTCATAACATGGCATACTTGATTGATCCTATCTCTAAAGAGTGTGAGATATTTCTCATTCTCTCTTTCTCTTATTGTTTCTAGGGACACATTTTCTTAGAGAAATTTAAGCCATGTGACACTTGAATAAATCCCCTCTTGGATTGGTATATACTAAATATCATTAGTATCGGGTCAATATATGTACATTGACATAGTCTAAATAGCCTCTGGGATCTATCATGAATGATCTTGATCCCTATAATGTAGGATGCTTTACCTAAGTATTTCATAGAGAAGAATTTGTTCAACCAGTCCTTCACTGACAGAAGGACTGGTTTGTTGTTTCCAATAAGCAATATGTCATCAACATATACTACTTGGATAATAACTACACTCCTAGTAAACCATTTGTAAACACATAACTCACATTGATCTTTAAGGAGTCCAAATTCTCTTAGGGGTTCATCAAATAAAATGTTACATGAAATTGATGCTTGATTCAATCCATAAATGGATCTCTGTGGCTTGAAAATCCTTTTGGAATCACCTGGTGTCACAAAACCTTTTAGTTGTGTCATATAGACATCTTCAAAAAGGTGCTTATTAAGGAATGTAGTTCTGACATCCATCTTCAAAATCTCATAGTAATGGTAAGTTTCTATTTAAATTATGATTCTTATGGATTTAAACATGGAAATGGGAAAAAGGTTTCATCATATTCAATTCCTTGATGTTTTCTAAACCCTTTATCCACTAGCCTTACATTGTAGGTACTTACTTTACCTTACATGTTTAGTTTCCTTTTCAATACCCATTTACAACCAATAGTATTTACATCTACTAGCACATCGACTAAAACCCAAACTTTGTTCTGATACATGGAATCCATCCCAATATTCATATATTTTAGTGATCTTGTAGCTTATGATCCTTCTACTACCTCCATGTGGAAGAGAGGTTCATCATTGTCCAATAATAATGAGTCACTATCCTCAATGTCTAGAAAAAACCTAACTCTCTTGTTCTCATACCTCTCTTACACTCCTATGTAGTACATGTGTTTTAGGAACTACTTATTCCATGTAGACCTGTAGAAATTGTTGAAGTACCAACTCATGTGTTTCATGAGATTCAACTTCATCAAAGTCAATCTTTCTCCCACTTTCCTTTTTGTATATATTCTCACTCTAAATAAATATATCTTGTCTTGAGATAGTCACTTTTTTTCTAAGGGTATTTATAGGTATTATCTATTTTTTTCCTTGGGATAACGTATAAAGATACACTTTATACCCTGAGGTACTAGTTTGTTTCATGATAAATCCTTAACAAACTCCTCACATCCCCATACCCATGTATATGCCAAAACGGGGTTATTTACAGTCCATAGCTCAAAGGAAATTATGTTTGACACCTTAGTTGGTTCTCAGTTTAATGTGTATTCTGTAGTTTGTAATGTATATTTTGAAAAAGGATAATGGAAGATCTGCATGAATTATCATTGACCATACCATGTCCAACAATTTATAATTCCTTATTTCACTAACCCCATTCCAATGTGGTGTATTAGATGTAGTGAGTTGAGATAGATTCTGAAACTCTCCTAGAATGTCCATTAATTATTGGTTAAGATATTCTCCACCTCAATCCAATCGAATATTCTTTACCTTTTTACTAAGATGATTCTCTAATTAATTTTTGAATTACATTAATTTCTCAAAGGACACAAACTTATACCTCATCAGGTAGATATATCCATATACTCAAGTCATCAATACAAGTTTTAATGTAAGAATATCCACATATAACTCCTACTAGAAATCATCCAAACACATTAATGTGTACCAATCCAAGAATATTTTTGAGCCTTTCACCCTATCCACCAAATGGTGGTTTAGTAATTTTCCCTTGTAAACATGCATGACATATATCATGTTGTTTTAGCTCAGAGGAGTCTAATTAACCATCTTGAAAAATATTAGTGAGGAGGTTATCATTTACATGACCATGATTGTGATGCCACAACTGGGTATTATATGAGTCATATGGACATGATTCCTTATCGATTTCCAATACCTGGTTTTCATAATTTAATACATAAAGACCATTATTTAAATGTTCTATACAATAACATATGTTTTACTTATAAAAGAAACAAATTTTATTTCCAAACATTAATATAAACCCATACGTATCTAAACCTGATATAGAAATTATATTCTTGGTAACAGTTGGTCCATAATAGTAGTCAGATAAAACAAAAATCATCCCGATTGAAAATGAAAGGTGGTAGTCACTAATGGAAGGAGAAACCATCCTCACACCATTGGCAGGTCAAAGATCCACCTCTCCTCTGGAAATTTTCCGAACTCTACTTGGTTACTATATTTAGATACAAATTTGATCACCAAAAGATGTATATAATACTCAATGCATAGAAATGGAAGGATTTCACTTGATAACGAATGAACCTTTTTCTTTTCCTTGCCTTTGAGCGTAGTTCTTCTTCCAGTGTCTTGACTTTCCACATGAAAAACATACTACATTCTTTTCCTTTCCCTACATTTGGATATTATTCTTCTTTGTTGAAAGATGCTCAGGGGATTTATACTATTTAGAAGTCTTAGGACCCTTTACCTTTTCCTTACTCTTTATATTCACCATAAGGATAGTGGTTTTTTCATGCCCCATTTCCTTGTCCACTTGGAGAATCTGGGTCAGAATTTCTGATATAATCTTGTCATTATTGTTTATATTATAATTCACAATAAAATTAGATAAGGAATTGGTATGTGATTAATGTATGAGATCTGTACGCAACTCATCAATGAATTTAATCCCCATGTTGTCCAAGCATTCATTATTTCCAATGAGCATGACTAAATGAGGCCCAACTAGCACATAATCTCTAAGCTTAGTCATGAACAAAGCATTGTATTTCACATACCTCTCTTGTATCTCCTTATATTTATAATGATCCTGAAGGTGAGATATCATGCTATAAGAATCCATTTCCTCATGTTGCTTCAACGGCTCATTGGACATGGATGTTAGCATGAAGCAATGAACATATGTAGCATCATTCATATGTTTCTCATACCAAGAGAGCTCTTCATCACTCACCTTATTTCTAGGCCTAACTTGTAAAGGATATTCCATCATGTATAATTTCCTTTCATGGTGAAGGATAACCCATAAATGCCTTTTCCACTCTTGGAAATGTGTGCTGGTGAGAAGGTTTTCCTTCTCAAGTATGGATCACAACGATATTTTTGATGTCATTTTTAATGTTTTTTTATAAAAATAATATGGGCAAAATTTTAGTACTATATCTAATAAATTTTTTATAAAATAAATAGATTTATATTTATTAGTCTCTCAATATTTTATCAAAACCATATAGTCCTCACCATTGGATTCAGAATATCCTATTTCTTGGAGATTCCAGTGGTAAGGATCCATATTTCATTCTCAATCCCCCATCATTGGCTAGTCATGAAACTTGAATGGTTTTAGGTAGGCATTCTAAATTCAAACAGTATTAACTCACTGTTCCTTGATCCATTGAGTGGACTCCCCAATCCTAATATCATTAATTTAAATTTCATCAACATTTTCCTCTCAGTTACTCAAAGTCCTACTTTGGTATTCAACCCTTGATGTCAAAAAAATTATGTCAACCCAAAACATTAAATTATAATTTATCGATAATTGAAAGCACCCCACCTTTGGCTGGTCAAGCAATTTTAACTATGTTTTGATTCTCACTGATGTATTGGAAGGCTATACCGACATATTATATTATTGAGGGATTTTATCCCTTATGTATAAATTTACAATTATTATCTTTTCAAATTCTTGTTAATATTAAGTGGGATATGATTATGTGATTAACCATGTATTATATAATATTTACACAGATGCCATTTTAGTTTAGTTCCAACTTGAACGCTTGTTAATTCCATTAATTATGTGACCACGACAAAACATCCATAACGAATAGCCATGAAACTGAAAGAAATAAATTAAAGGATATGATCATGATATTGTTCTATTGTTTAGTTTATCTAGATTTTTACAAACTACCTATTGACCTAGGGGAGAAACAACTTGAACCATTTAAGGTTTGTGTTTACAAATTTCCACCAGTCCACCTTTTTATCTCCTTGGATTGGTTTCACCTCATCTCCAAACATTAAACACCTCTAATATCTTGGGAGCTCCATCCATTACATATGATTTTACTCACACAAAGGTGATAGGTAAAATATGGTTTACATAAAAGAAACCATGGGCACACATTCCTAATATATCAATGATGAGAGAAGGCACACTTTCCAAAAATTTTATTTAATGGTAAATTAAAATGAAATCAATCACATATAAAGGTATGGTCTAGATAATGATATTCCACTTGCATGCAACAAATTAACCATTTAATAAAATTATAATTCAATTATTTAATCATTCTTATTCATGACAAATCATTCCCAAATCAGATAATTATTATCTTTAATTAATCAATTTTTTTATCTTAATCCTTTTATAAATTTCCTTGAGATTCTCATCCATGATAATTTTAAACAATTTAAAACTCATTTAAAATTATCCTTTTACATAAATTTACCTTGGAGGTAACCCAGTGAATACATTTAAAAATCTAATAAAGATGTATTATACTTATATACACTTTATTCTTTGTGACATAAATCATGCACGACTTGTCACGTACTTTCATGATGTGTACTTCATGAATAATTACACAAATTACATTCTTTCTTGGTAACGTGTCATGCTTTAATGCACATAGAATAATAACTATAATAAAAAATATACATGATATAAAGATCTGAACATTATGAAGATGTTAAAGTTTTAATTCTGTGTAATTTGGTAATAATACATGATGTATTGATCTGATCTACACGTCATGTACTACCTTCACTATCTTTCTGAAGTACACACCTTGGGACTCTTTGTTTGAGGTGTACTTAAGAATTGTTGGACTACACGGCGTGTCTAGTAGGCCACATGCTATGTTGAATCCATGTTAAATGGTCACCAGTTGGCTAAGCCCTATATGGGATATAGGGCCCGGGATTGATGTGAACGGGAGTGCATGTTGTGTCTAGTGGTCCACATGACATGTAAATTTGCTGACCGTGTTCCAGTATGTCTCTATCAATGAGCGATGTAAGAATTAACTACACCAATTTTCTTTTTTTCACACGGTTCGAGTAATTTCATAACTACTCCTAACGCATTGAAAACAACTACAAGACATGTAATTCCGATTACATGGTGTGTACTGCTATGTTACCTAGACAAAATCCATGGAACCTCCGGATGAGATCCTTAATATAATTTTAATCATACAATTAATCGTTTCTATTATATATAGGAGAAATGATAGATGAATAATTATATCTCATCATTCATATTAAATGGAAGGATGAAACTTGAATTGAAAAACTAAATTATAAATACACAAATAACCAACTATTATTAATTAATTATAAAAAATAATATACCCATTCTAATACCACTTGTAGGTTCTGGGTGTAGTGGAAGCATGGGAGAGACAATGTCCAACTTTGATTTTTTCCATATTCAATGAACAATATAGGATCTATGCGATGATGAATGATTTGATCCAAGGAATTGAATCATAGAAATAATAAAATGGAATTGAAACCCAAGACCAAGAGAGAGGACTAATATATATTGTATATAATTAAATAATAATTACCTCAATGGGTTATTCATTATTCATCGATGTGTCTGACCAGAGATCTGATGTGTGCGTTCATTGCATTATAGAGGTAAATGGTAGATTTCCTCTAGCGATGATCAACACGAGCTCCATGAATCTCTAGATTTCACCAAAGGAGTCTCTCGGTGCTATCATGGAATATCCTTGAACTTGTTTCATCTACCTTAGATCGACTTGAGAACCACTTCTAAATCATTCTCCTTTATCCGAGGAAGGAGGATCAGTTTCGTTCTAGAGAGCATTATTTAGAGGGAAGATCTCTCTTGGCCGGAAAGGATTTTTCAGAAATTTTTTGTACAACACATTGGGTGTCTCTTAGATTTCCCTTGACTAATAAGAGAATAATATAACTAGGCATTTATTTCTCTAGGGTAATAATAAATAATCTTCGCAAGTGTCTTTAATTATTTCATTAATCCTAGTGAAACCCCCCATGTCAAATAATAACAACAATCATATTATTTCCTAAAATTCACTTAACTTATGAGTTATAATTAAGTATTATTTAATAAAATAATATTCAGCAATATTATTTCTCACTAGACCACTAATTTCAGTCTTCCAATCCTCCTAAATATTTATTAATTATTCATCCCATAATATATTCTCTCAAATAAATAGTGATGTAATAAATGTGATCAGAAAAAAATGAATAATTATTAAATCACAATCAAGATTAATATTTACTATACGTTTTTAAATAATAAATTATTTAAATATGATTCTGGATACACTTAGTGCATGGACCTCTAGGACTCTTTCTTAGTGGCATTAGGGTGAGTAACCTAAAGTCCAAGGTTAACAACTCGAAACACACCAAGGCACCCATAGTGAAAGAAGCTAATGCAACAATGACATGTCCTATCAAAATAACATTTACCATGTAATATAATTCCTTTATCACAATATCTATAATCAAGTAGGTTTCATGCTAGTGCCATTAATATATATCCTCAATATCTATTTCTTTGAATTTTCATAAATAGAACTGGCATATATAACACTATGTCCATGGATTTATTTAGGAAATATACTTTCCATCAAATGGACTGAGATATTAACTTCCGTTATTTAACAGAAGGGATAAATACATTCTCACATTATTCATTAATGAAATATTACTTGTGATACACATAACATATACTACCTCACCATGATCATCTCTCATCATGGCTTTCATCAATACAATAAAGTATGTGACTCATAATATCCATTAATAATAATCTTAAAGTTTAACAACCAATAAACACATCCGTAGGTAGGAATATCTAATGACACTTATAAATTTGTATTTCGTACTGTCAGGTCTCTTTCTCATAAAATCATATTGGATATCACCAAGGGCGTACACCATAAGAAGGCGCCTCAAAGTCCTATGAGTCTCCGCCCCTAATTGCCTATATCATTTGTGTCCCTCAAATGATTTGATCCAGCAATTGAACATATATCTATTAATAGTGTCATAACACTTATGGGATCTCATCCTTGAGGGGAACTGCTATGACCTTTTAGTGCAATAGCTACTCTTGGAACATTATCACATGAAATGTCACATATAAGAACAATAATGATGTGATAAAGAGTTTATTGATATTTAAAAACCATGAATATATGTTATCATAAAGTATATAGAATTTGGTTCTAGGGAACTCAGTCCAATAATAAAATTGTCGGATAGTATATTTGGGGGATTATACTATTCCAGTGGAGTTGCAATGTGTAACACTACATAATATTCCCATCCTGGAATACTAATGCATGATGTGGATTTAGAAATCATATACCAAAGAGTTTTGATGCAATGGAAACACACATGTTGTATATTTGTGTTGTTCTTGTCCGGTTTTGGAACCGTTTCCATGGAGATAACAGCATGTCCATGTGACAACATACTATCTCGATGGTTTTAAGGTGACCCTCATAACCTGGAAAAGTGATGTGTTTTTTCTTCATCCAATGATTATTAAATCACATATTTTTTGCATAGAAAAGGCATGAACTCATTTTCTAGATCATCTGGGATCTCAAAGTTTGAAGTTGGTGATGGGCCAGAACATGATGGGGAGGTTGTTTCTCGATAATTCTCTCTATATGTCTATGTCTACCTCATCTTCATAAAACATACATAGTTCCATCTGGTAAGACCATAGAAGATGATTCTGAAGGTTTTCTAATGGCCACAGTGTAGTGTTGTTGGATGTTTATGGGGGAAATGTATAACAATGACCCTAATGTTTCATGCACCTCTCTATAAAAAGGTTTCAGAGTTTGGGTCACCAATAAATGTGGAGGTTTCAAAGAAAGGGGATGATTTCCTTGTACATGGGAGATATCACCATGGGGAGTTAGACCATGGTGTATTCTATGGGTATAGTTCCTATAATGCATCTCCACACTACCACAAGGAGGACTATCGTGGTAATGAATTCCTTCTTCCTATCCTTCAATAGAAGAATCCACATTCCCTTTTGGGGTTGAGAATGTGTCTTGAATTCCCTGAAGGACACTATCACTAAGTAGATTAATAATATGGACAATGTTCTACATCATGGTTGGAATATGTCATCCTACCTATTGAGACGGTGTAGGGATACAATCATTCTATATAACAATATCCAAAATTTTCTTATAACCTTATGATGTTGCGGGAGTATGATCCCACTATTGAGAAGATTCTAGAATATGTCGATGAGTTGTATCATTATTGAATGGAATTTGAGCCTATCTCGAGGAATATTTCATTCTCACATGGTGATCCTTAGTTATGAATAGAATATGATCCCAATCCCTTGCCTTTGGAATTTGTGGGTGGTATTTCCTGTAATGAATATGTGCCTGCCCCGAGGCATGTGTCGATATATGTTTGGTGGGCCCTGATTGGATCTGAATTATGAGCCTGGTAAAAATATGAATTCTCCATCAGAATATACTGATAGACCTATAGAATGGGAGGTGGGATATTATCCTCCTCTAGTATTGCTTCAGAATGATGTTGGTGCAAGCATTCATTGGTGGAAGTTGAAATATCTGTCTAGGTTTTGTGATTTGTTGGAATATGCCAGGAATATTCCTCAACAGCAATATGAGGATATTCTAAGACTTGTTCTATTATCACTTAGATATACTCGACCAGAATAGGGATATATTCCCTATCTCAGGCCTTTGGTGTATGATGTTAGACTTCTATGATAGGAATATGAGCCCATCCCGAGGCATGTTGCCCTGTCACATGGTGAGTCCCGACTAGAATGATGATATGAGCCTGATCTATGTCCTTTGGAATATACCATTAGAATTAATTTACTAACATGTTCCCCTATCATGAGGCATGTGCCTATCTCACCTGGTGATCCCTGGTTGTAATGGGAATATGATGTCAGTTTGACACCTCTCCCTTTATCAAAATATTCCAATAACCCTCCACGGTGGGAGTAAAAACGTGCACTTTCTCTCGCACAACCACTTATCCTTGATAACCAAAGACTTGAGCTATCCTAGCTATAGGGATAGAAATATGCCACTATACCTTTATATGCAATAGTTCTAGAATATGCTAACAGAGTTCTTCTATTATTTCTAAAATATATTACTATTTTAGAAAAGTTTTTGCAGGGATATAAGCCTGAACAATTTTCATCTCCATTACACACTAGAAGAGATATTCAATTGAAGTAGTAATATGTTCTCACTTAATTCCTATTTGTGCCACCAGAATTAGTTGATGTGATTCGTGCATAAGGGTAAGAATATAAGCTACCTCCATGACCTCTATGGGAATATTCCCGCATACTAGTTATGAGTGAGCATGGATATTAGCCTCCATGCTGGTTCTTGCTGGAATATACCTTAAGGTATCATATATAAGATTAGGGATATGATCCCTCTCTTGGTTATCCAATGCCTTCATCCCCTGATAATACATCCTTATTTCTAATACGTGGGCATCATAGGCAAGAGTGTGTTAAATGGACCCCATAGTAGATGACTGGATGGTATTGGCATGATGGTGAAATCAATGATAGTTAGCAAGATCCCTCTTGGATGACCCCGAAACAACAATGAACTATATTTAGATTTCTGATCCACCTTCATCAGAAATGGATGGTGGCAGTGGTTTCTCATTAGGGACAAGCTCCTGAAGTTGTTGGATGTGGCTATGAGGGCCACTAGATTAGCAATAACCTTTCCCAGATGATACGAAATCACCAATTTCCATGCTATGAGAACCTCATGGGAATCTTCCAAAGTCTTTATTTTAACATGTTGGTGGTACTCCTAGACCATGGTGTTTTTCACACATCGTTGGAGTTTTCTAGAAGCTGAGATCAATTTGAGACCTATAGGAAATATATTCACAGATGATTTACCGGAGTAAACACATTATGATGAAGACATTGTCTCGAATGAAGATGTAATAAATATCTACAGTCATGAATACAACAAGGAACAATGTTAGCAATTAGTTTAATATCTCAGGTATAATGTTCTCAATCAGATATGCATGGTTAACATAATTTTCCTAATATTATTGATTTGTCCATCTTGCTTGTTTGGACCCGTCAAAACAAGTATTTTCTTATTTCAGGAGAACCCAAGCTATAGTAGATCATCTATGAGATCATGCAAGTCTTAATAATTTTTTTATATGGTATGAAAAAAATCTGTTCAGTCACACGATTCACTGATATTTTTTTTATTCATGAATTTACATTGGACCCGAATTCTGTTTGTGTGTGGGGGAAAATTAAATGGCCTAACTGATAATGACCCATAAATTTTTATTATAGGTATTCACATTGGGTTCATCATTATTATTCAGATTATATCAAGTGGATACATGGAATCCTCATTGAGACAGGTTCAGTTGGGCCTAATGGTGGACTATTGGGTGTTCAGCCTCTTACACAATCATTAACATTGGGTCACTATCTCTCTTAATGGAGACACCAAATAGTTTCCTCATTTATAACTAGGGAAAAAACTAATTTCCAAAGGTAGGTGGTCAATTGGAGTTTCATAGAAAATGAAAATTTGGGAATCATATTGGTCGAGAGGATGGGAAGTTGGGAACATCACACCATTTTGAGGGGAATTATTGCATACTCTAGGAATCTCTTATAGATGTAATACATGTTTATGAATCTCTTATTAATCTTGATACATGGACGATTACCCTAACAAATATATTTTTACTTAATTTCATTTAATGTTAAATAAAGGGAGTCACATTGATCAATGAAGGAAAAGGGAGTCTCATTAGTTAATCTATCTATATGAATTTGATGTTCATCATCAGTTTCTATGTAATGTGTAGCTATTTTTTATTCTGAAGTCGTATAACAAGATGCTTTAGAATATGGTACCACATTGGTAGATAATTAATATTATTAGGAGGAGATTGATCTAAAATGAGGCATCCAACATATCATGGTTGTTGCTGGAATCAAAACCCTTATAGTTATTTAATCTTGTACAGTTAAATGCAATGCATAGAAAAAATATGTGTGGGTACTGAGACACCTAATCGTTATGGTCGATTCTGAATGAGATATCATACATATCTTGATTAAAGATGGAATATGATTTATTGTAATTTTATAACACCCATTGGATGGGCCCCAAGGTAGATTCCCTCATATGAGGTCTAGTTTATATCATTCCACTCATCTGGGATTATATGTTTTGATTTCCAAGGCGGAGTGAGATTCCTGATGCCAATGATCTTTTCATTTTGGATCCCTAATCCAACATGATCTATGCTTGGTATGAGAAACAAGCTATATTATATGATTATCCTCATGTTGTATGGATGCAGGAATCATGCACTGGTACAATCATTCGGATGTTTTGTATAGAGCTCGGGCCTTGAGAAGGTGTACAATGTATCCTAATTAGGGAAGTAATATGAGTTATCATAGTTCAGTTTATTTTTCAGTCTGATGAGGGATGAGGTAGAGTTATAATCCCATGGGAATGATAGGGTCCCAATGGTTGAAATGTCAGAGACATGGGGTTTTACATTGATATGGATATTTATTTAACCTTGAGAATTTTGTAAGGTGTCCTATGTATCATGGTTATGGAAGGAATTAGAATTATTATAGTTCAATTGATTTCCCAATCCACTGAGGGATAAGGTATATAGGTTATCCCATGGGATTGTTCTTGTCCCAATGGTTTAATTGTAAATACGTGGTGTTTACATTTATATGGATGTTTATTTGTGCTCGTGCATTGGGAAGGAGGCTTATATATCCTTATTATGGTAGGAATCAAAGTTATCATAGTACAGTTGATTGGGGCTTACACACTGATGTTTCCCTTGCCATCGTGGAGGTTTATAATGCAAATGATATGATTATTGAAACTCCCTAAGCTAGCGTGATATATAGTCAGTGTGAGAAACTGGGGATGGAAAATGATCAGTCTCACTGCTTATGCATATGGGAGATTTGTATTATGAATAACCTATGGAGATTTGATAAGGTGATTAGGCCTCATGGAGGCTTCCTACATATCATGATTATTTTAGGAATCAGAGACTTCATAGTTCTCTTCCTTGGAGATTACATACTAGGGTTTCCCTTTGGTGATCGATGATTACCCACTAAGGGTTAAAATGGTTTCCAATCCATGGGTTGACTTTTTGACCCGGTCTACTCACATGAATTAATTATCATCTTGACATGTCTTGGTTATTTAACTGGTATGTTATAGTGTGTTTTCTTGACTTGTTAAAAGGTAAAGTCTTGAGATAGTCAACATATCCAAGGGAAGTTGCATATCTTGGATGGAATTTTTTATGGTCATCGCATGATCCGGGATGAATTTTCCTAAGGACCTATAATGACTCAGATAATTTGTCCCAAAATCCCTCACATGGCCTAGTTGTCTTGTTTAGATGGTGTCACATTATCAAGATGACTTGCCCTAGTGTCATCACGAGAGCTGGCTGACACATATGAAGGGTGTTGTGAGAGAAAGTACGACCTATCTTAGAGGGTGTCACATGTATTGGATAACATCACTAGAGGGAATCATGAGTCCCAACCAACCTGTATGAAGGAGGTCTCATGTCACAACTGACTCACCCAGAGGGAATCTTGAGTTCTAATTTGACTTGTCCAAATGTGACTGCGAGACATGGATGACATGATTAGGCGCTGTTATATGAGTCAAATGATGTATATGAAAGGAATCACAAGGCTTGGGTGACAAGTACATGGTGGACATCGCAAGACTAATGTGGTATTCCATAAAGGGCTATATGACATGCTCTTACATGTTTAGAAGATCTCAGATAACCCAAAGAGCTTTTGGAACTTGTGTCACATGATTTTGGCAACATGTCATGGCACTATCACATGTCTTGGATGGTTCATGTAAAGTGAATGAGGGTTAGGGAACATGTTTTTTGTTTAAGTCTTCCACCTTTAGTCTTTGTTCTATATCTTATTTTGCAAATGATTTATATTCATTTAGTGTCTATTTATTTTGAGTCTATTTATGCACGATGAATGAATACTTCGATTGTTCTCTAGTATATAACATGATCGAAGCCTTTATGGTCGCCAGATCAGATGCTTTGAGAAATACACTCCAGTGTTTGGTTATGATGATGTTCCTGGATGAAAAAAATCCATCCTTTACAATCGATAGTATAACCCCCTATTTGTTGTTGGCATGGGGAATTTATAGGCCTCTCCACCATGAATGTTCACCAGTTTTCAATACGTATTTGATGTAGATATAGAATGGAGTTGGTGAAGGGATATGGCACCATGAGTCTTTGCAAGCCTCTTATGTGGATCTCTCCCAAGGGATTCACATGATTTCCATCTGTCGTGAGTGACTCCCATCAAGGATTATTTTATTGAATTATTTCTAATTAATGGGGAATAGTTTGATCAAGTAGGTTTGTTAAAGGACTTGTAATATTTTATATTGGCATTGCCAAGGGACCTCACAAGAATAAATTTCCTATTAAAAGGCATCCATGAGATGCTCGATGCATTGCTTGAGGAATTTTATGAGGCAAAGTTGGCCTGCTTGGGGGTCTCTGCAAGATCATAATGGATTTTCTAGGTGTCTCTCAAGATTATGTTGCGGACTTCCTTAGAACATCGCAAAAACTTTATGATAGCAAGAGCTCTCAACTCCTTCCTCTTTATCCCATTTGTTTTAATTTATAAAGGTCAGGTATTATTACTGATTTCAAAAGAATCATTGAGGACATTTTATCTATTTTTTGTGATGCTTCATGTGACAAACAAAGGTTTTATGAGGATGAAAAAACATCATGTGAAAAAATTTATCTTTTTATCCTTGGGGGGATAAAGGTGTTACTCATGGTTTCTTGGATATACCAAAGGATCTTAATGTCGTGTTGGTGGCCTATTGATGGGTTTTCAAAAGGTGAGGAAGACATGTATCCAGGGACTAATGATGTCTAGGGGAGTTTCAAGGGTGTGTCACATATCTTATAGCAACTATGAGTAGCTTCCGCCCCCTACCCCTTTAATTTTCTTTTATTAATTTTAAAAAAATGCTGGGGGGTCTTTCGAGTTGGATCAGATATTTTCAAGGAAAATTTTCCAACCCATTGATGATGAATATTTTGATCTTTTTCGACTCCAAGAGGCCTCTACCTTATGGAAATTTTCTTCATATTTTCAAAGGAGGTTTAGATGGGTTTCTAGGCATCTATTGATGAGGAATTGTGTGGCCTGAGTGAACTTATCCGGCTGCTACTGCATGCTTTCCGGTTATCCAGAGAGTCTTTGTAAGAGAAGGAAGACATGTTAACGGTGGTTCCATGGGATCTGTTATAGGTTATGCGCTGCTTTTGGAGTCTTCACATGACCCCAGGATGCTCATGAAATCATGAGTCCCTTATATACTCATGTGATCCGAAGTCTGGAAAACCTTCTCCTGCCTTTTATTATCAGGAAAAATAATATCCATATTTTGGCATTTCTTATTTTGTGTATTTTACTATGCTCATTTGGTGGGTAAAAACAATGATAACATAATGGAAACATAAGAAATGTGACAACAACTTAAAACACTTCATCATAAACATAGTTCAATGATAAATTCCAAGAAATCTTGATATAAAAAGTCCCATGATAGATAAGATTCACTCACTAATACCTTCCATGAAATATCCTGAGACAGAAACATAACCCAATAAATTGAAGCACTGTATAATTCTTGGTGAACCCATCACTTTCATTTCATTCTCATGATTATGTGTGCATCATAGATCACAAAACATAGAATCATTTATCATTAAATTTATTCCACGATCAAGAAGTGTGGAATGAATACAAATAAGTCCCCAATAAAAGAAGTATGAGTTAATAAAGGTGAACACCCTTGATAAAAAATAGGTACGGGTATTCACTGCACATTTTTTTGGCATGGAAATATTGTCGTGAAATTTCATTAGTATTACAGGGGAGTATAAATGGTATTATATATTTAATAATATAGAAAAACATTTTTAGTTAGAGATAAGAGAAATAATATAATGACGAAATAAGGATAAAGAAGAGGATGAGAGGATCCCTTACCATGAGTGGGTGATTCCAAATGCTTGGAAGGAGTTCCATGAGAGCATGGGGGAACCATGGGTTGACTCTATAGAGGGATGGGAAGAGAAAGGACCTAATAAAAGGTTTTTTAGGGAACATTAATGGGATATTTGGTGGGTTTATATTTGAAAAGTGAGGGGAATTCATTATTATTTCTCAAACATAGTTTTTGGACTCTATATAATAAAGTAATCAAAACCACTAACCATAACTTGGTTTTTACCATGGTTTCTACCAAATATGTGTTATTTTAATTATTTTATATGTCTCAGGTCTAAAAATATTATAATATTACCCATGGTGATGTGTAGGGTAGTCATATCTTTAAATACCATATTTTATAACATTAGAATATATTAATAGGTTATGAGGATTCATAAAATGTTTACAAAATTAATAAATTAAAAATAAAATACCATTATTTTAAAATTTAAACATATATTTTTTCATGTATACCCACAAAAGTATTTATTAAATCATTTTTGTGTCTTTATGATATCATAATACATGATATATATTTATACCGCAATTATTTTATACGCAAAAAATTTTTTACCTCAGAAACCTAAGGAAAATTAACTATAGGATAATCTCAACATACTGATTCAAAAAATAATAATAATTTTACAAAAATAATTTTATCAACAAAAAAATTTCCACGTTTAAAATAGAATCAACATTTGTTGAGAAATTTTTCATTTTTTGACAATAATAGTTTTTGAACCCTTATAAAAATTACATTTGAATTCATAAAAATTATATGTCAATTTATATTTAATAAAAAATATTTACTAAACATATTTTATTAAAATATTATTTATTTTAATAAACCAATAATTTATCAAAATAATTTAATTAATTGAATGTGAATATTACAGAAAAACACAATTTGTGTTTTATTGTATAAAATTTAAAATCATTTAAAATGTATGAATAATAAAAAGTAAATATAACCATTATTATATTGAAAATAATGTACATATTCAAATTTTTGGGTTCTTGATACGTATCCCACTAATACACCAACAAAATCATTAAGGTTATTGTGAACAATATTGACATTTTCATTGGGTGGTTTAGTGTATATAGATTGGGTCGTCATCTCGATGAGCTTGAAGTTCTCCCATGAATGGTTTCACTCGTGAATGAGTTGTTAAATATTTGCTTGTTATTTGTTATTGTAAAAGACTTTTGATTCTTTCTCCCTTACAAATTTTGATAAATGCATTTCATAGGGTACAATCCTAATAGTTGAGACCATAACATCCCTTGTCTGTGTCTATTGTACATTCCAAAATCCAATATTTATAGTAATCATGTGATCCCTATTCAATGACTATATTATAAATGGTAATTATTCTTAATGGTATATTAAATCTAATTGGATATAATAAAACCAATAATGTTCATGTTTTTTCTATAAATATAACATATTTAATTTAACCACAAGGGGAATTTTATTAATAAAAGTTCGGGTCGTTACAATCATCCCCCATAAAAGAATATTTCCCTTGAAATTTTAATTTCACACTATAAAACTAATATGGGAAACTCCATTTCATAAACTCCTCTGATTCCCACATGACTTCTTAAAACATTTTGTTTCACCATAACACTTTGACAAGGTTCATTACCTAATTTCATTAATGTTTGTCTCTATGATCTATGATCATCACAAGCTGCATCACATAGGAATGAATATTATCTAATGATAACACCTTAGGATTGCGAAAATGTGAGGGGTTTGGTATGTACTTACTCAAGAGTAATATTTGGTACACATCATGTACTTTATATAGGTTACATGGGGGTGCTAGTTAATACGACAACACCCTGATGCGATCAATGATCTAAAAGGGATCATTGCATCTTATACTATGATTTACCATCTTGAGAAATATCATGGAATTCTTCCATGGAGATATGTGATGGAATAACTTATTTGAAACCTCAAACTTTATGTCCCATTGATGTTTATTATTATATACCTTATATCGACTATAAGAAACATCTATGTGATAATTTATGGTCTTGGCCTTTTCCCCCATTTCCTCAACCATTCCAAGACCTAGCAGTTTGTGATCCCCACCTTCATCACAACATGAAGGCGTTCTTCACCTATTACCATAAAAGGATTCATTTGGAGCCATTTTAGTGTTTGAGTGTAAACTATTTTGTATGAGACCTCAATCAAAGGAAGATGTTGATCCCATCCTACTTTGAAGTAAATTGATTATTCTCTCAACATGATCTCAAGTGTCTGGATAGCCCATTCAGATTGGCCACCAGTCTTAGGGTGATAAGCCTTGCTGAAGTTCAACTCAGTATTTAGATCATGCTGATGAATCTTCTAAAATAGGTAGGTAGATCATGAATATTGATGATATATAATCAATTTTAATGTTCCATGTAGCCTCAACACATCTTTAATGTATATCATTTTCTGTTTATTGAGTGAGAAGTCCTCTCAAATTTCATTGAAGTGAGTGTTCTTTTTAAGATGATTCACCACAAACCCTATAGAATTATATCCTCTTGATTTATATTCAAAACCAGTGAAACTTTCCATGATTATGTTTTCCAATTTCAATTTAGTCCTGGGTAATAGTTTCATCATACACATGAATTTTATTATTATCACCTTCACTTGCCAACATAAAAGACATAATAATGTATATCCTATAAAATCCTTCTTCATATTATCCAAAAAGTAGTTCTCTTGGCGGTATCAATACATATTTGTGGTTCCTTGATGGATGGGGAAGATTGATCTATGTGAATCATCAAAAAAATATGTCTTTAAATCCATATTGTTTGGTACAAATAGTCATGATCCAAATCCCATAACTCCTTCATTTTTAACATTAAACTCTTGTGATTTGCCTTTTCTTATAGCTTGCACTTTATTATGAGATCCCATCTCATTCCTTTGAGAATCCTATATACTTTCTATAAGGGGTGGTTGGGAAATAATTTTTGAAAGGATTGATTGTTTCCTTACCTTTTGATTCCAATTTCAATCCTTTTCATGTCTAAGAAGATTATATCCTTCTCAATTCTCATAAATGATGAAATTGCATAATCCTTTCTACATAGAGCATCAAACATATTATTTTCTTTACCAGTATGGTAGTGGATTGAGATTAATAGTACATGATAATCTCTTACCATCTTTATTGGTACATATTCAGATCTTTTTGTGTGAATATATACTTAAGCCTCTTAAGATAATTATATATCTCAAACTTCTCCCTAAATAGATAATCATATAATATTTTCGAAATGAAGATCACTATATAAAAATCTAGATCATTGTTCAGGTAGTTATTTTCATGAGCATTAATTTGACTTGAATAATAGGATATCACTTTTTCATTTTATAGTAACACATATCCCAATTACTTCTTCAAAGAATAATTGAATACTAGGAAATGATCTCCACTTGTGGGTAGTAAAAGTATAGGTGTAGTGATAACCTTATTTTTGAACTTCTATAAGCCCTCTTAACATTCATTAATAAGAAAAACAGAACTCCCTTATGAGATAGATTGTTTAGGGGTTTTTGAAAATTGGGAGAAATTTTTAAAAAATTTACAATAATACCCAACTAACCTAAGGAATGGATGAAGTTATATAATAGATATGTCCCTCAAATATCATTCAATTTTTTCTATTTTTAAGGGTCCAAAGGTATCCCATTTTTTGTGACAACAATTTTTAGGACTGAGACTACCATCATCAAGAAATCACATTTTTTGTACTTTACATAAAGCTTCTCATTTTATAAGGTATTTAAAATAATGATATGATGATCCTTATAATCCTCCTTAATTTTTGGTTATATTAGAATATCATATATAAATACTTCTAAAAATTTCTCAAGGAAATCTATAATGAATATATTAATCAAATATATGAATATTGCTATGGAATTATTGAGTTTGAATGAAATTACTCTGAAGTCAATGCACCCATACCTTGTCTGGAAAGTAGTCTTGGGGATATCCTCCTTCTTCTCCCTAACTTGTTAATACCCCAACCAAAGGTTCAATTTGAATAAATATTAGGCTCTATGTAGCTAATCAATAACGTATTCAATATGTGGAATTGTGTTATTTTTCTTTATCATGATCTAGTTTAGCTAATGATAACCAATGTAGTAGCACATTGACCCATCATTCCTCAAGAAAAATAGGAATGGTTAACATCATATGAAACCATTATTTATATTCTCTGGTAGTTGTCTCTTCAGTTCCTTGAGTTACAAAAATTCATTCTATATGGAGTTTTGGATAGTGTTAATGCCCCAAGAATAAGATTGATTTGAAATTCAACCTCTTGGATAGGTGGAAGGCTAGGAAATTATTTGATAAAAACACCATCATATTCCCTCACAATGGTCATGTTTTAAAGGATTATAATTTACTTAGACTCAATCATTTATGGTTGATACACTGTCTCATAAGAAAATAATATACATGCTTGAGATATTGGTGCTAAAAAAGATTCATCCTCTTCCTATCACTTTTGAATAACTAGAGGACTATTTTCAATATGGAGAGTGATTTCCTTCTCATGGAAATTTTTGTTAGCTCCATATAGGGATAGCCAATCCATATCTATAATTTCATAAAATTACACTAATGGAATTATTACAAGGTTTGTTGGGAATTTCAACCCATAAATTTTGAAAAGCGAGGAGTTATATACTTGGGATGAAATAATTACCCCATTTTCCATTTTTACCAATAGCTCTACTTTCATGAGATGAAGTGTTGTTTGAATAGTTCTACTAAACTTACATGATATATATGAATGCATAAAACTATCAACAAAAATTACATTTTCTATTTTTTATGAATAACCAACATATCTATCACCAATTTGGGATTCACCTCTAAAGTTTTGATGGAATAAGCTCACCCTTTATACCTTGGAGGTTATTGGATGTCTCCAAAAACCCTACGCTTAGTGAATTGGATTGAAATGTTCCTTGGATCCTTGAATTTCAACCAAAAAACAATGTGCAGATGGTTGACTGGAGAATTCCTTTTCTCCATGGCATTTTTCAGATTCTCTAGTCGATAATTTCTAGCTAGGTAACATTCTTTCTGGAACCCAAAGAATTTCAGCAATACACACAGGAAATTTCTAGGGTGATTATTTCCACACTTTTGGAAAGTGGGATGTTGAAATTTTGTAGCACCATTATATTTATCTTTTATATCACTAGAAAGGAACTCCACTTTCTACTTCTTATCCCCATGATAACATTGAGATTTTATTATTTACATTTTTCCTTTGAGGTAACATTTGAAAATTTTCTCATACCTATCGATGAATAATATATCGAAGGCTTTTTGACTAGGTTTTATCCTAACAAGTAAGTAGTCAAACTCAAATATAAGGGTAATGAAAAATTTGGTGATTATCATGTATGTCTCATGAATTTTACCTTGTATGACCTGATATATTAGTCACATTTTTTCTCGAGGGATGGAAAATACATTTTCATTTTAGGTTATAGATTTCAAGGAGATATATTTATTGAAAATAGATTTATGGAATTCCTTCCACCCCATTACATTGATCCCTTCCTTAGGCTTCGTATTCTTGATCATCCTTGACCACTCATTATCTTACCCATCCATATGATAAACAACTAGTATAACCTTATCTTTCTTAGGAAATTGAATGATGTGGATGATATTTTCAGTGGAGTTGATCCATTTTTTAGAGATTAAGGGATCAAATGATCTGTCTAATATTAGAGGCTTTTGTCACATAAAGGTCTCAATTTTAGATTCTTTATTCTTAGGGGGATTTGGGTGCACCTCTGGATAATGGATTCTATTAAAACCTCCTGTCATCAAACAGAGTATCACCAAAATGTTTTCTTTTCTGTCTCCCATATATATGGCCATCTCATTTAGTTAGTTATCACATTGCCTTTCAGTTTGGCTATTTACCTGATTCCTCCTATTTATGACCATTGGCTAGAATAAAGAAAAAATTATGAATGAGTATTTTTGAAATATTAAACATGTAAATGGGAGTCAAATGAAATTAAAGGGACAACTTAAAATGAAATTTATTCGTTAAATTATGAACTTATAGGATTCAATTTATTTTATCCATGGTCTATTTCTGAACATATACTATTAGAGGTAATTTTTGATCCATTAAAAATTGTTCGTAATAAATTTGTGAATTTACCAAAGAGTATTCCCCAGGAGTGTCAAACAAGGTGTGAAACAAGGCTTGTTTCCATGCACTAGTTCCAGGTAAAGTCTAGCTCAATGTGGTATTTTCAGGTTTTACCACTATGTACATTTTTCCATTGAAACATCCACTTGTTTTATCAAGATAGATATATATTTTCCTAATATACCACTTACCATATAATTTAAAAAAATTGTGATGTTTTCTTATACTTAGTTATATTACTAATGATTTCACTATAGTGTTGTAATCATAATCCCAAAAATTACTAAACATTCCTTTGATACCAAAATTGAAGACCCTAATCTTTATTTCAAATTAATTCATGATTTATTACATCATATTACACATAATACAACCCAGAAGATTTAGAAGAATTGTGTCTTTGTGAATTGAGTGTATTACCTAAAAACATAAAATGGGGAATAAAACATCTTTATTGAAAACATCCTAAACATGATCATAATATTCCTTCATACTTAAATTTTCATGGGATAATCTGGGGATATTGATAAATGTATTTCATGCATACATTTTTGAATGTTTAATTATAATATTTTTCTACTTATCTTGAATATTTTGGAGTGAATTGACTTTTTTTTATGTTTTATGGTAGGAAACATTAAACTTGTGAAAAAGGAAGAAAAATTGGATGAAATATGAGCCAAAATACACTTCTCACCATGAGCGAAGAGATGCAGTGTGTCAAAAACTATTTGAAGGAGTTGAAGTTAGAAAACTAGTAGTAAAATTACTAAACATCATGTAACCCCATTACACGTTGTGTCTTCATTCTAGAGGAAGGACACTTCTAGGATAAGTCATAAAGTACATACACATCGTGAAAGACCATTACACATCATGTAACTACATTAAATTATGTGACATTTTTTCAGATTTGTTTTTGGAGAATAAATATGGGAAGATTCACAGGATCTGAAGACTTAAAGTTACATATCGTGAGTCCCCATTACATATTGGGAAATGAGTCAGTGGTGAAAATATTTGAATGAGATTTATGTGAGATTCACATAGATTCAAAAATATAAGATGCAATATCAAATAAGTATTATAAAACATGTAACATTATTACACATCATGAAGGTTGTTAGGAAGAAACCATCTAGAGATAATAAATAGAGGAGTTTGGTAGTTGCTCTGGGGAATTCTAATTCCGATGGAGAAAAACACTTGGAGTGAAGATGCTGCACCCTATCCAAGTTCTTCCTCTATTTTCCTAATGTTTACATTTTCTTTTCTACTTCCCTATAAACATCTCATCTCTTGGATGAGGGGGTAATGCTGACCTGTGCTAGGCTGATGTAACCAAAGGGGGGAGGTGCGTTGGATTTAATTCCTCTTATTATTCATGTGTTTGGTTTTTCTCAATTTAATTTCAACTTTCAATCCCTTTATTTTTATTTTATCATGACCATTGATATTCAAATAAAAAAGGTATATAAAAATTTCACAACCGATAACCCTAATGAAGGCAAGACAATTGTCAACTTTAGGGGGAATTAGGGTTAAATATGGTATTAGGACAAACATAATTTGGTAAAATCCTAAACTATACGACCAAGGGGAATAAGGTATTGCTGTGTTAAGTTGGAGATACCATGACCATTGGATCTTCCTATTCTTGACTCCAACATCAAATCAGAAATTTTCCAATCACTTCTCTAAAATCAAATTGTACCCGAACCATGAAATTATAAAACCCTTGGCATGCTTTTAAAATCTATTTATAACCCAATCAATGAAACTGATTTGATTTGTTCTTCAATCAAAACTAATCAATTCACTCTTTTCCAACAACTTTCATCAATTTTATAAAATTAAATATTTTGAAAACATAATAAAAATGATTTTTTCATCTCTTTGGGTTCAACCTTTAACATACCAATACTAAATTTTAATTAATTGAGTAGAATAGTTTGAGTTTTTATAAATTTGTTTTTCCATAGAATTGTATGGAATTAATGATTCCCTACTGGTTTATGAAACTAAACATTTTTCCATGGATGATTTCTTTTTAGTTTTTAGGATTTCAATTTATCTTATTTTTGTATTTCAATTTCTCTATTTACACATGGTGTGATGTGAGTTTTATGTATTTAAAAGTTTAATGCACAACTATAACATCCATTCAAAGGAAAAAAGAAACCATCAATTTGACCCAAAATTATGAGCCAAGACTAGAGGTCAAAGTAAAGTAAACCATGTAAGGTGCTGAATGAAAAAAAATCTTCAATGAGATCAAGGTTTGTGAACGCTTGTAGGCTACGGGCAACCGTCTAACATAGGATTGCAATCAATCATTCTAGCACCCATAATCACTAAAAGTAACATTGAAATCAAGCCAACAATCATCTCAAAGATCTTAAAATATGTTTAATTCACTATACTTCCACATGTAGAGAGGAACAAGCAACCAAGAAGCTTCCTTGAGCTCTGTAATATTTTCCAATTCTATAATGTCTCAAGCGTTGCAGTAAGGATTTGTCTTTTGTTGTTTTCATTAAGGGATCAAGCTCAAGACTGGATTCAAGGCCTACCCATGAATTCCATCACTACATGGGATGATCTTAAATGGATCATACACACCAACTTCTTTCCACCTTCTATGTAAATGGATATATGGGTAAATATTCTGAAATTTTTTTAATTTGAAGATGAGTCACTATATTCCACATGGAAAAGGTATATGAACATGACTTGAAAAATGACCAAATCATGATATAGATATGTGTTTACTAATCCCAAAATTTTATTGGGGTCCTTCCCATATAAATAGTTCAATTCTTGATGCTTCAGCTAGAGGATCCCTAATGAATAATTTAGGTGAAGAATGCTACAACATGTGGGATGAAATGGTGAGAAACGGTTTATAGTGGCAAGGATAGGGAACATAAAGTAAAGGAGTTCAAGTGATTATCCCATAAAAACACATATTTTAATTAAAATTTAAAGGCATTAAATGTTCATTTTCGATCTTATGGGCCTTATTTAGTGGATTTTAATTTTGAACATCCATTCTCATCATTTGTGCACTTCATGCCTAATGTACAAAAATTTAGGCCCAATGATTCATATAATTTTAAAGAATATAATTATCCATATTTTAATTTGAAATTTTGATAAATTTATAAAGGATATAAACATAAATATGAACATTTTTCATTCAGGGATGAATGGAGGATTCATAAAGGATGATGGAGATATTTCACGATGAAAGGAAACAATCCTGGAGAATGCAGATTGGACACCAGCCCACTGATGGAAATGTGGGGTCCATAATACAGGTCCACTAAATCCGAAATTTTGTGGGACGATAGAATCCATATATAATAACAAATAATTATTTAGGTTCAATTTCTAATTCGGCATTAATTATGGCTATTAAGGCGGCCCATATAAAATATCCAAATATGGGCCAGAATCTGTGGGCCAGAATGTTAGCCCAATAAGTCGGCCATAACTCCCGATACACAACTCCAAATATGACAAACTTTTACAGAATTCTAGAGTAAATATAGGGACATAAAAGAACATTCAATGTCCCACCACGATTCGGCGATATGCTTTCCCATACAGGACAACATTTCTAGGGGAGACAAGGAGGATAAAAAGTCAAGGAGAGAATCAATTCCTCCACTACTTTACACCACCCTAAGGCCTAAATTAATTTCATAATTGGGAATACATTGATTAAGGCTCGGCCTAAGGCTTCCCAATTTTCTATTTAAGGTAGTGGTGGTGAGGTGGAAGATAAATCTTGTTTATTTTGATGTAATGTTATATTTCCAAATTTCCTTTGTAATGTTTTCAATTAGAAAGTAAGTTTATTTTTTGTATTTCAATGTTATTAATAAACATATTTCTCTTATATTATTCCCATTTATTTCATTAAAACTATATAATAACAAAGCACAGGTACATCTCTGTGTTGTGGTGAATTAGTTCACACATAGGTGTGAATTTCGTTCACACACATAGAGGGGTGCTTGTTATTTCCGTAGTTTTAATTTCTTCAATCCAATTCTTATAAGCCATATTCTGTCCACCATTGAGAGTATACCATCAATAGAGGGATAACACTTTAATGGGTTTATCGTATGATGATGATAAGGCTAGATTGAATGTTATTTTATGAATTTTTGTTAATTGGATCACTAATATAAGACTTCCATTATTTAATTATTTCCAATCTTTATCTTAACTATGTTAGAGGAAGCTAAATCCAAGTACTAAAATGACCATATACATTGGAAAGACCATGAATTTATTCTAAAAGTGTGAAGGGGATAAGTAATTGTGTTTAGTTAGCATCAAACAATAAAATGATGAAGGTAATGTTATTTTTAGGAATGGATCCATCAAGAATTAATAACACCAAAATTTCCTAAAGAAGTAAAATTTATTCAATCCACCTCGATCATAACTCTAAGATCAACCCATTTCCATTGAATTGAATTCACTTAGGTTTATTAGTGTTCTTTAAAACCATATAAAATAAAAACCATGTTGGCCACTTCATATCCAAAAATACATCTCATAGGTTGTGTATCTTAGGTATCTTCATAGGTCTGAGTGGATTTGACAACCCAATTTGGACTATAAGGACCATTCTACCTTCATCTATTGGGTAAATTTGAGTGTTACTCAAATTTTGGTGTCGTTTCTAGGGACCAAGTAAGTACCTTAGAAAATAACCTTCTTTCCTCACCCCCATTCTTCTATTCTCACCAGAGATCTCTTATCTTTTCCATTTCTTGTTTTTTCCCTTTTGGCGCATGTCCCCCTACACCTGCGATAATTTAAATAGACTAGTTAGGGTGGAAAGTCCAAGGATAGGGGGTTCAAGTGAACCTAGGGGATTTTTTCCATTAGATCCTAATATTCTTGATACTCCAGAATCAAATATTGAATCAATTCTCATGGAGGGTCTTCCAAGAAATGAAATTGAAAATCCTTAGGGAAATCAAATGGGAAACCAAAATCAAGAAGCTCCAAACCTAGGGAATGCATTTGTTCAAACCATGAATGACTACCTCACTCCAGCTTGGAAAAATTCCACCTCATGAATTAGACACAATTCCCTAGGATATACCTATAACAAATTTAAACCCCAGGTCCTAAACCACCTTCCAAACTTTCATGGGATGGAGTTTTGTATGCCATAAGTTCATGTCAAAGAGTTCAACGACATTGTTGAAACCATGTTCCCACCACATCAACATGAGTCAGCTAGGATGTGGCTCTTTCATTTATCACAAAAGGATCAAGAAAGGAACTAGATAGACAATCTATGACCTACATTAATCCACTCCTGGGACCAGTAACAAAGAGAATTCTAGAAAAAATAATTTCTCCATCACAAAACAATTTCACATAGAAAATCATCCAATTTTGTTTTGAAAAAGAGGGGGAGTCATTATATGAAACATGGGAGAGGTTCAAAGACACCATAAACATGGTTCCACACCCTTGGATTTCTAATGTTGAATAAGTTCAAATTTTTTATAAAGGGTGGCGCCCTGGGAAAAAAAATCATTGACATGATGTGTAATGGATCCTTTAAAAACAATGCCCAAATAATGCTTACATGTATCTAGAAAGCCCTGCCGAAAGAAACCAAACTTGGGGGACATAACCTTACTATGAAAATCCACCCAAATCTGGTGGAATTCACAAACATAAGGAGGAGGAAATCCTTAGTGTGAAACTTTTTGCACTCACTAGGAAGGTCGAGAAGACCGATCTTAGGAAGGTCCCTGAAATTCAAACTGTTAACCATGTTTGCACAATTTGTGTCAAACATGACCAGAAGATTGAAAATTTCCCAAACTTCCCTTCCATTAATGACATTATTCTAGGAGGACCCCTGGTGGATGTCAATTCCTTAAAATATCAAAAGACTCAATACCGAAACACATTCAACCCCAGGTATAATGACCACCCAGGCTTCCATTGGAAAGATAACCAATAACATAGCCAACCACAAGGACAAAACCCCTACCCTACACAAAATTTTCAAAACCATAACCACTTCCAACCACAACCAATCAAATAACAACATCCTCTTATCCAATACCAACAATCCATCAAACAACCAAGGTATCCTCATGGGAAAAACCAGCCAACACAAGTCCCCACTCTATTTGCCCCTCTTACAATCCTTGAACAGTTGTGTAATCAAATTGGCAAAATGAACTCAGAATTTTCTTCCCTTAAACAAGAACTTCAAACCATCAAAACTGGAAAGTCACCAATTCCTACTCAGGTGGTACCATCCTAAAATTTAAGGGGATAGTCATGTTGCACTCAAACAACTCATGAACAACTAAAGGCTGCGACAATTTTATTAAGTGGGAAATCAATTTAGAAACTTGAACAAATAAGTCAAATACTATATGAAGATTAAATATCTTATGAAAATTCAAATGAACCACATGATAAAACTAAGGATACTAACAATGTGAAATAAAAAACACTTCAACAAAAAAACCCACAACCTGCACCATTTTCTCAATGGATGGGGGGGAAAAACAAACCAGAATTGAATGAAACATTGAGGGAAATATTCTCACAAGTAAATATGAAAATTCCCCTTCTTGATTCTATTCAAACCATTCCTGCATACTCAAAATACCTTAAGTACCTCTAAAAATTTAAAAGGAAATTCTCACATAATAACCATGTCCTTCTAGAAGAAAATGTTAGCACGACAATCTAAGGAACCCTTCCACCAAATATGAATGACCCAGGATTCCCTTACATTAATGTTGATCTAGGAGAGAACAAATTCTTCAAATCCTTATGTGACCTAGGTTCTAGTGTCAATCTCATTCCCTATGCTGTGTACAACCAGTTAGGCATGGAAGAGCTCCAACCCACATCTGTCACATATCAACTTGCTGATCATAGAATTAGGGTTCCAAAGGAGATTTTAAAGGATGTTCTAGTAAAAGTAGAAAACTTCATCAACCCTTCTTAATTCATTGTCATTGACAACAATCCTAACTTAGGAAATAAGGAACAAACCCCAATCATCCTTGGTTATCCCTTTGTTGCAACAATCAACTCTATTATCCAAGTCTGAAATGGGAACATGACCATCACCTTTGGAAACATGAGTCTAGACATGAACATCTATAATGAAAGATCAAATATAGGGGATGGTGGGGATATTAAAGAAGTAAAAATGATAGGAAACGTTAATAATGAATCCATAGAACATCAAGGAATATTTGAGGAATTTTATGTCAGGATGAGATTAATTTCCTTCGTTCACATGAAGGAAGTTTATCTCATTGTCCAAAATAACCTTCATTTTTCTTCTATAATGAAATCTTATGACAAAGAATCAGTGAAATATTTTAGGAAACCACATTCTTGGAGACCACTCTAACTTTGTTCCCTAACACTGGTCAATCCAATCTAGTAGCTAAAACTTCAAAATGTGGGGAATCAATCCTATCTAAAACTCTAAAAAAAAATTGATCTTGAAGCAAAGTCCCAATCTTATATTGAAATTTTGAACCAACCTAATCTTGAATTGAATGAACTTTCTTCTACACTTATGTATGCCTTCCTATGATAAAATGGAACACATCCTATTAACAGTTATTTTTCTCTTCAAGACAATCATTAGAGGATTCTTCTAAATGTCCTTAAGAAACACATGAAATCCATTAGATGGACCATGTCTAATATTCCTGGGATTATCCCACTTATCGGGACTCATTGGATTGTTCTAGAATCTAATTCAATGCCATGTCGTCAACATCAATGACAACTCAATCCCAATATCATGGAAGTAGTGAGAAATGAACATATAAATTTTTTAAAATAAGCACTCATATATCCAATAGCTGAGATAGAGTTGGTCATCCCAATCCAAGTGGTTCCCAAAAATGTTGGAATCATAGTGATAACCAATAAGGATGGAGAGATTCTTCCAACAAGGGTGATTAGTGGCTGTAGAGTCTTCATAGATTATAGAAAGCTAAAAACATTTTCCAAGATGGACCATTTCCCCTTACCATTCATTAAACAAGTTCTTGAGAGAGTCTTAGGTCACACCTTCAAATGTTTCTTAGATGGGTACTCAGGATATAATCAAATTGAGTTCTCCCTAGAGGATCAATGTAAGACTACATTCACATGTCTATTCGGCACATTTTCTATCAAACAAATGACCTTCAGGTTATGCAATTCCCATGGAACCTTCCAGCGGTACATGATGGGAATATTCTCAGACATGGTAGGGGATTTTCTAGAGGTCTTCATGGATGAATTATTTGTGTTTGGGGATATATTTTATGGATGTACGAGGAATGTGGGGGAGAGTCTTTTCAAGATGTGAAGAAAACAATCTAGTCCTAAACTACGAAAATTTTAATTTCTTGGATAAAGAGGGACTAGTCCTTGGCCATATAGTCTCGAGTAGTGGGATTTAAGTTGATAAAGACATGGTTGACATAATTAGTCACCTTCCATCACCCAAAAAATTCAAGGATGTGAGGTCTTTATTAGGACATACTGGGTTCTATTGAAGGTTCATTAGGAATTTCAGATCTATTTCTTGACCACTTTGTGCTCTATTACTGATAGATTCTCCATTGTTTTGGATATAAAGCTGTGACGGTTCATTATAAACCCTTAAATCCTCTCTCACCTCTCCTCCCATCATGAAATCTCCAAATTGGAACCATACTTTTGAACTTATGTGTGATTCCAGTGACTTTTTTATAGGAGTTGTGTTAGGACAACGTTGTGATAAAACTCTTTATGTCATTGCTTATGCAAGAAAATCCTTAAATGATGCCAAAATAAACTACACCATTACTAGAAATTTGTTACTTTATATTTTATTTTCCTTAGATAAGTTTAGGTCCTCCCTCTTAGGATCCACCATCATTTTATTCACTAACCATTCTGCACTAAAATACCTCTTCCAGAAACAAGATGCCAGGGCTAGAATTATTAGGTGGGTCCTTTTATTACAATAATTTGACCTCAAAATCAAAGATAAAAAGGGAATTGAAAAAGTTGTAGCTAATATCTCTCTCGGATGGAATTTAAAGACAAATCAGATAACCTTTCTCTATCTGATTCATTTCTCGGTGAGCACCTCTATTCAGTGAGTGATTTTATATGGTCTGTCGACACAGCTAAATTCTTAGTTACATGAGTCATTACAAAATTATTAGGGACTTAAGATCAAAGGAAATTCCTTTCTGATGATAATAACTATGTGTTTGATGCTGCATACCTATATAAGTTCTATCCTATCCAAGTCATTAGGAGGTGTGTCCCAGAATATGAACAAGAGTCCATCCTTAATTTCTGTCATTACGAAGAAAGTGTGGCTCACTTCTCCTCTAAGGAAACATCTTCTAAGATTCTTCAGTGTGGTCTCTTATGTCCCACCCTCTCAAAAAACTCCTACACATTTTTTCAATGAATTCCTAGGTTTCATCAAGTAGGGTCCATTACAAAATGGAATCAAATTCCATTCACTCCCATTTTAGTGGTTGAAATCTTTGATTGCTAGTGAATCGATTTCATGGGTCCCTTCCCAAACTCTAGGGGATTTATATACATCCTTTTATCCATAGATTATGTCTCCAAATGGGTTGAGTCCATTTCTAAAAAATCCAATGATCATCAAATTGTGATTATATTTCTCAAGGAAAACATCCTCTCTTGAGATGGAATTCCTAGAGATATCATTAGTGATCGTGGAACTCATTTTTGCAATCGTCCATTTTCAGAACTCATGGAAAAGTATGGAATTTCTCACAAAGTGTCTACTGCATACCACCCACAGACTAATGGTCAAGCTGAGTTATCCAATCAAAAAATCAAAAAAATTCTTGAGAAAAATATTAATCTATCTAGGAAGGATTGGTCGAGCAAGATCATAGATGCTCTTTGGTACTATCAAACCCCATATAAAACCATTTTAGGAATGTCCCCAAATAGGTTGGTTTATGGTAAAGCATTCCATTTTCCAGGGGAGATTGAACATAAGGCCTTTGGGGACATTAAGAAAATGAATTATGACCTCTCATTGGTCGAAAAAAAATGAAATTAGATCTCAATGAACTTGAGGAACTTAGGATAGAGGCTTATAAAAATTCAAGGATCAATAAAGCTAAATTACAAGCCTACCAATATCGAAATATTAAAACCAAACACATTGTACCGGGTAAACCTATTCTTTTGTATAATTATAAACCTAATTTACACTTGGAAAAGTTGAGGTCTAGATGGTCAGGTCCATACATAGTGCATAAGGTGTACCCCCATGGGGTTTTAGAAATTCATGATCCCACCAATGGTCAAAACTTTAAATTTATTTGTCATAGAGTCAAACCATTAATTGAACCATTCCAAAAAAATAAAGTTGATGAAATGTTTTGTAAATGAACATTATAGGAGGAAAATACGTAAATAATTAAGGTTTTATGTCGAGATAGAGACAATAAACCAAAGCAATTCACGAAAGTCAACCCGTGTTTTTCATCTTCGTGAATCATTTTTTAGGATTAATGAATCATTTTGATATTTAAAAATAATATAAAAAAATTGACTGTTGACCTATTCTTCTATATTGAGTATGGATGGGTATGAAAGGGGTGTTCCATATTCAACTGTGTCACATGGTGTGATCCTTGAGTAATACCTTACCCAGAAATTTAAATAGAAGACTATGTATCATAAGTTTATTTTATTTATATGTGTTTGTAGGTTAAAATAATAATAATAATAATATTTATAATAATAAAATTAAAATTACAAATCATAGGTCATGGGGAAAACCCCGTCACAATCGACGAAGACACGAGGACTCGAACTCGGGACCGAAGGGAGACAGGGGTGCACGCTTACCACTGACCTACGACTTATAGTGCTTCCTTATTCTATATATTTTTGTATATATACTTATATTTTAATTATTTATTACTTGAATAAATAAATATATATATATATATATTTGTTTTGTTTGATTGTTTTTTTCCTCTTCCACTAGGGAATTCTCACAGTGACATGGAGATCAATTGATTAAAATAAAGCATCAAGAATTTCAACTTCAACCACCAGGTGACTTCATTCCATGATACTTGTTTTAAATTTCCTTTTTGAACTCCCATTCTCTACCTATACCCCCATATAAATTTTCATTTCATTAAGCACTAGTGACAGTGTTATTTTAAGTTGGGGGGGAGATAAAATAAAAAAATATTTACGGAAAAAAAAATGAATGCTTTGAGAAAAAGTGTGCCTTAATGGAAGGAAAATTTTCTTTAACCTTGGACATGATAATATACATTGTACACTTTGAAACTAAATATAAAATAATTTAGCATACCCTGATTCTGATTTTAATCCATCTATATTTCATGAGCATAGATTTTGGAAAGTGTGTCTCTCTAATGTGATATTTCATTGTTTATATTTTCACCCAAATAAAAAAACACAATGCATGTCCTTTGGATAGTGGGGTTTTAGTTCGAGTTCATGGGGTCTCCCAAATAAATATTATAGGTTTGGTGATCATTTTATTTTTAATATGAGTATTCAAAAAAAATGTGCGCGTAGAGAAATGAAATGGCCTAATGCGTGGCTTTCGACCCTTGCGAATCGTGACTCCATAGTTATCTGGCCTAGAGTTAGTAATTTTATCTCTATTTATGGTAATTTGACATTTTTTAACTATGTTAACTCCAGATAATGCCCGAGTGTGTTGGATTCACTTGGTTCCCTAAGGCCTTTGAGCATTGGAGTCATCGGTAAAGTCTCGCTATAGGGTTGGAATCTTTTGAGTGCAATTTCAATTACAATGGAAAAATTGAAAAAAATACAATAAAAAAATTTAAATACTCATCTTAATATTGATATGTGATTTCACCTAGTGCTTCCATATTTTCCCCCTTGAATAAATATGAACTCCCTTGTCTATTGCGATGCACTACACATCATCACTCTTAATTGATATTGGATGAAATATAGCGATGAATTTGCTCAAAGGAATGATCTTGGGATTGGGATATTAATATTAAACTATCTTGTATTAAAATATTTTTTTGGGTTTCATGACTTTTTGGTGTATGGTTTTTTGGTGATCATTTTGTATTAAAATGTTTTTGGAAAAGGGAATTTCAATTTCATATTGTTGAGATACATTTTGGTCGGGACTAGCAAATATCATGTTGGGTGGGGTGATTAGCCAATAAAAACAAATATGTTAATTAAATTTTAATGGTATTAAATATTTATTTTTGATCTTATGGGTTTTAGTTAGTGGATTTTAATTTTAAACATCCATTCTCGTCACTTGTGCACTTCATGCCTAATGTACATAAATTTAGGCCCAATGAATCATCTGATTTTAAAGAATGTAATTATTCATATTTTAATTTGAAATTTTGAGAAAGGTATTCTAAATATACACATAAATATGAAATTTTTTCATTCAGGGATCAATGGATGATTCATAAAGGATGATGGGGATATTTGGCGATGAAAGAAAAATAATTCTGGAGAAGGCAGATTGGACACCAGCCCACTGATGAGAATGTGGGAACCACAATACAGGACCAATAAAGAATTTTTTTTGGTATTCAAGAATAAATATAGAGAAAAAATATTTCTTTAGGATAAATTGCTAATTTTGCCTCCATGGTGGTTATTAAAGCGGCCCAAATAGAATATCAAAATCCGGGCCATAATCTGAGACACGAAATGCTATCCCAATAAATCGGCCAAAAAACCAGATCCACAACTCCAAATAGGCCCATATGTTACAAACATCTATAAGACATCCATGGACACAAAATAATCTTCTCTGGCCCACTGCGATTTGGAGATATGCTTGCCCATAGAAGATGATATTTCCAGGGAAGTCAGAGAGTATAAAAATTCATAAAGGGAATCAATTTATCTACTTCTTCCCACCACCCTAAGGCATTAATTAATTTAATAATAGGGCATACATGGACTAAGGATTGGCCTAAGGATTCCCAATTTCCTATTTAAGGTAGTGGTGGTGAGGGGGAAAATAGATCTTGGTTTTTGGATTTAATGTTTTTATGCCAAAGTTCATTTGTAATGTTTTTAATTTCCATGTAAGTTTATTTTTTTCATTTATATGTCTTAATCAACTTATTTCTTATCTATTCTTACCATTTCTTTCATTAAAACTATATAATCACAAATCACAATGATATATTTATGTTGTGATGAATTAGTTCACACATAGGTGTGAATTTCGTTCGCATACATAGAGGAGTGATAGTTATTTCTACGGTTTTAATTACTTCAATCCAATTATTTTAAGCCATCTTACACCCACCATTGAGAGTATACCATCAATGGAAGGATAACCCTTTAATGGGTTGATCTTAAGAATATGAAAAGGCTGGATTGAATGTTATTTAATGAAATAATTGTTGTTAATTGGCTAACTAATTTAATACATCCCTTCTTTATTTATTTCCACTCTTCATCTTCAATGTGTTAGAGAAAGCTAAATCCAAATACTAAAATGAACATATACCTTGGAGAGATCATGAATTTGGTTTTCCAAGTGTATAGAGGATTAGTAATTGAGTTTTGTTAGCATAAAACTAGAAAATGATGACGGTAATGTTATTTTGAAGAATGGATTCATGAAGAATTAATAAAAAAAATTGCCTAAAGATATAAAAACAATTCAATCTACTCTAAGAATAATCCTGTGATCAATAAATTTCCATTGAATTGAATTAACTTATGATTCTTCGTGTTATTTAAAACAATATAAAATAAAAAATATGTTGGCTACTTCATATACAAAAATCCGTCTCATAGGTTGTGTATATTAGGTATCTTCTTAGGTCTTAGTGGATTCGACAACCGAAGCTAGACTGCGAGGATCGTTCTACCATAATATCATGGGTGAATTTGAGTGTGAATTATCATGAAGTAAAAAATTATTGGATGACAACACAATTGGAGTAAACGACCAAGAATATGGATATAACAATGGTCCAAAAACAAAATCCACAAGGTACGTGTATAGAATATTTGAATTATGAATAATACAATTGGGGTAATCAATTTCAGGGCTGGTGAAAAAAACTACAGAAACAAGGGAAAGGATTTCAATAAGGACCACACGGGTTTCAACAATAATTACCTAAAGGTCCATTCCTGGCAAACTAGGTCCATTCATTTGATGATACACTGTAAATATTTCTGGATGCTTCTAGGGTTACATTCAATGAAATAAAATAAGAATAATCCTAAAAACCCCATATTAAGGAATCTGGAGTTGCTAGTTGGAGAAATTGTTGATCATATTATAGAGAGAGCTAGAGGTACACTACTAAGATTCACTAAAGAATGACCAAATGATGATTTTAATGATATATAGCTCAGATGTTGGAATAAAACAAAAGTAAGTGTTATAGAATTTTTAGGACAACCACCAGAGGAAGCTGAAGCTAATAAGGAACAAGTAGATGATGAAGAAGAAGTAGAAGAACAAAAACACTAACACAATCCAAGGATGCCTTTTACAGATAAAATTATTCAAGTAAACACATTGTGTAGAAATTTAAAATTAATTATCACTTCAAAAAAAATATTAATATTTATTTTTAGAGGCTCTCACAAACATGTCGACTAATGAGAAATTCATGAAAGAGATAGTAAGGAACCAAAAAAATAATGGAAGAGATTGGAACAATTCCACTCACATGAGAGTGTTCTGTAGTGGTATCAAATGACATACCTAATAAGAAAAGAGATCCCAGTATCTTTTCAATTCCATTCTTTATCAGAGCTAAAAATTGTGGAAAAGAATTGTGTGACTTAGGTGCGAGTGTCAATATCATGATGTAAACAACTTTCAAGAGTTTGGGACTGGATAGACTGAAGCCTTTGAGAGAAATCCTTCAATCAAATGATTCAACATTATAATACCCTAGAGGATTCATCATGGGAATCATAATTAGAGTTGACAAATTAGGCTTCACCATTGAATTCCTAGTGTTGGATATGGAAGAGGAGAGGAATCTACTCATTTTCGATATTCAATTTTAGCACAAGGTGTGTTCTGATTGATATTCAAAATGTAGAACTCTGTTTGAGAGATGGAAGTAATAAAGTGAGTTTCAACATACACCAAGAAATGATAAACTATGATGTAAAAGTGGAAAATGAGGTTGGGGAAATAGAAATGACTGAAGTCGAGGATGTCACTGAGGTTAAAGAGGTACATGAGCAAGATATTGTTATGGAAGAGGATGCTCAACCAAAGAAGAAATAGAAGATATAGACCACTAACATAAAAAGAGAGACCAAATCCACTTCATTTGATAAGGGTAATTAGATATCTATAATACATAAGCATCCATTTAGTTCATCATGGTTGAGGAAAAGATGGTGCGTCGGTCAAATGGAGATCAAGAAAGTACTACCATCAGGAGGAATCAAGCGGTTCAGAGAAGAATGATAGAGGCCAACCTATGTGGATATGACAAAAATAATACCATTCATGGATCCTAAGGAGGTACAACATATTCAAACATCAATCACATGAGACGATGCTGAATAAGGTAAGACTGAGCCAATGATGTCTAAAAAATGTTCTTTTGGAAGGAAAACAATGTTTTTTTCATTATTTTATACTTTTAGAGGTGAACATTCTCTCGCTTCAAATATTTCAAAATTCATTGAAAATTTTATGTTATTTCACTTGTTTATTTTTTAATTTTCAAGACCATCAAGACCTAAGGAGCTACTGGGCAGTAAGAACATGTACAACCTAACTTATGAAATCTAATTCAAGGGGAATACGAGTTTCAATTCTATAATTTTGTATAACTTTACCGACGTTTAATTTGAGAATTTACTGAAAAATTAAATACAGAAACTTGATTAATTCTTTAATCATCTAATCTATGAGACATTAAAAACCCAAAACTATTATCATGTCATGTATTTAGATTTCTTTTTCAATAAATTTTAAGGTGACAAATGGGGAAAATAATTTTTATAGATAAAAATGTGGATTACAATTTCAAAAATCATGATTATGGGATCATTTTGATCATTTTAAATTATTATTTTTGGAGATATGGTCATTCTTTGAATTTATGGTGGTTTAATTATTTGATTTAATTATTTGTATGCATTTCAATGAGTGATTTTCCAAACCATTTATCTCATTCCTGATACATTCCCAAAGACAATATTTTACAATCTTTCTACAATATATTTCTTGAGAAACTCAGTCATGTATTCTTCTATAACTTTCTTCACATCTTATCGAAGCTATGACTGAACAGAATCACATTTAAAATGATTAAGGTATTATTTTTGCTATCCCTTATCATTGGAATAACCATGAATTAATCCATTTTAATCCTATAGAATCCATTAATTTCCTTGTTAGGAAATAAGACATTTTATAGGATTATTTTATTCATTCCTACCTTCCTCTAAATGTTTTCCATGATATTTAAAAGAATAAGCATGGGGGAAGAACATTAATGGGTGTACCGGGATATGTTTTATTGAGAATGTTTTTGGGGTGATTTTTCATTATGATATGGGTAGAGTCCATGAAATCTTTCATTGAATTTTATTATTTACCTCTCTTGATTAAAAAAATTGAAGAAAAAAAATAAAAAAAATAAAAAAAATATAGAAAAAAATGGGTTGTGATTTCGGTGGATAAAAAATCACCATTTTATAGACTTATGATTTTTTGATCATAAGGGGTTAGGTGATGAATTTGAGATTTGTAAAGAGCATAAATTTCAAAAAAAATAAGAAAAAAAGGGAGGATGATTCATTAATTGCACATATATGTATCATGTGCCCACATTGAGGTTTTTTGGGGGAAGAGAGAGATGAAATATGTTAAGGGTGATCTTAAATGAGATATTTTTTGATTATCATGCATTACACATTATAGTTGAAACTCCTATTTGATCCTATCTTTTTATATCATTTAACTATCCACCATGAAGCCTCATTTTCATTTGATACATAATGGTAAAGCCCTCATGATTAATTATGATCTCTATCTTTACACGGTGGATATGTAAGATTCATTTCCAGCCTATGGTAAGTTACATGTCCTTGTGGTATGTTCTAAAATCTATTTACATTTGTACCATGATAATGAGAAGAAAAATTAATGTGAGGTTGATTTTAAATGGAATATATATTAATAAAGTATGGAAAATGAAAATGGATGATTGAAAAGGCTTAGTGATTTCAATAGAGAAAAGTAAAATACTCAGTTGACTTGTTTCTTTGAAAAGTGAGGCATTGAGGAATTTTACTATGGGATAGTTGAACATTTTATTTTCCATTGGGTTAATTACTATTATTGAAATTTAATTTAAAGCATGGAAAGACAAATGTCTATTGTATTATGTTAATATTTCATCCTTGAGTAAAAGTATGAAATCAAGTATGGGGTTATTTGATAGGTGTGGTTCATGAATAAATTTTTGAATCTTTATTATAATTATTTTTGTACTTAAATGAATAATCTTTCCAATTTTGGAGTGAATTGACTTGTCTTATGTTTTATGGTAGGAAAAAATAAACATGTGAAAAAGGAAGACATAATGGATTTTAAAGGAGCTGAAGCTAGAAAACGAGTAGTATAATTATTACAGGTCGTATAATCCCATTAAACCCATTATGACTTCGTCAATGAGGAAGGCTGCTGCTAGGACAAGTTGTGAAATGGATACACATTGTGAATGACCAATACACATCATGTACCTATATTACAAAACCTGAAAATGTTCATGATTTGTTCTTGGAGAAGAAATACATTGATATTCACGGGATCTGATGATTTAATGTTACATGTCATGAGTCCCCATTACGTGTCATGAAATGAGTCAATGGTCAAAATCATCAAATGAGATTCATGCGAGATTCACCAAGATTCAAAAATCATAGAGGAAACATTAGAATAGGATTACAAGACATGTAACCTTACTGCACATCGTGAATGTGGTCCAGAAGAAACCATACAAAGCCTGTAAATAGAGGACCTAGGCTACTGCTTCTGGGCATTTAGATTCGACTCGAGATAAATCCTTAGAGCGAAGCTACTGCACCCTATTCAAATTCTTCCTCTCTTTTCTTAATTTTTTCATTTTCTTTTCTCCATCCCTCTAAACCTCTCACCAATAGGATGAGAAGGTAATACTGTGATATGCTAGGGTTATGTAAATTAAATGGGAAGGTCAATTGGATTTAATTCATTTATTATTATTCGTGTGTTTGGTTTTACTCAATTTAATTTCAACTTAAAATCCATTTCTTTTTCTTTTATCATGACCATTCATTTTTTAATAAAAAAGGATCATAAAAATCGTGCAACTGATAACCCTGAAGAAGGCATGACCATAGTCAACATTATGGGAAATGAGATTTAAATATGGTATCAGGACAACCCTAATTCAATTAAATCCTAAAATACTGGACCAAGAGAAATAGGGTATTCCATGTAAAAGTGGAGATACCATGACCATTGGATGTTCTTATTTTTGACTCCAACAATAAATCATGAATTAGCCAATCTATGATCTAAAATATAATTACACCCAAAGCCTGAAACTAAAAAAACCCTAGAGTTATTTTAAATTTGTTAACAATCCAACCAATCAATTTACTCTGGTTTTTTTCATCAATGAAAACCAATAAAATCACTCTTTTCTAACCCCTTTCGTCAATTTTATAAAATTAAATATTTTGAAAAGCTAATAAGACTAATTTCTCCATCTCCTTAGGTTCATCCTCAAACATACCAACACTACATTTTAATTAATTGTATAGAATAGTTTGAGTTTTTTTTAAAAAAATTACATAGAAATGTAGGGAATTAATGACATCGAACCAGGCTATCAAACTAGTTCAATTTCAAGGGACAATTCCTTTTTTTTAGGATTTAAATTTATCTTTTTTTATTTCAATTTTTATATTTACACATGGTGTGTTGTGAGTTTCAAAATTTTAAATTTTTAATGCAAAACTATAACACACATTCTAAGGAAAAAGTCACCATCAATTAGGCACACAAATTTTACCCCAGACTAGATGTCAAAGTTACAACAACCACAGAAGGCGCTGAACAAAATCAAATTCTTCAAAGAGAACAAGGGCTGCTGACACTTGCAGACTACAAGTGGCTTCCAAAAACAGGATTGAAACTGAGCATCCTAACACCCCCATTGCTACAAATCACTTCAAAATCAATCCAACAATTATATAAATGATCTAAAACAATTTTCTAATCACTGGAATTCCATATAAGGATCCAAATAAGAATATGAAATTCTTCCACGAGCTCTATGATTCTTTCTAATTTCAGAACGTCTCAATCAATGAGGTAAGACTTTTTATTTTCCTATTTTTTTACTATATCAATCTCTAGACTGGATTCAAATTATACTTTCACATTCTGTCACTACATGGAATGATATTTTAGGGAACTTCTTATCACAATTATTTCCACCTTCTAATTCAATGGATATGTAGGTAAATAATGTGAACTTTGTTCAGTTTGAAGATGAGTCGTTATATTCTTTATGGGAACAGTATGAGGACATGACTCAAAAATTCCTGCATCATGGTATACATATTTGGTTACTATTAAAAACATTTTATAAGGGTTTCTTATAGGGAAACATGACAATTATTTATGCTAAAGATGGAGGGTCCATAATGAAAAAGTCTCTTTATGTGAGATACAACATGCTAGAAGAAATGGTGAGAAACAGTTTCCAATGGCATAGAGAGGTAACACAAAGGAAAAGAGTTCATATAGTGAACAATAATGACCGGATGGCTACACAATTAAAGTCCCTATCCAATAATATGTACATCATGATGGGACAACAAAAAACTCCAAAAGGTACATGTATAAACGATTCCAATTATGATTAATATAGTCAGGGTAATAAATTTCATGGATGGTGACAACAACTACAATAACAAGGGAAATGATTTCAAGAAAGACCACAAGGTTTCCAACAAAAATCACTTCATGGTCCATCACTAACAATCTAGTTACATTAATTGGATAATACACCAGCAACATTCATGAATTCTTATGGGGTATCATTCAATGAAAAAAAAGAAGAAGCATCACACCAAAAATCCACATTATGGAATCCGGAGCTACAAGTAGGACAACTTTCTGATCATCTTAGAGATATACTTAGAGGTACACTACCAGGATTCATGTAAGAACACCCATATAAATATTTTAAAGCTATAGATCTCACATGTAGGAAGAAAGAAAAAGTAAGTGGTATAGAATTTTCAAGACAACCATAAGAGGAATATGAAGATAATATATAATAATTATCTGAAGAAGTATAAGAATGTAATGACCCAAAATTTTATTAATGAAAATTCCTCTTGATATAATTAATTGTATTATTATGTTAATTGGTTATATATAACATATGAAATTCGTTGGTTTTATGTTTTTTGGATTTCAAAATAATGTTAATAATTTTTACCATTGCAAATATAATTGTTGAACAGTGACCACATGATTAGTATAAATATTGGACTTTATCAAATCCAATTTACTCATACAAAGGAAGAGATGGCCTAATCCAGTTGAATGGATCCATACAAACCACATTTTTTGGATCTCAGAATGGTGGTAGCATCAATTGGATTCACTCTTGACCAAGCCCAATCCAAGATTAAACACGTTAAGCTTGAATAGAATTGCCTACCGGAGAGGTGGAAGTTAATAGAGATTACCACCTGAGCGATGTAATATGAGCCTCCCCATGATTATTTCACCATCACACACCTTACCCATAGGTCTTATTCAGGTGTTTTAAGGTGTTTTGTAACAATACCCTAGCACTATGATTATGTGCATTATTTTTTAATAGAATAAATAATATACATTCATTTCAATATTGTTACTTTGTAAATAGTTTTTTAAAGAAAAAATAGTATTTTTAGTCAATATTCAATTCAGAAATCTATTTTAAATAAATAACGTATTTTATAATTAAATAATATTTTAATAAAATATTATCACTAAATTTCTTTTTATTAAATATGAATGTTTGTATAATTTTTATGAATACAATTGTAATTTTTATAAGTGTTTAAAAGCTATTTTTGTCAAAACCTCTGAATTTTTGATAAATATCAATTTTTATTTTAAAAGTAAAAAATTAAAATATTTAGAAAATTATTTATATAAAATGAATATCATTTTTGGATTAAGGAAATCAAAATTATATAATGGAGAATTTTTCATAATTTTCAGAGACAAACGAATTTTTTCGAAAAAATTAAATACCTTTTAAATACATAATGTGTTTTATTACCTCATAATGAACCAACAGTGTTCTAATAAAAAAATATAAAAGGTTTTTTAGGCCAAAATATTTTTTTTAACTTTAAAATAAAGTGATTTTAGATTTTTTCTGATTAATTTTATGGTGCCTTAGTGGACCCTCCAAGACTTATAAATCAGTTTAACTTTTTTAATTGATTTCCATGAGAGGGTGAATCACCTCTACATAATAAATCCAAATATATAATTAATTTATTCAACTGTAATTATAAAATAATATTTTCTACTCCCATTTGGAAAAAATTAATGGTGTAAATCATGGATGGTTTTTCGTTCTGATTAGTTTAATGTGTAGTGTCCAAAACCTAAATAATGAAGAATTCCCTCTCCTTTCCTATATAAACCCACTCAATCTCCCATTTTTATTCACTCAAACCATTTATAGATCCACCAAAACCTGAAATCCTATTTCTATAATCCTAAAAAGGTTCCCCAAGTCCCCAAGAAGCCACTCACAATCCTTTGGGATCACACTTCAATGTGAGGGATTTCTTCCTTTCTCATTTTTGTCCAAATTTATTTATGTTGTTATGCCATTTTATTTTCAATTAAATATTTCTGGTTATGATTTCACACCTTCCATATACATGCATCTTTATTTTTTAATGACAATATATCCCTTTATATCTCATTAATTCCTCTCATGTACACCCATTACCATGCTGAAATTCGGTAATGGGTTTCTCTCTCCCCATTTACATTCAAGAAATTATTATATAATATGAATCTAAATTACATTACATATGTTGGAATATGTATCTATATTACCCCTTACTCTCCATTTCATGTACATATTATGAGATACCTCTTTCTCCCTCATCAACCATTTTTACGAATTCTTAGGTCACGCCGTTATGCTGCTGAAATTGCACTGCGATTTTTCCAAGCTAAAGTCATTATGAAGTGAATACCATTACCATTTATCTATCAAGGGTATTCACCTTTACACAAAAATACTTATTTATTATATATTTTTATATATTTATTCCACATTCCTTTATCATGGAATAAATGATGATGTTGAATTATTCCATGTTGTATCATCCATGTGGCACACTTATGCATGAAATGAAATGAATAAGAAAGGTGCACCCGGATAGCGCTCCAATGCATTGGGTAGAGATTTTTATCATGATACCTCAAGTGAAATTAGGGTTTACTCATTATAATTCATGATAAATTATGGTTTACACATGCTCTATGTTCAATGATCCATGGCCCATGCTTATATCATGATTAATGTTGTTACCACATTTCACTGTTATGATAATCGTGCTATATCATACCTTTATGTTCATGTTTCTATTATGATACATTGATATGCCTATTGGATAAAATGTATTATATTATTAGTTCTATTACTTATTTACACCCTTAATGTGATTTATAGCTCACCTTTTTCACATGAATGTCATCAAGTTATCCCCTGCAATTCTAGGTACGAGGGAATGTTTGGTCATGTAAAAGAAGTTTTCAATAATGTTTTTATATTTTTATGTATTAAGTTATAATTTAATGTCCCTAATTTTACAATAAAATATACCTCTCGACCCTCATAGTTATCTTAAGTTACATTTTATGTAATAAACCATTTTTAAGTGTGTAATAAAGAGCAGGGTTGTTATAGTTGGTATCAAAAGATAGGTTTATTTATTTTTGGGATTAGGATTAGAAATTCCTAGTGAAAGAATTAGGGATAAGACTAAGTATAATAAAAACATCCCTAAATTATGGTTAGTATTGAGTTAGTAGTTTTTCATGAAAATACATCCATGTCTAGATATGAGCAGGTAGAGATGGCTCTGGCACAAATGCATCTTGGGGTAAAACCCAAAAACACCAATTTGTACTAGACTAGAATGAGAAATGGTGCACTAAAATGGGAATTTCTACACTCTTGGTTATGAAACTCTTGAGGGATATGCTTTGGTTAATTCATAAGGTTATTATGAAGCATTATTAGGGGAATTAAAAAAATTCCCCTAAAAATATATGTTGGGAAGTAGATCATTGATAACATTGATAAGTTAATGAAATAAATTTAATTTTAAGTTATCCATTTTTTCATTGGATTCCCCTTTATGTGTTACCCCTAAATTTCCTTTTATTCCAACTAATGGATGGTAATAGAAGGAATCAGGCTGACAACCGATGCGAAGATCAATGTGATGAATGTTCTAATTATATTCCCAATCTGATTGGAGTGGGAATTTCAAAATTTTTCACAATACTCTCTTAATTAAATAATTTTTTGAATAGAAACATGGGTCAAGAGGAATGATCAACCCCACTAAGAAGGAACAATCCACAATCATGAGCGTTATGAGACAAAGGCCTCCTACTTCTAATGGATCATCTGATCTCTCAGTCGCTAAGAAATGGATCAAATCCATTGAGAAGATATTATCCATCCTTCAGTGTTCTGAAAAATAGATGGTACTTCTGGATTCTTATCATATCTAGTGTGAAGCTAATAAATTGTGGAAATTGATAGAAAATATTAATCCTAATGAGGAGATAAATGCATTGGAATTGAAGGATTTGCAGAAAATTCTTTTTGATTAATATTTTCCTCACACCCTCCGACGTAAAATGGAAAGAGACTTCCTTTCCCTCAAGAAACAAGACAAAAAATCCATCAAATCATAAGAGGAAAACATCACAAGAATGGCAGGATATGCCTCCGTCTTTGTCTTTACCCCTGAATAGAAGGTTTACCACTTCTTTGGTGGGATAAAACCTAGCCAAAGGAAATACCTAGTGATCCATGAAATCAAGAGCTATAAGGAAATTGTCCTATGTGTCCTCAAAGTCAAAATAGAGATCGAAGAATCATAGGGGTATCATGGAGATATGAATCATAAGGTGGACTTTAATTATAGAGGTTAGATGGATAAATCTAATGGTGCTAAGATATTTGAGCACCCCACTGGCCAAAGTTATGGAAAGAAGAACCTTGTAAATTGCTTGAAGTGGATAAGGAAATTCTTTAGGTGTGGAAGATAAGGGCACCTAGATATTAACTGCTGACAAGAAAAACTCGTTGCCACGGCATAGGAGAGGAATAATTCGTTCAACTCTCAATTCATTGTTCATTGCTTTAACTTAAAAGAACTAGGGAACTTTGAAAACCAGTTCCCTAAGGCAAGGGTTTTCGGAGGTAACTAACAATCTCTAAAGTTGCAAGGGAAAGATTTTTCCATCACTACCGCCGATGTGAACCCCAAAAATGAAGTGGTGATAGGTATTCTAGTTATTCATTCATGAATATAAAATTTACATTTTGAATATGGTTCTACGTATTATTTTATATCTGGAAAGTTTAGTAGAACAATCCCAACACCACCACAGATCATAAATGTAAAGATGTCGATGTGAACGGAAAATGGGGAAATAATTTCATCCCATGGATATAACTCTTCCCCTGTCATAATTTTTGGATTGAACTTCTCATAAAACCTCTTCATACACCCTGTGGTGGAATTTGTTGCAATTATTGGCATGGATTTGATTTTTTTATATAGATACAAAATAAATTTCCATGAGAGGGAAATCACTCTCTATATGGAAAATCGACCTCCGATTCTATAAAATTGTAAGGAGGAGGATGAACCTTCCATAGCACCATCATCTCAAGAATGGATATTACTACCCTATGAGCATGCATATGTTTCTTAGAATATTGAGTATAAGGAAGGAACCATCCTTGAAGACATGCCTATTGTGAGGGAATTCTCTAAAGTGTTTCCCAAGGTATTTACTAGTCTTCCTCCAAGAAGATATGTTGAATTCTAAATTGATATTATTCCTAGGGAATTTCCAATATCAAATAATCCATATAGAATGGATATTGAGGAGCTTGAGGAGCTGAAGAAACATATATAGGATAATATGGATAAAGGGTTTATACACCCATGTGCTTCACCATGGGGTTCACTAGTCCTCTTCATAAAGAAGAAGGATGTGTCAATGCACCTTTGCATTTATTATCGTGAGCTAAACAAAATAATGATAAAGAACAAGTATCATCTACCCTATATTGAGGACTTGTTTGATTAGATATGTGGAGCACAATACTTCTCCAAGTTGGATTTTTGGTCGGGATATTACCAAGTAAGGGTGATGAAGGAGGATATCCCCAAGACTTATTTTTGTACAAGGTACATGCTCTAAGAATTCATAGTAATTATTTTCGTACTCACTAATTCTCCATAAATATTCATGGACTTGATGAATATATTATTTCGATATTACCTCAACAAATATTTGGTAGTATTTGTAGATGATATTCTAATATATTCCAAAACCAAGGAGGAGCATGAGGAACATCTAATCACAATACTAGAGACCTTGAAAATGGAGAATCTCTATGAAAAGTACAACAAGTATAAGTTATGGTTGAAGGAGGTCTCATTATTAGGTCATATCATCATAAGAAATGGGATATCTATGGATCCCTCATAGACAGCTCCAATTGAGGGATGGTTGAGGCCAACATTGGTAACAGATATCCATAGCTTCATGGGGTTTGCTGGATATTATCACTGATTTTTGAGAAATGTCTCATTATTTTCCAACCTTCTTACCATGATAACTTAGAAGGGAGTAATGTTTTCTTTGATTGATGAATGAAAAGATAGATTCAATGAGTTCAAAATGATGCTTATCACTACACCCATTCTCACACTACCCATAATTGGAGAACATTTTGTGGTATTCAGGGATGCTTCGAAGAAGATCTTGGGCTATGTGTTGATGAAAAATGAAAACGTTATTGCCTATGCTTCATGAAAATTGAAATTTAATGATAAAAACTATACAACACATGCTCTAGAGTTGGATGTAGTAATATTTACTTCGAAAATATGGAGAAATCATCTATTTGGGGAGAATTGTGAAATATATATGGATCATAAAAGCCTCAATTATATATTCACACTGAAGGAGTTGAATATGATCCAACTAAGATGGTTAGAGCTAATCAAAGAATATGAATGATCAATCCATTACCACCTTGGGAAGGAGAACAAGGTGGAGATGCTCTAATTACAAACAAACCATCAATTCTATCATTGATGAGAATTGAAAAGGATCCAATATTATTATATTTGATGAAGATGGACATGAGAATCATATAAAATGGAACATCATAAATCCTCTCAAAAATGATTGCTCAACCATCTATTTTGGAAAGGTTAAAGGATGCTCAAAAGGATGATGTGGGAATTCATAAGAAAGTGGAAACCATCAAAAAAGGGAAATCCTCAGAGTTCAATGTTAATGAAAAAGGAATTGTGAGATTTGGGACAAGACTATGTGTCCCATCAAATCCATAGTTAAAGAATGAAATTTTGGATGATGCACATGGTTCAAATTTCTCCATTCACTCAGGAAACAGAAAGATGTATTGAGATCTATGAGAGCATTATTGGTGGGATAAAATGAAAAAGGAGATCACTGAGTATTCATCAAAGTTCTTGGTATATCAACAAGTGAAGGTTGAGAGGATGAATTCTAAGGGGATGGCGTAACCATTACCCATACCAACATGGAAATGGATAACATCACCATTGATTTTTTCACTAGACTTCCTATGACATCCAACGAAAACTATTCTATCTGGGTTGTTGTGGATCATCTTATAAAGACTGCAAACTTCATTGCAATTTGAGAGGATTTTTCATTGGATCACCTGACATAGATATATATTAGGGAAGTGGTAAGGCTACATGGAGTACCACTTTCAATTGTATCTGATTGAGATCCAAGATTCACCTCTATGTTCTGGAAGATTCACCAGCATGCTCTGAATACTGAGCTTTACTATAGTACCACTTATCAACCTCAAACTAATGGCCAATCTGAGCGGACTATCCAAAAACTCAAGGAAATATTTAGGGCATGATTAATGGGATTAAATGGACGATGGGATCGACATATTTATCTGATTGAGTTCTTTTAAAATGATAGTTTCCACTCAAAAATCAAAATGGATCCTTATGAATCCCTTTATGGGAAGAGGTGCAGAACACTGGCATGATGGGATGAAGTTGGGGTGAGAAAACTCCGAGGTCCAGAAATGGTAGAAGAAATGGTGGAGAAGGTTATGACCATTCTATAGCCCATTAAATATTCTCAGAGTCGACAAAAGAGCTATGCTGATAATTGTTGATGAGACCAAGAGTTTGATGTGGGAGACATGGTATTCCTTTACATAACACAATGGAAACGTTTTATGAGATTTGGGAAGAATGGAAAGCTTAGTCCAAGGTAAATCAACCCTTTTGAGATCCTTGATCATATTGGATAAGTGGCCTATCGACTAACACTCCCTCCAAACCTATCTCAAGTACATGATGTATTCCATGTATCACTCTTGAGGAAGTTCATACCTAACCCATCACATGTATTCAATCCAGATGTGGTACCATTGGAGAATGACCTATCCTATAAATATATGTAGTTGAAGATCTTAGATCGTTGGAAAAAGGTCTACAAAATAATACTATTACCCTCTGCAAGGTGTTGTGGAGAAACCACAAGTTTGAAGAAGAAACATGGGAATCAGAGGAAGTGATTAAGCAAAGTTACCCTCATTTGTTTTAGTGTGGGGAAATTATTATTCAAGGGTCAAATTTATTAAGGGGGAAATATTTTATCGACCCAAACTTTTATTAATAAAAATTTCACTTGATCTAGTTAAATATATTATTATGTAAAATGGATATATAAAAGTTATACAATTTTTTGGTTTCATGTTTTTTGGATTTTAAAATGACATTAATAATTGTTACCATTGCTAATATAGTTTTTGAAAAGTGACCACATGATTAGTATAAATATAGGTCTTTAACAAATCCAATTTAATCAGAAAAAGGAAGCGATAGTCTCATCATATAGAATTTCTCTATATGAAGCCCATTTTTCAATGTTTAGAATGGACGTAGCATCGCTGAACTCCACTCTTGACCAAGACCAGTCATAACACTATGATTATGTGCATTATTTTTTATAGAATAAAGAATATATATTAATTTTTTTATTTTTACTTTGTAAATTGTTTTTAAAGCACAAATAGTATTTTTAGTTGATATTCAATTAAAAAATCTATTTTGATGAATTAATTATTTTTTTACTTCAATAATATTTTAATAAAATATTATTACTAAATTAATTTTTATTAAATATAATTGATCTTATATTTTTTATGAATAAAATTGTAATTTTTATTAAGGTTTGAATGTTATTTTTGTTAAAACCCACGAATATTCGAATAATTTTGGTTCTTACTTTAAAAGTAAAAAATAACATATTTAGAAAATTATTTACATAAAATGAATATAATTTTTGGATTCAGGATGTCGAAATTATATAATGATGATTTTTTTCATAATTTTCAATGACAGTCGCATTTTTGGGTAAAAATTAAATACCATTTAAATACATAATTTGTTTTATGACATCATAATGAACCAATAGTGATATAATAAAATAATATATAAGTTATTTTCGGCCAAAATAATTTTTAACATTAAAATAATTTGATTTTAGATTTTTTTGATTAATTTTATGGTGCCTTAGTGGACCTTCCATGCCTTATAAAACATTTTAACTTTTTAAATTTATTTCCATGAGAGTGTGAATCACCTCCACATAAGAAAGCCCAATATATTGTTAATTTATTCCATTTTCCTTATAAAATAATGGTTTACACTCCCCTTTGACAAAAAACATGGGCAAAAACCATGGGATGGTTTGTGGGTTTGATTAGTTAAATGTGTAGTGTCCAAAACCTAAATAATAAAGAATTCCCTCTTCTTTCATATATAAACCCTCTCAATATCTCATTCCTCTTCACTAAAACCCTCTGGAGCTTGACCAAACCCTTCCCTCCTTTTCTTATTATCATCCCAAGTCGCCCCAATCTCCAAATAAGCCTCTCTCAAGCCTCTCTCAAGCATTTGGGATCACAATTCCAAGCAAGGGACTTCTTCCATTCTCATTTTTGTCAAAATTTAATTAGGTTTTTATGCAATTTTATTTTCAATTAAAAATGTGGGGGTATGATTTATCATCTCCCCAATACTTATTTCATTATGTTTTAATGATTATATACCCCTTTATCTCTCATTAATTCCTCCCATGTACACCCTTTACCATGACAAAATTCCGTAAGGGATTTATTTCTCATCATTTAAATTCATGAAATTATTTTATATTATGCATCTAAATTCCATTCACATATTGAGAAATGCATCTATATGATACCTTACTGTCCATTTCATGTACATATTATGATATTACCATTTATCTGTCATCAACCATTTTTATGAATTATTATGTCACGTCGTTTTGCTGCCGAAACTGCACCACAATTTTTCCCAGCCAAAGTCCATGTGTAGTGAATACTATGCCCATTTATCTATCACGGGTATTCACCTTTACACAAATTTACTTATTTATTAAATAGTTTAATGTATATACTACACATTCCATTATCTTGGAATAAATTATGATGTTTAGTGATTCCCTATTGTATGATCCATGTGGCATACTTATGCCTGAAATGAAATGATTAAGAAGGGTGCTACCTGATAGCATTCCAATGCATAGGGTAGAGATTATTATCATGATACATCAATTGAAATTAGGGTTTACTCATTATAATAAAAGTTCAATGTGGGTTTACTCATGCTCCTTGTGCAATGAGCCTTGGATCATGTTAAAATCATGGTAAAGGTTGTTTCCACATTTCAATGTTATAATAATCATGCAATATCATGCCTTTATGTTCATGTATCTTTTATGATCCATTGATATTACTATTGCCTAACATGTATTTTATTCTTTATGTTATTTATTTTTTACTCTCTTAATGGTATTTATAGCTCACCCTTTTCACATGTATCTCCTCAGGTTATCCCATTCAATGCAAAGTATAAGGCAATGTTGTGGTCATGTAAAGGAATCTTTCAATAAAGATGTTATATTTTTATGTCTTAAGTTTTCATTTAATGTCCATAAATTTCCATGAAACTAGACCCCTCCATCATCAGAGCTGTATTAAGTGAAAGTTTATGTAATAAATCATGTTTAAGAATGTAATAAAGAGAAGGGTTATCATAAAGAACAACCTCAAAAAATGCCAATGATTCCTTTTCCAGAGAAAATGGTTCAAGTAAAAAACAACATGTAGAAAGGAAAATTTATTGAACACTTTGAAAAATTGAATATTAATATTCCTTTATTAGAGGCTCTTGCAAACATGCGGATTTATGTGAAATTTATAAAATAGCTAGTAAGAAACAAAAAAGAATATAGAAGAGATTGGAACAATTACACTCACATGAGAGAGTTCAACAGTGGTATCAATTAACCTACCTCAGAATCAATGAGATCCAGGTAGTTTTTCCATTATTAACATTATTGGAGAATTGTTTTTTGGAAAATCATTGTGTAACTTTGGTGAGAGTGTCAATATCATGTCGTACATGAAATTCAAGTGTTTTTTACTAGATGTACTGATGCCTACAAGAGTACTCCTTCAATAATATGATTTAACATTAAAATCCACAAGTGGATTACTTAAGGACTTAAGGATTATAGTAGGATAATTATACTTCCCCGTCAATTTCCTAGTGCTAGATATGGAAGTGGATATGAATCCTATCAATTTTGGAATTCCATTTTTAGCCATAGGGTGTGTGTTGGTTAATGTTCAAAATGGAGAACAATGTCTGAGAGTTAGAAGTGATCAACTGACTTTCAAGATCCACAAGGCAATGATGAAATATCATGTGAAAGAGGACAATGAGTTTGGAGTAAAGGGAACATCTAAAGTTGAGGATGTTACTGAAGTTGAATAGGTACATGATCTCGAAACTATTATGGGAGAGGATGCTCAACCAAATAAGAAGAATAATATGAAGACCACTGACATGAGAAGAGAGAACAACTCTACTTAATTTGAGAAGGGGAAATAGGTATGGATGATTCATGAACATCCATTTCGTTCATCAAGATTGTGAAAAAATTGTGGGTTGGTCCAATGGAGATCAATCATGTACTAATATCAGGAATAATCAATCTATTCATAGAAGAAGGTCAGTGGCCAAACTATGTGGATATGTAAAAACTAATACCATTCATGGACCTCGAATAGGTAAAAAAATTCAAACATATACCACAAGAGATGAATAAAAAAGAGGTAAGGTCAAGCCAAATACATTAAACAAAATCACTTATGGGTGGAAACCCAAGTTTGTTCCTTATTTTCTATCTTTAGAGGCACACATGCTCTCACTCCAAATATTGAAAAATTCATTGACAATGTCTGGTGCCTTCAGTTGTTTATTTTTTAATTTTTAGGACCATCAAGGCCAATGGAGGCAGCTCGAAGCAAGAACATTTATAATGTAAATTTGGAAAACCAATTCCAAGGGGAGTAAGAGTTTCAATTCATTAATTTTATACTTAATTCCTCATATTTAATTAGAAATTTAATTTAAAATTTCATTCCCACAGTTGATTAATTATTTAATCAGCTGATCTTGGAGACCCAAACCACCTAAGACTATTATCATGTCATGTATTTAGATTTAATTATCAATATATTTGAATGTGAAAAATGGGGAAATGAATTACCAGATATAGGAATGTGGATTAATATTTGAATATCATGATTAGGGGAACATGGTAATCTTTAAAAATGAAATTTTTTCTAAGATCTGTACATGCATTAATTTCTGATGTTTGCATTCATTTATTTAATTATTCATATACATTTCCCTGAGTGATTTTCCCAACTATTTGCCTCATTCCTAAGACATCCTCTGGTTAGATATTTTCCATTCCTTCTACATAATATTTATTGAGAAACTCATGAATTTTTTCTTCTAGAACCTTCTTGACAAATTATTGAAGATATGTCTTAATAGAATCACTTTTAAAATGATAGAGGCATCATTTTTTCTAGAATTTATCTAGGTAAAAACCTTAAATTAATCCCTAATAATCTCGTAGAAGCCATTAATTTTCATATTAGGAAACGAGCTATGTTACAAGCCTATTTTATCGATTTCTACATTCCATTAAATGTTTTCCATGATATTTAATAGAAAAAGTGTGTATGAGGAACATTATTGGATGTACCAAGATATGCTTTGCTATGGATATTTTATTGGGGGATTTTCATTATGATATGGGGAGATTCCATGAAATATTTTACTGTTTTTTATTATTCGCCTATCTTAATAAAAAAATCAAGAAAAAATGAAATAAAAGGAAAAAATATAGAACAAAAAAGGATTTTGTTTTAGGAGTACCCAAAATCACAATTCCGCACCGATGATTTTTTGATTGTATGAGGTTAGGTGATGGATGTGTGATTTTTTCTAAGCATAAATTTTGAAAAATAGAAAAAAAAAATAGAGGATGATTCATTTATTGCACTTATATGTATCATGACATAAATTATAGGTTTTCTGTGGGAAGATAGAGATGGAATGTGTAAAGGGAGATCATTATTGATCTATTTTTTGATTATAATGCATTACACAGTAGAGTTGAACCTCCTGTTTTAGACTAAATTTTTATCTCATTTACCTACCCACACTAAAGTCTCAGACTCATTTCATAATTAATTGTGAATACCTCATGAATAATTGAGATCTATGTCTTTATGTGGTGGATATGTTAGATTCCTTGCAAACCTATGGTAACTTACATGTTCTTCGGGTATTTTATGAATTCTATTTACATTTTTACCTTGACAATGAGTGGAAAACATCATGAGAGGTAGATTTAAAATGGATTGTATATTAATAATGGATTGAAAAATTATAATGGATGATTGAAAAAGCTTGGTGATTTCAATGGTGAAATGTAAAATAATTGGTTGACTTGTTTCTTTGAAAAGTGAGACGTTAATGAATTTTCCTATGTGATATAAGAACATTTAATTTTTCATTTGGTCAATTAATTTTATTGATAATTAATTTGAGGCATGGTAAGGTGAATGTCCATTGTAGTAGGTTGTGATTCCATCCTTGAATACAAGTATACATTCAATTATGGGGTATTTGATAAGTGTAATTTATGCATACATTTTTGAATGTTTTATTTTAATGATTTTTTACATAAATGAATAATCTTTCCAATTTTCTAATTAATTTAATTGTTTTATATTTTATGGTAGGAAACAATTATGTTTTGAAAAAGGAAGTGCCAAAATATTTTTGAAGATGTTTAAGATGGAATACTAGTAGTAGAATTATTACACCTTTTGTAATCCCATGAAACACCGTGACTTCATAAAAGATGAAGGCCTCTTCCAGGAAACATTGTGAAGAAAAACCATATTGTGAAAGAAAATTACATGTTGTGTAACTACATTACATGATGTGAATTTCATGAGATTTTTTGAGAATAAATATACCAAGATTAAACGGATCTGATGATTTAAAGTTACACATCATGAGTCCCTATTACATGCTATGAAAGGATTCAATGGTGGTAATATTTTAATGAGATTCACATAAGATTTGATTGGATTCCGAAATCATGAAGGCAACATCAAATCAGAATTACATGACATGTAACCTCATTACACATCATGAATGTGGTTGGATATAAACCATCTAGAGCCTATAAATAGAGGCTATATATTTCTGCTTTGGGGCATTCAGATTATGCCAGATACAAACACTTGGAGCGAAGTTGTAACGTTCTATATGGGTTCTTTCTATATTTTCATAATTTTTTCATTTTATTTTATCCTTCCCTCTAAAACTATCATTTCTATTATGAGGGGGTAATCCTACCATGTTTTTTAGGGATGTTACCTAAGGAGGAAGGTGCGTTGGATTTAATTCCTTTTATCATTCACGTGTTTGGTTTACCTCAATTTAATTTCAACATCCAATCCCTTTATTTTTCTTTTATTATGACCATTAATATTAAAATAAAAAAGGAACATAAAATTTGTTCAATTGATAACCCTAAATAATGCATGACTATTGTCAAATTTAGGAGAAATCATGTTTAAATTTCATATTGGGACAAACTTAATTTAGGGAAATCCTACACCACAAGACTAATGGAAATAGGGTATTTCCACGTTAAGGAGGAGATACCATGACATTTGGATCTTCATCTTCTTGAATCCAACACCAAATCATGAATTATCCAATATGAACTCTAGAATCATTTTAAATCCATACCCTAAAATTACAATAAAAAAACTTAGAACTCTTTTCAAATCTATTTACAACCCAATCAATAAATATTATTTTCTTTTGTTCTTCAATCAAAAACTATAAAATCGCTATTTTCTAACACCTTTCATCAATTTTATAAAATTTAATATTTTTAAAATCTAATCAAAATAATTTATCCATCTATTTAGGTTCAACCTTGAACTTAAAAAAACTATATTTTAATTAATTGAGTAGAATTTTTTGGGTTTCTATCAATATGTTTTTTCATAGAACTATGTGGAATTAATCACCCCCTACCGGGCTATGATAAATACATAAGAAAATAGTGAACTATAAACTAGTTAGGCAATAAACATGGAAAGACATTATTAATATACTAAATGTTAGGAAATAGGCATATAAATGGGCATAAAAGGTGTGAGAATCCTAAATATGAACAATGATGCACTATGTATCATGATAAATTAAAAGAAACATGTGAAATATAAAAACCATTCTCTTTATTTGACATAAATTCAGGATTATTATATAATACTAAACATAATAAAACCTATAAGATTGATAAATATAGTGTATTTTCGAATTAGTGACATTAAATAACAACTTAAAATAAAAAATATATCACCTTTATTGAAAACATCATTAACATTCCCATATCATTCCTTCGTACTTAAAATTGCATGGGATAACCTAGGGAAATACATTATAAATGGGTGAGATATAATTCCTAGTAAGGAAATAAACATGGAAATACATGATTAATGTAATAAATGTTAGAGAATATTAATATAAATGGGAATAAGAGGGGTGAGAATCATAAACATGAACATTGATTCATGGTATAGCATGAAAACATAAATCCAACATGGGGAATGGAAATAACTTAAAACACTACATCATAAGAAATGTCCAAAGAAAAAAAATCCAAGAAACCATGATGAAAATTTACTATGATGGATTAGATTTACTCCCTAATCCCTTTACTAAAATATCATGGGACTAAAACATTATCCAATTAATTAGATCACTATATAATTTATGGCACACCCATCACATTAATATCATTATCGTGCTTATGTATGCTGCATAGATAACAAAAAATGGAAGCATTTATCATTACATTTAATTCCAATATTCAAGGAGTTTTGAATAAATCCATGTAATTACCAAATAAAATAATTATCAATGCATAATGGTGAACAATCTTGATTTGAAATGGGTATGGGTATTCACTACACAGATGTTTGGCATGGAGAATCATGTTGAAATTTATATAGCATAAAGGGGGTGCATAAATGTTATTGGGAGGAATTGATGAGAGAGAGAAAGGGGTCTCTAATTATTTTACATCATAAGGGGAGTAAGTGGGATATGGAAGAATATATTCCAACATTGGGAAGTGGATATAAAATTCATAATAAAATTAAGATGCTTGAATAATGAGGGGAATGAGAGGATCCCTTACCTTGGCAGTGTGATTCCAAAAGCGTGGCAGGAGATTCTTGAAATCTTGAGGTCACCTTGGGAGGAATATAGAGAGGTTATGGATGATTAATTACATGATAAATGGTTTCTTAGTGATTAAAAATTGGTGTTTGTGTGGGTTTATATATGAATAGAGAAAGGTGTTTGTTATTATTTCTCAAACTTTGGTTTTGGACTCTATACAAAAAAATAATCTAAACCACAGACCTTATCAAAATATTCCCGTGGTTTATAAAAAAGGATAGTGGATTTCATTATTCTATTTTTCCAGGGGACTACCTTGTTAAAAAATTATCCTTGGTGATGTGGAGGTGAGTCATGTCCTTTAAGAAATAAATTTAAAACTAGAAAATATATTATATGTTGTGCAGTATTCATAAAGGCTTTAAAAAATAATCAAATATACTCAAAATGACATTATTTTAAATGGTAAAATACTATTTGGTCATGAATTACCATTATATTTTATATTACACAATTTTGGGTCTTTATGATGTGATAATACACACTGTATATTTATAAAATATTTAATGGTTACCTAAAAATTCCACTTTCTCAAAAAAGTATGAAAAAGTAACCATAGGATAATTTTGAACTACTAATTCCAAAACAAATTAATCGTAAAAAATAAGTTTCTAAATATTTTAATTTTCACATTTAATATAGACTCAAAATTTATTGGTAAATGTTGAAATTTTGGACAATAATAGTTTTTTAAAACTTATAAAAAATACATTTGAGTTCAATTTTTTTTAAAATCACTAAAATTTTAAAAAAAGTATTTAATAACAATATATTTTTAAAATATTATTTATTTAAAAATTCATTTAATTCATTCAATAAAGATGTTAATTAAAATTGAATGTTAATTAAAATTATAGTTTATGATTCAATATATAATAATCAAAATAATTTATAAAGTAGAAGTAAATATTACCATTATTCTATTGAAAATATAATATACATATTCATACTATTAGTGTGTTCATATATATATATATATATCCATTCAACAAAGATGAAAAGTCCTAAAGTGTAAGGTGTGTGATTGTGAGTCTTTCATGGGGTGGATCATTATACATGGTTAGGGTTGTCATCTCGATGATCTTGAAATCATCCCATAAACAGGTTTTCTCATTCTTTATTTGGTGGATCTAGGCATGGGATTCGTTAATGGAAAATCATACTGATTCTATATCCCTAGGAATCTCTGATAAATTGGCGTCATAGGGTGAAATCCTATTTTTTGTGGAAAAAACATCTTTTGTAATTGTCAATTCGATATATCAAAACCCTATATTTATAACAATTATATGATCATATTCATGTAGTGGTTTGGGATACATGGTTTTATTTAGGATATCGATATTCTTGAACTTCTCCTGTAAATGGTTTCTCTTCTGATTTTCAAGATGGATCTTATCTTGGGCTTGATCAAGGGAAAATCCAATGGATGTTGCATACCTCAGAAGCTCCAATAAATGGGTTTCATAGGGTAAAATCCTACTAGTTATTTCCATTACTTCCTTTTTCTATGTTAATTGTATATATCAAAATCATATATTTATACTAATCATATAATCACTCTTCAACAACATTATTTGGTCTCAACATCACAATTGGATTTTAGCTATCTATCCATGATAAACTGATGTCTAAATACATCCATCATGTTTTATGAACTTATTATTTTTATAAACCACCCCTCATTGTTCTTAGAATCTCAGATCCTTAGTAAAAACCCCTTTTAATTAGTTATAAAATAATTTTACTTCGAATGAAACATTTTATTACTATACATATTATTCCTCTGAAGTGGATTTTCATAACATTCCTTAAATGTGTCTTTTTAACCAGGGGCATCATCGTCCTCTAGAGAAAATACTTTTATCTCAATATGATCTGAAAACATCATAACACAATCCACCTTTAGAATGTTGTATACGATAATCCCACATGTACCTACCCTCAATCACTTTCTCAGATTCAGGAATCCATAGACTATGATTTTCACTATTTATTCTCAACACTCAAAATATGTCGGAATAATCTATACCCATGATTCACTTTTTGAGGGATGAGGGATCTTATGGGGTGTTCATGTCCCCCATGAGACTATATTCTTCTCTTGATGACTAATTCAATACAATATAAACCCCAAATTGATATTTATTTCATTTCTTCTCCATCGATATCAATAACTGGGATAGAGTGATTGTGGTGATGAACAACATTCTCCTATGATCCCCCTTTGATTGGGTGTGGGTTATTTTTCCATCATTATTCATGAATCATTTTTTATCATGATTCCTTACTCAAAATTGACTCATAAATTCATAGAGGGAATTATGAAACAAGTAATATTTCAAATAAAATTATTTTTTTCTATTCATTAATCAACCATTAGAGGATCATACTCATGTTCAAGTCCCCCTCTTTTCTAAAGTACCATATCACAATATTCCATAGATATGGTTTTTGAGTTTCTAGATAGGTAATTAAGAATCACCAATACTCAATTGAAGGATATATTATTCTCTAACCTATACTTCCTCAAAAAGATTATAATTTTCCTTATCAACAACAACAACATCACTTCCTCATGCTTTAACCTCTTCCAAAGACTAGCGATATAGTTGAATTTCCCCATGAAAACATCCAATTCCTATTAGAGACATATGACTAAAAGAGATATTTCAACAAATCATCATTGGAACTCTTCTAACTCCATAGAATGATTTGGTTCCACTAGGGAAAATGAACCTCTAATTTGTTTTGAGATAAATTCACAAAGCACATTCATGTCGACACAAAAATCATTTCCCACCAGGTTAATGTAATCGATCTTCTCTTTCAGGATCAAGACCATAACATCACCACTCTACTCCCTATGAGATGAAATCTTTGAGAACTTGGTCTTTTCAAATATATTATCATAGGAATAATACACCTCCATATCAAAAACCTTATTCTTATGGTTCATCGCTTTCTTCCCATCAAACATCTCTAACATGGGCATCACGGTTATGGTGAATGGTTTCACTGTCAAAGAAAATAATGTTGGCATAGATACAGATTTCTTCTCAATGGGGATTTTTTTTACTTTCAGGTTTTTACCAAGTGAATCAATTATAGTCTTTACGATGGGATTTAGTTCTCCAAATTGGTGCCAAACCCTTTCTTGGGAAGAATCAAAATCAGAATCATTGCAGGAATTGGAGTGATAGGTCATAAATAGGGCATATGTAATTGATGTATATCACTGCATATTTGAGGTATAATTAATGCTGAGGGTCTTGGATATGGATATAAGTATTAGTTGTCCACTATGTTTCAATTATGATTAAATACACTTGGGAAGAAATATTCATATCACATTCTATAATGACATAGTATATTCCCTTTTGACATGGAATTACAATAGATTGATTTCAATAATCCATTTATGAATGGTAATAAAAAAAGTAGGATTACAAGAAATAATCAAAATTATTCCTCTCTAGTAATAGTGTGTATTTAGTTTGTGATCTCAAATAGTCAATCTATGGTTTAAAACAATAACAAGAAAAAGGAAATTTCGATTTTAGGATGTAACTATTTAATTCGGTTTCAAGTATAACATTTTGGAACAATGTATTACTTGAAGGTAATTGGGATTATAATATGTTTTTATAGGTAGATGACATTTTAAATTATATATATATAAATATTTTTCTAAATGGTTTGTAATTTTTTCTCATAATAATTATTGACATGAAAGATATTGGTGAGAAATCCTATATAATAATCCTAAGGATTATTAGATATAGCTTGAGAGGCATCAAAGGCTTGTCTTAATAATCCAATAAATTTTTTTAGAGTGATTTCATCTAAAATAATATAAAATAAGTATAGAACCCATTTTTAGGGGTGATAAATTCAATACATACCAATACCCTATAAATGATTTTGAATGTGAACAAATTAAATCCTCCATGTGTGTTTCTACCATTGGTATTTTATTATATTATTAGGTCAAAAAAATTCCTAACATTGAATTTCTCGTATGTATGTTGGGGATATATCAAAATAATATTTTAATAGACCATTGGATGGATGTTTAGAAGGTAATAAGATACAAATAGGGGACTAAAGAGTACATGCTTATATATAAATGAACTGGTAATTTAGATCTTATCAGATACTCATATGAATTGTTTTTTGTTATGTTTATTCCTGAAAAACAAATTGTCAGATATTTACAATGGATGTTAGAGAAGCATAACAGACAAGCATAAAATAGAAATTAATAATGAATTTTATTATTTAATTTGTGTTTGTTCCATTTTTTGAGGCCACATCTCATGTTTATGGGATAATGAGTGTCATTTTGGGCCTTAAATCTATGGATTCAATTTCATGGAAATTAATAATATATTCGGAAAATTCAATTGTTTTCTTCATGGATATGATTAAAAAAGGCACTTTATGTGATCACATCAATATTATGTACTTATCTATAAGGGAACATATTAAAAATAAGAAAATGGTCATTAATTTTATCAACACTAAATTGAATATTGTAGTTTTTGTAATGAAATTCATACCTTAATTTAAATTCATGAATCATATAATTAGCATGGAATTAAGATATACGCTATAAAAATTATATATATATATATATAAATATTATTCGAAACTCCATATGTACATATATATGTAACATTTCACTATTCAATTTTTTTGTACACATTCTTTATCTTAGAATTGATTTGGTGCTATAGAGTAATACATGTGGTAATGTTTATTTATATGTTTATTTAAGTTACATATAACATTGTGATACATGTAATGTAATACTCATTATTTAGAGGGTTTACTACTATGATTCCTCTATTACATTCCTTTATATAGAGGGAGATTAGTTCCATATATTCTCATTCATTGGTATACCATGTGGGAGAATATAATAAATAGGCCATAAAATTAGTTATAATATATAAAATTATGGACCATAAAATTAATTAGTCTGATTAATTTTATTAACTAAATTATGCTCAAAAAATTAATTATTTTCATTGAAGGGTGCACAATACGGTGGAAGGGGAGAGATGGAATCTAATACAGTTTACTCGAGCAGTGCAATTTATCCAAAAGAATGGTAGTGGTGAATCTGATAGTGGGAATTCTAGGATTTATAGAGAACATGTGGTCTGACAGATGAAAGTTAAAGGACGATGGGGAACATGGACATGCATTATCTGTGGTGAATGAGAAGGGTGGGTTTTGATATTTGGCCTACAGTTCAATGATTTTGGGCTTATTATTAATAGGTATTATTGTCCCTTGGCTAGTTGGATATGTAATGGGTTCCCAAAAACACAATAATAAACAGGGGTTACATTGTTTAAGAAAATAGTGTGGTCTTTTCCCAAGTTTGTTAAAAAATAACAAAAAAAAATTATATGTTAGAATTTTTATGCCACTAGGTATACATTTATTCTCCCTTTTGAATCCTTCTAGTAATATGGCACATAAATTTATCTTTCTTAAAATATAAGGTGAAAACTCTATAATAGATATGATAAATAAAAAAAATATATTATATCTTTTGAATTATTTAATTATGTTAATTTTGGTAAAATATATACTACAAGATAGAAATATATGATCTTCATGATCTCCAATAAATGATATATACCATATTTAGTTTTTATAATGATACTGAAAAATAAAAAATTTATAATAATTATTATAATATCCACTAATGGTGGTTGATCATTAAATATTGAATTAATAATAAAATAATAAAGGTTTACGTCCATCACATTGTAGGTATTGTTTTCATTGTAACTTTAGAACTAATTGTTTTTAAAATTATTATACTAGGGATTGGATCCCTCATGCATTTTGAATGTAGATAAAAATGGTATGAGAAGTGGTGTGGAAGAATATGATGTATTCATAAAACATTTCAAATCATGACCATTATTATAAGTCATAAAATGTATTTTTAAATAATATTTTCATAAAAGAATGCTCGATGAATTATTTCATCAGGTTTCATCATTCTTAATAATTCGTTTTAAAAAATAATGATTATTTTCTTTCAAAGAAATTATTATATTTATAACAATATTAATCATTTAATTACATTTTTAGTAAAATGATTTGAGAAAAATATATTTCATCATAAAATTTATGAGTCCACCATGGATTATAATAATATAATATCCATTTTATGGGATGATATCTAGTCAATTATATTTCCACTTTGACCTAGGATGCAGTGGCCTAATGCTTTATTTGAGAGGGAGTTTGTATGGATGCTCAATTTTCACATCCATTCACTAATCCTATCTCAGATTGCTTCCAAATGGGTTTATTGATGGAAATGAAATTGCTCAATGACTCCCACATTTGTGATAAACTAAAGACCTATTATCCAATGGAATATATTCATTGAGGTTTCTTATAAATGATGTTAAGGATATCACATTGAATTAGAGGATGGGTGGTCAGTCTCATAACACCATGTTTGAGTGGACTATTTCCTACTTTGCATCTCATATATTTATTTAATTCTTGTTCATGATACTTTACCAAATCCTAGTATGTGTCTGGTTACCCTACCACTAGAAATAATTTATTTTATATACCATTGTCAATGTTTATACATATTAGTGTCATCCCGTCGATGTGAACATATATATGTATAAGAGGTTCTACATTGATGATAGAGTTTATATGTTTCAACGTTTAATCCTATTTATTGTATTATTGCATAGTTATGATGGTTTATAGATCAAACTAATTTAAATAAACACATTTGGTTGTTATAGAATTTATCTCCATCTAGGTAGGTGACAGTTGTTTATGGTGTTGGGATTGGGGCCATGAAGGAGTTACTATTGGATGTGCTCTAAAATTTACATCTGTGAGAAGCATGTACACATTAATTTGTTGTATAACACCCAAACATATATATTATATTATATAATATATATTGTACATTTAATATATTCATTCATTTCTTATAATGTTAATGCATACGATGTATGAATATATATATATATATATGAAACAAACACACACACACACATATATATATATATATATATATATTATTCATTTAATTCTAAATGGTTTCATTATTTAATTACAATTTATGATTAGATTAAAGGGTTTAGATTAATTCATTAATCACATTAAATAAATTATATCCCAATTAGTATAAATGGATACTATGATTTCAGGGAGCCTCAGGGTTTAGCTATACAATAATAAGAGAACCACTTTTTGTGGGTGTTGTGTGTGATGTGCATAAAATTATGTTACAACTCTCTTATTCCCAATAACTATTTAACTCATTTTGAGAAGGTGATAGAACCCCATTAGATATCAATTATCCTCATGATATGATCATGGACAGAAGTGGTTAGTGAATTCCCTCATAGTAAATATAATTTTTTTCTATTCCCCTAATGATCTTCCTCAAGCACTCTTCGCTGATGGAAGATAGATGCTAATGCATATTTTTAATACACGAAGCTCTGTTAATGATATTATTTGTGTTTTATTTCTAGAATATAAAAATACCTTTTTTTATTTTCTTACACTTTTTCTGTTTTCATATGATCATACAATACCCATCAATGTTCTTAGTGGATGTTTTCTCATGAATTTAAAAAAAATTAATCAATGGTTTTTGAAGGAAAAATAAAAACAACATTTTTTTAATAGTGAAGATGATTAAAATCCCTTATGTAAATGTGTAAAGGTAAATTTTATTTACCCGTATGTATGTAAGAAATGTAAAGGTCATAAATTTTTTCATATTGTCAGTATAAGGGTAACCATTTTATTAACTTTACACAAATGAGTTGCGTAAAGGTAATAATCATATACAGTAGTGAAATAGTGACTCTTAAAGGTATATATGTTTTTATCCTTACATGATACACTTTTATAGAAAGACTACGTAAGGGTACCCCATTTGATTACCATTATGCTAATGAGTTGTCTAAATTTAGTACCCTTACCTAAAGGGGTTATCATAAGGATTGCTGACTTTTTACCATTTTGTGTAAATGTACCTAATGTTAACCTATAAGAAATGTTTGAAAAATTGACAATAAGATCAACCAAAGAATTTTCATAAATGAAATACTATTATGTGAGGGATATGTGTAATGGAAATCAACATATTACCTTTACATAGTTATTTTCAATCTTGATTCATAATGGTTAGAATTGTGTCATCATTACATAGGAAATTAAAATTATCATTTACTCTTAAAATGAGCATATGCGTATGTTTAAATGATTATACCATTAAAAACATAAGGATTTTACATAATGGTAAGAAGAATATTGGTATGAATAGTTTTTAATCATATAAAATGATTTTATGATTTTTAAAATGAATTTAAATCATTATAAAATGAGTTTTGGGAGATTTTTTATCGTATGGATTTTATAAACTAATAAATTAATATCAAATTTTATGTAATTAATTAATGAAATTTTTATAATTATTTCTCAAATAATAATGGAAAACATTTAAAATACATTTTTACACATTAAATGCATTTCCCTATAATATAAAAATATATATTTTAATTATAAATCATGAGATTTGGTTTCATTGTTTTTAAATTAAAAAACATATGATATTTTTGTTATATATAATATTTATATGTTTTTTAATTATAAAATGTTTATAATTTGTCAAATATCATATCAATTCCATTTAAAATAAAATGTGGATGGGGTCACATTAAAATTAGTATAAAATGTTTATATTTTTAATAAATTATAATTTTTTTATAATTAGCATATATTCCTGATTAATTAATAATGAATCATGTTTTATAAAATAAATAAATTATTTGTTTGTTTGTTAAATTTACATTATATTCATGTTTATTATATTTTTAAGAAATATGAATATTGTGTATGCTCATTTAGTTATAAAATTTATTCAATGATAGTGCATTGCATATATTGTTAGGTTTGAGACCAGAAAACTCAGTATAATAAAAAGGTTTATATTAATACATCACCATCATCATAAATAGTAGAATTATATTAATCATTGAAATGATAATACTAAAGTAAGAGAATCATAATATTTGTATATTAAGTATAATTATTCAATAATAGAAATAATAGTTTTTCTTAAACATTTCTTTCATTAGTAACCACGCATTGATGTTTTTGGACATGAAAATCACGATGATTATAAATAATGGAATGATTAATTTAAGGATTCAAAGGTTCTAAATGAAAAATTACAAAATAATTTTTAATAGAATATACTTGACATTATTGGATATATAAAATAATATTCAATATGATTTAATATATAATTGACTCAAGGGTTCCTTCATGTATTTTGGCTGAAGAATTAAATTTCATTTTGATTATTGTTATATGATGTCGACATTATTTTTTACAAAAGTTATAAAAACATATAAAGGTTAGAATAAGAGAAATTATTGTAGTGTTGAGCTTGATAGAAACTATTACCTAATGGAGACATGGTGCTTCTACATTAATAAAATGAATTCTTCATGTTTGGAATCATTTATTTAACATGATTTAAGGGATATTAAAATGGATTGTTTTTTGGAGGATCAACAAAATTATAATTTATGGAAATGTTCCAACTAAGGGAATGAATTCAATAATTGTTTTCCAAATATTCTCAAACTGTTGATAATGGAAAAACAAGGTATATTATTTCTATTTTTTGATATTGTATAGATAGTAAAAGTGTGTAAATCTTTAAACAAAAAGAATAAATATTAGTTTAAAAATTAAAAAACATTTCTTAATGTAGCCAATAATTTTTATTGGAACCAAGATATGTTAGTAAGGACGATTAATAATTAATATGATTGTATTATCCCTAACAAAACTGAAGTAGTATTTTAATCTTCATGGACTATCCATGTCAGGTTTGGATGTTATATAAATTAATTCTTGGATTTTTAAGGGTATATAACACTGAATGTATATTTTACTAAGTGTTTTAAATATATAGGATCTCATAATCAAATGAATAATTGATTGAGCTCATAGATTATATTCTTAATATCGATTATATTATCACTACCTTAAGGATTTTAATGTAAAGGATATTATCACGCTCAATTAGATCTATGTAAATTATTTGTGTCTGTATATCTTTATCTTATGATATATGAGAAGATGTTTGATAATAATGATTTCTAGGAACATTATTGAGATGATTAATTGAACACACGTGGTTTATGATTTATCAATTTCTATAGCATGATCAGATAAGGGGGTACGAATAAAAGTGTTTATATAGGATTGAAGTGTGTATCTAAATATTTTTTAAAATATGTGTGAATATATTACTTCAACCCATTAGTTATATATTTTAATAAGGTATTATATTAAAATAAATATTTTCCTAACACACGGAAATCCATATATGAGATATGTTAACAATGTTTTATTTTCTATACATTCTAACTAAAAGGTAATCTGTGATATCTCCTAAGACAAAGAATTTTTGTTGAATGTTATCATGATATTATGATATGAATATAATTTATAAGAGGCTTGTGGGGCTATGTTTAATCATAGTTATGTTCAATGTTACAAATAAAATATTGTAATAGATTCAGGTTAAGTTATTATTTAAATTATATCCAAAGGAGTAAATATATGTGGTAGTGAATAAAAATAAAAATTGATACATTTATCTATCATAAAAAAGTGTATGTCACTATTAACTAAAGTAGTTCAAAAATCTAATGCTATGTGAACCCTTACATAATATCCTAATGATGATTAGGACATGTTATAGTAATGAAAAATGAACATAGTAGGATTTATTTACCCTAACAATTCAGCATTATATTTTGGTTTATACCAGAGAATGAAGTAATTAAATCACCTGGTATCATAAAAGAGTTGATGATTTGGCAGTGAAGATAAATGTAAAGAGATACAATATCTACTGTAATGAAGTGGATTCCACTTTATAGAAAAATAGAATTGGATTTTATGGTAATGTGAAACTTAAATGGACATAGGTGGTTTCCACAGTGAACTGAATATAAATTTATGCCAAGGGTATTCAGGATATAATGGATAAAAATTTAAATAGATATATTAATTTTAATGAAACTTTTTACTGGAATGGGTATCAAAGATGATGATGATGTACTTCGAAATAATTATATATATACAATAGACCACTAAATTACATAATATTTTGTTATGAAATAATGGTTTTGGAATATGTATTCAAGAGTTGATTATCAGTAATGGGATTCATTTGTCTCAACATAATTCAAACTATCTTGCATTATAAATGATACTCACTTGGAGGTTAGTTTGAGTATTTTTCCAGATGGTCACATTAGGATGTGACATGAATTACATATGAATATAATGTTTAAAAGCCATTATCATAGAAAAAACATTTGATTCATGTATAATTTAGGGGTATAAAACACATATGAGATTAGTAGTAACGATTTTAATCGTATAATGTAATTATGGTAAAAGAAAATATCCAATTATCATTAATTCATGATGTTGACATTGAAATACATGTTCTATAGGAAGAGTAAAATAATGAAAGACCATTATTAGTAAAATTTGGGTCACAAAAGGTGAGAAATAATCTTAATGGACTATTTTTATGATAGAACACACATTTGTAAACTTGGGCATGTGACAAAAGCCTCGAACACATAGTTGTATAAAGGTATCATTCATGAAGTTTAAGTCTAGAATTGTGGAGCATCCTTCATGAATGTGAGAAGCACTTATGGTAACCTTCATGAGGTGTAACTCTATTTCAAGGAACTCCCTTTATATTCAAAAAGATCATAATGATTTGGGAGAGCCTCAATCTCTCTCGATTCAAATTACCCTTTTATTTATGGCCTATAAATACCACCTTATGTTTGAAGTTTAAGGGGATTCAACCATTCAACATTTATAAAATGATATGAAATCATGTTATTCTTATTTTCTATGTGTGACAGTGAAAATGGATTTCCCAAGCTATACTTCAATCATGAAAGAACATACCAAGGGTTTTTGAGAGCCTCAACCATGGTGGAGGTTCCATTGGAAAAGGTATATGATCTTCATGGAAGATAAAATAACTTTTAGGATATTTGTATTTCATGAGATGATTATTATTCATGAAACCAACACCATTAGAACCAAGACATTACCCTGAGATAGGGTCACCATGTTTCAAAAAATATTCTATTTTGTAAGACCCATAACCTCCATGATACCCCATTCATTTTGTAGATCTAAACATATGTGAAGCTATATCTTTTATGATACCCATCCACTTAGTCTCTCCATGGTTATTTCTTTTAGAAAATCCACTTTCGAGAAACTCATGTTCTTGATCCCCCAATGTCCCACCTATAGCTCATAGGAATAGGTTCTATAATGCTGATCTCTCATTAGAATAGGTACCCAATTGTTGGTCTCCTAATTGATAACTCCTCCAATGAAGTTCCAACACAATGTCCCGCCTAGATGCACATGACTTTTGGTCACATAATCCATATTAGTTTAATATTTAAGGGAAACCATGCACCTATCTTGGAAGAGAATATTTATTCCAAATTATCCGATCACCATTACATAACCCCACATGAAATATAATACATGACCACATCTGAGTTACAAGACATGAAACTACCCAACTGAGCAACCTAGTCGCACGATGTTAAACTGCATGAAAAAATCCTCATCACCTGACATATAACTGTATCCTTACCATGTGCGGTGAACATATGATGCCCTATGTGTTTCCACCATGGTATTCCACAATATCCTCTACCATGGAATATGAGAAACCCATGGAGGGAATGTTCCATGAGTAATCCCCAAACATCCCTTGCTTATGATTATTTCATGACATGATTGGCCTTACTACATGATGTTAAACTATATAGACTTGTCCTGAGATGTCAAACTATGGCCTAAAACCATGGGGGGTTTTATCCATATCTCTTAATTAGGGTACATAGGATACCTACCCGAGGTTCAATCCTAACAGAATCCATGTTTGGTATATTTTCTCTTAGGGATGCACTCCACCTAGTGCAACATTATCCACCTCAAAAGGATGCACTCCACCATATAAAGGGTTATATCTTCCAACCTAGGGACACAATCCTATATATATATCTCCATGAGAAGTTATAATTAATCTTGAATGGAAATTAAAATTATTCCAAAACCAGTCTAAATAGGACATTTTGATCCATCTCTTCATGTCATTAAACTCATTACGAGATCCATAATCCGTACACCCTATAATAAATATGGGATTCCTGAGTCAAAAATCCTTGGATGAATTATTCCAATGGAATCAATTACCTCGTGATCTACATGATATTCTATAGTTTTAACACCTAATTTGCCTCATACATGAGATTCCCTCCTAATAAGAAGACGTTATAAGTGCTCAACCATCCCAACGTATAGAAATGCCCAATGTGACCAATGATACTACTTTGCCTGATCAAAGGTTTATTATCAGTTAATATATACTTAAAAAATAACAATCATCCACATCAAGATGGAACCAATATGTATTTTCATAAAAGTGACTTAAATCATGGAGGGAGACCCAAACTATGAAATGAGTTCCAAAGAGGAATCCCTAAAAGAGGAACCAACATCCCATCATTCAATTTCAATTAAGGAACATAAATCATCGATGAATGTGAAGGAAGATTCCAACATTTGGAAATGTGGTAGTGTAAGGAAACAAAATTAGTAGCACATCAAATTCCAAACAATGGGATGCTGGATATTCCTTGGTGAAAGCATCATAAAAAAATTGTGAACCCAACAAGAAAATATTATCATCATCCATGGGGACAATTAGTTTTTGGGAAACCGATGGATTTATATGTCATCAGATTAATATATTCAATATCATGTCCCATCAATAAAATGGTGTGCCCAATAAGAAAGTAACCTGAAAATTGTGGAAGACAATGTTGGGAACCATTGGTTTGAAACATAATCATTTTGGATCCTTCTATTCTTTTGAAAAATGGATAAGGTTGGATCATTGGGAATCATTTTCATTGAACTGGTTCTAATGACTGAATCTACATTCCAAAGAAGACTCAAGTGATTGGAAGAAGAAAAAAACATGAAAACAAGAACAGGGTCAGAGGAAACTTTTATGTGGAAATCCTGAACCACCAAACATCTACCATGATGTTCCCCAATCCTTTTGATGTTAGGTACCCACACCTCGTATCACTCTCTGAGTCCATTTAAAGATGGGTGGTTGATTCCCTGGTGCACTGGTATAAGTAATAAGGGCTCACTCTCACCTTTGACATGGCCTACTAGGACCTTTAGTTATTAGAACCTCACCAATACTTCCACCCCTGAGGAACACACATGGACCCCCACTGAGTTTTGATGGAAAACCACTTCAAGTGACTATCCTTAGAGAACTATGATAGATCAATAATATACACAAATGTTGTGGGGGATTTTAAGTCTACCCTATAAGTAATCACTTCCTAGAAGATGCCCAGGAGGGATCCCAATAGGTTATTAAAGATCCAACACTAACTGGTCCCCCAATATCACGAGTATGTTTTTTTTATCCCAATTCCACTAACCTTGGTCTAGGATACCAAATTACGGCATTGGGGTAAGTCCCAAGAAATGTTTTGATAAGTGTCATCTTCCTCAGATTCTGTGTCGCCTACCACCACCGGTGTATCCCACCAGATCCCTACATTCGGAAAACGAGGATCCATCTTCAACCATTGCGGGCCAAGACCCTGGCCACATCACTAGGAGGTCAAGACGCATATCTCTATCACTACAACCCCAACATCCCTTACATCCCATTACTTAATGTGGAAAATAAATATGTGTGTCCTCCCCATGTTCTTATGGACTATTGCAATGGTCCTCCCAATTCCACCAGTAACCATAGAATATGTCTTCCACACTCTATCAACAACAAACAAATATTTCCTACAATTGTCCACACCCACATCTACATAGATCATCCCCGTTCCACCACCAACCCCTATTAAGGTCCTCCATGATCCATCAATATCTTGCATGTAAGTCCTCCCTATGATCCCACTTACTTGTTCTAAGGTCCTCCCTGTGCCACCACTAACAAAAGTAGAGGTCCTCCCCTATCTATAGACACCTAGTATGAATGTCATCCCCATGACACTACCATCCAAAGAGGATGTCCACACAAATCCATCATCAACCAACATATAGGTCCTCCATGTTCTAGTGGAAAAAAATAGTATATCCTCCCAAAAATATCAAAAACAAGAATAGAGTTCCTCTTTATATGGAAGATATACCTTATCAAAAAGAAATGACATTGGGTAGGAGGGAAAACACCCTCCAATAGAGGAAGACTTATGGGAAGCATGATGTAATTTTTTTCCTCTTAGATTCTATTGTAATAGAAGACTCAATAGTGGATCCTTCTCCCCATATTCTAGAGTTTTGTGAATGAGCATATCAATACCATTTCACCCTTATGGAATTCAAGTTACACTAGATCCCAATCTCCCACCACAAGTACCTGTAGGTGGAGGATGTGCTAGACTCTTTATAAGGATTCAAAGTGCATCAAACTCTATCAGATATAGTTTTCATCCTCTATAAATAATAAGAAATTGGTGAGATTTAAGGGTTTGGACTGACGATCTTAAGTGATGGAGAGTGCTCAACTAAGACCCAAATGGATTATTCGACCCCTTTCCTTGATGTAGTTCTTAATACTCCATCTTTTAGGGACCTTATTTGAAGTTGGATCTTCCTCAATGTGATATCTTGATTTTTTATTCTATAAAACCCATGAATCCATCCCTCTTCTGTTAGAGTAGTCGGTCCAAAAATATTCCACCACCCATACCAAATCCATCAACAATCGATAATTGCACAGACCAAGAGCAGGATGCTTCTACTAAGAAAGAGCTTTTGTGGGAGGTCTTAGCCATAGATCAACTTTGAGTTGTATTTTGGACATATTGAGCTCATGAAATTTACGTCATAGGGACATTAACCAAGGAAAATGATGTTTACATCCTCTAGATCATATGGGAAACATATCATCGCCTCTGTGATTATTAGCTTACATACCCAGAGAGCTATGAGCTCTTAGATTCCCTTAACGATACGTGAAATATGTTTGAGATCATTAGGATAATATTATATCATCATCCTGAGTCATATGGTCATCATTAGACTCTCTTGAAGACCTATGTCAAGAGCCTCCATATGCACAATCGAGTTAAGGATGAATAATCTCTGCATATATAGATCAAAAGATAGGGGTAGAATGATAACCTCAATTTCTAACCTATTATATGAAAATCAAAAGATTATTAGTTTGACCCATATTTCATAAATGAATTATCCCACTCCAACTATTTCTTTGGTAGATATGGTCATCCCAAACTTGCTATAAGATCAAGGGAACATGGACACCAAATATGGTCATGATAGGGAAAATAATTCTCAAGGGGTGGCATAATATAAGAAAGTCCCCCTAGTGGGTGTACTCAATCATTAGCAGAGACTAACATCGGGCATTTTGAGTCCCTATAACAAGTAAATGATTCCTAATTGTTGATAAATAGATAATGTAAAGGGGATTATCAAACCCTCTAACTGATTCAATGTCGTGTTGAATGTAGTGTTAGAGCTCATAGTAGCGACCCTACATTATCATCGTTAGAACCACAAGAAGATCATTTCTGATCTCATTAGAGAGTGGCATCCAAGAAGTGAAACATAAATAATCCCCTTTCTTCTCTACTGGGGCACTTGATCCTTCTACGAAATGTTCCCCAATTCATACTTTGTGTCCTCGCATACCAGGTCAGGGTAGGAGTCGAAGGATATGGGAAGAATCAAAGATATGAGTCACCCATCCAGCCTCAACATCATGAGAAAAATGTATATCTTCCTTGAGAATTTGATTGTGTTATTACTCAAGTAAAATAAACTATAAATGACTTGGTGGATTTAAATCCTCTACAATATTAATGGATATTTGAACCTATCTCTTGTCTCGAGGATCTAGAGACATGAGAAGTGGAAATATATCCCAACAGAGAGTCATACCTAGCATGTGTATAATAAATGTGAGGGCCATTAGAGTTTAGTAATCCTAGATTCACCCTTTTTATTATAATGGGTGACCCAATTCAGCATCTATCCCACTTTCCCTCAATGTGTGTCCCATGTTGGGGACTCTAGAAATGTAGAAGGATTCCAATCTCCATTGTTTATTATAGAAATCAGATTCATTTGTTTGATACAACCAACTACTAGTAAGGTCTATAACCACCGTAGAGGAACTACGATAGAAGTTTCACTACTATTGGATCTCCATCACTCACAAGATGAGAATCAATGACCCTTCAAATGTAATTTGTGGATTGATGAGTGAGTCGTCGACTTTGTAACTTGATAGAAAGGAATCACGTATTCACTCTATATTCCACTATCTCAGGAACAACGGATGATGATGTGAAAAGATAATTTCAATAAATAACTAGTCCATAACATAATATCATTGAATTATCCAATTGGATTTCAGGAATTATATGAAAAGGACTAGTGTTTTGGATGAATCCTTACAATAGAATAGAAAATAGTCTTGGTTATCCCCCCTACTATCTCCCATAAGTTTACTTGTGAAAGCAGGGATAATTACCCCATGCATGAAAAGGCCACTAAGATGGTATATATTCTAGATCCTTTTTTCGAAAGAGCCTCTTTGATAATATCCCTATATGGAATATCCTCTCCCAATATAGCCTCTCCTAGTATAATATCACCCATCATAGTTTCACTAATCATAAACACCCTAATGATAAGATGTGGATCTATTCCCACATTATGGAAATATTGCTAATAATCCCTTAACAAATTGAATAAACTCATTTTATTCCTTTTGGGATTTATAGGTCCCATTATACTACATTGATTCCCTAGATAAAGGAATCCTGAAATTTATAGTGGAAGAGACCGGAAGATTCTAACCTCACTGGCTGTCTTGACCAATTCCTGTGTTACAGGATCCTCAAACACACCATCATGGTATGATATGTTTTAAATAATTATCTTTACGAACATGAATAATGATTCCTAGTCATGTTGTGAGATGTTATTGAATAGGTTACACATGTATCCTCTAAACGATATAGTGAAATTGATAACTCTAGTGAGTGGAGGAAGGTACCAAACCATAAAACATGGATGTCCGATGACTGGTTGGACCACAAGGAAGTTTCTCGCACACATGGTATTATATATTCCTTATCGGGGAATCAAGAACCTCCTACAGATTTCACACCTATTCTAATCACTCTGTAAACATAATAATCATAGTATCCCAATTATTTAAAGATCAAGAAATAATGGCATAAGAGAAATCAGACTCCCCCACTGTGGCCAAATATAGCTTTCACCATTGGATGACTCATGCCAATCGAGTTATGAAATGCACCCAGGGTATACCCAGTTCTAGATTCATCCTTTGATGATGAGGTGGAATACTCTATTGTGAACTCTTTAGATCTATAAGACCACTGCACCACACCTGATAGCGAGGAATACCTTGTACTCCCAGCATTTTCTAATAGCTGACGTTGTTGAAGAATCGGTAGAGGACTTTCCAAGCGGCATAATTCCCATGCTATCAACTAAAACATAGACACCCATGCTTTTGATAATGGGAATGAATTTTAAAAAGTATATCAAGAATATTCTTCCCAACCCATTCCATTAGGAACTCCTATAGAGAATCTTTTATTATTCGACTAAGCATCATAGCCACAATTGTGTCATTATCATCCGTATTCAGGCAGGGCCCAACCTCATCCCACCTATATTGAGAAAGAAAAAGATCAATGAATTCCATCTAGTATAGAGTAGAATATCTAAAGAAATATCCATCCCCAACAGTATATCAAATTACATCCACTATTCTCTAGGCCAAACAAGGTCACTCCACCTAAAAAACATTACCCTGACATGAAACTATGATATACTTAAGAACCTCATTATAATCCCAACATGGCTTTCAATCACTGAGGATATCTAGCTAACCAAAGAAATGAATGAGGTCGCCATTTAATATTTTTAATGTCCCCTAAAGTTTGAGTCATTGGTATCAACTAATGAGTCATACGGTGTTGGGGAGGCCAAGTAAGATGAATTCGAAGACATCACCTTATTTTCTAGAGAAGTTGGGGGTGTCTCCATTTAGTGGAACATATACCCACTATAAATCTTAGTCCAATCCAATGATGAGGAAGTCTATTTCCTCCCAATGGACTATAGTTCAAGGATCAAACTCACCCCGCCTAGAATGTTCCATAATCATGGAATCACGGAAGCATATCAGACTCCCTCCAACTAGAGAATTTGTGGTTATGATAAGAGAGACTAGAGACCACATGAAAAGATTAGGATAAAGACTCAGTTCATTATTTTGATATCATAATCTAATTTTATGGTATTCTCATAAGATACCACATAAAACACACAACTGGAGAGTCCTTGGAATCATTTCCATGTGGAGGTCCCCTCATCCTATCAATATTATCTTGTGTACTCCCTTAATGGTTGAGTAGTGGTTCTCTAGGGTGATTCTTCCCCCTCTTACTATTGTGAATCCCATTATCTATATGAAGGCTATTAAAAGGGGATGGGAAGAATGTTCAGATGGATGGGGTTGATCACATAGACACTCCCAATTATATAGAATCCACTATATCCAGTCCATGGGAAAAAATTTCAGAAATATTTATTCTCCCGATTCATCGGTTAGAGGACATTATGATGTACCCAAGGTGTTGTTTTCTCATATTCTAAAAAAAGGATTTCGTTTCCCCCCAAAAATTTGCACTAATATATTTTATCATTCTCCCAAACTGGGTAGGCTCGGGTGATACGTGAAGCCTCTAACGTTAATAGTAATCAAGGAGTTTGCCGCATGGCTCTCAATCAATGACATTCCTACATGTTTGGTAAATCATTGATGACCCAAAAAGGGAAACTTTTCACAATTTCATTAACATCAAGAGTGGATCTCTAGGTTGAAAAATGGTGGTATTATCTATATGAATTCGGGTAACCACAATCCTTGCATAACATGATCCCCTCAATGCGGACACAACTTACACCGAGATAAAAACCAGTGCCCCCTGATTTAGCTTGATTAGAAGATCCTCTTACTCTCTATGTTCCTCCTACTATAGACTTTGAAGAGGATTTGGAAGACCCCATGAAATTTTTAGAGGGTTTCCCCCCACCATTGATTAGTTAACATAGGTGAAACTATGTAAATTGGTAGATTAGAGTCCAAACACTAATCTAAAAAGGCATGAGTATAGAGGAACAACAGTAGTATGCGACCTTCCTGAAACACCACTGTGAAGTCTTCTCTTATAGTTATGATGAGATGCTTGGGATGGACAGTCTAGTCTTGGTCTAGAATATAGGCCTCTTAATGAGTAATTCTTGTTTCAAATAGCCTCCCAGATAGATTTACCTGGTCATGGTTGAATGGTCGAGGATAGATTTGAGAAACTTATCAAATACAACATTGTAATGAATTGAAGTAACCTTTATAAAAATCCATCATCATTAGAGTTAGAATGACGAATTGGATGATAAGATTCTTTAAGGAATTTTGGAACCTCTACCACCACATTCTATATAATGATTTCCCCCTTCCAGTGATTCTAAAATTTATTGATTCCATAACAAAGTTTTAGGCTCTCTCTTTTTGAGAAGGATACACTAGTTATAATCATATCTAAATATCCCCAGAGGATGAGGAGTCCACAGCCTCTAGGGAACCCCAAAAGACATTTTTTATAATGTAATGATTTTTTGACAAAATAATGATGGGGACACTTATCAATGGGCTATTAAAAATATATTTATAAGAATTCATAGGATGTTGGTGGAGTTCTACATGGAATATTAGGTATTCAAATCCAATCAAGATCAGGGATATCTCAAAGAACTGTGAAACGTTTTAATCATCCTCCAATCATGAAACATAAAGAATATTCCCTTGTATTTCACATTTAGTTTTACCTATGAGATATTTATTATAATATTTATAATATATATTTTCATGATCATAGACCCAGAGAAGGCCATGGCCATAAGTTAGATGCTGCCTCTGAGAAACATTTGGGACTTGTGAGGCCTTCAAGGACATGTAGCATATATACACCAATTTATCTCAAATCTATTCAGAAAGTGTATCCACATTTCAAGTCTTATAAAGAATGGTTTAGTTTATTAGTTTGATTAAGAGTGTCATACTTCCTTTAAGGATATCAAGTGGTACTTTCTATAACCTCTGTTTTTGATGCCACCCATCTTGGGAAATTAATTGGTCTTCTATGTGACCACGAGTGGAATGTTCACTCAACACCCATGTAACCTAGAAAACAAAACGTGTTGCAAAAAATACAATCTCATCAAAATTCTCCTCTACATAGATACCAGATACTCCCCCACTGAGAAGAGATCTATCATGTTGTTTTTCCTAGTGCAGACATTGCTACACTATTTACAGCATCCTAAGATACAACTACTATCCTGAGTAGACCCATGAAGTATATCCTCAATCTCCACGTTTATATGGGAAGATCCGTATATTGGGTGGCGATCTTGTATCATATTGATATCCGGATTATCCCACAAAAGGATATTAAAGTTTAGTAATTTGAAGACTTCTTTGATACACATCTTTCTCTAGAAGAACTAAACTTGGACATTAATTTCTAAGATAAATCTATTATCTTAGTTGATCAAGTTGTGTAGTGTTTTAAGAGTCAATTGGAAGGTTACTCTTAAATCCCAAATGGTAGAAGGCTCAAAACCCCCACGCTCTACATAGTAGGATGATGGATCATCTTCCTCACTTATATACATGATATCTTTTCATACTTGTCCCAATTATCATATGGGTCCACCAACAATGAGGTAGGGTATCCAGTTATCATTACTATTATCTAGCTGTCCCTTGTGATTTAGGTCACCCATTTTTAGGTGATTGGAGACTCTGATCTAGTCATCAAACTAATCAAGGGTTACTACATCATCTAAATTAAAGAGATTATTGTTGGGACAACATAGAATGTGAAGATTGTATTTGTTGTCAATGAGTGTCAATGGATGTCAATGTTGATCAAAATGAAGGAAGGAACTCTCCTAAGTAAAATGAAGAATAGAAACAAGATTTTGGTTGAGATTGATACCATGTTTCAGATATGTTTATCAGGAGTGATACATTGGCTACAACAATTAAGGTTGGTTGAAGTGATTTTTGGAAGGAGTAAAAGAAAAGGACAAGAAGAGGTTGTGGAGGAGGTTTGACATTTTACATTTTTAAACACTTAGTTTTACACTAAGAAGGTATTTTATTTAGATTCATTTACCAAAAAATAGGGTTCTTCCATGGAGGCGAGTTGAGGCCTTCCCCTTGAACACATGCGGGACCCTAGGGTTCAACCGCGGTCGAGGGAAGACCTCAAGGCTAGACCGTGGGAGGCAGGGTGGGCGCATGCCGTGTACAAGCCCGCAGGTGCCGCGCGGTGGTGAACCCAGTAAACATGGGCAATAGGATCCCACCTGAGGGGAAGAGTGGGCTCTAAGTGCATGCCCATAGTGTGAACATGGTATGGGGCGGTACCACTGAGGGAGGAGAAATAATCTAAGCCACTACTAGCACGAATTGATTGAGAAACCGTGAGAAAAAATCTCATAATTTCAATGTGGGACAAGGTTTTAAAAACACAGATGTATTCATGAACTTCCATATGATCTCGCTAAAGATCTCAACCACACATCGCATCCTGCGTAAAAGGATATAATCTGAGCCGCTCATCATCCCCACACTACGTGTGGTTGAATCAGATTCGTCTCATCTTCGACCCAGAGTCATCTTCAACAACTGGACACCTGACATGAACCAATGCATTAAAGAAGCTACTGAACCTCCATGATCGAGTCTCCAACCATTATTGAAGAGAAAAGCCACTACCTGAGCATCATTTGAGCAACAAAATACCATGAATGAAATGAAATAAGTAATAATAAGTGTTGGCTGAGGAAAATGAAGTTGTTGGAGGTTGTTCCATGTTGAAAACTCAAAGAGGGTTGATCTGCATGAATACCTCTTCACATACACATGAGGATGATTACAACATGAAATCAGAAAAAATAGAGAAACTCAGCTCATCTCACAGCAGTGATTTGAATATTTCAAAATTGCGATATTTTTGCAATATCACAAGGATTTTTGATGCGAAATGATCTGATCTATACTAATAAAATGAGAACTACCAATTTGAGAAGAATCTGCTTCTCCCAAGCCTTCGAGAGCTCGTGTTCAGAGAAATATAGTTTCTCTAATATTCAAATTTGAGAAGGGGCATGCATGATCCATGAACCATTCTAGTTTCGTGAAGTCTATCCCACATACCATTCTAGTTCGGGAAGAAGAAGAATTGAGAACCACTTCTAGTTCATGAAGAGAAGGTCCTGCGTGCCCTTCGGGTTCGTGAAGAAGTGAACCATGTACCACTTTGGTACGCGAGGGGGGAGACCCGCGTAGTTTCATAGGTTCACGAAGAGAGTGTTCACAAACCATTCTAGGTTTGTGAGCAAATGGAACTACATGCTATTTTCGTTCTATGAAGAGGAGGTCCCGCGAACAAAGAGAACTGCCTACCTCTTAGTATGTGAAGGCAGTATGCATTTCATGGGTGAAGGAAGCCTGTGCATCCTTAGAGCAAGGAGAGGCCACTTACCATCCTAGTTCATGGAGGAGACAAAGATCATAAGAGAACTCTATACCCATGTTTGGTAAAATGAAAACAATACCATCAATCCATACAAAAATATACACATTGAAGTTTTAAGAAAACCATATGCCCATAATTATAATCAAATAAATGTGAACATTTTATATTAATAAAGGGAGAAGAAAATAATGTGCATGGTGATGAAAAGATAGTGTATGCATTCATATGCATGATTTGAAGTAGAAGAAAATTAAATCCCAAGCATATCTGAATCACGTTCGAATAAAAGGAGAGAAGATGTCACGGGTGTACTAAAAGGTACCATACTCATTTGGGCCTTCACACATGAATGGATAAGAGAAAGTTCATTCATTCATGCATGTACATGCATACATGAATACATTTAAGAGAATAATCCTAAAAGAAGGGTGCACATGTCTAAATATGTGACGTGGAAGCAAGAATATATATTGTCACATGCTTGGTCACATGCATACATGGAATTAGAAGAGTTGATTATGATGATTCCAAGTGAAATGATTTTTAATGTTTGAATAATCAAAAAAGAATTTGTGATTCTTTCCAAGAAAAATAATAAGTCTTAGTACATGTAGTTGTTGCACTGGTGAAGAAAATTGAACGTCAAAGAGCATAAAATTTGGACCTCAATGCAAGAAATGCATCATGTTGAAAAAGAGAAAAAGAATTCCATGCCTATCTGTTGATGGGACCTTCTCATCCATAAACTGAGTGTGACCTCTCCAAGGTAGTGAGCCAGGGGGAGTCAATAAAAGTGATACAAGGGAAGAAATGAGCTATCCATGAACTTTTGTAGATGAATTGTGCCAAAAAAAGAGCGACTTTACCCAAACCATGTAATCCACACCTATTAAATATTAATGGAATTAGGTACGACCGACAACCTATCAGTGCATGCTCCTTGGATGTAGTCCTTAGGGGAGAACCAATAAAAGTGTCGTTTTTCCTTCTTCATGTAAACTTTTTAATTAAAAAAAATATACATCATACAGGTTTAATTATGTTCCTACCAATGTGGGAACAAGATCCAATAAATGGTAGAATACATTTTCACCCTAATTCACCCCTCCTCTTAGGGTGACCAAGGGTCCTTCAATTAGTATCAGAGGGAAAAGTTTTAAATATGCTGGATACTCTTAATTATTTCTATTTGAAAAAGGATTTGAGTTTTGTTTCCTACGTCAACAATGAAGAGCTGTCTTGATGAATGTTCAGTAATATCTGATAAAAAATCTATACCCAACAAGACCATTATTAACATGAAAAATGATGAGAATTAATAGTTAAAGAAGTACCTCATGTACAAAGAAGATGCAGTATATGGATATCTATACCCTTCCAATAATAATGAAATATTAGGCGTGGGAAGAAAAGAGAATGTGGATCAGGATTCATCTAGAGAAAAGGGAAACACTTCTATCTCATTTTCAAGTGATCATGAGAAATTTAGAACATATCTTCATGATATTTCTAAAGAAATTGTTGGTGCGATTTGCAGAATATTTCAATTTATATAGGCTAAAATCACCCAACTGGGAAGATAAGCTGATAATATGGAGGAATTTTTGGTTAAGAAATTATCAGAATCTTACAAGCTCTCTAGAAGGATTGAAGACCTTGAAGAGAAAGATGGAGTCAATAAGACTCTAGATGAAAATATCTATGCATTTAAAGATGGAGTTAAAAGATTGAAAAAGGATTGTGTTGAGAAGATGATAATGATTTATGATAAAAATATCATCCCCAATTTGTAATGTATAAAATTGGAATCCCATTTTACCAATCTTGAGAAGAGACATATTGAGACTTCACAAAATAATGAAACAATTTCTACGGGTATTCAATGCTCATTGAAGGATTATAAATCCAAAAGGCCTAAGACATGTGATAAGAAGATCATGACTTCACTTAGTGATCCATCCCATGTATATGAGAAAGTGAAGGTACCATCTATACCAACTTATACTATTATTTCTAAATATGTTTCTTCTAAAAGTACAGGTTGGATGAAAAATTCTAAACAAGTATGGATATGGAAAAGTGAGGAGATGAAACCTACCATCATGGGTACGTGGATTGGATAAAGATGCTAGAATATGGTTCCCCTAATAGATCACAACATTATAAATAAAAAGGCCCAACAACATTATACCGAAAATATCAAGAAGACATGATTTTTGGGTCAGTGTTGGTGCTGCAATAAATTATGGAATTGTGATATGGATTTTTGGAATAATCTTTTGATTGAAAAGAACAGAGAAATCCTATTTTAAAAGGGAGATAACTGAAAAAGAAAAAAAAATCAATATATCCAGTAGCATCTGTATACCACAAACATATTTGGAATGCTAGACAACATCTATGATGTATGCAATGGGAGTATTCAAAATAGTGAAGCATGCTTATCTCAACACATATCCAAAGTGGATAATGTCAAAAGACCACAGAATCCAGCTAAGAGAGAAGAATCTTATTTGGAAAAAAATAGAAGAATTATGCAATATAAAATTATCCTAAGAAGAATCCAGGAAGGAAAGGTGAGAATTCATTGGATTCAAAATCCATGAAGTTGAATAGTGGTACATCCAAAAGAATTCATAAAAATGAGGGCACTCTAAAGATTCCATGTGGAAAATCCAAACTTATCGTCATTGTTCCTAGAATAATATTGGTTATCTCGCCTAATGATTTGGAAATTATGTTAATGGAAGGAGATTCACATGTTAAGGCTAGTGAAAAAAAAATAAGAAGATTCCACATGATGATAGAAAATTACTATGTGTGAGATACCAAAAGGCCGGCCACACTGTTAAGAATCATAGTGCACTTATTCCAGACCAAGAATAATTCCTCAAGAATGTTTCCCCAAAAGATTCTAGTGCTCTGAAATAATTTAAAGAAATAAGATTCAAACACAAATAAATGGATGAAGTATTGATATCCATGTAACCAAAGTCAGAAAAAGATAATCAAATGTTCAAGTGTGAGGAGTGGAGAAAACATTGCATCTTGGTTGAGAAAATAATTTTACCCATCCGGCTAATATTAAAGAGGTAAGGAGGATCCACTTTATTCCCTTAACACTTTGTGTATTGTACAAATATTACATGGAATTGAAGGTGACGCTATCACTCAAGGGGATAACCTAAGAAGTTTTCCCTTGAGAGGGAGACACAGGAGAATCTATCAGAGTTATTATCTCCATAAGTATCAACTTCAGTTGGCAATAAATTAAACTAATATGAAATTATCTGAGGATCATGTCATTGGAAACGGTATTCCATCTCTAAACCATAGTTACTGAAAATAAAATTATTTTACAATGGGGGATTAATAAGGTTAATCAGTGACATAAGAAGAATGGAAGTGCCATAAGGCCACTTATACTGCCCATTTCACTTGAATGTTTTTGATCTGTTTGTTGAAGTGAGCACCGGAGTTTCAGGTTGATAATATCATATCACAATTATAATCCTCATCCTCAAATGAATGTATAAAGGGTCTTGAATAAAATTACATGAGTTATCATTGCATGAGGTATCATGATCAAGAGATAGTGAAAAAATTTGTTGTCTAGATCAAATCCTCTTATTTTCAACATCAAGAAATGCTCAAGTAGACTTAGAGTGAAATGATTAATGTAAAAATTTCTTAAGTATGGACTGTTAACCTCTCTACCATAAAATTTCTATTTATTGTCAATAAGGGAGAGAGAAAGTGAACTGAACGTTGAAATGTGAAAGGAAGAGAGAAGATCATTTTGACATTGACATGCTCATTTTAGATAATGTTGAAGTATTGCTAACTAACACAAAGGGGGAGATTTTTGGGACCACTTTGCATGTGAATATTGTATTTTTTGTCAATTAGTGTCCATGGATGTCATTGTTGGTCAAAATTAAGGAATGAAATATCCTCATTAAAAGTGAGAATGGAAACCAAATTTTGTTTGAGCTTGATCCTATGTTTCATATATGTGTATCAGGATTGATACATTGGCTACTAAAATTAAGGATAGTTGAAGTTATTTTTGTAAGGAGTGAAATAAAATGAGAAGAAGAGGATATGGAGGAGGTTTGGAATTTTATATTTTAAAACACTTAGTTTTACACTAAGTAGTTATTTTATTTATATGCCTTTACCAAAAAAGGGGCCATCCATGGAGGCCATTTAAGGTCCTGTCCTCAAGCACATGCGGGACCCGAGGGGTTATCCTCACTCGAGGGAAGACCTCAAGGCCATCCCGCTAGAGGTAAGCTGTTCTTGGGTCATGTATAAGCTTTAATGTGTTGCACGTTGGTGAATCCAAGAAACATGGGTGCAAGGAGTGTGCCTGAGGAGCAAATTGGTCACTAAGAGCACGCCGGCAGGGTGACAATGGTACTGGGTACTACCATGGAGGGAGGATGAGTAATCTGAGCCACTGCTACCATGACATGATTTGTTAAACTATGATAAAACATCACAACATTTCAATGAGGGGCAAGATTTTAAAAATGTAGACGTAATACTAACTTTCCATCTGATGTTGCTGAAGATCTCGGCCACACCTGACATCCCGCATACAAGGATATAATCTGAGCCGCTCATCATCCCTGCGCCGTATGTGGTTGAATCAGTGCCATCTGATCTTCGACCATGGGCCATCTTCATCCTCTGGCCACCCAACGTGAACCAGTGCATCAGAGAAGATAACGAACCTCCATGATCGAGTCTCTGACCGTTATAGAAGAGAAAATCCACTACATGAGCATCATCTGAGCAACACGATTCCATGACCTCATCTTAATTTGAATGAATTAATCAAAATAAGGAAGAATAAGCATTGGACGAGGGAAAAAAAGTTTTCTAAGGTCGTTCCATGTCGAGTTATCAAGGATATGAGATCTTCATTCATACCTCTTCGTATACACATGAGGATGATTACAATGTGAAATTAGAAACAACTGAGAAAATTGACGTATCTCATGAACGTGATTTGGAGATTTCAAAACTGTGATCATTGTGAAATATATTGAGGATTTTGGACACAAAAAGATATGATCTATACTTATAAAAATAGACCTTCCGATTTGAGAAGAATCTTCTGCTCCCTAGCCTTAGAGAGCTCTTATTTAGAAAAACATGTATTCTCTTATCTTAAAATTTGATATTAGGCATGCATGATCCGCAAACCGTTCAATGTTCATGAATTATATCTTTATTACCATTCTGTTTCATGAAGAAGAAGAAGTGCGAACCACTTCTGGTTCCTGAAGAGAAGGTCTCTTGTACCCTTCTGGTTCGTGAAAGAAGTGAACCGCGTACCTCTTTGGTATGTGATGGGTGAGACCCGCGAAATGTACCTGGTTCAGAAAGATAATTTTTGTGAACCATTCTTAGTTTTTGAGGAAATGGTACTATGTACTAATCTGGTTTTGCGACGATGAGGTCCTACAAAAAAACAAAACCACATACCTCTTTGTACGTGATGGAGGTCCTCACATCATCTGTGAAAGAATCCCGCACATCCGTAGTGCAAGTAGAGGCCGTAAACCGTCTTGGTTCGTAGAGGATACAATGTTCATAAGATAACTCTATTCCTATGGTTTGTAAATGGAAAACAGTATCATCAAGCCGTACTGAAATATGCACATTGAAGTTTAATTAAAACCACTTCCTCATAATTATAAACCAATCAAAGTGAACATTTTATGTTAAGAAAGCGAGAAGAAAAGAATGTGCATGTTGTTTGGAAGTGAGTGCTTGCATTCATATGCATGATTTGAAGAAAACACAATTAGGTCCCAAGCATATCCGAATCAATTTATAATCAAAGGAGAGAAGAAATCATGTGTGTACTAAAAGGTACCATACTCATTTTGTCCAACAAACAAGAAATAAGAAGAGAACGTGCATGCATTCATGCATGTACATGCATACACGAATACTTGTAAGAGAATCATCCTAAACCAAGGGTACACATGTCTAAAGATGTGAGGAGGAAGCACACATATTTATTGTCACATCAATGGTCACATGCAGACGTTGAATTAGAAGAGTTGATTCTGGTGATTCCCAGTGAACTGATTTTCAGTGTTTGAAAAATCACAAAAGAATTTTCCATTCTGGCCAAGAAGAATAAGAATTCTTAGTACATCGGGTTGTTGTATTGGAGAAGAAGATTGAATGTCAAAGAGCCTCAACTTTAGACATCAATTCGAGAAATGTATCTTGCTGAACATGATACAAAGGCTTCCATTCCTATCCATTAAACGGACCTTCACATCCAAAAACATAGTGTGAGCTGTCCAAGGTAGTGATCTAGGGGGAGTCAGCGGATGTGATCTGAGGGAAGCAGTGAGCTATCCCTAAACTTTTGTAAAGGTAGTGTGTCTAGGAAAGAGTGAATATACCCAAACCTCATAATCCACACCTATTTAAGAATAGTGTAATTAAGAGAGACCAACAACCTGTCAGCGTATGCTTTTTGGGCGTAGCCCTTAGTGGTGAACCAAGTAAAATTTTTGTGTTTTCCTTCTACATGTGAATGTTTAAATTACTTTCCATAGCCATAATATATGTTAAATTAAATACCTACTAACATGGGAATAAGATCCAATAAAAGAGACAAAATGTTGACATCTTGATTCACCCCCCTCTCATGGTGACCTAGGGACCTTCAATTATGCCCCTTCTAAAGTATACTAATCTTTTGATGGCCCAATTACCTTACTAGATAAAGGTGAATCATGTTCCTTAGTCATAGATTTTTCATGATAATTCTTTTGATTTTTTGGATACATCCCTTTCATATCATGGCAAGTATGATCAACTCATCCATGTGGATCATTGTAGGTTGATCACCCCACTATATTGGATGATGGAGACCAATAGGAAAATCAGATGGAATCTAATACCTTTACTCTATGTACTTCAATTTCTATTATAGCTATGTAAATTCCCAATTAGATGACCCATTTTGTCGAGTATCTCTAGAATGGAATTATCCCACTAGACCAAGTCGAGCGTGAGATAATTCACCGGAGTGCAATGAAGTTTACAATCTAGAGTGGGAGTAGCCTGGAGAAAATCCTCTATATGCATGGATTCACTGGGATTATCCTTAGTTGCATCCATGTAGACTGGATTCCTTTGATTAATCAAGAGGTTAATGTTTTGTACTACTATGTCCATCAAAAAGGGTTGAAAATCTCCCACTAGATCCTGAGGTTGGGTTACTTCAAGCCCACCTTGGTTCATGAATCCATTGAGTTTGACATGAGGTATCACAAGTGTTAGATACATGCAAAAATTGGGCAATGGATAATGGATTATCCCCACACCACCAAGTACCCTTGGCCCTTTGCATCATTAGAACATGACTTTTTGGGGTTATATCTACCAATAACAACCTGACAATGAAAATTTACTCAGACTATAATTGATTTATTCTTGAAATGGGCAGAGGCGGTTCCCCTCATTGATTTAAAAATCTAGTCCATGATTGAATTGTTTACCTCACATAGTATCCATCGATTTAATGTTCCGCATGAAATTCTCAAAGAGAATGACACCATCTTCCGGGATGCAGAGACAAATAAATTTTACGTCATGTAAAATAACCGATCAACTATACTTCTCACTACCATGTGTAGTAGAACATAAATATTGAGACATTAACGAAGAACCTCTACATCATCTTGTAGGTGATACTGGTTTACAAAAACCTACTTGTTCAGAAAATCTCCCCAAGGAACTTTGGGTCTATCAAATGAACACTCGAAATTACACCCAAGTGACCCCTTATCCTCTATTGTGTGGAAAATATTCCATCCTACCCATCAAGTTTCTATTTTAGGAGTAGTATTTCACATGAAGAACACCTTACCTCCAAAAATAATGAAATTAAATTTTTTACTATGTTCTTTGAATAAATTCCTTAAACAATTTTCAATTGGTCAAATATATGTTACCTTAAACTATAACTACCATCATTCAAGCATTATGATATGAAACATTTTTCAATTGGTCAAAGCTATGTGACCCAAAACTACAGAAGCCATTTTCGGAGCAATTTGAAATTAAACTAATAGCATACCCATGGTCCAATCATTATCACCACAAACTATTTTAATCCCCAATATTACAATGTGTATGAAATTAAAATACAAATCCCAAATTCTTTAGCGCATGGTGTTAATCTATAGTTTTTCCCCATATAAGACCGGATGACACACATACCATCTATGAGAAGAATCAAATAAATATACTTAGTACACTATGTTATTTTGATGCCTTATTCCATTTCATGAACATGAGATTCCATCATTAGAGATAATTCACCTATCATAGAGGATTTACCTCATCTGAGAGGATTCCCACATTACTAGTGTCATTCTCTGGCCGTGCAGCTTTATATAACTATGTTCGGTTTCTTTTATATTCCCATGGGATTAATAGTGTATACTAGACATAATTTATCATTTTTCAACCATTGATTTAGTAAATTTTGTCCCATTTTCCCAAATATGGTTCAATTACTGAATCCTTAAACTATTTTAAGTTTTTTCAAAGTGTTTCTATTCAATTTGCCTTGTGTTTCCCCCCATCATGTTGAGATATGCCTATTTTATGAAATGAAAACTCCCCCCAAAAAAATACCCCTTAAATATAAGCATAATGAATTTGATATTATTTTATTGTCAATTCCTTATTACCTTAAATTATGTGTAGTGGGCCTCAGGATAGCTTTGTGTAGTGTGGAGCCTCATCTTACCCATTCCCTTTGGGTTTTATCTGTTCAGCCACATGAACATCCTTGAGTCACCACTATTTTGTCCACAAACTATGACACTAAACTAGTATCCCTCATCAAAAAACTAAAAACTGAAACTAGTATCCATTTTATAAGAACTATGACCATAAAATAGTATCCCCGATCTAGACACTATGAACATAAATATGAATCTTTACTACAATAAATATGACCTTCATCTAGTATCTGTGGTCCAAGAACTATGATCTTAAACTATATTAATCCACCCATCATTCCCATAGTTTTCTTATCCATTGATGTTTCATAAATAATATTCCCACACATATTTCTAGACGTATTCGTGTTTTGATAATTATTCCCATGGGATACTTAGTGATGCCTAGAAGTACTGTCTTAAGTACCTATCTCAAATTCACCACAAAACCATCTATTTACTACAATTGTTTCACCCCAGTACTGGACTCTTATTCAATTATATACCCAAAATAATATTCCTTGAACCATTCATGGGCCAAGATTCCATCATGACTAGACACGTATGAAAATAATGGTTAGCTCAATGCGCAAACCCCAACAAACATACTTTGTTCACGATGTTAAACTAAGACATTACCTTGTATAGATTTTGGATTAAAAATATGTTAAATATGATATGACCATGAAAAATTACCCAATATAAATTCTAGATTCCTCAAATGATAATATGAAATCATTCAGTTTTCTCACACGAGAAAATAACCCCTAATGGAATTGGTTTCCCACACACCGATATTCCACAAATAATTATGTCTGGATTCCCATTCTTTTGGGATATGCAATAAGGCCTATATTTCATATCCTAGGTCCATCTCCATTCACTAACTCATTCCAGGGTCTTCCTACTTTGTAATCATTTCATTGACTTCCGGTAGAGTTTTTCATGTTTTGCGTGGATATTGGCCTCTTAAGACCCTACTTTGATGTCAGGTTGTCATTGTTTTATACTAAAAAATCATCTTAAAGACACCCATTTCACATTGGTACTGAACTGTATGATCTTAAACCAATATCCACCCCCATAGTTTGAGATCGTTGACCATATACTAGTAGCATCCATTTTTCAAGATGTATTACTATATAATACAATGCACATCATCATCAAAACACAATGTCAAAAAATAATCTCACCATATATAAAACTAGGATGAGTCACATGCCAAGTGTGAGACGAAAAAAATTTATTCCTTAACACATGATGTTGAACAATAGTCACACATTGTATAAATCCATGATGTCTCACATACCATGTCTGAGAAAAAAAATCCTTATGACAAAATATTAAACTATAGTCACACAAAAAAATGGGATTCCTCACATTTTAAGTGTGAGGTGACCAAAACAATATACTCAGTGAATGACATTAAACTACAATCTCATTCCAAATAAAACTAGGATTCCTCATATTCCAATTGTGAGATGACTAAACCATGTTCCTAGGAAGATGATGTTAAACTATAATATTACCCCTCATTAGACCCATATTCCTAGTAACATGAGTTGATTCGATATCCTTACCATATTGGATGTATCCTTTCTACTATCAGTCTCATGGTATATAACTACATGTTTATTTATTCCAATTCTCATGTAATATGTAGTGATACCCTAATATCTCCTACTGGGCCTAACCCCACCATCAACACGTTTTGGGGTCCTTCCCCTCCAGGAAACTCTTGACTCTCACCTACCGATATATCCATCCAGCACATCCAAGAACATGGATAAATAAATCCCCGAGTACTACATTCCCTCCCAGACACTCCCAAACTTTAGATATATACTTCTTTCTTTCATCTATTTTGATAACCATCATCCTCCAAATCTAAACAGGATCCCTAACAGAATTTTCCCATGCTATATTGGCTCGATAACACTCTTAGGCTCATGCCTCAAATGTTCTTTGGAAACAAATAGTAGATACCATGTTTCAAGCATAGGCAATGATCAATCCCACATCCCCCATTCTAAACTAACAAGGGTGCATAACATGTGCTTCGAACAAGGTCAATAGTTATTCCCCACTCATTGATCATTCCCATTTCACTATCCAAGTATTAAATTTCATAATCACCCACATGATATTTATCAATCACTTTACCCCCTCATTGTGTTCCCCCTAAAAGAAATAGAAAATCCAAAACACTCCTTATTTTTGACACAGATAATGGTTTATGTGATATTATGAGTTTGGTTGATGTTTTCTTCATAAATGGTTGAGATTCCGGAGCGCCCCCTGGTTGACACTCTACAACCTTTATCTAGGATCCCCTATTAAATAACTATGAATTTAAACTATGTGAAAGTAATTATTGGAGTTTTTTGTGTGGTGTAAGACCCTCCTAAACTCCTAATTCACATTTATATTTTCACATTGGTGTGATACACATGTACGTTTGATATTTTCACTCCATTTTGTCCAAACATTATGACACTAAACTAGGACCTCGGATCCAAACATCATGATCTCAAACTATTTGAAACTTTCCCATTATGTTTTTAATGGCACAAGGCCTCCCACAAACCCCTTTTAATGTGGGTTTACTACCCTTTCATTCCACACCAACACTTTTGGGAACCCCATGGTTCAACCTATATGACCTTAAACTAAGTGCTCCACATCCCAGTGACCGGACATTAAGTTGTATGGATCAACATACCAATAACATGACATTAAACTATGAAATACACCATCTTAACCATATTACATTAATTTGAGTGTCCACCATACTCAACATATGGAATTAAGATATATATTCACCATCCTCTCCATATGATGTCAAACTATGTTCTTCATCATTGCTGTGAAACATTATATTACGTAGTAGCATAGGCCCTAACCCAAGAATTTCTTTTCTTCTTTAAATTTAGGTCACCTACTACATCATATATGTTCTTCAGTCATCACATTAAATCCAAGAAAAACACTCCCCTTATAAGATAAGTAGGTTCTTTTTTCCAAACCGATATAACCACCCAATGTGCTCAAATCTATAGTGTCATAATTATGTGAGTGTTGAACTCTATAGGAACATTCCATCAATTCAATACCTTACTAATGTGTCACTTTATTTGGATCATTATCCTCATACACATCCTAACACCCCCTAATGGAATGGTCCCATGCCACAACGGCTCACCTACTATCTCGGGTACACACCCCGATAGACTTCAGACAACATCTTGATATAGGTCCCATGTTTTGAACATGGTTAGTAGTGGACCCTCATTTTCATTATCCATTATGGGAAAAATCATAATGGATCATGTGTTTCGAACACGATCAACAATTATCATTCATCATCACACCACATCCTTTGGGTATCATATTTTGGGATTATTTACTCACATTATGTATTTTCATTTATTTGGGTAGACTTCAACACCCCAAGTGTTACCCCATTCATATACAAGAAGTCATTGGAATAGAAATTAAGCTATTTAGAGAGCCCTATTATCCAGTCATTTCCCTTATCATCCAGGACACTCTCGTTGGTCACCTGATAAATGTAGACATTGAATGTTCATCACTTTCTCAACACCCTCAAATAAATCTGTTATCACATGGTCATCCCTTATTTCCCACACCAAGAATGACCCTTTTGGGATTAGGGATTGGTTATGATTTGTCCTTTTAGTGTGATTGTAGTGTTGAAATAAAATTCCAAATAAGAAACATCTCCATGCATAATGGAAATTTTAAAACAAGATAACCTTATTTTGTGAGGGTTATCCACATAGAAGTGTCTCTATTCTCCTTGTAAAAATTCCCACATAAGGTTCATCCAATGAAGTCGAAAAATAGAGATCATCTGACCTCTATTGAGTATCTCCAGAGCCTATTTTCTCTCAGTCAATTTAGCCATCAACTCCTCAGATTTTTGGTGGTCTTCTTCCAACCGAATCTACTTCTAATACTACTCGTCCATGGAATCATCCACAAGTGATTTTATCTCAAACTCCCTAGATTCAGTTGCATCAAATTGATTCTTTAGTTGGACAATGATCTCATATTAAGTATCTGTGATAGACACAAGAGCCATTCATATTCTTTTGAATGGAAAATCTTCTCTTAATCTACGTTATGAACCTTAGATACATCAAACTTTTGGTTTATCCATGAAGGGTTTAATTCCTACCACTCAACGTGTGCTGTATGAATGATAAAATCTTGATCTAGTGCATTGAGAGTTCTACAATCCATTAAGAAAGTTTATAGGATGAGTATCCAAAGGGTAGAGAGATCTCACCTGGTTTGGAAGGTTTCCCATTGGGGGTGTGGGTGATGAGCTTCCATACGTACCAACATAATTTGAGTCAGATGATTATTTTCAACTAAATAGCTTGTGAACTAGAATTAGGGAAGTACTCAGGTGGTGAAGGATCATATAGAGGGAAGAATGCCAACAAATCAGTTGCTGAATCATCCATAAGAATTACCTCTAGAAATTTGAAGTACATTTTCTAGGGAAACAGAACCACTCCAGGACCTAAAACCTTAGTTGAAGCCTCAGTTATTTATTTTGGAAGATCCAAGTTAGACTCAGCCACCACAGGATCCAAGATCACACATTTTGGAGGAGCAATCATAGCCACCACCATCAAGGCATCAACATCATCTACCTTAAATGAAACATATGAGGTATGAATAGTGACCACATCCCCTCAATCAACTTGGTTATTGGTATGATACCTACCTCCTATAAAAATTCCTAACCTCCAATAGTAACATCTTATAGAATTACTATATATTCATCAACAACCACAAACTCCTCATCAGGTCCAATTTTGGTCTCAATTTCCACTCCCTTGATTGAGGTCCCAGTCTCGAAAACCCTTTCTAGTTACATCTCCATAGTTGGCCTGACCACCATGACCTCCTCAGCCATCTCCTTATAAATAGAAGTACCCACTATCACTACCATGATAAGAGGAATCAATGACTAGGCCTTTGATATTAATGGTTGATCCCAAAAAATGAATAAAACTTCAATTTGATGTTGTTTCAGTTATATATCAAAATTAAGTGTCATAAAGGAAGAGGTAAAATGGGAAAAGTATTTTTGGATTGATATAGACCAACCAAAAACTGGATATGGTTCATAGGTCATACCCTTAGCAAGGAAATTCCCTAATAAGTCACCCATTCCGTCATAATAACTGCTTCAACTGACAGTTAACTTCCCATGATCCCAAAATTTCGGCAAGTCCCCACACTTTCCCCTTGATTTGTTAGGGTCCCTTTATCTATATCTAAGGTCCATCACGAACCAACCCATCCTTTGTGATCATTGATTCCTACATAAATATAGAAGTAGTTAGAAAGAAATTATAAGGGATGAGTTATATTATAGGCACATAGAATATGGATGTTTACCTTATCAATAGAAAAAAATGCTTTCCCCAGACGATTCTTAGTAGGTTTCACTAACCCAAGACTCATATGACCACTTTTTCATAGGCTCATGCACAAGCAACTCACTTGAAGAAATCTTTAGAGAAGAGGTCATTCTCATGAAAACATTCACTCGACAAGTTATAGGGTGTGTAATTACTCAATAATTGATAATTTCCTTCAGCTCATTATATATTTCACCACCTCATCCCAGTTCATGTGGAAGCATTACCTAACATGAACATTCCTAAAAGGGTGACCCCATCACTTTTGAGGAACTTTAACATTTTTTGGGGAGTGGTGAATTGTCTATAGACTCCCAAGTTCTCAAAGAACATAGGGAGGAGAAATTTATAATGTTTATCCATATGGCACATTTACATTTCATGAAAAACACCCCCAAGGATTCCCTAGAGGGTTTAACTTTATCCCATGAAGACATTCCTAGGAGTTACAAACATATTGACCTTATCATCCGCATAATTCTGCATGTTGTGGGATAGGAGCTAATGACTCTTTAAATTCCATAGCTAGACCCACTAGGATGGCACTTACACCAATGTGAGCTCCAACTACTTCTCACCCCCAACCTCATAATTGTGTGACCCATCCTTCATCAGCCCATGTAGTTTTCCACTTCAACATCTCCCCTAGGTATGTGATCACCCAACACTGCATGTAGTCATGGATGATCCTATAACTAGGACTGGGAAGATTAGCTCATACCACCCATTTCCATATTTTATCATAAACATGTGATAGAAATTTCTAAGGACTATGGGATGTTGTTTATTTTTCACCCACATACATAACATCGTGGTTAAATTTTTGAGGTATTAGAACTACCTCAAGATATAGTACAGGGTTTATGTTTCACATATGACCGTGCGGACTACCCTCACCCCAAATACCCCACAATGATAGTACATGAGGTATAATCATGGCTTGATGGGCCTTGTTCAATAATCATTCAACTTTCCCATGAGAAGAGGGAATGGTTGGAAGATTAAGTGGTCCGCCTACCCAATCCTTCCTAGTGGGTCCACTAGGACAATTCGAAAAGGACACTTCCTGGTGATGTTTAGAATCTACATCTGATCTTTTATTGTGGTAGGAGAGATTTATTAGGGATAAATGTACCCCCACAAGTGTTTAGTGACCCAAACATACAAAAAGTGCAATTTCACACGCATATTTAGATCATTCATCCAATGACTGACATAAAAGAAAATTTTGTACAGCTTCTCTAGCACCATAACCACTGGGTTGGTGTTTTGACCCATCACCAAAATCTATTCCATGATGATGTTTTCTAGTGACACCCCCTTGTGAACATCCCACACTGGGATCATCCATCCAAAAATTAATGCAACAATGAAACCCACAAATAAAACCATAGCTAGTTTGGGTTTCACACACTATCCCCACATCTTCAAATGGAAGGCCTCTAAGATCATCTAATACAATATATCTTTTCCCAACTAGAAAGGACCATGGAATTGATGTGGCCTCTTGAGAATCCTCACAATTAGGTCTTTCAATAAATACCTGAACCATTTTTGTAATGGTATTTTATTCATCCCCATCATTTCATTTACCATCACTTGCACCAGACCCAGAAACACCTTCACAAGGGCTGGAATTTTCTATGGTCCTCCCACACATTCTTTGTAGGAAAAAATTCATCATACATGCCCCATGGATTGGGATCCCATCAATCTGGTTTGGATCCCATTGTTCGATGTTAACCTCCCCATGATGTAGATGATTGTTTTTGGTCCCTAGAGACCACATGCTCAACCTATCTGAAATGTGTTATTGATGATGGTAGACACAAAACTACAAGGACCATGTTTCCATTTAGAATCTTACCTACATTAGCTCTTCCTCAAACTCAGTGCATGACTAGCATTACCATTATGTCCAGGACCATTCATCTATGAAGTTTCCATGAATAAGCATGCCCCAAACCTTTGTACATGAATTGAGAGGGTCCCAAAACTCTTCTTGAGAATTTTATCATACTGAAGCTGGGAATCCACATTGACTAACTTCTACCTTATTACATTGTTCACATGGTTATAGAGAGTGTTCTCTATAAGATACATGAGGTCATTATGAATGTGTACCCCATGAGCTTTGTGTGATAGAAACATTCCATGATAGATTCCTAATTATTAGTCTGACCCATGTCACTTAGTGGTAGGGATAAATATGTACTCCCTCAGCCTGAAGACAAATAGTGGTAGCCACTTTCATAGAGGTTTCTCCTATCAGGCCTCTTTCAGTAGTTCAATAACTGTAGAATAATTTGATATTATTTAGAAGATCATTTTGATCATTATACTCCCAACCATATCCTTCTATTAATTAGTAGTAGCAATCACACCTTCAACATCCATTAATTCAAAGAATTATAAATTTTATCATACTAATCCATGATGGTCTACTTGTGAAATAAGGTTTGTGAAATTATTCTCATATATGTTATCTCAAAGAACTCTATTCAAAAAAGAATATTTCACATAATAGTTTCTATTTTAATGTGGTGAGGTTTAGAATTGTAAAATGATCAATTAGGGCTTGAGTTTTCTGAAAAGAGAGAAACATGAAATTCATTGACGAAACGATCATGGTATACTATGGGTCACCTAACCCTATTTATTTTAACATGGTAAAACTAAGTTTCATGAATGTGTGGTTTATAATCACTAGTTTTAAATGGGTTTCCATCATAAAATGGAAATACTCTTCCTTGATTGCTCCAATTAAGTGGGGGAATTAGTTGATGCCGAAATATACAGGGCATGTGAGGAGTAATAGAAGGAATGGCTAGTTCGAGGTGAATTTGGGCCACACAATGAAAAATTACACTTAATGGAATACATTCAGGAATTTCACCAAATTTTTGAAGGAATTCATATCACGATAGCCCCAACCACATAAATCTCTAATGGTACTCTACAAATAGAATAAATCCGGATTCATGGATCACCCTTCTTGAAGGCACAAAGCAATGATGATAAAATTTATAAAGAGTGGCTATGTTTTGTGGAACCCCCTCCCTATTAATGAGGCTTATAAAGAATTGAAGGAGCCTCTATATTTTGTGAAACTAATTCCCCCACATTTGTAGGGCTTATAAATACCCAATTATTTCATACATTTAAAAATATTATAAATTTTATATTCTAGGAAATACATAGAGTCTATGATACTCCAAATCTATGATGGTGAGAGGGAAAATATATTTTCAATGGTATACATATTTCATAAAACCCCCTCCCCATGGTTTTTGAGAACCTCACCCATGGTGGAGATTACTTTTGATAATGTCTATGAACATCACAAAAGAAGAAATCACTTTGAGGCTCTAGGGACTTCATTGAATGATTATTGTTCATGGAGAAAACCCCATGGGAACCAAGACTTTACCCTAAGAGAGGGTCACTGTGTTTCATGAAACATACTCTTTCTAGAGAAACCGATCCTCCATGAGACCCTATCCTTTATGAATCTCAAGAATTCCAAAAAATCCCCAAACTTCACGAATCTATCACCAGGACTCTCAATGGTTCCTCTATTCAGATTACCCTCTTACGTAAAATATGAGTGCTCTGGTCCCCTATGTCCCACATGATTCTCCGAATAAAAGTTTCATTAATTTCTATCACTCCTAGCAGTAGGTGACCTAACACCAGTTTCATAATTTAACACTTATCCATGGATGTTCCAATTCCATGTCCCATCTTGAGGCGCATTAATAGTGATCATGTAAACCCTAGGACTGAAATATTTGAGGTAAATAGTTCAACATTCATAGTGAAGATTCCTTATTCATAATATTATTTCACCTTGAAATGGTCCCCCTTGATTCTTGACTACTGACCATATATAAAATCCATGGTGTAAAACTACTGAGATCCATGTCCTAGATGGATGACATTAAACGGCATGAAAATTTCCTCATCACATGACATAAATCTTTTTCCATACCATCTATGACGATCATAGGTTTCCCCATGCATGACCATCATGGGATAGCACACTCTCTCCCACCATGTTATATGATAAAACCATAGAGGGAATATTATTTCTATAAGCCCCACACCACCCCTCATTGATGCTATTTGTTGGGACATGAATTCCCTTTACCGCATGATGCTAAACTGCATGGACCAGTCCTATAATGGGACTATGAACTACAGTATTGAACTACATGGGTATTGATCCATGTGTATTAATAAGGTTATATAGGATGCCTCCATAAGGCTCAATCCTAACATCATCCAAGGGTGATATCTTCCCTCACATGGATACATCCCACACAATGTGATTTTAACCCCCATTGGGGGATTCAATCCATCATCTCAAGTGTGATATCATCCCTCCTTTGGACACAATCCATGATTGGTCATCCCAAGGCATTCCGATCCATTTATAAAAGTATCTAAATTCATTCCCTAATTTGTCTCAACAGGATGTTAAAATCTGTCTTCAAAAGACATTAAAATCCCAGATTAATCCAAAATGTCTACACTATGTAAAAAACGTGGGATAATTGAGGTGAAAATACTTGAAAAAATTATGCCCCATGCATCGATTAAATTATTATTGAAATGATATGGATTGGGTTCCACACAAAATATGCCTCATACACAATATTTCATCCTAATTGGAAGATGTTACAGGTAACCAACAAACCCAACATCCAATCATGCCCAACGTTCGTAATGAAACTACCTCCCAATAACAATTCTTGATTCTATTTCAATAAAAAATAATAATAATTTAATAGAATCCATATAAATATTTCACCAATAATGAGTTTCATGAACATGACTCAAATATTTGAGGAAGATTTGGAAAAGGTGATGAGCTCCATAGAGGAATCCATGGGAGGAGCAACAGACATCCCACCATCACGTTCAAATCAAGGAGAATATATCTCCACTAAAAGTGACAGAAGCCACCCACCATTGGAAAGAATGAATATATGGTAGTAGAAGTAGAAGGGAATTATATGCTAAGAAGTTGGAATTTAGATGTTCCCTAGTGAAAGAATCAGAAAAAATGTCTGATGAAATTCTATTTTACATGAATGATCAAATGACAATATCACCTCAATGTATAACATTGATAATTCCCTAAGCAGTGGAAATTGTAGAGTATTATGGGTTTTAACTACTTGAAACTTTATGTATGAATATAATATTGTATTTTATACATGTGGATTTTATATTAGATACAATGAATAAAGAAAAGATTTATAAGGAAATAAGTAGAGACTTATTACTTGGATTGATCCACTAAAGCATATCTCATGGAATTTCATATGGAGACTATTATACTGAGGTTTCTTTTCTTATTATAAGTCATTTTTTACATGTGAAGGTGAGATAGATAGAATGAGAAGCTTCATTCTTTGAAACCTTAACTAAAGTAGTCAACATATGAACTTTACTGACCAGTGGTGGTTCGATATGTTTCTGATCATGTCATCAGTTGGAGTGAAACAAAGATATTATTTTTGCACTTATATTATATGAAATGACATATTTTCATTTATTTAATTATAATGATGAAATGGTTTTCCATTCTATGTCATTTCACATATAATTTTTCAACAATTTTGAATAGTGACATGTGATGTAATTATCAGATAGATGAATGAACTGTTATATATACATCAAAATGGTAATATTTTTTAAAGTTCCATGAAATAAAGAGATGATAAATCTATATTGAAATATTCTATGTCATGTGGTTGCTTTATGTCAATGAAAAATGGATTACACACACACAGATATATATATGATATATAAAGTACATATTGTTCTGGTCATGTTCATTTATAGAGACTACTATGTTTGATGGAGATCATAGTAGACCCCTTAGAAACATGAGTTGCACTGATTCCTTTCTAGAGGATTATCTTTTCTAATATATATTAAATTGTTATTTTATTGTTTTTTATACACTACTAGGGACAATAGGATCATATAGTTAGGCCCTTGGATAAGTACAAAAACTTAGGAAAAGAGTTTGTTCAATGTGAAGTGTGTTTCATGAAAAATAGTATCCAAAAGTGTTTGGATTGATTTAGAAAGAGTTGTGAAGTTTTGAATAAATTCCTTATGGGATTTTAGTGAAATTGTGAGATTTTTAGATGTGAATAGGAATGACAATTAATGATATGAATTTAAACATGCATCTGAATCATGATATACATATATATTTGTAGTATATGATATTATAATTATTGTACATTTAATATATCCATGTACTGCCTATAATTTTCAAGTATGTGATGAATAAATATTATATATATATTAATCACTTTATCCTAAATGGTTTAATTTTTTAAAATCCATTTATGATTTGATTATATTATTTCCATTAATTCATTGAAAATATTTGATAAATTATATCCCAACTGGAAGAAATAAATATCATGCATTGGATGATCCTCAGGATGAAGCTATAAAAAAAATGAGATCCTCATATTGGGGTGTTGTCATCAATGAATATGAGTTAATGCTAAAGCTCTCTTCTTATAAAGCACCACATATCTCATATTTAGAAGCCTACATACCCCCATTGGATATAAGGTTTTCTGATGATATGATCAGGGATTCATGTGATCAATTTATTGCCTCATAGGTAAGGTGTTTCTGTTAATCACTCATTATGATCATCCTCATGAAATATCCATGGAAGGAAGATATTAGTTGATTTATATTCTGAATACTTGGTTCTCTATTTAAATTATTGTTAATGTATTATTTCATAAAGATATATCTCCAATGTTTTTGGATGTTTTTTTTACTATTTTTGGCCATCTGATGATCATAAAAAATCCATCAAATCCTATATATATCTTTGAAAGGAATTTGAAATGATATAGTTCAGTGACACTTAATGGGCCATGTCATAAATATTATTTTCTTTTGAACAGGATTAATCCATACAGTTTAATGTCACGATATAAGGAAAATTCAGTGGAAATTCCATAGTAATGGTCTTTGTGGGATGTATCCATTAGAGATCAATTCTATGGTTTTGTTTTTTTGGTAAGAAATAGAACCCTACAGGGGTAAGTGTGATACAATTAGGAATATAGACTGAATGAGTCAATTATTATTTTCACCCAGAAGGAATATGACTATCTAGGTTATTTTATAATGTTAACGGGAGTATGGATCATTGATGATGGAAATGTATGATTTATAATGTTGAGTCCAAACCTCAAGTAGCATGCCTACATGTCCCATCGAATTAGAAATATAGTGAAACATAGTTTTAGACAAGTGGTTTAATATTATATACTAGGGATATAACATAAATAATTATGTCTTGTGATGAGGATTTTTTCATGAATCTTAATTTCCAACATCTAAAATGTTATCCAAATAGTTTAACATCATGTTTAAGGAGAACTATTTCCTAAAAAAAGAAACAATAAATGTACGAGTATAAATTATTCCTATGAATATTCCTATTTAAAAATTTTGTTAGAAGTGATAAGATCATAGGGTAGTCATCAATAATAGTTTTACCCCTATAGTTTACAAATGAAGTGTATAGGAACATTTGGAAGGAATAATATACAAATGCCACACATTTTAGGTTGCAAGTAGGAGGAATTATTCAAGCCTGAGGGCTTAATGGGTGGATGTAGGGGTTATCCTAATTGTGGATGCATCTTTCCTCAGCTCAAAATAGTTGTCCACTAGGAACCCAGAATAAATCATGTTCAGATCTGGGTTGACTAAATGTTGCTACATGAACTAATTTTTTTACCACCAATTTCCATTTGATTAGGACCCTTGATATTGGGGAAATGTAGGATTGAATGAACCCTATGGACCTTATCTAGGAATGTAGGTACACTAGAAACACATTTTATCAATGGAATGCATGATTTAATGAATATCACACTGGCGTGCATACCCTGACTCTCTACATTTTGTGGATTTAGAGAAGTCTGTAATAAATTATTGTCCAAATGAAAACTTTAAGTGAAGGAATCCACTATCATGGAATCCAACATGTAATTAATGAATCAAAATGAGAAATAAAAATAATGGTATTCCATTATAATTGGGTTTAATAACACCTTCCCTAAAGAATTCATTGGTGAGTGACCAGGCATGACCGAGTAAAACTAGGTTGAAGGGATGAGAGATTTTCCCTAGTAATGCTAGGGTGAAGTGGTAACAACTTTTTAAAGGTGATATAAGGGTGAAGTGATGAGGGATATTCCTATGTGATACAAGGGAGAAGTTATTTTCTAGTATTTAGGGATTGTTTCCAGATTCTCCCTAGTTATAGATGATATCCATAGTTTCTTTTAGATGATTAGCATGAAATTATAAGGTTAGATAATTTTATTTCTCCCTAGTGTATTAGGACTATAAATAAAGTGGTTCACCCCAATAGTTCATGCTATTTTAGAACATTTGAAAACTTAAATACCCTTTAATTTTATAATTTACTTTTATTTATGGATTGAAATATCTACACTGGGGATTTTAGGAATTTGTTGAGAGTATAGGGTGATAAGAGATTTGGGTCGTCTCCTTATCACATGAATGGTGAAAATGAGGAGCCCAAACATCCTATTTACAGGAAAAAATTACAACTCAAGGTGAAGGATTTTTATCAATATAGTGATTCTCATTGGTCAATCTTACTTTAAGTACATATATTTGTAAGTTTCATGTGTATGTTTAAATTTTGAACATGTCACGAATTTTACGGAATATTACATTACCCATCCCAATATACATTCCATCATCGGTTTCAAAAATTACTTCTTTAAGATCATTTTCATTTTCATAGAATGAGATCACAAAATAAATGACCCAAAATAATTGGATGTGATTGGAAAAAGAAGGATTTATTCCTGAGGTAAAATCTAAAATGAAATTAATTATTTACTGAAAAAATATTTCAACATAAAATATGACTAGATCATACTAGTATTATGTGGAAAAAATATGTGCAATTCACCCTCACAAAAATTGTCCAATTCTATTGTGAATCATACTTTAGATCATATAAATAGTTAATTGGGGGACCCCATTTATCTATAAATTTTATTAAATGAATTAACATATCAATGCCTGTGGGACCTAGTCTTCTATGAAGCATAACGTACATGCTCACCTTTGGGGTTTTCCATTCCTTTTTCACATTGATGTTAAGTAGAGAGGTTGGAAGAAGAAATTTTGTGAGGGCCCAATGTAAGTGATAGACTAGGTGAAGGGACCTAATAAAATCACATATTTGAAGCTCTCTATTTAGGAAAGTCATCTTGGAAAATAATTAGGTTAAAAACTTGGACTAGGACAAATATCCTCCATATAGTTCATGATTATGCTCTTATTCCCTTGAAAAATCACCTTATATCCATAATTGTTTTTATATTTTACCATCATGTTTTTATTTTAGAACAATGAAGTTGAATAACATGTTCCATGTTTTAGATGGCATGGTTTTCACTCACATAAACTAAATGATTTATATTATATTAATAAGCTACTACCACTCAGAAAACATTTTCTAGTTATTTCTTTAAAGGGGATTGAAGAAGATTCACGTGGTTTATATTATTTGTGAATTTATTCTAATATATGGTCATGATAGTCTGTTGGACACAAACATCCAAATATTAAATGACAACATGGAACTATAATGGTTTTTCCAGTGTAATAACAATCCAATAGTTAATATTTCTTCCAAGGGTGCCTATATAAATTAAGGTAAATGTGAATTGTGTACCAGTTCAATCACTTTTTGAGTTAACTAGACATCCAGTCTAACATTTTGGAGTCAAATACAAATTTATTCCTGTTCATTTTTCATCATTCCACCCCTAACCCGCCTAAAAGGATAAAATGAATATAGGTAATTTCATGAAAGTGGTGGAGTCATTCATGAATTGATGTGGGCTAACTAGGCTGATAGTAGGTCCAAAAAATTTAGAGAGGATCATTATATGGTCACAATTTATGAATCCATCTTGGTTTTAGAAACATTTTTATCCAAACATACTTACTTAGTACCAGAGCTGTTGATCCCATGGAGGCCTCAGACCAACACATTCCTTTTGACTGTTATCACTCTCCTTGTTATGCAAGGATAATTTTTTTTAAAATTAAATAACTTTGTTCTATAAAGGGTGTAAATGTCACAAATTATGAGAAAACAACTTTTCCAAAAAAACACAGCTTTCCCCGATAAAGCGTGGATGACACACTTTAATGATCATATAAGTTGTGCATGTTCGACATGTCTGACCCGCTCATTTGTAAGAGTTTCACAAACAATATTCTTTTATTAAAGTCTAGTATTTACATATAAATATCCCCTTGATACTCATTTTGGACTCTTGGAAGAATTAGATGATAGCTAAAGATATTCTCTCCTAACTCCCTCACCCAAGATACCAACCCCCTCATATTTCTTACCACACATACAAAACAATATTGAATCAACAAAAAGATAAGTTCATACAGTTTCAAAATGGTCTTAAAAACTAAAACATTTCATGATGAACCCCTTAACTCTTAGTCAAAACACACTAGGTTTATGGAACCCTCAATAACTGAAAATACTCACACCATATATCTATGATAATTTCAGGATACTCCTCACTACCAGGGAAAATCCTCTCTCAAGTCATGAAAATAAGATCAATCTATTCACCGAAGATTCACATGGGAGATCTCCCTTATGAACTATATGGTGTCACCTAGGAGAAGTAAAACATATCTTCATAAGTATCAATTGATTTATTTCCCTTATAAAAGCCTAGGTATCACCTAGGTTAATTTCCTAATTACCTCCTAGGTCCCACTTGTGTGAACGCACATCATTATTCCTATCATATTCCAGGGTGATGCCACCTTCAACCATTGTTTCCCATATGAGAATACCACATATCATTACACCCCTATGAAAAATACATATATATGGTCTGGGTATGGATATAGTAGTATTCTCTTTTGAATATAGATTTCCATGGTAAATGAAGGAACCAATTTTAACTTCACTGGTAGTTAAGCTCATAAAGAATATCACAATCTTGGATACTGTTAGTAATGAGGATCTTAACCTTAGGGATGATAGAAGTGATTTAGGTAGATTAATTCACTTCCCACATGTTTTTATAAATGTGAAGTGATTTGATATGTTTCCACACCTTTATAGGATATGTAACTCCAATCTATTTTATAGAAACTCACATTAATACAAGAGTATGAATACCTCATGGAGTGAACCTCTAGTCAGGCAAAAACCCACCCTCGTCCACTAGTGGATGAGGAAATGTGTGATCTAATATGTGAATCAGTTCTAGAGTAATCTACTTACCTATAATGTTGGATTCCTTTTCCATTCTTCTATAAATATATCTGCCCTCACTCATCAATGGTAGAGGAAGAGAGTTATATAACAAGCTTACAATTTTGGTTTATTAACCTTACTAGACAATATGTGATATTTCAATATTTTGAAAAATCTTACTTCCCATAATATTCACAACTCATATGGGTTTAGAGGTCAGTGATGTTTCGGACCCTAGAGAAACTAAAAATATCATGGGAATACTACTTCCTATAATCCCCAACCATATTACCAGATCTTAAAATATCAACAGTCCATTTTAGACTAACCTTTAAAGGGCACTATTTCCAAATAATAATCCATTTTCCCAACCTTTAATGTTAATAATCAAAACATTACCAAATGAATGGGTGATTATTCCTATCTCAATGCGATTATTGGGAAGCCTCTATGAGTTTGAAACCTAAAATATCAACACCACCTGAATTTCGATACTCCTTATGGATCCTTTTCCATCTCAACCTCATCGACCATATTTTAATTGAGAACTGTCATTATAGGGACATATCCCTTGTAATACGGATCCATTATGGTCTGGCCATATTCTCCATGGGGCCAAAAAATGGCCACTCCAACATAATTTTCAGATCAATTGTTTATAGGCATCTGTCATATAGAGTTTTATGCCAGGTGATGTTAAACTACATGGTATAACACCTATAATAAAACCATAAATTATTGAATTTTCCTTTTAGGAGATAATACACTCTCTGGTTTATGATTCCTTCCATGAGGATATAAAGGAATCCCTCTCAAGGGTTCAATACCGATATCAAAATAAAGACGTTCTCCCTTGATGATGATAAATTCAATAGATCCTAGTTACATCACATAAAACTGGTATCACAAAATAATATATTAGATAAGAATGAATACCCTTTGAATCCTATTAATAGTAACACCAAAGGGTAAGCTCAAAGAGATGCAAATGGTTTCATTAATGGAGAACCTTATATACTGAAATATGTTTACATTCGCACATGTAAATGATTGATTTAATATTTAATGTGTGACCACCTTTATGTTCAGTTTTATAAAGTGTTCGTGAACATGAAAAATATATATAATAGAGTCCCAAAGTAAGATAAAATTCCACAAAAATGTATGATCAGCCAAAACTACCATCTTCTAAACCAATTTGAGAACCTAAGTGTCATTTTAAAAGTTCCAATTGATTAGATACTATTGGAATGAAAGTCTATACCATAAATACGGGAACCGTTGGTTGTTTATGTTTCCATGAATAATTTTTTTGGAAACCACCCATAGAAGGGTTTGAAAGAAAAAATAATGGACCAAACATGAATACCTTTATTAGATGAATCAATATAGTCTACCACATGTGAGTCCACTTCATCTCACGTATTGATACAATGTGAATGTAGGCCCAATAGAGATCTTACAAAATAATCAGTCAACATCTATTTTTTTTACTTTTGACTCTTCTTCAAATATTTTTTTTGTTTCTATAAATTTAAACATTAAGTAACTTTTAAAAACCCCTTTTGATAATCCAATCAATTGAAATAGACTTACGCACTCGTGGATTAATGATATAGATCCTTATCAAGTTAGTATATGTTTTCTCCCACTTAGTAGATTCAGTTCTGGGAGGATAATGCATTTATTAAGGACTATCACATGAATGGTACAATATTTTCATAGGAGTTTTCACATGATGATATCCTAAACCCAAATCCTGATCAACCTTCCACCCATCGAATTATATCAGTAATGAAACATGAAATTCACATCACTATTTCAAATCATTTCAAGAGCCTCTCCCTGGAACACAAATATAACAACCCAACTCTTTATCAAACTATAATTAATGATTTATTACATAATATTAAACTTAATAAAACCTGTAATATTGATAAGTATAGTGCATTTGGTAACTAATTAAATTACATAATAACATAAAATTGGAAATACATAAACTTATTGAAAACGTTCTTAACATGTTCATAATATCCATGTCTTCTAAAACAACATGGGATAACCTGGGGACATACGTAAGAATGAGGTGACCTATAAATCACAATGAGTGAATAATAAATTCATAAGGTAAAACATGTTAGGTAATTGACATATCAGTGGGTAATAAAAGGAACATGAATAATAAGGCATGACATAACACAATAAACATACCATGGGAAATTTGGCCACAACATAAGAAATGGTATCATTAACATTGGTCAAGGATAACTTCCAGTAAGTCCTGATGAAAAAATTACCATAAAGGAATCATGTTCACTCCCTATCCCAACATGAAATTTTATGAGACTAAAAATTATCCAATGCATTGGAGCACCATATAATTCTAGGCGCACCCGTTACTTTCATTTCATTATTTGGCTTACATGTGCCACATAGATCATATGACATTAATTCATTCATCATCATAATTTATTAAATGACCCAATACTGTGGAATAAATAAATGTAATTCCTAGTATAAAGAATTATATTTTTATAAATGTGAATACCCTTGATATGAAATGGGTGTGGTATTCACTACACAATTGTTTTGTCATGGAAAATCGTGGTGAAATTTCAGCAGTATAATGACATCACTTAAAAATTCACAAATAAAGTTTGATGAGAGTTAATAGGGTCTATCATATTTTGGAAATAAATTTTAGCGTAATTGGGATATGGAATAATATACCACATCATAAGTAAATGAATATAGAAAACATAAGGTAAAGAATGTACATTTAATAAAGAGGAGATAGGAAAAATCCCTTACATTAGTGTGTGACTCCAAATGCTTGGGATGAGCTTCTTGAGAGCCTGGGGAACCTTGGGAGGACACTAGAGAGGGGAGGGAAGAGTATGTATTTGATATAAAGAGTTTTATTTAAAATAAATTAGATTTTAGGTGGATTTATATAGTAAATGAGTGGGGATTGCTTTATTATTTCTCAAACTTAGGTGTTGGACTCTACATAAGAAAATAACGAAAACTAAAAACCTTCGAGTGGTTTTTTCCCACAATTTATTCCAAATAGAATTTCTTTAAATTACTTTATAATATCAATTTCCGAACATAATGAAATAATTCCCCTATCTATGCGGAGGTGAGTCATACTCTTCAATAAATAATTCCAAAAACTTAAAATATATTAATGGTTTTGCAGGATTCATAATGGATTTATAAAATTAATTGAACATAATATTTAATATTTTGATGATATAGAATATATTTTTTATGTATACGATTTATATTATTTATTACAACACTTTTGGGTTAATATGATGTCATAAAACATAAATTATATTTATATTGTATTTAATTTTTACCAGAAAATTAGACTGTTATAGAAAATTATGAAAAATTCATCATTAGATAATTTAGATTTTATGATTCCAAAAAAATAATCTTATCTATATAATTTTCTAAATAAGTTAATTTTTACTTTTGAAATAAAAAATAACATTTATTAAGAAATGTTTTGTTTTTTTGACAATAAAATTTTTCAAACCCTTATAAAAGTTATATTGGAATTCATAAAACTTATATGATAATTTTTATTTAATAAGAATTTATTAATAATAATATCTTACTAAAATATAATGTATTTCAAAAATACATTAATTCTTCCAAATTAATTCCTTAATTGAATTTGAATACTCCCCAAAATACTATTTATGTTGTATTTTATCAAAATTAAAATCATTTATAAAGTTAAAATAATAGGATGAAAATGTATTCATTATTCTATAGAAAATAATTTATATACTCATATTTCTATGGTCTAGATACATATACTTTTAATATAACATAAACCACCATAAGAGTAAGGTGTCTGATTGTGAGACATTCATGGGGTGGTTCAATATACATGGTTTGGGTGGTGATCTTGATGAGCTTAAACTTCTCCAATAAATGATTTCACTCAATATTAAGTTGTCAAATTCCAGCTGGGGATTTTACTTGTAAAAGAAAATTGATTCTATCTCCCTTGGAATCATTGATAAATGGTCTTTATAGGGTATGATTCTATTATTCAAGGCCATCAATTCAATTTTATGTGTCAATTAGATTTGATAAAACCCTATATTTATACTTATCATGTGATTACTATTCAATATCTATATTATCAATGACAATGATACTTTATTTGTATTTTTAAATATGGTTGAATATAATAAAACCAAAAAAGTTCATGTGTATTTTATAACCATTAATAATATGAAATTTAATTAAAACATAAGGGTAATTTTATTTATAATAGTTCAGGTCATTGAAATCTTCCCTCATTAAGAAATTTCACCCTAAAGATTTTTATTCCCCACTCTAAAAAGGAAGAGGGTTACTCTATTTCATCCCCTCCCCCTATTACTACATTTCATCTTCAAAATTTTGGTTTCGTCACAATACTTTGATGAGGTGCATTGTCTTATTCTATAAAACATTGTCTTTATGACCTAAGATCTTCACCAACATCTCCTCATAGGAAATGTACTTCTACAGTAGTACCACCTATGGATTGAGTAAATGTGAGGGGTCTGTTTTATACATTCTCAAGAGGGATACATGTAATATATCATGCAATTGAGGTAGGTTAGGTGGGATTGAATGTTGGAAAATCAGTACTCTGATATGATCATAGATCTCAAAGGAGCCAATGTATCTTGGAATAAGCTTTCCCTTCTTCCCAAATGACATCAATTTCATCCATGGAGATATATAGAGGAATACAATGTCTCCCACATGAAGCTCCATGAATCATCGGTGATTATCATCATATCACTTCATTAAAGTCTCAGTAGCCTTGATGTGTTGATGAATGGTCTCAAACGTTTCCACCATTTCATTAAAAATTTCCAGACCTTGTGGGTTTTTGTTCCATAACTCCATTACCTCTCTCCAAAAAGGGATTCGTAAGGAATAATTTGGATACTTGAGTGGACACTATGGTTGTAAGAGAACTAAACCTGAGGTAGATATTTATCCCACACTCCATTGAAGTCCACAGAATATGCTTTCAACATGTCTTCTAGTGTTTGAATTGTCCCCTCAAATTGTCCATCAATTCGAGGTTAATATGCCATAATAGAGTTCATCTTAGTGTTTATTTCATGCTGACGAATTTTCGAGAACATGGAGGTGAATATCAGATCTCGATTAGATATAATATATTGTTGTACTCGATTCAAGATTACCACTTCCCTGAAGTATATCAAAGAAAGTTGATCCAGTGAGAAGTTATCTCGAATTGTGATAAATTGATATTTATTTATTATATGATCTACAATAACCCATATGAAATTGTTTCTTATGGATTTATTCATATGTATAGTGACAAATTCCATGGTAATGTTTTCCCATTTCAATGTTGGTATGGGTAATGGTTTCATCATCCCCTTAGAATTATTCCTTTCAGCCTTCACATAATAACATAACTGGAAATTTGATTTATATTCAGTGATATCCTTCTTCATATTGTCCATCCAATAGTGCTATCAGAGAACTTGACACATCTTTCTGATTACTACATGAATGGAGAAAATCTAACTATGTGCATCATCCATTGTTTCCTTCTTTAACTCAGGATTTGATAGTATACACATTCATGGCCTAAATATCATTACTCCTTCTTCGTTAACAATGAACTCTAAGGATTTACATTTCCTCAAAGTTTCCAATTTATTATTAATTCCCACATCATATTTTTGAGAATCCTTTATCCTCTCTAGATGGGATGGTTGAAAACTTATTTGTGAAAGGATTGATGATGTTACTTCCATCAAGATTCCTATGTCCAACCATTTTAAATATATGATGATCAGATTCTTCTCAATTCTAATAAATGATAAAATTGTTGGATCATTTTTACTTAGAGAATATTCCACTTTATTCTCCTTCCTATTATGTTAGTGGATTGATTATTTATAGTCCCTGTTCAGATTTGACCATCTTCATTGGCACATATTCTTCTCTTTCTATGTTATTATATACTTGAGGATTTTGTGATCTATATATATTTCACACTTCCCCCCAAAAAGATAATGCCTGTACATTTTCTAAGAAGCTCTAACAAAAAAATTATATATCATGCATTGGGTAGTTATATTAGTGAACATTAAACTTCCTTGAAGTATATTCTATGGATTTGTCAATATTATTTAACTCACATCACAATCCCTTCTTCAAATCATCATTGTACACCATGTAAAGATCTCCACGTGTGGGTAGTGTGAGAACAGGTGTAGTTACATGCCTCTTTTTCAATTCCCCGAATATCTCTTCACATTCCTCAATCCTAGAAAACTTGACCCCCATACGAATTAGTGCGGTTAGAGGGCTTGGAAATCATGATAAATTCCCCACAAATTGATGATAATACCCATCTAATCCAAAGTAAATATAGACATCTGTCATAGATGTCAGAATCGACCATCCTTCAATTGATTAATTTTTTGAAGGGTCCACAGATATCTCATTTCTTGTGATGATGTTCCCCAAGAATGAGACTACCTTTAAATAGAACTCACATTTTTCTTACTTAGTATAAAGATTATCCTTTTTCAAGGTCTTTTAGACAGTGGTCATATGTTCCTCACACTCCTCATTGGTTTTGGATAATATTATAAAATCGTATATAAACACTACCATAAACTTCAGGAAGATTGTTTTACAATTATTTAATTTTAATGGAATTACTATGAAATCATAGTTCCCAAACCTTATACAAAAAGATGTCTTGGGGATATCTTTCTTCTTTTTCATAATATGGTAATATCCTGACCATAGATCAACCTTGGAGAAGTATTTTTCTCCATGTAGCTGATAGAACAATTCATAAATCCATGGAAGAGGCTACTTGTTCTTTATCATGATATTATTGAGTTGACTATAATAAATGAAAAGGCACATTGACCCATCCTTCTTCTTGACAAAGAGGACTAGTTCACTGCATGGTGAAGCACTTGGGAGTATTAACACCTTATCTTGATTCCCCTATATTTAATTCTTATTATCATAAGGTTATAGTACAACCACTATATGTGGATTATTTTATAATGTAAAGAAACTAGGTATATGTTTCATTGAAAATTCATCCTCTCATTTAGGACGAAGACCAGACAATTCCTCAAGAAACACATCATTGTATTCCCTCACAACAGGTATGTCTTCAAGGAGAGTTCTTTCCTTATACTCAATCATTTGATCCAGATACACTTACTGATATAAAAAAACATTATTGAGATTTTGATGCTAAATTCATTCTCCTTGCACTTGTACAAAACAGTTGGTTGATTCGAAATACAAAGTGTGATTTCCTTATCATGGAAATTTATATTCGATTTATATAGGTAAAGCCAATCCAAACCCATAATTGCATCAAATTCCACAAAATGTTGTACGAAAAGGTTATCCAGGATTTTTGACCACAAATTTTTATAAGGTAGGAGTTACATACATGGGATGCAATTATTTACCATTTTTCATTTTCATTGACCACTCTACTTCCATGCTTTTTGGTGGGTTTTGAATAGTTCTTCTAAACTTTAGTGACATAAAAGAATGTGTAGAACTAGATTCAAAATGAATGTTTTCTATTAATTAATGAATAACTAGTGCACCAATCACCACTACGTTTTTAGGATCCACTAAGGCGGTTGTGATGGAAAAAGCTCTCCCTTTATTCATTAGAGGTTTTTAGTTTTCTCTAAAAACCCTTGGATTAGGGAATTGGTTTGAAAAGTGCCCTAGATCCTTTCATATGAATCAATGAACAATGTTCTGAGGTTTGACAATATAATTCTTTTCCTTTGTTGCATTAGTGGGGTTCTTTTATCATTAATCGTTAGATACATGCCCTTCCTTCCTATAGCTAAATCATTTCGTAATCCCCCTTGGGAAATTTTGGGGGTTCTTCTTTATACGCCATTGGAAATTGGATGATCTTCTAGATCCATGTTTCTATTTAGAACCTATGTCATACGAGAAATTATCTTCATAATTCTTTTGATCCCTACCCACATCAGGTTGGACATATCATTGGGGCTATCATCACATTTCCCTTCACATTTATTTTTACACAGTTACTTTTATTCCCAGCCATTCTATAGAATAAAAGAAAAGATATTGGTAAGTTTCTTTTTAAACTATTAATCAAATAAAGGGGGAATCTAATGACATTAAATATATAACTTATAAATTACATTTTTTTCTTAACTTATGAATTTCTAAGCTTCAATCTATGTTATCCATGATCTATTTTCTAACATATAGTCTTGTGGGATTTTTTGTTCCCTTAATAATGTTTTATAATGATATTATGAATTTAACAAATCATATACCCATGTAGTGTCAAACTAGGTTCATAATAAATCCCATTTTTGTGTACCAGGTTACACCGAGTCAAGCCCGACACACCTTGTTGGTGTTTTAACCCCTAGGTATATCTATTATAGAACTAGGCCCACATGTAGTATCTAGAGAGGGATGAATGTAAATGATAATACAATTTCTATATAATTACCATAATTTAGGGATTTTTTCTTTTACTTAGTATATTCCCTAAGTATTTTTCTAGAGTTTTCTAATCCTAATCCAAAAAATAACTAAACATTTTATTTTGAAACCCACTATAACAACCCTGATCTTTATTACTCATTAATAAATGATTTATTAAGTAATATTTCACTTAATAAAACCCATAATATCAAGAATCCTAGTTTCATTGGGAATTATGAACATTACATAACAACTTATAAAAAGAAGTAGATAAGATTTATTGAAAGATTCCCTAAAATGACCATAATATTCCTTGGATTTAAAAAATGAATGGTATGACCTAGGAAATACCTAAGAAAGGGGTTAGTTAAAAATCCTAGAAGGGGAATAATAATGGAATAAGGTATATTAGGTTATTAAATAGGTATATTAATGGGTAATAAAATTAATATGTATAATAAGTCATGATATAACATGACAATCATCACATTACAAATGTGGAAACAACATAAAAACTACATCATAAACATATGTCAAGGATATCTGGTAGGACATCCTGATGGAAAAAAGTACCCTAAAAAAATATGGTTCACTCCCTTTCCAAAAATTATGTCTCATGAGACTGAACATTACCCAATGCATTGGAGCACTATATAATTCGGGGTGCACCCATCACTTTCATTTTATTCTCATGCTTAAGTGATCCATATAGACAATACAACATGGAATAAATCATCATCATAATTTTTTCAACAATAAAGGAGTGTGGAATACATATATTAAATTCCCATGTCAAATATGTATATTTTTATAATGGCTAATACCATTGATTTGAAATGGGAATGGGATTCACTACACATTTGTTTTATAATTGAAAATCTCAGTGAAATTTCAGCCGCATAATAGTGTCACATAAAAGTTAATATAAATGGTTTATGAGAGTTAATGGGGGTAAATAACCATTTATAAATCAATTGTATTGTAATGGATATATTTAATAACATATCCTATCATAAGGAAATGAAGATAAAATACATAAGGTATATAAGGTACTCCAATAAAGAGGAGATTGGAAAAGATCCCTTACTTGAGTGTGTGAATCCAAATGATTAGGAGGAAATTCATGAGATATTTGGGGAACCTTGATAGGACTATAGATATGGAATTGAAGTGTAATGATGTTCTACATGGGGTTTTAGTGAATTTAAATGTGATCTTGGGTAGTTTTATATAGGCAATGAGTGGGGATTTCATTATTATTTTTCAAACATAGGTTTAGGTTTCTATATAATAAAATAAAAAAACCATACCATGTTATTTGAAATGGGTTATAAAAAATGGGAGTGGTTTACATTATTTTATACATTTAAAAGAATAAATTAATAAAATAATATATTTTATTTTGTGTAGTTGAGTTGTACTTCTAATGAAATGACTTCAAAACGTTAAAAATATATTAATGGTTTTAGAGGATTCACTATGGCTTTATAAAATTAAAAAAATGAACTTAGAATCTAATTATTTTAAATAGAAAAAATATATTTTTCGTGGATACCCTTTATAGTATTTATTACATCAATATTTGGTCATTATGATGTCATAAAACATAAATTATATTTTAATGGTATTTAATTTTTACCAAAAAATTCCTCTATCTCAAAAAAATATGAAAAATTCACCCTTGGGTAATTTTGAGATTCTCAATAAAAAATAATATTCATATTATCTAAATAATTTTTAAAATATTTAAATTTTCACTTTAAAATAAAAAATTACATTTATTAAGCAATGTTGGGGTTTTTTTTTGACAAAAACAGTTTTTGAACACTAATAACAATTACATTTGACTTCATAAAAATTATAAGATATTTTTAACTAAATAAAAGTTTTTTAATAATAACATTTTATTAAAAAATTATTTATTTCAAAAATCCATTGATTATAAAAAATATATTCCTTAATTGAATTTGAATATTACCCCAAAATACTATCTGTGTTTTGTTGTACCAAAATAAAAACCATTTATAAATTAACAATAATATGATGAAAATGTATTAATTATTCTCTATAAAATAATGTAAATTCTCATATTTCTATAGTATTGATACATATCCCTTTAATACACTTGAATACACCTTAATATTATGGTGTACGACTGTGTGACTTCCATGGGGTGGTTTGAAATACATGGTTGTTGTTGTGATCTTGATGATGTTGAACTTATCTTATAAATAGTTTCGATCAATATTAAGTAGTTGGATATTAGATTGGTCTTGTTAAAGGGAAAAACAATTATTATGTATCCCTCACAATCTCCGATAAATGGTCTTTATAGGGTATGATCCTTCTGGTTGAGGTCATCACTTCCTTTGTCTTTGTCAATTGCATTTCATAAAACCCTTTATTTATACTAACCATGTGATCACTTATCAATAGCTATATTATCAATGGTAATGATACTTTAATGGTTTTTTTTAAATCCAATATAATATAATAAAACCATATAATTTCATGTTTATTTTATATTCATATTACGTAATAATGTTTTTATTAAAACACAATGGGAATTTTATTTATAATAGTTCGGGTCGTTACAACAACCAAAAGACCTTAATTTATCTATTGTAGGAGGACCCATAGTTCAAAAGTGGACTAATAGCCTTTGCACATGAATTCTTCCAAATGGGTCTTGATAGAAGTCACCACCACAAACACCACACATTTTCAATTCTTCTGTATGATGACGATGTCACCCCACATGCCTCAGCTTAGGCCACTGAGGATAAGGTGTTAAGGAAGGACCGACAAGGGCAGAAAGTAATCAACCAAGAGAATGAACAAAGTGTTGTTACCTCTAAGGTATCCATCCAATATAAAGAGGAAATTTTCCAATATTCGTATACCCACACCAAGACCCAACAATACATCTAGTAAAATCAAGAATCACTCACAATATATAATCAGCATACCCTGAAAACAAATGGGGGGGATGCTTCTACCACCAAAAAAGAACCCTAATAAATTATTATAGAATGAAATTAAGGATATGAAAATACATATTTCCCTACACCAAGAATTAAAGTTTCATATTTTTCTTTTTCAACAGTAAATTTCACCCATCACATTATTTTTTTAATTGAAGGGGAGGTGTCTATCTCAGCCCACATTTTATAAACCTGCAAGGACATAATGATAGTTTCAGTTGAAGTTAAACTGATGTCTCACAATCCCCCCAAACATTGTAGCATTTTATCCTCATAATTAGAATGTTACTCAAGATTATGAATCTATTCCCTCTCCCATCTAGCAGGTTCATCATCATTATCCTGGGATAATTGGATGACATGATTTTTCCTAAATACCTTTTACAAATGGTGTTTATCAGGACATTTAAATTTCAAATCTAGGGTAGGAATTTATCTTATCCATAACATCATACATATATTTGTATAATCTAGTAGCAATAAGAGAGTCCCTTAGGAGGGCTACCACATATAAATTTTGATGTCTCTAATATGCCATTATTATCACCCGAAGGAGAAAGTCTAAAAATAAATCTCACCAAAGTTGATTAGAAATTGGGAATAATGTCTATAAACATTCCTTAATATATTCTAGTGTTCATGAGGACCTCACGAATCCATAAATGGTAAATTAAGATCCTATTATATTTTCAAGATTTTAATGAAATACCAGTTGTAATTGTGATGGTCCTCCCTAAAAATTTAAAATTGGTTTCTCTAGAATTTATAAATAGACAATTCACCATGAATATTTCTCTGTGGCTATTCTAAGATCAATCATGATAATTTTCCATTGATGCATACCATAGAAATAATCCCCAAGTTTTGATGTTCAAATTGAATGATGTTTCTAACCTTGAAAATCTCCCCCTTGAATGTCCTTCCCATAACATATGCTATAAAATTTCTCCCTCTTTAGACATTAATAAATATTTTTAATCCTCTATATGATGGTGTTTACTATGACTGTTCTCCCAAGAGTGACGTTTTATTTTGAAAATAAGGTCCCCCCCTTGCTGAAAAAATGTCAATAAAGCCCTATAATCATGAGATTCTTTAGAAGACAGGGTCAATTGTTTTTGATGTCCTATAGTTAAAAATTTATATTCATTATATTATCACAAGATTACCCAATTTAATGATATTAACCACCCTTGGATCACATGATTTATAGAATTGTAGAATAGATTCTTAACAACCCAATAAAATACAATTTGGGAGCTCAGAAATGTTGATTTTGGATAGATAATATAGTGGAATCTACAATAGGATTCAAAGATAATATGTTTCTCTTGAGAAAACAACATGCCAATGATAATGTACTAGTCATGATTTGGCATATCAGCACTCATTAGTAGTACATTATATTATTTAAGTGGGATCCATATATCACATCCATCTAAATATGTAGAAAACTCTTCACCATTTTAAAAAAATTACTTCCATATTAAGTATATAATGATCATGTTAAAACAATATAAGAACTTCAATATCTGATTGAATTAGTAGACCTTTTAGCTATACATTGTTTTAAATGGGAAAATTAGTGTGAGGGACATCAATAATCACATTCTGATCATTTTCAAAACTAAAAAACCGATTAATGACGCCCCATCTAGTGTCTATATGAATAAACAAGCTGATCATGGAGTACATCATTTCACATTACACTATAATATGAAAATTCCATAAAAAAGTGTCTTTTTACAATGTCATTACATCGAACAGAGTCTCCTAAGTAGGATATGACTATAAAAAGGGAATACTCATTAGGAGTCTACCATGGATAAATCCCAGAGGCATCAGTCTTGGTGAGAGGAATCTAACAAAGGACTATTGATTGAGGAATATGAAATGAGTGATCTGACCTCTCACATGAGAAAATACAATTATCAAGTAATAAGGATGTCTTCCTAAATATGTATCTCACATGAAGATCTGAAATTGTACACATCTTAGGATAGAACAATTTTTTTTTGAAAAATCAATAGAGAAGTTGAAATAATGATATCCAAGAAGTCACATGTGTAACTCGATCACATAGGGTTTGGTGCTGTTTTACCACAACAGCTTCCTTTAAGATAAAAAAATCTAGTTTGATGTGATACAAAAGTGGATTAGGGCCAACCCCATATTCTAGGTTAAGGGGAATTATTATCTCATTCACCTCCACCATATAGGCTAGGCTTCTCCGAGGTTGGATTCATTTCAAAATATGGTTCCTCAAAATTTTCTTCATCTATTTACCCACTTCCCACTAAGATTGTGCATACATTGATTTTTTCAAGGGACACTATTTGGGTCAAAAACTAGAATACTGCCTTAGTAAATTTCTCATGGGGAAGGATGAGGCCCTAAAGGATAAAAAATAAAATGATCTTATTTAGGTGTAACCACATAGAAATATCATGAACACCCATACAAAAATCTAAATAGAAATCAACCCTCATATTCTCCCATATGCAACACAATACCGTAAATGCATTATGCATGCATAAGTATCATTATAACTGGACCTATTGATGATATAGAACATGAATCCAATGTAGCAGAGTAAGAAGAGGATGTTTATATTCAAAACATGGTCTATATTAAAATTCTTAATGGAGGCATGCCGAATAGAAATCAAAGCATTGTAATAAATTTGGTTGATCCCATGGATACCCCGCTAATAATTCATCGACGTTCTTCAACCACGGAAAATGGTATGTGCATAAACAAATCCATACCTTTATATGAATATGTTGATTCAATTAGGATAGAGGAAATATTATCCCTGTATGAGGTGGAGATGATGCAGTTGTAGAGACATAATAAAAAACTAATCAGAGGCAATTTCCAATCTAAGTATGTTCTAAAGACATAGTCTTTACTTCCAATCCCAACTAACATCCCTCAACAATAGGATCTAATCATTATAATGAGAGTATATGAAGAAATAATTCTCAACCAATAGGCTCGAAAAACAATTTATTTGAACATGATGATGGTTTCATATCAAGAGATCCCTCCATTAAGGAAACAAATAAAACTATTTAAGACTAATTATCCTGGGATAGCAAATTCCAGTTATCCACCAAATTACATGTAGATCCTCCATATTAGTTCATACCCATCACTACCCTTATTTAAGATCACATTCTTCTCTCTATCCACCCATATGTCATCAATACTATCATGTGATTGATATATTTATTGCATGATATTGAAGGATGGTGTGCACTAGTACATCCAGAGAAGAATCTGTACCCTAAATATGCTGAAGTGACACTTATTACACTATGAAATATAAATAATATGTTTCCAAAATTCAATGGTGTAGAGGACCTAGAACAACATTTGAATCACTTTGTGTCATGTTTTAATCCCATAATGGGGACCCACGAAAAGTAATAAGAAAATAAACTCACATTTTTCATACAACCTTCGAAGGACCGACCTTCGTATAGTGTACCAGTTTAATAGCATGATCAATCAAATGACAGGTAGATGAATGTATCTAATTATTCTATCAATTCCTCTCAAAACTATGAAATTAAATTATCCTAAACCTATGAAATTAAAATCAGTAGGATAATGAGAGTGTATTCGATTTAATTTCTAGGTGGATGTGTTTAACTTAATCTTATTACGTGGATCTTCCTCATGATAAATTATTGGTGCTATAAATAGTGAAAATATGTATTTAATCAGAGACAGCTATCATTACTCCTAATTATCTTTTTTATTTTCATGAACTTTTAAGGTTTAAGTGGGAACCCTACAGATAAACATGTCAAGCATCAGAGGTGACAGCTGAATAATTAATCTCAAGTCTCAGGCGATTGGAGTCACCATCCCTAAACAATTTGTAGGGAAGGGAATTTACCTGGCAGCTTGGATCTTCCCCTATGTTCTCTTCATATTTCCTTTATAGATACTCCCAAGACTACATGTATTCTTTTTTTCTAATCTTCTCCATATTTAAGTCTCTGAACAGTATACAATCTTTCTTGTCAATCCATTTTGCTTGCTCCCTTGTAACTGCCACTTGGATCTATCTTCCCATCATTTAATCAATGTCTTACCTAGACGCCTTTATCACCAGAACATCCTACTTCATTTATTCACCATAGTGCATGAGTACTTTGAGCTGAGAATCCCACTCTTTCTCCTCAAGGATCTGCAGGATGACTGAAGGACCTGCTGCAAGTTGTTGTCCAAGGGAAAGAGGATCTTCCCATTCTAGCATCAGCTTCTCTGGTTTCAAACTCCCTTGGAATTGGTCATCTACCTTTGAGACTCCATCCTCTTGATCTTGTGCCACTATGGCATCGTCCTGCCTGACCTCCTCTCGTGTCTCTTGTTGAAACTTGTGCTCCTTTGGTTTAATCTCTTTTTTGGATGATAGAGTCTCTATCTATTTAGGAAGATAATATTATTCTTTCCACCCCTTATATTTCATATTTTTGGAAAAATAAAACTTCTTAGGTCACTATTTTTCTTACTCCATTTCTTCTTTCATTGGTTGTGCAGCCCTTTCTTAGCCCCTCCCCAACCAATATCTTCTGAGGAATGGCTTCCAAGAAAATTTTCTTTAGAAGGATAGTTGGGGATGCCTAAAAACTCTCCCTCATGGCTTATACTTTCAAATCTGTAATTTAAGAGGTGGCTGGAAAAAACCTCTCTGAGTTGGCTCCCTGGAAAGTGACAAAAGGTCTACCGACCTCAATTGTTATCTCCTCCCACTCTTGTCCATACTTACAATTTCCCTTTCTAGGTGACTGTATCCCCCTTGCAGGGGTGTTGCTCTCACCAGTACGCACTCCCATCGCATATGAGTGTGGTTTAAAACTAGACGTACCCTTGGGTGATGATTCACTTACTTCCCCCAATACTGAGAATGATCCTTCATCAGTTTTGTAGGATCCTCAACAAGCACACTGGCCTAGTCACCTCCAAAACCTGCCTTGGTGCCATGAGGTATCTCCAAATATCTCCACAGTCTGTTAAAAATCCCTACTAAACTTTGTTCTGTAGGAGTATTCTTAACTCATTTTTTAAATGATACTTAAGTCGAACCTGTAGGCACCTCAACCTTGCTGATACCGGGCCCAAAACCTTAACAAACTTCCCCTGACCTTTCACCCTCCCTAACATATACTGAACCATTATCGACAGGGTGACCACCATGTACCCAGTCTGCTTGAGCCTCCATAGTGGCTCCCTGTTACCTCGCCCTGCGCCGAAATACTGCCAGACTATGCCCAATAATCTATCATATGGAACAATAATCAAAACAGGATTCAAATGGGACTTTCTGGTTATATCTAAACTCTTCTCCCACTGCAATCCAGAAGGCTTCCATGGGGGGCTTTGAGACATCAACCTCGACATAGACCCTTAGAGAGATCGGGTGACACAACGCAGAGGTTTGATTATCGGTACAGAGGAACCACCCCACCAGGTTTCTGAGTAAACGAAAAATCGAGGGATTTTGAAATGGAAGAGGAAGTTTAGGTATACTTACCCAAAGAGAATGAGTAAAGTGGGAACCAAGACCATCAGTGTTAATCCATCTCCTATTCAAGATCCATCTCCAAATCCCACACCCAATCACATTAAACCTCTCTATGAATGGTCACAACAACATCATTATCTTCATAATGATTAGTGAAAAGAATAGAGATGAAATATATTTGTGGAATGGAAGAGTATGGATTATTATTTACGATAAGAACAAGTATCTATATACATTATAGATTCAATTAAGAACAACTTGTTATTAATTATAGATCCTAATATTCCTAATTCTGTTGTCCATAGTGACATCCTAAATTATTTACCTTTCCATAAAATGTTGGGATAAGCCATTTAGGATAGTTTATTATTCAAATACATTATCTGAAATGTGTTTGATTTAGGGAAGGTAAAATTAGGTTATCTAGCAGTGCATGTGGCATATGCTTTTACTACATCTATAGAGGAAAAGGTAAATTAAAAGATATTAGTAGAAAGGTTTCATATAATTTTAATTACTAGATGAATTGAAAGGTGATCACTCATACTCATTCATTCCTTAGTGAATAGATAATCCAAACAACTGTACCCCCAGTCACTTATGCTACAACATGACTAAACTCTATGGAATCATAATATTTCAAGTTATGATATTTTAAAAGGAGTTTTAACCGGAATTACCAAGGAACCAATAGAAAGATATGCCCATTTCAGCATCTAAGCCAACTATAAATCCTTCAGACTTAATGCCTCTAGTTCCACCACCTCTATGTTATTATAACCAACAATATTCTTTGCTGGAAAATGGAGTTTGGTTTTTGTTAGTTTACATTAAAAACTAGGATGATCAAGACGTTTTCAAGAAAAGTGAACTTATAGTACATACTAACTACAATGTTGAAGGTGGCTTCATTTCCCAGTGTTTGACAAATTTTTCACACTCAAAATGTGGAGGATGATGTTCTTATTATGAATGGTTGTTTTTTGGATGAAAATTTTATGAAATTTAGTAAAGGAATGGGTTTCATGAATGCTAGGTTTTTAATGGTTGATTTTAATGTGTGTGTGATGGGTTGACAATGTTCTCCACAACAATGAGAAGTGGAGGATCATGAATTCACTATACTTTCACGAAAATCTCTTCAACCATGATAAATGTCATTTGATAATCATGAATGGAGGATCGTCTTGACCATGTTTTTGAATGATCAAAAAAATGAACTAGAGGCATGTGAAACTTGTGAAGGGACAAACCTATATAAATGAGGCTACCCCAATTTATAAAACCAGAAAATAATAAAAGAAAATACAGAATCACTCTAATTTCATGAAGGTAGGGAGGTCTGTGAATTTGTCTTTCCATGTGACCTTGAGAATTGGGAAACGACTAGTTTTGTATTTACTCATGCCAATGATTTTGAGTAATGGATGATTTTTGATGAATGGGAATTTATTGATTCCTCAAAGAGATTCATGAAGGTATTTTTAATCATGAAGGTTGTATATTTCGCGAAGGTGCTCAACAAACAATAGTTATAAACAACATATTTAAATGAATAGAGATTTCAAAGTGCATCGAATCAGGTATATGGTTTTAAAAGATTCTCCTACAAGTTATGGAAAAATAATTTAATTCCAATCTACTAAGGTGACCTTCAGGTTGTTAAACTTTGTATGACTTCACCCATGTTAGTGAGTTACGAGGAGTCAAGATAAGTGTTATGAGGGATGCATGTTCTATCCCTAAAAGATTTTAAGGTAAGTGTTCCTAACACAAAGTTTCTATTTATGAACTTATTTATTCCACAACTAGCAATGATTAGTTGATTTAGGTATAACTAAATCACTATTGGCATATTCTCCTCAGACTATCCCTTAGTGGTGAACCAAGTAAAATATTTGTGTTGGCTCTTTTCATGTGAATTTTTTTTCTAAACATTCCCATTAGAAATGTTCCAAAGGTTCCTACCAATACAAGAACAAGATCAGTCACTTTAGAAGAACATATTGGCACTCTGATTCACCCTCACCTTTCAGGGTGTTTCATGGTATTATATGTTTCCACCTAATAAAAAAGTGTCCTCATTATATGAATATTTTCCCCTGGATTACATTAATGAAATTCATCTATTGGACCCATTATCCTACATTGAGTCTTTATATGAACCTTGATTTACTATTTATGAGTAGGGAAACAGGGGTAAAAGAAACTAAAGATGAGGGGAAGGGGGAGACACAGTCACAGACTAACCCAATCACCTAGCCATGTTGTCTACATTGTTATTTATACAGCCAAAACTAATAGAAATGACCCTCAACAAGGCTAGAAATAGTATGATAATGAACCAAAATTAAATAAAGAGTCATTAAAACCACATTATTTAGAAAGGGTATCTAGTTGGGGTTCTTAAATCCCTTCATGTAAGGTAGCTATGAAGACTATGTCAACCTAATTTATAGGTTATGGGGGTGCCTTAAACATTAGGTCAATGGTACAACCTATCTAACTCAATCACTTATTCTATTAAAGAAATTTCCTAGGAGAAACCTAACAATGGGAAGCATATAAAATTTAACAAATAGCATGAAATCATGAAGAAATTGGCAATGTAAATAGGTGATATTTCAACTCTAGATGCTCTCAACTTATAAATAGACCACTAGGAAGCCCTCATAATGAAATTAATATGTGATCAGGTGATTGAATCTCATTTCAAAACATCAAAAGTGTATAGTGAAAAGATCGGTCTTATGGAGTGCATCCCAATTATCAATTTTACAGATCCAGACAAGGATAAAATTATAAAGGGGAAAATCATAACATTTTATGGATCTTTCAAGGTAGAACACATTAGAATTTGATTATATATCATTGATAATGGCTCGTGATTCAACTTCACTCCAACATGAATTACTTATAGATTGGGTTACTATAAAGATGTTTTGTAACCTTCTACATTGACACTCTAAGTCTATTATAAGAGAGAACAAATTCCCCATGGTTGGGTAAACATCATAACTTAATCATTATCCATGAATCCAACTATATATTTATAGTAGTATGGAAGGATACACATTTCAACATTCTAACAAGATGCTCTTTGTATAACCAATATGCATAATTTCCTTTATTATAAAACAAATTTCTCAAATACCATGTTAATGGACAAAGTGGAACATTACATAGTGGTAAATATCTATTTGAGTCATGAGAATATCAATAAATCGATGTAGGATTTTGTTTAAGATGTGGAAAAAAACCTAGGGTTGATAATGTCACTCAGGTCACTACCCCAAATATCCTATAGATGGCCTCAACCAACCAATTTAATGATCTTGGTGATGAATATGTGCTGTAAATTATCCATGTCAGAATAAAAAATTCAGATATGGGTGTGTGTTCATAAAATCTACTTATATCAGTTGTATCAATCGATTTTGATAACACCATGGGGATGTAAAGCTTCATAATGACATAGACACCACAATTGTATATTCCCCCATTTTTACTTTGATATTCATAAATCATCTCTATCGATGGGTGAATCAAGAAGAAATATTGAACCATATATATGGGGTGGAGAAACCTATACTTCATCTTTTGAATGTAGGGATATTAAAGCTTCCACTACTGTAGAAGACATCCCACCATCACATACCCCCTAGGTGTTAGGAAGAAGAGAATGATTAACAGGAAGAGGAAGAGGATCTCAGGGACATCCCTTTAGTATTCTAGGAAGGTATATCTTTTACAATTAATTTACTCCAACAAATAAACTTGTGTATATAATAAGTTCCCCAATCTCTGCTGAATATTGTGGCCATTACGTCTGATTACTTAGTGTTTTAAGCCTATTTTATAAAACAAAATGGAAATTTTAATCCTGTAACTACACAAACAAATTTTGGTCTTGATTTTGATATATCCATCACTACCTCTTTCATGTAGAAAAATATAGTGGGAAAAAGAAGACTATCAAAATAACACATCCAACTCACACTATCTAAATTGAAATTGAATTAAGTAATTTCATCAAGGCCAACATAGTTGGGTGTTAGGGTTGGAGTCTTTAGAAAAAACTGTATTGTACATTGATTACATGAATGTTCACTTATTATATTTTGTTCATTGTTCTGCATGACAATAATATAAAAATGTCCTAGAATATTTGTTGCATTGATAAGGTCATGGAAGATCCTCACTATTATGAGAACCTTGAAATGGTATAAAGATATTGTTAAATAATATTTTGTGGTTGGATGACATACTATGATAGGAAACATAGTATACAAACCATCATGTGTGAGTACTCGTAAGAAGACGATCCTCTCTCTCCAGGAGTTCACACTTGGTAATCTTCAAGATGGGAGATTATGAGAACATACCTTCCAGTATCAATTACTCATGTCTTGGTGTCATCAGACATTACTATCTATGAGCGTGTGTAATGGTCCATAGACTGGAAGATTATCATTAACTCATTTCATGACTCATGCACTTAGATATGCTAACGAAAAACGTCACGAAGAGAGTTGGCGGGAAGTAGGGTATGTTAGGTCCGTCACGAATGGCATGTTGTTAACGGATAAGTCAAGGAAGTATTTACCCCTTCCATATTTATGGATGTATATATCATGGGACCTTTTATTGAGATATAACTTTTGAACAAATTCCATGGCCATGGTGACATGACGAGTTTATTTCTGGAAATCAAAGAATGACAGATCAAGCATATAGGTTTATGACACTTCCATGAAACCTGCTTGATGAAATATTGAGAAAAAGGGATTAAATTACATGGTAAGAGTTCGTATGAGGTGACACATCAATATGACGTCAACTTCTTTTTCTTGGATTTCTTGACCTTGCTAGACAGTATTCTTAGACTTTTGGCAAGCTCACCTATTGCCAACGAGAAAGAAGCCTAGAGGGTCACACACGTAGTGTATCCAAGTATCTCAAGTATAATAAATATTATTACCGTTCGTGGTTTAATTATTATTCAAGTAAGCCTAAATCGTTTTAATTTTGGATGAATAATAATTTGAAAACAAGTACACTATGTGTATTAATGATTACACGTCGTGTAGTTTTTATTTTGAAAACATGTACACACTGTGTATTAATGATTACATGCCATGTAGTTTTTATTTTTGAAAGGAAAAGAAAAACAAGTACATTTTGTGTATTAATGATTACATGATGTGTAGTTTTATGAAAAACAATACATGCAGTGTATTAATAATTACATGACGTGTAGTTTTTTCAGTCGGGATTTGGTGGAAGTAATTTTGTTTTATTAAATGATATTTATTATAATCAGTGTGGGCGCATGTCAAGGAATTAATTATTCGACATGGGGGTTTTCAATAAGAGTTAATGAAATAAATAAAATGCGTAACACATTTATTTATTTTCATAAATCTATAACCTCAAACCCGATTATAAATATCCTCACAACCCCAACACTTTTCTTGAATCGTTGTGCACAACAATTCTGGAGAATTCCCTCAAGGCCGAGAGAACTTCTTCATCCAAGAATGATATCAAGACCGAGAGAGTTTCTCATCAATCAGATCAAGATGATCTAAGCCATACAACTCCAGAAATGATTTCTCCACGCAGGCACCCAGAGAATATTTTGGCAACGTCTAGAGATACGTGGTGCAGGTGTGGATCAACACTAGAGGAAGTCTACCCTTGGCTTCTGCGACGCAACGACATATCAAATTGGAAAATGACTAGAAATATCAATGAAGAATGAAAAAAAGGTAATTATTTTCAATTGATTAAATTAATTGTAATCAACTTGTAACGATCCTACTTTGTGGTTTCGAGACTTTCCTTTTCTTTGTCAATTTCAGTGATTCGATCCGTGGAGACTGGCATTTATCGTCGTATTGATCCCGGATTGATCAATGTTAATGACAAAAAGCCAAGTGGGAACATCCACCCACGCGTTTCCACTGTGCTCGGAACCTTCAAATGGTATCAGAGGGAGGTTACAACATTTATTATAGTTGTTTAATTGTTTTTTATAATTTATGCATTTGTATTTGATTCAATTCTAGATAAATCGATCTATAATATGAATAAACGAGATCTGTTCTTCCTCATTCATTTCTCGATTCATATCACAAAAACAAACTTTTAATTTTAATTTTGAGGAAAATAAAAACTAGGAACTCATTCGGAGGATCCGCTCTTTCTATATGTACAACACGGGAATACACATTGTTTAGTGAAAACTACATGCCCTGTACTTAGGTTCAATGAACCAGCACTTTTCTTCCAAACCATGCCATGTGAATTGAGTATACCTAGGTATTTATTACACCGTGTTGACTAGAGTATAATGGTTCCTGGAAACCGGAATACACATTGTGTATGTTGAACAGACTCGCCATGTAGTCTGATCTGGCCTAGGTGAAAACGTGTATAGGGGGATGCCATGTACTGCGCACACAGGATTTCCATGCTGGTAACCGCGTAACAAGGAAGTACACGCTGTGTTAGATTAATCAACATACCATGTACTCCAAAATTTCTAATGTATAGATAAATACGCCAAAGCCCACGTTGTGTAATTTTGATAAAGGGTGAAAAGAAATACACACCGTGTAAATATAAACTACACACCGTGTACTTTCCAGAAATGGAATTTCACCAGGTTTCCCCCAAAGTACAAAGACCCATAAAAGGAATATGGAAGAGAAGAATATAAAGGAAATTAAGAATGGAATTTATGATAATGAATCGATTAATTATAAGATCATAATTAATTGAATTCAAGTGAGACTTATCTTAAAAAAATAATGATTAAAAGAATTTGAATTCTAAATACGTGTAAATGTCGTTGCATGTTATGGATGATCATGAGCTAGACCAAAGACCCTTTGTGTGTGTATGGTTTCATTTAAATTTATTTAATTTAAATTTATTGGCCTACGAACCTTCTTCCAATAAAATGTAGGGAATATGTGCCCATGGTTTCTTTAATGTAAACCCAATGTAATAGTGGATCTCCCAAACCAGAGGAGACAGTTCAAAATCCGAAGCTAATGAAAAACAAACACAAGAAGATCAGAATATGGAGAGGTGGGAGCTCCAAAACACGAACCATCAGGTTCAAGGTATTTTTCCCTAGGTCCGAGTTAGTTTATGAAAACCACTATATAAGATAACCAATAAGAGCTCACGATCAGGCCGTCTTATTTTATTTTTGTCTGATTGCATGGTTTATTTATTATGTATGTGTTGTCGCGATCACATAATTAATGAAATAAACAAGCATGCAAAGATGGAATAAAATAAAAACCGGACTATGAGTAAACATTATCAGAACATGGTTCATCACTTAAGAAATCATCACTTAATATTAACAAGAATTTGATAATGTGAAACTACAAATAAATGATTAAAATCTCTCAAATACCATATTAAGTCAGACCAAGCCTTCCATTACTTGATTAAGGGAAGAGTTAATAAAAATATGTGTTTGACCAATGCTTGTTGGGACAAATACGTATATAAAGGAATGCCTTATGAAAGGTTTCAGGTTGACTTAACAATATTACATCAAGAGGAGTAGCCCTTTCTATAAATGGTGTAATATTAGAGGCAAGAGTTGGGGAAATCCAAGTTTGGATTTCAGGATTGGGGATTCTACTCAACATATCAAGGAACTGTAAGGTCACAGTTGGCAAAGACCTGCCTACCTAAATACCTTCAAATAGATTGAACAACCCCTACTGGGGTTATGCAAATGGGAATATGGATCCTTGCCACTAGAATGTCAAAGCAACTTGACATTCTGAGTTCAATGGTGAGGGCCATTGGGGCTTGATAAAATAGTGGGAGACTTAATAAAATTTATTATTTCTCATAAAAATGTAGTCAAGAAAGTATTGATAAATATGATCTTTTAAATTGTATAATCGAAATGAAAAACTCATCAACCACATTTTCTCTATGATCAATTCTGGATAAAGACAATATCTTCACTGGAAGTGAATTTCTGGAATGGTTTAGGCACCTTCGGGTTATCCTATGCCATGAATGAATGATTTACATGCTGGCGTCCTCACTCCTTGATTCGCTTGCCCATCGGGTAAGGGATGAAGATTTTCAAGTCTATGATCAACATTTGAACAATGCACTCAACGGTCTATGTTTTATGATATCATCATTGTCTAGTGAGCTCAAGAAGTCTCATGAATACATGGATGCCTATAGCATGCTCGAGCACCTTCGTGGTCTATACCATGAGAGAGGAAGAGATTAATTGTTTGAGATCTCCAAGGCTCTATTCTAGAGAATGCTTGGAGACGGTGCCCCAGCTGGGCCTCATGCAGTCAAGCTCATTTGCAACATTGAGCGCTTGGAGGTTCTATGGTTTTAAATCCCCGAAGAATTGGGTACCGATCTAATTCTTGCATCACTCACCCTTATCTTCTCTAAAAGTTTTGTAATTTTCAACATGAACAACATTGAGAAGTCTCTATCTAATCTTATTATCCTCATTCGCCATGTGGAAAATGATATGAAGTGTGAAAATCCTTCTTTAATTATGGTGAATAAAAGGAAAGGGAAGTCGATGAGCTTCAAGCCCAAAGCTTCTTCAAAGACTTCCATGAAAAGCAAGATCAAAGGAGAGGCAAGAGAACATGAGGATGTTTGTTTCGCATGTGGCACGAAGGGCCACTGGAAGAAAACTGCACCCAGCCAAAGAAGCAAGGGGAAGCATCAGGCACATTTTTTATCGAATGCAATCTATCTATTTCTACCAATTGGGTATTAGATACTACTTTTGGTGCTCACATCTATATCCAAATAGAATAACCAAGTAGATTCATAATTATTGACTGAGGTGAGGTGGATCTGCGAGCATCCAACGGAGCCAGACTCACTACTGTAGCTATCAGAGACTACCACCTCACATTTCCTACTGGGATGGTCTTGGTTTTGAAAAGAAGGTTATTATGTACCCTCTGTAACCAAAAACATTATTTCAGTATCCAGATTATATACTGATGGATTCTTCTTCAAGTTTAGAAGTTGGTGTTTCTACTTTTATAAAGATAGAATTTGTTTTGGTAGGACACATTTATATAATAGATTTTATTTGTTAGACTACACAAACTAAGTATTGGAAATAGATGACAAAATTAATTCACATGACTCGTACCAAACCCAACATTGAAATCACCAGCTAGGTCTTGTTAATGGGAAATTTTTGAAAAAATTACATCAGGATGGGTATTTAGATTCTTTCGAACTAAAAACACTTGTTGTATGTCATGCATGTCTATAAGGAAAAGTGACCAAAGCCCCATTTAGTGGGAAAGGTGAAAGAGCAAAAGAGCTTCTAGAATTAGTTCACAAAGTTGTGTGTGGACCATTTCCAGTTGAAGTAAGGGGTGGGTTCTTGTACTTTATAACTTCTATAGATGATTTTAGTAGATATGGATATATATACTTGATGAGGTATAAGTCAAATTCTTATAATCAGTTCAAAGAATACAAGAATGAAGTTGAGAACCATCTTGGTAAGAATATTAAGAAACTCCGCTCAGACAGAGGAGTAGAATATCTTAATCAGGTCATCATTGATTTCTTACGGGAGTTTTGGATTCTATCTCATCTAACTCCTCCCTACACACCACAATGGAATGGTGTAAGTGAAAGGAGGAACCACACCCTGTTGGACATGGTGAGATCAATGATGAGTCATGCCAGTCTTCCAGTATCCTTTTGGGGATATGCATTACAAACAGCAACACACATACTAAACCAAGTACCAACTAAATCGATAAATGGTATTCCATATGAATTAAGGAGTGGACACGAATCCATGTTATCAAATTTACATGTGGGGTAATGAAGCATTTGTTAAGGCCTCTTCAGGTAATAGGCATTCTCCCAGAGGCACAAAGTGTATCTTTATACGATATCCCAAGGAAACAAGGGGATATTACCTATACAACCCCTCAGATAAAAAGGTAATAGTGGAAAGACACACCATATTACTTGAGAGGTAGCACATCTCCAAAAGAGATAGTGGGAGCGAGATAGACTTCGATGAAGTTGAGGCTCAAGATATACAAGAGTTGGTACACGAACATATTCAAAAATGCCCCGTGGAAGAACAATATGTTCCAGAGACACAAGAACTACGTAGAATCACAAGATAGGTAAGAGAACTAGAACGATATGGATTTCTTGTCAACGAGGATGGTGACTCATTATTGGTTGACAATGATGATCCTCTTACCTACAAGGAATCAGTTGAAGTCACATATGCTGCCAAGTGGAAAGAAGCCATTAATTTTTAAATTGATTCCATGTACCAAAACCATGTCTGGATTTTGGTAGATCCTCCTGTTGATGTAAAGAATATTGGTAATAAATGGGTATTTAAGAAGAAACTTGACATAGAGGGACAATTCATCACCTATAAGGCACGACTGGTTGCAAAAAGTTTTATACAAGGTCATGGAATTTAATATGATGAAACCTTTTCACCGGTTGCGATGTTGAAATCCATCAGAATCCTATTGGCCATTGCTACTTTCCATGACTATGAAATTTTGCAAATGGAAGTTAAAACAACTTTCCTTAACGGGAACCTCTAGGAAGATGTCTACATGACACAACCTGAAGGGTTTGTGATTCCAAAGGATGCCAAAATGGTATGAAAGTTGTAAAAATCCATTTATGGATTAAAGAAAGCATCAAGGTCATTGCAAATTCATTTTGATGAAGCCATAATGGAATTTGGCTTTGTTAAGAACGAATGTGAGCCTTGTGTCTAAAAAAGGATTAGTGGAAGTGTAGTCATTTTCCTAATAGTATGTGTTGATGACATATTACTAATTGGAAACGAAGTACCTATCTTACAGTCAATTAAGGCATGGTTAGATTAATGCATCTCCATGAAATACTTGTGTGAGTCAACATATATTCTTGGGATCAAGATCCATGTGATAGATCCAAGAGAATGCTTGGCCTGAGTCAAAGTACATACATTGACAAGATACTAAAGAGATTCAATATGGAACAGTCCAAGAGGGGATTGTTGCTAGTGTCACATGTCATTCATCTTTCCAAGAAAATGTGTCCTCAGACACATGAGGAAAGAAATAAAATGGAAAGGATCCTATATGCATCTTTGATTGGGTCATTCATGTATGATATGATATGTACAAGGATAGATGTTGCTTATGCATTATGTGTTCTAGGCATATATCAAGCTGATCCAGTAGACCGCAATTGTATGGAAGTCAAGACTATCCTTAAGTATCAGAGGCGTACTAAGGATATGTTCCTGGTTTATGGAGGAGATGAGGATTAGTCATCAGAGGACATGTAGATGATAGTTTCCAGACTTATCAAGATGACATGAAGCCATAGACTGGATACATCTTCAGTTTGAATAGAGGTGTAGTGAGCTAGAAGATCTCAAAGAAAGGTGTGGTGGCAGATTCTATAGCAGAGTATGAGTATTTTGTAGCTTCTAAGGTAGCTAAAGAAGCAGTATGGATGTAAAGATTTTTCCAAGAGCTATATGTTGTACCTATTAGTAAAGATCCTCTAATGCTCTATTGTGATAATACTGTGATGGTGGCACATGAAAAAGAGCCAAGGTCGCATTAGTGAAAAAGCACATACTTAGGAAGTATCATCTCATAAAGGATTTTTCTTAGAGAGGTGAAGTTGCAGTGAGCATTATTTCCACGGAAGGCAATGTGGCAGACCCCTTGAATAATGCCATTACTCAGTAGAAACATGATTATCTTGTGAGGCCTAGCAGATTAAAAGTCATAGGTAGTTGGCTCTAGTCCATGTGGGAGTTTGTTATGGTTGGTGTCCTGAGAACCAACTGATTTGTACTCGGATTACATTAACGTTAACATAGTATATATTGTTCATTGTTCTGCATGACTATAATATAATATTGTCCTAGAGTATTTGTTGCATTGATAATGTCATGGCAGATCCCTGCTATGATGAGAAACCTGAAATGCTATAATGATATTTTTAAAAAATGTTCTGCGGTTGGATGAAATACTATGATTGGACACATAGTATACAGATTGTCATGTGTGAGTACTCATAAGAAGAGGAGCCTCTCTCACATGGAGTTCGCACTTGGTAATCTTAAAAATGGGATATTATGAGAACAGACCCTCCAGTAGAAATTCCACATGTCTTGGTGTCAACAGACATTTCTATCTACGAGTGTGTATATTGGTCCTTAGACTGAAAGATTATCATTAACTCATTTCATGACTCACACACTTAGATTTTCTGATGAAAACCATCATGAAGAGAGTTGGGGGGAAGTAGGGTATGTTGGGTGCATCACGGATAACATGATGTTAATGGATATGTCGAGGAAGGATTTTTACCTTCTGTATTTATGGAAGTATATATCTTTGGCCCTTTGATTGAAATAGAACTATCGAACAAATTCCATGGCCATGGTAACACGACGAGTTTATTTCTGGAAGTCAAAGAATGACAGATCAAGCATATAGTTTTATGACACTTCCATGAAACCTGCTTGATGAGATATTGAGACAAAGGGATTAAATTAAATGGTAATAGTTCGTATGAGGTGACATGTCAATTCGACGTCAACTTATTTCTCTTGGGTTCCTGGACCCGTTGCTAGACAATAATCTTAGACTTTAGGGAATCTCGCCTAATGCCAACGAGAAAGAAGCCTAGAGGGTCACACACTTAGTGTATCCAAATATATCAAGTAGAATAATTATTATTCCCATACATGGTTTAATAATTATTCAAGGAATCCTAATTCGTTTTAATTTTGGAGGATGAATAAAATGAAAACAAGTACACACCATGTATTAATGATTACACGCCGTGTAGTTTTTATTTTGAAAACCAGTACACGCCGTGTATTAATGATTACATACCGTGTAGTTTTTATTTTTGAAATAAAAAGAGAAACAAGTACACGTCGTGTATTAATTATAACACGTAGTGTAGTTTTATGATACACAAGTACACACCGTTTATTAATAATTACACGCCGTGTAGTTTTTCCAGTGGGGATTTTGAGGAAATAATATTGTTTTATTAAATGATATTTATTATAATCAGTGTGGGTACATGACATGGAATTAATTATTCAACATGGGGGTTTTCAATAAGAGTTAATGAAATAAATAAAACACGTAACGCATTTATTTATTGTCATAACTCTATAACCTCAAACCCGATTATAAATATCCTCACAACCCCAACACTTTTCCTGAATCATTGTGCACAACAATTCTGGAGAATTCCCTCATGTCCGAGAGATATCCTTACTCCAAGAATGCTCTCAAGACCTAGAGAGATCCTCATCCTTCAGATCATGATGATCTAGCACCCAGATAATCCTTTGTCGATGTCTAGAGAGACGTGGTGCATGTGTGGATCACCGCTAGAGAAAGTATATCCTTGGCTTCTGCGACACAATGACATATCACAAAGGAACGTTATTAGAAATATCAATGAAGAATGAACACCAAAAGGTTCTTCTTTTAAATTGATTAAATTAATTATAATCAACCAATAACGATCCTACTTTATGGTTCCGAGACATTCATTTTCTTTGTCTATTTCCATGATTCGATTCATGGAGACTAGCATTTATCGTCATTATGAACCTGGATTGATCATTGTTAATGATAAAAATCCATGTCGGCACATCCACCCATGCGCTTTCGCTGCACCCGAAACCTTCACAAACAAATTTGGGTCTTGATTTTGATATAACAACCACTACCTCAATCAAGTAGAAAAACTTAGTGTAGAAAAGAAGACTTCAGAATAACACATCTCACTCACAATAACAAAATTGAAGTTGATTTAAGTAATTTCATCAAGGCCAACTTAGTTGGGGAGGACCATTAACCAAACGGGCTCACCAATATTGTCCCAGTCAAGAAGAATATTGTGGAGAATAGAGTTTAAATTTATTTTAGGGATCATAACAGGTATTTTTTGAATGATTATTTCTTGGTTCCCATAATAGAACATATCAATATTACATCAACTAGATGTTATTCCCTCTCATTCGTAGATGGTTATTCAAGGTATAACAAAATATATATGTACCCTAAAGAAGTTGAAAAAAATTATTTTAGGGAAACCTAAAGGATATACTATTCTTGGTCAATGTATTTCAATTTAATCAATGCTATAATCATATACAGATCATCCATGCATCCCATTTTCAATAAATTCCATTGAGATTATTTCAATTTCCACATTTGTGATTTGGTAGGGAAATCCTGCCAATGCTCCCATCTTATCACCAATATTTTGAATCATTTTCAAAAATCTATGCCAATAAAGCATAAAACATAATCCTTTGAAATGTAATTCTGGTTTTACCTAAGGAATCTCACAAAACATCATAACACACTATCATTATATCCAATTTGATCTTGAGATGTCTATGTATTTCATTGAAATTCCAACTCCTCAAAAACATAATGAGTTGAGAGGATTTCAGGGGAACATAGAGTACATCTGATGATTTATAGAAACTTTACTAAGAAAATGTACACATTTAACCAAAATAACAATGAAAGGATTCACATATCAAGGGACCAATGAAAATGAATAATTTGTTAATGATAGCAAGTAGAATCTTTTGAGTCCTTCAAGGTTAATGTTCCCTGTCAAATGAAATCCACTCATTTTGTATGTGACATAATTGATTGATCATTGGGTAATTTATTCACACAGATGACTAATTTTGAAAGTTATAAATACCACTTATCATAGTGGAACCATGATTAATACTGAGACACAATATTCAGAACTCGATAAGAGTTTCCACAAACTATTATTTTTAGTTCAGAAATTGAGAAACTACCTGCCGCATCACGAGGTCTATTAGGTCTCCAATGAAAACCGAGTAATGAAATTAATAATTTATTATATTTTATTAATTAATAGAATCTGTAATTCAACAAATTTAATATTTTATCTATAGTTATAATTTTATAAGTTTTAAAAATAATTTGAGTTGGAATTTCATATTTTAAGAAAAACTATTTATTTACATTTTAAGCTCACTGTAGAATTCATACGAATTTTTTTTTCTGATTATTTCATTCATGAATTCTTGTAGGTGGATTATAATTTATTTTATGAACATTTTCAATGAGATTATAAAATCTCAATCTATCATTTTAAGGTTGGGAAATATACTTGAATTCAACATTGTTGTGGGTCCGAGTGGATGTGTCTCACTAATATAATTTGAAAAATTGTTTTTACTGTTAGTCATATGTTCCTAATGTTTTAGAGGAAATTAAAGGATATTATGTGGATAATTTAATCAAACTATAAAATCATCTGGTTCACATGTCATCATGATAGAAAATTCCTTTGTAATCATCATATCCAGATTAAATGAATCTTCTAGGTTTGCATTATTTTCTTAATCGACATGAAATAGCTTCTTTGATCTGTATCCACTAGAGATGAAATTAAAATGGTAAAAGATGAAATAATTTTGGAACAAATTATTATAGAACATTAAAATATTATTCCACTAAATAGTCATAATCTTCATGTCAACTTGATACATTGAATCTATAAATTTTTAATGAAATATATATTCTCCATATTTATTCGAACATAATATTTTTAAATAAAGGAAAAATAAGATGAAATTTTGAGGGAGAAAAGAGGAAACATGAGAAAACATTAATAAATCACTAATTTAAATATAATTTCATTAATTACGTCAACTATAAATTAATTTTAAGAGGATAGAAATTGAATAAATATTTTCCACCACATTGAGTAACCAATTTTTGAATCATCTGTAAAAAAGATTGAAAAATTATCAAACTACATTCCAAAGATCCATCAAAAGGAGGTCAAGGGAAAAAATCTACTATCCTTTATAATTATTAATAACATATAAAGGATGTGGATACAAATCTACACAACTCTTATCTCACACACAATTCTTCATTCCTCTAAAAGTCCTTTCAGGATGAACCAAAATATAATGCAGGTCAGTTTAAGGGGGGTGGAAATGATATTTGATTCTCTTAATATTAATTTAAATTATAATAAAATAGGATTCATTACACATATTTTTATTTTTCTATGTCAACACCAACTCATGACCTATAGATTTATGATGATGAAGATGAAGTGGAAATTACTAAGGAGATGATGGTGATGGAATTGGAGAATGATGAAAAATAATTGGAGTATAATGTTCTGATACAAAAACCTGTTATACATCAATATCAATATTGCAAGGAGGAGGACACTGTGACAGTTGATAGGGATAACCCATATATTATTTTCACTTCCCCACTAATTCTCAAATTTTATCTTTGATATTTTCAGTGGTTGGGACATTTTTTATTTTCTATAGTGGTTCCTACTCTTGGAATATAGTAACAAATGTTGGGAGAAATAAAATCTGGTGGTTTCTCAGAAAGATACCCCATCCATGATCATATTTGGGACAAAATTCCTCAACATACCAACTAGAGGTTGTAAAAAACTAGTACTGACTTAGGGGGTCTAGATCATGTTTTATTCCACTTATATTTCCTCTATATTTATATTATAATATTTTTATTATGTTTTTTATTGCTCTTTAGGTGAATTTTCCAGATTATAAGAGCATTACTCAATACTTCCACTTGAAAAATAAACTCACATTTTTTATATCCATCTAAATGGTTTATATGAACTTATTTTTTTGATCTTAAATGAATGGTTTAAAAGTTTAATTATGTGGGGAGTGTTGTCCTGATTAGTTTTTTTATTTGTTGCTTTGGTTTTTCTTTTCACTTCATAATTACATTTAAAATATATGAATATCTATTTTAATTTTTCAAACTTGAATTTATTTTGAGAGTGTTTTATTGATTATGGATAAAATGGATTTTAAATGATAATTTATGTGTATTGTTTTTAAAATTTTATTTTCAAGAATATTTTTTTCTGGGTTTGGAATATTTATGAAATCTATTCCAATGAAGCAATGACCTAAATTGTTTATCGCATCCTCTATGGTATTCTAAATCCTTTTGAAATAATATTACTAATAATCTCAATTTCGTTATAGAAACATGTATTTTGTTTGAATAAAATAACTTTTTATTTTTCCCTTTCAAAGAATTAGTGTTGAAAAAATATTCTTGATTTGATTTAGCTATTTCTTTCGAAAGCCACATTTTTGTCTTGAGACCCCCATTAAATTTACTCCTGGTTGGACATCATAATCGATGAATTTTATTATAGTTTTTTATATTCTATACCAATATTCACTCATAATATTATGGAATGAATTATACTTGTTTGATTGTGGGAGAAGGGATTTTTGTGTGTGTTATCTGGGATGCAAGTCATTTTTTGGTGTGTGAGGTGTGATTAATTGTTATGGGAATTTTTAGAATTAGATTGAGTCAATTCCATTCATAATTATTCATTTAAACCATATGGTTCTAAAAAATATGAATTATAAAACTACGTTGATGAGATTGAATTATTTTTTGTGCTTTTACGTGTCTCTTACGACCCACTAAAAAACAAAGGGAATGACTTTAATTAATTCATTGAATTTTATTTTCATCTCATCCACCAGAAAAACTATAAAAAACCAGGTCACCTCTTTGGAGAAAAAAATCATAATTACAATATGGATGATCTTTTGATAATATCTGGTTTGGTGGTGGATGTTTGATTTTTCATAATGGAAACTTTTGAGAAAAATATAAAAAAATATAAAAAAACTAAAAAGGGGGAAATTGAAATGAAATCATTTATTATATTACAATTTTAATTCATGTTACATTTGAAATGGGGTTTTGTCTTTCAAATGTAAGGGGAATCGAGAGAGATATTTTGCTTATTTTTTCTCTTTAATATTCATGAATTTGTATTTAAGATGTCAACCACCTATTTTTAGAGTTTTGAATTTTTAAATGATTTTACCCACTAACCCAAATACTTATATTCAATTGATCCATCAAGAAAACTCATCCTAATTTATAAAATTTTCATGTCTCATGGTGTGTAAAATGAAAATTTTCACAGGCTTATGGAGAAACATGGGATTTATAAGAATGAGAATAAATCTATATTTAATTTCTCTTGAGATAATATTGACATGAATTTCAATGTGAGGTAGGTGTTCTTGCACTTTTGATTATTTTTTATGGTAAATTAATTTTACTATGAGAGAAGAAAATGAAATAGAATTATTTATCATAGATGATACATGATGAGATCCCATTTTGGAAAAGAACTGGAATTTTTCTCACATTTGATTTTGGTATATATTTTGATTTTGATATTTTATGATTTCCTTGGATTGTAATGTATATGTTTGGGCGAATGATGGAACTCATAATTTCATATTTTATATTCTCTAATCAAATTTTATAATCCTTCAAACTGATTATTTTCTGGGTAATTTTTATTTTTTTATTTTTTTAAAAGTAGTTTTATTTTGATTTAAAAATTTGAAGAAAAATTCATCTTTTACATTTTTAAGTTCAATGTTATATTTTTATCATAAAATAATTTTTTTGACGATTGTTTTCATGAAATTCTGTTGGTGGAATATAAATTTTTTATTTAGATAATTGGTGATGGATACACCATTTGAGGGGTGATAAATGGCCATGATGTCAACATTGAATTTGATCTGAATAGATGGGTCCCAACATATTAATTCGACCATAATATTTTTTATCATTAGCTATGATGGCCTCAAACGTTTACATAAGTTACAGTAAATAATGTGTATAATTTCATCAAAATGGATAATATAATGGATTTCATGTTATCATGGTCAAAAATGAGTGAGAACTCAACGTATCTAGATTCAATTAATATTACAGGAAATTATTATTTTCATTAAACATTCAGACATATCTCATTTAATATGCATTCAATAGTTCTTAGATTTTAATGATGAACACTCAGGATATATGGGAATAATTGAAAAGAATACAAAATTTTAATATTTGGCGATTAAATTACAAAATATTAATGTATATTAGATACTTGGAAAATAGAGAGGTTTTTGTAATGAAGTATATTCAGTAATGATTCAACAATATATTTTTTAATACAAGTACAAATAAGATTAAATTTTTTATGAAGAAATAGAATATATGAGAAAAAATTATTCTAAAGAACACATGTCAAAATAATTTCATTTATTGGGTCAATTACATTTTATTTTATATAGAATGAATTGGAATAAATATTTTTCACCCCTTCTTTTTATATTTTTATGTCCACTCCCCTTCAATGCATGGAATTTGTAGTGACACATTTTGTAGAATTTTTATAGATATTTTTGATGGAATAGTTTTATTATTATTATTATATATATATATATCTCTCTCCTTACCTACTCTTTATGTTTTATTTTTCTCACATTTTAATCCACTGTTATCTTTATTAACTATATAAAAATGGAGAACTTAACTCATTTCTTGTTTGAAGGAGGGATAATTGATTCATTGACTTCATTTTTCTTCAACATTTTTTACTTATTTTACTCTATGAATTTAAATACTCGTGAATCGGGTTTTTGTGTAGGGTTCACTAAACATTCTGTATTATTGGATTCTTTTTCATATTAATCATTTTTACTCTCTATCGTTACTATAATATTTCATAAAGAGGGTTGGTGAAATAATTTATTGATAATGTATGGGTGATTATCTCACACACATATGGTCAGTTCAGGATAATAAAAATTATAATAGGATGGTGTTAAATGATTGGGTTAACATTAAAACTATAAATAATAATGAGAATGAATATTTCATAGAAAAATGATCACATCATTGTATATCACACAATTATTCACACCTTTCAAACCCCTTATGATAATAAATGATCTAAAACATAATATTACCAAAATATATTTGTTACTCTTATATTAATCACTTTGGTAAGAAGAAATTCCAAGTAATCCATTTGCATAAACAAAAAAGAGTTAATATATTAAGAGGTAAAGACTTCTTTCATGGTCATTTATTTAACTTTTTTTCTCCATCGACTACACTATATTAAGTACATGATAGAATAAAAACACCAGTATTATTAATATAATATTATTTTATTATGATAATATATTTAGCTACACTAATACACACCTCTATCTAATGGGTAATTAATATACTGTTTATTTGTATGGTGAAATACCGCCTCACAAAATGATGATTGATAATTTTTTCTTCAGTCTCACATGGTGGAAGTTATAATGAATAATATGTTTATATATGATATATATTATATTTTTTATGTCTTCAATATTATGTAATTATTTTACAACATATATCTTTATACTTTTAACTTTGTGGAAATGTGATAATTTCTATTGAGAATGTGTGGACTACCACCCCATCAAAGTGATGCCATTCATTTCCACACTACATGAAAGGTATTAAGGATGGGTTTAGTGAAATTATATAAAATATATGATACTATAATTCTAATGGAATTATTATATATATATACATATATTTAATTTAGTTACATTCATTCAACACAACTATTAAATGAAAACAACATTCATGTGTACTTACAATCTATCATCTCCAAAAACGGTGTATTCCATTTCATTGTTATATATCTTATAGATTATTATAATAAAATTACAATATATATTCATGATTTTTATATAATTGTTTATACTATGGAAGATCATTATATTAGTATAATGACCAATGATATAAAAAAATAACACACATTCAATGAATAATGTGGATATTACCCGAAGTGATTCCTTATGGTATAGTTGTTAAAAAGTGGGTAATAGAAAGTAATAATCAATACATATATGTTATAAGATAAAATAATTTTTTTTATAGATTTATAATAAAAAAATATTTTTTATATGTGAGGTTTGTATGAGTATTATATGATTAACGAAAAAAGTTAAGAGAATTTCATCACAATTTTATATCTGTGAGATACTTGATTTATTCAACACACATTACATTAGTGCGGTGTTTATATGGACCATGGTTGTATTATATGATTAATTAAATTATTATTATGTGTATTTAAATAACCATTATATTATTTTTCTTTCATGATTCTATGTATAAAAAGATACCAAATACTTCTAATGATTTTGTCTCAATTTTCCTTTTTTGAGATACATGTTATGTTATTCACCTAATTTCTTTCCTTGATTTGTATAAACAACCATTGATATTTTAAATAATTAATATAATTATATTCATCTTATTTTAAGAATCATGTAATTTAATACTCATACAAGGGGATTATGGTACAATAATACTAAGTGGTAAGAGTTTATTGATACAATCTCATCACATTTCATGATTATTTATGAGTATGATCCCATTAATGAAATGTTATGACCCATATGCAAATAAAATTCATGAAATTTCATAAAATTAATATTCTTTAATCCTTCTATGAAATTTATGAATTTACCCAACATTATTTATATGAAGATTCTTTTTCTTTTTTAAAATGTTAATTTTGATTAAAATGGTTTTTTAAAATGTAATTTTCAATTAAATGGGATTGAAAGGGTATTAAAAATTATTTTTGTATGTTTTTAAGTAAAAATGCTAAGTATTTATGTAAAATAGTTGAATTTTTTTTAATTATTTAATTTCATGTTACTATGAAGTATTCAAAGAAAACCATTTCAATATGTATTCAAGAATCCATTATAAATTTTCATTAACTTTTTTCAAGGTGTCTTATGTTTTAAATTCATTTTTTAAAAATTGAAGTAATTTATTTCTGAAGAATTATATTAAAAATATATTTCAAAATTATTTTCAGTCTAAGAAGATATCTATTGATTTTACTCAAGACATTCATGGTAATGATAAAAATGTTTCATTCTAATTATTTCCCTAAATGGTTTATGCTTTGATGTTATGATGTCTATGAAAACTGTTTCCCTTCCACATGATATATGATTTTGAAACCCTCATTTTTTCATAGTTTTTTCTTTTAGTATCTGATTATGAATCATATCATATTTTAGAGGATATGATGTGATAATGTGTTATTGATACCCATTTCAATTAATGGATTTTTATTTGAAGTTTATAAAAATAATAACTTTTAATCGGTCCTTTGATAATTGATGTATTAGTTTGTGGAATATTTATGAAAAATATTATCATTATATTTGTAGGACCTATACCTACATTAAAAACATTGGAAAATGATAGATGAACCATGAGTATAAATGTTATGTGTGAACTAGATTACATGGTCAGAATGTTATGCCTAGACCAGGATTCATGTGCAAATGTTTATGTATGAACCAGATTATATGATAAAATTTTAATGAGTGATCCTTATTATGTGATCATAATTTTGTATGTCAATATTATTATGTGTTAATAATGTTATGGATGTTCTAGGATCTACTTACATAAGTTTATTAATGGACCTGATTACATGTTCCCTATGTTGTGCGTGAACATTCATTCATGATCACAACATTATGTGTGATCCTGGATTCTTGTCTATAAGTCTATGAGATGGTCGGATTTCATTTCCATAACATAATGTGTGAAAATGTTTCAACTTATATAAGTTTATGATATTATACATTGATGTGTATGAAACAATTTCATGTATTATTCATCTATTACGCTTCCTTGAATTAATCTCTTTTTTCCATAGGATTCATGTCCTATGAACTACACATATTTATGAAATGCATCTTGCATATTATATTTTATATTAATTATATGATCTTATAATGTATTCCTCATATTCTATACGCATAGGTTTATGTTATGCTCATAATTTTATCTTATTTAACCTTTCATATTATTCGATCTCAACACTTTCTTTGATTTCTTTTCTCGGGTTTTAAAGGAATTTTTTTTATATGTACTTGAGGGGAAGATATTTATTGTATACATTGAAGATCATTCACATTTTTATAATATTTTGTCCAATTTTTCCCAATATACTAATCTATTATGGTCCTCAAGCATAAAAATTTGTAATATATATAATATTACTAGAAAATTAAGTAACACCCATGTATGTTATGGATCAGTTGCATTAGTTGGTATCAAAAGAATGGTTTAGTGTTGATTTGGATGCTTGGATTAGAAAACGAAAGTGATAAACCAACAAAAAATTCTATAAATAAACCCAAAGATAAGGAAAAGTATAACTAAATATCATGGAATTATTGGGAATGGTATATTGAGGGTTTTCACAGATATACATCTCTATGTAGATATAATAATTCGTTGTGGCTCTGGAATAGAAATACCCAGGGGTCACTACTCAATCCAAATGTTTTGGTCCAAACATAGGGTAATACGGTACATGAAAAATGGCCTTGCAACACATCTTTTTTGACACTTCGGTGGGATATAATTTACGAAATTCCTAAACGCTTAATGAAAAATAATTGAGGATTTGAATATAATATTGATATTAATTACCTACTACGAACCAATATAATCCTAGATTAAGGATTTGTTAATGATTTAGAAATCCAATAAGAATTTTTCTCATGACTATGTGTTTTTTCAATGATATGTAATGATAAAAATATGATTCTAGTTTTAGTTAATGATAGGATCCAGATGGAACTGGAATAATGTTTAATGTGATGGCTGATTTTATGAAGTGTAGTTATGTGGGATGATCACTGGGGTGACAGATGTTCTGAACATGCCTATTCAGTGTTAACAGAACACGAATGATAATGAGTACATTCAATAACTCTCATGCACACCAAGTAAAATAAGGAAGTAGTTTGTTGAGACTTTGGGTATTGGAGCCCACAGAGGTATGAATTTTTTGTTTCATTTGTGTCAAGAATATGGAATCAATCACCTAACTATGTGCCTTAGATGAATAAGAAGTCGTTTTGACTGTGGAAAATAGGGGCATAAATTATGTTACTATAAGGAAAAAATGAATTATTTAGTTAAGGAAATGGATGCGGATATTGGAATCCCAAAGGCATCATCAAAGTATAAGTGTCTTAAATATAGAATAAAATGTACTTATGATACTCAATGTCTAAATAGGAATTCACCTAAAGGGTATCAACAAGGTGGTCTAACTAATGGTTATATTTCAGCAGATGATGATAAAAAAATTATCTATGAATGGAAATAGGTATTAAATGATATTAAGATGTAGACTTATTATGGTTTCTGGATGAAGAAACATGATTAATTTTTTATTTATTTACTATTCAGTAATTATGATTTATGAATACTGAAACCAACAATGATTCGACCATAAATTTTATATTACAAATGTTATAAAATATTCTATCGAATGGACCTAATGGAATAAAAATGAAAATTAATGGAAAGGTTATTGCCATGGAAAACAAATGACTGTGGGAAATATAACCCTTAATATGTTTCTTATGTTATGATATTTTTTTTCCATAAAGATATGTTTGATATAAGTTAATAGGATTGTACTAATTACGTTGGAACTAATTGATGAATTATTAAAATGTTATTTATGTAATCCTAGATGAAGATTACAACATCATTGACTTATGGAATATATCCTATAACTTCTGTAATAGGGAAGACTTCATATTTTCCATATATATTTATGGAAATTCATGTTGCTAAAATGTTTCCAGATATTATATGATGATGGTATACACATGTTTGGAATATGACCAGAAAGAGCTTCTTCGGGTTATTCAAGGGATCAAATTGAACATGATTTCATGAATTTCATTCAAATATTTTGTATTTTCTTCTTTAAGAATGGTTATAAAGTTATTTATTTTTGATATGTTTAAGTAAAACTTCCTAGTAAGTATTTATGTATTGAGTTTTTATTGAAAACCTTGGTTAAAAGGATATTTAGTTATTATCCTTATTCTAAGGATATCAAGCATATCTATTTAAAATATTATATTAGTGTGGTTTTATAAAAGGACATCATTTATATAGAGTGTTAACCAATCAAGTCCAGCAAGGTTGTGAGTCATAAACTCATGACTGAAGGATAGTAAGGGTTTCATGAGTACCATTGGCCTACGAGATTTCCTTAATATTGTATAATTATTATTGATGTGTAATTCATTATGAAGAAACAATATTGTTACTTTTTATGTTTACATATTAATTTATTAAACATAATTATCTTTAAATATTATTAGATACAAATGGGTAAAACATTCATTATTTTATGGGCCATAATATATGCAATAAAGTGTATTTTTGTGCATCAGGCCTCGAAGTTGACTTCTATATATCCATTTCATAAACCAATAGATAAATTAAAATTGATAAAAGAACAACCATATAATGAAATTGTTTATAGATACATAACAAGTTATTGTATTTACTTACATTATTGGTCAATAAAATTATTCCAAAAAGATAGGATAATGATCAAAAGTTTTTTTTCATAATACCATTAATTTTGTTAATTTTACGGCCTTTTTAATCATTATTATTTATTAATTTGTGGGCTTGAACGTTTCAATGAACATTCTATCATTTATGACTTTTGACTTCAATCACTCGCTATGAACATTTACACTTTTCCATTAAACCCATGTTTTCCCTTTCCCCTATGTTCTCCTACATAGAACCCTAATAATATGATACTTCGGGTAACTGTTATGATTCTAACATTCACATTTTTATATGATGTTTTAGGATACAATTTTACAATTTAGGCTTCAATGAATGGAAATTTAAAATTTTATCCCTTTGATAACCCATACGAATTTTGAGGGTGTACTTCATTGTAAGGGAGTAAAATGTAACACCCCGAGATTTTGTGAATTACATTTTTCAAAATAATATATTCATTTGGATATGTTTCATTTCAAGAAACATTTAAAATAGTTTATTTTAAAACAAATTATATTATAGGGTCATCACTCAGATTCCTTTATATGAAATGTTATTAATGAATTTTCAAACCAATTAAATGAAATTGGTTGGAATAAGATAAATCTAATTTAATTAAGAATTATCCACATTAATTATGTTTAATATCCCACTAAATTTGTGATACCTTGAATGCTTCTCAATTCACTAAACCATCGTAATGTTTGAAATTTAGAAAATCCTTGTGTGAACTCCGTGCAAGTACCAATATCATTCCAATGAGTGTATTCATAATCATAGATCTTGATGATTTGATAAAAACCCATTTCACATGAACATGTGGAATGATCAATAGATTGTCCTTAAGGAATTTGGGATTATTTTTTAGTAAATATCAGTAAATTTATTTTCCTTACCAATTTCCCTCTCGTAGATATGGAGGAATAAGGATATGTACCCGTCATTCTATGGAAACAATTTCTCAACACTGTAAATTCATTAATGGATTTGAATATATGAATGAATAACTTTAGTGTTAACAATGAACAAATAGTGTTCGATTTAGTGTTATTACCCATACACTGTAGTGATTCAATTAATTATCGGGCTACATATATGACTGGCCGGGATGATGATTATGTTACCATTTTGTGTGAAAGAGAAACCATGTATTCTAATGAAGATGAGTGCAGTTATTAAGAGGACATGAATATAAATGAACCTCTTAGGATGGATACCATTCCAGGATACATTGTCCCTAAAAAATGTGGAATAACTAATTTTAAAAATAATGATGATGATTTAATCTCATCTTCAACTATTACTGGATGGTGAGTTTGTTTTAACTATATAAATCGCAACACAACAAATTGAAAATTCTATTTTATACTCCCATTCATGGATAAATATATATATATATATATGATCTAAGAATGAATTATATTATTTTATTGATAGATATTATAAATAAAATAAAATAGTAGTTGACCCAGTAGAATTTTTAAAACCGACATTCACATATCATTTCAAAACCTTCACATATTAAAGGTTGTCAACATGAATGTGAAACACACCAAAAACATAAAAATAGTGCATACATTTTACATGATATGATGGAGACTTTTTTATGTAATTTTATGGATTATATCTCCATATACAGAAAATAGATTGATGTATACCTATGATATGTGTAATTAATTATGCAGTATTGTGAAGATAATTTTAAATTTTCAAATGGGGAAAAATGAAATTTTATCAATCGAGTAGAAAAATCCTAGAACATAAAGTATCATAAAATTTCATTAAATTTGATCTGGAATAAAATAAGTTGATTAATGATTTAACTGAATTAATAGAAGTAAGTTGTATAAATAGTTTTATAGGATGCATAGAAATTTATCGCCACTTCAGAAAACATTTTTCCAAGAATACCCCCCTAAGATAACTATTTTCTAAGAGAATCCTATTTTATTTCAGTAAATATTTTTTGTAGGAATTCATCAATATGGAAAATACCCTGGTGGTTTCTCCTATCATATATTCACCTGACTTTGATAATGATTCTGAATTGATTTCTTACTCCAAATATTTCACTGTGATTTCAGTACAAAGTATTTTAAATGATAAAAATTTATGTATTTATGATGATTTTCTCAATAATAATTATCAATATAAATATGCAAGAATGACCAGGATATTCTGATATCATGAACAATCCTTCAAATATATATCATTACACAAACATCTCAATTTAAAATAAAATGAAGTAATTTTTTGATGACTCATGATATTACAGGGATGAGCTACTATTTTAGGACGGTGTTGATGTATTGATGTGAAATTGCCTCAAAGAAGATGAAGTTAAAATCATTCCCAAAATTTGTCACACATAAGTAGCTAGAGGATATCTTGGACCTGAATTCACCATGGATAAGATCATAAAAAGAATAAAATTCTGTTCCAAACTCCATCAAAATAAGAGGATCATAATACAGGGTAATGATAGATGTTAGAAGATGGACATCGTCGAACAATTACATGAAATGGCCCAAAAACATATTCTTAAATTTGAAATAATTTATCTATAGATAATTTCATTCATAGTCTCATCCCATAATTCATATAGAAAATTTTACAAATTAGCTAGCAATGACTATTATTTAAATTGGAAAGAAGCTGAAGACTACATCCATGATAGAACCATAGAGTCCATGAATATTCTAATGAGTAACATTTCCTCGATATTTGGATTTCCCTGATTACATATTAGTGGTCAAGGAACAGACTGTACAAATAATTTCTTAAATGGAATAAATGGAAAATATGGAATTCATTACAAAATTGAAACCCCCAACCACCAGTGGACTAGTGAAAAATATGAATTGTCCAATTGGAAGATCTACCAAATTATATAATAGATTTCGAGTTCAGGTAGGTATGATTGGAGTATTAAATTGGATGATAAATATTAGGTGTATCACACAATATAGAAAACTCCAATCATCACTACACTTTTTTGACTTATTTATTGGATGCCCTGGCACATAACGGTGGAATTAGAACATAGTAGTTATTAGGAAATCAAAAAAATAATGAAGGAAGAAAAAAATAAACAAACAATAGATTGAAAAATTGATGATTTGGAAGAACATAGGTGGGAAAATTATCAAGATGATCAAATTTATAATAGAAAAACTATTAAATTTTATAACCAATGCATTTCATGGCGATTATTCACAGTTTGGTATAATGTTTTACTCATGAATTCTCATATAATGGAAAATCCTTAGGAATCTAAAATAACGATGTTTTGGTCCTCATTAAGAATTCAATGTTTTCTAAAATGGGATGATTGAAATCCAAATAGATAAATGACCAATAATTATACGTAATGATTAAAAATTAAAAAATTATCAAGATCTGGTTCATGAGTGATGTGGTCTTTCTCTAAAATTAATTTGATTTGACACTAGTCTATCTCTTGAAATTAAATGAACAGCTAACTGAGGGGAAACCCAGGATGGGATCCACATGTTAGAATAGATTCTCTATGGTTTAGGAAGGCTTTAAAAAACTATTATAAATTTATATGTTCTTGATAAAAAGATGTAGACATGACCTTTGTCCACATTGTGTAAACATTACAAGATGTCAACCTATCAGGGTTATATGAAACTAATTCTATAATTTTACACATTCTGAATAGAATACATGGCACTACATTTTTGGGTGATTTTTATAAGTCATGATTATGGGGCTCAGTAGGTCCCGAATGACCCCCCCCCCAAATTAAACTATCGACCCCCCTCTCATACAAGTTCAACAAAAATATTTTCATTTCTTTTTCCCCTTATTCTCTCTCCCATTTGGACCTCCAACATGATCCAATCCATTCCACACCAATTCATTCAAGTCTCCATGACCCCCACTATGATTGTAGGTGCTATAAAATAAAAAATAGAGGGTTGTCTTGATGATCCACCTCTACCCATGCATCAAGTATTGGATCCTCTACCACCACCTAAAAATACTTACCATTAATCATTTGTATTAGGATCTATTACTTCCACATCCTTAGACAACTCACACTCTTATTATAGCATATCATAAAATGCATCCCATCACCTGGACCTACATATCTACATCCACTTTTCTTTTCATAGCAGTAGGTTCAATTTGTCTATCTTCTAGACAATTCCTTGAGGATCTACAATACCCTCGATCTCACTATCATAGAGAAAATTCATACCCATAAGGAGGTCTTTGAAAAAATTGTATAGATTCATCTATCAAGAATTGTAGTGGTATGTGAGGATACGTATGTAGATCTATAACTGGAGTTACTGGCCATGCTATATCTTTAAATTACATATAGTCACAATTTTTTTCAGTTTAAGGCTTCAGAATTATACTTTTGGAGAGTTTGGAGTTGGCCTTCGAATTTATTTTACTGATTTGGTAGATTCCCCTAATTATGCTACGATGCAAAGTGATCTGAAAAATGAAGACCCTCTATTATGTTGGGAATTGAAATACCATGACCCTCATAGATTTAATTATCCACATAAGGTAAAAATTAACCATCAGTGGGGTGTTTATGTTCAAATAGTTAATCAATATCTCTACATACATGGCTGGCGAGAGGATGTGATCATTGTAGAATCATACAGATCAAGGAGATCATTTTATCCTCTTCCATAGACTTCCCTGCAATCAACATGACCCTTTATTTTTCACTCCACTCTGATGATGATACTTGAAGGACTTATGTAATATTGATTGGATGTTGTTTCAATACACATCTTGTGTGTCATCTCAGAATTTTCATCATTTCTAATCCCCATTACACTCTAAGGAATATAGATTCTATTGATCACTTATTAATCTAGATAATAAGAATTAAATTGAAGATTTAGGGATATAAATATGGTCCCTCATGTATTCTATAATGGATGATTAGGATCTACCACCACATCCTCTATATCCGAAGGCTAGTAAGACATATTTCACATATTCCTTACCATCCAATATTCCATTACCCCTAGCTAACACCATTTCACAACCCCCTACAGGTGACTCCCACCCATCTTCTCCTATGAAAACCACTTCACCACCACCAACACATTCCTCCCACACCCCAACATATCTCTTAGACATGTGGGTATTTCTAAAATGTATTCTATAAAACAATATATGGATTTTCCTTCACAACAGCATCTTCCTTTCCAAGCCCTCCTAGTTTACCATCATGGCCCGAAAACCATAAATTGAATATACTCACCAACCACCAACATCCATAGACCCTACTTCAACTCCCAATCCAACCAAATTATCAAACCTTCCCAAACTTTTTCCAGATTTTATTGATCCTATAGCTTAAAAAGAGTTTTTGATAGATCCAGATCGATGGGGAAATGGCCCCACCTTACCAACTTCACATAATGCCCCTTTCATAGATCCAAATTCCATACATTCAACCCTGAATCAAATGTATACAACCCTGTCACATTTTAAAATTGATCCAGTTTCTAGTATTGTGAAACCCTCTATGGTGTCAGACCCACCTAACTCCACCATCATAGCTTCTATTAATGCGATGGGGCATATTTAGACAGATATAATTCAAGAGGGGACATGAGATGTAGATAGTGGCGAGTCATCCCACACTATTTCGTCCAGATCATGTACTCCCCAAGATAGCTATACTCTGTTTTGGGTGTATTTTTTACTCTCTGTATTTCCTCCACCTGATTTTATCATTTATTATTCTTGATTGACATGATACAATTTCTTCTATCATATATTTCTTATATTATCATTATTATTTATACATTCATTTATCTATTTCTCAATAAATTTCCTACTTCATGTTTATAAATCATTTTATTTGACTACCAGAAAGTCTCAAGAATGATGTATTTCTTCAATTAGTTGATATAAAATCACAGATCCATGAGCACCATCTCTCTAATATATCGGAGTTTCATCCACAACTTACACAAATGCTCTATCTATGACATGGGATCTTCATTCGGCCCAATTTTGAGGTGGTAACCCCCCCCCCCCAACACTTCCATGATAAAGTCATAGATACATATTCTTTCTAGAGGCATATGATAGCTGATTTCATGTCCCCTCACCTTAATCCTTTTCCATAAGTCTTGTTGCCAATGTCCTATTAGATCCTTACATGTGGAAAAAAATATTTATTGTGTTTAGTAATTATGATTTGTCATTAATTTTTATGAATTAATATCTATTTTTTTTCTCTATTTTAATATTATATTTTCACATTGATATTCACTACTCTTGGTTTTGGACTATTGTGTACTCCAGTTTCCTTACTACATTCATTTTTTTCATATCATGTGTGCTGATTAATTATCTACTGTATGTATGTGTATTTCTAAATTTTTTTAGGATTCCACATGTACCTAAGATATACATTATTTCCCCCATAAAATTACTATCATTATTGTGAGACCATGATTCCCTACTTTACATTAAAAATTTACATGTCCAGTATACTTAAGCATGTATTGCTTCATTTGCCACATCACATCCCAAAATAGTGTATACATTGTTTTATTTTATGTTTTGGGAGATATTTTAATTATTTATGAATTATTAACATTGATTATTTCTTATTTTCATTAATCTAGGACATATTGTTCATTAAAACATTTATTATAAATTAAATATCATTACACCCATTTTAACCAAAGAATAAGTTAGGTAGGATAATATTAAAATCAATATTTATTCATTCTTATATTTTTATCATGATTACTAAGTTGATAATTTTACTAATAATTCTCATTTCATGAGATTTCTTTTTATTGACATATTTATAGTTTTTATTCTCTATGTGGTTTCCCAATTTAAGTATTTTATTTCCTTGGAGGATTGTGGGAATATGTTTTCATAATCTTTTTTAAGAATATTTCATTGGAGATACTTGGGAAATGTAAAAATATCATAACTTGAATGGGAATCTTATTATGGATATGAATGAAGAAATACACTATTAAAATGATTGATAAAATAATTTATTATCTTTTTATCTAGAATACCACAAGAATAGTTATCCCTCTAAATCCCATATAATCCATGAATTATCTTATTAGTATTGAGTTGTTTTAGAATAATATTTTATCCAATATTTTCATATAATGATATAATTGAAATATTTTCAGCTGAGATAGTATGGGGGAGATGATAATTACTGATGGATGTAGGATTCTTATTATTGAGTTTATGTAGGAGGACTTTTTCACATAATATATTGGAAGTGGTCTATAGTTACTATGATATACCATTCATGATTATCATGTTCAATAATAATAATCTGTGTTTTGTCTTTTGGTCGTAAGAAATAACCATTACAAAAATGATGAATCTGGTGGTGGATCATTTGTTTTCTGGTGTTGGATATGGATCAGGCTTGGACATGACTTTTTGAGAAAAAATAAAATATAAAAACAAGAAACATGGGGAACTCATTGTACTTTTATGACACATCCATGGACCTGCCTAAATATTTTAGGGAGTGTGGAAATTCCCCTTTCTAAAGGATACTTTTTATTACATAATTCCTGATGATCCTATATTATATTTTTGATTTTATCCACCCTTTTTAGATATATATTTATCATCCCCCCACATATGCTTGACAGAAGAGTCATTTTAGCATTATTTTTTCAGCCCTCCTGATTAATTGGTTGATTATCATTACAGATTGTAGATGTTAAATCCAATAAAGTCTTATGGTTAGGAAATGAAATAAATGTATGAGAATATATTTAGTATCATTTTTCCATCATTTATCATAGAAAATTTCGGCTGGCGTAAAATAGAATATCAATATAGCTTATAAGGAATGGTTGAGAAAATAAAATTTGAAAAAATAAATGATCTGAATAAATAACTCAATGATGACGCATGACTTATTTTTTTATAGGATTTATTTTACAGGGATTTATTTTTTCAATAACTCATAGTTTACTTTTTTAGGTTGTAATGCATGGGTCTTGTTAAAATTTATTTAATTTGGAGTCTTTGTTGAGATTTTGTTTTCATGGGGATAGTTATTCATCATGTGTGTTTGAATTTTATAAGATAAATTCACTTATATATATTTTTGATACAATTCATTAACATTTATTCATTCATTATTTGATAATTCATTGGGTTAATTTGTTTTTTTAGAAAAGAGTAACTCCATTCTCAAAAGAGGATCTGATGTAAATTTATCAATTTTAGATATTACATTTCATGAAACTTGTTCTTGATGTAAATTCATTTATTTTAGGACCCTCACAAGACACATTCTATCTTGTGAAACAAGTACAAGCCATGAATACTCCATTCCAGTGAAATTTATTATATGAAGACAATATAGGATGTGATTTTTCAAATTATGAACCCAGTTAATTTTTAATATGTGAAATCCAGAAGATTTAGTATTTTTGAATATCTTTTTGGATATGATCACACAATGGGAATTTACTTTACAAAACATTAAAGTCATTAAGGAGAAGTTATTAATTGAAAACTCATGTCATGAATCCTTTACATGTTTTGAGATTCTTAAGATTATATATCTTCTAGCGGAGGCCCTAAGTATAGGACAACAAGACTTATCTTCTTTATTTAAGGATTTATTGTCATCTTTTTTCTAGACTCCACTTTCATCCATTTTATTTCATTCATTCCAATTCCTTTACAAATACACATCATTCATTGGATTTTAGATTTATTTTTCATGTTCCAATTTCAGTTCAATTTTAATATCACCTTGATCCTCAACTGTGGTGTTCACTTTCTTCTTTATTTATTCAAGTAATTTTTTGATTTATTTTTAATATATTTAATCGTTGATTTCTTTAATTTATATTATTTATTTATTATGAAAAGTGTGTTTACCATTTCTCTTTTATCTAATACTATTTTTTTTCATGTATGGACAATATGATAGGGTTAGGGGCTAATATTAGGTGTTTTAATCCTATTTACCCCAAAATTCAAAGCATGGGTAACCATTGGCCTAGAAATTATAATACAAATTCTTGGTAATCACATTTTGTTAAATAACCCTAATCTAGAGAATTAAAATAGAAATAAAAAAACCATGGATCAGTTGATAATGTTAGGACTAATACCCTGTAATTATTTACTCCCTAAAATATAATATTATTATAACTAGGTTGTTGACAACCCCTATAAACTAATATTAGTTGATATATTAAGAAGATATAATTTGTTCGACAAAAACCAATTGGTGACCTCTGTTCTACTTAACATCATAATCCATAAGTCTATATCAAGATATATATAGGAATACATTTTACATAATCCCTAAAATGGACCCAAATACCTCTTTTTATATGTTTTTTAAACCAAAATATTTAATCCATAGTTTAGCAAACTTATGAGAGTGGTGTGAGGTATCTATCATTTCTGTTCTTATCTTAGGTCACTAGCATGCCGACTGTCCTTATGGGTTAGAAAACATGCTACCACTATGTTATTCTATTCTGTATATAGTATTTTTTCCTTTATAAATTTTAATTTGATAAAAACCCATGTGTAATAAATAATGTTGTGTTATCTTTTAATTTTCCCAAATTTTACTGAGGTTAAGAATTGTTCTTTGATATGATAATTTAAGGCGGTAAAGATTACTATGTGTATCAATTTTTAATTTCACTTATAGAATTTAAAATATTAACTTTATTAATATTAATAATTTTAAAATTTTCATTTTTATAAATTTACATATTGTTTAATTTCAACCATGTATGGTGGTAATGTATAATTAAATACATTGTTCCATGGAGGTGGTAGTCCATAAGCACGAAAACATTACTTTCATCATCCATAGAACGACGTGGGGTATAAAAAGTAATAATCATTTCAAAATCACAATTATGAAATCATTATTATATTTTTATATCTAATTACAATAATCCATCAAGTGAATAGTTCATGAAAAAATAAAAATCATTTTTCATAGATGTGGTAGTCCTTACAAATGCATGCCAACATCTTAATTTTTGAAATTGATTTGGAGGGATGAGTAAAAATAATTTTCCATTACAATAATATAACTTCATAATATTATAAATATATAATATATCATACATCCATGGATATATAATATTTATAATAGGATGATTAATAATAAAAGTTTAAGGTGTAAGGATTACTCACATAGAGATATTGAAAATTCTTTTAATAGTTTTCATGGAAATTAAAAGATTATGATAAATTATATAGAATTGGGGGTTTTGAATTTCCAATTTACTTTTGAGAGAGGTAAAATGTGTATATTTATTCGAAAATTTCATTTAATATTTGTACCATTGAAAATATGGAAGTTATCTCAATTTATAAGTGGAGGAAAAAGTATCTTTTGTAAATACTATTATATAAAAATGATTCCATGAAACTATTCAAGGGTCAATGGATCCAAAATTTTCCACCAACTGAGTATATAGGGATGTGGGTAATGAAATCCAAAATCATTCAATTTTTAAAGTTGTTTTAATTCTTTTTAGTCCTTTTCCATTATATTTTTATACTTTATCACTTTATTTTTTCCTCAGTAACTATTTTCATAAGTAAGTAATTTATGTTTTATAAAAAATTTATTTCAAACTATCCTACCATATTTATTTTTTATACACCAAAATTTATCATTTATTTAATACAATTAAAATTATAAATCTGAAGAAATTGACTTTTAAATAAAAATATTCAATATATAAAAGATCCATTTTTTATTAGAAATGATTTTTTAACCGTTAATTGTTCTCAATAACATTAATTACAAATTAAATTGGTGATAATATATTTATATATAAGATTAAAATTTATATTCAATTTATTTTTTACAATTTCTTAATTTATATGATTGGATAATAAATACACAATTTAAAAAAATCATTGAAAATTATTATTTTACCATTATCACAGTAATTAGCATTAATCCTCCTCCAATGGCCCGAAGGGCTTAATGTTTTATTGATTTTTGATAATCCACCTTTCAAGGGGTGAGGTGGAACCCTTACAAGTCCCGTAGGTGTATGTATTACATAGCCCATAGGCCTAAGAGGAATTCATTGCCTGTAGGATTCAAACATTACATATATCCCAGACTAACTACTTGGAACTGCTCCTCCCCAGCATCTTCATCATGAAATATGATCTCAACCTTCCCTTGGTTGTTCGGCTATGCATTCTCGTGCATGAAGAGGCTTATACCGATGGCAGGTGCCATACCTTCTCATTCTTGAAATCTGTTTATCTTGTGCTATGGTGAAAGCTGCTTGCTCATCCTCCTTGAAGATCTTTTTCCTTGTAGTTTGTTGGGTTTGTATCTGCACTTATGGTGGCCCAAACACCTTGAGGTGGCCCGAAGTCCTTACTGACCCAAAGGCCTGGGTGGACCTAAGGCCTTAAAGGACTCAGGGACCAAATCGTTTGCCCAAAGGCCCAAACGAGGGCATATTCCCAGCTGCACAGTTCCACACAGTTTGTGCTACAGTTCCCTCTATAGTACCTGCTACAGTACTACTATAGTACTACTATATTAACCTGGAAATTTTGCCTCCTCCTGGAATTGATCACTGGTCGCATGGATGCAAAACAGATTCCATACCAACCGGGCTAAGTCTCATGTTCTTAGCATTAGTCCTAGAAATCTTATTATTAATATATAAATATGATATGGGATGGAATACATAATCTAAAAATGAAACAATAAAATATGCAATATGTTTTTTAATTAATTTCTATAAACATTGAAAACTAATTTCTAACATAAGTGAATAAAACATTTATTATCACAATGTACTACTTATACTTCCAAACCAATAAACAAGGTTTTAATACATAAAACATGGAATTTGGAAATGATTTATTTTACATATAAAATTTATATATTTTAAATGAAATGATTTTGAACACTTTTAGGTCATTGTTTTATTATGTTAACGTCTTAAAAGTAATAGTCTAAACGAAACCAATATATCATTGACATTCAACTAATAACCAATTCTTTCAAAAAAAATTCCAAAAAATTAATTATTGAATAAAAATGATATTTATAATCCAAGAATGAAGTCAATTTGGTCAAAATGGAATTCTTATATTTAAATTTTGAGTAAAAACATAAAAATATAACGAAAATTTTTTTAATAGGAAAATTTCTTTTTAAGTATGAACTGTTCATACTTTTATTTCTTATAAATTAATTATTACATTAGTATTTACATATTTTTATTTCAATAACATATCATACCTATAATATAATTATTTTATATAAATAATGTTAAAAAAAGATAATTTGAGAGAATTTCATTTTCAAGAATAACACAATATTGTTAATTTTAATAATTCATTTGCGGGTGGAATTTATTTATGAATAAAAAATTTAAATGATAATTTTATAATACATATTATAAATAAAATTTTACATTAACAATCAAATTTTTATATCCTCTTAATTTCTAGTTAAATATCTGCTCAGGATATTCTTGTAAGATCTAAACATAAGGTAACCTCTGGTGGTGTTCACGGGTGGCGATTTAGAGAGCAGGGATTTCATGGATATTTCCTTGATCATAAACATATCTCATAGGAATGTTTTATCATAATAAAACTATTGAATTTTGTGTTGTTATTGGTATAGGTTAAACCCTATTGATGCTACGCCTTTTCCAAGATCAGAAAAATAAAAAACATAAGGTAGACTTGTGCTACCATATGACATTACTTCCTTCAAATATTTCAAAATATAGTTACTCCTTTTAATACACGTTAATGTGAAAAATATATATTCATAGTCCAATTAAATTTTTTTATTTCTATGTATCATAGTTTTTTTTGTGAATAAAGTTGTTAATCATAGTATTTATTTTAAAAAATTAATACTGAAATATCATGAAGTTCTAGATATCTATATAATTAACACTAACTATGCTTCAGTAGAGATAACAATGATCCTTCAATTATTTATTTGTTGAGAACCATGGGGTGATTTAATTTATTCTAACTAATTTTACATTAGTTCAGTATAGTGGATTTGGTAAATTGGAAAATTACCTTTGTATGCTCTTTAGACTAGCCCATTTTTGGTGAACCATATAATTGTTTTGTTCCACATTCATGTTTCATTTATAATTTATACATTTATATCGTAAGGGGATAAAATAGTGTTTTTTTATCAATGACGCATGATAATATAGGGGTATTGGTTTTATCTATCATACCTTGGTTCAGCCCCCCCCCCCCCCATCACAGAGTTCATAAACTAGTGGGGACAATAATTGGTATCATTAATGATGGTTTAATTCACTGAATCCATCTTAATGAAAATATTTTATCACAATATTTTCATCATATTTCATTGGAAAAAAATCTATTATAGACTAATTGGATGTATCAATACCTCTAATAAATTGGAATTACTATATTTATAGCTATTATGTATAGTATTCCGGCCATTATGAGCAGTGTAGGTTTTCTAAAATTATATCAAAGATAATTGGATATTGATTTTATGAGAATTAATTCATTATGTGGGGACTTATCGTATAGAATTTACAATAAGAAGATTCTATGTAAATCCTCATATTACAAGTGGTAAAACATTATAAATATCAATGATTCTAAATTAATATAACATAAAATAATTGTTCTATAAAAAAAATATGAGGACATAGGTATAAACCCAAATAAATGTGTTAATGTATTGATTGATTGGGTGAATTTTTTTTGGAGTACATATACATTCTTGGATAAACAATAATTTATGTTAAGATGAACTATAATATTTGAAAAATATTTTTACCATAGTTCAATCTAAAATATTATATACTTGTAGATAAAGTACTAAATTATCAGATGTTGGAAAATTTCCATTGTAGTCATGTCACATGCAAGATGAAAAATAATGATAATGAGGCCATGTAAAAGGGTATTTCTAGAGATGTATCATTTGATTCCATAAATAATTTCACTATTATGAATTTCCAAGAATAAGAAGTATCTGATAAATTATTCTCATTCCATGCCTCAATTCATCAGTTGGGAAAAGCAGGGTATGAGGAAAACTTTCACCCATATGCAATTTATGTTGAGAGGTTTAAAACCATTTTGTAATGTCACTGAAAAAATTCAATTATATGAGGAGGATAACAATGTTCCCAAAAATAAGTATTTAGACAATCTGAATCAATGGAGAACCATCAAGAATAATTATTTCATAAAGAGGAATCTTCCTTTACATGAAAATCATATTCTAGAAACTATTAATGACTACAAGATTGCCAAGAAAATAATATGGTTTCATTTTTGGTATGTTTCTGGATAAGGGAATATATCAATTATGAAAATGAAATATATTGCGGTAGATATATTCTCAATCATTAATTAAAAAATTCTCTTGAAGACATTGTTATTTGGAGAGATAAAACAAGGAAATCCAATATAGTGGTGTTTGATATGAAACTATATATGTTTCATAAATAAGAAGATAAGTATAAAAATATATAAATTAATAAAATCAACCCTACAGAATATAAAAAAATAAGATAAGGTTTTTATTACACATTCAACGTTCTAGAACATACCAGGGTTATTGAAGGTTTAACAAATAAAATGAACTATTGTTTTAAAAATATCAATTGGATTTATGAGGAAATTATCTATATGAAATGAAAAGTTGAAGATCATTATATAAGTTTTAATCCCCATATGACATTGGGAAAGAATATCACTCATGTGATAGAAAAAGTGGATGTGGATTATGGATGTTTTAAAAATCATGAAAAGATCTATCAGTATAATAAAGAGTCATATATAAATGATATGGATGGTGTCGTTCTTGATTAAAAATAGAAAGTGGTGATGGTTCGTGACAGACCCTAAGAACCAACAATAAAGTTTAATGTTTATTCTCGTTGGACATTTATAAATAAAACTGAGGAAGAAAATAGTATTTAATTAATGAAAAAAATAATTTCACCTCATATAACATGTTATTATTCTACTAATATAAGATATTCAATACATTTCTGTTCTATAGAAATTTATAATTGGAGGGGAAATATCTAAAAAGGTAAAGGAGTATATTTTAGGATATGAACCAATGGGTGTCGAGTAGCAACTTCCCAAAACCCACCTTCATTGGCCAAGTGCTAGAAACTAGTACCAAAATGGAAATGTTACATAGTGATTCCTTTACCTTATATAAATTTACTCACCCACCAGACCATCTCGGTACATGAGTGTCGAGGAATAATAATTAAAATATTCAACATCTAGAATATAAACCAATCCTAAAAATCATCTTGGGTGTACAAAAGTTTGATGGAGAAAACTAAATGAAAAGGTAAAAATACAAGCCTAATTAAAAAGATGTCCCAACCTCACAAAACTAGAATGTAAAGGTAGTGAGAGATCTCAGATCTGGTTCTCCGATATCTGACCACCATATGTATACCAATGCACAAAGTAAACATGCTCTCTTTAATCGTCAACTCTGTTTTGTCTTTCATCATTATAAAACATGAAACACATGTGAAAAATCACATGTAAGGGTGATTATATACATACATAGTTGGATGCCCCAAAAGTAGAAGGGGTGCAGTGGGAGAGAAAATATGAATAGATTAATGGAAATCTCAACCTAAATAAAATGTGCACAAACCCCAAACACATGGTAATGATGCATATATATATATATGTTCTTGTGTATATATAAATATATATTCTCAATCCAAAGAAACCTAAATCATAGAAAAGGAGATATACATCTCATAACCCCAGAAAATAGTCCCATCAATTTTGAAAGTCAACTAATGATTAACAGAATCTCTTGTATCTTCTAAGAACATAACATCCATGTCAAGCCAAACCATTCAACCGTGTCACAAATTTGAGGGTAAACAGTCATTTGGTAGAGGACCCATGACCTGACACAATAGGAAGGTTCCACTTAGTAGATAATTAGAGGAAACTTGCCCATCCCAACTAGAGGGTTCCACAATTATGATCGAGGACCCTAGAACTAACTCAGTAGGTGGCTGCCACTAAATAGTTTATATAGGAATAGAGCCTTTCCCATATAGAGGGTTTTAACCTATTATTCTGTAGAGAACTCATACTCAGTCCCACCTGGTTGTTTCTACTATGGTAATCTATTGATAGGGGATCAATTCCTATCCTGGTTTAGGGTTCCATTCTCATGTTGATGGGCCATTACATATCTCATTATGAGGGTTACAAATGTTTTATAGAATGAGTGCCCAGTCCATATCCCTGTCGGAGTGTTCCACAAAAAAATATATATTACGCATGCCCTTCCCAACATAAGGGTTCATTTCTAAAGTCCTTTTGACCCTGCATGATCATTTCCATCATCAGTCAGTTCCAAAATAAGTGTCACACACAAAACATATCACATTGTATCTCATTAGAAATTTTGGAGGCCACTATCACATTATTTTTTTAAAAAACACTCAATATAGGTTACTCGTGGGACAAAATTGAAGAACAAATGATGAAGAAATGATTAGTTGATGTTTCTTCAGAAGAAATATAAGGGTACAAAGCCTGTGAGGGGACCCAAATGGAATGTCCTCCTTCTCCATTACCTAACCATGTCCCTGCTAGTAATAAAATCTCTACCATTGTAGGAATATATGGAATGTATAGCATCTGCAAAAAATTCCTGAGATACTAAGGGTCCTTCCCATTCTTTGTGGTTGTATCTATGTATCCAACCTGTGTATGTGTAATTTGGAACATGGTTAATTCTTGGTCATGATAATTACTAGGCACTCCCAGGGAAAATATCATGGAAATAGAACAAGTTCACATGTTCTGTGGGGCTCCCACATGGTGAGTGATATATATAATTCATTGAAACCAAAGTCGTCGTAACAATGTCCCTACACACCGTGTGTTCTTCGGAATACAAGGAATGGTGTCGTGTTTTCCAGAGAAACTTTTATATGATCTTGGGATATCCAAATTAGGATCCTTTTTCAAGGATCTTGCCTCTATCTAAAACCCATCAGTGGATCTCATGTCAATCCTCCATTAATATCTAAATGGTAGTAGTATATTGGTTTTCTATTGAATTACCAGATGGCTGCATCATCCACCATGAAACATCGCACCTCCGATCATGCCACTCAATATCAAATCTCTATAATCCAGTTCATTAACACCGATTATACCATGATTTATCCCAAAAATTAATCCTTGTTATCCAATCCATTCATTTCATGTGAATTCTTCAGGAATCTGGGGGTCTGATCGGACTTGGTCCATCACGACAATTTCTAATTGTAACCCAATAGTCAAATGATGTCAAATGTGAAGATATTATGGTATAATGGGACATGAACAAGGGTTTAAAAACTATTCTCCATGAATTTTGGTCCAATGGATAACAGTGGGATGATATAGGTGAGAAAAAAATTGAACAGGCATATGAAATTTTCACATGGGCGCAAACAATGTCTTGCAATTAATATAGGTAAAAAATGGATAATCATGCTGAGACAATTAAATAAATATCAGAATAAAAAAATTACACTTACCACATGAATATTGGATTATTCTTCATTGAAGGAACTGATGTCCAATTCTTGATAAATATTTCATCATGCATTTTTTATCGATCTGCCTCAATTTGGAGTCTCGTCATTGTCGGGTCTCACTTTGGAAACAAATGGAGGAAGAACAAATCTTGATTCTCTCATGGTTTACATGGATATCCATGAGATAATATACATACTAGAGAATTTATATATTTAATCCACTATTATAATTTAATTAATTAATTATATTAATTATTTAGTCATTTTACAAAACATAATGCCAGTGTCCATCTTGTCTGAGCACCGCACACCGACCCATTATTGGCCACTCATAGTGTAAAAAAAGTGTTACAGACTCAACCATGGTCTCATATTTCTATTTTGATACACCATTTAAGAGTTATCACATTTTAGTTATGAAACATTTATCACATAATATAAAGTATTTTTAATATTTTTATAAAATTAATTATTGGCATACTTTCCTTGGAATAACTTACTATATCATCACCAACTATATATATATATATATATATATAAAAGACATTCAATTAAAATCATGGGTCTACACATCATTTTATCCTTCAATGATTTTATCACCAAAAATAAAAACAAATTAAAACCCTCATGGTAATGATCCAACATCATTCTCTCCCACTCCTAGGAGCTCTCATGTACGCTCTCGTTCTACCACATCACATGAACAAAGGGGATGGTCAATCTAAGAAGGATCCTATACTTATGATTTTCGATTAGCACTGTATGCTCTAAATTTTTTTCCCTACTAATGATGCATATCTTTCCACACTAAATAATATCTATAGGTTCATGAATGTATGTCCTTATAAGAAACACATAAAATACTTTTTAAACTCATTCTAACTACGTGGGTTGGGTGAGGTAGTAAAAAATCGTTCCCACACTTTGAAAGTTCTCAAATAACCCAATAATAATCAGGGATATATCCCCCTAATCTGAATCTCCACAATCCTTATAGTGTTGAAATTATCAAGAAAACATGGTATCCATGCTCTAACTACAAGCACCTACAACATCCATTTATGTATGATTTATGCCTGCTCTGAGTTGTGCTCATCAACACATTGATGACATGTACCTCTTCTATCTCATCATATACCATCATTACACCCAAAAGAGATTCTTTTTTTATCTCCATTAAGCACATGGGTGGCCTTTAGTGTCTCCAATATTAGTCCCTGAAAGGTGTTATACCTATTGTAGAGTGTTATGTGTTTTTGTATGCAAACTCTATCAAGGGAAATTGATCCTTCTTACTCTAGCAAAACTCTACCATGTATGAACTCCATATATACTCCAACACATGGATCATGCACTTATTTTGCACATATATTTTGTGGTGAAAGGTTGTAATAGTCCTCATATGGTTCTCAAATTTCTCTTGTGGGCATCTCCAAAACTGTGATTTTAACCATGTTTCATGATTAGAGATAATTGTTGAGGGCGGACCATGATCGTGTTTAATCTCGTGTTTGTGCATCTATTTTAAACTCTCCACTAAACATTCCATGATAGAAAGGAAGTGTGATGACATCAGGAGTAATTCAAATATTACTCAAATAGAATCAGGACACTACACATTACATAAAATCCCTATCCAGATGTACATTGATATTTTTCTAATTTTAACTCAAGGATCTCTGTGGGCTATAACAAACCTGTCAGAACCTGGTCATCTGTCTCCACCTACTGACTGGTGAGGCACGCAGAAAGATACTCAACTATGATATATCTCATGATGGGCCACAAAAATTTCTATTGAGTGTATCTATATATCACCCCACATCAATATGTACAAAAAATGGATATGTGTGAAACATTCACATCACATCCTACCATATCATGACATGAACCATTATCTGTCATAGAAAAAAGAATAACTGGTTCTCAATATAACCAAATACATCAGGTGGATCATATGCGGTTATTTGGTCATAAAATACCTCATAGTTAATGTATCCAATAAAGGAATCTATCAAATTCATGAGAAGTATATGACTTAATAATGTTAACCAAAGATAAAATGCACCCTCCTACTCAACCAGTTCCAGCATAAATGAGGCCAACTATTCAGAAGATTCATAATGAAAAAAATATTTGGACTTCCAAATAATGGAATTTTCTTCAATGTTTCCCTTATTGAGAGTATATACTTTCCCGATGTCAGTGTCTTATAGGAACTCTAATCAACACTAATTTATTGGGTTCAAGTCTCCCTATGTGAAGATATACTTAAGGATCTAATGGTCTAAGTAAACCCCTAAGTTCTATCCCAGAACAGAGTCCACCACATCCATAGTGCGAAGACTATCTCTTCCATCACTAGATCATGATACATCTAGTTATTCAGGTGGGGTTTCAAAATTCTCAACCCTTATGTAATAATTGAGTATCTATGAAACAAAATTCATACATAGATAGCTCCAATGGTATTCAAATACACTAAAATTTCCACACTGTAATCCTTTTGTATCAACACATGATCACATTTAACCTCAACCATAGCGCCTTGAAGGCCATTTAGCAGTACTCAGTATAGGTAAACATATGCCCTTTCCATGTCATGTTTTTCAGTGGGGATGAAATTCTATAGAAGTATACCACAAGCCTCTATCAATACCTCCCCATGCCAAGAAAAATCCACACCACAGAGACGCTCTTGGGTGGATCCAAAGTAAGCACTGAATTGATCTTCCCAAGTATCGTGCCTAAACCATGTTCAGAAATGTCATTCATTAAGATGTTAACCCCATCAATTTATAAGTACCACTTCAAGATACAAAAATAAATATGGTGCTCCCAATGAAAATCTAGTACCATCCTTAATTGCTCTTCATGCTCCACCTTTGTATAAGAGTAAAGGAGTATGTATTTAGTGAATATAACCACAAATTGGTCCATGTCTAATAGGACAATCTGTTTTATCAAACCCATAATCAGGGTTGGAGAATTTATCATACCAAATTTCATTACCAGGAACTCATAGTGTTCATAGAGATATAGGAATTCATACTTGAGAATATCAACCTCATGACATCTCAACTCATCATAGGTGTACTGGATATTGATATAAAAGAATCATATTGAACCTTTGAACTAGTCAAAGACGTTTCCAATCATTGGAAATTGGTACTTGTTCATTAACATGGCTGGGTTCAAGCAACGATAATTCATGCAAATCCCCAAGCTCTTGTTTTCCTTTATCACATACTACAGTGAATCTCCACATTTGAGAACACATGGTCTGATTAAGCCCTTCCCATGAAGGTGATCCTACTAAAACAATATCTCCCAGAGCTCAATTTCAAGCATCCTATATTCCACAAAAGATATCATATTGTTTCCTGGATGAAGGTCGATACAATGTTCTCCCCCTCCCTCAAAGGTAGTCCAAGAACTTACCTGTGAAAGATATACATAATTTCATCCGTGACGGATGGAATCTAGATTCCTGATGAGACTAATTCACATTATGGTACACTCACCAACTGATTGGTGATGTGATACATCCTCCTAGTCACAAGACCCACTATCCCTTCCATGATACCTCTCCCACATATAAATGAGAAACTTGTCCAATCAGTGTGACAAACACTTATTTGTCTACAATGAAATTAAATATGGGATCTTTCCATGGATAACCTATACATACTAATATTAAATCATAATATTTTTTCATGATGACCAAAAGGCCCCATGTGAACATATCTCCACAAGATATGGCTCGAACTATCGAGAGATACAATTTATATAAGAATCATTACATGTTAGATCCTCTAGACAATTTTGTGGGGATATCGCCTGAAATGGGAGCTCCAACTCTCACACCATAATTATAGAGATAAAGGATTTAATCACAGATATGTGTACTAATAATAAGGTATTATTAGAGTAATCACATATCACAGTTCAAATATTTTCGTGTGCTATATGGTCTTAAGAATCCTTAACATGTTGCTCTCTGTAACCCTGACCACTAGGTCCCTGATATAGATGTGGGTTTTCTAGTAGGGGTGTTGGAAGGATCTCATAGCATCATCAACCACCTGTAGCTCCTAATTCAAGATCCCCACCTTCTCCTCTACCATCTCCTCCTCTTTGTGGGGGGGGGGGGCTACCATTACATGGTTCAAACATAATCATGGAACTACCTCTTCCAAGGAATACCATTAGCTATATCTATATGATATTTAGAACGTTTGGTTGGTAGTCATTAACCTTCAAAATTTTCCCATCAAAACCATAAAACAACCCCAATCTAGGATTCCTTGGTCTTTTGTTTTTCCATTGACCACATGACCAATATACAATATAGGAAGGCCTCATGTGTGACGATCTATTCGACTGTCATCTTCTGGCTACTGAAAATGGCTCTATAATGCCCATTGCCAGCTCCACATCCATGGAATCCCTCTAAAAGGAAAATCATCATCACATATTCCCACTCCAATCCCCTATCATAGGTGGTAATGTAGACGGTCACTACACTATCATAAATATCTCTCTATAGTCCCTAATCAAACATTCATTCTCACAATTAGACATCACAAATCATTTTTAGGGAGTACCATGTACGGTTTTTGGAACCTCACAGTATACTCACACACTATCTTCCCTCTATGATGCTTCCATAGAAGATGTTGAATATGAACTGAGTAAAAACTAAAGTGGTAGTACAACTCACAATGAAGTGGTCTGAAGATGGGCTAGATAGTTTCATCTCATCATGAATCTTGGTAAAAAGATTCCACAAGTGCCCTACTACTCCATGGAAACATAATTATGTTAGTGAAAAATATATATCTATTATTGTCACCATAAGCCTGAAATGATGTACCACTAACTCTAGACAATCCCCTTCTACCTGGGAATCTGGCTCACTGTGGAACCTAAGAGACATCTGGTGTTGGAACCCACATAGTGTGCTAAGCCTGCACACATCGTCATCCTATCTTGCTGGTAATGTATGACTCTCGTCATGTTGGAGTGTTACTACCTATGAACCCTGAAGAAGAACCTCATGGGATGAATCCTGAACTAAGGCCTCATCACTCATTTAATTATCATCGCTATCGGGTACTCGTAACTTTCTCATCTACCATTATGGAGGTTGTGTCGCCTCGCGATCCTTCCATCGGTCCCCAGATAAGTTCCTCACCCTCCCTAACAGGGGCAGGAGGTGCTTCCGAGGTGATCAGCGGCAACTGCGGGCTTGATCCCTAGCGGTACGCAAAGTCCTTGTCCTCCTAGATATACCTTTGAAGGGAGGAGGGAATCATACAGATCTCGCATTCGGGGAGTACGAGACTGACGCACCGCATCCCCATCCATGCCCTCAACTCGAAAGGTTGGGGGGGAGGTTCTACCGTCGAGTCGTACTGTACCTCAGAATCTGAGAAACGGACTGGTCTGATTCCCGTCCGGACTCCCCTTACATTCCTCCTACGTCGACGACGCCCGACCTTCCTGCCCATGGGTAGCTCCTCAGGCTAAGGACAACTTCCGTCATGGGGTCCCCCGACCACAATAGAGCTGGGGTAGAGGGGACCGATGGCCGGGGTGCGAGCAGCACCAGGAAACATGTCGAAAGGGACATGGGGAGGACCTCCATGTGAGTGAGAGACTGGATACACAATGGCTCCATGCTCGTGACCAGCGGTAGAGGGAGTGACCTCACACCCCATGCAGTGGGTGATGGAAGGAGTCATACCCGGAGCATAGCCGTCGCAAAGAAGTTTTCAGCTTCCCAGATCGGTGGCACGGAATGTGCCTTCATGGGGAGCAGCACTACCACGGATTGGTCCGTAGTGGCCATTGCCAGTGTCCGTGACCAGGAGATTCAAACCAACCTACCTGCAGGGCGGTCAGGGTTTCGATCCCAGTCGGGCATGCGGCTGCCCCTGCTCAACATGCGCAGGGATCTGGGAACAGGAGTCAGCAGTGGCTGGGGCCACAATGGTTGCTGATGCTGGTGCCCCAGGATGGGCATTCTCCCCCACTCGCGCCTGAAGCTTGCATCGAGTCAAATGGGCCTGAACCGGCGGTGGGGGAATGAACATTTCCTGCTCCTCGGCTCGGGGAGTTGGGTGGCGGCATCGACGCAGCCTGGCGGGGGTTCTTGCCTGTAACCCCTGGGACAGATCGCCGATCGAGTGGACCCGTACATCCCCCACCTCATTGGCGTAGGGGAGGGATGTGTCAAAGCGCTCCGGGGATAGGCTCTCGAAGCGGTTGAACATCGGCGTGGGGAGCGACGGCTCCCTGCGCGGCCCTCGAGGCCAGCGATGGTGGTGAGGCGCGGCAGCCTCTAGATCCAAGTGGGCCATGCCCCTGGTGGGGATGACCCCTTCCTCGTAATACCTACGAACCTAGTTATTGATCACCCTCTGTTGGATGATTTCTGACGGGGAGAGTGGGTGCAAGAACCTGGCTGCTATAGCGGTCGAAGTCGGAGCAACCGTGGGATAGGTGGGACCGCGCGGGGTAGCCACGTCGGCACTGCCCCAGCCCCTGCGCCGGTGGGCAGGTGGCGATCGAGCTCCGAATGCAGTGATCTGATTCCTGGAAACAGAGAGATGAACCCATTAGTATCAACCAAGAAAGAAGATCAAAAACCAAGGCCCGACATCATTCCATCTTCCGTGGTTGGCTAGAGGGATCCATGCTGACGACGTCATAGAACGGAGTAGTCAACGTCCTGACGGCCTCGACCCCTGGCGGGTTCACGTCCCGGTGAGGGTTACTCGGACCTGGTGACATGCTATTATTCCGATGCTCCAACGGCTACCATTCCCTGTGATGAGGAGAAGAGATTCCCGTCGGGTTCACCATTTTTTGATTCTGACGCTTTCGCCGGGGCGCGCACGTCGGTCCGCTGGGGAGGGAACACTACTTGTTGCCCCGCATTCCCGCTTTCCAAAGGCGGGCGACATCCGTTCCTTGTTCAGGAATGTCTGCTCCTTGATCGAAACTGGGATGATGGGATGTCGTTTCTTCCCTCCGTGGATTCCTCCTCAAAGCTCATTACCTAGTACGGGTCTCCCTCATAGATTTAAGACGGGTTCATGAAGCTCATCCCTGATTCCATATCTACAAGGACGCCAGTTAATTACACTACTTCCGTCAAGATTCTCCAAGGGGTCTTGTCGGGACAGAAACCTGTGGTGAGGATAATGGTCACGTTGGGGCGTCGTCGGCATGTCTGTCTTTGGTCCCTCATCATAGGGCTTCTCGAGGGCGCGGAAGCCCGAGGCATCCCACATCGAACATGGGGAACGTATACCATCTGAGGTTTTCTTCAGGTTCCCTTGTTTAACACGGGGTATGTCGCGAGTTTAACGTCTTGCGGAGATGGACCGAGTTGAAGGATCCCTAGGGGGAACACCAATGTTGGGGCCAGCACGTGGGCGGCTTCCCAAATATCATGGAGTGGGAAAGGGTGGCATGATCTCACCAGGATGTGGTGGCCCGGGTTAGGATCATGATGGATGGTGGAGTGAGACTTGTGGCTTACGTTCTGAGAGGGCCCAAGAGGGGGGATAGAGTTTAACGTCATGCGGGACGAAATACAGTTTAACGTCATGCGGGACACGATACAGTTTAACGTCATGCGGGATGGAATAGAGTTTTACGTCATGTGGGACGGGATATTTGGGGCTTATGCTCTAAGGCAGCCGAAGGTGGTCGGGGAACTGACATGGAGAGGTCAGGACGACTGGTTGGTGGGTTTGAACCTTGTGGAGGCTTCCTACATACCATGCGTTAGCACAGATCAAAGCCCACGTAGTTCGCTGGGATGGGGCTTACGCTCTGGGTTGGCCCATAAGAGGATGTCATGGTCGACGCTCACTCTAATCCCACGTGAGTCATGCACGGTGTGGGAAACAAGAGGCAGTATGGACCAGATGATCACGTCGCGAAGGGTGCGTCCGTGAGAAGCGGAATGGGGCTTACGCGTTGAGCGGTCCAAAGAGGAAATAGGGGCTTACGCGTGGTTAGCGGCCCTTGGTATCAGGGCTTACTCCAGGGTGGAGGCCCGTGGTGCGACAAAGTGCAGTGGGAAAAGGACTCCACTGGAATTGGCAGGGGGGAAGTACGGAGATGCACGGGTGAAATCATCCGCAAGAAAGGTTAGGGGCTTACGCTCTGAGGCAGCCCTTCCCCCACAGACAAACGCCGCTCCGAAAAGGAGGATCTCATTCCATGTGAGGAAGATTCCATTCCCGTGGATACAAGTGGTCATAAAAAATGTCCGAGCTGGGGGGACCCTGCGTGCGAAGCACGGGGTCGGACCATAGTTTAACATCTTTTGTTAAGAACGCAGTGCTTAGCAGTTTAACGTCCTGCAGCTTGGATGAGGTTGGTTTTCTCCACACCCCAAGGGCTTACATGCCCAACGCCCTCTACCCCTTGTGTAAGGGAAGGCATCGGCAAGGCCATATGAGGGGGGGGCCGCAGGGTGAACCACCGGGGGGTCCACGTTAGCGTGGCTATGGGAAGAAGCAATAGCCGTTAGCGTGCCTATGCGAATAAGCATAAGGAAAATCAAAGCAACGGGAAACAAGGCCCAAGTGACCTTGAGGTTACTTTGCACAGTCCTGAGAGGCCGTATAGGAAAACAACACATGGCGTGCATGCCCGGCAGGGGAGACATCAGGTGCTGATGCAGGGGGCATCCAAGGGGTGTCAACGTGAGGAGTCCTGGGTTTTGCGCGCAAAAGGGAAGGTTTGCGCGCAAAAGACCAAGACGATGCGCAATTGGAGAAAATAAATTGCGCGCGGAGAGGGAAATACATGCATGATTTTCCACGCACGAGAGGGTATTGTGCGCACGAGGCAAGAATTGCGCGCAAGGCTGGAATACTGCGGAGGGGGAAAATTCACTGAAGCCGGTGGAGTTGCGCGCAAAGGCGAACTCCGGGGCAAGGTTGTGCGAAATGAGGGTTTTACCTGGATGTCATGTTTCGCGCAGGGGGAGCCGAATTGCATGCACGAGAGCCGCTTCGAATTCCTCAACCCCCAAACCGTTCGGGGTCACCTTCTATTTATAGGCGACCTCCGACGCAGAATCCAGGTGGCGCGCGAAATTCTACGCCCCGAGCGCAGCCGGCGCGCAAAAGCTTGATGCGCGGAACCGGGGCGCGCAAAGATTGCGCGCCTCAACAGCTCAATTCCGCGAAACCCGTTGATTCTACGCGCACAGAACAATTTTCCACGTGGATCCTCCTTTATTTCGCGCACCACATCCCGGGAATCCATATCGGGCCTCTGATTCCGAATATGACTTCGATTCATCATTCCGAAACTTCCTCCGGGAGTTACGGGCTTTTTTCGGCGTCAACATCTATGCTATTGAACATTCACGTAGAAAATAGTGACACTAGTATCCCAAAGTCTGCACTATATTTTCCAACACCGTATAATGAATCAAGTAATTCCACTTATGAAACTGAAAAATAAAAATTTAACATGCCGATTTTACATTAAAATTCCACATTGGCCATCCCATATAAGTTAAAATTAAAGGTGTACTCCGTACTCAGCTATGATAGTATTATAATCGATAAAGATTTCAATCTAAACATATAGTCTTAAAAGTCTCTCTCACAAAGATTGAACCAAAATAACATTTCTAAATTATTGGTCTTGTACATCATTGATGCTAGAAATAAATAGATGTTATGAACAAAAATACTTTAATATCCTATTAAACCTATAAATCAATATATCACTATATATTTCATTAGTTATTATAAAGAAAACCTGACTGCAAACTTTTTAGTGTGTACATATATTCCCAACTGTAAAATCATGTTCCATAATAAAATGACCACACTAATCAAAACTGAAAAATAAAAGGATTTGTTTAACATTTATGCTCTATAAAAAAAGAAAGAAATATATCTAAATGTTAAGGGTTTTACTACCCTAACTAGAATTAAACCCAAATATCATTAAAATGGACCATGAATAATGATCCCAAATATGGATGGAAGTCCCTATTAATCATGGTCATAAACATATATACCATGTTCATCGATCAAAAAAGTTTCACAAGATAAACATTCAGGCTATAAAAAATAATTAAATTTGTATAAGTAATATTATAAATCCGTACATTGATATTATGATATCCCAACCTTCATTCAATATTATAGAACCACTTGGATCCCTTCAATTAGTAAAAGAACTCATTAATAAGAGGAATATGATATTAGATCTTATTCATCAATGGGATTAATATTACGATATCCAAAGATAAGTGTAACGAGCCATTCCCCTACACTACACAAAAAATAGGGGAAACCCAAGAGGTTGTTCTCATGAAAATACTACAATTAAACTCTAAATTCTCTTGAAGGTACTTTAACTCTCAAATATCTAAAAACTTCATACTATAAGGAGGAATGGGTATGGTATTTTACCCTGTTGAATATCAATTATAATCTACACATATCTAAGGTAAAAAACACATGAATTGGTTCTAAAATAATTCTTCGAACCGATCAAAAATATGAGAAATGGTCATATTATGTGTATCCTCGTCATATATAATAACACCACTAAGCCGAGTTGATTGTGTTCCCATGTTCTTATGGCCATAACCCAATAGGAACACCTAGAATTATAACTAACAATCATAGGTCTACAATCAACAATTATCATACATAAAAGATACTAGTCAATGTAAAACATCCAAAAGTTGTTGATTTATAAACAACATGATGGAATAATTAGTTCATTGATGAATACCCTCATAACTCAACCCATGTGTGTGTCTGTAGACATCAGTTAATATCGGTCATCCATGTTCATCCCCAAATCACATGCATATAGAGTAGAGATAAAAATTGTCATTTATCCATATAAACCCAAATAAATTCCAGATAGATTCTACTGAGATCACATATCTAATATTTAAAGACCCCACACCATGTCAACAATTTTTTACTATATAAATATGACCTCACCACAAAAATCTTCCCCACCCTACTAATTCTAGACTACTATGAGGATCACTGATCTACTATCTCTTCTGTGATAAATAAATTTGAACACCTCATTCTCTTGACCTGTCATGAGAAATTTTATTGATACAATACAATACCACACATGATCCAACAACTAATACCATAGCTAGACCATCACAACAAATAATCTCATGTTATAAATATATATACATGTGTGTGGGAAATTATATAGATTTACCATCTACACACATGAATGAAACTCTAATGGGGAATAGTGGAACTAGGTTCATATATTTCCCAGCTCACCACACTGATATAATACTATTGGAGAACACATAAACTATGATGATGAAGAGACACATCTTTTATTGGCCTAACAATTTCCACACTAGTAGGACTCCTTGAAATAACACTTTTTTCTACATAAATATTAAAATCATTGACCTAGAATTAAAAGATGAATACCATTAAGTTCTATCTTTGGCCATGTTCTTCTTAGGTATAAGGTCTCAGATCAATAACATATAAGTATATTTTAAATATAATATTTTCACATGAAAATTATTTTAATGTATCAATCCATCCTCAAAATGGAAAACCATTGTGAACTTATCACTAACCTATGACTGATAAAAATAAAATTGCTTAGTGTAATGGTCATCATTACCCATCATAACTATTATAAACAAATCCAAATACATAAACCAACATGTTATATATTGATTTACAATATTAGGAAGTAAAATTTCATAAAAAATTTAACAAAATCCCTTTCTGGATATCCTTACACACTTATCTTCTTGGAATCTTATGTCCCACCAATGACTCATTGGTCATTGAATAATATACATAATATGATTCCCCTAACTCTCAAGGGGTTCCCCTTGGTTATCTAAGATATCCCGTATAGACTCAATGTATATTATAACAATATATGGTCTAAACTCTCTAATAAAAATAATTGAATTTTGAAAAAATTGTTCAAATTAGTCATGGAACGATCACTTATTCATTCTCCAAAATCTCAAACTAAATAATATCAATATAAATATCAGGGATATATTGATAAATAATATTGACAAGCATAATTGGTGTCTCTAACTCAATAATTAAAATGTATGATTCTATTTTACACACAGCCTAGCACCATAGGGGTCTCACACAAGGTGCAATCTCTAGCCCCGACAATACACACTCTCTAAATGGTATAAAAAATATAAATATGGTTCACTTTGTTAAATTAATAACAAAAAATATAAACATGGCTCTATTTGGTGTACTTTTAAATTTAAACTATATAGTTATATTTAATATAACATTATTTAGACATTTTAAATAATATAACCAAGTATCATAATTAGGGTACTAAAATATATGAAGACATATAGAGATCATGTGAAAACTACATACAAAGAATTATGAATGAAGATATTCTCTATATCCACCTTAATCTAATATTAAATATAGAATACTCAATAAGTTAATAAAATAATGAATTTTATTTTTTAAAATAAACCAACTTAAATAAGAAAACCAAAACAATTTCTAATCCATGGTAATTTGAACTTTCCATATATATGGTTACTTATAACTCGGTATAAAGAAAATATCAGATCTATCAATAACCTATATATTATATAAAATATATTAAATCATGTTTCAAAATAAAAACAAGGATATGATAACACCTTGGAACATCCCCGATTTGGTACAACTCAAATGTAAATGAAAAGGGTACTATATACCCCTAGCATGCCTCCCAATACAATAAAGAAAAAAAATAATGGGTAAGGGCCTATGTAGATGATGGGAATACTATACCATATTTGTTACAGATATTCACAAAAATATGTATAATAAATATAATTAATATTCACCATGAGATAAAATCAAATAAAAGATTACATCGAATAAACATGCCAGAATTTAATTGATAATATCACCCATGTTAAAACAAAATGTGTAATGGTAATTTCATATATTATTATAGATTTAAATAGGATATATTATTTTAAAAAACTATAATATAATTCATAGATGTAAAAAAATATAGCAATTGATAGTAAAATTAGGCCTGATTCAGGGACCGGTACAATATACATCTCTTACCACGCTTCATAGCTCACCCATCACCTACATGGGACATTTATCCTTCCATGATCATGAACACTAATGGTATATCATGTATCAACGTTCCCATGTAGGATATGAGTACAACATAGGGGGATACCCCCAAAATTTTATCCAAATACGAAATATTATAATATTCATTTACAATTTCATATGGCTATAGATAAAAGTAAAAAATAAATGGAAGTAATAAAACATATTTCATAGCAATAGGTGTTATGCCATAACCAAAGTGTGACAATATCTACTTCACCTAATGTCCTCGAATATCTAAATACATCATAGTTATTGGGAATAGTTTTTAATCATAACATAATGACCCCAACATGGGAAATGCATCTGTATAATATATGAAATGTAGAGTTTAAGTCATAAATATAATATAAAAATAATCAATACCTAAGACTTTTTTCCTAAAAATAATGTCACTACAATGGTAATATTGACCCTAATACAATATATAAAATGAGTGTTATATCCTTTTCAGACACACATATATACAGGTAATAACATCCCTATCCATGAAAATAATATCATATTGAAATACAATCCGTAGTCCCAGGACACATCACTTAAGAGAGGGGGAATCATGTATCACCATAACAATTATCATATGGTTTTCACATCTTCGTCAATGGTAGTGCCTAAATATTGTTAGTGCATTCCACTTCTAAGTGTAATAATTGGAAACTATGAATATTGGCCCATCTCCATCATCATCTTGTTCAGAGTGAATCTCATCCCATTACCATGGGTATAGTGTCCTAGATAAAAAAATAATATCATACTTGATACTTCCCTCATCATAAAAAACCTGATATATTTTAGAATTATGTCCAAACTGTAATCCCAAATAACACATGGACATATTTTCCCATATATATATATATATAACAAAAACATGGTCAAAAAATATATTAACAACACCATATTAGAAATACCCTTTGAGTTTACATGTTTCCTAACATTCTTTAACTTATAGTCAGGAATGTTAATATGCACTCAACCCAACAACATAAAGACCATTGAGGTATAACCCACCCAATTCCCCTAGTTGGTGTGTGGGAAGAATCTTCCAAACCCAAATAACTATCCAATGAAATAAAGTAAACTCATTAGATCCAAAAATGACAATTATAAGAAAACACTTCCAAATTACATACCAATCATAATTCCTTGGATTCTAAAATGCCCAAATATGGATCCTATGAATCATATGATAACTAAATGGAATCCCCAATGGGCCCATATATGAATCATAATGTGGTTTAATCAAATATCAATTACATTATGGACATATCATCATGTTATAACTACCAAAGTCACCATCATAGACCTAAACATTCCTACACTACTTAAACGTGGTCAAAGGAAACCACTTAAATTACATTTAGGACCATTTTTATAGTGGAGTTGTGACTATATATCACATGTCACATGGAACAATCATAAACCATAAAAATAATATAGGGACCACCTACTTGTAATTGTTAGGATTCATCTCATTAATTATCCCTCCCTGATTCGAACTCATATGGAAGAAATTGGAAAAACTGGTAAATTCTGTTAATTATGGCATATTTTATAATTCATGTTAAGACAGTAAGTAATTTTATGAATATAAGAAATTAGAATGGTAGCCATATATTTGGAAGCCCCTTGTGATAGAAGAATCTTCTCTCAGGATGAAAAATTAATATCTAATCTTGGATATGGGAAAACACGAGATGGGTGTGGGGTTATTTCATAATAATTTGAGGGATAGATTAGAAACATTGGATCTCTAATGGACTTAAAGGGGTATACAATTTCCAGAGGATACTCTCACTAGTAATGACAATATCAACTTCCCCACCCATCGAAACCTCAATTGGATCCCACAAAACGTGTTATGGGAATCAACTACTTGGAGAATTTTTCTGTCTCTAACATGACTCTTTAAGACATGATCCATGGCCACCTGAAACCCATATAACACCAAGAGTAGACAAAAATACATGACATTTAAAAGAAGTTAAATATTATTCATATCTCAAAAGGATAGTGAGTTTCATGAAACTCATGTCTAGGTAGAGATTCATGGCCAGTTAATCTAACCATTGAGATAGGAGTTCATGGATACTTTTTCTCACACTCATGGTAATTTCAATAATGAGGTGTTATATTTCTCATGGCCACTTAAACCATTCATTGTCCTGCCGAGTTAACCTTAACTTGAACATGGTTTTTTGGATTCAGAGCAAGGTGTGACATATATTTTTTCTAATTTTGTACTTCCTCCATGGTAAATTTAATTAACATTGTGGATAAATTTTATAGGTGGTTTTACCCTCTTCATGACAATGTGGATTCTTATAATAAATTAGAAGAAAAGTAAGTATAAAGATAAAAAGCAATAAATAAAAAATCAAAATTTATATTTTACCAAAATATCTAATATTTGTATATTTATATATTTATTATTACTATAACATACATATTTAAAATATCATAAATCTAACTATTATTATAATTGATATTAATAAAATTTATTTAATAATATTTTCAATATTATATATAAAAAATATAATATTAATAATTGCACCCAAAAGTATATATATATTAATTTTATAATCTTTATTTATATATATATAAAATAAAAAAATATGGGGATTAAATTTCTTATATCATTAAGTTCAAAAATATTTATAAAAATAAAAATAATCCAAATTTGACTCAAATCTCAAAGAAAAATAAAAAATTCACTTCAAATTATTTAAATATAATAAGAAATTTTATTTTGTTAAATTTGACCTAATGTATGACTATATTTTAAACTCAAAAGAATCAATATTAAATGGAATGGTAAATTTTAACAAAAGATAAAAAATCAACTACTCTCACTAACAGGCATTGGAAGCTTAACACTTGAAAAATGGTTTTCTGGTATGATCACTAGTTTTCCAAATACGATTGAACAAATATCATTAGTTGGTTATATAACTGAGTTTAATATTATACCATGTTAGTTTTTTTAGTTTTACATTGAATTTAAATTGGTGTCATAGCCTTGATATTTTTCTCATCATTTTGCTAAACTTGGAATGTAATGGTTTTATTAGTGAGATGTTAAAATGGAAATACTAACTAATTTTTTGGGTCTAAATGTTATTTGATTCTAAATAAAGATAACATATATAAGTATTTCAAAAATTATACCATTTTAGGATATATCATGAAGTTTAGTGGACATCCACATCATAAAACAAGAAATAAATACTGAAGAGGATTAATAAAAAATTAGTTGAGCTAAATCAGTATGTTTGAGTCCTGGAAGCTAGTAATGTGGGAATAATGGATATAAAAAAATATTTTAATGAATAAAACATAAAATCAAGAGCACATTCCATGAAAACAATAACTGATAAAAAATTATGTACATTACTATTAATGGTCAAAAATCCCATGGAGTAATGATTTATTAATTTTGCGTAATCATTTTATTCTTTAACATAGTGTGAAAGAGTAAAAAATTATATATAAATAGAATTGGAAAATTTTATATAACTATTAATTAAACTAGAAATATTTTATGGAAATGTGATATTAATTTTCAAAAAATTAACATATGTTTACTGAAATTTCATGGGGTACTACACATACAAAGTCTGTGAAATAATTTGATTTCATAAGTTTTTCATATTAGGTGATTGTTTATATAATGATTGTAAATGGAATGCATATGGTCATAATATGTTCCATGGTAGTGGATAAAAGAATCAAATATAAAAACATTGTACTTATTTTTTATTTCATATTGTACAATGGTTTTCGATTCTACTAAATATACATAGATGTAGTATTACCATTATGATCATATGAGTAAGACTGAAATCAAATAAATGTTTGTTAAAAGAATACTAAATATTGATAATATATACTTTAAAGAATTTAGAAATTTTATCAATGTAATGTATAAAATAATTATTTCCCTTCACAATGAATGAAACCTATGTCATTGATGTTAGTGGATCTACATACCAACAAAATGTGATAAAGTATATTGAATTTTTATTGAGACTATATTAATTATATTATTTTTTAAATGATAAAAGATAAAAAAATAAGCGTATAATATAGGAATAAAAAGTCAAAAATATTATATATTTTATCATGTTGATATTCAGATTGGAAAACAAGATCAGTTTAAACATCAAATACACGATGTATGATATTATTTGTGAGAATATAGGTAAATAGTTCAATAAAATTAGTTGTAGAAATGAGATTAGGTAAAAAATTATTATACAAAAGACACCAATATAGAGTGGTGTGGATGAAAATATGAATATGACATTAAATTAGAGGTCTCAGAGCATTAGAACATACACATGTTTTAAAAAATAATTTTGAGAAAATGAAAAGAATATATAAATTTATCTTTTTAATAAGAGTCTTTCTATACCATCTGGGAATAGTATTGGAGTTTATATATACTATTTGGGAATATCTAACCAAAGTAACTTATATCTCACTCTTGAATGTTTCCAATGTATCATCTAATTCTATGTTCATATAAGTGATAGGTTCAAGTTGAAAACTAAGTAAAACTCATAATTCGTTTTGAGATATGGTATGATGGAAGTGGATTTCACAGCGGCTCTCTGACCTAGCGATGCTCTCTTCCTTCTGGTGACGACATCGGCCGTGACGCCGGCTCCTCCCCCCTGATGGGGGAGGAGGATTCGCCGTCTCACGGGAGAGCTCGGTCATTCCGGCCATTTTCTAAACCAGGATATCTTCCTTATTTTCCGAAAGCTTTGATTAACCCTAAGGTGCCTGACCTAATCGATGGAACACTGAACCTTCCTCTATCGCTTTCTGAGTTCACGGAGTCTTCGGCCTTGTTTAATCCGACCCTGATGGCTCGTTTCTAGAATATAAGACCTTCGGTGGATGAGTTCGATCGTTTTGTACTTGGTTCATGGGATCTTCGCGAACGTGTGGTCGTGGGTTTATTGGATATCATGAAAATCATGATTCGATTTGATTCTGAGGCAAAACTCATCTAGGTGTGGGCTAGGGCGCCTCGTAATTTCAAAGGCATCCATTTTATGCTCCTGCGATGGTCGTTCGATCTATATATGAACCGGTATTCCGCCTCCATTGTGGTTTGGGTTAGTTTTCCTAACTTACCTTTACCATTTCAAAATCCATCTATTATTTGTTTACTGGGAAACGTGGTTGGAATATACCTTTGTTCTGATTACCACACTGAAGCGATCTTCCATCCGGTAAATCCAAGAGTGTGTGTTGAAATGGATTCTCCGCGCGCCCCTTTTGAGTATATTTTCATTATAAATGGGGAGGAGTACAGACGTAAGCAGAGGGTTGTTTATGATAGTTGGACGGATTTTTGTGGTTGCTGCAAGTGGTTAGGAAATTCAACTAAAGTATGTCGTGTGAGAAGGAATGGTCACAATGGGATATATGTGAGGACAGTATCTGAGTAGGGTATAAAGCACACTGAACTAGGTAATTATTCGAGGATGGGTCAGGATTCGAAGATGAAGGGGGTTGCTGAAATAAGGAGGGATCCTTGGAGGAATCAGTCAGCAGGGGATCACATCGGCTCTGGTTCTGGTGTTATTGCCATGGAGGTTGATCAATCAATAGGAAACACCAGAATTGGTATGAACCGGGATGAGGCGGGAGATTTTTGGTCTCCTACCACTGTGGGACCTGAACATGTTGGGAAGGAGTGGGAAGACAGTACTCTAGAGGTGGTTAACATGCCCAGACCGATTAAAGTGTTGGATCCTTTGGCCAAGAATTTTATGCCTTTGAATAACATGTTTGATGTCCTGGTAGAGGGTAAGGTGGCTGATGTACTGGAGGAGGAGGCCCTTTCAGTGGGCGGGGGTGATGATTTGTTGGAGGAGAATAAGCAGGGGGATTGTTTGGGGCTGGAACCGGTGGCAGGCCCTGAGGAAACTGCTGAGCAGGAAGGGCGGCAACACTTGGCAGAAGGTATTCATGCTAAATAGTGGCTGAGTGTTTCTACTGGAGGTCCTGTTGCTGGGTTGAAGGATCAAGCCAGGGAGGGGAAGAAGAAATTTAGGGGAGGAAAGGATGCTTCTTCGGGAGGCACCATGTCACCAACAACGAAGTGCTGGACCCAAAATGGTGTTGAGACATTCAATCCCTTTGACTGTTTGGAAACCATTGAATCTATCCAGGTTGAAGGGGATGGGCAGATTGAGGGGGGTTTGGGAGTTGACAAGGTCCAGGGGGAGGAGATGTTACCTAAGAAGAATAAAGGGATAGAACACAAGCATTAATCGTTTTTACCGAAGCCGATGGAAACACGGTCAGGTAAAAAATCTAAACTACGTGAGAAGGAAACATCATCTGACAAGGTTCTCATGCAAGAAGACCCCCAAGTTGGGGCCAAGGTGAACAATAATGGAATGGGCAGCAGTTCTAAAATGGGAAAGAGCATTAAATAACCAATCATCTGCTCTGAAGAGGATATGGTAGAGGAATTTCTCTATGTCAACATCCCTCAGGAGGAGGCCGATATGATGGGAAGACCTATCAATGTGGAGGTCAACAGCGAGCATGCTAGGTGGATTGAAAAACAAGATTTGATCCTAATGAGGGGCTTCAACAACCGGAAAATCAGCAAAGTTGAATATATCCGAACATGGGAAAAAATGGATGATCGATATGAAGACATCATTGGGGAAGACCCTGATGCCAAGGTATGGTTAATGAAGTGGAATCTATATCAAGGGGAAAGCACTAACAGGCTCAGATTATGCTTTGGTAATTTTTCTTAATCTTATGAGGCATCACCTCCAGACTAAATGGGTTTGTTTCTCCTATTGCTGTCATGTTTTTTGTGGTTCTTTTCTATGTCTGTGGTTTGTGTGGTTTGTTAGTTCGTCGCATGATATCTTTGTTGGGATCGATTTCTATGCCATCATCTTTGTAGGCCATTTGGGACATGGCTGTTTTGGAGGGATTGCTACATCAGGAGGGACCATGCTTGCATGGGATCACCGAGTGTCCTACTTGGGGATGGTGGTTGATGCTGTTTCTTGAATGAGTTATCCTATTTTTTTTCCTGTTGTGTTTGGGGTGGTTTGGATGTTTGTGGAACCCTTTGGTTTCTCACTTTTCCCGTAAAAGTGTTGCTATTAATAAAAAAATAATTTTTAGTCAGTCAGTCATTGTGATATATGGTGATGAAGGTATTGTATTTAAAATTTTAAATATTGATCAATGTCCAATATCATAAATTGGAATTCAATTTCTATTTATGGTATCTTCTATAAGGATCAATACATGGTTAATAGATCGATTAGGTTTAAATGCTTTATTAAATATAAATAAGTAGAGTTGAATTTTTGAAATTTACTTCAATGTTACAAGAGTATCAAAAGTTTATTGATCTAATATCGGAATGTATAAACTGGGATGAATGGTTTGATGTTTTTATGAAATGAAATTTTTTCATATTATAAAATATTGTGAATTCTTATTATTTCAAAATCATTTCATAATAGGTACAACAACATGCTTCTCTTATATGTTTATAATATGATATTTTATGGTTCATAAATAAATTATAGTAGATCTAAAGTTGTAGATAAATGAATCATTTTATATTAGAATTATTACATATAAAACCATTATTTCAGGGATGAGGAACTCAATAGATTGGAATTTGTGAATATTAATTTTTTCTTGGTCTGAAGATATTTAAATAGGTCACAACAGATTCAAAACATCTAGAGTTAATTGTATTTATAACCGATTTTTTTCAAATTATTTTTTTCTAAATAGAACAACCTATAAATGATAATGAGTTTAAGTACATAAAAATAATCTCATGTGCAATTAAATTATGAAATTTTGTGGGATATATTATGTGTAATACCACATGAAATGAAAAAAATAGGAACTCCTTAAACATAAATTTTGAAATCCTTCTTAATAGCATAAGTATGTTCTTGAAAAAATAAAACTAATAAAAAATGGATGATTCAAGATGAGTATAAAAAATAAAATAATATATAAATAAAAACACATGATATAAGATTCATTGGACTACATTGCTTTTATGTTTTTTTAAAGAATTAAACCCACACACTCACATTATATACATTAAGGGAGGAAAGAAACTAATATAAGAAAATGAGAATATATAATAAATAGGGATAATTACAAAGCCAACTAATACTATAAGTGATTGCAGAGTCAATATAAAGAACTAGAAATTATATATCCAAAGTACATGAAGTGGAATAGGTTAAGAAAGACTTACAAACTAGTTTTACTTTCCAATGATAGGGTTTATTGCTGAAGGAATGATTTATTGTGGATCCATCATGAAAAACATGAATTCGAAGAAGTCCACCAATGATTTTTCCAATTTATTTAACTTAATGATTTAAAATTTTTATATTTCAACTATAATCTAACTATATGGTCAGTTTTATATTATTGTGATGAGGTGGTAGTTTAGTCCAATGATTCGTCAACAATCCCTCCATGATTCCTCTATATTTTCTCTCTCAACTACCAAATTGTTTTTAGTTGCACTAGTGATGGAATAGATCATCAATAATAAAATTATAATATAATTTATGAGGGACTCAAGAAGCGAGTGTAACAACCTCTATAAATCATAAAACATGTGGACAGACTCTATCACGTAGAATATTATCGAACTATATCTAATTACTCCCAAGGATAGACACAGACATAGTTGTCACTGTATAAGAAGAAATGGCATAAATATGATACTCAATAGAACAAAAAATGGAAAATAACATAACCATCTGATCAGAATCAATGAATGTATTATATTTACTAAGAATAAGATAATGTATATAATAAACAAAGTTTTATATCCTAGATCCAACCTAATGTAGTTAACTATTTTTAAATCAGATAAAAAAATGACCATTTATCCAATTAGTAATATAAATTTTCATATAAATGAAATAATAATTTTAAAATATTACATTACATGATAAACAAATATCTATTAATTTTAATTTGTATATAAAATTCTGAATGAAATTCAAAGATATCTACATTATACAAATAAAACTAATATATATTTTCAATCAGTTAATGGTTTGAAATTGAGATTTTATTCCAAATTTATAAAAAAATATTTAGATTTGGACTTAACAACATCGTTAATAAAGATACTAATAGTGGTTTCAAACATGTTAATCTTATTGAAAAACATTATCCCATCCATAATAACTTCTCAAAAAAATTGTAATATAATATTTATATACATTGATATACTATGGAAAATAAATTTATTATATAAATACAATGAATATATAATATCAAAAAAAATATTAATATTCATATAAAATAATGATAATTCATATAATAAACTATTAAGAAAAATTACTTCTGTAATATTTTTGGCTGAAGCAATATACTATTTTTCTATGGTTGAGAGTTCAACTATATATTTCATGTTCCACATCTAGGAAGTAGGTTATCTACATCTAATAATGAAATAAATATTGTTTGAATTATGGGTATCATGGTTATTATCATAGTTGGAATCAAAATATATAGATACCATATAATTAGGATAAATATTTTTATCATAACAAAAACTACAATCAAGAGATATTGGAAATAAACCTCAATAGACCTTTAATAAAATAATAATTTTGTTTACCTAGATTATTCATTAATATACATAGAGTATAACCATACAATTCAATAACTCGTATATGTCAAATATTTCCTGAGTGATACATGAAAATATATTGCAGTAAGGAATACTTCTCATGTATTCAATATCTTGGATAGTGTTATATAAATAGGATAATTAAAACTTGGAATATTTATAAAAATTTATACTAACACAATTTAAAAAATATAAAATCTATCTCATTAGGAATTTAACAAAATAAGAACCCTAGGATAATAAAATGAACTTACACATACATTCTCTAATAATACCAATGTCTAAAATTGTTTTAGTATAACCAAAAGCATTGATATTAGATACTAATACTAAATATGATTTTACATGTGTAATCAATTTCATGTATTGGATAATGACTAAATATTCATCAATATACAGAAGAATATATAGAATATCATTAGAAACTGTACTTAGTAAACATAATCACCATGATTTCAATAGTAAAAACCATTTTAAAACTTATAAAAAACAATATTTGTATATCATTGATATGAATCATTATTTAATCCACCATGCGATTTATTTAGTCATGAAACTTCTTTTAATTAAAATTAAATAGAAAAACTATTGTGTGGATTCATGTTTTTTTCATCTCAATCACCATATAAAAATAATAATTTTAACATTAATTTTTCATCATAAAAAACAAGTTGAACAGACAAATTAGTCAACAAATGAATAAATGAATGTTTAAATACTTGTGAAAATATTTTAGAATACTTAAAAACATATTAATGACTAAATTACTTATCTGGACTCATGTATTTATATTTTATCTTATTATCTATTTTATTATCCCATTTTTTCATTAATATACACTTACCACTGGTAATTTTATCATCGAGTGGGTTGTTTACAGTGGTCCATGATCATTTCTTATTCCTATAATTTTTCTAATCATTCATTATATAAGATAAAAAAATTGATTCATTATTGTTAATATATTTCTTAAAAATTATGTTATCATTATGTATCATTTGTTAACTAATATGAATTACAAACATACCCACATTAGAATTAACATAATGGTATAATTGTCGAATATCCCTTCGAACACCTATCTAGTGAGATCATAGTCATTAACAGTAGTAAAAGAATAATTTTCTAAATCTATATAAGACTCAATATCAGACTAATTCATATGATATATATTATATTGAGAAATATCAATGGAAGACTTAGTTTCTATAGGTTTCTGAACCTCAACAGCATCAAGTTTGGGTTCATATCCACTATCATTAGTGCCATGCATTGTTTCTGGAGAAACTAATTCGGGGAATACAACATCCCACCTAATGAATCATTTATAAAAATACTACATTCCTTGACTAATATTTTATACCATTTTACTCTCGTATGGTATCCTATGAAAAAACATTTTATGAACCTAGCTTCTAGGTTATCATTATTATTATGGGTATTCGACGTTTACCCAAATACAATTGAGATTTCATTATATGGGGGTGGTTATTATACTGTTTTTGGGGTTTGAATTTTAAAATATGTGGGTGATAAATGATTTATTAATTATAAAATTTTCATATAATCTTCATCCTAATAGGATTTGGGTAGGCCTGAGTGTGCATGTATCTTGTGAACTCACTCTATAATAGTCGGTTTCATCCACTCCACTAGTCTAATATTTTGTAGAGTGTATTTATTATTTTTTGTTCCTAGTAATTCTATAAAGAACCCAAAAATATATAAATAAATTGATGAGTATTCAATCCTATTATTAGTTCCCCACACATTTATCTTCTATAAGTTAAATTCCCTAAAGAATAATTATATGTTTTAAACACCCTAAATATATAAGATTTATTTTTTTGGTTATAAATCCATAATTTTATATACAATTCATCAATTAATTTTAACAAATATATCACACTTGTATAGGAAGTAGTTTTGGAAGTACCCTACAATTAGAATATGTTTTGTCAAAAGGATGACTTGATTTATAATTGGATCTATTAAACCACACTCTCCTGGATTTTAATGGGAAACATAGACCAGTATCCTAGATGGATTGGTGTGAAATCTCAAATTAAATTAGATATATTAATTCCACCTCCTCTGATAATCAAGGTTAATGTTACACCTCGATTAATAATGGGACATCTTCTAAGAAATTGATCAATCATAATCCAATCCATATACTGAAGGACTCAAATCCCTCGTATGAAGAGATTGTATATGGTATGGGGGGGAGAAATATTTAATAAAATAATATAAATTATTTTGAGTTTAGTTTCATGGCTGATGATTGGAAAAGTCATTCACTATAGCTCTTGGTCATCACAAACATAATAAAACATAATAAATTAAGCACTTAATGAATGGAATTGCCACTTAACTAACTCTGTCAATGCCTTGGGATAGCCCCTCATTTTTTAGATTATGAGGTAATATTGGTAAGATGAGAGAGAAGATAATAATAAAAAGAAAAGAATTAAAATTATTTAAATTAGGATGAAAAATCATAATAAAATAACATATAAGAAATCACAGACTAAAAAGATAAGTAAAGAAGAGAATAATGAAAAAATATAGAGAAGAATGGATGGTGGATAACTGGGATAAGAATTAAAAATTTAAATAATGAATAATTAGATTGTATGTTAAATAGAAATATTTAAAATTATATTTATTGAAAAAAAATTAATAATAATAAAAATAAAAATAAAAGAAGAAAATAAATTTGTAACGTAGATTCCCTCCCAAATCAATCTCTCAAATGTTGACTCATGTTCATCACACCATATCTTGGAATCACCCAATGAAACCTCCTTATAGGTTGCTTCATATTTTACTTACTATATCCCCCATAAAATTTTACATTAATTGGACTCGTATATAGGATGTTACAGAATTATTATTGACTATTACTTTTATGGCTGAGATTTACAGAAATATTCCTCGAATGTAATATGATAAATAACCACATTAATGATTTCATAACTAAATGAAATGATCTATAGACTTTATTATATGGGTTATAATTCAATGACATTTGGAATCATCTCAATTTATGTTGTGTGGCCTGAGTTATGCTTTAGCTATGGTGTTGGGGTCCTCACAGTAGGTCAGAGTAATTCATTAACATGATTGATTTCATCAAGTCTCTAGATGTTTGAATGAGATATTGATCCAGCAGAAAAAGTTGAATCACATAAATAAAGGAATAATAAAAAATTAATCACCCAAATATGAATAATTGTTCTAATTTTTTTTCATAAAATACCCTTGTGATTAAAATATATTAACGTTCATAAATTAACCAGTTTTCACATTTATGAACGAAACACACCATAAAACAAAAAATTATTAAAATTATTAAAATTGATAGTTTTTAATGGATTAAATAATTTATATAAATTTAATAAATTATAAAAATGTTATCTCTATCAATTCCCCCACACATGAAAAATGATTTTCCTCAATAATAACATCGCAACATTTATAATCAGAGGGAACGAATGTTTCCACTATTCGAATTACAAAGCAATAAAAATAAAAACATTATCAATATAAAATCAAATTTTTATAATTAATCATAAAATATGAATTTTATTTTCCATTTTCAAAAGAAACATTCAATTCATGCATTATAATTTTCCCCATTGAAAATTTATGGAACTTCTCCTCCAATTCATTTAATCTCCTCAAATAATTATTATTAAACATGTCAAATCATGATTTACCTCAATTTTCAATATTTTTTATCTTTTATAATGATAAAAATCAATAATATTTGTAATCATATCATGAGAACATGTTGCATATCCATATGATTGTTATAAAAAAAATTCATTACATTGTAAAGAAAAGTGTCACATAAAATCATGATGTAATTCATTAATGGTTCAAATAACACTGAGAATTATGGTTGGTTGGGACTGATGATTGAAAATTAAGGCTCATGGGGGAGGTATATCTCTTATGTACAATGAATGATATAAAAAACTTGTAATGAAATTATACCCTTAAATGTTATAACTCAGACTTCCCTCAAACTCTATGTATGGTCTTGATAAAATTATGCATAATGTACGATTTGTGCACCCTCTTAATTTTTTTTAAATATTTATTTTTTATTTCTTTTCTCTTGTCAAAATATATTCTTGATAAAAACCTCACATTCATCACCTAACCATATATGAAAAAAATCGTTGGTCTATTAATGGTAATTTTTTGTTTTCCCAAATCCCAACACATTTTTATTTCATTATTTAAAATTTTAATTCAAGAGTGGAAATATAAAGGGTTCAGTGAATGAATAAAATAACCTTTATTATTATCCAAAATTAAACCCCCAAAAAAATTTCTTACAGTTTTTATAATCCCTTCTATGATCTTTCCCCTTACCCCCACACTTCAACATCAAAATATATTTGTACCAAAAATATTATGGTAGAAATTGATAAAATGGATTGAAACATGGTTCATCCCTATAAAGCTCATTCATGATCTGTATGGGAAAAAGAAGGATTTATATAAAGGTGTTATTTTGAGTGTAATATTTTAAACAAATATTCCTGAATTATTTTCAATATGTTTTTGCAAAGTCATTGATTTGAAAATTTCTAATGCATGTACTAGTAGGTGACATGTCCCAAGATAAATCCTGAAAATTTCTCAGGAAACTAGTAAGTACATGGTCTAGAAATTCTATTGGAAATGGGAAATATAATATTAGAAAATCACTCAAGTCACGATTAACAATAAAAAATCAATTCCCAGAAATTACATAAATTCAATAAATGAAAAATGTATGGTAAATTCCATTTACAATGATGAATTAATCCCATTAAATTAGGAGTCCTCATTTTAAGATCCATTCTTCACTTTAATCATCCAATTATCCATTTTAATAATTCAATTTAATTATCATTGAAATCTAAATTATGGCACAACTTGATTTATGAAGAACTTATTTCTCTTAGATAACTCATGTAATGAATGAATTCTTGCATAGAATTGAATATTTAATGTTAAATCTAAAATCATGATATGGGAAGAAAGTAAGAATTTTAAAATATAAATTATAAAAGCAACCTCCCTTTTGAAATTTAAGTCTATTTTCTTTCTAGTTTGTATATATAGGGATTCCTTTTCCCACTATGAACCTATAAATAAATTTATGAAATTAAGAACAAGTATAATTTCATTTAATCTCAAAAATATAAGAGGGAGTGACATGCATTTGGGACTAATTCCTAATATTTAATTTGAAATATAAATACATATTATTCAAAATGAAATTACTATGATGCAACTAAGGGATCTATATTGGAATAGTCCCCCAAGTGGATCCTATATTTTTACTACCTCCACTGTGTAGTACCATTTTTTATCAATAACCTAATGGTGGGTGTATATTCATTGACTAGAACCACTACATTTTGTTATTCAATGACTTAATTCCTTTGTTCTTATGGAGGATAATTATATAAATGGGGTACAAAATATATACCCCTTCGCAATGTGGTTCACCTATCATAGTTGGGTTAGGTTGAATTATGGAACCTCATCCACCATTATTTCGGCTTGTGCAACATTATCTTCACAATCCAATGGTTTCATAATATAAACTGCATTAACATAATAATCAAAGGGATATTCAGAATTTATATTTATATAATTAAATTAAAAATATTCAATTTTAATGTTGGTAATTTTTATCTCTTGTTCTTCAAGAAGGTACACTTGGTTTTCTTCTTTTTATGCCTCTAGTAAATATTCAATGTCTTCAAGAAGCTCTACGTGTTCCTTAATAGGTGAAATTCCCTTTTCCTATTCATCCTCCAGGTCATAGTAAGAGTCAACCTATTATAAAATTTATGATTTGTTTTGTAATACTAAATTTAGTTTCTTACAAATTAAATGATTTTTAGTTAAAGAATGTGTCATCTTCTTGATTTGGTTTTAAATGAATCTCTTCTCAATGGAATCTTCCTAATAGAGTTTATTATCACTGGATGGTGGAAGGTAGTTGGTCTCCTCTATATTTTCTTCAATTTCAATTAAGTGTGATGAAATTTCATCCAAAACATTCTTAGGTTCTTTGGAAAGATTCGGGGAATCATGTTGATACACGTATACATTCCATAAGTCATTAACATCTTGTTGATTTACCATATTTAGAAAAGGATATAGTTTGATTTGGTATCATGTACATATTTTATTAGCCTTCAGATTTGACCCCTTATTCCTTATATGCACTCTTTATGTTAATTCATGTGTGATTTTTTATACTCCAAAACTAATTCTTATTATTATTATTTCACATGTGAGTAGTTGTTCCAGACAGATTAATAGAAGTTTTGATACATCGTTGAACAAAAAATTGTTTATGTTTTTTATATTAAAAAAAATAATAACTATCTAAAATTTAATAATAGGAAATATAAGTAAACTAATTATTATATCCCAGTAAATGACAGAAGTTTTGATCGATGTCTATCATAGGGTATTGTAAAAGAAAATGATTTTCCTAATGTAGTATAGATGATGGTCAGGGTCGTCTCACATAAAGTTATTTCTTAGTTGTTTAATCACAATATCTAATTCACTGAAACTACTTCTTTGTTTTTTTAAAATTTTAAACTATTTTAATATAAATGGAATAAATTATAAAACAATAATACAATGAAAAAATTTAATTTTTGGAGAAAGAACTTATTCGTTATAGTTTCAGGTATGGGGTCCATTACTCTCCTTGTTGGTGTTTAAATTGTGTTTGATAATTTTATTCTGATATCTCACACATGAATTACTATTAATTTATTTACTGTTTTGAAATATCAAATTAATTTAGCAACATTAATTCTACATCATCCAACAATAAATGATAATGTTAAAACTTGATCGAGAGTGTGACATCTTCCATGACCTTAATCCATTGTATGCCATTACATCTATTGAATAGATCAACTCCAATGTATGAAGAGATTTTATCTAGTATAATGAAGGGAAAATATTTAATAATGGAATAGAAATTGTTTTGAGTTCAGTTTCTGGGTGGATGATCACCAAACCCATTCATTGTAACTCTTTCTCATCATTCACATAATAAAACCTAAGAAATTAAGTGTAAAATGAATGGAATTTCCACTTACATCTCCTAATCCATGCATCTGGTTACCCCTCATTTTTTGGTATAAGAGTTAATGGTGGCAAGATGAGAAAGTAGAGAAGAATAAAATAAAATAATAAAAATTAAAACAATTAGAATGAGAAATGTATAATAAAAACACACACATGTAATCACAAACTAAAAATAGATGAAAAGAACATATTAATGAGAATAATATAGAGAAGAAATGAGGGTGGATGGGGGGAATAAGGAACAAAAATAAAAATCGTGCATCAGATAAATTTTACAAAATAAATTAAATTTTAATTTAAAATAAAACTAATATAAAAATAAAAAATGTTAAAACAAAAGAAGATAATAAATGGGTGCAGTAGCAACCCATATAAAATCTGTTTCTCAAAAGTTGGATGAAATTTGACACATCATGTCTTTAAATCACCCCAAGGTCCTTTATTATATATTTTTCAATGTTGGTGTTAACGTATACCCTCTAAGTTTCGAAATAATTGTATTCCCTATGAGGAAGTTATGGATTTTTTATTGACATTCTATATTTATGGAAAATATTTCTAAAAATATTTCTAAAAATATTTCTTAAATGTATTTCATTCAATAGACACATTAGTGATTTCATAACTTCCTGAAATATTATTGAGAATTGTGTCTATGATTCCTCAATCAATTACAGATGTAATCACCTCAATTAGAGGTGTGCAACCTAAGTTAAACATTAGTTAAATAGGTGGGGTCCACATAGTCAATCAGAATATTTCTTTAACATGATCTATTTTGTTGGTCCTCTAAATGTTCGAATCAGATATTGGTCCTACAGACAAACATTAAACAAATAATGAAATGAATCCTACGAAAATATAATAACACAAATTGGAATGATATTTTGAAATTTATGCCCCATATACCATTTTCATTAAAATATATTAAAATTATAGAATTAAGAAATTTTCATATTTATTCCCAAAACACACCATAAATCCAAAATTGATGTAAATAACTCAAATTGATAAATATTTATGGATTATATAATTGAAATAAATACAAAAATGATTAAAATACTAGAAATATTAATTGTTTATGGTTGATGTGTTCCCAAAAAAAATCAAATTATACTTATTTATATTGATATATTTAGTGTTAATTCTCAAACGATCCATATTATTATGCCAAAATAAAATACTAATGAATAAAATAATGAAACAATACCCCTCTCTTCCACTATATATACAACACTCATCACTCGTTTTCAACACACCTATCATAATTTTATCCTTGTCCAAATTCTACACAAGTATCTTCCCAAGCTCCTCCCACGCAACTATGAGTCCTCAGTCTAATAAAAAGATTATAACCTTTTCCCTAAAGTGGTTTTCAAGGAGGAGATATTTAATAGGTAAAGTACTCTTCCTTTTTCATTAAATTTCTTATAATTTATTTTATTTTATTATTCTATCATCACCTCCTCTATCCAAATGTTCATGATAACACCAATAACTTTTATATACTTTAATTTTATCTATTTTATGGAATATCCATCTTCAAAATCCTTTCTCACCCTATTTTATTCTAAAAATTAAATCATCCCCCATAACACGTTAATTTATCGACCTCATGGACGATGCATTTTCATTTTCCTTTAAAACCTTAAATTATATTCATAAAACTAATATACTGGATGGAAAATACCATAAAATATATGTTATAACCCTTTATATTTTCTATAATGAAAATACTTACATAGTAAAAAATGATAAAAAAATCGAGTTTTTTTATAAAAAAACCAAAATTAACCAAAATGATTATCTTAAACTATTTATCTAATTATTTATCCTCGCCCCATTTAACAAAGTGATATATATAAACATATAAATCATTATACTTTCACTAATGACATATATTATTAATTATTGATAATTATACCCATTTTACACAAACATCCATACTCATATTCAAGTAAATCGATCTTGAAAACCAAGAAAATGAACCATCCTTGATGATTAAATTAAAAAATATAAATCATTGAAAAATCCAAAAAACTGAAATTAATCAAAAATTAACAAATTAATTAAATATATAAATGGTTATTTATTTTTTAATTAATTAGTTTTTTGATTATCTATGATATTAAATAGAATATAATGTTCAGACATAAGGTTAGGGAAATTTTCATACCCAACTCTCTTCCTTTGAGTATTCACTATTTCACTCCATTTTTAGTATGGATATTCCATTAATGTTCCTTAAAAATTATTTCTTCAACATTATCATATTGTCTATATCATATAATTGCAACAAATAATATTTTTTATGACAAATATAATATATTCCAAAATAACTATTCTCTAAAAAAACCCTAATTCTATTTCTCATGAGATTGTTTCTTCTTCACTCAAAATTGATTATTCTTATACCAATTAGGTTATTCATTAATTATTTTTAGAACCGTAAATTTAATTCATAAGTTTATTTTTTATGAAATGAATCACATTTCTTTCTATGGGTTATATTATTTTGATGGTAGATATACATTTAATGTTGAATGCATGATAATGTAAATGTTATGATGTGATGGGTGTACCTATAATTATATAGCGCATGTTAATGATATGATTTGATGGGTTTTCTTGGAATTATATAATGATCTAATTCATTGGGTAATGTGATGGATTTTTTAAGATAAATTGACATATGTGTGGTAGTTTACCACTAAGACATGATGTTTCATTTTTATGAATTTCCACATTCAAATCCTTTTTCTAGTGTAACCTCTTATGAATATGACCCCATGCCTATCTTAGGAAGAAATTGATTATTCTCACCCCATGTTATATTGGATCATGTTTTTATCTATTCTCTTACTAGGATTTTATATCACCCATTTTGTTGATTTATATCCTCAACATATTACTTGTACTAAAGAGAACATGAGAGAGAATAAGAAGCTAGAGAAGAATGAATTAAATAAATGTTTGTGTTTTATTTTCTAAATTATTATGTATAGACCTAGTTTTCCTAATACACTGAACCAATAGATCATTTTTTTGTAACTTGTTTTTTATTTTTTACATTTAAAATGATGCAATAATATTTGTAATAAAATTATGGTATCTATAGTTGTTATCATAACATGATTTAGTTAATTTGGAAAATAGTATTAGAGAAAATTAGTATCAACCTTTACTATATGAATAAGAAAATGGAAAAACAAAAGAATTATTTTTTTTGAACAATATTTCAAATAAGGATCCCATAATATCTTCCTTTAGGATTAATTTCACAATGTAATAAATTATTTATTCAAGAGTTGTTTACTTATGTTTTATTCTAACCTTTTATATTTTTGAAAATTGTTGTAACTAGGAGAAACTAGGAAAATAATATTTTTGAGGGTAAATACACTGATTTCTTGAAAGACATACCCAATTATATGGGTGGTGGAGTTCAAAATTTCAAGGTGATGCTTACCCAGAAATCTAATATTATGAACAATACCATAAAAGTGTAAACTGTCTCCCATGAATATATGGAAGAAACTATATATAAATTGTTTTATGTGTCAATGACCATCGATGTTTATAAGATCTTCCAATCCACTAGTCATAGAATAGTAGGTCGCCTAAATGGATAAGATATTTTATATGCATAATTATTTTTAGATGGAAAATGTGACTCGGGTTGTTGACTATTTAGATGGAGAAGCTGATCAATGGTGGGAAATGATTAAGAACACCAATCCAAATTACAAAACTAAAGGTATGGAGTGCAATGATTTGACGAAAAATCTTTCAAGAAAAGTATTTCCGTCAAATATTTCATAAAAATATGGACTGGGAATTCGTAAATATGAATTAAAAGGAATGTGAATTTATCATGGCTATGAAGAAAATTTCAAAAGTATTTCAAGGTTTTCATTTGGTTTTGTTATAAACAATGATATAATAATTCAATAATTCTTTACTGGATTAATACCAAACCATCTAAAGGCCCTAGAAACTAAATAGATTTCAAGTTATGAAGAAGTTATTACATGTGCTCTTAAAGTGGAGATGGAGTTTGGAGAATTGTCTCAGGGCAATGGTGTTAAGAAATGAATGATGGACTTTCAAACTAGGGGATCTAATGAAAAACGTTGTGAGAAATAAAAACCACACACATGTCAAAAATGTGGGAAGAATAATCAAGGAAACTATCTCAATGGGCTATGGAAATAATTGAATTTTGGGACAGAAGGCTGCAATGATAATTAATGTTGAAGAGACATAATGTAGATGACTGATACAATGGAGGAAAGTAGAGCACCACCCATTCTCCAATGAAACAATTATAGTGATAAAGGGAACAATAGAAGCATGTTCACTAAAACTCAAGTCTTTAAGGGTACTTAGTTTCATTATAAACCAAAGCCAATGGAATAAGGGACATAATATACCATCACAACTATTTATGTGGAGAATGAAAAATAAGTTTTGAAAGCTACAATTATTCTTCACCCAAGAATTGAAAAACTCTTATTTCATTTTTGTTGTACTGATTCCTTTATATCTTTAATGTTATCTAGAAATATTGAATCAAATCCTCAAAACCTTAATGTATAGATATTTTTAAAAAGACTAAGTGGATAAATCAGTTCATCACGAATATTGGGTTCTTATCTTATTGGTGTGTGTGAGGATATTATTCCCATGGATATCATGATACTTAGCATGTTATAATTTGATGCTATAATGGAAATGTATTTGGTCTTGTTATATAGGTCACAGATAAACTATATGGAAATGAAAATATCCTATCATTTTCTAAACCATCCCATGCTTTTTTAAAAATGAATGGAAGGTCACGAATCACATTTGTAAAATCCTTCAATGGTGTGGGTGTGGATTCATGTAAAGAATATTACATTATTAAAATGGATGAGTTAGATGAAGTTATTAATATAGGGGAAATTCCCATTGTGATAGAATACAATGATGTATTTATCAATTTATTACCCGTGATTCACCTTTATCTTGAGGTATATTTCTAAATCGAACTCATACCTAGAGTTACTCCAATCTGAAAATGTCACCATAGGATAGACCATATCGAACTGGAGGAGTTAAAGAATATACTACAAGAGAACTTGGAATAATGGTACGTACGACCTAGTGGATAACCATAGGGTGAAGCAATACTATTTTTAAAGAATACGAATAGATCAATATAGTTGTGTATAAGTTATAGGTAATTCACATAGATTTCCAAAAATTAACTAGTTTCCTCTTAAAAGTATTGATAGCTTCTTTAATAAGTTTTCAAGAGATCAGTACTCCCAACGGTCGAACTTCATTCTAGATATTATCAGTTAATGATATAGAAGGGAGAAATTCAGAATACGACCTTCTGTACAAGGTATGGGAACTATAATTTATTGGTGATTCTATTTGGAAATAGTAATTCACGTGAAATATTAGTGGATTTTAGGAATAGAGTATTTAGACATCACGTCGACAAATATTTGGTTATTTTATCAAAGATATTATCATCTACTCCAAGATAAATAAGAAACATGTAGAACATATAAGGCCCGTTTTGGCAATATTGAGAACTATAAAGATGTAATACAAGTTATAACATATTGAATTCTAGATACATAATGTAACATTCTTGGGAAAGGTGTTCACAATTGAAGGAATTTATATGGAACCTTCAAAAAATACAATTGAGGGATGGTTTAGACCCTCTTGTGTCATATAAATTCATAGTTTACCGTGCATAGATCGGTACTATCGACATTTTGTGAGATATTTCTCTTGATTTTATATCTTCCTATCATCTTTTACCAGGAAAGTTGTAAAGTGTGTCTATATAAAAGATTCTAAGGAAATATTCAATGAGCTAAAAAGAAGGTTGATCGCTACATCTGTACTCACATGATCTAAAAGTGGCGAAATGTTTTCAATATACATTGATTCTTAAAAGAAATATTTTGGGTGTTTACTCATTAAAAATAATATGTGATGGCCTATGTCTCATTATAGTTAATCATCCATGAGTATAACTACACAAGATATGATATAGACCTAGTATCTGTGATTATTTCATTGAAAATATGGAGGCACTACCTCAATGGTGAAAAGTGTGAGAAATATAACTATAATTAGAGCCTAAAGTTTATATTCACACAAAAGGATCTCATCATGAATCAAAATAGATGGTTGTGGATAATTAAATACTAAAATTTCACTATTCACTATCATCATTGTAAGGAAAACATGCTAGTTGATGCTCTTAGCAGAATATAATCTGCTCGTCTATCCATAATGTTGATAGAAGAAGTACCAATATTTTGGGATATGAAATGTATCAATTTAAGACATATAATTGTATAAAATACATACTTCCATTACAAAATTACTTCCCAACCATCTACCAATGAGATTATTATAGAGTTATCATGGGATTATCCATAGTTACAAAATAAAGTGAATTTATTAAAGGAACATAAGCATGAGGACTTCCATATAGATTATTACGGTTTGACTCAGTTTGAAACAAGAATTTTTGTACCATCATCACTTGAGATAAAGAGGGATATATTTGATAACACACATATCTCACCTATCTCCATTCATCCTAGAAGAAATAACTTGTACCAGGATCTCCATGAACACTTCTAGTGGGGAAACGTGAAGAAAGAGATTTAAAAGTATATCTCATGGTTCTTGTCATGTCATCAAGTTAAAAAAGTCTCACAAAAGTCTATAGGGATGATTAAACCATTTCCTATATCCATTTGAAAATTGGAGAATGTCCCCATGATCTTCATCACTAGTCTCTAGATGACATCCAAAGAAAAAAAATGCAATAGGGTTATAGTGGAATGAATCAAAATACTTCCCACTTTATTGTTATATGGGAAGTTTTTTCACTTGAATAACATGCCATGATATATGTCATAGAAGTAGTGAAGTTGTGTGGGGTTCCATATTCAGTCATCTCTAGTTGTGATCCATTGTTCACATTTAAATTCTGGATAAGTGTCCAAGATTCCATGAGTTTTGAATTGAATTCCATCATGGTTGATCACCCCAAAACTTATTTCCAATTGGAAATCAGTATTCTAAAACTCAAAGATATTACAAGGTCATGTTTAATGAAATTAAATGGTGTATGTGATCAACATATTCCATTGGTTTAGGTTTTATACAAAAATAGCTTCCACTCGAGTATTCAGATGTCTCCATATGATGCTCTAAATGAAAAGTGATGTAGAACTCTATCCTTTTGGGTTGAATTTGGTGAATGAAAGAGTTTTTGACATGATCTTCTGCTAAAGAAGATAGATAAGGTTCAAGCCATCCAAAAAAATATCAGAGCTGCTCAATGTTGTAAAAGGAGTTATGATGAAAACAGTAGAAGGGGCATGGGGTTCGATGTTCGAGATGATGTATTCCTTCGAATATCACCATGGAAAATAGTCATGCTATTTGAAATGAAAGGGAATGTTGGTGTAAGGTACATTAGATCCTTTGAGATCCCTGATCAAATCATAGATGTATCCTATCATCGTTTCCTTCAACCAAATATGGATTGAATTTATGATGTGTTCCATGTATCACTCCTAAGGAAGTACATACCAGATCTCTCACATGTTCTGCACTCAAGGGTGGTACAACTAGAGGATGATATCTCATACAAGTAGTAGCCGAAAAAATTATAGGCTAGAGTGATAAGGTTCTATGAAACTAGAAAACCCACCTTTTCAAGGTGATGTGGAGAACCATAAGTATGATGAAGTTACATGGGAATCAGAGGAGGTGATGAATAATAGGTACCCTCATTAGTTTACATAAACAAATTCATGTGGGAAATTTCTTAAGGGGTGAAGAATGTGATGAAAAAAAATTATCAATGGAAATTCCCTTGTTGTAATAACATCATATAGTATTAATCAGATAAAACCACATAGAGAACACTATACTGACTTTATAAATGAATAATAAATGAAATATAATGTATTTATAGAATTAAGGAACCTATATCGAAGGAATGGTAACGTGTCCTATGGAATAGTAACATGACCATTATTAATAGTAAATTGTCCAATAAAATATTAATATATCCTTTTAAATTAAAAATATAATTTAGGGAACTTATGAATTAAAATATTATTTATTTATTTCATATATTAAGTAGATAAATGTTGTAAAAATGGGAAATTAATTGTTGTTATTTTTGTAAGTCATCAATATTTAATAACTAATTTATAATTAATTTAATAATTTATAAGAAATTATATTTTCATATAATTTATTTATAAATTAATATTTTGTTGTCTTATGATTAAAATATAATTTTATGATACATTTATTAATGTGTTAAAAAATAAGTTTTAATTTAAAAATATTTAGTTTTCTAGTGAATGTTGATTTTATTCAAAAATTAATTTTCACATATTTATAATTTTTTTATAAAATTTATTTAATTTTTTAATTCAACACGTTGATAAATAGTTCGCGTTAATTTTTTGGATTTTCATAATTCTTTGAATTTTTTGTGAATAGAAAAATACAATAATTTATGTAAAAATATAAATACATGAATTATAGATTCATAACAGATTTATGGTATATTTAATCACAAAATATTGAAATATCCTACGTAATATTCATAAATATATATTTAATTATCAAAATATTCATATTCTAGATCAACAATAATAAACTAATGAATAATATAATGAGAAGACACCCCTCACCAACTATAAATACCGCCTCTTTTCATCACACCTCTAAAGCATTGATCCTATCAAAAATATGATCAAGAATCCTTCTGACCCCCACCCCAACTTCCAAGAGACCTTGGTCAATTCAAAATACCAAAACCATTACCCTAATAAGGTTCTCAAAGAGGAGATATTTAAGAGGTAAAATTACCTTCCTTTTTCATTTAATTTCATTTAACTTCTTTTTCATTACATAGTCTCTCTGTAAATCCACTATCCAAATAATCAAGAAAACTAGATTATCTTTTATATACCATAATTATATCATTTCAATGGAATATTCATCATCAAACTCTTTTTTCACTCTATTTTATTCTAAAAATGTAATTACTGCTGGTGATGTGTCAATTTACGACATCATGGATGATGCTTTTTTATTTACCTTTAACACCTTCAATTTCATTATTAAAATGACTATAATGGTTGGTATATAATTTAAAATATATTTTTAAACCCTTTTTATGTTCTATTACTAAAATATTTACATAGTATGATATGATAAAAAAATATATTATGTTATGATAAAAAACTGCAAAAATTATCACAAACAATTATCATTAATAATTTATCTATTAATTAATCTTCATGACATAAGAAATTATATATATATATACATATATAACTCTATATGTTTATTCATAACATATATTTTCCGTTTGGGATAATTATACCCATTCTACAAAAACTTTCATACTCATATTCAGGTTAATCAATCATGAAAACATAGAAGGTGTACACTCATGAATGATAAAATTAAACTATATAACTAATTGAAAATGACCACGATTAAAAAAAATAAAAAATCAATAAACTTAATCTATACAAGGTTCTTTATTTTTTAATTAGTGAATTATATTCTATTATCTATGATACTAAACAGAAGAAGGTGTTTGAAAATAAGGTAAGGGGAATTCTCGAACCCAAGTCTCCTCCATTCAGTTTTCATAATTCCACACCATTTTCAGTATGAATATTTCTTTAATGTTCCATAAATATCATGTCTTAATGATTGTATTATATTTTTTGGTTATACAAATTATGAATATGGTTTTATGGAAAATTCAAATATTTTCCAAAATAACTATTCTTTAAAAAAATGTATCTTTTCATTATCGTGAGATTATTTCTCAATCACTCAAAATTGAGGACTCTTATACAAAGTATGTTATTTCATTTTTTCGGAACCCCAATGTTTGTTAATAAATGTATTCTTTATAAAATTAGACCCATTTTTTTCCATGGGTTATTTTATGTACGTGATTGATATCTGTTCAATGTGGCATGAATGATAATGTAAATGTCATGATGTGTCCAGTGAACCAAAAATTAAATAACATATGTGAATGATATGATGTGAAGGCTGCACCAAAAATTATATTGTGCTCTAATTATTTGGGCAATTTTATGTATCTTATGATGTATACAATGTTTTTTACCACTAAGACATTATGTTGTATTTTAAGGTATTTGCACATTCTAAGACTTCTTCTAATTCTTTCTCTCATGATTATGATCATATACCAATATTACGGTGACAATGATTCTGCTAAATGTATCCCCTTGAGTTTTTATGGACAATTTTTTCCAATAAATTAAAAAATTTATATATATATATATTTCATTGAACTAATTTAGACACTCCTTTCACAATAAACCGACTTGTTGTATATTACACACAACACTGAGTTAGAGTACGATACACGCAACAATGATTATAGATTTCGTTCAAGGTATAAAAGAACTATGTTTGGATTATTTTATACACATGACCAAAATATTATTTCACTAAAATCCTCACTTAATTGGATTGTGTTACACTCAAAAGGGACCTTCTTCAATAGCTTGCATTGTACACAATACCGAGTTTCACTAAACAACGATATATTATAAAAATATTACTATTTAATGGGATTATAAACTAGACTTTATGAATAGTATTAACCACATTTTGATTTTTATTTAACATTAACATTCATATTATGTATTTTGTGGAACATTATATAAGATAAAATTCATTTTTTTAGATAAAAGATGTATTTTTTTAAAAAAATTGCAGTGTTGCCACCTTTTGATGGCACTCCAAGTTTAAAGAGAATTTTAACACTTTTATATGTTATATTTTAAAAAATAAATGTTTTATTTTGAATAGGAACATAAAAATTTATCTTGGTTGAATTTTTGGTATGTTTCTGATTAAATTCATATTTTGATGAATAGTGAAAAAGACTGTATTTTAATTCAAAACTGCCTTTTCACCTTATTTATTTATATATTTAGATTATATTTTTAATTGGTTTTAAAGTAAAATTGAATTATTATTTTTATATAATATAATTTTGTTCATAGGAATTAATTTCACATTTAAATTGGACATAAATATATGATAATCTTTCGATATGTTTTTACTTCTTAAAACCCAACTTTTTGATTTTTGACAAAAATAATAAATTTTCAATCAATTTATTCCAATTTTATTTTTTAAATTATAAAAAATGGATTACATATTTTTAATTAGTTGGAATAAATTTTGTTAATATGTTACTTTTAGTTTTTTTGAATTTATCTATAGTAACTAAGGTAATTTTTGTTTACCACAATTAAAGGAAAATCAAGTAAATTAGGGTAACTCACCATATGATAGAAAAATAAAATTTCCCTAACACCGTCCAAATTTCTATTAGGGGAATTAAATTCAACCAATATCACATATGGGCGAGAAATTATTCATTTAATAGACTTTTCACCATGAAAGTGATGTAATTATAATTAAAACAAAAGAAGATGACAACATATCACTCTCATATATATTATAAGTATAATAAATTTAATATAGTGATAAAATTGATAAACCATCAAACATAAATATTATACCAAATATCTAATTAAATTTTCTACATCACGAGAATTTAGTTATAATTTTTAGAGATTATATAATTACCATTATTGATGACACAATAGTGATTCAGAAATTATTTTATGGATAGAAATATCAAATAAATGGTTAAAAAAATATTAAAATAAATATAAATTCAACTAATTAAGATTCTACAAGAATATTCTAGGTCAATATGAAATAGGAGTGTATTAAATATTGTGGATCATATTTCTCTTCTATTTGTATTTTATTTATAGTAGAATAAATAAATAGTGACAAAATTGACACTATTGATACTTTATAAAAATAACATATTATTAAATTATTTAAATATCATAATTTTTTTAAAATTACAAATTTAAAATTATATAGTCAGAAATTTAATAATTTATTTAATTATAGACAATTTAAAACACATAAGTAAATATTTATAACCATTTAATATTTATATTTTTATTACCACAAATAAAATGAAATTGAATAAATAAGGTTATATCAAAATTATAAGGTTTAAAATAAAATCACAAAATGTTTGGTTGATTGTATATTGAAACATACAAAAATGATATTTTAAATAAATATATTTTGGATCATTATAATTGGAAAATGAATTTGTAATAAATTATTATTTTTAGACATTCCAAAGCTGCTCCTCCCCTCTCTTATAAAAAGGTACCTCTCCTTCTCATTCAATCACACCACCATATCCCATTGGATCATAAAAACCCTACCTAAATATCCTCCCAAAACCCCAAAAAAATCTTAGAATCCACCCTTTGGGCGGAAATCCATCTTAAAAAGTCCATTTTTGAATACTAAAAGGAGATACCTAAGAAAGAGGTAATTGTTTTATCACCTCTTTCAAAATAATTTTTTTTCTACTTCATATTCTTATGTTTTTCCATAGTAAAGTAATAAATACAATATATTCTACATTATTATTTTTTATTATAATTATTTTACAACCTCATACCTCATTTTTTCCATCCAACTAATAACAATATCACCATGTGTACATATGTATGACTTGTCATCTCCACACCGTGGTGTAATTATTGTTAAACAATACTTAATTTGGATGGGTATATTGATTACTATAATGGATGTAAATAATGAATATAAAATAATAATTTGTCTTTACAAGTTATATACCATCCAATTCTATACTATTTTACCATCAAAATAATGATGTCGTCGCTCGTGTATATGTACGGCTTACCGTCTCCACGACAAGATAAGATTCATTCGCCACATTTAACCATTCTAGAATGATTATAATGTATATATGATAAATAATAATGAATTATATGAAATTATAATGCTACTGGATTTATGAATATATATATATATATATATATATATATATATCTTCCATTTACTTTCTTCCATTCAATTCAATAAGGAAACATAAATAGCGTCCATGCGTACGTACTGCCTACCGTCTCTATGAATGGTGTATTCCATTTCATTTATTTATCTAATAAATATATTTATATACTGAATATATATGATATATAAATAATTTATTACATTATTTAATTAATTAAATCATGACCTAAGTAATAATATCAAGAATAACAATTCAAAACACGTACAATAAATAAAACGATTATTACCCAAAACGTTGCTTTAACAATGAATTGATAAAAGGACGTGTAATATAAAGTCATAAGTGAATAATATATGATGTCATGAATATTTTTATGGTACTATTAGGATTTAAAAATTTGTTTAAACCCACTATACATGAGTTTTCGAAACATATAGAAGAAATCATACCTATGGTAATGGATAATTTTGCAATCTCATTTTTATCTGAGATTGTTAATTCGTAGGTATTTACTGGGGTATATTTATCATTCACATCCATGTATCAAAAATATATTTTATTATTTCTATCCTTATAATATTTTTTAAAGTTATTTTTATCCATAATTTAATTTTAATTAAACGTTACTGAATGAATATTTCTTTCATTTTCCATACGAGGTACTTTGGATTTGTTTGAAAAGAGTACGAGAAGAATGTTTTTTTAACTTGTACAACATGAATGGATTTTTACATATTCAAAATTATTTATTTCACTGAATTTTACTATACATTATTAAAATTATATTTTCAAATAAATTCTTTTATTTTAAAATTTCATGGAATATTTAAAAAAAGAAAACATTCTTGTGGAATAAAGGATATTTTCCTCATGAACTGAGCTCAAGTGTTGTATGAAAAAAATTTCCAACGAATATGACATAGGGTTAGGTTCATATAACTATTATTAATTTTATTTTATTGTTCTTATGATGTAATTATTTTTATGAATCCATTTATATTACATGGACTATTTTACGATGGAATGATGTTTAAGAAGGACACAAAGATAATAATTGTAAAGGAAAAGGTCCACTTAAAACAATGGATAAGGATAATGGTATTTCTAGGAAATCAACAACAGTTAAATGTTTTAAATGTGGAATGTATGGGAATTATTCAAATCAATTCAATAAGGATAAATCTCATAGAGATAATCAACATGGTCGTATGCGTAGTATTTATGTTGTTGGAAATGGAGAGGTTATAAATGATAAATGAGATGAAAGATGTGTGAAGGAATAAAATGACGAATTTCTCTCAATGGATTATGATTATATCGGAATGGTTGCATGATTATAATGAATAATGTTGTATCTATAATATGATAGTAATATTGAATAAATAAACATCTAAGGATTGTTATAATATTATTTTCCTTATTTATCAGAAATTATATGATGAATGGGACTGGTAACCCTGAAAATTTATTCATATATTTTTTGAAAAAAAATGATAAGTCAATTATGTTTGGATAAAGAGATAATGAGCTTTTTGATAGTATTCATGGCCTCATGACAGATATAAGGACAAAGTGATACGAAATTTTGAGTATATTAAATTTTTAGAATTTTTGGTGTGTGGAAAGAGTTAATTTTGACAGAATTATTGTTTTCACTATGGTTGTATGGTAATTTATATTGTGAAAATGTTTCAATATAATACATGACTAAAGTAATAACATTTTTGCAATGTGAAAACCACGAATTCTTTTTGAGATATGGGATATAAATTTTATGTCGACTTCGTTCACCTCTTTCTAAAGATATATATTTTTTGTTTTTGAAAGGATTGTAATGTTATTTATTTTTGGAATGACTTATCAATCTATAGCATGATCGGCTAACATTTCATGAATAGAAAATTCAACATAAATTTTTTAAATAAGATATGATGTGGAAATTGGTCAAGGAATGACCAACTGTGAGATTGTACTAAAATCAAGTATGTATTTTTCCCATGTTCTTCATCTTTTGGGAAAGGATCTTGGAAAAACATTTATCTTAATACGTTCTTATCTGATAAATATTATTTTCTCTTAAATCATAATATATTTCATGCTTTATAGTTGTTAACTATCTCTATACCTTTTTCTCTATAACTATCCATCAGAACATGATGATTAGATTTTTTTTTCAGCCATTTCAATGTCTTCACTTCCCACATATGTTCATTTATATGAGAACCCAGTGATGTGTTAATTTGGGTAACCGTTATTTTTTTGGCATTCTTTTAAAAAAGGATGTTTTTGTATTCCTTTTTACGATGTGGGTTTCTATGAAAGAATATTTCAATTAGTAAACAATTTATAACCTCAAAAATTTCAAAGGTGAAATTATTTTATGGGGGTATAATGTATCACCTTGATTTTTAATGAACCATTTATTTGAATAAATTAATTTTTTTTCTAAATATTGTAATCCACTAAGTAAAATATTCCTTTCACAATAAACCAACATGTCATTTGTTTCACACAACACCGAGTTGGTGTATGGTAAATGAAATAATGAGTGTTGATTTTATTCAATGTATAAAAGAAATATGTTTGTATTGTTTTATAAGAAACACCAAAGTAATATTTCACTATATTCAATACATACATGGCTTGGGTTAAATACAAGATTGACCGTCCACGATATCTTTTGTTATACGCAATACTGAGTTTCACTAAATAATAATATATTATGAAAATATTATTATTTAATGCGAAAGAAAAATAGCTGTTCTGAATATTATTAACCATTTTTGGAATTTTAAATAACATTAATATTCATATTATTTATTTTATATAACATAATATAAGAACAAATTAATTGTTTTGGTTAAAGGAAGTATTTTCCAAAAACAATGCAGTTTTTCCACCTTTTTATGGTGCATCAATTTTAAATATTATTTTAACACATTTCTATATTCTATTTTACCAATAAAAATATTATTTGGAATTGGGAAATTAATATTTATGTTTTTTGAATTTTTGGTATATTTTTTATGATATTCATATTTTGACGAATAGTGACAAATAATGCATTTTAATTCAAAACAACATTTTGGTCAAATTTATTTATATAGTTAAATTTTATTTTTAATTGATTTTAAAGTTTAATTGGGATATATTTCTATAATGTAACATATTATTTACCATTTTAAGTAATTTTTCATTTAAATTGGACATAAATACATGAAAATTTGATGTTAGTTTTTACTTCATAAAAACACTCTTTGTTTTTTGACAATAGGAAGTAATTTTAAATTATGATTATCTAATTATGTGTTTTGAATTTTGAAAAATGGAATCCATAATTGGAATAAATTGTTACGAGTTATATTAATAGGTTACTTTTATTTTTTGGATATTATGAATAGTAACTATGGTAACTATTATTTACCACGGTTAAAGATAAATCATGTAAATTAGGGTAACTAACAATATAATAAAGATAATAAAATTACCATAACACTTTCCAAAATACTATTGGATGAATTAATTCCTAAAAAGTTCATATAATTTTTGTAATTGATTAATTTAATGTACTTTTTCCTTGATATATATGTAATTGTTATGAAAACCAAAGAAGTTGACAACTTGTCACTCTCATATATCTTAGAAATATTATAATTTTAATTTATTTATAAACATAATAAAACATAGAAAATAAATATACCCTATAAATATAATGAAATTATATACATCATGTGATTTTATTTATAATTTTTAGAGATTATATATTTACCATTAATGATGACACAATAGTGATGTAGAAAATATTTTATTCATATAAATATCAAATAAATGGAATAAAAAATATTAAAATAAATATCATATAAACTAATTAAAGTGATATATGAATTTCATAGGTTAAAATGAAATGTTAGGAGTTTATTACATATTTTTTTTGAATTTATCTTATTAGTGAATTTTATAAAAATCAAATAAAAGAATAGAGTCAAAATTGTCAGTATTGATATTTTATAAAAACAACATATCATTAAATAATTTTATAATCACAAAAATATATAAAAATTAAAAAGTGAAAATTATATTATCTAAAATTTCATAATGTGTCCAATTATTGACATTTGAAAACAAGTAATTAAATATTTAAAACTGTTTAATATTTATAGTATGATTACGACAAACAATATTAAATAAATAAAATATCGATCAATCAAAATGATATGATTTAACATAAAATAAAAAAATGTATAAATCATATTATTTGTGATTATTTAGACTCATACACATCTTAGCATAGAAATACATGACTTTGGGAGCATTATAAACCAAAATGAATTTAAAATAAATAAATATTTATAGACTTTCAAAAGGTTCCCCTCCCCACTCTTATAAAAGGTAACCTCCAATTCAGTTTTAATCACCCATCCAATGCCAATTGGCTTGGCCAAACCCTATAAAACTATCATCCCAACTTCTATCACTTCATACTAGAGACCACCCTTTGGGAATAAATCCATATTAAAGATTCATATTGTGCATACCAAAATGAGATACCAGCAAAAGAGGTAATTGTTTTATCACATATTTGTAAATTATTTTCTTATTCTAATTCATCTTATTTTGTTGTTTCCATAATAATGTAATATATATAATATATTATAAATTATTAAATGTTATTATAATTATTTTATAAGCTTATACCTCCTTTTATACATCCTATAAATAATAATATCACCATTTCTGTGTACGTACGGTTTACCGTTTCTAAACTGTGGTGTAATTGTTATTCAAGAATAATTAATTTGGATGGGTATATTTATTATTATAATAGATACAAATAATGAGTATAATGTAATAATTATTCCTTATAATTCATATACCATCCAAATCAATACTGTTTAACCATCAAGGGAATGCTATCGTCGATCATGTGTAGGTATGGCTTACTGTATCCACGACGTGATGAGACTGATTCCCCACATATAACCATTAAAGATTGCTTATAAGTTATATATATGACATAATAATTCTATTTGGTTTATATATATATATATATATATATATATATTTCATTAACATCCATCCATTCAGTTACTAATTTACATAAAAATTAATCTGTTATATTTCATGTTTATTTTTAACTAAATTATTTTCTTTTAAAATATCTTGTCATTTTGATAATAGAAATTGTTTTTTATAATAAACGATATTTTCCTCATGAATTAAGTCTATTGTTTTATGAAAATTATTTTCCATCTAAGATGACATAAGGTTATGTTTCTATCCCTATTATTAAATATATTTTACTATTCTTATGATGGAATTATTTTAACGAAATCCATTTATATTATATGGATTATGTTATGGTGGAATGATGTTAAGAAACCCATATTTTGGTCCTTATCTTAGGTAATGGTGAATGGTATATGTTTTGCATAACATCTGAGAATGATTTAATCATGATATGGGTTGGACCTATATCTCCCTCTAATTCATTGGGAAATGAATTATATCTCATGTGATACTCATGAAAGGGATGGAAAGTAAATTCAGTTCAGTAATACAAGGTTGGAATGGAATGTAAATCTAGTTCAGAAATACATGGCTGGAGCGACAAGTAAATCTAGTTCAACAATACATGGATGTAATAAAATATAATCATAGTTTAGTAATGGAATTTCTCCACTATTATGTACTTAGAATAAATACCTTGGATAATATGGAAATTATATTATGTTCTTATTTGGTTACCACTTTTCCATGTTTTATTCCAATGCTATTTTATCGTGGTTAATGTTCCGTTAGGATCTATGCCTTACGTACTTACAAGATTTATTTAATCTCTCAAAATTTTTATATTAAAATTTTAAGTTCATGTTTAAACAATCATATTTTTATGTTTTGATTGATGTTCTTTTTGTATAACCTCCCTGAGTATTTGATCTCTCCTTTTTTTTATTTTCCCCAAGATATAAAAAAAGGTTTAATGTAGTAAAACTAAAGGGGAATATCATAATATTAGATTTTAATGATCTGTCACCATATTAGAATATTATCTTCCATGTTTTCAAATACACTAAACTAATACAGTCATTGGTAGTCTATTGATGTCATGAATTAAGTATTATTCAAAAGAAATGTAATATCTATGTACTTCAAGAATGGGTAAATTCAATCACCCTAAGTTATATAGGTTCATGTTTTTATCTATCATCTTATTAAAAAATTTTATCACCACTTCAATTAATGTATATACTCATGTGATTACATGTAATAAGGAGAACATGAGGGCCCATATGAATCTAGAGATTAAAAAGTTAAATAAATGTTTATGTTTTTTTGTGTAAATGTAATGTATAGTCATGATTTTCAAAAAATAATAAAACATTGGTTCCTGGTTGTGTAATTATTTTATGTTTTCTGTCATTAAAATTATTTTTTAAGATATTCAAGAAAAATAAGTTCATTATAATATCCTTGTATATATATGTTACTACACTATATTGATTCTTAGGTAGAATTAATAAAATAATTATAGGCTAAAATTCTTAGTAGGGTTTAAGTACATAGAAAGAAATCATGAATCACTAATCATAATAAAAATCAAATGGTAAACAAATTAACCCATATTCCATTTCAATAAATTTACTATCATGATAAGATAAGGCATAATCAATATAGAAAGTTAAATTACTAAAAACATATATCATTTGATATGTAAACTAGGAAATAAATGCATCCAGATATTATATCATTGTTAAAATATCATGGATAATATAACTAAATTCAAAATGAAGAAAATTCTTAATAATTGGATTCTATATTCTCACGAATCATGATAACTCTATTATCATGACCATTCTAATAATATTTTTAAAACAATATGTAAAAACCCATATAATTATGGCTTATATATTTGTCACATGATACTTATAGATGCATATGGGGTCAATATTATAAAAGTTCCCACTTTTCACTGAAGGTCCAAATCATTCCCCATATATCTAATAATCTATTTATTTCATTATTTAATATTCCATATAATCAATTATCTATGTTGATTAAGGAATATTATTTTATCAGTATTTCTCAAAAAAAATTAAATTTCAATGTTGAATACCATGTAGAGAAATGAAATATGGGTTTAGTAATAAATAACTATGATATATATTATGGATATTTAGGGGAAATTTAATTTCTACATGAATGTGAAAAACTATAGATAATGTTAGTTACAAAAAGAAAATAAATCAATGAAGTTAATTAAAACCCCATCATAGTTCAAAATGATCAAAACCCATTTATGGGTGAAATAAGGATGGTATTAATACAACATATACCCATTAGATTAAGATTAAAGGGTTGTTTTCACTGATTAATAGAAATATCATAAAACATTAAAAATACTCTTGTAGAAAATAACCATTTCATTGTTGAAATAAAATTTTAAAAATACAATTTTAAAATAATTTCATAAGTAATTTTATTTAAAAATAAACATAGAATATTATAAAATATTCTTCAATAATTTCGAGTGTTTATTAAGGCTAGAAATTTCAATCAGGCCGTACACATTAAAACAAATATTCCGTCCACTTTTTAGAATAATCCAAAAATGAATTGTAATTAAAATGAAATGGAACTTCAATTAAATTTTTTTTATGAATGTAAAAAAGGAAAAAATATTTCTTTAATAAATCATATAGAATAGTTTCGAAAACATTTTTAGTCAATAGAGTTTTGAAAGAATATATATTTCTGTATGAAGAGTAAATTAGGTCAGATTTTTTTAGAAATATTTAATAATGTATTTTAAGTAACAAATAGTGGAAAAGTAATTATATTACATGAAAATATATTTAATAACTAGTTGGTAGGAAAATGAATATTTTTATTAAATACTGATCAAATAAAATCCTTTAATGGAAATTCTAGAATAAATAATCTCGATTAAAATGATATTGTGAATTAAACACTTATAATGGTCATAAATTTGAATAGAGAATTTATTACTTCATTATTTCCTATAAATACCCATTTATTAGTAAGCTAATTGTAATCAAAAAATTATATAAGTTTTTCACCATGCGAGTAAGGTTTTATATTACTCCAATTGAGTTCCTCAAAGAAAATTACTAGTAGAAACAATGTTTATAACAACTCAATTTTCACGTTGGTTTTTTAAAACCAATATGAAAATATGGTAATGTTATTTTTTTCATCGTTTTTCTATTAACTAACATGGGGAAGGAATATTTAATATCAGTAATATCAAAACTGACATGAAAAATTTATATTCATCACTCATTTACGACGATTAAATGATATAATCAACGTGAAAGAGAAGGTTTTTACATCTTTTATATTATAACTGATGTAGAAAACTATATTTTCACATTAATTATAATGTAATCAATATAAAAATTCATTTAAAAAATTTATGAATCAACGTAGTGTTCATCACACGGTCTTCCACTATCATGAAATAGGTCTTGTTTCTCTCTCACTCAAGCCCTAACTATCTCATTTTTGGGATATGGTGGTCCAATATCATATTACTATCATAATAAATCCTCGTGTTTCATTGGTTTCATGTTATTCATCAAATATAGATCTGAATTAAGCCTCACACATTGTTATTTCTCTCTTTTTGGGCGTTCTTTGACAAGGAATCTCTAACTGACGATTTTTTTGATAAGGTGTACTTCGTTATAGTATTAAAATCTTCATACACTCGGGTTTTTTTCATCTTAATAATTTTCACATTCGATTCTAGATTTTATCATTCCTAACTAGATCTCCTGATGGTTTAAATATCATTTATTATGTGTTAATTATTATTTCCTGATTTTATTTCTTGTATGAATTCGTTGTTATCATTCAATATGTTTTTCATTGATTGTATTACTTTAAAACTATTTAATTAAATAATTCATGCTAAGAAGTATTGATTAATAGATAAAATGAATGGTTCTTTGCCTTTATACATTTTCATTTAGGGCATTGGGTTGGATTTTATATTAACTTCTGGTTGATATCACAGTGGGTACATATCAATTCTTATAATATAGGCACATGGGAGAGATAAAAAATATTTTTCAAGTAATTTCACATCACAAGATGGGTTTTGTAATGAGTTTTCTATTGGATGTTTTGTTTAAGAAATGGAATTTCTGTTCTTAGAATAAAATGTGAGCTTTAAAAAAAAACATATTGGGATTTTAAAATTGGTAATTACTAGTGCAAACCATTTCTAATGGATGATAAAGAGTAAAGGGAACATCATAGATGCTTCTTATTGATGAGAATAAATATGTTGTTGAGTTTATTATGGGGAAAGTCATTATAGTTTAGTCAATATAGTGAGATTTAATTCATTGTATATAAGTAAGGGTGATTTGATAAAGGGTAATCATATGAGAACATTGAGACTATGAGAGTATTTAGGTGGTTTTTTATGCATGGTCATGAGATTCAATTGTACTCTATGGCATAGAAAAAGGGTTGAATGGATGATGGGTCTAATTTTTAAAGTGGTAGACCAACTAGGTACCTATTCGGGGAATAAAATGTACCATATAAAGTCCCATGAAGCAAGGTTTAAGGTGACAATTTTTTAAAAATAATTCTCAATTTTGGATTTGAATATATTTTTTTATTACTTAATAGAATTTATTAAATATATTAATAAAAAATCAACTATGATTTATTTTTTTCATTCTATATATTTTTTTATGCATATAATTATACATATTTCTAATAATTTCATATGGTTATATTCATTTATTTTTTCTTTAGAAAATTTTGAAATGAACCTATATTATAATTCCTTCTACATTAATGAATTTTCTCATAAAGATTTTAAATTTTCCTTCAAATGTTTTTATTCATTGTTTTCAATAGTTATTGTGTTATTTATAATATCAATATATTATAAATTACTCACTTTGTTTTTTATATTTATTTTTGACAATTGTTATAGATAATAATGAATTGAAGTTTGATTAATTCACCTCAAATTGTTTATGAATAAGTGGAAGGTATTGACGTGTTTCTTTTTCAATTTTAATAATTAGATCATCCAAAAAATGACATTTTTTCTATCCATTTGTGAAATGATTAAATTTAAAGAAGTTTGAAAGAAGAATGATCAATGATCTATTAATTGTTCAGGGTTTTAATTTTATATATTTCCTTTTCAATTTGCATGGTGAAATCAAACAAAATTTTAAATATATTGATGATGGCGCTTTATAAGATGAGAAAATCGGTTAACATGATGAAATGATATTTTATATTTATGAAGATGAAATTGATAAATAATTGATTTTTTTAATTATATTGTGATGCCAAAAAAACATTTTATCCAGGTTGTATGGAATATATGGTTTTAGAAAGGGTGTTATGATGCATTAACCTGAAGGAAAAACATGGATGGAGTGACATGAGTATTATAGTGAAACTAAAATTATTGAAAGGCATTCATCCTAAAGACAAAAACCTTCCATAATCCATTTACAATACAAATAAAAACATATTCTTTATGGGATTGGGGTATATGAAAATACATTATTACACAATTGATAACGTGCTATACAGAATAGAAAATGAATTTCTATTAGAGTGACCAAAATATTGGAAATCGCGGTATAAGTTAAAATAAAAATCACAGGATGATTAGAAGTTAAAGACACCATTGGATAATAATTTTGGTTTCATTCGATAATTCCACATTGGAAATATTTATTTCCTAATACACAAGATGAATAAATGTTAAAATGTCATACTGATGAGTGGATATGTGAACAAAAAACATGTCATCTAGTTGATTCTCCATAATGGATGAAAATTGATCATCAATTTTAGAAATTCGCAAATGAGGTTATAAATATGATACTTAGACTATGTATGGATTGAATAAATCTATATCTAATCCTTAGTAGCACACATAGTTCAGGTTCTATTCTATTGACAATTTACAACCTATCTATTAAATTTTGTATAAAGAGAAAATATTTCATGTTAAATGTAATGGTCTATGGAAGAAAACAGCTCGAAAATGATTTTGATGTTTAATTGTCACCATTAATTGATGATTTAAAATTGTTATGGGAGCCTGTTATAAGGATTTATGATTCACTATTTCTGAATCCATTTAACTACTTGAAATGACTATGTTCACTATAAATGACTTCTCGACATATCTAAATTTTTTTGGATATAGTTTTTTGGGGAATAATTCTTTTCCATTTTTTGAAGAATATACTCTATTTTATAAAATGCATCATGGGATAAAAATATTATACTAGGTATATTGAAAAATAATGCATATGGATCACTCTTATAGACTATTTAAAAAAGAATTAAATGGATCACATAAATTTGTTATTTCTCCATTATCCACTGATCAGTATTTTCAGAGGGTGTAAAACATTGATGTGACATTCAAAAAGATATATAAATCTGTTAATTATAGAAACATTTTGAAGAAAGAATCAATTTTTTTGGAATACCATATTGTTATATCATAAGGTGAAATATAACATTAATGTCATGCATGTGGAGAATAAAATATATGAATGTTTTATTTTGAAATCATTAGATTTCAATGAAATAAAAAAGATTTGTTGAATGCTAGAATAGATTTACTCTTAATGAGAATATGCTTGTGTTGGCTCCCTCTCCTTATGGAAGGAAAACATTCCTTCACCTGACTTGTCATACATTATCCAAGAGGGATAAAATTATGTTTTTTCAATTTCTTCATGATATCATAGTTCCACATTTTTATTCATAAAATGTATAAAAATTTTTGTATTTAATTGTTTTGAGGTTTATTGGTATGAAATATCATGACATTTACATAATGATGAAATAGCTCTTAATAGTTTCGTTGTGTCTAATATTTCCCGCCCATGTGAGAATGACCATCACAGATGTATATTGATTTTTAATTTAATTTGTAATAATTTTTTGATTCGATTGATGTGAATAATTTGGAGAACTATTTGGTTTCTATACTTAGCCATTTGTAAATGTCTTTTCCTCTAAATATTTTGATATCTTGGTTCATTTAATTGTTTATTTAGCGTGACGAAGTATACATTGTGGACCTGTATTTCTACATTTGGTGTATCATTTTGAATAGAATATTAATTCATTGAAGGGATACATTAAGAATACATATCTATATAAAGCATCCATTTGTTTAGAATTATATTTATGAGGAGGTTTTTGTGTTTTTTAAAAACTCTTTTTCTTCCATGGAGAACATTTTTTTGCCAACATCTATCCCTGAATGAGTTAATTATGCGGGAAATGAAATTTCTGGATTAAAACTAAAATCATTAATAGGTGAACAGTAAAAGAAGGTTAATTTGTATATCTTGAATACCATAGATGATGCTCAAAAAAATATAACATTACATGCTAAGGTATTCAAACTTTGTTATCCAAAGAAGAACGATTTGCGGATTTTGAATGAACAGAATTTATTTTCCATTGTTGAAAGATAAAATTACAGGTAAACTAGATGCATCAGAATCATTTAGTTGGTTAGTGGGTGGCCCAAATTTCAATTATATAACATGGTCTGGGTATGAAATTAATGGCTATACTTTTTATATGAAAGCTTTGGACAATAGATCTGCAGTTCAGAATAACAGTGGGTTGTGTCTGTAGAAGCAATATATTTTGGGAGTGATAAAGACAAAAACCCAATCTCCATATAAACTAAATATTATAGAGTCAATGATGAAATATTGGAGGTCATTACACTAAATTTTATGTTCCAGTGTTTGTGTGTAAATTGGTTTTTTTCCACAATAGTTTCTGATAAGATGAATTTGGAATGACACTAGTTAATCTAATTAAATTATAATACAAAAAATATATTTTTTATCATGTAAAAAAATAAAAAACATATTTTATATGTTCTTATGCAATCCAATATGAATTGTTCTATAGTTTTATAAGGGAAAAAATTATTTTGGTGTTGATAAACATGACAGATATGATCATTTTTGTGAGATCTCATCTTCCATAAAACAATTAAAAAATAATATTGATGAGCACGTAATAAACATGGTTTGCGCCATACTGAGTGATCATGAAGAAGGAATTCAACAAAAAAACATTAGTACATTCCTAATATTATAAGCCTTATATGTTTTATTATGTTTTATGTTTATAATTTCATACATTAGAAATTAGAATTTGATTTTATATTTTAAAACACATATTAAAACTAACAAGTTAAATTTTATTTATTTATTTATTTATTTTTGTCTATTTTTTATGTTTACCATTACATAACTTATCTATTAATTTATTTTTATAAAACCTATTATTTTAATTTAATCAATTTAAATATAAACAAAATACATTTTACTGTATTATATTATAAAAAAATTCTTTTTTATAAAACTGATTTACTAGGTTTGTTAGTTTTTCCTATGTGATTTCATCCCTCATTAATATTGTGTAGTATTCATTCATTTATGCCATTTCATATCTTATTAAACCTATTAGTACTTTAGTAAACTATAACAAATATGAATAAAAAAATTTATGTCTTATTTAATTTACTTATTTTTTTATAATAGTAATTTTTTTATTTACATTTTTTTGTATTTTTTTGGATTTTCATATTTTCATAATAATTGATGTAGCATTGATCTATACGATAATTACAGATCAATCCTATGAAACACCACATCTTTATATATATTATCAAAATCATACATTTAGGGAGTATGGTACACATTCCCCTATTTGTGAGCCTCTTAATCTATCTTTACATGAGTCATCTACTTATACTGGGAAAAAAGAGTTTGAGGGTTTGTAAACTTGGAACCACATGTGTAATAAAATAATTAGTTACACATGGACATTAATAGAGGTTGAAAATAGACTTTAATAGTGATGATCTTCCAGGAGGTCCAAATTCAATGAAATTAATGACTTTTGTATCAGTGCAATCTAAAAACAATTTAGTATTTTTTTATTGATTGGTGAACTATTGACGAAGGGACATTATCACAATTGTGGGAGACTGTTTTGGAAAAAAATTTTGTAATTATTTTACCTAACTCAGGATTCTTATTGTAATATATATTTTCACCTTCTTATCAGATGAAATATGATAAACTAAATACGAGGGGAGTTCAGAGAAAATGTTTATCATTAGATTCTAGGAGATGGAGGGATTTTGAATCATCCCACACATCATAGTTAAGTTATTGGAATTGAAAGCATAAAAATACATGTGAAATATATCCATTCATATATGAAGATAAATGGAAGAAATATTTTGAAAGTATATGATGGGAAGAGTTTCTTTATGTGAAATGTTACCTTTTTAGATGGTTTTTGATATTAATTACCATGTGAATTATTTATTTTTTTCTTAATTTCATATTTATAGAAATTAAGGAGATATCATTGGAATATTCACAATATAAATTTATACCCTGAAACATTTTATCTGGGAGGTTATATGTTATGGGAATAACACATGATTGAATAAAAAAACCAAGTATGAGAGTTGATTCATCGGGTTTTGTAAAGGTCCCCCGCCCACGCTAGACATGAAAAATGGAAGAGGGCTAGGATGAACCAAAATGGACAATATCTTATGGAAGAGTCAATAGTTGTAACTGATAAGGATGAAAGATTTTCCTTTATTTATTTATTTAACTTAAATCTATACTATATATATTGGGATTCATTACATATTTTTGAAAATATTCCATGAAGTATTCCCTTAAGGAGGATATCATATAAGGGGCATTTATTAATGACTGTAGAAGTAATATTTTAGCTACATCATTAAGAAATCATGATCACCCTAGACATGTATGAGGTTACACTCTTGGTGTATTGGTAGGAAACATGTTTCATCATCAGAAGATTTTTGAAAGTATACTTTTTATAATATAATTAGCATATTTGTAAGTAAATGTTCTATATATTAAATTTATTATGGATAACATGATCACATCTTCAGTACAGTCAATATTTGCTGCAATGCAAGGGCAGTTTAGCCTATCGATCCAACTCCTTCGCCTCATCCAGTAGATCATAGTACTCCTCCTTATCCTAATCACACATATCTCTTTCCAAAACCAACTCCTTTTTATCCTACCCATAAACACGTCCACGCCCCAACCCCACTCTACAGATTCCAATTTTCTGTGATATGTATATCGATGATCACCATCATGTTGTTTCATATGGTATGATATATAATATCAGTGATATCATTCATCATATTCAGATTGGGATACAGCTTACTAGGTCCACTATACAATATATTAAAGATAGATCATCCAAAATACCATTTCTAATAGGTGAAGTGAGTATAGTGGAAAATTATGTGTCATATTATAATTTTACAACCCAAACTACTTCAACATATTACCATATAGGTATGTACATATGTTATATTTTATTTCATTTTTCTATTAAGTTAATTTTATCATTTTTAATGTTTATATATTTATCTAATCATTTATATGAGTATTTTAAGGTAAATAAATATTGTATAGATAAAAAAAATTCAATGTTTCATGAAATCAGATATATATTCTACTAGTCTTGATAGATTAACAGCCTACTGAAATTTGTTATTGGGAATATATGAATTTTCAATAGATGTTTCTATTTGTGGGAATGAAATTATAGTGGGGAATTTTAAAGCTGATATCATGATGCTTATAGATAGAGATCAATTGGTCATCAACACAATGAATATTTTTTCTATGTAAATCGGTTAACAAAAGTTTTCTATTCCTTTAATTTATTAAAAATTTGTAATTATGACTTCATTGTATTGGGTATATCTATAAAATTTTTCAAAAGTATGATAACATAGATTATTATGGATTCCAAGACCCACAACATATTTCCCCAATATCATTGAAAATTACCGATGATGAAAGAATAGTTCTTATAGCTAAATTATTTCAAAACAATGTCATCATTCAATGTTGTATATTACCATATCTTGATGATTATGAAATATTTTTTCTCACAACGAGTTATATATAACGTAACATATTAAAAAATCATATTAAATTTTCTTTTATAGTAGTATTCATTAGATGTACGATGTTTTTACAGAGAGGAGACATTATACTAGCTATGTTCTATCAATGGTTGAGTGAGAGAAATAATTCAGAATTTAAAGAATATATAAGTTTTATTATTTTAATAACTATGTATATTATAATGAAAACAATTTATTGTATTCATATTATTTTTAAATAGGACATGGAATTTATTCTGAGATATAATAAGAAAGAATAGCTCTAATATCAAATTAGTAAAATCTATGTTGAATTTATATTAAAAATACTAAATTTTCGGAATATTAAAAAATATTTTTATTTTGAATTCAAATGTCTTTGATGTAGTCTCATAAACAAGAAGGTGGAAATGAATGGTAAAATTATGTTTTGAGATTCATGTACTAAATAATTTCAACTAGGAGAGTTATTATGTTTGAAAAGGATAGAATTATTCATAAATCATTAATTAATATTTCATTGAATTTATTGAAATTAAATTCAAATTATTTAGTTATTATTTTTTATCTTTTTCATAACCCTAATCCCTATAGTGTAATGGAGTTGAAACATTTAAAAATTTAATGGGATAATCATTTTACAAGATTGATTGATTTTTAGTTTATTTGTAATATAAATTGTAGATTTGAAAGATCAATTGTAAGAGTATTTTTCTTATTTTCTTCTACCTCTTATTTTGTTCAATTGATTTTGGGAACATTTGTGATGTAGGATGAATAATTTACCAATTTAAAAAGATTGTTAATCTCATATGTTAATGGATAATTAACACGAAGAAGGGTTTTTCATTACGGTTTTAGATTAACTGAAATGGAGAACTCATATCAAAAATTAATTTATAACATTGGTTTTATTTAATCAATGTTAAAAAGTTATTTACTCTTTTCACTCTAATAATGTCTCTTAACAAGTAACATGAAAATGAATAAAAATCTAACGTGAAAAAGCATTTATGACCTAGTAGTGAAACATGAAATTATATGAAGTGAAATGCTTTGCTATATAATTTTCAAATTTAATTCTAAAAAAATTACATATTTTAGTTACATAATTAGTGTTTTTAAAATGTAAAAATAACTAAAATTGTTTCTGAATCATCACTACTAGAAGAATCAAGGAATTGGTCAAATAGTACACGACTTATTACATGTGATGTAATACTAATATTATTTGTGTAGATGATAAATTTAGCATACGATTTTATGTTTACATAGAGTTAAATCAATCAAAGTCCATATAATATTATTGGCAATTCTGTGAAATACTCATGATTTCACAAAGTATTTATGTTTAGTTTCAGAAGAATAATTATTCTTGGATTTTCATGTTTATATATTACTTAAAAAATTATTGAATAAAATTTGTACATCGCATGAACATATTAATTGAGGTTAATAATTCATTTGAAAAATGATGAATAGTTTTTTTAGCATTAATTTGAGGAGGATCTTTGCATTCAATGAAGATAGTGTGTGGAAGAGACTAAAGCCTGATTATACTTCATTTGAATAAATTTGTGTCGGTGGGTTCAATAATCTGATATGAACTAGGTCATTCCAGGTCTGGTGTGAATTTTCTTCCAGAAAAACCAGTTTACTTCAATTTTTTTTTGAACATCATTAATTTTAACACGAGTTTCACAAATCCAGTACACTGATCAAGGAAGATCTATTATATATGTTATAGAATAGACCATGAGAAAATAAAGATAATGTTATTTGAGGATAAAGAACATTGAGAAGAATGGGATTATGATTGGGGTGTCCAACTAGTTGCATTAGTGTCTTGATGATGGGTTTCTTAAATTTTTTATAAGAATGAGAGGATAAGAATATTATGTTTTCTAACAAAACAAGGGATAAGAGTTGGTTTTGGGGGTATAGAGATATGATCAATTTGGGTATTAACTACTAGGTTGTATAACTAGATGATTCCTTATTCATTGTAATCACCCTCTTATACAGTGGAGAATCCATTTGGGGGGGATTAACTGAAATGGAAAGGTGTAGAAATTTTTACCGAACCTTGTAAATATCATGTGTGGGCCGCTGTCGTATTAATTCTCCATAAGATGTGATACTGTGAGATAAATCTATGTGGATTGAAGACTATAAAAGGGTCAAGAGGTTGAATACAAAAAGTTAGAATTTATTTAAAAGTAAACCACTATTTCACACCCCACCTATCAGAGGTCAATCTAGACTAGGGCACTGCAATTGGTATTAGAGTACAAGACCATTCAAAAGACCCAAATCATTTCCCTGGTTTTTTAAAAACAATATTAAAGAGAATATTTTAGGAAGTTTTTGAGTAACATCACATAGAGAAAAACTAATTCACTCCTAAGTATGAAAAACTATGCATTTGTGCCAAGACATAGAATAATAAGAAGAGAAGAGTAGAAATGATAATAAAGAAGAATCCAATAGTTAATGGTGAAATACCACTAATTGAAGTTAATCAATGTGGTGAAATTTTTTATAATTCTTTTGATTATGAATCTCTTAAGAACCCATGTTCAATATATGATGATCATGAATTACATGGTGCTATTTATTTTTAATTCAATTAAAATTTGAATAATGTTCCAAAATAAGCCATCATGTGTGGTTTATGAACTAGTATGTGATTTCTTGTTTATAAATATCAGTTAGAAGCAGAAGATGGATAATTTATAGATTAACTATGTAATAAGTTCAAAAAGTTAATCACTCTCACAATCCTTGTGGAAGAAAGGGAAAAATACATTTGTCATACGAAATAAGTATAGAAATGGTATACGTGTGATAAAATTTAATTTGAGATTATATTTATTGAATCATTCCATGAACTTGAAAGAATACAAAAAGTGTTTATTGAAATAAATAATGTTAAATTGATATCAAATACAAGGGTTCAAATGTAATGAATTGATATTTAAGGAAATGGTTGTATTGAAAGAAGTGGGTTTTTCGAAAATGAGGAGTGGTTGTGATGAAAATGGGCATTTTCTAATGATCAAAAGAATTCTTTTAGTATAATATATCTTTAATTGAAAATTAATGTCACCAGTATTGAAGATACTTCTGTTTAGACATTAAAATCGAATATATATGTATCCACTTTAATGAAATATTCATTGGATGGTTGTACAATTTATGAATATTCATTGTAATGTATGAATATCATTACAAAATCTCTTGATCTTTCAAAATCACCAGTGAATATATAGACATCATCCATATCTCAATGTTATAATTTTTCTAAATATGTTTATACAAAAAGTTTAGGTTTAACTACATATTCTATAAAAATATGGATGTAGAGAAATGGTGTAGCTGGGGTTTGGATTAGTGGTAAGCACCCCATAATACGACATGGAAAATGGGGGTTCAAAACCCATGGGGTGCAGGTACTGTTGCAGCAGCGACATTGTTTATCAGCGGGTACTGTAGTGGCGGCAGGGCACTGTAGCGGCGGCAATACTGTGTAGTACTGTAGCAGTAGGTTATTATTCACAGGATGTGAATTGGCCTTAGAATTTGGGACTATGGGCTATGTAGTGGGCTACAAGCCCACTGGGCCTTCGGGCTATGTAATGGGTTTCCCTCTACCCAGTTAAAAAGAGGTCTTTGCGTTGATTTAATAATAAAAATGAGGCTTCGGCCCCAACCTTTTAAAAAATGGATGTAGTGAAATGGTGAAGATCCTATAACCATGACAATGGTGTATTATAATGATATATACGTGATGGTTCCCCATCGATGGCCCAAAAGGTTGATAGAAAGTCTCAAAAACATCATGCTTCAAATTTTGGAAAAGATAGAGAAACTAAAAGTAGTACAATCTAGTTTATAATTTCATGTGTTTCAAAAATATATGGAATTGTGTAGTATATTTTTGTTAAAATCCTTTAAATTCTTTAAGATAATGGAATCTAATGACCAGGGGAATGATTCCAGAGAAGGTGGTGAAACGACATTCGTTGACATAGAAACAAAATTCAGTTTCCAAAATGATTTGAACATCTTGGTAATATATTTGATGTTCATTAAACAACTGTAGTGAAAACTTATGCATGTACATATCAACATGTTTCATGAAATTATGGACCACAAGAGAAAGAAGTGATATCCATGGGAAAACCCTGAAAAATTATACAAATTAGAATACTCCCATGATGTCATAGGATAATTAATTCTTGGACACAATAGATAAGAATTATCAAAAAAAAAACCAATCCTATTACGATAAATAGGATTCCAAAATATCAGAATAAATATATGAATAAATTCACTCATGTGAATCCATTTTTAAACACTAAAAAGATGTTAATATTCCATAATACATTCCTGTGTTTTTTCTAGATGATTTAAATAAAGTAATAATATTCGAAGAAGGTTAATTAATAGATTGTGACAAATTTAAATTTAAGACTTCACATGAAAACAATAATTTATTGAGAGATTTTCATCAATGAAAAATTTATTTATCAAAAAATTTCTATGTGACAATTCACTAAATTTGGACATAATACAGGAGGATGTTTACCCATATTTTCAACATAAAGAAGGCTTCAAGAGAATAGATATGAATCAAAAAATGCATATGACATGATGGCTAAAGAGAAGAGAATAATCTCACAAAATGAAATTATAGGTGTGACAAGATCCATGTACCAAAGGATAAATCATATTTAAAATTTAATTTTGGAAGTATCAAGATTGCAAAAAGTGGAGAAATTTGTTTGAGAAAACAATCTCAATATTATTGTTCATAGTGAATAAAACAAAAAATCCACCATATTCACTAATATAGTTTTTGAATATATTTGTGTTTGAAATAGTGGGAATTAATGGTGTAGAAATGTCTCTTGAAGATAACCTGAGAATCAATGACATTTATCATATATTGGATTGCATAGAGTTTTAGATGACGTACAAATTGGATGACAATATAAATAATTAAATTTTTCTATGTTATCCAATTATAATATTCTTAAATATATTCTTGAAGTGACTAAATATCATGAAGATATTGATGAGTGTTTCTGTTAAGAGAAGAAAAGTTAAGAAGGAAGGATGATGAAAAATTTCAATATAAATTTTGAAATTTCTGGATATCTTGCTAAAAATAATATTTGAGGTATGAAAATCATACCCAAATATTTTCTCATAATTAATTGACAACCATTATCAATGGTAAGTTAATTTTCTACTAAGTATATGGACATATATCAATTGCCCATGAACTTCCTGATGTTTTTATGGAAGTGTGTGTAAGGTCTATAATTTCATTGATAAATTAGATTATTTAAAACCCTTTAAAAATAATTAATAATTACTTATCCTGATTTTGAAATCTTGGTATTCTATGGATTTCATACACATCCTTGGATGTATATTTCTTATTTTCTACATTAGTTTTACTCACATAGGTGTAGAGTTGATTAACTAAAGGATCATTACAAAGTGAACTCTGTGAGATTGTTCCCCTCAAAAAAGTGATCTTGAAATTTTCATACAAAGGATATTTAATTATTTTTAGATGATATATGTGAATATAATTCCCCACATACATTTTTATTTTATTGTAAATAAGGAGAAAAATATTTACATCATAAAGTGAAGAAGTATCAACAACAAATAAAATGGGGGGGTATTGAGGAGAACAAGTTCATTATTGATGAATGAATGTTTTCTTTTTTGTAAGTATATCAAAATGTCAATATATGTTGAAGAATTATACGAGGATATTAGGATTCATGAAGTGTTGAATACTATAAAATTTTTATGTATGAAGTGGTTATTTCTAGATAATTATTTTGGATGAAGTGGTGATTCATGTATAATTTTTATGGATAAAGTGGTGATGCTTGCAGAATTGTTATGGATTAATCATATTTAATTATATTTCATTCTAGGGAATTTTTTCATTATATTACATTGTATTCCATTCCGATATAGTTCTTCTTTTTATAAATGTGAATTATTTTTTGTGTTATTTTTAATTTTCATATTCATGTGATACGGAGTTTCCACATTTCTGCAACAAGAGGAATACCGTGAAAGTATTTATATGCATAGGGAAGAATTGATTGGGGATTTTTTTGGAATTAAAATTTTATAAGGCATGTAATTTAAATTTATTTGGTACATATAATTTCACTATGTATATATTATGGTGGTATTAATTAAAAAAAATATTCTATCTCAAATAACTTCCAAGGCAACTCCACTTGAGCTTATGTTGGACCTATGGGTAAATCATGGCCAAATAACTGTCTTACGTAAGGCCATGGGTGAAATGGGTGGGTGAAAGAGAGTAAAAAAAAGTGGGCTATGTATAATCCTAGGGGAGAAAAATGTGTAGTATCTGTAGGTGAATAGAGTTTGGGCTAATAGCCTGCGGGATGAAGCCCAGGTGATGTGTGTGCAATGTATCCGGGTGCCAACCCAGCTGTCAGCTCAATATTTCCACCAACGCACCTGAGTAATAAACCAAGGAGAAGTTATATTGAAGGTCTTATGTGGGAAAATTATTTTTATATTACTGTTCACTCATCCATAAAAAAGACAAAAATACTTCCATCCATTCTTTCTTCTGGATCATTTCAATTTGAGTCATTTGATCAACACGGGAGATATCTACTTCCTCCCACAAGTAAACTCATTGTTAATGGACCCTTCTTGTATAAGGGTTGTAGACGAAGAAACCAAAAAGTATCTAAGACTCTAAGTGAGATAAAAAAGGTTCTTTAGGAGTTTAAAATTGGATAAGTATGTTTTATAGCAAAGCATAAAAATTATTTACAAGCTTGAGTATGTCGTGAATGTATGCTTTATGGAAAAATGTTCTTTCTATGCGGAGAACTTTTATTTTTTAAAAGATTTTATACAAACTATATGCTTCTTACGTGAGAACTTGGATAAGAATAAGATAGTATGATAAGGTGAAGCCGTTTTTGGATAGAGGTGAAATTATTATTGTTATCGCTAAGTAGTTCAATAATGTTTCCTTATGGAGGAATACTATGTGAACTATAATAACAGTTCGTGAATGAATATAACATGCATAAATAGTTCTGCATAGATGTTTTTTGAACATCCATTATGTACGCGAGAATGGATTTTATGATCATATGATGATGAATAATGCTATTCAAGTGAGACAATTAAATGATTATACAGAACATGATTTATAGAGAATATGAACGCGTGAATGCTATGTGAGGCCACATAGCACCTAGTATAAGGTGATTGTATACGTGGTGAGTTGATAAGTGGCTAATTATTAATTATCAAAAAGAATAAAAAATGATTCATATATGTGACTTTTATATACTATAAAATATAAACTATAAGACTAGTATAAATGAAAATATAAACATTTTTTAAACATATTATAAGTAGTCAAAAATAAAAATAACTTCTTAAAAAATGTTAAGGAAAAATAATTTATATGATTTCAAATACACTTGAAACATAAAAAATCTTTGTGTATGTAACATTCCAAGCCTATAAAATAAAAACTATAAGCTCAATAAAAATGAAAATTAATACATTGATTAAACATAGAAGAAGTTGTCAAAAATTAAATAAATTTCTTTAAAATGTTGATGAAAAATAATTTATAAGCTTTCTAATCCACCTACATGAAATTTAACAATGTCTCATGTATGTGAATTTTCTAGGCTATAAAAAATAAACTATAAGACAAATATAAATTAATATTCAAACATATATTAAACATATAAGAAGTAGTCAAAAATAAAAATAAATTCTTTAAAATTGTTGCTGAAAAATAATTTATAAGATTTCTAATTCTCCTTCATCAAACATAATAATATTTCAAGTGTGTGAAATTGTTGGCCTATAAAATATAAAATATAAGATGAATATAAATTAAAATATAAATATTAATTTAATATATAAGTAGAAGTCTTAAATAAAACTAATATATTAAAAAATATTGATGAATAATAATTTATATTATTTCTAATTCACCTACTTGAAACATAAAAATGTTTCAAGTATGGGACGTTACTAGCCTATAAAATATAAACTATAAGACAAATACAATTTAAAATTTAAACATTGATTCGAAATATAAGAATTATTCAAAAATAAATATAATTTATTAAAAAATATTGACAAAAAATAATTTAAAGACTTTCTAATCCACATAGTTCAATATTAAGAAAGTTGCAAGTATGTAACATTTCTAGCTTATAAAATAAACACTATAAGACCAATATAAATGAAAAAAATTTAAACATTGATTAAACATATAAGAACTAGTCTAAAATCAAATTAATTTCTTAAGCAATGATGATGAAAAATAATTTATAAGCTTTATATTCCACCTACATGAAACATAAAAATATTTAAATTATGTGACTTTTATTTTTATAAAATATAAAATAAAAAACAAGTATAAATGAAAATTTAGTAATCTATTAAAAATAAAATTAGTATAAACTAAAAATAATTTTAAAAAAAATTGATGAAAAATAATTTATTTGCTTTCCTATCCACCTACTTGAAACTTAAAAATGATTCAATTACATGACTTTTCTAGCCAGTAAAATATAAAATATAAGACCAACATAAATGAAAATTTAAACATTGATTAAACAGATAATAAGTAGTTAAAAATAAATAAAATTTCACTAGAAATTTTGATGAAAAATAATTTATAATATTTCTAGTCCACATACTTGAAACCTAAAAATATTTCAAGTATGTGACTTTGCTATCCTATAAAATATAAACTATTTGACCAATATAAATGAAAATTTAAATAATTATTAAATATATAAAAAGTATGAAAAGATTTAATTTTTATTTATATCAGTCTTATATTTTATATATTATATGATTTCAAAGTCAAGTTGGAGGCTTTGGATCCTCCTCGGTATTACTTCTATTTTCCCTCACCATCAAGTAACATTTCTTACATTCCATTCATTTTAATTTATTTATTTTATTTATGAAACTTTTTGTTTTCAACATATTATTAAATAATCAGTATATCTTTAAACTTTTATTTACATTGTTTTTATTCTGTATATTTTATAATCTTTTAATGTTATCTACTTAAAATTCAATAATTATTCCTATGTCTCAATTAGTCAACTTTGAACGCGGTCAAATATAAATTGTGCTTATAATATTAATGAAAACTGAAAATATTGATAAAAACATATGATAGGATGATAGTAATAACAATATATTCATTTCAGTAGATATAAAACATATAAATGAACATGTACAATCAATGTCAATCACCAGTGCAGAAAATATTTAACACGTTGGCATTTTTTACAACGATTAAATATAACGGATGTGAAAAGATGTAAAAATTGTTTTCTCACTAGGTTTTATTTCAAATAACATTCTTAAATGGTGAGAATATATTTATAACATTGGTTAAAAAATAACCGATGTACAAAATTCCGAGATTTGATTTATGACGTCAGTTATTTTATAACCGACGTAAAATATTGAATCTCGACACTTTATAAAGTCGGTTATAAAATAATAGAAGTGATAAAAAAGATTTTCTATGTTGGTTAATTAATAACTGACATGATAAACATAAAAAACTTTTTATAAAATAGATTATTAAGTAACTGATGTGATATTGAATTTAAATTACTTATCAGGCCTCGTATATTGTTGTTCTGTTTTCTTTCATCTGGTGACCTATGAATCCTCTCTCTTTCACGGAAAACCTGAAAAAAATTCTTTGAATTTGTGACCTCCAACCTCGTTTTCATTTTCTCAACCTCATTCATCATCATTATTATCAATAAATCTTTTAGGTCAAATCCCAACACACATGTAAGCCTCACAGGCCAGGTTTTCATTATTTATTTTTCCGGATGCCCTAAATTTAGGTTTTGAGATATTATTTTTCTATAAGTGTTCATTCTATCATGGTAAGGGTCATAGTGTTATTTTATTCAATTATATGTCATTTATGCTAAAATAAACCATGGGAGTTATATCATGCAAGTTCAACAATTTTTTGGCTACCGTGTGCGTTCTATCATGAGTATGTGTGTGTTCTTCTATGTGTATGCTACCATAAAATCGTTATTATGAAAGTAATTCCCTATAACCTTACAACCGAAGAAGTTATTCAATTCATTTTTTTACCATCAAAAATTGTATCATTCATTAATTATTAATTTTGGTAATATATATAAAGTAAAATTCCTTTTATATTCAATATTTTATTTTTCCTTATATGATAAATCTCCTTATTAAGTGTTAGAATCTAAACTAACATACTCTACCATTATCTTTAAAAATAAACTTGGTTGGAAAAAAGATATATAGAGGTGAATATAGTAATTATATTGAGCCATGTAATCCTCTCTTGTTTCCTCACAAAGATATTGAATAAATATACATCCATGGAAAATGATTGTAAATATTTCTTATGTGGGTAGTCATTCAAGGATATGGATAGTTATATTTTTCCCTAATAATGATATTTAATTCTATAATAGACTATTTTTTACTTATATTAACATGTTTAATGTTAGTTTGGAGAAATTAAGGACCTCAATAATTTATTTCTTATGGATAGGAGCTTATAATATCATTGAATGAATGTGATCAGTGATTTTAAATTCCTTATTAAGGAGTATATAAAGATTTAAATGGTTATTTCCTTGTTGTACATACAATAATTCTTATTTAGCAATCTCTTAGATAGATCACTAGATATGTTAACCCTTGAATACCATTTTATTTGGATCAAGTTGTTGAATGTATACATATTCTAATATTTATACTTCATATTTTATGTTTATTGAAGGAGAAATTTGGTATCCAGTTTCACTATGATGTATTCTTTGTGTACCTTAAGAAGAAAGTATCAAAGAATAATTTATAATCTTATATCATGATCCATATGAGAGAGATATGTAATCCTAAAATTATTTTCATATTATCCCACCAATCATTAATCTATTCAAGAGAATATTATAATTTAACAATAAGGTTTAATATTCCATCAACATCAATGATTTTATAATTAATTTCTTGAAGGTTTTTTTATGATAGAGGTAATAAATTATTACCATAACTCATTACTATTTTGAAATTCCTCCACTTCAACTTATTTAGAGATAACACATTCTTGGGAAAGAATTTTTTTCATTCTAAAGGAATTCCATTCTAAATTAATCTATTTTTTCACACACTTTGACAAATTTTTTATGGGTTTTTTACTATCATCATATAATAATTTCATTGGAGATATTTCTATGAGATGACTAACATATTTATATTGATATAAATTTAATATAATCTTTCATTTGAATATTCCCAAATCCTGGATTACCAACACATCTATTCCCAATTGTTTTTTTCATAATTGGTTTACTTTCAAATTATGTAATTTTTCATATAAATATAAAACTTCTATATATAATTATTTTTATTTTTAAAATTATTTATATGAATATATTTTTCAAATAATATTTGTTTTATATTTTAAATTTTTTTGACATTAAAATTAATATATTTTTCAAATATATATAAAATTTTCAAATATTATATAGATATATAATTTTGAGATATTTTTTAGGTAATAATCAGTCAAAATTGGATTACGGCACATCGAATGGGTAATTAATATGAGGAAGGTGTTTAAGACCTTTTGGATTTTTCAAAAATAAGTTTTTCAAGAAATGACATTTTTTTCTACCCACCGCTGAAATGTTTGAATACGAAGAATTTTAAAAGTATAGATATAAAAGATCAACTAATTTGTCATAGTTTTCATCCGAGTTATAGCCCTTGGATTTGGCATTGTGAAACTGGGACGAATGTAAGATCTACTGATGATGATGATTTGAATGATGGTAACTCCAATGTAATTGAAGAAATGATTCGTGATGTTTTAGTACAGCATGTTGAGATAGAACCAACAATTTCACGTCTCTATAGTGAAGGTGAAAACCCATTGTATCTGAGTTGTATATATTTTATGGTTTTGTAGGCGGTGTTATGATTGAATAACCTAATGGTGCAACATGTATGGAGTGATATAAATTTTATAGATCTACTACAATTTTTTAAATATATTCTTCCAAAAGAAAAAAATCTTCCAGATTCACATTATAAGGCCAATATATATTATGTCTGATTGGATTGGGATACTAGAAAATACATGCCTGTCTAAATGACTGTATGATATATAGGAATGAATATGAATTTTTGTTAGAGTTTCATAAATGTGGAACATCACGGTATAAGTTGTAATAAAAATCACAAGTTGATGTAGTGATTACAGTGATCCCTACCAAATTATTTTGTTATCTTCTTATAATTCATCATTTGAAACTTTTATTTTCTCATTAACATTATATAAAAAGTTTAATAAAGCATGATGATGAGTGGATATGTGATGAAAAAATATGTCATCCAACTGATTTTTCACAATGGAAGAACATTTATGAGCAGTATTCAAAAATGAAATTACAAATCTCAGACTTCGGTTGTGCATAGATGCAATTTATCCATATCGAAGCCTTAGTTGACCACATAGTTCATGGCTTATTTTATTGGTAATTTACAACCACTCTCAGGAATTTTATATAAAGACAAAAAAAATTCATGTTGAGTATAATGATCTCTGGTCCAAAGAATCTCAGAAATGATATTGATGTTTTCTTGTCACCAATGATTGATGATTTTAAACTTTTATGGGAGGATGGTATGGGGGGGGGGTTTGATATATATAAAATGGAATATATTCAACTGCATGTAGTGCTTATGTTCACTATAAATGACATCCCAGCATATGGAAACTTTTCAGGATATAGAGTTAAGGGGCATAAATCATGTCCAATTTGAGATAAAAGGACTTCATATTATCAATTTCATCGTGGGAGGAAAATAGTATACATGCGACATCAAAATTATTTGCCTATGGATCACTCATATAGAAGACTAAAAATGGAATTCAATGGCTCAAAAGAATTTTATATTTCTCCAAAACCATTATCCCCTGATTTTTATTTGGAGAGGGTGAAAACCTTGTTGGGATATTTGAAAAAACACAGAAATCTGGTAAGGATAAGAATATTTGGAATAAAAGGTACATATTTTTTGATCAACCATATTAGATATATCATGAAATCAAACATAATATTGATTTCATGCATGTGGATAAGAGTATATGTTATATTTTGATTGGAATATTATTAGATATTAAAGTAAATACTAAAGACTGGTTGAATTCAAGATTAAACTTACTATCAATGGGAATACGTTTGGAGATAGCTCCCACTTCTAATGGAAGACAAGCATTTCTTCTTCCAGCTTGTCCTACATTATCCTAGGGGGAGAAAATTACATTTCTCAATGTTTTCATGATATCAAAGTTCCTCAAGTTTATTATTCAAATGTAAAAAAAATTCCCTTTGAAGGATTTGAAGTTGATAGGTATGAAATATCATGATTTTAACGTCATGATGCAACAACTTCTATCAGTTGCATTGCATGGAATTTTTCCAATCTATGATAGAAAGACTAAAATGAAGGTTTGTTAGGTATTCAGTTCAATTTATAAAAAGGTGATTGATGTGAATGCTTTGAAAATTTTGTAAAAGGATGAAATTTCAATACTTTTTCAATTAGAAATGTATTTTCCTCCAAATTTTTTGATATAATGGTGCATTTAATGGTTTATCTAGTTTGAGAAATAATATTTAGTGGACCTATGTATCTTTATTGGATGTATCCTTTTGAAAGGTATATGAAAATATTGAAGGGGTATATTAAGAATCCATATCAACCTAAAGCCTCAATTATTGAAAAGTATATTTATATGAATGTTGTGGAGTTTCGTATGAGCTATTTGGCTATGTCAGACCACTTATGTTTGCCTCCATCTTTCCATGAATGAGTTAATAATGATGGAAAGGGAATTCATGGCTTGAAAGTAAAATCATTGTTAGCTGAACAGATGAAGAAGACATATTTATACATCTTGACTAAAATAGCTAATTCTCAATCGTATATCAAATTGTCTATTATTGGTTTGATACAATGTCATCCGAATAAGAAAGAAATGTTGATTTTGAATGATCACAAAAAATCTATTTTTTCAATTTCTAAAAAGACCATTCTTGGTAGATCCGATGTATTACATAAATTAAGATGGTTAGTGGGTGGTCCAAGTTTAAATGTGATAAAATGGTACATGGATTACATTAGTGGCTATACATTTCATACGAATTCTCAAGAAAACATATGTGTAGTTCAGACTAGGGGTGTATTGGTGTTTGCAAAAGTAATGAATATTTAGAGTTCTAAAGACAAAAACCCAGTTTCTATAGAAGGTGCATATTATGGAGTCATTGATGAAATATGATAGACTGATTACATTAAAATTAACGTTCCTATTTTTAATTGGAAATGTATTATTTCTAACAACAATGTTATACATGATGAATTCTGCATGACAGTTGTTAATCTGAATAGATTGAAAAATAAAAAAGTTTCTTTTATATTGGAATCACCTAAAAAATAGATTTTCTATGTCGTTGATCAATCAGATATGCAGTGGTATATTTTTTTTACATGGAAACAACATTATGATTGTGAGGATCAATATGACGAAGATAAAAATTTATGTGAGATCCCTACTTCCATGTAATGAATAGCACAAAATAATGATGTTTGTGTTGAAGACATGGTTTATGCCATAAGGAATGATCATGAAGAAGTAATTTGGGAAAACAATCCATTTATACATTCTTAATATTATAGGTAACATATTTTTAATTCTTTTATACAATTATTAATTTCATAAAATGTTAGATATTGTAATTGTTTTCTTTATTTAATTTCTTATTAAAATAAATAAGTACAAAATTTTGTTTCTCTTATTTTTTTTAGTTTAGTTTATCATGTTTACCTTTACATAACTTATATATTTATTTATTTTTTTGAATTAAGATTACATTACCACGTTTAACATGTTTTCCATGTTTACCATGTTTACCATGCTTGCTGTTTTTACCATTTTTTACCTTTAAGTAACCTATATATTTATTGACTTTTTTGAATGAAAATTACACCACCATGTTTACCATGATTTCCATCTTTACAATTGTTTAACATGCATACCATATTTATCGTGATTAATATTATGTTACATATTTTATTTTTTCATTTTTTGATTACATTAGTATTGTATTACTAGAATTTTTATATTTTTGAACTATTTTTTTCTTTTTTTATTTGAAGGATAATGAAGGATCAATTAGTTGATCAACCACATTAATCTAGAGATGATCCTTGTGATCATGTCTTTGGGGAGGAACATTCACATGCTCCTCTTAATGTTCCACTATCTTCCTCATGTGCTCCCATAATGACAAAGAAGAGTTGAAGAGTTGGTAAATGTGTATTCACATGTTTACCAAATTAATCACTTACTTGTTGCTAGGACCAGAGGATAGTATTTGAGTTTTATGAGAATTATGTTCCTAGAGGTCTAAATGCAACTGATTTTAAGAGTTTTATATCTAATCAGGGTAAAAGAAAAGTATGAATTTTGTATAATTATTAGATATGTGGGGAGAAATAGATAATAGCTCAGCTGTTGGAGACAATTTTTGTATTATATTTTTTTATTATTTGACTAATATGTAGATTTTTGTAGTATAATATGTTTTACAACTTCATTATCAGATGAAATTTGATATTCCTGATACTAGAGGAGTCATGAGGAAATGTTTATCGATGGATGATAGGAGATGGAGGGGTTTCATGTCAACCCTCAAATTAGATTTCATTTTTCTTCCTAGGGAACATGACAATCCATGTAATATATATCCTTTCATAGATGAAGAAACCTTGACAAAATTTGATGAAAGTGGATGAGAATAATGATTTTTGGTAAGGGAAATGTAAACATTTTTGAGTCTTCTTATTTAAATGGTATTATTAATTTTTTATTAATGATTTATTATTAATAATTTACAGAAAACATGGACATGTTATCAATAGATCCAATCTAAAAGTGAATACCCTCATAGTTTATCTTGGGGATTTTATAGTTGATTGAAAAAACAATTGATTGTGGAAAATTTTAAAAAACATAGAATTGATTCTTCAAGCTCCGAAGAGGTTTCCCCTCCATCCCCTCCATATAGAAATGAAAAATAGATGAGTGCTCAGATAGGAAAAAAGGGGAAACATCTGTCAGAAGAAGTGAGAATCATATCTTATAGTATTGTGAGATATTAATTTAATTTTTTATGTTAATTAAATTCATTATGTAAATTGAATGATTAAAAAAAATATTCAATTAATTAATACAAGATTATCTTGTGAAGCATATCCCTCATGAGGTATTTACATCTGCTGGGAGGAAATATATTTTACCTACAGTATAGGGAATTCCAGAACTCCCAGGTTAGGTACAAGGATACCCAATTTGTGTATCGGTAAGAAAAGTGTTTCCACGTTCTTCAACTAATTACATTTGAGTTTTTTATATAAAAAATATAATATTTGGAGGTTGAAGTTCATAATATTAATGCGACAATGGAGGAAAATATTAGAGCATCAGTAAAATCTATTTTTACAGACATGAAAATACAATTTCAAACTGTATCTCCCACTCATCCATCTACCCTTGTAGACCCCATTATTTATCCTCCACCTTCGCCATCATCTCCCACTCCCCCACGTCTAGACCCCATTATTTATCTTCCACCTCAGCCTGCAGACTCTAGTTTGTACCCTACTCCTCCGACACAACATCCTAATTATTGAGATTTGTATGTTATTGATCCTCATCATCATATAGTTGCATATGGGATGGTATATTGTATAAGAGATACAATTCGTCATCAACAGTTAGAGGTAGAGAATCATAGGGTCATCATACAAGATATTATAGATATATCCGCTTGAGTACCATCACCTACCAATGAGGTGACGACAGCTGGACAAAGTATCAGACACTTTTTTTGGTCATCCAGACTTCTCTGACTCATTACCATAGATGTATGTAAGTTATATATTTTATTTTATTTTTTGTTAATGTTTTTTTAAAATTTAAAAACCAATATATTTTTCTATTTATTTACAAAAATACTTTGAAGGTAAAGAAATACTTTATAGACAACAATAAAGACAAATGGCTATGACATCGGATACGGATTCAAGTAGTCTTGACAGATTTTTCAGATATTAATAGTTTTTGGCAGATCATTATTCGTTTCAAATGGATGATCATGTTTATAGACAAACAAAAAATGTGGTTATTGAAAAAAGTGATACCATGGATATTGTTACTGGAGATAAGTTGGGCATCAACGTGGTGAATATTTTTTCCATATAAGTCTTAACACATTTCTCTAAGATATAATTATTAATGATGTTTACTTATGTGTTTTTTGAATAGGTATCATTATAAATTGTGTGATAAAAATGAGAAGATAGATGTATATGGATTCATAGACCAGCATATGATTTCACTTGAAACTCATGCATTGGATGAAGAACATAGAACAATTTATATTGGTGAAATATATGAGCAGAATATAAAAACAAATTATTGGATGATGCCTTTTTGTGAGAGGTATTAAGCAGATATCTAGAAAAGTGTTCATTATCTATTAACTTAAAAACACACTAACCTTTAATTTTGATTTATATATGCGATCATTGGATGTTATGTGTTTTTTCCACGGGTGAAAACACATTATTGGATATAATATATCTATGGTGATGTGTTGGGATGTTTTAAAAATATGTTGGAAAAGTATGTTTCGATTTCTTAACAGCTGGTTATATTATATTATTTTTTATGATTATCCTATTCATATTATTTTCTAAAAACGTATGTGAATACATTCAAAAAGGTACAATGAGAAAGTGTGCCAAGATCAAATATGTAAAAGTAAAGGTAAATATCAATTTATAATTTGTTCTTTTCAATGTATTACCTAAAAGTGATATTTTGAATTAATACTCATTTAAACAGAAATCGCATAAAAAACAAGACATCATCGAAGGCAGATATTATATGTTATGATTTATGTATGAAATAATTAAAACTAGAACACTTATGAAGTTTGACCAGTTTAGATTTCCTTATAAACATTTCCATAATAATTCATTTTATTTATTCATTATACATGTTAACTACTTTAAAATTAATTTTTTGCTACTTGATGACCCTAAACTCTATAGTGCTGAAATGATCAAACACTTTCTAGTGGAATGGTCAAATTTTTTTATAGGTTTGATTGGATTTAATTTTTTTTTGTAATTTAAAATGTAATTTCATATATTATAATAGTAATTGTGTTTATGGTTTTTATTCTGTTGGATTTTGGTTTTTTAGTTTACATTGTATGTTTTTAATGTTTTAAATATGAATGTTTAATTTTTCTGTGGTTCTTCTTTTTTTGGTCTAGCTCTGATGATTTTATGGTATGGATTTCAATCTAGTTATTGTCTTCCTTTGGTTTGGTTTCTTCTTGTTTCAAGTGTACTTTATCATAGCATTGTAATGATTTCATGGTTTTATAAAAACAATTTTGGTTTTTACATAGGCTATTTTATAAATGACGTAATAAATTCCTAATATATTTTTTATTAATGTTATTTAATAACTGGCATATTAAATTCATTGGGAATGGGTTTTGAGGTGGGTTATTTAATAATTGACATCTTATATCATTTTTCACGTTTTTTATTGTATAACTAACATGAAAAACTATTAACAGCCTGGTTTTTTCTGTTGGTTATAAAAATATCTAATGTGAAAAATGATTCACATACTGGGTTTTCACGTCAGTTGTTAAATAAAGAACATGAAAAAAACATGGAATTTATGTTTTTTATGTCAATTTAAAAATAACCGCTGTAAAGAAAAAAATTTATAATGCCTCCTTTAATAACATCGGATAAAAACCAACATAAAAATAAAAAAAACAACATAAAATATTTTTTTCTCACTACTATATGTCTATGTGAGGAGATACCGTCCCACATGGTGGTCTGAAAATATGACTTCCACGATGAGTTTACTATGGAGTTAGATGACCTGGAAAGGGCTAATATGTGGGCACTATAATGTCAAATTTCAATTCTTTCACCTGGTTGTTAGTGGGAGGATCTGCCAACTGCATCTCGTACTACCTTGCCAATAATTATCCCACTAGGGTGGTATAAGGACCTTCCATGATTTTAGTGGGGAACCAAGCCTAGGATGGAGATATAAACCATGGATATTATGGATATAGACCCCAATGCTACAAGGGATCTAGATTCCAGGGCTATGATGGATCTGGACTCCGAGGCTGTGATGGATCTAGACCCCAATATAGAGAGAAAGGAAGATATCCGGTGAATAAAGACAGATCCTAAGCCACCTGAGGCAAATCCTAAACCGGATGAGGCTGGACAATTAGAGGGCCAATATATACCTATGGAATAGGTGAGGCCTCACATGCATCCTGACGTTGTCTACGTCCTCCTAGTAGTGGCTCATCAACACCAGAAGCTATTTTAGGATGTTTCTCTGTGGTAGGAACCTCGTCTCTCCAGGATGGATTCTTGAAGATGCTCTCATAAAGTATATGATAAGATGACCTGAGTTACAATGATTTAGCATGGACGGTTTCCCGGCAAGAGTCCCCCTCCTCATCTTCATCAATAATACAGACAAGATTCTATGAGTGATTTCCCTATAAATTTATTAAAAATGAATTAAAAAATAGTTCAATAAACAAACTAAATGAAATTTATTGACTTAAAATCCTATAAATCTCGCTTCTATTCCAGGTAAGATATAGTATAGACTTCAGTGTTTACCATGGACCACACACAACCTTATTTGAAAGAAAGAATCGATTTATAGGGAAAACCTGGATACAAAACTCTACACGTATACACTAGGAATCGAGAAAGCAAGCCTTTACTCGGTGTCAGTCCACATCCTGCCTCTATGTCAACTTCACCCCATGAAGCTTCTCTGTCTGTCTCACCGACAATGGAATCAGCTGAACATAGAAAAAAAAGTGCATGAATTTATGAGGCATCTGCCACTCAATAATATGGATGTGAATGAGGGGCATTACAGCCATAGAATCCTTAATCCCAATAGTGCAGTTTGGTGGAAACTGGTCTATAATAGCCTAGTATTGAAGCCATGAATTCTGAAATGACATGTGACATATTCAAAGAATCTCCTAACTAAAAACAAAAACTGTTGCTATTATGAAATTGTTTGAGGAGTGAAAGATTTTATAAACATACCTGGCCAGGTAAGAGAAAGTCCAGCTGGATCAGATATACGCCGAAATGGTGTCTTGGAACCACATAGAAATTATGTCATTGACACCACCTGTAAAATACAACATCGATTGTGAAAAATTGTTAGAAATTAAATTCAATAACTCCAAGAAGAATTAGAAAATAATATAAATGAGTGATCATACCAGTGTCTATGTGAAGCTTCATACAGCACCTCCATCTCAATCGGTGGACTAGCAAGCTCAGTGAGGAATGTGGGGATGTGCTCCCATGCCCAAATTTGAATAAGGATGACACATCCCTGAATACCTGTGAGATCCCTATGGCATAGCTTGCATAATTATTTGTACGTGTATTCCAAGAAAACTGGTCCCAAACTGTATTTCCCATCTCAATCAAAGTCCTCTAGTAAGTGTACATACATCATGTGCATGTGCATCCATGACTGATCAGTACAGATGGTACATCTAATGAGACTTTATATATATTCACTAGCATGGAATATGATAGTATTCTTGTTAGTATCATCAGGTAAATTTGGAATATGCCCTTTCAACCATTGCATAGACATCGATGCTCCATTTGTAGCTTTACAGTCAGACAAAATGTCAACACATAACAATCATTGAGAAAGTTTAGGCGAAGATGCATGAGTGGGTCCAATAATGGATCTCCCCTAGAATGGAACACCGAGAATCACTACCACATCCTAGAGGGTGATAGTTATCTCTCCCTTAGGAAGGTGGAATATATGTGTCTCTAGTATCCACCACTCCATGATGGGAGCAAGTAGATGATGATTAAAAAATGTGAAATCTGATACGGTAATTCCATAGAATCCAGCATGGTGCATGAATTGTCTAATGGCATGTGGAAGCTCTCTATGATGAAAATGTTTCCCTCAACATACCCTGATCGATCAATCCTCAACACACTCTAGCACAACCTATGAAATATCAGTATCTTACTAATGGAGTACTACTATATCATTCATTTTCATATAATTAAATTACATGAGTTTTAATTGTAAAATGTAAATATAACGTTATGTTCAGCAGAATGTTATGACCTGTAGAATTCAAGACATTCCATGTTTATTCACATTATTTTATGAAGTTATTTTTACCAAAAGAATGAGGCATGACTTCATGTTTTTCAAATCATATTACTAATTTGTTGTTAAGATATGCTTTTACATAGAATACATTTTTTTGTATGATATTGTTTTACATATTTATATATATAAACACTTTGTATTTTTTATTTATATGTTTATTAGAAAGTGGTGTGCATTTTAATTTCACTATGACTATCCACATGATGGTATGCTTCATGATTATTTTTTCACTTGTAATGGTGATTCTATTACACTAACTGATGTTCAAGAAATAATTTGTGGGAAATAAACCACAACACAGAAGGAATAGTGACAAAAACAATGGTGATGATGTAAAATCATTCCATCACCACCATCATTTTCACTATTCCTCCTACATTGGGGTTCATTTCGCACAATTTCATCCTTATATTTTAGTTAGTGTTATAGAATCTATTATACTAACCTCTATTTTTGTTTGTGTACTATAACATTCTACTTTATCAATTTGTATAACCTCCCCATAGTAGTACGCATAGGTAAAACCAGACACTATACATCAAATTTTTTTTCTAATTAGGATTATGATAGTGTAATTAATATTATCAAATATGGTCAATCATATAATCTTTATTATACAGAAATTTTATAAAATCTTCTTGTACATTAATATATTACACAATTATTTCATTATATAAATGTCTATTAGAAAATTAGTCACATAATGTATTCAAATCCGAGGTAAAGGGAAGTTGTTTTAGGGTTTACGGTTCATCTTTTAGGTTTTAGGATTTAAATATTAGGGTTTTATATATTATGTTTTTCGTTTAGGTTTTTTAATTTTTATAACTTTTTTAGGGTTTAGGTTTATGATTTCAGGCATAGGGTTTCAGTTATATGGATTAGGGTTTATAATTTTCAAATTATAGTGTATGGATGATGTTTTGGGTTTAGTGTTCTGATTTTTGGATTTGGGGTTTAAAACCTGAGGTAAAAAAGAAGAGATAACTACATATAATTTACAATATGAAAATCACAAAAGGAAGACAATAAATCATTGTGGTTGAGAGTGTGAACTCGACCCAACAATGTTAGGGAATCTTTTTTTGGTTATGACCATATTTATGACATATGGTATATCACAAATTATCCCCTTGTTCTTGAGGTCAGTCAATCTCATTTGGAATCTTGAAGGCCTTCGGTCTCCTATGGGGATGAAATCGATTGATGTCAGGTATCACTATCGGTTGGCCTTGGGGTTTTGGGAAATAAAAAAAAACTCCCCAATAGGTGTTATTCTTGAAGAATAATAATTATAAATTGTGTTTATTTGGTACACTCAATCAAAATATGATTCCCATGATATGTTCACATTAGTACATGATGTATTTGCGTTTGTGTGCATGGAAACTACAACACCTGGATTATTCAATATTAATATGGCATTGTTTCTAGTAATACCACCATTTTTTCACTGAGGATATTTGGGGTGGTGTTAGAATGCTCTTAAAATTCAAATCTAGGGACTTCTCATCGATATAGGCATTCCTGATAACCAAAAGATACTTTAATATTCTTTTAATCTCTCATTGGAAGTGTTTTTCGTACATTAGCCCATACTGTATTCTGTTTGATAGTATTTTCTATCTATGAAAAATTTAATTCATGCAACTATATAATTTCTAAGAAACTAGGGTAGTTGTAGGTAACTTTTGAAGCCCGTTGAAGACCCCATTTATGCACTCCACAATTTTTATGGTCATGTGTTCTTACCTCTTCCCACTATCATAATCCAATTTCCATTTTTCTTTTGGAATTTGCATCAAATAATTATAATATTTTTTTTATTATCCTTGATGATTTTTTTTAAAATGTTCTTCAAACATCTATTGATATGAATCATATTCTACCTAGAATAGATGATATTATACATAAAATTATTTTATCTTTACATTATAATAGTAAAAAATAACAAATACAATGCGTAGCAAGCCTCGTGAATTAATTTTTCATCAGTTCATTGTGAAATTATTTATGAACATTGCTTCAAATTTGTGTAATGATGAACTAATGATTTGAATTTGGTTATCTCCCTGTATAATGATCTACATTCATTTCCTCATTAATTTCTTGATACTGATCAGATATCAACCAAACACCTCGAATGTTGGTTAAATGGTTGCAGATACATGCTAAAAACCAACCTCATGATTCACAGTTTTCTTTATCTACAATCGAAAAGGAAAGAAGAATAGGTGAATAGTTTGAATCGTGGGCTGCCATAGTGAACAATAAAACCTTTTACATTTTTTATAGAAATTTCCCATCAATATTAATTAACTATTTTCTAAAACCAAATATAGAGATACAATAGAGGAATTCCCAGAACAACCAATAAAATTGAACATGATATGGATCAAGTTAGTTATTGTGAGACATATGTTAGTTTGTATCAAGATGGAAGACAAAATGGTAATGATGCCTTATTATTTCTAGAAATTTCAGAAACACCTGATATTATTCATCCCAATCACTGCAGACCTTCTCAATTGCCTTTTTCCCAAAAATGCCTCATTATAGGAAATCTTAAAACCGAATGTTTGTTGTATCTTCTCTTGAACGAGGGCTATCGAAACATCATGTCTGGTACTAATCATCTAAAAAACAATGAATGACACAAATTCTGCATGCAGAGAGGTATGATCTTCTGTCGGGCTTGGATGAACGTATGTTTCAGTTTACTTAATCCTCAAGATTCAGTAACCTCCAAATGCAATGTTTAGAATCACCCTCAAGAAAAATCTATAATCATCCAAAATACATCTCACACTGTATGAGATATTTTCTAAGGCCTGATTGTTGAACTATAAATCTACAGTGCCTCTCAATGTGAAATATCTTTAGTGTGATTTTTAATGCATCTTTAAATGGAAAATTATTTCCAACATATATGGTTTTTTATAGTTCACTGAACCTATCTAGTATAAATCTGGGAAACATAGTTGCCAATGTGAAAACATTATTGTCGAATATAGGTGCATGTATCATTTCTTATGACCAATATTTAATGATTGGTGGATGGTTTATTGTAGGTCTAGAATGTTATAAAGCTCACTATTTTCTCAAAACCTCCACCCTATCTTTCTTTGGTCCCTCCTCATCATTAGTTTTGTCACCATATATTCTTTCATTATGAAACTCCTCATTATAAGTCTGATTGACATGTATATCGGATATATCATCTAGGTTGTCATCTATTACATCATTTCAAATATGATCAATTTCATGGGAGGACTATCTTCATCCAAACATATAAGTCTACATCTTTGTACAACTGGACATTGTTGTTGTCTAACAGAAACATCAATATATAACTCCATCATGGTACCATCAGACTATTGAGAAAATAAATTTATTGCTCGGACCCACTGGGCATCAGCAACCAACGAATACTCTAGATGACACAATGTTCTCAGGAATTAAAAATTTCTATAGCTCATAGACTTGATCACTTTATTGGGTCCCAAATTTAAGGAACTAGGAATTCTGTCACAATGTTCACCTAGGGTTACACAATCTGTTATACTAACATCTATTATGGGTTGTGTACGATAAAAAGCTCCTTTGTCAGTTTGAATATCCTCACCATAGAAGTACACACATGAAAACATTACTATATACATAAAAACTGTTTCCATGATCAAAATAATGATTGTGTAGAAAATATTTACAATGATGGTTGACCATATAATATTTATGTCAATGTAATTTTAGGATGCCTTTTTATAACCTTAAATATTATAGTAGTGTTTCATTATAAAAACGTTTATTATAATATAAGTGACACAATGTTTAGGAAACCAATGTAAAAGGATGAGGAAATATCAAATTAGATTATTTACCATTGATAAAACAATAGTTATGTTCATCTAAAGAGAAATGAATAAGAACAAAAACATTAAATAACACAAGAATTCCTTATGACATACAAAAACATTATTGACAATTTTCACTAAAATGTTGTTTGGATGATATGATACTCACTTAGGATAAGGTAAAATCTAACATATATTTTATTGATGGAATAATAAAAACTTCAAAACATATGTACTTCACTTTCTAACTTTCAATATATTTCAATCTTCTAATGAAATATCTTATATTTCATCTTAGATATCATTAGAAGGTCAAAAGTTGATGAAAGTTCAAAAGTGTAGTGCATATCCTTAGAAGATGTTATTAAGTCACCAATTTGAAATTATCTATATTAGACCTCAAGTAAGATGTGAGACTCATCACATTCAAACCACATTTTGTTGAAAATTTTAAACCAATTTATTGTATTTCACAATGCATTCATATTTTATTTAATTTTTTTCTTCTCCTTCATTTCACTTTATTTGATCATAAGTATCGATATATAGTCATTATATGGATTCATTTTTTAATCCTATCATATTCATTAATTAATATATAATAAATAATTACTACTATTATATTTTATTTCTAAACTATATAATCATTATGATATTAAAATTTGAATACTTTTTCTTATATCCTAAACTATGATACTAATGTTTTTTAGTATAGTTTTTACTATGTTAATACTTCATTAATCACTAGTTAATCATTACTACGGTAGTTATTAGTTAATCATTAATCCATAATTCTTCAGTGACTCTATAATTGAAAAGAAAATACACATAAAAAAACACATGAATGTTTAACAACATACCAGAAATACCAATGTTTTTCATCAAAACTTGATTTGGATGATATGGGCCTAACATCAAAAGTAAACCCAAATAATTTTAATTTGATATATTAATAACATATTCTAAAAGTATATACATAACTTATTAATACATATCATATATTATTTCATTATGTTTCAATATAAAAATAAATTTTATTTTACCTCACCTCTGAAGTCATGCCAATCTCATCAAAACCTTGTTTAATTGAAAAATGTCAAGGTGTTTCTTGTATGTTGTAAAACATTCATGTGTAATTTATTTTGTTTATTATTATCTATTTAATTTTATATAATCATAATTTTAATTTTATCAATGTTAAGTATTATTATCTAATCATTACATTTATTCAACATTTAATCAAAAGTTATTCAGTAATAATTCATTAAATAATCATTTATAAAATATTATTCATAAACTATATAATATTTATGATACTGAAATATTAGAGTATCTTGTTATATCTGAAAAAATAATATTAAAGTTTCTTTGTAAAAAAATTAACTGATCATTCATTCTCTAATAAATATTTCTTCATTATTAATTTATTAATTAATTATTACTTTATTCTTTAATCATTAATCATACATTATTTATTAGTTAATTATAATTAAATAATCATTTTTATTAATTTTTTATCTTATATTATAATTAATTAATCTATAGTTAATCATTACTAATAATAATTATTATTTATAAAATATATATAACTAATTAAACTACATAATAAATAACATCTTTAAAAGTGACTAAAAACAATTAAATTTCATATAATAACATTAATTCATTAATTCCTTTTTCCTTGTCCATTTTATATTATATCATCATAATTATCATTTTATTATTAATAAATATACCAATTTAATTTTGGTTTTCTTAGGTATTTTAGTATTTTATAAAGAAAATATGAATCATCATAAGCATAACCCCTAGGAGTGTCAAACTAGAAGTGCCGAAAGGCCCATTATTATACACCAGTTACCGTTTGAGTCTATCTCAAAGAAGGGTTTTCAGGTTTTCCCCTAGGTACATCTATTCCATAGTCACATCCACATGTTTGTTTCCAAAAAATGATTTGATTTCATAGATAACCACAGAATCTTTCTGCAACCAAAATTTCACAACACTTAATCTTAAGTTATTCTCTACATATTCTATAAGTAATCATTTATTATTATTATTATTATTATTCAAAAAAATATATAACTAATTGTGAAACCTAATAAATAAATATTTATAACTAACTAAACTACAAAAAAATTAAACTAATTAGAACAAAAAAGAATTCAATTTTATAAATAAAAAAATTAAAATTAAATAAAAAAGTTTCTTTTAAATGATGCTTCAAAAAAACTCATTCTTTTGAACCACTGACTCCACCGCATAGAAAATGAATTTTTTATATAGAAAATTAGTGGATTTAGGAGAATTGGAAAAATTGATGTTAGGAGAAGGAGGGTGTGTCTCCCCTTTTATAGAGAGATGAGGGAATGGAAGATTCGTTGATTCATCTTTTCACTTTTGTGTAAGGCCAAAGGTGGCATCGATGGTGCCGCTTTTCACCTCACGCAAAGGTGAAACAAAACATCCCCCCATCCTCCATTACAATTTCATCAATCCGTGAAAAAGGTGTCATAGGGGATGGGAGGCGGCATTGGTGATGCTCCCTTTATGGCATCATTTTTAAAAATAAATAACCCATAATTTTTAAAAAAATAATAAAACTTATAAAAAGAACACTAGATTTGTAGATGAAAAAAGATAAGTGGAGATTTCATTCTACGTGATGCTGTATAAAAAATAGTATGATGATATAGGTTTTTTACTGATGATGATATATCATGTATTCTGATATGTAGTTGAGTGTTATGCAGAAGAAAATTACGGTGTTTGATTATCATTTTTTAAAATGATTTGCAGATAAGTATTAAAATTAATTAAGTATGAAATTTATTTTCGGATGTTTCACACAAAATGGAATGATATGTGGAGATTATATACAGAGACTGTTAAACTTCTAAAATTCTTACCGTGTTTGAAGAATTATTATGCAAATAATTGTTTGATTAACTTCTTATTTATTTCCTGTAAATACAAGATTATTATTTGTTTAATTAAATTCAAGAATATTTTATAATTCTATCATTATGAGAATAATATTTTATACTCCTCTATTTGAGTTTCATAAATCATCTTATGATTTTAGAAAAGCATAAAATAACATGATGATAAATGATATGAAAAATAAATTTTATATGGAATGTAGTGTTAATTACACTTTTTGAAATTTTATTAAGATATTTCCATTTAAATAAAAAAAGAATTTCATTTGAAGGTTCAATATATGAAGCATCAAGGAAGTGGTCTAATAGAACGCAATAAATTACATATTTTGGGTTACTATCATTTTGCATGGACTAGATCAATTAAGTGTACAATTTTAAATTTTTATCGTGGAGATAAAAATATAGTCTACATAAAATTATTGAGAACTCCATCCCATACTAATGATTGCAACAAGTATATGAGTTGTTTTTCTAAATAATTATAATTATAACGTTTTCATGTTTAGATCTTTTATAAAATAATAATGCAGAAATTTTGTAAATTACTGAACATATTAATAGAGGTAGTGAACAAAATTAAAGAATGGGGAATACATTACCGAGTTATAATATGAGGAGGATATTATCATTCATGGAAGATAAAATGTGGATGATACTAGAGCCATAATATAATTTTGAAAAACATAGTCGGGCATGAGAATTTGGAAATCTACGAAGAACAGGTTCATTAAATATTTGTTGACAATGTGTTTCAATAAAAAATGGATTACATCAAGAAACTATTAATCATCATAATGAATATGTACATGAGTGAAGAAGATATAGTACACACAAGAAGTAATTTTAATTTCAGGTGTTTTATAAGTAAATATAATCAAATAGATATGTCGCTATTTTTAGAACAACAATATTGAGTAGAAGAAGCATGTTACTGGTGTGATCAAACCAGTTGTGGAAGAGGTACAATTTCGGGGTTCATAAAAAGTCAAGAATAATAAGAAGATAATATGGTCATATATTCTAACTAACCATGACCTATGAGTTGGTTTTTAGTGTATGGATCTTGGACCAATTATATGATCGACTACTTGGGTTTATAACATGTTATTTCATAATTACATATTATCAAATTATTATATAGTGTTTAGTAAATATTGGGGGGATTAAAAAACATAAAAAAGAGTAGGTATTTGTTCTCAAAATTAGAAATATCCTGGGTTGTGTTATCTCTTAATAATTCTTCATATGAAGAGACACTTTGAGACATCGTTGAGTGGGTCAAGAACCATTAGATGTCCTAGAGGTAGAATTCAAAATAATATAATTTTTTAAACGTAAACAACTAATTACTACCCCCCTAGTGGTCAATCTCTCCTAGGTATATAAATAAAAAAAATTAAATACAATATAAGATTATAATAATTTATTCGATACATAATCGTATAATATCAAAACAAAAGAGAAATAATATAACTTAGTGAAATAAAATTAAGTGATAAAATTAATTACCACTAGTTTACTCTTATATAAAACACCCTTGGATGAAATAATTAAAATTGAAACTTAAAACACAATTAAATATTTATTAATAATTAGCAACTTTTAAAAGGATAATTATACATGCAATTTAAAAAAAGTAAGTACATAACATTATTATATGCCTGACAGAAGGGAAATTGAGAGGAAGTCCCTTAACTCATACTTCCTTTTGGTTAAACATAATTTTACCTTGTTTATAGTTGTTTTATTATTTGATCATGTATTAATAAGAACTATGGGATATGGAGGATGAATTAAAATTAAATCACTATTTGAAAAATGTTACCTCTACTTTGGGTAGACTCCATATGTTGGCACCAAAAGCCTTCCTATGATGGATTTATTCACAAAATAAGGCTTCTATGATGAGGGGATGTATGTTGGGAATTTATTTGGATAGGTCAAGGCGGAATCAAAAGGTTTTAAATGTGTAATGAAGATATGGAATTGGTGTACATTTATAATTGAGGTGAGTGTAACACCGGTAATGTTTTTGAAGAAAAACGTGTACCCACGTTATTTATATGCAAAAAGGGGTCGTAAATGGTGTAATAGTGAGACTTAATCATTATATAGTCAAAATATGTCTATAATGTAGATTTTAGATAAGCTTTTAGGTCATTTTAATCCTTATATTTTTAGTATAACCACCCAGTAAATCCATTTCACCTTAACCGTTGTAATTATTTTTTATTATTTTCACTATTCATAATGGTAAAAATGAAGTCAACCATATTATAAAATATAAATTATGTTGATTAAAATTTTTAATCCATTTTTCCATGTTCAAATCTAAAATTTTTTAAACCTAATTTTAAAAGTAATTCCACATATGCGACAATAAAGAGGGGTTTCAAAGAGAAAATGTTCAAAAGTTTATATTTATTTATAACAAAATTAAAATTTAAAATGATTATAATATATATATTTTGATTAATAGATATATAATTGAACTATTTTTTATTGAAATATAAAAAATATATAATTTATATTTAAATATAATTTAAATAAAGAATGAAATTTTCAATTCAAATTCATTATTCTTAACAATTTATGAAAAAAAGAAATAATTTAGAAAAACCCAAAAAATTCCCTCTAATATAATTTTGATATTATTATTACAAACAGTAACTTCATTTTATCAAAGAAATTTTCTATAAGTGTTAAAAATTAATCTCTTATTTTGTGTGAAAATCAAGAATAAACTGTCAGTAAAAAATATAGGTTTTCATAAAACATATCTATTTATTTTAAATAATTATTTTATTATTTATAATCAATAGATAAACATAATTTTTAGAAATTAACTAGTATTATTCATAACCCCCAATTTAATTTCTCGTTTATAATGGTAAACTATGTTAAAGTCCATTTAGACTAATGGATGTATGTTATGTAAACAATCAAAGAGATTAAATTTAATGAAATGTATTTTTTGGGTTGTTTTAGCTCGATGTTGTATTTTACATATGATATAAAATGATTTGTTATTATTATAAATTTTTGGGGTGTTACATTCGCCCCACATTAAATAAATTTTATCTTTTAATTTAAACCTGATATTTATAATATAGTTTTGGATATTTGAAAAGTATTTTGGTGATAATCTAAATGATAGAAATAGTTAATAAGGAATCCTCTAAATAAGTGATAAATGGATGTACAATGGTCATATGGAATAACACATAATCGGGATTCTATTTAGGATAACATAAGTAGCACATAATCGTCTGGATATGGAAGTAAATAGTAAGTATTTATAGATAAGGATGTATTTTATTAATCACAAGACAGAAAATGATCAATAAAATGTTGAGGAGATAAAAACTAGTAATATTTTATGATTTAAAAGACCATCTGATTAATTGTATGTAGATTTAATTGGATATTTTTCTGTCTTAGATACTTTTTCTAAGGATGATAATTAATTGTACATTTTAATAATATAATGAAATATAATTTCTTATTTCCTTTCTATATAATAATCTCAATTTCCTACACAATTTTTACTTCAATTAATATCTAATTTGTACCTTACTCCACAAAATGAATACAGAAAAATAAATTTTTTTCTGAAATCACTAAAAATGACTTTTAGAAATTCATAAGATCTATAAAAGAGTAAAATTTCTTTCTGTTTGTCCCCAACTATTTTCCAAAACCAATATGATTTTCACAAGTAATAAAATTTAATAAATTAATCTCTAAAACTCAATATTAACACCCCTGTTTCATCATTAATATTTAGTTATCAAATATTTTAACAAAAAACAATGAGATATAAACCCAGACATCCCACACCCCAATGGTAGGGGCTAAAACCTTATCATCTTTCGATCATTTATTAAATCTCTATTGCCATACTAGATGCGATGGGTTATCACCAAGTATGTTTATTTTATTTTTTACATGGACTATAATAATATAATTCTTATATTATTCTTAAAAAATATGATTGAAATACTTTAAATAAAATTAATCATTAAATAACTTTTCCTCAAATGGTTTTCCATATAACCCTTACTGAAAAATTTTAATAAACTTATTTTACTATTAATAAAATTTTATTATATATCATATTAACCATAACATTTAAAAATACCTTTAAACATAGTCCTGTAAAATTTAATCCATTATTCCTCAAATATCATTTCCACTAAAACATATTCTAAATATACATTTCTCCCAAAATATCATCAATATTGGTAGAATCCCAGTATATAAACCCAAAAATGATGTTTTTGTTAATATAAATATATGATAAATGTTAAATTCATAATCCAATTATGGTATTCAGAACTATTATGTTAATGAACACATATATGATTCTTAAATTTTACACCATCATAATAGGTTTTATGATTCTTACTACCAAAATTCCATTAGTAAAAACATTCTACAATTTAATTCATGGATAAAAATAAATAAGTATATAATCAATTTTATTTTAACATAGGTTCCTCCTTAGTATAATTATTACCCATTAGAAGATTCAATTCACTCGGATAATTCCTAGGTTTCCCACATTTAAGACAGTGAACTATAAACGTATCCCTATGATGATATTTAGTTTCTTCCATAAAAATATTCATTTCTCCTTTACAATTCATTAAATTGTGACTTTCTTGGTGTTATATAAGCTATTTTCCCATTCCATTCAGAAAACATATTTTCAATATAATACACCTTATATTTATCTAGGGTCATTCATTGTCATCATATATTTAACACATTCATAATGGTTTGTAAATAAAATATAAATTTATTTTACAATATACACCAAGAGTATAAAACTTGGTGTGCAGTAAGGCCCATTTTTATTCACTAGGTGATGACTAGTTCAAGACCGATGGTATCTGTTTAAAGTTATTACCCTTAGGTAAATCTTCTCCATAACCACATCTACCAATAGTATGAAAATTGATATTTATTTCCAAGAAAACATACAAAATGTTTTCCTATCCAAAACATTACCATGTTCTTCTATAATTATCCTCAAAGTCTATAATAGGGTTATGTACCCAACTATATATATTCCAAAATATATTTCCCAATATTTCTACAAAACATCCTCATATAAAAACTATAGAAACCACAACTCCAGTAACACGAAGATGTGTCATTAATTTTTTTGTTGGAATTAGATATTAGGAGTTTCCTCACAAATAAATGAATAGTTTAGTAATCTTGGTAAAATAGTAGATAATTTAGGATTGAATTTCATTTGAAAACAAAAATTACCACATTATTTATTTGGGAATATCGTTATTCCATATATATTATTCTTTTCTAAAAATCATATTACACTTTATGGATTAATGGGAAAAGTAAAAAAATAATGGTGATCTCAATCATTCACTAGTGGTTATGTACAGTGTAACCTATCATGAATAAATAATCATAATGAAATTTGAATGGTAAACAAATAAACACACATTACATTTAATTAACATGTTTTTTATGACTGTATAAGGCATAATAAATATTCCATGGTAAATAACTGAAAATACTTTCCATTTAATCACTAAAATGAGAAATAAAATGCATCCAGTGATAATATAATTATGGAAATATCTGGTATAATAATAACTGGATTCTTAATGAAGTAAATGTTTAATTTTTGGGCATCATGATCTTAGGCTTTGTGATATCTCAACACTCAAGAACATTTACAAAAATGATTATAACTATAGTTAAAATCCCATTTAATACTACCATACTAATTTTTCTCAGGAAACCTACTAGTGCATATAGGGCCTATAAAATAATTTGGTGAAACCTTAAATACAATTCTAATGAATTAATCATATATTGAATAATTGATTTTATTAATAAATCATTATATCTTATAATCAAATGTCTGTATTCACTAAGGGATATGGATTTATTAATATTTCCACATATAAAAAACTAACATTTTATATAGAAAGTTTAATTTATAAATTATATATGCATTAATTAATAAACATGTCCAGGATAATTAATACATATATTTAAGAATAATTTAATATCTATAAGAAAGTGAATAAATCATGTGAAAGGTAATGCTATAGATAATGAATGAAACAAGTCAATTTTAATACTTTACATCATAAAAATTTTCATAAAATAGATAGTGGAATATTAAAGATGGTATAAATACAACATATACATATTAGAGTAAGAATATAAGGTTTTTAATTGATAATTAGAAATTCCCTAAAAATATCATTAAAACATTCTCTAATAAAATATTCTTTTCATTTAAAAAAAATTAATAACTAAAATTTCTCAATAAATATTGAAAATAATTTTATTTTAAAATAATTATTGAAACATTTAATAGTTTTTTAAAACATTTGAGTGTTCATCTTGGCGATTGTGCTTCTGGGATAGACCCCATGAATAGTCATCAACCTAGGAAACCTTTTCTGAAGGAAGTAAAATCAGTATGGATTGAGAAAGATTGAAGGCCTCATGCTGAACAGACTGAACCCTCTAATTCTAAGGACCCATTGTCATCCTCATCTGTTCTGGATTCCTTCCCAGCACAGCCTACTAGCGATAAAGATTATGTCATTTATAGTTTTGTGGATGTGTTTAATAATGATAATCCCTTCACAGGTACTCCGGGAGCTGCTCCAACATATAATGAGTCAGCATAAGAGGCTCACTCTGTTTCTGGTAATTCCAATAATGATGATAGTGAGCAGGCAGATAAAAATGAGGGGGAATACTTATGCTCGAGTGCCAAAAAAGTTAAGAAATCTTTTTTCGATTCTAATGGATTTATCACTCCTCACCCTAAGAATAATTGAAAGAGAATTGATTATTCCAAGCTAGAGAGGACCATATTCACTAGATCATCAGGGCCTCGAATGGAGTAAACTAACATCCCTACACATTCAGTTATCAAAAAGAATACTTCTGCAACAGAGCGTTAGAATAAAGTGGACTCCTCCTCATCAGATGAAGAGGACTCCTACTCTTTGATTGTGGATCGGGAGGATAGAATTATGTTTAGAAATTGAGCTCGAGTTATCAATGAATGATATAAGGAGGAATTATACTCTTGGATTGAGGAGTAAGCAAGGTTGTCTTATAGAAGATATTGTAACAAAGAAATATCTGTTGATGACTATCTCATTATCAGGGAGCATATATTTGATAAGTTAGAATTTGAGCTTGATCAGAACCCTAATTTTGAATATCTCTAGCTTTGGTGGGAATAATGCTTTTTCACTCATGGTCTGCTTCTCGGTCTAGCACATCAACTACAGGGTGTTGAAGCTCAGTCTTATTTGTGGATTACTCTTGTTATTTGTTATTCACTGATCTATTTCTTTCAATGGAGTTATGGACATTGGGGCTTGTCCCATGACCATGCAGTAATGATTTTGAGGTATTCCTTTTCACCATTGCTCCTCTTTTCATTTTTTCTCTTGCTAGTACAAGCACTTTGTACCTCGTGTAATCAACTATCTGTCTTTTACTTTTTTATTGATAAAATTTGGAGCGCTGCTCTGCGCCGTTGTGGTATTTTAAATACCAAAGAGTGGGAAAATTTTATTATTACATAAAAATTTCAGGAATAACAGGAGTATAATAAAATTAAATGGTTTACTAAAAATTTATCAAATAATATCTTTTATTGCTAATTCATGTATTTAAAATATCGATTAAAATGAGATTTTCTAAAAAAACCATTTTGATGATCATAATTGTGATGTTTGAATTAATCAATGAATTTATTATGTCTATAAAATTAAAATTCAGCAAAAATATTTTGAAAGAAAAAATAATATAATCATATTTCATTACACACAAAATCATTGAATATCATGCATAATGAACAAGTAATAAAACCCAATTAAAAGAAATTATGTTTTGAAATTCATTACCACTTGGAAACTCTTATGTAAAATATATTTTGATTAAATTATTAAAAATAGTACTTAAAATACCATTAATTATTAATTAATCATGATATTACATATATATGGGGGAATTATATACACCATTGAAATTAAATTATATTGCTAACATTACAATATTCCTCAATCAAGGGAAGTTGAGATAATTCCCTTTACCTCAGGCTTTCTCTTGGTTAAACATGATTTGACCTCCATTATAGTGGTTTAAAAAATGTAATTAACCTATACCCTAACCATATTAATATTTATAATATCATATATTATCTTTTTATAATATCTCATCAACTGTTTGTAAATAGTTGTTCCTTATTTCTAATATTTTGTTCTTAATTACCTTGTTTTCCCATGCGTTTTTGTTCAGGAATACACTAATTCTTATGCATATTATATATTTTCATAATTTATAGAATAATATGAAATAAATAAATATAATATTTTTTACATCAATTATAATTTTAAAACAAATCATGAAATATGGCTATGAAAAATGTCGTAGGTTATGATCATGAAGACAGTTGGTCATATATACTCATTAGTAATGTTTCCATTCTCCAATGATCCTCATGGAATGATGGTATATAATATTTTTTCATTACATAATGTTAATAATATCATTTATATATATATATATATTATTTTTTTAATATTCTTATATATATTATCCACGTTGTCCGGTGATCAAAAGAGACTCACTTGTTTGTTTAAGGAGGTTTTCCACACACACATCAACGATGATATCTTTCATTATGTGATTGAAATGGTAATAAAGAAATTGATAAATTATATCACAAGAATGATAATTATGTAATAAATTTATTTATTACATCATTTAAATCACTTATGTTTTTCTATTGTATCCTTATTACCTTCAATGTAAGGTGTTAGTGAAAATTGAGTCAAATCACTTCACAAGGCGGTAGTACACCATACACCCAAGTGATGTTATCATATCACCTACGGAAATTTCGGTAACATATATATATATGATATAATCACTCAAAATATATTTTTATGTTATAAAAATAAAATTTATACTTTTGAACCATCGTCATATCCAACCCTAAAAGGTGGAAATGGAAAAAAAGAATGACATCTATTCATAGGGGTAGTCCACTATAAAAATCATAGATGATCTCATAACCCATTTAATGGAAGTATAGATGGTTTTTGGTAATTACCAAAACATTAAAAAATATCATCATATGTATGATACTGAGGTAATTATATATGTATTTTTAATATAAATTGATGGATTTGGAGGAAGAAATGAAATAAAATACTATTTGAAGAACAATACCATTTATTTAGGTAAACTCTTTATGATTATAAAAAACCTTATTAGGATGTATTTCAGACCAAAATAATTCTTCTAGGATGAGGTTATTCAATTCAAGATGTTATTTGGGTAGTTATTGTCTTTTCAAAATGTATTTTAAGATAGTATTAATAGAGGAGAGGGTTGGCCTTTTATAAGTGAGGTGAGTGGCTCAAATGTGGTTTTTTAGAAGAATACGGTGTACCCACGTTTTCCACATTCAAAAAGAGTCCCAAATAGAGTATTTTAAGAAAAAATTCATGATATGCTGGAAATATTTCTAAAAAATATATTTTATAAAAAAAACCTCATTTAAACCCTTATCATTTTAGTTGAACCCCATGTAAATCTATTTTTTCCTTAATTACAGAAATTTATTTTTACAATTTTCATGATTCATTTTGGTAAAAAAAAGGAATGTTTCATTTTTAGGAAATAGAATGTATTATTATTCCATGTATTAAATAAATTTTCAAAAATAATTTTCACATATGTGGAGAATTTTAATTTATAATTAATCATACTGATGTGAGAAGAAATGTGGTTTTTAGAGAAAGAATGTTCAATAGTATACAATGTTTTTTATATCGAAATTTATTTTTAAAATGATTCTTATGACCAAAATTGGATTAATATTTATAAATTTACAAATTTTACAAGAAAAATAAATAAAAATATAATTGTATATTGTGAATAATTTAAATGAAAGACGTTTTTTAATTGAGATTATCGAATTTTCATTGTCCATTAAAAATGAAATATTTTAGAAAGGCCTGAATAATGAAAACTAATATAATTTTGATAGTGTAATATAAACAATTAATTTCATTTAATAAAATAAATTTTCTAAAATTGGTAAAAATTAATTTTAAATTATGTTTTCAAGTAAAGATTATCCTTATTCTCAAAAGGATACAATTTTAATAAAATATTTTTTTTATTTTAAATGATTGTTAATTTATTTCAAATAAATTGAACACCAATATTTCTGTAATTTAGATATTACTATTCATACCATAGAATTTAATGTCTATTTTATAATATTATACTATATGATAGTGTATATAGACTATGGGTTAAGTGTTATGTATGCTATATAATCGAATCAATTTAATGAATTTTATTTTATGGGTTGTTTAAGATTAATATTTAATGTCACAAATGCTAATGAATAAAAAATTATTATTTTATAATTTTGGGGTGTTACATATTTCATAAGGACATAATATATAAAAAATTATATGTTCGAGTAACTAAACTCAGCATACACCTCTTCAACTAATATATAATACCTTTCAAAATAGAATTGCCTAATGTCATATTTCATGTTTTTCATGTCATTATTTGTGACAAAATTTTTACATATTTTCCATGAGTGTGTTTTGATATTGAATACGTTTATTCAATCAAAAAATAACCCTCTAATAACTACACATAAATCTTTGAGAATATTAATTTACCCTAGGTTTGATCTGAAAGAGGGTCACTTCCAATCAAGGAATCCTAATGAAAATTTATTACAATGAATTTTAGGGGTCCATATCACATCTTGAAAGGTGGCTATTGAATTATCATACAATTCATGAAATATATTATTGATGATACAACCCTCAACACCAAGTTTATAAAAATATAAAACCTATCCATGTATATAAAAACTAAATAGAAAAGGTAAAATAGAAAAAATATATATATTTTTAATAAGTTTCAGAATATTTTGATCAACCATGAAATTTTAAATTCATGTGTCCTCCAGAATCCAATAATAATTTTTTCTCCAATACCTTTATTGGATTATCTTTCTGTCCTAGTGTTACATTATGTAAGATAAGAAAAATATTGGAATAGGAAATGAGGAAGACACTTGAGAAACTCTAAGATAAGGAAATCTCGGGAACCCACATGGGTATGGGAGATTATGGAAAACTATGAGACATCATTTATTTATCTTAGTAGAAGGAAGAATAAACCCCTCTATCTTTATAACAAGACATCCTTGTATATATTTCCATGGTACCTAATCTGGTATGCCTTGACACACATGGGGAATTCCATATCACCACATACTACCAACACATTCCTTGGCCATCAACTATGGAGATTGATAATGATTCCCCCACCCCAAAATGCTATAGTAAATAAATAAACAAGATAATAAAACAACTTAAAACATTAAATAATTTACAAATAAAAATATGTATCTAAAAATATGAAAACAAATTTTTAGGAACCTAGGATACCTTTAGAGAGGGTAGAATTAGCGTGTTCACATAATTTTACCTTTTATTGTGTTCTTTTCATTAGGATCATATTCTTTTATTATATGGAATATATTTTAACCTTTAATTTATTTTTCACACAATCACAAATACGAATAAATGTAAATGTAAATAGGTACATACTGATTACACATGGTTATCGTATAAAATGATACTCTAACAAGTCTATATCAATTATTTATTGATATTAATAATAATCAATACTACACTAGTTATAGAAAAAATCATTAGGAATAACTTATAACTCAACCAATGTCCAAAGACTCTTCCTCTTTTTCACTCAATGCTTCCAACAGGGTTAAAAATATAATTTTGTAGACGTGTTGGTCTCTTATCATTATTAGGATTTGAAGTTCATTTCTATATCAATACAAGGAATTGATATTTCATACATCTTCATAATTCTAGAGGATTATAAAATATATTATAAGTATAGGATTCTGAATCCACTACTAGATATGTACGACTCATTGTAATAAGAGATGTAACTTTTATATTAAATCAAAATCTACAAAGGATCAGTACTTTATATATAATAATTCTGTAAATATAATTATCCATCAATATACTTTATCCACGTCACATCAATGATCTTGGATTATTTCTGATAATGTACTTCAAATTATATTACTCAATATATGTTAATCAACATATTAACTTTTTAACATTATAATAATGAAATGATCATAAACTCCTCATCATCAAAATATCATCTTTAGGATATTTATTATCTATAGAAATACATTACAAAGAATATTTCTAGCACACGAACTATCCTATTTCTGGTTTCATGGAAATTCACAACATTTCATCTTTATGAAACCTAATATTAAATACAATTTAAACCAAATGCTATTTTATTTTGAAATAATACATATCTTTAATGAATTACATGATTTTTTCACCTTTTTTCATGGAATACAATGTTTCTCTCCTCTTATTTTCTATATTCTATCTATATTTTTTATTCATTCATTCAATTACACATAGAAATTAAATATATATTGGAATGGTTTCTATTTAAAATTTGAAATTCAAATCTTACATAACTTCCAAATTATGTGCCTTTAAAATCACTCCCTTGAATTATATACCATCAAATAAACATATTTTAATTCCATTTTGATGGTTATATCTCAATCCTTAACTAAAAAACAATTTAATGAATTTTATATCATCAAATATACATGAATTATGTAGATTCCTCTAGTTGGTGGGTGACATGTACCATCATAATGTGATGTGTCAATTTCAATACGACTTTTATTAACTTCTAGATATGTAATGGTGTGATCAATTTCCATTGATCATAATTCACTCTTCTATATAATTACAGAAATTTAGATATATTTCTATATGTTGTAATCATGTGGGTCAAAATGTGGCTACTTCTGTTATATATATACGAAAACCCCCTAGGTCATTTTTTGTGAAATGACGTCCATATTGTAGAATAGAACTCAAATCCCCATAAATATTTGGCTTATTGAGATTTTTGATTATGTGATCTATTGTTTCATGAAATTGATTTATCCTTTCTAAATTCACTAATAAATGAATATATTCCATCTTAGTGTGTCCCTAATATCATTTTTTGGAACTATGGTAGACATATTTTCTTTTTTTTCACAAAATACATTTAGGGAATGACATATTATGTCATGGAATAAATGAATTGTTATATATTTCTTGAAGAAATCCTCTTAAGTTATTAATGAACTTCATTGACTTTTTTTATGGTGGGATAGAAACTATAATGATTTGAATCATTATCTTCGATCCTTAAATACAGCTTATTAAGTTTAAAATGAAAATTAAAAAATTTCAAATGAACCTTTGAAATTTCATCACCATGGCATGATAATTGGTTCATAGAATAACCACCCTAAATTCAGTAATTCTCATAAAATGTCATTTATGATTTTCTATAACCATTTTGGTTTATTTAAATTCCCCCTTACACAAGTAGTATTCACTATGGAACTAATATTATAAATCCTACAAAATTACACATCCTAAAATTTTGAAAAATACTATAAAGAATTTTTGTTTTATATATAATAACTATAATATAGATATATATTCATTATCTAAAATATAATATCCTTTTAAAAAAATTCATCAACTAATGATTTATTCATACAGTATCTCCATTTATGATTTTAATACCTCTTCTAATTTAATTTATTTATATGATAACCTCTACTTTAAATCTTCTTGGAATACATTCCCATCAATCCATTAATATCCAACATCAACAATGGTTGTAAAATAATAAAAATTTCATGGTAACACCTATCCTTTGTCATCCTTTAATTGTGAATTTAAACTAATTATATTACATCTTTGTTATAGTCACCGTATATCCTTTTCTTGTATATTTTCAAAAAATCAAACATACATTTTCATAGGGATAAATTCCCCCCCCCCATTGATTTATATTAAAATAATACTATAAAATACAATGTAAATTAAGGAAATAGATAATCTCTCCCTTTTTCTTTAATAATTTTTGATCCTCCATTAAATTGGATTTTATGGTTATAGTCCCTTTCGATATATGTCAATAAAATTAAAATGTTCTCATACTATTTTCACTAATTCTTTACCAAAAACATTTTACACCATGTTTATAAAAAATCATCCTTTCATACCTATATGAATTTCATATTAAGAGTGACTATTCTACCAATTCTTATTCAACATAAATGATATTTTCATATCCCATCATGGAAAATCGTCATAATTTTTGAAATATTCTAATTCATCCTTCATTCAACATTGAAACCACTCTCACTGATATAAAAATTATTCTCAATTGAATTCAAGTGTGTGTTTTATCCCATAGAAATTATTCATCAATAAGTCCTCCAATCCTACTAAGTCGAAACATGGTGTACAAAATAATATTATTTCTCAATGAAATGAATTTTGACCCCTTAACTTAATAAATTCCATGAAATATTTTCGACATGATCAATTTTAATTTGTTTAATAAATAACATCAAATTATCTCAATCAAATTAACATAAAACATGTTAATGGATAAGGAATTCTAAATAAGGGTGTGAAAATTACAACATATTGAATGAATTTATACCTATTTATATATAAGATCATTTTTTATTCATGGGACATATTCATTCTTATATAAGGATAAACAACCTTTCAATGTTCATTGAAAATCCCATTTGTTTCTTTAGTTTTCAACAACATATGGTAACTAAAAATTTGGAGAAAATGTACGACTTGTGGATGAAAATTCATTCACTCAGTATATTTAAGTGGCATAAAATACACTCATATGATACCAAATTATTAGTTCATAATGAATATAGAAAAATATTATTGAATATATGTAGTTTTTATTCCACCATTCTATCGATTTACTTCTTTAAGGACTTAAAGAACTTAGTGACCCCTGAACCCAATCAAGATAGGTAGAATTTTGATAGATTAGAAGTAGAATAAATTGATGGTCGATAGACGTTTAGCCCACCTAAAATCTGGATTATATCCATATAAATTCCATAATTCTATCCAAAATGATCATATTTGTTTCTAATTCATCTTGATGACTACAAGATGACGCTTCCTAAAAAAACTCCAGGATCATTTTAGGTGATAACAAAACTTGAGGTTATCTATCACTACTAGTATGTGAAAATTTAATAAAGTTCACATTTAAATCTATCATCCAACATGTAATTTAAAAATTTTATTCTCTTATAATATGTGATACCATCAATTTAAGTATATTTATACTTTTTCAACCACTACAAATGAAATCATTTCATTATTTAAATATGAATGTAATATTTCGTACAAACAATCTTTAAATGAACATGTAGTTAATATTTCTCTTCCGTCAATTCACAAATATTTAAAATTAATCATGGATCTTATCACCCCTATATAATTACATCAATAAACAATATATATATATTGTGAGGATAGTAGTTCCTCCAATATCCTAATGTTGATGATTTTGTATACCCATGATCATATAACCATTTTCATCCTTCTTCTTTACATTCCATTTTAGTTGTATTCTTTTAAATGAAACCACTAATGAGTTATTCCTCATGAATATATTCTTTCTCATTATTCTTCTAATTCAAATTTTTACAAGTTGATTTTTAAGTAATATTCTCAATGATTCCACTTATGCATGATTTCAATTTTCATTATAATATATCATCCGCTTTTGGTATTTTTTTCTTTTTCAAATTTTCAATAGATATATTTCTTATAAACTCTTCTTCTCTAACTATAAGGAAGTATTTATATTTCATTATGGTTTTCCCTAGTTTCATATTTTACTACCATAATTGCCTTTGAATTCTGAGACAATTTTATTTGAAAGTCCATTTCATCTTTTTTCAAAAACTTGAGTCTGTTTTTAATATTACATGTTCTATTTTCAAACCATCTTAACATGTACTAGAATCATGTGGAGTTGTCATTATCATCATTTCATCTAGACATTTAATATTAAAATAACCTTAAATATGTCTTTTTTAGACACATTCATAACATATTCTTCTATAATGATCATTAATTATTCTTCTCTTCTATGGATTCCAACCAACAAATTCCATTCTACAATTACATTTCAGGTATCCATGTTTTCCAAAACAATAAAAAATTAAATAAAATTTCTCATTAAAATTTATTTTTATAGGAATTAACGTTACTTCTAATTTCAATAATCTATTCAAACTACTGATAACACAACTTTAACAAAAATAATCAGAATAATTTGAATTTGATCTTCTTTATTGTGGGATGAATGAATTTTAACTTTTCTTAAATTCATAATTTAGAATCATTCCTATAGAATACTAAAAAAATATCTCTGTATGGATATGATTAAAATTGTTTAAATTTATATTATTATAGTTCCCAATATAAATAATCATGTTTAATTCCATCACATCTTTTATTTTATTTTTACATTTATCCATTGTTTTATCTTCTTAAAATAATCTTCTCTTCTATTTGTATTTTATTTTCTATTTCCGGATTTATTGGGATTATAATGTATCATTCTTCAAACCCACGTTACTTGACATCTTGATATCTGAACATCATGATATTCATTTTTCCCTATTGATGATTTAGAAAAATATACAATACATTCTCTTATTTTATACAATAGAGTCTTTATAAATTTTTAACATTAACTTCAAACTGAATCACTTCAAATTGAGTAATGATTTTTCACCTTACAATGATATTACGTTTCATTAATATTATATTTTTATCAGTCTTTATTGATTTTAAATTCCTTCCGAAATAGATACCAATGAATACTCATGTTATTTAATTCTATATCCTTTTATTTATAACTAGGAATTCATGAAAATTACTTGATATTTTAATGCTCATTTTTTTAACATCAACTTTTCTCTGAAAATATCGATTGATAATTATTCTATAACTCTATTTTTATATACAATTAAATGTTAAATTAAATATATACCTTTTTCATCATTCATAATTATATCCTTAAAAGGTATTATGATCATATTTTTAGGTTCATTGAACTGTATCTCTATAGATTAAAGATGTTTGTAAATATCTTACTCATTACCCATAATTGAATCATTTACCATATATTCTTCATTTTTTTTCTGTGATAAATTCATGTGACTAATATTAACAACTAAATCATCCAAAATTTTATTTTAAAATAAATCATCTTCAGTGGGATCCTCAAAAGTATTCTTCTCAAATTCACCAAATTCCTTTCCAAGATTCCTAACACTCTCTTTAAACACTTTATAATAAGAACTCAAACATCAAATAATATTTGAAAATTCACCAACCTTATCATTTAAGAAACTTCTTAATTTATATTAAATACATTTTCCATCTTGATCTTTAATAACTTGTTTATGTTGTAAAATTTCATCCTCAATATTTTCAATATATTCAAAACAATCATTAAACAACCCTACAATCGATGTATTCCTCTTTTTATTTGAATTGTTAACTATTTAAGATGATTTTGAAGATATACTTAAATATAAAAAACTCCCCCAGGTTCATTATCATTTTTATCAATCAATTCTATGAAAAACTGATAAAATGTCATGAATTTTGAACTTCTAAAAAACAAAAAATAATTCATAGGATTTCATACAAAATAATCATGAGAAACAAATTTAGGATGAACTCCCAAAATAATTTAATGTCTATGATACAACTTTTAGCAACCCAAAACTACCTAATAAATGGTGATTAAGGTTATATAAAAGATTAAAGATTTTCCTTCTTCTCTTTTCTTTAGGATCTTGTTACCATGTTAGAAAGAACACAATTTAATATCCAATTTATTTTTCAAACAATCACATTGATATATAAATGTAAATGTTAAAAGATAAATATATATTTTACTTAATTTACATAAAAATATTAATACAAGGGTCACATATTATTGATTTCATGATGTTATAAATAGATTATACATAACAAGTTATTAATCTTTTGCAATGATTAAATTAATTCAGTTTCTTTTAATATCATTTTTCTGATCATTTTATTTTTAATGAAAATAAACACATTGTAATATAGGAAAATTTAAAGAAAAAATATAATATAAGAAATTTGTTGGTATTTATCTGATAAGGATCATATAATTTTGTCAATTTAAATTCAGTCATAAACAATACCAATTAAAATGAGATTAAAACAAAAATATCTTACCTCATGTATTTTCTTTCTTCATACGTGTCAGAAAATCCTATATATAAATTTATTTTTATAATTTATTTCTTATATGACCATAAAATTATATATAATACCATATATGATTTACTTTTATTGTATTATCAAATAATTATTAACAATTTCTTTTTAAAATTAGTGTTCCATTTGATAATTTATCTGTTTCTCATGAATGATTCAGTTCAACTGTCCATGTCCTTGAACATTGATCAGAGATCCACTATATCCAGATTTTTATTTATAACATAAATATCATATATATTAATTATATATATATATATTTAGAGTCATCCATGAATGGTAGAGATAAAAAATTACTTACACCATTCCTATAGATGGTAGACGATACATATGCATGAATATTGTTTTCACTATTAAAACAACATGATAAAATAAAGGAAAATAATAATTCATCTTTAAATTGTAATTATTATATAATATATATAATATATATTTGTTAAATAAATATTTAGTACTATCTATGTATAGAGAAAATGAAAAAAAGCATCACATCGCTTAGGGAAGGAGGTAGTCCACATGTACTCACGAGAATTGGTATCATTATTCAAAGGAAGATAAAGAAAGAATTTAGATTTGATATTATAAATATATTTTAAATATAATATATAAACATTAAACTCATCATAATTACTGATCATTAAATATGTTGATGGAAAATAAATTGTGTCACTACATGGAGGTGGTAGTCCATATATACGCATAAGTGATACTCTAACTTCTCATTTCATTGAATAAAGGGTGGTTAATTGTGATTAAATAATCATAATAACATTTCAGTATATTTAAGATAATGAATTTTGTATTTTTATGCTGAATAATAATGGTTTAGAGGATTAACAAGAAGGGATATTATGAAATAGGTGAGGGAGGAATATTACCTCTTTATTAATGTGCCTCCTTTAAATCCATAGTTAAGGACCCTCGTAAAGATATTCAAAAAATAAAATAATCTAAAAAATAGATAGGGGAGTTGTTATGTCAAATATATAGATTTTGGTTGAGATAGATGGCTCATGGATGTATAAAGAAATGAGATAATGGGCATTCTTTTATAAGGGAGGGAAAGGACACACTTGGAATTACTTAAAATAATTAACTATAATTATTGTCATTCTCAAGTATAATGATTCCGAATTACCATGAATTAAAATATAATGAGATTTTTGGTAGAGATATAATCATAAAATGATATTTATACAATATTTGTTTCAATTAAACCTTAAATTTTTGTTTAACCCCATCATTAGAAATTTTTTTACCCTAACCATGGTAAAGAATTATTCATTCTTATTGAATTTTCATTTTACATATTAGGTAATGATTATCTAATAGATTCCCAAGATATGAAACTTTTTTACCCTTTATAATCATAATTTCACTCTCTCAAAAATTTTATGATTTTTATATTATTTAATAAATTATTACTTATCAAAAAAATTTCATTAATATCATTTTTGACACTATACAGTTAATTTGAATTTAATGACATCATTATATTAATTTAATTAAAATATGAAAATTTAAAAAATCGACAATTTTATTTATATATAAAATCAATGGGACACTATAAATCACATATAAAATATTACATTATTTTTTTAAAATAATTTGCATTATTTTTTACTACTTTAATATGAAATGAGACGATGTTGTATAAGAATTTTAGGTAAGTATTAAATTTATAAAAATTAAATAAATTATCATGGAAAAAAATATATTATTAATTAAAATAATATTTTATTAATGAACTTATCTTCATTTTATCCTTATGTGAAAATTTTAGAGATATTAAATTCAAGAGAGTCACATTTTGGAATTTTATTTACATTTAGTAATATAAATGTTAACATTGAGATAAAATGGACCAAAAATGAAAAATATTATAATTTTTTATGTATAAGGTCTAATATACCCCATTTTGTTAAATAAATTCCTGTTCGGATATATTTGTTGTCCTTAACTACTTGTTTTATCCTAGTTTTTCCAATTTTACCCTCATTGAGTTTAAAAATATCTACAAAGGTTATTATTCTCAGTGGACCGAAATAAAAGTAAACTATTTAACATAATTTTAACCAACAAATTTTATATATAGAATCTGTTTATCCCTTTTTAATTCATATATGTTGAATAATTTGATTTAAAATTAATCCGAGAAAATGGGATGAAGATAGTTTTCCAGAATAAAAAATTATGTATAAAAACATTTATTTTCGAAACCAAATATTAAATAAATTACAATGAACATAATTATATTAATAATAATATAAATAAACAAAATTTACTATTATCACTTTTTTTAACAAAATATTATTTTTAATTAATTGAAATTAAATTACAGTTCTCAATAATATTTTGCAAATATCACTATTAATTGAAAAATCAATAATATTACAAATTTTTATAACATTTACTCAAAACTTATTTTTCCATGAATGTTTCATATATGAAATTAATTTTATAAAATGAAATTTTGAAAATTTAAATAAAAAAGTGTATTATTTTCCGACAGAAATAAATAAATAAAATTGAGGAAAACATATTTTTAAAGCATATAATGACTTTACTATAAATATAACTTCTTCATCAAATATATATATATATATATTTGTGTCTATTCTTGTTTAATCCAATTCATTATACTATATTAAAACCTATTTTTAAATCATATACAACATTATTCTTCATTTAGACTTTGTGTTCCATGTATCATAAGCAATCAAATTCATTTTAAGAGAAATATACCAAAAAATATTTGGGTGTTACATTATACCCCTTGTAAAAATTTCACGCTTAAGATTCAATAAATCTAATACAAAAAATCGACGATATTTATGTATCATCACATCATTAGGTTCCCTAGTAGCTTCCAATAATTCACAGTTTCAATACAACGCTTTGACTGTGGGAGTGGTCCTGTTTTTTAGTACATTCTCTCTAGGATCAAACATCTCCACTATTTGTTCCTCATAAGAGATATTATGATCTAGTAATATGACATCATAGTTCAATAAATGGTTAGGATTATTTATCTAATTCTTTGTAAGATATTCATGGAAGACATTATTAAATTAAGAGATATTTGGTGGAATTTCTAAATGATAAGCTACCATCATGATCTGATCAAGAATCTCAAAAGAACCACTATATCTAGGGACCAACCATACATAATTTCAAAATCTCATAACCTTCTTCTCGAAAGTTTTATATAGTAATTCCTTTTCACCAACATCAATCTCCTTGTATCACCGATGATTATCAATATAACTTTTCGATCGACTCTCATATACACTTATGTATTGCTGAATGGATTTTAAATTCACTTCAGTTTATTTTTCTAGATCAAGTCACAATAGACTTATCTCTTAAAATTTATCTTAGTATATGAGAGTTATACACTTCCTACCATAGATAAATTCCTAAGGATCCATGTGAATTCATGATTTTAATCTATTGTTGTTTGAAAATTCTACCAAAGGAAGGTATTGATCCTAACCACCATTGAATATATAGAGAAATTTATCAAAATTTATTCTATAGTTTTAGTGGTCCTATGTTGGTTACATTCTATCTGTGGATGATATTAAGTACTAATATGCAATTCTATATCTAGATTCAATTAAATACCTCTCCAAAAAATTGAGGTAAACCTAAAATCCTAATCAAATACAATTGAATGTGTTACTCTAGGAAATCATACAGCTTTTTTAATGTATAACATGGAATGTTGATCAATATATAAATATTATATAATATAAAATAAGTGTTTTGACTTCATATGATGATCAACTAGAATCCAAAAATCAATAATCCCATTATATATTATTATGATTATGATAATCAAATCCATGTCTTTCCATTTCCCTTCAGGGATGGGAAATTGATGTAACATCACATTATAATTCATTACATTATCCTAAAACATATCGGCATACCAGAAATCAAGATGTATAATCTGAAATATCTATTTTAATATTTTTGGACTAGAAATAAACTTTTAATTTTGTATACATCTTTTTTTTAATTCCATATTGAATAGAAAATGATATATTACGATGTTCGTCAAAAACTTTCTTCTTAAATTCTAGTATGGGAAGGATGTAGAAACATTTCCAAAAGCATATCAACTCATTATAATAATTATTATATTTAGGAAAACCCCCCACTTTTTTCAATAGTTCTACACCTTCCCTATATTCCTCTTTAATCATTGTATGGATTTATAGTTTCACATTAATCTATAAAAAATATAATATGTTCCCATTCTTTAGGATTTCATGTTTCTTATTCTGTAAATCAATAAGTATTCAATATATTTCCATCATTATCATAAAAACACTAGGATAATTCTTCTAAATCACAAAATCATCCAAATTTTATCCATCTTAAGGTGGTAATATATTTAATATAAATAATCATAAATCTATTCCGACAATTTTCCCAGAACATATTTAATTATTTCTTAGTGTATATATACATTAATATTTTAAGATCAATGTAAATATTAAACCATTCACCATTTAGAGAATTTTTTCTTATCATTAATGAAAAAATTTATACAAGTAACTCCAAATAATGTTTTTGGTAATTTTTTAAATTAACCATCAAGTGTCAAGGTCAAATTTTATAGCAATGTCATTCTGCATGAGTACGCATCATAGTAACTTGTTAAATGAATAACTATAGATAAAAAACCTTCTCTAATATAGGCTAGTGTGAATGTAGGTTTACTTACCAACCCTCTCTTTTAATCCTTGAAATTCCCTTTACATTCTTTTTTCCACAATAATTTTACCACTTTATGAGTCAACTTGGTGAGTGGAGTAAATAGTCATGAAACATCATTCACAAAAATTTGTTAGTATCCATCTAGCCTAAGAAAATTTTGTATTTTTGTTATTGTGTTTAGTTTAAATCATTTCTAGATAACATCAACTATTCATGGATCCATTGATAAACCATCACTTGATAATATATAACCCAAAAATGAATCTTTATGAAACAAAAATGTACACTTGGTAAATTTTTCATACAACAAATCATTCCTTTGGGTATTCAACATAAATCTAAAATAATATTCATGATTTTCCATTAAATTAGAATACATATGAATATAATCTATGAAGAAAACCATAAAATGATCAAGGTAATCTCTAAATAATCAACTTATTAAATCCATGAAGATATCAAATGTAATTAGTAAGTCTAAATGGCATCAAAATAAATTCATAATTCATGTACCTCATTTGGAAGGATGAGTTTGGTGTACCTCCTTCTTAATCGTTAATTGAACTTATCCATTATAAAGTAAAATCTTGGAAATGATTTGATCCTCTTAATTGATCAAAAAATGATCGATACATGGTAAATGATTCTTGTTCTTTATAGAGATCTTGTCAAATTCTAGATAATCCATGAAAGTCCTAAATGAATCATATTTATTCTTAATAAAAACAACTGGTTCACCTAATGTTGAAACACATGGTATTATGAATACACTATCATTATTCTTTTTGAGTATCTTTTTCAATTCTAACAACTCAATTGGGTATATTCTATAAGGATTATTTGAAATTAGTGTAGCACAAGCCATGAGCTCAACTAAAAACACAACATCGCGATTCAAAGAAAGACATGGAAACACTTCTAGGAAGACATAAAATACAACTACGGTGAGTATAATAAGATTTAAAGGATAGAAATTACCCCAAAAATCAATCCGTGATGACCAATATACATGAGATATGACCATTATACCATTAATAATGTTCACCGATGACTCAATAGATAATTGTTGAGGTGGTAATTCAATACCCTTTTCGAATTCATTAAATATAAAAAGATTGGGCAGAACCCAAATAAAATAAAATGTCATATATTCAATAGTGTAGGATAATTCTACCTTTCACCACATAATTATTTTAACCCAATTTAACTATTTTGACCACATATGATTTTATTTTACCTATAGGATTGAGAGGTTGTTACTATAGATCATTATAAAAAACTCTCAATTTCCAGCGATCGTTAGTGTAATTCAAATACACTATTCATTTGAATAATTATATCTTGGGTAGCTCATTAGTTATAATCATCCTTTCCTATAATTAATAAATTTCAATATTAGTTTTCATTCAACATTCATAGGATTAATGAACATCCTTTTAACATTTTAATATCTTCCAAATTCTTTTTATATAATTCCCTTTATGTTTCTTCGCATGTTTCTTGCATGTAGATTATTGAAATCTCATTCCACCATGTGACTTATTCATGTTTTCAAAAGACTCTATCATTTTTTTCTTATGGAAATAATAGGAATGATATAAATCTATAAATTCAATTTGTACCTTGAGGGAACAAAGCATGATTTCTTCATATCTTCAAATGTATCTTCTTTGTATTTACTTTTGTAGTATTGTTTTTAATCCACTAAATAATTGATCAATTTTCCTTTTAGGGGTATCGATAAATCTAGAATCATAACTTGAAAAAATATAGAATTTTTTCCTAAGGTTCTAATGGATTCATCATCATTCTACATAATATTAAAGAATATCTTCACTATTTTTTTTAAAATATAATATAATTACTTTCAAAAAATATCCTTTTAAACTCATCTCATTTTAGGGATTAAATTTCCTCATTTGACCACATATTCATAAGAAGATTCCACCATTTATCTACTTCTCCTTCCAAAAGATAAACTATTTTGACAAATTTTCCCGGTACAAAGCATTGGATAATAGAAAATGTTTTCTCAATGGTTTTTATCCATCATTAGGCCACTAGTGGTACATTAGACCTACAAAAATAAGATGGAAATTTCCTCTTGAAATACTCAACAAATTCAATGTTTCATACTTTTATCATTTGGAAGATCAACATGATTCAATGCCTGAGAAATTTGAATTAGAATAGAAACAAGATTCTACATTATAACTCTAATATTATTTTATTAATCAGTTGGAAAATCTTTTAAATTTCCATCACATTCACTATAACTAAAATTTCTTTTGTTGATACCAACTAACTAAAACAAAAAACTACACTATAAAATCAAGCTATAATAACCTGATAAAGAATTAATATAATAATGAAGTAAAATTAGTAATATGTCTATATTGTGAACCCATATCCTCCTTCTATAGAACCTTGTGTCTAAACAGGGTCATCCATGGTTGTTACCCATACATTATAATATTTTCCTATACTTGTACTTATCATTGGGGTTTTACCAATTATTTCTAAACCTAATATCTAAAGATTAACTAAACCATGATCTAATAAAAAAAATAGTGACCCAAAAATTTCAAAAATAAATATTATATATTTTTAAATGAAAATTCAATACCTAACATTTTTATCCATTCCACAAAAATGAAGGTTTAGTGTATTTAAAGACTAGATATGTGAACAAATTATTTATTTTTATTCTCCATTATCAATAATTATCTTTATCTAACTATGAACCCTTCTTAAAATAAGATGTATAAAGACATTATTTATATCATAGGGAGAGGAAACATAATAAAGGGTGGCCTTAGAATCTCAATAAGTGTAAACAAGGGAGATGTCAATCGATGAAGATATAAAAACAAAACATAAGCATTCTTTTTTGAGATCATAACCATATATAAAAAATTGCATTCCCAATTTTTCGTACATTATAAACATGATTATTGTCTTTAAAAATATTATTTCAAAATAGATGTTTCATAAGAGTGATAAATATTCATAAATCAATCATAAACCACAATTTCAAATTATATAAATGAAGACATTTCATTAACTTCTGGCACCATCATAGTCATAGAAACCATTTTATATTACAATTTTATCAACTAAGACAATCAAATCATTATGGACATGTAATTATCATGAATTTAGCATATCATAATTTTTTATGTATCACCAATTGTTTTCTATATCAAAAGAGGAATCCGTACATGTTTCCCATAATGGATCAATCTCATAAACTTGTTTTCCAAAGATATCTCCAAATATATAAATCTATACACAATGAGTTCATGGGGACATAAAATTTTGTGCCCACACATCACATAATAAAACCCATAAAGGAGTGCAATAATATTAAAACAAATTCTTCGAATCATCATATCATTATCCCTGGAATGGAACTGGTTTTCAATAACATTTCATCTTTTTATTATAGCATAACTCTAGGAAAATAAATATGTTTCACAAACATCAAACCTTCATAATCATAAAAAACCATGAAAAATAATAAGGATAGAGTCAATGTATCATTACCCTATTAAAGAATAATTTACATAAAAGTAAGTAAATATTGATTAAAAATTACTTCAAAATATGAATAGGATATTTCTTGAGGAAAATACACAATTCATTTTGAAATAACCTATTTAAAATCTAAACACTTACAATATATTCAAGAAACAAATTCATTGAATTAATCCAAGGAAACTTGTAATGTAATAATTAAATTATTGATTTTTTAGGATGGAAGGTAATTTAGTACTTGGTGAATACGTTATAGAAAAGATTCCCTTCACATTTCCGGTAAAAAGTAAAAAGTACCTCTTACGGAAAACAAAAATACTTTTCATTTGAAAAAAAATTAAAAATTACATCATGTGTAAAAATGAAGTTATATATTCAATGTATAGTAGTAGTAAATCCATAAGAACTTATTAGCAAAAATATGGACATGGAATAATGATATTTCAAAACAAAGAAGAAATAAATCATGGTCTTATTAAATAAACTTCTTATCATTTTAAGTACCAAAGAGGGAAAAAGGTCTTAATACTTGAAAAAGCCCCAAAAAAATAGAGAAGAATAAATTTATAGGGGATTATAAGATAATGATTATATATTTTTATCAATGTAAATTCAATTATGAATAATCTCGAATTAAATGGGATTAAAACATAAATACCTCACCTGATGTCTTTTATTTCTTCATATGGTTAAAAACATCCAACATAATAAATAACAATTTATTATAAAATTAATAATAAATAATAATAATAATATATATACCATATAATTTATTTTTAATTATAATATATTATCACCCACTTATTAATAATTTATTATTAAAATCGTTCTTCCATCTTAATATTACTTTGTTTCCCAAGCATGTTTTGGTTCAAGAGTCCAAATCCTTGTTGTTTTAAAATGGTTCCATCATCTATGGAATGTTATAAATGACATAATTTAAATATATATTCTTTATATATATATATATATTCATATATAAATGTTTTATATATAAATATTAATTACAGCATTCGTAGAAGAGGCATGTCATACATATGCATAAAGGATATTTTCACTTTCCGACTGATGGAAAAAATAAGGGTAATAATAATTCAACATTAAAAACTTTATTATATAAAATTTATTATATATATTCATTAAATTTATCCACATTACCAAACATGTAAAAAATGAAAATTTAATCACATCACTTTGAAGATGTGGTTGTCCACTTATACGGATGATAAATTTTATTGTTTTCCAAAGGATGTGACTGCAATAAGGTAGATATGAAATTATAATTATATAATTATAATGTTATTTTAAATATAAAATATAAACATTAAATCCATATTAATAATCATCCATGGAAGATTTAGTTGGGAAAGGAATTATATCCTTACATAGAGGTGGTAATCTACACATATGAACAAGTGATACTTTTAATTCACATTTGTTAGAATAGAGGGTGGATAATGGAGGTTCCATAATCATAATATCATTTTAGTATATTTTGGATACATATTTTATAATTTTTATTATGTTTACTAATTATTTAGATGAGTTATAAGCTGAAATATTTTGAAAAGGGTCGGGTAATACGGCCGCCTCTTCCTCAGTAGACCTATTTTATATACTTTCTTAAAGACAATTGAAATAGTAACTTAGTAATGAAAAATATACTTCATGTATATGGAATTTGAGATGTTTAATGGTAATATTATTTATCTATATTGCTCAATGATGTGTAAATAAAATATATAATGGGTGAGTTTATAAGGGAAGGAAAATATAAACTTGGAATAATGTAAAACATATAAATATAATTTTAGTATTTCTCTAGTATGATGCTTTCAAATAGCATAAAATTCCAATAAAAAGATAATATGGCCGAATTCATCCAATGAAATTTATATTGATTTTGGTTTTATTTAAAACATTTTCTATTGATTTAACTCCTTAATTAACCAATTTTTACCCAAAATATAGTAATGACTGTTTCAATCTTAAAGGGTTATAATTTAACTTATAAGTTTCAAATTTACTCAATATGGATAAAATATAAAATGTTGCACCATTTTCCATCCTAATTTTCTATTTAAATATTTGTATGACTTATACATAATTTTATAAAATTTCATTTTTAAAAATATCTTTTTAATTTCATTCTAGAAACTATTCAATTAATTTGACTATGATGAAATCAAGATTGCTATTTAATAATAATATAAAACTTTTACTCATTAAAACTATGTTTTATTTATTTATTAAATCCTTAAGGAAATCTAACTACCCTAAACAATATTAATTTTAATTTTTTTAAATTCATTGACATTATTTTTCTTCTTCTTGAAAATGTTTTGTATTGGTGTATTTTATGATTTTAAATAAAAATGTCAATTTCTAAAAATTAAAAATACTTAACCATGATAAAAATAAATAATTTATATTAAAAAAATTTAACATTAATTATCCTATTTTTATTCCTATGTAAAAATTTTAGATATATTAAAGTGAAGATAATGGCTTTTTTAGATTTTCATTACATAATAAATTAAATGGAATTATCAAGGGAAAATTTCAAAAAAAATATAATATAATAAAATTATGTATAGAAACAACTGAATTTATCTCATAAATTTAAATATATGAATGTTTTTCGGGTTATTTTGATATCTCTATTCATATTTTTAACCATATTTTACCCATTTAACCCTTAATGAGGAGACAAATATTTACCACAATTACTATTCCAAATGACCAAAAATAAAAGGCCCCAAGTTAAAACATTTGGCCCTCATTATTCCAAATAAATAATAATCTCTCAATATTCAATTCACAATATTGGAAGAATTTTATTGAATATTATACCAACAAAACATGATAAAATGTAGTTTTCGAAATAAAATGTTTTCTCATGTACAAAAGGTTTTTATGATAATATCTAACATAAAATTAATTAAAATGGATTTAATTGGGTTATAATTAGTATAAATGATGTGATTTTATTTTTGAAACTATTTTAAAAAATAAAACACTATAAATGCTTAAAACTAAAAGATTAATTTCAATAAAAATTATGTATTTATCACTATTAGAAAAAATGAATTTTTTATAAGGATATCAAAAATTAACTCTATGATAATTTTTAAATAGTGATTTCCAAAATGAGTTTACTCTTTTATAATACATTTTCTAAAATTTTCATAAATGAATTATATTAATTTATCAATAAAAGTAATAAAATCATTTTGAGGAAAAATATATTTTTAAAGCATATAGAAAATTTTATAATAATATATTTTCTTTATCTGAAAAATTTATATTTGTTTTAAAAAATATTATTCATGTTAATTTTGACAATTTAATGGTTTTCTTATAATGTTATACTATATTATTGTTCATTTTGGCTCGGGTTTGTGTACATCGCAAATAATAAAATATATTTCAAGAAAAATACATCATAACATCTTAGGGTGTTACATGAAATACTCTAGATAAAATAATTATAGATTTTTAATTATCCTTCTATATAATATATCCAATTAACTTCAATGATGCATAATTATTTATGAGAATCCAATACAAATCCTATAACATTAGAAAACATGAAATATTCGTTAATGTACTCTCTTTCTCTGAATCATGTTCTTCAAATATATTCTCAAAAACTCATGATCATAAAATCCAATATTTAGGATAATAAAAATTTGAGTAAATACATCACATAAAACAATTATATTATTAAAAATTTCATCTTCTTTTTCATTAGTAATATATATTGAAATTCATCCATATTAAACTTGATTGTTAATTTAATTTGAACAATATCTTGTCTTATTATATTGTAATATAGATCCTCAATGAATATCATGTTTAATGTACCTTTCTTATAGAGAAAAAGTTTTCACCTCTTCTGATTTTCCCTATTTTATCAATGTTTTTTCATTCTAAAAATTCTATATAATAATTAAATATATCCTAGAATAATTTCAATTTCAAATTACAATGAAAATATTATATAAATTCCAACTAATGAGTCTTAAAATATATCGCATCGATGATATTCCATAAAATGAACATCATTGAATTCAATTTGGGTGATTTCAACATGATATATAATATCCAAACAATTTTCAGAATAACATATCATCAAATATATTAAAAATATATAGATTTCATCGGTCATGGTGTGAGAAGACATTTTTTATTATACATAACTCAACATAAAAATAGGTTCTTTCATGAGATATTTCATTATAAAATGGGGATTTAAACTCTAAAAATAAATATATTTACCCATATTTCACTGCAGTTTTAGTGTGAGTCATAGTATAGTAACATCCTTTACAAACATGTTGAAACCTACTTCATTCATCTTCCTCGTTTGGCCTCTAAATTTCAACAAGAAAATATAATATATAGAAATACTTAATAGGTATATTCCATCATGTAATGATTATTTTTGTGTCGTAGTGTGGATATACCCTTTCCATATTCAATGAGAAATTACAATATTATATTATAGTGTGTTGCTAACATCACAACATGAAACATCAGCTGTCTTTTTTTCCTATCAAACTCCTTCCACATCATAGCCTATTTTGTCACGGCATGAATGAACTATGTTTATTTTTTTGAAGAACACTTTTAATGTTTATCAGTGAATGGACTACGTTTCCATGGTATAAATAATTCTTTTTATTCTTAAATTGAACCCTATGAATTTTATAATAAAACTTATGAATTAAAATGAACCTTACAATTTTCATGATCATTTGTGATATATGTTTTATGGAAAGACCTTAGAAAATTTGAAAAATATCATAAAATACCTTCTGTGATCTTCAATTATCTTTATGGTATATCCATATTCACTATATAATATCAAGTATTCTCCATGGTAAAATAAAAATAAATCATTCTCAATTTTGCACCCTAAAATTTTGGAAAACACTGGTAATCATTTAAACTATATTTATAATATATCAAATCTATATATTCATGCATTCTGTAAATGCATGATCTCATATTATAATCATTCTTTAATCAAGGAATACATCATCATGTCATTTCATTTAATATGATTCAAACCACCTCTTATGCAGTTTCATTCCCTAATCACATAAACTACAAATATTTCATGAATACCTACACATCATTACTTCAATATTAAACATCATCAATGATTGTTAACTAATTAAAACTTCTTGGTAACACCCAACATTCATCATCCTTAAATATAGATTATCTACTCATTATACATCCTCTTGGTTATAATCATCACACAATATCTTCTTTTGTATTATCAAAAAATCAGATATACCACAAATTGGTTATAAAAAAATGTCTAAAAAATATTACATTTGATACATGACTAAATAATAATAAAAACCCAGATAACTCTGAGTAAAACATGAACCCCTATGTATACCACTACCTTTATAAAAGCATGATTGATCTAAATGAATAATATCTATGAATAGAATAGTTTTTTATACACACATGAAAAACATATCTATATAATATATTCTATATATACATTAAGAATTATAACTTGGGTTTTATTGACAATGACAGATAGGATTCCATCATATTATCTATTTTGAAATCTGATAAAATAAACCAATTTAAAAATGTTTGAAATACATATAAGAAAATACTGTGTGATTCTATTGTAAGAAAAGTACTTTTATTTATCATTTATACACCATAAAAAAACTGAATAAACATGTTATATTAAATACATTTTTTAAAATCAAACATGGAAAAAAATTGAGATCCATTTATAATAGAGTCTCATATCATTCATCAGGGGTAAACACCTAATCAACTATTCTTGGGAACCTATGATCCCCTATAGAGTTTTATGTACTAGTGGGGTATTCCTATAAGAAACCCATTTCCCCATGGTTTATTAATTAATTAAGAATCATGTATAAATGATAAATGTCCATTTCATGAACCATTACTTCATGGTTGGGTAACAAAGAGTGATCTATGTTCCACATTAGTCATTAACTTTTTTACAAATAATTGTTTTTGAAAACCTAATAAGTTGAAATGGTTCTCATATGATTTTCTGTCATATTAAATTAATGAAAATACAATATAGTCTATAACATAACCCTATTAAACTAATTATTCATATATTCAAAAAATAAACATTTTATTTTTGTTGACATTATAAAAAATAATGAAATATCATGAAAAGGTGTAACCAATGTAAACGAACATTAATGAAACCAAAAATAACATTCAATATAATATGAAAAATATGAAACCACTTTTAAAAATACTTATAAATCACAATACATCATTTTAAGAAATCAATTATTATTGGTTTAATGAAAAAACTTGAAGGAATTTAGTCAAACACATGGAAATAAATATTTAAAAAATGAGGAATTTTATACTCTTATTCATAATTAAATTGTCATAATTTTTATTAAAAAAGGGATCACTCAACAAATTATAAAAACATTCCCATATAGAATAAATATCGATTTTATATCATTAAAAACAAAAAATTAAATTATCAAGAAATAATGGATTAATAAAGAGAACTAATTGCACAGATACACCTTTATATTTAGGATTCTATTCCAATTATAGTGATTATTGTCATCATAATACTATTTATTTTTACCTATGAGGTCATATAAAATCATTATAATAATTCATGACACCATTTTTTTAAACATTTAAGGCTTTGGAACTATGAATACTTATTAGAGTCTATTTGAGCATGAACACCACCTATAACTTAGTTAAAATTAATTATAGAAGAATACCCTATTGATATCAGGAGGAATAGCCATGTATGTTGGTTGTTTCTCCTCGATATAGAGAAACCTAAATATCTAACAAACCTAGATATCAAGTGGTAAATTAATAATATATAATATTTAGGGGATGATAATTTTATAAGATGAATGTAAGCATATAGAGTGGATTACTATAGAATATGTACCGAATGATAGGATGATACCACAACTCCCTCCTTGGGAGATATATAAGAGAGAGGTATGGAAAATGGGGGTTTCTCTATATTTTACAAGCTCAAAACTCCATCTTATTAAATCTATAATTAAAATTGTGATGTTGATGATGATCATGATTTATTTACACTAACTCTTTTAATTGATGTAACAATTTACGAATTAATGTAAAATGTAACCTCACATAGATCCAATATTAATACTATAGGTCGTTCTAAATGTGATCAAAAATACATTTTTATTGATTTGTAACTAGGGATAACATATGGATACTCTGGAAATGACACAAATCTACTTATATTTTATTTATTATTCAAAATAAGTAATTTTTTGTGTTGTGTAAATATGGCATGTTTTTCAAAAAAAAGTAATAATTTGTTTTTGAATGTAGTGATTTTTTTACAGTGGGTGGGTAACACATATATAATAGAATTGTGTCAATATTAAAATGGCAATTAATTTAGTTTAGTGATTATCCTTGTGATGTATTAATAGTAAATTAACAAAAGTCAAATTCTTTAGCAACATCACCAACTCATTAGAATCCACTCTCGTGGAATCTAAGGGTGTACTCAATAAGTCCATGGTACCTATAAATTTGTTATCTATTTTGAGCAGTTATTGTAGTTAAAATCATATTATTTTGTTTCCAATATACATCTATGAATCTCGTCCATCATGATTCAATGATCAGGACTTATGTTTGTGCATCATGATTTAATTCTCATTTCCCCACCCTCACCCTCATATTATCTAAATAATGGGAAATAATTTATATGTTTTAGAAATAAAGAATAAAAAAAATCAAGGTTCCACATGGAATAAAAAAATAAAAATAAAGAGATCACCCTCATCCCCCATTTTATAGAACTAGTAAATAAAACTAGAAACAATGAAAAGAATATTGTGAAAGAATATCCCGCTCAGCGATATAGCTTGACCTCCATGGATCCTTACGTTTTTTACTCAATTACATTGGTGGGTGGATGATACACTATGTTTGAGAGATATATTGAGATGAATAGAGGATTGAAGGATTGGTTAGGGTGAGAGAATTAAAGAATGGAAAAGAGATATGGATTTAAGTGGTTATATATATATGAACGGTAATGTATCTACCATGCCTTATGCTCCCAATAAAAAATAAACGAATCGTAGTATCACTATAAAATTACCCCATACATTAGATTGCTCCATGTGCCCTGATCTCCTATAATTCTAAATTTTACTAAAAGATACACTTTTATAGCATTTAATGGAAGAATATAGTTTCTTCTCCCTCTCTCACTAGCTGAATTCCATCAACAATTATCCTCGATCATGTACTCAATGTGGTCAAACAAGTGTGTATAGAGAGCCATCCACTAATTCATGTATTGTCAGAGGTCATGAAGATATAATCCATGGATCTGATTTCAAATTAATGGTCCCAACATGAATTATATTTCCACTTCTACATCAATGGTGCTATAAGAATAACCTATACATTTTTAGGAAGGCCTAAAAATATATTATAGGATCTTCACAATCCATTTAAAAATATTAAGACATCATTGGAACTTTACATTCAATTGAAATAATCTAAGGCTATGTTGACATACATGATGTCATTCTAAGTATCCTAATACACCATTGGAATCATCAAAATAATGATCTCATATTTTTTCAAAAATATTTAGCTCAATGATGGATGTATTACATATTTAAAATGGTAATTAGGCACAGAAAATGGAAGGTTGATACCCCTTAATTATGATTTTTGAAATTACCAGATAACATGGATGAGCAAAGGATTTGATGGATGTGATGGTTGAAGAGAATCATTTGTGAAAAGGTATTTTAAAATATCATGAGGGTGAAGATAAATTGATTAAGGGGTGGAATGTTATAGGAAGAAGAAATATTCTATTTGAATGATCTAATGGTGAAAACTATCCCTAAGAATTTGTATGCTTCATCAGGTACCTTGAATATGTTCACAGTAGTTAGTGAATCCCATATCAAATTTTTATATGGTAGGTTAGATTCTTCATTATCGTATGCTCCTCCATCCTCCCTCACATAGTGTATGTAATGGTTGTGATATGAGTTCCTCTTATCTGGTGTTGCATCACCCCACAATATTCCCTCTTTGTCTATTAGCTAACCCACTAATGGGAATAATTCTAATATGTCTCTAGTCCCATAAATTTCAAAAGGGACCATACTTTCTTCCCTTGTTGAATCCCAGATTCATGTGGAACTTCCTTGTCATAGGGGTTTCCACCATGCTTGGCTGATTGACTAGGCGTGATCTAAATATTTCAAATGTGCAATATATTATTTAATTCTTAGAAAAATGATTTATGATATTACACACAACTAAAAATTCTATCCTTTTAGTCCTTTAAATCATAGTATTAGCCAAATCAGTGACTAAAAAAGCAGTCCCTAGATTTTAATTTTAATGATTGTTCATAATTTATTGGTTTTTAAGAATAAAATATTTAAAATTTAATTCTTATTCAAATATTATTTAGAAAAACCCAATTCAAATATAATGACAAAAATTAACACTATGACATAATATATATATATATATATATTATTGATGAATAATTTAAAAAATAAACAAACTAATTCTCCAACACTTGAGAATTATTAGTCCTTAATTAATTCCTCTCAACCAGAATCTAAACAATAATTCATCTCCGCTCAAGTTCAATCCATAAACATAATTTTATGTCTCAAGGAATTATTTAAATCTTAATATTTGCATGATGATTTTATTTTAGTCCACATCACTCAATATTATGAAATCACATTAAAATTTCACATAATCAATGAATTATCATAATAAAGGAACTGTAAAATATCGTTTTACATTCGTTCACATGACATTAACATTCACCGTATGCTTTATCCATATCAAAATTTGGGCATATATTTTCAATAATTTTAATCTATGTGATGTTAAAAATATTTATATAATGATTTAGTGGGACTAACCAATAAATATAAAATCCTAAATAGCAGACATTCACTGAGACTAATTGGAATATCCATGGAAGGAAATAGTTTTGGGCAGTCAGCTCTTAGATTTTATTACTCTAAATAATCATTTTTCTAATTTTTAATAGACAGATAATTGTACCAATGTATTTTAAGATAATAGAGTTTGGATACAACATTGTCACACAATTTTAAGTGTAATTATTTATATTTTATTGGTCGATCCATTAATGTGTAATTAAAGATTATAATAAAAAATAAAAAAATTTAAGGTACATCAATCCAATGAATGAAAAAAATTACATTCCCCTATATACTTTTAAATAATCTCTAAATTATCATTTTAGTTGAATAAATTTTTAAATTTTATAAAAGTTAATTTTTATTTCCTTTGATTATGGATGGGAAAATGTCTAATGTATGCTAAATTTAAATCAAAATACATTATACTACTTTTTCCCCTCACATGAACTAGATTTTGAATGAATAATCAATAAATGAAATAACCACACCGATTGATATATGATATAAATAAATAAGGTATGAATACATTAAATAAAATTAAGTTATAATAGAATAATGTTTATTGAATTATATTTCTTTTCCATGATAGATATGTTCTTTACACTTCATTTCCATTGATGTTTTTTATAAAAATAAATTAATAATCATTGGGATGGTTTTTGTTTAGAAATAAATTACTAAAACCTACCAAAAAAATAAAGGTAACGTTATAATGTTTTCTCCCAAAAAGAACTTGTTTCAAATCATCACAATGGATTCTTCCTTCTATAGCTTAACTACTGTCACATGCACAATGGTTCTTCTTTAAAGGGAACCCAATGTTTTCTTTTATAATTTATTTCCCTTGGATTCATAGGCTTTCTAGATATTTCATAGCCTCCTTCAATCTATCATCATGTGAATCCACTTCATGATTTTTTTCCTTTCTCTTTATTTTTCCCACATTAAGAATTAATATCTTCCACAGGAACACATCCATTAATAAAATATACTTAATTTTGATATGTATATTATTTCATATTTTTCATTGAAATAGGGTTCATTAATCAACATATTTATATTGTTTGGAAATGTATGTTACTGAAAAATATCTCTCCTCTATTTTGGTTTTATTTCTAAATTCTTTATAGTTTTTTGTACTTCAATTGAAGAATGAATTATACTCCCCATATATAATAGAAATTATTAATCAATTTCAAGGATTTTTAAAGGTATTTTAACAATAGATAAATATTATTTTATCTCAGTATTAAATAATTAGACATCAAACCACCCTATTTTACCTAATTTGAGTAATTTAACTATTTGAATTTTAGATTTTTCAAGGGGGTACATATACAATTTTCCAGGCGATTCTTCTATATTTTATTTTTATAATAAATATTTCAACTTTTTTGAAATTTTAGTGTTCTATTTTCGTTTTGATATATCATGTATAGATTTCTCTGGATTTATTTCCTAAAAATCATATATAGTAATTTTTTAGTTCATCCCCTAAATTTCAATGGGATATTCTGCATCTAACAACTATTAATCCCCATCAAGTGGGATACACATTTTAATTAATTTTCCAAAACATGTGTTTATGGCCATAAAACATTATATTTAGTTTACTTTATCTAATATTAGAATCAGTCCATGACTTCATTAACAATTTTTCGTGAAATCCACACTAATAGAGATTAAAAGGCATGAATAAAAGAATGTTTATTTTTTAATATTGATATATTCTTAATAAATTTTATTGAGATGACATGATTATTCTCGTAGTGGTTATGACAAAATTATCTTTTCTGAATTCATTTCTTTATTATATTAATTAAATTGTTATAAGATGCCGCAACAATATTTCAATTTTATGGTTTTTATCATATAAAATATAATTCTTTTTCTCTTAATGACCTTGAAAATAGGTATTTAAATCCTCGTTTAATTAATTATTTTAAATATACATTAGTCCTGGTAAATCATTCTGGATTATCTATTGGCAGTTCTTTTGTTAATAAATTTCATCTTTCGTTACATGATTCTCTTTTTTTGAATGCATTTTTTCACCTATATTCCATTATTCACTACCAAATTAGAGTTTTAATAATAAAATAATGTATTTTTTATGTTTTTACTTCAATGTTGATGGAGATAATTTGAGAAAATAAAAATAAATATCATCTATTTTCTATAAATTCATCAAATTCTATCTTATTAAAATTTTAGTGGATCCACCTATTTTAGGACAATAAGCTTTTTAAAACAGTGAACACTTTGTATTGTTAATTTTAGACACCTACATGGTTGATTTTAAAAGGTTTTTTACTTGTTTAAATTCTATTTCAATAGATGAATGTACTATAATAATACATGAATACTATCATCGTTTTTAGTTTTTTCCAATTTCTCCTCATGTAAAGTAATTTGTTCATTCAATTGGGTATTCTCAATCAATCAATAAATTAATACTTGAAGGTTAACAAATTGTGAGTGCACATATTGTTTCAAAAGAAATTCCTTAAAATTTTATCTTCTTGACTTCATGTCATTCTAATTGAATTAATAGAAAACTTATTTGTGATGTACTTCAACTTGAAAGCCTATCCATTTTCATATATTTCTCTAGAATATATTTCAACTATTGCTTGTCAATCCAAATTAAGTCCATAATATAATTATTTAATGAATAATTACGGTGGTATATGATTATTTTGTAATTTTGGATAGTACACTTGGTACAATTATCATGAATCCTCGAATTTATTTTTATCTCCTTAGAAAGAGTTGGTGATATTTCTCCACAAATAATTTGTTTTTTGAATTTGGTAAGATATTTTAAATATTTTATCCTTAAAATCCACATATGAATATATTGAATCTCTTTATTATTTTATTTTCCATATCCCTTTTTACCCCTTCATGAAATATGATAAACATTTTAAGACAAAATATATTCTTGTTCAAACCATTGATGTAGAAATGATAACATTTTAATAAGAAACTCCTTAAAGAAAGTATATTCCACATCACTTAGAGAACTATTAAAGGTTAATGTAAATTAATCATTGTGGTTTTTAGATCATAACTCCTTAAATTAGTTGGAAAATTTTGATATATTTATTCCCTATTACTGATGTCATTTCTAGGCCCATAAATCTCAATGAAACCTGGTTGAAATTCTACAAGTGTACATTTTTGAGTTATTGCCATATGATTTCAGCCATAGTGGTAGGAAATTTACCTCTTAATTATTTACTATAATGTGTACTATTCCCTAATCACTTTTTTTTCAATTTTGCAAAAAAAATAATTTTTCATGAGAAATAGTATCATTTTCATTTATAATCAATAAATCCCAATTTTAATGTGTTTTAAAATTTCTATAATTTAGCTATCAAAAGGATGAAAATCATTGAATAGACAAAGAAATTCCCTAAAATCAGTTACAATTTGTTGTTGAAACAAATTTAAATAGAAATACATTTGTACAGATAAGTAACTAGGCTAAACATTTGTATAGAGTTATTAGTTTGCTGATTCAATTACGTTGGAAAGATGATAATCATTGAAGGGTGATATGTTTTGTGGTTGTTAAACATTCATGAATTCATGTATTATGGATATTTTTGAATTATATGTCTGTAAATATTGTGGTATTGGTATAGGAATTAGGTAATACTAGACTAAGCTAATTTATCCAATTTAATAAAAGTGGGTAATTCATTTTACAAGCTATCCTTTCCATGTCAGACAAGAGAATACACAAATAGAAATACAATAACAAAATAAATCCTTATAATACACTCTCAATGTAGACTTGGGACACACCTATAAATTAGTGAGTCCCTGTAATGTTTCTCTTATCCCTTACACAATAAAAAATGTCAATTAGAAATGATTATTTATATCTAGTTTTCCAATAATGCGGCTAAGAGACTGTGTTTTTGGAGAAACCAATGTAATATATAAATGTAAAAACTTATTTATAAAATATATATACATATATAAAAACACATATATATTTATTATAAACTATATTTATAAATAAATATATATATATATATATATATTAACACAATATCTATATACAAATATAGAGACCCACACATTTATTATAAATATAAATATACATACACAAATATATAGACATATATAAGATAAATTTATATTTCATAATTTGAAAATATATTTGTACATACACATAAATATATATATATATATATATTATACATTTATATTTAAATATAATTACATAAATACATATACACAGACAAATATATGTTTATGTGTGGTTTAAAAATTTATAATTAAAAATATAAAAAATATACATTAAAATATATATAATATTATTATCTTATAATATATATATATATATATATTCATACACACACAGTCATAAATACATATTATAAAGTTATATTTCATGATATAAAAATATATTTTTGCATATACACACAAACTCACACACATTTGCAGATATATACATGTATACGTTGCTATAATACACACACACACACATTTATATATTTTAAATATATATATATATATACATGTATATTTCACATTTATATTTAAGAATATAAACTAAATCACACACATGTCCGTATACTATAAATATATATTGAAATATATAAATATTTGTCTGTTTGGTCGTTTGTTTGTTTGTTTACACATATATATACACTATATTCCACTAATATATATATAGGTAAAATATTATATATATATATATATATATGTGTGTGTGTGTGTGTGTGTGTGTGTGTGTATTTATATGTGGATACATATTATATAAATTTAAATTTCAAAATATCAGCAATACACACACATACAGATTAAAAATATAAATACGCATCCACAAATATACACACACGCACATATAAACATATATATTTTTATTTTATATTTAAAAATATAAATAATATACCTGTCAATATATATATTAAACTTATATATATACTAAATATAATATGTTATTGCATAAAACTAAAAATAACATATAACAATTCGTATAAAAATATTTCTATGCATGTGTATATTGTTATATTCAAAGGACATCATTAAATCCTTCCAAAAAAATCAAATTATATCTTTTTATAAAAATCGAAATACACTGACTATAAAGGCATAGAATAGTGGTAGCCAAGTTTATTCCAATATATAATGGTGAATGCAACAACAATTCTCGACCAAAGGATAGTTTGTCAAAATTTATATTGATTTTATTTAAAATAATGCAATTATACAAATTAAATAAATATATTCAAATGGGAAAATAGAATAGACAGGAATCGGTTCTATGGGTGGCCATGATAATGTGAATTCCATCTACACTTGAAAAATAAATATATATATATTTGCAAATATATTAATTTTATTCATTTATAGAAATGGTCAATACATATCAATCTACCATAGAATCTCAATTTAGGGTGGTATGAAGAATTAAAGTGAATATAATAAATTAGGTTCATATTTCAATTTTAGAATAATAATCTCATTAAACGGTAACAATTTAATTACCTCATTCTTATTGTCTTTTGTCTTCTATTAAACACACTTGGTCAATGATTTAATAACATATATACTAAACATAAATATTAAGTCAATACAAACTGAATAAAATCATTTCAAAAGTAAATAAATAAATAAATAAAAATTATGCACCCATTTCAACTAACGGTTCTCTCCCATATGAGTTAATCCTATCTTAGTGGGGTGATCACTGATAATGAATAAACATAAAACTAGAGAGAAGAGAAAAAAATATAAGTAATAGAGAAATTATAATTGAATTAAACTAAAAATCATGGAGTATTACAAGAGAATAGAAAATATGAAAGAGTAATGAAAATACTTCCATGAAAAACAATATTCAGGATATGACTCTAGTGGAAGCCTCTTAGAGGGTGAATCCCTATACATATAATTAATTATAGTGTAGTTAAATGATCCTCTATTTATGGGGTTGTATGGTCTTGTTTTTTATTTAATTATCCAAGAACTGTATCCATAATGATTATCAATCCATAATTGGTGGTCCCGAGAGTTTAATTCTGATTTGCGGACATTAATCCTAGTCTTCCAACGAAATCCCCATCACATGTTTTAATATACGAACGTCTAGGAACTTGTACATTAAGAATAATTTTTTTTTTCAAAATATAATATCTCATGTTCCAGCATCTCGTAAGTGAGGTTATGGGTTAAAATAAAATTTGAAATATCTTAGGGAATGGAATGATATTACACATATGCGTCACATTGTGACATCAATGATTCCTCTCCAATGTTTTTTTATCCTTTAGTCTTGATCTTAGGGGGTTCCTATCAAATATTTTACCTTAAAAATGATCATTTTCGATATATAACATGTTTTCTAACCCCATAATCTTGGATTCATCGTGTTCCTTTAGTTTTGACCCCCACAATCTCAGGAATACATCCAACATCATAAGAAACCTTCTTTCAATAGAAACCTTGATCTGTTTGGATTCAATCATCAATCTCATCTTAATCATCATTTTCTATTACTTCATCTCACCTCATCATGTCACACCAAAACAATTCTTTATCATCCCAATATGTCATGATTACCCCCATATTATTCCATAAGTCAATCTACCATAAACATATATGAAACATTAAAATCAATCTTTAATCTTAAATTAAATTAATTAAGACACAATTTAAATACATATAAAAACTGATGAAAAAATGCATAAAATTTAGAGATATAATCTATATATATATTTTAAATTTTTATTTAAAAATATAAAAAATATACACAGATATGATTATAATTTAATACATACATTTAATTATTTTTCATATATATCTATATATATTTCATAAATAAAAAAATTGATTAGACTAATTAGTACATTTATTTAGTTATTCCACCTTGGTTAAGGGATAAAATACTATCACATACTAAAAAATAACATGGAGATAGAAGCACAGAACCATTATGTAGGGTGTTATGTGGTGGGTCTCTTGTCACCATAAGACATACTAAAGGGGTGGAAGTGGTAATGTGTCTATATATAATAGATTAGAGGTTAGAGAGCAGTTCTCGTGTCAATTAAGGAGGGGGAGAGAGTTAGAAATATAGAGGTTATATGAGGGATGTGTGAGTTCATGAGAGAGAAGTGATGTGGGGACATTGAGAGGGTGTGTTAGGAAGTAGAGTAAATGTGAACATTTATAAAAATAGTTAAATAAATATACTTAATCTACACACACCTCCTTTAGCTATTTTTTAAATGATTTAAATAACTTGTCAAATTTTTCATGAATAATTAAATAAAAAATGAAACTAAATTGATTTTTTCCATAGTTTTATGATGACTTATTCTAGTTAAAAATCAATGATTGTGCATCCACTGTACCCTTTATACTCTCATACATCAATATTCTGAAATCATGACCTAGGTGCATGCACTTGGATTCAATTCTCATTACATTGTCATTACCTGTAGATCACAAAACTAATGTTCAATAAAATAGAGGCATTGAGAACTTATCATGAATAATTAATAATATTGTTTTCATATGGAATTTTATCTTATAAAAATTTCAATCATCCCATCCCCTACTTTTTAGAACAATCGAGAATACTATAAATAATAAAAAAATGGAGAGAAATTATATTCCATTTATTAATATATCTGAACCTCTACAGCTCCTTAGAATGATACTATAAATTCACATCATGTGTATTTGTATGAGTTATTGGGTATGGGAGAAAGATGGAGTTGAATGAAATAATGGTGATGAGTGTAGGAACCTAATTCATTTTTAGGGTAAATATCCTTTACATTTCATCATATTTCAGTTTAGGGACCTATATTCATCCAAATGTGAATGTCCTATGAGGCTGCAGATGTAATGGGGGTGTATGGGGCTAGTTAGGAGCCTGAAACCCAACTCTTTGTGTCCAAAAATCATGTACCGTGATTAGTAAAAACCATGTGTGGCAGAACGCATTGTTAGATAAAACCGTGAAAGGATTAATAGCGAGGAAGATGAGTCTACAAGGTTAAAAAACCATTTGAATTGGGAGACATGGCCAATCAGCCATATCTACAATTTTAAATGTTTATTTTTTCAAGGTTTTCTAATGTTTAGGTAAACCATGATAACAGTCCATGTAGGGTTCCCTCCTATAGAAAAGCATGCACAATAAGAATAGGGATTGGACAAATGTCTTGATAAGCCACATGAACCTATGTTTTCAGTGAATTTATTAAAATCTACCTAATTAAATATATTTTTAAAGCTAATTATTTATTATTTTTAGAGGCAATATCTCAAACCTTTGGGAACTCCTTTTTATGTCTATCCTAGGATTTTTTGTTTACACTCCATCCAAATGAAAAATCAAGAACCATTTGTCTTGTTGGATCCACATCAATGATTTCTTATTTATATTTTGTGTAGTTCATCATTTTCATTGGTATTGGGTGTTCTATTTAGGTGTAAGATAATTTTTCCAATTTATAGGTTCATCATACATTATTTGATTTTATTTCGATCATGGTACAATAAGAAGATGATATATGATGAGATATCTAATATGGACCTACAATAGGTGGTATCATTCCATTAATTAAAATTTTAAGTGTTTATATACATATATATGTCATTTTTTGGCATGCCCAGTTTTTTGAGAGACACCCTTGAAATTAATTTTTATCATTGAATTGAATTTTTTGGAATTATCTATGTAATTAAAGATTCATAAAAATGAATGATTATAGGATTTGTACCTTGAAGTTAGTAATAACCATTTGGGTGTGTTGTTTAATTAAATGAACCATTATGATATTGTACGATTTGAATACCTTTTGGGTGTTTTCTTTACCCATTTTCATCGGATGAGTAATATTGAATTATATTTTTATATTAAAATGATAAATTCAATTAATAATGAATTGGGAATAGATGCCATGATCCAAGATGGTATCCATGTATTGGTTGGTTAATCGTGATATTCTTGTTATAATGAATTTCCCAAGTGATTAATGAAGAGGAAAACCTCATAAGCTTGGCCAATGAATTGAGTCACCTTCTATGGTGTGATTGAATTGAAATGTTCTAGGGGATAACCTTGAAATTATTAAGTTAAATTGATAAAATGAAATTGATAATGATTTATTGAATGCTTATGTATATTTTGGGAGACATGTATTTAGTTATGAATTTCATGGACACACTCAATTGTAATGTACTTTGCTTATGCTAGGGTGACACTATGACTCATATTATAGACCAGGAAGGGCTGACTCATGGGGGTATAACTATTACATGTTGAGTGACATGTGAACTCCATATGAATTTCCAGTGATGTTCTGAAAGGTAATTTGATCATCATTCCATGGGTAATACTTGGGATCGCATAGTGGACCACCAGGGATGGACACGAGTGTTAGTGTTGTTATAACAAACCTAGGGTGATACCTATGTTTTATGAAGATCTCCATGGATGGGATTGGAGGGTGTAGGTTTATATTATACATAGAATGATTTATGAATTCGAAATTAGGAGTACCAAGGATTGGGTCTGGTTCACATTTGAACAATAAAGAATTTCAATTATATGACCTATCTTCCCAAACAATGAAAATATAAAATTCATTCTTTGTATTGAACATTATGGGTGGCCTATTTGGGTATTGTTTGATGATATATTTTCATAGGTAATATGGGGAATTATGTAAGTTCATAATATGTGATAATTATATGATATTGAACGATTAAATAGAATTTATTTTAAATGAGAACCGAGAATTTATATAATGTTTACATTCAGTACTTCCATTCATGTTATATTAATTCCTACACACTGTGACTGTTGTACACTCACTAACATAATGGAAATTTGCCCTGGGTGGTTTTCTATTGTGATTTAGTCTCCCACCCATTTCGAGATACTTTGGGAACCCAAAAAGAATATACAATTTTAGGTATGGGTAAGGGAAGGTACACAACTAAATATTTTCAATTCCATCTTAGGAACAGGGGACCACAGAACGATCTGAGGATCGTGATGCTAGCTTGGATATTTTTAGATTTTTTTTTCTAATTTTCACTCTTGAATTATAGTGATTCCATATATTCATTTTCTCAATTTTCTATAGACATATGACATGTATCATCATCATTGTTTCTGAACATCCTTTTTATATTATTATCTATTCCTGATGTGTATCTATTGTTTGTATGAATCACTACTTCTAATAATTATCTTTTCTTTTTATTGTAATATACTACACAATAGTGGTGAGAGAATATTCTACAAATGGAAAAACCTTTTCCCTCAGTTCGGGTTAGCTACCTATGATATTTGGAGAGATGTGTATTCTCCCATGTGGCCAACCATGCTCGAAGAACTATTTAGTGCCATATTGGTCTTGGGAATTAAAAATATGTATCAGATAATTATTTTATGGTTTACATAACTATTTTGAGAAAATGAATTGTGATGTTATTAGTTATATGAATGTGGGTTCAACATTATTTTAATCAGATGATATTCGAGTATGCCATTTCATACATCATTTTAGACACTTTATTGGAATCACAAGCCACGCATTATTACATGCCATTTAGGATGCATTACTTGTAACATGATATTGTGATAGGGGTTTTGATAGATATACCTACATTTATTATAGGTATTTTTGAAGTTTTTACGGTGTGCATTACATGGATTACATATTTTGGTTTATAATGAGTTTGGTCCCTTATAAATTTGAATTTAGTAAACCATTTAGTACAACCTTCATAAAATTAATTATGATAAAATGGAAATGAAAGTGAAAAAAATTATAATTGAAATTAGATTATTGTAATGAACACGACTATGACCTGATGATAGCAGTGGGAAGTAGATAATATCTCTTTCTTATATATGATTCGTATGATTCCCGAACCAGACACATGGTGAGATAAAATGGTTTTTTCTTTCATATATATATGAAGGCTAATACCTATCCTATTGTACTATCTATGATTCTAAGCTAAAAACAACGATAACACGGTTTTCAATGGCATGTGTTGGAAATTTTAGAGGCATGCCACCATGGAGACCACTATTTATGTACCAAAAATATGAGGATGTCCACACTCAAGGGGTAGTGGACCATGGGATACTGGTGGATCCTTATTTAGTGAAAGTTATGACAATAGTAGTTTTACTGTACATAGGTTTTAAGGCATAATTCTATGATTGTTTTAGGACATTCATGTAGAATATTTAGGAAGAACAGTGGCATAAACCAACTGTGTAGGAGTTGACAAGTGGGTTCTAGTAGTAGAATTTGACCATGTTTTTAGAGTATAGATGGGCATGGGCTATAGATTCATCGCTAGAGGACTTGTTATATATCTTTGAGCATCTAGATATTCCTTATAATAGGAGATTATAGAACACTACATGTATGCTATGTGATTACTCCATGTGATGGTTGGATATTATTACTCCAATAGGACATCATAAAGAGATGGCCTTGATAGATTTCCAAAAAACTTTATATAACTACATATATCTTGAGACATTGAGGGATAATTGAGCCTATGAGTTCATGCACCTAGAGAAGGACTTGTTATCAGATATGGATTATCCTCTCCGTTTTACTAATATCAAACACATCGTATCCATTCTAATGGGTGATGAGTTATCTAAAGCTGGGAGATACAAAGATGGTCTTATGTGTGACATATGATCATAGGTGAATTTCATTCTACTTCATACAATTTGTTGATTCTCTAATCGAGCACTTATCACATATCATTACCTGAGAGAGGACGTGGGTGTGAGAAAGGGTGGTTCTGCATCTTGATCTTGTACTGCAACAACTAGTAGTAGAAAACATCATATAGAGGATCCACATGGTGATATTTGTATCCAAACCACATTATCTGGTATCCATATAATGTGATATCGGTATGGTAGGTCAAGACATAAAAGGGCACAGTGTATGAGGGAACCAATAATGTGATGATCATGTAGAAATATGGATCATTTATATTGATTCAATAGAATCTTTCACTTGAAAACCAGTGGGAGAGGATCTGCACCGACTCCACAAGTATGATTATGTCCATAAACTTTTGATTAGGAATAGATTTGTAGTACATTCAATCTATTAGGTGGATGTGGTGGTCATGACTATGGTAGGCAGACCCCAGTTTTGCTGCAACAGTAAAAAAAAAATCAAATCCGATTAGCCATGGAATATCACAGGACCATGTTTAAGGACAGATATATGAATTGAGACCGAAACCTAAGGAGCAGGATCCCAAATCATCTATAGTGAGATGTACTATACTATAATCCACTATATAATATTATAATGTTTTTTATAGAATGGATTCTCATATCATTATATTTCTTCCTATTATAGATATCATTGGGTTCAATGTTTAATCTTATGATGGTGTTATGACACCTGATACTCCATTTTCTAAAATAATGGGTGATTTATATCCATGAAAGGAGTTCACCCTTGATATTGGTGGGTGCCACTTCATATGGGGCCACCTTGTCCTCAAGATGACAAGTTTTGACATCATTATTGGGATAGAGTGGTTGGTTCCCTTTCACGATTTAATTGATTTATATCATGGTAGATTGAATTTAAAATCACCATATTGAGGAGAGTTTATTCACAAGGATGAATGGAGTGTCTAAAAGAGTTCAGTTTGACCCAAGAATCAAGGGCTACGTATGATGCACGTCCAAATTACGTGTTTAAATCAGGTTGATTAGGGAAAATTCCATCAACATTTCCCTCCATCGGTTAAACATTCTAGGGATTTTTTCCCATAAAACATTTTTTTACATACACTGAGAGACATAGAGTTATCTATAAACCTTGATCCAGGAGATTCACTGATATTAATTACTTTTTATAGGATGTAAACAACTATGAGACATAAACGAAAGATAAAGCAAATGGATTTAGAGATAATGTGGTTTATTTAACCCAGTACTTTTCCATGGGTTTCACTAGTCCTTTTTGTAAAAATGGTTGATAGTACGCTTGAGATATGTGTTTATTATTTTAAATTGTACTATTTGATGGTTATGAACCAGTATCCCCTACTATGGATTGACGATATCTTTCTTCAACACCATAAAGCTCGTGTTTCCTCAAAGATTAATTTGATATCCAGTTATCATCATGTGTGGGTTATACCATCATACATATCTCACACAAACCTTTTTAGAATGTATGGTATACATGAGTATTTGGTTATGATGTTAGGTCTCATGAATATACCAGCAATATTTATTGCATTGATGAACCAAGTGTTCCATCCTTTCCTTGATTCGTTTGTGGTGAATTTCATGGATAATATCATTAGGTAATGCCCAAATCAACAATCCCATAGAACAAATATTCATATTGTATTCAATAAACTGAGATAGCATCAATTATATTCTGTTATCACAAAGCTCCACTTCAAGATGGGCCAGATTCACTTCTAGGGATACATTATCTTAGATACTGGAGTATCTTTATACCTTGAGAAGGATAGAGCCATAGTTTTTCTAGAACATCCAAAGAATGTTTTTGAGGTATGGAGTTTCTTGGGGATATCTAGTTACTAAATGAGTTTCATACAAGAATTATCATGCTAAGTAATTCCACTAATCTACTTTACTAATAATGTTGTAATGTTTGTATAGTATGATACCTATGAGATAGAATTTCAAGAGATTAAAGGGAGATTAACTTTTGTATTGATACTGATCTTTCTCTATCTAGGTATGAGTTATAATGTTTGCTATGATGCATCGTATATCTATTTAATAGTGGTATTTATTGAAGGAAATAGAGTTTTGGTGTACGTTTCTTAGTAGATAAGGCCACATGAGAGGAATTACTCGACACATGATCTTAACATAGCTATATTTTTAGATGAATTGTGTTTTTTGGGGACAATATTTACTAGGGGATCGTTTTTTGTTTGTGTACATACCACAAAAGACTGAAGTGCATATTTACATAACATGGTATGAATATGAGGTTGAGAAGGTGGGTAAAATACCTATAGTATTCTGAATTCAATCATGCATACATGCCATGTATTGAAATGTAGTGGCCCATGCATTGAGAAAGAGGAATCATATACAGGCAGTTTAACATGCCAGTAGCTCATGGATTTGTCTGTTAAGATGCACTTGGTGGTGGATGATAGTCGAGGGAATACTTTTCTATCATCCATAGTTGTGACTTCTACACTACAAGATAGAATAGGGATGATGAAACAATCAATATCTGAGGGAATTGTCCTATGCGAGAGTGTGGTAGGTAAGGAACCTCTTCCTAGTTGGACTATAGGAAAATATGAGATTCTGCTCATATGTAGTCATGAATAGGTTTCTGGATAAATTTTTGATGAGATAATGTTATACTTTCATGCCATACCTTGGGAAGTGCATCCTATAATCACCAAAATGAATCCTGATTTACACCATAAATACTAGTGTTCAGGTATAAAAAGAGGTGTAGCAGGTTTTTTCATGAGGTGTTCCATCTATTAAAGTTGGAGGTAGTACACCAGCAACCACCTAGACTTTTACAGAAATTTCTAATTCTAGAGTGGAAATGGATCGATTTAGTTATTGATCTTCTAATAGGTATACTGAGTACTTCCTGAGGTAATGATTCCATATGGGTTATATTTGATAGGTCCACAACAGTTACTCAGTTCTTACCTATCAAGAAGACATTTTCAGTTGATGGTCTGCGTGATATATATCTTTGACATAGTATGACATCATGGGTTCCATCAAACTGTTATTTCAGATAGGGATTACCAATTTAATTCACGGATTTGGCCAGGTCAATAATGGACATTAGGTACCTAGGTGCTATTGAGAACAGATTACCACCCACAGACTGATGTCCAGTTTGAGTGTACTATTCAAGTGCCTGAGGACATGATGTGGGAATGCCTCCTATATTTTAGTTTCTTTTGGAAGAGGGATATACCACTGGTTGAATTCTCCTACAATAATAACATTGATGATCGTATTCAAATTTCACATTATGAGGATTTCTACAACAAGAAATAATAATAGCCCATGTGTTGGATAGAAACGACATAGGCCACTATTCTTGGGCCTTTTCTTGTTCTAAAAAACATAGAGTAGGTTCATTTGAATTTAATGTGGATGGATACTATGTCATCTTCACATAAATCACAAGATGATCACTACAGAGAAACTATAGTGTTGTAGGTTGGGGATTGTGTATTTTTTCATTCTCACTGAGGTTAGTACATAGGAGGATCAAGGTATTTGTTAAACATTCATAGAAATATGTCAGAACATTCATGATTAATGAGTGAGTAAGGCCAGTATCTTATTTGTTGAAGTTACCTCAGAGGTACTGATCCATGCATGATGACTTCCCGGTTTCTCAGTTGGGACGTAACTATTCATACATGTCTCAAGAGATTCAGCCTAGGGATTGTGAGTTATAGGTATATGTGACCATTGTTGGTCTTATTGGTGGTGTGGATCATAGAATTAAGGTTTTTTGAGGTCATTTTGTTTCTATATTATAGGTTCTATGGAAACAAGTCCATGTATAGGACGAGGCCTAGGAGCAGGAGGCCAATGTATGATTACTGGGGAAGTGTTATTCTCATATATTCTTGACCACCCTTGGGAAGTCATTTTCTGGATAAATTACTCTCAGGGGGTATTTGTATGAACCAGGTTAATTTATGATATTTTTATCCTATAAATTCCTTAAAATTTCAATCAATTATCTTTAAGCGGCATAATGTGAATGTCCATTGAGGTCGTTGATGTAACTGGGGTGACTGGGGATGGTTAAAAACCCATAACCCAACTCTTGTTGTGACCAATTCATGACATATGGTCATTAAAAAAATTAACGGTAGGCCACCAGATTATATAACATCGCACTAGGAAACACTATGAGTAGGAGGTGGTTCCATGGTTAGACCAACCTTGAAATTTGAGACACATGCATATGCAGCCTTTTAATAAATTTTGACGTGGATGTTTTCATGGTTTAATCTTGGTTATAAAAACCATTCTAGGTGCTCTTCCCTAAAAATATTGATCACGAATGACACACATTTTGTCCAACCATGTGACCAAACCATACAACCCTAATTTTGGGAGAATTTTAGAAAATGTACCTAATTAATTCTATTTTTTATTCTAATCATTCATTATTATTGTAGATAGTATCTCAACCTTTGGGATCTTCTTTTAACACCTATTATATGATTTTTTGATGACTCTCAAGGTAATCTGAGAATCATGTACCATTTGTCTCATTGGATCCATATAAGTGAGCTCTAGAAATTTTTTCATTCCTCATTTGGTTTGGTATTAGATACACTATTTATGTGGAAGCTAATTTTCCCTATTTATAGGTACTTCATCTGTTCATAGATTTTATCCTAGTCTGACTCGAATCAGAAGATGGTATTGGATGAAATATCTACTACGATCCTATTGTAGGCGTTATCAAAAATTTCGTTAAAATTTTAAGTGTTTATATACATGTGTGTGTGCCATTGTTCTGGATTCCCAATTCTCAGAGAGAAACCAATAGCATGAATTTTTATTCATGAATTTAATTTTTTTGCATTGTCTATCTAATTAATGAGACACAAAAATGAATAATTATAGGTTAAGGACCCTGAAATTAGATACACCTTTTTTTAGTGTTGTTTATATAAATGGACAATTATGATGGTGTAATATTTGGAGATCTCTGAGGTGTGTCCTTCACCCATTATTAAGGGATGCATAATATTGAATTATCATTCGTAATTGAAATGAAAAATTGATGTGATAATGAATAGGGAGTTGATTCCATGACCCTAGAACCTTAACATATATTCGTTAGCTAAGCATGATGTTCCTGTTAAAATGAATTGTTCATGTGAGCAGTTAAGAGGCATGCCTTCAAAGGTTTTCCAGTTGCTTGAGTCACCTTATGAGGTCCGATTGAATTGAAATTTTATTGGTGATATCCTCTACATTTTTAAATTTAGTTGATATTTATTTATTTAAGTCATATATGTCATTTATGATAGATGTATTCAATGAAAAATTCCATAGATGGGCTAAATTGGATGGTACCTTGCTTATACCCAGGTGACACATGGGTTCTAGTTATGGGATTCCTTTGACGAACTAATGGGGGTTTAACTATATCATTCTAAGTGACACTTGGAATCTTTATCAATTTACATTGGTGGACTCAAAGAGAATTTGATCATTATTCAAGGGGTGATACTTTGGATTCCTTAGTGGTCGTCCAAGGATAGACTCTAGTGGAGTGTTGTAATACCACACCTAGAGTGATAAATGCGTTCTTGAGAGGATCTCCATGGATGAGAATATAGGGTGTTGGTTTATATTATATTGGAGAAATACCTGGATTCCAAATTTGGGATACCAAGGAAGAAATTAGGTTCATAATTGAATTATAATTGAAATGAATTATATTATGTTTCTTCCAAGCTAACGATCAATCGTGGATTCACCCTTTGTCTTTCATTTCATGGGTGGTCTGTTTTGGATTTATTTTACCATATCTATTCAAGGGGGATGGTTGGAATTATTTCATGTCCTGATATATAATAATTAAATGATATTTAATGATTAAATTAACATTGTTATAAATTGGAATGTTGAATTTATAGGATGTTTACTTTCAGTACTTCCATACATTTTGTATTACTACTTGGACATTGTGACTGTTATAAACTCCCTAATTATATGGCACAAGACCATGGGTGGTTTCCCACTTGTATTTAGTCACATTCCATATTTTTTCTACCTTGGGTACCTAAACAGACAATATTATTGTAGGTATGGATAAGGGAAAGCACCCTACAACTGGTTTTTGTTTGATGCTTAGGATAAGTAGAGCATATGACTAGTTCTACGCTCGTTATACGAGCTAGTCTTTTTTTGATTTTTTTATATTGAATAATGTATTTTATTTATTCCTTTTATAATTGTTTTGGATTCTTTTTTTCAACATATGAAATGTATCATCATCATCTATATGAGCTTCCTTTTGATATTATTTTCTATTCCAGATGTGTATCTATTATCTGGATGTTTAACTACATTTGCTAATTATATTTTATTGTTATTCTGATGTACTACAATGTGGTGATAATGTAATAGTATCCACAATAACACACTAAGTCCATCACTTCTTGTAGTAACCTCTAGCATTTGGGTAGATACTCTTAAGGTCATGGGGTCAATTAGTATCAAATAAAAGTTGACTAGAATTTGCGTCTGGGACATTACTATGAGTAAATAAAATGAAATTATCGATATTATATATTGATTATATTTTTCTATTATATTAATTGAAATGTCTTATCCATTAATCAATCCCCAAATCAATTCTATTTTAGATTCCCAATTTCTATTCCAAATTATCAAATAAATGATATTTTTTCTGAAGGATTGTTCTCCACTACTTTAAAAAGGTCATAAGAGATTCTCATTTCTAACATAAAGTGGAAAAAATTAGAAGTCTTTAAATATATCTCTCTTTAAATTATTTTATACAATATTTAATTCTCCCAACAATATTAACTTTTCAAGGAAAGCAATAACATACAAGGATTGTTCCTCCATTCCATGTTTTCTATGTTTTATTGAGATGAGATCCTTGGATTGTTTTATATCTTTGTGGCCCCTACTTGATATTTTTTCATCTACTACATCAAGGGTAAGTAAGGTTTCATTCTCACAACCATGGAAAGGGATATCCCAATGTTGGAGGAGCACGAGGTTCCATTGGAAAATATTAAGACATAATAAGACCTCGACATGTTAATGGGATAGGTAATGGTTATGATGGAATAGTAGGTGTTTTCCGAAATGGCCCAAGACTCTGTTGGTATCATAATAAGTCGGGGATTTGTATCATATTATCAATGAAATACCAATCGATGATTCAAATATTTATTCTTCACATTTTTTATTGGGTTGAATAATTTTCATATTAATCCCATTAATGAAGATGGACATGTGTCCATAAGGGCATAGAGGTGATCAATGTTCTGATTTTCATAGTAGTCAAAAATAAGCTTGGAGGTGAGGGATTTTGAAATGTTGTGCAGTGAAACCTAGTTGATGAGGGTCTGAAGTGATATGGGTGGATCAGATGCTTTGAGGGAATGATCAAATGATGAGAAAGTAGCCATAGGAAATTGTTCACTTCATCTAACACCTTATATGTTTACACTATGACAGGGAGATATCACATATACTTTTCATATGTGAGCTAATGTTCGTTATTTACTTTGGAACCTCTTATCTTCTACTAATGTGTGATTAATGGGTGTAATGTGTGTCCTTCATAATAGGATCAGTGCCACCATACATTTTATACTCCATTTTTTGAGCTGAGCTAATCATGTAATTATGTTCTTATACATATATGGTCAATAAATATGAGCATGGTTCCCTATATTTTTTAATGGATGAATCTGATATGCATATAGACTTGTACCTTCATAGGGGTGTTCACTTATCCTTATTGATTCATTGGGGGCTATATATTTATTTTAATGGTTCTGTATGTATTTTATTTTATGTATAGATCAATTTAGGAATATTGTTTGCTTATAATTATATCATTATAATCCTTTAAATGAAAATGTTAATCCCATTTATGACACAAATACCATTCCCATAAATATTATTTTCATGGATGATCACATTTGAATGGTATTAATGTAAAAAATGACAGAAATTGAATAATCATTCTAAAATTAACAAAAAACTATTATTCAAACATATTAATGAAAATTAAAACTAAAACATAATAAACCATATTCAAATTATTAATTAAAAATAATGGTAAAAATAAGGGAAATAATAACCTCTTCAGATGTCAAAGAAAATTTAATATAATTGTTTATAAAATAATATTTATAATCTAAAATATATATATAACTTAATAACACATATATGTTACATGAAAATACATGGTAACCCTTTAAAAGTCTTTTAATTAATTATTTGAATATATAAAACACATAAAAATAATATTTTAAATATTTAAAAGTTAACTATGTAAAGTGTTGGGATGTCGGGATAAGGAAATTAAGTATTTGATTCAAGCCTTATGAATTCATGAATGGGGTGGATGGATTCAGAGACCATGAACCAACTATTAATTACCCTCAGTATGAGGATTTATAAAATTGCATGGTTTTCTTTCATGTTTTACCAAATAATATGTATACTGCAATCCACTAAAAATTTCAAAAAATGTAAAAAATTAAAATGTAATTTATCTCAAAAATAATGTCATTGTAATCATATATAAAAAATATGAAACATGGGATAATACAATTATCTCTTCCATAACTCTTTCCACCCCTGCAAATCCCCCTTATGACTTGATATTGAAAACCATATTTAATTTGAATAAATAATATATTTTCATTTGAAAATATTATTATTTTTATATTAGACTCATTTTCTTTTATAAAAAATACTTTAAGAAAATATAAAATTTTAAAAAAATTATTTCATTAACGTGTTCGATTCCTCCAGTCATATGAGTTATCATATGACACATTAATTTCATAAAATGGGTCCATGTAGTGACACAGTATTTCATAGGTGGATACTCAGCATCATGGATCCATTATCCAATGAATATTTCATATCAATATCTAGCGTCAAATAAAATTAAGACTAAATTCATATAAACAATACATATATTATGATGAAAATTTAAAAATTTTATAAAATAAATCCCTACATGGAATATTGTTTCTTTTTTATATGTAAAATAATTTTAAAAAACTCAATTTTTTAGGTAAAATTAGTTAGTAAAAACAAAATTCATGATCATATATCATTATATAAAATTTTCTACTACACATAAAAAATTATATAATTTTAACTTTTATATGGATTGTTGTTATCTTACAGACCCTATTAATTAAGAAACAATATCAAAGAGGTCACCCCCTATCTTGATAGCACACATTATATATTTTTTCTTGATTTTATATAAGATCTTGTAGATCCCAAATAGACAAAAAATACAGTGTTATTATTTTTTCAATGTTGAATTCATATATAAATCTTATGTAGCGAAATAATTAATGTCTAAAAATCAAAAGTGATGTATTCAAGATTTATTGTATAGTTAATTTAAATCCTAAAACATGATTCTTAGGAATAACCTTAATTTCACTATTTGTGTGCATGGCTATAAAACAATGCACAAACCACTTATCCTATTTTTAAATTCTTTGGGATATAAAAATTTTATACACATCATATTAACCATGATTTTACACTAATTATGAGCATATTTTTCTACAACCACACAATATTTCCTGGAAAATGTGAATATATATAAAACAAATAATTCTTAACTATTTTCCAAAAAAAATTATTGAAAAATTCATAAGATATCATAAACGCTAAAACAGACCAAATTTTATCTTTTAAAAAAGTGATTAAATGAGTTTATATAAATCCATCACTTTTTTCCTTTCAATATATCAATAATTCCATTAATCTAAATGAACCTTCATGGACATAACATCTATTTTTCTTAATTCAATAAAAAAATAAAAATCAATCCAATGCTCAAAGGACATGTTTTAGTATATTACAAAAGCTTAAAATAAGAATTACTATTTGAAAATGCATTTTATAAAAAATAGCTCATACCCCTTTAATATCATGACACCAAAAAAAATTACACAACATTCACACCATGAAACATGTCTTAATATTAAATTAAAAAAAAATGGTCGTCAAACTAAATGATCTTAAATATAATAAATTATACCCAAATAAATAAAATTACTCTTTGAAATTCTTAAATAGAAAATCATTATTAAATTAAAAATTATTTCTTATTCAACTAACTCTTTCTATATAAAACATTTATATATTTAAACAAATAAAAACAAACATTCTATTCTCAAATAATTTGTAATAAATGTATTAATTTTTAAAATGACTTTTGGAAACACACTATATAAAAGGGCCATATAACATAAACCACATCCCTTTAAAACACTTTACATAGAAAATATTTAAAAATTATTCTTTTAAACATATTATTACATTATTTTTTGTATGAAAATCTATAAAAACACAAAACTCAAGTGGTATAGTTTCTTTGGGATATTAGATTCATAATAAATAAAATTAAAAGTAAAACTAAATCACATTTATTTTGAAATATTGAACATTATCCTAAATCCCTATGTTATTTCATTACTAAAAAAATATCCTTAATACATTTATTATGTAAAAGAGTGAGTTATAACACCCAGTAAGGGAATAATCATGTCTTAAAGCATAACCTAATTATGTTATATAATTATTTCTATGAAAATATTTTATTAAGTATTTTAATACATTATATCAGAATAAGTTGATATATTTCATGATAATAGAAATCAATTGAAGAAAAAATCATGAGAAAGGGGTGAATAAGTGAGAAGAGAAATGAAGCCCCTAAATAATTTTTTAAAAATTGAGAGAAATAAATACAAGGAAATAATTCATTGGATTCTCCCAAAAAACATAATTGGATAAGATTAATTATCGAATAAATAATGGTTATTTATATAAATTTTAGAATTTAATAACCTATTAAATATTTTTTAATGTAAAAGAAATATGAAAGTCAAAATTTCCCTTTAATCGGGTTCACATTGAATGTGTTCTTGGGAAGGGAACTTGAAAATAATACATATCTGTAGAACTAAAAGGGAAAATAAACTAGTTATATAATTAATCAACTTATATATTTAATTTATAAGAATTAATTATGTTGAAAATATGGATAAATAGAGGTAAATAATGATATTATGTATCCTAGATGACAAAAATAGTGTTTGGGAGTTCTCATTCCTTTGGTCTGGACTCACATTGTAGGTTTATCTAGCCTCACGAATAATCAAAATATAATTTTTAAATAATTTATTGAGAACTATTTTTCATTTATATTATATTGATTTTAATATATTAAGGTATTTTTATAATTATCTTATTATTAATTTTTTCACATGTTCACTATCTATTTGATGTTTTTTAATGGTTCCAAGGTCACAATGGTTTCTTAATAATGATGGAGGTTCTTATCAAATCAATCCATAACTCTAGAATAATGATGATATGATATTAATGTAAATTAGAATAATAATAGGATCTATATATCCTTATGTATTCTAACAAATACATGGTTCATTGAATGTGAATTTTATTTTTTAACGGTTTATTCATTTAGGTAGTTTTACAAACCATTATGAACTTAATTTTTTAAATTTATTTTATTATAATTTAAACATTCCATAATATGAATCATATGAATATATCAATATTACGTTAATATTTAAGAATTAAATTGTTTGATATAACCATCCAAGATGTTGACAATATTTTTCTGTTGAAAACATCCATACGTGGTTATACTATCTGTGAACATATATTTGTTTATAAAAAACTATTTCAACATTATATGATTTTAATATTGATATTTAAAAACCCTAATATCATATATGTTTTATATAATTCAGGAATATTAAATTTATTGGGTAGAATATGAATATTTCAAATTATATAAATGGAATGATTGATTAAGAGTTCTTACCTTACTTTTTAGGATAAATCCTTTACTAATTGAATCGTTTCCTTGAAGTGATGTATTTTAATGTGACCAAAAACACTATAAAAATGATGAGAGAGTTAGGGAGATGTTTTTTAGATTTTATAAATGATAATAATTTTCTAGTATGAGTATAAGATGTGTGGTCATGGGTTTTACCTATTAGGGGAGGGAATTACAATCTTGAAAAAAAATATTGGTAAAAAATATTATGTTATCAAAAATAGATCAGAAAATTTATTAAATAGTAAATGGGATGTAATTTAATAATAATTTGGGTAGTAAAATATTAATATAACATCTATAAACCTCTGTGATTATTTCATAAACAATATAACAAAATACAGTACTCATAGAGTACTTTACTACTCACCTTTATATTTTACAATTCTTAAAAAATAAAAAATCTTCAACCTAAACAAATAAAAAATTGTTGATTCTAAAAATGAAATGCATTGTCAAGAAATAATTTTTAAAATATTGTAAATAAAAATTTTAAATAAAATCTATATTTATTTAAAGATACTAATTTTTATTCAATGATAAAATTTCTAACTCATAATAAAATTATGTATAATTTCAAAGAAAATTATTTATATAAAAATAAAAAACTGTTATTTAAAAACAATTATAATAAAATTTTATTTTAATTATATAATTTTTTTTATAAAAATTATTTTAATGACAATAAAATATATATTTTTTATGAAGAAAAAAATTATGTATAGTTTTTTATTATCAATTATTTATTTCATCAAATTTAAACTTTTTTTAATAAATTAGGACTTATATTTTTATTTTATAAAATACACAAATATTGTTTTACTATTTCAATACTCATATCACTATTAAAATTGTTAGGTTACCATTCCATATAGTCATATTCATTTTATAATTTATATAATTACATATAATTTAATTCATTCATCTTTAAATTCAATTTCACTCATGGTTTTATAGTTTTCCTTTTCAAAATGAGGATTCTGTTAAATGATTTTGTTTTGTTTTTTACCATATGTTTTGTGTGTGGGATAATTCAATAAGGCAAAAGTGATCAAACCAATTTTTTTTTGTGTGTTTATTTTATAATTTTACTCTTTTTACATTAATTAGGTATATTTATTCTTTTATTATAATTCTATAAATTAATATAGTAATGTGTTATTGGTTTTTATTATATTGTGCGTGAGTTTTATACTATCCTATTTTCTTAATTATAACACACATGATTCTTCAAAAGAAAATTATATATAAATGTATAAATCCTAAAAACCTCACCCCCTTTTTAAATAACTTTTGTTTCATATATTCCACATGTTATGATGTATCTTCTTCATACTTATCATTTCACCAGTGTACTTTGATAGGTGAGATTTCTTGTTATGAAGAACATTGTCTATACAGTCTTATATCTTCACTTGTTTCGCCTATTAAGGTAGATATTTATATAAACACACAGACTATGAATTATGTACATCTTTGGGATATATTTTATTATTATTTAATTGGGTTCATCGAAAACATCTTTCACTTGATACATGTTTCATATGAGTTCTAGTCAATAGGTTATCACTCTGATGTAATCAAGAATACCAAAGAGGATATTGTATATTATAATTATCTTTATCTTCTTCAAAAACCTCCTTGCTATATTCTGTGGAGATACATTAAGGAATAATTTATCTCCAACATAAAAATATAGAACTCATAGAAGAATGTCCCTATTGTAATTTTTGGAACCCTATGCTTCTCTGAAGTGTTGTTATGGATTTGATCATCTATACCATTTCACTGACTACTTGAGGTAAAAATATGTTGTGTTACATGGAATTATTTCAATATTCATGCATTAATTATCATATAGGTTTTCATAAGGATCTATTAGAATGCTCAACTGCAAGTTATTATTATATAATAACTCTACCATATGAAGATATTGACTGAAGAATCCTTTGAGGTCCATTGAGAAATCACTTAACATATCCTTAAGTTTTCAGAGAGCCCATTTATATTAGAACATAATCAGGTCATACAAAAGTATTTATTATATGCTAAAGTCATGTTTAATAATTTTATATAACTTTGAGATAATCCTCATATCTTGATTAGATATAATTGATAGTGATACTCTATACTACCTGACCACTTCATTAATGTATTTATTTTCTAGTTAATCAAGTGATAATTTCCCTTGAATGGTATGAAGTGAGGAATATTTTTAATATATTCTATAATACCCCATATGTAATTATTTCATTTTTAAGTATTTATTATAAAAATGAAAATATATATGGTGATGTTTTACCAATTCCTTATAGGTATGGGTAATTGTGCAATCATCCCCTTTGACTCTTTCATTTTTTTTCAATCACTTCTTGTCGTACAATGAACATTAATGTATACTCAAAAATCTCCTCCAACATATTTTCCCACCCTTAGTGATCTTAAGGAATCAATATAACATTTTAATCATTGTATGGATAAAAAATGATGATATCTAAGAATTATTCAATACACCATTATTTATTTTAGGATTTGTGGGTTTCATAATCATTTCCAAAATATCACAACCCCTTATTTATAAATATATAACTTTGAAACATTCCATTTTCTTATAGAATCTACATTATTTTGTATCTTTAGATCCCTACATTGATATTTCTTAGTCATTTCAAGAATTGATGGTAGACTAATCATTTGTTAAAGGAATGATGTGATTATTTCCGTTATGATTTTACTAAGAATATTTTCCATGGCTATGAAGAATAAATTCTTCTGAATCATCTTAATAGATAATTATGAAGGACCATTTTTATTTATATAATATTTCCCACAATATTAAACTTACCATGATAGTAATTGATTGATTAGATCAGCCATAACCATATTTATGGGGGTATACTAAGATCCTTATGTGTGAATATATACTCCAAACTCTTATTAGTATCATATATGTCACTCTTCTCTCTATAGAGATAATGCCACAATATATTCAATGTGAATGTTACTACGGCCAACTCATGAACATGAATTGGAAACATTTTCTCATTAAAATCTAATTTTCTTAAGGAATATGTGATCACTTTAACATTTTTCATGAGAAAAAAACCTGAGACCATAAATTAAAGGATCACTATATATCAATAATTATTCACCACTTATGATTAGTTTGATTACATGAGAAATGATAATCCTATTCTTTAATTCCTTGAATATATCAACACATTCATCCATCTTTAAAAATAACTCCTTTTTAGTTTTCTTGGTTAATGGGTGTTTTTAATCATGATAATTTCCTTATAAATCATTAATATGATCCATGTAATGCAAGAGAACTATGGGTCTCAGTTATAGATGTTGGACTGGGAAATTCATCACCCATCCTTTTATTTTAAGGATTTAGAGATATCCCCTTTATTGTGATAACATGCCTCAGAATATTACATAATATTTCCAAAATATACATTTACTGTATTTCTAATAAAAAAACCCTTTCTAAAATTAATTATCATTTTTCTAAAATGTTCCTGGTATTCCTCTATTTTTCTACAAATGATAATACTATCAATAAATACCACTATAATTTTTCTGACACAATCCATAAAGACAATATTCAATGATTTGGTGAAAATTTCTACATAGTTTATGAGTTCCAATGTCATCACTATGAACTTAGCGTTTCAAAACATTATATAAAAGGATGTCTTCAGAATATCCACCTTTTTCAACATTAATTTTACACACCCTAACAGAAGATCCACTTTAGAGATGTATTGAATCCCTCATAGCTAATTGAAAATCTCATAAATCCATGGTAAGGGAAAATTAATCTTTATTTTGACCATGTTAATTATATAATTATTAATTCATAGATTCATTAAACTATTTATATTCTTGAAAAATAGATCCACCACACCCCATAGTGAAGAGAATGGGTGTATGAACCCCAATTCAAGGTTCCCTGGAGATCTCTTCTTTGGTTATTTTAGTTCACTGGGGGAACTATATTGGTAATCTTGTATGTGGTTATATCTCTAGTTATATGTTCAATTGTAATTTGAGTCTCTTGAGTATGATTACATTGATGAAACACAGAAATATATTTCTTCAAAATGGGTATGTATTCAAGTATGATCCTCTCCCTTTTTCTCAATCATTTGAGCCTTATATCCTCTCTCATAATGAAATAATACTCATTTCTAAGAATAATTTTTCAATGGGGATTCATCATTATAATTACACTAGTATAAGTTCAATGGATAATTTATGGTAAGTAATGTTATTTACTTCTCCTTGAAGTTGATGTTGGACCTATCTAATGATTGTAAATCTATACGTATAGTACCATGAAATTCTTCCAAAGGGATTATAAGAGATTTTTTGGGAGAATGTTCTAACAAATTTTAATTGGGGGTATTTATATACTTGATATTGAATTATTCTGTTAATAGGGTTTTCACCGATAACTCAATATCCATGTCTTTCGGTGATATTTGAATATTTATATTAATCATTCATGGTAAACATAAATTCATAACATTATAATCAAATAAGTCATTTAGTGATCATGAAATAATAATAATCAATCCTTTATCTATTTGATCCGGGATCTAATCATTTACTAATACCAATGAAATTTTGTAACGATAATACTTAGATTAATAAACATATATTTGGAAAACAATAAACATAGAAATAATGACTCATAAATATCATGCACATCATAAATTTTGAATTTATATGTTTTAATATATGTTAATAATGTTCTGTTTCAAATTAGGGTTTGTATGTTAATCACTATATATAAACATACCACTCTATAATACCAATAATTTCAACATGAGTCTCATACACATATCATTAAATGATTTTTAATATAAAAATCCTTAAAACCCAAAAATATTGAGTTCTAGTGTCTTTAGAAGATTATATACATTTTATATCAAGATCAAAAATATAATTATCATAATTTAAATCTCCAAAATGTGCTCTTAAATATCATTTAATAGTAAATGGGACATTGAAATATTCTTATAGCATTTAGAAAACACAAAATATTATTCATATATATTGTTATAAAATATGGTTTCATATTTTGATTGTATGGAATTTTATTTATAATCCCCACATTAAATAAATATCAAAAATATAAAATAATTCGCCCTATCGAAATGATGTCGTATCGATAAAAAAAATGAAATCTATTTTATAAAAAAAATTCTAAAGACGAAAATTTTAGTTTTTGAAAAAAAATCCTCATATACAGAAATATATTATTTTTTTGACATGGTTTAATTTCTCATCATTATAAAAATTACATATCATTTAAAGAATATTTTATTATTTATATAAAAAATTTCTAATTTTTATTTCATATAATTTTATGAAAATAAACATTATTTATATATTTTTAATTTTTTCTAAAATATATTAAAATGAAAAAAATTAAATGTTTTCAGAAAATTAATAATTTTAGTTTTGTATGTCAAATATTGATTTTATCATATTAAAAACTTTTCTTTTAATTTTTTTAATGATTTAAAGTACATACATTCTTTTATAATCTATTGAAATATTGTTTTTTTATTTTAATTTTAATGTTAAAATTTTAATAGTCTTGTTACTATTACTAATAATAATATTGGTTTTAAATTTCCTATAACTATCTCTTAATTATTTCATTCATTATTCATATCAATTCAAATCAAGGGTCTATATTTTTATATTTAATATATAGATTAAATTATTAATGTTTTGTTTCATTTTAACAGTGTTGTTTGAGGGTGTGATAATTATAATTAGACAAAATAATCCAAGTACTTTTATCATAGTTTTTTAATTTTCTTTTTTCATTATCTCTTTTTACTCTTTTTAATTTTATTGGGTATATTTACTCATTATATATAATGTAAAACGTAATATATAAAAGTTTTTTTTATTTCGATGTGAATGTTTTCTATATTACTCTATATTCCTAAATATGACACACATGTTTATTCTAAAGTAAAAATCATTATATAAAAGTATGCTTCATCACATAACTACATAAGGCCAATATACAATTTTATAATCATCCCAAAGTAGCCATAAAATTGTAATTTAACTATAATTTTTACTCTTTATCATCAAAAACATAACCACCCAAACACCAATCTATAATAGATTTTGACTCCAATTTTTAATTTACTACATTCCATGACACATTTTTAGTATACACGAAAATGTCTTCTTATATAAATATATTATAAATTAAATATATTTAAAATTTTAAAATAGTCTTTAAATAAAAACAAATTTATTTGATTTTAAAATAATTTAGATGATCTGACTCAATAAAAACAAAATCAACAATTTCATTAAAAAATACTCTTTATTGTAGAAATAGTTTATGTAATAAATATAGAGTTTCATTTTTTTGAAATGTACTAGTTTCCAATAATAGTATAATATAAATATACTTTTTCACAAGACCATATATTTGAAATATAACACTCATAAATTAAATAATATTAATTTATACATAGATATAAATAATAATTAAGAGCTATAAGAAAACATTCCCTTATAGAAGATTTCAGAGTTCCAAAAAAAGTTAGCCCTTTAATTATATATTAAAAAGACCCATCTAATATAACAAATTTGACTCTAACTTATGAAGAAACACAATAAACTCACTATATATCAATTCCAAATAATAAAATAAATAAATATTCATTATATTAATAAATGTTTATGATAAATGTAATTATCTAATTGAAATTTATAGTTTCCTGCAAATCAAAAAGAGATGAATTTTCCAATTTTTATAGAAAATAAAAAATTTAATACACATAGAATACCAAATAAATTATTTGTTTCAAAACATCGCATCATGTAATCATTCTAGATTAGTACTATATAAAAATTATTTTAAAAATCATGGTTAAATTCCACTTGTTCCGTTTATTTCAAAAATGTAATTATAACAGTTTCTAAATTTCAATATAAAATAATAATAATAAAGTGGCCTAATAAATCCTTAGGTGGACTATAGTATTATATAAATACCTATTTTCTATATGAATAACAATAAATTTGATACACACCCGATTCGAAATAATAATTTAATTAGTTAATAAATTATTATCATCCCACTCATTTAAATTTTTTATAAACATATCTCTTACACAGATAAAATAATATGATAAATTTAAAATTTTAGTAAGTGATTCATAATCTTTTTGAAATAACTCATAGTAAAATCATCCAAAAAAAGGTCAAAGGCAACTATAAATAAAACACCCTAATCCTTAAAATTAATTTACATCCTCTAAAAAATTATATCATTATAGAAATAACCATCAATCTAATGTTTTAATGTTGTTCCCAGTACTTATATACTAACATAGACTCCAATCCAATGTGTAGAATCCTACTATCAAGTAATAAAATTTCCAAATTAAATAAATTTCACATACATATCAAATACAAAATATTAAATACATTTAAGGATTATATGTCATAAGTGATATAAATTTGTCAAAATAAAAATAAATAAAAAAATTCACATAATGTAATAAAAAATTATTACAAAATTTTCAATTCATTTAATAAAAAACTTTATTTGGAAATAGTTTTAAAAAGTACCAACATATACCATGTTGAGTCATTATATTTGTAAATATAATAACATATAACAGGACTATTTACAAATCAAGTTCAAAAGATCAAAATGAACCTAACCTATTTATGAAAACATGAAACCAGTTATTTATATTAGTTAAACATCAAAACCACATTTTAAATCCTAATTTTTAAACCATATGAATCCATTTCATTCTAAATCACACTAGAGAAACTATAATAGTTAAAATTTAAACAAACAAAAAATCCCTAAACCCTCATGGGAAATAAATTCATTAAAAATACACATCAATACTAGTCAATGTATCTCACCCAATAAAAAAAATTCAATAAAATTTTCATTAAATAATCAAATAAAAAATCATATCATATCAAAATACATAAATAAATGAAAAATAAAATTTCTAAATCTATGTAACAAACTAACACCCTATATCCATATACCATTATTACTCCATGACAGATAAAATAGTTGAATCTATATTAATAGAATTTATGTTTTCCACACCTCATAAACATATCATTAGGAGAAAACGTTTACATAGAGCTCATGGTGTATGTAGGGTGTCTGTGGACATGCCTAGTAATATTCCCCCACGTGCACTATGTATAACACATACAATAAAAAAATTTATTATAGTTTTAAATATATAATATATTTATTTGTATAAAATATTATTACATGGATCCTTTATGAAAAAAAGTAACATGTATTATAATTTTCACACCATAAATATAGTTATTAAACAAGTTAAATGGAATGCATTTTTCAATATCCAAAATTGAAAAAGGGTCCAATTTATATTATATTTACAAATCATAAATCATAGGTAAGAACCTAAATATATGAATCAAACATAATATACTTATATCCTACATATTTTTTAATATTTAAATATCACATCACACATATAAAAACACTCACGGGATCCAAAGTGTTATTGCCTTTGGAGATTATCAATATGAACAACTTATTACAAAATAATATTCAACATATATAATAAAAATTCTCGGCACATGACATAATCCTAGACATATTATTATAATTAATTTCATTGTAAAAAGTGATTCATAGTAAATAATGATCTCAAATTCTTTGTAATGTAAAATCATATTCATAGAGGATTATGTTGTAGCTATATTAGAAAACATGAACAATGGATAAATACTAACTTTAATGGATCATGGGTTCAAACTAATTTATCATAAGAAATCATATAAAAACATAGATCATATCATGGGAAAATATAACCACAAATGAAAAATTATGAAACCACAATATAAACCATTGAATAGGAATGTTTAAACATGGTACAATAAGCATGATCCATGAAATCATAACATTGGAAGACTACAGAAACATAAGCATATAACTCATAGAATAAGCTAATATAACAGAAAAACCACCATAAAATAGTTTATTAGAGATAAATACCTACATTCCATAACATAATGGACCGTGTACATAACTCATGTTTCATACAAGATGAATTATCCCCACCCATGTCACATAGTAATATGATGCAATATAAAGCTTTACCTAATTCAATGAAGGGATATATCATACTCACTCATCAAATAATGATAATATATATGCATATATATATATATATTCCATAATAAGAAATAAAAACCAAAGCATTATTAACCTATTAAAATAAACTAAATACATATAAACATTTTTTATGTTGAAGTTATACAAATAATTTTAGAGGCTACCTTGGTAAATACCCTTCAATTAATAAAAATATTAGGTTATTCACAATATATATAATAAAAGGTATATTCAAATGAAATTCAGTTTCCCTATTGAATAAATAGGTATGGTTATCTAGATGAATATCCATTAATTAAAAGAAATATTTGTAGGGTTTTCATATTGTAAAGGAATTGGAAGAAAGGTAATATTTATGAAGCAATATAAATTAGAAAATATAAAGGCAGTGATGAATCAATCCTATAATAGATATTTCATTACATAATCATCATTGATGTTTTGATAGTGAATAAAATGATTATTTTGGACAATGAGAGTACATATAACCAAAGGAACACTCAAAAAATTTAATAAATAATATTGGTAACATATATATATGAAATTCATCATAAGAATATAATAAATTTTAGAAGTGTTAAAAAATAATTTTTTTATCCATTTTACAATAATTAAATGATTTCAAATAATGAATAAATGACCTAAAAATAATATTTTACAAATATAAAATTCTTTATAACATTACCATAATAAATTTTAACATATGTTTTATTCTTATAATAGAAATAATTTTGGTAAAATTATGCTTTATAATAAAGAGTAGATAATGAAAAGGAAGTGATGAAAATATATTCATCTTTGTTTGGGTAATGTTATCATAAAATAGATAATAATGAATATAAAAGTAATTATTTAAGGAAAAAAATAACATTTAAAGAATTATTTTACAAATAAATTTCTCAATAAGATGTATTTTAATGAAATAACTGTGAATTAATAAAAATATAGAGAGGAAGATAAAAAATTTACAGAAGTTGAATGAAATAATCTTTACATAATTTTTTACATTTTGAATTATCAAAAAGATATCAAATGTTACTTATATTTACATTTTCATGAAATAAATTTAGTACCGTCATTTTATTATTTTATATAAATTACCATATTTTTTTATACAAGGGTAATTTGAAATTTATTTTTAAAATGGTTTAATTCTTGAATTTAAAATTTTTATTAAATTAATAGAATTATTTTGAAAATTTATATATTAGAATATTTTTTGTATAGATTTACAAGTTATATAAATACCCCTTACATATGGCCCATTATAATGATAAATTATTCTGGAAATAAAAAATCTTACACATAGGACTACATATTAAAGTAATGCGTAAAAGTTCCTAGTTGAAGTAGTTGAGGATAAAAAATTATAAAATTACATTATTTTTTAGGATCATTCTATTTTTACCAATTTATAAAAAATAGGAATAAATAAATTGTTATCTTCATATATAAATTTTAATTCATTTTCCATTGGGTGAGAATTTGGAGAAAATGATGTCGTAGATAAGTGTATTTTCGAAGCACCCAATAATACGTAAGAGTAAAATAATTTACATTATAAAATAAAAAACATTACTTACCTAAGATAATAAGTGTAAATAAGATAGTATGAACAAATTACAACACTTTTCCACTGTAAAAGAATTAAGATATGTAAAGGTAACTGATGACTATATAGGGTGATGAGTAAAGGTCTTCACTAAGAGAATATTTGGATAAGTTGATACTATGTCCAATGAAAATTGGTTCTCAAATATTGGTTATGGTGATTGAGTAGGGTTTTAAAATTATTTCTGTTGGGCTAAAAAAATTTAATTTCACAGTCACTATTTGTGGTTCATCAACCAATTGGGTTTGTTTGTGGAACCAAAACACACCAACGACTCTTAGATCCATGAAGGCTCATGGGACTACCTTCCAAATGTAGGAAATAATTAGGGAACATAAACAATGACACTTAAGAACTAAAATTAGTCAATAGGATGGGATTTCAATCTAATTCAACCCTTATAAGAGGAATTATTTCCTACTATAAGACTCTTTTATAAATTCATGACATATTCTTGAATTCCTTTTAGATTACAAAAATGGAACTGATCACCTATATGTATTAAAAATAAATTATTGGAATATGATAATGTTAAACCATATGTATGAATATAAGGTTATGCAAATATAGAACCATCCATATGAATCTATGTTTATTCTTTTGGAACTGTATTTCTTATATTTTATGTCAGTTGACACTAGTATTAAGCCACATAGTTAGGCACTTAGAAATTTACGATCACCTAAGGTAACCTGATTCATTTTAATGTTGGGATTTGGACCATGATAGGGGATTCCTATATATCCTCATCAGAGGAATTATATCCCATGTGGTTCAATGCCACATAACGGTGCACATCATACCATTTAAATTCAAATTACAAGGATGAAACCATTCAGTTTAATGTCATTTAGAAAATAAGTATGGGTGGATGGTGACAAGAAATGTATGGTGTTGTAAATACTATGAAATGTCCTAAGGGACCCAAAATGAATATTTATCTTTGGTTTAATATGATCTTGTTGGGAATATCGACAAGAGAATAATAGGGTGAGTTTGATGGTTCTAGGTATTGACCTTTGGGAGGCTTCCTTTATACCATGTTTCAATAAGAATAAAATCACAAATAGTTCAAAAGGGTCGGGGATTAAACCTACGTAGGATCCCCATAAAATTTATTTATATGGAATATGTACCTTTTAGTTTCTTTATGATAGGTAATATTTACATTTTATAGGGTTATAAAATTTTTTGGGGTTTATACCGAGAAGGAGATCCAAAATGATGTTTGATCATTCTGATTACATGATCTCTACTGACCTCTATGGCCATGTGAGTCATTCTTGGTGTGATAAAAATTTTTATATAGAATATCTTACAAGTTCAAAGACCTCCTTCATCCTTAATTGGATGATTGTGAGGTTAGAAAAGGTGGTGAAGGTCTCTAATAACGGACTTGGGGCTTACTCTATAAGGGATTCCATTTTGGAGAACCCTCCTCCCCTACCATTTCTTCTAGTGGAAGATCATAATATGGTGGGAATACGGAAAAATGATTATGTATCCCTGTTCAAGGATCAATCCACCAAAATCCCATGGTTCATAATATTATTTAACATAAGAATGTATGATTTATAACATTCTTAAGACCCTACCTATTAGTTAGGTTTATAGTGGTACCACATTTACCATGGGAATGTATGATTGATAGGGAATGATGGTGTGCTATGTGATTTTATTATAAATATATAGATTCTTTTTGATTAGGTCTTGGCTTGGTCCCCTTAAGACATGGGTCCCATGTAAAGAGGTTCCCTATAATTCTTAATATAAATTTGGATCAAAGGGATGCTCTCCTAGGTTATTTCTGAGAAAAATGGAGGATACCTCGCACAATTGATACGTGTTCAAACATGAGAGAAGAAAAAAATGGGTGAATAAATTTTGGTGGTACCTTTCTCCATCTTCCAAGAGTCTCTACAGGATTATCTAGAAAGGTCACACATTGGTTTAATACTAAGAAGGGGGTGTCTCCCTAATAATTTTGGACTAGGAGAAAGTAGATACTCATGAAATCCTTGGACGTTTTTAGGACTTATAGAAACTATAATCCTTGGTATATAATTAATATAATCTTCCTTTGAGTCTTTTAGAACTAAATAGGGGTTTTTTAGGACCAGGGAGATGAACTATGGAAATTATTAATTTAGGTAGTTTCCTTCGCCTTTCTGTTGTTCCAAATAAGGATCCTAAGGGTCATATTTATAGAAATTCTAGAGATCTAGGAAGAATTATGTAGTTTTGATTGGTTTCCTATACAAGTTTGTACATAGGTGTTACCTGGATGAGTGGTTGACCACACATTTCGGTATTGTATATTGGAAATTCATTAGTTTCTTGTGTGAGATACACCTAGGTGAAGTCTTGATACATAATCGGTGTTTTACACATTTCAATCCATTAACTCCTCTCCTAAACATGGGATATCTCCATCCAAAACATTCTATTATTATGTAAAACGTTTTATTATAAATAAACCCCCAATGTTGGATTTGATTGGAGGAAGAGGATTTGATCCTGTGGTAGAGAGATAAATAAGGAATTTTTTGATTCCTTTATTCACTGACCTAAATGTTTTCGTGCACATTCATGATTGTGTTTGGAAAATATTATTGATGGTGGGTTTTTAATGTGATAAATGAATTTATGGGCCATGCATTGTGTTCATACTAGTAGGTTTCATAAGTTGATCATGTAGGTTGGCTGCGCAGGTAGGTCATGCATTTGTAAATAGTATTTTCCTATAAATAATCCTTTATCTCACCCACACAATTTTTTCTATTTGGCATCCCTCATCATGATCATAGTTCATTCTAGTACACCATTCTTCGATTTTAAAAAAAATTATGTGAATTTATTATGTGTATATATCTAGTTCGGAAGGCATCATCAGGTGATCTCCATGAGGCATTGGTGTGAGGTGACATCGGTGAAGCACCTACATGGTGTACCCTTGGGGAGGCACCTATAGTGGGTAAACCCCCACCTTTGTCTTACATCAACCTATTCATGAACATATAAATTATAAATATATACCTTTTACCTTCTATAATCTATACTAAATTAATCTTAAAATCATTTATTATAGGTTTCCAATGTCTAATCAGATGATTTTGGATTCAAATGAATATTTTATTGGAGGTGTTAAGAATCCAGATAGTGAGTAGTTTCTGCTTTTCAACCACAGACTTTGCAGTGATTTATTCTTTCCAAATATAATAATCATTTTCCATATTATTTATGATAGGTGTAAAAAATTACACCACTACAATCATATCATCATGAGATGTATTTATAAATGATGGGATGGTACCCTCTATCTATGTCATGAATCACAGTAATTACACTAAAAATTTGAAGCCTCGTACTCAAGAATCCAAACCCCAATGATACTCATCTATCATTCAGGATTCTTGGATAGACATATCAAATTTTTGGAAGGAATATTGGGACCTCTTATCTAGGGTAAATATCAAACTAGAGTGGATGTCTATGCAATGGGTGCACCAAGAATTTTAGGAATTTTAAGTTGAACTAAATGTGGTTGGTTTCTATGAGGCTTTGGGGTGGCCCATACATATGTGTATAAAAATACACATATCATCCGCATGTTACTAAGCCAATGGATCCCACTAAAAAATAATTTCCATCCGACACAATGAGAATTAAATATTAGTTTATGGGACATCAACAGGATCATAGGGGTGCCTTTTCTTATAGAGATGTATAATTACATTATCTCACCAAAAGTGATGTCGGATGATGTTGAATGAAATTTTGTATTAGATTAAAATTCATTACAGATATCTTGATAATTACATTTGGGATATTCCCTCCCAAGGGGTGATGTACAATATTATGAGTGGATAAATGACTTCCAAGATCAATAAATAGAAGGTATTAGAAGCTAGTTCCAAATGGGAAGCCCCACATTATAAAATTAAGTCATTCTTAATAAGATTTGTCCAACATTGGAATAAGGAAAATATGATAATTGAGGATATAAATTCAAATATAACATACCTTCCATGACATATGTCATTGGTTTCATAGAAATGTGTTGGTGAACCTACATAATATTGGTGCATGAATCAAATGGTATTTTGATGTCGTAAACATTTTTTATGGTAGACAAGTTAGCAAAGGGGAAGCACATAATGTTGGAAAATATAATATTGGAAATGATCCACCGATTATTATTTTACCTATGTACATGGAAGGGCCCTTCAGAATTTCAGATCCATTTCATTGTTTGGTTGGTTGATTATGTTACACTTCGATTCTTATTTCAAATTTAGTGAATTTAGATTTATTGGAGGCCAGTTTTGACAACATTTTTTGGTTTTTTCCAGCAACAAACCCATATATTAGATGTAGAGTAGATCATTAAAGAATATTAATATACTAGTACAATTCAAATTTCTTTTCTATGGGGATCCACACACTATAATTTCCATCAAAAATTTAAAATTCCATGATTAATTAAGTTCAAATATGATTTCATTCATAGAGAGCATGCTGGAAACCTAGATTATTTCTATATTATTTATATATCCTATGCTCCCTATAGATTTTCATGCTAACTCATGTTCTAGTAATAAACAATTGTATCCCCAATTATGAATGTCTTACTTAAGAAACATCCAATGGTTTACCGATATCATCAAGACCTTCTTAGATTTAGAGATATACCAAGCCGTAATTATGATGCCTCTGTCAGGTGTAGCCATTTAGTTGACCTGTAAGTATGTTGTGTCTTGGATATCATTGTACCATAATGGGGCATTGAAAATGACTGTCCAATGGGTTAATTAAGTTATGACTATCAACCTGATCATGAATGATAAGAATTATCAGTCCAATGAAGATGATGACAGAGCTCTGAAATAAAGATTATCCCAGACATAGGCAACTTCATGGGCCATAACTGGAAAGATTTCACCTTATGAGGTAAGATGATCAGTTCCTCATCATCATAAAGAAGATTAGCCTTCAATTTCTCAATCTATTTTCATTATGGAGAGGAAAATAGAACCAATAATGTCAATGGGTGTGGGGTCCACTTCTTAACTGGCCATGGAATCATATATTTACATACGGACTAAGGTAATGGAATTCTAGCAAGATAAGCCCACCAACATGATTGTTTTACGAGAATCACATCTAGATGGCTTACACATCCAAAAAAATGGAGATATCTAGTAACCTGGAAACTTCCATTTCAACAGTTATCTTTCTTTTATAAGGAATAATTTTCAAAATTTATAGATTCTCATATATTTTACTAAAAATAAAATTCCTAATACAATGTAAGTCAACAAAATAATGGACATGATGTTGTTCAAGGGGTAGCCGATCAATCTATGGGAGAATGAGAATTTTTTGACATTTGTGATGTACGTTTCCTTATTTATATTTATTTTCTATGAGTCCCCACAAACTTTTTAATAAGGTTATGTTGTTGAAGAATCACATAATTGAAATTTTCATAGAGAATAATAAGCAGTACTAGAGATGGATTCCTTGTGATATTCCCCAATAAAATACATTATTAGGGATGAGAGGGCCACTCTTAATTTATGGGACTTGTCCTTGGCCCAAAGGATCATATAAGAGGAAATAACTATATGATCTTCTCACCTTCCTCCCCTAGTATTTTTATTTGAAGAAGTGAGTTTCTACATTCCACTATTAAATGTAAAGGAACCATAGTGGTGGAAAACATTATCCAAATATATTTTTATTCATGGTGTGTTTTTAAAAAATCATGTGTTCCTAATAAGTCAAGAATATGAATATCATCCTACTTTTGGATTTCATAATCAAATTTCATATCTTTTGTAATGGGGCTTAGAGATGACCCTTCAAGAACCAGGGATTGCACTCTCAATGAGGTTCATGTGCTTTTGAGTGACTCTGTCCCCCTGTGGGAGAAGATTCAATGGAGGAGACCTCATCTGCTCATTCCAACCTAGAGGGAGCGAATAATGAGGGTGATGTGTAATGTGAATCATAAGTTGTTACATGGATATATCTAACTCTTTTTCCTTTCAACATTACAGATATATTGCATTCACTAGAGGACCCTATAACCACCACCACTAGCCCTACTTCAATAATAAATGTGGTTGATAGGGTCCTTGGATAGTCTGAAGAATGTAATAGTGTGGATTTCTCTTTAGAGGGGCTAGTAAAGGTTGTGCTTGTTGAAAAGATAGTGGATGACACTAACGATAGATCCAATATGGGTATTAAAAAAACCTTCATGTATTACACTAATAAAGAGGATATTTGGATACATTGGGCATTGTATAATGATATAATAGAAGAAATGTTACCATATATTGATATCCTCTACTCTATGCAGCAGTTTGATGAATTTAATATGGAATTGGACATACATGAGTTACCCCTTTAGTATTTTATCAAATGGGTAACCTCTATATATAAAAATCATTTAATCAATGATCTTTACTTGTGTATATTTATCTACATAAAACGTTTCCAATGTGATCCACCACTAGGGAAGTAAGGTTTATCTCAATCCTATTTTGGAATGAATAATATATCACGATTAAAATGTAGGGGGATTATCATGAATCATATATGGTGGGTCCTGAGAAAAAATCAATAATATTATCCTCGTGAATGTATCTCAAATCAAACCACTTAGGCTAGGGATACTAGGGACGAATCCAACCATGAAACTGATCTATCAAAGAGTGGGTGTCATTAACCATGTTGGTTCCCTTTTTCCATTCTCTTTTCCATCATTCAATGATGAATGACTAACTTCATTCATATTTCAGTTCCATTAGTCCTAATGGTGAAAAATAATGGAATTTACCTTCCACCACTCAATAAATGGTGAATTTTTAGGTAGAAATTACTCTAAGAATGACAAAACAATATTCCATAATTGAATTAATTTTGTAGTAAACCTCTCTTCTGGATACAAGCTCCACAATAATATAGAAGGCTTTGGATTCTCACCTGGTATGATGTTGGTTCATATATATGGCCATCAATAACTTAGTTATGGCGACTAAAATGGAAGATATACATTCAAAAATTCTTTTTCTCAATAAAATGTTCCATATGATAAGGTATAGTGGATTTTATTACCACCGGGTCCAATTTATTGTTAAGGAGATTGCTTTATGGTTGGAGAAATATAATTTATCGTAATATCTCCATATCAAAGAAATATTTCTCACCCAAACAGATGATATTAGATCAACATCATCCCATGAAAATATCAATCGTGATAAGAATTTTTTTGAAGAAAAAGAAATGGGATTACAAGTAAACCCATCCAATATTACATATCCAATATGAGATATATACATCTAGAGGGATCACATTCATCTTTTCCATTTTTTATAAGAGTTTAATAATGAGATAAATAATTTCATTATAGCCTCAACAAAGGTTAACCTCTATTCTATGGGGTCTGAGAGTACCCATATATTCTTGCCTAGAAAATTTTATGATAAGGTTTGGGGGACCCTATAATAATTCAAAAGTTATGTTAATACCTTTTTGTAATGTATGAAAAAAATCTAAGTTGTGGAGTCTATTATAATTAATATCTTTTTTCTCCATGAATGAAGATAATTTTTCACTCAACCACCTATGTATTTGACCCTATTTTCCCTTCAATTATAACATAACTCTAATGATATCTAAATTAATAGGACTTCCATGTGACATTTTGTATTAGTTATGATGATAGTAATAGGAAGATGATCTATATTTTTCCATGGTCTTGGGACCTTATGAGCATAGTCCAACTATTACAAGGGCCAAATGACAGGACCTAATCAATTTGCATCATTTGCATCATTGCCTTAATTTTTCATGGATTATATATAAATATGACTTTATAAGTGGTACGTTACATTGTCTTAGGCTAACCCTTATGTGTTTTGGCCAAATAAATTTCAGTAATTTATAATTTCAATTACTTACATTTCCTTAAACATGTGAGGTTCTTATCTAGTGCATTGAAACTCATCTTTTTCCTGAGGATCCCTTTAGTGAGTTTTCTTCATAGAAAGTGTTGTTTTTATTTCATAGGAATTTTATGGTCTTAGAAGCAAGAGTAATGAAACTAATTGTTTTATGTAGAACAGAGTATAAAATACGTTATGAGGATAATGACCCAAGTAGGTATTGTAGGACATCTATGGCCAATTTTTTTTATAAATGAGGATAAAATTTCTAATCCATGGTCTAGGAATTTATGGATCAAATTATTTGACATGGTATACATATGATAGGAATGATTTAAAACCATTTTCATAAAGATACATTTAGTATGATGCTTTTGGTGAATATAGAGATAATATTATTTTAGCCTATGCGTGAAAATTATTTTTATTGGAAGGCCATATTAATAGTTTTGTTGTGAAAATATATGTCTGGATTCATATTATTCATAGTAAAAGGTAAATTTTGCCATTAACATTTTGCACTAATATTAGCGAAGGCCAGGTAATGTTTATGAATACTTGAATTTTTCTAAATCATGAACTTTGATTTGTGAATGAAATGTGTATGGGAATGAAGAAAACATTTAGATTGTAATTTTTTATGGATGGGGGAAGAGAATTTTACTATAATAATGTGTTTTTCTATGATGACACACACACTAGAATTCCATGAATTAATTAACACCATGTGTGGGAGGGAGGGTAGAAATGTTTTACTATTGTGGTTGGGATTAAAATGAGATCTCCATACATCACTATGTTTTCCATTGAAATGAGAATCAAATCACACATTGTTCTGACATTAAGTCACGATAGGATACTAATTCCAAGAATGGTTTTTATCTCATGAAAGGGATGAAACAATTAATATTATTATACCATAAGAAATGGATGTGAACCATGTAGTTTAACATCATACATAAAGGATATCATCCTTTAGTTCAACATCATGTTAAAAGGATGTCAGGTTGACCTTTTAAATTCTTTATTCCAGGACCACTATTTTTCATGGTGATATTTCTTTGAATGAACTAAAATTCACTATGTGTGACCAATAAAGGTTGTAATCTAGGCCTAAAAGTTCCCAAATATGAATGAGGGGGTGGGAAGAGCATGTAAGGACTGCCATATAACGTGTTTAAAAAGTGGTTTTCATTATAATGTTGTAAAAAATATGAAGATAATATGATTTTATCTTTGGTATGAATATGTACTTGAATGATAAAACACATTGGAGGTGTAATATACACAACTGTGTTTAGGGAATATTATGGATAGTCAAAAAAACGTTTCATTTGGAGTTGGACAGTCTTATTACTGATATCCAAAGAATGTTTATGTTATTCTTAGTCATCCAAGAAATGATGCATGATTTTTGAAAGGATCTTGCTATGTAAAAAAGGGATCATTTAGGCTGAAATTAACAAGGAATGTGTAGATTATTCCCTACACAGGTCTAAATCATATATAGGGAGATGAATGTTTCAAAATATGGGTTTGGTAATTAAATGAGACCTCAACCTAGACTCTCTCAATCTTATCTACCTCATCCAATGGAGAGTGGTGGAATCTTTGATTTTTTATTGTCATTGGGCCTAGGTTGGAGAATCTAGACATCTCTACATATCTCAACGAGATGAGAATCAATCCACACATTCTTTTAAATATATATTCTGCACTCTAATAGAGTTATTTTATTGGTAGAGGGAATTTTAATAGGAATTGATGTTGAATATCATAGTCACTACATAAATCATTAGTATGAGAATCAAGAAACATGTATTTCGTAATATATAGGTGTGGTATGGGACCAACAACAGTAATGGTTCTTCTCTCAAGAAAGGTCCACAATAATGAAAAAAAATACATCGTATAAAAGGGACCATAATCAGTCAGTTTAAAATCATGTTTGAAGGATGTAGGTTACCAGACAGGTAAGGAGGTATGAAGTCTTAAATTTTAAAAAATCATTGGTAATAATGTAAGAAACGTTTTGGTTTGTGGTACATAGACCATGAGGTGACATGACCATTCAAGGAGTCTCATACCATGATTTTTATGTCTACATGATCTATTCTTGGTGTTAGAAACAATGATAGGTTAGGTTTCCATTTTCTCATACGGGAAAGTAGAAGAAAGATGATGATGTGACTAATTAACACTACCATGTATGGAATAGAATCTCTGGTTGTTAATATAGAATCTAACATGAAGGAATGATATAGAGTCAACCAATAGCATAGACAATCCTACATGAGTATGGGATTTGTGGTTTCAACTGAGATATAATGTCTCAGAATCATTGCATATCCTATCGAAAAACAATCATGTTGTACATAATTTTGGGTAAGGATTCCCTACAAAGATATGACAAATATTCTTGGAATGGGGTAGAATTTATAATATTATGTCTTGATTATGATGTAAGATTAGGGTGTCACTATGTATCTAGTTGATGTGAGAATCAAGCCACATTCATTGTCATTATTCCATTCAGTTTAATTACATGCTCTAGAGATGAAGGCTCCATTGAAGAAGTAACCACCATGGACTTACTTCAAACACATTAAAATCTACCTAGATGTTTAGTAAGTCATATTATAACAATATTCATACCACGATCATCATAGGATTATTCCAAGGATTTTCTCTTAGTGGATACTATGCATGGTGCATAAGGTAATATTACACATTATTGTCATGTGATAAAGGAATTTACATACCATTTAATATTATAGGACTATGATTATATGGAATTTCCATTTAGGGTCATGTGAGAAGGACCAATACATGTTTTTTCCATCATGTAGTATGTAAAATTGATGTCTTATGGTTTTGGGTCATACTACTAGGACCATAGGTCATTAATCACATGAAATGTTTCTTGATATATTTTACTTTGGTGTGGGTCATATTTCGCTCTCTTTCGTTGTTGATTAATGGATATGCTCCATTGGAATAGAACATATGGATATAAATAGTTCCTATCAATTTGTATTTATGCTTTGATATTTTCGTAACATGGATCATCAAGGTCATGAGGAGAAAAAACCATTTCCCTTTATAGGAATGAGATAAGGTAAAAATATTTCTTGATATATTAAGATATTTTTTTTGGGAACCTTTAAATGATGCAAGGAATGTAGTATTTTCTCATCAATCCATTCCAATTCATATAAATACTTCTCTAACTACTCTTTTTTGAATATATGATGGTAAATTTCAACGAATAATGAATGAAATTTTAAATTGATGTACAAAACTGCTTTTATATAGTATATGAGTGAATACAGAGTCTATTTCAAAGTATTTTGGGTTGAGGTATGATAGGCCTACAATTAGGTGAGGATTTATTATCCTTGTCAACCATTTTCTAGAGTATGTTTGATAGGTTTTTATTAAAATCACCTTTATGTCTATTTATAAGTGCATGATAGTAGCATAAATGGTTGCACTCACTATTATATTTGAGTTTCATCTTCTTCAACATGAAAGAATATAATTTGTTTCCATTTTACATTAGTATTTTATAATGGACACCAGAGCTATTAATAATGTTGGACTTGAAGAAATTGATTGTTATTTTTTTCCAAACATTATAGAGGTGTATTTCTTTCTCCCATTTGGAGAAGATGTCAATAGTAGTGATGATATATTTAAAATTATTCGGTATTGTGTGAGTTTATGGTCACACAATATCAATTACTCATATATAAAATATCCAAGTGTATTTGGACGTGTGAAAAAATCAGCGAGTTGATGCATGAAATTATAATGCACTTGAAAAGGATTGCAATTTTTGTTGAGTTTCCTACAATCTTGCATTATCAAAGGCCAGGGATATCTGATCCAATATATTTGATGAGAAGATAGGTTCCTGGCTGATGTGTGCCATAGGAAATAGCATGTAGTTCGTGAAAATTGTTGATAGTATCCTCTCTATTATTCTATCTAAGATAGATTAGGTCATGTCATTGTATATAGACGACCTTTTGATGACATGGGCCACAAAAATGATGACATTAACTACCCACCATAAAATATTCTATTTCATAGATTTTTTCTTATATAAGAGTCCCACAGTAGAGATAATCCTTGATGGGAGTCATCTAACCATTCATACGATTATCTGGTTTAGGGGTATAATTGACCTTTTTGATCTCTTTCTTGTCACCCTAAAAAATGGTGATCCCATTATATGATGTGAAATGACGGTGAATAATTCTTCTCTATAATGATCTTCCAAATCAATAGCTACAATTGAAAATATGTATACCTAAGAATTATGTCAATTTGGGATGTGAGATAATGATGGATTTGAGGTAAATTCTTCTATCAACCCTACAATATAATCAAGAAGTGGTATTATATCTTCATTTCTAAAATTTTAAGTACCATACATGATTAATTTTCATATCAGAGTCACCTATGAAATCTAGAATAGTAAATGGTATTTGTAGTGTGAATTAGAAGCATCCAATGGTGGCTTGTTTTTCTCCGTCATTATTAGTGTATCCTTATAAAAAAAGAAATAATAAAGGGGAATCCCTTGTTGGAGAAATAAGAATGAATCCCAATATTAATTTGATGAGTCTTATCTCTTCCATCCTATTTACCATTGGATTTCTAGATGCGCCAACAAAATGTATGTCTCATGTTTTTGGGGAGTCATTGAAAGATAATATTTATTTATTTGTATGTTCTTTAATCATAGGTGTCCCTCGTAAATAATGGTGATGTTTGTTAAAATATCCAAAATCATGCCTCTTTATTTTCTTTTATTGAATGATCTAGTTGTAAAACTATTGCTTGATCACTACCCACAAACCCAAACAACAAGTCAAAATAGGATTTTTGAATATTTACTTGAGTGGATAATTTTAGGAGACCAACTAGACTTTATGATGAAGCAAGTACTGCCTCTATTTTTTAACTACAAAGATTAATGCAAGAAAATTCTTCCCAATATCATAATAATGTGTATCAGTATCAATCATGGTTCTGCTAAGAGAATAAAGACTGATTTGGTTTCTAGATTCATTATTTTGTTTGATTGAAGCACCTAATGATCTCCATAATCTTATCACATATAGGATGAAAATATTTTGATCAATATGCTACATTCACTCTAGAGTACATAGAAAATACTTTTTGAGACTGTCAATCACTTATTGGAAGTCATCATTCTACTGACATGTGGCCCCATTTTACATCAACATAATGAATGGAAAGAACTGTAAAGAAATATTTTCTATTGAGAATATAATTTAAAATTTTTTCCTTATAGTCCCCTAAAATATTTGATATTTCAAGGATGTGACATGTTGTGGAAGGCCTTTGTTTATTATGGATCATCCTTGATTCACGATGAGACTTTTTCTTGAGGTAACATTAAAATCACACTTCATGGGGTTCATTTTTAGGTTGTATTGTCAAATCTTGTTCATAATAGTCTTTAGTTCAGAATGTTGGATAGAACATTTTTAAACTTTTAACACTAGATCAAAGACATATGCCTCAATGGACCTTCCTATAAGTTGTTAAAATATGTATTGTGTGGACTTGATGAAAATAGAACCATAATTCTTTTAGTTTAAGGAAATCACCCAGAATAAATAAAAATATTATAGCTCCCTAAAAGTAGTGGGTTATTCATCATTAGGGGCCTTCTAGATTTTTTTATATCCTGAATAGCCATCCATTAAAGAGAGGGATTGGTATCTAGATATTTTATCATTCAACTATTTTTAATTGGAACCAAGAAGTCATATTTAGGAAAATATATATTTATATCTCTAAAATAATTAAAAATATTCAATTTACCACTTTTGATTTTTATTTGGAGCATATTGGGGAAACAATTCAAGTATTGGAATTCACAATCAACATTTTATTTGATGAGCTTATTAACTTTGGATTCATCTTTAACAGCATGGGTCAGATGTGTTATTCTAGTTTCCTACTTCTAACCATCATTATCTTTGGGAAGAACCAGTCAGTGGGTGGCCACCTCAGGATTGAGAACTATCATTTCTATATAATTATGGCCTACTAAAACTCAGTTTTTATTTAATAAAGGGGGTTTTAACTCTTTTTCTACAATTTAAATAGTCGCACTGATAAGCATAGGCCACAAATTTTCCTTTATATATAGATTTAACAATCGATGTTCATAGAAAGTGGTAGAGTCACCTTACTCCACTGATAAATGATCATCTTGGAGTTCATCCTCATCTGCCACATCCTCTAACTCTTCTTATTCTTCTAGGTCCACCTTATGATGCATGAGTGACAAAGGGAAATATTCGGTTTCAACAATAAGATTATCATTCTGAGATTCATGAGCATATATATCTCTATTCTCTATCAATAATATGATAATTTCTTCAAGATAGGATTGTTTTTTTGGGGAATGATAAATCAAAGCATATAATGTGATTCAATATATACCAAAAATTTCTCTACATATGGTAGGATCATAGAACACTTTCATGCTATCAAATTCAACTATCAAGACTGATATTATGTGTTTTGATGAGTACAAACCTGGTACAAAACCCATATTCTCAATTTAACTAATGGAAAACACATAATAATCACTGAGATCATTTAATGGGTTGGCAGGGTTGTTTCTAGGAAATTGAAAAATTTACTCAAGCATCATCATCGGTCATGGGTTGCTTCCCATCTCTCAGTTAAAATAATTCATCAATATGTCAATCCTCATTAGATTCAAACCGATATTTATCACTATACAATTTACCTATTTTCCCATTTGTGTATTTCTATATTTTTTATGATGAAGGGATTTTAGCATGTTGATATAGACAATGATTTCAATGAAATACATTGAAATATGTATCTTGTATGATGAACATGAATTCTAAATTGTGAAATAGGTCCCCAAATTGTGTTCAAAGATTGATTTGGAAAAGGTGATTTTATACACTTTTCTCGTATCCCAAGTGTTGCATAGAAGAAGAGGATAGGTCATATTCACTATAACCTAACTGACTATGAATTTGGTTCATAATTATATTGACCCCTTGATCCAATATCAATGAAATCTCATCTGACATCAATATCATCTAGTTTCATCAATGCATATGAGGTCATGATGTGTCCTTATAAATAATAATCTATAAAATGTTCTATAAAAGAGAGTAAATCATGAAAATACATAGGTTCGATAACTACCTGATATACCACTATATTAGTGACTTATACTTCAAATTTTTGATTGATTATTAGAGCCTATATAGGTGCTATATAGAGATCCTTTGATAAATTATGAACATCCAGAATTGAAAAAATTATTGGAACTACAACCAAAATCTTTATTATTTCAAACATCTAAGTCAAATTACAATACCTTTTGGTAGTGATATGTTCCATGGTATGAACTTTGGAAGCTAATGTGTCTGGGTTATGCAAGTTGGAATGTTGAGTAGATGTTGATGTTATTTTTTCTTCTGTTGGATTAGGCTAACATGGCTTGCCTGCCTACTTAGGCCGACAAGACTTCTTCACCCTTCCGATACCTCATCTATAATAATTGGTCCTAGAATAATTTTAGTGGATGCAACTATTTTCTAAGTTTATATTGTGCTCACTATAGAGATCTACCATTACTCTAAATAGCATAAGAAACTCTAGCGGGGATGTGGAAAGAATATTTCTCTCGACCACGACTTCTTATTTCCCTACCAATTTATCCACTATGGAATCTACCTAAAGTTCACTAACTTTTCATTGGAAAATTGGTTTTTCAATATTTCAAATAATTATTTAATTTATTCATTAAATTAATTTCATTAAAGGAACTAAAGATCAAATCATCATCTGATAAGGATTCCACCTAACAATAAAATTCGCATGGTGTCATTTGGTGAGATGGTTCACATGGTATTATAGATGGAAATAAATTAAAGAGATTCAAGATTTTATTTTTAATATGTATAGGCTTAGCCTCATCAATATATATTTATATATATATTTCTTTTGGTCACATCATTCCTTGAATATTTTATTTTGGAGGATAATGCTCTTTATAGAGCTTTTCGTATTATGGAAGAGGAATATGAGGGTGCAGTTGGTTGATTTTACTATTCCTTGAAGAAATAATGAGTTAGATTTATTTTTTTCCCTATTCATACAATCTTATAAATTCTATAGGATCTTCCTCGTAATGTAATTTAATTCACCTTCTTCTCTGGGAGTGGCGGCGGAAAGACATTCCACTTATTTCAATGGTTTACCCAGCTTCTCTTACACAAATTCAAGAATATTTTATAGTTTCTCTTCAAAATATATTTTTTTATGGTCTACCATAATGTTGTATTATAGGATAAATAATTTTTTTATCATCAATACTAAGGTGAATAGGCCTATTGGGCAATAGCAGCCTCAATAACTTGTTTTCCATGGATTCTATAAAGTATCCCATAACATTTTCATATCCAAAGGAATAAAATTTATTATTCCATTACTCAAATTAAGAATGATTTAGTTCCACTATCTCATCCTGATTGAGGAATGTTTTCTATATTTCCATTTAGTAGGTGGTTTCATTTGTGTTGGTGATTGCTTTGGAGGTGGAGCTGGAATATAGAATGATTTTATGTGGCCATTATTGTTTCTACCCTACCCATTCTATTTTCAATATATACCAGTAGTGGATGAAAATCTTCACTAGTTTAAATTATAAAATCTTATAACCATTCTGCTACTACAAATAGATCTCAAGATCCACAAGGGAACATTTCCAGAATAAGTGACTTTCACAGTTTGGTTAGAAGATTCTCAACGAGAAGACCCAACGAACCACTTAAGGAATATGAAACTTCAAGGAGTAATTCATGTTCTTCCATGATGAAGTAAAATATGAAACCAAATCGTTTTCAAACTATAATTACATTTAGGTATTATGAAACATCATATCATACAATGTTTATATTAATATATAGAGGAATTTTCATCAAAGATCATGCCACCCATTAATTGATCTAGCAAGAAGGCTGGTATACCTATTAAAGTTTGTTCCCTATATATTTTACATGAAATAACTAGTTTTGGCTACCTATTTATGTTCATTAATTCCCATCCTAAGAATACAAGAATACATATAGTGTGTAAGATGTTTTTCAGGACCCTTAGATCCATTGAATGTCGAGAATGTGGGATTCCCAAAATTTGGTGTGGGGAAAAGTCATATCCACCAATTTAGTGTCTGGAATCCTTTCTAATAGTACTAGTTTAAATTTTCATAAAAAAATATTCTAATTGAGAAATCAATGACTTAATAGTGTCAATGAGCTGGTGAGGTTCATCCAACTCGGTAAGAGTCTAAATAAGAGGAATAATGGTTTAATCTATTTGTGGTGGTTCGTCATGCACTCAGTATGGGTAACCCACAGAGGATAACCTATGAGGATATGTCTATCCTAGATTAGGTAGCCTCCCAAATGGGTTGAAAAAAATAATATATTACTATTTTGGGGTCCATGTGTATTGGTTATTGGTATCCCATATATAGAAAATGTTTTGACTAAACTTTTGTTGTTGTGATGAATCTTATTTGCGGAGGTACATCATCTTGCTTTTTAATTTGATGCTCTAGTTGAATAAAATATTCAATTTTTATGTTTCCTCATATTAGTACCACATTTAATTTTCTCCACTATATAATCTATTCCTCATATTATGAATTCATTCCTCATGTGTGAGAGGTTCAAACTCTTCGATCGGTGGGTGATACATGGCCAACATTACCTTTTTCATAAGAAGATGATCACTACAAAGGTGGTAGGGGGAATTTATGGGAGTCTTCAAATTTATATTGAGCTTATAGTTCTTGGTACGAAATCACTATTTAGTCACATCCATATAGAATTAACTTTGGATGGATACATCCTCCTCCATTTCTACTATACTGGGCTCATATTCTGTATTATCTATAGGGGTGGGGCTAATGAAATTATCCAACACAAAATGTGTTATTTGTTTCACATTATTATTAGAATAATATGAGGACCAATTAATCTAAGAATATCTATTTAATGAACTAGTATCTCTAGGGGAAGTTGTACCCTTGATAGATCACACTTGTTCACACCCTCTTTGAGGCATTTTCTACTTCTTGAATTATCTCCATGGAGCCTCCTATTGATGGGTAACTCAAGGGTAACCTCTTGATAGTGTTATCATGCATATTCCTATCGAGTAAGTCTGTTCATGAAATGAAATAAACTAGAAAATTCCCTACTTCATTATTCCAACCAATCAAAAAAAGAATTACCTTCATTGGTGAGGAGGAGAAGGTAAACATTCCCCCATATCTGATGGTTGGGGTTGTCCCCACACCACTAATTCATCCATTATGTCTGTATTTGTCGTTATTATGGTTATAATTTGGGTTAAAAGGGCCCATTTCCCTACAATCTATGTATTCTCATGTATTTATGTGGTTGAATCTACCACAGCTACTCTCTCGATCTAGCATATCTTTATTTCAGAAATAGATATTTTTATCATATGGTCTTCATGTGAGATACTTGATTTAGAAGGAATTGTTTTTGTTTGGAAATTGACCATTCTCAAAGGATAATCATCCTCATCTTTTTTTATTCCTCTTGGAAAAGTCTTTCAATGGTTCATTCTCATTGGTCTCAATTCCTCAAAGACATTCTTAGGGATGAAGCCTTCCAATATTTTCATCTTATATTAGTAGAGTTTTCTTCTAAGATCTGGCTTGAAATAATGACATTTAATGAGGTAGAATCTAGTGGGGCCTGCTGATTTGAAATTGGGGTAAAACACATTGTTCTGGGATCAACCCATCCCCTGATTCGAACACCATCTAGGTCATTGGGGATTAGCTGGGGTAGATTTCATAACACGATAACAAATGTGAATCTGAGAACATCATGTTGTTTCCCTAACATTTGGAATCACATATCCAGAAGGGTAGCTATGTCAATTTGGAAAAAGGGTTCTTCTATTATCTTGACCAGGTCTTTATAGACATGCTAATGTGAGCCCCTTGATGGATCACTCCACAACCCGTCTCACCACATCATTGTTGGTGCCCTCCCATCCCCAAGAGTTGAAGTGCACCGGTTATGTAATTCCTAGGGGTGATGAGGTAATCTTCTCCATCAATGTTGTAGGATGTTAATGTACCAAGAACCTACATCGTTGACATGCGACTTTAAACTGTGATGAACACAAGTGTGGTTGGTCCAAGAGGATCAGAGAGGGGATGGGCATGGGTTCCCTCCCACTCTCTCTGTCCCTCTAGGCTTTATCACCATGCGCACCTCAGGAAGTCTCCATGTAATCCATATAATTCTTTGATGGGATGATTCAAGCATGATGACCATATCCTTCTCATACACTGGGAAACCCTCCTTTCTAATCATGATTCTAACTAAGAATAAGCCCATATTTTCTCTATGGGGTTCTAGACATCCTTAAGTTGTGCCCCACTCCTCGCTAATGCACCTTTCATGATGCGATCATCAGATTTTTTTGCCTCGTCATTCTCACACTGAGCATGAATCACATGGGCATAGATTAGGAATCATCCATTAAATAATATTTGGGATTCTTTAGTGTGTATTCCCCATGTCCCTTTTGACCGAACTATGTGTACATTACTATTTTCCCTTTCTAGAAAAGGTACGTAGGAAGAACCTCTATGTTTCAAGCCCCACCTCCCATCAGTCACGACCGCTTCACGTCGATTCAACTGCATCCCACATGATGTTAAACTATATTTACCTTATTTTCCACATGACATTAAAATGAATGAATTTGAACTACGTCTATTTTGATGCCTATATCCTAGACATGGTACATTGGAAACCTTCTTGAGGATCAACCCCAAACACTAGTAAACATCGGCATTCCCCTTGTTGGAACCCACATCCTTGGTCCACTATTTAGTGGTGTCAGACCAATTCTCATTCTACCAACCATGAATAATACCTACACTCAATCCAAACTACTCCAACCATGATTATCCATATTTATATGGGATTATAACCACGCATAAACCTCAACATGTCTTCAGGTCGTGGTCCTTTGTGTACAACATGATTCAAGGCCCCATCCTAAAGTACATGGGCATTGATTCCCCACCATGGGGATATGTAGGAAGCCCCTTTAAGGTTCAAAATAGTCACCCATGCCCCATCATGGGATCTCCCATGCTACATTTTGTTTCAGGAAGGTCATGACATAACCCGAGGGTTCTACTCCTCTCAGGACCCATCCTTTCACCATTCTCACAAGCCGCCTCCTTTGGTGACTCATCGCCCCCCAAACTATTTGGACTTTGATTCCCACCCATTGGTATACTTAATAAGGCTCCACGAGGTTCAATCCCAACACCAATATCATATTCACATCGGTTTCATCCAATTCATCTAATCCATGTCATCAAATCATCCATCATCCATCTTGATTTTACCCGGGTTGCCACCGGTGAGATCATGACATCCACATACTCACTACTTCAAGAAGTACTCGGGAAGCTACCACTGCATAAGACCCAACATGACTTTGGGATATTTACCATTGTGTACACCCAAATCCCATGATTCACCCTCTTGAACTACAGGGATTTTCATCCCTATCTTCTATCCAGGGTACGTAGGAGGCCTCCAAAAATTTCAATCCTAGACAATGGAAATACTCGGTGTTCCCTTTGATAAGACACAATCATCCTACAATCCTCCCTTTGAGGTGTCCAGATCAGTCATCATGGTGTGATATCATCCCTCCATGGCACAAACCACATTGGATCTGTCTACATTTGGTGTCTTGAAACATCGATCTACCAAACCTCATAGGTGCACTCTCCTATGGATGAACCTATATGATCCACACCCATCAGTGTTCCTATCAGTACGATTAATCTCCTCTAGACATTAATCTCATAGAATACCCCATGTTAAACATTGAATCCTAAGGAAAACCATGGAGATATACCTATGTCATAAAATTCCTTACACATGACGTTGTATTCCTCATTCTTCCTCGCCCTCAAGAAGCCCTATCAAAAGGGGACGAAATCTAGGTGTACCAATGTTCCCGAATCCAAACACACTAGCAATACCCAACAGGAATTCTCCCCTAATTGAAGGTTGCAACCCTGACTTGACCCCTTGGAATGTCCTGAATTATGCATTGTTATTAACAAGTGTCATCAAATATCAGACATAGTGATGAGTTTAATGAACAACATCTTTAATACTTAAGGGAGACTTGGATTAGGTGATGTGTTTCGAGGAAGAATCAATGTAAGGATGAACTAACATCCCATCCTCCCATTTTGATAGATGAGAAAATGTCATTGATATAGCATTGGATTCCACCCACCATTAGAAATTGGGAATGCGGGGTACAACTGATGCGTCACGGCACAACGATGTGTGCCCTGGAAAAGAATCAAAAATATAAATGGTGAACCCAACATAAATATTATCTTAAAAATGAAGATTAGTATCTCTCAAGATATCATCAAATAAGTGTGTCTTCAGATCATGCTATCTGGTTCTATGTCCCACAAAGAAAATAATGTGCCTAGCATGAAACTCCCCCATGTTTAGGGTTGTTAATCATTGGGCATTCTAGTCTGTGACGTTGTTAGTTTAGATCATCAAATCCTTCAATATAAGATTGGATGATGTTGGGGCACTGGGAATCACATTCCTATTCCTGAACTGATGGCTAAATATTTTGACATTGGAGTACCCAAGCCCATGTTGTAGGAAACTAATCACCTTTCACTAGAAGATGAATGGGAAGGAGCAATTACAACAATATAATCCAGCATGTCTCTATAAATTATTTTCCAACTCTCATTACCACATCTATTGTGTGCCCATGTTCCCTATCACACTATGAATATATTCAGAGAAGGTTGACCAATACTCTTGTCTGTCGATCCGAACAAGAAGGGGATATCCAAAGAAGAGACATGGCCTGCCTAGACCTATAAGCTTTTGTGCCCGGTCAGTGCTGCCACCCCCAAGGGCCGCACATGGATCCACATACCCCCACATTAACTGTTAGCATCTTTAGAAGTCTATCCCTATAGATCTCTTATGATTTGCTCCCTTAAGTAAATGAATTAAGGGATATATGAGCCTACATAACTAGGAATTAGGCTAGGGAGATACTGAAGAGAGATCCCACTAAACCGCGTCAGTGTCACTAGACAATCCCACATACTATGTAGCAGGTGTCCCGTACCCCTACACAACTGATTGTAATTCGACCTACTCGGTGTCATCGTCTGGTGAACGTTCAGAATGATTACCTCCAAGGGGATGCATCTTTTGTGGCTTCAGTAGCCTGATCCACAACTAATGTGTGCTATCGTCCCCCTATTTTTGTCCGAGACAAGGTGTACTTCCTTATCCTAGAGGAGAGATTCTTCCATTCTAGGTTTGAATTTAGGCACTAGGAACCTCATGAGTTGGTCAAATTGACCTCCCTTATCACTAAGGCAGGCAGTAGCCATCACAGGATGATCCTAAATGATGATGTACAATACAGAGGTCCTTCTTATGTCGTAATTAGTCAGAGTGTAAATCCTCCCTACTCCAACATCCATCATTGAGGTGATCACCATGCCACCATCATCGACTCTAGTGGAGGCCCTCCATGCTTCATAAACACTTAGCACAGAGGACTTCCCTGTTCTCCTAGTCTCATGTATACGAAATTCCCTCTACTACTAGGTTAATAATGAAAGGATCCTCAATTCCTTTTCAACTTCCAGTATGGGGGTCCTCCTCATGTTCTCATCAAGTTTATTGAATGGCCCCCAAACATCATTGACAGTCATCGCGAAGGTCCTTCCAATATCGAGTATAGTCATAACAAAGCCCAACATCGTACTACAGCTACTTGATTCTGTCGACACGAAGGTCCTCCCTATACTATGGATGACCACCATGGAGGTACTCCCCACATTCTCTCCATCTCCAGTGGAGGCCCTCCCCGTAATAGCACTTTCAATCATGGAGGTCCTCCTCGTGTCCCTATTTACATTTTTCCAGGTTCTCCTTGCATCATGGCTTGTCCAATAAGAGGTCCTCGCCAACCCATCACCAACTCAAGTGGATGTATGCCCCTTTTCAAGAATATACACTACCCAGTAGAACCATCCTGGGGTAGGAGAGTGTGTTTTCACTTCTAGGGGAAGAATCCTAAAAGTCTTCAAACCGCAATCAAACCAGCCTGGTTTTCAGATTCTGAGGAGGACTATGATTCGTTGATGGAACCCTCGCCTTGATTATCTATTTTTCAAGGAATGGGGTAGGGAAAATACCTATCGACAACATCCTTTCTAAATGTGAGGTCCACCAGATCCCTACATCCCACAAAAGATACATCCAAGAGGTGGAAGATTTGGCCCCTTTATAGGTCATGACCATGCAATCCTCTTTATCATCAACATGATCATTCTCTACCTTGAATAGAGATCATGGAGAATTATTATAGGGAATAATAGTGGATTATCTATGTAGTGACCTACCACCAATGACCACAACCCTTACGTAATATGTGGGGGTCATCATCCCATCTTATTGGGATGTGGGGGTACAAAAAGTGCTTTCTGGCCCGTGATGCAGTGGCTTGTGATATAATTCACTGTACTATCCACTGTCCAGTCCAGTATCACAACGGTTAGTACTGGTCCCAAATCCTCCTCCACGCGAAGAGTGGGGAAGTCAAGGATCAGATCTTTAGTCAGAGGTGAGAAGTTTTTAGGACATTCTTATCACTGATCATCTCTCTGAGATGTTTTTGGCCATTACGATTTTTGGTTTCTATATTCTGGAATATCTCACTCAGGAGGAGGTCATTTTATTTTTCCACACTCTCTGGGTAATGCACATACATCTCCATAATAAATGGGTAGAATAACCCAAGATCCAAAAACAGTTCAATGACATCGGCCAGCAATGCTTCATTGTCAACATGGCTGAGATCCCCATGGCTCAGCACCCTGAGTCACCTTGTTATCATCAGACCCTCCAATAACGACACCAATAGAGATTAACAGTGCTCCGTAGAATTATTAAAGAGGCCTCCCCTCCCCCATGTTCAGATCTGTGGTTGGGGGTAGTATGTTTCACTTCATTTCAATCATATCCAGCACCAACCAAACTTGCCATGTCATATTAACGATATGACTTTAGGCATAGTCACAGTTAACATGGCCGACCTCTAAAAGGAAGAATCTAGGCTATGATTCATTGAAGAGAACATATTACCTATGGTGGTTCCACACTTATTGGATCCTTTGAGAATGATTACATGCCAGAAAAAATATTTATTGGCCCTTCTGGTACCTTTCGAGTCATTTTCCTTTGGTTGGGACCCCAATAAGGGTAAATAGAATATTGGGACCTTCAAACCCTCCAAATCTCCTAGGTTAGTGAAAAAGATGAAAGATGACCCTGAAAAGGATGTACTGCGTCAACAGCTCATAGAACATAAGAAATATGGTCGATGAACTTCTCACCGAATGGGTTGCGGAAAAATGATAAGATTATAGTAATCCTCAACCAGGGTTGCTGGGGTTGGTAAAACCACCCCCTAGTGGGGATCCTCCTAGTGATCATGGCCATCCTTCACATATAGATAGATTAGAGTACATAGTCTATGTAATGTAGGTGAGTTATGTATTTCCAAATTCACCCAAGTTCCATGATAACCATCCTTAGGACCCATCTTAGGTTCCTCCAGCTGCTCCGTAGGTCATTCCCCCTATAGTCCTGCATGTCATCCCACCAGCCGCTCCACATAACAACGGACCTAATTTCCATGTTTAAGAACTTTCAAAAGAGCTGTTGTTTAGATATCATCATCAATATAGAAATCCCACCAAGATGATCCAATGGCCGCTCTCATTGTCTGCCTCAAGGCTTTGGAAACCCAACAAGTGGCGATCCTGCCTGATAGCAAGTTGTATCCAGCCTGGGTGGATGACATGCTAGCACCCCCCCCCCCCCCTTTCCAAAAATACTACCTTCTCCCCTTTTAATGGGACTGGTGATCCAGTGAACTATTTGGACCACTATTTTTCACTGTGTGGACCCATTGAAGGAACTCCAACATAGTAGGAGGTTCCCAAGCACTAGTGTTTGGTTCAAACATTGCAAGGGCCCGCATTGTTTTTGTACAAATAGTTAACCATTGGATCCATAGATGGTTGGGAATATTTATGCAGAAATTTTATTTAATATTTCAGTTCCACCACCTGGAACACAAGCATTTTTGGCCTCTTCAAATGCAAGCGTATGCTTGATGAGCATGTCCCAAAATTGTCACTAGATGGAAGGGTCTCGCCTATTCGCTTTATAAGTCACTAACATAGGAACAACTGCTAATAATTTTTGTGGAAAATTTAATGACTTAATTAGTCCCTTATCTCATCACCCAAAACAACCATGGGGGATTTCAGGGTTTCTATGACAAATACCATCATTTAGAGGAAGCCTTGCAGCAAGACAAACAGTCACATCTGTTGCCTCCTACAGTCCCCTTAAGAATATCATACAATGTTGAAACTATCATTTTACCACAATTAGAGGACTCATGGTACATGGAATTACTACCGTCATAGCCACCTCCAATGCTTCTTCGAGGCCCACCACCATAGGCATAGCCTCTGGCCCTGTAGCCCCAAACTCTGAATCGGTAGGTGGCCCCGCATAACATTCCGCTGCCACCCATGGAGGAAAATTAGGCCTCTACTCCCCATTAGGCCCTTACATCCCCTCATCGGGGCCAGTCTCCCATATCCACCTTTCCACATAGAATGAACTAGACCTACACATTTAATGAGGCACATGTCCCAAGTTATTTATGAAGTGCCTTTGATCATTGAATCTTTTGGTTTTCAGAATACAGGAGGCCTGAAGAGGTAGAACATATTGATTATCCCAAAAGTTTCCCCTATCATTAGTTCTTTGGGAAGACCCTCAATCAATTCTATGTGTTTAACGGTTGGATCTAAGACAAGTTTGGTAACAACATATTCATGTTGGGTCGAGCCATAGCACAAGTGTCATGTGTGTTTATAATGCCTGACAACGATAGCGAGGGTGAGTGGTAGTAGGTTTCTAATCGTGGAAATCAAAATCATGTTGACCAAATGGCTTGAAAGGTAGTATTTTATTCCCATGGTATTATATGTACATGTTTGAATTTACTTGAGCCTTTAGAATCCATTTTATAACCTTCACATACTACCTCTGCATCAACATCTCGGTCATCATCCTCTCAAGTGTGAAATCATCATTGATGCAAGAGAATACAAAGAGATCCACTTGTAACAAATACGTCCCATACTATCAGCAACATCAATCCCGCAGAGATGGGTATTTCCCCTAGATTGGGGAATTTCCCCTAGAATCATTCCAAAAAGGGAGGATTCTTAAATTGATAACCAATGGTATGCTTCGATCAATACCGTGGTGTTGGAAAACCATTACATGGTTCCTGATGATGAAGAGCGCTGGTTGGACCCTCCCAACTCCCCAAGTCAACTTTAGCATAAAAATATACATGGTTGTGTGAATTTTATGAATTAATTTGTCAGTTCTTCCATCCACGTCATGCATGCCACCGATACTAGACACCAAGCCCAGTGTAGAGCTCAGCATACACATCCTTCTCATCTCAGTTCATTGGATCCACGTCTACTAACTTTTATACTACATGATTTGGCCCATCCGCCAAAATGTTTCTACAATTATTCTCATTATATCATGAATGGAACTGATTCATTTATCCCTCATCCAGTATCCACACTATGTAGTTCGACTAGTAAGCAGAGAAACATACCCCGCACCAGTAAGAATCTGTTAGTTCAACCAATTGTGCATGCCCGACCTCCTACCATAGAGCAACAAATTTTTTTCTAGAGTGTATTCCATACATGGAAATATGATTTTCCCAACAGTCTTTCCATCATTCTTGTGTGGCTCTTTATCTTTGAGGCTCTCCGCCTACCATCAGATATGCGGGAATCCCTTCCGGAGGCAATAAAAATACTTATCTAGTTTGAGGAAGAAATATTGGCCATATAAGACTTCCATTTTGAGAAATTTTAGCATGAATATTTTCATTACATCATCTCTTTCACAATAGATGATGTTGTTTCTCCCATACAGGGACAAATACACCCATTTAACATCACCATCTAGTTAAACGGTGTGGAGGTCCGCCACTGTCTTATCGACACAAGCTCTGAAATCAAATGTATCCTGACACATAATCTCCAAAAAATGGGGATATATAAAATTGAACTGAGTACCTCAATCATGGAAATTCCTAGTTATGATATGACGGAGAAGACACCAGCAGGAAAGATTCACTGAAAGACCCAATTCGGTGGTATAGTTTCAAGCACCATGTTCATGGTTGTCTTAGTAGACACCGCCTACAACGCGTTGATGGGTAGGCCATGGTTTCACCTACATGTGGTTGTACTTTCCTCATATCACCAATTCCTTATGTACACTCTTAATGGTTTAGTAGGTGTACTCAATGGTGATATTTCTCCCTTTTCAAATTTTGAGGCCCGCTAACATGTTTTAAATTAATATAAGGGAAAGGATAAGAATATTCAGGCTAATGAGGTTGAACTTTCTATAGTTGTGATTGAACCATGGACATACCTAGATGACGTGTACCTTTTCATGATTCACCAATTAGATGCCACATCCTCGAACATGGTTAAATGATTAGTTGTCTCTATAATGAGGGGGGAAGTGCTTTCCCAAATTTAACGAACAGTTAAAATCACCTTGTATTCCTAAAAATATCAGGCTAAGGTAATCCCAGACCACCTACTCCAATAAGTTACTGGGATGTCCACCCCATGGTAATGAAGATAAATCATAGTTCACTATTTCACAGGGCTAGGATAAATTGACTAATTCCAACACACCACTATAGGTTTGATATTATCTAATCTGGCCCCTTCTGTTAAAGGCCAACTCGAATCAGGATGATCGCTTTTGTTTCCATGGTTTCAGTAGTGTATGATTCCCCTGATGAGGATTCCACTACCACTCAGGTTGGCACCAGTGTCTGGTTAGGATCTATCAACTCGGAGGAGTTTCCTCATTCCAATAGTCATCTCACTTTGGATGGAGAAGGTGATTTGGAATATTCTTTGCCATCATTCTAAGAGGTTGTCTCCACTATAGCCAATGTATTGGTACATGTGAACCTTAGTACCGAGATGGATCTGAAATAGACACTAATCAGTGCTTCTATTTCTACATAATAGGAACATCAATACATGGATTTACTAAGGAGGAAATGTGATGAATTTTCAGGGTGTTATGATGAAATTCCATTTCTTGATCCTCTGGTCTCCTTCCACCATCTCGGTCTTCTAGAAAATCATTGTGGGTTCAAACAGCCTCCATGAAGGATCCACCCTTCTCACAATTCCATGGTCGACGTCGAGGTTGATAAGATCATCAAAGACAACTTTATCATGGACGTCCAATACCCCAAATGGTCATCCAGCATTGTGCCTATCGTGAATAATAACCGACAACTCATAGTCTACATCGGCTTCTGGGTTCTCACATATCATTGTCTGAAAGATGATTTTCCCCATCCTACAACAGAAATATTGATCGACGCCATTGTTGGGTTCTAGGATCTCTCCATCATTGATGGGTATTATGGATATAATCACATATTAATGTCCCCCAAGGATGAGCAGTCTACCAACTTCAGGAAACCACAAGATACCTTTTTCAACCAGGTGATTCCTTTCAGTATAAAGAATGTAGTTTCCACCTATCGAAATTACCTGCTCCACAGATTCAATCTGATCCATGGGACATTAGTGTAATTCTATTTGGACGATCTGGTGGATAAATATCTCCAACATTAGGACCATATTAGAGATCTTTAGAAATTATTTGGCTTCCTCCATTTCCTCTATCTAAAAATGAACCCCTTGAATTGTGCCTTTGGGGTCACCTCGGGAATGTTTCTCAGCCTCGTTGTTAGATATGAAGGCATTGAGATCGATCTAGAAAAGATCAAGGCCACCAGTCTATTGTCTCCCCTGAGTAACAATTGGTATCTTCCACGCATCCAAGTCCATTTATCCAACACACAATGAATCATTGAAAATCTTGTTTGAAAGGGTAAGACATTTTCAAGACTCATAGAGAAATGTGCCAATTATATGTGGGATTAGGAATTTCGTACTATTTTTGAGTAAATCAATTAGTACCTGCTACAACCTCCAATTGTGATGCCACCCATTTCCAAAAAGTAGCTGATATTCTTTGTTAATGCAATAGAATAGTACCTTAGTACCCTCATCAAACAAATAACAATGAAGGGAAAATGAATAGTTAATACTATCTAAGCTACATGCTCCTGGATACAGGGACCAAATATTCTTCTATTGAGAAGAGATTCCATGCGCTGGTATTCGAAGTGTAGAAGTTATGGAAATAACTACATCACCATGAGATACAGCAGGTTTCTTGAGTGGATCTGATGAAATACATTCTTAACCACAATATATTTATAGGTCGTCTTGCTCGGTGGGTAGTGATCCTTCAATAGTTCGACATCAATTTTTCCCCCATATGGATATTTTGGGATATGAATTGGTAAACATTCTTTCTTCCCATTCACCCCCACATATCTGTATATAGATCATGAAATTCTAGATGAGGAAATCCCCTTAGTGGATCAATACATTATGTCATGGAAAGTGAACTTCGATGGTGCTTCTTAATACCCTACTAGTAAGATACTCAATGATTCCAGGCTCAACAGAGTAGGCGTGGGTATCATCTTCATCACACCTCCAAAAGCGGTCTTTTCATATTCGTTTCTGTTATTAGAAGACTCTACCAACAATGAGGCAGAGTATCAGGCTCTCTATCGGTCTCGTGCAAGCCTTTTAGATTGACATTCCCCACCTACAAGTGAAGGGTAACCCTGAACTTGTCTTTAAGAATATCAACGGTGACTATGTTGTTATAAAACCCGAGAAACTGCATCTGTTAGAGCATACTCTCCAACTGATGGCTCATTTACATTCCTAGCCATAAGATACTAATGTCCTATGATCACAGAACGGTTGAGTTGATGCCTTGTTCAGCCTTGTTGTGTCTTTTGTAGAGCCTGACAAAGATGATTTGATTATCTATATGGCACATTGATGATTCATTTCTATTGTCACTCTATATGATGATTATAGCCCACAGGTAAGCCACCTTACAACCAGTGTACCCACATTAGGACCCTTAGATCCCCCTATTACAGTAGAAGACACCTCTGACTAGATGAATCGCTTAATAAAGTATATCCAGCATGGTAATCTCCCAACATACCAAGCCAATCATGAGAAAATCTGACAGCCCGCAGTGTAGTTCACTACCCATAGTGCACCCAATCATGAGAATATCCTCTATGGATGGGGTTTTGATGGGATTCTCCTCTATTGCATTCAATCAAACCATATTTCTTATGTCAAGTGGGAATTTCTTGCTGGTTCATATGGGGCTCACTAGATAGGCAAAAAATAATGCCATTAGATTCAACGATATGGATAATTTTTACCCACCATGATTTGTGAATATATAGAGTTTACCTACAGGTGACATGCATGCAAGATCTATGATAATTTCATTCATCGGCCGCTGGAGCATATCCATACCACCAAGTACACTTTGCCCTTTCACAGTCTTGGGACTTTATTTCATGGGACCATATCCACCAGGGACATCTCACCAGTTCAAGTTCATCCTGACTGCTAAAAATTTCTTTTCCAAGGGGGCAGAGGTAGTTCGGCTCAAGGAAGTCAAGGCCCATTCTATCATCGAGTTTGTGAGCTCTAATATCATCCATAGATTTTGAGTCTATCAGATCATTCTCACTGATAACGACACCATCATACGATAAGATGATCTAAAAAAAATTTACGCTAAGTACAATATCTATACTAGTCATACCTCTCCCTATCATGCGCAAGAAAATGGGCACATCAAGGTGTTCAACAAAACCCTCTCTAACATCTTGGAGATGGCCGATGGCCATAATAAGAAGAGATAGCTAGAAAAAAATCCCCAATGCTCTCTGGGCCTACGAGTTGATGACTCGTAATTCCACCCAGGTGAATCTATATTCCATAGTGTTTGGAATAGAGGTATTCCTACCCACTGATATTTTGTTACCCTCACTACACATAGCCTTCTACGATCAGCAGTCACTAAAAAATTTAGACAAAATCCATCTGGCTGAACTGGAACCACATGATGAGAATAAGCTTCATTCCTTGCACAATCCGTAGAGGAATTAGAACCAGATATATATGGATTTCCATAAGAATGTTTTCCTCGTCTATTTCCAACAAGGTTACACAGTATTGGCCTAGAGAATACCAGTGATACCCGGTAGGAAGCCACCAAAGCTAGATCCCAAATTAGAGGGACCTGATTTCATTCACAATATTTACCCCAATGGTTCATACTCTATATCCACTATGGATGGTGAGCTTCTTAATCCTCCCACAAATTTCAAATTCATTAATAATTGCTTTTTGTAATGGAATTTTTATCCTGATGAAGGTTAAAATACACATCCTCATCCTTCAATACATTAAACTATAAATATTCTAAGGTCTATGACCCAAAACTAAGATCCATTTCATCCTGCATGATGATAAAATCTGAATGGTGAATACACCTCATGGTCTGAGCACTATGACCTTAAAATAAGACCCCCCTCATCCTTAATACATGACATTAAACTTTATAGATTTCAAGAACAACGTATGGCTTGATTATCATTCTTATGGGATATGTAGTAACACCTGGACCATTTATCTGTGGCCCACCCTCAGGTCCCTTTAACATTCTTACCCCATGGCCCAACTTCTCTCTTATGATTGTGTGTTGTGGTATAGGCTCTTTGTCCTTAATAATGTAATTATATTTCCCACACCACACATATCCCCTTGAGACACTCCTTTATATATCCTTGCATCATGACATAAAACTAAATGGAATTTTTCATAAATACGTTTCGAATGATTCCCATCTTTATGGGATACTTATAAATGCACAGACCTTTCATCTTCAGGTCTAGCCCAACAAATCACTTCACCCCCTTGGGTTTAGTTCTCTTCTTAGGATTTCATATATTGTTTTATGTGGACTTCATTGATATTCATTCATGTTGGGTTTATGACGGATGTATCATGTTGTCCTCCTTGCAGAAAATATTTCATCCATCATCCATAACATTTAACGTTTTACTATATTCCATTTCCAAGAACTATGATTGTCTTGATTCCCATCCTCATGGGATATGTACGAATGCCCAGACATTTCATCCTTATGTCTATCCTTGGTTCTTATATTTATTCTCTTGGCCTCTTGACTTGATTTCTTTCGTGGAATTATGAATGATGTGGCGTATGTGGGATTATATCCTCATTCGTGTCGGGTTATTTTTCCACTCCATACACATTTCTCTTTGAGATACCACTTTTATTTATGTCTATATCGCTTGATGATAAACTACACAGAGTTTTGAGAACTATGTGTGGCTTAATTCCCCTCATTATGGGATATGTAGGAAAAAAAAGATATTTTTTCATCGGGGTGATCCCCAGTTTTAGAAACCTTCTATTCCTTCTAATCCCATGGCCAAATTTATCTAAGGACTGTGTAGTGTGGTGTACACTTATGTCCTAATTCATGTCAGGTTTTTAATAACCATGCTACATATCTCTCTCATGAGAGATATCTATTCCCCTTTCCTCGAATCATCCACTCGATTCTTCTGCTCTCAATTGTGCCCCTCGACCCCTTTTTTGGAAATTCACCCACATGATCATATGCATTGTGGTTTAGGATATAGAGTGTTGGATTATGAATGGGAAAGATTTCATCCATTCCAATGCATCACATATCCCTTTTTGGGGTTACATCATATTTCACATCCGAATGTACCCCCATATGGTATGGATGCTCAGCTCTATGGTTCACCTACCGATTTGGGCTAATGAACTAGAAATATTTTTCCAATGTTATGAGACAGGTTCAACATTTTGAATATGTTCAGTGGTCATCCGACATTTTTTGTTCCCATTTCAAGTTAAATGGTGTGTATTCTGGGGTTTTATCATGATCAGTAGTTATCCTCCATCATTGTTCCACCCCATTGAACCATAAATATTGGTCATTTGATTCATGTATCATTTTACTTCATCATGTCAGCGTAGGATTTAAACACCCTCGTTGTTATCCCTCCAGGCACATTTCAGCATTAAGAGGATAAATCAACAAAGTTGTTTCATCCTTGACTCAAAATCATTTCAAATTTTTATTTATTCCAGGCGTTGCTGATATCTTCTCCGCCCTTGTTTCCAACATCAAGCCTAGCTCGTGGGGGATTTGGGACTTGTTCAAGGTTCATGCCCATATGGAAGAATATAACTTATTTCAATCTGAGATCTATGACCTTAAACTAATATCTCAATGTAATTATTTAATTAAATTAACCTTCATGGTGTGTTAAAAACTATGTATGATTTGATGACCAAACTTATAGGATACCTAAGAACTCCTTGACATTTCATCTTTAGGTCCACCTCTGGCTCCACAAATTGTCTCTTATACTTGGTCTTTTAAAATTTATTCTTGTGGGGTTGTATTCTATGGCCTATGTGGTCTTATGTATTAATTTATGTCAAGTTTATAATATTATCACCACATACTTCCCCTTATGGGCTAGACTCTCCCATTACCTCTTTACTACATGATGTTAAACTGAACAAAAATTCCAAGAACTATGTATAGACTGATTCCCATCCTTATGGGATATGTAAGAACACCCAATCATTTAGTATTTAGTTCAAGCCCTAATTCCATTGACCTTTTCTGGAACCTTGGACTAAGGTTTCTTCCCCTGGGATTGAACGTGGCATGATGTGGACTTATGTCCCCGTTCATGTTAGGTATTCTTTATCAAGAAATGTGCATTCCCTTTAAAACTGCATTCTTCCATATATATCCAAATTGTATGATATTAAACTGTGATGCATCATCCCACATAATGTTAATATATTGCATAATTTACACATGGTGTTAAAATACATGTACTGGTCTTTCCATATGACCTTAAACTGTGACACAATCTTCCTAGACTCATGATGAAAAATGAGACTACATTGTGGTTTCCTCGCCTGAGGGGACCTCATGATTTGTATTGGTCATCCCCCATGGAATATTTCAAAGCATTCATATGTCTTGAATCTTCCAGAAATTCTTGGATTCTCTAACTTGGGTTTTTTTCTCCAAAAAAACACACCCACACTAAAGAACAAATAAGATCCATCAAATATTGCTTCTTTTGGTGCATAAGCCAAACATTCATGATAGTATTTCCCCTAGAATTGGTATAATACCCTACGATTTTTTCAGAAATTTTTTTGGCTTGATTCCCATACTCATGGGATACTTAGGAATTCCTAGATATTTTTTCTTCATCTCCAGCACCATGTACCTCAAATCCATTCCATATTTTCGGCCCCGCGGCCCAAGATTTGTAGGAATCATGTGCTATAATAGACACTCTTTGTACACTTTCATTTTTTTATAATATCCATTCCATGTAAGTCCCTTTAGGGATATGTATTCCCTATTCATACATCCTTACTGGATGACGTTAAGTTGCAAGATACTTACAAAAATACATGTGGCTTGATTCCCACCCTTTTGGGATACATAAAAAATCCCATACATTTTATCCTCAAGTCCATCCCTAGGTTCTTCCATACTATTTAGTCCTTTTCCACCACTCATCTCTTCGAGTAGTTTGCTCTTAACTAGTCCCCAAAACCCATTTCATGCATCAACAATGTGCACATGTGCACTCTGCTTCAGTATTTATAGATTGGGATTATCCCAGGACATGCTTTCATCCATTTACATGCTTCATGTCTCCCTTTATTTGGCTGTCAATGAGCATTAACATCTAAAGAGACACCCAAATGGTATTGATTATTATCATTATGGGTCACCTACCACTTTGGTTCGACATACTAGAAGATTTTGAACAGTGTTATGACACATGTTCTATGTTTCAAATATGATCAGCAGTAATCCCTGATTTTTTGTTCCCATTTCAGCATACATGGTGTAGATGAATTGTTTCAAACATGGTCAACAGTTACCCTCCATCGTTATTCCACCCCCATTAATACCAAAATATTGGTTTTGATTCACATTCCCTTCCATACAATCATGTTCAAGTGTAATTTTGGAACCATTGGTGTTATCCCTCTGGGATCATTTACGTGTTGAAATGATGAATCGACATTGTGGGGTCATCTACAACTCCACGCTCCTTATCCCTACAAATTATTTCATAGGGTGCAATTATGTTCTTCACCCTCATTTCCCACACTGAGCACATCTCATATGTGTTTTGGGATATGGGTAAGGTTTATGCATACATGGATGAACCACACATCTTTTGGTCTAACTCCTACGACCTTAATCTAAGAGTTCACATCTTATACTATACTCCCAAGTCGATAATTAATGACTCCAAACCATGTGTATTCTCTTGGAAATTTTTGATATGGCGTGTACTTATTTTCCCCCATTCACGTAGTGATTTCATTATAGCACTATGTTACATATTTCCACCTTGGATATATTACTATACGGTCCAAGCTCTATGACCATAGACTATGATCCCTTATGTATTTATTGTATAATTCTAAACTACGTATTATAAACTTAGACTTTTCAATGATAAGATATCGATCCATATGATGTATTCAATCGAGAAGACATTTCCCCTCTTTGGTATTGGCTACCTACCATACCCCCCTCTAATAACTTCATGCGTCCATATTCCCACACTTCTGGGATACGCAGTGATGCAAAGACTCTTTTTTGGGGCCCCTCCACAACACCATGAACCCTCCTTATCCCTTTTGGCCTGATTTTCCTCAGATGTATATGGTGTGGTGTGTTTTTCGTATGTCCTCATTCACGTCGAGTTTGATATAACCCTGCCACACACCTCTCAAGAGAGTTCTATGTTATCTTGTCTTTACTAGATTACAATAAAATGCTTGGGCATGTCCCACACACATGAAATTAAACTAGGCGCCTTATGTTCTGAGCTCTATGGCCTTACAATAATATCTCACCATCATTAATGCATGAAGTAAAACTATATGGTGTTATCAAGAACTGTATTTGGCTTGATAATCATCCTTACGGGATATGTAGCAATGCCCATGCCTTTTTCAGTGGGCCCAGCCCCAGGACATTAACATTACTGGCTCACTCCCCCTAATTATGGTCCAAGATCTAAAAATCTAATCTAGGAGTCCACAGTCCATGTAACATGACTTTAAACTATTGAGTATGGTCCTTGTGGTACATCCCTAAACAGTTCTCAATGTCACAATTATATGATGTTAAACTATTTCATGCATCATCCTCACCTAATGATGCTAAAATACATGCTTATCATTCCAATATAAATGACATAAAACTATAGACAATCTTATGTCGTCTGCAATGAGGTCCCACATTGTAGTAGGTTTTATCTCTGTTCAGACTGATACCCTCATCCAATGTTCTTTCATCATGGTGTCATTATTTCATGATATTTGAAATTTATCCAAATAGCCATCATTCCATCACCATGATTTTCATTCCCTCTATTTCAAATCCACAATCAGCTTTATGTCTGTAGGGACCCCTAATGGGTAAGGATACCTGCCTTATCGCCTGCCTATCTACCTTGGCCAGTGTTTTGAAGGAAATCAGGAGATAAATTGAGTTTCGAACTGTGTTTTTGATTACGGTTAGTGGCCATCACTCGTTTTTTTGTTCCCATTTTAGGCTTATGTGATATTGATGATCTGTTTTGAATTTTTTTAATAACTATCATTTTTCACCATTCCATCCTAACTTTGTTCTGAATTTGGGGTATCATAATTTACATTCTTCATTCCCATTAGTTCAGATTTATTCCAACATCCCTAGAATTACCCCACAGGTGCTCTAGATCATGTAGGGAGAGGGATGTTCGGCTATTTTAAGAACCTCATTCTCTAACAATGGCCCCCTTGTTCTTCCCAAAAACTCGTCGTGGTCATTGAAACCCCATTAATCTATTTATTGGTTGGTAATCTCATATTCAAGGGGGATAATGATGCGGTTATCCCTTGTCTCTCACATTGGTAATGACCTGCATGAGCATAGGAATTGATTGTTGGATGGTTCAGAGATATGATTGAGATGCAGTAATCAATTAAAATAACGGGATTCATGAATGAAACCAATATAAACAAGAAAGCATGAAATTATGTTTGTGAGTTCTCAAAAATTACAATGCCCATGGATTGGCCCCTACCATAGATGTATTGACCTCTTCAACAGAGCATCATAACTCAAATACTTTCTGGATTATAACATCTTGGATATGTTGTGGCATGTCGATCTCCCACTCCTCTTTGATAGTGATGGGATGCAGTGTATCATCCCTGATATGGGCTCAATATTCATCATATTGAACAACATAAATCTCATATGATTCTCACCTCATCTATTCTTTTGCCTTACTCAACTGTGCATTCTATCTTGATATGAGTCTCGATTGTACATGGAAAGAAGAATTTTTGTTCTCCCACACCATTATGAAATGGATCTCTTTCTCATCCTTCTGAAGATTCATGTTGTTGATGGATTTCCTCAACATCTAACCCAGACAAGGGTCATGGTGATTTTACTGTATTTTATCTACCATATAATCTCGAATGAGCATATGAGGGCGTTGTGCATCCACTCCTCCAGTGCATAGTTCATGCAACCAGGAACGATGCCTCCCCATATTGCATACCCATAGTTCTGGTGGTGTCTCCTTGATGAAGCACTTAATAAGTTCCCATAACCGGTGACTAATGACCTTCCTATCCTCTTCATTAGAAGTAGTATCATCACAGTCCACTGGGCAGATAGGTTCGTATGCTAAGAATTAATCAATAAATTTATCTATAGTGTCCCCCTATGGTGTCTTGTCTGGTAGGCTAGGTTCCATATAATTGGTTTGATACTTGTTACTATATTCCACCTCATTAATCTCTTATTCCATCCTTCTAGTGGTCCAATCTATGATCACGGTTGATACGGTTTGGTCAGCATGGGCATCTACTTCTATAAAAATTGGCATTCCCCTATAAATGGGAGAGCAGGGAGGCCCAATAATCCTCACTAGTGTGGACCATGCCATTTGAATATTTCTTCATTAAGGAACACACACATGTCAGTTGGCCTAGATCAATGGACAATAGTTACAGATTCTACAAAGGATATGACATTCATAGATCAAATAATTGGTCTCACCCATGAGTTTCTACTACCGAAACCCCCATACATGGGCCCCCATATATGGTTGGAAAATCTAAAGACTCTGGGAGTGCCACACTAGGAGTAATGTCCCTACTATATTATACAATCACTATTTTCGTAGGTGCATACCCCAAAACAACATATGTTATTCTGTGGGAATGTGTTTTATGTATAAGGTTATCTTGTAGAGGATAATTTTAGTTGAGAGATCCAAGAGGACCTGAATGAGAACCATACTGAAATGTTTCATGGATTACCTCATGTGACCTGTAAAACTCTTCTAAGTCTGAGGTTATAACATCACATTCGTCAAATGGGAACCTCTAACATCTTCATCCCCTTAGAAAGACTATTATGATTCATTGGAAAATGGGAATCTCCCCTCAACTCAGTAGTGGATAGCAGATGTGGTACTGTTTGATTGAGAAAAACATTCTCCTGGTCCATCATTGGATCCAGATTTCCCCTAGAATGCAATAGACCATCATCTTAGCAACATATTTCTCCCCTTCTGTCGGAGAGAAAAAAATTAGATCTTGGAATGACTGATCATTGATAGATCCATCCCGATATGGTTAAGATGGTGACACATCTAATAAGGACTAAGGAAATTTATATTAACCTCTTAGGTGTCCCAATACTTTATGAAAACAGCATCCTCAGGAATATCTTTGTGGCTTAGCCACTTCCCTGGAGCCGTTGTAGGCATCCAATAGAACCCCCTGGGTGGCCACCCTTGTTACCATATATGTTCATCGCAGGCCTCCAGGTCTTCCACTGCAACTTTTCTCCCACTCAGAGCTGGTTCGAGAATTATTTTACAAATCAATACCGCAACCCCAACACCATTGCGTGTTCTTTCAACATTCCAGCCCCGACCTCTAGGATGAGGAGGCACCAGTCACTAGCATGGATGGTTTGTCACTTCAAAATTTCCCATGGGTGGGCTACCTCCTAGATCTTTTCATAATATTTTACTATCTTTTGGATAGTTGTGGGTGGAGGAAACTCCTTCCGCAAATTCCCATCCTCCCGAATGAACATGAGCCACATCTACCTCATCACACATGCATGTTCCCCATGGTTCACTCCCAAGTAGACTCATGGGGTCCACCTCTACATGAATGGGAACTATCATGAAATGCGATGCAGGGTGTTTGGCTCATAGATAGGCTCGTTATTGTTCCATGCAACCATAAATCCACCACGAAAGGCCATGATATAGGACTGATGCTCATTAGTTCCTTGGCCTTCATCATTGAAAACACCTATGGGCAATAGAAATGGATTAAAGTTGATTTAATCCTCCTTTCAGAATCTGTTCAGCATCTGTAGTGGAATCATCATGGTTAGAAATCTCCCAACCGCATTTAAAATGGATTGTCAAAATTTTACCATTGAGAAGAAATAGGATTCCAATAGTCGCAGGCAATCATGTGTGACACTATCCATCCATACAAAAGATTGAGTGGTTCTCACACCCATTGTGGATTCTTCCCCTCACATATGTGCCACAAAAACTTATACATTTTTTCCAGCAGCAAGATCCCCAATTTGAAATGCTACCCCATCACCATCATGGACACCATAATGATTGTGCTTGGTCCCAGACCTGTAATTGTTTCTTGTACCCGCAACATCTAGGTGTATATAAGCACAAAAATAAACCCAACCAACATAACCTCCAGCTGTTGCTCAATGTTGACATTATACCCCCACATCTTCCATTGGTTTTACTCTAGGGTTCTCTAATACTAATTCTCTTTACTATGATGGGCTCCGTTTGGATGGGCGGGAGGTCTGACTGAAAGCTTCCTGGGTTCTTCATCCCCTTCAGCGGTAGGATTTGATGTGATGTTTTTTATGCACCTAAACCACAACTTATAGTGTACATCCCTCACCTACATCTTATCCTTGCCTGACACTGGATCCAGAAGTGCCTCTTTTACTATGGAATCTACTCTAGATCCTCCCATGTGTTCTTAGTGGGGAGTAACTCGTCATACATCACCCATAATATTGGAATCCTTGAGATCTTGTGAAGGTCAGAGAGGATAAATTCATCCTCCATGTGGGGATGATGAAAAGGGTAGGTCCATGAGGAAAAACTTCTCAAAAACTCTGGAATCATGTTTTTAGGCTGATAAATGTTCTGTTGAGAGGCCCACGTAGCTTCATATGTCCCTAATTGCTTCATCTCTACATCAAATTCATCAGAGGAATTGCAAACTGAGAAGGCCCAAGCCTAATCCTCTATAAATGTATTGCCCTGGCATAGGTCCCAATAATCCATCCACCCCTTCTTTGGGTTCCCCAAAGCACCCTTGAGGATTGTGTGGTACTATGGGGGATATTTCTCTCTCTCCAACACCTTCCCATTATCATTGATGATGTGATTTTACAAGAATTCAGCATCGATATGTGTGTGTTCTTCTCATATATGACCGTTGGTAGCCCTAAACCATTAGAACTGGCATGACGTACTCATGAACCAATAAGCTAGTTTATCCTCATGTACTTCATGGATGAGAAAATCATCCCTCTGACCAAATATGTATAGAGTAAATATTCTTCATAGAGAATAGTTCTTTTGGTTTTCTAACAATATCTCAACCAGAGATTCATGTTCTGAATGGGTTCACCCAAAGTCGTCGATACCTTGATTATATAAACTATTTTACCTTCAGAAATCATCTAAAAATACCACCCATGAATCTTCTTGGATGGCCATTTCATCCCAATAAAATTTCATTTTCCAGCTCTGGATCGCAGATCTTGATCATAGAGCTTAATCACATAGCTCGATCATAAAGACCAGCCACAAAGTTCATCCACAGAGCTCATAGGCACAAATCACGGAGCACACAATCACAGAGTCTAAAGAATTATTATGTAAATATTTATTAAAAGAGATACTAGTTCTCAAAGAGAGATCACAGAGTTCATAGAGCTTCAAAAATTGAGTTCTCAAGCACAAATATAGGGAGAAAAGTGAGGACAAAAGAGGTCCCATCCTCTCCTATTTATAGGTGGCAACCCCTGAGATTCACAGATAACCTGGATGCAGTGAGTATTGTGGTTTTCTCAACATGTGCATCTCCTATCCACATTGTGACCCATCTTTGCAATCTCACATTTTAATCTCCCAAAACATTTGGTGATCTACCATCAAAATTCAACCCTCATTTTATCCTCAGCTAAAATTATAAGGGGGTTTTTTCACCAAAATATTTGGGTTGGAAAGATAATAAAAATATTCATTGGTTCCAAAAATGGTCACTTCACGAAGCAGATTCGTGTATCCCTTTAGCACCATAGTCGATGCAAAGACAAGGCATTCTCTAAACCCGCTGGAGAGGAAGCTAACAGTCCACTCTGTTGTTACGATAAACTTGAAATAAGTCTTCACCCCACATAGGGAAGTGATTCACAATTTCGATTCCTTAGAAATTAAAGGAAGCTTTTGTGACCACCGAAGAGGGAACGAAGGATGCCTATGCACAATGGAGGGTTTATCGGTCAACTTTATGGTTACAGCAAACATGACGCAGTCATCCTCCAATTGAGATGTTCATGTGTCTTCTTGGAATTTACTCATATCATTACTCCCCCCTAGTTTCTATAAATACCCAACTCCCCCCATTCCAAAGGGTTCTCACCATGACATTTCGTCTTCCAAATTCCCAAAATGTGGAGCACCATTTTATCTATGAACCATTGAAAACATTAATCATCCATGGCACTTGAGTAGTGTGATATCCTTTTCCCTTTACACATGTTTACCCCCTCTTCAAGATTGTATGTCCTTCTCGGAGCCTATGGGTCATCGCCAACGATGGAGACACCTTTGGGTACTCAGGACATCACGAAGCATCCATTCTTTGTGAATAACCCTCCAAAAATGTGTGTACCCCATACAGAGGCTCAGACACTCTAATTTTCATTATACTCATCTTTTCAAAGTCATAACCTCTAAAATTCATTATGCTCTGTGAATCCATATGATATGAAAATCGAGTGCTCGGAAACCCTTATGCTCTATGAGCCCATGATCTCTATGAAGCAAGGTGCTCTGCGAGCCCTTGTGCTTTTCAAACCCATGAGCTCTAAGAATCCTTATGATTTGCAAAGCCCAGTGTTTTGTGACCCCTTGAGCATTGAAAATCTCATATATGAAAGAACTCTTACTTCACGAACCCTTCTCTTGTGCAGACCTCCATGATTGTACAAATTGATTTCATGGTCCCTTGGGAGATGCTTTATGTTGCATTTATTTTCCTCATGCTTCTTTTTATAGGCCTTTTAATAACTATTGCTTCTTCATATAGCCATGCTAACGTGAGCCCCTAAATGGATCACTCCACAACCCCATAAAACCATGGAATTGAGGGTGTATTCCCTTCACCAAGGGTTGAAGTGCATCTGTTATGTAAGTCCTATAGGTGAGGAGTGAATCTTCACCATTAGATCTACAAGAAATTTTCCTGCCAAGCACCCGCGTCCTCAACACAAGACATTAAACTGTGATGACCACATGTATGGTAGGTCCAAGATGATCAGAGAGGTGACAGTCCTAGGTTCCCACCCTCACTCCCTTTCCCTATGAGCTTTTTCACTCTTCACACCTCGTGTAGTCTACACATAAGCCCCACCACCCTTTGAGGGCATGATTCAAGTACAATGACCATATCCTCCTTGTTCTCCTAGACACCCACTTTTTTCATCGGTCTGCTATATAACCATATTCTAATGTTTCATATATGGGATGCTAACCACGTGTAAGCCCTTACCCACGCCTTGTATAAAAACCATTCATGATTTGATTTCCCTATCTTTGTTTCCTCTTGTTTCTCACACCAATCATTACTCACAAGGGATTAGAGTAAGCATTGACCAAGACATCCTCATCGGGCCGCCTTAGTGTGAAAGCCCTTTGTACCTCTATTCTAAACTACGTGGACATTGATATTAAACATTTCCATGAAAGGTATGTATGAAGCCTCTATGAGGTTCAATCCCCATCACCCATAAGTACCAAAAACTTTACATTGGTTCAACCTCATCCCATATTACATTAAACTGTAAGACCCTTCTTTCTCGCATGATATTAAACTGCAAGCATTCAAACTACGTCGATTTTGATCCCTATTTTCTAGACAAGGTATGTTGGAAGACTCATTGAGGTTCAACCCCAATCACTGGTAAACTTTGATGTTTCCCTTATTGGGACCCACATCCTTGGTCCATCCTTTAGTGGTGTCAGACTGGTTTTCGGGCTACTAAACATGCATAATACCGACACTCAATCCATACTCCTCCATCCAAGAGTGCCCATATTTCAATGGGATGATGCCCCCATATAATACATATCATATCGTCAGGCTGGTGTCATTTTTGTACACCCTGATTCTATGCCCCATCTTAAAATATGCCGAATTTGATTCCCTGCCACTATGATACTTTGGATTCCTCCCAGAGGTTCAATCCATTCACCCAAGTCCCATCTTGGTGTCTCCCTTGAGCCATTGTGTTTCAATAAGTTCCTACCCTAACATAGGGGATCTAATCCCCTCATGTCTCATCTATGCATCCATTCTCATGAGCATCCTCCTTAGGTGACTCATAACCCTGCCAAACTATGTTGACATTGATTCCCACCCATTGGGATAAGAATAATGCCTCCTTAAGGTTCAATCCCAAAACTATTATCATATTCACATCAGTTCCATCCCATTCATCACATCCATGTCATCAAATCATCCATCATCCATACTAGTATTACTAGGGATGCCAAATCCAGATGAGATCATGTCATTTACATTCTCACTGCTCCTAGTAGTACCCGAGCCACCAACAATGTATAAGCCCCACCATTTCTTCAGGTTATTTTCCATTGTGTACTGCCAGATCCCTTGATTCAAACTCTTGAACTACGTGGGTTTTGATCCCTAACTTATATACAGGGTACGTAGGTGGCCTCAATGAGGGTGAATTCTAGCCAATACTAAACCTTGGTGTTCCCTTTGACAGGACACAATCATCTTCTAATATTCCCATTGAGGTGTCCATATCATCACTCATGGTGTGATATCATTCCTCTATGGGACAAACCACCACGAATCCGTCATCATTGCGCATCTTGATCCACCCATATAGAAAACTGACCAGGTGCTCCATCAGGGGGAAGTACCCTTCTGATCCGCTCTTATCAGTGTTCCAATCAGTCCAATTCGTCTTCGCAAGACATTAAACTTGTGGAATTCCCCATGTTAAACATAATAAGCCAAGGAAAACCTTGGAGACATGCCTATAAAATACAATTATATGCACTTGATGTAGGATGCATTTGGCTTCTGCGCCCTCGATAAGCCCTATCATAAAGGGAATAAATCTAGGTGTACCAGTTTTCCAGTATCTAGAAACACTAGAAAATCCCCACATGACTGCTCCCTTAACTGATGGTTTCTTCTATGACTTGAAACCCTAGAATGTCCTGAAAAAAGTATTTTAATTAATCAGCGTCCACCAAGATATGACACCAAGATGTGTTTCATGAACAATGTCTTTAATCTTTAATGGAGATCCGGATTAGGCAACGAGTTCTGAGGAGGAATCCATGTAAAGATGAACTGACCTCACATCATCCCATTTAAATCAATTAAAAAACATCAATGTATAAGAGATGGATGATTCCCATCTTTGGAAAGAGGTAATGCAGGGTACAAGCAGCGCGTCACAACATGATGATGCGCGCCCCGATGAAAGCATCGAAAACAACCATAATCTCATATATCAATTAATTAATTTTTAATGATGAAATTTATATAAATGGATTATGCATAAATGTTTCATACAACATTGAAAATTAATTAAGTAGTATAAACATAATATTAACAAGTCAAGTAAAGGATAAAACATGAAAACAATTATGAATTTTTTTTTGAAATCCACCAACTAAATTTTAATTCAGACTTGGCCTTCTATTAGTTGATTATAAATGAAAGCTTCATAAATATGTATTTTAAAAAAACCACACAAGGACATATAAATTAAAAATATATTATTTTCATGGTTATAGGTTGACTTATCCATTATAAATCGAGAGAATTATCCCCTTGTAGACTTGATGTAACTTAGAGGTAGGGATTAAGGAAATACATGTTAGGATTTCAAAATTGGGGAATCCACAAAGTAGATCAGGGAAATAAAAACCAACATCTCGAAAAGATATTACTACCTAAATACCTATAAGTATCTTGAAAAATCCTTTTTGGGGTTATGTTAAGGGGAATTTTGATCCTTTCAATAAGAATGTCCTTGATACTAGACATTCTGAGTTTAATGGTGAGGGATAATGTGAAATGGTAAAATAGTGGGAGACTTGATATAATTAATTTTTATTATCTCTCATATAATATTTAATCAATAAAATTCTAATAATGTGCTCTTTTAATAATATATATAATGGTAAATACAACCAAAAAACCATTTAGATCATTCCTTAACATCGGATATGTCCTTAAAAAATAAATTTTTGGATATGGAATAGTCATTTATTTGATTCACTATTACCTATGAATTGTATTCTGTTTTTGATTCCTTTGTTCATGTTCTATAGCCTAGTAATTATGTAAAGGTGAAAAGGCATCCTTCCATATATATGTTGAGGTTTTTTCTTATGTACTTTTTATTATATTATAATCTAAATCCGTAGAGATAATGATACAACATAAAAGCATGGATGCTTAAACCATAATATCTGACCTCCAACCTCTTGAGAAAGAAAAATAATAAATTAAAATAAATTAAATTTTTAATGCACTATATTCGTGTAATCTAGAGAAGGAAATATAGATACTGATTACTCATTCAAAATGCTAATGTTTATTGGTTAGTTAAAAAATTGGTATTCTACATAGAAAATAATGTATCCAGTAATCTTATCTTGTTATCCTTACCCCCAAGAATATCCTTATCTACCTAGTCTCAGATAAATGAAATTGTTGTGTCACTTTAGAAAATTTGTCCACACATCACCATGTCGATAAGGGATTGTTAAAGCCTATTTATCAGACCCTTGTCATTAAAGGATTTAAATATATGGTTTATGATCTCATGAATAATGTAAATACAAATTATACTTTTCACCATTCATCAAGGATGAAAAAATATTTTGGGGAAGATGAATGAACATGAAGGTATTTTCATCTCATGTGGACAGCTTGGTCACTAGAATATAAAATCCAATGAATTGAAAAATCATTTAGTTTCTTCAACTACATGTATATTCATCATGTTCGTATTCATCACTTGTCTATTAAATACAATATTCTTAAAACATACTTGTGATTAAATATAAGAGATGAGAAAGAATAAGAGGTTCATAGACTGAACTCCAAAGTAGTATAGAAAGGGTATTTTCTATGTCATCCAAGGGTATCTCCATATATATCATTTGTAGAATTTATTGATGCAAATTTTTATTATGTGTTACTAAGGAATTTATCTCATTGTATGTCCAGACATAACATCATTTTAGATGAAATTTCTCATGGTAATTAAATACTAAACAAATGATTCTAGAACTCATGAATGACACATATCTGTGGAATTGAATGATGAATATAAAATATTACCTAATTATGATAATTTAGTTATTTATAAAATAAAACTAGAACTATGTGAATTCTTATACCACTAAAAGATTTTTTACACACTATTGTGCAAAGATAACGGGTATGAAAACAAACTACTTATCATGATAAGATAAAGAGACCATTAAACAAAATGTTACATTACAAATCATTTAAATATACATCAACACACTACTGTAAACTATTATAAAGATAAAGGTAACTTCATATATTTCATGTGATTCCTTTAAGACGTTTTAGAAATGCTCAGTGAATTAAATCAGTAGACTTGGTAAATATTGAATAATCTACAAGTTGATTTTTTAGTGAATAACTGACCAATGTATATATGTTTATCCCTAATTTTTTTTAAAAGTAATACAAAACTCTCATTTCATTATACACATAATTTTAATGATAGTATTAAAATAAATATCATATTAGTACTTATATGAACATTTTATTTAAAAATAAAAGTTTAAACAATTCAAGGTAGATTTGTTTTGAATATAATCCTTCTAATAGAAAATCAATGGGCATAGAAAGAGATTATGAATATTAAAATAAATTCACAATATTAAGTGGCATGAATTAATCTGGTGTTCCATTATATATGATGACATTTGATATTAATGATTTATAAAAAATAATAGGTTTATATATAATATATCCAACATAAATTTTTATAAATTCTTTTAGAACTGTCAAATAATTGTTGGAATAATAAATATAGATGAGTTCTTTGTTTCTATAGAATTGATAATACTAGTAATAAAGGTAATTGAATACTTGTCTGCACTTGTTTAAATTTTTTCTAGAATCAAAGAAAATGATAATGTAATGAGAATTAAAAACCTATTACATGTATTTTTTCCATATCTACAATATCCAATCAAGTTAAAGCTTCTGAAAGAGCTTAATAAGTGGTTTTAACAACATTTGTTTCTAAATATAGTTTTTTCAAAAAGAAATAGATATATATTTTTATGATAAAATTTCACTATAGACATAGTCCATGTTTCAATAATTTTTCATGAGAATAAAATATAGTCACTCTATTATATCATTTCTTAAGGGATTTTCTCATGAAGACAATGCTTCTGAAAATAGATTCACCAAACATAAAAATGGTTTTTCTTACCATAGTCATGGAAACATAGATGACCTATCAGATGTAACCATACTTAGAAGAAAACTATTTTACATGTCAGGAAAAATGGTTTTTATTATTTATGTCTAATATAATTGATAGTTTATTAGGACTGTTTCCCTAGAACCAGCATCATTTTAATTTATATTACATGTATATTCATATAATGGAATATTTATATTAATATCATATAGTGTATTTTTTTGTTATTCTTCATAACATTATTGTGATAATGAATTTGAGTACCTATCACATTGATATGGTCATATTGGTTTCCCTCTATGTTAGGAACCTTGAAATTCTATGATGATATAATTATGTTTAGTTCTATAGTTGGATAGATAGATATGATGGGGAAAATATTATATATATTGTCGGGTTAGTGTAGTCATATGTGTACGAGCCTTCTTCTCTTATTGTTCATACGTGGTAATCTCCAAGATTGGAGATTATGAGAATAGATCCACCAGTAGAATTCTACATGTTTTAGTTTCATATGAAAATCCTATCTATTATTGTTTTCAATGGTCCATAGACCTTATGATTATCATTAATGTATCTCATAACCAATGAACATTGATTTACTATCAAAAACCAATACACTATTTGTTGTAAGGACATAGCATACCTTTGGTGTTTCACGAGTGACATGTTATTAATGGATATGTTAAGGAACGATTTATCGCTTCCCACTTTTTGAATTTCAATATCTCATCCCCTTGATTCTAGTAAAACTGTCAAATCAATACCATGGTCATGCTGTAATGGTGTTTATTTCAAATAGTCAAAGAATGATGTTTCTAGCATATTGGTTGATGATGAAGATGTGAAACATTAATAATGATATATTGAGACATAGGGTTTATTTTACATAGGTAGAATTTATATATGGTTTTTGATATTGGGATAGTAATTTCATTCTGTTGGATGTCTTTTCCCATCACTAGACAGAAACATTAGAATTTAGACATACCCACCTAAAACCAATGAGAACAAATCCGAGAGCGTCACACACAAAGTGCTTCGGTTAATCTCAATTAAATTATTTTTGAATTTAATTAATGTAATAAATATTATTCTCAAGACCAAGGAATAATTTTATCCATGTTGTATTGGCCTCACATATTAAATATATATTTTTATTCATCAAATTGTGATGAAAATATAATTATTTATTTTATTGAATCTGTAATAAATATTTATTCACTATTTATGGATAAAAAATATTTATATATGAATAAAATGTTAATTTGTGTGTTTAATAAATGTTTCTGAGTTCAAATGGACCATGACTATGACCGGTGATAAATATTAATTTACAATCCAAGAAAATAATATTTTTTATTGTAAAAATTAGCACACAAACCATAAAATAATAACATTATTATTATGTGTCAGTGTGTATAATAATGATTATAAAATTATATTAGTACCGGAATATAATTAGAAAATATTTTAACCTAAACTATTTCTGTATAAATAGATGGTTATTTCTTTGATGTAGGGTTAATCGAGAAATAGAGAATCATTACACATAATGAATTTCTCTCTTGAATTAATCTTTCTCTTCACCTATCATGAATGAGAAATGTAAGTTATATTCATTAATGATCTAATGATGAGTGATCAAAATAAATGAAACAATATAATTTATTCATCATATTAGAACCTATAATTCAATTGGTGTTTCTCGGAGATCAAAAAAGAATGTACAGATAACCGCTACAATGATTCTATAAATGGATCCTTACAACCCAAAGATGGTAATCTAGAAAAGGTTTTCCAAATGATCAATATCAATATCCATGAAATGATCCTAATAAAATGTAAATAATTTATTCTGATCATAAATAAATTAATTTTAAATATAACATGAAAAGATACTATATTTCAGTTTTGGGAAACAATATGTTAAAAGATATTTTAAACATAATTCCCACCAAATGTTCTTCCACATTACCTGGAACCTTTAGTATGGTATAGATATCTACAATACATGATCATATATTCTACATCCATAAAAAGTTTAGGTATATTCGAGATAATGGATTGGGATTTTCTTTCATGGGAATATGTGACATTCAAACGAGAAAAATAGAGCTAGTACATGGAGAGTTAAAACTAATAACCCATTAATTAGGGAGTTTGAATCTATGTTTAATGGACATATTTGGTGGTTAGATTCTTGTAATGGTGGACTATTTTGGTTTTTTTCTTGAGGATGTTATTGAATACATCCTTTATTTAAAGGTCAATGCCTATTTCGACAATGACCTTGAGACCACTACAAGTTCTTTTAAATCTTATCATATCGACTCAGATGATCTTGTGGATATAAGGATAAAATTAGAGGACCATGTGATTCAGCGTTTTAACTAAAATATTTTATCCCCTACAAATAACAAATTTTATTTTATGTTAGGAAAGAATTGTGGTTGAGACTTTGTATTTACCTTCAACTATTGAACCATGTGATAGTAAACAACGAGTTACCTGGGTTTAGGATCATTGAATTCATCAACCAGATAAATGTAATAATGTTTTTATTAATGATCAATATTAGGTTTTTTATCAAAAAAATTAGGTTTTTGATGTGAAGATTATAAATATTTCCTTTAGTTGTTTCTACTAGACTTATAAGTTCATATTAATACATTTCGGTCTAACAAACACCCCATCTATGTTCATTGGTCTCAAGAATATAATATCTTACACATTCTTGGACCGTTTAAGAGTTTTAACCACAAAAGACATTATCAAATATTCAGAATTAAATTATAAGAAGATGTATCATATTTGGATTTAACTATAAATACCACGGAAGAACTACATGAAGAGAAATCAATTGAAGTGTCTATTATAGAAAATATTGGTCCACTTTTTTAGGGAATTCAATCTCAGTGGGTAGATTGGATATAGACCCAACCAATATCAAGGAAGTGATGTCTTGGTATCCACTCAATATTTTGTTCAATTTTTGGGGGAGGTTATTGAGTATTTATCCTTATTATTTTTTTCCTTTGTGGATGAGGTAGTTGTGTACTATTTTTTATCAATGGGTGTCTCACCTATTCACCCTCATTGTGTGAGGGAAGCATAGTTGGGAGACATCAAATGTGAGGCTTTCCGTGATCATATATTCTATGTAAATACACCATATTGATTTTCCTATAGTGAGATCATGTCTTTTTATAAAATGGATGGATAGTTGTGCCTATCAGGAAGTAGTGATATGATATGATAGATATGCATAATTTACCCTATGTGTTGAATAATAAAGTGAATAATATATAAACATACTTCTTGAATTAATATTACCGGTCATATATTATGTTGAGTGTCTCTATGTTTATATCATAGTGAGTTAACTAGTAGTAGGTGAAGGAAGTGTGTTATAGGTCATGATGTAATGTATTCATGCACGTTTTCCTAACCACATAATGTTCCAAATTAGACACGTGATATCATATTAATTGATTTCATGAAATTATTCACTAGATCAACGAGTGTCCACGGTGTTATCTGGATTATCATTGATTGACTAAATAATTTATACCCCGTAATTGGTATTTGGGGGTGGATTTAGTAGAGAGCTTCATATGATTGTATGTAGAGGGTATAATGTTTTTTCATGGAGTGATCTTAATGATTATTTCTGATGGATATGCATGATTTATATACCAGTATTTTTGATTCTTGAAGGAGTAATTAAGGACCAAGTTTTGGATGTGTACAGTGTTCCACCCTCAAATGAATTTCCAAACTAAGCGAACCATTCTATTTCTTGGTGAGATGTGGAGGGATTGTGCCTTAAATTTAATCCATATTTGAGATGATCATTTTCCATTAGTTGATTTCCATAAAATAATTTATAAAATTATACCATTGGAATACACATTGATAATACCTATATGGGAGACCCTATCAGTCACCCCTATGAAGAAAAAAGATAAAAAAAATATGATGTTAATTATGTTGAAGGTTGTGTCAGTGATAATAGAAAAGGTGCATGTGATCTAGTTGGAGATTTTGACCGATTAGAGTCATCAAAAATCATATAGGGACCAATTAAAGGGGACTTTAGAATTCCTAGAGTGGGATCATTTATTATTAAATGAATCACCTAAGAATAGTTTTCGGATATTTTGTTATGGGTGTTCATTATATCTATGTTTCTTCAGTCAATTCTGAATTTTGTATAGTGTGGGTGGAGTATCTAACCACATATAATTCCCCCCACTATTGGAAATGATGCACAACATCTTACACATGTCATATATGGTGAGATAATTGCTTGGCCCATTATGCACAATTGAATTGGGTGTGTTGGGCATAAAAGATAAATAATCCTTATCTATATTTTCAATGGTGATTTAGGACACGTAAGATAATGCACATTAGAGAAACCATATTCCTTTGGTGTGTGAATTTTTTTTTCATGGGTCCTTGGAGATAGGTTTTACGAGCACGATAGTCATATGAGGACTTATTTCCCTCAACATGTTAATAATATGTTATTTTTAGGCTTAAAATACACGATGGTCTAGAGGACATAGGGGAATTGGATTCATTGTCTGAATCATTATGGTATTTTAAAAATGTATTTGTTTAGTGAGTCATTGAGAAGGAAGGGAGTCACAGTTTTTTCAAAACTGTGATAAAAATAAATTAAATATATTATATTATTTTTATCCTATATGGTAAGAAATATATAAATCATGGTTTCCATTGAAAATTTAGTATAATAAAATAATTACAACACTAAGGTTTCATCCAATAATGAGTTTTACACTAGGTTTAGTATAAAATTCATTTTTATTATAGTTCCCATGGTTTAGCTATTGTAGATATCTAAATTAATTAAATTGTAAATTCAAATTAAATTGATTATTTTTTTATATGAGAATTATAGCATTGAAATTTTTAGTTTCTCTATTTTTTCATCAAAGTTTCCTAATACTATGTTTTGATATATAAACCTTATGATTCAATAGAAGTGTATGGGTATCAATTGAGTTTGATTTGGAGATACAATGGGGCCAGAGAATGGATCAACTCCATCACCAATGACCATTAAAAAAATTTGATCTTCATCAATAAATAATCTAATATTTAGGTATGGACTTTTTTTTTAATTTCTCAATACTTAATTATATTTTCATATTAAATTTATAGATAGAAAAACAAAAATCTTGATGATTAAATAGATATGGTTATTTATTAAATTTTTTCACCCATGTGGAAAAGAATACATAGGGTAGAATGATTTATCTTAAAACTTTTTATTGGTTAATTAAATTTTTTTATGGCATATCAAAATTCATGAAATTGGATCTATATTTACCCCTATCTATTCCCTCATGATCGATAGGAGTTAATCAACAAATGTCAGCTGCTAGAGGTATCATAGAAAATACATGGTGGGATTCAAAATGATTCATAAGTGTGTTGTAGGTGTGGCACAATGGAATAATATTTGGTTTCATTGGAACTGGTTAGCTCAATAAGAGTCGGAATGAGGCAGCTCAAATGACTATGGAGGCTCATGGTGATGGCAGCTTGGAATGGGGGGATGGCATGAAAATAGTAGACCTATGATAGAAGGTTGTGTGTTTAACATGTGAGGAAGGATGTCCAACGATGTATCCATCATTTCAATAGAAAGGAGAATCTTGATTTGGATCACATATATGGGGAAGAAGGTGGCCTCTTGGAAACTAAGATGCAACCATGGTAGTAGAGCATGAACAACCAGCACATGTCTATACATCCATCCCTTGGCTTTTTATAACATGATCATGTCTAATTAGGCCATATATGACTGTGAGGGCCCTGTTGGTATATCCTAATGAGATCAGGAATTCCATCCTAATACAAGGTTAGGTGGGCTATATGGGAATGTTAGGATGACATGACCTGAACAGGAAACAAGACTTTCATGGGAACTATGCCCTCATGTGGAACCATGCACATGGAGAATCTATACATTCTAATGGTATGTACCCATTCTCTAATTCACAATGTGGTTCTCTCAGAGGCTACTATATGGCCTAGTAACCACATACATTTTTTTTCAGGGTCTCCTCACTATAAGCTATTTCTAGACAATTAAATATCATATCTTAAGTTTGATTCAACGTATATTAAAACATTGCAGTTTGTTTGAATATTTTAACCCATTTAAAGTTTAAAGAGTTGATTTCTAGTTTTATCTCCAACAGACAGACACTAAAGTATGAGAATGGTGACTAGTGCATTCAGGGGTTAAGTACCTCCCTCTTATAATATGTACCACTCTCATCTATTGTGTTCTACACACACATGCTCTATGGTACTATCATCTACTGGGTAATCCTATATGGGTCCTTATTTGTGATTACAATGAGTTAAAATTGGTTGATTATGGGTAGTTTGGATTTTGGGGCTATGTGTTGATTCTCTTAGGGATGCGAAGTATAGAGTGGGACAACCTTTTATTTATTGGGTGATCCTTAATAATTCATAACTAATTTCTAATTAAGGGTTATTATTTATTTCTTAACCTATGGATTGAGATTAATAGTTTCATTATTTTTTTCACTATAGACCTAAAGGAATCATATTTGTTATTATTATAATCATACCTATATGAGTGTCTTCACATACATGTCTTGTGTGTTATCTATGTGATGTACAGTTTGGTGGGAATATTAGTGAATGAGGTACTAGAGGAGCATAGTTGTTACTAGAGTTGGTTGTTGTGGTTTGTGTTCATGATAATGTCATTTCATCATAGGAACATTCCCACTACTTCAATTCGGTTTGTGTTTTTATTTAGTTAATGTTGGATGTGTAAATTTTTCATCTATTACATTATGATTTTGTATTAGTTGTGTACTTATGAATTCTATATGTTATTTTTCGAAATTCATATTTCTAAAGGACAAAATAACAATGGATATGGGAGGGTTAATTAGTTGTTCACTTTTTTAACGTTTCAACAAATTTATAATATAACCACTGAAACCTTTTGATTTTTTAAATTATAATCAATTAGTAAGTATTAATGCATGTAAAATTAGGATATCAAGTAAACTACATGAGATTTACAAGGGTCGACCACAGTGTGAGAACCTATATTATTTTTATAGCCACTCTCATGGGCCTATAAAAATTAAATATTTTTAATAAGTGAGTAAAACTTGTTTCAAGTCTCATTAAACACCCTCGACCTTTTGATAGGACGGATTTTATTGACTCCATTAAGTTCATAGAGTTTGTATAGAAACAATTATGTCATAAAAAATGAATAAATACATTATTGAACCGCTACAAAAATCCTCTATTTAGATCCTTGGTTTGATGTGGCTTGGTCTAATTATCTTAGTCAAATTTGTTCATTAGAATGGACTCATTATGGTGAACCCTTTTCTCAAAATTCTCTTCTCAAACTCCACTCAATAACTCATTCCGATCTTCCTCATTTCTATCATCCACAGTCTAGTAAGAAAAAATTCATTTTTCCAGTATTCAAATGAATATTTTTCAATTAATATACCTTTAACTTGAATTTCTCTATGTTCAGCCTTTTCTTATCACATGAATGGTTTAAAAGTAAAATTTTCTCATGATTCTATTTATTTTCATTGTAGAATGGAAAATAATGGAAAATGAAAAAAATACAGCTTATGAAAATTCAACAACCTCTAAAATTCACTAATATTCGAACTTAATGTCTAACCAGTTGACATATTCATGATTATTATTGAATGATATTGACTCTTATTATAAATCAACCTTGTCAAACATATGATCTTTTATTCAATACTATTGAACTTCCTCCATAAATTACGATAGAACTTCCACAACACATTATGATGGAAGTTCCATAGCTAATTCCACCATTAATTCCATCAACAGAGTTACTATCATTTAATTTACTTTATAGATTTATTCTGATTGAATCCTCCTAAAAATTAAATTCTTAATAAGATATAATTTCTATTATAATATAATTCTCATTCAAATGAAATTTTCATTACTATAGATTTATCATTATGATGAAAACTACACTCTTCTACATTGTAATTCATAAAATATCCTCAAATACAACACATTCAGACTTCTAAAAACTTTTTTTTGGTATATCGATATCTGATGTTTTATGTACAGGTTTCTCAAACCAATACACACAAATTAGATTATATCAATATAAACCATTATTCAAAATATTTTACCATGAGGCTTTATCTTTATTTATGAGAACCCCATGATTGTTAAATCATATTTTGACATAATGATGGAATGTTTAAGATCTTTCTAACTCCTAAAATATCGGTCTTCATTCAACATATTCCAAAAAATTCTAACTTTCTTACTCTTTAAATTATTTCTTTCTCTAAATATAGTAATGGGAAACATCTAGCACTAAAAAATTACTTCCTCTGCTTCTTGTGTATCCAATGATCTATATATTTGATTTATCATTCTAACTAAAAACCAGCATCTTTTTCTCCTCATGTTTACTCACACTAATGATTTCATAACTATTCAAATTTAAAATCGTTCTTGAATCTGGAATTTCTCATGATGTTGGGAACTTTATAGATCTTTATAGCATTGTTTGACTCATGGTTATAATGTAGACCAAATTTTAAATCACGACTTCACAGTTTTTAGAAACAATTATCTTTCCAAAAGAAACATAAAATGATTCTTCATAATTATGGTTCTAAGTGCATTGATTAGTTGTCTAGAAATTTTAACATTCATATTCCAAGAAACTTATTTTTTTTATACTACTCAGTATGAAATTCTATGATTAAAAAAAACTTTCTAAAAAACAAACATTTTCACCCCATTTGTTTGGGATTGAACATTCTGATAATTTTACATGTATTAAAAAAACATTCCTTTAAAAATGATTACATATATAAGAAAATATAAAAACATTGTTAAAACAAAACATCACAAATGTTCTTCAATCTCCCCCTTTGGATTTATTTTACAGCTTTTGTTAAAAATGTTGAAATCTCACCATTTTTCAAAATGTAAAACACTTTCACAATATAAATTTGAGAAGATAAAAATTATTAAACTTTTATGAAAAAAATAAATTCACAAAAGAGAGTGTATTGACACCAAAATACAGGATAATGTAATGTTTTTAAGGAATTTTATATTTCGGTGATAAAAAATTTAAGCCATGTAGAGATAATATCCCCCTCACTTTTATATTTTCATTACCTTTTCTCCCACCATTTCTTGGTATCTCCCCGATTATCTAATAACCACATCATTACATTCATAAAAAAGATAAGTTAAAAGATATTACATAGTAAAAATATTGTAATTTGACACCATATTTTTCAACATAATAAATTTCATAATGGGGGAACTTATTTATGAGTTTTAGGATGCTATGGGAGGAGGATGAAAATGAAGTTTCATCCTCAATTCCACAATCATCTATTTCAGCATATATTTTGTGAAGATATCTGTAATTTGATACTTTTTGAGATATTTTCCAAAAAACATCTCTAGCCACAACTTTATATTTTATAAAGTGAAAATTTATATTAATTTTTTTCTATTGAGTATAGAATAAGATTTTTAGAATGGTCAATTACAATGTGATTATCACAAAGAATTGTCATTAGTTTAGAAACAATCACTTTCAAGTCTTCCAGATGAACATTCACCCTAAATATTTGAGTAAAAACATGATTAGCTATAACATATTATGATTAAACTAAGCTCATAGTTACTACCCTTTTGTTCTTACTATTACAACACCCAAAAACATCTCTCAAGATATATGTTTCAATTGATGTTGATTTTTTATCATTACAATCTCCATACCAATCGACATCAGTCTAACTATGAAACATTATCTCAAAATTACATTGGTATAAAAACCCATGTAAAGTTTTTCCTTTGACTTATCTCAGAATTATTTTTTCTTCCAAAAAATATGATTATTTCGGATTACATTGATAATTTTCACAAAAATTCAATTCATAAGATATATCTGGACTTGAAAATGTAAGGTAAAGTATAAATCCTATCATAATCTCATATTCTTTATAATTCACACTATTTCTGGACTCGTAATTACACAACTTTATCCCCATAGAGAAAAGAGTAGAAACATCTTGAGATTATTCCATGATAAAGTTTTGTAATAATCCCCCGACATACTTTTCATAAGATAGTAAAATGTATTTTTCTTTATATTGAGTTTTAAACCATAATAGAATGTTAATTAATATAAAATTAAAATATCTATATTCATTTTCAATTTTTTAGAATTTTATTTAAAAAAAATTCTCTATCCCTAGATAAAAATAATTATATCATCCATGTAAACAATTATAATTACTGTTCTAGAGTCAAAAAAGTTCATGTGTATCTTTATATCAACTTTTCCAAGAGAAACAATCAACATCCACAAAAAAAATTTATGATTAAAATACTAATTACATGGAGCATATATCATACAATATAATTCATTATTAAATATATGAACATTTTTTCATCCTCGTCAACTAGAATCCCACAAGATTGTTCAAAGTAGAACTTCTAATTCATTTTCTCCATTGAGAAATACTAACTTTACATCCATCGAATATAATTTATAATTATAGCGATCATCCACTACTAGAGACATTATAATAGTTTCCAAAAATGAAATGGTGAAAGGTCTCATCAAAATCCACAACATCAAACTATGCACAACCTTTATAGACAAGACATTATTTGTTTCATGAAATATCCCCATGTTAATTATTTTATTTTTTATAAACAAATTATGTTCCAATAAATTTTTTCTTTTATACATCGAACAAGTTTATAAGTTTAATTTTTCTCAATTTAACCAAACTCTTCACTCATGTCATTATCCCATTATTTATGTTGAATATTTTATAAAAATAATTATGGTTAAAATATTGAGATGAGTAATGTTATATTCCCTAACCTCATCTTTCCTCTTGTCTGAATTAGAGCATTCTGATTCCCAAAAAAAAATGGTCACAAAATCGTTTTCTAAAATAAGAAATTTTAGAGTTCCAATTCATGCTTCACTTTCCTCATCACATGATTTATGTGATGATTCATGAATATATAATTTATCGCTTTCATTTTCATTGGAGAAATTCAATTTTTCTTCCTCAAAATTCACATTTTTTATAGAAGTTAGCTTCTAAATAACCTTCACATCATATAAATCCACTTAATTCATTATATATTTGTTCCAAATTTTGTAACTTCTTTTTTTGGTAAAATAACCCATAATGGTTCATTCCTTAGATTAATCATTAAACATTCCCAAATTTAGATATTTTATTTAAATTGAACATTGACTTCCAGAAATTTTGAAGTGATTCAATGAAGGTTTCTGATTGGAATTTATAAAATTATATTCATAATAAGAGAGAAACATAAAATAATAAAATACAGAATGTTTACAGGGGCTAGAAATAATGAAGTGTGAGTGTATCCCCTCAAACAATCATAGAATAATCAATGGTAGGAGAACCTATTCTATTAAAATAAAAATCCATTCATTCTAATTTCCATTAGAAGCATGGAGATCTTCTGGTATATTACCCTCACACCAAGTATGAAGAACCAATGTATTTGAATTAATGAGAGACCTGCAATAATGGATGGAATAAAAAATATTCCAAGGGAAATCCACTAAACATTTCATTTAATTAATCACAATAAAATAATCATATTTGATTTTAGACAGATGAATAGATATTTACTTACAAATATTAAGACCATGATGTAGCGCCAATGACTCATCCACCACTGAATTACCCTCCCTAATGTAAGAAGAAAAAGTCACAATAACTTAGTCACGGTCATCCTGAACAAAAAAATCCTATGTAACTGACTCCTTGTACATAAGAAAAATATGTATTTAATTAAATCTCATTGATATGAGGATGTCATCACACCCATACGCCATAAGAGCACCTCTCATAAATTAACTCATCCATCATAGGAACTGATAAAACAAATGACTGTAGAACTAGATAAATATTCACACATTTACACTACTCCACAATTGAAGAGAGAAGGACTAGATATTATCTTCTGATATAATAAAGGTTAGGATGAAAACCATGATGTGATGTAGCATTTTGTGATTCCTATAATTTACAACAAGTAGGAAGGATTAGTAAAGACCACCCCTTGGATTTAACTCAATTCATCTCCTAAAAACTCAGATATGCCTAAATAAATTCTTTCACTCTCCTCACAAACCCACTGAAATCTAGAAAATAAAAAACAATGAACCCAAAAATGAACAATGGAATTAATTTTGTAAAAAAGATGAAAAATAGTCTTTGAATGAGAGAATAAGAATAATTTTCTTTTCAAAACAAGATGAATTGAAATCTATTGAATGTTATAGTCTGTAGGAATAGAACTATTTTGTATTCTCCAATGAAGAAAAATAAATTTAGGATAATGGTATTACCCAAAATTCTATTGCTCATAAAGTGAAAAATAGGATAAGTATTGATCATGTCATGAAAAGCTAAGTAGGACAGATTACTAGTGGATGCAAATGTAATATAAAACATATCTTGATCCTTAGAAAAATAAATATTAGGAAAAGCATCAATTGGGATTCTAATCTTATAAAATATTTTTTTTATGAATGTGTACAATGGTACAAATTTCTTCTCTTTAATAGTATAATTAAATTTTTTATACTCATAACTTACATCATCACATTTCATCCAAACTTTAATTTTTTTGTTTCTGATACTCCATTTCTTTTAGATTGTAGGAATAATTATACTAATTTTTGATACTATAAATTATATGATATGTTTAATATGTATTTATATTTAATTCAGTACTATTATATTTTCTTTACTTCCTTATATAAAACTAAAATTCTTTCTCAACATTATTTCTGAAAAATCTAAACATCTTCTTCGCCTCTACCTTCTGTTTCGTAAACATGCTACTTCTAATCTTAGTGAAATAATCAATAAAAGTTTTAAATTATAAATCTTCTTTTTTATGTATCATTGGACTATATAAATCAAAATGAATATGTTGAAGATGTTTAGTATAATGAATCTCTACTATATTATGACTTTTATTAGTTATCTTCTATTTCTAAAAAGAAAAAAAACATCTTCATCTCTTCTTTCCAATTTTGTAAAATTTCATATAGAATTACTATTAGAAATTATTTCTATGTTTTTCTTCCCAAGGTTTCCAATTATTTTTTGCCATAACTTATTATTATCCTCAATAATTCTATAATAATAGTTTTATAAATTCTGTTATTTTGAAGAAATCTTCACAGGTTATTTCAAATTTTGTAATAACTTTCCCATCATTCACAATTTTTATAACAAATTATTATTTTCTAAAAATATCTTCTTTTCCATTATCACAACATTGACTAATATTAAGTATGATATATTTTATCTCATAAAAAACTTCCCTAGATTTTATCTTTTTTACTTCAATATCAGCTGTTCTCATTCCTCTTATTTTTTAAGAATTGTATTTTCTATGGTAACAGATCCTCCATCATGATTTTCCACATGTTCTCTGATTTTTAAATCACCTTTCATGTGTAAATAAAAATAACTATCAAGTATCTATGGTTTATCATTTTTTACATCATTTCACTGTAGTCACAATAACTAAATATATTTACTATTGTTTTTTTATTTCCCACTTCATTTTCTTTTTCCTATTAGAAACTTTTTAGGATATAATTTTCTTACATATTTCCACATGATGACCATATAGATTACATATTCCGTAAAAATATTCAAAACATTTAATTTTTTTTGGAAAGTATCAAACATCTAATTATTTTTATTTTATTACTCCTTGTGTGTTAGGAAAGGTAGTCATTCTATATTCACAATTTATTCCACTCTTTTAAAACCTTATTCCAAGAAGTGATATGTTATTCCATGATTTATAATATGTGTCCCCATGTATTTAAAAAAAACCAATGAAACCACCAAATAATAATTTTCAATTGAAGTATTATATTTTTCTCTATAAACATTATTGTGGTTCATATCTAGTTTCCCCTATAAAATACTCTGGTCAAATACCATTTTATCTTATGAGTGATCTTTGAACTTTTTTAGATGTCATAGGTTCCACACATCCTTTATTAAACAAAACATTTATAGTACTTTTCTTATCAAATTAAATGGTAGAAAAAATATGTAGAACATTATTTTTGGATCGTGAGGTTTTCACCTGATTCTTTATTTGAGATTTATCGGCAAATTTAAAAGTCGTAACTTTTAATATCGATGATTTTTAATGTTTTAAGTCGTATTACTCCTGGTGCATTCAAACTCATTAATTTTAGACTGAAATTGTTTGACTTATTATTCCTAAATATATTATTTCATACTGAGTTCCTCAACCAAATTTCCCTATTCAGAAACTCTTAATTTGTAACTTAATATCATCTGAATTTATTCTTCCTCCTGGTTCATGACATATATTATTACTTCATCAACATCTTAAAAATCATTCTAAAACACTTTGAATTATTAAATATTAGTTATGTTTTGTTTAAGACATATAACAAGTTTTGATTTATGTTGATAATCTCAATGTGATTCTACACCATATTCTCCACTATCTGAGGAATTTTTTGTTTTCTCAAATTTTTCAATGATGGTTCTGATTTTTTCTAAACATTCATCTTCCATCGAATTCTTATCAGTTGAGTTTTATTCAGAAATATTACTCAATATATTTCTTTTTTTCTTCTAAACATCTTATTGTTTTTTTGGACGAATTATCATATTTAGAACATTTGTTCCACTTTTTCCTTCGATGTGCTTCATAAGAATAATCATGATACTCATTAACATTCTTGTTGGGTAAATTCATAGAAAATTTTCAGATTCCACCACACTTATACAATTTGAGATGATGTTTTCATCTTTTTTCTCCTCTTCCTAATTTTTAGTTCTTATATATAAGAGACATGTTTTTATCATTCAACTCATCATCTACTTTATCTTCAGGATCAAAAGGATCTACAACTTTCTAATATTCAGTTTTAATTTTTATCATAAATTTAAAATCCATATCATATTTCATATTAATTTTGATCATTGGAGATTTCCTCATTTTATAAAAATACATAATATTTATGAAATTCATCATGAGATAAACCATCCTTGTCTTATAAATATTAAATTTTACAATCAAACTTGTCTAGAATGTTTCTCATTAGTTTATTCGACATTATAAAATAATCGAGAACTTCTCTAGATCTTCTGATGTTGAAAAAAAAATTATTTAACTTAGTGAAGTATTCATCAATATTTTCATTATCTCTCATTCTTATATATTAAAACAAACTATTCAAGATTTGAATCTTTTACTACTTAACTTAAGTATTCCCTTTGAAAATACATTTCATCATTTCCCATGTACTCATTCATTTTCCAAAACCCATATCATTCATATAATCATTTTCAGACAAAAACATATGAATAGCATTCAAAAAATTTCTATTAACTTCAATATATATCTTATCAAAAAAATTAATCGAGGAATAATTCCCAATAGGTGGAAACCAAATTGAAGGAACATTAACAACTTCCATGAAAATAGATTAGTGATAAGGTATTATCCTATTTTTTGATTCATAATATTTTTTTCCAACAAAAATTGGAATTCCTCTATTATTTGTAGAATTGATATAATTAATGATAAGGATTCAATAAGAGAACCTTCGTTCTTATTCCAACCAATTGATGATCTAAACAATTAAATAACAACTAAGAAGAGCGGTTAAATTACTTATTTTGATTTTATGAGTTTCAATACAAAAAAATATAACCCATATAATCAGTTGATGTTTATAACCCTATCATATTCTATTAAATAATCATTTTTGTAAAAGTATAAAATTAGTTAATGCACTTGAGATTTTAAAGATTTGGCCTCGGTGTGAGAACCTACAACCTTTTCATAGCCCCTCCCATGGGTCTACAAAAATTCAATAATTTGATTAAGTAAATAAAAAATTTTCCAAAACCCATTAGATTCCTTCTACCTTCTAATAAGAAAGATTATATTGACTCTCATGAGTTTAAAATGATTACCTATAAATAATTGATAAAAAATAATGAATTAATTTTTCAAAATAATCCATAAATTCTATGTATAGATCCTCAATCCATTGTGGAATGTTATGATTCTCTCAATATGATTGAATAATTATGTACTCATTATGATGAACCATTTCAAAAACGTCACTACCCAAGCTCTAATCAACAGCTCAGTTCTTTCTTCATTATTAATATCTTCCTAAGTCCAATAAGAAGATATTTGATTATAAGGTCTTCTAACAAGATCTGTGTCTGGAAATATAACTCATACATGTATTCTATATCACTCAAACTTTTCCACTCACATGAATGTTTTCAAAGTACGAATGTGTTGTGATTATATTTATAGGCATGCTAGAATGGAAAATGTGGGATAGAGAAAAAAATTTCCATCTTACTCAATTTCAAAAGCATAAATATTTCCATGTATTTGAACTTCATGTTTGACCACTTCAACTCTTCTGAAACCTTCTTGATTTTTCTTGATTCGTCTCATTAATCAACCTTCTTGAACATCTTAAATTTTATTCCATAATATTGAACATATTCAGCTTAACATGATGGAAATTTTTCAAACCATTATGATGGAAGTTCCTCTGCTCATTTTGAATTGACTTTCCCCACATGAGTTACTATGATTTATTATCCTTCTCAAAGATAGTATAATTGACATTACTACTAATATTTTATCCAATGGAATCCTCACAAAAATGAAATTATCATTATGATGGAATTATAATTAGGATAGAATTCACATTATAATGGAATTTTTATTACGATGTAATTATCATTATGATGGAAGTCGATTTAGTTAAGCTGTGGAAGGGGTTGTCCCTAAATGACAAAGACAAATCGGTGATTGAAGCACAGAGAAATGAACAACCACTCTTGGAAAATGCATGTCTCTTCACGTTGTTGGAAAGTTCGTTGAAAACATTTTGGTTAATCCGGGGGCTCTCAAAAACACTCTCCAGTCCATCTGGAAACTTGATGCTAGTGTGGCTATTCGGGAGGCGGGGACTAATCGCATCATCTTCCAGTTTTTTAACTAGAGCGATGGAGACAAAATCTTGCATGGTAGACCATAGTCCTTCGATAATCAACTACTCCTCATGGAGGAAATCAAAGGGGGAGATGTTATCCAGCGAGTGAATTTAACCCGCTCACCCTTCTGGATACGAGTTAAAGGAGTCCCCCTCCACGCTAGAACAGAATGCATAATGAGGGAAATTGGGTATAGTCTAGGCCACTTTCTTGAGTGGGACAACTCAGACCCAATAAAATGGGGCATCAATGTTCGGATCAAGGTGGAAATCGAGGTATCAAAGCCCCTGATTAGGGGAATGTTCCTGAAAATCAAAGACGCCAACACCTAGATATCCTTTGAATTTGAGAAACTCCCACTCTTCTGCTTTTTTTGAGGTCGTCTTGGCCACCAGGAAAGAACATGTTCCACAAAACCCAAGAGTTGATTTGGTGACATCACCCACCAATATGGCCCTTGGCACCGTGCAAAAATGAATAAATATGATTTCATTCCTGAGAGGGAAAAACAACAGGACTATGATCATCTAACATTGGAGCATACCAGTAAGGTGGAACCTCTACATAGAAAAGCCATTATTCTAGGACCTCTGGATTTCTCCAACGCTGAATATCCCACTCAGAGAGGAGCTGTAGTTCATCCTAACCATTTGAAGGAAAAAATTCAACCATCCACAAGGTCGGCGACAGGGGAAAAAGCACAACCAAGGAAATGCTCAATGCCAATGCAAATGCACTTCGAGCCACCAAATCCGGATCCGGATCCAGAATCGTCCATAATTGATAAAACACCAATGGAGGCCCATGGACTGACAGGAACCCCAATGCTGGGCCCAATCACCCGTCACACATGGAAAAGGGTGTAGTGGGGAAGAAGCGATGGTCACTCGGAAGACCCTAACCCCGGGGTCAGGAAACGACAAACCAAAACATGCCAATCAGGGAGGGATCCCACCAAAAATGGAAAATAAAAATTGTGGAATTGAGCCTGGAGGATACAAAGGCGGCGGCGGGAGAGAGCCATCCCCACCTAGAACAATGATTGTGTTATGTTGGAACTGTCGTGGGCTTGGCAACCCACGAATGGTTCGAATGAATCAGCATAATTGCTCTCAAAGTTGCCCCAATATGGTTTTCCAATCCGAAACCATACTGGAAAATAAGGACATCAATGGAATTGATCAGAAGTGTGGCTTCCAAGGCTGTTTTTCGATGCCTATACAAGGCCATTTTGGGGGCCTCTGTCTCCTCTGGAAGGTCAATATTAACATTAAAATTTTTCCATTCTCCGTGCACCATGTGGCTGTGACGATTCAATATGACTTGCACCCACCATGGACATTTGTGGGATTCTATGGATGGACATCCCTTTATGATAATGGGAATTCATGGAACCTTTTATGCAAGCCGCAACATGATCTACCTAGCCCTATTCTTTTCGGAGGTGATTTCAATGAGATCATGTTCCATAAGGAAAACAGAGGCAGAATTTTTCGATACCCAGCCTTGATGTCTAACATCCAAGATGTGGTAACTAAGGTGAATCTGGTTGACCTGGGATTCACAGGTAATTATTCTACATGGTTCTGCAGCAATACTGAAGGTACTCGCATCGCTGAGCATCTTGATATATTTTTGGGTTCTACTGATTGTATAAATCTATTCAATATGTTTCATGTTGGCCACACGACCCTTAACTGTTCGGATCACTGCCCAATTATCATTGTCTATTTTCAAGGCATACAAAATCAACAACCCAGTAGACCCTTCAGATTTGAGAGCTTTTGGGTAAAAGACCAGGAATGCAAAGAGGTTGTCTGATCCTGTTGGAAGGGTTCCCAGGAGGATGTTGGCCTCAATCTCTAACAGGTTTCTTCCAGCCTAAGATATTGGAGCACCAAGAAATTCCACTAACCTGACAGACATTGTGATGTCCTTGAAAAGAAGTTTCACAACTTACTCAGGCAACCCCCTACCAGTGGCAACATTTCCAGAATTGGTGCCTCTCAAAGTGAGCTGGACGGGGCCCATTGTGTTTAGGAATGCTTTTGGGCTATGTGGGCGCGTGACACCCATATTAACGAGGGTGATGCTAATACAAGGTATTTCCACCTAAAAGAATCTACTGGGTACTGAAAAAAATCTATCAGGAGCCTTTCACAACCTGATGGAAGTAATTTTTTTGACACCTGTGGCATTCACGAAGCTTTGGTAGGCTATTTCCAGAACCTCTTCTCTATGAGGACTCCTTTCATGTCCGCTAAAGTGGAAGAATGAATCAAACCAGTGACCACCAAGTAGATTAACCAGCAGCTTACAAAAGATGTGACGAATGACGAGATACGTCTATCCTTGAAGCATATCCACCCCCACTAAAGCCCTGGGACTGGATGGTTTTCACGCCCTCTTTTTTAAACAATACTGGCACATCATCGGTCCCGACATCTGCAAAATGATAAAAAACATCTGGGCGAGGCATACCAGAATTTCCTCCATTAACGAAATGGTCCTTGTCCTCATCCCCAAAATCAGGAAACCTCAGGCGATCCCTAATTTTAGACCTATCAGCCTCTATAATGTTTCTTATAAGATCTTCTCAAAAAACTTTGTCAATCAGCTGTGTCCTTGGATTCCTAATATTATCACTGAAAACTAGAGCGCCTTCTTGGCCAAGCAGCTGATTACTGATAATTCAATTGTGGCCCATGAAGTGTTCCAATCTATGAAAATACACTCCACTACGAAAAGATGAACCTTGGCATAGAAATTGGATATGACCAAAGCCTATGATAAAGTGGAATGGCAGTTCCTTAGAGCTGTGATGCTGAGAATGGGCTTCTGCACTAAATAGACAGAAATTGTCATGCACAGCATCTCGACCATCTCTTTCAGAATCAAGGTAAATGGGGTGCTCACCAGAGGATTCACCCCAACCCGAGGCCTATTCATGGGAGACCCTATCTCCCCTTTTCTCTTCATTATGGTGGCTGATGTTTTCTATAACCTTATTTCCAGGGATGAATCCTCTAAGTCTACTCATGGTGAAAAGGTGTGTTGTGAGAGCCTACAAGTGTCACATCTCTTCTTGACTGACGATTGCCTCCTTTTCTCCAAAGCCATTGTTATTGAATGCTAGGTGATCAGCCAAGAAATCCAGAAATATGAGGAAGCGTCTGGAAATTTTGTTAACTACAGCAAATCAGAAATCTCATTCAGTCCAGGGGTGCCCTCTACCAAGAGAGTTGAGCAATGTGCATCCGCAGGCATCCATTTGGTCGATAAACAAAAGAAGTATCTCGGACTCCCTATGTTGATTGTCCGGTCCAAAAAATAAATCTTTGCATCTCTGGAGGACATGATTGAGAAAAGAATTCAACGCTGGACCCCAAAAAGCATCTCCAAAGCTGGTAAAGGAACCCTCATTAATGTTTTCATTCAGTCTATCCCCATCTACATTATGTTGATGTTTAAGCTCCCAGTGGTCATTATCAACCTAATCCATTATCTTACTTCCAACTTCTGGTGGGGGGAAAATGATGGTAGAAATCGACCCCACTGGTTGGCATGGGAGAAACTCTTCAAACCCAAGTCAGAGGGAGGGATGGGATTCTGGAATCTTATGCTATTCAATGATGCACTGTTGGAAAAGCAAGGATGGTGCCTTATAAACCTTCCATCATCTTTATGTGTGCGTGTACTCCGTGCCAAGTACTTTCCCCACACGGACTTCCGGGGCACCTTTCTTGGCCCCCACCCTAGCTTTCTCTAGAGAACTATTGGGGGGGCCAAAAATCTCCTGGAAAAAGGACTAGGCTGGAGGATTATAAATGGATCATCTATCTACATCTGGACTGATCCCTAGCTTGTAGATAATGATGGTGTGTGGGCCACATCCCCCGCTCAACCATGTCTTGAAGACGCCAATGTCAAATACCTCTTTTCAGACCAGGGCCTAGGATAGTCTGTGGAAAAGATCCAGGAATGGTTTAATGAAATAGACCAAAGAATTTTTCTGAGCATCCCCTGGATCCCTGATGCTGGCCTTGACCATCATTTTTAGCCCAATGATTCTTCAGGATAGTTCACGGTGAGATCTGGGTACCAACTAGCTCTTGGAATTCACTCTCACGACCGGGATGAGAGACTATGTAAAGCACTTTGGAAGCTCAACGTCCCCCAAACAATTCTCCATTTTTGGTGGAAGGTGTGCACGGGCACCCTCCCTACCATGAGCCTCCTTGTTTACCGACATATGGCCAGTGCTGAATCCTGCCCTTTTTTCCCAAATAATCCTGAAACCCCTTGGCACACCATCTTTCACTGCCCGGGAGCCAAGGAAATTTGGAATAAATGGGACTCGGCTTCGAATGCTTCACTGGATATTGCCTCTGACCTCGTCGATCTTCAGATGCGCCGGTGGTCCTCTCTTTCATCATCTGATGCAAGCTCCCGTTGCACTCGGACCTTGATCATTTAGGTTAGGCGTAACGATTTGGTTTCCCACCATGTTCATCAGCCTCCCGAGTTCTGTATTGAACGAACCACTTCATGGATTGAGGGCTGGAAGGACCGCAAAGGAAACTTTATTCAAGGAATTCTACCCTCCTGTTCCCCTCACTGGACCCCCCCCCCACCCAAAGGAAGGGAGTCTTAATCTTAATGTGGACGCTTCTCTTCCGAATGATGGGCCTGTTGCTCTCGGCCTCCTGGCTCGAAATCATCAGGGGCAGACCATTGCAGCAAAATATGAACCAAATCATGCCTTATAGGAACCTGTAGTTCCTAAGGCCTATTCCATTATGGTAGGAATGATGCTCATTGTAGAACGTGGATGGGATGATATCATCATCTATTCTGACCGCCTTTCGGTTATCATTGCTATTAATCATGATGACACCGGACTCCAGGCCTTTGGCTTTATCATCAGAAGGATCTGCTCGCTGCGCCAAGGCTTCTCTTGCTGTATATTCTCCTTTACCAAAAGGGAATGAAACAATGAGGCCCATCAGCTGGCGGCCTCAGGCCCCTTCTATGTCAACCAACTATGGCTGGAAAATTTCCCTTCTTGGCTCTACTTATGTACGAATGCTGATATTCACCATTAATATAATCTTTCATTCCTCAAAAAGAACATTCTAACTCTTGGCATTAATTTCTGCATTCATCCTCTTGAGAGATATTCTGAATTTCTAACTGAATAAATTGTTTCATTATTTTATTAAGAAAAGTTATATTTCCAACAATCAATAATTTATTCCACATATTCCTTGGGATATGATGATCTATATATTATATTTATCAGTCAAACTAAAAACTAGAATCATCATCTTCTCAGGTTTCCCCACACAGATGAATTCATAATTCTTTAAACACAAACTCATGCTTGTATCACAACTAGATTATAATGCTGAAAACCTTTTATTACTTCATGGAACCATCTATCTCATGGTTAGAAATTAGAGAACTTGTTATCTCATGAATTCACACTTGTTATTAACAACTATCATTATAACAGTTCAACTGACAGATTATTTATATTAATAGACCAGAGTATGATTATCAATATTTTAAAGCATTTACCTTTCATCTTACTAGAAACATCTACATCTCATACTACTCAGCCAAAAAATCTACATCTGGAAAACAGAAATCTCAAAAAAAAAATCTCACCCTTTATTGTTTAGTTATAACATTCAGTAACTTTTTACTTTTTAAAAAATAATTCTTTTAAAAAGTATTATTTTTGAATAAATACTAAAACATTATTATAAAAAACATCACACAGTTTCATCAAAATTAAATATATTTATGTCAATATATTTAACTTATCTTTCATTTTTACTATATCCTGAGTGGATATGCGTATGTTTGGCATTGGTGTATTAGGCTATGGCCTCCCGTCTTATGTGATATACCTACATGGTACTAGTCTCCATCCACTTTTCTATTAGAGGTGAGCTTGGGGTGGCACACTCATCTTACCCCTATTGAAGATGATGTGGTGGGATAGTTCATGTCATGAAATATTATCCTAAAAGGAATTATTATGGTTATATATATAGGTTTTGGGTGCAACATAAGAATCTTAGATTGTATGAACAACATGGATTTTTTCCTTAATTTATGATTAATAATTTTCATACATCATTAAAATGTTATTTCCAAAATACAATCTTACATACCTAGTATAAAATTCTAGAATAAGAGGATAGTGATCTTCTCATGTAATTTCTAATTAATTTAAGAGATGATATGGGGTTACCTTATCATGTAATTTTCAATTCATTGATGAATTAGTTTACTATATCTCATCAAAACATCATTATGCTACATGATCCAAGTATATGATACCTCTAATAATGATCCACACAGTCAAAAAATTCTCTGAATGTCATTTTAATATCACTGTTTACAAGCATGACGGATCCTAATCACTTACATTGTTCATGGTTGATTGAAAAATAATTATTCTTGAGGAGGGATAACTCTTGGTGTTATATCATTGATTGGAGTTGGGAGGGAAGAAGTTCACTCAATATCTCTTAAACACTCACTAGGTCTTTAGAGAGTCACATTATATCTTCTCTACATAACAATTCTATTTTAGGAATGTTTATAGTTATGTATTTATTATGATAGTTTTGGGGTTGAAAAATTGCCAAAAAAACCCCTTACCAAGTTTAATATTCTTAGTTGACCACATGTTCAATTAAAATATTATTCATAGCCTTAATTACTTAACATGTATAATAAATTAATTATATAAATAAATTAATAACACTTAAAACATTTCCAATCGAACCATTAAACATTCTAAAATTTCCCTCAGATACCTTAAACTATCCTTGAATAAAAACTGTTTATTTATTAGTTAAATATCACTACATTATTCTCCAATAAATGTAAAAAATATTATATTCACCATAATTACAAACAAATATTTATAATTATTATTTAGCACACTTATTCTTTCTAATAACTTGTGATTACAATATGGGGATAAACTAAACATGAATAAATATTATTTATTCTATCTTATTGAATTTGATTCATGAATTTAACAAAGATTTATTATAAACTTAGTGTGTGTCCCTTTAAGACGTTTTCTCTTTGGAATTAGGAATAAACTCTTAATATACAAGGTTTGTATTTAGAAACACACCATGGAATCCCAATTGAATGAAATTAATGATAAAATGAAACACAACCTTCTATGAAAGTTTACCATGTAAAAGAATCCTTTAATCACATTATGTCAAATCAAGAAGGTTACAAGTTAGTGCCTTTAACCTATATGATAAATATCACATTCTTTTAATTTCCATATATGAACTCACCCATTGATTAAATGTTGACATATTTATTCTAGTGTTTTCACTCTAATAAAAGAGAAAGATATATTATCTTCCATAAATGGAAGAATGTATAAATCATTTATGGAATTATCCATTAAGGCAATATCACTCACGTCAAACCCAAGATCGTAAAACTACAAAAAATATTTTATCATGGATTTTTTCAATACAAAAATTCATGTGACTTGTGATATAAATTAATGATAACATTAAAGTATAAGGATCAATACACAGATATGAAAATATAAACATCTAATGAAATTTATAAATGTGTATTTTCTATTAATGGGTATGTTCTCATAACATTATATCATTGAGATTACAAATGGGGACACCCTGATAAGATGTCGAAAATTTATTACAAGTCTCTTACACATGATATCTTATATTAATATGTATCATTAAGAAATATCATCAAACCATTGAACTGTATTAAAAAATATTGTCGTGGCCCATCCAAGTTCTCATCATAATAATGAACTGCTATGACATGTCAATGACACATTTATTTTGAGGAAATAATCACATACAGATGTAATAAAGATGAAACAATAATGATATTATAGGAAAAATTTATTAATAATAAAACGTGTAATAAAATGCTTATAGATTTGGTTCTACGGAACCAATTCCAATAGACACCCACTTGGTCTAGATCCAATTGAAATCAACATTCAGTCCACTACCAAAGAAATGAAATGCATGAATCTATTGAGATAAAGCCTTGGTCAAGTTTTCTATCATTTTTAATATATGGATACTCTTATGACTTTATCTTCACCTCATTATGAAAAATCCTCCATGATATAAAACTTATGATGTATGTTCATTTTCTTTTTGTGCGGCCTTAGCTCTTTATAGACATCCACCATTACAATTCAATCACAATAAACTATGGTAGGGTATTTAATTATAGGGACCACATAAATTTCTTAAACAAAATTTTGAATCTAAGATAATTAAATGGATACATCAAAGGCTAAAATATACCTAGATACTACTATAGAATTAGAGAAAACATGCTACATCGAACTCTTCCAACTCATTGCTATTTTATGAGAAAAAAGGAATATTAGACTGTAAATTCATATCATTATAATGTATTTGAAAATTATCATTTTTGTAACCGCTAACTTCTAATTCTCCATCTCCTCTATACACCAAAAATATATCCTTAGTGTACCTAAAATATATAAGTATATATTTAATAGTATTCCAATGTTGTTCACCTAGATCTACTTGATATATTCATACCATGGTAAAATCATTGGTAACATCAAGCCTTATATATAACATGGAATATATGATAAATACAATTCTATAATAATATTTGACATTACTCATTATTTCTATTCCATATTGTGTCTGAGGACAAATTTTCTTGGAATGATGTGCAATAAGTGACACTGGAACTATTCCCCTTTTGGATTGTTCCATATTGAACCAATTCACCATCTGGTCAATCTATATACATTGACTTGTCCCAAGAATCCTATTAGATCTATCATGCATTATCTTGATCCCTGGAATTTTGGCCAGTTCAATTATGTCATTTTGAGAGATTCACTTCCTTAACTATCTCTTAACCTCTTTTAAGGAGTTTATATTGTTTCCAATCATTAATATGGCATCAACATAAACTAATATTAAAACAACGACACTCCCACAAAACCAATTATAAATATATTGATCATATTTATTCTTAATGAAACCAAATTCTGTTTTGAATTCATCAAACAAAATGTTATATGTCTCGTATTCAAACATTAATCCAAAAATGGATATCTATAAATTGAATACATTTTTACCATTTCGTTGAGTCACAAATCCTTATGATTTTGTCATATACCATCCACTTGAAGGTTCCCATTCATTAATGTTGTCTGATATGCCTTTTCAAAATCTCATTGTCTTGGTAATATATAATGAAATGTTGGATTTCGATGGATTTTAACATATAAATTGGAAGAAAGGTCTAGTTATAGTCAATAACTTTATATTTTCGAAACCCTTTATCCACTAGCACTTCTTTATAGGAATTTTATTTTCCTTACATGTCTAGTTTTCTCTTTAATTCCCATTAAAACATGTGGATTTTTGTTACATCCAAGGTGATAAAGAAAATGGAATTTTTTATATTTTTTAATTTTTTTAATTAAATATTAATTTTTGTTTAAATGGGACGGTATATTCGATGGCGTACATGATACACAATAATGGGTTTCTTTGAAATCTTATGTTGCACACTAATAATATAATATTATTATTTTAAATGATTTTTAATGCCTAGCCATTGTATTGGAGAGAATGAATATAACTAAAAATATTATTATTATACATGTTTGTTAAATTTTTTTACATTTATTTAGATGATTAAAAAAAGAATAGAATTTGATGTTAACCATAAATACTCTAATATTCATTAAAAGGTTGATTTTCTGCCTTTTGACAGAAAAAATTCAATAAATCTTGTTTTTGTCACTTTTATATGTTCAATTTGACCAAATGAAATTCTTCCTTATAATCGAGACACCAAAATTTACATTGGGTAATTTTTTGGTATTTTTTTTGATAATATTCATTTTTTATAAATAATAAAAAATACTATATTTTAATTAAAATATGTCTTTCAATAATATTAATTTATATGGTTAGGTTATATTTTTTATTTTTTAATGTGAAATTATATTATATTTTTAAAAATTAATCCAATGATGGTCATTGGAATTAATTTCACTTTGAAATTGGACATAAACTAGTGTTAATCTTTTGATAATTATTGTTTCTTAAATACACGCTTATCAATTTAACAACGGGAAATAAAATTTTAATTTACATAATGAAACATTTATGTTTCGAATTTGGTAAAGTAGGATTAATTTTTTAATTTTTAATATCAAATATATATTAGGCTTAATTTTTTGTATATTTCTGAAAAACATCAATTTTTGATGAATAGTGAATCCACATAGAAGTAGTTAAAAAAACTGACTTTTTCATTTAAATGAAATTTTAATGCTTCTATGAATTGAATTTAGAAACTCTAACATACATTGTAGTTATTAGTAAGTAAAATGTGGTTCAATAAGATGAAAATAATTTTTGTTGAATAATAACTTTGGAGTATTATTTTCCGCGGAAAAAGGTAAATATTGTAATTCATGGTAAAAATAATATTATAATAATAAAACATTATACTAACACTGGACCTAACCTTATTGGACGAGTTATGGCCGACCATGGGCATCTCAGGGACGATTTTGGGACCCCATGGGGCAACTTAATAGTGATAATGACACATTATTTTAATTACTTTAAAGTAAAGACCAAAATAACACAAACAAGTATCTTTTAGCAGAGTAATTTTTACATGGGATTATATAAGTTATATTTTCGATTATATATATTTTTTGGAAATATAATAAATGTTCTGAAATCATGGAATTATTTTATAATTTCTAGACATGAAATAAAGTAAATTATTTATGACACAATAATGATGTAGTATTTACCTCATTAATAAATTACTTAAATAAATCAGATTATAGATAATAATATAACATCCCAAACCTATAATATTATTATTTGATTTATTTATTTCAACCATGAGTCATCTTATATTTTACTTTAATTTGTTTGGGACATTTAAAAACCGAATATCATTACATAATAAAATAATATATTCACACTTTTCTAAAAATCCCCTCCTCACCCTTATAAAAAGCCCTCACTTCCAACTCATTCCTAATACCTCTCAAGCCCCTTGTCTCATCCAACCACTCCCCAAATAATATATCAATATCCCTTTATTTCACATAGAAGCCTTACCTTAGGCATAAAGAACTTTAATAAGTCATTTTGTGTCAAACAAAAGGTAGTATCCCAAATTAAAGGTAATCATTTCTCTTATCTTCTTTTCTTTTATTTTACTTCTCGAACCCCTAAACACTTTTTATTCATTTCATTTATAACAATAGCAATATAATAAATATTCTATGATGTTTTTAGGATAATTATTCGAACTACACTTACACACACCTACATCTAATGGGTGATGAACATACTGCTTCTGTGGATAGAAAACTAACACCTCACGAAACAATGATTGTTCAATTATCTCCTACCACATCTCATGGTAGCCATTACGATTACACTGTATTTATATATGATATATATTATGTTTATTTTTTCTTTATGCTTCTGTATTTTTCATTTATATAATACCTTTATGGTTTCCATTATGGGTAAACACGATAATTTATTTGAGGAAGTGTGGACTAACGCCCCCTCAAAGTGATATTACTCTTTAATTCCATATATGGGAAATATAAAGGATGAATTTAATGATATAATATATTATAGTATAAAATAATTATAATATACCTATTAATAATTATGTTTTAAATCCATTAAAATGCTAAATAGAAATAAGAGTAGTGTGTATGCGTATGTATGGATTACCGTCTCCATGACCGAGGCATTTCCATTCTTACCTCCAAATGTTATATAATATTATAAATACATATATATATTTGATATATATGATATATATGATATCTAAATCATGAATATAATTTTGGAGATAATAGACTATTGACCACAAGGACAACTTGTAATTATAAAAAATCCATTTTTACCCAAGTACCAAATATCGACCAAAAAACCATTATTAACTTAAATGATTTCATAATGTATATAACATGGTAATAAGTGATATAAGAAGAATAATAAAATTAATAAATTTTCATAAGGATGTAGAAATTAACTTTAGTTTATTATTCAGGAAGAACAAGGAACAAACAAGTCAAGTCTGAAACAAGGTAAGGGGTTTCTTATCTCACTTTTAATTCTGTGAGAATTCCAATGTATGCCGATTATTTATTGCATGTGGTGTATTGTGTACTACCATTTGATATATATGATCATGATTCTATGTATATTCATGGTATTATATGATTCATTTGGTGGTTATTAACTTTTGGTCATATGACTCGATTGATAACAACATGGTAATGGATTTCTTATCTCACTTTTATTTCCATGAGATTCATGCTATATTTGTCACTATTTCCATTGAGTGGTGTACGTACTGCACATTATTTACACTCTTTATGTAATATACATTCATGTATGGGTATTAACTTATTAATTGAATGATTCTTATTTTATGTGGTCTATGTTTCGTAAGTTACCAAATCAAAAAGGGAACTTTTTAACCCAAATTTCATTGCTTGGGATATTCTTCTAATTCATAATTATGTCATGATTTGATTATGTGTGAAATCATTGTTTGTTTACTTATGTTGTAATTTACAATCCCATTAGTGTTGAAATACTTTTGATACACATAATCACTCAATTGAAAAGTTCTCAAGTCATCGATATGAAATTGATAAGAGTAATTTTAACTCAATTTCTATTCATTGAGTTAAACATCCAAGTCATAGGTTTTGACTTAAAAAAACATGTGTGAAAGTCCTCTGATCTATTAACACTAAATGTACAATTATATTGAGTGTATTCATATTTTTCACACCTAATTATGTAATTTATTTATCCTTATTCTAAGGATTCCAACTTTATAAGGGATTTCGTCTCAAATTACATTCCATTGAGACTTCATTGTTATTATGCACTAATTAACATTTATATGGTGTATATACTATCTTTTGGAATATTATATCATGAATCTATTTATTCTCATGATATTATAATGTCTTTATTAAATATAAATCCTCAATTATTTTTTTCAAGAATATCTCGTTTGGTTAACATCTCTTTAACTAAAATATTGTTTTATAAATTTATTCTTCTAAATATTTCTCATTAATGTCCATGTTTTCAAAATGGTTTTTAGTATTTTTTTTTGGACATTAATGTTTTAAAATTTGAATTCTTTTAAAATTTCCAATGTGGTATGGGACACTTTAATCTCTTTATTGAATTTTTTAAATGGGTTTGAAAATGAATTGATAAAGCATGGTTTATTTCAATATCATGATTTAATATAATGTCATTGGAATGTGGAAATGATATCTTTACTATATTCTTGTGTTATGTATTATGATTATGGTTAATGGGAATTGTATATATATACGGGTGGTTTCATGATAAACCTAGGGTGGGTGAGCCTGAGATATATTTCTAATGCATTGGGTAACGTGATGGAGGTAAACGTTAATGATTCTCCTAAGAGATTTAAGGAATATACTGTGATGGGTATTCCAAATTTGACTCCCTATGTAGTTGTGATAGCTACAATGTAAGTATGTTATGAATGCCATAAGATACCATTATTATTTATGATTACTATGTGTTATTCATAAATATTATGATTTCAGAATGTATGTTGTGATTGAAAATTATCATTTCATTGATTTGTATTTATTGATGGGTTAATGTTTCCTTCCCATATTTTATAACACTTACTGAACTTTTTATGCTCATCCCATGTTTCTTAAATGTGATTCACAGGTTATAAGGAATGGGAAGAGAAATAAAGTATTTAGGAATATTTATATCAAGAAATGAACTCTAGTTTTTTTAAGGAGTTTTATTGTTGTGAAAAATCGGTTATAGTAGAATTGTATACATTTTAATATTCATGTTAATATATAATGGTTATGGCCTAATTATCTAAAACTATAAACCTGAAAATATCATCAATGTGAATTCTTAATTTAACTCAACATTTTGTAATGTTTAATTCTATGTCTTTATAGTTGGTATCAGAGGTCAGTTTAGACAACTTTAGAGATTAAGAGTTTTCATTAGACACAAGGTTAATCCCTATGTCTATTATTTCAGTTAAATCATAGTTTTACAACTTTTTCATATCATGGAATGTCAGTTACAAATGGAAGGGGGAGTATCGCAAATTACATTCCTATCTCTTCCTGATGACTTTCTTACAACAATTATTGCAATGTCATGTTCGGATGATTACGTAAATTTTTCTAGCATTGAACACACTTGTAAGTAGTTGTTTGAGATATCAAACACCTCCAATATACCTCATTATCATAGCATATCATGGGTTGTATTTAAACAAATACTTTTATAAAAATATTCTCATATTTGCAAGAAATATAAATATTATCATAGAATTTTCAAATATTTTACCTCATCACGTGATTTTGAAGAATATTATGATTTTGAAAAAGGTTCTAAAGAAGGAGACCCTTGTGCAAACTATTTATAATTTCCTTTACAATATAGACTCTCAGCACATACCAATGGTATTCTAAAGGGACCATTAATTTAATATTTCAACTCAAATTCGGTCCGAATGTTTTATAGAAATCATGTTTTATCTTATGTTTCGAAATTATATGTCATACATGATTACTTTAAAAAAATGTTTTCCTCTAAACACCTATATGACCCATGTTGTACAAGGTGTATATGGATGAAGGAAGGAAATAATTTTGAAGGATATATAAATCATTGTTTCAATGCATGGACCTTCTACCTATGTGGACAAGATGACGATGAAACCAAGTGGACACCGTGATCAAGGTATGAGGTTCTTTTTTGAGGATCATTTGATTTTATCATATGGTGGTGAAATAAAAAAATGAAAATATATAAAAGACTTCAAGTATTAAGATGTTGAGATCATAATGAATTGGGATGAAAATGAGAGTTATAAGGAAACCATTGAGGTTAAAACACATGTTAGGGTTATTTATGAGTTTTATAAAAAGGACAACACACAGATAGTGTGACAACCCGTCGCATTGGAAAAAGCTTCGGGAATCGAACACACAACCAATGTGATATTGGGATATATCACCTACCACTAGACTACGTGAAATCCCTAGTTAGTATGACTTATTCATTTTAGGTAAAGGAATTTATTGATCAAGAATAAGTTGATTTGGGATCTTATGTTTTATCAAATGGATATCATTAGTATAAGAAAATGAATTAGTGATTAAGTGATAAAAGTTATTTTGGAAGATGTTATTTATTTTTGGAATACTTTATTCTTACCAAATATAGAATATTGTGGGATTACATTTGTGGAGTAATTGTTGAAATTTTATTTTGGAAGAATATTTTTTTATTGAGGACATATAGCGATTTGGGTTATTTATGGAAATGATTAACCTATCATAGGGAATATGTGATTTGGTAAATTAGGCTTTAGTATGAGACATTAAGAGTAGTATATGTCTTTGGAGATAAATTTTAATATTTAATGAGGAAGACTATGTGATTAAATACTTCCGTGTTTAGGGTTTCAATCTTAGTTTAGATTATTTTGAAGAATTTTAAGGACAGTTGTGTATTGAGTGGTCATTCTTTAACATTGGGTACTTTTTGTATAATATTTAATATTAATATTCGTATTTATTTTTATAAAGGATTTTCCTTTTTGGGGATTATATGACCTCGTACAAACCATTTTGGTTTTATTTGATGTCTAAAGATAAGGGAAATATATAGTTCTTCTTTTGTTGTTTATGTGATTCTCTAGAAGATGATTCTTGTGCTTTTGATGTGACCATGTCTTTTTGAATGCTCATTATTTGGAGAAAAGATTAGTTTTTGGTTGATATATATTAAAGGATGAAACTCTACTTCAAGGAATGTATATTTACCTATTTTATTATTATATTTAGTAAATTAATTCATCAAAATTTTGAAACTGAATGTAAAACAAAAACGTTTCTGGTTTAAATTTCATACTAGTTTATCAAATACCATTTAACACATCATAAGTTTGTGATTTTCTAGTGGTTAACATTCTCCTAATAATTTTTTATATCACTCTCTATAAGAAAATAATGGTTTTTTTCTATTCTATATACATGTTTTACTACATGGAATTATAATATGTGTTATCTTGGGTGACATTCATACTTCTCTTTCATTCTTTTAAAGTGACAGTTTTACAGACTCTTTTCTGATAAGGGACATTCAATGAAGATTCCAAGACCAGTTTTAAAATTGCGATGAGGCAATTCCCAAATGGGGAGAAGGATGTAACATCCGAGGTAAATAAAGAGCATGACATTTTTCTTATTTATTAAAATTTGTGAATTAAATTTTAATTTTACATTAAAGGAGATACTAAATTCTATTGTGTACCTGATACGCAATAATGGGTTTCTTTGAAATCATACATTGTACACTAATAATATAATATTATTATTTTAAATGGTTGTTAATTCCTAGTCGTTGTATTGTAGGGCATGAACATGACTAACTAAAATATTATTATACATGTTTGTTAAATGTTTTTACATTTATTTAGAGGCTTAAAATAATAAAAGAATTCGATTTTAACAATAAATACTCTAGCATTCACTAAAAGGTTTAATTACTGCCTTTTGATGGAGAAAACTCCTTAAATCCAGTTTTGTTCACTTTTAAACGTTCTATTTGACCAAATAAAATTATTCTTTTGAATCGTGAAACAAAATTTTCATTTGGTAATTTTTTCGTATTTTTATGATAAAATTCATTTTTAATGAATAGTGAAAATAATGTATTTTAATTCAAAAGTTCCTTTTAATATAATTTATTTGTATGGATATATTATATTTTAAATTGTTTTTAATGTGTACTGAGATTATATTTTTACCAATTAATCCAATTTTGGTCATTGGAATTAATTTGACATTGAAATTGGACATAAACAAGTGTCAATCTTTTGATAGCTATTGTTTCTTAAAAACACACCATTTTTTTGACAACTGGAATTAATTATTAAATTAAATAATGAAACTTCTATGTTTTGAATTTGGTAAAATAGACATAATTTATGAATTTGTAATATTAAATATTTCTTTGTCTAAATTTTTGGTATTTTTCTGAAAAACATCAATTTTTGATAAATAGTGGAACCACTTAGTAGAAGTTAAAAAATTGGATTTTTTATTTAAATGAAAATTTACCATTTCTATGAATTAAATTATGAAAATCCGACCTACATGATTTTTATTATTAAGTAAAATTTGGTTCAATAAGATGAAAACAAATATTGTTGAATAGTAACTCTTGACTTTTATTTATAGTGGTTAAAGGTGAATAGGGTAATTCAAGTTAAAAAGAATATTGTAATAATACGAAATTACATTAACACTTGTCCTAACCATATTGCATGAGTGATGACTGACCATGGTCTTATTTGGGTCTATTTTGGGACCCCATCAAGGCACTTAAGAGTGATAATGACATTTTATTTTAATTAACTTAAAGTAAAGACAAAAATGACACAAACAAATATCTTTTTGTAAAGTAATTTTTACATGAGGTTATATAAGTTATATTTTCAACTATATATATTCTTTGGAAAGATAAAAGGATTTCCTACATCATGGTATTTGTTTTTGTAATTTTTAAACATCAAATAAATTAAATTATTTATGACACAATAATGATGCAGTATTTTCCTCATTAATAAATAATTTAAATAAATAAGATTATGAATATTAAATTAACATCCAAACCCTGTCCAATTCTTATTGGATGAATTTATTACGACCATGAGTCATCCTATATTTGATGTTAATTTGTTTTGGACATTTAGAAACCAAATATCATTATATAATAAAAATATATTTCCACACATTCTTAAAGAGCCTCTTCTCACCCTTATCCAAAGCCCTCACTTCTAACTCATTCCTCACAGCTTTCAAGCCCCTTAGAACGTCCAACCACTACCCAAATATTCTCTTAATATTCCATTCTTCCAAATAAAAGCCTTCCCTTAGTCAGAAGTCACCTCAAGAAGTCCTTTTGGTTCAAATCAAACAGAGTTACCCAAATTAAATGTAATAGATTTGTTAACTTAATTTATTTTATTTTACTTCTCCAAAACATAAACACTTTTAATTTATTTATTTTATAAGAGAAACAGTATCCTATATTTACTAGGATGTTTTTATGAGAAGGATTCTAACTACACTTACACACACATCCATTTAATGGGTGAAGAATATACGGTTTCTGTGGATGGAAAACTAACGCTTCACGAAACAATGATTGTTCGATTTTTTCCTACAGCCTCTCATGGTGGACCTTAAGATGGAACTGCATTTATATATGAAATATATTATGTTTATGTTTTCTTTATGCATCTGTATTTTTCATTTATATCATACCTTTTTGGTTTCCATTATGGGTAAACATGATAATTTCATTTGAGGAAGTGGAGACTACTGCCCCCTCAAAGTGATATGACTCATTAATGCCATATGTGCAATGTATAATAGTTTAATTTAATGATATTATAAATGATATTATACATTAATTATAATATAAATATGTATAATTATGTTTTAATTCCATTAAATTATGAAATAAAAATGAAAGTAGCATTTATGCATACGTAAAACTTACCATCTCCATGAACGATGCATTTCATTTCCTTCCTATATATGTTATATAATAGTACAAATACCTATATATTATATATTTATATATTGGATATATATGATATATATTATATCTAAATCATGAATATCATTATGGAGATAATGCACTATTGACCACAAGGACAACTTGTAATTATAAGAAGTCCATTTTTGACACACGTACCAAATATCGACCAAATGACCATTATTAACTTAAATGATCGCATAATTTGTATAACATTGTAATAAGTGATATAATAATAATAATAAACATGAAAACTTTTCTTAGGAATGTAGAAATTATCTTCAGTTTTTTATTCAGGAAGAACAAGGAACAATCAAGTTTAGTTGGACACAAGGTAAGGGGTATCTTATATCACTTTTAATTCCATGAGAATTCCATTGTTCTCCAATTATATATTGCATGTAGTTTATTTTGTACTTCAATTTAATATATCTCCATGATTCTATGTATATTCATGGTATTATGAGATTCATTTTATGGTAATTAAAATATGTTCATATGACTCGATTGATTACAATGTGGTATGAGATTTCTTATCTCACTGTTATTCCCATGAGATTCATGCTATATTTGTCACCATTTTAATTGTGTGGTGTACGTACTACCCATGATTTGTAATATTTTTGTAATATAATTTCATTTATGTGTATTTACATATTCATTGAATGGTTCTTCTTTCATGTGGTGAATGTTTCGTATGTTACCAAATCAGTAATGGAACTTTTTAACCCAAATTTCATTTCATGGGTTAATCATTAATTTCATAATTAAGTCATTCTATGACTATGTCTGGAATCACTGTTTGTTTATATATGTGGTAATTTACACACCCCTTTGTGTGTATATCCTTTTTATACAAAAGTCACTCCATATATAGATTCTCAAGTCATCGATATGAACTTCAAAAGAGTAATTTTAACTCAATTTTCATTCATTGAGTTAATCATTCAAGTCATTTGTTTTGTCTTAAAAAGAACTTGTGTGAATGTCCTCTTATCAATTGACACTGAATATTAAATCACATTGAGTATGTTTGTATTTTTCACACATAATTATGTTGTTGATTTATCTTTAATATAAGGATACTATCTTTATAAGGGATTTCATCTAAAATTCCATTCCATTGAGACTTCATTGTTGTTATGCACCAATTCACTATTATATGGGGTATAGACTGTCCTTTGGAATATTATATCATGAATCCCATTATTTTCATGATATTATAATGTTTTGATTGAATTTTATTCCCCAATTATTTGTATTCAAACACATATCTTTTGGTTAAGTGGTCGTTAATTAAAATATTGTTTTAAAGATTTATTCATCTAAATGTTTCTCATTAATGTCCATATCTTCAAAATGGTTTATTTTATTTATTGATATTAATATAGATGATTTAACATTTTAATTCATTTAAAATATTCATAGTGGTATGGGACACATTATTTCAAAAATCCCTTTATTAAAGGTTTTTAATGGTTTTGCAAATTGTTTGATAAAGCATGGTTTATTTCAATATCCTGATTTGATATAATGTGATTGGAATGTGGAAATGGTATCTTTACTATATTTTTGTGTTATGTGTTATGATTATGTTTATTGGGCATTGTTTACATATATAGGTGGTTTTGTGATAAACATAGGTTGGGTGAGCCTGAGATACCTCTCCAATGCATTGGGTAACATGAAAGAGGTAAACGTTAATGTTTTTCATAATAGTTTTAGGTAATATACTATGATGGGTATTCCAAATGTGACTCCCTATGTAGTTGTGATAGCTACAATGAAACTATGTTATGAATACCATAAGTTACCATTATGATTTACGATTACTATTTGTTATTCATAAATATTATTATTTCTGAAGGTATGTTATTATTGATAATTATGGTTTCATTGATTTGTATTTATTGATGGGTTAATGTTTCTTTTACTTATTTTAGGAACCTTACTATGATTTTAAGGCTCATAACAAGTTTTTGAAATGTTTTTCATTTGTTACAAGGAAGGGTAAGAGAAAAGGAGTATTCAAAAAGATTTATATCCAGAAAATAACTCTTGTTTTATTTAAGGAGTTTTACAATTTTAAAAATTAAGTTATAGTAGAAGTGTATACTTTGTAATATTCAAGTTGATATGTAATATTTATGGCATAATTCCCTAAATCATTAAACCTGAAAAGATCCTCAATGCGAATACTTGAATTAACTCAAGATTAAGTAATGTTTAATTCAAGGTCCATATACAATTAATCTACAGGTTGATCAGTCAAATCGTAGATTAGGTTTTGATATATATATATAATATATTTCTAAATTCATGGTTTCTTTTCATCAGGCTACTTTTGAGATCTACAATTCCTCTCTTTAAGTGATAGGATCATCAATTTCACCCAATAATGGGTCACTAACATCAGTGACATGAAAACTATATCTCATTAGTTTACTTACCTCTCTGGTTCATTTACATAGTAATTGTGTTTCATTTAAAAAAAAATACATACGGACATTATGGGTTCTATTTTTATTCCAAATATTTTATATCTTAAGCAAAAACTCTAAAAAAGTAAATATGAATCCCACTATCCTCATTAAGGATGTGCTCTCTGTCATGAATGATGACATGTTGGGATAGTTACTTTCATCACTGAAGGGTTATATAGATATTATCCCCATACTTCCGTAGGATACCATATAAAAATTCACTTCATTCCTCTAGGTAATAGATTGTTACTTGATATATCCATAAAAAATTTCCTTTCCTCCCATGCATAAACATGTGAAAAAAAAAAGATTCATTCACTCAATAACACGGAGGGAATATCATTAACTACTTTGGTCAGAAATCAATTTAATAACTGTAATGTCTTTTATAATTTGAATCCCTAAAATTATCATGGGTTGATTTAGTGAATCATCATCAACCATAACATGTTAATCAATGAACAGTTTCTCCACTTACTAACACCATTCCACTATGTTGTATAAGGTAGATTGAGTTGATATGAAATCTCAAGTGCCCATAGAAATTCGATAATGTCTTGGTTATTATATTCACCACATCGATCTAGTCATTTTTTTTTATCTTTTTGCAATTATGATCATCAAACTCATTATTAAACTCTTTGAACCTCTAAAATAATTCAAACATATACCAAATCAAGTAGATATAACCATACTTTCACAAGTCAATAAAAAAATTTAAAAAGTATTAGATTCGAACACATTATTCTAATTGAAATTGTCTACGCACATTGGTGTTTACCAATTATATAATATTTGTGGACCTTTCACCTCGACCACTTAATGGAGGTTTTTTCATCATTTTGTTTAAAAAATAATGACATATTTCATGTGTATTTAGCTCTATATTCTAAACAAACAACTCGATAGATCTTTTTCAAATGATTCATTTTTATGTGAGGAGGATATTGAAGCCACTAATTGGTGTCATTTGAGTCAAATGTATTATTTTTCTTATCAATTTCCAATTTTTTTTACATAATTGAATATATAAAGATCATTATTAAACTATTCCATACTATATCATATTCTTTCATTATAAAATGTGAAAAAATTGTTTCCATAGATGAAAATAAATCCATCCATATATAAGAAAGTTAGGGAAATAACATTCTTGGTAAAACTAGGCTCATAAAAATAGTTATTTAAAAGAAAATTCAATCTTTTTGGAAACAATATATAGGAGTCTCCAATGGAGAAAAAATTCATCCTGACATAATTGGTAGCCCATAGATCCACCTTTCCTCTTTCAACCATCTGAAATATACATGGTTCCTGTATTTGGACACATGTGTGAGCACTACATGCAGTATCAAATACCAATATTATAGATATAGGAATAGTAAAATCCATATCAAATGCACCAAAACCTTCCTCTTACTTATTTTAATATGTGTAATTCCACTTCAGGTGTCCTTTCATGCCACATGAAAAATATACCACATCTTATTCCTTTCCTTTCCTGTTGATCATTTTCTTCTTGGGGGGATAGTGCTCTAGATCCTTAAATAAGGAATGATTCTACAACACCATTTCCATATTCTTATTCTTATTATAAACTATATGTATAGTAGTTTTTTCACCCCCATGTCATTATAAACATTGTGAATAAGAGTAAGATGTTTTAAAAGTTCCTTCTCAGTATTTTTCGTGTCCTAATTTATAATAAAACTAGAGAATTTTTTTACCCGTGAGGATATAATGGTATTTATGAACATCCCAATAAGGATTTTAAAACAAAATATTTCTAGGTTTTCATTATATCTATTCAACTTTAATAATTATAGACCGTCTAGCACTAACTCACAATGACTTCACATGAATTTGCATTAGAGATCCCATATCTCCCTTATCTTTCCTTCTATTGATATAGATCTCAATGTTGAGATATAATTATATATAAATCCATATCCAAATATTGATTTAAAATCAAAATGGACATCGAGGATAACATGAAAAATTGGACATCCATTTCATTTTCTACATGCATCAGATAGAGATAAACTTCTTCCTCACTAGCCTATTTGTAATGTGACTTTGGAAGTGGATTTTTCAACATGTAAAATTGTCATATGTGGTGTATTATAACATGAAATAACATATACCATTGATGAAAATTCCCACAGGTGAGATGGTAATCCTTCTCTAGTATGTGTCAATGTGATATAGTCAAATTCCATTGATTTTCTATTTTTTAAAACTAAGAGAAGATATATAGTACATTGCTAGTTTATAAAATATGATTAATAAAATTAAATTCAATTCAATTAAATTAATATCCATTTTTTTTTGAAACCTAATAGACCTCACCTTTTGGTTTGGAGTGTCTTTTCAATGAGATATTCAAAGTGTAAAGGATCCATAATACCGATGTCATAGTATAAAAATGGGACTGAAAAGTAATTTGAAGGGTTTTTGGTAGTTGTACCTTTCCAACTGTATTTACTCATGGTTCCCTGATATGTTAAATGGACTCCCCAATCCCGAATTAGTGTTTATGGATTTAATCAATACTTTCCTACTAGTTACACCAAGTCAAACTTGGAAAGTCAACCATTGATGTAAATGTAGTGGTGTCATCTAGAAATATAAAAAAAGTTCCACATTTTTGAAAGCACCCTAAATCATATTTTTCTAACAAATTTAACTATGTGATCATTTTTAACATAAGTAGTGTATGGATATGTAAAAAGTATATTTTTGATGAATTATTTTCATTCTTATGCTTAAAATTTAATTTTAACTTTCGAAATGACTTTTTAATATTATATGGAATTTACATAAGTGGTTAACCATGTTTATAAACTTTTATGCATAGTCGGATTATATTTAATTCCATATTAAATAAATGATAATTACGTTTTTATATGATCACATAAAAACCAAAAACATGAATCTTTAACCATGAAAAAATATAAATATTGCATATTTACATTATCATCATATTTTTCTAGTGGTTTTTTAATCTAGTAGTTGACAAACTAACCATAGAACCTAGGGGAAAACACCTTAAAAATAGCTTGGTTCATGTTGCATCATTAATCCATCACTCTTATGTATCACCGTAATTTTTTTCACCTAGGATCCTATCCTTGAACAATCAACACACATCTATGACCTCCATTTTTTACATAAGAGTTCTATATCACTCTCATGAATGGAAGGAGGATGGGATGGCACATAAGTAATGAATAAATATTTATCCATGATTAATTAAAAGAATCCCATCACATAAAATAGCTAGTTTAATCTTGTGATCATCTATACATCAAGCGACAAGTAGACATTTTCAATCTAGTTATCAATTACGTTGATCAGTTCCCTAATTAAGATAATTTTCCACTAATTAATCCAATTTATTCAACTTATCATAATTCCACCCAAACATCCTTAAATATCCATCATATATAATTTTAAATAAAATAAATTTAAATTAAAGTCAATAATGTACACAAGTGTACTTGTATAAAAATTCATTTTCATCAAAAATTGTGTCATTTAAATTGATTTAATAAATAATAATCAATCATTTTACATGATATTTACTTTTTAAAATAAATAACATTTGGAATAGATATGACTTTGATTTAATAAAAATTTACTTTTTTGATGGAAAAAACAATGCACACTATCTGTTATAGAATATATACCATGTACTATAGATCATGATGTGTATTATCCTTTAACCATGTATGCAGCACAAGCCTTGGGACTCGTTGTGTTCTTTCTCATAGAAAATAATAAGTTACAGGGTTTTTTATAAAATAAAGGGTTTGTAACATAATATTTAGACATTATGTCACTCCCCATGTTTTATATCAGATGCACAATTCCCTAAGACACCCATGGTACTCATCCATGAGATAACAGGTACTAAACATTAGAGACAATGATAACACAATACATTGTTCATTAATATAAGTTTCATCCTATCTTGATGAAAATTATGATATTATTTTATTATATACTAAATAGTATTACCATGGATTTATCTAAATTTTCATAATATGTGGAAAGAAAAAACAAGAGTACATAGCTTTTATATAGAAATTACATGTCATGTTGTAATGTCCTGGTTCCGGAAGACATCCAGAGGTGCCCCGTACCCGGTTGGTCACATGGCCTCAAGAGCATTTCCCCAAACGCCAGAGGCTGCCTTGGGTGTGATAGTGGAGAAACTATGCCCTCATTGGCAGAGTACACAGTGGAATAAAGAAAAACATGAAATAACGGAAGTAGTAATAACCAACAATATAACAGCGGAAGACTGAATCAACAACTGGAGCACATATGTGTATATGAAATGATGCATGACACATAACTAGTAAAGCAGTAAAACAAGTCACAATTCTGGAAAACACTACAGTACCGAAATAAATACAAAAGAAAAGAAAACAGCTCCTCAGCATCACAAGACAAATCATGGTCCCATGCTCTCCTTCTCCTATTAATCATGTTCCAGAAGTCGAAGGGTGCTTGCCCTTTTCTATACCTACAAAAACATAGTCTTCTTGGGCCCAAAAGCATGGCCTAAATAGGGTGTGAGATAAAATCCATGTAGGCAACCCCCCGAAGATCTGTGCCTAACAGTCAGTGGGTATATGGCAGGTAAAAGTACAATAAGCAGTAAACAACAAAAGAAAGCAATAGGCAATAACAGTATGCAGTAAAACAGGACGATACATTACAACAATCAATCCACAACCAATCGACAGCAGTGAAAGAACATCTAACAAGCTAGAAACCCTCTGGGAAGTACTCGCAACCATCCCCTCTGGTCCTATCCAAGAAGTACCACAACCCTCTGGGTAGTGCACTTAGCCTAACCCCTCTGGCTTGGTCATATGAATTTCTGAGACTCTCTGGGGATTCTCACTTGGTCAATTCCCCTTATAGTCTAGGGTAGTCAGGGAATCTCTTAAGGAAGATCACGTGGTCTAACCCTCTTAGCCCCAAGGTCTAGAGACTCTCTGAGGAAGCTATCTCAGGCAATTCCTCCTGTAGACTCAGGTATACCACAGACACTCTGAAGAAGCTTACTCGGTCAATTCCTCCTCTAGCAGGGGAAGGTTCTTAAATTGATTCAAACAAGGTAAGACTCTCTGAGGAAGCTCACTCATTCTACCCTCCTATAGTCTATAAAATTCCAAGACTCACTATGAGATCACTCTGTACATCCCCTGTAGTCTATAATGTCTGAGACTCTGTGGGAAGATCACTCAGTCTATCCCTTATAGTCTATAGCACTAGGTTCCATCAGGCTCATATGAGTCAGTGCATAATAATTCTATAAGGACAAAGTAAACCTATAGAGCTACTTGGCTAACCAAAGTACACCTATAGAGCTACTTAGCTAAACAGTCTAGAAGGAAACAAGCATGTCATGAATTTCACTTCAACCTATAACCGCAAAGCAGGAAACAACTGTAACAGCCAAAGGAAAACAAGATCCAAAGGTCATAAACAGAACAAAGTAAGGGAAAGTACATCAAATTACAACATATTATCCTCTATAAAGGTCAAATTACCTATACACAATCATATAAGCAAGGTAGAAAAAAAACGATGGCAAAAAGGTAAACACGCAATACCCCGTTATCGGGTATTGGTGGAATTTGCAAATAAAACGCAGAGACTCTAGACGGTAAGGCACAAACCACCTACCTCAATCCAAAGAGATCTATATACATACACCACAATGGCTGATTCTCCCTATAATGTCGTAGATCTGAGAAAATGCACAAAGCGTTCAACCTTAGATAACATGAGAAAGAGGAAGAATTGGAAAACAAGGATCAAGAAGAAGGAAGAACTCACCACTGCACTTCCAACGCAATTAACTGTGGTTGAATCGGATAACGGACAGAGAGGCGGGATCTCATAGATGATCAGGTCGTATGGTTCACTCTTAGACGAACTAAACCTAGAAGAAGATGATTATGGCGAGGAGGAGCGACCTAGGTCCGTTTAGTGGAAAAAGAAAAGAAAAGTACACATTGTGTATTTTTAAAGTACATGGCGTGTAGTGGTGTTTTCTGTACTACAACAAAATTGGCCTCCATGTCACCCCTACACATCCTATGTGTGGCCTGGACATGGCCAGTACACAGCTTCGAGCCGGAGAAGAGTACACGGCATGTACTCAAAAAGTACATGGCCTGTACTTCGAAATTTTCCAGAAACTCAATTTTTCTTAAAAAATATTGAAAAAGGAAAACGTACGTGAAACGAAGATATGAGTTCTTAAAAACATCCCCCATTAGAGAAATTCATCCCCGAATTTCCTTAGATGGGCATTGAAGAAGGATCCTTGAATAGCTCCGGACACTGCGATCAATCCTCGGCCTCCCTCTCCAGACTCTAGTCCTTTACTTGCCCATGCTGCCATAGAACTCGTACCAGAGGAACAGATAGGTCTCGGAGAACCTTCATACTGCGATCAAAAATCCATATGGGATGCTCCTCAAACTACGCATCCGCTTTGAGCTCAACCTCTTCAGGCTGAAAGACATGAGACGTGTCTGAAAAGTAACGCTGGAGCTGAGAGATATGGAATACGTCGTGCATGGCCTGGTACCTATGAGGTAGTTGCAACCTATATGCTATCATCCCAACTCTCTCCAGCACATCAATTGAGCCCGACGTACCACGGTGAACGCTTACCCTGTCTCCGAATCCTCTTGTGTCCCAACCTCGGTGCGACATGCTGGAAAACATGATCTCCGACCTCGAACTCCAGAGGTTGCCTCTGCTGATCAGCATAAGACTTCTATCGAGACTGTGCTGTAGCCATCCAATTTTGAATCAGTTCTATCTACTTTTAAGTCTCCTGAATAAGACGAGGTCCTAGAAAAGCTGCCTCTCCTGCCTCCATCCAGCATAAGGGTGATCGGCATGGCCTACCGTGTAGATCCTTGTATGGTGCCATCAGAATGGTCACCTGAAAAATGTTGTTGTAGGTGAAATCCACAAGAGTTATATGCTTCTCCCAAGAACCACTGAAGTATAAAATGAAAGCATGGTGCATATCCTCAAGCACCTGGATCGTGCGCTCGAACTGGCCATCAGTTTGAGGATGGTATGCCGTACTCAAGAGTACCTGGGTACCCAAAGCCTCCTGAAGTCCTTGCCAGAACCGAGAGGTAAAACGGGAATCCCTGTCTGAAACAATGGAGTGTGGAACTCCATGCAGACGAATGATCTCTCTGATGTACAGTCATCCTAGATCATCAACACTAAAGGTCTCCTTGATCAGTAAGAAATGTGCAACCTTCGTAAGCCTGTCGACGATGAACAAAACAGAATCACTTCCCCGAGGTGACCTTGGTAACCCGGTCATGAAGTCAAACATGACATCATTAAACTTCCACTCTAGAATGGGTAACTGCTGTAAAAGCCCTGCTGGTTGCTGATGCTCTTCTTTCACCTGCTGACAAGTAGAACATCTCATGGGAAAACCAGCGACATCTCTCTTCATACCTGGACACTAGTACTGACGATGAAGATCCTGATACATCTTGGTGACGCCAAGATTAACTGCCCAAACTGAGGAATGGAAATCCCGCATGAGCTCCAAGCATATGTCTGCTGGCACCCATACGTGTCCCTAGAAACACAATATCTCATCCTCGCCCACTGTCCATCCAGGAATAGGGTCCCCTCTGGACACACTCTCCCGCATGACTAAGGACTCCAAATCTGAAATCTTCCTCATTCGTACCTAATCAAGAAGTGTAGAGGTAACAGCCACAGATGAAAGAGAATTCTATCCATGCTTGTCGTGCACCTTTAGTTTCATCTCAGAGTATAGAGCCATAAGCTGACACTCGCTCCTGGCCTTCTGAACTGCCTGAATCTGGGTTCGTCTGCTCAACGCATCTGCTACAACATTTCCCATTCCTGGCTTATAGGCGATCTCGAAGTCAAAGGACTGAAGATACTCGACCCCCCGGCGCTGCCTCAGATTCATATCATGGTGAGTGAAGATATACTTGAGACTCTTTTGGTCGGTGAAAACCACAAAGTGCTTTCCCAGTAGATAGTGTCTCCAACAGCATAAGGCATGAACGACTGCTGCCAACTGCAGATCGTGTGTAGGGTAATTCCTCTCGTGTGGCCTCAACTACCGAGAACCATATGCAATGACTCCATCTCCCTGCATGAGCACAGCTCCGAGCCCGATACCGGAAGCATCACAGTAAACAGTGTAGCCCTTGACTGGCTCTAGAAAGACTAGTATTGGTGCTGACGTCAACATTCCCTTCACCTCTTGAAAGGCTGACTCACATGAATCTGACCCTAAAACATCACCCCTTTCTTGGTCAAACCTGTCAAAGGTGCTGCTAGGCGCGATAAGTCTTGAATGAAGCATCTATAGTATCTGGCCAGCCCTAGGAAACTCCACACCTCAAAGAAGTTCTTTGGCTGTTCCCAAGAAACTACAGCTCTAACTTTCTCTAGGTCCACAGATACTCTAGTCTCTGAGATAACATGACTTAGGAAGTGAATTTGATCTATCCAAAAGTGGCACTTCGAGAGTTTAGCATAAAGTCGACGCTCTCCCAATATACTCAAAACGATCTCAAGATGTGTGTCATGGTCATGTTTAGTGTGAGAGTACACCAAGATATCATGCATGAAGTCCATGTAGGGATGGAACACTCATTTCATTAGTTCCATGAAGACAACATGCACGTTCATGAGACCGAACGGCATGACTGTATACTCGAGAAGACCATACCATTTCTTGAAAGATGTCAGAGGTATATCTGATGGTCTAATGCGCAACTGATGATAACCTGACCTCAATTTGATCTATTAGAACACGCGGGCTCCTAGAAGCTGATCAAAGAGGTCATCGATCCTCGACAAGGGATACCGGTTCTTGACAGTCAACTGGTTTAGCTTTGGATAATCCACACAAAGCAGAAGGGTACCGTCTGCCTTATTCACAAACAGGACAGGAGAACCCCAATGTGAATTATTGGGTCAGATGAAACCCTTTGCCTGCAACTCCTCCAACTGCTTCTTGTGCTCTTGCAATTCAGGTGTATCCATCCTATAGGGAGGAATGGACACCAGTGCCTCTCCTGGCACGAGCTCAATCGGGAATTCTACCTCACGCTTAAGAGGAAAACCTGAAAAGGCCTCTGGAAAGACATCCTTGAAACGATCCTCCACTGGGGGAAAGTATAACTGTGAAGTCCCCTGGTCATCGAGATAAAGAATGGCAATTTGGGCTGTAACATCCTCTAGCCCATGATGCTCTGGTCCAGCTCTACCCGCCTGGACATCCCACTCACCTCTATGAAGGAATGATCCACCCTCTGGTGATACGAAACTCACCCTACTGCGATTGCAATCAACGACTGCCTAGAAGGGAACCAACTAGTCCATTCCTAGAATGACGTCATAGCCCGTCATCTTTAGGACATAGACATCCCATAAGAAATGTCACCCCACAACCTCGAGAGGGAACTCTCTGCACTAACGTACGCTAGATGTCCTCCTTCCCAATGGCATGTCGAGATTCAACAAGTCAGAAGATGAAAACATACAGAGCCCAAGGCTCTCCACAACCGCAACAGAGATAAATCTATGGGAAGCACCAGTATCGAAAAGAGCTGAAGATAAAACTGAGGCTACTAGGATCGTACCTTGAACTGTAGAAGGGCCGGGATCCTGCTCCTGATAGGTCTGCTCCGCGGCGAAAGACTGGCCTGCACCACGGCCCTGCACCCCTGGCTGACTACTTTGAGCAGATCCACTCTCCTGCCGCTGATGACCTAGTGACTGGCCACCATGGTCGTAACCTCCACCTCAGCCTGAACTGCCGAAAAAACTCCAGTTCCTAGACTGGTGGGAAACTGGTGAAGCATCTCCAAAATGCGGGGTCATAGAGGAACCCCTACCTCCAGATGAATGTGAGAAGATGTGACAGAAGTTCTGAATAAGGCCCATCTTGCCGCAAGAATGGCACTATATCGAATCTCTCTTGCACTGAGGCCTAGTATGCCCACTCCTACCGCACTGGTAGCATACAACCTGGCTGCAAGAAGACGCATCCCGTGAACCTCGGTATCCTCGTGAAAACTCTCTACGACGCTTCCTACTATCCATAGGAGGAAAACCAGATCTGGACAACACACCGCCATGGCTCACTGCTCCAAAACCCCTCAGATTGCGCTCAGTAATCAGCGTCTGGTTGACGATGGAGGATATCGAAGTCAACTGGAAGATATTCACGTGGGAAAGGATCTCCTGCCTAAGACTGTCCTCAAACTTCCTAGTAAGGAACAACTCACCACCTGCTGGGATCGGTGTGAAAAACTGCAGCAAAGTGAAGCGAGACGAATACTCCATAACATAGAGAGTACCCTGATGCAGACTCATAAACTCTCCGCCTTGATCGGCCCACAGGGTCTCCGGATATAAGCAGTCATAGAAGGTGCGTCGAAACTCGTCCCAAGACATATACTGCTGACACCCTAACCGTGATATCACCTCCCACCACCTCTTGGCGGTGTCTCGGAGAATATAAGTATCCATATTTACCCACTTCTCCAGAGTAATCTCTAGGTGCTCAAATATGGTCAGTGTGCCTTTTATCTACGACTCTGCAGCCTGAGGACCTCCATCCCCTGAAAAAGTATGAGGGAGATGCTGCTGGAAAACCCAGGTCAACTCAGCCATCAAAAGGGCAGGAGGCGGCGCTCCCTGGAAGGTCTTCATCATACTCAAGAAGTCCTCACGGAACTACGCATCGATGCCTGTGGCGTGTATAATTGCTGGTGCCAAGGCTGGCACAACAGGAGGATCTGCAAGAGGTCCCTGATCAGCCATATCTTTCGTTTGATCACTACCTGACGACAGAAGTACAACCAGAGGACGTCTCAGAGGAATAATACTAAAAGATCAAAAGTACACCTTATATCAAAAAATAAGGACATAGAACACAAGAATACAAAAAGAGAACAGGGGAAGAAAAACATACAAGTTTACAAAACACGACTACACGGCATGTATAAAAACTACACGGCGTGTCTTCTTAAGCCACTAACATGGGCGTGTTCCCCTACCCTACAAGTCATGTAACAACTCAAACTACACTGTGTGTTGACCAAACACACGGCGTGTACATGAAGAATATTCCCCTGCCCGTGTCTCTTTACACGGCAAACACACACGGTTGAAACTATCGTCAGACAACACAGCGTGTTCCCTAGGGACACGACATGTACCATACATTGACTCGGCGGCCCGTGTTGTTAGTTACACGGCCGACTACATGGCTAGCCATTACACGGCGTGTTCTGAATAAACAAGGTGTGTATAGGAGAAGGTGACACTGTCCCATGTTGTTCGTGACATGGCCGGGTACCTGGGCAATACTACACGTCGTGCTCCAAAAGCAACACGGTATGTCTTAGAGAAGGTCATGCCGGCCCGTGTTGTTCGTGACACGACCAGGTACCTGGACAGAAGTACACGCCATGTTCCTTTGCAACATGGCATGTTCTACTCGAGCTTCCCCGACCGTATTTTTAGTGACAAGGCCGGGTACAAGGCTCTACACTACACGGTGTGTACATACCGTACACGTCGTGCTCTTGACGTTATTCTCCCAACAATGTGTTCATGCACAAACAGTCAGTAACAAAACCTAAAAACTACACGGTGTGTAACCAGAAAGTACACAACGTGTATTCTGGTTTTTTCAAAGCAGTAGCTCAGAAACTGAACAGAAGCCCAGAAACACGGAAAAAGAATGCAAAGAGGTTCAAATTCCGATCTGTGAGGGCCCATACTCCCCCCAAATCAAAGCTTGTCATCCCCTACTGTCATGCACAAGAGAAAACAGGAACATGATCCACCAATTCTTGATTCAAGTGGGCCCATAACACCTCAAAAATCAAAATTTGGTATTCATTTAAACAAAGTACAATACAACCAATTCTATAACAAGAAGCAGAGATTCTATCAAGAATCTATCACAACAGCAGGCATCATCTACACAACGTCTATCACAACAACATGCAATCGCTAATGCACCCTAATGGCATGGCAAGAATGCATGGCATGTGAATTCTATAAGTTCCTATATGATTCATGAGATGGAATACCATCATCTCATCAGGTTGCGATAGAAATAGAACAATAATATCAAAACCATAACAGTATAAAGCATGTGAATCACTCTGGGTGAAATTGTATCAACCGTAAAATCTCAAAACCAGGAAAATGTAATAAACGAGGTAGTATGGATTTTTCCTGTACACGGGTTAGCTACTCTCGGGCATAGCTTATTACCAAGTACCAAATCCATCCTATCCGTGGCCGACATCTCCAAATAGTAAAGCAATAGAAAATAAAATCCTATTATATCACCTTGTAATTTCCCGGTTCCGGAAGCCAATCAAAGGCGCCCCGTACCCGGTTGGTCACATAGGCTCAAGCAGATTTCCCCAAACGCCAGAGGATGCCAACTAGCTGCGAGGGCCTTGGGTGTGATAGTGGGGAAACTATTCCCTCATTGGAAGAGTACCCATCAGAAGAAATATAAAAATGCAATAGCGGAAGTCGTAATAACCAACAATATAATAGTGGAAGACTAAATCAACAACTGGGGCACATATGTGTATATGAAATGATGCATGATACATAACTAGGAAAGCAGCCAAACAAGTCACAATGCTAGAAAACAATACGGCACCAAAAAAAGTACAAAATAAAAGTAAACAGCTCCTCAGCATCGCAAGCCAAAGCTTGGTCCCATGATCTTCTGATCCAACCAATCAAGTTCCAGAAGTCTAAGGGTGCTTTCCCTTTTCTATACCTATAACAACATAGTCTACTTGGTCCCAAAATCATGGCCCAAAAATGGTGTGAGATAAAATCCCAGTAGGAAACCACCTGAAGATCTATGCCTAACAGTCAGTGAGTATATGGAAGGTAAAAGTACAATAAGTAGTAAACAAAAAAAAAAGAAATAGTCAATAACAGTAAGCAGTAAAACATGATGATACATATCAGAAGTCAATCCAAAACCAATCGAAAGTAGTGAAACAAATAGGTAAAAACGTGTAAAACCTCTGGGAATTACTTACAGCCATCCCCTCTGATCCTATCCAAGAAGTACCACAACCCACGGGGAAGTGCACTCAGCCTAACCCCTCTGGCTTGGTCATACGAATTTATGAGACTCTCTGGAGAAGCTCACTCGATAAATTCCCCTTTTAGTCTAGGGTAGTCTGGGACTCTATTGAGAAAGATCACGCAGTTTAACCCTCTTAGCCCTATGGTCTAGAGACTCTATGAGGAAGCTATCTTGGTCAATTCCTCCTATAGCCTCAGGTATACCACAGACTCTCTGAGGAAGCTCACTCAGTAAATTCCTCCTATAGCCTGGGATGGTTCTTAAAGAGATTCAAACAAGGTAAGACTCTCTGAGGAAGCTCACTCGGTCTACCCTCCTGTAGTCTATAAAATTCCAAGGCTCTCTAGGAGCTCACTCGGTCCATCCCCTGTAGTCTATAATGTCTAAGACTCTCTGCGAAGCTCACTTGGTCTATCCCATATAGTCTATATCACCAGGTTCCCTCACCTCGTGCCAGTCAGTGCATAATAATGATATTAGGACAAAGTGCACCTATAGAACTACCTGAATAACCAAAGTACACCTATAGAGCTACTTAGCTAAATAGTCTACAAGGCAACAAGCATGTCATGAATTTCACTTCAACCTATAACCGCAAAGTAGGAAACAGGTGTAACAACCAAAGGAAAACGAGACCCAAATGTCGTAAATAGAAAAAAGCAAGGGAAATTACATCCAAGCACAAAAATTTATCCTCTATCATGGTCAAATTACCTCTACACAAGCATTAAATCAAGGAAGGAAAACAATGAGGGCAAAAAGGTAAACATGCAATACTCCGTTCACGGGTATTGGTGGAATTTTCACATAAAACTTAGAGACTCTAGACGGTAAGGCACAAACCACCTACCTCAATCCTAGGAGATTGATATAATTTAACCACGACGGCTGATTCTTCCTATAATGTCATAGATCTGATAAAACGCACAAAACATTAAACCTTAGATAACTTGAGAAAGAGGAAGAATTGTAAAACAAGGCTCAAGCAGAAGGAAGAACTCACCGCTGCGCTTCCAACACAATCAACTGTACTCGAATCAGAGAACGGACATAGAGGTGGGAGATCATCGATGATCCGGCCGTACGGTTCACTCTCGGATGAACCAAACCTAGGAGAAGATGATTATGGAGAAGAGGTGTGACCCTGTCCTGTTTAGTGAAAAAAATACACGGCGTGTATTTTTAATGTACAAGGCGTTTAGTGGTGTTTTATGTAATCAACCAAAATCGGCCTCCACATCACCTCTACACATCGTGTATATGGCCCGGACACGGCCAGCACATGGCTTTGAGCTGGAGAAGAGTACACGGCCTGTACTCAGAAAGTACACGGCATGTACTTTGAAAATTTCCAGAAACTCAATTTTTCTTAAAAACCCCAGAAAATGAAAAATCGTACCTGAAAATAAGATCCGGGTTCTTAAAAATTTCCTACCTTTAATAAATTCATCCCCGAATTTCCTTAGATGGGCGCAAGAAGAAGGATCTTTGAACAGCTCCAGCCACTGCGATTGAACCTCGGCCTCCCTCTCCCAAGTCTCATCCTTTACTTGCTCGTGCTGCCATAGCACTTGAACCAGAGGAACAGACCGGCCTCAGAGAACCTTCGTACTGCGATCAACAATTCGTATGGGATGCTCCTCAAACGATGCATCCTTTTTGAGCTCAACCTCTTTGGGATGAAATACATGAGACGAGTCTGAAAAGTAATGTCGGAGCTGAGAGACATGGAAGAAGTTTTTCATGGCCTGGTACCTCTGAGATAGTTGCAACCGATAGGATACCGCCCCAACTCTATACAACACCTCAAACGGCCCGACGTACCGCGGTGAATGCTTACCATGTCTCTGAATCCTCTTGTGTCCCAACCTCAGTGTGACACACAAGAAAACATGATCTCCAACCTTGAACTCCAGTGGTCACCTCTGCTGATCAGCATAAGACTTCCTACGAGACTATGTTGTACCCATCTGCTTCCGAATCAGTTCTATCTATTCTGAAGTCTTCTGAACAAGATGAGGTCCTAGAAAAGCTGACTCTCCTGCCTCCAGCCAGCATACGGGTGATCGGCATGGGCTACCCTATAGAGCCTCGTATGGGTCCATCTGAATGGTCACCTAAAAACTGTTGTTGTGGGAAAACTCCGCAAGAGGTATATGCTTCTCCCAAGAACCAACGAAGTCTAAAATGAAAGCTCAGAGCACATCCTCAAGCACCTGGATCATGCACTCGGACTGGCCATCAGTCTGGGGATGGTATGCCGTACTCAGAAGTACCTGGGTACCCAAAGCCTTCTGAAGTCCCTTCCATAACTGATAGGTAAAACGCGCATCCCTGTTTGAAATAGTGGAGTGTGGAACTCTATGAATAAAAATGATATCTCTGATGTACATTCATCCCAGATCATCAACACTGAAGGTCTCCTTGATTAGCAAGAAGTATGCAACCTTCGTAAGCATGTCGATGATGACCCAAACAACATCACTTCCCCGAGTTGAACTCGGTAACCCAGTCACAAAGTCCATCGCGACATCGTTCCACTTCCACACCAAAATGGGTAACTGCTGTAAAAGAACTGCTGGTCGCTGATGCTCTGCTTTCACCTACTAACATGTAGAACATATCATGAAAAAACCAGCGACATATCTTTTCATACCTGGAAACCCGTACTGGCGATGAAGATCCCAATACATCTTTGTGAGGCCGAGATGAACTGTACAAACTAAGGAATAGAAATCCCGCATAAGCTCCTCACGTATGTCTGCTGGCACCCATACGCGTCCCTAGAAATGAAATCTCTCATCCTCGCCCACTGTCCATCCAGGAATTGGGTCCCCTCCTGACACACTCTCTCGCATGACTAAGGCCTCTGAATCTGATAGCTTCCTCATTCGTACCCTATCATGAAGTGTAGATGTAACAGCCCCAGATGAAAGAAAAGTCTATCCCTGCCTGTCGTGCACCTCCAGATGCATCTCAGAGAATAGAGAAATAAGCTTCCACTCACTACTGGCCTCCTGAATAGCCTGAATCTGGGTTCGTTGGCACAATGCATCTGCCACTACATTTCCCTTTCTCGGCTTATAGGCGAGCTCGAAATCAATGGACTAAAGATACTCGACCCACCGGCGCTGCCTCAGATTCAGATCAAGCTGAGTTAATATATACTTGAGACTCTTTTGGTTGGTGAAAACCACAAATTTCTTTACCAGTAAATTTTCTCCACTAGCATAAGGCATGAACGACTGCTTCCAACTCTAGATCATGCGTAGGGTAATTCCTCTCATGTGGCCTCAACTTCCCAGACCCATATGCAACTACTCCATCTCCCTACATGATCACAACTCCCAGCATGATATCTGAAGCATCCAAGAAAACTGTGTAACCCTTTCTCGGATCTGGAAATACTAGTTTCAGTGTTGACTTCAACCTTCCCTTCACCTCTTGAAAGGCTGACTCACAAGAATCCGACCATAAAAACTTCTGCCCTTTCTTGGTCTGATCTGTCAACGGTGCTGGTAGGCGCGAGAAGTCCTGAATGATGCGTCTTTAGTATCCGCCCAGCCCTAGAAAACTCTGAACCTCAAAGAAATGCTTTGGCTGCTCCTAGGAAACTACAACTCTCACTTTCTCTTGGTCCACAGATACTCCAGTCTCCGAGATAACATGACCCAGGAAGTGAATCTGATCCATCCAGAAGTGGCACTTCGAGAGTTTAGCATAGAGTCGATTCTCTCTCGGTGTAATCAGAACAATCTCATGATGTATGGCATGGGCGTGTCGAGTGTGAGAGTACACCAAGATATCATCCACGAAGACCACAAAAAAACAGTACAAGTAGGGATGGAACACATGGTTCATCAATTCCATGAAGACAACAGGCATGTTCTTGAGACCGAACGGCATGACTGTATACTCGAAAAGACAATACCTGCTCTTGAAAGCTGTCAAAGGTACATATGATTGTCTGACGCACAACTGATGATAACCGGACCTCAAGTCGATCTTCGAGAACATGTGGGATCCTCGAAGCTGATCAAAGAGGTCATCGATCCTCGACAAGGGATACCTGTTCTTGACCGTCAACTGGTTCAGATTCCGATAATCCACACAAAACCGAAGGGTACTGTCTGCCTTCTTCGCAAATAGGACATGCAAACCCCAAAGTGAAGTACTGGTTCGGATGAAACCTTTTGCCTAAAACTCATCTAACTGCTTCTTGAGCTCTTGCAATTTAGGTGTAGACATCAAATAAGGAGGAATGGACACCGGTGCCGCTCCTGGAACGATCTCAATCAATAAGTCTACCTCACGCTCTGGAGGTAAACCTGAAATGTCCTATGGAAATACATCCATGAAACGATCCACCACTAGGGGAAAGTATAACTGGGAAGTCCCCTGGTCATCCAGATAAAGACTGGAAATCTGGGTTGTAACTTCCCCTATCCCATGATGCTCTATTCCAGCTCTACCCACCTGGACATCCCACTCGCCTCTATGAAGGAATGATCCACCCTCTAGTGATACGAAACTCACCCTACGGTGATAGCAATCAATGACTGCCTGGAAGGGAACCAACCAGTCCATTATGAGAATGACGTCATAGCCAGTCATCTCTAGGACATAGAGGTCCCATAATAAAAGGCACCCCACAACCTCGAGAGGGCACTCTCTACACTAACGTATGCTAGATGTCCTCGTTCCCAACTGTGTGTCGAGAGTCAACAAGTCAGCAGAAGAAAACATACAGAGCCCAAGGCTCTCCACAATGGCAATAGAGATAAAGATATGGGAAGCACCAGTATCGAAAAGAGATGAAGATAAAACTGAGGCTACTTGGATCATAACTCGAACTGTAGAAGGGTTGGGATCCTGCTCCGGATAGGTCTTCTCCATGGTTAAAGACTGGCCTGCACCATGGCCATGCGCCCCTGGATGACTGCTCTGAGCTGATCCACTCTGCTGACGCTGATGACCTGGTGACTAACTACCACGGTCGTGACCTCCACCTCGGCCGGAACGGCAGAAAAAACACCATTTCCCGGACTGGTGGGAAACTGGTGAAGCATCCCAAGAACATGGGGTCATAGAGAACCCCTACCACCAGCGGAAGTTGAGAAGATGTGACATAAGTGCTGAAGACGGCCCATCTTGCCACAAAATCGGCACTCCATCTGATCTCTCTGGCACTGAGGCCTAGTGTTCCCACTCCTACTGCACTTGTAGCCTACAACCTGGATGCAAGAAGACACATCCCGCGAACCTCGATCTCCTCAAGAAAACTCTCTGCGATGCTTCCTATTGTCCGTAAGAGGAACACCAGATCTGGACAACGCACCGCCCTGGCTCACTGCTCCAAAATCCATCAGATTGTGCTCAGTAATCAGAGCCAGGTTGAAGATGGAGGATATCGAATTCAACTGGAATATATTCACCTGGGAACGGATCACCTTCCTGAGACCGTCCTCGAACTTCCTAGCAAGGAAAAACTCATCACCTGCTGGGATCAGTGTGAAACGCTGCAACTCAGTGAAGTGAGATGATTAATCCATAACAGAGAGAGTACCCTACTACATGCTCATAAACTCTCAGGCTCGATCATCCCTCAGGGTCTCCAGATAGAATTAGTCATAGAAGGTGCGTCAGAACTCATCCCAAGACATATCTTGCTGAATCCCTGACCGTGAGATCACCTCCCACCACCACTTGCCGGTGTCTCAGAGCATATAAGTAGCCATCATTACCCTATTATATGGAGTGATCTCTAGGTGCTCAAAGATGGTCAGTGTGGCCTCTATCCACGACTCTGCTGCCTGAGTACCTCTATCCCCTGGAAAAGTAGGAAGAAGCTGCTGCTAGAAAACCCGCGTCAACTCAGCCATCGATGGGGCTGGAGGCGGCGCTCCCTGGAAGGTTTACATCACCCTCAGGAAGTCCTCACTGAACTGCGCATCGGTGCCTGTGACGGGTATAAATCCTGGTGCTAAGGCTGGCATAGTAAGAGGATCTGCAGGAGGTCCCTGATCAGCCATATCTGGCATCTGATCACTGCCTGATGACAGACGTACAACCAGAGGACGTCTCGGAGGCATAGCTCTAAAAGATCAAAAGTACTAATCAGATCAGAAAAAAGGACATAGAACACAGGAATACAAAACAGGAATAGGGGATGAAAAACACACAAGTTTACAAAACACGACTACACGGAGTGTATAAAAACTACATGGAGTGTCTTCTTAAGCCACAGACATGGGCGTGTTCCCCTGCCCTACAAGTCATGTAACACCACAAACTACACGGCGTGTTGACCCAACACATGTCATGTATATGAAGACTATTCCCCTGCTTGAGACTCTTTAAACGGCTAACACACACGGTTCAAACTAACCTCAGACTACAGGGCGTGTTCCCTAGGGACACGGCGTGTACCAGACACTGACTCGGCAACCCTTGTTGTTAGTTACACGGCCGTCTACATGGAAGGCCCTTACATGGAGTGTTCCGAACAAACATGGCATGTATTGGAGAAGGTGACATCGTTCCGTGTTGTTCGTGACACGGTTGGGTACTTGGGCAAGACTACACGGCGTGACTTAGAGAAGGTCACGCCGACCTGTGTTGTTCGTGACACGGACGGGTACCTGGACAGAACTACACGACGTGTTCCATTAAAACATGGCATGTTCTACTCGAGCTTCCCCGACCATGTTGTTAGGGACAAGGATGGGTACAAGGCTCTACACTACGCAGCGTGTACATACCGTACACAGCGTGCCCTCGATGTTATTCTCCCAACACTATGTTCCTACACACACAGTCAGTAACACAGCCTAAAAACTACACGGCGTGTAACCAGATTGTACAAGCCATGTATTCTGGGTTTTTTTGGGCAGTAGCTCAGAAACTGTATAGAGGCCCATAAACACGGAAAATATGGCAAAGAGGTGCCAAATTCTAATCCGTGAGGGCCCATACTCCCCGCGAATAAAAGCATGGCACTCCCTACTATGATGTACAAGAGAAAAAAGGATCATGATCCACCAATTTGCGATTCAAGAGGGCCCATAACACATCAAGAATTAAAATGTGGCATTCAATTAAACAATGTACACTACAACCAATTCTTTAAAAAGAAGCATAGATTTTATCAACCTTCTATCACAATAGAATGCATCATCTACACAAAGTCTATCACAATAACATGCAATCGCTAATGAACCCTAATGGCATTGAAAGAATGCATGGAATTTGATTTCTACAAGTTCCTATATGATGCATGAGATGGAATACCCTCATCTAATCGGGTTGCGACAGAAATAGAACCGTAATATCAAAACCGTAACAGTACAAAGCATGTGAACCACTCTAGGTGAAATTGTATCAACTGTAAAATCTCAAAACCAGAAAACTGTAATAAACGAGGTAGTATGGATTTTCCCTGTACACAGGTTAGCTACTCCTGGGCACAGCTTATTACCAAGTACCGAATCCATCCTATCCCTGGATAACGTTTCAAAATAGTAAAGAAAGAGAAAAGAAAACCCTCTGATACCACTTTGTAATGTCCCGGTTCTGGAAGCCACCCAGAGGCGCCCCATACCTGGTTGGTCACATGGCCTCAAGAACGTTTACCCAAATGCCAGAGGCTTCCGACTAGAAGTGAGGTCCTTGGGTGTGATAGTGGGGAAACTATGCCCTCATTGGCAGAGTACACAACAGAAGAAATATAAACATGCAATAGCGGAAGCAGTGATAACCAACAATATAACAACAGAAGAATAAATCAGCAAATGGGGCACATATGTGTATATGAAATAATGCATGATACATAACTAGTAAAGCATCCAAACATGTCACAATGTTGGAAAACACTATGGTGCCAAAACAAGTACAAAATAAAAGTAAACTGCTTCTCAGCATCGTAAGCCAAAGCTTGGTCCCATGCTCTCATGATCCAAGCAATCATGTTCCAAAAGTCAAAGTGAACTTTCCCTTGTCTATACCTGCAACAACATAGTCTTATTGGGCCCAAAAGCATGGACCAAACAGGGTGTGAGATAAAATCCTAGTAGGCAACCTCCCGAAGATCTGTGCCTAACAGTCAGTGAGTATATGGCAGCTAAAAGTAAAATAAGCAGTAAACAGCAACAGAAACCAATAGGCAATAACAATAAGCAGTAAAAACGATGACACATAGTAGAAATCAGTCCACAACCAATCGACAGTAGTGAAACAAACATCTAACAAGCCAGAAACCCTCTAGGATGTACTCTCAGCCATCCCCTCTGGTCCAATCCAAGAAGTACCACAACACTCTGGGTAGTGAACTCAGCCTAACCCCTCTGGCTTGGTCATACGAATTTATGAGACTCTCTGGAGAAGCTCACTTGGTCAATTCCCCTTATAGTCTAGGGTAGTCAGGGACTCTCTTGAGGAAGATCACATGGTCTATCCCTCTTATCCCCAAGGTTTAGAGACTCTCTGAGGAAGCTATCTCGGTCAATTCCTCTTATAACCTCAGGTATACCACAGACTCTCTGAGGAAGCTCACTCGGTCAATTCCTCCTATAGCCTGGGAAGGTTCTTATAGAGATTAAAACATGGTAAGACTCTCTGAGGAATCTCTCTCGGTCTACCCTCGTGTTGTCTATAAAATTTCAAGACTCTCTGGGAGATCACTTGGCCCATCCCCTATAGTCTATAATGTCTTAGACTCTCTGGGAAGCTCACTTGGTCTATCCCTTATAGTCTATATCACCAGGATCCCTCAGACCCATGCCAGTCAGTGCATAATAATGCTATAAGGCCAAATCACACCTATAGAGCTACTTGGCTATCCAAAGTACACCTATAGAGCTACATATCTAAACAGTCTACAGGGAAACAAGTATGTCATGAATTTCACTTCAACCTATAACCGCAAAGTAGGAAACATGTGTAATAGCCAAAGGCAAACGAGACCCAAAGGTCGTAAACAGAACAAAGCAAGGGAATGTATATCCAAGCACAAAAAATTATCCCATATTAAGGTCAAATTACCTCTACACATTAATACAATCAAGGAAGGAAAACAACGAGGGAAAAAAGTTAAACACGCAATACCTCGTTCACTGGTATTGGTGGAATTTTCACATAAATCTCAGAGACTCTGGATGGTAAGGCACAAACCACAAACCTCGATCCTAGGAGATTGATATACTTGAACGAAAAAAGATGATTCTCCCTAGAACGTAATAGATCTAAGAGAATTCCCAAAACATTCATCCTTAGATAACTTGAGAAAGAGGAGGAATTGGAAAACAAGGCTCAAGAAGAAGGAATAACTCACCGTTTCGCTTCCAATGCAATCGACCGTGCTCGAATCGGAGAATGGACGGAGAGGCGGGAGCTCGTCCAAGATCCGGCCATACGGTTCGCTCTCAGACAAACCAGACCTAGAAGAAGATGATTAATGCAAAGAGGTGTGACCCCGGTCCGTTTAGTGAAAAAAATAAAAGTACACGGCATGTATTTTTAAAGTACACGGTGTTTAGTGGTGTTTTCCATACTCCGCCAAAATCGGCCTCCACATCACCCCTACACACCATGTGTGTGGCCCGGACACGACCAGCACTGGCTTCGAGCCAGAGAAGAGTACACAGTGTGTACTTCTAAATTTTCTAGAAACTCTATTTTTCTATAAAACTCCAGAAAAAGGAAAAGTGTACCTGAAACGACGATCCAGGTTCTTACACATGTTTCATGATGTTTTCTTGGAAGAACCTTTCACACATCCAAATAATATTTCTTAGATCTTTATTTTTTAAAATCATAACCATTTATAGGATACTTTTGTGAGAATATATAAGGAAAGAGAGGATAATGTAAAATATTAAAATTAATTTTTTTATGTAAAATAAAAAAAAATTCATGAAAAAATCAAGGAGTAATAAATAATTATATATTAAATATGTGACCCCTATAACACAACTTGTAGGTTCTGAGCAGAGTAGAAGACCCTTGGATGGTATGAAAAACATTTCTATTGTTCTAAATTTCTATGTAATCATTGTATCGCATGATTAAAATTACATTTACAATGAATGAAGTAGATTATATGACTAAATTAAAATAATGGAACCATAAGAGGAGGATCTTCTAGTGTAATTTCAACTTAAATTATGAGTTCATATAGAATTACCTTATCCCGTAATTATCACTTAATTGATGATATGGTTGACTAGATATCATCTAACCTTCGTTGCATTGAATGGTCAGTCTATAGAATATCTTTAGTGATAATCTGTACATGCACCACAATCATTGAACAACATCAGTGAATATTCTAGTGATAACATGAATAATCCTGATCACTTGAGTTGTTCGTGGTTGACTGCATTAGAATTATTCCCCAAGAGGAAGAAATATTGATATTCTCACATTTCCATGAGATATGAAGGAAGGAGAGAACTCAATATATATTGATCTCTCTCAATATATTGATATATACTCTCTCAATATGTCATTAATGCCCATTGTGTTTTCAAAATGTGTTATAATTAGATATTTATTATGATTGGTTTGTGGTTGTAAAACTATATATAAGACCCTTAACAAGTATAATATTATTAATTGACCACATGTTCAATAATAATAATATTATGATTATTAATGAATTTACATTTAAAATAATTTAAGAATTTAAATATGTAAATATCATTTACGCAATTTCCAATCCGACCATCAAACTCAGTATTCTTTCCCTTGTAAACATTTACTAATCATTTAATAATGACTATTTATTTAATAAATAAATATAAATTTATTATTTGATGGTATATGAGAAAATATTATATTATTCATACAATAAAAAAATGATTTATTATTAATATTATTTTTATTTAACTCAAGTATTATTTTTTATATCATGGAATATAATTAAGGTGATCAACTGAACGAAAATAATTATTATTCTTCCAACTAGTTAAATTCCATTGTATAAGATGACCTAGATTGCATATACATTTAGTCTGTGACATTATTGGCCTCTTCCTCTATAGTATTAAGAATAACTTCATAATGTCAAAGGTTAAAATCTAGTAACATGTCATTCCACCCGTAGAGATACAAGTTTTCATCACAATGATATCTAACCTCCGTCAAGCATTTAAAATATAATGAAATATATTTATCATAATATCGCAATTAAATTAGGTTTATTTCTAATTCCATCAACCTATATGCTCGATATCTTTTTCTTTGACTTTTCAAAAATGAACTCTCTCATGGAACATCATGGGAAAAGATTTATTTATGTGGTTAAATCTCCTTCAATGGGCCTCATATATTAATTTATGTCTGGGGATATAAGGGATAATTCATTTCTAGAATTATTCATTAATTAAATATCACTCATGAAATAACCAACATATCCAACCTATAACAACACAATACATTATGATATATTCCCTTTTAGGTAATTTTAATCTCTTTTGTAGATTTTGATACAAAAAACCCAAATCCGAAATTATCTTAACTAATAATTATATTTTAATAAAAGTGTAATATACTAAAAATGACAATATTTTGTGGTACAAAAATTATATATTGATAAGATGAATATCAATTTTTAACTAACCTGGGAAAAATATTCCTAGATTGAGTGTTTGAAATTTTCCCTTCAAAATGTGATTTAATGAAAAAATTTAAAAAAATATTTCAATATTCATCATTTTATTTACCATAATTTATTATTAATATTTGTAATTAAAAAAATTTTAACTATAAATTTTATAGAAATAAGGATTAGAAAATTTGGAGGAAAAAGGAGAAATTTTTAGGAAAACTATTATTGTTTAAAAAGTCATAGTGTCTGTACATTTTCATTTTTTAAAATAATATTTAATGGTGAAGGATTTAAATTAACTTTATATATTATATATCTAAATATTATAATTAAAATTCTTATAATTTTTATTAATGATCATATAGTTAATATAAGTTCAATTTACAGTATAAAAATGTAACACCCCAACCCCAGAAGCCTGGAGTTGGTGCATTGTTTTTATACATCGGATTGATACAAGGAATCATGTCCCGAAGGACTGATTATTTCAGCATTCTTCGAAAATAGATTACATTCATCAACGTTACATTACAATTAAAAACATAAACTACGGCATATATAGTCCCCGGAAAACACCGTTAAAACCCTAGATTAACCCTTCCTATCAATTATAATACACTTCTCGACATCCTAGGAAAATAAAATATAAGAAATGGGTGAGATCGAATGCACTATAAGGATAACAATACAGTAGAAACTATCATAAATAAGTATAAACATTTAAGGCTACGTATAAAAATTGAAACACAAGACATTTAAACATAAAATTTATAATAATATACCAAAAATAAATCAAATAATTCCATTTATTTATTCACATGGATATTCGACTAGTCGAATAATCACACGTAACATCAATAAATAATCTCATAATGATAGAATTCATAATGTTGGACATCATTGCCACATATTCAAGGCCTCGTTCCAAGACAAAAAATAAAAATATTGTCAAGGCCTTGTGCCAAGACACTTTTTTGTCTCATGTAACCTATCGATGCGTTGAGGGGCTATAGCAGGCCCCACCCATCACTTACTAGGTCCACTACATTCGTCATATGAAAAGTGTGAAACATATCCTAAACATAAGTATAAAAACTATCAAACTAAATGTTAAGAAATTAAACATAAATTAGTAATGATATAAAAATAGCACATTAACAGTCAAATATATCATAACTCATTCAAAACAACATGTAATATTATTTTATAATAAATCAACCTCAATCAAGAATAATACCCAATAAATGATGTTGACATAGATGAAAATAATCTATAAACTACTTGAGAGAAATATTCCTGTTTCTTAAAATGATATAAAAGTCTCAAAATTTATAAATGAATTAATTTAAAATATATTGTTAAATAAAAGTGTCTCATAACAATTTTAATATTTCGAAATGAATTAATACATTAAAATAATAATTTGTATATATATAAATATTCAAAATAATTTTAAAAACATAGAAAATAATTGAAAACATTTAGGAAAATATATCTGTAAAACATTTAAAATGATGATATAGTTAATGAGTCACTTCCATACAACCATATAAGATTCTGTATGAATACTTTTTTATGAAACGTGGACATGGATGATAAATATTTCCTAGTAAATACATACACATAAACAATCTCGGATAATAATGAGATTGAAGAATTAACCATTACCTTATACATTCTTTTAGATGAGGTTACGCTTATCATTTAGTATATTGTCCATAATTTTTTATTAAATTATACCATAACCAAATTTTTATTTATGATATCCTATATGATTCATTTATGACTTTATAATACGCATATAATAATAATTTTTTGAGGAAGTGACATTTTTCTTAATAATTTCATTCCTTATCTTCTGTGTTTTTACCTTTTATTCTTGATCATATCACTTAGATCATGATTAATTACTTCCAAAATATAAACCACGATCTATATATTATATATATAGAGGATATAATATATATATATTTACAATATATAGATATATCAAATGGAATACACCAGTCCTAGATACGGTAGGCCATACGTATGTATAAATGTTGTTTCCATTTTCATATCACTTTGAATGGAAGTAAGTGAATGTAATGCACCTAAATAATAGTATATATATTACTAGTATCATTATTATTTAAATTATTTAATATTTATTACTAATATATATTTATTTTCATCCTCAAATGGTGAATGTGGAAATGAATCTCATCGCGTCGTGGTGACGGTAAGTCGTATGTACACACGAGCGACGATATTATTTCATTAATGATTACATGGTGTTGAATAGAATGGTATATTAACTATACAGTAAAATTATCATGTTATTTTAATTATTTAAATAAATAATACTCATCATTATCTTCATCAAGATAACATAGTGTTGAATAAAAAATTACACCATTACGTCGAGACAGTAAGCTGTATGTACGCACGCATGGTGAGTTTTTCATTCATAGGAAGGAAATAATAAGGAATGTGGTTATATCCAATTTATATCAACTTCTTATAATGTATAATGTACTTGATATTTTATTTTATTATGGAAACAATAGAGAAAGAGGGAGTAGAAGAAGAAATGAACATTGGAAGGGATGGTAAAATAATTACCTATTCATCGGGTGTTTCATTTTCATTTGAACAAAAGGGTCCCTTATGTTGGATTTATACTCAAATTTAGGCCTCTAGGTCTCCTTGAGTGTAGTTTATAGGATATTTGGATAGATTTTGGCTGATAAAAATGGATTTTTAGGTGTTAATTAAAAAGAAAGAGAGGTTACCTTTTATAAGAGATGTGAGGGTACTTCAGGAAAATGATCAAATATTAATTTATTAAAAATTTATTTTGATTTTTTAATATCTAAAAATTGATTTATATAGAGTATAATATTTTCATGGGTAGTAATCCTCTCAACCAATATGTTTTTGAAATGTTTATGTCATCATATTAAAGTTATCATTTCGATGTAACCCTTTGTTAAATAGTTTAATTCCTACCATGCCTTCTTGTATTTTCAGACTATAGGGTTAATATACCTACTATAAGTTTCCAAACGATCCTAAAGTGTATAATTTATAAAAGTTTAACACTATACAAGTTATTTGATATTTCCTTATATTTTTATGACTATTATATTATTTAATAAAATAGTATTTATTTTAAAATATATGTATTGTCGATTTTGTTACTGTATAATACATGATTTTTTAAAAAGTCATAACAACTTGATTCATTCGAAAAAAATACATTTAACCCATCCTAACATTTCATCGGAACATATAAAATTATTTGTTGGCATCAAAAGTTTCATGTCATATTTATTTTAATATTTATATTATCATTTATTTTAGTATTTCATTAATAAGGTAATCACTGCATAATAACTATGTCATAAATAAATTTAATTATTTAATGTCTAAAAATTATGAATAAAATACCATTATATAAGAAAAAATTTTATATTTGTAATTAATGTTTATATTAGAATTTATATTATTTATATCCTTAAATTAAAGATGGTTTAGCTGTTAAACTTTGAATTTGACACTTTTAACACTTCTTTAAATGAAATATAATAAATTTCATAATTTAAAACAAGTGGATTAAAAAAGATAATATTTTTTCCAAAGGTTAATTTTATTCGACATAAAATTTTTCAATAACATTAGGTCATGTTTTAGGGTAATTTTATATTATTATAATATTATTTTTTCCCTTATTTGCTTTATTTACCATTAACCATGGTAAATAAAATTCAAAAGATTCTATTCACCAAAAAATAATTTAATCCTATTGAACCACATTTTTATTATTAATGAAAACCATGTATGTAGATTATTCAAAATTCATTTCACTAAAGTAGTAAATTTAGATTTTATACTTATTATAAAATATACATAGAAGGTGGGTAAAAATATGTTAAAACGTTAAATAAATTTTTTATATAATTATTTTATAAAATTACTCAAATGAAATATATTGGGATAGTATTTTTATTTTGTATCTATTTTAAATTTAAGATAAATTTTAATTAAAAATTATTTTTTAAATGAAAATGTCAGTTTGTATGCACTATGCTGTATTTTTCACTATTCATAAAAAAATTGAATGTTTTCAGATAAATACAAAAAATTAACCCTAAGATAATTTTGATATTAAAAATTAAAAAATAAAGCCTATTTAACCAAATTAAATTTTTACTAGTGTCTAATGTTAATTTTAGTAACTTTTAAAAAAGGACAAAAAAAGTAATTCTTTTAAGAAAATAGTTATTCTAAATATATTTCTATTTTAACAAAACATTTACATTTCATTATAAATTTTATTTATATATGTGAAAAAAATAAAATTTACATTTAAAATTTATTTGAAACTATCGATATTAATGTATTTAATTGATAAATAAATATATCATTTAGATAATTATATTACTAATGTATTGTCTCGTAGAAACTCAATATTGCATATAATTCAAACCAAGTCTTTGTTGTGTGAAATATAAGCAATTTAATTACATTAAAGAGATAACGTACTATAAAATATAGGGGTGTTACATTCTCTCCTCATTCAATAAATTGTGTCCTCGCAATTTCAAATTGTTCTTCAAAAATTAAATGTTTAAAATATAAAATACCGTTGTGGAAAACCCACATCAGAAATAGGGTTAATTAAATTTAGTCTTTATAAGAGGGAAAGGGAAATGAAAAAGTCGCCACCAAATTAGGATTTATAGTATTATTACATTTTCAAAAATTACAGAAATAAAATTGGAGAGAGAAATTAATATTTATAGGGACTGATCAAGAACATAAATCATAAACAATTGAACAATAAATGGAAAATTGAGGGCCTCAAAGCTATAAATCTATGATGATTTAAAATATCATCCGTTAGACAAAACATAAGGTATTGGGATAACACATATTTTTAAATACTTTTTTTGAAGAGGAAGGATTAATTTACTATATAGATAAGAACTCAAGAAAATATACTTTATTTCATAACTTTTCATAATCATAATCTCATCATTTGGTTGTGCTTTGATCTTTATTCACTTCATCTAATACACTAAGAAATAAATGTTCAAAAATGTTTTATATTCATAAATCTCATTTGGTAATTCATATGGTCGAAAAGTATTTCTTTAATCCTCTATATGTTTACTAAAATCCAAAAGGTTAGGTAAAATTATCTAATAAATTATACATTAACCTCAAACAAAATATCGAGTGGTCCACTTAATCCATTCCAACCGTTGACATATCCAAAATAATTGTGCCCGAAATCAGAATCCAAAAAATTATAGGGGAGGTAAACATAATGCATATATATTTTTACACATAATAAAATGTGAATACCATCATCATATATTATCTTAATACATGGTACCACCCTGAATTACCATAAAACCTTATTGAATACATTCATTCACTCTTATTCTTTGTAGAATAATGGATATACTCCTTAAATCAAAAAATGTTTTCAAATACAACAATGATGTAATAAACCAACTATTAATTAGTTACATGGTAGTCAAGAATATCCAATATAATTCATCCAAATCAATAATCCATTATTCAAAAATCACTACCTCGGTATCAGGACTACCTTATAGTTTATCATTCCATCAACAACGTATTTTCCAAAAAATTTAACTTGATATTGAGTCACTTTTATTCATACCATAAAATCTCAAATCTACAATGAAATAGTAATGTATTATAGTCCTTATTTATTTCCATAATTCATATAACCAATACATCATTTATAAAACATTCAAATGGCATAATTAGTCAATCCAGAAACACGACGACATTCATTATTCCACATCACATGTTATAACAGCTTATTTTGGACCTTGATCCATTTTTATTCTATACAGCCATATTTCTTTGGTGGTTATGACATTTATTTGTTTAGTTTCTAATTTCACTACTCTTTAAACACTGAATATTAGTCTTTTATTTCTTCCCTCTTTATTCTTTTTCCTGATGACCCTTTTCTCCACAGTTATAAAAAAACACTCAGTCCTTTCAATCACTCCACATGGATATTATTTACACAGTGGTCACTTGTGGGAAATTTATTTTTCCCCTTTTTCTCGGTATCCATGTTTTTCACATCTATTCTTATTTTTTTCTCATGCTTCCATCTTAAGTCATAATACCTAGGATATTCTTTGCATATCCTACTATCATGTGATATTATGTCCTCATAAAATGAGAATGACAGGGAGATTATTTCCCTTAGAAATATTCGAATAAGACCATCAAATACATGATACTTGTAACTCATTAAGTCATGTGAATATTTTGGGTTCTCTTTCCTTTTTTTAGCAACCGTTTCTATATAGTGGATCATACTAGATTAAATAATGCATAATTCTAAAACTAGTGAAACACATTACATAAATTAAAACTTTTATGCATATTTATTCTCATTATCATAAAAATGGTTTCTTTGTATAGATATTTAATAATAAATCATTAATAATGGTTTTTAATGAATGTGTGATTTATCCTAAGAATATACACCAAGTGTGGAAAACCAGGTGTACAGTAAGGCCCATTTTCGTGTACCGAGTTACCCCGAGTTAGGCATTGAACACCTTATTGGAGTTGTTACTTCTATGTATATATGTTACAAACCCACATCCACATGTACTATCCACAAAATGATATATTTCTTAGAAAACACACAAAATCTCTACATTACCATAATTCAAGGATATTCTTTTATACTAATCCTCAAATTCAATATTAAGGTAATGTTCTCTAATCTGAATTTTTCTAAATATAGTTCCCAAGGTTATTTGTAAACTTCCTATGATACAAACTGTAATGCCCTGACCCTAGACGCCTAGAGTCGGTGCATTATATTAATACACTGGCATGATACAAGGAATCATATACTCAAGTACCGATCAGTTTAGAAGACTCGAAAATTAGATTATATTCATCAATGCCACATTACAATTTAAAACATAAACTACAGTATAGATAATCCTACGAAGACGCTATTATAAGCCTAGATTAACCCTTCATATCAATCTTAATAAACATCTCATGATCCTTTGAAAATAAAACAAAAGAAAAGAGTCCGATGAGATGATAAGTAAAGATAACAATAAATAAGAAATTATCATAAATAAAGATAAACTTTTAAATAAAGGTATAAATATTTAAACAAAATCCCTTAAAACAAAAACATCAGTATAATATATAAAATATAAAACAAATAATGGAATTAACATATTCACATGGATATTATACTAGTCGAATAATCACATGTAGCATCAATAAAAATTCTCATAATGATGGAATGTATAATTCCAATCATCATAACCATGTAGTCAAGGCCTTGTTTCAAGACAACAAATAGAAATATTGTCAAGGACTCGTTCAAAGTTACTAGTTTGTCTCATGAGACATACTGATGTGTCAATGGTCTAAATTGGGCCTCACCTGTCACTTACTAAGTCCAATTCCTTACTCATATGAAAAGGGTGAAACATAACATAAAAATCCATATTAAAACTATCATATGAAATGTTAATACTTTAACAATAAACCACGTATGGTAAAAAAATAGCACATCAATTGTCAAACATATCGTAAAACTTTCAAAAAAATAGAGAATATTTTATTATAATTAATAAAAATCAATCAAGAATAATATCCAATAAATAATGTTGACATAGATGAAAATAATCTGTAAACCTATTTTAGAGAAATATCCCTTTTTCTGGAAATCATTTAAAAGTCAAACAATTTATAAATGAATTCATTTAAAATATATTTTTGAATCAAAGTTTCCCATACCACTTTTAAACCTTTGAAATGAATTAAAATTTTAAAACAATCATGTCCATATAAATAAATCCTTAAAATCATTTCGAAAAGATGATCATTAATTAAAAAGATTTAGGAGAAAAAACATTAAAATCTTTTAAATGAAGTTATAGTTAAAGATTATGTCACATAAAACAATAAATGATACCTTTTTAAGACATTTTTATGAAACATGGACATTGATGATAAATATTTCCTAGTAAATTCTTATAGACAAACAATCTTAGATAATACTGAGATTGAAGAATTAACCCTTAACTTATACTTTCCTTTAGTTGAGGGTACGTTTATTCTTATGTATAATGACCATAGTATGTTATTAAATAATTCCAGAACCATATTTATATTTTTTATATCATATATGATTCATTTAGGACTTTATACTACCCATTTAATAATAATTTCTCTATTAAAGTAACATTTTTCATAATAATTTCTTTCTTTATCGTATGTGTTTTAATATGTTATTATTGATCATGTCACATTGACCATGATATACTTACTTTCAGAATATGAAAAATGATTTATATATCATATATATATATATAGATTATTATATATATATATATATTGATATAGATAAATTGATATATTGATATATTGATATATGAAATGGAATACAATGTTAATGGAGACGGTAGGTCGTACATACACATAAACATTGTTTCCATTTTCCAATAGTATTGAATGAAGTAAGTGAAAGATATATATATATAAATACATATACATATATATATATATATTCTCAGTATAATTATTATTTCATATATTACATACTTATTAGTAATATATATTTTTTTAATCTTTCTTCAATGGTGAACATGGAAATTAATCTCATCGTGTCGTGGAGACGGTAAGTCATACGTACACACGAGTGATGATTAATTTAATTAATGATTAAATAGTGTTAAATTGGATGGTATATTAGCTATAAAGAAACATTATCATGTTATGTTCATTATTTATATACATAATAATCATCATTATAACCATCCAAATAACATAGTGTTTAATAACAATTACACCTCGGTACGGAGACGGTAAACCGTACATACGCACGCACGGTGACTTTGTCATTCATAGGATGGATAGAATAAGTAATATTGTTTCCCCATATTTATAATAACATTTTATAAGCTATAAGGTAATGATGTAATTATTTTAGTATGGAAACAACAGAGAAAGAGAAAGTAGAATAAGAAAAAACACTGAAAGAGGTGATAAAATAATTTCCTCTTCTTCGGTTGTTTCTTTCTTATTTTAACAAAATTGCTCATTAGGATGGCTTTATGCTCAATCTAAGTCCTCTAGGATAAAATTAGGGTAGTGTAGAAGATATTTTGATAGGGTTTGGCCGAGAAATGTTTTTTGGAGGTGTGAATTAAAAATAAAGTGAGGTGCTCTTTTACAAGAGCGAGGAGGGGCACTTTATGAGAAATGCATAAATATTAATTTATTATAAAATAATTTTCCTTTTATAATAGATCGAAATTGATTTATTTAGAGGATATGATGAGTATTGGAAAACATCTTCTCAACCAATAGGTTTTAAATAGTTGTAGGTCATCATATGGACCTTACCTTTTAGATTTAACCCTTAGTTAAAAAGTTTAACCCTTATCATGACTTCTTGTACTTTTATAGTACATGGTTAATATTGTTACTATAAGTTTCCCAACGACCCTAAAGTTGATAATTTTTGACATTGTAACACTATCATAGTTATTTAGAAGAACCTTATATTTTTATGACTTTTATATTATTTAATAAAATAGTATTTATTTTAAAATATCATTTATGTTAATTATGTTACTATTTAATACAGGATTTTTTTAAAAGTTATAACACATATATTCCATTGAAAAAAACACATTGAATAAATATTACCATGGAATATTCACCTAGAAAATTAGTGTATAGCATAAAAAGTTTAAAATCACTTTTATTTTAATATTTATTATATCATTTATTTTAATCATTCATTAATATGGTAATCTCTGCATCATTATTGTGTCATAAATAAATTTAATTACATAATGTCTAAAAAATAGAAATAAAAAACCATGATTTAGGAAATATTTTTTCTCTATAATTAATATTTATATATTAATTTATCTTGTTGATAACCATATATTAAAAATTCTTTAGTTATGAAAATGTTAATCTAACACTTTTAACTATTAATTAAATAATATATAATAAATGTCCTAATCATACGCAAGTGGATTAAAAAGAATCATATTTTTGTCATAAAGTTGATTTAGGTCGAAATTACCTTATACAATATAATTAAGACACGTGTTAGGGTAATTTTATATTATTATAATATGATTTTTAAATTTAATTACACAATTTACCTTTCACCGTAGTAAATAAAATTCAAAAATTACTATTCACCAAAAATTAATTTTGTAAAACCCCGAAATTTTATGAGAAATATTATTTTAAATTTCATTGTATACTACAACAATATTAGCCTGAACTATACACAACACTATATTAGATTGTTGTATACGCTACACTATTCTTGGCTTGTGTTTCTTGCAAGAGCGACCTTCCTCAATGTTGTGTGTTGAATACAATACCAGGTTTCACTAAAAATGATACATTTTAATAATATTTTTATGAACTAGCTGCTATGAAAAGTATTAACCAAATTTTAAATTTTATAATAGTATCATTCATCTTACACATATTCTAGTACATGGTATGAGAACAAAATTAATTTTTCGGATAAAAGAATTATTTTTCAAAATATGGAGTTTTGTCTCCTTTTGATGGCGCAAACATTTTAAATATAATTTTTGACCATTTTATAAGTTCATGTTGATAATGTAAACATGTTATTTTGAATCAGGATATAAAAAAATATGTTGGATAAAGTTTTGACATTATTCTGATAACCTTTATATTTTGATGAATATCAAAAATATGCTAAATGTTTAGTTAAAACAACTTTTATAATCTAGAAAAATTATATGGTCAAATTATAATATTTAATGGTTTTAAAGTATAAATAGAATATATTTTTACCATTTAATATAATTTATGTAATTATCATTAATTTTACATTGAATTCAAAGGTAAAAACATTTAAATCTTTTGCAACGTTTTAATCAAAAAAACTGTTTTTTCGAAAATCAGATTAATTTTAAATTAATTACTAAAACTTCAGTGTTTTGAATTTGTCAAAAAGTTATTCCATATTTTTAATCCATAGGTCCAAATTTTTTTAATAGGAATCTTTTATTTTTTGGGCATTATGAATAGTAACTATGGTAAATTTTATTTACCATAGTTAAAGGTAAATTAGGTAAATAAGGGTAAAAATAATATTATAAAATTACCCTATAACTTTTCTTAATATAATTATATGATTATATTTAGTCTGAAAATATAATTGGGTAGAAATGGTATCTATTGGAACCCACATGTCTGTGATTAAGACATTTATTTTATTTTATTTATAGAAAAGTGAAATTTGTCTCACTCAAACTTTAATAATTGTATTATTTTTAATATATGGTGATAATGAATATAAATTAGATTATAAATACTCATTTTAAAGATAATATATTTTTATTTACCATGGCAATTTATTTGTAATGTTTTACAAATATATAATTACCATAATTGCTTATACATTAATGATGCAGAAATTATTTATCTAGTCAAAATAAATAATATTGTTTTTATTAAAATATCAATACCCATAACAATACCAAAATAATTGACTAAAACTTATTGTTCGAATGTACCTACAAAATAAGAATCCAAGTCTCGACTTTTAGACCATTTAGAGCCTTATAAAACAGATTATGACATTTATATTATTTTATTTTAAATGATGTTAATGTTTTCACCTTCATACTTTAATAAATATAAAATTTTAAAATATATATGTATTAAAAGATAAATTCTACTAAAAGTATTATTAGGAAATATATTAGATTTATATTATTCATATTATTTTATTTTTAATTTTTATGCAACAAATCAGTATATTAAACAATTAGACAAAAATGTTGTAGTAATTTGTTTAGTATGAGAAACATCAAATAAGTGGTTTTAAAATATTAAAATAAATATTATATGAACTTATTATTTTTCTATAGAAATTTTCTAGATTAATATGAAATGTTAGGAATCTATTAAATATTTTTTTTAAATTATATATCTTTGTTTGAATTTTATTTAAATTCAAATAAATAAACAGTGTCAAAATTGACACTATTGATATTTTACAAAAATAACATATTATTAAATTAATTAAAATTCCCAAAAATATTTAGAAATTATAAATTAAAATTTATATAGTCGAATATGTCATAAAGTATCCAATTATATAAAATTCACAACACATAAGTAAGTTTTTATTACAATTTAGAATTTAGAAAATTATTACCACAAATAAGATTAAATAGATTAAATAAGGATAAATCAAATTGATATGGTTTAAAATAATTTCCCAACATGTCTAAAATTTATTTTATGAGGAAATTACAACCCTGACTCCTCTCATTTTTATATTTGAGTCATTTTTGGATGTTTTTATGTGGTTTTGGGTTTATTATAAATTAATATTTTTGAGGTTTCTAAAAGTTCCCCTCTCCTCTCTTATAAAAGGGAACCTCCTACCTCTAATATTCACTCCATTTTAAGCCTTTAAGTTTGGAAAACCCCTCCCAATTCCTCTTATAAACATATATAGTCATATTATAGAGGTTATGGTCTTCTCAAAAGGCCAACTCTAGTTCTCTAAGTGGAAGTTTAAAAGAGGCACGTCGAGAAATTGGTAATCTCTTCTATTGATTATTTCAAATTTCTTTCTTCTTATACTTCCCCTTATGTGGTTGTTTAATTATATAGTAATAACATAATTATCTATAATATACTGATATGTTATTATAAATATGAAACAATCCTATTTCACTTTATATCCATCATACGAAAAACAAAATCACCGCACGTGTGTATGTACAGTTTAACGTCTTCACGCCGTGGTCTAATCAATTTTTCCACCACCACCATACTTCGATGGGTAAAATGGTGGAAATAATAACTATATATAATTATTATAACATCATACAGATTCAATATTATATCATCCACATCAATTCCATTCAATAATTATGGGAATGATACCATCACTCATGCGTACGTACGGATTACCGTCTCCACGATGCTATGAGATTCATTTTCCATGTTAACTATTCCAGAATGATTATAAAGTATATATAATAAATAATAATGAAATATATGACATAATAATGATATTGTATTTATGTATATGTTTTTTACTTAGTTCCATTCAATTTAATAAGGAAATGTTAACAACGTTTATACGTACGTACGACATACCATCTCCATGAACGGTGTATTTCATTCCATTTATCGATCTATTATATATATATTATGAATATTTATTATATATAAATATGTTTTTACATTCTAGTAGTATTTTTTCATCATATAAGTAATCATATGAATAATTACATGTCAAAACACGTAAGATAAATGAAACGATTTTACCCAAAATGCTGCTTTAACAGGGAATTGACAAATGAATGGGTAATACAAAGTCGTAATTGAATCATATATGATATCATAAATATTATTATGGTTCTTTTATAAGTTAATAATATTTTTAAACCCACTATACAAGAGTCTCGAACACATACAGAAGAAATTGGAAATAAGGTAAGGGATAATTATTTCAATCTCATTCTTATTTGAGATTTTTTATTCGTAAGTATTTATTGGGGTTATGTTTATCATCAATGTCCATGTTTCCTAAAAATGATTTCATAAAATGATTACTATTCTTCCATGTATGTTTAAAGTCAATTTTACCCTTTTTTGACTTTTACCACAAGGTATGAATGGAATTTTTTTTATTTTTACCATACAATGTACTTTTTGATTTTTCCGGTAAAAATAGGAGGACAATGTTTTTTTAACATATACTGCATGAACGGATTTGTACAGTTTTATAAAAAATTATTTCTATGAAGATTCATCTACAATACTTAATGATTATTTTCTATGAAATTTTTTTCATTTAAAATTTCATGGCATTTTCAGAAAAGCAAATGATTTTGAAGAAGAATGGATATATTTTCTCAAGAATTCATTTCATGGGTTTTATCAAAACTATTTTCCAATTAAGATGAACTTATTTAATATAGACGTGCATCAAGTATAATGTCCCTATTATTTACATGTTTTTATTCTTTTAGGATGAAATTATATCCATTTATTTTATATGGATTATGTCATGATGGTAGGATGTTTGTGAAATCCATTCTATTCGTTGGGTTATGATGAATGATTTATGTTTATTTTATTGAACACATAAGAAGGATTTAATTATTATATTGGTGGGACCAATATATCCCTCCAATGAATTGGGTAAAGATTTATATATCATGAGATAGACATGGCTAGAATGGAATGTAAATATGATTCAGTAATACAGGACTGGAACAGTAAGTAAACCCGATTCTGTAATGGAATTTATCCACTATGATAGTCTTGGCAGTAATGCCTTGGATACTATGGATATCATATCATGTTTTTAATGGTTTTCCACAATTATATGTTTTATTCCCATGCAATTTAATCATTATTGCTGCTCCTTTATGATCTATGGCTTATGTACTGAGAATAGTTATTTCACAAATCAAGATTTTGATGTTTAAACATTAAGTTTGTGTTTTTAAGTTCAAATGTATATGGTTGGTTTTATTTTCTTAATGATTACCCTTACTAAGCATTCGAGCTCACCCTTTATATGTTTTATTTTCTACAAGATATAAATAATAGTTTTAGGTAGGAAAAAAATTATAATATCTTTATGGGAGATGTTAAAGATATTTCACCATTATTAGAAGATTATGTTCCGAGTTTACAAAGACACTAAACTATTACAGTCCTTGGGTGTATATTTTTGTTTTGTATTAAGTATTCTGCTAAAGTAATGTAATGTCCATGTATTTCAATCTTGGGTCTCAACAATTTTGTTCCTATTGAACCACTTTTTACTTACTGTTAACATTCATGTATGTTGGATTTTTAAAATTCATTTTACAAAAGCGGTAAAATTGAATTTTATGCTAAATTGAAAATGTGCCTACAAGGTGGTTAAATGTGCATAAAAGGTGGGTAAAAAGATATTAAAAGAGTTCACTGAATTTGTATATCTAATTATATTATAAAATGACCAAAATGAATTAAATTGGGATAATATATGTATTGTGTAACTATTTTGAATATAAGATAAATTTGAATTAAAAATAATAATTTAAATGAAATGTTCTATTTTTATGTAATTTGCAGTATTTTTTACTATTCATCAAAAATTGAATGTTTTCAGAAAAATACCAAAAATTCACTATACACTAATTTTAATATTATGAGTTAAAAATAAATTGTATTTTACTGAATTCAATTTTTTTGGAGTTTTTAAACTTAATTTTATTATTGTCCACACAAGGAAATAAAAAGCAGTTTGAAAAACATTGTTTTTAAAAATATATATCTATTTTAATAAAACATATACATTTCATTATAAATATGTCTTATTCATGTCAAAAAAATTAAAAATAACATTTAAAATTTATTTTTTAATATGAATGTTATAATATTTAATTTATAAATAAATATATCATTTAAATAATTATATTATTATTATGTTGTTTTGTAGAAAATCAATCATATATATAACCCAAGCCAGGCCAGTGTTGTGTGCAATATAAGCTATTAAATTACTTTAAAGATATAATGTACTATAAAATCACTAGGTGTTTTAAAAACTAAAATTAGTTAAAAACTTTTTTTTAATATAAATTACATGTTTGTTTTTTAAAATTAAATATTTCTCAAATTTTTGAATAGATTTTGGTAATATGAATTCTATATTTTGAATCATCATAATAAATATTATATAATAATGTATAAATAATTTTTTAACATAATATATATTAAGGAGAGTAAAACTTAATTTCAACAGTTAAGGTAAAATGGGTTTATCAGGGGTCTAAAGGGGAGAAAATGTTAAGGAAAGTATTTTTAAAAGTCACATATCCCCTCCAGACGATGCAATAGAGTGTTTAAATGTGTATTAATTTCTTGTTGTGACAGATCATTATCTTTATTAACCATTATATGTGTTGGGTTTTTTTAATTTATTTATTTTATGAATGGATTTTTACGTGATAAATTAACTTTTATAATTTGTATTGGGTGGAAATATTTATTCCATATCACATATAATGTTTGAGAATGGTGTATGTTTTTTCTTTTAGAATGTGGAAAATGTGGGTATGATCTATTTTTTATTCAAAGTGTGTCCACCTCCTCAATTATTGAAGTGCACTCCCCCCTCTCTTATTTACACCTATTAAGCTCATTTTCATGACCAAAACCTAAAAAAACTATATCTCTGGTAGCCTTATACACATTATATATAATTTTGTCTTCCAAAAATATCGACCCTAGGGTCATTAAGAAGATATACAATAGAAATTTCTCTAATATAGGGTAATCATCTTAATGTAGTTAATATTTTATTATTATTTTAAAATTTTTGATTATATCATATTATTTAAAATGAAATGATTTCAGTATCTCTAATATAATGAATCATTATCATTTTTAATACATAATATTTATCCACCTCAATCTCCATCAAATTAGAAATCAATCCATCGTTCACGTGTGCGGTAGACTTCTACCTCGTGAACTAATATAATTAGTTTACTATCAATGAATGACATGGATAAAAATAATGATAGAAAAATGAATATATATTATAAAAAATAAATTATTTTAATTATGTAAAATTATTATATCTTCCACTTCCTTACCCTTTCATCTATTAAGAGAATGATATCATCACTCGTGCGTACATACGCCCTACCATATCCACAAAGCAATGTGATTCATTTTCCGTGTAGAAATTTCAATTATTTTCAAACAAAAAGTTTCTAATGATTGAATATTATATTTAAAACATTATTACCACTATGTATATGATTTATTTATAACCTATTAATAAAAAACAAAACTTTCACAATAAAAACTCATGTGAAAACTAGGATATTAACACCCAAAAAAATATTAATAATAATAAAATATATTTATAAAATGGGTGATAAAATGTCATCTTACGGTCATATATGATATTATAAATAATAATATGTTTTTGGTATAAATTAATTATATTCTTAAAACCATTATAAATTATTTTTATCACATTCAACTAAAGAAAATCATGAGGAAAGGGATTACGTCTCAATTTTTATTCCTTTGTGTCATATATGTTAATATTCACCTATTCAGTTATTTTGTGTATATAATAACACTTGTATTTATTTAACATGAATAAATATTTAATCATGATTGTTAATGTTTTAATTAGTTTTTATTATTTTAATTTGTTACAATTTTAATGTTACTAAAGTGTTAAGAATCAATTTTACAATCTCACTTTTTTTGGATTCCTTTTACTCTCATTAAAGATATCATATCATTTATCTTTTGTAAGATCCAATAATATTCTTATTCAATATATATTTATTAAGACTATTTATTTTATTCTATCTTTATATCTCCTTGATACTTTTTTTCAAGAAAGTAAATATTTAAAATAAAAACTCATGTTTTCTCATTAAATAGGTTATATGTTTCTTCCATGTCCATGGTTTGAAAAGTGTTTTTAAAAAATCATATATAATTACTCAAAAGATTTATTAAAGAAATTTTATGTTATTTATGAATTTTAAAAATAGTTTAATTTTTATCTTTCAACTTTTTTTTCAAAATGCAATTTAAAAAAATATTATGTACTGTTTTCTTTTAATGTATACTTGGATAATGGACTTCCCCATCACCATAATAATTTTAAAAAATGTATATTATCATACACATTTTTAATAGTTTTACAAAAAAATATATGTATATTATTAATGATTATTTTAATATGTCACTTATATTCCCCTTATTCATCCAAGAGACATGATTTTATATCAAAAAACAATATTCCTTATAAATCTATGGTCAGCTCTCATTTCATGATTAATTTTTTGATTTTATTTTTTTCTTGAGACAATAACTTTATTTTGATCACTTTTCACAGAACATTAAATTTATCTTAAATATATATATTCTATGTATAATTAATAAAGTTATTTCATAAATTGTATACCATTTATACATAAAATGTTTACATTGTAAGCTATTTTATTATCTAGGAAAATATTGATAAATCTATATTTTTTTTATATGGATATTTATTGATAAAAAATATTATTCATGAATTAAATTGATCATTTGATAATTGATGAATTATATGTAAATATAGTTATGGTTGGGGTATTTAATTATATATCCCCTTGTGGCATAGGTATGTCTCATGAGAATAATCACATGGCCAAATTAAATTGGTTTTTACCCATAGTTTTAAACTGTCTTTTCATAGTATAAATATCCTGATGTAAGAGATCAAGAAATATAAATTTTGGAATTTCATTCATTGTAAATCCATTTATTATTATACATGAATTATTTCAATGATATAATTCATGGATACACTTTGTTCTCATGTTACTAAATTGAATTTGTTTTATGTTAATCAAATTATTATATTGACTATTACTTATCCAATTAAGATGGTCAAGATATTTATTGAATGGAATGTGTGATAAGTTTTTAACATTTCCATATTAATTATTCCTTATTAATTTATGATATATTTTATTTTACAAAACCCATTCTAATCATTTTATCCCACACTTATTTTTTTCCTTTAATTAGGATATAAAGAATAATTTTTGGAATGAGTTCAAGGATGCCTAATGCTTTCATTACACTGTTTTATTTTTCTATTACCAATTTAAAATGTGTATTACAAATGTATCTACTTCTCTAAAACTATTAAACTAATCTATCCTTTGGGATTTTACCCCTATATCTATGCCAATGTAATGAATAAGATTTAATCTCTAGGTTACTAGAGACAATTTTGTTACAATTGGTAATAGAGAATATTGAGAATAAACCTTGTGAAATAGATTAAGTAATGAATATATTATGGAACACAACCCTATAATAGAATTTAAATATAATTATATAAGAACATCCTATAATTTTTGTAAGTATGTGATTAGGTGGTTTTTTCAATAAGTTCATCCATGTCTAGATACTACATGTAGATTTGGTTTTAGAATAGATGCATTTAGTGGTAACAGTACTAAAAAGTGTTGGTGGACTATATCCTGAATATCACTCTAGGGAATGGTGAGTGTTCCATTACTACGCACTATGTTGGGAACTCATGGGGAATATTCTACGGATAATTAAAATTTTCATTAAAACACATTATAAATGATTTGAAAATAATTATGTCCCTACAGAAACCATGTTGAAGTTTTTGAGATTAAAAATGCCTTAATATTAAATTTATGTTATGTTTTCCACCAAATTTGTAATTACTCATTATGATTTAAAATTCATAATTTAATGATCTAATGAGTATATATCATTTTTTAGAAATGGTTCTTGGAAGAAATAATCATTTCAATACTGATGGCCAATATAGTTATTTTTATATTGCAAAAAGAAATACATACAATATTTTATTTATGAGGATCATGGATATATTAGGGAATATTAATCGTGATATAAAAAATTGACATTCTAAAATAGAGAAAGATGATGTTACATGGAATGATTCTTCTATGATGGATTGATTCAGGGGATATTAGCCTCCATTATTTCATGGGACAACTAATGTTGTGGTATCTAAGTAATGGATTGAGTACCTTGAAAAGATATTTATGACCCTAGGATGTGATGAGAAGGAAAGGGTTGAGATTTTAGTGTATTGTCTCAAATGATATGATGATCAGTAGTGATCATTGATCTATAATACTGAGAAGGAATATGAAATATATATCATCGAATGTGAATCTTTTAATGAAACATTCTTCAAAACATATTTCCCATATGATCAATGAACTGAAATGAAGAGAATGTTCCTTAAAATAAATCAATAGGAAAAATAAAGTGTTATATAGTATGTGGATATATTTAGAAGACTATCTAGGTATGTTAAAAACTACATGTGCAATATAGAATGAAATATTTTACATTTCATTTAAGTAATCAGGACAAGTCCCCAAAGGGAACTGCTCTCTAAAACGTTTTCATCATATTATAAAATAGTTTAATGTAATATAAAATCATAGATGTAATTTTCTAGATCATATATCTTCAAATCGAATCAATAGTAAAAGAGAAAAAAAGATCAAAAAAATGATACGGGTAAGAGGAGTAAGAAGGATTTTCCCACATGTGATAATTATGGAAGTAAACCCTCAGAAATTTCGTGAAAGGAATGGGATTTTTCTTCTTGTTTATAGTAAATGGATATTAGAGACCTGAATTCATGGGTAATAATGAAACCATTATTATTAATTTTTTCAACTATAAGGATATGGGTAACAATACAAATAAAGTTTTGTATCCTAAAGGGGATATTCCACGGAAGAAGCTAGGGGTCAGGGTTAAGCTTATGTTATTACTACATCTAAAGTGGTATGATTAAAGTTCTTGTATATTTGGAATAATGAATTATTTTTATTGAATTATTTTATCAATGATATTTAAGTTATATGAACAATGAAAAGTATAATGATAATACTATTGTAGTTTTTCATGTATTTGAAATCATATGTTGAATGCTACTAATTATCCAGTAATGTTATTTAATGGTAAGGTGATATGTTTTTAAAACACATAATTTATAGAGAGAAAATAATCAAATTGTTCCTAGTGTTGAGTTAATGTTTTTTAGAAGGATAAATAGATGATTGACATTTATGAAGTAATAAGAATAGTATTGATGACCTCAAAAAAATAGTGATTTGATGAAAATATTTTATATCCTGTCTTTGATAGAGTTTATTACATTTTTGGATTTATATAATATATTCAAAAATATATTATTTTTTTAAGGAATGAAAAGGGAGTTAGTTTTTTGAATCATTCATGTTTTCAGTTAGTTTTTATCATACTTTAGTTTATTACTATACAATAAAAGAATATATAATTTATGTATTCACATATAGGGTATGTGACATTAAGAGGATCATTTTGGGGTCTGGGGATAAATTTATGCTAAAGTCTTTCAGATTTGTGGGTTTTGAATTTTTTTCATACAAAATTTTTAGGATTCTTATGTATTCAACTGGGTTTTTATGAAGAATTATATGGAAGGAGATGTTATACTCTAACTTTTAGGGAAGAATTTTTTAAATGGGATCTTTTAGGCCTAAAACATTTGGAGGACACAATTGAAATGAAAAATAATTATCAAACTAATATCATTGTAGGTAGAAGTATGAAAACATATACGTAGGAAATCAATGAAATATTTTGAATTTCAACATATATTTGTGGAAAGGTTTTATAAGGACCTATGAGAATGGAAAACCGTGCCCCAAGAACATCAGAACCTTTGAAATTCTAGAAATAATTATTATTGTGGAATATAATTTGGAAATGATTACAAGCATCTATACCGTACATGATGTGTTCTATATATCATTTTTAACAATGTACAAGATATACCCAATGTAACATCCCAAATACAGATACTACACAAAGGTTCCCTATACCCAGTTGGCAACATGGCCTCAAGCACATCTCCACCAATGCCCGAGGATTCTGACTTGTAGAGATGGCCTAGGGGTGATATTCAAAAGACTATGCCCTCATTTGTAGAGTGTAAAACAGTGGATAAAATAGTAAATCAATAGCAGAAGAAGCAATACCATACAACATAAGTAAACTGTGGAATACTGATAATATAAATAACCATGTGTCAAATCCTACAAAATACGATGATGCATTTTACACATTCTTGGTAAATATAAAAAACAATTTACAATAAATAATACATGACCTAAGTACCAAAAGTAAAAAATGGAAAAAATAAAATCAGAAGCATCGCATGCCTCAGGTTGGCCTCACTCTCTCCTCCTTCTAAACAGCATATCAAGTAACTGTAGAAGGGTGCTTTCGTGTATCAAAACCTAAAACCATATAATCTTTTTGGGCCCAAAAACTTGACCCAAATAGGGTGTGACCTGAAATCCCAGTAGGAAGCCATCCAAGGTATATTCCCATCTATAATTTAATATATATAATAGTCAGTGTACAATAATGAATGTAGTAAGCTATTATATACTCAAACGTAAACATTCCTACAATCACTGGGTCCTATTTACATCCATTTTGAGTTCATTAAAAACTCAATTACATTGAACTATATTCTTCTTGTGATCTAGAATAATACTGACATCCCTCGTATAAAAATAACCACAACAGATGTCCCAGAAAACCATATAAACAAATAATATTAAAGGCCAAAACCATGATTGTGCTTTTTCCTAGAAAATGTGACATTAGACATTCCATTTCAATATTCAGTTTATAACATGAGCCCCTCCATTACATTCCTATGTTGTAATACATGTATCACTAAAGGTAAAATTCCACCAACATCCTACAATCACATTCTAGTGAACCTCTCATTAAACTGACATCACTCTAGGTGTGGTATAAGAAAATGTCAACTGAGCTTGCCTCTGGTGGTCCTATATGTAATCCTCAGGTACTAATCATGACATAATAATAATTGCAATAGATCATTTTAGTGAAATCCCTCAATGGATCCATGGTTCTTTTGGAAATTTAAGTATATCCTCCATGATCCCATCCACTATATATGTGGTCCTCTCGCAGCTTAAATATAATACCCTCTTTGAGTCCATCTATGTAATTATAATCTAAATCCATGGTTTACCCAAGGTATAAGGTACTATAATCATAAGAGAACATCCCTGATCTTTTAATTGATTCCATGGTTCACCCATTTCTATTTACCACTTTGTTTATTTGATATTTAGTTTTACATTTCAATACGCGATAAATGGTCAAAACCCAAATGTATCTAATATAACTCTAAAAATGAGAAACCTCATGCGTTTTGGCCTTTATATTACTCACATGTGAATAATTCACATAACAAAAAACAAATTTAAATTAAACTATAACATATATTTGAATTAATAAACACAAATGGTCTGGTTCACTTTTGGAGAATAACATTCCAAACATGCTTAAGAAAGAATGGTAATTAAAGGTTCAAAGGGAAATACAACCATACCAATAACATTAACCAATTAAATTACAATTTAGAAACCTTGATATTTTATTATAATATCAATTCATTTTTAATAACCCATAAAAGGGAACAAAGGAATGCCTCATTGGCATCCTATGAAAAAATATCATAAGCGGTCATCCAATGAAACTCACCCCTTGGGTGGACCGTAATGATGGTAAAGATCGTAATACATTCTATAAAACCCAAAATTAATTATCTAAATATGAATATGAAACAACAAGGATCCTTTCTAAATTTATTAAGCACCCCATAAATGGGTGTGCAACACTCTAACATATATAAACAGCTTAACATTTAGCGAAGGGACCAACACCACCTACATCGTACTCGTATGACTCTACACATTCAACATCAGAATCTAATTCAGCCAAGATGGAATTAGATATAAAAAATGAGAATTAATGTGGAAACCTAGACAATTAGTTTGATATAATGAAAGAAAAACAATGGCTCAAGATGAATCATGAACTTAGTGAAAGGGTTCCAACATATATGAAAACATTTGAAACGGAGTCCGCATGAAGAATATGGATCCAAACCAGTATCCTAGTTGACCTGCATGGTGATATATGAAAAAAGGGGGTGAGTGTTTTTCCTTTCTAAAGATTAATAGGTTACTTCCCATTTTAGAAAAAAAGAAAAAAGAAAATACATAGTGTGTACTGAAATATACACACTGTGTATATGCCTGGACCACCCCTTCTTCAGACATTCCATAGATGTCATGAACAGGTCCTGGCTAGACCATTACATTTTGTGTACTGGGATTACATGGCATGTTACCATCAGTCATGTCATGCAATAGGACTGCAGCCAGCCCTTGACCTCTTTTTCCACCACATTCTATTGTAAAACCTAAAATCTAAAGATCTATACATCAATGGAAAGAACTAGGTTCTTACAATCCTCCCACCTTAAAGAAATGTTTCCCTAAATTCTCTTCCAAGGGTAGTGAGGAAACATTTGAGAATCATTTGGGCCACTCTGATCATACATCGGTCTCCCCCACCCAGGTCTCATCCATTACTCGGTCATTCTTTCATAGCACCCATACTAATGGAACACATCGACCATGGAGAACATTTGTTCTACTGTCCACAATTCATATATGATGTTTCTCAATGGAACAATTTACTTATAGCTCAAGCTCCTAGATCTAAAAAGCATGATTTGGTTCTGAAAAGTAATATTTCAACTAAGAAATGTGGAAGATGTCTTACAAATCCTGGAACCTCTAAGGTAACTACAACCGATAGGAAACCGGACCGACTCTCTCCAGAATCTCTAGCGGTTAGATGTATCTCAGGGAAATCATACCCTATCTACTAATCATCTTGTGTCCCAATCTTGGTGCAACACATATGAAAACCCAATCCCCAACCTCAAAGTCCATATATCATCTACATCGATCATCTTAAAATTTATGAAGAGACTGAATGGTAGCTATCTGCTTCGAAATCAGCTTCACCTTCTCAGTGGTCTCCTAGAAAAGAAGAGGTCATAATATAGCTTCCTTTGTTTCCTATATCCCACACATCGATGATCAGAATATCCAACAATACAAATCCTCATATATGTATCCATCTAAAAAGTATCTTGAAATATATTATTATAGGAGAACTCAACCAGGGGTGTGTGTATCTCCCAAGAACCCCCAAAATATATGACGCATACTTTAAGAATGTCCTCCAACACCTAAATCATTCTATTTGACATGCCATCTGCCTACGGGTGGTAATCTATGCATATAAGTACCTATGTACATCATGCCCATGCTATCCCTTTAAAGAAATGAGAGTCAGGTCAAGTTTCTATATCTAAAATGATATTATAAAATTAATTGTGTATTCGTACATTCTCATGGATTTAAAACCTCTCAATTTCATAAGAGGTGTTGGTTTCCTTGATCCGCGAGAAAAGTATAACCTTTGTGAGCCTATAAACAAAAACTGATGTGGAATTCTCACATTGAGTCAACAATAGTAATCCTATTATAAATTCTGTCGAGATATCATTTCATTTCCACTGAGAAATGGGTACCTCTTGTATAATTCTAGATGGTCACTGGTGTTCTTCTTTCAGTTACAGACAGGTGGAGTGCCTCATGAAAAACCCAGCTACATCCATTTTCATACCTGGCCACCAATATTGATGATTTAAATCCATATAAATCACGGTGACACTAAGATTAACATCCCATAAAGAGGAAAAAAACCATGCTTCATCTCACCGTGTATGCCTACAGCAACCCATACGTAACCATGTAAGTTCATGATCACATCCTCACTTATGGTCCAACTCAGATGATGTTCCCCACCCAACACACTGTCTTGTAATACTAGAATTTTGGAATCGGATAGATGCCTCATCCTTACTCTTCCTAGTATTGTAGAAGTAACAACTATAGTAGAAATAAAAGCTTGTCCTTGACTATCATGGAAGTGCTAATGCATCTCAGAGAATAAGGCTATAAGATGACACTCACTAGTAGCATGCTGCACTGCCTATATCTGAGTCCACTTACTCAAAGCATCAACCACTATTTTTCCTTTACTAGGCACATATAAATTCTCTACATAAAAATACTAACGGTATTCCAACAACCTTCACTACCATAGATTTAGATCATGGGGTGTAAATATGTACTTTAGGATTTGTTTGTCTGTATACCCCACAAAATGATCTCCCAATAAGCAATGTCTCTAACATTAGAAATCATGAACAACCACCTATAACTTTTTGTTGTGTGTCAGTTAATTCCTATCATGTGTCCTAAACAATTGATACATGCATGGAAGAACTTTATCCCCTTGAATAAGAGCATCCCCTTACCGGATGCCTAATGCATTGTAGTATATAGTGTAACTCATGCTCAACTCTAGAAAAATTAATATCGACACTGAAGTCAGTCTCCCTTTTAGCTACTGAAAGGATGTCTTGTAGGATTCTTTCCATACATACATCACACCATTTTCAGTCAATCCCATTAATGTGGGTGCTAAAAGGGAGATTTCTTATATGAAACAAATGTAGTAACCAGCCTACTATAGAAAATTCCACACCTCAACAACGTTCATGGGATTATCATAGAGAAATATTGCTCTCACCTTTTCTAGGTCCACTGATACTTCTATATCATAGATTATGTGACCCAGGAAGTGAATCTGATTCATCCAAAAGTTGCACATTGTGTTCTTAGAATGAAACGGATGCTCTCATAGTTCAAACAAAATGAAATCAAGATGTGTGGCATGTTCATTTTGATTATGAGAATACACCAAGATATAATCCACAAAAACCAAATAAAATGAATAAATATAATGATGGGTCACTCGGTTCATCAGTAAAATAAAAATTGTCAGCACATTTAGGAGTTCAAATAGAATAACCAACTACTCACACCGATATATCCTACTCTAAAAGGTTGTTTGAGGTATGTCTGATGATCTAACACACACCCGATGAAAACAAGACCTCAAATAAATCATTGAGAAAACCCAATCTTTGAAAATTTGGATGACGATATCATCTATCCTCAACACTGTATAACGATTCATAACCATTAACTGGTTTTATTTCCGATAATCCATGCATTTCCTTAATGTACTGTCCTCCTTTTTTGGAAAAAGGATAGGAAAACCCCACAGAGAAGTATTGTGTCAGATGAAAACCTTAACCTCCAAATCCTATAGCTATCACATGATCACATTCAACTCCATCATAGCCATCCTATAAGGAGTAATGGATATTGGTGCAGATCCTATCACTTGCTCCATAGAGAACTCTACCTCTCTCACTAGAGGTAAACTTGAGATTTTTTCGGTAAGGCCTCCCTGAAATGATCAACTATTTGAGGTAAATCCATCTAACATGTTCCCAAGTAATCTAAATAAAAATCAAAATCTGGGTTTTCATTCCACCCAACCCACGATGATCAGGTCCAGCTCGGATCTCTTAGATATCCCATTCACCTTTATGTAAAAACTCTTCCATCTATAGTGACCTAAAACTCACATGTAGTGACAGAAATCGTCAAAGGACTGAATGGAAAAAATCATTTCCATTCAGAAGATAAAATCAATGATTTTCATTGCAATGATAGAGTGGTCCCATACAAAGGGACACCCACCATCCTCAAGGGGGAACTCCTTGCACTAACACACACCTATTATTCTAATCCCTAAGGTTGTTTCTACCATTATTACATCGTTATTTGTAAAAACACAGATCCCAAGTATCTCCACAGCAGTCATAGATATGAAACTATGAGGTGCCGCTATATCAAAAAGTGCATAAGATAAAACAGAGGCTACTAGAATAGTACCTACGACAAAAGAAGGTAATGGATCCTACTACTACTCAGTCTGTTTCACAATATATGTCTAATTTGTACCGCTACTCTATGTCACTACTTGTATACCCTGAGATGATCCACTCTATTGGCAATGAGAACATGGGGTATGGATACAACAAACATAACAACCACCTCATACTAAATGGCATGACGTACCCCAGCTCTCTGTCTGATGAGAATATTTTTACTCTACTCAGGAACATAGAGTCGGTGGAAACCCTCTCTCACTAGTTGATGGTTGAAACATCTAGCAGAAGCACTCTAGATGACCCATCCTACAGCAAGATAAGAACTCAACTTGGTCCATCAAAAATGGTGGCCTTGTATACCCAATCCTACCACACTGGTATCACTTCACATGGATACCATAGGATATGTTCTGAAAACTGGTATCACCGCGAGAAAGCTCGAGAAAATGCTTCTTACTACCTGTCAAAATAGTACCAGATTACGATGTCAAACCACTTGGGATCTCACCACTAGATTCCCTCATGTTATGCTCATTAATTGGATCCCAATTCACTATACAAGAAACCTTAGTCAACCAAAATGCATTGACCTGTCATAAAAAATCATACCTATGACCATCATCAAATCGCCTAGTCATCACTACATCTTCCCCAATAAGAATAGGTGTGAAATGTTAAAGCTCAGTAAAATGAGAAAAATACTCCAAAACTGATAGTATTCCCTTCTCCAGATGCATAAACTCCTAAGCTCTATCGACCCTCAGTGTCTCAGGAAAATAATAATCATAGAATACTTTCTGAAAATCTCCTCAAGCCATATCTCGATGACTTTCTTCCTGAGTGATAACATCCCAACTTCTGTTGGGGGAATCCCGCATCATATACGTCATGAAATATACCCTCCTCTCAAAAGGAATCTCAAAATTCTCAAATATTGAAATCATGGGATTTAGAAATGACTCTAAATCATGTGGTTTGATATCCAAAGAAAATGCGGGTGGATGCTATTACTAGAACACTCACGTCATCACTTCCATAGACATGGTAGTGTTTGGTGCACCCTGAAAGGTTTGCAAAAACCTAATAAACCCATCATTTAACTCTGTATCAGCACATGTGTTTAGTATAATAGCTGGTGCCATAACTGGTATGACTAGAGGATCCACTGGTAGCCTAAGGCCTACCACCTCTGGTATATGATTGTCGCTACCCTCTGAACATATAGGTGGAGGTCATCGTGGTGAAATCACTCCACATGCCCTGCACACTCCATAGTTCAAGATCATAATCAAGGATTATAGTTAATGAGAGAAAAACAAAATAGGAAAACAATAACCTCAAGGGTACCAGAAGAGTAAATAACATATAGGCACTATACACGGCATATACCCTAAAACTCTCACATGGGCATATACTTCTGACATCTTGGGTGTGAAAACACCCCAAGTACACAATGTCTAAGGTGGGTACACTATGTGTACTCAATTTTCCACTCATGGCCATGAAATTTTACATGGCCAAATATTCATGGGGTCTTCCTGTGTAAATATTCATGGTGTGTACCTGATGTACTCAGTGTGTACTATCCAAAACAATCATCACATGTTCTTTTTCACTTGTTCGGACACACATCCATGTACCACTACACGACATGTACTCAGATTATGCAGTGTGTACTTAATAATAGTCCATCCTTGAATAGGAAGAACAAACCACATGTGTTTATTAAACAACGTTTCGTATTATTTGGGTTTCCGAATAGAAAATCCATGGAACTTCCCCAGAACCCCCATTTTGTTTTTGAAAGTTAAAACAATTGTATGCCAAATTCTGATCTGTGGGGCCTATACTAGCCATGAATTCATGTTTGGCATCAGCATATAGCACATCATAACATAATTCTGTTTAAGGATGAATCATGATCCACAAAATTTTGATCCAAGAGGGCCCATAATCCCTAGGGATCAAAGCTTGGAATCTATCCAATTCAAACCATAACACATACCAATACACCTATCACAATAGTAGGAATATATATCATGGTACCTATCATAATAACATGAAATCCGTAATGCTCTTAAATGGCTTGATAAGAATTCATGCCACATGATTTCTAACAAGTTACTCTATGATACATGAGATGGAATACCCTCATCTCATAATGTTAAAAAAATATACCCACATTGATATCAATAATAAAATTAAAAAACATGTCTATCCCACAATGGTGAAATCAAATAAATTGTAATAGCACAAAATCCAAAAATCGCAATTCAATTCAGGGAAATTTAGATTTAACCTATACTTGTGGTAGATACTCCTGGGCATTGATTATTACTAAATCCATTGTATTTATATCTCTTAACACCATATCCAAAAAAAAAAACTAAAAATGAATGTCTATGATACGACTTTGTAATGTCCCGAATCCAGATGCCCCTCAATGGTTCCTCGTACCTTGTTAGGAACATGAACTCAACCACACCGCCTCAAATGCCAAAGGATTCCGAAATAAAGAGAGGGTATAGTAGTGATTTTGGGGAGGCTATGACCTCATTAGAAGAGTGTAACCCAATGGATAAAATATTAAATCAATAGTGGATTAGTAATACCAAACAAAAAAAAATTAGTAGTGGAATACTGATAATAGAAAAAACTATGTTCCAAATATTGAAAAAGATGATATTGCATTGTACATGTTCTAGGAAAACAAAAAAACCAGTTACACTAAATTAATATAAAATATATGTACCAAAAGTAAAAAATTAAAAAAAGAAACCTAAAAAAATTTCAAGACTCTTCTTCGTCAAATTATCTCTTGGTTCTAAATAGCGTATCAGGTACCTATTGCAAGGAACTTTCCCTTATCGACACCTACAACCATATAATAATTTTCAGCCCAAAAACATGACCCAAATATTGTGTGATCCTACATCACAATATTAAAATTTCCAAGGTATGTGAAAATGTTTCAGTGAATATATATAATAAATAGTGTATAATAATAAATGAAGTAATATAGGAGATATTCAAACATAAAAAGTCTTATAAGAACTAGTTTTCATATACATCCATTTTGTGTTCATTAACAATTAAATTACATTGAATTATATAAGTCTAAAGATCTAGCATAAGCGTGAAATCCGCTATATAAAAATAAGAACAACAGATGTCACAAAAGGACATCTAAAAAAAATGAGAACACCAAATCCATGATTGTTCTTTTTCTTGGAAAACACATCATTAGAAATTTCATTTCAATATTCAATTTATAACATGAGCCCATCCATGAAATTTATATTTTGGAATTCAAGTATCATTCTAGGTGTAATTCCACCAACATCCTATGAGTCATTTCCAGTGAACCTTTCATGAACCCGACATAACTCTAGGTGTGGTATAAAAAAATGTCAACTAAGCACATCCCAAGAAGTCCTATAAGTAATCCCCAAGTATCACTAATTAAATAATAATAATTCAAATATACGCCATCCATGGAATCCCTCAATGGATACAGGTTTCTCTCAACAATTTAAGTAAAGCCTCCATGAGCCATTCCACTAAATCCATGTTTCACTCAAGGATTAAAAATAAAAGTCTCTTTGAGTCCATCCATGGCATTCTAATCTAAATACATGGTTCACCCAATGTATATGGTACAATATTCATGTGATCCAATAAATTATATTTTAACTGAGGCCATGGTTGACCCATTTCTATTTACCCCTTTGATCATTTATGTTTTAATTAATAATTTTATTAGGCATGAAAAGGTAAAAACCCAAATGCATCTAAATAAATCAAGAAAGGGACAACCACATGAGGCTTGGCCCTTATATTATTCATGTTTTCACAATTATCATAATAAGAAACACCTATACCTAAAACTATTACATGTCATTAACATTAATAATCTCACATGGTAAGGATCATAATTGTAGAAGAACATTCCAAACTTTCTTAAAAAAGCATAGGCATAAAAGGTCCAATAGAAAATCCAACCATCCCAAAACCCTTAACAAATTCAATTACAATTAAACATCCTTGTAATTCAATTATAATCTCAATAAATATTTTACAACCAAATAAAGGGAAAAAAGGAATGCCTCATAGGCATCCTAGGATAAATGACCATAAACAGTCATCCAAGGAAACTCACCCGTGGGGTGGCCCCAAATTAAGGTAAACAACTTAATATATTTTTTTTAAAATACTTAATAAATTACTTAAAATAAAAAAGGAAAATATAAGGATCATTTTTAAATTCATAAGACACCCCTAAATGGGTGTCCAGTTCCCTGACATATATAACTACATGAAAATTATTAAAGGGATTGAGACCACCAACCTCATACTCATACGACTCTCCTCATCCAGAATCGGCCTCTAATTTGGCCAAGAACATAGTAGATCTGAAAAACAATCATAATCACCCAAAAATTTATAATTACTTTTAGAGAAGGGGAGAAAATGAACTACTAAATTGGAATCAGGAACATATTTAAATGGTTCCAACACATCCAACGACATTCCAAATGAAGAATAGATGAAGAATTGGGATCCAAACCAACCTCTTGGTTGAACTTGACACTGCTGTCTTAAATAGGGCTGAGGGTTCTATTGGTATAAAAAAGAAGAGGATACATCCTCTATTAGAAAAAACATCATGTACTAGTAGATACACACTGTGTTTAGGCCTGTTGTTCTCCATTTTTCTAACTTTCCTTAAACATCATGAAAATGTCCTAGCTTGACCATTACACAATGTGTACTAGGATTACATGGTGTGTAACCCCCAGTCATGTCGTATAACAGGCCTACAACCATCCCTCGACCTCTTTTTCCTCCTCTTAATCAAGTGGAACCCAATAAGAAAAGATCTATACCTCAAAGGAAGAAACGAGTTATTACACCAAACATAATTTCTCACCTATAAATAAATGAAATTAAATTTTGATCTATCTTATTGTGAAGTTCCCATCCCGATTCTAGAAAAGAGAGAGAAAGTATTTTGGAATCTGATCAATCGACTGGTAAGGGTACTTCGGAAAAATCATAAAATGAAGGATGACAAATGTGAACCATAAAATTTTATATATAATAAAACCATCATTTGTTATATTTAAATGTCCAAAAAAATTATAGGATGACTATTTTGTATGAGGGAAGACTGTTCCACCCCAAGACTATAAGATATATTCCCTTTTAAGTAAATTCAATCGCTTTGATAGCTTGTGATTCATGTAAACCGAAACCTCAATTATATTACGTGAAAATGAAATTTTATTAAAAAAATAATACAGTGCACATTTTAATATTTTATGTATATGTTTTAAATTTTTTGTAATGGATATCAATTTTAAACTGACATCATCAAAATAAGTGATGAATGATTTTTTTTAAAGTTTCCCTTAGAAATAAAATTTGATGAAAATTTAAAATGTGTTATTTATATATAAATAATTTTTTAATAATAATTTATTAAAAAAAATTTAATTAAACATTTATTAACTTTAAATTTGATATAAATAATGAAATTAACATTTAAATGTAAAAATGAATATTTTTTTAAATGTTTTTTTCAAGGCATAATATCAACCAATTTTTATTAATTAAAATAATCATTAATAATTTATAATTTAAGTTAGATTTATATATTTAATATCTAAATTTATTAATTTACATCAATTTAATTTTTATTACTATCCATATAGTAGATATAAGTTCATCTTATACTTGAAAAATGAATTTCTGGAAAAACTATTTTTCAACATGAATTGTGAGATTATTTTTTAGATTAAAATTTTCCACTTATATTAATTGAATTGTGCAAATGGATTCCATAATTTTTTTAATCATAATTAATATTATATAATAAGTTTAACATAATTTTTCTACATAATGAATAGTAAAAATTGTAAAAAATTATTACTATGCCTATGGATAAAATGGGTTTAATGGGGGGATAAACTATGAATATAAGGGTTAAATGACATAAATCCTTGGGTAAATTAAATTTTATGACCATATTTCTTCCTTATATAATATAATTTCTGTTAATGATCCATTTTGGAGGCTTGTTTCATGTGAAAAACATGGGTAGGATTTATTCTTATAAAAATTTCCAATTTTGTCATCCTCCTCATTAATAAAAGGGAACTCCCTACCCTTACTTTTTCAGTTTTATAATGACCTTTAGATTTATCAAACCCTAAAAAATATTTCTATTACTTCCATTTACATTCTATCAGTTTTTGTATTCACAAAAACTATACCTATGTTCATTAAGAAAAGATCAAAAGGATTTTTCTCTAAGAGAAGGTAGTTATCTTTAAAACGATGTTACATTTTATTTGTTCTTTTAAAACCATAAATAATGTCATAAAACATCGATTATAATAACACCATTATCTCCAATAATATGATTCTTTTGTTTTTATGCAATGAAATTTCTCCATCTTTTTCTCCGTCAAATGGGAAACAAATTCATCACTCCTGTGTATGGAGGAATACTGCCTCACGTACCAATGTAATTTTTTTCCATCACCAACTCACATGGATAGTAATAATGATGGAAATAATGAATTTACATGTTACATATTACATTATTATAAATTTTTAAAATTAATATTCCATCCCCCTCCTTACCATATCACCCGTGAAGGGAATGATATCATCGTTCATGTGCATGTACAACCTACAACCTCCATGAAGTGATGTGATTCATTTTTCCATTTTAAAAATTCATTAATGGTTGTAAATATATATATATATTAAGTAAATATTATATTTGTAACATTATTATAAAACTATAACTTATGGATTTATATCCACTTCACAATAACTGGAAATTTCTACAAAAAACACGCAGGAGAAAACACGATAATTAATGCAGAAAATTATTAATAATAAAATATTATTACTAATTGGGTTTAAAAGTTTATAATATGATCATATATGAAATTATAAATATTAATATGACTATGGTATACATTAATAACATACTTAAACCTGTTATATTTGAGGTTAAAGTGTGTTCATCTAAATGAAAATGAGTGGTACAAGATTTCGTCTCAATTTCCATTCCATTGATACATATACGTCAATACACACTTATTCACGTTGATGTGTTAAATATACATCCCCTTTTACGTATTTAACGTGATTATATATTTTTAAAATATGGATAATTTTTCAACTACTTTTTACTCTTTCAAGGTGTCTCAATTTTAATTTTACCAAATAAGTAAGAATCTATTTTGCAATCTAACTTTCTCTTGGAGTTGACTTTACTCTTGTTGAAGGAATATTATAATTTATCCTTAATAATTTAACCTTATTTTATTATACACGAGATATTTATCTAGTTCCTATATTATCATCCAACTTATCCCATCCTTGGCACATGATTCAAGAATGGAATCACATAAATATAAACCCAATTTTACTTCTCTTTAAATATAATATATATTTTCTATGTCCATGTTTTCAGAAATTACAATACAAAATTACTTTTAATTACTTAAATAATTCACTGAGGAAGTTTGAATTTATACATGAATTTTAAAATTTAATTTTTATGTAATATTTCAAATATTTTTTTAAAGGATAATATTTATAAAATGTAGATATATAATTTTTTTATTTTAATGTATATGGTTATAATGAACTTCTCCGCCACCATAATCATTTTACTAAAAATAGTTTATTCTACATGTTTTCAATGGTTTAATAAAGAAAAATATTTTTTGAATTATTATTTTTACAACTAACTTAAATTACATTTATAAATATAAAGGAAATGAATTTATTGAAAAAACCAATATTCCAGATGAACTGATGGTCACCTCTTGTTTCTTGATAAATTTTCTGATTGTTTAATTTCTTTTTAGAAAATAAATTTTTTTAAACCATTATTAGTTGGAAATTTAATTTGTCTTCAATAACTATATTTTTTATTATGGATATGTTTATTTCCTAAATCATATACCATTTATACATATGATGTTTACATTGAAATTAATTTGATTAAATGAGGAAATATTTAAAAACCAATGTATTCAATATTTATATTTTTTAATACAAGATATTTTTCATTAATTTTATCAATAATTAGATAAATGATGAATTATTCTTCATATAGTGATGGGATGTTCTAGATTTATATATCCCCTTCATGCATCAATATATCCCATGATAAAAATTAGGTTTCCAAATTAAATAAGTTTTTACCCATAGTTTTAAACTATCTTGTGAAAGGTCTTGACTATATAGATATCATGAGGTCTGAGATCATAATATCCAAATTTTAGTATTTAATTAATTTTGAATTTACTTATTATTTTCCATGATAATTATTCATTTATATTATCCTTGGATTCTTTTCCTGTCATGCTATTAAATGGCATGTGTTTCTATTTATACAACTTTCCATATTGATTCCTTATCCACCCAAGATAGTCATTGATTAAAAGGGATTTTTGTTCAATTATTTTTCATTACATATTGATTATTCTGTATTGGTTAATGATTGATTCCATATTATGTAACCCATGATGATCATTCGATCTCACCATTATTTTGTCTCATTTCCCTTGGATATGAAGAAGAATTATTTGAACGAGTTCAAGGATACAGACTATTTTCCATTACTATGTTTTATTTAATATTACCAATGGAAAATCAGTATCATATATATATATGGATCTAAAAACTATTAAAATAATCACCCTTTTGGGATTTCACCCCTTGTATCTATACCAAAGTAATAACGTAGATGTCATATCTAGGTTACTAGTCTCAGGGAAGTTACAATACTTCATCATGAGCGTATGTCATCATGGATTTCATCAACACATAAATGTACATGAGTATTTATATCCTTTAATGATAATATTACACTTTAAGGATCAGTACACATATCTGAAAATAGGAACTCCCAATGACATATATAAATTTGGATTTCCTACTAATGGGGTTGCACTCATAACCTCATATCTTAGATATTACAAAGGGAGAAAACCAAGACAATGTTAACAATATCTTAGGATCCTCTTAAACTATATTTCCTGTATTATATATTTCTCATCAGAAAATATAATTGGGCCATGGAACTATATTAAATAATACTATTGTGGAACTTCTAGGTTCTCATTATACTGGGAAACTTCTCTGACCTGTCAGTGCAACATTCTCTCTTAGGACATTATCTCATATAAATTTCGTGGAAAGGAATAATATTTATGTGATATGTAACAATTTTTAATAATATAACATGTAATAAAGTACACAGAAATTCAGTTCTAGGTAACCAACTCCCACTGTATATATGATATATAAATGAAAATATTCACATAAAATTAATCAAGCCTCAATTAAGTTAAATTATGATGAAAAACTCTTACAATGTCATATTTTTTATGTAAGAATCAATCAAAAAGTGGATTATGGGAATGAAATAAAAATAAATTTTAATAAATAGTAAATGAAACATATATCAATCATAGGGTACAATAAATCTAACTTATAATTACATATATTAATAAGAAGCTACACATCTGAATGAAAAGATATTTGACTAAAAAACACTAACCTAGGATTCCCACATGCATTAAAGTAATCTAAATTATTGTATAATAAAAAAGAGTAATTAATAATCAATTTAATAACTTTATTATTATTTATTAAATTTATTATTCAAATTTTAAATTCATGTTTATATAGTTATTACTAATTTTTTTATATTTCCCATCAGTTGTAAGTAATATTAACTATTCCCCATCTATTTTGGTATATCATTCTTAATCATCAGTACATGTTTGTGAGATAGAAAAATCGATAATATTCATGTTAATAAGATAGTATTTAAATAATTATTTATTACTCTACGTGTCTATTCTATAGAATATTAGAGTATAGTTCTTTAAGATGGAATCTATAATGTTCTTGTTGATGTAATCTTCTATATATACTAAACCTAGGTGTTTTCATTCATTTGTTGTAGCCTACATCTTCCCTATCACCCCAAAGAAATCCTATTCTTAATTTTCATTGGTTGACTGCCACTCCCACCCACGGTGTCCATCTCCTCCATTAAGGGTTCCCACTACAAATCCACAGCCTCCCAAACCTCCCTCTTCCACACCCCTCCATAACAGCCCTCTACCGCTACCCTCCACTCCCTGATTCCACTCTCCAGTCACGCCTATTAATAATTCTATTTTTACGCATATGGATCCACCTCTGTATATGTGTCTACTAAAACCTCACAACTCCCAACACCCCCAAATATGCCTATTCCCCTACATATGCCTCTGCCTCTTTCCAGCTCCTCGCACTCGCACCTCCATCTTCTACGACCTATGCTTCCAGTGAGTCTTCTCTCCACATCCACAATTCCACTCCCCACCTCCTTTTCGCCTCTCTGTCTCTCTCTCATTCGGACTCCCTACGGAAATCCTCTCTTCTTCTCCCCTCTCTGACTACCATCTACAGGACGAACTCCTCCCCCCCCCCCACCCCGCCTCCTCCCCTACCCCTACCAAAACCTCAGGCATCTCCCATATACAATACTCCAATTATTCCTTAAGGGATCCCATAGATCTGTATTCCCTATTGTGAATTTTCACTGATCTGTTCTATCTATTTCCCCTACATTGATTTTCAATGCTACGAGACATATTTTTCCATCACAAAATAGATTGGTTCCCTCTGTCACCGTCATATTACAGTCATCTTGTAAGTATTCATGATTTCATAATTTAATAGAAATATAGTCTTTTATATTTCTTCTTCAAATATCATTTTATTTTCTTTACAGTTGTAGGATTCTTTCACCCTTATCTTTTTGAATATGAGATATCAACCATGATCTTCTCTATGATGCTCTTCACTTTTTGTATATTTTTCTAGTTACAATAAGTGATTCCTCTCAGATTATAGGTGTACAGCTCCTATACATGCCTTCCTATCAATGATATTTCCCATGTTCACCAATGTTATTCAGGTGTTGACCTATTCCACATATCCTCTCAGTTTTTGAAATTTTTTTTCCATTATTTGAATTATTTGACTATCGATTAGAAAGTATTATAATTCCAGACAACTATTAATGCAATTCATGTAGTATCATCATAATATTCTTCAACACTTGTCTAATAATACTAAAAAATCTCATATATTTTTTATTTTATACAATTTTTTTATCACCAAATAGACATTATTTCATTATATAAGCGATAAGAATAATAAGGTTGGATTTCTTTTTATTTCCTAAATTTTCATTTTTCTTAATTTAACTATGTATCATATGTGTTTTTTGTGATGACAATACCAGATATTTAAATCACCTCTAATATTAATGATATTGTTAATTGTTATGTCATTCTCTTCTTTGATGCATGAAATTAAACTACATATTATTCCATAAATTAAATTTTTAGAGTTGGAATGAATTTATTCTCCATTCTATTCATTTTTCATGTTGTATTTTCTACTTTATATTATCTACTCACTTGTTTTGAACAATTAATTACATATCACTTCAGAAATAGTTATCTGAATGGTTTTGTTATATACACTAATATTGTAGTTGTGTTTCCTTTGATAGTATTTTACATTGACTAAGTTATTTTTCAATTTAACAATACATGTGTAGGTAGTCCAAGGAGAACTTTTTTAGACCTTGTATTTAAAAAAGGAAACTATTATAATTTCATTTTAGTTATTAAAAATATATTGTCTTAATAATTTTATTTTTAATTTTCAATGATGTTTTTATTCTTTTTCATTCCCTATATTTATTAACTTATATAATGATGATTCTATAATTTGTTTGATTAGTATTAAAAAATTTATATTCATTTATTTTTATTGATATAATCTAATATTGTAGGGGATAATACTTTTCATTATGTAATTATGTTTTTTACATTTATTTGTGGTTATCAATTAATATTTCTATCCATTTTATACATTTCATATTTGTCAAATTTATATTGATAGTTCAATGTTTTTTTCCATTATTGTTCATATTAAAGATCCATTGAATAGATTTTCCAGAACAATTTTGCAGCTTTTTTATTGATAATTATTTGTTTTCATTCAATTGAAATGTCCATAGTTAATGATTTTTTTCTATATAAAATTTATTCTATTGAAACTAAATTTTAGATTAAATATTCATATACTATACACTTTCTATTATACACGCATTATTTTAAAATATATGAATTCTCAATTTTAAAATATGAAATCAATATCAAGAAAAAAATCTCTATATAAGGGGAATATTAAATTACATTTCTATAATGTTATAATGTCTTTAAATAGTAATAAATTTTCAACTATCGATATTCATTGCATGATAAAAATTTATAATCTTATAAATTTCATTCATAAATATGCATTTGTTCCAGTCATTTCTATATTTTCGAAGTTCAAAAAACACTGTTCATTTATTCTTTTAAAATGGATACTGTTAACATTATAATTTATGATTCTCAAAATTTATTTGTCACAAACATTTTTTATTTATTATTATAACTCTATTTTTCTTGTAGAAACACCTGGTGTGTTATTTTTATGGTGATGATGTGATGAAATAGCATATTGTAATGTGTGGATTCTCTACGGCTACAAAAAGACATGACAATGAATTGTAGCCCTCTATGAAGTAAATTTAAAAATAAAAACTGAAAATATGATTTCAAATTTTTGATTCTACACTAAGGTAATATTGAATTATGATTACTTATATTATCTTTGATTCCATCTAATAATTTATTTTTCCAGTAACCACAGCATGACACAGTCCTCTTTACCCATGTGTCATTTCAATAGATATTTTTGATAGTTTTTTAGTTTCGCATACAAATTTTATATACACAACACAAATTGATTTTCCATGATGTATGCGATGAAAATTTAATTTCATAAATTTAAATTGATAGATATTCTCATCTATATATTCAATAAAAATGTAATTTTTTAGTAAATTCATTCTGCATTATATTTATAGATCTATCTTCTATATGAAATTTATTATCATTACAAACTCCATTTCATATTAAATCTACATTTAATTCAAACTGCCTATTATAAATCCATTATTTTCACACAAATACAATGTCGTTTTTAGAATTTTCAGTCAATATCATGAACTATTTCGCCATGTGATGAGCAATATTTAATTAATTTTATGTTATGTAATTATGTGTTTAAACAGTAATTCATTTTCAAAACATCCATATTCTTATAATGAAATTTTTAGATAATCCCATAAATTTCATATAAAAATTTGAATTTATTTGTGGTCATTCCCATATATTCTATTTCTAAAATATATAGTTCATTTTTACAATTGGATATTGTTAACATTTAAATTTGTAATTCTAATACTAATATTTTCTTTTTATTCTTGAAACTACATTCTATTTTTAGAAAACCTTATTGTGTGATATTCTTGGATAGCATGCGGTGCAATGTAAAATTGTAAATTTTGAAGACTCCATGTCCAGAAAAAACCATATTAATTGAACACAACCCTCTGCAATGATAAAATTAAAAAAGTAGTGTGACAAAGGAAATTAAATTTTATGATGTTGTAATATTGTAATATTAAATTCTGAGTATTTATCTTTTATTTAATTCCACCATTGAATTATTATTTTTAATAACCACAAAATTATACATTTGTGTTCACAATGATTTTACTTCAACATTTATTTTTCATACATTTCGAGTTATGTAGGTTTCATTTCAATTTATTATACATATTTCAATATATTAGTGTCAATAGTAATCTACTGAGGTTGGTAATGTTTTAGAAGAGAAGGATAACTGAATTTAGCCTCTATCAATTTCTAGATAGCCTGTTGTTAGAGTTAAAGCATTGATGGAGGCAACTGGATTATTAAAAGACATGAAACTGAAGATAAGTTTTATATAGACGAGTAATTTAATTTAGATAGTTCTCCTTGCATTCTTTTTCAGTTGATATGTTTTACCATTTGTTGGAGTGATCCATTATGAAATTGTTTCTAACCTGATATTCCGCATGTGAAATTATGCATCTATTTCATTAATGGTTTTCAATAAATCATTTCCAAGCTTCAAGGTATCCATAATCATCCCTTTAATTTAATTATTTAAAGAATATAAATTATCCATTCCAGTATTATTTTGTTCTTTTTTTTAATGGGTTTTAGGAATATGATAATAAACAGAATGGATTTCCCATTTTAGGATTGGGTTTGATGTATTTATTACATATAATTTTTGAATGAACAAGAAACAAGTGATCCTTCACAAATATTTTTCAAAATAAACATTAAAATGAGTTTCCTAAATATGTACATGCTCATTATCATATAATGGTTCTATATGGAGTTATAAAACAAGATTTCCACTCCTCCGTTAATATCTAGATTCACTAATATATTTAAATTTTTCGTGCATGCTCTAATTTTTCCTTTTCAATAGAAAAATGTGCAGCATTCTTAGTGTGAATCAGCTACACCTTCTGCAATAACTTATATATATTTTGTCCAATTCTATTATAATATTAAGTATCACTATTTTTTAGTTCAAAATACGGAATGGTAGTTTTCATTAACACTTCATCATAATGTAGTTTATGTTATGTGTCCATTTACAAGTAATAATCATGTTCATTAACTTGTGTGACAATTAAAAAGTAATAATCATTTCCAATATTAAGTATCCCTGTTTTTTTATTTTAATATATCTTATTTGACTATTTAACTATAATAATCATAATGTAATAATCATTTTCATTAACTATTCATAGTACTATAATATATTTTTTCCAATACTCGTACTTCAATTGTGACTAATATTTATTCTAAAGTTTTATCATTAATGTACATTTACTGTTCACTGTTCAGAAAGTTTAAAAATAGGTTAATAAATTTGGCATGTCCTCCAATAATTATTATTGTAATATTTCCTTACTAATTATCCTAATTTTTAAACATTATATTTCTAATTTTTTTCAATTGTTATGTATATAAATTCAAGACTCGTGTATTTTTTGGAAGATATTCAAATTAAAGATGAAACTACCCAAGCATGATACATATAAACATTATATTTCTTTTGTATAAAATTTAATAAATGACACAAAAATATGCCTGATGACTATATTAATTTAGTGTCTTTGGAAATATGGAAAATATTATTCTAACATGGTGTAAGATTTCCACATCTCCCATAAATATATTCCCCTTCAGTTTTTCTACTTAAAACCATTCTTTATATCCTGGGGAAAGGAAAAAATAAAAATGGTGAGCTAAAATGATCAATAAAGGTAAAAATGAAGAACATCGAACAATACATAAACAAAAGAATGTGAAAAAATGAACATAAATTTTGAATATGAAAATGGAGAGTCGTAAAATAAATCTTCATAGAATGTAAGTCATAGATCATAAACGAACATTAACTAGGATAGAATAGAATTGAATAAAAAATGGAATTTTGGCAAGAAAATAAGTACATGATATTATTTACATTTTCACTGAGGCATTACTTCCAAGAACATCATAGTGGATAATTTCCATTACTAAACTGAGTTTACTTGTCATTCCAACCTTGCATTACTGAACTGGATTTATATATCGTTCCAGTCCTGTATTATTGAATTGTATTTACTTTCTATTCTAGTAATGTCTATCTTATGAGACATAACTCATTACTCGATGCATTGGAGAGAGATATAGTCCTACCCATATCATAATTAAATCATTCTTACACTTTCCACAATAACTTAAATCATTCAACGAAACATAACCCATGAAATAAAAATGCTTTTTTCAAGAATCATTCCATCATAACATTATCCATATAAAATATCATTCGATAATTAACACAATAATACTAATACTAATAATAATAATTTGTATATAAACATAACTATATTTAAGAGCATCTTCTTAGATGAAAAATAATTTTTATAAAACACATGAACTTATTTCTTGAGGAAAATATTGTTTCTTTAAAAGCATTTTCTTTTCTCAAAATTACATGAAATTTGAAAAGAAAGTAATTTAATTAAAAATAAACTTGAAATATTTTAGAGGTAGCTTCATGGAAATAAGGATTCATGAAAATGTAAAAAAATCCATTCGTTCCATATATATTAAAAATCATTCACCTCATAATTTTTTTGGGAAATTCAAAAAGTTCCTCATATTGTAAACAAAATAACGATTTCTACCATACCATTTAGTAAAATTAAATTTTTTTTAAAATGACATTAAAAATATTAAGAAGAATAGTAATGATTTTATGAAAACCTTTTTAGAAAACATAGACATGGATGATAAATATATCCCCAGTAAATACTCGTGTATAAACAATCTTAGATAAAAATGGGATTGCAAAATTATCCCTTACCTTTTTTCTGATTTCATCTGTATATGTACAAAACACTTATATAGTGGGTTTAAAAATATTAATAACTTTTAAAAGAACAAAAATAATATTTATGACTTCATATATGATTCACTTATGACTTTAAATTACCCGTTCATTTATTAAATCCATGTTAAATCAATGTTTTGGTTAATAATTGTTTTATATATCATACGTGTTTTGACTTGTTATTCTTGATATTATTACATAGACAGTGATTAACATACTTAAATAATTTAAAATTTAATTTATATATTATATATATTCTATATATAAATATATATATTATATAGATAAATGAAATGAAATACACCGTTCATGGAGACGGTTGGTCGTACGTACGCATGAACGATGTTTATGTTTCCTTACTGAATTGAATGGAAGAAAATAATATATATATATATATAAGTAAATATAGTATAATTATGTTTTCATATATTTAATTCCTATTTATTATATATACTTTATAATCATTCTTAAATTGTTAAGGTGGGGAATGAATATCATCGCGTCATGGATATGGTAAGTTGTACCTATGCATGAGCGACGATATCATTCTCGTCGTGGTTAAATAGTATGGAATTGGATGGTATGTTAATTTTACAGAATAATTATTATGTTATATTCATTATTTACATCCATTATACTCATCAATATACTCTTCCAAATTAAGTATTGTTAAATAAATTTATACCATGATGTAGAGATGGTAAGCAATATGTACATAGAAATGGTGATATTGTAATTCAAAGGATGAATAAAAGGAAGTATAAGGTTTCCCATCATTATAATAACATATCAACATGAAGAAGATAATGTATTTATTACTTCAGTATGTAAACAACCAAATAAGAGGATGTATGAGAAGAAAATAATCATGAAATGGGTGATAAAACAATTACCTCTTTTTTAGGTATCTCCTTTAGGACTCTATAAGATGGATTTCATCCAAATGGGTGAACACTAGATGAATTAATGGGATTGGGGGTAGATTTGGGAAGGTTTTGGTCATTCCAATGGACTCTGGATGTGTGATTAAAAGAGAAGTAAATGTGCCCTATTATAAGTTAGTGAAGGGACACCTTTGGAAAGTCATGAAATATTAATTTATTATAAATTTAATTTGGGTTTATAATGCTTCAAAACATATTTTTTCTAATATAATATGAATACGGGATTAAATCCTCTCAAAAAATAAAATTTATTCACGATTTGATTTTTTTAAACTGGATAATTTGAATTTATCCAAATTTAATATATTTGATTTTTTATGGTAATAATATTATAAATATTAAATAGTTAAAAATATTTACTTATGTTATGTCAATTTTCCATAATGGAATAATTTATTACATTTTAGACCTTATAGTATTCACTTTAAGATTTTTATATTTTTTGTGATTTGTAAATAATTTAATAATATGATATTTTTATAAAATATCAATAGTATCAATTTTGAAACTATTCATTTATTTGATTTTAAATAAAATCCACCCAAAAGATAATTTAAAAAAGTATTAAATACACTCCTAAAATTTCATATTCACTTAGAAAATTATATTGTTACATTAATTAGTACATATAATATTTATTTTAGTTTTTTTAAAACCATTTATTTGATATTTTTATTAATAAAATAATTTCTACATCACTATTTTCCATCATTAATGGTAATTATATAATATCTAAAAATTATAATTAATTCACATGATGTAGGTAATTGCATTATAATTATATTTAATATTTATTTTCTATGTTTTATTAAGTTTATCTCAACATTTGAAATATTATACTTATAAGATATATGATAGTGACATGTTGTCACTTTCTTTTGTCTTCCTTATAATTACATCACTTTCATAGAAATAATTCAACTAAGTGAATGAATTATTAACATTATGTGATATTGGTAGAATTTAATTCATACAATGGGATTTTGGTTTGTGTTAGGGTAATTTTATTATCTTTATCATATTGTTTCTTACCCTAATTTACCCGACATACCTTTAACTATACTAAATAAATATTACAATTGTTACTATTCATAAAATCCCAAAAACAATAAGAGTAAGCTATTAACATAATTTATACCCAATGATTCAAAATATTGACTACATTTTCCATAATTCAAAACACATAATTGGACGAAATTAATTTAAAATAAATTCCTATTATCAAATCCCAAAAAAGTGGTTTTAAGAAGTAACAACTTATGAAAAGACTGACTTGTATTTATGTATAGTTTTAAAGTGAAATTACATCAATGACCAAACATGGATTAAATTTTTAAATCACTATACAATAAAACTTTAAGAAAAATTAAAAATACAATATAAATATTTAAATAAATTAGATGAGAATGCAGTTTTGAATTAAAATGCAGTATTTTTCACTATTCAATAAAATATGCATTTTTAAAGAAATATAACAAAAGTTCAAGAAAATTAAATTTTTATGTACCACATTCAAATAGGATATTTATTTAGTTAAATAGAATATATAAAAGTGTTAAAAACTAGATTTAAAAATTTTTCACCAAAAATAGGCAGCAAACCTGCATTATTTAAAAAGTACTTCTTTTATTAAAAAAAAAATTTATTCTTATATCATGTTATAGAAAATATCTAAGATGGATTTTTATGTTATATAAAATTAAAAATATGGTTAATATTATTCATAACGGTTATTTTATATCCTATTAAATAATAATATTTCCACAATATGTCATTGTCTAGTAAAACTTGGTATTGCGTATAATGCAAACTATCGAAGAAAGTCTCTCTTGCAAGTAATGTAGGCCAAGTCAGTTTTTATTTTAGTGAAATATTACATTGGTTTTTTATATACTATAATCCAAATATAGTTCTTTCTTAAATTGAACAAAATTTATACTCAATGTTGCGTGAAATGAATTCTATCAAACGAACTAAATTGTTTGTAACGTAATCCTAGTAGAGTGTTTCATATACTCCATGAAAATATGGTGTTGTGTATATGAAAGCTTATAATGGTGTATCGTCTAACACAAAACATAAATGGAATTAAAAAGAATATATCTCATAAAAGTTTAGGGTGTTACATTATGTCCCCCATAAAAATAATTTCTCCCTCGAAATTCATCTACACAATAAATGGTTTACTACTTGAAAATTTCTTTCATAGAACCCCATAAGTTAAAAAGGAATACTAAAACATAATTTTAAAGAGGAATGTTAGAAACATAAAGGTTATCCAATTTAACTCATCACTAGGTTTCCACATATGAGAACACAATTGAGAACTAAAAAGATAAATACAGAAGAGAAATCTGACCCTCATGCTCTAATAGATAGTGATAGAGAAACAAAAAGGATAAAGATAACAAACAGAAATCCATAATTCTAAGATGATTTATGGGACCAACGGATTCATCAAACAAGAAGGTACAAAGATAACATTTTTGGTTTTTAAGAACCTTTCTATAATGTTGAAGTATTTTTCATGAGAATAAATACATACTTGATTTTGGTATAATCTCACCATTGTTATTTACTTGAATAATTTCCACTTCACCACTTATTTAAAGAAATTAAATGAAATTTTTAATTTTTGAAATGTTAGTTGATCATGTGATAAAAATATGGGTCATTCATCTGTCTCAGCAGAAGGTTATCACATGTATTCAAATATGAATAAGTCTACCTAAAGTGAGATAATACATTAATCTAACACACTTCAACTAAAAAATAAATTATACTATCCATAAATGGATAACATTATAATCCATGAAAAATTAGAAAATATAAAACATTAGAAATAGGTGAACTAAATTGACTTAACATTTTTCTCCCATATCTCATAAGTTAGTTCTTTTTTGTTACATTCCAAACATGTCAATTTATTAATCATGTATTCTCTTGAAACATTATAATGACATAAATTACCATAGAACCTTCCTAAAATCATGAATTCTGTCAAACTTAACTCTTTCCGTACATCAAAAATTCTATATACTCGATCTGTGATAACTTTTTGTCCCTGTATCATTCATGAGGTCATTAATACTATCAAATATCCCATTATCTCATGATCCCTTCATTATATGAATATCATGTTATTTCCAAAAATATGTTAATCAATTTTCATGGTTACCGGTACCATATAATTATGGAAAACCACAATGTACCAATATGTAGTTATTCCAATATTCCATAATACTATAAAAGAGATTGAACAACACTATTTTGGAATCCAATTATATAATCACTTAATCATTCCACCACTTCCTTGTCATACTAAAAATCACCAATAGTGATCGCATGTTATTTTCCTTTTTCATTGGCCTTAAAAGGTTTCTGACATCAGTCATCATAATTAAGACTTGTATTTGGCCATTGGTTTGCATAATTCTCCATTTACTTGAACTTATATCATTAAAGTGTTGGTGTTACATTATCTGTTGTCTTTTCTCTATTCACATCATTATCAACATTTTTCCCATTACTTTTGCAATCAACAACTCGATGAACATATTTTACACACATAAAAATTATTTTAGTCCGTTTAAGAAAATCTCCACCATTCTTCTTTCCACATATTGAGCATATGGAAACATTCATCTTCTTTTCACCAATGTTTTGAGATTTTCTCTTGAAATGCTTCTTTTGTTTCTTTTCAAAACCATGTGATTGATATGTAGCACCAACTTCTATTTCTATCATGATAGAAAAAGAACATTTTATTCATATCTAATAAATTCTCTTATAGATAATTCCCTTAGAAGGCTTGGTTTTTATCCACTAATGAATCAATCAACATTACATTAAGGTTTAATTATAATGCAAGAAGCATATATTGTATGTCTGGTAAATTATTCCTCTTATGTACCAATAGATTCATCATTCATTTTTTTTAAGATCAATGAACTCCTTTTACAACATTGTTTGAAGAATACGATGTGATTACTTATTGAAAAATTAGTTTTCAACTCGTCATATTCCATGGATTCAATTTCATCTTTTTGCGTTGTATTTTTTATTAAATTTCACCAATGTTCTACTTAACCTTCTAAATGATAAACATCCAAAATTAATTTTTCATGTTCCAAATAGTAAATTAAGGAAAATATCTTTTCAATGGTACTAATCCATTGTTATGAAATAAGTGGATCAGAAGTCCCACTAAAAGAAGGTGGACGTTGCCTCATGAAGGAGTCAACAGAATGTTGTTCCCTTCTCTACTCATTTGGGCGTCCAAAATGATTCATATCTTGTCTATTTATAGAAATAAGATTTTTCATTCTATCTCCCTTAACATTTGTTTGACCATGATGACAATCATTTAATTTCCCAATACAATTTATCATTACAATAGTTCCCATGGGTTCCATCCTTTATCTAAAACCCAAAAGGAATAATTTGAGATGTAAAAATCAAACTTGGAAAATAACATAATAAAGAGGGATTACTTTCTATATCTAACATATTAGGTTTAATAAAAGGTTATTCCTGTTTTTTACTATAAATCTAGGACTGTAACCAATGAATATACTTACCCTTAGGGATATCCCTATAAATAGCTTAGAAATATCTCTAAGGATCTCACTAATGTTTTAGCATCCTAGTTTACAAAGGTTAACTAAAGATTAACTCTGATAACAAATGAAATGACCCAAGAATGACGTACATATAGATTAAATTTAATTTGAAGAATACCAAATACATGACCCAAAAACTTCCCCAAAGACTGTATTATTTTTGTGTATTTTGAAACATGGAACATAATCTTCTAACGTAGTGATAGATCTTCAACATATCCCATAAATAACTTTTCGTTTAGTTTTCCTACCAAAAACCATTCTTTATATCCTAGGTAAAAGACAAAATAAAATGGGTGATCTGAAATTCTCAGTATGGTTTTAACATAAATACCATCAAATAAAACATAAACATAAGAATGCGATGACTTGAGAATAAGTTTTGAATATCCGAATCGTGAGTCATGAAATAAATATTAGCAGTATGTAAAGAATATACCATAAAGGAACATTAACTCTGACAAATAGCATTGGCATAAAACATGGAATTGGGGAATGAAAATAAGATTGTAATAGTATTTCTATAGTAGCCACAGAATTGCTTCCAAGACCATTATAGTGAACAAAGTCCATTACTGAAACCGGTTTATTTGTTGTTCCAGTCATGCAATACTGAACCAAATTAACCTATCGTTCCAGCCCTGTATTACTAAACTAGATTTACATTATATTTATTTCATGTCTGTCTCATGATATATATATGTTTACCCAACACATTAAAGAATGATATAGGCCTTTCCCATCTCATAATGAAATCACTCTTACATGTGGCACAAATACATAAATCATTCTTCATACCGTAACCCACGAAATAAAAATTGGTTTCTTCATCATCATTCCATCATAAAATAATCTATCTAAAATATCTTTACATCATTAAAATAATAATAGTAATTATAGGGATAGAAACATAACCCTATTTAAGAGCTTCATCTTAGATGGAAAATTATTTTTATAAAACACTATAACATAATTCTTGAATAAAATATACGTTCTTTAAAAGCGTTTTTTTCTTCACAAAATTCCATGAAATTTTAAAAGAAAATAATTTAACTAAAAATAATATTGAAAATGTGTAGAAGAAGATTCATGGAAATAAGGCATCATCAAAATTTTAAAAAACATCCATTCGTGCCATATAAGTTAAAAAATCATTCTCCTCATACTTTTTCCGAAAAAGACAAAAAAGTACCTCATGTGGTTAACAAAAGAATGAATCCTTCAATACTTTGAAGAAAAAGTAAAAAATTGGTAAAAATGACTTTACACAGACATATAAAAATTGTAATCATTTTATGAAAACATTTTTAGAAATCATGGACAGGGTTGATAAACATATCCCCAGAAAATACTTACGTACAAACAATCCCGGATAAAAATGAGATTTCATAATTATCCCTCAACAGAGGTCTGATTTTATCATATGTGTTTGAAACTCTTGTATAGTGGGTTTAAACATATTATTAACCTATAACAGAACCATAATAATATTTATTATATGACATATGATTCACTTTTGAATATATATTACCCTTCCATTTATCACTTCCATGTTAAAAAAGTGTTTTGGGTAATAATCGTTTTATTTATCGTACGTGTTTTCATTTTTTAGTCTTGATTTTATAACATAGATACTGATTTAATTACTTCCATAATGTAAAACATGATTTATATATCCTATATATTTAGTATATAAATATATATAATAGATATATAAATGAAATGGAAAACACCATTCATAGAGACGGTTGGTTGTACATAGGAATGAACGTTGTTTCTGTTACCTTATTGAATTGAATGGAAGAAATTGAATGAAATATATATATATATATATCATTATTATTTCATATATTTCCTAATTATTTATCATATGTTCATCAGAATAATTCTTGAATGATTAATGTGGGGAATAAATCTCATTACGTCATGGAGACGGTATGTTGTACGTATGCACGTGCGATGATATCATTACATTGGAGGTTAAATACTATAGAATTGGACATTATATTAACTTTAAATAATAATTATTATTTTATATTCATTATTTAATTCTATTATACACGTCAATATACTCATCCAAATAATGTATTTTTGAATAACAGTTACACCACAGCGTTGTGACGGTAAGTTGTACACACACACGCATGGTGATTTTGTTATTCATTGGATGGATAGAATGATGTATAAGGTTGTCCCATAATATTAATAAAATATTCTAATGTATAAGATATTTTAGTGATTACTTGAGTATGGAAATAACATAAGTAGAGGAAGTACAAGAATAAAATAAGTTTGAAAAAGATGATAAAATTATTAACTCTTTTCGGGTATCTCCTTCTAGTGCGCACAAAAGAACTCATTAAGATAGCTTTATGCCCAAATGGTGGCCTATAAGATGTTGTAAGTGAATTTGGTAAGTGTTTTGGGTAGTGTTTGGAAGACCCAAATGGAATAGGAGTTGTGATTAAAAGTGAACCACAGGTTCCATTTTATAAGAGAGGGGAGGGCTCCTTTGGAAAGTCTTGAAATATTAATTTATTAGAAATTAATTTTTGTTTTATAATGATCCCAAACTAATTTATGTATAAGTTAAGATAGTTATGGGTAGAAATACTATGAATTAATAAAATTTAGATTTGTTTTTAGTTTATTTTAAACCTTATCATTTTCAGTTAATCTTATTTAATCTATTTAATATTTTTAGTTTTTATAATATTATATATATTAAATGGTTATAAATATTTAATTATGTGTTTTAAATTGTTTATAATTGGATAAATAATGACATTTTAGATCATATAATTTTCCCTTTGCATTTTTAAAATATTTTTGTAATTTTTAAATAATTTAATAATATGTTATTTTTATAAAATATCAACAGTGTCACTTTTGAAAGTATTCATTTATTTGACTTTAAATAAAATCCACACATAAGATAAATTTTGACCAAAACATTAATAAAATCCTAAAATAACATATTCAACTATAAAATTCGTGTAGAAAATTAATTAGTTCATATAATATTTCATTTTATATTTTTTTAAACTATTTATTTGATATTTTTATTAATAAAATAATGTATGCATCACTGTTGTTTCATCATTAATGATAATTATATATTATTTAAAAACTATAAATAAATTCACATGATATAGATATATTCATTAGATTTATGGATACTATTAATGATTTAATTTTTATCATGTTTATCACTACTTTAAAGTTATTGTACTTATAAGATATATGAGAGTGACATGTTGTAACTTTCTTTTGTTTTAATTATAATTACATCACTTTCATAGAAAAAAGACAATTAAATGAACTCATTCTAACCATTAGAATATATGGATATAATTTAATTGATCCAATATGATTTTGGCCGGTGATAGGGTAATTTTAGTATATTTATTATTTTGTTTGCTACCCAAATTTACCGAATTTACCATTAACTGTGGTAAATAAAAATTATCGTAGTTACAATTCATAATATCCAAAAACAAAATATAAGAAACCTATTAACATAATTTGAACCCAATAATTCGAAATATGGAAAAAAAAATTAATAATTCAAAACACAGAATTTTCCTAAATTAATTTAAAATTAATTTTTGTTGTTAAAAACCCAAAATGGGATTTTAGGAAGTAAAAACTTATTAAAAACTTATCATGTATTTATTTCCAATTTAAATGTTAAAATACATCATATTACAAAAAATTTAATATATGATAAATACATAATCCAATTAAACTTTAAACTCAATTAATAATATAATCTTACTATATAGATAATTTAGATGAAAATTAACTTTTGAATTAAAATGCAGTATTTTTTACTATTCATTAAAATATGAATTTTATCAGAAAAATAACAAAAATTCAACCAAACTAAATTTTTATTTACCTATTATAAATAATGCATTTATTTTTTCAAATAGAATATATAAAAGTGTTATAAAATATATTTAAAAATGGTGCGTCATCAAAAGCTGGAAAACTAAATTTTTTGAAAAATAATTCTTTTGTTGAAATATTTGAGATTGTTCTAATATCATGTTCTATAAAATACATAAGATGAATCTTAATGATTTATAATACTAAAAATGTGGTTAATAATATTCATAATGGAATGTTTATATTCTAGTAAATAATAAAATTTTAATAATATGTTGTTATTTAGTGAAACTGAATAATGTGTACAACATAAGCTATTGAAGAAGGTTGTTGTTGTGTGTAATGAAATCCAAGTCAGTATTGTGTTTAGTGAAAGATGAATTTGGTTTTGCAGGTAACATAATCCAAACATAGTTAGTTTATACCTTGAACAAAATCTATACTCGTTGTTCCATAAAATGAATTCTATCAAATGAACATGAAATTGTGTGTAACACAAGCCAGGTATAATGTTTCATATACTACAAGATAATACGGTGTTTCGTATAACTAAATCTAAAATTTGTGTGGTTTAAAACTCAATACATCAATAAAATTAAAAATAATCTATCTATAAAATTTTGGGGTGTTACATTATACCCCCCTTAAAATGAATTTATCCCTTGAAATTCGTTAGGGTTATAAAGGTTTTACTACATGAAAGTTCCTTACATAGAAACCCACATCGTAAAAAAGAATAGTTGAAGTTCATTTTAAAGATGATTGTTAGAAACATAATTATTACCCAAAGTAACTCATAAATGGGTTTCCATTTATGAGAACATATATAGTGACCCTTCCTTTTCTTACACTACAATTACAAAATTTTAAAGATAAAAAACATAATAGTATTACACATAGAGGATCCAAAAGTTTAGTGTCTTGAGAAAACTAGGACCATACATAACAATTACAACATCAAGAAGAGACATTTATTTAATTTATTCTTCTCTAGATTCTTATTGGAACTTTCCCTCTCTTTATTACATATAGGCACCTGAGGATATACATAAAAGGGGGTGAGTTGGAATCCTAGTAAGAGGATAGATAATAATAATATAGCATGGGGTGAGCATAATCATAACATGGGAAAAAGATCATGAACATGAGAGGAAGCATAAATATAAGACATGAAATGTGGAAATAGATAAAAAATGAAACATCATGCCTAAGTTATTAACTACCACACATAATTTTGAACAATGATATCATCTTTTTCATATCACTTCACCTTTACTCATGAGATTCATCACTTTACCCAATGCATTGGAGCGCTGTATAATTCTGGGCGCACCAGTCACATCATAACATTATCACTTATCATGCATGAAAAAATGATCATATAACAATAAGAACATAACTAACCCATGAAAAGGAAAGGGTTTCATCTCATAATAACACATTCATAAACATTGGGTTCCCAAAAGAAAGAGGGAATAACATACATGTTTCAAGAACCGTCAATCTTGAATGAGAAGTGAAAGGTGTGTTCAAGAAAGAAGAGTTCTTTTGGAAAACATTTGGTTTGTCATAAATATCAGTGTCAAACATGTGTATCCCAGAAAAGGAAATTCAAATATAAACATAAGATTTTTAGGAGTAACCATATCCAAAATCGAGTGAAAGAGGGAGAACCTGAAGGATTGAATTTCTATTCGAGAATTTCCAGTTACCTTGTATCTGAATGCTTCCTTCTATTTAATATACATTATAATGGAATTATATTCATTAAATATAAATCTAGAAACTTCTGTACATTAATATTGTTCATTAGGGTTTTATAAAGTGATTATATGTGCCTTAAAATGGTTTAAAAAACATTGTTCGGGAATGTTTGTTTTTATGGTATTCTTGAGTGGTTCACTTGCATTCTTAAATTGAAGTTCAGGTAGAACATGGGTAAACCTCCAAAACTTATATTTCATGTTATTAGTGATATTTCAGGAGTTTGAATGATCTTATAATGAATTAAATTAGATCCATTTAGATAAGAATTAAATGATGATTTTTTGGGTTAATTTGAGTGATTTTCCGATCATAATGAACTTATTTTATTTTATTACTAGAAATATGGTCATAAGTTAATTCTAGAACTTTAAATAGGAAATAATAAATATAAAATGTTCTTGTATCAACCATAAAAATGGATTCATGACCAGATCTGAAGGTAGAAATGGAATAAAAAAACTTGTCGTTCTTGAAGGTGATAAATTAACACCTTACGAACAACGTTCTCCTTAATAAAATAAAAAGAAGTGGGAAAGGGGGTTGGATGATATAATATCCCATTAGCATCATAAAATTATAGTTTATGTATAATAATGGAGTTGAAATACCATTTTGATGAATATTTATGGGAAGAGATCAAGAAATGAACTTGAACTTGAAAGGAAATTAAAGGAGAAGAGGGAGAGAAAATACCTCTTAAATCTTTACCATGAGATCCACCTTCAGAAAGTTACACTTGGTCTTTTTATGAGACCATAATCTCTATAACGTGGAAGAGGGGCTAGGGAGGATTTTTGGGAAGAGTTTACTGAAGGCTTGGAGCTTGATAGGTGGGAGGAAATGAGGGTGTGATGGTTGGTTTTTATATTGGAGGGGAGATGGTTTTCTTAATATAAAATTCATTAGTTAGTTAATTTCCCCTAAGACAAGGAATAGTGAGTCTAAAATGACTAAGAATAGTAATTTTATCATTTTATACCAATACATGTGGGCTTACATCTGAAGAACATCACACATGACTCTATAATTAGCTTATTTAGCTTATTTTGTAAATTATGGTATTTCACTATTCATCAAAATTTCATGTATCTCAGAAAAATCTCAAAAATTTACCTGAACCATTTTTCGATGCGTAGATTCCAAAAATTAAGGCCATTTTTTAAAAATAATTTTCTTACTGTTATTAATTTAATATTTCATTAAAATCATAATTTACATAAATACAGTTTTTAAAATTAAAACTGATTTTATAGTGCTCTCAAAAATTACATAGGGTCTTATAAAACTATCTAAAAACTATAAGGAATTGATTTTATAATTAATGAACAAACTTTAATAAAATAAATTTTCATTTAAATTAATTATTTATTTATTTATTTATGACTTACAAAATAAAAAAACGTTTACGAAGGTCAAATTCTCACTTTATAAGATGACTAGATTTTATTTAATTATTCATGGGTAAGGTTACTCTTATGTTGGATAATTTAATATTAATAAGGTTCATATTACTATTCATAGTGGTATGTTACTATTCATAATGGTATGTTATTATTCACCGAAAATTATTTTTGTTTTATTACACTCCAAAAGTCATCATGAACACAACCGTGTATGTTAGATTCTCAAAATTCCCAATACAGAAGCGACAAACATATGTTTAGGGGTCACTTAGCACTTAGTAGTTCATTATTTTGTGTTTTCATGTGATTTTCTGACATAAATATAATAAAGTACTTTCCATTTAAAAACATTGGGTAGTTACATTCTTCCCCCCTTAAAAAATTTCGCCCCCGAAATTTCACTTTACCCAAACAGGTGAGGGTACTTCTCTTTCATTGCCTCTTCCAGTTCCCAAGTTGCTTCCTCAAACATATGGTTCCTCTGCAACACATTAACAAGACTATTTGTCTTGTTTCGTAGAAACATATCTCTCTGATCATGAATCTCTACTGGTTGTTCCTCATAAGAGAGATTATCTTCCAGATGCACCACCTCTGAGTTTCGTACATGGGAGGGATCAGTTATTTACATACTCATGAGTTATACAAGAAACACATCATGAAATTGAGCCGTACTTTGTGGAAGTGAAAGTTGATATGCCAAAACTCTTATGCGGTTAATGATCTCAAAATGGCCCAATTACCTTGGGATTGGGTTCCCTTTCTTCCAAAATCACGTGACTCTCTTCCAGGGAGATATTTGAAGGAATACTTTTTCTCCAACGTCGAACTCCATGTCCCTTCGATGGTTGTCAGCAGAGATCTTTTGATGACCCAGAGTAGCTTTGATGTGTTTCTGAATGACTTCCCCCTTCTCTGTCATCTCTTGAACATGATCGGGTCCAATTAGCTTTAGTTCCCCAACTTCATCCCAACAGGTTGGAGTTATACATTGATTTCCATGTAGAGCTTTATATAGATCCATCTGAATACTCTAGTGGTATATATTATTGTATGAGGAATCAACCAATTGGAGATGTTGATCCCATCCACCTTTGAATACTAAAGATCAGACTCTTAGCATATCTTCAAGCGTCTGAATAGTCCTTTCAGACTGGCCATCAGTTTGGGGGTGATAAGCCATGCTAAAATTTAATTCAGTACTCAAATTATGCTAAAGACTTCTCCATAATTTAGATGTGTACCTTTGAACACGGTTAGAGACAATCAAGATTGGAACTCCATTCAGTCTCACCACTTCCTTCACATATATCATTGCATGTTTTTCAAAGGAGAGATCTTCACGAATAGTGATAAAATTGGAAGTCTTGGTGAGTCGGTCAACCACAACCCGTATCGCATTATTATCCTTTGGACTTTTGTTTCTCAACTATAACTTGCTGACATACTAAGAACCTTTATATATATTCCACAATCTTTTTCTTCATGTTATCCCACCAAAAGTGTTCTCGAAGATCACAGTACATCAAGGTACTCCCATGATGGATAGAGAATGTTGAGCGATGTGCGTTGTCCAATATCTCCTTCTTGAACTCAGGTGATGAAGGCACACAAAGCCACGTTCCAAACCGAATCAAACCATCATCAACGATATGTAACTCATGCATCTTCCCTTTCTTTACTGCATTCACCCTCTTTTGTATCTCCACATCATCCATTTGTGCTTCCTTAATCTTATCTTGGATGGATGGTTTCATAATCATTTGGGAAATGTAGGATATATCCCCTGACCTTATAATTTCTAAATCAATTCTTTGCATATCCCATAAGATAGGGTCTTTCATAATCCGCAGCATGGATAGAGTATCAGGTTATTTTCTACTTAGTGCATCAGCAACCTTTTTCACCTTTCTAGGATGATAGTGAATAGAGAAATCATAATCTTTGATAAGCTCTAACCATCTCCTTTGACACATGTTGATCTCCTTTTGTGTGAATATATACTTTAGACTCTTTTGGTCGGTGTATATATCACACTTCTCACCATAAAGGTAGTGCCGACATATTTTCAAGGAAAAAATCACATCTACCAGCTCTAGATCATGCATCGGGTAGTTCTTCTCAATGATCTCTATCTATCATGAGGCTTAGGATATCACATTATCATTATTTATGAGTACACAACCCAGGCCATTCTTTGAAGCATCACTGTACATCACAAAACGTTCTCCACTTTTCAGTAGGGTGAGTACAGGTGCAGTGATCAGCCTTCTCTTTATATCTTTAAAGCATCCCTCACATTCCTCCCTCCAGGAATACTTTACCCCTTTCCTTGTTAACTTTGTTAGTGGGCTTGAAAATCGTGAGATGTTTCTCACAAAACGACTGTATTACCCAGCTAATCCGAGAAAGCTACGAATTTCTGTGACACGAGTGGGCCTGGTCCATTCCTCAATAGCCTTTATATTTGAAGGATGCCCAAAAATTCCATCACTTGTGATCACATGTCCCAAGATCATGAATTGAAGCATCCAAAAGTCACACTTTCTGAAATTGGCGTACAACTTCTCCTTTCTCAATGTCGCTAACACAAGTCTTAGATGTTCTTCATGTTCCTCCTTTTTCTGGAAGTAGATGTGAATATCATCGATAAACACTACCAAAAATTTGTCATGGTAATGACTAAAGACTATATTCATCAAATCCATGAATATTGTTGGGGCATTAGTATTTCCAAAGGGTATCACCAAAAACTCATAGTGCCCATACCTTGTATGGAAGACAGTATTCTGAATATCTTATTTCTTCACTTTAACCTAATGATAACCAGAATGAAGATCCACCTTCGAGAAGTATTTATCTCCTCTTAACTAGTTGAATAAGTCATTAATACTTGGTAGAGGTTACGTGTTCATTATGGTGATCTTTTTGAGTACCCAATAATCGATACACATATGCATTGTTCCATCCTTCTTCTTCACAAAGAGCACTGGTGCACCCAAAATTGATTCACTAGTGCGTATGAACCCTTTTTCCAGATTCTCTTGAAACTGCATCTTTAACTCCTCCAGTTCCATAGGATCTATCCTATTGGGACACTTTGAGATAGGAGTAGCTCCAGGTATGAGATCAATTGAGAACTCTACCTCACGATTTGGGGGAATTCTGGGCAACTCTTCGGGAAATACATCATTGTATTCCCTCATGATGGGCATTTCTTCAAGGTTTGAACTTTCCTTCGACTCAACCATTTGGTCAAGGTATGCTTCTTCTTATGAAATCAACACCTAAACCATTGAAGGATTTTTCAAAGGAGATTCATGATCTTACTTTCATATTTAGTGGAGCACAGGATGGCTCAGAATATGAAAAGATATTTCCTTTTCCTGATAGTTGATATGTGCTCTATATAAAGAGATATAATTCATTCCCATTTGAGAATAAAATTTTACCAATGGAAGTATTATGATATTTTCCCAAAGAAACTTCCAACATACACCAACAGAAGAAGAGTCAAACTCTTTTTTGCAATGATTTCAACACATTGTGTTTTTACAGATATCTCTACTTCATGGTTTCGGGGCTTCAATTAAATTGTTCTAGCAAACATGCAAGATATAAAGTAAATTGTAGAACCATAATCAAAGAAGACTTATTACATTATTTATTGAGTATTAATTATACCTTGTATGACTTAATTATCTTGCTCCACTTCTGCTGTAGTGATGGAATATTCCTTCCCTTGTTCCTTTGGATTCAGTGGCTCCTGACGCTGATTACCCTCAAGAGCTCGAGGTTTAGTGCACTGGTTTTCATAGGGCCCTAGCTCCATACAGTTGTATCATTGAACCATGAGTGGTTCTCTCCTTTCATCAGTTACATTCTCCTCCCTTTTTTTGTCTTTTCTACATTCTTGAGAATGATTTCCTTCTTTCCCACACTTGAATCATTTCCCCATCCCTTTGAGGAAGTTCAGATTGTGTAACATTCCACATTTTTGGAATGTGGGGCATTGAGTTTTCTTCCCACCATTATCATTATATCCACTAGCTTGAAACTCCAAATTTTGTTTCTTATAACCATAACCGTGGGAATATTCTCCAAACTACATCTCAACATTGAGAGAACACCAAACAACTTATTCATAACTCCCAAAGTCTCGAATTGAAAGATCCTTTCGAAGGTGTGGTTTTAATCCACTAAATAATGTATCAATTTTTCTATCATTGTTGATAACAAAACCCAAAGCGTACGTTGCAATCCTTTTGAAATTAACTTCGTAAGTTGTGATAGATTCTCCATCATTTTTCTTGAGCTATATGAATTCTCTCTCCATCTTCGTACACAGAGTTTATGGGAAATACATATTAAGATGCATTACCTTGAATTATTCCCATTCTATCTCTTGAATTTCCTCCCTTGTCTTGGTGTTCTTAATCAAATCCCACCATTGATCAATCTCTCCATATAGACAATAAACGGCTAGAGTCACCTTCACCATATCAGAACAGTGAAGCACAAAAAATATCTTCTCCGTAGAGTTGACCCACTGTTCCACAACTAGAGGATCGAAAGATCCACTAAACGTTGGTGGTCATTGTAGTATAAAAAATTTGATAGCCAGTTGCTCCCTCTTTGGGAAAGGAGGACATTACACAATATTATGGTTATAGTTAATAACCTGAGATAATTGGGTAAGTATCAACATGATGTTCTGAACTCCACCACCCAAATCATTGGGTATGTCGTTCGAGAAATTGTTTCATTGGACCTCACATGATTGGTTGTCCGGGTTTCTCCTGGTTCCCACCATTTTCTAAAATAAAAAAGTCTAGAACAAAACATAAGTCAATAATTAATGAATAAATATCTTATTTATTTTCATAATATATACTAAAATCATATCATATGGTATCCCTATGTAAATATTCTTGTGTGCATATTTGTACTTAGTCTCGTACTAGAGGTTTTCTCTGGGGTTCACTAATCCTAATTCCCAAATTAATTAAACCCTGCCTCTAATACCAACTATAGAGACCCTGCCTTTTCTTACATTACTATTACATAATTTTGAAGATAAAAAACATAATATTATTACACATAGAGGATCCAAAGGTTTAGTGTCTTTGGAAAACTAGGACCATACATAACAATTACAATATCAAGTATAAACATTTATTTAATTTATTCTTCTATAGCTTCTTATTGGCACTTTCCCTCTCCTTAGTACATGTAGCCACCTGTGGATATACATAAAATGGGGTGACCTTGAAGCCCAGTAAGGAGATAGATAAGAAAAATATAGCATGGGGTGAGAATAATCATAACATGGGAAAAAGATCATGAACTTGAGAGGAAGCATAAATATAAGACTTGAAATGTGGTAATGCATAAAAAATGAAACATCATGCCTAAGTGATTAACTACCACACATAATTTTGAACAAAGCTAGAATCTTATCCACATCATTTCACCTTTACTCATGAGATTCATCACATTACCCAATGCATTAGAGTGCTGTATAATTCCAGGCGCACCCGTCACATTGAATCATTCATATTGCGCTATATAATTTTGGGTGCACCTATCACATCATAACATTATCATTTATCATGCATGAAAAAATGATCATATAACAAGAAACAAATAACTAACACATGAAAATTAATCGGTCTTATCTCATAAGAACACATTCAAAAACATTGGGTTCCCAAAAGAAAGAGTGAATAACATACATGTTTCAAGAACCATCAATCTTGGATGAGAAGTTAAAGGTGTGTTCTTAAAAAGAAGAGTTCTTTTGGAAAAAATTTGGTTTGTCATAAATACCAGTGAAAAACAAGTATATCCTAGAAAAGGAAACAAAAAGATTAACAATTTATTTTTAGGAGTAACTATATCAAAAATAGAGTGAAAGAGGGAGAACCTGAAGGATGGAATTTGGGTTCGAGAATTTCCGCTTACCTTGTATCTAAATGCTTGTTTCTCTTTAATGTCCTGTATAATGAAATTATATTCATTAATTAAAAATCCATACCCTTTTGTACGTTAATATGGTTTATTATGGTTTTATTAACTGGTTTTATATGCCTTTGGATGGTCTAAAATACATTATTTGGGAATGCTTGTTTTTATGGTTTTCTTGAGTGGTTCACTTATATTATTAAATTGAAGATCGGGTAGAACATTGGTAAACATCCATAAATGATATTACATTTTATTAATGATATTACAGGAGTTTGGATGATATTATATATAATTATATTATATCCTTTTAGATAATAGTTAAATGATGATTGTTTGGGTTAATTTGAGTGATTTTCCGATCATAATGAACTTGTTTTATTTTATTACTAGAAATATGGTCATAAGTTAATTACTAAACATCTAATAGGAGATAACACATTAAACAGGTTCTGTTTAAACCATAAAAATGGTTTCATTACCATATTTTAAAGTAGAAATGGAAGAAGAAAACTTGTCGTTCTTGAAGGTGATAAATTAACACCTCACGAACAACTTTCTCCTTAATAAAATAAAAAAAGAGGGAAAGGGGGTTGGATGATATAATATCCCATTAGCATCATAAAATTTTAGTACATGTATAATACTTGAGTTACAATACCATTTGGATGAAGATAGATGGGGAGAGATCATGAAATGAACTTGAACTTGAAAGGAAATTAAAGGAGAAGAGGGAGGGAAATTACCTCTTAAATATTCCTCTTCAGATCCTCCTTAAGGAAGCTAGGTTTGGTATTTTGATGAAACCAGGAGCTCTTGAACGTGGGAGTGGGGATAGGGAGGATGTTTTGGTAGAGTCTAGAGAAGTCTTGGAGCTTTAGATGTGTGAGGAAATGAGGGTGTGAAGGGGGGGTTTTATAGAGGAGGGGATATGTGTTTCCTTAATATAAAATTCATTAGTTTATTAATTTCCCTTAATACAAGAAATAGTGATTATTCAATGTCCATGAATAGTTATTTTATTATGTGATACTTAACCAAGTGGGATTACATCCGAAGAACATCACACATGACTATAATTAGCTTATTTAGCTTGTTTTGTAAATTATGGTATTTCACTATTCATCAAAATTTCAAGTATCTCAGAAAAATACCAAAACTTTACCCCCACCATTTTTTGATGTGTAGAATCCAAAAATGAAGTCCGTTTTTCAGAAATAATTTTCTAAATATTATTCATTCAATGTTTAAATGAAATCATAATTTACTAAAAAATAGTTTTTAAAAATAAAACTGATTTTATAGTGCTTTCAAAAATTTCGTTGGGTCCTATAAATTTTTTTAAAAAATATAAGACATTGATTTGAAAATTAGTGAAGACATTTTACGAAAATACATTTTCTTTTAAATTAATTAATTATTTATTTATTTATGACTTAAAAAATACCAAAATGTTTACAAAGGTCAATTTATAACTTTCTAAGATGTCTAAATTTTATTTAATTATTCATGGGTAAGGTTACTCTTATGTTGGGTGATTTATTATTCATAAGGGTCATATTAATATTCATAAGGGTATTTAGTATTCATATGGGTAGGTTACTATTCACAAAAAATTATTTTTTTATTAGAATCGAAAAATAATCTTGAACACAACCGGGTATGTTAGTTTCTCAAAATTCCCAATACAGAAGTGAAAAACATATGTTTAGATATCACATAGCACGTAGTAGTTCATTATGTTTTGTTTTCAAGTGATTTTATGAAAAAAAATATAATAAGGGAATTTCCATTGAAAAACATTGGGTCATTACAACATAGGTGGTAAGTGAAAACATGGATATTAAAGATAAATATAACTGTCAATTACTGATGGATAGTGATAGAGAACATGGTTGGAGAAAGTTAACAACCAGAAAGCCACAAATCTGAGATGATTTATCGGATTATATGATTCTTCGAATAAGAAGGTACTAATATAAAATTTATGGTTTTCAAGAACTATTCCCTAAAGTTGAAGATTTTTTCATGAGAATAAATACTTACTTGATTTTGGACAATATCACTATTATTTGTTCCTTTAACAGTTTCCACTTCATCTCTTATTTAAATAAATGATTTTAATTTTTATTCTTGAACTTCTAGCAGATCATGTGATAAAAAGATATGTTATTACATATTTCTCAAAATATGTTACCGTAGGTAGTCAAATATGCATAAGTCCACCTATAGTGATATTATACATTAATCAAACAAAATTCACCCAAAAATAACTTATACTATCCATAAATGGATAATATTAAAATCATTCCAAAAAATAAAAATATAAAATATTAGAAAGAGTGAACTAAATTGACTTAACATTTGTCTCTCATGTCTCATAATGTAGTTATTTGTTGTCACATTCCAGACATTTGAATACCCTAATCATATATTCTCTTGAAAAATGATAATAACATGAATTACCATAGAATCTTCATGAAAACATATATTCTATCAAAATTAATACTTTTCACAAACACAAAATTCTATATACTCAAACCATGATATCAATTTGTCCTTTTACTAGTCATGAGGTCATTATTACGATGAAACATCTCATTATATCCTTATCCACTAATTATGCACATATCATGTTCTTTCCAAAAATATTTGATTCACATTTCATGGTTATTGGTACCATATACTTTTGGAAAACCACAATGGAAATATACACTAATATTCTAATATTCCATAACACTATAATAGAGATTCAACAACACTATTTTGGAATCCCATTACATATACACATAGTCATTCAACCACGTCATTGTCATACTCAACATCAACAATAGTGATCGTGTGTGATTTGCCTTTGACTTTGGCCTTAAGAGGTTGCTGACATCGATCATCATCAATAACCCATGGATTTGAGTATTTGTTACATAATTCTGCATTTTCTTGCTCCTATAGCATTGAAGTGTGGGTGGTGCACTCTCTGTAGTCCTTTCTCTATTCATATTATTATCAACCATTTTTCCATTACATCGACACTCAACTTCTTGATGGCCTTTTTTCTCAGATAAAAAATTCTCTAATTCTTTTATGAAAATCTCCCCCTTGATTCTTTCCACACATTGTGCATAATTAAACATTAATCTTCTTTTCATGATTTTTTTGAGATTTTACCTTGAACTCTGTTGGTCGGAGTATTTGACTCAAGAGGGGGGGGGGTGAATTGAGTATCTATAACAATTTATGTTAAAAGGGTTCTTTACAAAATAAAATCCCCCTATAAAAATAAACCCAAAGTCAGTTTCTAGTGAATTTATAAAAGTTTTAAAGGTTTAATTTGATTGTAAGAAGATTGATTAATTCTCAGTTTTACTAACCTATTGATTAACAAAACATTCGAATCAAACCTACTGATTCAAAAAAGATGTAAACACCTACTAAAATAACTATCAACGTTTAGGTTTTATTAATGTAGGAAATACAAATCACATAAAAAATATATGATAATAAATAGAGTGGATAAATCAAGAGGTTCAGTCTCAGGAAGAGACTTAGTCCTCTCTACATGGTGATCACCTACCACCAGTCTATTAATATTAACAAACTTTTGATCCACAACCGGGATCGAGGTTCACAATAGCACTCAGTACTGTATAGACCACACAGGGACCTCTTCCACAGTTCCTTGTGGGTAAAAAATACCAGGCCACACAGGGACCTCTTCCACACTTATCAGTGGGAGTACACGAGACTAAAAGAATAGTTGAGTAAGGATATCTTGTATCTTTCAGTTTAATTCATGAGACAAAGTGTGTTATATTAAAGATATTCTATCTTCTTGAATGTTAATAAAAGGTACGCAATAGAGAAATGAAAGATAATAGAGATAATAATTCTCTGTGTGTTGTGAAGTAATGCTCTGAACTCAATGTATTTCAAAGAAATGGTGTCTGAGTCCTCTTCTGGAAGTTGTCTTCAGAACAGAGTATCGTAGTTTCTGTAATCCAGCTTCGAGGATTAAAAAGTTTAATCTCTTCAGGGTCTCAATGATCACTATGATTTTTGGATGAATGTTTCTTGATACAATCTTATTGTAATCTCAAGTGCTTAGTTACTCTCTTTTTTGTATATGCACAGTCTGTGTCTCAGCGTGTAATACTTCTTTTACCATTCTACTATAAACTGAAAAATGAGGTCCTTTTATTCTAGAGGACTTTCTAGGCATGAAGATCTTCGCACGTGCATGTACCTCCTACTGTCTTTGGATTGTCCTACAAACAACATTAAACAAATGCCAGAAACATTGATTTGTCCAAATATGAATGTTAGAAATAAATTTTAATTAATAAAGTTGAAACAGTTATTTATAAAAATTTGTGAGTCATCTTCAATGTCTTCTCTTCATTTTGATAACATTAGTCTGTTATTTTTAGTGTGTCATCTTCAGTGTGACAACTTTGGTCTGTCGAACATCGGTGTGTCGACTTCGTTGTGTCATCTTCGGTGTGTCGAACTTTGGTCTGTCATTATTCAGTCTGTTGAACTTCGGTATGTCAACTTTTGTTTGTCATCTTCAGTATGTCAAACTTATGTTTGTCATATTTTTTCCTTTTGAGCTTCGGTATGTTGACTTCGGTGTGTCATCATCGGTGTGTCGAACTTCGGTCTGTCATACTTCATTCTGTCGAACTTCGGTGTGTTATCTTCAGTTTGTCAAACTAACCATCAGTGCTTAGGAATCTAGAATAATTGGGAAGTGTCTGTCTTACCATAAAAAGTGGTAGGCAACATTTTATGTATAAATACATTTATAAACATATTTATTCATGAATATAAGTGATCGAATTATTAAATAATATGTTTTTGTATGACATTATTAATTTATTGAGAGAGATATTAAACTGGCATGAAAGATTAGAATCATTATATTGAAATTATTTGTGATTATGAAAATTAAAATATCATGGAGGGTCCAACAATCTCCCCCTTTTTTATAATCACAAATTATGTCATACATGAAAATATTTAGAATAATGATATCTCAACATAGCTTAATATAATTTTCCATTATAACTAATGTTTGGAATTGCTACAATTTAGTTAAAACAAATCTCCCCCTCAATATTTATAACATATTCCCTTATTTTCTCCCTCTATTGGGATTAGAAAAAAGAGAAAAACAGTAATAGAAATAATATAAAACAAAAAACTTCATAAGAATTTTCATTTAAAGGTAGAAGAGTAAAGGAAAAACAAAAATATCAAATCCCCATCAAACGATACAATCCATCATTAAGGGTTTGGATGTAGGGGATAATTTCCATTGTCCAAAGGATCCAATGGAGAAATAGAGGCTTTGGGAGTGACAGAGGAAGGAGGTTTGAGGATAACACCAGGTAGGGAAACACCAGTACGGACAGTAGCTGGAAGGTTGCTCCTTCTCTCTGATAACACATGAATTAGAAACTACTCAGTATTGATCATTTGAATCTGAGTAAGAGCATGAGAGACCGTCATTGGAGCAGGAGGCCAAGAGGCAGTGCCAATTGAAGGAGCTGGAGGTACCACAATATCCTTGTCCTGAACATTCATATAAGGTTTGAGAAAGTTGATGAAGTTATTAATGATTTCACCACTATATTGTATGGCCTTCTCGAAGTCATCCTTATTCTCCTAAATATACTCAACAAAGGTGTAAACTCTTTCAATTGAGTAACATAATTTTTGAAGGATTATGTTACTGGAGGAATTCGATGATTTTTTTCTAGAATCATGAAATTGTTGATGAGGTCATTCTTGGTGTATTTCTTATTGAAATACTTATCCACCTTTTTTTAATTTATTTCTGAGCTGCAGAGGCTTCCTTTGTAAACTATCTGTCCATATTGTATACAAGATCGGTATTCCAATGTACCTTTTCAGTGGTCTATTTATCTGAAACAATCTAGAGGTTTTGAATTTCCTCTATCATCACAGCCTTAAGAGACTCCAAATCAGTAATAACACTACTCCCACTCCTGAAATTGGATGGGTCAGTCAGCATTTTTCTAAGATCTTCTTTAAAAAATTTTAGGTCAACACTGACGAGATGAGTTACTAAGTTCTTAATAACATCCATTAAATCACTAAAGGAGGTCTTGAAGTCATAGGTTAGGGAAATCATCTCATTTATCATCTTTCTTACTTCTTCTATCAACAAGGTGTTGTGTCTAATAATGCTTCCTACTGTAGTAATAGGATTCGGTTGAATCTCTTGAATCACCATTATTTTTATTTTTTCTGCAGCAACATCTAAAATACATATGGAAGTAGAGGCTTCATTTTTGGATCCCACAGAAGCTATCACAGACTGACACAACTCACTCTTAAACTTCTCCAAACCAGCCTTAGTGACATAGTCACTGGGAACTAGCTGAGCTACAGGTTCTCGAGGTGGAGGTTCGGCAAAAGGAAGATGTGCAATAGGTTCTGGGTCAGCATGTGCTTGGGGAACAGTAGGAGGAGGTATCCTGTCCTCATCTGAGTCATAATCTAAACTGAAAGTAATGTAGCATGGATCACTATTCCATTCTCTAGTACAGGTCCAATCTCTTGTCTCAACAATGTCAATTCTTACCCTTCTTCCCTGAGGCTCAAGAGTAACATCAATATCATCATGTACTTCATCAAGGTATCTATACATAACAACTTGTCTAGGAACAGGAACCATCTGAACTTCAGGTTCTTCCTGAGCTCCAGCTACTTCTGCTTCATGAGGTACTTCTTCAAAATGAGGAATTAGAACTACATATCCTTCCACTTGTCCAGCAGCCATAAGATCATTTAATTCCTGAATGAGCTTTTTTTCAGCATTTGGATGGAGTGGTCTATCCTAAGGTTTGGCATCTCTATCATCATCAGCCTATTGATCAGCTGGCTCAATTCAATCGCCATCTCCATGAACAGATTCCTCACTAGATCTGTCAACTACTTGTTCTCCCACTTTTAGAGAGTCACTCACATGCTGAACACTTCCTCCATCATCACCAAAATCACCATAATAATAATAATCATCATCATCATCAGATTCCTCATCTGATTTGATAAAATAATATTCAACTCCAGTAACTTTGGTTTCTTCCTCTTCTTCATCGGTTAGAATAGCTTCTCTAGAATGAAATTCTATAAGTGGAAAAGCATGTCCATAAGTCATATTATTGGGACTCTTAGAAATATCAGGATCACTCATATCATCAAAAGGATATCCTTCTTCCTTTGGAACCTCAGGTTCAATATCCTAATCAGAGTAAACTGGAACTACGCTAGTTTTGAAACCTGGATCAATATGGTCCTTTGGCCTAGAAGGATGGTCAACTGGATTGATATTTTCAAACATCCTTTCTTCATCTCCTACCCAAAATCTCTTCCATAGTTTTTAGAATATTTTCATCCTCCTATAAATGTCTTTCTGAACACAAAAACCACTACAAGCACTTATCACTTCATCTCTATCCTCCACACAAAATAATTTTTTCAACATGGCAGAAATCATCCTTGGATAGTATAGGTAGGTTGCCTTTTTTATTTGTCTTAATCAAATCCAAAATATGCACCATAAGATATATTCACAGATTCAAATTTATTCCATATTTCAAAAAGATGATCAATAATACATCCTGATATTTTACATCAGAGAAATCTCCCTTCCATGGGAAGATTTGATGTTGGATGAACTTAAAACGCAGTCTCACTTCTTCTTTGAATTCATTTGAAATAGTCCTTATGGATACTTCATTTCTAGTCAGCTTATTCATAGCATCATTACAGGAAAATAAATTTAAGAATGGTGGAATATTACCAGGATAGTCATCATAAACTCCTTCATGAGGAACCTCTAAGCATTTAGCCCATTCCATAGACAAAAACCCACTTCCTTTCCTTTTACCATATATTTCATATTTTATACCTCCGCTTCATCCAGTGATAAACTGAAATAATGATAGAACTCATGCACTAGATAGGGATAATATGGTCTTTCATTGTTGGTAAAACAAGTGATCCACCATTGTGATTCTTGTACCTTCAATATAAAATATTTTCTTAACAGAAGCCACTCAGCAGACACCTCATTTTCTACTGTAACTATTCAGATTTCTAACATTGGTTTCGCAGTCCCACTAGTCTCACCTTTCTGACATTTACCAGGTGGAGATTTTCTAGGTTCTTCCATTTCACATTTGGTCCTTACAATGGAAAATCGTTAGATTCTCGTAGAGTTTGAAGGTCGAGAGTCGAGAGAGATAGTGTGGCTAAATGTATAGGGCTTTACGACTATGGAGAAGGTGAAAGGTTTGAATGAATTGGACTTAATACATCATTTAGGGATTTTTAAATCATAAAACACAAACTTTAAATGTGGAAAGTTAAAAGAGATAAAACATCGTCCTTTCATTTAAAGCAGACAGAATTTACAAAACTGTCCTTAGATATATCGAAGTCAAATAATCGGTTTCAAGATGATCGGTTTCACATATATCGGTTTCTCAAAGATCAGTTTTATAATGATCAGTTTTAAAAATATTGGTTTTATAATTATCGGTTTCACAAATTTTGGTGTCACAAAGATCCGTTTTAAAAAGACCGGTTTCACAAAGATTGGTTTCACAAAGATCAGTTTCACAAAGATTGGTTTCACAAAGATCAGTTTCACAAAGATCAGTTTAATAATGATCAGTTCCAAAAAGATCTATTTTATAAAGATAGGTTTCACAAAGATCAATTACTTATTTATCATTCCTATTTCAGGAATGATGTGATTCATTCTCTCAGAGTTTAAAATTTTAGTGAATATATCAGCAAGATGATGTTCAGTCCCAATAAACTCAAGAGTTATATCACCATTTTGATAATGATCTGTCAAAAATTGTTGTCTTATGTCAATATGTTTTGTTCTAGAATGAGAAATTGGATTCTTAGAAATATTAATTTCACTTCTGTTGTAAGAGTTTTTTGGGGGTATTTCTGAATTGGAATCCATAGTCTAATAGTCTGTTTCATCCACAATATTTCTACACAACAACTACCTGCAGCAATGTATTTTACTTCTGTAGTTGATAATGCAAATGAATTTTGCTTTTTACTACACCATGATATTAGGGACATTCTGAAAAAGTGACATGTTCTAGAGGTACTCTTTCTATCTAATTTACATGAACTAAAATCCGCATCTGAATAGCTAAATAAATCAAAAGCTTGTCCTTTGGGATAGAAAAATCCTAAAGTAGTTGTATACTCAAGGTATTTGAAAATTTATTTAACACTATTTAGGTGTGAATATTTTGGGTTTTCATGAAATCTCGCACACATACACACTCTGAAAAAATATCTAGTCTACTAGTAGTTAGGTATAGTAAACTCCCAATCATTCCTCTATAACCAGTTTGATCACCAGATTTTCCATTTTCATCAAGATCTAACATACATGTAGAACTCATCGGAGCTTCACTACTCTTAATGCTATAAAATCCATGTCTTTTTAAAAGATCTTTTGTATAATTACTTTGATTTATGATAATACCTTCTTTATTTTGAAATATTCGAAATCCAAGAAAATATTTATGTTTACCCATTAAACTCATTTCAAACTCACTTTGCATTATGTTTGAAAATTCATTACATAAATAATTTTTAGATGATCCAAAAATAATATCTTCTTAATATATTTAGGCTATTAAAACTTCTTTTGAAATTATTTTTATAAATAATGTAGGATCTGTAAGTCCATCTGTAAAACCTTTAGAAATAGTAAAATTACACATCCTTTAATACCAAGCCCTTGGAGCTTGTTTCAAACAATATAAATCTTTTTATAATTTGAACAAATGATTTGGAAAATGTGGATTTATAAAACTTGGGGGTTGTTCAACAGAAACATCCTCAATTATATAACCATTTAGGAATTTACTTTTGACATCCATTAGATAAGGTTTAAAATATAGGTGTGTTGCATAGGCAAGTAAAATCTTAATTGCCTCATGTCAAGAAACTGGAGAAAAAGTCTCTTCATAATCAATTCCTTCTTCTTGACTATATCCTTGTGAAAATAGTATAGATTTATTTCTAAATATATTTCAACTTTCATCCACCTTATCTCTAAATACCCATTTCGTTGTTATTGTAAACATATCCTTAGGTCTATCTACAAGTTTCCAAAAATTATTTCTTTCAAATTGATTATGTTCTTCTTGCATGGAAATTACCCAAAATTCATCATTAATAGCATCGTTGATATTTTTAGGTTCATGTTGGGACAAGAATACTTGATGTTCAACTAGGTTTCTCAAGGATGATCTGGTTTGTGTTCCTCTATCTAAATCTCCAACAACAGCACCTAAGAGAAGATTCTTAAGGGTTCTAGATGGTCTTAATAAAGCAGGACTCGATATATCAAGTTGGCCAGGTTGATCTGGTCCACCACAATTACGGTGAGGATAAATTTCAGAACTAGATGTTTCTACAGAATACTTCTCATGATGATTTGTGATTTTATCATTAATGTTCAGGTTCGACATATCTTCTTCAATATTCTCTGGTGAGGTCATGGGCTCATGTAGATCTGCTTCATCAAACATGATGTGTACATATTCCACGACACATTTGGTTTTCTTTTTAAAGACTCTATAGGCTTTACATGATGTAGAATATCCAATAAATATTCCTTAATCACATTTCGAGGCAAATTTATTTAAATTATCTTTAATATTTTGGAAATAAACTATACATCCAAACACTTTAAAATAACCTACTTTGGGATTCCTATTATTCCACAACTCGTAGAGAGTTTCCTTAGGAATGGTTCTAATTAAGACTCTTTTTATTATGTGTCAAGCTTTATTAAGAGCTTTAGACCAAAAATAAATAGGTAGATCATATTCAATGATCACAGTCTAGGAAATTTATTTTAAGGTTCTATTTTTTCTTTCTAATACACCATTCTGTTGAGGGGTGCTAGGTGGAGATAAGTTATCATTATAGACATTTTCTGAGTAAAAGGCTTCAAAATCATGATTCTCAAACTCACAGCCATGATCACTTCTTAAGGATTTAATCTTAAGTCCACTGAGCTTTTCTACAGTCCTATAATACTTGTTACGGTGAGAACAGGCTTCGCTTTTATGATCCCGAAAAAAGGTCCACGTATACCTGGAGAAATCATCTACAATAATATAAACATAGTGCTTCCCATTTAGACTCGAAACTCTAGATAGTCCAAACATGTCCATGTGATCCCACTCAAGAGGTTTAGAAGTAGTTACATATTTCTTTTGTCTGAAAGAGATTTTATGTTTCTTTCCTTTTTGACAAGGATTAGATACTTTATTGTCTGGAAACATAAATTTGGGTAAGTCTCTAACTAAGCCTTGTCTAGTTAAATTCTTAAGAGCGTGTATATTACAATTTCCTAGACTTCTATTCCAGAGCCAAGACTCTTTTTGAAAGGAATTTAGATAAGATACATTCTATAATACTAGTGTGTTTAAATTTATAACAGATACACTATCATTTATAAGAGCAGTAAATACTAGATTATTTTTGGCATCAAAAACATGGCATGAATCATCATTAAACATAACATTAAATCCATCATCACACAATTGGTATATGCTGAGTAGGTTATACTTCAGTCCATAAACATATAGAACCTTAGAAATTAAAATATAATTAGGGTTACCAATCTTGCCTAGGATGATGATTTTTCCTTTACCATTGTCACCGAATGTGACATTTCCTCCATCGATCTTAATAACACTCTTAAAGCGTAAAAATTATCTTGTTATGTTACTTGAACACCCACCATCCATGTACCAAATATTTTTACAGGAACACATTAGTTAGTTTACCTACAAAACAGTTTAAGCAAGAAATGATTTTGGTACCCATATTTTTCTGGGTCCACAAACATTAGTAATAAAATCTCTAGGAACCCATAGCTGTCATATGGGTTTCCTATATGCAGAATATAGTGTATTTGAAAAATACACTTTATTTGGTCCTGTGTAATTGGATAGAGTAAAATAATTTGAAGGACTGGAATTTACAGTATAATTCAGTTTTTTGAAAATAGTAGTAGCTTTTCCAAATTTGTATATAAAATACGATTTGGAGAAATTCCTTTGACATGGTTGATAATCTATACTAGAAGTATGTTTTGGGGAAATCTATTTTCCTAGAGACATCGTCAAGGTATCTCCACCAATAGTAAAATTCTCAAGACCTTTTTTTAATTGCTCATTTGATAATTTGAGTTCAGTATTTTCCTTTAATAGTCGGGCACATTTTTTGGTCTCAATGTCCAGATTAGAATTGCAATTAGCATTTAGAGCATGCTGTCTTTTTAATAATTTATATTTTTCCTTGATCTCATTAAATTTATCCTCATGAATTTCACAGTATTAAAATAATTCATCCTTAGACATATCTTCATCATTTTGTGACTCGATATTATTCCCAAAATAATATACATTATGTATTAGAGAGTTTGTTATTACCTCAGATGTTTCTGTCATGAAACATAAGTTGGCATGATTGTTCTGTTCACTATCAGAAGCATAAGTTCTAGTAGAGCTTCTTTCTGAAGCACTCCAAGTAGATTTCATAGCCTTTTTATAACCCTTTCCTTTATTTTCATATTTCTTCTTAAATTTCTGCTTGGGGAAGTATACCTTTACATGACCTTTTCGTTTTCATTCATAGCTGATTATTTTATTTGAGTTGTCATTACATTTTTTTCTTTCTTCAATTGTCCTTTACTATCATAATTTCTCTTGTATTTTGACAACCTAATGAATTTCTTATTTCGGTAGAATGTTTTGAACCTTCTAGAAAGATGATCCATTTCCTCATCACTATATGAATCTGACTCTTGACTAGAGGAACTTTCTATAAGAACTTGAATTTTTTCTTTATCATTTCTCTATGAAGTTGAAGTCTTGAATTCTACTAACTTTTTCCTTAGTTCTTAATCTAATTCATGATTTACATTAAGTTATTCTTCATACATCATATTCTTTCCAATTAGTTCCTTCACTGGAAGTTTGCCTATTTCAGAGGATTCTCAAATAGAAACAGAAGTTCCTCTCCATCTGTCAGGTAGGCATCAAAGCAGTCTCATGATTTAGTCCATGTTGTCCCTTGGTTTCCAATGCAGACTCATGGTGTTTAGTATTTCATTGATCCTGAGATATATTTCAGAGATAGGATAATCAAGATTCATTTTAAAATTATCATATTTAATAGTGTATGTATTTAATATCATTTATTTGACATTAATTTTTCCCTCATGAGAGATAGATAATGTATCTCAAATTTCATATACAGTTTTACTGGGAGAAAAAAAATTAAATTCTCCATCCCCTAGTTCACAGTACGGAGCATTCATTGCTTCAGAATTATTATTATAGGCATATTTTATAGTTTCAACCCATGTCCTTCTAGTAGTTTCAGGTATTATATATTTACTTTCAATAGAAGTCCAAATTTCAAAGCCCATACTTTCTAAATGTATCTTCATTTTATGTTTCTACTGACCATATTTAGTTCCATTAAAGAGAGGTGGTCTATTAGTAGTGGCCCCTTCTAGTCTATTCTCCATGAAAAGGGTTGTAACCAAATTTCAAAAGGATAAATTATTTGAAATAACAGAAATTTTAAGATCGTTGAAACACAACTATAATCACAGTTGACATGATTTCAGAAACTAATAGTAACATTCAAATCCCTCTAATACCCAAGGTTGGTCAGAGTAGATGACTCAAGAGGGGAGTGAATTGAGAATCTATAAAAATTTCTCTTAAAAGGATTCTTTACAAAAGAAAATCCCGCTATAAATTAAACACAATGTTCGTTTTTAGAGAATTTATAAAAGTCCTGAAGGTTCAATTTTATTCTTAGAAGATTGATTAATTCTCAGTTTTACTAACCTATTGAGTAACAAAACCTTCAAATCAAACATACTAATTCAAAATAGATGTAAACACTTGCTAAAATATCTATCAAAGTTCTTATTATCTTAATGCAGGAAATAAATATCACATAAGAAATATAAGATAACTAACACAGAGGATAAATAAAGAGGTTCATTCTTAATAAAGGACTTAGTCTCCTCCACTTGGTGATCACCTTCAACCAAACTATTAATATTAACAAACATTTGATCCACACCCTGGATCGGAGTTCACAACAGCACTCAGTGTTGTCCAGGCCACACAGGGTCCTCTTCTACACTTATCAGTGGGTATACATGAGAGTAAAATAATGGTTGAGTAAGTATATCTTAAATCTTTCTGTTTAATACAGGATATAGAGTGTGATATTTTACATCTATTCACTCGGATCGAATGTTAATAAAAGGTAATCACCAGATCAAAGAAATATAATAGAGATAAGAATTCTCTGTGTGTTGTGAAGTAATGATCTGGACTCAATGGATGTTGCAAAAATGGTTTTTGAGTCCTCTTCTAGAAGTTATCTTCATAACAGAGTATCTTAGTTTCTGTAATACAACATCAAAGAGTAAAAAGTTTCACCTATGCAAGGTCTTTATGTTCACTGAGCTTTTTGTAACAAAGTTGCTTGCTACAATATTAGTGTAATCTCACGTGCATAGTTACTCTCTTTTTTATATGCAGAGTTGGTGTCTCGGTGTGTAATACATGTTGTACTGCTCTACTTTAAAGTGAAAGATGAGGTCCTGTTATGCTCACGGATTATCTAGGCATGAAGATATTCCCACGTTCATGTACCTCATACTGTCAACAGATTGTCTTACAGACAACATTAAACAAATGTCAAAAACATTGTTTTATCCAAATATAACCGTTACAAATAAATTTGTATTAATTAACTCAAAAACAGTTATTTATAACAATCATTGAGTAATCTTCGGTCTATTTTATTCAGTTTGATAACATTGGTCTATTATCATCGGTGTGTCATCTTCGGTGTGTCAACTTTGGTCTGTCAAACTTCGGTTTGTCGACTTCGGTGTGTCATCTTTGGTGTGTCGAACTTCGGTCTATCATACATTGGTCTGTCAAACATCGATATGTCGACTTCAGTGCTTCATCTTCGATGTGTCAAACTTCGGTCTTTCATACTTCAGTGTGTCAAACTTCAGTATGTCGACTTCGGTGTGTCATCTTAGGTGTGTCAAACTTCGGTCTGTGATACTTTGGTATGTTTAACTTCAGTGTGTTGAATTCAGTGTGTTATCTTTGGTTTGTTGAACTAACCATAAGTGATAGGAAATCTAGATGAATTGAAAAGTGTCTTTCTTACCAGACTAAGTGTTATGAAAACTTTTATGTATAAATACATTTTTTAACATATTTATTCATGAATATAAGTGATTGAATTATTAAAGTATATGTTTTCGAATGACATAATTGATTTTGTAAGAGAGATATTAAAATGGCATGAAATATTAGAATCTGTATATTGACATTATTTGTGATTATGAAAACTACAATATCATAGAGCATCCCACAAACTCCATTTTTAATTTCTTTTCGAAACCATGAGATTGATATGTAACACCAACTTATATTTATCCCTTGACAGAAGAATTCACAATTTATTCATAGCCATTAAAATCTCTTATAGGTAATTCCCTTCGAAGACTTGGTTTTAAGCAACTAAATAATCAACCAACTTTACATTCAGGTTGAATGATAAAGCCATGATCATACCGTGAATGTCTTGTAAACGTTTCCTCGTATGTACCAAAATATTCAACGTCCTTTTTCATAATCTCAAATATCTAAATTTCCATTATTGTTTTGAGAATACGAGGGAAGTACTTATTTAAAAATAAGTCCTTGAACTCGTCTAATTCAATGGATTAAATTTTATGTTCCTGTCTTGTATTTTTTATTAGAGTCCTCCAATGGTCTGCTTCACCTTCTAAGTGATGAATAACAAAAATAAATTTTTCATTTTTTTCACAGTGAGGATGGAAAGTATATTTTCAATGGTACTGATCCATTGTTCAGCAACACGTGGATTAGAAGACCCACTAAAAAAGTGAATGTTTCCTCATGAAGGAATCAGCAAAATGTTAGTCCATTCTCTACTCATTTCGAAGTCCAAAATGAATCATAACTGTTAGGTCGACAAGGCTGAATACCCTGAGAGGGGGGGTGAATCAGGGTATGACTAATTAAGAATTATAGCCCGTTCTGATCTTGTTTCGCTATTAAGCAAAACACTCTTCACTCTCTTTCCCTCCGCACAATATAAATAGAAAGTAAAGAATGCAAAGGATAGAACAATTTTTACTTGGTTCACCCTCAATGGGATACATCCAAGGAGAAAACAATGGTGATGAGCCGATATGCCAAATTCACTAAAGCACACTACTATTTACAAGGTTTGGGATAGATCACTTCTATGCCCAGGCTCCCTGCCTTTACAACATTTAGGGTTAGCTCACTACTTTCTCAAGGGTCACTCCCTGTCTCTCTCTCTCTGGCTCACTAATGGTGGCGAGGATCACTTTGTTCCACTTCCTTTGCTCACTCATCCGAAAAGGATCCACTCATAGTTTATAGACCGGTAGGTCTCTTTATTATCCCAAATGAATACATCCTCTCTTTTATGTAGATTCTTTGTTGAATCTCAACCTTCACCCGTAAATGAATTTCTCTTTGCACAGAAGGTATCGAGCAATCCCCCAGCTTCCACGCAGCCCTGAATCATTGCTGGAAATCAACCATACATGGCGCCCTTCTCTAAGGCAGCGCGCAAGTCTCGGCGCGTAAGTCAACACTGGAGCGCAAGTATTTCTTAAAACTTGTGTGGCTCAAGCTTAAGCTTCTCCAAACTTGTGCGACACACATTATTTGCAGCCCAAACCTCCCTAGGAGCACAACAAATTGATGGTGTGCAACTTCAACATTGGCGCACAAGTCCCTACTAGCGCGACCACACACCACTTGCGCAACTTCCACACCTATGCGACGGGAGCTCTGATTTTCCTAAGTATTGAACTCCTTGAGAAATGAGGATGGGTGGTCCAGTATTTATAGGCATTCGAACTACATGTGTGACAGCGTGCAAGTCCCCCTCTGGCGCACAGCTTAACCGCCCTGGCCTCTTTCGCGCTACACACTTGAGTGACCAAACCAATACTTGCGCGACCCACCTTCCTTTTCCATATTTTGATGTTCTGATCCTGAAAAAAATAGGCGCACAAGTTTCCAAGCCTCCTAAGCATCGGCACACAAGTCTCTCCACGGCGCGCAAGTCACTTGTGCGACCAACTCAATACTTTCGTGATACTTGTCCCTTTTCCTTATTTTGATGATCTGATCTTGAAAAACATATGGCGCGCAAGTTTCAATGTCTTCTAGTACATGCAGCACAAATCCCTTTTCCAAAACCAGTTTTCTTCATTTGTCTATTTTCAGGCACAAACATTTGGAAAACACTGAAAAACAGTGCCACCTTGTATCTATTCATTTTATGCCACCTCCAGATCATCTATTCCTTTTTCAAAATTCTTGAATCAAACATGGATCATTGACCACAACTCTTGAACTCAACATTCCACCATGAAATCCCTTTTGTCAACAAAATTTTATGTCATGGTTTTCTTTGTCAACAATCACTCCATGATTGTCCACTTTTTCCACAAACACAATCACCTCAAAAATGCTTCAATGATTCCTTGAGGTATTTTTTCCAAAAAATATCCCCCTTTGGGTTTGTTGACAACTCTTCCATAAAAAGATACAACGTTATGTCTTCAGCAACCATTCGCCTCGAGCAATTCTGATAGTGATCAAGGATTTACTCAATACATACTCTAAGACCACATGAGCAATGCTCAGCGTGAGAAACAAGAGTAAATGAAAATTCCATCAATGAATCAATTCATCTCTGACACCCACTGTTGACTCCAAACTGAAACCAATTTGTACTAAACTGATACCAATTGTTGGAGGACTTGTTGGAAGACCAATTTTTTGTTTTTAAATATTCTTACCGCATTCTAACACCACTCTTCTGCATTTATCATGATCTTCAGCTGTGTAATATCTATTATTTGATCAATCACTTCTACCAGCATAAGATTTAAAACACTTCCCCTTTCTCAATGCTCCACCTATCTCGTTGCTCCACCTGTCAGCTTCTTCCTATAGAATCCATGATTTATCAAATAGACACATTGTCTCCCCCTTTAACAATCACTATTTTCTCCCCCTTTGTCAATGATTCCAAGGGCAATCCTTAGTGGTCTATAACAGAGTAGAGAATGCATATTAGTACGTTAGAGAAAAACACATCATACCTCGGGGAGAAGGGGTTTCCGCATCCCAACTATTTCAAGTGCGGGGAATCGACTGAACTCCCAGAGCCAGTCGATGTCTCTCAAAAGATTCCTTGGGTAAGGCCTTTGTCATAATGTCTGCAACTTGTAGCTCTGTAGGCACATACTCCAACTTCACAATGCCTTGTTCCACCTTCTCATTGATTAAATGATATTTGATCTCAATGTGCGTTGTCCATGAATGATGAACTGGATTTTATCTAATATTAATAGCACTTGGGTTAACACACTGGATTCTGATCGGAGACTTCACATCAACTCCCATATCTTCAAGCTGCTGTTTTATCCACAATAACTATGTGCATGCTTGAGTGGCCGCAATATACTCAGATTCTATAATGCTTAATGAAATGAAATCCTTCTTCTTGCTTAACCAAGCAATACATAGTCCACCAAGATAGAATTCACCTCCAGATGTTGATTTCCTATAATCCACTGAACCGGCCCAATCAGTATCAGTATATCCCAATAACTCTATCTGAGATTTTTCATTATATGTCAAGTCGAAGTCCACCATTCCCTTGATATACCAAAGTATTCTTTTTACTGAAAACATGTGGCTTTCCATGGGATTACTCTGACAACTTGATGTTTGGCATGTGGTGAAAATAATGTCAGGCCTTGTCGCGGTCAAGTACAAAAATCATCCAATAATTTTCCAATATTCTGTCATATTAACTGCTTTTCCATCCTCATCTTTTGATAATTTAATCTAGGTAGCAACTGGAGTCTTCATGTCCTTGTAATTCTCCATTCCAAACCATATTAGAACATCCTTGGAATATTTGGACTGATAAATGAATGTTACATTCCTTCCATGGGTCACCTGTAGACCAAGGAAAAACGTTATCTCTCCAATCATTGACATCTCAAACTCATTTTGCATGAATTCATAAAACATTCTACACTGAGCTTCATCTGATCTGCCAAAAATTATGTCGGTGACATAAACCAACACCATCATACTTTGATTACATTCATTACTGAAATAGAGATTGTAATCAACTCCACCATGCTAGAAACCAAGCTTCTTCAAATACTGGTCAAGCCTTGAGTACCAAGCTCTTGGCTCTTGTTTCAGCCCATAAAACACCTTCTTCAACCGACAAACTTTACTCTCATCTACATGAATGAGAAAACCATCTGGCTGCTTAATATAAAATTATTCTTCCAGAACCCCATTCAGGAATACAGATTTTACATCCATCTGGAAGACTGTGAACTTACGTTGTACTGCAATGGCCAAAAATAATCCGATTGTCTCCAGCCTTTCAACCGGTGAAAATGTCTCATCAACATCAATTCCATCTATCTGGGAGTACCCTTTTCACACTAGATGTGCTTTGTTTCAAACTATTGCATCATCTTCATTCATCTTGTTGCGATAGACCCATTTAGTTCTGATGACATTCTTATCTGCAGGTCTCGAAACAATCTCACACGTCTGGTTCTTCTCAATCTGATCAAGCTCTTCATTCATAGCCTGAACCAAGTGCTCATCTTCAGCTGCATCAGAAAAACATTTCGGCTCCACCAGAGATAAAAACAATGTTTGCTGTAATGATTTCATTCATTGGGTTTGAACTGGAGATGTCTAATCACCTATGATATTTTTCCTGTCAATCTCACCTCGACTCTTTGGCTTCTTAGAAGATTCAGATTTTGTTTCCTCTTGTTCATCATCAGTATCTTCTTCTCAGTCAGTCACTGCCACTTATACTCCCACTGTGTTTCTTATCTCCTCATCACATTCATCCTAAAACTGGTCACTGGATCGTTGAATATTCTATTCATTTTCAATAATAGTGACATCATTTCTCTCAATAATTTTTCCCAGCATTTTGTTGAAGCATTTATATGCTTTTCTCTTCCCTGAGTAGCCGAGGAATATTCCCTCATCTCCTCGTGACTCAAACTTCCTGTGATTTTCTTTATTTAGAATGAAACACTTGCATCCAATGATACAAAATTATTTCAATGTTGGCTTCTATATGTACCACATTTCATATGGAGTCTTTCCTTGCTTCAGACACAACAGAGACCTGTTTGAAACATATACCAATGTTAAAACTGCTTCCTTCCAAAATTTATCTGGTAGATCCGTATTAATAATCATTTTTCTGGCCATGTTGTTGATGATACGATTTCTCCTTTCAACCACTCCATTCTATTAGGGAGTTCTCGCTGATGAAACTTGATGCCTTATCCCGTGTTTCTTGAGATAGCTTTCAACATGAATTTTTGTGAATTATGTACCGTTATCATTACAGAACTTCTGAATCTTCTTCCCAAGCATCCTTTCTGACTCCAACATATACTTCTTTATGCAACTAAACACCTATGTATTATGGGTAATGACAAATAACCAGACCATTCTACTATAATCATCAATGAAAAGGAAATAGTACCTTTGTCCACTTGTGGCTCATGGTGAGATTGGTCCACAAACATCTGCATGTTCTAGTTCAAGCACTCTTGTTGATTTCTATTCCTTTGGCCGGTATGTCTTCCTGATGATCTTCCCTTGTTGACATGCATCACATGTGTGAGTACGATCACATGATAGTTTGGGAAGGGCTCTAGCAGCATCACACTTTAGCAGATCATCCATGGATGGTTGGAATAGATGGCCAAGTTGCTTATGCCACAACTGGTTTTCCCCCTCTATGGATAAAAAGAACATATATTCTTCCACACTTACAAGGTAAAGATTTCCCTTTGTCCTTTTTCCCTATAGAAATACTTCCTCATCTTTTCCTTTCACAACACACATTTTCATGGTAAATCGGATAGAGTGACCAGAGTCACATAGTTGACTGACACTGAGTAAGTTATGACTGAGACCCTCTACTACCAAGACATCAGCACATCTCATTTCTTTTCCCTCAAATTTGGCCTTTCCAGAACCAAAAATCTTCAGCCCTTCATCGTTTCCAAACTTGAAACTCATTCTTTGTCATATTTTATGCCTGTAATGAGATCCTTGTTCCCTATCATATGGGATGTGCAACCACTATCAAGGATCTATACTCCTGAACGATCTGATGCTTTAAGGGAAATTTCTGCAACAACTGCCTTCTCATCCTTTTTCTTTTTGATCCATGTATTTGACTTCACACTCGGTGTGGTTTGGAGAACTTGATCTTACTTGAGTGTTATGGACCAGCTTCATCTTGCAACGCTGTAAATCTATTTTTCACTTTTAACTCACTTGTTGGTTTATTGATCTGCTGCTTGAGAACATTTTGATTTTTCATTGGCACATTCCTCTGTATGGTCAAAGTGCAATATCTAGCCATGTGACCAAATCCTTCGCACGAGAAGCAGTTCCCTCGAAATATGTTCTAGAGAACCGTTCTCTACTTGACTGCCACCTTTGTTCATGTTCCTTTTGATATCTCATGGATATGGAACACACACATATTGTGAAGGTCCCATATTTCTACAACAATAACACCTGATAAAGGGTGAATTCCACCGTGGTACATCAGCACAATGAGTTTCCCCTTGAGATCTCTGAATATTATGATTCTTCATTGTGCCCAAATCAACCTTCAATCATGGGACCGGTGCTTGTGGTCTGACTTCAACTGTCATAGATTTTTGTTTCTAATTATTCCTTGAAGTAGCCTTAATGTCTGAGCTCAATTGTTGCTTCTTTCCTGCTGAAATTCTAGGATCCTATTTCATATTTTTAGTCTTCGTAATGACCTTCTTTCCCCAGAATGTGTTTGGAATCAAAGGTTTCTCCTGTTCTTTAACTTTTCTCTGCAGATCGACAACTTCTTCTTAAAGTTCTTTGATACGCTTGACATGGCCTTTCACGTTTCCATTCAGGCCATTGATCTCCCTTTTCTTTTCTTCTATCTTGATTTTATACTCGCTAAAGTATTCTGAGTTCTCTGGTGTTGATGACTTGAGTATCTCAATTTATTCCATCAACTCATACTTCTGTTCTTGCTATTGCTTCATATAGAGTTTGGCATCACGAACAACTTTGTTAGGTTTCTTTTTTTTCTCTCCAAAATTCTATCTCCTCAAGAGATGCTTCTAATTCAGCTTCCATGTCAACTCATCCTTTAATTTCTTATTCTTCTTCATCAGCATCGGTTCCTCACTTTTCTTGTGCACTACTGACAATAGTCACCATTTCATTTTGTCCATGATCTTTACAATTTTCAAACTCCTCAACCTCTTCATCCTCAGACTCTTCTGAACTGTCTATTTCTTGTGAAAGAATATTATTCTTCTTGAAGGAAATTTTCTTTAACTGCTTCTTCCCTTTCACATAGGCTGAAGATTTCTTCTTGGGATTTTCAACTTCATCTTCATCATTTTCTTCTTAAATATTTTTGGGGAATCTTGTAGCAAGATGACCAACTTTTCCACATCTAAAGCAATCGAGTGGATGTTTCCCTTTCTACTTTACTTTTCCTCTTTTAAGATTTGAGGAAAGGAATGGCATAACCTCATCTTTCTGTTCTTCTTCATGAGAATCATCAATGGTGATCTTTTTCATGGCCTTAAATGACATCTCTTTGGAATTTACCTTTTCCATAACCTCGTTTTCATCATTCCTCATCTCATATGCAACCAAGGTACTGTGCAAGTTGTCCAGTGTCAGCTCTTTGGGATCTTTATCTTCTAGTACAAAAAATTTCGGATTGAACTCAGGTGGAAGCTTACTCAAGATACTCTTTACGATCTTTATGTCTTCAATGTCTTCACCAAGACCTCACATATCGTTCACAACAACATTTACCCTATCAAAGAATGCATCAACAGACTCATTCGGGTTCATCTTCAGATCTTCATACTTATTCCACAACACTTGCAGCTTTGCCTCTCTTACCATTTTATCTCCTTCATATATATTTAATAGTTTTTCCCACATGGCACGTGACGTTTTGCATGACATCAAGTTTGTATAGATAGGATTGGATAGGGCCCCCTAAGGCATTAATTGCTTTTCCATATGCATCCAACTCTCTACGTTCAGCTTCTGATAATGTGTCACTGTTAATATCAGCTGTTATTCCATGCATTGAAAATGTGAATACATCCATTCCCAAAGATCAGAAGTAGTTTTGCATCTGATTCTTCCATATCTGATAGTTGTTCCCATCAAAGATCAGAATCCCTTTATTATTGGTGACCTCTATTTAGAGAAGAACTAAGATCAACCTTTCCATTTGATACCAATTATTAGGCCTGCAAGGCTGAATACCCTGGGGGGGGGGGGGTTAATCAGGGTATGAATAATTAAAAATTATAGCCCATTATGATCTTGTTTCGCCATTAAGAAAAACCCTCTTCTCTCTCTTTCCCACTGAAAAATATAAATAGAAAGTAAAGAATCCACAGGACACCGAAAACTGTACTTGGTTCACCCTCACTGGGCTACGTCCAAGGAGCATGAAATGGTGATGATATGATGTACCATATTAACTAAAGAACATTGTTATTTACAATGTTCGGGCTAGATCATTTCTATGACTAGGCTCACTGCTTTCCCAAGGGTCACTCCCTGTCTCTCTCTCTCTCTCTGGCTCACTGCCGGTGGAGAGGATAACCTTCTTCCTCTTCCTTTAGTCACTTCTCTAGAAAGGATCTACTCACAGTTTATAGACCTGTAGTGCTCTTCATTATCACAAATGAATACATCCTCTCTTGTATGTAGATTCTATGTTGAACTGAACCTTCACCCATAGATGAATTTTTCTTTGCACCGATGGTATAGGGAAATCCTCCTGCTTCCACGCAGCCCTGAATCACTGTAGGAAATCAACCTTACATGGTGCCCTTCTCTAAGGTGGCACAGAAGTCAACACTATCATGTAAGTATTTCTTAACACTTGCGCGACTCAAGATTAAGCTTCTCCTAACTTGCGCAACACACTTCCTTTTCTACCCAAACCACCTTAGGCACACAACAAATAGATGGCGTGAAACTTCAACACTGGAGCGTTGGTCCCTACTTGTGTGACCACACACCACTTGCGTGACATCCACACCTGCATGACGAGAGCTCTGATTTTTCTACGTATTGAACTCCGTGAGAAATGATGAGGGGTGGTCCATTATTTATAGGCATTTGAACTACCTGCGCGACGGTGCGCAAGTCCCCCTCCAACGTGCAAGTCTCGGCATGCAGCTCAACCGCCCCAGCCTCTGACGCACTACTCACTTGAGAGAATGAACCAATACTTGCGTTACCCACCTTCCTTTTCTGTATTTTGAAGTTCTTATCCTGAAAAACAATAGGCGCGCAAGTTCCCTAGCCTCCTAAGCACCGGCACGCAAGTCTCTTCAGGGCGCGCAAGTCACTTCCGAGACCAACTCAATACTTGCACGATACTTGTCCCTTAGACATATTTTGATGATCTGATCTTGAAAGACATATGGCTCACAAGTTTCCCAGTCTTCAATTACACAGTGCGCAAGTCCCTTTTCCAAAACCACTTTTCATCATTTGTTGATTTTCAGGCCCAAAAATTTGGCAAACACTGGAAAACGGCGCCACCTAGTATCTATTCTTTTTATGCCACCTCCAGATCATCCATTCCTTTGTCAATGTTCTTGAATCAAACATGGATCGTTGACCACAGCTCTTGAACTCGACATTCCACCATGAAATCCCATCTGTCAACAAATTTGTATGTCATGGTTTGCTTTTTCAACAATCACAACACAGTTTTCCACATTGTCAACAAACACAATCACCTCAAAAATTCTTTAATGATGCTTTGAGGGATTTTTTCCCAACAATAACATGTCTAAATATAGAAATAATATATTTCATTCCATCTCCCATAACATTTGGTTGATCAGGAGGACAATCATTTCATTTCCCATTGCATTGAGCATTAACATGGTTCATTTGGGTTCCAGCCATTGTCTAAAACACAAAAAATAATAGTGTGAGATGAAAAATACAACAAGGAAAATAACATAATAAATGGGGAGTAATTTCAATCTCTAACATCATAGGTTTAATCCTAGGTTATTCATGATAATTACCATAATTCTATGACTGTAACCTATAGTTATAATTATCCTTATGGAAATCAATATAAATACATTATAAATATCTCTATGGATACTACTAAATATTTCTCATCCATGATTCATAAGGTTAACTAAATCTTTCTCTGATACCAACTAAAATAACCCAAGCTTGATGTACATATACATTACATTTCATTTGTGGAAAACATATTAAATGACAAAAAAAATTCTCCGAAAGACCATATTAGTTTAGTGTCTTTGGAAACGTGGAACATAATTTTCAAACATGGTGAAAGATTTTCAACATATCCTATAAAGATATTCCCATTGCCCTTTCCTACCAAAACCCCTTTATTTATATCCATGGGAAAAGAAAACACAAAAAGGGTGAGCTAAAATGATCAGTAAGGGTAAGCATGAAGAACAGAAAATAAATAATAATCATAAGATTGTGAAAACATGAACATAAATTTTGAATATCAAAATCGTTAATCATAAAATAAATCTTGATAGTACGTAACAAATAGATCATAATGAAATATTAACCATTATAAAAGAGCATTGGAATAAAAAATGGAATTTTATAATGAAAATAAGAAAATAATATTATTTCTATAGTATCCAAGTCATTTCTTATATGGCCATCATAGTGGAAAAATTCCATGACTTAACTGAGTTTACATGTCATTCCAGACAAGCATTACTGAACAGATTTACATGTTGTTCTAGCCCTGTATCACTAAACCAAATTTACTTTCTATTCTATTAATGTCTATATCATGAGATATAAATCATTACCCAATGCATTTAAGGGTGATATAGGTCCCACACATCTCATAATTAAATCATTATTACATGTTCCACAAAAAGATAATTCATTCATCATCGCATAACCCATGAAATAAAATGGGTTTCTTAAGAAATATTCCATCATAACATAATCCATATAAAATATAATTCCATTATTAACACAATCATAGTAATAATAGGGATAGAAACATCCACTATTTAAGATCATCATCTTAGATGGAAAATAATTTTGATAAAACTCTTGAACTTATTTCTTGAGTAAAATATCCTTTCTTCTTCAAAAATGTTTTATTTTCTCAAAATTCCATGAAATTATAAAAGAAACGAATTTATTTTAAAATAAACTTCAAAATAGTGTATAAGAAGATTATTGTAAATATGGAGTTTTGAAACCAAAATAAAATCCATTCATGTAGTATAAGTTCAAAAGACATTCTCTATGTACTTTTTTAGAATAGTCAAAACGTACATCGTATGGAAAACAAAAGAATGATTCCTTCTATACCATGTAGAAAAAGTCAATAGTTGTTAAAAATGACTGAAATATGCATATAAGAATAGTAAACATTTTAGGAAAACATTTTATGAAATCATGGACATGGATGATAAATATATCCCCAGAAAATACTTACATATAAACAATCTCAGATATAAATGAGATTGTAAAATTATTGCTTACCTTAGGTTTGATTTCATCCATTTGTGTATAAAGATCATGTATAATGGTTTGATATATATTATTAACTTGTATCAAAACCATAATAATATTTATGAAATCTTATATTATTCACTTATAACTTTATATCACCCGTTCATTTATCAATTCCATGTTAAATCAATGTTTTGGGTAATAATATTTTTTTATTGTACATGTTTTGACCATCTTGTCTTGATATTATTTCTTAGATCGTTATTTACTTACTTCCAGGATGAAAAAAATTATTTATATATCATATATATTCGTTATATATATATATATTCTATTGAATACACCATTCATAGAGATGGTAGGTTGTACATACGCAAAAACGTTGTTTCTCTTTCCTTATTAAATTGAAAGGAAGCAAGTAATTGAAATATATATATATATATACATAAATCCCATATCATTATTATGTCATATATTTCATGATTATTTATTATATATACTTTATAACCATTCATTAATGGTTAATGTGTGGAATTAATCTCATCGCGTAGTAGAGATGTTAAGTCGTACGTACGCATGAGCGCCGATATCATTACCTTGATGGATAGATAGTATGGAATTGGATGGTATATTAATTTTAAAGAATAATAATTATGTTATATTCATTATTTAAATCCATTATACACATTAACATACCCATCCAAATTAAGTATTGTGGAATAGAAATTACACCACGGCATGGACATGATAAACCATATATATGCACGCATGGTGATATTGTTATTTGTAGGATGGATAAAAGAAGATACAAAGTTTTCCAATAATTATAATAACATATCATAATTTATAATATACTATATTTATTACTTTATTATAGAAACAACATAAGAATAGGAAGTAGAAGAATAAAATAATTTTGAAATGGGCGATAAAATAATTACCTCTTTTTCAAGTATATCCTTTTGGTATGCACAAAAGACTCCTTAGGATGGCCTTATGCCTAAAGGCTGGACACTAGGATGAATTTAGGGGACTGGGGATGAGTCTGGGGTATGTTTTGGACAAGAAAAAATTACATGGAAGAGTGAATAAAAAAGGATAGGTGTTCTTTTATAAAGATTAGAGGGGTACCTTTGGAAAGTATTGAAATATTAATTTATCATAAAGTTATTTTCACTTTATAATGCACCCGAACTCATTTGTTTTGAAGATAATTTGAATATGACTGGAAATAATGAAAAATAATAAACATTAGACATGTTTTTATTTTATTTGAAACCATATCCTTTTTATTTATCCTTATTTAATCTATTTAATTTTAATTGTGGTAATAATATTATAAATATTAAATGGTTATAAATATTAACTTCTGTGTTTTAAATTTTCCATAATTTGATACATTATGAAAATTTAGACAATTGAGTTTTCAATTTTTAATTTTTAAATATTTTTGTGATTTTTATATAATTTAATAATATGTTATTTTTATAAAATATAAATAGTGTCAATTTTGACACTATTCATTTATTTGACTTCAAATAAAATCCACACTAAATATATATTGGAATAAAAATATTTAATACAATCCTAAAACTTCATAGTCTTCTATAAAATTCTTGGATCCCATTAGTTAATTCATATAATATTTATTTTACTATTTTTAAAAATATTTATCTGATATTTCTAATAATTGAATAATTTCTACATCACTATTCTCTCATCATTAATGGTAAATATTTAAACTCTAATAATTCTAAATAAATTCATGTGATATATAAAATGATAATAGATTTCTATAGAATATTTATTTTCGATGTTCTATAAATTTTATCACTTCATTAAAATTATTATAATTATAAGATATATGAGAGTAAATTGTTGTCACTTTTTTTGTTTAAATTATAATCACATCACTTTGATAGAGATAAGTCAATTAAATGAATCAATTTAGACCCTTAGGTGATATTAGTAGAATTTAATTCATCAAATAGGATTTTTTCATGTGTAAGGGTAATTTTTTTATCTTTATCATATTTTTTGTTACCCTAGATTACCTAATTTACATTTAACTCTAGTAAATTAAAATTACCATAGTTACTATTCATAATATCCAAAAAAATAAGAGTAAACTATTAAATTAATTTGGACACACTAATTGTAATTATGGAATCCATTTTCCAGAATAAAAAACAAAAAAATTAGAACTTAATATAATATTACTTCTCCGTGCCAAAAACCAAAAACGTTTCATTTTAAGATGTAAAAACTTATCAAAATATTTTCATGTATTTATGTCCAATTTAAATGTGAAATTACATCCAATGAAAAAAATTGGATTAAATAATAAAAACATAATCCCATTATACTTTAAAAAATTTTGAAAGATAATCTCACTATATAAATAAATTAGATGGAAAGGCACTTTTGAAATAAAATGTTGTTTTTTCACTATTCATTAAAATATGAATTTTATTAGAAAAATACCAAAGATTAAACCAAAGTAAATTTTTATGTCTTACATCCAAATAAGATTTTTATTTGGTTAAATAAAATATATAAATGTGTTAAATACTATATTTACATCTTTTACACCATCAAAAGGCTGCAAAACTATATTCTTTTAAAAATACCCATTTTATCTGAAAATTTGAATTTGTTCTTATATAATATTCTATATAAAACATATTATTAATTTTAATGTTATATAAAATTAAAAATGAGGTTAATACTACTAATAATGACTAGTTTATATTTCCTTAAATAATAATATTTTAATAATATATTTTTGTTTAGTGAAACAAGGTATTGCATACAATGAATGCTATCGGGAAAGGTCGCTCTTGTGTGTAATGCTAGCCAATTTGGTGTTTCATTTAGTTCAAGCACACATTGGTGTTGAGTATAACATAATCAAAACATATTTCATGGATTCATTGAACAAAACCTATACTCAGCGTTACGTGAAATGAATTCTATCAAAAAGACTTGAAATTGTGTGTAACACAAGCCAAGTATAGTGTTGCGTATATTGAACACTAATATGATGTTGCGTATAGAGAAATATAATCTTGGTGTAGCATAAAACACACGAAAAAAATAAATTAAAAAATAAATCTCATCAAATCTCGGGGTGTTACAAAAGTTTCAGTAATCAAGGCAACATTTCGTCTTATTTTAGAACCATGCTCGACTAGAATTTTAATTGGGTTCTTCACGTACAATGTCTCAACACTGATGATTAACCATTAAACAAAAGCAGTAGGTTGTATATATTATTATGTATGAAAATGTATAATATTTTTTATTAGAATATCTTGACATCTATCTCTGAACTTTATAAAGTATGATGATTTATTTCAATTTTTTGAATTTTTTTTTCAAAAGATGAATTATAAATTTCATTTTACTGGTGGATATTAGATACTCATGTGAGTTCCTTTGTGTAAGTCGTAGGGGGGTTTTCATTCAAGTTTCTTTATATTTAGGTATTTCTTTGTTTTTTTATATTAAATTTATGTGTTCCCTTCCCTACAATTCATAATATGGATGTCTCATAGATCCTCTCCATGGTCTCTCCATGTTGGGGGATTTTATAACATATTTTCCTTATTTACCCCTTTGAAGTTACATATGTTATAGGATTATGACCTTATATGAAACTATGAGTTAGGGTTAATCGAAAGTTTTTTATGGTGCATGTAGTGTCTCCAACTCAGTAACAACATACTGGGAGATGGACTCTGTTGGACGGTGGGGCTGGGTGGGAATCAATGGTGTAGCTATGATTATTGCTTCATCATTTTGTGTTATCTGGTTCTCCACTCTTGTGGTACTGCAATGTTGTTGTTGTTTTCATTGTGGTAGGTTTTGATGTGTTTTTCTACAAGGTTACACTCGAAAGGTTTCATCAACACAATTCATGATCCTATAGTTTCACTATTCTGATATGCATATCCCTTGAAGATTGTACATGTTTAACTCATTATACACCTTGCTATCCCAACATTGGAGGCTTTTCCACTTCTATTTTCCCTTCATTGGTGACCCATGTGGGTTTCTTCTTGCAGTTTAAGCGATAGATTTTGTTATCTGTATTTCATTTTTTAATTTTAGACCCTTATCCATTTAAACTTTTATCTTGTATAGAAAAAAATAGATTTTGATCGAATAATTTTTTTGAATGTTAATAAAATACTTATAATATTCATTATTATCATTATAAAATATTATTGTCTTAATTAATATATATTGGATCAAGATTAAATCAAATATACAGAGGAGGGGGTGAATTTTTTTCTTTTCAAAAAACTCTTCGTGAGATCGTATTCTGTCCTTTATCTTTAATCAGGTATATTGATGTAGTGGAAATATGAAATGCATGGACACATGATATATAGTGGTTAGAGGAAAATAAGGCCCCAAGTCCACTCCACCAATGCTCTACTCCATGATCTTGGCGATTTTCACTATATATTCCTCATCTCAACAGACCTTTCAACAACTGAGTGCATCCAGTTGACACCTTTACAATCTAAGGAAAAACACAGCCTTCTAGTTCAATCACAGAACCTACTCAGCTTATAATGAGAAGCTGGTCACTGAATATAAAAAGTAATTTTTTTAAAAATACTATCCCAATTGTTCTTTACAATTGCAACGGCATGCAATTGACAGTAAATGTATCGTGGTCTTCAAAATGAATGATCTTCAAGAAATATTTGTTCTGAGTTGATCCCGTTGCAGTAGATATAGAAATATAAATAACAAGTTCAGAAGTAAAAGATTCACAATTGATCTTCAATGTCGAATAAGTGAATCTTTTTTCATGTATCTTCTTCTTTAACAAACAGACCTTTTATCACTCTTTGTAATAAAAAAAAATGTAAATCAAGATTGACCTATTTTTCTATTTTTTTCTTCAATATCGTATAGAATATATCTTCTTTTTATAAATGTATTTGATCTCATGTTTTTTTAACATAATCCTCAATTCGTACTTACACATACCAAACAAAAAAAACATAGATATAATGAATACTTCCTCTAAAAAAATCAGATCCTAAATCTTCACCTTTTTACTTGTGCAATTAAAACATTTGAATTTAGAGAGTAGTCGTAACAATCCTTGTAATTATCCATGAAATTCTCCTTTTAATTCAATCCTTAAAAGGATCTGAACACGTCAACAAAGCTCTTTAAAATGAGCTTTTAATCCGCCTTAAAATCAGCCTGATAATCTACTTACAGAATGTTGAATAATAATATCAAATTTATACTCTCTGACACCAAATGTAAGGTTGAGTTATACAGTATGCATTACGTAGATTATAAATGTAAGGTTGATGATGTAGCCTTCAAACTGAAGGTTGACAATGAATGCTTGATCACAAATATAGGTTTGTCCATCCATACTTTTCTCTTCACCTTTCAAACGTATGATAAATGATCCATACTTATATAAGTTTCTAGATGAAAGGTACATGATCCATACTTTTCGAAGAAATGTATGGTTTTTTAGAAAATTAAGGTTGATGAACCATACTTCTAAGAAACAAAAGTACTGTTTAACTCTTACGTATAGTTCTCCTTCCATGATTTTCTAATATCCCAAACGTAGGGTTCATTCCTAATGTAGGGTTCCTTTTCATACTTTTTCGATAACATATGGTTGATTAACAATTATTTTTTGATAACATGTAAAGTAAACAGTGGTTTCCTTTCTTTACCTTACGTTTCCACACGTAGGGTATGAACAGTGATTCTAGGACACGCTTAAGCAATTCCTGAATATGTAGAGTATGCACAGTTTTTCCAAAACATGATAATGTGAATACATTAACAATTAAATCTCTTTGTTCAAGAACTTAAATATTTCTTCTAGAAATAAAAAATAATAATAAATTCCTGAAACATACATAAAAAATTAAGTCATTAGAAAACAATTAAGGGTATTTGTGAGCATCTGAATCATAAAAAAAGATAGAGTATTGTTCTCAACAATCTCACTATTTAAACAAAAACATTATGTATTGTTGAAAACAAAAATTTATCAATAATCTCCTCCTTTTTTATGATCACAAAATCTATAAAATAATAAATGAAAATAATATTTAAAATTAATTACATATAGATCAGAATTTTGATTGGATAATTCAATATTTAATATTAACAAGATTATTTGAAAAATAAATTGACATTGTGTTATCTATAAAAATAAATTTATCCCCCATTTTCACAAGAAAATAAAATTATCCAAACTTCTCAATGTTAAAATAAAATGTTGTGTTTATCCAAATTTCTCAAAGTTAAAAAAATATTGTGTTTATCAAAATCTCCCTCCCTTTTCTGATATCAAAAAGAATGACAGAATATAGAATATAACAGATATTAATGTATCACTAATCTAAATTAACTACAATATCTAATCATTTATCAATTAGTGAATATAGATTACAAACATATCTAATCAATCAAAGTAAAAAAACAAACACACAAATATATAATTAAACAGATTGTCATTAAAAATATTGAAAAGTATAAAATTGATAAATACAGGAATCAAGGGTCGGTCATGGTTTAGATAGGGTCTATCTTGTTTGAACTACTTCTTTGATTTCTAATTGATATTACCTTAGTCTCAGAATCATTATATCACCAATCATAACAATAAGGTCCCTATTATTTGGAGTCATATGAATGTCTTCAATTAAGATGACTATGAAAAACACATGTAGTCTTTCTTCCTTCTCCAAAAACAAAGACAACTTCTTGGATAACCTATCCAAGAGAGATCTAATTCCCAGTTCATTTGAGGTTAACTGTGTAATTTAAAACATTTTATTGTCCAGCAGTACTGAAATAGGAGCACTAATGCGTTGAAAATCATGCAATCTGTCATTCATATCAACAAAGACATTGGTTATTTCCTTAAATCTTCTGATCAAATTAGGTGAAGTGTCAGTACCACTGGCCTCATCGATCCTGACATATGCCAACATTGTCTTCATTAAAGATTTGAGATCTGAAAAATCTGACTTCATAACCATTTCAGACATTAATCGTGCAACCTCATTCAGCATATCCTTCTTAAAAAATGCAACTTCTTACTTCAATACTGTACCATTATTTGGCCTCTGTAATTTTAATTTTCTATTTCTTATGCTCTCTTTAGAGCGGCATTTTCATGCTATACTCTCTGCAAATATTTGTATATTTCTTCAACTTACTCATTTTCTGATTCAAATATACTTTGTTCTTGATTATCCTTTTCATCATGAAAGTGATGTACAAACACTAGGGGTAATGATTCAACATCATCTTTCCCTTTTTCATTTCTAACTGGTTGGTCCATAGATTTTTCCTCTGAGTCTTTTCCAAACTCTTCCATATAAAAATCCTCTTAAAGAAAATATGTGGGTACATCTCAAGGTTTTTCATCATGTACATCAGAAATGTCCTCTTCTATTTGATTCTCTTAAATATGTTCTTCATTAGCTAATTGAGGACTGGCCACATATACTCCATGAACTTCCTCCTTTTCAATTTTAACTTTAGATTTTGGTTCTTTTCTTTGAACATAAATTCTTTTAGGTTCAATTTATTTAATAGCCAAATTTTGTTCCTGAGACTCTCCTTCATCTTCTACTTGAATTCTAGATTGAAATTGAGTTTCTTACACTTGGTCAGACCTCTCAACAACAACTTCCATTGATTGTTCAGAATTAACTTCTCGTACAAATTTGTAACTCAATAAATCTTGTGATGTTAAAACATTTGAAACTTTCTCTTCATGAGTAGTTGCATCTCTTATTATTTTTACTTTAACTCCTTCTTTACTTTCTTCCTCTCACATAGTCTCTTCTTCAAAACTTATTCTTCTAGAAACTGAGCTAACCTTGGGTGTAGATAGATTTTCCGTTGACTTTTCAGGCAGAGCCTGAGCTCTCTCTTCTTCTACTTCTTCATCATCTCCTACTAGTAGCATTTTTCTTTTTACTGTACTCCAGAAATAACCAATTTTTCTTAACATACCAGTATTATAAACATTGATTTAGTGACAAATAATTATAGCATCAACCAGTCTCACCATGTATTTCTTGAAGAAGAGTTTTGAGATGAATCTACCAAAAGGGAAGAAATTCATTATAGCTTCACATTGACAGCAATAACTCCAGTACCTCACTATGTTCCTAGGAAAATTTCATTTTACATCACTGAGAAAAAGTTATATTACGTACATATCACGATACATTATCTTCTCCATCTCCAACATTCTGGGTGTTATCCAAGTTTGTACAAATTTCACAAGGATCTTCTATCTGGTTCCAAATCCTTAATGAACATTTTTATTATGTTAGTAGAGCCAAACAGAATGGACTTAATGTCTTCAGATTTATGCATAGAATCTCCTATGTTTTTCAAACAAAAATGAAACACTCACTCATTAGGGTAGTTTAGTATTTGACTAATCTCATCTCAAGAGATTTAAAACTCTCTATCCTTTATTTTAGCCATCATAGTGTCATAATTATCTCCTAGACTAAATTAAACAGATTTAATGAAATATCGAAGCTCTACTTCATACAAGAATTCTGTAATCTCACTATTGAAATTCTGTTCAAGATTGTAAAATGAAGGGGCTTTCTTTAACAAAAAGTTCATTTGAAATCACCATTCTAAATCAATCACTTTTACCTGTAGGATTTTCCTTCCTTCTGAGTGTTGTTTCTTGTCATTGCTGGTATCTACCTCATCAACTCGCTTAGTCTTTTCCATTTCAGTAAAAATATCGAAAGGTTCTGACATCCATGATTACTATGTTTTCAATAATCATTACATATATTTGAAAAAAAAATATTTTCCACGGTGTATATAAAAATAAATAGCATGTTTATATAAAAAAATTATTTAAAAATAAATAAACCTAGCTTCCCCATAATAAAGTCAAACCTTGCAGTGAGAAGTGGTTTAGTTTAAATATATGCTAATTGAATTTCAGTACTTACAAATTCTAAAGATATATCCTTTTTCAAGACATTATCTCTTAGAAAATGACGTCTGATATCAATATTCTTAGTCTTAGAATGATTAAAAAGATTTTTTGAAATATTTATTGCACTAGAATTAATACATAAAATAGGTGTATTATTAAAATTTAGTCCAAAATCCATAAGAGTGTTTTTCATCCACAGCACATGTGCACAACGACTAGCAACAGAAACATATTCTGCCTCAGCTGTTGACAGAGAAACTGAATGTTGTTTCTTAGTTGACCATGATACTAAGGATTTCCCTAAAAAATGACATGTACCTGAAGTGCTTTTCCTATCTAATCAAAAACTGCCAAGGTCTGCATTTGAATATGAAATTAATTAAAAATCATAAGTTCTGGGATAAAGTAGATATAGAAAAATAATTCCTTTTAAATATCTAAAAATTCTTTTAGCAACAGTTAAATTGGATTCTATTGGATTTGATTGAAATCTAGCACAAATACATACTTAATACATTATATCTTGCCTACTAGCAGTAATATATAATAAAATACCAATCATACCTCAATATAACTTGTTGTCAATTGACTTTATAGTTTCATTCAAATAACGTTTTAAATTAGTACTCATAGGAGTTGTATATGTATTTCTATTTTCATGTCCAAATTTATTATGTGAATTAGTAATATATTTTCCTTGATTTAAAGCATTTCCATAATCATTTAGATAAATTTGAATCCCTAAAAATTAATTTAATTCTCCCATCATACTCATTTAAAATTATTTTTTCATTATATTTGAAAACTCATGAAAAATGGATTTGTTAGTTGATCAAAAAATTACATTATGAACATAAATTTGAACCAATAAAATATTAGAATTTAAAATTTTGTTAAATAGTGTCGGATCGTCCATTCCAGCAGTAAAATTATTTTTTCAAAATAAAAGAGCATAATCTTTCATACCAAGCACTAGTTTCTAGTTTAATGCCATATATAGCTTTACTAAGTTTAAAAACAGAATCTGGTTTTTGTGAATTTTCAAAACCAGGAGGTTGCTCAACATAATCTTCTTCCATTAAATAACCATTTAAAAAGGCAGACTTAACATCCATCTGAAATAATTTAAAATTCATATGAGATGAATAGTCTAAAAGGTTTCCAATAGCTGCTAACCATGATATAGGTGCAATGGTCTCATCATAGTCTATACCTTCTTATTGATTATAACATTTTGCTACAGGTCTTGCTTTATTTCTAGTTATTATTCCTTGTTCATATTGGTTATTCCTAAAGACCCATTTTGTTCCTATCACTAGAAAATTATGTGGTCTTTCAACTAATTCTCAGAATTCATTTCTCTTGAACTAGATTAATTATTCATGCATTGCTATCATCCAGCATTCACCATCTAAAGCTTCTTCTATAGTCTTAGGTTTTAGTTGGGATAGAAAGGTAGAGAATTCTACAATAATTACTATATTTCTTCAAGTTATTATTCTTGTGTCTAAGTCACCTATTATAGTTTCTAAGGGTGATTTTTAGGGTTCTAGTCTATCTTGGTAATACACTTAGAGGTTCATCAGTATCATGTTCTTCTGAATTGGACTGAATTTCATTTATATCATTTTTAAAATCATTTTTCAAGTTTTCAAGTCTCATGTTATCATTAGAGTTGGATTTTTCAATTTAACCTGTCCTTTTCTCAAAGGGATCAAATTCATCAAATTTCACATGAACTGATTCTTCAACAATACTTGACTTCTTATTATAGATTATATAAGCTTTGGAGGTAGCTAAATATCCTTTGAAAATTCCTTCATAAGATTTTGGATCAAACATACCAAGAATGTACTTGAAGTTCAAGGTGTAAACATTGCATCCAAAAACATTAAAGTAATTTACTTTAGTTTTTCTGTTATTCCAAAGTTCATAGGGTGTATTTTTCAAAATTGTTCTAATTAAAACTCTATTCATTATATATCAGGATATTCATACAGCTGCTACCCAAAAATAGGTAGGAAGACTGTATTCATTTAGCATAGTCCTAGCCATTTCCCGAATAGTTTTATTTCTTCTTTCAACAATTCCATTTTGTTGAGGTGTTCTTGGTGCAGAAAAAATATTTTTAATACCCATGTTTGAGCAAAAGAAATTAAATTCATTATTCTCAAATTCTCAACCATGGTCACTTCTTAATGAAATTATATGAAAAACTTTTTCATTTTGAGTTGATTTACATAAAATTTTAAAGAATTTAAAAGCTTCCTTTTTAAATTTCAAAAAGAAAATCCATGTAAATCTAGAATAATAATCAACTAAGACATATACATATAATTTACCATCCCTGCTTTCTACCCTTGAAGGTCCAAACAAATCCATATGTATAAGTTCCAGAGGATTAGTTGTTGCAACTTTGTTAACATATTTGAAGGATGATTTGTGTTGCTTTCCAAGTTGACATGCATCACAGAATCTGTCACTTTAAAATATGAGACTTGGATAATCAGAAATTAATTATTTCTTAGATTATTTATATAAAACATAAACATTACAATGTCTATGTCTCCAATTCCAGATCGAAGATTCATTCATTTTATCAGTTAATCAATTTACTTATTGTTAACACAAGGAATTTAAATCCAGGGTGTATACATTATCAGTTCTTGGTGCACTAAATTTATGTAGTTTATTTTTAAAAATAGTACAATAATTATTAGAAAAATCAGCAGTATAACCCTTATCACAGAGTTGAGAGATACTTACCAGATTTTGTTTCAATCCTTGTACATAAAGTGCTTTTTTGATTGATACAGCTTCTGGATCTCCAACTATTCTAATACCAATGATTTTCCCTTTGGCATTGTCACCAAAAGTTATAGTTCCACCAAAATTTTGAGTGAGTGTAGAGAAATTCAACGAGTTTCTAATCATATGACATGAGCATCCACTATACATATACCATATGTCCTTTATGCTTATATGACATTCTACCTCATCTGTTTCTACCATAAAATACATGTTGGATTTCAGATTTACTTCTTCCTTCTCTATGTCTGATTCAGAAGTGCTACTGGAGTCTTCAGATACACTCCATATAGCTTTCATTGCATTCTTGTCCTTATTCTCATAATAATTCCTTTTGAATAACTTCTTCTTCTCGTATTCCTTTAACCATGGACAATCAGTTCTGATGTGCCCCATTTTTCATGCACTCAAAACATCTGACTTCTCTGTCATTTATTTTTGAAAGATTTTCTAAATCCCTTCTTCTTTCTATAGAATTTAGTGAATTTTCTATCTTGATGAGCCAGTTCCACATCAGAATTTGATAAATTAGAACTTTCAGATTTAACTTTTATGCTTTTCTTAATCTATTTTCTTTGTAATGACACATTCAAAGAAGTGTCATCTCTCTTGATAAACACATTATTCTCATTTTCTCCATCTTGAATCTCAACTTCATATATCATTACTGTTCCAATTAGTTCCCTCATGGTTAAGTCATTGATAGGTGTTTATTTTCTGATTGCAGTAGATATTCCATTCCATTTAGTATGTAGTATTATCAATACTTTTAAAGCATGATCAACTTGTTTGATTCGGTCTCCCAAAGCTATTATATTATTGAAAATCTCTGTCAACCTTCCATTCATTTGATTAATGCTTTCACCTTCAACCATTCTAAATGTATCAAATTAAATCTTAGTAGTAGCATATCTCATTTCCCTAATATTTCCAGTTCCTTCATAAGAAAAAGCTATAGTTTTCCACATCTCATATGTTTTCAGGAATTAAAATACTCTGTTAAATTCATCTGGTCCTAGACCACATATAATTGCATTCATTTCCATCGAGTTCATATCATATTCTACTTCTGTAGCTACACTCCATGTCTCAGGTTTTTTAGGAGTTTCATATGGATTCAGTATCTTAGAATATACTCTGTATCCAAGGTTTTTCAGATAGATAATCATTCATGACTTCCAGCATCCATAGTTTTCTCCATTGAAGTACGGTGCTCTGACTATAGACATTCCTTCTCTTATATCAGTCATCTTGCTCTCTGTATAATCCGTAATCATTTTTATCTTGTTATATCTTTATCAAAAACCTAACCCTTTGATACCAATTGATAGATTGAGATTAAATCAAATATACACTAGAGGGGGGTGAATTGTGTCTTTTCAAAAAAATCATTACGAGATCATGTTATGTCCTTTATCTTTAATTAGATATATTTATGTAATGGAAATTTGAAATGTCGGGACACATAATATACTGTAGTTCGGGGAACAAAATGCACCTAGTCCACTCCACCAACGCTCTACTCTACGAGCTTGGTGATTTTCACTATCGGTTCCTCATCTCAACAGACCTTTCAAAAACTATGTTCAGGAAGTTAACACCTTTACAATCTAAGGTAAAACACAACCTTCTAGTTCAATCATAGAACCTACTCAACTTACAATGAGAATGTGGTCACTACAGATAAAAAGTAATTTTTTTAAATACTCTCTCGATTGTCCTTCACAATTGCAACAGAATGCAATTGAAAGTAAATGGATCGTTGTCTTCATGAAGAATGATCTTCTAGAAGGTTTATTTGTACAGTATGCATGAGTTAGATTATAAACATAAGGTTGATGATGTAGCCTTCAAACGTAAGGTTGACAACGTATGGTTGATCACAAACATAGGGTTGGCCATCCATACTTTTCTCTTCAACATTCAAACATATGATAAATGATCCATACTTTTATAAGCTTCCAGACGAAAGGTATATGATCCATACATTTCTATGTGATGTAAGGTTGTTTACAAAAGTAATGTTGAGGAACCATACTTTTGAGAAACAAAATTAACGTTTAACACTTACATACGGTAATCCTTCCATACTTTTCTAATATCCCAAATGTAGGGTTCATTCCTAACGTAGTGTTCCTTTTCATACATTGTTAATAATGTATGGTTCATTAACAGTACTTTTCTGATAACATGTAAAGTAAATAGCAGATTCCTTTCTTTACGCTACGTTTTCACATGTATGGTATGAACAGTGATTCTAGGACATGCTTAAGCAATTCTCGAATATGTAGAGTATAAATAGTGTTTCTAGAACACACTAATGTGAATACTTTATCAATTAAATCTCTTTGTTCAAGAACATAAATATTTCATCTATAAAAAAATTCCTGAAACATATATAAAACATAAAATCATTAGAAAACAATTAAGGGTATTTTTGAGATTTAAAATAATCATAAAGAGATAGAGTATTGTTCTCACCAATCTAACTCTTTAAATAAAAACATTATGTATTGTTGAAAACAACACTTTCTCAACAAAATAAGAATTTATTTTATAGTGTCGTGAGAATGCATGGGTGAGTAAATTTTTTTAAAAAACATAAGGTGCTATAAAAATAATGAATAAATTGTAATAGTACCATTAATACAAATAAATACAATATTATTTCATTATTTATATCCAATATTACTATTAATTAACTTTTCAAAACTATCCGTGATGACAAATTATTGTGTTTCCCACAAAGGTTGTTTAACCAACCTAAAAAGCAGTGTGTTCTGATCAATGGATTAGGTTGATTATGAAGTTATTTTACAAAAATATCATTATTCAATAATTATAATTATATTATTTATATGATATTAAATAGTTAAATAATAAATTATTAGAGGTATAAGAAGAAGATAAATGAATAATAGAGATCATAATTCATTACTATAATGGCCCAGACCTCTCTAATCCATTACTTTGTGAAAATGCGGTGTTAGAGGTGTTCTGGAAGGTCGAGGTGGCTTTGGGGTGCATTTGGGTGGACTTTTAAGGAAGACTAAAGGGAAGTAGCTTTCACAAGGGATGTGAAAGGTTTGTCTAAACCATGCGGCCAAACCATGCAAGGTTGGTGTTAGAGACAATGGATAATGCACGTTTAGTGCACAACTTGGCTAACCGTGTGGACTAACCGTGTGAGGAGGGTTGACAAGGTAGAATCTAACACATGATTAGCGCATGGTTTTTCAAACTGTGCGGACTAACCGTGCGGGCACTTAATCTTTGATCCTAAAATTGTGGATCTAAATCTTTTTGCCTCTAAATGGTTTGTTTAATCACCTTAGCGTCCATAACTCGGGATTACCCTTCCTTGAGGATAGATAACCTCTCCCAAGAGTTTTTATGCGATCTGAAGGTTTCTCTTGGCGAATCAAACTGGTTTCTGGAGGTTTGTGATCGTTCTTGTTTGGTTTCTTAGATCTACTTAGATCTAATCCTCCTCTTCTCTCGGTTTCTTAGATATACACCCATTATGGGTAGATATAATTGTGTGGATGTCTAATATGGTGAGTATTGGTCTTGATATTTCTAGGAGGAGAGATCTAAGGCAGGTTTTTTGAGAATCGACCTGGGTTTCTTGAGTGTTCATCGACCGTCATGGTTTTGTCAAAAACCATTGAGGTAGGGATCTTACCTTCGTCTCTCTCTCTTTTGTGCATCATGCGGGTTGGGTATCCTCTTGTTTTCATGAGATACTTTTGAACCAGGTAAATAAAGATAATAACTGGTTAAAGAACGGGTTTGGGTAAATTTTGATGATATTGTTGTTTTATTTCCATCAATGCATATCCTTTGATTATGTTGTGAATTGAATGGGCTTATGCCCATTGAAAATCACGGTCGTTGGGGGCCTTTGCTTGCTCAATTAAAGGTTTCAATTTTTTTAGAGATTGTTTCATGGATGGAATTCATAGAATGTGTAAATTAGTTAATCATATAAAGTTGGATGATTAAATGAATACCTAGAACCCTTGAATGATCACCCTAATTAATCTAAATGAAAGAATGAATTTTGTGTGTACTGGTTAGGGTCTAATTATGTGAAGGGTTGTTTCATGGGTTGTTGTGGAACGGGTGATTAGCATGGCTGCGGTTGGATTGGTTGTGGGTTGGCGTGTATGATGTGGTTGTGATGGGTAGCGGGGCTGCGGGAAATGGTATCGAAGGGATGATGATGCGGTATGGGTATTATTTCTGATGTGTCTGTGGTTAGGGTGGTTGGAATCAGGGCTATAGGGATGGTTGTGCATATTTAAAAAAAGTGGAAGAGTTAGATAATGAATTATGGGACATGGTTGTTGATTCAATGTGGAAAATAAATGGAATTGTTTGGATAATAAAAGAAAATGGTGTTCTGTTTCTTGTGTTTTCCATAACATTATTTTTGGTTGTAAGGGATATGTTTTATGAACATTTGATCTGGTTTGGTTGTTGTTATTTTCTTGGTAGTTAAGGATCTGATAAAATAAAACTATTGAAACATGAAAAGTTTAATGGGGTTGTTGTTGTTTATTGTGTGCATACTTTTGTGGTAGCAGTGTCGAGGCATGTGCTCAGATATTTGTGTAGAATCCTTAGGATGGGCTGAGTGGTTGATATAATTATATAAATCTATATGTTTTATGTTTCTTTATGCACCCCACCCATGTTGAGAACTACATTCCAAACACCTGTGGGATGGGGGTGAGATTCCCAACATCCAAAGGATGGTTGGTTACGGTTATTCCCTGTGCTCCCTCTTCCAGGTTCTATAGCCCAAGATCCTTTGGGCAGGTGGTGACAGATATTTACCAAGAGTATTCAGTATGAGGATGTGATGTGTTCCCAAGAGTCTTTGGGATGAGGATGTGATGTGGTTCCCAGGTGTCTTCAGGATGAGATGTGGTTATGGAAAAGGAATGAGTGCGGGCAGGATACTATGAGCTTCGTATGGCACGGTTTCAGCACTAGCTCGAGCTTCGTATGGCCAGGTTGCGGCACTATCTCTAGAAGATGGGGAAGAATCAGAGCATTAGGAGTGAGGGCTTGAGCAGTAATCAGTGGGAAGGTGGTGAAGGGTACCCATACTTTGATAATATTCCATAATACTCTATTGACTTGTGATATTTGGTGAGTGTGTCTTGTAAGGTTGGTGGATAGATTCCTTGCTAGGATCCGGTTCCTTCTATTTTCTCACAGGGCATTAGGATGTCTCCCCACCTATGCATGAGAGCTTTAGGTCTTCCTACTGAGTATACTTGTATGCTAACTCTACGTTTACTTTCAGGTTTTCAGGAAGACTTCATGGACCATACGGGACCTTGCTAGTTGGGCATTAGAGTTTTTCTAGTTTCAGTTTTTCCTTTATTTTTGGTATTGTACATGGGAAATTTTATTGTACCTATACTATTGTTTCTGTTTTGTATAAAACATGCATATGGGTTGGTTTTGGGTTTATTTTCATTTACTTGTTCCTTTTTATTTTGGTGTCTGACTCATCCTATTTCCCAATTTTAATTAATAAAAATGGTAATGCCTCCCATATTTGTGAAAATCATACCCTTGGTGCTAGTCACCACCCCGTGGCCTACTGGAGGCAGGACTTGGGGGTCATTATCTCCCTTTCACTATTTCCAGCGTAGGAGGGGCATCCTTGGTAGGGACGGGGTCGTGACAGAATGGTATCAGAGGTTAGAGGTTGAGAGATAGGATGGAGTCGAGAGTTAGGCATAGTAATGATTGCATGGGATGGTAGGGAAATAGAATTGGAAAATCTTGGTACGTGAAATAGGTCAGGGAAGACCAACTATGACACTGGATTTTAGGGCCCCCCTGATCCAATGTAAGGACTCTGGACCTACCGAATGACCAAGTGAGGATACACTTATTGCAGGGTAGAGACCCTAGATAATTTACATGTAGGAACTCAGATCTTCTTTTTTCAGGTATGCTTTCCCCTTTCTGGAAATTTTGAGAAAAATGAAGTTTCTGGAAATTTTTGAAGTACACGCTGTGTACTTTCTGAGTACACTTTGCGTACTCTTTTCCCGCTCGAAGTCATGTGCTGGCCATGTCCGGGCTACACACACATTGTGTAGGGGTGAGGTAGAGGCCGATTTAAGTGGAGTATGGAAAAACCCACTACACGTCGTGTACTCTAAAAGTACATGCCGTGTACATTCTTTTATTTCATTAAATGGACCGAGATCGCGCCTAATTGCCATAAACATCTTCTTCTAGGTCTGGTTCGATCGAGAGACACCATATGGCCGCGAAACTTCTCCAGATTCTTGAGCCTCCATCTGTTGGCCAATTCGACTGCTGTGGATTGCGTTGGAACCGCAGCGATGAGTTCTTCCTTCTTCTTGAGTTTTTTTCCTTGATTCTTCCGCTTTCTCAAGTTATCGTGGTTTGAGCGTTTTGGACGTTTTCTCAGATCTACGACATCCAAGGGAGAATCAGTCATCATGGTTCATGTATATCGATCCCCTAAGATTAAAGTAGGTTGTTTGTTCCTTACCATTAAACGTATTTGAGTTCTATGTGCAAATTCCCCCAATACTCGTGAACGGGGTATTGTGTGCTTACCTTTTTTCCCTTGTTGTTTTCCTGCCTTAGTTGTATGCTTGTGTAGTGGTAAATTAATCATGTTAGAGGATATTTTGGTGTGCATGGATGTTTTTCCATGCTTTGTTCTGGTTAAGACATTCGGGTTTCGTATGCCTTTGGCTGTTACACCTTTTTCGATGCCTTGTGACCATAGGATGGAGTGAGATCCATAACATGCTTGTTGTCTTGTAGAATGTTAGGCATGTAGCTCTATAGGTGTACCATGGTTAGCCATGTAGCTCTATATGTGTACTTTGTCCTTATAGCATTATCATGCACTGACTGGGATGGTGCTGTGAGAACCTGGTGCTATAGACTATAAGGGATAGACCGAGTGAGCTTCCCAGAGAGTCTTTGACATTATAGACTATGGGAGGGTAGACTGAGTGAGCTTCCTCAGTTAGTCATTGACTTTATAGGCCACATGGGATAGACCGAATGTGCTTCCCAGAGTGCCTTCAGATTTTATAGACTATAGGAGTGTAGACCGAGTGAGCTTCCTCAGAGAGTCTTACCTTGTTTGATTTATCTTTAAGAACCTTTGCAGGCTAGAGGATAAATTGACTGAGTGAGCTTCCTCAGAGAGTATATGGTATACCTGAGGCTATAGGAGGAATTGAACGAGATAACTTCCTTAGAGAGTCTCTAGACATTGGGGCTAAGAGGGTTAGACCACGTGATCTTCCTCAGAGAGTCCCCGACAACCCAAGACTATAAGGGGAATTGGCCAAGTGAGCTTCCCCAGAGAGTCTCATAAATTCATATGACTAAGCCCGAGGGGTTAGGATTAGTGAACTACCTAGAGGGTTGTGGTAATTCTTCGATAGAACCAGAGGGGATGGCTGCAGGTACTTTCTAGAGGGTTTCCTATTTTTGTTAGCTATTTTTATTCACTGATGCTATTGTTTGTGGGTTGATTGCTGTTGTGAATCATCCTGTTTACTGCATGCTGCTTTGCTATTGTTGTTTACTGCTTACTGTACTTTTACATGCCATATACTCCCTAACTGTTAGGCACATATCATCAAGTGAATGCTTACTGGGATTTAGTCTCAAACCCTTTTTGGGTCATGCTTTTGGGCTCAAAAAGACTATGTTGTTGCAGGTATCGACATGGGAAAGCACCCTTTGACTTTTGGTATTTTATTGTTTGGAGCAGGGGAGTAAGGGACCAAGAATTGGCTTGTGATGCAGAGGAGCTGTTGGTTTCTTTTATTTTGTACTTGTTTTGGTACTGTGGTATTTTCCACCATTGTGACTTGTTTGGTTGTTTTCCTAGATCTGTATCATGATTCATTTCATCATTATAAATATGTACACCAGTGGTTTGCTGATTTAGTCTTCCGCTGTTTATTATTGTTGTTTATTTAATGATTTGCTATTTCATGTTTATTTATTTCTACTGTTTACTCTACCAATGAAGGCATAGTTTCCCCAGTATCACACCCAAGGCCCTCTCTACTAGTTGGCAGCCTCTGGCATTTGGGTAAATGTGCTTGAGGCCATCTGACCAACCGGGTACGGGGTGCCTCTGGGTGGCTTCAAGAACTGTGATGTTACAAAGTGGTATCGGAGTAATTATTTTCTCTTGATTTACTTTTTGGAGCCTTTATACAGGGATAGGATGGATTCGGTACTTGGTAATGATCTGTTCTTGGGAGTAGCAAACCCGTGTACAGGGAAAATCCATACTACCTCATTACAGTAATTTTCTGGTTTTGAGATTTTACTGTTGATATGATTTCACCTAGATTGATTTACCTGACTTGTGTTGTTACTATTGTTTGGCTATTGTGGTTCTATTTCGGTCCCAACCCGATGAGATGCGGGTATTCCATATCATGCATCATATAGGAACTTGTTAGAAATCACATACCATGCATTCTTTCCATGCCATTTAGGGTGAATTAGCGATTGCATGTTATTGTGATAGACTTGGTGTAGTTTTTGCATGCTGTTGTGATAGATGCTTTGATAGAATATATGCTGCTGATAAAGGACTATTTTTATTGTACCTAGCTTATATGAATGCCAAGTTTTCGTTCTTGAGGTGTTATGGGCCCTCATGAATCAGAAATTGGTGGATCATTGACCTGTTTTTCCTTATATATGATTGTAGGAGATTCTAAGCTTTGATTCATGGGGAGAATGGGCCCTCGTGTGTCGGAATTTGGCACCTCCTTACCTTGTTTTCTGTGTTTTCTGGGCTTCTATGGAGTTTCTGAGCTACTACCCCGAAAAAACCAGAACACACTGTGTGTACTTTCTAGATACACACAGTGTAGTTTCAGGCCGTGTCACTGACCGTGTGAGCAGAAACACGGTGTCATGAAAATAACTTCTAGAACATACCTTGTTGGTAAAGAAAACATCGTGTAGTTTAGAGATGTGTACCCGGTCATGTCACTAACAACATGATCCGGGGAAGCTCGAGTAGAACACGCCGTGTGGGTAAAGAACACACCATGTAGTTTTTTCCCCTGGTACCCGACCGTGTCATGAGCAACCCGGGTCGGTGTTATCTTCTCCTGTACACACTGTGTTTATTCAGAAAACGCCGTGTAAGGGAAGCCGTGTAGACGGACGTGTAACTAACAACATAGGCCGCTGAGACCTTGTCAAGTATACGCAGTGTCCCTAGGGAACATGTTGTATAGTCTGGGGTTAGTTTAGACCGTGTGGGTTTTCCATGTAAGGAGACTCGGGCAGGGGTTTATAGTTCAAGTACACGCCTTGTGTGGGAACAACACACTATTTAGTTTGGGGTGTTACACGACCAGTAGTGGCAGGAGTACACGCCCATGTTAATGGATTTAACGGACATGCCCTGTAGTTTTTAATACACGTCGTGTAGTCATGTTCTGTAAAACATGATGTTCTTCCCCCTATTTCCGTTTTTTACACCTGTGTTTTCAATCCTGGTTAATCCTAATCTAAGGTGTGCAATTGATCTTTTAGACCTATGCCTCCGAGACATCCTCTGGTCGTACTTCAGTCACTGGACGGACACCAGAGACCAGAAATGGCTGATCAGGGACCTCCTATTGATCCTCCTAATGTACCGGCCTTGGCACCAACAGTTATAACTGTTGCAGGCGCCGATACACATTTTAGGGAGGACTTACTGAGGATGTTGCCGACTTTTCAGGGAGCGCCGCCTCCTACCCTGTCGATGGCTGAGTTGAAGCGGGTTTTCCAGCAGCAGCATCCTTCTACTTTCTTAGGGGATGTATGACCCCAGGCTGTAGATTCATGGTTCGAGGACACCCTAACTATCTTCGAGCATCTGAAGATACCCCTAGAGGAGATGGTAAAGCTATCCACCTATATGCTCCGGGACACCGCCAAGAGGTGGTGGAAGGTAATCTCACAGTCAGGACGCCAGCAGGGTATATCATGGGATGAGTTTCGATGCACCTTCTATGACTACTTCTATCCAGAGACCCTGAGGGATGATCGAGCCCGGTATTTTATGAGTCTGCAGTTGGGTACTCTTTCTATCATGGAGTACTCATCCAGTTTTATGAGCTGCGGTATTTCACACTGATCCCAACAGGTGATGAGTTGTTCCTTGCTAGGAAGTTTGAGGACGGTCTCTGGCATGATATCCTCTCCCAGCTGAATATCTTCCAGTTGAATTCTATATCCTCCATCATCATCCACACGCTGATTACTGAGCACAATCTGAGGGATTATGGAGCAGTTATCTAGGGCGGTTTGACACTTAGAGCTGGTGTTCCTCTTACGGACAATAGGAAGTGTCGCAGAGAGTCTTCTCAAGGAGACCGGGGTTCGTGGGATGCGTCTTCTGGCAGCCAGCTTGTATGCTACCAGTGAAGTGGGAGTGGGCATACTATGACTTAGTTCCAGAGAGATCTGATGGAGTGCCGATCTTGCGTCAATATGGGCCATCTTCAGCATTTTGTTTAGATATTCTCCCCTTCAGCTGGTGGTAGGGGTTCCTCTATGACCCCACGTTCTGTAGATGCTTTGCCAATGTCCCACCAGTCTGGGAACTGGAGTTCTTCCGGCAGTTTGGGGCAAGGTGGAGGTCATGGCCGTTGTGGTCAATCACCAGTTCATCAGCGACGGCAGAGTGGATCAGCTCAGAGCGGTCAGCCAGGGGCGCAGGGCTGCGGTGTAGGCCAGTATTTTTCTGTGGAGCAGACCAATCAGGAGAAGGATCCCGACCCTTCTACAGTTTGAGGTACGATCTTAGTAGCCTCAGTTTTATCTTCAGCACTTTTTGATACTGGTTCTTCCCATATCATTATCTCTATTGAGGTTGTGGAGAGCCTTAGGCTTTGTATCTCTTCGTCCACCACTTTGTTGACTCTTGACATGCCGTTGGTGACAAGGAAATCTAGCATACGTCAGTTCAGGGAGTTCCCTCTTGATGTTGTGGGGTGTCATTTCTTATGGGATATCTAAGTCCTAGACATGACGGGCTATGACGTCATTCTCGGTATGGACTGGTTTGTTCCCTTCCAGGCAGTCATTTATTGTCATCGCTGTAGGGTGAGATTCATGTCACTAGTTGGAAGATCCTTCCTTCATAGAGGTGGGTGGGAAGTCCAGGAGGGTAGATTTGGACCAGAGCATCTTGGGCTTGGGGAAGTTACAGCCCATATTTCCAGTCTTTATCTGGATGACCAGGGGACTTCACAGTTAGACTTTCCCCCAGTGGTGGATTGTTTCAGGGATGTTTTTCCAGAAGAATATTCAGGTTTGCCTCTGGAGCGTGAGGTAGACTTCTCAATTTAGCTTGTTCTAGGAGTGACACTGGTGTCTATTCATCCTTATATGATGGCTACACCTGAGTTTTAGGAGCTCAAGAAGTAGCTGGAGGAGTTGAGGGAAAAGGGTTTCATCCGACCTAATACATCTCCTTGGGGTTCGCTAGTCCTGTTTGCGAAAAAGGTAGATGGTACCCTTCGGCTTTGTGTGGATTATCGGAAGCTGAACCAGTTGATGGTAAAGAACCGATATCCCTTACCTGGCATAGATGACCTCTTTGATCAGCTTTGAGAATCTTGGGTGTTCCCAAAGATCGATTTGAGGTCTGGTTATCATCAGTTGCGTGTTAGACCATCAGATATACCTCTTACAGCCTTTTGGAGAAGGTATGGTCTATACTAGTATAAAGTCATGTCATTTGTTCTCACGAATGTGCCTGTAGTTTTCATGGAATAGATGAACTGAGTGTTTCATCCGTACATGGACTCCTTTGTCGTGGTCTTCGTGGACGATATCTTGGTGTACTCTCACACTCGACATGACCATGCCACACATCTTGAGAGCATTCTGAGTACACTGAGAGGGATCAGTTGTATGTTAAACTATTGAAGTGCCACTTTTGGATGGATCAGATTCACTTCATTGGTCATGTCATCTTAGAGGATGGAGTATCTGTGGACCCATAGAAATTGAGAGTTGTAGTTTCCTGGGAGTAGCCAAAGAATGTCTTATAGTTACAGAGTTTCCTAGGGCTAGCGGGATACTACAGACGCTTCCTTCAGGACTTCTCATGCCTAGAGACACCGTTGACAGGTCTGACCAAGAAGGGGCGAAGTTTTTATGGTCATATTCTTGTGAGTAAGCCTTTCAGGAGCTGATGGGGAGTTTGACGTCAGCACCGATACTAGTCTTTCTAGAGTCGGGAAAGGGCTACACTATTTACAATGATGCTTTAGGTATTGGGTTGGGAGCTATGCTTATGCTAGGAGATGGAGTCATTGCGTATGGGTCTCGACAGTTGAGGCCACACGAGAGGAATTCCCATACGCATGATCTGGAGTTGGCAACTGTTGTTCATGCCTTATGCTATTGGAGACACTACCTTCTACGAGAGCACTTTGTGATTTTCACCGACCACAAAAGTTTCAAGTATTTCTTCACTTAGCATGATTTGAATCTGATACAGCGTATGTGGGTTGAGTTTTTCAGTCCTTCGGAATTGAGATCACCTATACGCTGGGAAAGGAAAATGTAGTGGATGATGCATTGAGATGAAGAACTCAGATTCAGGTAGTTAAGGAGGCCTACAGTGAGTGGCAGCTTCGATTTGTTCTCTAATATGCATTTGGAAGTGCACGACAGGAAGGGATAAACTGTCCTATCTTCTGTAGCAATTATATTCACACTTTTAATCGAGTACGGATGAGGCATCTATCAGATTCGGAGGCCTTAGTCTTGCAGGAGAGTGTGTCAGGAGGGGACACTCTTCCTGGATGTACAATGGGCGAGGATGAGATCATGCATTTCCAGGGACGCGTATGGGTGCCAGCAGACATACGCAAGGAGATGATGCGGGATTTTCATTACTCAGTTTGGGAAATTCATCCTGGCGTCACCAAGATTTATCGTGATCTATACCACCAGTACTGGTGTCCAGGTATGAAGAAAGATGTTGCTGGTTTTTTCATGAGATGTTCTACTAGTCAGTAGGTTAATGCAGAGAATTAGCGACCAGAATAGCTTTTACAACAGTTACCCATTTCCTAGTGGAAGTGTAACGATTTCATGATGGACTTCGTGACCGGGTTGCCGAGGTTGCCTCGGGGGAACGATGATTTTTGGGTTATCCTTGATAGGCTTACGAAGGTTTCTCACTTCTTTCCAATCAATGAGACCTTCAGTGTTGATGATCTAGGATGGTTGTACATCTGAGATATTGTACGTCTACATGGAGTTCCACACTCCGTTGTTTCAGACAGGGATGCATGCATTACTTCTCGGTTCTGGCAGGGACTTCAAAAGGCTTTGGGTACATGGGTACTTTTGAGTACAACATACCATCCCCAGACAGATGGCCAGTCCGATCACACGATCCAAGTTCTTGAGGATATGCTTCGAGCTTGCATTCTAGACTTCGGAGGTTCTTGGGAGAATAATATTCCTCTAATGGAGTTCGCCTACAACAACAATATTCAGGCGACCATCCAGATGGCACCTTACAAGGCTTTGTATGGTAGGCCATGTCGATCACCCTTTTGCTAGTTGGAGGTAGGAGAGGCAGCTTTACTGGGACCTCATCTTGTTCTGCAGACCTCAGAGTAGATAGAGATGATTCAGAAGAGGATGGATACAGCATAGTCTCAACAGAAGTCTTATGCTGATCTGCAGAGGTGACCTTTGGAGTTTGAGGTTGGAGATTAGGTTTTCCTGTGTGTCGCACTGAGGTTGGGACACAAGAGGATTTGGAGACAGGGTAAACTTTCACCGCAGTATTTCGGGCAATTTGAGTTTTTGGAAAGAGTTGGGTCGGTTGCCTACCAGTTTCAGTTACCTCAGAGGTACCGGGCCATGCACGACGTCTTCCACGTCTCTCAACTCCGATGTTACTTTTCAGACCTGTCACATGTCTTTCAGCCCGAGGAGGTTGAGCTCGAAGAAAATGCATCGTTTGAGGAGCATCCCATCCGGATTGTTGATCGTAGTATGAAGGTTCTCCATGGGCGGTATGTTCCTTTAGTATGGGTGCTTTGTAATTATGGGCGAGTACAGGACAAGACCTGGGAGAGGGATGCCGATGTACGATTGCACTGGCCAGAGATATTCAGGGTTCCTTCTTCTATGCCTCACTAGGGAAATTCGGGGATGAATTTCTATAAGGGGGATAGTTTGTAAGAACCCGGATCTTTTTTTTCAGGTATGCTTTCATTTTTCTGGAGTTTTTGAGAAAAAATGAAGTTTCTGGAAAAAAATTTAAGTAAAGGCCATGTACTCTTTTCCCGCTCAAAGCCGTGTGCTGGCCATTTCCGGGCCACACACACTGTGTCAAAGGGTGAGGTGGAGGCCGATTTAAGTGGAGTATGTAAAAACCCACTACACACCATGTACTCTAAAAGTACACATCGTGTACTTTCTTTTTTCCATTAAACGGACTGGGGTCATGCCTGATCACCATAAACGTCTTCTTCTCAGTCTGGTTCAACCGAAAGACGCCGTATTGCCACGAAACTTCTCCGAATTCCCGAGCCTCCATCCGTTGGCCGACTCGACCTCTTTCAATTGCATTGGAATCGTAGCGGTGAGTTCTTTTTTCTGGAGTTTCTTTCCTTGATTCTTCATCTTTCTCAAGTTATCATGGTTAGAGCATTTTGGACGTTTTCTCAAATCTAGAACATTCAAGGGAGAATCATTCATCATCGTTCAAGTATATCGATCTCCTAGGATCAAGGTAGGTGGTTTGTGCCTTACCGTTCAAAGTCTTTGAGTTCAATGTTAAAATTCCACCAATACCCGTGAACGGGGTATTGTGTGTTTACCTTTTTTCCCTTGCTGTTTTCCTCCCTTTCTTGAATTCTTGTGTAGAGTTAAATTAATCATGTTAGAGGATATTTTTTTGTGATTGGATATTTTTCCATGATTTGTTATTGTAACAACCTTCGGGTTTCATTTTCATTTGGCTGTTACACCTTTTTCCATTCCTTGTGACTATAGGATGGAGTGAGATCTATATCATGATTGTAGTCCTGTAGAATGTTAGCCAAGTTTCTCTATATGAGTGCCATGGTTATCCAAGTAGCTCTATAGGTGTACTTTGGCATTATTGCATTATCATGCACTGACTGGCACAGGGTTGTGAGAACCTGGTGCTATAGACTATAAGGGATAGACCGAGTGAGCTTCCCAGAGATTATTTGACATTATAGACTACATGAGAGTAGAAATAGTGAGCTTCCTCAATGAGTATTAGACATTATAGTCCACAGGGGATAGACCGAGTGAGATTCCCAGAGTGCCTTCTAATTTTATAGACTATAGGAGGGTAGACTGAGTGACCTTCCTCAGAGAGTCTTACCTTGTTTGATTTATCTTTAAGAACCTTTCTAATCTAGTGGTGGAATTGACTGAGTGATCTTCCATAGAGAGTCTGTGGTATACCCGAGGCTATAGGAGGAACTGACCGAGATAGCTTCCTCATTGAGTCTCTAGACCTTGGGGCTAAGAGGGTTAGACCGTGTGATCTTCCTCAAAGAGTCCCTGAATACCCTAGACTATAAGGGGAATTGACCAAGTGAGCTTCCCCAGAGAGTCTCATAAATTCATATGACCAAGCCAGAGGGGTTAGGCAGAGTGCACTACCCAGAGGGTTGTGGTACTTCTTGGTTAGGACCAGAGGGGATGGCTATGGGTACTTTCCAGAGTGTTTGTTGTTTTTGTTAGATGTCTTGCTTCACTACTGCTGTTGTTTGTGGGTTGATTGCTGTTGTATATCATCCTGTTTACTGCCTTCTTCTTTTCTTTTGTTGTTTACTGCTTACTGTGCGTTTACCTGTCGTATACTCACTGACTGTTATGCACTGATCTTCGGGTGAATACCTACTAGTATTTAGTCTCACACCCTATTTTGGTCATGCTTTTGGGCCCAAATAGACTATTCTATTGCCGGTATAGACAATCGCAAATACCCTTCGACTTCTGGTATTTGATTGCTTAGAGTAGGAGAGTAAGGGACAAAGCTTTGGCTTGTGATAAAGAGGAGCTGTTTTTTTCTTTTCTTTTATACTAGTTTTGGTACTGTGGTGTTTTCCAGCATTGTGACTTGTTTGTCTATTTTTTTAGATCTGTATCATGCATCATTTCATATATATAAATATGTGCTCTAGAGGTTTGTTGATTTTGTCTTCAGCTATATATTATTTTTGGTTATTCACTGTTTCCACTATTTTATGTTTATATATTTCCGATGTGTACTCTACCATTGAGGGAATAGTTTCCCCACTATCACAGCCAAGGCCCTCGCTGCTAGTCGGCAGCCTCTGGCGTTTGGGGAAATGCACTTGAGGCCATGGGACCAATAGGGTACAGGGCGCCTTTGGGTGGATTCTAGAACCGGGACGTTACATTACATGCATCATGATGATTTGCGTTCTTGTGTTTCATGGGTATTTTGTGGATTAATTCTATGAAAATTTAAGAAAATTATTCTACACTACTCGGGCTTAGGCATTCCTTTTTCACCTTTTATTTATGTCACCGGGGAGATGACCACGAGTAGTGCGGGTAATCGAGGTCCCAGAGGATGACTTGACTGATCGACAAAGGGCTGACCGAGAGGAGGAGGATGATCAGTGATAGAAGTTGCTTCGAGCCTTTCAGTGGAATACCCTTAGGAAGTACAAGAGAAGAATCTTAGAAATGTAGAAAGAGATCTGGATAGATGATCTAGCGATAGCTTTCAGCTTGATCTGGGATACGACGGAGTACTAGGTTCCTCTGGCTGTGAGCCAGATGCATGGAGAAGCACGTCAGTGGTGGACGCATTATCTTGGGGAGAAGAGGGAGGCTGAGGTCATGTGGGTTGACTTCAAGAAGGAGTTCTAGGCGGAATTCTTCTCTTCCATGATGAAGGCTGAGAAGAGGTTGGAACTACTCTCCCTCCAGCAGGAGAGCATGTCAGTGAGAGAGTTGGAGATCAAGGTCAAGGGTCTCCTTCGCTTTGATCCCGACTTATTTTTGGATGAGGAGTCTCGGGCGAGGTGTTTGGAGGAGGCACTTCAGCCTTCTCTACAGTATGTTGTTACCCCCTTCACCCTACCGACGTAATTGGAGGTTGAGAAGAAGGTTGATGTGGTGGAATGGATGCACAAGATGGGAGGTGTATTGCGAGAGGGAATCCAATTGGGCTCGTCAAAGGGGAAAGCCATCAGCAGCAGGCCTCAAACATCAGGGCTCTGTAGGTTCTGACTAGTAGGGAGCAGGCTTCAGCAGTTTCAGTTCTGATCTCCCGGTCCTCGCCCTTTTCCTTCAAGCCTGAGACCGAGGTGTTTCATCTATGGTAGTTGTGGGAACCTTCGGAACCAATGCCCGGACCGAGTACGGTACATTGGAGGTGGACCAGTACAGCACTTGCCTCAGCCACCTTAGTTTCTAGCCAGGCCCGTCCCGTAGCAGCAGTAGGGGCAGTGAGCTCTCGCTTATCTGAGGGCAGATGTTTCATGAGGAGGCCAACCTCAGGGTGCTCCTCAAGGACCTCGACCAGGGCATGGTCGGGGAGGTGGCCGATAGTCGTGGGGAAGAGGAGTTAGGCATGGGCAGTTGCACGCCGCAGAGGCAGCGGTTCCAGTAAGGGAAGAAGTCATTCAAGGTACAATCTACTTGTTTAGTACCCTTGCCTATGCCTTGTTTGATTTAGGATCTTCACACTCAATTGTTGCGCCCATTCTAGCATGTGCCTTGGGCCTAGACATAGAGACATTTTCCGTACTCCTGGTTTTGAGTACGACACTCGTAGGTCAGAACAGCTTGTCTCATGTTTTCTGGGGATGTAGGTTGATGTTGGGGACACACCAATCCATTGGAGATCTTCTTTTACTGCAAATGCAGCTATACGACATCATTCTAGGCATCGACTGGTTGTTCTCAGCGTGTGTCGTCATCAATTGTTTCTGAAGAAGGGTTGTGTTTTTAGGCATGGGCGGTCGATGTGTGACTTTCAACAGTAAGCGGGTTTTCCCAGAGGGCAGCCGGTGAGAGGATACCTTCCTTTCCTTGTTAGATAAACTGTCAGTGGAGTCAGCGGATACAGAAATGGTGGAAGTCCCAGGGATCGTCAGTGCGTTTATGGACATCTTCCCTAAAGAGGTGTCCACTCTACCCCCTCTATGTGTTGTTGAGTTTGAGATTGACTTTCAACTTGGTGCCTGTCCGATTTTGATGGCTCCCTACTAGATGTCACCTTCGGAGTTGCAGGAGTTGCTGGTTCATATTGACGATATGATGAATAATGGTTTTGTTCGACCATGTGTGTCACCTTGGGGTGCTCATGTCTTGTTTCAAAGAAGACAGATGGTGGTATCAGGCTGTGCATAGACTACCGAATACTGAATCAGTTAATAGTCAAGAACAGTTACCCCCTCTCGAGGATAGATGTTATCTTTGAACAGCTGAGGGGGGCTGGTTGGTTCTCTAAGATCGACATGTGGTCTGGATATCACCAGTTGCGGGTGAAGGAAGGCGACATCTACAAGACTACCTTCAAGTGTAGGTATGGACACTTTGAGTTTGTAGTCATGTAGTTCGGTGTTACAAATGCACCAACTATGTTCATGGTACTCATGAACTCCTTCTTCCAGAAATACCTGGATCGGTTCATAGTTGTGTTTATTGACGACATTCTTATCTACTCAAGATTAGAGGAGGATCACGTTGTGCACCTGAGAACAGTTTTAGAGGACCTCCCTCATCACCAAATCTATGGGAAAACGTCCAAGTGCAAGTTCTGGAGATGAGAAGTGCACTTCCTTGGGCACGTGGTGTCCAAGCAGGGAATAGTGGTGGACCCATCGAAGGTCGAGGTGGTTGTTTCTTGAGAATCACCCAAGAACATGGAAGAGTTTCGTAGTTTCCTTGGACTGGTAGGTTACTACTGGAGGTTCATGCACAACTTCTCCCAAGTTGCAGTACCTTTGACAGCCTTGACAAAGAAGGATATAGCTTTCATGTGGGATGAGCAGTGTGAGGCAGACTTCAGTTATCTAATGTTACAGTTGGTTAGTGCCCAAGTGCTGATATTACCAGAAGAGGGTGTAACGTTTGAGGTATTATGTGATTCCTCAGGCTAAGGCTTGAAGTGCGTGTTGATGCAACATTAAGGGGTGATCTCCTATGGGTCTAGGCAGTTATGTCCGCATGAACGTAAATATGCCACCAACTATTTAGAGCTTACGGCGGTTGTGTTCACACTGCATTTGTGGCGGCATTACCTCATTGGGGAGAAATTTGTGGTATTCACGGATCATAAGAGTTTTAAGTACATATTCTCCCAGTGGGACATAAATTTGCGGCAGCGAAGGTGGATGGAGTTCCTTTAGGACTACGACTTCAAAATCTCCTACACCGATGGAAAAGGAAATGTGGTGGCAGGCGCTTTGAGTAGGAGGAAGGATGCAGTTCGAAAGTCGGCAGATGGCTAGAAGGTGATGGAAGAATTGGCTACATTACACCTCGATATATGGGAAGATGATGGTAGATGTTGTCTTTTTCTGATGACAGTGCAGTCCTCCCTACTACTATAGGTGGAGGAGTCTCAGTGGTGAGACATAGAGAGTGAAGTGATGGGCGATCGGGATAGCCAGGGTAATGCTCTAGAATGATGGTTGGAGGATGGTCTGAATCGGGTGCGTTTCTAGGGGAGGTTGTTTGTTCCAGAGGCAATACACGAGATAGTTCTTTGTGAGTTCCACAACTCACCCCTGGAAGTACACCCGGGAACTTCCAAGATGAACCAGGGCTTGAGAGGGTAGTTCTGGTGGCCCGGGGTGAAACAGACAGTAGCTGAGTTCATATCAAAGTGCCTCCTGTGTCAGAAGGTGAACACTAAATACCGTATCCCAGGAGTTCTGTTGCAACATTTAGATGTCCCCAAGTGAAAGTTAGATGACTTATCTATGGATTTTGTCATAGGGTAACCCATGGTTCAAGGAGGTTGCGACGCTATATGGGTAGTGGTGGACCGGTTGACGAAATCACCTCACTTCATAGAAATCAAGGAGTCAAGTATGGTTGAGGACCTAGCTCATAGGTACGTGAATGAGATGGTGCGGTTGCACAGAATTCCAAGATCTATAATCTCCGACTGGGATACCCGGTTTACCTTGCGGGTCTGGAGAGGATTGCAACTTTCTTTTGGCACCCGACTATGCCTCAGAACCGCTTTGCTCCCCCAGACAGATGGGCAAACAGAGCGCACCATCCAGACTATGGAAGATATGCTAAAAGAATGTGTTTTGCGCCTTGGAGGATCATGGGTACAACACTTTCCTCCAATAGAGTTCTCTTACAACAACAGATATCACTCTACCATTGGCATGGCTCCTTTCTATGATTTATACGGGAGGACGTGCCACTCACCTGTATGCTGGACAATGGTCAAAGAAGTAGGTGTTCTTGGCCTGGAGGTGGTGTAGAGCATGTCACGAACCAAATCTGGTCACCTTCAAAATCGGCACCTGACCTAGTCCATGGCAAGACCCAAAGGGAGTTCCTAATCCCCACGGGCTGGCACAAGTGCCTAGGTATCATAAAATGATAATTGGGAAATATTTACCCGAATTTATAAACTTAAAACGTGAAAAGAGTCCAATAAAACAAATCTGGATTTTTCAACTAAAACCGTCTTGTACAAAATTTCAGAACTGAAATACATAAGTTAAAACTTTTTTTAAAGACCATTACAATGGAACATAACCAAATAACGATAGCCCAAGAACCTCTACAAGGAAAGAGGCACCTCCCTCAAGCTATCTCCACAACACTGCATCCCAATGGACAACTAAAAACCTGAATCAATGGCATAAATCCTCAACCCAAACCTGTGACATAAAATAAGCAAATCTACTTACACCCAAAGGTGTAAGTAGGGTGTGAGCGAAAGCCTAGTAGGATACCACCACTAATAGATTCCATGTGATAAAAAGTTAATGTCGAAAAGCATGCATGTTTTCAAAGACATGAGATGCTAGTTAAAATTTCTAAAAGATGCAACATTAAATAAAAATAGTTTTCAGGTGGGATAATTTAAAGAATAAAAACATTTAAAATAAATACCATAGCTACTGAATTTTCCAGCCTCTCACACCGTATTCCGACGGTAAGAACAGAGTATCCAGTGAGCATAATCAATGGGAAATAACCCCTAGGCACTAGCTAGCTGTGGGTCCCAGGTACCTCGTATCTCGGTGAGAGTAACCATCACAAATATCCATTCTCGTGCACGAGCCACTAGTAGGGAACATACTCATAACCTAGTGGTCCCCAATCATCATCATCATAGTTTAGTTAGAGTTGTAAGCGTCAATCTTGCTAAGTGAAACTGAGGCCAAACCCCATGGATTCACTAGCATACTAGTACACGTCCACCCACCTAGATACCCGGGTTTTCCCTTTGTGCTCAAACAAGTTCAGCAATCCAAGATGTATAGTTTTCACAAGAAAATATCACTTCCACATCACAAATTAACCAAACAGTCCCATTTACATCACGCAAGTCAAAAATTCCACTTTTCATTCAAATGCATTTTGAAATCAAACTCACTCCAATTTGCCTACAACACTTTTCACATTTCTTTAACACTTCCACAAATCCATTAAACAATTTTATAAAACCATTACAAGATATTCAACTCACATAACAGCCCACACACATGTCACACAATACCCTTCTCAGCTTCACAATTCATTTTATAAATAAACTCACCTGAAATATCCCACACCCGTGTTTCGCACACAGAACACAATTTTGAAAAACATTTCGACAATTTATAAAAAATTCTAAAAATATTTAACATCTCAAATCACCACTTTACCATTCAAAAACCCACATTAGGTGAACACACTCACCCAAACAGTACATATACACCCTTTCCCATCTTTGTTTAACCAAATAAAACAATTGCAATTTTTATAAAACAACCCCAAGAGGTATAACCATTGTTTGCACACTAAACCCATTTCAAAACCCTCATTGAAAAGAAAAATCATACCAATAACCATCCAAAACAGAATATTTCAGCCCTAAAACAATTATTAAACCACCCCCAAATGTTATAAAAATACATCAAATAATACCACAAAGATACACATGAAAAACACACGTTTTCATAAATCACCTTTAAGAAGTACAACAGGTTTTTACACCTTAAACTCATTAAAAAACCTACTTTCAAGGCCAACATGACAATAAGGAATTAACAAACCAGAATTGTCATCCCCTTTCAAGACTAATAAATCACTTTCATATGTTATAAACTAAACCCAAACATTACCCCAAGAGTCACACATGAAAAGTACCCAATTTCAAGTTATAATGCAACTAAAAATTAAATGTTAAACCAAATACATCAAAACTGTTTTCACAGCACCTAAAACAGATTATAAACATGCTAAATTAATAATCCATGCAAGCTAAATCATCATAAAATTACTACACATGGAATCACCTACCCTTTTGAGTCGAAACCCTCAAAACTTGGTGTGAATCCTTAAGTGCACCAACGTTGCACCAAAAGGAATATAAATCTAGACCTAAACCACAATAATTTACCCAAAAGACACCAAATCAGACATTAGGATCGAACCCCAACTTCTGGACATGAGGAACTTCAAGAAAAAGGAAATAAAACTAAAAGAGGATGGAAGGAACCAAGAAGGAATTCCCTTACGTGAAATATCTTGAAGGCATCGGCCCCAATCCACCAAATAATGAATCACCAAGTACCCAAAACTGGTATGGAGGTTCGAAGGATTCATATTAGGTCATGTGGGGACTGAAATGGGGGAAAAGGATGAAAAATGAAGGAGTTATGAAAGGATCAATTTACCTCTCCAAATCTGTCCTATTTTAGAAACCCTAATAAGTTCAGTACTAAATCGCGATGAAGAAGAGCTCCAAAGAGGGGAGAGAGAGCTTGGACGCGCGGCGGGATTCCAGGTGAGAATTTGAGGCATTGAATCACCGAAAAATACTTAAAAATGAATATGTTATTAATTAATCAAATTTTATTTTTAAAAATGGAATTGGGCTTTCGGGCAGGCCCAATCCCTTAAATAAAAACCAACATGAACTTTGGTTATGTATTTCCAAAGGCTCCAAATTTTAATTTTGGTATTAATATATCAGGGGAGGACATTTAGGAGTTTTAATGAGTGAAAAATATTATAAAATGAAAATGTTATAAAAGAAATAAAATTTATTTTTAAATCTGGAATTGGGTTCATAGTTTGGCCCAATTCATGAAAACTCCCATATTCTCCATAAAACCTTTCGAAACCCCCAAAACAAAGAATTACTGGAAATTAAAATAAAAATACATTTAAAATAATCTATGTATGTGAAAATTCTCCCCACCATGAAAACTTTCCATCATGGGAAGTCACAGCAAGGCCAAAGTAACAACCAAACCCAACTAAGAAACCAATAGGTACTCCCTTGTCAGGTTTCTCCCCCAAAGGCCAAAACACCTCCAGTGATCAATTAATGAAGGATTACTCTCAAAACAAAAACTTACACCACTTTCCTGAAATAATAAATCACATTCATAATTTATCCCAAAATAAAACTCCTCAAACACTATCCGAACAAGACTCAAGCAATTCACCCAAACGAACAATAACATTGAACAAGGTTACACTTACCTTACTTTAACTAATACATTGGGCACTCTCCAGTCCCAATGTTTACCCAAGGAATATGTAAGTATTTAGATATATCCAAATTATATTACCTACTTCCCATACAATACCAAGGAAAAACATGAGTTACTTGTTTGAAGAGACACAAATGGGCTCCCCACCATAAGAGACAACTGATTTTTTTTCCGAGACAGAATCAAGACACTAATAGGGGATGGACCAAACAGACTCCCTAGTATAAGGGGTATACATCCATTAGAAATTTACAAAATAATATGCACGATACCGATGGTGGGTCTTCCCACCACAAGAACGAACCATCTTAACCGACCGGTGTGGGCCAACACGAAAAGACCCCAAAATTAAGGAGTTGGGACGGTCACACGGTTAGTCTGCACAGTTTGAGAAACTGTGCGATAACTATGTGGATCCTTATATCTGCATGGTTATTTTTTTTGTTCATGGTTAGAACTAACCTTATGAAAATCATGTGCTCAACTTGTCTAGCCAAATTTCCAACCATTCTCCAAAGACTCAATGGAAACCAAAGGGGGAGGGAATAACATTGTGTGATGACATGGGTACAAGACCCTCCACCTATTTCCACCGAACGGGAACAACAGAAGAAATATGTTGACACCATAGGTTTAAACTCTTCCTATCTTTCATACTGAGGATAGGACTTTGTACAAGGGATTAAACGACACTGGGGTTTCCCCTGACTATGCACCAACTTCTCTCCGGGACCTATGGCTGGAGCTCAAAATATTGAAGCATCTTCGGCCACACAGTTTGGCTGTTGAAACCCCACTGTGGACCTTCTTCTTTCGGTGCCACAAACAACTACACCACATACCCTGATGGGTTCATCAAGAGATAACACACTCCATAACTCACTTTACCAAAACCAGACATTTCACTGAAACAGGGGATCAGAATAAGCACACACATCGCACCTTGTTTCTTTGGGTGAGAAACAACAGAAGGGTAGGACACGTATAAACACCTTCCTCTAAGATAGAGGATTTGATGTTTTTCCCACGGGATACATACTCCCAACATAACAGAGAACCTAAGAGGATTTTGTGACCTTGACCTTTACAGTCAAAAGAGCACACAACATCACAATGTGTCACCGAACATGACCCTTGTGATTGATAGAAACAATACATGGAACATGACCATATTCCAAGTCCCTAAACAATAGACAAGTCCAAAAAGTGGACACAATATCCTATCAGGACCAAAATCTCAAAATTGGTGGTTTAATAATAACTCTTGCTTCAAGGAAACTATGAAGAACCCAGAGGCCCTCTTAGACACCATCATGACACTCATCCACACTAACAACCAAAGAACACTTCCACCTTCGATGAATCATGAAACTTTAGAAACCAAGGCCTCTTTCAACCTTCCATAAGAACTATCCCACTACAAGAGGATCTAAAAGTCAACTAAATGAATGGTTGTAGACTCAATCAACAATGATCTATAAAATATTCCTTATATTGATCAACTAGAGGATTTTACAATGGAGAAACAATGCGGGTTTCACTTCAGTTGTGAACTAACCCTAAATGGGGGTGTACCTTATCCAATAGGAGAACCCAAGGACCCAACCAAGATGGTCCATTGGTCAAAAAAACCATAAACCAGATCCAAACACATGAAGGTAACCACCATAAAGGTGTCCCGAAACATATCTTAGAGGAGAATACTAACCGGTCCTTCTACCTAGCTTACCGACCAAACATAATCCCAAAACACAGTTCAAATAGGAGGGGTTATTGGACTAAAAATACATCCCACAAAAACAACATCTTCAAAGACCCATAATACACACCATCCCAAAACTATTCATCAAGACATCATGTTTTTCTTTAAAACCATTTCTTTGAAAGTAGGTCGTTCAGCGGTATGAGTATCGACCAATGGTACCCCATGGGCCTCACACATGCATGTTTTTGTGCCACACCAAACACCCTCCTCATATCCGTCCCGGAACTCATCCAGTCATGCCATCAACCATCCATCATCACATATAACCCCATGCATGAGGTCACTAATGGAAATACCAAAGGTTAAAACAAAAATTCTTTCCACTTTTCAAAACCAAAATGGTAAACCAACACATCCTTTTTTTTCATAACCGCTAACCACTAGATCAAAATCCCAACTCACATCTTACAAAAATATTTGGAAAGTCACAAACATTTAGAAAATAACTCACATTCAAGATATTCACATCAATTTCAAAACATCTCATCCCATTAAAACACACTCTGATTGTTTAGAAAACTCTATTGGAAACACTTTCCAATACCAACCTCAATACAGTTTCTTCCTTCAAAAGAGGTGTAATCACACCATTTTATATTTCAAAATAATTCTGAATATTCAGTTCCAAAATCTCATAAATCATACCATTCCATATTTATTTGAAAATCATTTCACAAGTACATTACACTTCTTAAAACCAAGTCACTTTAAAACCAAAGTTCCAAGATTTCAAAACTAAAGAACATAAGACAATGTGAGAGGATACTAGTTTCAGTGGGTGACTTGGACATATGGTTGGCGGCCATATTCCAATCACTTCACTATCACATAGAGTGTTCTAGGGAATATCCCCAACTCCACATGGCTTGCCAGACCCTGCGAGCTCCTTGAGACCATTAACCCAACTCTCTTTTCATTTCCCTTAATCATCATCAAACCAAGAAAACCAAAAGACATAGACAAATCCCAACTTCCCCTGGCGACATGAATCCTGAAATGAGGTGTGGTGATCAAGAACACTACCCATAACCAGAATTCCATGTCCCAACAATCATAACTCTATACTATCCTGAATATTTCCCAAATAACATGACTCAAATGGAGTGAACCTCCTTTGATACCATTTTGTCACGAACCAAATCCGGTCGCCTTAAAAATCGGCACCCGACCCGGTCCATGGAAAGACCCAAAGGGCGTTCCCAATCCCCAAGGGCTGGAACAAGTGCCTAGGTATCATAAAATGATTATTGGTAATGATTTACCCGAGTTTATAAACTTAAAACGACAAAAGAGTCCAATAAAACTAATCTGGATTTTTCAACTAAACCCGTCTTGTACAAAATTTCAGAACTGAAATACATAAGTTAAAACTATGTTTAAAGACCATTACAATAGTACATAACCAAATAACGATAGCCAAAGAACCTCCACAAGGAATGAGGCACCACCCTTAATCTATCTCCACGACACTGCATCCCAATGGAAAACTAAAAACTTGAATCAATGACATAAATTTTGTACCCAAACCTGTGACATAAAATAAGCAAATCTACTTACACCCAAAGGTGTAAGTAGGGTGTGAGCGAAAGCCCAAAAGGATACCACCACTAATAGATTCCATGTGATAAACAGTTAATGGTGAAAAGAATTCATGTTTTCAAAGACATGAGATACTAGTTAAAATTTCTAAAAGATGCAACATTAAATAAAAACAGTTTTCAGGTTGGCTAATTTAAAGAATAAAAACATTTAAAATAAATACCATAGCTAATGAATTTTCCAGCCTCTCACACCGTATACCGACGGTAAGAACAAAGTATCCAGTGAGCACAATCAATGGGAAATAACCCCTAGGCACTAGCTAGCTGTGGGTCCCAGGTACCTCGTATCTCGGTGAGAGTAACCATCACAAATATCCATTCTCGTGCACGAGCCACTAGTAGGGAACATACCCATAACCTAGTGGTCCCCAATCATCATCATCATAGTTTAGTTAGAGTTGTAAGTATAAGGCCCCAGCCTTAATCCTTACATAATCTTGAGTTATCACAAGATTACACGTTGAGGATCTTTTTAGGTTTAGAGTTTTAGAGAATTAGATCTTAAAACATGCATTACAAACCACATTTAAACAAAGTGGTTACAATAAAAGATAGTATTATTTTTCCCATCAACGAAAAAATATTGAAAATAAAACATGGATTCTTTCTTGAAACTTCCTTGACACTATCATCTTATCATGTACCTTTCTCGTGACCTGTGAAAAACATTTCAAAAAAACATGGGATGAGCATAAAAAACTCATTATGGGTTATATAAAAAAAACAAGGAAAAGAAACATGAGTTTATATATACATAATAATGAAATCATACTTTACCCATAAAACATAGTCACTTTAACATACCTCATAAAATCATGAACAGATCATAGAAATTATAAGACATAAAGGTTACTTGAGGCATTCATAACATTCTTACGTAGGGAGTAACCCTCTTGGTTACGTTTTGAATACCCATCACAGTATATTCCCTAAATCACTTCGGAGAAACCTTAACTTTTCACTCCTTCGCATTACCCAATGCATTGGAGATCTATATCGGGCTCACCCACCCTTAGTTTATCACGGAACCACCCATTTTCATAATAATGCCCAAGAACCTCAACATAATCATATCACATAAAACATGCATAAAGGAAACATAACATCCCCACCATTCAATCACAAGATATCAATACAACACATTGATATAAAAACATTATGAAAACCATTTTCGATACCAAAATAAAAGAAAAGTAAAACATGGTATTTATTTTTCTTTTAAAAGGAAGGTATGGCTTGTAGAGGAAGCCGAAACTCAAATAATGGTCACGGCGGCGGAGAAGTCGTTGTCGCCGCATATGTACAACAAAAACATTCCCTTTTGTCGTTTATTAAACGCTTCGTATAAAAAATATTCCTTTTGAATAAATGTAAAAGTCAAAGGGGTTTATACACCATATAAAAGAAGGTTGTGTATAAAACAAAATATGCCTCAATGAAAGGAGATTGAGACGAAGTCCCATACCTCGTATCCGACTTGACCCGACCGTTCTTTAATCTCCTGAATAATAAACTTGAGTTAATCTCTACTTGCTTAATAACCTTTTTCAAGTTCATTATTCCTTTTATAGCATGTTATGAACATCATGTAATCATTTAAGTTAATAATGTTCATTTTGTCGGTATTTGGTTCGTAAGTCAAAAATAGACTTCTTACACTTACAAGTTGTTAATTTGGTCAAAGTTTCATTATATCCAGAATGATATTAATGATTTGGATAACATATATATCAAATATATTCATCATATACATGTATTTATAATATTACATCACATTTAGAGGTAAGAAATGAAATGCACTGTTCATGGAGACGGTAAGCCGTACGTACGCATGAACGCTACTTCCATTTCTATTTCATATTTTCTGGAATAGAATCATAATGATATAAGAGTATATTTTTATTCCAGTATAATAACATATATAATATCATTAACTTTATACTTTACACATCCCACATATGGTATTAACGAATCAAATCACTTTCAGGGGGCGGTAGTCCGCACTTCCTAAAATGAAGATACCGTGTTTACCCATAATGGAAACAATAATGGTATGCCATAAATGAAAAATACAGAAGCTTAAGGAAAGAATGTTATATATCATATATAAAAATAGTGACATCATAATGGCCACCTTTGAAGGTGTTAAATGAGTATTGAACAATCATCGTTTCGGGAGGCAAAATTTCGTCATCCACGGAAACCGTATGTTATTTAACCATTTGATGTAGTTGTGTGAGAGTGTAGCTCGAATAAATCTTATAAAAACATCCTAGTATATTGAAGATACTGTTTTTGTTACAAAATGAGTAAATAAAAAGAGTTTAGGGGTTTGGAGAAGCAAAATAAAACAAATGATCATGAGAGAATGAATTACCTTTAAAAGCGTAACTCCTTTTGATTTGAGCCTAAAGGCTTCCTTTGAAAGGATTCTACCCAACGGGAATCCTCTAGGATGAGGAGAGGGATGTGGATATAGTAAATGGGCAGGGTATGGACGAGCCAAAGGCTTGAAGAGTGTGTGAAATGAGGTAGAGGTGGGGGTCTTTTATAAGAGGAGAGGAGGGGCACTTTTGGAAATCAGGAAACTATTATTTTATTTTCAAAAGTGTTTCGAATTTCTAAGGTCCCACATTGATATAATTCGAATATAAGATGATAAGGCTTATAAATATTCCCATCCAATAGTTTTTGGACAAGTTTAGGTCTTATATTTTATATTATCGTTTCATTTTATTTAAACTGTTCATTAATGAGGTCATCGTTGCATCATCATGATGTCATAATTAAATTAATTTATTTAATGTCTAAAAATTATAAAAAAATATCCTGATGTAGGAAATCTTTTTATCTTTCCAAAAATTATTTATAGACTAAATTATAATTAGTATAACCCCTTCTAAAAATTGTTTTCGTAAAACAATTTATGTTAGTGTCATTTTCACTTTAATATTAAATAAAACGTTATTTATGTCATTTCCCAACCAAAGTGCCTCCATGGGGTCCCCAAGTTGACCCATGACTTGTCTTGGTCAGCCATGACTCATCCAATAGGGGTAGGACTAGTGTCATGGTGTTTTCATATTTTTATAATATCATTTTACATTAAATTACACTAATTACCTCTAATCGCGATTAATGAAAAAAAGTTACTATTCACCAAAAAATTATTTTCATCCCATTGAACCACATTTTACATACTAATGACAACCATGTATGTCGGATTTTCAAAATTCAATACACATTAGTGGTAAAATTTCATTAAACTGAAAAATCAGTTTGCTTGATTACCACTTAGTGGTTTCACTATTCATCAAAAATTGAAGTTTTTCAGAAAATTACCAAAAATTCACCCTAAGCTATATTTGATATTCAAAATTCAAAAATGAAGTCTATTTTACAAAATTCAAAACATATAAGTCACATTAATTAATTGAATAATTAATTCCCGCTGTCAGAGCAAATAGCGTGTTTTTATAAAATAATAAGTATCAAAAGATTGACTCCAGTTTAAGTCTAATTTCAAAGTGAAATTGATTCCAATGACCACCATTGGATTAAATGGTAAAAATATATTCAGATTACACATTAAGACCAATTCAAAAGATAATCTAATCATATAAATAAATTAGATTAAGAAGCAGTTTTGATGTAAAATGCAATATTTTTCACTATTCATTAAAACAATGAACTTTATCAGAAAAATACCAAAAATTCACACAAAGTAAATTTTTGAAGACCCATTCATAAATAATAATTTTATTTTGACAAACATAGCTTATAAAATTGTCAAAAGATAGATTTAAAAATGGTTTTCCATCCAAAGGCAGTAAAACAATCTTTCAAGAATATTAGTGTATTCCATGCATAAGATTGTATTTATTTTCATTTTAAGCCTCTAAAACATTATCTTAATCATTAATATACATAGATAAAAATTTCTATTATTCATTACTTACTTGGGATGTTACATCCTTCCCCCCTTTTGAAAATTGTGTCCCCGCAATTTATTTACTTATAGAATAAATGGGAGTACTTATCCCTCATTGCATTTTCAGAATCCCATGTTGCCTCTTCCATCATGTGGTTTTTCCACAAAACCATTACCTGCTTAATCACCTTATTCCATAAAACTTTCTCCCTGTGGTCAAGAATCTGGACTGGTTGTTCCTCATATGATAGGTTCTCTTCCAGCTGAACTACTTCTGGAATCAAAACAAGAGATGGATCTGGCATATAGTTTCTCAACATCGAAACATGAAAAACATTATGTACCTGTGATAAACTCAGAGGTAAAGCCACTCGGTATGCAAATTATCCAACTCTCTCTAGAATTTCATATGGTCCAACAAACCTTGGACTCAGCTTTCCTTTCTTACCAAATCGCATCACACTCTTCCATGGTGAAACTTTGAGAAAAACATGATCACCTACCTCAAAAGAGAGATCCTTCCTCATGTTGTCCGCATAACTTTTCTGCCTGCTCTGAGTTGTTCTCATGTGTCTCTGAATCAACTGAACTTTTTCTTCCATCTCTTCTACCAACTCTGGTCCCATCAGCTTCCTTTCCCCTACTTCATCCCAAAAGCTGGAGTTCGACACCGTTTTCCATATAACACCTCAAATGGTGTCATCTGTGTACTAGAATTAAAACTATTATTATATTAAGATTCAACCAAAGAAAGATGTTGGTCCCAACTTCCCTGATAATCCATAGAACAAGCTCGTAGCATATCCTCCAATGTCTGAATTGTTCGTTCTGACTGCCCATCTGATTGAGGATGAAAAGCTGTACTAAAATTTAATTCAGTGCCCAACGACTTATGAAGGCCTTTCCAAAAGTTAGAAGTGAACCCGGGATCACGATCAGATACAATGGAGAGGGGAACTCCATGTAACCTGACTATCTCTTTAAGATACAAACGGGAAAGTTGATCTAGGGAAAAAGTATCTCGTATAGGAAGGAAATGAGCAGATTTAGTCAAGCGATCAACAATAAACAAGTTTGCATTATTACCTCGAGATGTCTTTGGTAATCCCACAACAAAGTCCATGGATATATTCTCCCATTTCCACTCTGGCACTGGTAATGGATGAAGCATCCCTTTCGGTAACTGCCACTCTGCTTTAACCTGCTAAACAAGTCAAACACTTCACAGTAAAATCAGCAATATCTCTTTTCTTTCCATCCCACCAGTAATACTCCCGCAGATCTCTATACATCTTAGTACTGCCAGGATGAACTGAAAACGGAGAACTATGAGCTTCACATAACAAATCTCTCTTCAACTGTGAATCACAAGGCACACACAATATCTTACCAAATCTCAAAACGCAATCATTATCAATGTTGAATTCAGGCAACTTACCTTTCTGAACCAGCTCTACCTTTTTCTGCAACTCAATGTCTTGCTTCTGTGCTTGCTTGATTCTGTCTGATAGAGAAGATTTCACTGATACCAGAAACAAAACAGAAGAACTTCCTACACCAACAACTTCTATGCCAACGTTCATCAAATCCTTAACCAAAGGATCACGTTCCAAACACAACATTGCTAATGAAGCATTACTTTTTCAACTCAAATCATCAGCCACATTATTCGCATTTCCCGGATGGTAATGAATTGTACAATCATAATCCTTGATTAATTCTAGCCATCTCCTTTATCTCATGTTCAATTCTTTCTGAGTGAATATATACTTTAAACTTTTGTGATCGGTATATATTTCACACTTTACTCCATACAAATGATGCCTCCAAATTTTTAAAGCAAAAACAACAGCAGCTAATTCCAAATCATGTGTAGGGTAATTTACCTCATGAGTTTTCAACTGTCGTAAAGCATAAGCAATTACCTGATCATTCTGCATTAGGACGCAACCAAGTCCTTTCAATGAAGCATCACTGTAGATAACAAACTCACCATTCCTGGAAGGTAGTGCCAAAACTGGAGCATTCACCGATCTTCTTTTTAATTCCTGAAAACAATCATCACATTCTTTTGTCCAGATAAACTTAACACCCTTCCGAGTTATCTTAGTCATTGGACCAGATGACCGTGAAAAATTTCTAACAAACCTTCGGTAATAGCCTGCCAAACCAAGAAAACTATGAATCTCGGTTACATTTGTGGGTCTTGGCCATTCTTCAACAACCTTTGTTTTTGCAGGATCAACAGTTATCCCATCTTTAGAAACAATGTGACCAAGGAAGGAAATTTGTTGCAACCAAAACTCACTCTTGCTGAATTTCCCATACAATTTCTTTTCTTTTAAGGTTTGCAAGATAACCCTTACGTGACTATCATGATCCTCTTTACTTTTAGAAAACACCAAAATATCATCAATAACACAACCAACATTTTTCACCTGATTCAACTGAGCCATCACTGCAGTAAACTAGTTAGTTCTGATTCTGACCATCTCAGGATACTGATTTGAAAGGCCATTTCCATCTGTATTCCTTCCCAGAAAAGTTGTTCTGTTTCCTCTATGAAAAACCATTCTTAACAAACATGTCTTAGATGAAGCAACATGGTAATCTTCAAATGCAATATCATTTCAAAAAAATATTTTTGGATAATCATTTAATAGAATTCTAACTCCTAAAGTTATCTAAACCGACCTTTGATACCAACTATAAGACCCCATCCTTAAACCTTAAATAATCTTGAGTTATCACAAGATTACACGTTGAGGATCTTTTTAGGTTTAGAGTTCTAGATAATTAGATCTTAAAACATGCATTACAACCCACATTTAAACAAAGTGGTTACAATAAAACATAGTATTCTTTTTCCCATCAATGGAATCATATTGAAAATAAAACATGGATTATTTCTTGACACTTCCTTGACACTATCATCTTATCATGTACCTTTCTCGTGACCTGTGAAAAACATTTCAAAAAAACTTGGGATGAGCATAAAAAGCTCAGTATGGGTTATATAAAAAAAACAAGGAAAAGAAACATGAGTTCATATATACATAAGAATGAAATCATACTTTACCCATAAAACATAGGCACTTTAACATACCTCATAAAATCATGAACAAATCATAGAAATCATAAGACATAAAGGTAACTTGAGGCATTCATATCATTCTTACGTAGGGAGTAACCCTCTTGGTTACGTTTGGAATACCCATCACAGTATATTCCCTAAATCTCTTTGGAGGAACCTTAATATTTCACTCCTTCACGTTACCCAATGCATTGGAGAGCTATATTGGGCTCACCCACCCTTAGTTTATCACGAAACCACCCGTTTTCATAATAATTCCCAAGAACCTCAACATAATCATATCACATAAAACATGCATAAAGGAAACATAACATTCCCACCTTTCAATCACAAGATATCAATAAAACACATTGATATAAAAACATTATGAAAACCATTTTCGATACCAAAATAAAAGAAAAGTAAAAAATGGTATTTATTTTTCTTTTAAAAAGAAGGTATGACTTGTAGAGAAAGCCGAAACTCAAATAATGGTCACGGCGGCGGAGAAGTCATTGTCGCCGCATACGTACGACAAAAACATTCCCTTTTGTCGTTTAGTAAATGATTCGTATAAAAAAGATTCCTTTTGAATAAACATAAAAGTCAAAGGGGTTTATACACTGTATAAAAGAAGGTTGTGTATAAAACAAAATATGCCTCAATGAAAGGAGATTGAGACGAAGTCCCATACCTCGTATCTGACATGACCCAACCGTTCTTTAATCTCCTGAATAATAAACTTGAGTTAATCTCTACTTGCTTAAGAACATTTTTCAAGTTCATTATTCCTTTTATAACATGTTATGAACATCATGTAATCATTTATGTTAATAACGTTCATTTTGTCGGTATTTGGTTCTTAAGTCAAAAATAGACTTCTTACACTTACATGTTGTTAATTTGGTCAAAGTTTCGTTATATCCAGAATGATATTAATGATTTGGATAACATATATATCATATATATTCATCATATACATGTATTTATAATATGACATCACATTTAGAAGTAAGAAATGAAATGCACCGTTCATGGAGACGGTAAGCCGTACGTACGCATGAACGCTACTTCCATTTCTATTTCGTATTTTCTGGAATGGAATCATAATGATATAAGAGTATATTATAATTCCAGTATAATAACATATATAATATCATTAACTTTATCCTTTACACATCCCACATATGGTATTAACGAATCAAATCACTTTCAGGGGGCGGTAGTCCGCACTTCCTAAAATGAAGATATCGTGTTTACCCATAATGGAAACAATAATGGTATGCCATAAATGAAAAATACAGAAGCTTAAGGAAAGAATATTATATATCATATATAAAAATAGTGACATCATAATGGCCACCTTTGAAGGTGTTAAATGAGTATTGAACAATCATCGTTTCGGGAGGCAGAATTTCACCATCCATGGAAACTGTATGTTCTTTAACCATTTGATGTAGTTGTGTGAGAGTGTAGCTCGAATAAATCTTATAACAACATCCTATTATATTGAAGATACTGTTTTTGTTACAAAAAAAGTAAATAAAAAGAGTTTAGGGGGTTGTAGAAGCAAAATAAAACAAATGAACATGAGAGAATGAATTACCTTTAAAAGTGTAACTCCTTTTGATTTGAGCCTAAAGGCTTCCTTTGAAAGGATTCTGCCCAAATGGAATCCTCTAGGATGAGGATAGGTATGTGGAGAGAGTTAATGGTCAGGGGATGGCCGAGCCAAAGGCTTGAGGAGTGTGTGAAATGAGGTAGAGGTGGGGGCCTTTTATAAGAGGATAGGAGGGGCACTTTTGGAAATCATGAAACTATTAATTTATTTTCAAAAGTGTTTCGAATTTATAAAGTCCCACATTGATATAATTCGAAGATAAGATGATAAGGCTTCTAAATATTCCCATCCAATAGTTTTTGGACAAGTGTAGGTCTTAGATTTTATATTATCGTTTCATTTTATTTAAACTGTTCATTAATGAGGTCATCGTTGCATCATCATGATGTCATAATTAAATTAATTTATTTAATGTCTAAAAATTATAAAAAAACTATCCTGATGTAGGAAAGCTTTTTATATTTCCAAAGAGTATTTATAGACAAAATTTTGATTAGTATAACCTCTTCTAAAAATTGTTTTAGTAAATCAATTTATGTTAGTGTCATTTTCACTTTAATATTAAATAAAAAATTATTTATGTCATTTCCCAACCAAAGTGGCTCCATGGGGTCCCCAAGTTGACACATGGCTTGTCTTGGTCGTCCATGACTCATCCAATAGGGGTAGGACAAGTGTCATGGTGGTTTCATATTTTTATAATATCATTTTTACATTAAATTACACTAATTACCTCTAATCGCGATTAATGAAAAAAAGTTACTATTCACCAAAAAATTATTTTCATCCCATTGAACCACATTTTACATACTAATGACAACCATGTATGTCGGATTTTCAAAATTCAATACACATTAGTTGTAAACTTTCATTTAACTGAAAAATCAGTTTGCTTGATTACCACTTAGTGGTTTCACTATTCATCAAAAATTGAAGTTTTTCAGAAAATTACCAAAAATTCACCCTAAGCTATATTTGATATTCCGAATTCAAAAATGAAGTCTATTTTACAAAATTCAAAACATATAAGTCGCATTAATTAATTTAATAATTAATTCCCGCTGTCAGAGCAAATAGCGTGTTTTTATAAAACAATAAGTATCAACAGATTGACACCAGTTTAAGTCTAATTTCAAAGTGAAATTGATTCCAATGACCACCATTGGATTAAATGATAAAAATACATTCATATTACACATTAAGACCAATTCAAAAGATAATAAAATCATATAAATAAATTAGATTAAGAAGCAGTTTTGATGTAAAATGCAGTATTTTTTTCACTATTCATTAAAAATGAACTTTATCGGAAAAATACCAAAAATTCACACAAAGTAAATTTTGATGTCCCAATAACAAATAATAATTTTATTTTGACAAACATAGCTTATAAAATTGTCAAAATATAGATTAAAAAAAGGCTTTCCATCAAAAGGCAGTAAAACAATCTTTTAAGAATATTAGTGTATTCCATGCATAAGATTGTATTTATTTTCATTTTAAGCCTCTAAAAACTATCTTAATAATTAATAGACATAGATAAAAATATCTATTATTCATTACTTACTTGGGATGTTACAGTAAGCGTCAATCTTGCTAAGTGAAACTGAGGCCAAACCCCACGGATTCACTAGCATACTAGTACACGTCCACCCACCTAGATACCTGGGTATTCCCTTTGTGCTCAAACAAGTTTAGAAATCTAAGAAGTATAGTTTTCACATGAAAATATCACTTCCACATCACAAATTAACCAAACATCCCCATGTACATCACGCAAGTCAAAAATTCCACTTTTCATTCAAATGCATTTTGAAATCAAACTCACTCCAAATTGCCTACAACACTTTTCACATTTCTTTAACACTTCCACAAATCCATCAAACAATTTTATAAAACCATTACAAGATATTCAACTCACATAACAGCCCACACACATGTCACACAATACCCTTCTCACCTTCACAATTCATTTTATAAATAAACTCACATGAAATATCCCACACCCGTGTTTCGCACACAAAACACAATTTAGTAAAACATTTCGACAATTTATAAAAAATTCTAAAAATGTTTAACATCTCAAATCACCACTTTACCATTCAAAAACCCTCATTAGGTGCACACACTCACCCAAACAGTACATATACACCCTTTCCCAACATTGTTTAACCAAATAAAACATTTGCAATTTTTATAAAACATACCCAAGAGGTATAACCATTGTTTGCACACTAAAACCATTTCAAAACCCTCATTTAAAAGCAAACTCATACAAATACCCATCCAAAACAGAATTTTTCATCCCTAAATCAATTATTAAACCACCCCCAAATGTTATAAAAATACATAATATAATACCACAAAGATACACATGAAAAACACACGTTTTCATAAATCACCTTCAAGAAGTACAACAGGTTTTTACACCTAAAACTTATTAAAAAAACCTACTTTCAAGGCCAACATGAAAATAGGGAATTAACAAACCATAATTGGAATCCCCATTCAAGACTAATAAATCACTTTCATATGTTATAAACTACACCCAAACATTACCCCAAGAGTCACACATGAAAAATACCCAATTACAAGCTATAATGCAACTAAAAATTAAATGTTTAACCAAATCCATCAAAACTATTTTCAAAGCACATAAAACAGATTATAAACATGCTAAATTAATAATCCATTCAAGCTAACTCATCATAAAATGGCTACACATGGAATCACCTACCCTTTTCAGTCGAAACCCTCAAAACTTGGTGTGAAACCATAAGCGCACCACCGTTTCACCAAAAGGAATATAAATCCAGACCTAAACCACAATAATTTACCCAAAAGACACCAAATCTGACATTAGGATTGAACCCCAACTTCTGGACATGAGGAACTTCAAGAAAAAGGAAATAAAACTCAAAGAGGATGGAAGGAACCAAGAAGGAATTCCCTTACTTGAAATATCGTGAAGGAATCAGCCCCAATCCACCAAATAATGAGTCACCAAGTACCCAAAACTAGCATGGAGGTTTGAAGGATTCACATTAGGTCATGTGTGGACTGAAATGGGGGAAATAGGATGAAAAATGAAGGAGTTATGAAAGGATCAATTTACCTCTCCAAATCATCCCAATTTTAGAAACCCTAATACGTTCAGTACTAAATCGCAATGAAGAAGAGCTCCAAAGAGGGGAGAGAGAGCTTGGGCGCGCGGCTGGTTTCAAGGGGCGAATTTGAGGCTTTGAATCAGCGAAAAATAATTAAAAATGAATATGTTATTAATTAATCAATGTTTATTTTTAAAACTAGAGTTGGGATTTCGGGCAGGCCCAATCCCTTAAATAAAAACCAACGTAAACCTTGATTATGGATTTCCAAAGGCTCCAAATTTTACTTTTGGTGTTAATATATCAGGGGAGGACATTTAGGAGTTGTAATGAGTGAACAATATTAAAAAATGAAAAAGTTATAAAAGAAATAAAATTTATTTTTAAATTTGGAATTGGGTTCACGGTTTGGCCCAATTCATGAAAACTCACATATTCTCCATAAAACCTTTGGATGCCCCCAAAACAAAGAATTAATGGAAATTAAAATAAAAATACATTTAAAATAATCTATGTATATGACAGAGCATGATGGAGAAGGTTCAGATAATAAGAGAGGTGATGAAGGCAGCTCAGGACTGGCAGAAGTCATACGCCGATAATAGGAGGAGACCCTTGGATTTCGAGGTTGGGGACCACGTGTTCTTCAAGGTATCTCCTCGGCACGGGCAATGAAGATTCGGAATGGCAAGCATTCTTTCTGCCAGGTTTTTCAGGCCCCTTGAGGTGTTGTGGCGGGTTGGTGAGGTGGATTATCAACTGGTGTTGCCGCCACCACTGTAAAGGGTGCATGACATCATCCATGTGTCTCAGCTCTTTCGGTACCTGCACGACGATTCACACGTCCTCAACTAGGGAGAGTTAGATATCGGGGATGATGCAATGTCCGTGGAGTGAACTATGATGATCTAAGGTCATGAAGAGAAGGTTCTTCGTGGAAGAACTATTCCTTTGGTTCGTGTGCTATGGAGGCATGGTGGGATTGAGGAGAGTACCTTGGAATGGGAATCATATATTCATGCCCAGTACCCGGAGTTGTTTTGAGTTTTATCCTGTTCTATTTCGTACCTGTTTACGATGTATTGCTTGACCTAGTTAATGATGAAATGTGTATCAAGTGTGTAAGAAGTGTCCTAAAATGTGAGGAGGGGAGGACCTAACCCCTATTTTAGATGCATTATAGTGGATGCGCCTAAACCCGTTCGGGCAAGTCAGTGCTTCCCAAAGTGGAGAGTATCTTAACGAGGAGGAAGGAATACCACTCACCCGCTTGACTATATGGTTTAATCTTTTTCCTTGTCTGGTTGCATGTGGGATAGGAGAGGTATGTTGGTGATTGTTCAGGAGATAGTTGAACAAGGGGGTGATCCTTGGTAGCAAGGAGGTTTTCTCCTGATAGGTATCTTTCAAGGGGGGAGTTGTTCAGACCCATCTCCTTTCTTTAGGTGGGTTATGGATTCTCGATGATGAGAATGTTTTGAGAGGTATCTGATGTAATGGACCAGACCTCTCCAGTCCATTACTTTGTGAAAAGTTGGTGTTAGAGGTGTTTCGGAAGGTCGAGGTGACTTTGGAGTTCGTTTGTGTGGACTTATAAGGAAGACTAAAGGGCAGTAGCTGTCGCATGGGCTGCACACGGTTTGTCTAAACCATGCAGCCCAACCGAGCGAGGTTGGTGTTAGTGGCAGTGGCTAAAGCACGGTTAGTGCATGGTTTGGCTAACCGTGCGGAATAACCATGCGAGGAGTGTTGACAAGATAGAAGCTAATGCATGGTTAGCACATGTTTTGTCAAACCGTGTGGACTAACCATGCGGGCACTTAATCTTAGATCCTAAAATTGTGGATCTAATTTGTTTTTCCTCTAAATGGATCTTTTAAGACCGTAAGCATCCATAAATCAGGATTAACCTTCCTTGAGGATAGGAGAACCTCCCCCAATCATTTTTTTAAGCAATCCGGAGGCTTCTCTAGGGAAATCTAAGACGGTTTCTTGAGGTATGTGATCATTCTTGTTTGGTTTCTTAGATCTACTTAGATCTACTCCTCATGTTCTGTCGGTTTCATAGATATACTCTAGTTATGGGTAGATCTAAGTGTGTTGATGTCTAATATGGTGAGTTTTGGTCTTGATCTTACTAGGAGGAGAGACTTAAGGTGGGTTTTTGGAGAATCGACCTGGGATTCTTGACCGTTCTTCGACCGTCGTGGTTTCGTCAAAATACTTTGAGGTAGGGATCTTACCTTCATCTATCTCTCTCTTTTGTGCATCGTAAGGGGTGGGTATCCTCTTATTTTCATGAGAAATGGTTGTACCAGGTATATAAAGATAATAAATGGTTAAAAAATGGGTTTGGGGATATTTTGTTGATATTGTTGTTTTATTTCCATCAATGATTATCCTTTGATTATGTTGTGAATTGAATGGGATTATTCTTACTGAAAATCACGGTCGTTGGGGGACTTTCCATCCGCAATTAAGTGTTTCCCTATTTTTCTGGATTGTTTCATGGTTGGAATTTGTAGAATGTGGAAATTGGTTATTCGTGTTAAGTTGGATGAGAAAATGAATACCTGGAACCCTTGTATGATCACCCTGATTATACTAAATGAAAGAATGAATTTTGTGGGTGATGGTTGGGGTCTAATTATGTGAAGGCGTGTTTCATGGGTTGTTGTGTAATGGGTGAGCAGTGGGGATATGGTTGGCATGGTTGTGGGTTTGAGTGTATGATGTGGTTGTGATGGGCATCGGGGTTACGGGAAATGGTATCGAAGGGATGATGAAGCGGTATGAGTATTATTTCCGATGTGTTTGCGGTTATGGTGGTTGGTAGAGGGGTTGTAGGGATGGTAGTGAATATGAATAAAAATTGGAAGAGATAGCTAATGAATTATGGTACATGGTAGTTGAATAAACGCGGAAAATCAATGGAATTGTTTGGCTGACAAAAGAAAATGGTGTTGTGTTTCTAGTGTTTTCCTTAAAATTATTTGTGGTTGGTGGGGATATGTTTTATGAACATTTGATCTTCTTTGGTTGGTGTTAGTTTCTCAGTAGTTAAGGAATTGATAAACTAAAATTGTTGAAACATGAAAAGTTTAATTGGGTTGTGGCTATTTATTGTGTGCATACTTTCGTGGTAGCAGTGTCGAGGCATGTCCTCAGATCATTGTGTAGAAGCCTTAGGATGGGCTGAGTGGTTGATATAATTATACAAATCTGAACGTTTTATGTTTCTTTATGGACCCCACCCATGTAGAGCACTACGTTCCGAAAACGTATGGGATGGGCGTGAGATTCTCAACATCCAAAGGATTGATGGTTACTATTCTTCCCTATGCTCCCTCTTCCGGGTTCTATAACCGAAGATCCTTCAGGCAGCTAGTGACAGATATTTCCAAAGAGTCTTCGAGATGAGGATGTGATGTGTTCACAAGAGTCTTTGGGATGAAGATGTGATGTGGTTACCCAATGTCTTCGGGATGAGATGTGGTTATGGATGAGGATTGTGTGCCAGTGGGATACGGGATGAGATGTGGTTATGGCAGAAGAATGATTGCTGGCGGGATACTATGAGCTTCGTATGGCCAGGTTGAGGCACTAGCTCGAGCTCTGTATGGACAGGTGACGGCACTAGCACAGGAAGAGGGGGAAGCATTAGAGAATCAGGCATGAGGGATTGAGTAGTAATCAGTGGGAAGGTGGTGTGGGGTACCCATACTTTAATAATATTACTATACTACTCTACTGACATGCGATATTTGGTGAGTGTGGCTTGTATGGTTGGGTTGATAGATTCCTTACTAGGCTCTGGTTCCTTTTATTTTCTCACGGGGCATTAGGATATATCCCCACCTATGCACAAGAGCCTTAGGTCTTCCTACTGAGTATACTTGTATGCTCACCCTACGTTTACTATCAGAGTTTCAGGAGGAAATTAGGGACTGTGTGGGACCTTTCTAGTTGGGAATTGGAGTTTTGATGGATGCAGTTTTTACTTTAATTTTGGTATCGTACTTGGGAGCTTTTCTTGTACATGTACTTTTTTCAGTTTTCTATAAAACATGCATATGGGTTGGTTTTAGGTTTATTTTCATTTAGTTTTTCATTTTTCTTTTGGTGTTTGACTCATCTTATTTAAAGATCATAATTAATAGAAAGGGTAATACCTCCCAGATTTGTGAAAACTCATACCCTTGGTGCTAGTCTCCACTCCAGGTCCTACTGGAGCTAGGAATCGGGGGTCATTATCTCCCTTTCACCATTGCCAGCTCAGGTGGGTAATCCTTGGTGGGAGGGGGTCATGAAAATTACTTATAGAGAAAAGTATGTATCTTCTCTTGGAAGACTTATTGATTTTGAATGAATTATTTAATTATCTTGAGATTAAAAGAAAACAATGGTGGGTCTTATGGAGAATAGAATTTTTTATGTAATAAATAGATGATAAAAGCACATGTTTGTTTTGAAGTGACTATAGAGGTCCTTTTATTTGTGAGAAGAGGTGTTATTTTTTTAACACACGTTTATTAATATAAAAATAATATCATTTTTCGATGAAAATGGATCCAAAGTAGAAATATAGTGGATATGGGTCATTAATATCTGAATAATCTCAATTTAGAGATAATTTAATGGATATTTTTTTTTTCATTTTCCCCTTAATTTAACCTTTTTACCCAATTTTACCCACATTATTGAAACTTACTTTTTACCTCTCTATGCTGCTTTTCAGAAGAAAATAAAATTTAAATTAATAACTAAATAGATATTATAATTTCAAATTTTAAATCTATTTTATTGTATTAAACTTTTAAATTTTATAAAAAGTAATTTTAATCAGATAGAGTATAACTTGTAAAAAATCATTTTTTAGAAAAATGTTTTTTCAAGTATATGAATGAATTTATTCATATTCAATGAAAAGTAAAAATTATTAGATGAATATTAATTTATTTTTTATATTAAAATACTAAATTTTATCCAAATAATTCTTTATTTGTGATTAATTTGAGTTATTATGATAAAAATGCACTGCACACATAAAAACAATCCATTGGAAAATATCTCTTTTTAACATTAAATGATTTTATCTTTATTTTTAACCAATTAATAATAAATTTGAAAATTATTATTCATTTTTTATACATATTAAAAATAAATTTTTTAATCATAATATTAAAAATTTAATAACATAGAATATATAAAAATATATATCTTAATTAAAACATTTATTTATTTAACTATTAATAATTAAATTATTATTCCTTATAATTTCTTAACTCTTTATTTTATATTATTTATTTATCTTACTAATCATTATTTTTATTTCATTAATACACTTCATTAATATTATACTTTTAATGTAATAAATTTAATGGAAATATATCATTAATTAAATTGGTTAATTTAAAGTAAAATATATTTCCCATAGGAATTAAAACCTTTTAATCTTGTTCTAAAATAATTTATTATATTCTAAATACATTTTTTATAATGATAATATATATAAAAATAAACATTATTTATATAAACTACATACTATTGATTCTAATTTGGTAATATATTTACTATTGTTATACCCAATTACTATATGCATCTATACGGTAAAATAATGGTTATATTACCCAAATTACATTTTATAAATTCATTGAATTCTAACTTGAAAATTTTAAATTATCATTACTATGGTTTTCATTTTGGATTGTACAAAATTCTTTCACATTATAAAATGTTTTTCCCATTCTAGGTTTAGTAATACAAATAGTGATTCTCAATATTGATGATGATATATGGTGTTTCTTAGATATAAATATATTATCAATTTTTTTTATTATGTCATTTTATTTTATATACTCTTAAGGGGTGTAGTCATCCATTATAAATAGTATTACCTAGTATATAATTCATGGTTTAATGAAATCTTTTTATAATGTTCCATTATGAATGAATTATGTCTTTTTAATATCATTCATTTTGTGTATGATCTATTCCCAACTTTTGTTTTGAAACATTAAAATGAATAAATCATGTGTGACATAGGAAAATTAAAAATATACATAAATTTTGGATGTCACATACCACCCTATATATAATTCTTTTTATCATTATTTATCTTATTTATAACTAATGAAAAAAGATAATGGAGTTATAGGATAAGCAATATTATTGATATAACTTATTATGGGATATCAACCTTACTATATTTGGTATGGATAGGAAACATAAATGTTCCCCTGTAATAGTCACATATTGAGTGTTTTCATTTGTCTCTACCAAATTATTTTAATATTACTCTGTAGTTGTTAACAAGACATTGATGTTTTTAGATATATAACTTCCAAAACATCATTTTCCTATTATTGTTTCCAAGAAAATACTAAAATAAACAAGTTTATGCTATAATTTTATAAAATCAATGAAAATAATCATTTTAATATGAAAAATGAATACTAAAATATCATATTCTATTGAACCATAATTTAACCCTTGAAACATTCTATTCAAATATAAAATTATTTTTTTCATACTATGATTCGATTAGTTCTACGAGAAAATATTGAGTTTAATATATATATCTTTTCAGTTCACTATGTTTTATAAAAAAATTCATTATCAATTTTTTATTTCCAAATACCAAAAAAATAAGTCAACCCCACCCGGATACCAATTAAAGCACCACTAGACCCAAAATCCCAATTCTAATTATAGAAAAAAAAAACTTAGAATACCTTGATTTGAAATAAATTTGTACAGTAGAGCATATTGTACATATATCTTCCATCATTTTCCCATAATTAAACATTAAATCAAATAGATAATCAAGCACCTAAAACCCACATGATTAATGTCTGTATAGATTAGATACATAACCATTTTATTACCCAATAGTCTTCAACATCTATCAAAACAATTCCCCACAGATGATATCCTCCAAGACATATTCTTTCAAATAACTTCTTATGGAAAAGGGAAACAAAATAATGAGTGATATCAACAAGGTAAAACATATCAATTATTCCTAAATAATAGATTATAAAAATATGATAAAACATGAATATGAAGAAATTACTAATTAAAAGTATCATGGGATCATAAGATATGAATGTAATAAACGATTTACTCACATAGATAAAAATGTTTGAACATAGAACAATAAAAGTATCATTATGAAAGGATATCATATACCCTGGAATATATATTTGAAAAAAAGAGATAGTAATCATGATCAATCGAAAAATAACATGGTCAAATGTTATAAAAATAAGAATATAAATCATGACATATAAAAATTATAATAAAAATTACATCATGACATGGTACATCATGTTTCACTACTTACATCCCAAAAAATTATAATCTATGGGGAAACACATACCATGCCCAATAGTAAATAAAAAATCACCACTCAAGCCCCATGGTAATCTCATGATTTGTAAATATTTATCCAATGCATTGAAGAGTTATATTGCACCTACCCATCACATAATGATATACCATACACATGATTTCCATATGAAACATTAAAAACACATAGATTTATTAAACAATGAAAATAATAAGCTACATATAAGAATTAAATAAGTAAAACTCATCCAAATAATTATTGAGGTGACCAAGAATAATAAAAACCTTTTAAAATAATGAATTATAGGGTATTCACATCATATATAACTACAGTTATACAATATTGATTAATTACTTCCCCGGTCAATAAAAAGGATTTGTTATTTAGGCTAACACCATTTAATAAAAGAAAGAATATTAAGGAACAAATAATATAAATACATGTGTATAAGGGTTGTATTTATGCCACAATATTGGTAAGGTAATATAGAGGAAGTGATAGAATAATCCTGTCATAGTAATTTCATTTACCTTTCACCATAGATGTATTGATAATGAGTCAAAGGATTATTTTTAATAATTGGACACTTGAGAAAAATGTATAATGAGATAAAATATACTATAATAAAAATTATAATGATGTTATGTAAAATATTAATAACATATACAAAGAATCCTTTATAGTAATATATGAAATCATATATAGTTTTAGAAATAAATTTTTTATCCTTTACACTATATTGAAATAACTAATAATAATGAAATATATGGCATAAAAATATTTTCCTATAGGGACATAAATATAATAATATTTCAACAAAAATGTTTTAATTTTTTAAAAAAATAAAAAAATATTAATTTTATTAAAAGAAAACATGAAAATCAAGAGTGTAAATGGAAACTAAATCCTAAAAAAAGTTTCCTATATGTTTCAGTAACATGGTTTGGAAGATAATTTTAAAAAAAAATTAAAAAATATTTTTTCCCAAAAGGGTAAAAAAATTTAAAAAAATTGAACAAAATTTATGCATAATAGATTCTTATAAGAAATCATGGTAATTAAGTAAAATTGTGGATTGGAAGATACAAAATTTATGGTTGTAAAAATAAATACTTTACCATGCATTTTGAATAGAAAATTAACTTTTTATTATCAAAAAACAATTTTGGGAAAATTGAGAACCCACACGGCTTAACCAAATAAAAAAATATATATATATAGAATTATTGATAAAAAGTATATACCAGTTGGATTCACTCTCTCTAAAAAAATCAAGGAATAGATGCTACATATATACCTGGATCATCCTTCAAATTTTATTCAAAAAGATATTCCAAATAAAACATGGTATTAATGTATTCATATTTGTTGATCATCCCCACATTAAAGACTCATATCTGTATACGGTCTTTCTTTTCAATCCAAGCACCTTTCTCACTGGTAGTGTCCACTTGAAGTAATATTCACATCATTTTATCACCATCCTCCATTTTGGAATTAATTATCAGAATTCCCTCCACCATTTTATAACCATAATTCATGGTCAGTTTCAGATTATGTACCCAAAACCTAGATTTTTATCATTGAGGAAAATCTAGATTACCTTAAAAAGGGATGTCTTTATAGGTTGCAGCCTCTTCTCTAACAAGGAGTCAAGATCCTTATGGTCGTCTACCATCTTCTTGGCTTTTATCCATTTGGCAGATCTTGTCTCCATTGAAGGGGAAAATAGGAATAATCCTTCTAACCCATCTTATTTCCTCTCTGACCCTTCCTCCTCCACTGATTATGGAGATCATTACCTTGAAGATCATATTTACTATCTCTCTAGAGTTGAAACAATTGATCATCACTGGATAAATTTTCAATGTATCCCTACTCCACATGTGGATAATAGTCAGACTACTTCAACCCCCTATCCATCCTATCATTTAGACACTCAAAGTGGTTAGAAAGCTTTATGACATGAGCATACCATCTCATACATGGCCCCCTTACTGTATTTGGTTCCATTTCTAGTCACTTAGGCTCTTAGGATTCCTGTATTCCACTATAATCTTATCATGAACATACTTCATCTACATATAATACAGCCTTGGGAGTCCTTATACCTATATCATCATCCATTTTGGACACCATTTAGGAATCATGCCACTTCAAAATCTCAGATCCCCACCATGGGAGTCCTCTATTGATTGTTTGGGGGAAGAAGAAAACACTTCATAGAAAAATCATCATCCATGCCAGCTAGACCAGAATGAACAAATATAGGTGGCATGTGATCTACCAGGTTTCTATTTATCCACATGAAGACGTCAACTTCCAATAAATGTCCACCCTTAGACTCATTTTTATCATCCTTATCATTTTATGGGTTAATAGAAGGATCCAACAAACCTTTCCCAATCATCCATTCACCAACACCAGACTCTATTCCTCTTACATTGCCTCTTAAAACCTCAATATATTGTTTATCAGAGTTCTTGGAACCTATCCTACAAACAAGCTTAGATTGACCCAACATCTTAAATGAAGAACCAAAATAAACCCACCATTCGAAACACACAACCTGGTTATATCGAGACTCTTCTTCCATAGTTATCCAAATAAACTTTGTAGTTAATTTTGATTCATCAAATTATACTCAAATTTGAGGAGAAACAGGGTGATAAACTGACCTATTTCTATGATCAGAGCATAAATACCTACCACCCAGATACTTAAACAAGCATATAATCATTGGATTTTGAAAAGGTATAGGGATCTTGGGGAAACTAACTGAAATCACCATTTTTGGGATGTTTCTCTTCACATGTTAGTCATAATACCATTTTTAGAATTAGAATGAGAATTCGTTCCAACTATGAGGGGAACTAGATTAGGACCTAACTAGGTCTTCCAACGAAGCAACCTGAATCATGTTGTGCCTCTTAATGAGAAAAACTACCATTTCTCTGTCTTTCAATCCCCAAAACTCAAGGATAAACCTATCAAAGGAGTCGAACAAGGGAGATGCTTCTTAAATCGTGAAATTGAGGTGATATTCAGAAGATATGTTGCCACTTTTAACTATAATATCATGATTGAATGTCTTCGAAAGACATTGAATAAGTCTATAACTTTAGGTTTGATCATGATTCTTGAGAATGAAAGAAGATAATCAGGGTTGGATAAAGGGGAGAAAGAGAGAGTAGTTCCCCCAAGGGGCGGTGGAGGTCTCTCCCCCAAAATGGAGGGAGGGATTGGTACACTAACCATCTCCATCAAGGGGGGTATCCTCTATCCTCATCATAGGGGGTTGGATCCACCATAAAATAAAAAAATTGTTAAAAATGAACCTGGACATTGATGAAAAATAACAAATATAATGGATTGAAATTATTATTAATAGTGTTGGGTTTTCATTAAGTAAAATATAAATAAATAAATATTAAATTGACAGGAATTTGATATTTATGAAAATAAAATAAAATATTCCAAATGGAATGATAATAATTTCTCATAATTAAAATAACATATTTGAAGAGGAAAAATTGCATCACCCCAAAATTTTACTATGTAGTATTCCATTAAAAAAAATTATGCTTAATAGATTATTTAAAAATAAAAACTAGAATAAAACATACCATGATAAATTTTATTTAGATAAAATATTATAATGAGATAAAAACATTAATACATTATTATAATATAATATGAAATAACATTCAAACAATATGGGAGGAATAAATCTAAAGTAAATAAAAAGACTATAAGCATAAAATCATTATCATTATGGTTTTCTAGAAAGATTATAATACTAATTTTAAATAAGGAAATATTTTAATTAGTTATAAATATAATAGACATTTTTAGATATAATTGAATTAATAGGAATAATGATTTTATTGATGTATGCAAGGTTATATATTGTAATGAAATCTTACTATCATACAAATGGTCATTATAAATATGATTATTGGATATAAGGTGATTGAAAATAAGGTTGATGGATACATTTTCATTTGTAATGACTATTTATTTTCTAATATTTTTAGTAAAAAATTAAAAATAATATAATTCACAAAAATAAATAATTCTTTAATAAAATAAAAAAGATAATATATAATTAAATGATTTTGATATAAAAATCAATTTGTTGACATTGTATATTTTTATTATTAAAGAATAATTTGACATATTTATAAACATAAATAAAGATACAAATACTTAATTATTTTTAAGATTTAATTTTGATAAGATAAAAAATTAAATTGAATTGGATATGATTTTAATAATTTAATGTTTAAAAATGATATTTTTCAAAGTACTTTTTTAAAAGTGCTGTGTATTTTTACCATAATAAATTAAATTTATCACTTTTAAATGATAAAAATAATGACATATTTCAATATTGAGAGAGATATAATAAAACCTTTTTAATAAGTAACTAATATGAAATAAGATTAAGAAGAGATAATGTTTTAAGGGTCATTTTTTGATAAAAACAGTGTTTTTATACATATATTTTGTTTTCATTTAAAGGTAAACATTATCAAATTTATAAATTGAATACAATTAAATTATGTATATACTTTTAACCATAATGATATAGTTATTTAGGAGGTTCAATTTCATTTTTATTCATAACAAGAATTTACAAAGATAAAAATTGAGATACCATGATAAAGGTAAAATGATGTAAAGGGGATAAAATAAGGTGTAAATTCCAAAAATAACTAAAACATTGCGCAAAATTTGTATGAATATGATGGTTCGTACCCTTTATACAATATTTTTTACTTTTTCCACATTCCCCAATAAATTAAATTCCTAAAACATTAATAAATGGATATTTTTTAGTTTTCCCCATAAAATTCAACTATTAATTGAAATATCCTATACCCCACCCCAAAAAAATTATTCTTTGATTTATCTCCATAATATAATCCATTTTTACCTTCTAATTTATTTATATATGTGTAGTAGATTTTATTTTCAATAAATAATCATATATCCTTAATTTTTTGGTAATTTGTGTCATGAATAAAGGGAATTCATCCAAGTATATATCATGTTATTCGCCATATTTTTTAATTACCTTATCATATAAAATATTAATGGATAACTATATCCATTATAATGATATTATATTAATATCATTATTATTCTAGTTAAATAATATTATAATTATATAACTTTACACTCTTACCCATCTATTATTTTAACATGTACCTGTTTTGGTCAGTTCAACCACCTAGATGAATGATGTTGTGCTATCATTTTTGTTTCATAATGAATGAGTATTTGTATATTAATACTAGTAATATATGATATTAAATATTAATTTATTTTATTAATATGGTTTTGGAAGGGTGACATAAATTATTAAATGATCATTATAAATTAACTCTCTATAATCAATAAATTTCTCAAAACATGTTCATCGTGAACTATTATAAATATTAGATTTAGCCACATACCTAGATCAATGGGTAGGGTATCCTTTATTTATTGTTTTCCTATATACATGTGATAAATTTGACCATGTAAATTGGCCACCTATATCCATTAATCACCCTTCTTGTTTCTCTGTGTTGTAGTAAAAATGTATAATAGACCACCGAAATATGCGTGGGAATAAAACAAATTAATGATAAAGGACCCTATAACCATGGGAAAAACATTATTGTGCATATATCCCATAAATTTTGTCCCAATATCAATATTAATTTAGTTACCATTTTTATATACAGTGAACCAAGAACATATTGGAAGGGAAAATAAATTCATATAGTTATATCCAACGAACCAAAACCCTATAACTATGGGAATTTATTTCCCATGGAAATAGAAAATAATCCTTGACTATATATCAATGGGAATATATATCCTCCATCTATATCCTTAAAATTGATACCCAAAAACTATAATTAAATATATATATATATATATCTATTTACATTAAAGAAATCAAATGGGTTTTTAGATTTCATGAATATGTCATTGAAACATATATAGAGGTTTTGGGTTTGAAACCCTCTGTTCATTTTATTTTTTATGCTATTTAATATATGTTTATTGGTTTCAATAGTTAATAACCCAATATTTATCAAAGGGTAGTAGAAGAGATCTCCTATTTCTGATGTCAAGTCCAAGGTTTTAATTATGTTGTTTAAATATTTAATAGACCAATATATATTGGTGATTTTTAATATATATGTATATATATATATATTAATAAACAATAACAAGTAGAGTTAAAGTGGTGATTGAATGATTTTACATGGTTCAAGTTCAGAACATGGTATTGTGTTTTTGAAAGATACCATATAGACAATGTTATATTGATCATGAATGTAATTTTTGGTATATGGACATTGATATAGAAATGGACCCATATCACTTTCTATAGATCCATCATAGAGTTGGTTCCATGATTAACTATTTATATTCATAGTCTACAACCAAAATAATTTCCAATGGTTATAGGCTCTATAATATATCTATTTCGATCATATACACATACTCTTTTCCTTTTGTTGAATCCTATATCCATTGGTATTTGCAATATGGTCCTGGAAATCACATATGGCTATTACCGAGTTTTGTACATATGATGGATTCCGTTCTCATGAACCATTCCCATACAATCCATAAAATTATCATCAGACTACAAAAATCATTAAGACATAATTATTACATTACATTGACTAATTATGGAATGATGAACTCAGCATCAAAAAAATAGATTAATATCTCCATTATTAACTATTAAGAAACTATCAAAATTTATAAACTCCCATGATAAAAATAAATAAAAACTAACCAATATATGTGTAATGAATGATTAAAATTAAATAGTGTAGTGGTAAATAAATATTAATAATATTTTTAAATAATTGAATAATATGGTTGATTTTTATTATATATTAGATTAAATAACATTCATTAATGTTAGGACTAAGGGTAAGGGTTTCTCATCTAAATATTCTTTCATTAAGATATATACTATATTCATCACCTTATTTATTTATGTGGTGAATATACTACCCCATGAATATATTCTACCATATTTTTCATGTATTTGTTGGGATAGTCATGTTCAGTGTTTTAAAGGCTTTTAATTCATAATTTATTAAATTTGTAAGGGTTTCATTCAAATCTCACTCTCAAATCAAGATTTATATGTTTAAATTTATATTTGGGGATATTATATTATCGTTCTCTCATAAAACCAAAATATATTATTTTAATCTATTTGTTCTTGAGATTTACATGTATTATTACCATTTCATATTATTTTGGTTCACTATTAATTTGAAATAATTCGTTTATGTGGAGTCAACAATATCTATTATTATCGTTAGGGAATCATTTTCCTCCATATACATATTCTTAAAATTGTTTTATGGATTTTTTTTTATAAATTCAATTTTTTATTAGGGTTATTTTATATTGTTTCTTAATTTATTTACACAATTTTAAGAGGAATATTTTTAATGTTTTCTGCATTATTCATTTTTTATTAACAATGACGCTCTTTAAATATGTGTAAAAAGAATCTTCCTTTTTAATCCATTCCATATGAATGAATATTCATTTAATTATATATATTTACCTTTATAATTATTCTTATGTAATATTTTAGTGTTTTACAAATTGAATTTTATTCTACTTTTTATATGAACCATTTTATTTTAGAAAAATATAATTATAATGTGAAGGGTTTTTTATATCATTCACAATAATTTTACATTTATAATTTAAAAGTTTTTTTCATCTATTTTAACATCATATAATGTTACTTATGAATAAGTATGGATATAATCTAATGATACAATCCAAATTATTTATCTAGGTTTATTATGAACATTTTTAAGTCTTTATGATAACTATTTATCTCTCGTGTGCTAACTTAGTTATGTTTAAATTATTAATGTTTTCATGTTATTTAAACACACAAATGTATTATTTTTCATTATATAATGTGTGGTTATATAATAGCCCTCATATTAATTGGGTAATGTTTTATATTTCATGATATCAGGATGGGATAAGGGTTTTCATCCCAATTATAAACATCTATATGATATAAGTGGTTATCCCTAGTCCTACCTGATATGGGCAGGTAGTTTTTCACATCTATTATGAAATTAATGTATTGGTTGTAGTTTGGATTTGGCATAGTGGTAGCACCCCATAATCTTACCTGAAAAATGGGGGTTCAAAACCTATTGGGTGAAGGTACTGTAGTAGTGGAGGCACTATATCAGTGGCAAAGAATGTAGCAGCAGTGGGTATTGTGCGGGTACTATAGCAGCATGGATACTGTATCAGTACTATTCCCAGAATGGGTCCTGGGCTAAAAACTCTGGCCTACGGGCCATGGAATAGGCTACATGCCCACTGGGCCTTCAGGATATGTAGTGGGTCTCCCTCTACCTAGAAAAAAATAAATCTTTTCTTTTCTTTAATAATAAAATGAGGCTTCAGCCCCAACCTTTTGAAAATAATGTATTGGTTGTTAGCCTATACATTTTTTAGGATTTATATGATTATGATGGTTTAATATCTCTACATCATGAAATATTCCCAAGTCATAATGCATCATATTTATTTATTTAATATTTTACACCTCTATGGAGCATGTATTATGTTATGTTCAAATTTGTATTTTCTGATTTTTGATTTATGATCAATGTTTACTTCGGTATTTTTTGCTTATGTTTTTTTGTGACACCCCAATATTAATGGAATATTTTTTTCAAATGAATTTAAATTTTTTAATATTTTTCATTAAATATAACACTGAGTTTAGTTTTCATTACACATAACAATTATTTTTTGTTACATTATATATAACACTGAGTATAAATGAAATGTGCCATATCATTAAAATATTATTATTTTGTAGTTATAACCTAGATAGTGGAATGGTAGTTCTGAATAAGATTAACTAAACAATGAAAATATATGGTTTACACATGTATTTAAAATAAATTATTTGCTGAATAATTAATCAAAACTGAAAATAAGAAATACTATTTTAATTTAAATGAAATATTTCTCAGAAAACATTTATTATGAAACCAAATAAGTTTTATAGCCATGAATTAAACAAAAAATATAAGTGAATTATTTTAATTCAATTTATATAGTATATATTCAATCAGCAGTTTAACATTTACCATATGTGTTTTCTATACAATAGATAAAAAATACAATTTTATGTATAAAAACTATATTTTTCAAGAAAGCAATTTTCTTAACTTTTTATAGACTTATTTTGAAACAAATTTTTTAATAAATCGAAGTTTACTTGAATAAATAATTTTTTATCTTTAAAACATCATGAAATTTTATTTTTGTATGAATATTTATGAATTTTCTGAAAATATCATTTTTTAATGAATATTGGAAAATAATTAATTTTAATTGAAAACTGCCTTTTTTTTAAATTGTTTATAAACTTAAATGACATTTTAAATGAATTTTAAATTAATATTAGTGAAATTATTTATCAAATAATCGAATTTAGTTCATTTTAATCATTTTGTTATTGATTTTTGATATAAAAACTTTTGGAAAATTTAATGATTTTCTCTTTGAAAAAACTCTCATTCTCGTCGTGTCAGTAGGATTAATTTTAAATTAAAATTTTAAAAATATATTAATGGAATTTAGAAAACTTATTTCCATATTTTTAATCACAATAAATCATATTATCTAATAATTTAATCTATATTTTTTTACCAAAATCAATAGTGAAAATCGTAAAAATTAATTAGCACAATCAAGGTAAAAATGAGTTTATTATGAGTTAAACTAAAATGATAAGGGATAAAATGACCTAAAACCATTATAAAATAAATATTATTCACATATTTAGATTATATAATATCTAAATATAGATGTTAAACCATTTTATACCTATTATTAATATGAAAAACTAGAGTACTATTTTTTCTTTTTGGGAAATTAAATTGTGCCAGTAACATCACTTATAAAAGGTCACCCCCTATCTTCTCCACTTCATTCCTTGAATTAATTTTATGTTAGAAAATAACTACCAAAATTCATTCCAAAATACCCTCTTATATTACAGTAATCATTTTTTTGAGCACAAATCCATCCTAGGAAATATTTTCATTCTAAGATGAGTAGGATACCTAATGTAGAAGTAACATTATTCAATGAGCACGTTTATTTTATTTCTTCCTCCAACTCATGAAAATATTTATAAAATATTATGACAAAAAATCAATATATTAAATATAAGGAGGTTTTATGTTAATATAACGTCCTAAAATCATCTTCAATTTCATCAAATAAGTTACAAAATCATTATTTGTGTGGACGGTAAACTACAACCTCATAAACCAATGTCTTCCTTTTCTATTATCACCTTTCACAGTTGGGTATGATGACGTAAAAAAACAATATATATGATAATTATATCACAATTATACCTATATAGTAATTATATCATATATACCTTTTTAACATCCATTCTGTATTGGATATGATAACGTCGCTCATTTGAACAGAGTACTACCACCTCTCGAAGTGATGTGATTATTTTTTCACTAACACTTTACATGGAATATAATAAGGATACATTTAATGAATATATGTGATATAAATTAAATATTTGAGATATTAATAAAATATTTTTCATTATAAAAATAAAATATATTATTTTCTTTCTTACCTTTTGACTCACTGAAATATGATAATGTTGTCTGCGTACATGTGGACAACCGCATTCATGAAGTGATGTGACTCTCTGTTCTCATCACCACACCACATGGATTAGATGTATAAGAATATTTAAAAAGAGATAATATGGTATTAATAAAATTATTATCATTATGAAAGTATAAAATATTACTCACCTCCTTTCCATAAATGTCGCTGAAATGGGGAAACGTTACTTATACATACATACAACCAACCATCTATGTGATCATAACAAACATCATTTCTCAAAACCAAATTTCTTAACTATTAAAAAAATTAAAATTTATGTATAAATATGAAAATTATTTCATTATTAATATTATAGATATGATGTAACCATGATCTAATTAAGAGGACTGAAAATTAAAAATCAAGACATATACAAGAAACAAAGTGGTTATTACTTGAAACATAATTTTACCATTATATTAGAAATAAATCTATAATGAATGGTAATAATTAAATAATATATTGTTTAATATATATAATAATTGTTCATTAATATTTTTATAATAAACTTATATTTATTATACAGGAGGTTTTAATGTGTATGAAAGAAGTAGTGACTTAAGGTAAGGGATTATAATCTTGCTTTTATTTTCTGTTAGACAGAATCCCTATTCACCATATATTTATTTTATGTAGGGTATATACGTCCAACGAATATATATTTCGATTAATATCCTAAAATTTATGATAATTTTAATATCAAATTTTGGATTTGTCTTTCATGTGGTTTTCGGTTCAAAAGTTATCAAAGTGGTAAGGTATTTTTGTCTTAGATTGCATTCATGGGGACTTAAATTATTTTATACACCTAACTTATACTATGATTTTTATATATTATAAATATATCATGTTATATAATTAATATAATTATTTTAATGATATTTTAATTTGTATTTAATTTTATTCTTTCATGGGGAATATGATTCAATATTACCAATGTGGTAATGGTTTTATGTCAACGTCGCATCATTTATATGGATTTTTCAAAACTATGTTTACTATATTGAGATATTATGATATATATCTCAAAACACATTTCTTTTATTCTACAATGGTTATGTTATGAGAATAAATTTTTTCCATTAATGTTCTAATATTTATGTACAAAATATTTCAAAAAAATTTCTTTAATAAAATTCGTATTTATTTCTCTCTTCTATCGAAAAACACGTTATATTCCAAAACCATGTCTTCGAAAAATGTTTTTCAATTTTTTTTTAAAATATACAATTGATTTATTAAATACATTTTTATCCATGTTTTATGTTTTATAAAAAAATTAAAATAAATATTCATGTCATATTCCAAACAATGCTCAATCGGATTTTAAAAAAAATTAATAGAATCATTGTTTTAATGTGTATGATGTGAATTGAATTTCTTACTACCATGACCATTATTTTAACAATGTATTCCATTAATATTTCAATATTATTTTAAAAAAAAAATTATTTTCTTTTAAAATTGGAAATGATTTTTTTCTTCATGAAAAGTTTAAAATATTTTCTTACTGATTTCTTTAAATGTATTTGAATTTATTTTCAAAGAAAAGGATTTACAAAATATTTTATGAATATTTATTTTTAAAAACTTATTTTTAAATAAAAGTTATTATTACGCAATAAAAGAATTCATGTGATATTTTAAAATCATTTTCGATATAAGATGACATCCTTTGATTCAACTTATGATTTACTAGGGATATCATCCAAGGAAACCATTTTTACTGTTTATTTGAATGGTTTTTATTTATGATGTAATGGTATTTATGGAAACTATTTCCCTTTAAGTAGTTACACCATGAAGGTATTTTTATAAAACTCTCTTTTTTCATGGGTTATAATATGATTAAATCATAAAATTATTATGATACCTATCTTTTATACATGGGTTATGATATGATGAATGTTTTATAAAACAAATTTTATTTAATGTGTTCTAATTTGATTAACGTGTTATGATCTTATGTCACACATATGTGTGATTTTCATTATGCGATGGTTGTGACCTATATCTTTCTCCAATTAATTGGGTAAAGATTTATATCTTGTGAGATAAATAGGATTACAATTGGGTGTGAACCCAGTTCAGTATGGGGCTTCTCTCACTATGATGGTCTTAGGAGTGAACCTTGAATACTATGATGTTTTGGGGATTTAACCCATTCCACTATGATAGAATTTTTAGTGAGCCTTGACTACTATAGAAATGTTTTTCTAGGCTTATGTATATTCCCTAATTACACATCATATATGTATTTTATTCTATCATTGTTCATGTTCTTTGATTTCCTAATCATTCATTTCTTATGATTTCCCAATATTTTTTCCAAGACTCATGATTTTGATCATTGATATATGATGTATGGTTTTGAAATGTTATTCTCTTGTTCTAATACCCTTTTACTCATGTTAGGCTTATGTGTCTCCCTTTTTACCCATACTAGTCATCTGAGCTCACCCTTTCTTATTTTTCCTTTCCCTATGTTTTGAATAATGGTTTTAAGTAGGGTATATTTGTCAAAAGTAATAGAGGAGAAGATTATAATGGTGGATGTTTAAAATATTTCCCCAAAATAGAATATTTTATACCTAGTATCAAAATACACTAAACTATTATGGTCCGTATGTGTTTTTTGTGTCACTTATTGAATATTTATCTAAAAATATTAATATCCATGTATGATAATCTGGGGTCGCTAGAGATTATATCAAAAGAAAGTTTTAGTTATCCTTTTGAATATAGGATGAGAAATTTTTATTGAGATCCCTATGTATATTTATAATGATGTCTACATATGTTTTCTAAGGATAAGCCTCAGGATGAGTCAAATTATCGTAAAATGTTCTATAATTATGGTAAGGGATTGAGCATATAGTTTTTATGAAATTACATCCTTATATAAATAATAAAAGTGGATGTCAATTTAGTATAGTGGTATCCAAAAACAATAACTCAAAAAGAGAACATTGATCTTGAATCAATCCTTACATGGTTCTTAAAAACATGCATTATTTCAAACCTTGTTTGACACTCCTTGGAAATACGATTTATAAATTCACAAAATAATTATGAACCATCATGGAATATTTAAATATATGATTCCTAAGAATGGCCTAGGTTAAGAATATGTTATCGTATATTTAAAATTGTTTTTCATGATTTAGACATCCTATAAGTGATTTTCAGGATTCTTCAGTTTCTGATTATGATTAATGTTTTTGCACTATTCATTGTGGTTTTAGTCAATATTTGGAAGTAGAAGAAACCTGGTTAGCATGGAACACAATGGAAAATTTGGTAATGAGAAGCTAAATGTGATGATGGATAGAGTAAATGGTATTGTGATTATTCTTAATAATTTATCATAGAAGATGATTAACAATATGAACCTCAACCAACTCTTTGACTCACTAAAGAAGAGAATAATGGATTTCACTAAGAGTTTAGATAGTAGAGACCATGGAGGAAGGAATATTGAGTTTCTCATATGTTTTTAATGTGGAAAGAACCACTGAAGAAAAGGTATTATAGGAACAATTCGATGTTTTGGGTTTGGAAAAGAAAGACACAAAGTAAGTAACTAAAAAGAATAAATTAAATAATTTTATTAACAAAGTGGATGATAATAATGGTACCTCTAAGGTATACTTGATTGTTGAATGATTTTAATTTAGAAGGTATAGGCACTATGAAAATACTTATCCCATTCGGAAAACTCATGAAGTGAATCAGCATGTTTTTATGAGTAATGTTTATATTTTCATTGTGGAAGAGAAAAAAATGACATATGAAAGGAAATATGTGTTCATGTATTTTATGTTGAAGCCTAGTAAATGGCATGTGAAGAGAGTGGGTCAATTTAAGTGAATATATATTATAATTCATGAATTAAGTTATCTGAATCCTAAAATATATGGGGATTGTAAAGTGTAAGTTTTTTCTATGGATAAATAAGAATATATTGAATAATAAAAATAAACTAGAAAAATGATTTAATGGTAAGGTAATATTTTAGAGAAAACACAATATTAAAGGAAGATAACCCGTAACATGTTTATTATGTCAAGAAAATGTTGTTTTGTTTAGATAAATATGTGATTATTATGGATAATGTAAATTGGACAGTATTGATGACCTTAGAACTAATAATGGATTTATTAAAAAAGTGGTTCATGTTATAGTTGATAGAGTTTGGAAAATTACTATATATGTTGAATATGTTAAATAATCTATGGTTTTATTTAAGTAATAAGGAATATTGATTTCTTTAATTGAAGCTTTATAGTAATTCTGGTTATTAATAAGATTTTGGAGAATATATGACCATGTTATTCCCTTATGTGGCATTTGACCATTAAGATATGGTCAATTATATTTAAAGGATTAATATTTAGTTTTTTAAATTTAGTGATAATCTTTATAAATTTTGAATTTTTGAAAGGTTATAAAGATAACCATTTGTGGAATGGTTTTTATTGAACTTTGTAAGACGTCTTAGATATTAATGTATTAGATCACTATATAAATATTTACCCATATTAGATAACCTTTATTAACCATTGATTTAACTATATAGATAAGGAATGTCATATAATTCTTTATGGATTTTATTTAGTACTTAATACAAGAAAAAAGAATATCTTAGGGTAAAATATGATGTTGAAAATGATCAAGTCACAATCAATTGATGAAAATTTTCATATGAAATGAAAAATATTAAGTATGTACATTTTCAATTGTTCTTTGTCTATATGAAAAAGGAATTACACAACATTAATAAAATGATATTAAAATAATTTTTTTTCATGATATCTTCATTTTTTATGATATAAATGACTGTTTTCATGCCTATTTAGTATATGGTTTTTTGGTCACTAACCTTCCCTATATCACCCACTTTCTTGTGATCAATGATCTCTTTCACTATCTATAATTATTTATTATTTTCTTCCATCTCCATATAATCATTTACCACCTATTTTCTATTAATTTTAAACATAGAATATGTAATTATAGATGACTTTTTAACATCCATATATCTTTTTCAAAAGTATTTTTTATAAACCCTTTTTATAATGTGGGTTTCCATGATGTAATTATTAATTGTTAAACCATTTATGGTTGAGACACATTTCAAGGGAAAAATGCATTTCAATGGGGTAGAATATAACACCACTATATTTTATTAAATCTTTTTTTCAAATTAAATTAATCTTATAGATATTTTTTCCTACATGAAAAACCTATTTTATCTTTTTTTGCATGTAACACTGAGTTTATCTTGAATTACACACAACATTGAGTTTAAACAAAATGAGTAACATTATTAAAATATTATTATATGATATTTATCACCTAGACATTGGAATGGTATGTATAAATAGTATTAACTAATATATTAACTTAAATGGTTTACGTATGTATATAAAATTTCTTTTTTGGTGACAAATTAATTAAAAATGAAAACAAAAAAACTATATGAAAATAAAGGAAATCCTTCTATAAATAACTATTTTTATAGAATTGTTTTTTACCTTAATAGTTTAAACAAATTTAATTAATATAAGGAAATTTAATCTATTATATATTCAAAAAAATATTTATCCATCATCCTATGTTAAAATTATCATTGGGTTAATTTTTTATATGTTTCTGAAAAGATTAATTTCATTATAAATAGATGAAAATAAAAAAAAATTATTCGTAAATTGATTTTTCATTAAAATTAATTATATTTTTCAATTATATTTTAAAAGTTTTCTAAATTAAAATTTGTTAAAATATATATCTATTAATATAATTTAGGTCATTTTAATCATTTTATTTTTTAAATTTTATATAAAAACTTTGAAAACTTTTTATCATTTTCTCTTTGAAAAAAGCTTATTTTCTCATCACGTATGCAAGAATATTTTTAAATTAAATTTTTAAATTTAAATTAATTTTATTTAAGAAAAATTATTCCAATAGTTAAATGAATAAAAATATATATCATATCATAATTTCCACTTAATAATTGGACAATATTATTAGTGAATAGAGTAAAAATTAATTAATGTGATTAAGGTAAAAATGGGTTTACTAAGGGGTTAAACTAAAACGATTTGGGATAAAATAACCAAAAATATTCTAAAATATATTTATGGACATATTTATACCCTATTTTTATAATTATAACCAATAATCCATTTTTTTACCTTTTTTAATGAGAATAATGTAGGTACAAATTTTTATTTTAAAAAATTTCAAGTGTTCCATTCACCTCACTTATAAAAGGCTACCCCTATCCTATCATCTTCACACTATAAAACCCTTTTAATCACCCAATACTATCCCAAATTCCTCTATATCGTCCTATAATAATTATTTTCGGAATAAATTCATCTTATTTAGGATTTTTGTTCCAACGTAAAGAGGATACCCGAGGAATATGTAACATTCTTCAAAGAGCATTTTTATTTTATTTATTCCTCCACCTACATTAATTATTAATAAAACATGATTATATAATATCCTCAGTAAATTCCATATAATTATATTTCATATGTTTGGATATTTACATAAAACCGTCTCTGATTTCATCAAATTGGTTTCGAAGTCACCATTCGTGTGTACGACAGAATACTACCTTGCGAATCGATGTCAATATTTTTTCTATTACCAACTCTCACGGTTTGATAAGATCATGTATATAAATTATTTATATGATATTTATAGCATAATTATACATTTTAAATCATTATATAATTTTTATATTTTTACTATATATTCCATCGATGATAGGATAATGTCGCTCTAGTGTACGGAGGACTACAACCTCATGAAGCAATGTGATTCTCTTTTCACTAACACATTAAATGGATAAAAATAAGTATATATATAATGAATATATGAGATTTAAATGAAATAATTAATATATTTATTCCATATTTTTCATTATGAAAATATAGTAACCACTTCACTAGGTGAAAGATGATGACGATGTTCTTGTATGTATGGACTACCGCCTTCATGAAGCGATGTGACTCCCACTTTTCATCACCACCCGACATGGATGTTATATATAAGTATATTTAAGTGAATAAAATGTCACTTATTACATTATTATAATGATTTAAATATTAAATATTACGTACCACATTTTCATAATGATATTTGAAAAATTGAAACATTTCTCATGCGCATATAATACATGTTGTCTCAATGATCATAACATACTTCATTTATCAAATACATATTTAGTGATTGGTATTAGATGTATAATTTAAATATAATTTTTTTAATTATTTCATTATTATTTTATTATATATGATTGAACCATGATCCAATTTAGAGGACCACAAATAATAAATTATATTATTTACTAGCGGTTATTGCCTGAAACGTGATTCTAACAAGAAATTGGTAATAAATTGGTAAAGAGTTTTCCTAAGTAAATAATATATTTTATATTAAATATTTATATACAATTGTATTTAAATATTATATTTATAATGAAATTGTATATATTCTGATAGTTTCATGGTCATTTAGGAAGGAAACTGAGACTTTAGATAATGTATTTTTATCTCACATTAATTTTCTCTTAGACGCAGTCCATATTGATCACATGTTTCTTTTTTGTTGTTTATATAATGAAAATTAATGTATTTTATGATTAATATCCTTATATTTTTTGGTATTTAAATATCCATTATATTATCTCTCTTTCATGGGGTTTACAGTTCAAAAGTTACTACAGCGGTAAGCTATTTTTGTCCCAAATGACATAATTTTTTACTCATGTTATGTAATGCACAAATAGTATTCAATGAGGTGTGTATAATTCCCCTTTGACATGTTATATAGTGAATATTTTTATTTTCATATTATTCAATGTTTTATTTAATTTTATAATTTCATGGGGATTATGATTTAATGTATGTAAAGTGGAAATCACTTTATGTTACCACCTCATTACTTTTCTCAATTATTCATGATTAAGCGTACAATGATGAAATGTTATGATCTAAAACTCAAGAATGTCATTTTTTTACTCCTCAAGTTATATCATGGGAAAATTCTTATACCCTAATTATTCTTCTATAAATATACTCCAGACTATAAGATAATGTTTTTAAGAAAAATCTTCATAATTTATCTCTTCTATGGAAAACCCTTTTCTCTTCCAAAACCATATTTTTTTAAACCAATTTTAATTATTTTATAAAAAATAAATAAATGTATTATTAAATAATTTTTTACAAATGTTTGAATTTTTACAGAAATATATTGATGGGAATATTCATGTAATTTTTAAAATAATTCACATTTGGATTTTTCCAAAAATGATAAAGGAATCATGGTTTTAATTTGTATATAATTAAAGGAATTTCCCAACAATGTAAAAATTATTTTATTTTATTATTTCATTATAAATTTTCATGGTTATTTTCAATGAAAACAATTTTAAAAAAATTACATATTTGAAATTTTTCTATAAAGTGTAAAAGATGTTTTACTCCAGATATGTTTTAAAGGGTTTTTATGTGTTAAATTATTAGTTTGAAACATTATTTTCTCAGAAAAGGATTTAAAATTTTTTTAATTAAATTTTAGTTTTAAAAAGTGATTTTTAATCAATTTTTTTTTCTTCAATAGTGTTCCATGTGATCATTCAAAATAATTTTCTATATAAGATGAAATCTTTTGATGGTAATTATAATGTATGGGTATATAATATGTGGATACCATTCTTATTATTTATCCAAATGTTATTTGTTTATTATTTCATGATTTTTAGGAGTCCAATTTTTATTCTATGTGTTACTCCATGATGAAATTCTTGTGAAACCTTATTCTTTTCATTTGTTATTCTATAATAAAATCATTGTGAAACATTTATTTTTTACATAGGTTATGATATGATGAAATATTTATGAAACCCATTTTATTTAATGGGTTATAATATGATGAATGTTTTTTGATCTTTTGGACAATATAGGTATGATTTTTATTCGGTGAGAGGTGGGTCTTAAATATCACACAAATTTATTGGTCGAATACTTATATATCAGGAGATAAATATGTCTGGAATAGTGATTAAACATTATTATGTGAGGTAAGTTTTTTTTTCTATAATGGTTTTTGGAGTGAAACTTGACTATAATGATGGTTTGGGGAGTGAAGCCATTCCACTATAATAGACTTTTCAGTGAACCATTAATATTATAGATATTATTTTATATGATTATGTGTATGAAAAAAGTACAATTTCTTATTTTAGTGTTATTATATCATGGTTCATGTTGTTTTATTTAATTATGATTCATGTCTTATAAATTTCTAATATTTATTCCATGATTTAATGTTATGATCTTTGATATGAAGGGTATGGTTTTTGAATGTTATTCTCTTGTTCTCATTCCCTTATACACAAGTTATGCTTATGTATCTCCCTTTTTATATTACTAAGAATATAAGCTCACCCTTTATAATGTTTTATTTCTTTATATTATTAAGAAAGGATTCAAGTAGTATGTATTTTTTAATAGTACTAAAGAAAAATATATTTATGGGAGATATTGGATACATTTCACCACATTATTATATTGTGTACCAAGTCTCAAAATTCACGTAACTATTATGGTTCCTATGCTTGTGTTGGTGTAATATATTGAATATTAATCTAAATTTTTTTAATATCCATGCATTAAAATACTATATTGTAATAATTTTCATGTATCTTTTTTATATTCTCATATCCCCATGATCATATTGTGATCACTTCTCATCCTTGAATGTTATCCATAAGGTTTACTCTCACTGGGAATTAAATATCACCCACTGTTATATTTATTTACACCTATTTATGAAGAAGAAGATTATTTATGATGCGTCTAGAAGGTTACTATATATGAATGGTATTTATAGGAGATTTTGAAGAATGTTTGTAAAAATAAGTTGGTTATGTTTATAATCTCCAAATAAACTAAACCTATAGGGTATAGGGTTTGAATTATTGTTTTATGAAATGAAAATTCATTTAAAGTGATGTAATATGTATTCATGTTATGCTCGAGTCACCTCAATGATTAGGGCTTAATTATAAGAGTTTGAGTCAAGAAAATCCCTAATTAATTTTGTAATGATTTATTCAAAATCCAATGAAAGAGTGAACATAGTATTTCTTTTCAAATAAAAAATTTTTCATGTAAAGCTTTGTAAAATTAATTTTAGGGTAACTATATACATATTATAAATTAAAATAGGCGAAAAAAATGAAACATTCTTCAAATGATGGTAAATTTCAATGGAAACTATTACAATTATGAAGTAAGAATACATCAACGAAAGATTACATCAATGAAATGAAATTACATAGAAATTAATGATGAAATACAATATAATAAAATTATAGGCTAAAATAAAACAAACATTAAAGGATACGTTAATTGAATAAGGTGTAAGACTCGATGAAAAGAGATTAAACCATTAAAAACACCTAACTAAGATTCTTATCTTCTCATAAATATGCTTACATAATGTATAATAAAATAATAAACATAAATAATCTATTCTATAACCATATTAATATTTATTATAATTCATATTTATATTTAATATTCAATTATTACATATTTATTACTTATTTTTAGTATATATTGATAATCGGTTGATAATAGTTTCAACCATTCCTCATCTATTTTTGTATGTCATTATTGATCATCAATCCATTTTATTGAGTTAAACATATCTATAATAGTATAGGTGATACAATAAAATTTACCTAATGAGTTATGAAGTTCTATTTTTAGTTTATGGATGTTTCAAGATTGCTTCTCCAAGATAATATTTATACAATAGTTATTTCATTATTTTTAGCAAAACAATTGATTTATGAATAATTAACTACATATATTAATATTATATAATAATAAAAAAAACATTATTAACTTATTAATATTATATATTTCTAGTAATTATGTTTTTATAACTATCCATAATAAAAATTTATAGCGTCGTCCATGTAGGTAGTTAAATTGACCCACACAAACAAAAATCTATATTCAATGAATGTGTTTGATTATGAAGTGGATTTAAAAAATATAATTTTTCTAGAAGTATAATGATATTATTTATATTTTATTAATGTATAAAATCAATATATTTATTGGTTATATGATACATATAAATTTAAAATAAGGATAAGAATTCAATGGAAAGAAGAAATTATTTCTTCTCTCTAAATCCTTCTTGGTTTTAACATAATAAGAGAATTCCCTAAGACCAAAATAAACCCAAAAAAGAGGGAATTATTGTGAGGAATTTTTTTAGGGAAAACTAAGATGATTTTTTGTTTACTATGGGTAGATGAGGGGGTCATTATAGGTGTGAAGGGGTGATATTTTTTGTAAATACTCAATCCATGATAAAAAAGGTATATAATTTATCAGTTTAAGTAATATAAAGTGAAAAATATGATATGGGATTTGAATACCATAATATATACAATTTAGAAATAAAATTATAGATTTTTTTTTCCATTTACCTCTTATTTTGACCCTTTTCTATCATTTAACCTTTATTGTGAAAAATAAATTTTTAACTTAATAGTTTATTTTTTGGAAGAAAATAAAATGGTCCTTATTGCCAATTTTTCACATGCTAATAGCAAGTACTACTTTTATTTTATTTAATTAATTTTATAAAATTTATAAAAAAATAATTTAAATATAAGAATGTATAAGGCATAAAAATGTTTAGATAAATTATTATAAATGCATAAAAATGAATTTATTCTTATTCATAACAAATTAGAAATAATTATATAAATGATTATTTATTTGTTTCCACATAAAATAATTATATTTGATTGAAATATATATTTATTAGTTACTAATTAAATTCATTAAGATATAAATTCAATACAAACATAAAAAATAAATTCCTTAAAAAATATATCTTTTGACAGTAAATGATTTTATAATTATTTTTAACAAATTAGTAATACATTTATGAATTTTTATTCATTTATTTTACATATAATCATTATATTTCATTAAATTTCAGTATCCAAATATGATATATTTAATAACATATATTATATAATGACTAATTTTTAAAATATAAAACATATTTCTATGATAATTATTAATTTATTTAAAAAACTGAATTAAAGGTATGTTCCCCTTATAATTACATGATTATTTACTAGATTTTAATTATTTATTTTACTAATCTATCATTTAATTCCATCAATCCATTTTTTAAATTATTCTATTAAAGGAATAAATTTAACAAAAATACATAATTTATTAAAACAATTACTTTAGTGTCAAATGTATTTTCCTAAGTTAATTACTCTATATTATTATCTATTAAATATTGTTTTATTATTTTACAAATAAATTATTTATAATGAAAATATATCTAACTAAACATTATTCATGTCAACTACATAATATGAACTCTTATTTGGTAATATGTTTATTATTTTAATACCCAACAGTTAGATACCCATTTATAATGGACAATAGTGGCTATATTATTCCCATTTTTATCTATAAATTCTTTCATTTCTAACAATAAAAATAACACATCTAATTCTTATATATTCATTTTGGATTTTACAAGATAATGTATCCTTTCATGATGTTTTCTCTCATTGTATGTTTTATTCAACTAACAATGATTCTCAATAGTAAATATGTTCCATGAGATTTCTAATTTGAAAATATATTATTCATTTCAAATTATTATCCCATTTTATTTTATTCACTTTTAATTGGTTTAATCATCCATGGTATGTAATTTAGGGTTATGTTAACTTTTGATATCATGTTCAATTATGAATGAATAATGTGTTTTTTGTTTTATTTATTTATTATATGATTTATTTTAGAATAATGTTTTGATTCAATATAAAGAATAATATATGTAAATTAGTGAAATAAAATTCATATATAAATATCTGGGATTTCACGCCAAATTATCCTAAGATCCCCTTTGTAACATCGTTTCCTTGGGGTATATTCCCATGGGAGCACCATTTCTACATGGTTGATTAATTAATGGAGTTCCATGTACAAATGATTAAAGTTCATGGGAAGTTTCATATCTTAATGTTTCGGATTATAAGGTATATTGTTGTCCCAAATGTGTAGAATAGTTCACAAACATCACACACTGTATATTCATCAACCAAAGGATCATGGTAGAAGAAACTAATTACCAGAAGTAATCCACAAAACTTCAATGTACTAGAACAAGGAAGAAAACCCATCACTATAATCAATTCATCGATTTTAAATTAATCCAACATTTTTACTCAAACTCAAAAAAACATTCACATGAAAAGCATGAAATATAATTAAAACAGTCTAAAGGACGTGGTAGTTTAATATGGTTTGGAAATTCATCCTACATTGTTGGGAGAAGACATTAAAGATTTAATTTAAACTAAAATACATGGTTATAGTACATGTGAATCGCAAATCCACTTAGATCACTAAATAAACTAATTTCACCACATCTCATAATTTTGGTCTATCTACCTTTTACAGATGGTCTCAACCATTCATCTGAAATCACAAACATTGGTCAATTATGGGGTTCCATCTATTACACAATGAAATTGTTACCTCTGTGATTATTTCCTAGATTTGACTTTATGTAATTGATAGAGAAATGATACTACTACACATTAACCATTTTCACATAAAGTCCATGAAAATTCTAAATCAAACATAGATATAACCACCATTTAGTGATCTCAACATCTAATGAGATTCTGATAGATTGACCAATATTCCAAAACCCATTATAAATTAATCTCAGAGAACCACATCACTATCATACTGAAGACTAATGCAACAACTCTAATATGAACAAAACGTTTTCCGAAATTTATCCTTCTTGATAAACCTACTCTTATAAAAATTGAGAATTAAAAATCCTAATAACCACCCACCTGATGACTTCTTCAAGTAATTACTTAGAAAACTCTAACACTTTGTATAGTGACAACATTCTATGATTCAATAAGTGTAATGATCCTCTTCATCCCTATCTAATCACCCATGTATAACTATGAAAAAATATTTCCTCTGGATCTCCTAACGTAAAACCTTAGTAAAAATTTCAATTTAATTCTTTCATCTGGATATCTTCTATAACTAAATCATACTTTCTTCAATAAACTTCATGATGTATTTGTACTTCAGGTTTATGTGCTTCATCCCTACATGAAAAATATTTTTTTTGTCCAAATTTGTTACATAATAACTGTAGAAATATGGAAATTAACCTTTATAACTGCTTCTGATCTCCTCAATCAGATGATTCTATCATACCATCTCCTTTCATAATTTTATTACTTCCGCATACTCTACTTCCATTGTAGAGAGAGTAGCCACTAGTTACTGGCACATTATCCAACTGACCATGGTTTCACTAATGTTAAGGACATATCCAAATGATCTTATGTATGAATATGATTCTCCACATATACTATTTCAACATAACCAACCAAAATATCACCATATCCAAAGAAAAATTCATTATCTTATATTTATTTTTGATATCTATAGATCCAGTAAATATCATCCCAAGTTTCATTCAATGGATCTTCCATCAACCAACTAAAATAATCTATTTCATGGAAAATATATCATCATGTGAACACCATGTAATACATGATACTTCCTACCACTTAAGTATAAGATATCATCACTATGTGTTTTGACACATATTTTATTCATTGGGATTGTTCCATAGATATATTTAGGTATTCAACAAGAGGAGTTTAATCTATTTTTTATATCCCATCACAAATCCTCACTAAACTTTTAGACATACACTTTCTGTGATAGAATCATAGTTTTGTTTGTATTATCTTGTTTAATTCATATGACCAATATTTCCCTTTCTTCACTATGATCTTTGATTTCAAACTTCACTGATAATTCATTATTCATCCCTTGAATCTGTTGGATTAATGTTCCCTATAAAATATTTTCTTCCAAAAACATATGAAGAATGATGAAATTACCATTACTATAATCTTTATGGTATTATAAATGGTCTTGGATTCATGAGATGAAACATTTCTCATCCATGGAAAAGTTTAACTTCCAATTCCACTTCCATATAACACTTTTCAAACCATATAGACATTTCATAATTTTCTACACCAAAGCCTAATTTTGTTGATCCACAAAACAAATATAGTGACTTATGAAGATTACATTCTCTATATCCTTAGGAATAAAATCTATCATTGCATCAATTTTTTCTCTATATAATCCACTAAAACTAACCAATTTGAGCACAATTCAAACAATAGTATTATTAACTACCCCATTGAATATTTTAAAAAATATATTCCCTACATCTATTGAAATCCATTAAGCACAGTTCTATCGTTTTACCTTTTACTTATGTAAGAATCAAATTTTAATTGATAACCCCTTTAATTTTAATCCACCCACTTTCTAGGAAGTAAATCTATTAGCTCTTGGTTGTTATTTAAATAATTAAAATTCCAATCCTCTTATATAGAAAACTCTCACCCTCCAGAATCACCAAGTCTAACCCCTTATTATATTATTTTTAGTTCTAAACAAACCATTAAATGTATAAATTTCATGTTAGCTCTTACCTTTGTAACAAGGGTCTAACCCTTGTTGATTTCTATAATCATATCTTCAGTTCTAATCTTTCCTAAAATGGAACCTCCTAAAATTTATTCTCCACAACTAAGGACTAGGCTTCATCATTAGTAACACCCCATTGATTTTGATAAATATTTCTCATTTAGTAATTTTATTTAATTTAAAGATTTTTTTACACGCAACACCAAGTTTAAACAAACTGAATTGTAATATAAAATATTATTATTCAAAATAATAGTTATCACCTAGTCATTGGATTGGTGTGTAGGAATATGACTATGTAAATTTTTAAAAATATATGGTTATATATTAATAAAGTAAATTACCTTCTTATTAATTGGTTATTAAGGAAAATAAAAATCATTTGAAAGAAAACAAAATATTTTTCTAAAAATTATATTTTATTCTAGAAATGTATTTTTATCTTAATAAATTAAATTATTCCTTATTTTTGAATGATTTTAAAAAATATATATTTTATTTACAAGATAAAATGTTTTCAACAATCAAAAATTATTCTTTTAGGCCTAATATTAGAATAAATCTAGTTTTATTATACAAATGTATTTTTTCATAAAAACTAATTTTTGTCACATTTTATGTAGCTACATTAACAATAATATCATACCTTTATAAATATTTAATTAGATAAAATTAATTACATATATAATCATGAGTTTAAAATTTGGTAAATATCCCCTTTAACTTTTGGTTAATATGAATAGTAATTGTGGAAAAATTTATCACATTGGAAAATGGTAAATCGGGTGAATGAGGATTTAAAATTAGTGATAATTAATAATAATTCATCAGAATTTTTATTAGATGATATTAATTCTACCATAAAAAATTTATTCTTGAAAATGAGTTTTTTAATGGACACTTGACCATGAAAATGACTTAAAAATTATTTAAATCATAGAAAGTTTCAAAATTTCTCTCTCTTTGTTTTTATATGACTTATGTGTTCATATAGGGACAATAGTATTATATGAAAGAATATATGTGATTATTTTTATATTAATAACAGAATGTTCCTGATATAAATTTATTTTCAATTATTAAGAGTTATATATAGACCATAAATTCTTATGCCACACCAATGCAATATTTCTTCATTTAATTAAACACATATAACAAATGATATTAAAAATATTTAAAGTGTCATTATTTAAATGAGTTAATGGGAACCATAAATTTTATAGAACTATATAACATATTATGGAGGTGTGAAATCATGGTATTAGAATTCTACCTATTTACTAATGTTTTTAATGTTAAACTAAATTAATAGTGACCAAATTCATAATTATTATATTTTATCCAAATAATATTTTATTAAATATTTTTACAAATAAAAAAATATAGTGATAAAATAATGTGGATGATATATGGTCTAAAATCTTCTAAATTGTCTATTTATAGGACAATTTTACCTTATTAGTAAGAAATAAAACCTTTATTACTGAACCATTATTAAAATTAAAATATGTTAACTAAGGGTTAATCAAAATTATAATGTTTAAAATTACTCTAAAACACCTCTAAATTCTATTGGTTGATGGGATTTAAACCATATTATATATTAGATTCGAATAAATAAACATTTGCATACATTTATCTTGATAATGAATTTGTTATAATTTAACATTTTGATATATTTTAAAAGTTCCCCTCACCTGAATTATAAAAGTGCACCTCCACCCTCACATATTCACACTACATTGATCCTTCAAGATTAACCAAACTCTACCAATTTCCATTATCAACTTCTCTAACCACATTCAATAGTTTCTGTTTGTCACAACTTGTCCCCGAGAGGCTCATGTTGTGACTACCCAAAACCCACCTCAAATAGGCTTGGGGATGGTGACTAGCACCGAGTAGGAATCTCCCATATATGGGAGGCATTATCATATGTACTTGTAAATGTTCACCCTTCTCAAATCCACAAAATGATGAAATTTAAAAACCACTAAGTAAATAATTCATTCAGAACACTAAGATCTCACAACCATTGTGGAACAACAAGTACAGGAAGGTAAAGTGGTCCAAATAAAATTCCTCTACAAAGAGTCTGCAACAAAATTCTATCCTAATAGTAAAGGTACTAGAACTGATATCTATAATCCATATGAACACACCTCATTCTATCTAGACTCACTAAGAACTTCCCGGTCTAGGTCATCTTAAGACTCCATCAAAAGGTTCAATCTTCTACCCAAGACTAGACAAATGCAGACAAAGCCCGTGTAAGGGTGAGTATAACAATACTCGGTAAGAAACCCCAAAACCACAAATAAAAATTTAACAAATGAAATTAAAGCCATCTATTCATACGTATATGTCTACATCACATACAAAAAGAACATCCACATATACTCATGAGAGAAATTCCATTCCATGAGTTGGTCATAACCAACTATAGGAGACCAAATTATTCTAGAAGTATGCTTTTTCTGTAAGAACTCATTCCTAGAGCCATGATAATGTTAGATACACTAACGAAGAGGTATAGATCATTTGGGTAAATTATATAGAGAATGCATTGGTCAAGGAATTCTGTGATAAACAGAGAGGGGTTAATTCTTTGAACCGACAAGGGGACACCTTGGATTATGTCGAGACTCTCGGGGGGATACCACGTACCCAATCTAGATCAACCAACTACAAAGGGGATCATGCCCAGAACCAAACAAGGGATTCCATGGACCCTACTGATGTGGTCCTCTAGATCGAGGATGAATTCCCTGGTTTACGGGGATGTGTGATTCCACAACTTTGTAAGGGGTGATAGAGGATCACACTCTAGTCTCAGGGGGGAAGACATACTCTATATAAGACTAGGCCTCTAAAGGGGATTACAATATAGGGATATATTTATTAAATTCATACTAAACCCTCAAGTAAAGAACGATGGGAACACTCTCAACCTATTTTTTTCCAAACACACAACTCACCACTGGTCTCAATATAATGGCATCAATGTTAGGGTGTCAACACAATAGATGGATAATCAATTGGATGCTCTATTTAAGAAATATTCTGAACTGAGAAAAACCACCTGGAGGCCAATTAGGGCCTCCAGTCCTACCGTTGTATTTAATCAACTTACCATGAGAATTGGTCGTGTGTGTAGACTAGTTCGCCCGATTAATCCACCTATTTCACCTGACTGAACGCTATGAGTTGACTACTGAAATTGGTCACACAGTTGATCCACCTCGCAATAACTCAATATGACATGGTTCAAGGCCAATTGATGTCGTCGACCATGAAACCTTTGTCCTGGTGACCCCGGGTCTATCCCAGTGACCTTGGGTCTGGCCTGGTTCTTAGAACAGACCACCTTATCTTGGGTTACTCTGCTAGGCCAACTACACTCATCCCACACCCCACACAGCACTGCCTCCATGTCTGCCTTCACAGGTCATTACTACATTCACCTAATCTAAGCCCCACATTTCTATCACTACAGATCAAATGTCATTGACACTGGATACCCCTATTGCCACCAGTTTCTCATGTGGTCATCGTTGGCTGCTCCTGGGTCCACCACTGTCAGCTTCAGGTCACTGGTGTCACATCGTCGGTCCCTTATACAGACCACTGATACTCCTCCAATGCCTGAAAAACTAAATGTTCATAGATTCAAGATCAATGTGTATTGATCTACACAGATTCAGCCTCAGATATAAAATTTTCACCATAAAAATGATTCAAATAATAATTCTTAATTATGCCCCTAGGAATACAAATTTTAAAACCATCCATCATCCGAGTCGCTTTGCCTCCATCGTTGTACCTCCGTCGTGTTGTGCTAATAATAGATCTATGATATCTTATCATGGTGACATGTAACGGGTTTGAAATGGTTGATTGATTGAGATATGTAAAATCTCATTTCAATGAAGAACACCCTTGGTGAAATTCAGAATTGGGGTAAAAAGGCACAAGATTTGAAGAGAAGAACTAAACTCAATTGATGTTTATGTCGATCTCAATTCTCCATCGTCAAAATGAAAATTGAATAATAATAATAATTATAATGGATAATCCCTCATCAAACCCCTATAAATATTACCAATCTGGTAACTATAATTGATCTATGGATAAACCTATTCGTTGATGGGTCTATGTATATTGTTGAATTATAGAATGGGGAATGAAAATCTAGATAATAATCCCTACTTCAATTCAGATAACTTGCGGATGAAGAACTATCGCCAATTCATTGTCATATCCGAGATCCTTCAAATATGAAGTGTGTTGGTCATTGATCTATTATCTATCACCATCTCTTGATAGATAATCATCGAAGATCCCTCCGACGACACTCCAATGTTTCTAGGGTTATGCGGATAACCCTAGAAATTCCCCATAAAAATATATTTAAATATTTTCAGCCACTACATCAACACAAGTGAAATAAAATAATTTTATTTCATTATTTTATTTTAATTTTCATCCTTGGTGACATTTTCTACAGGTGACTCACACCAAATAAGGATAAGTCCCACCTAGTCTAATGCAGTTGTTCTGAACTTAATGGGTCCCTCTAATTTTTTATCCAAGAGACCATTTAATAGTTATTACACTTTTTTAGTTAACTTGCATGCATGTGCAATTAAGTATTTTAATATTTTTCAAACTTTTTTTCTAAAAACACTAGGCCTCAGAATCACATGACATATCAATGTCTTGTCTCGAAATCATTCCACGTAAAATAAAGAATAATAAGCATAAAAATTGAGATGTTACATTTTCCTCGCCTTAGGGATTTACGTCCCCAAAAATAAAAAATAAGGTCTACTAAAATAGAATGGGGTACTGATCCTGAATATGAACCTCCCACTACCATGTTCTCTCTTAGAGATTCACATGCTGCCACAGAACATGCACCAAGGGAATCAAATACCCATGAATGATATTTTCCTACCAATCCTCAATCTCCACCAGGTACTCAGAAAAAGTCACACCATATTTGTGGTCTAGCTCTCCCCCATCAATAATGTTCAATGTGTCATGCATGTACCTCCTCATATTCAACATGTATAAGAATTTTTGTACTCAATCTAACTACCGAGTTAAAGATCTGTAGTACACAACCTCACCAACTCTATGTAGTATATAGAAAGGGGTAATGATCATCAAATATATATTTTTTCCCAGGCCAAAAGGCTATAATCCCCATCAAGGTGAAACCTAAAAAAATGGTCTCCTTCCAAAAAAATATAATGTTTTTTATCACCTATCAGTATATAGATTATGATGACTCTATGTAGTCTTCATCCACTCAAAGATTATCTTCACTTTTTTATAACATCTTTCACCAACTTTGGGTCCATGAGTGCTGACTCTCCTTGGTGGGTCGAACAAAGTGATGTCCTACATATAAATATTCTAATGGTTCCAAACTAATGGTAAAATTGTAGCTATATCTATTTAAAAACACCACCAAAGTTATGTGATCCTCCTAACTATAGCCATAGTCTAACTTCCACGCCCATAGCATGTCCACTAGAACCAGAATGGTTCACTCAGTCTAGACATCTGTCTACGGGTGAAACTCTATCTTCATGAATAGATGGGTCATAGAACATCCAGCAATCCCTTCCATAACTGGGATAGAATGTGAACATCATTATTAGAAAAAATCATTGATGGAAATCAATGGAGTCAATTTATCTCCTACACATAGAGGATCCCCAATCTCTCTATTAAAATATGATCTCAGATATTTTGGAAGTGGGATGACTTGCTGAGTCGGTCAATGATCACCCAGATAGAATCATTTCCCTAGGATGTACATTGTAAAAATATCACAAAATCCATCAATATCTCATCCCACATTCGTTTTAACACCACAAGGGGTTGAACTAATCCGGTTGGAACCTGGTGCTCGGCCTTTACATGTTTACAAGTAAGTTATCGAGAGACAACTCTGAAACTCCAATCATTATCTATGGCTACCAAAATAATCATTTATGGTCATAGTAAATCTTCACCACACCTGGATATACCTACAAATGGGATGTATGAGACTCTTTCAAAACCTCCTCCCACAACACCACATTTACTAATATATGTATTCTAAAAAAGATGTGCTCCACACATTTTGAATATCCATTAGGATCAATCCCTATGAATATCTGAGCACATACGTTCTTGAAGTTGGCATCCCCATGTTGTGCCTCCCTGAATCACCGTATGAGTTTATGGGTAAAAACCATCGACTTCAGGTAAATAGCTCTATCTCCAACCACAAATAATCATTGTAATTTGGACAATTACATTGAAACCTCATTCATCAACTTAAAACTAGATCTCCAGTTGAGAGAATATGCCACCACATTCCCCTTCCCATGAGTAAATATAATCTCGAATTCGCAGTCCTCGAGGAACTCTAGGCATTGCCTCTTTCCCATGGTTAGGTCCTTGTGAGATAATTTATACTTAAGACTCTTGTGGTAACAGTATATGATAAACTTATTTCCATCATGTAGTGTCACCACATCATCCATGAAATGGCCATAGTTGATAACCCAGGATCATGGGTTGTGTAGTTTTTCTCATGTAGTCTCAACTACTATTAATTGTCAAAAATCACTACACGCCTTTGCATCAGGACACAACCAAGCCTAGATCATGATATGTTGCAGAATAATACATAATTGACACCTTCCTCATTCATCATTAGGGTTAGAGTTCATGTTAACCTATGTCTCATTTCCTTGAAGCTCTGCTATTATTTTTCTATCCATATTAAAGGATTTCCCATTTATTTCAAGCATTCAAGTGTGATTCTATTTCAGGGAACATGAGTAAAAACCTAACATTGTACCATGCCAACATAAGAAAACTATTTAGTTTGGTAACGCCCATGGGTGGTGCCCAAGAAATCATTTCTTCAACCTTCACTAGACCGAATAAAATCATGTATGTGGGATGTAATGTCCCTTAAAATAGACCTCTCAAGTCCAGAACTTCTTCATGAAAGATTTCATCATACTCTACAACCACTATAGGAAACTAAGAACTCATAACATCCACTACACTGAGAGTCATCCTAGAAGATTAATTAGTAATCAGTTTCACCATTCAATGTGTGAGTCCATCCTATGCTTTATGTGTTTTCTTTTCACCAAAAAAAGAATACATTTCTCCAACACTATTTACACATAGAACTATTCACCTAAAAAATCAATATTATCAAGAACTATGGATAAATAGTCCATACCAAGAATGACGTAGTAAGTTTTCAACACCACTACAAATAGATCCCAAATGAAACTCTCAACTCCAAGAGTCAGGTCACACTATTAGATCTTGGGTATGGACATCGGGTCTCTTCCATTATGAGTGTCTATGCATGACGGTCTAGTCAACACTTCAACCAGAATCATCGATTCTCAAACAAGGTTCACAATAAGAAAATAATGATGAGCACCAGTGTCTTTCAATATGTAAACCAAAGTTCAAAATACATAGATAATAACTCAAATTATTCCTAGATCCCCTAGGTTATAATCCTCGACCGCATGAAGCTATCCTCGCCCTTGTCCTATAGATCCTTGAGCCTAGTGTGGACCACCTTGAGGGTGGAGTTGGTAACGTGTGGAAATTACCACAACCTTCTACTTCTCTCACAACACCTATTTCGTGTATTCGACCCTACTCATCTGTCTTCTCATGTTTTTGTATATATCATGGTGGTCCATCCATAGTCTCCTTGTTTGTAGTATGATGGGTTAGAAAATCTTGAGTGAGATTTCCCATGTCATCACATGAAATGAACTGCCTCTCTCTAGGATGATTGGACCCACCCTTTGATCCCTAAACTGAATATCCTCTACCCTTGGACATCCTCTTGAAACTCCCCACACATCTATGTCCTTGAGATTGACATCAGCTCCCTACTGTTGGGGTCTCCACTTCTTATTTACCACTACTAACATTCACTGTTTGTATCCACATAACTAATAAGAATTCATCCCCTAATGATTCTTCAATAGCCCCATTATAAGAAGTAATGATCAGAGGGATGACACAGGCTCATATGTCTCTATGTAGACCTAGACCAATGGTCTGATCCCTAATTTATTGATTTTTATCATATACCTAGACTACATTGAGTAGTTGGTATTCTTCAATGACTGCTAATATACCGACATGTCATCCGTACAAAGCTTTAGAAGTTTCTAGATATGCATGGCCCTTAAATTATAAGGTGATAACTCCCCTAAAAATGAATCTCAAACTCTGTCCACATAAGAGAAACCTCATTGTAAGATCAGGTAACAAAACCCCAACCATCGTCCTACTGAGCTGTGTAGAAAGCTCATTTTTAGGAAAACCACCTGATTTGTCAGTGTCCTGACTAAAAGAAAAACTCAAGTCACCACCTCAATCAAGTTCTCAACCACCTGGATGTCTGGCTCACCTCATAACTTGAGGGGTATCTACTACTGAAACCTGTGAACTATGCTGAACATGTGCACCTCACCAAATGGTATTGTGGGTACCATGTCATTCTCTATTAGTGGTGGCATGGGTGGAGAACCACTTGGAGGTTTTATCTCCAGTACAAGTTCGTTTACCGATACCACATCTCCTAGACGATCATCCTTGTGATCACGTGGTGGAAACCTAGTTAGATTTTTATCTAGATAAATCATAAAAAAATATATACCATATTCAAAAGAGTATATATAAGGAGTTATCTCATGATTTACATGGGTGATACAACCATTCCAATTTTATACATGTACCATTTTATTCCCTACAACTAGTGTTTTCATATACAGAGTTGAAAATCAGGTTATCAAAGACCTGGTGTATTTATACATCAGCTTCCACAATAACACTAGGTTCCATAGATTGAATTCCAAGCTCAAAATACATAACATTTTTTTCCTAAACCAATCTCATAGACTCCCATTCCTAAAGAAAAATCGACCAATCTAACACCACTCTTTCACGAACCATCATATAGGGTCCCATGTCATGAATAACCCAAGCCCACGTCTAATAGGCTAGTGGCTGGAGACTAGCACTGAGTAGGAATATACCATATATTGGAGGAATTGTCCTATGTACATATACACATTCACACATATCCAAGCCTTACAAATGATGAAATGTGACAACCAATAAGTAAACAATTCCTCCACACCACTAAGAACTCAACATCAGAGTACAATAAGAAGTAAAAGAAGGTAAAAGGGCCAAATACAAGCCCACCACACTGAGTATGTACCACAAGTCCAACCTGATAGTAATGGTACTGGGACAATTGTCTGAAATTCGTAAGAACACACCTTGGTCTCTCTAGTCTCACTAATCACTGGTTGGTCCAAGTCTGCCTAGGACTCAATAAAAAGGGATGATCATCTGCACAAGACAAGACACGTGCAGAGAAAGCCTATACAGTGGTGAGTATAACTATACTTAGAATCATACCCCAAACCCACAAATCAATATAAAAAAGTAAAGTACAGACATCTCAACAGAGGTATATTTCTATTAAATATACAACAAGATCATCCAGACTTACTCAAGAGAGATGCGCCATTCCCTTAGGTGGTCATAACTAGCTACAATGCATAAGATTTTTTGAGAATCATGCTCATTTTTGGATAACTCACTACTCGAGGAATAATATCATCAGAAACACTCATGAAGAGATCTAGATCATTTGGGACATGCCCATAGATAATGCATTGGTCAAGGAAGACTATGATACATAGAGAGGGGGTCATGCCCAAAACTCATAGTGGGGTACCATGGATCGTGCCCAGACTCTTTGGGGGATACCATGTACCAAATATGGATGAACCTGCTACATAGTGGATCATTCCCAGAACCAACTGGGGGATTCCAAATACCCCACTAATGTGGTCGACTAGATAGAAGATCATCGCCCTGCTCATGGGAGATACATGATTCCACAACTCCACTGGGGATGATAGAGAATCAAACTCTAATATTAGGGGGAGATATCATAATATTTATGAGAATCTTCCACTAAATGGAATTAAAATCAAGTGATGTGGATGTAATGTAATACTAAACCCTCAAGTAAAGGACCAAGGGAATTCTCTCAACCTATAGAGGTCTAAACTAAAAATTCAACATTAGTCTCAAAATGAACATCTCAATGTTAGGGTATCAATTCTAAAGACAACTCATAAATTAGATACTCCATTTAAGAGATATAATTTGTTGGGAAACCCCACCTTCATTCCCACTAGGGATAGCAGACCCAACACCATGGTCAACTGTTGTGTTTAGTTGACTTACTGTATAGACCGGTCGTCTAAGTGGACTGATAGGTACGGTAAATCCACATATTACCCCATACCAGCCACTAAGGTTGACCACTATGGTCAATCGTGCGGTAACTACACCTCATGGTAGCTCAAGCTTCCATGGATCATGTTTGACTTTCGTGGTTGACCATGAAGCCTTTTTCATGGTGACATCGGGTCCGAATCAGGTTTAAACTGGTTCTTAGCTCAGTCCACCTGGCTCATCCCAGACTACATGTCTGGGCCCACATAGGGTCCACCATCTCCACCTGGCCTGCTCTAAAAAACCCATGCCCCATGTTGTGCCACATCTATGTGTACCTTCACCGGTCTATGTCGCGTTTGCCTCCACTGGCCACTGTATGGCTGGCATTGCAGATCTTGCACCGCTGCCACTAATCACCCTCATCGCCTCTCCTAGAAACACACTTAGCACCTAGTTCTTCTATCTTGCGCCACTTATATTCAAATGTTTTGTGTCAGTGGTCCCTTACATGGACCACCACCCCTCCACAAATTTTTGAAAAACTAAACGGTCTTAGATCTGAGCTCCTCGGGTTTCATTCTTCACAGATTCATTCATGGTTGTCAATTATTCACTAAAAATGATACAAATCATTGATCTTCCTTATGATCCAAATAACATAAATTAAGGAATAATATATCATATTAATCACTTCATAAATATCTTCTCACCTATATCATGTAATTCTAATCCAACATCTATGATATCGATCATTGTTCCAAGAAATAAGTGGGCAATCATCGATTGATCGGGATCCGTCAAACCTGGTGACAACGAAGAACACACATGGTAAATGTAAAATTAAAGGAGAAAATCACAATAAACAAGGAGGGAAAAAACCTTGATTGATGTTCATTTTGATATTGATTCTTCTATATAGAAGTAAAAATAAAGAACGCAAATAATCATAAAGTTATTCCCCCATCAAAACCTTGCAAATATAACCCATCCCACAACTACAACCGAACCGCGACTCAAACTATTAACTGATTGAAATGTGTTAATTATTTAATTCAATAATGGGGAAATAAAATCAACATAACAAACCCTACCTAAATTATAATCACTCGCTGATGAAGAATGGTTTTTGCGTTGTTGTTGTAGGCAAGGTCCTTCGAATCTGAGGTGCATCGGACATCGATCCAAGAACTACCACCATCACCTGGGGGAGAATCCTCAGAGCTCCCACCAATGGCTTTTCAAAATTTCTAGGGTTATGTGGATAACCCTATAAATTATCCATAATAATCTATTTAATTATTTTCTTCTTCTACGTCAACGTAAGTGAAATAAAATAATTTCATTTGATTATTTTTTTACGGTGACGTCCTTGGTAACATTTTCTAGACATGAGTCACACCGACAAAGATTAAGTCGCCCCAATGGTTATTCATCTATTTTGAGCTCAACGATGCCTGTATATTTTTGATCTGGGCTACCATTTTATATTTTTTTACTTTTTCATGAAAACCATGCATGTATTCTATTAAATATTTTAATATTTTCATACATTTATTCTGGGCACAACGGCCCTCAGAATCCAACAATGTCTCAGTTCCAGGTCTCAAAATCATTCCATATAATATTAGAAAACAATAAATGTAAAATATTAGATGTTACACTTTTCAACCAAAAGTACTAACATTTTATATATTTATAAGAGATCGAGTTATTTCTAAGAAGAGGTAATCGTCTTAACCCATCACATTCATTTCCACTCTTCTTTATCTCTTCTAAAACAATAGTTTTTATAATAGACTAATAGAGAAAATATGCTAAATATACATTAATATTTTTTTATTATTAATATAAAATTATACACCCTATTGTTTATCAAACAAGAAGTTAATGTCTTACTCGTTCGTAGGTACGGCTTACCATCTCCACATAGTATTACAATTAATTTTTCCTCAATATATTTTATGGATGGGTATTTTGATGGGATTAATGTTTATTTATGATATTAATGACCACTATTATAATTATATAATTAACAATATCATGTATTAGTACCATCCATTACTTTGAGAAATGATAATGTCGCCCATACGTACGTGTGGGTTACCACCTCTATGAAGTTTTGTGATTCATTTTTCATTTTTATTTTCATGGATAGGAATAATGAAAAATTTGAAAACTATTTATGATATATATGGTATAATAATGATCCTGGTCATGTTAACTAATATTTTCATTTCTTTTATTATATCCATTGAGAAATGAAATACAACATTCATGTGTATGTATGGTCTACCATCTCCACGAACAATTTAATTCAATTTATATCTCAGAATTTTATGGATGACTCTAAATATTTATATGATTAATACATATTATATTTTGACAATGATAAATATTTTTTAGATGATTGAATCAAGATAAATATACGAGGAATAAAACTACCGAACGAATATACTGATGATAAATGATACAGTTAACACTTGGAAATAAAAAATTTAAATATTAATTATTGACAAAAGGGAGACATAAAGTTTTATGAAGGGATCATATGTTATATTATTATAAAAATGACACATTTATATAATTATAATAAATATAAATTTATTATTCAGTAGTATATTATTTTTTGGAAGTAACATAAACTCAAGGTAAGGGTTTATTTTACAATCACATAAATATTCGGGATTGTTTATTTTTAAGTCTCTAATAGGGAATATTTCACTTCCATTTCCATGTTTTGTAAAAAAAATACAATAATTTTTACCATTTTACTATTAGTTATTATTGTCATTTTTCCCATGTTTTACTATTTACAATTTTATTTTAATGAAAATTATTTTTCATTATCCAAATGAGGTCCTTTGTGAATTTTGAAAAACAATTAGAGGATTGTTATTTCACTTATATGACATGACTAAAAATTTGTTCCATCTTGACTAAAATTTTATTTTAACCATCCTTCACAAGATTACAATTTTATTTTCAATGAATTGATTTTTATTTATTAATTTTGTATCTTTTTTAAAATAATTTATTTCAAAAAAGAAAATGTTATTTTTATCAATAATTAATCCACGTGGTCCTTCAAAATCATTTTCCATATATGAGGACAATATTGAATGTTTCTTATGATTTATTGGGGAAATGATCTCAGAAAACCATCTAAATTTATTCTATGGATCATTTATGTTTTTGATGAAAAGATTAACCATTTATGAAACCCATTTCTTTCCTGTGGGTTGTATTTTAATGAAATATTTTTATTTTTCATGGATTAAGTTGTGATTAAATGTTTATGAAACTCATATTTTTAATGGGCTGTTATATGAGGGCTTATTTATGATATTGTGGAATACATAAGTTTTATTATCATTATATGAAGGGTGGAAACTATATATTTTAGAACAAAGACCATTATAAATAGGAAATATAGTATGGTTTGAGTTTGTTTTCAATCCTTATAGGAAGATCAGAATTTTTTCTAGAAAAGGGATAATAGAGTTAAAGAGGATAATAGTATTGAAGTGAGTTTGGAAACAAACATGCATGGAATATTTTGGCATTAGTGCATCAAAATATATAAAATTCAAAAATTGAATGCAAGAATTAAAAGTGCGCGTAAGATAAGGTTGTGTGGAAGAATCTTATATGCCCAATGAGATGTCAAAAGGGGTTTCAAGCACTAATGAATAATATTGCACACACAATCAAAGAAATGATAGAAAGTTGTGTGTAGGGTCATCAATGGCTATAAATAGGCACCTACGCCCTTGGAAGATTTAAAAATTTCCAACAAAAATCTGGTTTCTCTATTGCACAAAATATTTGTGTGTGAAAGAATTACAGAGAGTTAATCTTGCAAGAAAGGTCATCTTTCTCTCCAATTCCCAAATATTGTGTTCAAGTTGAGGAATTGGTTGAACTCTTGGGGTTATGCTTCTGACAGGTTATTGAATATTCATTTTGTGTGATCATTTCCTTCAAGTGTATGAATTCGACACTTAGATGCATGTAGAGTCTCGTGTTGTACTGAGACAAAGACTTCAATGAAAATATACTGAAGATACACTCAAGTCAATAAACATAATAAGACTTCTCCCATCGTAATGAGAAATTCAGGGTTGATGTATGTGATCCAAGGGATATAGGGAGATATCTCTGAACCTTTGTAAGGGTATTGTGCCAAGAAGAGAGTGACTCTGACTAAATATTTTAATCCTCAAACAAGTAATGATTGGTGGTTTCAGTTATGACTGACCCACTATCTGCGTATTCTCCTTGGATGTAGCTATTTCAGGTGAACCAGGTAAAAGTGTTGTGTCATCTCCTTGCTTTCATTTTTTTGAAAGATTTAACATGATCCTACCAATGGGGGAACAAGATCAAACATCTTTAAAAAGGAAACGATGAAACCATGATTCACCCCTCTGCTCACAGGGTGTTCCAGTGTCCTTTAATATCTCCCTCTAATTCATTGAATAACTATTCATATCTCATAACATAAAGAGGACTATAATGAGCGATGAGACTATTAGTACTTATGAGGAAAATTTCACAAGACATGTGAGGTTAACATATAGTATTATCATTTAACCTGAATGTAAGGTCGATCGATTATCCATATAGCATTAAAACAAGTTTATGAATGGTGTAATCCACAACTGACATTAGTATCATTGAAGAAATATTTTGATGTTCTATCAATGATGTTATGGAGATTAGAGTTACCCATTAATATCATGGTTTTGAAAATAAAATAAAAAATGGAATTCAAATGAATCTATAAAAACCATATAGATAGAAATATATTCAATACATTTTAATAAAAATGTGGAAGGAAATATAAGGAAAATTGTATGAAAGGAACTTTTAAATGTATCAAATGTGGAAATGAATCTCATAGGTAAATTGAATACTAATGTGATAGGAAGAATATAGCTAATGATGAGAATAGAGAAAAATCTCTATAGAATATATCACCCACATTAGAGCGTTTTAAATGCAAGGAGTAATGAAATTAGAAAAAACTATGTTCAAATATAAGTTTAATGACTATGATCAATGTAAAAAACCTATTAAGCCATAGGAAAAGGTAAATATCATGTGGTAACTATTTTTTATGAGGGGTATGTTAATAACATTATGGAAGGTGCACTTACCATCCACTCCAAAACTACTAATGTTTTATTTGATTCTTGATCTACCCACTCTTTTACATTTATAGTATTTTCCAAGGGTATAATAATACAACCTCAAAAATTAGATGATTATTTATAACTAATAACCCGAAATGTTATGATGATATGATCCCAAGAAGATGATTATTCCCCTATTGAAGTATGTTGTAATTTGCTTCTGAAAAATCATGCCATTATTTCTCTTATTGAATTCAATGTTATTTTGGGTAGAGATTAAATTTATTTATATAAACGATACATCAACTATCAGAAAAGGGAATTTACATTTCATATCCAAAACCAACCTATCATTGTATATCATTGTTGTGGAAAAATTAACATCCAATAGAAATTGCATCCCTTTTATAGGTCACGATTTCTATTCAAGAGGAGATTTTATCTCATATTATTAGGTTGAAAATCAACATATTGGATATTCCAATTATATGGTAGTTTATTAATATCTTCCAGAGAGAGTTTCATTGTTTTCGTTCGAATCATGATGCTTATTTTTTTAATAACTAATACATGGTCCTAAAAATACTTCCAAGATTCCATATATAATGGACCTAATTAAGTTGAAATAATTAAAGAAGAAACTCTGGGGGAATCATTATAAGTCATTTATTTAACCAGGTGTGTCACCTTGTAGTGAACCCATTCTATTTGGTTGTATCAAGGATATATCCATGGAACTTGGTATTTATTATCAGGAACATAAAAAAATATCACCATCAAGAACAAGTGTCATCTATCCCATATTGATGACATGTTTGGTCAACTTTACTGAGATCGATAAGTTTTCATGAATGGTCTTTGATTTGGATATCATAAATTGAGATTAAAGAAAGATGATATACCCAATACAAAAATACACTCAATGTATGGACACTATGAATTTATAGTTATTCCATTTGTCCTTACAAATTCCTTCACAATCTTCATATATTTAAGGAATAGAGTCTTTATAGATTACCTTGATCAGTTTTTGGTATCCTTTATAGATTGAATTATTATTTATTCCAAGATAAAGGAAGAGAATGGAGATTGTTTGAGAACATTCATAATGACCCTGAGGAAGGATAAACATTATGAAAAATTTATCAAGTGTATATTTTGGTTTTGAAAAGTTTAATTAGTGGGTCATATAATCTCAAGTGATTGCTTATTAGTAGACCCTTCAATTATAGAAGTTATTTATCATTAGCCTTAACCAATCACTGTGAATGAGATTCATATTTTTCTTCGTTTGGATGGATATTGTTGGTTATTTATTTAGAATTCTTTACATCTATATAATTCACTAACCGTGTTAACTCGGAAGGGATCCTAGTGCATTTAGAAGGATTAATGTGGGGAATATTTTAAGGATCTAAGGGGAATTCTTGTAATCACAACTATTCCTACACCCCCAGTAGTATAGAAGGGTTTTCTATCTATATTGATGCATAAAAGAAGGTTCTAAGATGTTTTCTCATGCAGAATGATATGGTTTTAGCTAAAGCCTCATGAAAGATAAGGTCCATGAGAATAATTACCTAACTATTGATTTGGACTTATCTATGGTAATTTTTTCATTAAATATAAATAAGAATTATATCTATATATAAAAGTTTGGCATATATACTAATCACAAAATCATAAATAACATACTCTCATAGTTTAGATGAATATGAATTAGAGGAGATAGTTAAAGCTGACTAACTATTATGATTTTCAATACATTACAACCCTAGGAATGAGGACAATGTTTTGGATACTCTAAGTCAAAAGGATTATGATATCATATCTATAATAAAGATCACAAAAGATCCTATATTTTTATACTTTTGAAATATTGATACTTAAATTTTAAATGAAGGGTATAAATATTATATTTCCCACATGATTGTTCAATTGTATATCCAAGAAAATATTAAAGTGGCATAGAATGAAGATGTAGAGCTTTAAAAGAATGTGATAAATTTTTCTGCATTAAACTTTTATTATGATATATTATTAAGGCTCATGAAATATGAATGTTTCCCTTTATCACTTGTCTTGAAGAAGGAGCTGACGAATAAATCTCACAGTTCATCACTCTCTATTCATCCCAAGAAGTATTAATATGTATTGAGACTTGAAAGAGTATTTATGTTGTGGTGAAATAAAGAGTTATATTGTAGAGTATGTTTCTCAGTTATTGGAATTTAAGCATGTTAAGAATGAGTGACCATATTAAAAGTGGATGTTATAACAATTACCCTTAATATAATGGAAATGGAAACACAACATCGTTGATTTTTTTCATCATACATCCCGAATCATCAAAAGGTAATAATTCTATATAGGTTATAGTCGATTATATTTCAAAGTGAGCACACATTATTTCTATCAAAGAATATTGTTATCCTTATTAACATAATTTATTATACATTAAAGAAGTGGTAATATTAAATGGTGTACCACTATCAATATTAACTACTTAGTTTCCATGTTTTTCCATGATGTTTTGGAGAAGACTTTAGAAGGATCTGGATACAAAGTTAAGTTTCATCACTCATTATCATCATAAAATAGATGGTCAGTTTGAGATGACCATTAAAACACTAGAAGGTGTGTTGAGATATTTATCAAATGATTTCAATGTTTTCTGGATTCAACACCATCCTTGTTTGGAATTTTCTTATAATAATAGCTTTCACTCCAACATTCAGATAACTCCTTATGAATTCCTCTATAGTCATATGTAAAGAACTCAAACAAAATTGAATGAAGTTGGATAATGAAATAAATTTGGACCTCATCTAGTTTAGGAAATAGAAAACATTGTTAGAGATATGACACAACATATAAGAGTATGTCAGAGTCGAAAAAAGAGTTATGATCACCATCATCGAAAAGATCTAGAGTTTGAGGTTGGGGGCAAGGTACTCCTAGGAATATCTCCCTGAAAGAGGGAGATGAGATTTGTAAAGAATGTAAAAATTAATCCCCAGGTATATTGGACATTTTCAAATTCATTATCATATCATCATGGTACCAAATAGATTATAACTTTCACCGAATCTCTCTCAAGTCCATGATGTGTTCCATGAATCACTCCCATGGAGGTACATATCAGATCCTTCACATGAACTAAAAATATAAGTAATACCACAATATAAAGATTTTTCTTATGAATAAAAACTAGTATTTATTCTATATCATTGATACAAATTTATATTTACCAAGACCTCTCACCTGGTTATTTTTTTGTGGTCAAACCACCAATATAAGAAATCTTTGTGGGAACTTGAGGATACGATGAGGCATTGGTATCCTCATCTGTTTATTTCATAGTGATGAATTTCAAGGTAGAAAATCATTTTATGTGTGTAAAATGGGGCACCAAAAAAAATTTATGAATTATTTCTCCAAAAATAATTTTTTTTCATTTTATTTCTTGTGTTACACACAACAACCAGTTTAAAAAAACGACAATTTACAATTAAAATAATATTATTTAAAATTTCAACTATTTCCAAGCCATTGTATTGGTGGATATGAATTGGAATAAATATGTTATTAAAAAGTTATGGTTGAAAATATTTAAAATTAATTCATTGGTTGTCAATTGATTATAAATGAAAAAAATTTGAAAGAAAAAGACATATTTTTCTAAAAAATTGTTTGTATTCACATAATGTATTTTTATCATAATAATTTTAAATAATCATTATTAGTGAATTAATTTTAATGAAATTTTTATATTATTTACATGATCAAATGTTTTAAATAATCAGAAAATATTCTTCTACGCATAATAAAAAAATAAATAAATATTTTAGATTAAAATTAATTTTTTTAGAAAAATGTTCTCTCAATTTTTACACAAATAATTTAAAATTGATTTCATCCAAATATAGGCATTTTTTTAGATAAAACGAAATAAATATTTCTAACAAGTAGTTACAAATTAGGAAAATAAGGTCCTTTAATTGTTTGTCAATATGAATAGTAACTGTTGTAAAATTTATCAACTTAGTAAAGGATAAATCATGTTAATGTAGATTTAATCTAAGTGATAACGCCATAAAAAATCATCCAAATTATTATTATATGAAATTAATTTGCATCCTTATCACATTACTCTCAAAATTTAATCATTTAATGGACACATGTCCATGAAAATGACATATATATTATTTAAATCAAAGAAAGCAACAAAATGGAACTCCCTTTATTTTTAATATGGCTTATGTGTTACCCTAAGTGAAAAAATAAGTTATAAATGTATATAAGTATTTATTTTAGGGTTAAAAAATATTTTTTTTGAAATAATTTTATTTTCAATTTTTAGTAACTATATACTGGCCCTAATGTTTTATACAAACCCGATGGAGTATTCCTCCCTTTAATTAAAAAATATTAAATGATATTAAAAATATTAAAAGAGGGAAAATTTGAATGAATTAATGTTACCCAAAAATTTTATATATCCATATAAAATATTATTTAGGTTTGTAATCATCATTTTATAATTCCACATTTTTATTGATGTATTTAATGTTACATTAAATGAATAGTTTCAAAATTGACAATAATTATCAAAATAATTTTTTACTAATTTATTTAAAAATAACTAAAATATTTAAATAATGAATTTTTTATATTATACGGTCCAATATTCCATAAATTATCTATTTATGGTCTAATTTTTACCTTATATGTTAAAATTACAACTTTCATTATTAAAAAAATGTTATCATAATTAAAATTAAATCCGGTTAACTAAGGGTTAAAGAAATTAATAAGGATTAAAATTACCCCAAAACATGAATAAATTCTATTGGTTTATTGGATTAAAACTCTTCCCTCACTCACCTTCAAAACCATTTTCAATTTGGATATATTTTTTTGAGAATTAATTTATTAGGATTTAATATTTTGAGAAATTCTAAATGTATACCTCTCCTCAATTATAAAAGTGAACCTCCTCCCTCACTTCTTCACACACCATTGAGCCTTGTAGATAGAATTTTTTTTTCCAAATTCCATTATAAAATTACCTAGAATCATTATATAGTTTCTTTTTAACCAGAAATACCAACCATAGATACATTTAGATGTGATCTAAAGGATTCCTTTCTTTGAAGTGGTAATTTCCTTCATCGGTCAATTTAAATCATAGTCTTCTTTACCTCATCTAAATATATTTTATGTATCATAAAATAATAAATTCAACTTCATAAATATACTAATATTTTATTTTGATTATAAAAACACTATTATAGACCCTCTTTCAGATCAAATGAGAATTAAAAGTATCACTCGTGCGTACATGCATCATACGACCTGCAAAATGTCACACAATTCATTTCACATCGCCATATTTTATCAATGGTTATTATGATGGGGTTATTATATATAAATAATATTAATGAAATAATTATAATTATTTAATTATAATATAATTTCTACATTCTTGAAATCCAATCCTTTGAAAAATGACAATTTCACTCGTAAATATGAGTCGACTACCGCATCCACGAAGAGATGTGATTCATTTTTAATTTATATTTTAATTTTATGGTAATGAGAATGTATTTAATAAATATATTTAATATATTTGATATATTAATAATATTTTAAAAGTTAATTATTATTTTCATTTCTTTTCTCTATCCTTTGAAAAATGAAACCAGCTTTCATGCGTACATACGACCCACCATCTCAATGAATAATGTGATTCATTTTTCAACATAAAACTTTTATATATCACTCTAAATATGTTTATAATTAAAATATAATATATTTATATCATGATAAATATTATGGATTGGATGGAAACAAGAAAAATGTACATGTACCTAAACTACTAAACTAATATACTCATGATAAATTTAATATTTAACACCAAGAAATAAGAATTTTAATATATAAATATTGAGAAAATGGGTGTTGAAATGTTATAGCGGGAAAATATATGGTATCAAAAGTCTGATAATGACTTTGTTACTGAATAATAAAAGAATTTAAATTATTATATAGGAGTTTATAGTGCATTTAAGTTAAGGTGAACTTTATGTAAGGTTTCATTTCACAATCCCATTAATATTCATAATTGATTATGTTTAAGTATCCATTATGAAATATTTCTCTTCCATATACATGTTTTCTAAAAATATAAAAAATGTTTTTAATTTTCTCTTTCTACTATTTGATGTCATTTTTAACCATGTTTAACTTTTCACATAATGTTTTGAATTGGATATTTTTTTTCATTTTCCAATTGAGGTAATTTGTGACTTTTTTGACAAAAACATAGTGGGAAGTTTTTTAAACATATCTAGAATTACCATATTTTCAAGTTGATATCAATAAATTTTTTATTTTAAGCTTCATTTATATTTTTACAATGTTATTTTCAAATAAATACTTTTCTTTTATAATTTCACATCTTTTTAAATAAACTAATTTTGAAATGGAATGTTTATTTTCCTCATGAATTATTTAAAGTGATATTTAAAAATTATTCTCCATCTAATATGATATTCTTTAATATTACTTTTACTTTACTAGGGATATGATCAAAGGATATCATCTTCATTATATCTCTACATGGTTTATATTTATTTTGAAAAATGAAATATTTATAAAACCCATTTCATTTCTATGGGTTTTTTTTGATTATTATGAAATCCATTTATTTTCAATTGATTATGTGATAATTAAATTTTTATTAAACATATTTATTTTAATGGTTTCTTATACAATTAATGATTTATGATCTTATTTCACAAATAAGTATTATTTTCAATATGTGGCATGTGGGACCTATATCTCCTTCTAATGCTTGGGGGTAAATATTGATATCAAATGAGATAGATAGAAATGGAATATGGAGTGAACCATGTATAGTAAAAGACTCATTCCATTGTGATATTCTTGGTAGTGAACCTTGACTACTACAATAGTCTGTGGAGTGAACCGATTCCACTATGATATCCTTGTTAGTGATCCTTGACTACAAATGAAATGATTTTATATGTTTTTGTGTGAATAATAATTCATACCTATATTTTGATAACATGGTTTGTATTCTTTAATTCTATTATGATTCATGTCCTATATACTTCCAATATTTTTTTCACGACTAATAATTATGACATTTGATATTCAGTGTATTGTTTTCAAATGTTAATATATATTTTTTATAACTGTGTTTTCATGATATGATTTTGTGATCATCGATATATATCTTGTTTACACTTAATGTGAATTTGAGATAACCTTATTATTTTGTTTCCTTCCCCCATGTCATGAGGAATTGTATTCAGTATGATATGTTGAAGCATGATTCTAGTTATGAAACAATTAGTTGTATATAATGTAAATATTTTAAGAAGTCGTTGTTTCTTTTTCCATTTTTCCATAGATACTAAAACTAATTGATTCTTGTGTGGATCAAAATGTTATATAATGAATATTCATATATTAATATTTAATCTCTAAGTATGAAATGTATGGGTCGCTATATATGTTTATGATCATTATGTTATGTCATCCACCAGTCTCGTCCATAAACCTTTTTTATTTTCCATTGAACTTTTCGAGTGAATTGTCAAACTCTTGTAAACTCATATCCATTTGAATTCTCCAAATTGTGTAAAATTTTAGTGCCTCCATTAATATTCAAATGAAATTAAGTCGATTATTTTCCATTAACTTCCTTTCCCATTAATTTTAAGTCATTCTAAAGAACCTTCTCTTTAAATAAAATATTTATACTTCTGGTTACATGATTTTTGTTCTCATACCAATGTCATGATTTGATATTTAATCTCCATACCAAATGAAAAAAATAAGAATGTGATTTTTTCATCAATATTATATCTATCTTCGATATCGACATCAACATAGGATAAACTTTCAAAAAAATATGTGTACTATATCTAGTGTTTTTCTAATCCTTAGATCTTTTAGAAATTCCTTTCATATTAAAGTTGAGGGGATCCAATTAATTAAGTATGTTGTGGTTCCCACTTCTTCCACCCACAAAATATTTAGAATTCCGGAATGATAATTAATATTTCATTCCATTTCAATATTTTAAAATTTATCCATTCACCTATTAAATTTTTCTTAATAATCCTTGCTACATTTTTCTCATTTTTAATGCATTTTTGTATATAGTATATGTGGGAACTTATTCTGGTGTACTCACCTTTGTTATTAGATCTTAGTCATTTTAGATTGTAATTTATCTTATGTTCTACCATAGATTTACATTGCATGAACACTGAAAAAACGTCCATTTTATGTTTCAAGATGTATATACATATTTTACTGTTGAATTATTTATTTAATGTCAGAAAATATTGTGATCTTGTCTAATATTTAACTTGTGTAGTTCCATAGACATCGGTATATATAATCTCTAGATTTAATATTTTCAGTGTTCTTACACTCATGTCAATGATCACCTTTCATTTATTATCAAGTGTAAAAATAACATAGATTATGAATATTGAATAATTCCATTTAATTTCAATATCATCCACTAGAACATTCATATGTTTCTCATTGATGTTCCCAATCTAGTAGTTCCATAGATATGAAGATTAATAATTAGAAGTTCTAGCTAGTGTATCTCCCACTTACCTTCTGTTCGGATACATCATGTAATAATTTACACCACATTCTCTCAAAAGAGAACCCCAAGTGATTTTTCACACCCAATTAAAAATTGTGTCCCCATATCCAACATTACCTAATTGACCAATTGAAATAATGTTTTTCTGAAGTCCTATAATATGATGAAATACCTTCAATACAAAGAATGATCCATTATTCAACTTGACCAAAACAAAACTCCCCTTTCTACAATATCAATACCTTAATCATATTCTGGACAACTCTTCCAAATATTCCAGTCGCATAATCCATTTTTCATCATATTTTACAATTTTAGTGGAAAGATGCATCAGAAAATATGATAAAAGATTCCACCAGTGTGTTGAATCTCATTGGTAAATTTTCACTAATTTTCTAGTTGATTCAAAGGAACATAATCCTTTGGAATTTTGTCTTATAGAATTTAGATTATACATGAAAAAAACTTCTTGAGATTAATCCATCCACTAGTGTGACAATGCACTAATCCCGTTTTGATATATTTAAATTCACTCCTCTACCTCAATATATGTTCTTATAGTCACTAACATATTCTATGATGTGATCACCTACATTAATCAACAATAACTACATTTCCATAATATTATTGAGTCTCCCACATCTAGAGATCCCCATTTTGAATCATGTTTTAGATATTATTGAATTTCTAGTCACATTTTCTGATGGTGTTTCATATTATAGTAACCTTTTATTCCCATGAATCAGATCATGTCGAAATTAATAATATCTCCCAAACAACATCTATGGTTGTCACTTTCACATAATTGAGCTGGATTCCAGTCATTTTGAATTAATTCACATGATCTATTATAGATCGTCCTTATGATATCCTCATATTCAATGGTTATCACATAAATCACTCTTTTTTAAGTGTTATAGGATTCTTGTATATGTCTTCTAGGGTTGGATGTAACTCTGTTTTAGTCTTCCTCTCACGGATACATAGTGCCATGTTTCTGGCTAATAACATCCACACAATACCTAATACAATTCTATATAGCATTTTTCATTCTCATTTATCCATTATTTTAGTATTTATACATTTCAAAAGAACTTCAAAATCTTTATTAATGAGATATTCCCCTTTCAGAAACCCCTAGTAAATGAAATTCTTCAAATCAAATTTTTTGACTTGAACTATACTATCTTATGACACTATCACCTATCGATACAATAATTCCTACTGAATTTATAAATTAATAAGAATGAAATAATTTTACATGATATGTTTATATGTTTAGAATTGATTCGAAAAGAACCTCCTACTTCTATCTTACCAGTTTTTGTGATTCCTATGAAATCATTTAAAATTAGATAATCACACTTCCATTTTAGATCACTAGATGGAATCCTCTCTAATTAAATATAGAAAAACCAGGAATCCCTTCTCCCTAATTACTACATGAAGTTTAAATTACTAAATACAATTTAATCCATATCAAACAAAACATTCACATGAAGAATAATAAATAAAAATTAAATCAAGTAAAGGACACGAGTGTTCAGCATGGTTTAGAATTCTGTCCTACTTCCATGGGAGAATAAATTGCAGCTTTTTTGATAAAAAATAACAAATTGAAATTATTATTACTTGTAAATCCATTTATAACCCCAACACATGTAATTTCACAACACCATAGTAGGGTGGTCCCACCTCCCTTTTATATAGACTCCCACTATGTCATCAGATTGTATCAACATCCTATAATTGTAGGGGTCCAACCATCTCACTTTGAAACCATTGTCTCTCTATTTCCATCCTTGTCCTGACTACCTATCAGTGGTATAGAAATATATTTCCGATGGGATATTCTTTTTTCCATAGAGTGCATGTGAATAGTAATTTAGTGTTGGAAAAATAATCCTTCTGGTTATTACTATAATTTATTATCTTATTGTAGATTAACCACTATGATGAACCCATTTGAAATTAACCAAATTCAAATGACTATGTCACCATCATACTAAGTATTATTCCACATCTCTAACATGACCTAAATGGTTTTTAAAAATATATCCTTTTGATAAAAGGGCTACAAGAAAAAATTATTATTCACAATACTAACACCATAGTAATCTTAATATTCAGTACAACCTAACACCACCATAGTTCTAAATACCCAAGGTCTTCCAATGATGTTCTGGATTAGTAAAGTGATTAAACATCATATAATAAATTATATTAAAACCCACCTTCAAAAAATGATCTATAATTTAAAAAGGAAAAAAATAATGTTCATATAACAATAAGGGGAAAATGTCAATAAAGTGAGTAACCCATTTTTAATAACTATAATAAAACAAAAATCATTTTATCTATAAAAACCTACCTAAAACACTGAGAAAAATATATATAAAATACAATATATCTCTCTTTGAAATATATTTTTATTATTTCAACAAAAAACTATAGTGTAATGTTATCAAACACATGTCATAAAATATTTATATAAGTGGAATGTTTTATACACTTTATCATCTTTCCATCATTTAATAATTTCAAACATAGAGGATCACTCAAGGAATTACTAATAAATTTCTATATATATCCATTATAATTTTTATATCATTTAGAATATAAATTTAATCCTTCAATAAATCATTGTTTAATAAATAGATATAATTACACAAATCCATATACATTTTTAGGTTGATCAAGCCTTTTATATAGGTATTATCTTTATAATACTCTATATCATGAACAATAGAGTCCTATAAAAATCATTATACTAAATCTCAGTGTCAATTTTTACTATATTCTATGGGATGGTAATTGAAAATACTTTCTATAAAATATTTTTGAAATAAAAGCACCTCCACATAAGTTTGTTTGTACCATAAAAGGCCCACCTAATGAAATATGTTGGAGTCCCCATGGAATTTGGGTGTTTTTCACTGACATGGGGGAACCACTAAATCCAAGAACCCTATATATCAAGTAGATAATAAAAATGAGAGTAACAAAAGAATATTAGAAGATTTATATAAGAATAAGGGAATAGCCTACCTCGGAATTATATGGAATAAGGAAAAATTAAGAGGAGTGAAAAGGTCGCATGGAATAATGAAAATTCACATAGAGTGGTGATTTAGTGAATTCAATTTATTTAAATTTATCCATTAAAAACATTTAACACCTATAACTTTTAAAAAATATTTTTTCCAAGATTACAACATACAAAAAAGAACAACCATAATAGGCACATAGTATTTTTATAAGGTTCACCATTCAAAAAGAATAGTGATGTCCTTGTCATGATCTGGAATCACCCATGATCATACTATCCACTTGATTGAATATGTTGGATACAGTGAGTAGGTTTTATAAATGAACTCATGATTCACAATTTGTCTCCCAAATTGTATAATGGTTTCTTACACCAACATTTACAAGATAATATGATATAGAAACAATAAGAGAGTCTTCACCAATAGTACACTTTCATAATGTTTTTGTTTTGCCTCATCCTCATTCCCTTATTCCTATCATCGTCTTTGCATGCTTCATATTATTCCTTGTCTTCATTGAAAACCTATTTTACACATTTTATTCCACTTTTTCTCATTATTTCTATTCAATCATACATAATAACATTCATCCCTCACCATATTAAAATATGAATTTCTTATACAAATTAAAATAATTAAATTCCACTTAAATAATTACCTGATTATTTAGAGTTTTCAATCAAATAACAACCTTTGAGATACACTTATATATCATTAAGGGGGTTAATTGATCAAAATAGTTTGACCCTTTAAAAACTAATTGAATCACATTAGTAAACATCGTTAAATTTGGATTCTAACAAGAATCATGGTATACAAAATTATCCTTATTATGTGATCATCATAATCACTATGAATATCGATCCATCACAACATGACTAAGTAATTTTCCTCTAAAGACTTCAAAACAAATCCAAAAATTATGATGTGACCCATAAGAATATAAAATAAACATTAAAACAATTGTAGTCCCTTGGAATGTTAAATTATTATGGCCTGATTACTATGTTTTCATCTATTAATTATTATATAATTCACTAATTCATGACATAGGCATCAACGTACTCTTACCACTTTAATTACTCAATATAAATTCGAATTGAGTGCCTTTTATATCTCACATCACAAACAATTCTTTTTCTTAAAATAGTGTAAAAATAAAAACTCATGTAGTTTCACTATTGTGTGACTTTAATGTCATTAAGGACTATATCTAGAATCATAGAATTATTGACTTAAATCGAGAAGTGAGCCAATACATTATGTTGGGACTAACATTCACTCTACCAAATTTTATCATATATATAGTTCTTTATAGTCTGACCACCTACCACCATAGAATTATTGTTTCTATCTCATCTTTAACAACTCTAAATGTAACATTTTTACATTAAATCGTTTTTTATGGTCTTCCAAGATCCAAAAACTACTTTATCTCATCTATAAAACCATGATTCACATGATACTGAATATAAATATTTCAATTAACAGTTTATTCAATATACTCAAAATAAAATATAGAATTTCTCTCATCTATTTCACCATTACATATTTTAGAAAACTACCCATTCGAAAAACACTTCAATTCTTGGGGATTCATCTTCCTTAACCTCATTAATCACCACCAAATATGTGGTCTAAAAAATCTCCCTTTAATTAGTCTCACATATTTCCCACGTTTTATTTTGTTCAACAAGAAAAAATTTTGACCATTAAACATAATGTGCACTTTCAACTATATAATGAATCATCATTCAATAATTATTTGAATAAGTGAGAAAATTCTGATGTAGAAACTATTAAATGTGAATAATAATTACAATTATTTACATTATTGTAACTTACATTCTTTTCTTCCTTATATTCTTACTCTAATTTAACTTCTCATTCACCTAAATTAATTAAATAATTATCCTATGTGTGTTAATCACAATCTTCCAACACATATACTCATCCAAAATAATTACAATATTCCACACATTAGAAACACACACTCACACTAAATTCATATATTTACCCTTTTAAAACATCTCCAAAATATATTCTCCACCTTTAAAAAAAATATTATTAATATTAATATTTTTACCCCCCCCCCCATGCCCCCGGACAAAAAAATTATATATTAAAAAATATATGGGAAGAATATCTATACATTTCTAATAATCGAATGAATTTATATTAAACTCTCATAGCCAAACTAAACTTTCTAAATGAATAATGTAGATGTGGGTTAGTGAACATATCCACTATTTTCTCCTTGGTTCCAAAATTCTATAGATTCAACACACATTTCTCCACCATCTCCTTGATAAAGTGTTATTTTTTATCAATGCGAATTAATCAGTAATTTTGAACAATATTTTTTAATATATTGATGAAATTTTAATTATCACATCACTTAAGTAGAAGAACCATCAAATCAATATTGAGATCTTCTAATTGAGTTTTCATCCACATCAAATTGGTTATCACCTGGGTTATAGAAACATGTTACACATTTGTATCTCTCATGATCACAAACAAAATTTCTTTGTGTACCATGTCATACAAATTTCAAAAAAAAATACATTTGGTGTTTACCTTTAACCGCTGAAATTTTAACTCAATCCTTATATGAATAATCAAAGATATTGGGGATTCCTTTGTGATGATATTTTAAACCATAATTCACCAAACATTTGGTGCTTATATTTATACTATTTAAAATGATAATATCTGATTCTTTTACTATATTTTTAAATCTTGTAAATATTGTAATAGTAAAGTTAAGATATCATTATGAATATTTCAACTAGATTAAACTATTAAAAACATTCCCAAAATCTCTTAAATTATATTATTTAATTTCTTCAACATTTGATTTCTTGCTTCTAAATTATAATTGGGTAGAAACTGAATTTTAATCCTTCATTATAAATTTTTTTACAAGATCATGGGAATATTACTCTCATGAAAGAATGATATGATCTTCCCCTTGAGAAAGTTTCAAACCAAATAAATATTTCATCTCTCTATGAATTGATTCCCAAAATTTTCTTAATATCTAATGAAACTTCTCCACAAATATATCCTCCATTACCAACATGTATTATATCATGAACATGGAAAATTACTATTAAAGATTCTTATTTATCATCTTTTATGTATAGGTTATTGTTTAATCGTGTCATACTGAATTTTTTAATCATTAATAAAGACTCATGCATGGAGATCTGTGATCTTGAGTCTTATTATAATCCATATAGATACTTATTTAACTAGTAACCATAACCTTTATCTTCTTTATGAAATAATTCATTTAGTTAAACAGAATTCACTTCCTCATCAAACTCTCCAATGAGGAAGGATAACATGAAATCTGTTGAGAATATATTTTATTACCTTTATGAAATAATAACAAGAAATATCTTAATGTTATCAATACTAGAATATAGTATGAATATCTTTTCAAAATAAAATTATTCCAACATTGAGTAGCCTTTAATTAAAATAATTTTATAGTATCTCACCACCTCACCATTTATATATAGCTTTTCTAAGAATACCCACATTATTTTGAAAACATTATAATTGGATGGATTGGGTACCAACTCTCATGTATCATTCTTCTCGATCGAGTCCAAATCCTCTTTCGTAAAATTTATCCACACTTGATTCTATAAAAATTATTTCACATCCCTTGGAAATACATGAGAAAACAATTTGGTATGTGTATGTATCCTCATTGTCATATTAGTTGTAATCGGTTATCCTTGATCATTAATAATATTTGGGACCTCCACATTTTATCATAACCATGGAACAATTGAACATGTGATATATTCATAATTAAAAATGGATGAATTATCATCTTCAAAAAATGGTTCTTTTGAATTTCCATTATTTAAATAATATTCACCTTGTTACTCTGTAAATTATACTTTATCATATTCACTTATCAAACATTGTTATTATTTTGAAATATTAATATTTTAGTGTTTTAATTATTTCACATTATAATATCAACAATATTTCTTATTTATTTTTAACAACGATATCCTATTTCTCATTGAGGATAAACAAGGAAGATACATTCAACTCCTCTTTGATCAAACCCCCATATGTATCTACCTTTCACTATTATAATATAGGGTCAATCAAATTTCATAATTTATTTCAAGCTAGGTTTATTCTTAAAATAAATCTCTTATAGTGACATATCTTAATTTGGTTGGTATAAACAATGGTTCAGAATCTGAACCATTGTACTAATATCTTTCCTCTCGAAAAATAGGAAAGTATCAAGATTCTCTCATATAGAGATAGATATTTCCACTAAACACATATTATTATATTCATAAGCACAATTTTTTGGGTTATATGGAATACTAAATTCATGAATAAATTCATGATTTATAATATATCATTCAAAATCACCACATGTGTATTTAAAATCTAGTCACATCTATTACTTCTTCAAATAGAAACCAAATTCATTTTATTCACTTATTTTAAAAAATGAAACATATTTGAGGCCTATATCTTATATTTCTTGAAAATAATTCATGTAATATGAGTGAATTCATCAGTAAAAGAAATAAAATTATAGTATCAAGTTGATTTCTTCAAAATAAAAACAAAAACATCATAACTAGTAATCCCAAATGTGTGAGTTGTTTAAGTATATGTTTTACTATGTAATGATTTAAAATCTTTACTTTTGGTATGTAGATCACATCTAGTTTCTTTATATATTATGTATTGAAATATTAAATTTATTCTTTCCAATGTTATGCTTTCTCAACTGTTTTAATGAATGTGGCTATATATTCAATTCCATAATTGGTTTTATCTTATAAACTCAACCTAGAATAATTTTTTCAATTTTCATTGTCCTCTAGTCATAATAAATCTTTAAACAATTCACCATGCATTAAACCTTTCAAAAAAACAATACACATCCATTATTATAAAGTTGAAACACACCTATTAAATTTTGTTTTAACTCATCGACATGTAAATTATTCATCAATTTTATCTTTTTGACTCTAATGAATGTTGAACCAAAACATTTATAATAAGTGACTTGTCATTGTTAATGTCTAATTTTCCTTCATATAACTTATCAATATATTTTAATATCCTTATGTGTATTTCCATATGTAATGGTTGTATAATATAAAAGGTCCATTGATGTTATTTTTTGGGATATTTTAATTATAAATCAACAATCAATGCCTCATACATTCCTTTGAATTTTATTTATATTAAAATATTTATGTAACATAAGTTAGACTCAGTTTGTTTTGTATAATAGTGAGACAATATTCCTCATAATTTCCTAGTTTCTTACAGCTTATATAAACACTCTCCTTTGATTGGAACTTATTTTATACCTTTAATCCATAATTCTTATATTTTTTATAAACATTAATTATTTTAGTGGGTTGAATCCCCTTAAAACATTTCATCCCATATATTATAGTTTGATGGTGGAATGGTTAACTAATCCAAAATCCATGTTCCTTGATCTCAATTCCTCCACAATATGATTATTGGCTAGTTACCCTATAAACCCTATTTTTTATAAGTGTAATATTCATATCCTTTCAACTTTTGACTATCAACCTTAGATATTTTATCTAAAAAATTATTTTACCTTAAAAAAATTCTAATTAATTATTTTCATATTTCCTATATTTTTTCGAATCATTATTTTTAATTGATTTTTAATTCAATTTATAATTTTCAGAATTTAAATATTTATATATATTGTTTTTTTATTCCAAAAATTTAACTTTTATCTCATGTATCTTTTCAATAAAATTTTCAAACATATATTTTATCATTCTCCAAATTCATGAAAATAACTATAAAATGTTCATTCTAACGTGAACACTCTCTTCACTATGGCCATAAACATATATTAAAACATTATAGTATTTATTATATTCTATAGCCACTTATTAATAAGAATATTCAACATGTTCTTTTTAGTGCGTCGGTCTATCAATCTATTAATAAAATTTATAAATTTTAATACCTTTTGACCATTTAAGGTGTCATAGCAGCTTGATGATTTATCAAATTTATTAATATGATTTCTATATTTATCCAAATTTGAAATCTTTGAAACAAACCCTTCGAGATACCTATTTAACATAAAATTAATTTGTTTTTCTTAATCACTTAAATCATTACAACATTCTTCACTTTTGAATTATTCTTTATTTACTTTTACAATTAGTTAAATTTCATTAAGTTCACTATAATTCTAAATTTCCTCTTCATCCTCACCTCTATCATCATTTTAAAATATAGATAATAAATTTATTTTATTATGTGTAAATATTCGTACTTTTCCCCTTTAAAGAAAACATTAAACTGTAAACATTCTAATACCTAATATATTAGATACTCCATGGATTCTCATCCACATATTTACAATATTTCTATTATTTCAACTTTGGATAATTAGATATAAAATTACCAATACCTCCAAACATAAAAAATTTAATTGGAAACATCTTTCTGGACATTGTTTTTTGTTTTCTAAAACATCAGTAAATTGAATGACATGACTTTTTGAATTTTATCTCAAAATATTATTATTTTTTAGAATAATATTAATCTTTAGAATATTTTTTCTTAATCTCTCTTACTTAAGATAATTAAAGAACAATACCTTGTTTTATTTATTCTTTTTCTTAAAAGTCCATACATTCCTTAGTTTATAAACAATTAATATGTTTTAAATTTTATCCAGTTAAAGTTTTTTGGGATCAAAATTTTTACATAAAAAACATTTACATCACATTTTCCAAAAATAAACATAATATATTTTCAATTTCTACATAATTCTAAAAATTCTCACCAAAACCTTTCATGGTGATCATGACCCCATTGAATCTAATGAAGTAACACCCACATTTAAATCATCATTAATCTTATGATATTAACATTTCATTCTCAAAACATATATATTGTATTTATTATCTATCACATTACCTTTATAAATTATTTCCAATTTATACCATGTGAATTTGGTTATTGTAATCCCTTTATATTCATGAAATTATTTTTATGAAATTGATGATATGATGGAATTATGAACCTGAACATCATTTTTTATATTATTTCCATTTAATAATACCATAAAATCCCCTTTATAAAGACATTTAAATATCTAAATATTAACCTATAATATATTCAATAATATTGATAAATGGTATAATGGTATTTTAACCTTCCATATGTAAACATTTATCCCATTGAAAGTTTGAATCACATTTCTATTCACAGAATTCATGTGATCTATATCAAACAAAACAAATTCAAAACTCAAAACATCAAACATAGGGAAAACTCTTTTCACTAAGATATAGATAGAATATTCTTATTCAATGTAAATCTGTAAATCTCTAATATGAGTAGAAAGAGGAACAAATAAATAGTGAAATTCTCTTATTGGGGGTGAATCCATTAATTCAATTAATTTTATGTTTCTACTTAAAAACCGAATGAAACCTATTAAAATGATTAAATAAATAAATTTCCAAGATTAAAACACATAAAAATTTCCAAAAATTGCTTATATTTTGTAATTTTATAAAGTTAATAACCCAAAACTGGTATCTATGTCCTTGTAATATTCAAAAATCACCTATGATCTTACAATCTTCTTGATTCAATAAGTTTAATAAAACGAGAATGGTTTATCCTTCAAATAATGAAACATAAGGTATATTAAAAATTTTATAATGTGACCCTACATAAAAATTTATTATATAATAAGATATATAAACATCAAGAAAGTCTTCACCTATAGTATATTTAAATCATGTTGTTGTAGTTCTTCTTCTTCTATATATTTTTTTTCTTCCCTTGTTTTCTCTCTTTCTTCTCTTCTCTAGCTTCTATATAATCCTAATACATGAATATTATCATAATTATTCTCTCTATTTATTTTTACACATTCACATATTAAATACTCTCTCACCATATTAAAATCTGAATTCTAGACTCATTGTCACATGAGTGCCTTACAATATAAGTACACTATCCAAATTTTGATTTGTCATGTCAATTCATTCATTTTATCACCAATTGGATATTATTTTGGTGGATAAATTATTTTTTTAGAGTAACCAGAAAAGAATCATGTGGGATACATAAAAAAAACACATGAATTCAATATTCTAATAAGAGTCAAAGATTGATAATGATCCTTATGGCATGATCATCAAAATCAGGGTACATATCAATGTATCATGGAAGGAATAATAAATTCTCCATAAACTGATCAACAGCTATTATAATCTTATGACATGACCTTCAGGATTTCAAACACTGAAACACCATAAATATTTAGGAACATCAAATTATCATAAAATGATTTATATCGAATAATCTATATTTTAGTGTAATAGACTTCTAAATTATACAACCTTTCACAAACTCATACGACTTGAAATACTCATATGTATTCCTTGCTGGGAGACTTTGAAATGTCATGTAAAAATGTTTATTCTTCTAAAAATAGTGAAAAAATAATGAAAATAAATTTTCATTTTAGTGCAACATCCATGTTATAAATTTTTCTCCCTAAAAGAAAAATATTCTTCAAAAAATAATAGAACTAGACCAATCATTATAGTGTGGACAACTCTAATGCTCTAATATCTATATCTTTCACTGAATTATTTACATCATTGCCACCAACCTCCATTGTGTGATAGATTCTATCTCCTCATTAAAAACTCTAAACACCACTTTTTGACATCAAAACTTCTTCTATTCTCTGACAAACCCATAAAATAACTCCATCTCAACTAAAACACCATGAATCACATGATATTTAAAACGATTCATTTATTAGATAATTTTTTTCTTATGTTGAAAATAAAATACAATAATTAACATATCCACATCACCATCAGTTCACTTATAAAAACATTTATGTCCCCTATTTTTGTATATAATGGTTATATTTGATATATTTTTCCTTTTTTGTTTCTGGGGAATAAATTAGGTGAGTTTGGGGGACATGTGGGCCTTTAAAGGTCCTAGTAAAGTTGTTAGGGGCCTTTATAATTCCCATGAGAGACCTTACATGGGGTTTCAGGGGACATAACAGTCCTTATGGTCTCTGTATAGTCACTCAAGACTTTATAGTAAAACCATAATGGTGGCTGATTTTAAGGCTAGTTTGTATAGAATGGTCATTTTATCTCCACCCAGGATCTAGCATCCAAGTCATGAAAAAATAAAAAACCCTTCTAAAACAATAATTTTAACCAAAATATAGTGATTTGACTCTCATTTATTCCCCTAACATGGATGCCTTGGTTTTTATGGCATGTCTTTATGGTTTCAGCAAAATTTATGAATGTGGACTCTTATATATTATAAGGTCTTAGAAATACTATGGATTTTGTATGAATTTTTTTTAATTACATTAATGTTTTTAATAATATTAGTTTTTTGAATGGTTATGGGTTTGTGAAAATCAAGGTTGTTTTTTTTTTTGAGTGTTTATTTTGTTAGTAAATATGAAGTGGTAATTTTTAGGATTTTGTGGGGTTTTATAGAAAAATTGGTTTAGGGTATTTTAATAATTTAGATTTTAATTATGGTATTGGGTTACCAAGTATATTGATTTAGTTTCAATATCATTTGTGGTATTGAGTTACAAGTGTGGGTTTATGATTTATATTAATTTATAATTGTTGATATTTGGATTTGTGATTGTTTCTTTGTAAAGAGATTAGGAATGAGTCTCAGTAACTCACAATTATGTTTGTGGACATTGTTGGACATGACATAGTGAGGTTTGGTGGTATTGTCTCCTCTTAAGAGTTCATGGTACCCAACATGTTTTTTCTTATTTCATGGACTATTATTCCTTTTGTGTCTGGTTGTTGGTATTGGTCATTGAGTTGGATTTTTTAATTATGGTTATTCTTTATTTCATAGTTTTGATACCTTTAATCATTGATAACTTATTATATTTCTAATAGAATTTGTAGTTCATGATTTTTTATCTATAGAGTTTTATAAAATTTCATCGGTTGTTGAATGTTTTATTAAAATCAACTTGGGTTGATGATTATTCTCATGTAATAGTGCATAGAGATTATTGAGTAAATCCTACTGGGTTTAGTACTCACCCCTTACTCCCGGAATCTAGTGAATGGGTATATTATATATAAAATCATATAGTTAGGGAAAAGGATTCCTTTTATAATAGTGAGGATTCATAGTAATGTATTTTAATCTATGGTGGATGATGATTCTGGATTGGTGAAATGGATCGTGGAGTATTTAGTAAGTCATGGCAGAGCAAATGATTTCATTTTCTTGATTTTGTATTTTATGATCTTGAAGGCCTTCACTTTTGAGTTTTTTTCACGTGTATTTTTATGAGTTATAATACCATATATACATAATTGGTTATTTCAAATAACGAGCTTAAATGGATTAAATGTTTTGGTATGCTTCATGAGATCCTAGTTGTTTTTGGTTATATACGCTTCCATGGTTCGGTCTTCTCCCTACATGTTTGGTATGTATGATTTATAGACACCTCAAGATGATTTTTTGGTAATGGATGGGGATAAACCATCCCCTGATATTATTATATCTTCCCATGGAATTTTTTATAGACTTTAGTGATCTAGGGGACACACCGAAGGTTCGGTAACACTCGAACATGATCTGAGTGAGGTTTAGTGGTGGCAGTTCAGATTGATATGTTGCAGATGGTGTTAGTTTTATTATTTGTTGTAGTATGAGTGGAGACTAGTTGAGTTAGTAATAATGACATATTTTTTTAAAAAAAATATGTAGCTAACCACTTTATAGTGAACCTTGATTCACCAAGATGTGTGGGTAGTTCAAGTGGTTGCTAAATAAATTTAAATTTGGTTTGCATCCTCTGGGTCTATGCTTTGTTGTCATGGACAGTGTTTTATCTCATGCATTATGTAGGTATTCATGGATAGGAAATTCATAATCTTTTAATGGTATTGAGAAAAAGTTTTTTTTATAGTGAAATTGATTTTAAAATGAATTATCAAAAACCAGTGATTCAAAATTTAGGTTTTAATGTTAATTTTCCTTTAAAAAACATGGACATTTTAATTGCTTTTATGCTTTTACCATGAAAATATTTATTTATAGAGTCCCCATTTCATAATATAGTTATGTTACTATAAGTATTTTTGTTATCTGTAGATATATATTTTAGGCCCGGTGGGTTTTCCATGGGTATTTTAGAAATACTTTTCCATGGGTACCTCTAATTTATAGGGTGATAAAGACACTTAAAATATTTTTACTAATGGTCCATTATTGGATCCATAGTTGGGAAAGGGATACAATATTATTGGTTTGATTATTATATATCACCAATATTAGGTGGATGGGTCATCAAAATTCTATCAACTGAACCCTTCGTCCATTCATGGTGACTTTGTAATATAAAAAGTAGTGTGGTTATCAAAGTGGATCTACAAGATCTTTACCTTCTGAGATACTCTGAATTATTTTAAGGATAAATTTGAAATGTATATGTTCAAAGTGATTTGAACATAGTGATTCTAATTGGTTGTGTATGATAAAGAGAATTAAGGGTTCTGATAGGAAGGATTTGAAAAGATGATGAATGAATACTTATACACCCAAAGATTACCAAGAATCAAATATTTTTGAGTTATTTGATCTAAAGAAAGGGGATATTTTGGTTTTTGAGTATCCTACTCAATTCATGATTTCATATTATTTTTAACTTGAGATATATGGTAGTGAATCTTTGTTTCCTCATATGTTTGATTTGTGATTAGAAACTGATATATGCTTTACAAAAGTGATGTTTTCCATTCAATCATATGTTTATGTTCAAAATAATTTTTGGTAAGATATGAATATGACAGATGGTCTATATTGGGGTGAATAGACCAAATAATAACTTTGTAAATGAATTTATTAGTGATTTAAATTACATATAAAATATACGTAATAGATTTAATTAGTAGCAGAATAAATTAAATTTTAGAATGATGTTTTTTGTAGTAGTTAGGTCCAAAGTTGAAAAAGTAAACTCATATTAACTCTCTACTAAAAGAGATAAATATTGTTTACTAAACTAATTTTTAAGGGTAGTAATAAAAAAATTACAACCTACATTCTCTAGTGGAAGAATATCCTGAAATACACCTGGATTTTTTAGGGGGAGTCACAACCAAATTAAAACACCAAATTTAGATAATGGGAGTCACAACCTGAATGGTCCTGATATTAGACTCTGTGAGTCACAACCTAAAGAAATCAAATTATTTTTTATGTAAAAGAAAAATAGTAAATTGAAAGTGTTTTTTAGATGAGAAATGGTTTTACAGACACATGATACCACAATGAATGAGAATATAAAATGAAGTAAAAATATGTATTAGTTCTTGAGAAAAAAATCATCTTTTCCCTTCAATTTAGTTAAAGTAAAAGAATATGTAATTTAGTTTTTGAGAGATAATATAGATTATGAAATAGAATAGTGGTGTAATATTTCAATGTATTTAGATTATACAGTCAAAAGTACAGGGGTGTATCATGATACTACAATCATGTGATTCATTTTACCGCTACCATTGAGTGTGCAGAGACAAAGCTACTACTACTATATATTGGAACCAAGAATGTTATTGGTTAGAAATGGATCATGGTTTGTTTTTTTGTAAATCCGCTAATTGATGATCAAGGAGATTTCAACTAAAGGGTCATATTGTTCAAGCCATTAATAGTATTAAAGGTGGCATTATTTCCCAGTGTTTGCCAAATTGTTGGTGTCCAAAATTTGGAGAATGGAAATATTTTAGAAAAGTGGCTTTTCATGAAGGCCTTATAAAATTATGGAAAAGCCTTGAATTTGTCAGAAATGGGATTCATGAAGTGTCTTTTTCAAAGAAATAATGATTTATAATGGTGATATCTGCGAGTACGATGAGAAATACAAATGGCGAAGGGAATGAGCATTAGGATTGGGGATTCTAGGAAGCTCAAAGAGTTTGATAGAGAGCATCACAAAAAATAAAATTTTAGTTGTTCATTATAAAGGGAGGTGTGCCATGAAGATTTTTCGGACTGATCAGGAAAATTAACTACAGGTCATAGAGATTTGAGATTGGTAGTGAATATAAAACAAAGGATACCCCTATTTAGTTATTATGAATATTCTCAGATAAAATTCAAAATTGATCAGATTTCATGAAGAAATGGGTGATCCAAGAAACTGGGATTATATTCGAGCTTGAGATTTACAAAAATAAAATTCTACTCTTGAAATAACTAAATACTTTTGAGTATTTATTGCTTCTAGGAGATCTGATGATCTGTGTTGGTTCATTGAGCTTCATAAAGGAATTTTGTTTCATAAAGGCAGTTTTCTTCATGATGGAACGTTGATCTATGAAGTTAGTGTGCTTTGTGATGGTAGGTTGTTCCAAAAAGGTGAAGGAGATTTGTGAAGTTAGTTCCTTTGCTATGTAATGAGAATTTTAAGTGCACTGTGTTGCATTTGTTGTCAATGAGACATGTTGTTGTCTTAGAATGAATGGATGTCAAGAATTGTCAAGATGTGAATGCCAAAGGTTGTGATGGTGTTGGTGGTGAAGGAGAATGGCCATGGTACTAAGATGCATTTCACTTAGGAGATTCACTAAGTGGTATTGGAAATTGTGGTTGAAACATTCTCCATGAATATCAGACGATTGTTGAGCTGTTCTTAAAGTTCCAAGAACTTGTAACAACTGGATACAATGTCACAACAATGTTAGAAGACCATGTATTGTATTGAAAATGCATGAGGAGAAGCAAGAGATCCATCCACAACTTCTAAGTGGATGAAGTGGATTAAAGAAGTCCATGTACTAACTCTTAGTGCATGTGAATCAGAAGAAGATCCAATTGATCTCTGATTAGATCAATGAAGCATATTGAAGAATTATTTGATTCAGGAGCTTCGGTTGAAGATGAAGAACCTTCGGGAATTCCATTCCAAAGTGATGAAAAAATGTTGAAGAGAATTGGAGGAATTCTAATGAAGAAGAAGAAATAAAGAAGAGGAAGGATGGCTTGAAGTGGCATTTGGCATACGGAGATACTTTGTTTTTATACAAAGTTTTAATTCCAATACGTAGAAAAAAATTAGGCCAGCCAAGGCCAGCCCACGGGTTCAACCCCAAGGCACTTGTGGGCCTAAGGCGCCACGCCCATGGGGGATCCCATGGTGCAAGAACAAGGCGGCAGGGGGCCGTGTGTAAGCCCCCGAGGACACGCGGTGGTGAAACCCGCGTGCCCGAGGTGCATAGTGGGCCCTAGGAGCGCGCCCGCAGGGAGCAGAGTGGGCGCAAGAGCGCGCCCGCAGAGAACACGGTGCGGGGCGGCACCGTGGAGGGAGGAAGTTCAATTGAGCGGTGGAAGGGAGCGCTTAGTTGATAAGCCGTGAGAAAACCGGGCGAGGATTCGATGTGGGATGCGGAATTTTTCCGCGGGAGCGATCCTGGCCGCACGATCGATCGCACGCCAGATCTCGGCCGCACATCTGATCCGCAGCGAGGCGATCTGATCCAGGCCGTCCGATGTATTTCAAATGCCGCATCCGACGGCTCCGAGGAATCTCCTTCCTCGAGCTTGAGCCGAGGACACCCCGTGCCACCCGACGTCTCCCGCTTAACCAGAGGGTCTCCGACCACCGTATGTCGAGCATCCGGCCACCATTGCCGAAGCCGAAGGCTCCATTGAGCTCATCTCTCCACACCGAACACGACCATGCATTAAAATGATCCTGCATGCAACAAAAGTGAAAATTCGATGAAGGCCGAAGCAACCGGAGGTGCGAGGCCCGTGGTTTGTGCTCAAAGTATTTAAACCGAAGGAATGCATGCGTTCTAAGTCGCATGCACGTGAAGAAAGGGCAAATAAAAGAACCCGCGTTTGAACAGAGAGGAAATCAAGATTTGGAAAATCTTGAACACCCGAAAACTTCGGGGATTCAAAGATTGTATCCCGCGGATGTTTTGAGGATTCCTCTGCCTATAAAAGGAGAGCCCGAAGCACAGAGAAGCTTGCTGAAAATTTGAATAGAGTCCCGCGAGCACCTTGTGCTTTGCGAAGCATTGAAGCCCCGCGCATCCCACTTGCGCGGCTGAAGTCCTGGTGCCACCCGAGGCCTGAAGGAGTTCCCTGTGCGCCTCACTTGCGCATCAGGAAGAGCTCTCTCTGCCCGCACACTTGCGCAGCAGGAGTAGCTTGCACGCCCAAGGTGTCCTCACCCTTTTGGCTTGCGCGCCTCGTGGTGTTGCATCCTACACACCCGAGTGCCTGTGCACCCCGCGGCTCATCAAGCACTTGCGCGCCTTCATATGGGCAGTAGGAGATTCGGGTGATGAGAATTATACACCAAGTGTGTGTGTGCTAAAAGGAGAAAACACGTAAGCCTACATGTGTGCAAAAAGAAAACAAGTTGGTCGTAGCCATTTATGTGCAAGAAGAAGTGAAGGCCAAGCTATTGTGTGTGCAAATTGTTTGTGCATACTTGAACTAAACAAGAAGAGGCCGTAGCCTTGTGGTTGTGCACACTTGAAGTTTAAAAGAGAAAAACAAAGTGTGTGTGCAAAGTGGAAGAGTACAAGAAGGGAAGAAGGCCATAGGCATTTGTGTGTGCAAAAGAACTAAAAGGCCGAACCTAGTGTGTGTGCACTAAGTGAAGTGAACACACTTAGAAGAAGGAAGAAAGAGGAGACCCTCACACTAGAGTATAACACACTTATAAGTTTGTAACCAAATTGAATAAAGTGTGTGAAGTTCAAGGAGATGGTGTGTGCTTAAAGTGACTACACCCTTTGAGGGTTTATTGCACCATGAGGAGAAAGAGGAGAGTGCATGCTTGCATGCATGCACGTGCACACGTAAACAAGTCAAATCTGCTTGTGTGCATTTGAGTTGACCAAGACCAGAGGATCTTGAAGTATTGAGAAGGCCATGCAGTCAGTGCATGAGGAAGCAGAGTTGCCATGCACTCAGTGCATGAAGATGATTTGAAGTCAGACTGAGCCAGACTGAGGTGAAAGATATTGTTTGTCTGAGTTTTCAGTAATTGAGAAGAGCCTGATCAACAGAAGTGATCAGAAGTTGCTGAGCAAGACCAACAGACCTTTTCAGAGGTTGTTGAAGTTTCTTGAAGAGAGAAGCCAGGTCATCCTAAGAAGAAGGTGATAAAGCCTGAGCTAGACGAGAAGACCTGATCAACTCAAGTGATCAGAGGTACAGATTAAGGCCAGCAGTCTTTATCCCAGACTGCTGAAGATACTTGAAGAAGCTTAAAGAGAAGAAGAGCTACTCATGTGACTCGAGGAGCCAGGAGAAGACCCTGTGGGACTCAGGGAGAAGAAGTCTTTAGTGGGATTCTGAAGCAGGCCAGTGGGACTCTGGTAACACTGTGGGACGCAGTATAAAGACCCTCTTGTGGGACTCAGGAGAGATACGGTGGGAAGCTGTATTGACCATTGTAATACTAACAAATTATAATGGGAGAATCCATGCTGGGAGAGCATGGCAAGGATGTAGGCCTTTGGTGTCGAACCTTGTAAATCCTTGTGTCCTGTGCCTTTTCATTACTGCATTATCCGGGAAAGGTTGAGAGACATAAGAAGAGTGGATCGAGGCCTTAACAAGCCATAGAGGTTTAATTGATTAAGAATCAATTAGTAAAAAGTTTTAAAGTATCACTGATTCACCCCCTCCCCCTCTCAGTGATTCACACTGATCTGGGCACTTCAGAATTTAGATGGAGTGAGATCTCCTAGGAAGGTGATTTACGAATGAAATTTGGGGTAGGATTTTTTTTAATATCATTTTTAAGTGAACAAGGTTTTCAGTGTGCATCGACTTAGGATTTTGATGCAAGAAGCGTATCATGTTTGATAAAGACAAAGAATTCAATGTCAAATCATTGAATTGACCATCATGTCAATTAACTCAGTTAAAATTCTCTAAATGTAGTCAGCATGGTGGATTCAACATATGTTTTCTGAGGGACGTAGTGATATATCCCAAAACATTTTTAAATTTAGTGTTCCTAACATAAAGTGAATGAGGAAAAATGATTGTGAACCAGAAATAGTGATGATTAGTGTACATTGGTACAACTGATAGATGATCAGCGTATGCCACATGGATATATCCATTTGTAGTTAACCAAGAAAAATTGTTGTGTCATCTCTTTGGTTGCATTTGTCTAATAGGTTTAACAGGTCACCAATGAGGGAGCAAGATACATCAGTTTAAAAGATAAATCTGAAACCATGATTCACCCCTCCCCTCTCAGGGTGTTCTAGGGTTTCTCACTATTAGTGTAACACAATATGCTACCATTTATTTTCACTTATAGTATGACCATAAAAGAGGATGTAATTTCTACATTAGTATTGGATTGGTACTACCTTTAGATGAAAACTGATATGAGTTATCATCACCTCTGTGGATGAGGTGTCATTATTGTTGCATGAAGATGATCCTATAAAACTATGAAGAAAGTGGATGATGTTGCAACCAAAAAATTAGAATAGTGTACCATTTATGTTAGTTTATAATATTTAGTGATATAATCATCAGTCAAAAACAACTTCTATAATTGATTGTTGAGGATAGTGAAACTATGAATGGAATTTTGGTGTTATAGTTCATAAAAAATAGTAGAGGTGTGAGGACCTGCAACTCTAAATATTGATCCACTGTTAGATGAGGAGATATAATGCAATGATTCATGGTCAAATGGAGATTTTTGAAATGTTATCATTATGTGATAGTCTATGGTACATTGTCAAGGGGAACCAGTGAAAGAAGGAAGAGGGTTCGTGGATGGTGTGACACTTCATGGTAGAAGATAAAGGTATGCCTCCATTATATAGAATGGGCAATTTATGGTTCTACACTTCAGTAGAGTATCTGAAATAAATACAGTTGTTTTTTGTAAAGTCCCATGGAATATCATGGTCGAAATAATGAATAGTTGTTCATCATTACATGAATTATATTTTCAATCTAAACATTGGTGATTTTTATACCATCAAAACATCAAATTATGATGTTAGTCTAGTAAACATAAATTAAAATAATTTTATTTTATTTATAATTGATCAAATATTACTTTAATCCACAACAAATAACATAATATATCAAAAAACAATTAGTGAAAACAGAAAATAATTTTTTTTAAAAATAGGCTGAAGAAGTTGCCAAACACCCATATTTTTTTTATGGTACCAGAAATGAATTTCAAAACGTTCATACAGTTGAACAAAATGTATATAATTTTATTATATATCCAACTCAATAAATTGAATATGATTATTATTTTTATTGATAGATTTAGTAATAAAATATAAGATAAATAGTATTTTGGAAATACTATAATTACAAAACTATTACATAGACATGGGGAAATTTTTAGTTAACTTAAACAAAAAATTCAAACTTCCTATTACTACAATGAAAGATAAAAAAATTATTCAATATTTAATGAAATAGGTTACATGATGATCCAAGCTATATTAATATAATTATAATATAATAAGTAAAGAAAATGTGAAACACAATAAACTGAAAATTATTATTGAATCCAAAAGTATGCAACTTGTTCGGATCAAATGATAATATTCTAGATACTGAATTAGAATTCATAATCATTGAATAAAAGTCATCTACACTTATTATCATTCATATAAAATAGTATTAATAAAAATAAAGTCCCTATAAATCAATATATAAATAAAATATAGTGAAATATTAAAAACTAATTTCTATATAATAAATTTATAGGATTTGGTATATTAAAAAATATTATTATAGAATAAAAAATACTAAACAATAACATATTGGTGGATGAAAGTTCTATATTTGAAATCATTCAATTTATAAGATGTTTAGTTTATTGATTAGGAGTAGTAATTAAATTTATTGCAAAAAAATGACGATGAGATAACTCTTCTTATAGTTAAAGACAAATATATGCTCATGATACACCTATGTATTCCTTAGAGAGCTATATGCATACACTAAAGAGACATTTTCAGTGTGGCTCTTTGAACCACTTGATGAAAAATTATATGATTAATCAACTGCATTATTTTAAGTGTAAGTATTTGGGAAGCCTCAAATAGTATATTAGGAGCCCACATAATGAATCCTTGGTGGATGGATAAACTAAACATAGGTATTTGATCCCCCTCTAGGAAGGTATTTGTAGTCTATTTAACATTAGTAGTATAACCTTTGAGGATTTATTGCCTAACAAATCAAGGATCTTAGAAAAAAATGGACTGGATATCCACACATAGAATAAACTCAGGGTAGCTTATTTTGTTTTTGAGTGGGATCCACCATTGGGAGATTTAGGACATCCTATAATGAAAGGTACATTGGAAATTAATCCCACTCTCATGTTAATATTATTTTCCCTCAATGATACACATTAATTTGTAATAACTCATATAATATAATATCTATGTTCATAGTTTGAGATATCTTCATATGTTAGGAATATCCATATACCCTAGGGGAGAAACATATCTAAAAATTTAAGTGTTTATTATCTACTATTATGATTTCAAACATTTAATTCTCATGTAAAATATTTATTTTACACTTTTTCATGATTCATATAAAAATGGGATGGATTGGTTGGTTACCCACAATTCTAAAACTGATTTATATGGATTGAAGGTTTTGTTTTCCACTTCTGATATGGTAATTCAGTCATTAAATAGTTAATGGTATGTAAATATTTGTGGGTTTGGTTCTGTGATAGCTAGTTTATGTGGACTTCTATACCAATTAGTGGTACTAATGTAGTGAAAATGAAATTGGAAGGTAAGTTTTAAATTCTAGAGATAGTTAGAAACTATCTAGAAGTTCCCATGGGGTAACTTTCCTGAACTACCCCTATATCATGAGGCAGTATTCTCAAATGATATTTTTCCTATTATGAGTATCATATCTATATTTATTTAGGATGGAACTAGCTAAGATATGGGTGATCAAATTGAAATTGGAAGACATAATGTAATGAATTTTTAGACTAATTACATTACATTGGGAAGCTTTGGTACTCTATGAAAAAGGAAAATGGTATATTGTGATTATGTTTCCATTTGAAAAAAGTTGAAGAAAATTTCCAAAAAGAAATAATATTTCGTTGTCATGAAAAATTATCTATTTTGTTAATTTAATAGATTCTAAATTTTAAATAATAATTATTTTATATCAATATATCATATGTGTAATGACCCCGACCCTTGTAATTAGAAGTCTTGTCTGGTTTACTACATTGTTATAAGATACACGGAATTTCATCCCAAAGGATGGTATAGTTTTATAGTCTTGGAAAACTAGATACATAAATGATTCTCATATTACATTTGAATACACAAATCACAACAAGATTTTTCTGAGAATATAAGAATTAACTATATAATATCATTTCTTATAATTAATTGTATACTTCATGGATTCCAAGGAAAGGAAAAAAGATAAGGGTGACATCAAATTCTTAGTAAGGGTTAAATATATCAGAATCTATCATGAATTAGTAATCACAATAAATATGGAATGGTAAATAATTTAACACACATTCCATTTAAGTAATTTGAATATCATGATTATATAAGGCATAGTCAATATGGAAAGGTAAATAATAGAAAAAATGTGTCATTTAATTAATAAATTAAGAATAAAATGCATCCATATGTTATATCATTGAGAAAATATCACAGCTAATAAAAAAATAATTCATGATAAAGGAAATTAGTAATTATTGGATTCCATGATTTGAGACATCATGATGCATTTATAGTTAATACCATTCATAATACAAATTAAAAATAATGGGTAGGTATACACGAGAAACCCATTTACCTAAGGCTAGCAACTAAGTCGTCCAATGTGACTATCAATGAAACAAAGAGAAATCTATAACTGGGTTACACCATTATTTGTATGTACAAGTCATTCCTCATATATAGAATGATAATTTTAATTCTTCAATAATATTCCTTGTCAATTAATTTCCTTATCATGTTTTGAATACATATTAATATTAATTTTCCCAAAAAATCATAAAATTTTATAACTAAAGCACTATATATAGAAATGGTATATGATCTCTTAAAAAATAATATCCATGATATAAATAGTATAGTTATTTAATATAAATTTAATGTTCAATGAAAAATTATCACAATAAAGTGATTTCTTCAAGATAAAGTTAGTAATCGTGAAATTAAACAAGAAATGAGAGGTGACCATTGATTCCTAGATAATATGGGTATTTATTATGAAATAATGAATAAAGAGGTATTCATGCTAAACACGTAAAAGGGGTAGTATATACACCACATAAAATTGAATTAGTGCATATTAAAAAATGTGTCTCAATGAAATAGTAATTGAGGCAAAATTGTTGGTCACGTATTGTCTCAATAATACACTATATTTTTAGGATTCTTATACTCACAAACACCCTTTTTTGTTTTACTAATATTTTTACATTAAGTGTATTTCAAAGAATTAATATTTTTTATATTTATTCTAAAATTATTTTCATAGTTTTAATTCACAAGGAATATTTATTAAAAGTTTTTGGGACATGTATTTAAGCATTCTATAAACATTGTTCATAACCTACGTGGGTTAGTGTAACATGAGGAATAAACCCTCTACTTTGTACAGTGTGAATGGATCATGAAACATATGTTTGTATTAAATCTTACTCTAGAAGAAGAAAGTATGGTTTCTCAACACTATTTTTTTATAAAATTGTGTATGGTAAATCAACCTTAAATTATCAAGACATTATTGTAAAAAACCATATGTTTTTCAAATGGATAAATTATGGTTAAATAAACCTACATAAGTTATAAACCAAGTGTTATAAGGAGAAATGTATGGATCATCAACCTTACCATTATGATCAAACATAAATTTTCAACCATACATTGAGTAGATGAATTATATGTAGTTGAACCTTATGTTTGTTATTTTTTCACATCGTGAAAGAACCCTACGTTTTAATTTTCAACATCAGAGATTTAATTTCACTATATATTCTATGATTTCTATGATGGTCTTGATATAGGTACAGGTTATTTAAAAAAACCTTTTGGATCAATTTAATGCTTGTTATATTTGGTTCAAAGAACCATATTCAATGGATAAAATCAATCTTATTCTTATGTAAAGTTAAAACCCCCTGGTATATTTTTAATTTCATTTTCAATGGTTTATTAGGAATATTTTTTAGATACATAATTGATAAGCATGATATTTTATGTTATATTTTCTACCAGTATATCGTTTTCAACAATGATATTTTTTTATAAGTATATTTTTTCATATATTCAATTGCATTCTGGTGAAAATCTATTTATAGTGTTACAACAAAAAAAACTCATAAAGAGGACTAAAATTTGGTGACATAATTGCTCTATATCGTTCTAATGTAAGTATGTTTATGCCCTATTTTATTGCTTCTTTTCAATCAAAGATCTTTTTCCAATGAATCGCTTCAGATTCATTCATTATTAAACATTATCCTTTTAGTATAAGAATATACATCTACTATCAGTTGATTCTACTACAATTGTGAAGTTCATCTTATTTCAAAGAATCATCCTGTTTATATTTATTGGGGTTTCAACTGCTCGGAGTCAGTTTTAGTGGAGTATTTGCTTCTCAATATAAGCAGTGGATAACCAGTTCTCTATTATAGAACCAAACGACTTTGTTATTAGTCTTGTTTTTTAAGGTTTCAACTGTCTGCGCTTAGTTGTGAAATTTTGATTATTTTATAAGAGGAAAATACTAGTGAAATTCACCAAGCTCATAGAGAGAGTGATTTGTGGAGTGTTCTATGGGATCTTTGTGCCCCAAACCAACATAAAAAGCTATGTTCTTTATTTCAATTTATTCACAATGTATTATTTTTTTCAAAATTAAACACTTCATAAATGCCTAAATCATAGTGGGTGTCAAAATACAGAATTCAAGAATATTTTTAGAAAGATATAATTCACTTCTCCTCTTGTGTGTTACTTTGTATATTGTGACATAATAATTCGTATCAAAGGAGATATTGTCTGATAAACTCTATTGAAATATAAAAGTATAAGGTCTATAAAAATATAGAAATTGTTGATATTAGTAATGGAATGCCTATGGTCTGTGGTCCATACATGAATGGTTGAATTATGGGTTCTGGAAATCAAGGATGATCATTTCTCTAAAGAATCCTGGAATGAGATTATACTCAATGATTATTACTCCATATGAAATTCCTGAGAAACCAAAAACAAGGGATGTTGCAACAAAAGATAAATATGATATTAAATAAACATTTATGAATTAAATTATTTGTGTTCTTGGACCAGATGAGTTTGATTGTGTTTCATAATTTCCTACTTCAAAATTTTTTTTTAAAACTAATATAGTTTCTTATAAAGAAACAGATAATGTGGGACAGATGAGGTATCCCAGAAAAATATAAAATTTGACACCATTAGAATGTTTTTTGGAGGAATAATTACTCAAACAATTGGAAGGATTAAAGAAATTGTCAAAAATATTATTAACATAGGAGAACCAATCATGAAATCAGATCAAGATTTGAAAGTACATATATTACTACCTTCTAAATGGAATGGTATATCAGCTATTGTTCTATAGTAATCGCATGTTAAATATCTAGAAATGAGAGTTCTAATTGGGATATAGATGATGTATGAATCCCAGATGTAAGGTGAAGATGATGATAATATGATTATATTGAAAAATGAAAATACTTCTAAGAAAGTGACATCTTAGTATAAAAGAAGAAAAATAATACAACAAGACAAAAAGGGGAAGAATTATGATTTATCTGATTCTGAAATTCAACTGGCTCAGCTAGCCAAAAAAAGTACAGAAAATTTTATAAGAAGAAAATAGGATTCATAAAATCCTTAAAAAGTAAGAGAGAGAATTAATAAAATATGTTTTTTATGAATTGAAGAAATTGAGTACAAAAGACTAGATTGTCCTCATGTAAATGATTAAAAGTAAAATTCAAAAAATTGATATCAAAAAAATATTGATTATGAACAAAAAATAAATTGAAAAATGAAATCTACATGAAGTGTATATGAGAAATCTACCATCCCTTAAAATCTGATTCAGAAAATGATCAATCAAATATAGAAACCAACATGTTCTTCATAGATGAAGATGAATAGGTATGAACTTACTACTCTTTTAATTTTTATTTTTCTTGTTTCTCAAAATAAAAGTTAGCTACCGACTGTTCCATGATATAAGAAAATATGATTCCTTATTAAATAATAAAATATCATTCAAAAACATTCATAATGTTGTTTTTGGTGAATTATTCACTCTATTAAAACAACATCAATAGTTGATTGAAAATTTTAACTCTTCTATATAAAACTATAATCATTATGAAAATAGGATAAAAGTGCTACAGGATGATGTATAATATTATAAGAGTGATGCGCTAGTTTTTATTAATGGATTAAATATATTAAACAATATTCTGGGAAACAATTTAATTAAGATAGAAATATTTGAAATAAGAAGGGAGATTAATAAAATATATATACAAACTATTTTATGCCTAACTCAAAAAAATTATTTATGTTATTATTGTGGAATAAAAGGCCAAGACACTAATAATGTTTTTGAGAAATCCTTAAATTACTGGTATAAAAATATATTTTATTTCTATGATTTTAGTTGAATAAAATGATAAAATTGTGGAAAACAAGGGAGATCTTGATTCCCAGATCACTACTAGCTAACACTGTTGGACCTAAGAAAGTGTGGGAACCAAAACAAACATTTTTTTAAATTATTTTTCAGGTAACCGAACATACAAAAAATATATATATGGTATATGGATAGTGGTTTTTCTAGGCACATGATTGAAGATCCATTAAACATTAACATGTTGACTCAAATTGATGGAGTAATTGTATCTTTTGGTGAAAATTCCGAATGAAAAATAATTGGAGTAGTAACTATTAGAGATCCAAATACCATATTAATCAACAAAGTAATGTATGTGAAAGGTCTAATGTAAAATATGATAAGTATTTTGTAGAATTTCATGATAGTTTTCATACTGAGTTTTCTAAAAATTTATGTTTTCTTTTAAAAGATAAATTTCTTAGGTTTAGATCACCTAGAACTAACTATGATTATACTCTGGATTTAAATTCCTTTCGGAAACAAAAACTGAATTGTTTAACTAAAAAGACAAATGATTCATAGATATGTAATTTGAGACATGGTCACTGTAATATTTATGATTTACATAAATTATCTGAGAAACAATTAGTTTCTGATTTACCCAGTCTTAAATTTGATGATGGAAGATTCTGTGATGCATGCGAAATTAGCAAGCAGCACAAATATTCTTTCAAATCGATTAACAAAATTGCTACCTATAAACCTTTAGATATTATCCATATAGATATGTTTAGACCATCCAAAGTAGAAATATTGGCTGGTAAATTATATTTTTATGTTTTTGTAAATGATTATTCAAGATTTACATGGGTTTATTTTCTAAAAATTAAATGTGAAGTTTCCTCTATCTTTGAATGTTTTTCTCAAATTTTTTAAAAATGGAAAAGGTTTTATAATAATTTCATTGATAAGTGATCATTGTTGAGAATTTTAGAATAAATAATTTATGACCATTTACTTCAATCTAGGTATTAAACAATCCTTCTATTAACCAAGAACACCACAACAAAATGGAATTGTTTAATGAATGAATAAAACTATTAAATAAAATACTAGCACTATAGAGAATGAGTACAATATTCCAACTACTTTTTGGATCGAAGCTGTAAAAATAGTCTACTATATCATGTATAGGGTTTTAATTCTCAATATTATAAAAAAGAAACCCTATAAACTTTGGAATAAAAGAAAACCTAAAGTAAAGTATTTTAATGTTTTGGAATGCAAGGTATATATCTTGAACACCAAGGAAAATCTTTGTATGTTCGATCCAAAATCTGAAGAAGGAAAATTTTTAGGATATTTTTCTACCTCTAAATCTTATATAGTGTTCAATAAAAAAATCAAGGATTTTTGTAAAATCAATTCTTGTGAAGTTTCATGAAACTGGACCTATAATTAAGAAAAAGGATAAAAATTATGATGTTACTATTTCATTTGAAAACATGATACTTAAAAAACATACAGATAATTTTGAAAATGATATTATCAATATTCAATCTAGTTCAGAAGAACTTGAATGTTTTTTTCCTAGAGATTCTAGAACCCTAAATAAGTATCCATTAAAAAATGTCACATGAGACCTAGACACTCGTATTAGAACCCGAAGAAATGTGGCAAGCCTAGTTGAATTATCTACCATTCTGTCCTAGATAGAACCTCATACAATAGTGGAATTCTAAAAGATGGTGGTTGTATGTTGAAAATGGTGGAAGAAATAAAAAATTCAAGAGGAATAATGTTTGGGAACTAGAAGAGCGACCAACCAACTATCCATTTATAGGAATAATGTGGGTCTTTATAAAAAAATATGATGATTAGGGGATCATTACTATGAATAATATTATATTTGTAATCAAAAGATATAATTAGGATGAAGGAATAGATTATGCTGAGACATTTACTCAAATATCTAGACTAGAATCCATTAGAATCCTTTTACCCTATGCATCTCATATGAATTTTAAATTATATTATTGGGAATTTAAGTTTACATTTTTCAATGGTTATTTAATTGAGGAACTTTATTTTGAACAACCTCTTGGTTTTGAAAGCCCTTAAAAACCAAAATCTATTTTTAAATTACTAAATCTCTATTTGGTCATAAATAAACACCAGGATCTTGGTGTGAAGGATTGAGTTTTTTCTTTTTAAAATGGATTTAATATTGGTTGGGAAGATCCTACACAATTTAAGAAAACTATTTGTTTTAACATTTAATTACTTAAAAATTATTTTTATGATGGTATTTTTCTATCAACTAATAAAAAGATTTGTCATGTTTTTTTACATCTAATACAAAAGAGAATTTTAAGTGAGTATTATGGGAGAACTAAATTTCTTATTAGGATTTTAGATTTATAAAATTTATTTTGGATGTTTGTTAAATCAACATAAGTATATTATTAATTTATTGGAAAATTTTGTACATCCAAACATCTAGACATTTGCAACTCCCGTGTGTACCAATATAAAACTGTATTTTGATGAATATGGAAAACCAATGTACAACAAGTTATATAGAAGTATGGTTGGATGTTTTTTAAATATTTCAACTAAAATATGACACAATATTTTTTATGTATTTGTGCTATATTTAAATCAAATTCAAAAGATTCCCATCTTACTACTATTAAAAGAATGTTAAGATATTTCAATGGAACTATTTTTCAATCTCTTCTTTACCCTAAAACATATAATTTTAATTTAATTTCATATTCATATTCTGAGTTTGGATGTTTCTAATTCGATAGAAAAAGTACCTCGGGAACATGTCACTTTTTAGGAAAATATTTAGTTACATGTTCTAGTAAGAAACACCACTCTATTTCCCTATCAACTACTAAGCCAAAATATGTATCTGCTGGAAGCTATTGTGCTCAAGTATTGTGGATGAAAACAAACCCTACTAGATTTTGGAATAAATTTTAATATTATTCCTATTTTATGTGATAATACTAGTGCTATTAATATATCAAAAAAACCTATAATTTTTTCTAGGACTAATCACATTGATATAAGGAATCATTTTATAAGGTATAATTTTGTTAAAAAAGATAAATCTTTAAATTTTTTTAATACTAAAGATCAATTGGTTTATATTTTAAATTAACCACTACCCACTATTAGTTTTGGTTTTATTAAGGGGACTTAGGTTTATATAATTTTAAATAAGTTTTTTTTAATTAATTCTAATTTATGAATTTTTTTCTATTAATTTTTTTTACTATTTTTACATATTTTACTCTCACTATTTATAAAAAAATATGTTAGTTTTTTGTTTTTTAGCTATGTATTTTTAAAAATAATATCTCTCACATTTATCATGAATATTAAGATCAAGAAAAAATCCTATGCCACCAACTGTCAGAAACCATTCAAATTACTTTAACCCTTTGTTTGTCATACCATTTTTATTACCGAATCCTTCATCTACCATTAAAACCCAAGAATTCAAAAACCTCATAAATTTTGATTCTTAAAAATGGAGAAGACCATGAAAACTGATAGGGGAGAACCTAGTGGCACAAAGAATCAACGAGTTCCATAAAAACAGATTATTTAAAGGAAGGTCATAGATTTCTTGTGGCTATATGAGAAGAGTATTTTTCTTTAGTAAGCACTTGAGATTAAAGGCTTCAAATTTTTATTCAATTAAGTGAATATAGATTTTTTTTATGAGTTATAACTAAATAATGTCCATAGTAGTGTTTAGTTTAGCTTTATTGAAATAAAAGATAATGTATTTTCAAAAAATAGAAGAGAATGAATTTTCAATTTTTTCAATGTAAATTGCTCATATTTTGAAATTTCCTCATGATGGTTTATTTCATTTTGATTTTAGATCTATTAGAAATCATTGTCATAAGTCTATGGATATTATTTCATTTATTTTTCGATTAAAAAATATAAATAAGATGTTTGTTAAGGATCTTGAGGAAGATCCCAAAGTATTGGTTAAGATTATTCAAATTTCAATTCCCCAAGAGTAGCTAAAATGGAGAGATATTTTACCCAGACATGTACATTATTTTTCTATTTATCAAGGAAATAAATTTCAGTTTTCCTAGATACATGATGATATATTGGAATTATTGTTTCCAAGAACAATCTCTAATGTCCTTTTTCCCTTATGGTAGGATACTCTATTTGATTATCATTATAAACAATATGATTTGATTGTTTGACCCAAGCATGAAATGACATCACAGTAATATTATGAATGCTAGTATTCTATGAAAATTATGTTTTTACTAGAGTACTGTGAAAGGAAAGCCTATGCAAGTTGGTGTGGAAAACAAAAAGATGCCTGAATCATTTTCTCATGGGTGGGAAAGTGCAACAAGGAACAAAGGAATTAGATAATCTTATAATGAATGTTCTTCTAAGACTAATGAGGTAAATTTGAGATTTAATGGTTTAGAAAACCAATATGATGAAGCAGAAGAATAATAAGTTATAGAGAATCTTGTTTGGAAACAAAGGAACTGAGAAGAACCACCATCTGAAGGTCCAGTGTTATGTTCAGGAGAAGGTACCCATTAAATTCATTTGGAAGAACCAATACATTAGGAGGATAAGCAGGATAAAATTAAATTTTGAGATCTTTATAATATACCTCTATTAGTTGACATGGTAGAAGAAGTTGTCTAATAATTAATTTTCCAAGAAGAAGCAATTTAGGAAGAGGCTTCCCAAGAAGAACAACAAGGGAAAAGATCAGCATCAAAGGTCATATATGTTATTGAGAATTAGGATAACTCTAACATTGATCAGTCATTGGAGAGACTATGATCTATATTTGGAGAGAAGATAGTGGTTACTGATAAAATATGATGTTCTAGTGAAAAGTATATTGAGAAGTTTTCTGCTAATCACATAGCCATTGTGGTTGTTTTTTAGTCCATGAATCCTGATGAAGGGGAATCTTATTCATTGACTTATCAAATTGAGGATCTTGTTATTAAGTTTAATAATGTTTAGGAGGATAATTATACTCTTAAATATGATCAAGAAGTTTTAAGGAGGTCATTTTATGATCGGAAGAATTCATCAGCCCCATGGATGGAGTTTGAGTCTTCTCAAACTCATCTTTAATAAATTAAAGAAACTTTTGTGTTATAGAATGATTGTTATTATTTTAAAAGAGATATTTTATTTTATATTGGGAAGATCATATCTAAATATGTTTGTAAAACACATTTTTTAGACCTAAAATGGTATTTGGGAAGTTAGTTTTAGTCTATCAAGGGAAGTGTTAGTCAAGTCAGAGTTTCTACTTCTTCCCCTTCTACCTCGTAAAATTTGATTAGAATATTTCAATAAATTAAATATGTTATATCTGATATGAATGGAAAATTTCAGAACCATTAGTGAAACATTGCCACTTTTGCAGTCTTGTTGGAAAATCATAAATATTTTTTTATGAAATTAACTTCACGTAAACCTGGTATCAGGTTTCTACTCAAAAAATTATGTAATTAGTTAGCTGAGTTTTGGTAGAAAGAAGGTAGTTTGCATGACTTTTTGAAATCCAATTTAGTTGAAAGTCTACATGTCAATCTAGATTCCATAATTTTGATAGGGAATTTTGGAGATAATCTTAAATAAAGGTTGAAAGTGAAAAACAGAAAGATGTGTTTCAAGCTGCTGAGGCCCCTACATAACCAGTACTTGAAACTAAACCTGACCAAACACTTTTACCTTCAACCATAACAATTGACCAACTTTTTCCCTTATCCAATTTATCAAGTATATTTATAAATTTTTTATTAATTAAATCTAATTGTTTTCTTTTCTAAGAAATATATGGTATTCTTTTATGTTTATCTCTATTTCTGTAATCCCTATCTTATTTATCTATATAGTACATTATTACATTCATTTACTGTTCTGTGAAAAATTAAAAGTGTTTTAGTCATTTAATTTTTTTTAATATCACTAAGGGGGGGAGAAAATATGATGAACACAACATTTAATTTTAGAGAAATAATTATGTAAAATAGAAAATATAAATTAAATATTATCTTGAAATTTGATAACAAAATTCTTTATTTTGTTAATAATTTTAAGGGTTTTGTGATCATAAAAAATTGGGAGATTTTTCAGCATGTATTGTCTCAGAAATATTCTATATTTTTATGATTTTGATGATCACAAATGACCTTGTTTTTTAAATAATGATGTTACCTTATGTGTATTTCATGTAATTAATATTTCTTTATATTTGTTATGAAATTATTTTAATGCTTTCAATTACCAAAGAATATTTATTAAAGTGTTCAGGATGCATTGTTAATAATTTTTGGCACACTTTTCATAACCTACATGGATTAGCATAACATAACGAATAAAACCAATAATTTGTACAGTGTGTATGGACAATATACTTATGTTTGTATGCAACCTTACGCTAAAAGAATAATGTGTGGTTTATAAACCCTACGTTCAGAATAGTATGAATGGTTAATCAACCTTAAGTTATCAAAATATTATGGTAAAATAACATTATATTTTATAGGAACTATACAATTTTCAGGAGGAGAAAGTATGGTTAAAGAACCCTATATAAGTGATGAACCTCATGTTCTGAAGAGAAATTTATGGATCATCAACCTTAATTTTATGATCAACCTTTCATTTTAAACCATATATTTGGAAGATGAATGCTATGTAGTTGAACCCAACATTTGGTTTTTTTTTCTTTTTGTAGGAGAACTTTGTTTGACTTTTCAACATCAGAGATTAAATTTTGTGATATTTTCTATGATCTCTGGAAAGGTATTGATAGAGTTATAGGTCTTTTCAAATTTTATTTTCAATAGATTAAAAGATTTATATATTTGATTCAAATGAGTGAATTCAATCAATAAAATCACTCTTATTATTAAGGGAAGTTATGGCTCCCCTGGACTATTTTGAATTTGAATATTTTGGTTTTATCAGGTGTCTAATGTGGATATGGAATTTAAAAGTATGATATTTTGCTTTATATTTTCTAACAATATAAAATTTTCAATGATGGGATTTTTACAAAAAATATTTTTAATATATTAAATCGCATTGTGGTGTAAATATATTTATAGTTCAATAGAGAACAAACAACTCAAAAAGAGGACTACACTTTAGTAAAATACATGAATCTTGTTCTACAATAAGTCTGCTCCTACCCTGTTTGGTTTCTCCTTTTCAATCGATGATATTTATGAAACCGAATCACTTCAGATATATTCATTCTTTAATAATATCATTTTTTAAGAATAATAACCATCAAATTTCAATTTCTGTTGATAAAATTATGATGTTCAACCTGTGTCAACAAATCAATATCTTTTGATTTATTATAGTTTCAACTACACATAATAAGTTGTGGTGGAGTATCATCATCTTGATCTATGCTATGAATAACTGGTACCCAATTATAGAACCAAAAGACTTTTTCATTAGTCTTTAATATAAAGGTTTCAACTACCTACACTAAATTTTAAAATTTTTATATTGTGATAAGAAGTCCATACTAGTTTAATTCATCATGCTCATAGAGAGAGTGATTGATTCAATATACTAGGATATATTTGTTCCCTGAATCACTATAAGAAGTTGTGTTTTCTATTTGTTTTATTCCACTCCATATTATTTTGGTGTAAGTAAACATTGCATAAACAATTAAATCACAGTGGGTGTCAAAATCCAGAATTGTGGAATTATTTTGAAAAGGCACAATTCACCCCCCCCCCACTCTTGTTTGTTACTATGGATATTACGACCTAACAAAAATCCCCTATACGTATCACACTATTAAAGTTATGATTAATAGTTGGATTTATTATTTTAATCAAATGTGAACGCATATAAAAAATGAGAAATAAAAAATAAGATATTAATAATTCATTATGAACATAGTCTTACAATATCAAATACAATGAAGAATTAATATAACCCAATGTAAAACAATTTAGTTATAAAATTCGTTAACACTTGGTAATTTTCAATTCAATTCCACTTGGGTGAAAAAATAAAATTGAAAACATTAAATTAAAATTAATTATGTTTCAATAATCATGTTACATGTCATGGGGGCCTTATTTACACCTTATAAAATAAATTATTTTCAGAATAATAAAATATTCCTAAATAAATGTAAATTTAGAAGATGTCCCTTGCGTCATGCATCCTTTTTGTTAAACGTGATTTTACCTCCTATATCATTATTTTAAAAATATTATTAATTTATAATAATAACATATTAATGTTTTTAATATCATATATGATCCTCTTATAATATTTTACCACCCATTTGTTAATAATATTTCAATATTTTTATTTTTTAAGTTTTAATTACTTTGTTTTCTAATGCATGGTTTATTATGAATGTTTTAATTATTTAGAATATTACATAGTTACATGATCTATACAGTGTTATTAATGTTATAAATATAGTTTTTTTTCTAGTGGATAACGTTTTAAAATCATTATTGAAAATTTAACATAGATAACAATTCACATCGCTTTATAGTGACTTTAGTTTGTACTTATGCATGAGTAGCATTACCATTTCCTTAATGGGTGAATGGGTAAAGAAGGGGTTGATATATAAATTTTGAAAAATCATAAAAATTTCATATATATCACATATATTCACTAAATGTATCCTTATTACCTTCCTTTTAAATCATAATTCAAAAACTAATCCCATCGCTTCGCAGGGCAATAGTCCACCGTATACACGAGCGACGTAATCCTGATGTTAAAAGGAATAGAATGTAAGAAGGTATATATGCTATTAAAAATACATAAGTATAATAATTCCATAAATATTATATTCATATGTTAAATATGTCATGATATTCATCCTTTAGAGGTTGTGGTTGAAATAGATTACATCGGTTTGGGAGGCTGTAGTCCGTCATACACATGATTGATGGATTTGATTTTTTTTTGATGGAAGATTAGAAGGATATAGCTCATTAATTTATCACATATCATTATATGGAAGAAACTTATGTTATTACATAATAATATTTTAATAATATTTTAATGAGGTTGAAGAAGAAAGATAATAAATAAAACTCTTTCAAAAAGTTTACCTCTTCTTCAGACAACTTCATTAGGTTTTCATAAAAAACCTTCCATGGATAGATTTTTTATAAAACAAATGGGGATCTATGATAATGGTAGGGTATTAAAGAATATATTTTTTAGGTGTTTCTCAAATAAAATGGATTTTTATGTTTGTATAAGGGAGGATAGGGGATGCATTTTATAAGTAGCAGAAAAGAAACACATTGAATTTTTTAAATGAATCAATTACACACACGATTTTATCATGAAAAAATAAACATTGTAAATTTTAAAAAATTTATATTTGAAAAGGTCAAAAGACTTCCATAAATGGATTCTGTACATGTTTCAGGTCATTTTTAACACTTTTCTTCATAGATTAACCCCTGGTAAATCAATTTTTACCTTTACCACAGTAATTAATTGTTACTATTTTTACAATTTATATTGGTAAAAAATTAAGTTGAACTAAATAAATAATATAAATTATTATTATTCTAAATTTGGAATACATTTTTCCAAATTCAGTTAATAGATGTGTAAAAATATAATTTAAAATTATACCTGTAAACAAGATGAAAAAAGTGGGTTTCTAAAGAGAAAATTCTCATAAGTATAGAAGTTTTAGGTATCAAAATTAAATATAAAATTAAATTAAATGAAAAAAATTAGTAAAATTTTAATATAATGGAACTAATTTTACATTAAAAATAATTTTATATATAATTTTAAATTTTAAATTTTATAAATGAAAATTTGGTTTCTAATAAAAATCAGAATGTTTACTATTCATCAAAAAATTTAACATTTCAGAAAAATGCAAATAATTCACTGTAATATAATATTCATATTATGATTTCATGAATGATGTTAATTTTATTTATTACTCATTCTAAAAGTGGTAACAATTAATTTTAAATGTTTTTTGAAAAGCGTGACAAAACTTTCTTTTAAAAAATACAGTTATTCAATAAACATTTAATTTTCTTTCAAATGATTCTTATTTTATTTATTATCAATATAAAGTCATAATTTATTTACAACTAATAATATCCACAAGTTTAATGGCTAGGTTATAATGGTCTACTATATTATGATACATTTAGAAATTGGGTTTCATGTTCCACAACCTATCTAAGAGATCAGATTTATTTAAAAATAAATACATCATAAATTTCTACAGTGCTACATTCATTTTCATGATTACTATTTCATGTCATATAAACTAAAAAACACAAAAATTTTCTTTTATAATATTAGGGTTTTTTATTCTCCACAACTTCAATAAATTTCTTCCCCATAATTTAAACATTATCTCGGAAATCAAGGGATTTCTATTTAAAAATTCCTTGTTGAAAACATGATATCGTAAAAAGGGTTGACAAAACATTATCTTAAAATATGTATACAGAAATACGAATGATAATATGTAATAACACATAAAATAGTTTCCATGTATGATAAAATAGGTGGTATGTGAATATAAATACATAGAATAAAAGAATAATGAATTTTTGAGAATAACAGAGATCATTGATAAAAATAAAGTGAATGGTCAATGGAATGTTAATGAACCGAAATCCATAAATATGTGATGATGATAAAAAATCTAATTAATATGATATGAATATGATATCATAATATTTTTGATTCAAGATCATTTTCTTAATGTAGTATAATATTTTTATTTTCTAACAATATAGGGAAATATACGTAGTTGAAATCATTATATTTCACAAAAATTCATTCTTTGGTTGCACTTAGAATAATTTCCACTTCATCCCTTACTACATGAAATTAATATCCAAAAATTGATTTATATTTATAAAGAAGTAAAATTAAAATTTAATGGATCATAGGATCTATAAAAGAGTGACAAGTCTTTCTTCTTGTTTCTAATTCTTTTCCAAAACCAATATGGTTAGCACAAGTTTTACTTTAATCTCAAAGAATCAATAGTAGAACCATTGATTTATCATTAATATTTATTCTCCAAATTATTTAAGTGAAAATAATTACATATTTACCAGAACATCACAAAGGCCTATGGTAGGTGTTAGACCCTTATCTCCCTTCAGTTGTGGGTTCAAGACCCACAGACTTGCTGAATGTGATATATTTTCACCTAATATATGAGTTGTTCTTTTTCAAAACCCAAATTAATGTAATTCCTATAACATTCCCAAAGTGTAACAACCCTTAATTACCAAACCATAAAATATAATATTAACTATCATGGTTAAAAATACCTTTAAACTTATGTCCAAAAAAATCTAAAGGCATTGTTCCTCAAATAAATCATTCATATACTAAAATATTGGGTTATATTCCCATAAATATAGTCTAAAAATATTTTAATCATGTTATATTCCTACAAAACTAATTTTCAGAAGGGTTTTTAAATATTTTAATCTTATGATCAAACATAAACTCACAAACCCATGACGTTATCCTTAACAATTAATTTTATGAAGACATATATGAATCTAAAATTTAAGACAATACATAGATGTTTCATAATTATTATAAATAAAATAAAATTAGTAAAAATACATCAATAATTTAATTCTTGAATCAAAATAAATAATTAATTAATCAAGTTGTTTTCTACATAATTCCATCCCTACTATAGGGGTTAAATTTTAGAAGAATTAAATTACCCAGATAACACCCAGATTCCATATATTTAAGACAACGAACCATAAATAGATCCCTGGGATGAAATTTACTTCCATCCATCAAAGTAAACATTTTTCCTTGGAAATTAATTAAATTATTCCCTTCTTTTCCACATATAAAACATTTTACATTACTTTATGAAACATTAATCGGTGTATCTTTCCACATCTATAAAATGAAGTAAATTGATCCATCTTTCCGCCATGTTCTCCATCACTTGAGTACTTAATGAACTTCATCCATCTCTTCTTTGGTGAGTACGAGAGTTAGTCAAGGTATGCGTATTTACTCTAGTTTTGGAATAATTTATTAATCATAATCATGATATCTTTAACTATAACCACCATACCATTTGAATTATCATACTAAACATGCTTTTTATCATGATCAATTTTAACATGATTCTTTTGGGTTGACACCATTGACATAAACCAAAACTCATAGCATGTGAAAAAATAATCATAGTTGGAAAAAAATATAATAATTGGTAGGATATCTAAATTATGCCACCATAATTTAAATCTAATAATCCATAGGTTGAATCTAGGTTTTTCATTATTATTATATATTCAAATCTTTTATAATGGTTTGTAAATAAAATGTGAATTATCTAAAGAATATACCCCATGATTTTCAAAGTAAGTGTGCATTAAGTCCTATTATTGTGTACCTAGTAATAATTGAGTCAAGATAAATATTTCTTTTTTATGATTTATTACTCCTTGGTATATTTATTCTTGAACCATGTCCACTTTTATTATCCATACATTAATTTGTTTCTAGAAAAACCAAAATAATATCTACCTTACCAAAATAAAATTCTGTTCTTCTATACCTATCCTAAAATTATATCATAGGGTTATATTCATAATATTCGTTTTCATAAATCAAATTCCAATAGTTTCTACTAAACCTCCCTCTAACATCCCAGGAAAATAAAGAATATGAAATTTTATTATTTTTTAATTAAATATTAATTTTAATTTAAATGGGTTGCTATGTTCGATAGCGTACCTGATACGCAACAACAGGTTTCATTGAAATCTTACATTGCCCACAAATAATATAATATTATTAATTTAAATGGTCGTTAATTCATAGAAATTTTATTGGTGGGAATGAACGAAAATAAATACAATATGATTCTACATGTTTGTTAAATGTAATTACTTTTATCCAATAAATGTTAGAGGCTTAAAATGTGAATGAATCTAATTTTAAGCATAATTTACATTAAAAGGTCGATTTACTACTTTTTAATGGCGAACCCTTTTTAAATATAGTTTTGGTCACTTTAATACATTCTATATGACCAAATAAAATCCTTCTTTATAATGGGTACATCAAGATTTACTTTGTGTAAATTTTTGGAATTTTTCGGATAAAGTTCATTTTTTAATGAATACTGAATAATAATGTATTTTAATTCAAAAGTGCATTTTAATATAATTTAATAATATGGTTAGATTATCTTTTTAATTTGTTTTAGAGTGAAATTAAAATATATTTTAACCATTTAATCCAACGTTGGTCATTGGTATAAATTTTACTTTGAAATTGGACATAAACAAGTATCAATCTTTTGATAGTTATTGTCTCTTAAAAACTCTCTATTTGTTTTCATAATGGGAATTAATTTTAAAATTAATTAATACCACTTCTATGTTTATAATTTGGAAAAACAGACATCATTTTTTATTAGGAATATCAAATATATCTTAGGCTGAATTTTTGGTATATTTCTAAAAAACAAAAAATTTTGATGAATAGTGAAACCACTTAGTGGTAGTTAAAAAACTGAATTTTTCATTTAAATGAATTTTTACCACTTATGTGAATTTAATTTAAAAAACCCAACATACATGGTTGTTATAAAGAAGTAAAATGTGGTTCATTAAGATGAAAATAATTTTTGGTGAATAGTAACTTTTGACTTTTATTTACTGCGGTTAAAGGTAAATAGGGTAATTCAAGGTTAAAAGAATATTATAATAATTCAAAATTACCTTCACACTTGTCTAAACTATATTGGTTGAGTCATTAACTACCATGGTCATCGTTGGGTCTATTTCGGGACCCCTTTGATCCACTTGGAAGTGATAATGACAATTTAGATTAATTAATTTAAAGTAAAGGCCAAAATAACATAATCAAAAATATTTTAGTAATTAATTTATTATGGTGGTATATAAGTCATATTTTAGACTATAATTATTATTTGTAAAGATAAAAATATTTACTATATCATGGTATTTGTATATAATTTTTAGACATCAAATAAATTAAATTATTTATGACACAATAATGATGCAATATTTACCTCATTAATAAATGATTTAAATAAATAAGTATATAATGATTAAAATATTATCCAAAACTAGTAAAATTATGATTGGATGATTTTATTTACACCATGACTCATGTTATCTTCAAATATAACTATTTTTGGACCATTATAAACCGAATATCATTATATAATAAAATAATAGTTTCACACTTTCCTAAAGAGCCCCTCCTCCCCCTTATAAAAGGATACCACTTCTAACCAATTCCTCACACCTCTCAAGCCATTTGTCTCATCAAACCACTTCCCAATTAATCTATTAAAATATATCTCCTCCTCTTAAAAGCCTTACCTTAGGCATAAGGCACTTAAATAATTCCATTGGTTCAAACCAAAGGTTGTTACCCAAATTAAAGGTAACAGTTTATCTTAAATTGTTTTCTTTTATTTTACTTCTACAACCCATAAACTCTTTTTATTTATTTCTTTTGTAACAAAACCAGTATACTCAATATACTAGGATTTGTTTATGAGAAGGATTAATACTAAACTTACTCACACCTCCATCTAATGGATGAAGAACATAATGTTTCTGTGGATGGAAAACTAACGCCTCACGAAATGATGATTGTTAAAATATCTCCAACTACCTCTCATGGTGGCCATTATGATGGAAATATATTAATATATGATATATATTATGTTTATTTTTTCTTTATGCTTCTGTATTTTCCATTTATATAATTCCATTATGGTTTCCATAGTTGGTAAATACGATAATCTTATTTGAGGAAGTGCGGACTACCGCCCCTTTAAAATGATTTGATTTTCAATGCCTTATGTGCGATGTATAAAAGATGGATTTAATGATATTTTATATGATATTATAATGGAATTATAGTATACCTCTATATAATTATGTTTTATTTCCATTAAAATAAGAAATAGAAATTAAAGTAGCGTTCATGTGTATGTACGGCTTACCGTCGACATGAACGGTGAAATTCATTTCTTACCTCTAAATGTTATGTACTATTATAAATACATGTATATACTGGATATATATGATATATATGATATCCAAATCATGAATATCATTCTGGATATAATGAACCATTGACCACATGAACAACATGTTATTATAAGAAGTCTATTTTTGACTCAAGTACCAAATATCGACAAAACGAACATTATTAACTTATATGATTACATAATGGTTATAACATGGTAATAAGTGATATAAATGTAATAATAATCTTGGAAAAGGTTCTTAATCAGGTAGAAATGAAATTTATTTTATTATTCAGGATATTAAAGAATGATCGAGTCAAGTCGGACACGATGTAAGGGATCTGACCTCTCTCTTTCTTTTCAAGTACTCTCTTTTATGTCATTTATTTTATGCTCCGTATTCTTATTTTGGAGGATGTTATTTTATATTCACCATACTGTAATATGAATTTTAATATTATGAGATACCCCCTATTACTCTCGTCAAATAATTTTAATAATTTTTAAGTGGCGACGTTAGGCTGTCGAATTTTTTAAGGGATTTCTCATCTCACTTTTAATTCTGTGATATTTTTATTATTCACCACTTATTTTATTGTATGTGGTGTATTGTGTACTTCCATTTTCTATATACTATCATGATTATATTTATATTCATGGTATTCTGTTATTATTTCGGTGGTTAGTAATTTTTGGTCATACGACTTGATTGAATTACAACGTGGTAAGGGGTCTTCATCTCACTTGTTTTTATTCCCGTGAGATTCATGATATAATTTCCACTATATCATTTTCTGTGGTGTATGTTCTTCCCAATATTGTACTCTTTGTGTAATATACATTCATTTATGAGTATTTACATCATCATTGGATGATCCTTCTTTCATGTGGCATATGTTTTGTAAGTTACCAAATCGGTACGGCAACTCCTTAACCCAATTCCCATTCTTTGGGTTGATCTTCGCTTTTTTATTTATGGCATCCTATGAATATGTGTGAATGACCTATGATTATTTTAAACATAATATCCACTTGTATTTTGAGTATTTATATTTTTCACACATAATTATGAGATTTATTTATCCATAATTTAAGCATACCAACTTTATAAGTGATTTCATCTCAATTTACTTTTCCATTGAAAATTCATTGTTGTTATACACCAATTCACTCTAATGTGGTGTATATAATTTCCATTGGCATAATATATCATTAATACTTTTATTCTCATGATATTATAGAGTTTTGATTAAATGTTATTCCTCAATTATTTTTATTCAAGTGTCTCTCTTATTGTTAAAAAACTCTTTAACTAAAAGATCATTTTAAATGTTTTAATGATTTATTATTCAAAATATTTCTCATTAATGTCCATGTTTTCGAAATGGGTTTTAGGATTTATTTATATGTACATTAATGTTTTCAAATTCTAATTCATTTAAAAGCTTCAAATTGTTATGGGACACTTTGATTCAAAAATCTCTTTTTAAATGGTTCTGAAAATGATTTGATAAAACATTGTTTATTTCAATATCTTGATTTGATATATCGGAATGTGGAAATGTTATATTTCCTTTATACATGTGTTATATGTTATGATTATGTAATGGGTATTGGGAATTTTTTACATATATGGGTGGTTCTGTAATAAACCTAGGGCGGGTGTGCCCGAGATAGCTCTCCAATGCAATGGGTAACATGACGGAGGTAAGGGTGATGTTTCTCCTACGATATTTAGGGAATATACTGTGATGGGTATTCCAACAGTGACTCAATATGTAGATGTGATATCTAAAATTTAATTTTTATATGGACGCCATAAGTAACCTTTATGATTTATTATTTGTGTGTGTTATTCATAAATCTCATGATTTCATAAGGTATGTTGTGATTGAAAAGTATGGTTTCATTGATTTGTATTTATTGATGGGATAATGTTTTCCTTCATTATTTTATAACCCTTACTGAGCTTTTTATGCTCACCCCACGCTTTTGAAATGTTTTCCACAGGACATAAAGATGAATTGGGTCAATTATGAGATCAAGGAAAAGTCATGCTATCTAAAACATGGATCTAGACATGTTTCTTTTTATGTGTTTTTCTTTAATGAAAAAAATTGATACTGAGTACTAGTGTCTACATGTCATATTCAAGTTGTAATGTAATTGTTATGCCTAATTCTCTGAAACTCTAAACCTGAAAAAATACTCAACGTGATTTATTCATTTAATTCAATATTATGTAATGTTTAAGGCCAAGTCCTTACAGTTGGTATTAGAGGTCGGTTTAGACAACTTTAAGGATTAGGATTTTTCGTTAGACATATGGTTAGTCCCTATCTACTATTTTAGTTAAATCATTGTTTTATTACTTTTTCAGATCAAGGAAGGTCAATAACAAATGGAAGGAGGAGGATCTCAAATGACATTCCAATCTCTTCCTAATGACATTCTTTCAATAATTATTGCAAAGTCATGTTCGGATGATTGTGAAACATTTTCTAGCATACAACTCACTTGAAAGTAGTTGTTTGACATATCAAACACATCCACTATACCTCGTTATCATCATGGATCATGGGTTGTATTTAGACAAATCCTATTTTCACAATATTCTCATATTTTCATGAAAGGTAAATATTATCAAGTTATTTTCAAATATTTTACCTTATCATAAGATTTTGAAGCATATTATGATTTTAAAAATGGTGATGAAGAAGGAGACCCTTGATCAACCTATTTATATTTTCTTTTAAAATATATTTTCTCAGCACATACTTATGGTATTTTAAAAGGACCGTTAATTGAATGTTTCAACTCAAATTCGGTTCGACCGTTTTATAGAAATCAGGTTTTATCTGATGTTTTGAAATTATATGTCATACATGATTATTTTCAAAAACTGTTTATCTGTGAACACCCATATGACCTATGTTGTACAAGGTGTATTTGGATGGTGGAAGCAAATGATTTTGAAGGATCTCTAAATCATTGTTGTAATTCATGGACCTTGTACCTATGTGAACAAGATGAAAATGAAACCAAGTGGACGCCATGATCAAGTTATGATGTTATTCATTTTGGGAATCATTTTATTTTATCATATGGTGGTGAACTAAGACATCAAGAATTAAGATGATGAGATCATAATGAATTTGAGGAAAATTAGAGTTATAAGGAAACCTTTGAGGTTAAAACATGTTAGGGTAATTTTTGAGTTTCATAAAAAGGAAAACCTGTAGGATGGGTGACAACCCGTCACATCCAGAAAGGATGCCGGAATCGAACCCACAACCAAAGGGAGACAAGGTCGCATCGGCTACCACTAGCCTACTTGAACTCCCTTGTTAGTATGACTTATTATTTTAGTAAAATGATTTAATATAATAAGAATAAGTTGATTTTTGGAACTCATGTTCTATGAAATGGATATACATTGTATAGAAAAATGATTTAGTGATTAAGTGATAAAGGTTGTGGGGGAAAACGTTCCCTATTTTGAGGAAAAACTATATGCCTAAGTAAGATAGAATACTATGGGATTTCAATTATGGAATAATGGTTGAAATTTTAGTTTGGAAGAATCTATGTTTTTATTATGGACACATGATGATTTGATTTATTTATGAAAATGATTAACCTATCAGGAAGAATATGTGATTAGGTTAATTACTTTTCAAAATGAGACTTTATGAGTAACTTGTGTTACTGGGAGATAAATGTTATGATGTATATTGGAAGTCTATGTAATTAAATTCTCATGAGATTTGGGTTACAATCACAGTATGGATTACTTTTGAAGAATTTTATGGACAATTGTTTATTGAATGGTCTTTGTTTAACATTGGGTTTTTTTAGACAATTTTTGGAGATTAAAAGTAGTTTTTCTTTATGTAAAAGTTTATCCTTTTGCGAGATTATCTGATATTATACTAAACTTCTTGATTTTAGTTAATATTTAAAGACATGGGAAATATATAGTTAATCTTTTATAGATTATTTGATTCTCTAGAAGTTGTCTATAGCGCTCTTATTGTGAAAAAAAAGTCAACCTGAATACTCACCCTTTTGAGAAAAAACGAGTTTGTGTTAGAAATCTAGTAAAAGATGAATGTCTACATGAAAAGTAAGTATATTTCCTTATGTTTTTGGTTATGCTCATAAATAAATTCTTCAATTAAAATTATATTTAAACAAAAACCTAGTATGTTGACTTTTTCTACTGGGGAATAAAATAATGTTTAACCCATCACAAGTTTGTGATTTTCTGGTGGTTAAATTTCTCCTAAACATGGTTTCTATCACTCTCCATCAGAACAAGATGGTTTGTTTTCTCCCCCGTATCCATGTTTTCATGGAATCCGAGTATCTATGGTCTCGGGTAACCTTTGTACTTCTCTTACTTTATTTTAAAGTGATAATTTTACTAACTCTTTTTTCGATGTAGGGATTTCAATGAAGTTCATGAGCCCAATTTTTAAAATTGTGAGGATGCAATTCCAAAAGGGGGGAAGGATGTAACATCCCAGGAAAATAAAGAATATGAAATATTAATCTTTATTAATATTTGTTAATTAAATATTAATTTAACTTTAAATGGGTTGCTATGTTCGATAGCGTACCTGATACACAACAATGGGTTTCATTGAAATCTTACGTTGCACACAAATAATATAATATTATTATTTTAAATGTTCCTTAACTCCTTTTCATTTTATTGGTGGGAATGAAAAAAACTAAATACAATATTATTATACATGTTTGTTAAATGTAATTACATTTATCCAATAAATGATAGAGGTTTAAAATGTGAATGAATCTAATTTTAAGCATAATTTACATTAAAAGGTCGATTTACCACCTTTTAATGGAGAACCCTTTTTAAATATAGTTTTGGTCACTTTAATACACTATATATGACCAAATAAAATCCTTCTTTAGAATGGGGACATCAAAATTTACTTTGTGTAAAGTTTTGGAATTTTTCGGATAAAGTTCATTTTTTAATGAATAGTGAGTGCCTTTTAATCTAATTTAATTATATGGTTAGACTATCTTTTTAATTGGTTTTAAAGTGAAATTAAAATTTATTTTTACCATTTAATCAAATTTTGGTCATTTGTATAAATTTCACTTTGAAATTTTACATAAACAAGTATCAATCTTTTGATAGTTATTGTTTCTTAAAAACACGCTATTTGTTTTGATAATGAGAATTTATTTTAAAATTAATTAAGGCCACTTTTATGCTTTTAATTTCTAAAAATAGACATCATTTGTGAATTCAGAATATCAAATATATCTTAGGCTGAATTTTTTGTATTTTTCTAAAAAACATCAATTTTTGATAAATAGTGAAACCCCTTAGTGGTAGTTAAAAAACTGACTTTTTCATTTAAATGAAATTTTACCACTTCTGTGAATTTAATTTCAAAAATACTACATATATGGTTGCTATAAAGAAGTAAAATGTGGTTCATAAACATGAAAATAATATTTAGTGAATAGTAACTTTTGACTTTTATTTAATGTGGTTAAAGGTAAATATGGTGATTCAAGGTTAAAAGAATATTATAATAATTCAAAATTACCTTAAAACTTGTCCAAACCTTATTGGTTGAGTAATTAACGACACTTTTCATCTTTGGGTCTATTTTGGGACCCCTTTGATCTACTTGGAGGTGATAATGGCAATTTGGATTAATTAATTTAAAGTAAATGCCAAAATGACATAAACAAAAATCCTTTAGTAATTAATTTTTATATGGTGTTATATAAGTCCTATTTTCTACTATGAATATTCTTTGTAAAGATAAAACTATTTACTATATCATGGAATTTTGTTTATAATTTTTAGAAAACATATAAATTAAATTATTTATGACCCAATAATGATGCAGTGTTTACCTCATTAATAAATGATTTAAATAAATAAGATTATAGTGATTAAAATATTATCCAAAACATGTCAAATTCTGATTGGATGATTTTATTTCGACCATGACTCATATTATCTTAGAATATAATTATTTTTGAAATATTATAAACTGGATATCATTATATAATAAAATAATAGTTTCACACTTTTCTAAAGAGCCCTCCTCCCCCTTATAAAAGGAGACCACTTCTAACCAATTCCTCACACCTCCCAAGACATTTGGCCCGTCCAAAATCTGCCCAATTAAGCGATGAACATCTATCTCCTCCTCTTAGAATTCTTACCTTAGGCATAAGGCACTTCGAGAAGTCCTTTGGTTCAAACCAAAGGGAGTTACCCAAATTAAAGGTAACAGTTTCTCTTAAATTGTTTTCTTTTATTTTACTTCCCCAACCTCTATACTCTTTTTATTTCTTTCTTTTGTAACAAAAACAGTATAATAAATATACTAGTATGTTTTTATGATAAGTATTAAAACTACACTTACACACACCTCCATCTAATGGATGAAGGACATAATGTTTCTGTGGATGGAAAACTAATGCCTCAAGAAACGATGATTGTTCAAATATCTCCAACCGCCTCTCATGGTGGCCATTATGATGGAACTGTATTTATATGTGATATATATATATATATATATAATTTTATGTTTTCTTTACGCTTCTGTATTTTACATTTATATAATTCCGTTATGGTTTCCATAGTTGGTAAATACGATAATATCATTTGAGGAAGTGCGGACTACCGCCCATTAAAGTGATTTGATTCCTTAATGCCTTATGTGGGATGTATAAAGGATGGAGTTAATGATATTTTATATGATATTATACTGGAATTATAATATACCTATGTATCATTATATTTTATTTCCATTAAAATAAGAAATAGAAATTAAAGTAGTGTTCATGCGTACGTACAGCTTATCGTCTCCATGAACGGTGCATTTCATTTCTTACCTCTAAATGTTATGTACTATTATAAATACATGTATATACTGGATATATATGATATATATCATATAAAAATCATGAATATAATTCTGGATATAATGAACCATTGACCACATGAACAACATGTTATTATAAGAAGTCCATTTTTGACCCAAGTACCATATATCGACAAAACGAACATTATTAACTTAAATGGTTACATAATGTTTATAACATGGTAACAAGTGATATAAAAGAAATAATTAAACTGAAAAAGGATCTTAATCAAGTATAAATTCACTTTATTTTATTATTCATGCGATTAAAGAACGATCGAGTCAAGTCGGAAATGAGGTAAAGGATCCGACCTCTCTCTTTCTTTTCAAGTACTCTCCTTTATGTCAGTTATTTTATGCTCCATGTTCTTATGTTGGAGGATGTTCTTTAATATTCACCATACTATATTTTTTATTTTCATATGATTAGATACTTCCTCTTACTCTAATAAATTCATTTTAAGAATTTTTAAGTGGCGGCATTAGGCTGCCGAATTTTTGTAAGGGATTTCTCATCCCACTTTTAATTCTATGGGATTTTTATTATTCACCACCTATTTGTTGTATGTGGTGTATTTTGTACTGACATTTTCTATATACTATCATGATTATCATTATATTAATGGTATTCTGTTATTATTTTTGGGGTTAATAACTTTTGGTCATACGACTCGATTGAATTACAACGTGGTAAGGGGTCTTCATCTCACTTGTTTTTATTCCTGTGAGATTCATGATATAATTGCCACTATATCATTTTTTGTGGTGTATGTACTGACCATTATTGTACTCTTTGTGTAATATACTTATATTTATGAGTATTTACATCATCATTGGATGATCCTTTTTTCATGTGGCTTATGTTTTGTAAGTTACCAAATCGGTAAGAGAACTCATTAACCCAGTTCCCATTCTTTGGGTTGATCTTCTCTTTTTTATTTATGTCATCCTATGAATATGTGTGAATGACATATGATTTTTTTAGGCTTTATATCCACTTTTATTGGGTTTATTTATATTTTTAATACATAATTATGATATTTATTTATCCTTAATTTAAGGATACCATATTTATAAGGGATATCATCTCAATTTACATTTCCATTGAGACTTCATTGTTGTTATGCACTAATTCCTTATTATGTGATGTATATACTATACATTGGCATAATATATCATGAATACCTATAATCTCATGATATTATAATGTTTTTATTAAATGTTATTCCTCAATTATTTTTATTCAAGTGTCTCTCTGTTTGTTAAAAAACTCTTTAACTAAAAGATCATTTTCAGTGTTTTAAAGATTTATTATTCTAAATATTTCTAATTAATGTCCATGTTTTAAAAATGGTTTTTAGGATTTATTTATATGGACATTAGTGTTTTAAAATTATAATTCATTTAAAAGCTTCAAAACGGTATGGGACACTTTGATTCGAAAATCGCTTTTTAAATGCTTTTGAAAATGATTTGATAAAACATTGTTTATTTCAATATCTTGATTTGATATATTGGAATGTGGAAATGTTATCTTTTCTTTAAACATGTTTTATATGTTTTGATTATGTTATGGTTATTGGGCATTGTTTACGTATATGGGTGGTTCCGTGATAAACCTAGGGCGGGTGAGCCCGAGATAGCCCTCAAATGCATTGGGTAACATGACGGAGGTAAACGTGATGTTTCTCCTAAGAGATTTAGGGAATATACTATGATGGGTATTCCAAATGTGACTCCATATGTATCTATGATATATACAATGTAAGTTTGATATGGATTCCATAAGTAACCTTTATTATTTATGATTTTTGTGTGTTATTCATAAATCTCAGGATTTCATAAGGTATGTTATGATTGAAAAGTATTGTTTCATTGATTTGTATTTATTGATGGGATAATGGTTTCCTTCCTTATTTTATAACCCTTTCTGAGATTTTTATGCTCACCCCAAGTTTTTTAGATGTTTTCCACAGGACTTAAAGATGAATTAGGTCGAGGATGAGATCAAGGAAAATTCATGCTTTCTAAAACATGGAAGTAGACATCTTTCTTTTTAAGTGTTTTTCTTTAATGAAAAAATGGATACTGAGTAGTAGTGTCTACATGTAATATTCAAGTTTAAATGTAATTATTATGCCTAATTCTCTAAAACTCTAAACCTGAAAATATCCTCAATGTGAATTATTTATTTAATTCAATATTATGTAAGGTTTAAGGTCGGGTCCTTATACTCCCTCTGATACTAACTATAATGACCCTGGACCTAGTAATATAGATTCATTTTCTCTTTTGCTACATTGGAATAAGATATAATGAATCACATCTTGAAGTACCACATAGTTTAGTAGTCTTGGAATAGTAACTGCATACATGATTCCCATATTATATTTGAATTTGAAAATTTGTAAATTTTTTTTCTATAATATCATTCTTCCCTCTAGATTTACCTCTCATGTCATTCATAGTACACTTCCAAGATTCCTGGGAAACGAAATAGAATAAAGTTGTTCTCAAATACTAATTAAGTATTAATTTCATTGAAATCTATCATGAATCAATAAGTATGTTCATTATGTAAAAGAAAATAGCTAAACACACATTCCATTTAAATAATTTGTTTATCATGGCTAGATACAGAATAATCAATATGTAAAGGTGAATAATTAAAAAAACTCGTAATTTAAATAATAAACTAAGAATGAAATGAATCCATATAAAATATAATTGTGGAAATATATTGGGTTAAAATAATTTAAATCTTGATGATGGAAATTCATAATTCTTGAATTTCATTATCTCTAGAATCACGATACCTCTACTATTAAGACCTTTCGCAAGATATTTTAAAACTGATTTATAGTTATATACAAAAAATATCATCTATGATTAGCCAAATGATTCATCCTATTAGACTACTTATTAATTGATGTAAAATTGATAACTAGGTCCCACTCATATTTTCATGTTCAAATCATTCCTCATATATAAAATAAACAATTAAATTCATGAACAATATTCCTTATCAACATACTTCTATGCTGAGTATGGAATATGACTTAAAAATGATTTCCCTTATCATTCATATACCTCTCAAATTAAAATACCATATTTTTAAATATAATATTATTTATTTAATAAAAATATCCAAGTAATAAAGAATATAATTATTCAAGAGAAATGTAATTTTCAATGAAATTGATTACAAGAAAGTGATTTTCTCAAGAGAAAGATAATAATAAAAAATTAAACAAGAAATGTGTGGTGACCATTTATTCATCGAGAATATAGGTTTTTAAAATTAAATAATTAATAAATAGGTATTCATATTTTATACAACAATGTATTAGTATATACACAGCATAAAACTGAATATGTTTATATTAACAAATGTCTCCCAATGAAACGCAAATTGAGGAAAAATCCCATACAAGGATCATACTATTGAATTGAGGATTAATGAAAGGATTTATTATGTGTGTTAAATTTAAATCCATATAAAAAAACTTGTAAACTAAAATTAATATAATAAAAATTCATTAAACACATTAACATAAAATACCAAATATAGTGAAGAGGTAATATAACCCAATAAAAAGAAATAGAGTTATGAAATTATTTACCAATTTTTTATTTTCAATTAAATTCCCATTAGAATAAATAATTAATAATTAAAAATTGAAATTACATGAATTCTGAATTAATAATGATATTAAAATTCATGGTACCATATCTACAATATATAAAATAAATTAAATTTACAATAATAAAATAATCCTTAATTAAGGGAATTTATGATGAAGTACATTGCCTCATTCTTCTTTTTGGTTGACTTTAATTTAACCTCACGTATAATGGTTTTATGAATGTCATTTATTTATAAAAGAACAATATTAACATTAATAATATCATATATGATCCCCATAAATAATTTTACCTTGGGGTTTTTAACATTAATTAATTATTTTAATTGTTTTTTGTGTTAATTTTTTTGTCTTCTCATGAGTGTTGTTTCATGAAAGTTTTAGTTCTTATGTATATTTTATAGTTACTTTATCTCCCAAATTAAAATAATGTTATAAATATTATTTTTTTAATTATTTACATTTTTATAATAATTATTGATACTTGATCATGTAGAATAGATCTCATCTTTTCATGGAGACAGTAGGTCATACGTACGAATGAGCGACATTATCACTTCCTTAATGGGAGAAAGAGTAAATAAGTGAGTGATATATTAATTTTCTATAATAGATATACGTTCCTTTATATATCACATATATTCACTAAATTTATATGTATTACCTTCCATGTAAAGCGTAAGTGAAAAAGAATCACATTGCTTTGTGAAGTGGTAGTATGTCGTACACATGAGCGACATTATCATATTTTTAATGGAATAGAACATAATAAGATATATGTGATATTAAAAAATAAATATATATTATAAATTAATATATATTATATAAATATGTAAAATCCATAATTACATCCCTACTTTAATGTTAGTGAAGGAAATGAATTACATCGGTTTGTGAGGTGGTATTACGTCGTACACACGATCGACAGTTTCATTTCCCTTTTGAGGGAAGAGATGGTGGATATAGTTAATTATATTATCATAATAAAATCTATGTAAATTTAATATATTGGGGTTATTATATAATAATTTTATAATATTATTTTATGTATTTTTAAGAAGAAACAAAATAAAATTCTTCTTTAAGAATGTTATCACTTCTTCAGAAAACTTCTTTAGGTTTTCCGCAGTAGACATCCTATATTGGATTTAAGAAAAGAGAAAGGGATATGTGATATTTATAAGTGAATAATGAAGTTATTTTGGTAGATATTCTTTTAGACAAATTTTATTACAAGTGTGAATATGTAAGGAGAGGGGATATCATTTTATAAGTGGGGGAGTGGATGCAAAGGGATTTTTTGAAAAGAATCAATTACACCCAGATTTGTATTATTCAAAAACCCTCTTAAATGATCCATTATAAAACCGTAATGTTTATAAGTTTTAAATGACTCCATAAAAAAATGTTTTAGGTCATTTTCAACAGTTATATTCTTAGTTTAACCACCCCTAGTAAATCAGTTTTTACCATAACAACATTAATTGATTTTTTATGCTTTTACAATTAATAATGGACAACAATTAAGTTGAAATTATTAAATAATGAAAATTATTATTATTCAAAATATGGAATGCATTTTTGGATAATCAATTCATATGAGTGGAAGAATCCAATTTAACTTTATACCCGTATATGCGACAAAAATGTGGGTTTCCAAGGAGAAAATTCTCATATGTATAGAATGTTTCAATTTAAAAATTAAATATTAAATTTATTTAAATAACCTAAATTAGTTAAATTTTAATATAATATAACTTATTTTAATTTAAAAATTAAAATATAATTAAACTGAGAAAAGTATTTAAATTAAAATGAAATTTTTTATAAAAATCAATATTTTTCAATATTCATTGAAACAAAATTAGGAAAAATTAGGAAAAATATAATTTTTATTTGATGATTTAAAAAATTATATTAATTTTATAAGAAAATGTTTTTATAATTTTTCTAAATTACATGTATATTATCGTCATAAAGTACGACTAAACTTACTTTTAAAAAAATACGGTTTTTAAGAAAGCTTTTCTTTTTCTTTTACATGGTTGGATGAAAATTAAATTTTTATATATTTAGAAAAAATAATGTGTGACAATCATGGAATCAAAAAATGATGAAGACCCAAAGAATATCCCTTGGTAATGATCTTACAATCATTTGGGACAGATCCCCTATCTGAATATAAAATATGTGTCTCCTCCAGGATTTCTTTTCAGGTGAGCACATCAGACAAAGGTAGCCTTCCCTCAAGGTATAACCAACCACCATTACTTGATCAGGAAACAACATACACCTCCTAAAAAAATTGATCAAAACCTTTAGGGGGCTATTTTTTTCCTATATAGAATCTGATGATACCTTAGAGTATCTTTCAATCACCTTGATCTTAAATTTTTGTATCATTATTAACATAATCCCAATGATCAAGGCTTCCACTTAAGCCCATAAAGAGATATCGGAACCAAATAATGAACTAAAACCTAATAGAAACAATCCACAACCATCATAGACAAGACCACTCCACCTCATCGTTCCTATAGAATTATTATTTTATTTATGTTCATACCCAAACATTTAATGGGTATGTAATAAAGGTATACTATATACGGTTCATTTAGACTCGAGATTGTGTGTACCACCAGATATTAAATATATTGAGTATATTTAAAAAATAAATATTTCATAAATTCTAGGGGTGTTACATTCTTTCAAAATCTTATAGTTTTGTGTAATATATGATATCAAACCCAAATTTCTTTTTTTTAAACGTCAAGGTGTTACAATCATCTTTGGTTAACAAAAGTGGATATATCGTATATATATATTTGAAGAAGGTATAGACATTATGAGTGTCTAGTAATATTATTTTTTCTTACTAAAAATCCATCTAATTTTATAATATTAATGAATCACATATTTTATATATACCTATATTATTTCATTGTAGTATTTTACGATAGAATATTACTGTATTCGTGGTTCAAGGTTGATCACAAGAGAAATTTTGAGACTTTCATAGGTGAATTATAGAACCATAATACTTTAAAAAAAATTAAATGTGGATTTTAAATATAGTAAGTGCAAATCCTTTTCATGTTATCACTAAAAATGGTTTATCAGCTGATATATAGAAGATCAAAGAAGTGGTATTATTGAAAGCACCCTTGATTTTGTTTGAGGTGTCTAGTTTTCATGGATTATCCATTTATTATAGACATGTTTTCATGTTTTTTCTTATATAATATCTCCCATAATGATTTGGATTATGAAATATTTCACTTTTTTTAAACCGTAAATTCCAATGTATTTTTCAGAGTTGAAACATGATTTTAAAACATCACTTACCCTATTATTTCTAAAACTAGCTAATGGGTGTTCCATTTACTATGATATAATGAATATAGAAATTAGGTGTGTGTGTGTGTGTTAATGAAAGGTAATAAAATAGTTTCTTATGGTCTTTGTATGTTGATGGTGCATGAATGGAATTACCTAATACATGACCTTAATTTTATAGTGATTTTTATGTGTTGAAAATTATCCATCAGTACATACTTTTCAGGTTTATAGTGTATAAAAATCATAAGATCTTCAAGTATTTATTTTATCAACCTGATATAAATCATTGAAAATGGTGATAGATAGATTATTTCTTTAATTTTGATACTAAGATACCATATAATCCTATTAATGTTAATGTGTAGGCTGATGAATTTCATAATAAGGTATATGAAGATGTAGTTAAGTAAGTTAATGAGGAATGGATACTCATGAGTCTCTGTAAAGAAATATGACATGATGTTTTTGAGTGGGGTAATTGGATGGTTCTATCTAGTGTGGTTTTTACACTGGACAATGGGATATGTTCAAAGAGTCCAAATTTAGGGATGATTAATTTATTTCTATGAGAGATTCTCTACGTAGTGGGGATGCCTAGGATAATCATTAAAAGAATCTATCATAGAGTTATTTTACAAAAATAGGTCTATTTTCCCATCATCGGTGAGTGAGGAATTGTTATAAAATTACAATACAAATTAGGTAGTTCTCCACAATTTTAACAAGATGTGTAAGTATTTTAAACATCTGTTTTGTTGGTCTAGTATGAAAAAGGATATGGTGGCCAATACTAAAAAAAATTTTACCTATCAAAGGTTAAATACTGAACATAATATTCTATTGGGAATGTTGTTATAAGTTCTTATATTTTTTAATATTCATCCATGTTTGAATTTTGGTTTGAACCACATTTACATTGGGTTTTCTATCTTCTTTGATCCTCAGTGATAGAGTCTCTTTTGGGGATGGAGATAATTTTCTAATAGAAATGACTTTAAGAGTGGGGATATTTGTTTTTTTAATTAATCGAGTTTTTTGTATAAACTTGTTTCAATTTTTTCCGGTAAATTTTTTTTCTGAGATCTGTCTCTTAGAAACATTTACATCCTGAATTTTTTAAACTATGTGAAATTATTTATAGGAATATTCTATGAACTAGTTCATAGCAAGAAAATTTTACACCCCATAAAAATTGTTTCACAATGTAAAATAGTTAATCATTATTATTTTACCTGGAGGAAACATATTTTTTCCAAATTTTATAAAATGATAAATTCATATCATTAAAGGGTTTCATGTCAAGAGAATATCATGATTAGCAATTTTAAATCACTTTATTTTTATGGTTTTATTTTATCCAACATTCATATATATATATATATATATATATCTCAAATCATAGGTTGACTCCAAAAAATATTAGAGTGAATCCTTCCTTTATATATGTATCAATAAATAATTTAATCTTGGGTTATTTTCTTTTCTTTGGTTTTCTCTCTCCATTCCACTTTATCCCCATTATCATGGTGTAATCTCTTGGACATAACTGAACCAGTTTTTGATCTTGATATTTATGTGATCTATAAATTCTTTTGATTATAATTACATTCATTCCATATTAGTGTTGACTGTTAAATGAATTTTTTTATCTCTGGACAAAGGGTGGCGGTTTAGAAGAAATATCTATGGTCATTTTATACTTATTTATGTATGTTAAATAATATGCAATTATGATGAAAAACAATTTGTGTTAATAAACAGAATAATGGGTAATGATAATCATTTTTTTAAGCTACTACATGGATCCCTTTGGATCAAATAGTGTTGTGACATAGAATATATCTAAATACAGTGTAATTATACCTTGGAATAATAAAGAATTGTATACTGGCTTAAAATATGATTTTTCATGATAGGAGACCTCAAGTGATTGCTTATCATAGATCCACATTAGCAAAGGTCTTACATGACTATTAAAATGAATAGTGATAATTTTATTAAAATGGGTTTGAAAACTAGCATGGAAGGAGTTTAAGGTATAATATATTGAATGCATGGGTAATTAAAATTAAAATTGCAATATGATTAATTGACCATTATGTATTATGATTTGATGACATGTTATTCCTTTCATTTTGACTTGTGTTATGAATCATGTATAAATTCATATATAAAGGGATTGGCCTGGTTATTTTCAATTGGGTATATAAAGTTCTTTCCCAATGATGCTGAAATTATTTTATAAATTTCTTGGCCTGGTGATGCTAAAATGCTAATATAAAGGGCTTGGACTGGGTATGCTAAAATTATTATGTAAAGGTCTTGGCCTAGTTACACTAAAATTCTTATATAATGGTCTTGTCACAGTTATTATAAGATCATTATATAAAGGACTTGTTCTAGTTAGGCTTAGATTCTAATACCAAGGGATTTTTCCGGGTTATCTAATTTTTCCATGGGCTTGTGGTTGAGGTTTTCATGGGTATGCTACATGATTAGAGATATATGGGTATGGTTTGCAAATAGATCGACCGTTTTATCATATTAATTGATTAATTATCACTCCTTATTATTTATTTATTGCATGTACTTATAATTAAACAAGTTTTGTTTAGACACGGTGGCATCAACAAACTAATTTTTACTCAAACCCTATTCCAAACACCATTTGGTACCCGATCATATTACATGGATTCTGGTTTTTATAATGTAAATTGTCCTTATTGTTGATTATTTCATACAATATGGGTTAGATATTAGAGACGAGACAATCATGTGGTTATGGATTGGGTACTTTTGAGTTTATTTATTTTATCATGGCCATTTATTTTTATTACTATTAGTTTGACATTTACATACTTTCTATCCAGACATTATATGATTCTTTATTATTTTGTTTACCTGGTTTCTCCTTTATCTTCATGTCGTATGATGTATATTTTGAATATTTGTTTTACTTTAATATTTGTTTATTTTCACTTTATTACAACTCTACACTATGGGGTATAGTCTCCTCACAATGTTCTATACACCCCCCTCTATTAGTAGGAAGCCTCTAGTATATGGAGAGACATTCGCGACGCATAGTAACCAACCTGATTTTTCCACATGAGTGAGTTTTCAGTCAGGGACATTAAAAGGTGGAATTATAGGGAGGTTATTCTTTTGTATTGATTTACTATTTAGGAAAGGTGGAAGGGATTCTAGGATAATCCATATCTTGGTAATGAGCATTTACATGGGAGTGGGTAAACCATGTATGGAGAAAAATACAAGTACCAAGGGTTAGGATTGTTTTTTATGATATTATCCTGTTACAATTGATATTATTTCGGCTTGGGTGATTCCCAAGTTGTGTAATGTAGTTGTTATTTGATATTTTTACACATGGATTGGTATGGAATGAGATGTGTATGCATGAATCATGATATGAACATGGGGTTATAGATATATTTACATGCGTTGTTAATGATGTGAATGTATTTATTGCATTTGATATATTTTAATGTATGAACTATGAAATGAGATACATATTATATATGATAAATAAAATGAATGAACGGTCATTACATGATAATTCAATATTAATCCTTGTTTATAGAGATTTTGAGATTGTGTTTCTCTATTGTTATCACATATTAAGGTTGAACTTTTTAGTATCCAGTGTTCTAATGAGTTCTTTTGTATTTTAGATAAAATGTTTACCCCTAAACTTTGAATTGTGCATAAGGAGAGTGGAAATCAGTATGATTCTAATAAAAATGAGCCATATCTTCATGTATCTCTTGAGTGTTAGATGAATATTCATCTTTGTGATAGATTCATGAGGGATATGTGATTCATATAAAGGAAAAAAATTCACCATTCCATCAATGTCTGAACTGATGAGAGTGCATCTACTGTAAAATTCACCAATGTTCACTAGGGAGGGAGGCCCCCAAAAAGCTGAGTTATTATTTAAGTCAGTCTAGAAAATCATCTTGTACCTTGAGACACCCACATATTGGAAGGTTAATCTTGATTCATACATGCTTCGTGGACCTACCAAGCATTTGTTAGACATTCTAGAAAAATATGGGTAGCAATAAGAGTAGTCATTGAAGGTCTTTGAGGAACATTTTCCTAGCCACTTCTATCCTAAAATGTTTAGGTATAAGAGGGCTTATGAGTTCATACACCTAATTTATGATTTATTATTAGTGATGGACTATGTTGTATGTTTCACTGAATTGAATCACATAAAAAAATAATTATCATCTGATTAGATTTCCAGGGTGGGGTCTTCTAGGATGGGTTTCTAAATATGATCAAGTCACATGTGAACATTTTCCATTTGAGTATATTTTTGGACATTATAAATTAGGCTCTCATAAAAATGGGGAATATAAGAATTTCATTGAGAAATGGAGAGGATGTTTTAGTAGGGAAACCTATGAGCTCTTCTTCTGGGGGAAAATAACATTTATGACAGTTATTGCTAATGAGATAGTGGGAAGAGCATTAATTGAACTGGAAATACAACTCATCATTGTTTTCCGTTTCAATTCTATCAGGGTGGGAAAAAAATTAGAAGAAACCTCAGTTTCTGTACAATACATTACAGTGTCATTCTTGTGGAGGGAGAGTCCACGTGTAGAGATTTTATTAGGGAATATAATAGTATAGTAGTGGTAGGAGATAAGGACTTGTACTAGTTCCCAGAAAGGACCCATCTACCCATCTGTAGATTGGTATCTGTTGTTCCATTGTACATTCAGGTTGAGGAAAGGGGATTGGTAATCTAATGTAGGAGTGGAAGTACCATCTACATGGAGAAGTGATGGGGAGTCAAATTAGATCCTAGGGTAGAGGTGATAGTCACCAACACACTATGTGATCAACTCTTTCTAGTTTGGATGTAGGACCATATACAGTCAGAGGTTTGATTCATGTATCATCTAAAATTTCTTGTGTTTTTATTGATATGTGATAATCATAGTTATTTATATCTACTATTTCATAAAATGGTTTGGTCTTGGTTATGGGAATATTGGATGGCTTATTGACCATAAATACCCCAATGGGAGTTCGATCATAGAATAAAAATTGTTTCATTGCATGTTATCTAAATATTGGAGAATAGAATTTATTTTGGAAACCACTTGTACTAGAGATGACCAGTTTTAATTTAATTCCTAGTATATATTTCCTTGTTACATACCAGAATTATATCAACTGTTTTCATAAGAGATTCACCATTCCATCATTAGATAGAGGAAGCTATTTTCACAAGGGTAAGTGTGATTGATAGGATGGTTGTGAAGTACAAATTTAGTGCAGATTGTATTATTTCCCATCTTTAAAAGTAGGTATTTATATAAAAAAACTTTGAAGGTTAAGGATCACAGCCTATTTATTGAAATCATAAGTAAACAAAAGATTTCAGGGAGTGTTGATACAAAATTAGAAGATCATTAAAAGGCACTAAGCAGTTTTAGAACGGGTACTCAAACTGTGGTAGGGGAGCCGCCCACCTCTACCTCTGGGATGTCGTCCTCTCTTACCATACTTGACGTGAGTCTATCCACCATCAACATCATTTGCAGGGTCGGCCACAATGTGTGTGCATGGAGTAAATAGTCCAACCTCAGAACTGGTAGCCAGCAGATCAAAAGAGTTATGTGTGCTTATATTGCTGAGACATTCCCTTTCTTTTTTATCAGTCATCGACCTCACCTGCATGGATAGAGAAGTTTCCTCCTGCTTGGAAGAATTCACATTTAAGAATGAAGGGGGCTGATGATTCACTGACTTTGTATGTTGTAGCGCTGAGTCTCCAGAATTAGAGATATTGGCAGGTGACATTCCCTTATAATTGTCCAGAGGATACCTCTTATTTGAACCAGTCATCAGAGGTTCCTTCTTACTAATCATATCTGGGGTAATAGAATAAAATTTTTTCTTACCTTTTCTTGACATAGTATCAAGGATCTCCTGTATGAATTTCTCATCAGCCTCTGCTTGAGCAGATATTTCCTTCCCTGCTAGACTATCATCTGTTTCAGAATCTGACCTTTCCTCATCCATGCCCTTTATGAAAACCTCCTTAAATGTAAACATATTATAAACTTGATCACATTCCTCTGCCAAGTCATCCCAGGTCTTTTTGCAGTTCAGTTTCAGATTTATAGCGGGCCTCTTCTGTTGGCCCTGTGTTTGAGCAACAATTTTTCTTCTATTATGATCCATCCATTCTGTAGCAATAACTTCATGTGAGGGTGCTAATCTCTGATTCTTCCTCGGGTCTTCCTTAATGTTTTGATCAGAAATAATCTTTTCTTTCCTCCTACAGTGAGCTGCATCATGTCCTTTCAACAAATAGTTGGAGCACTTAGCGTCTGCAAGACATCCAGAGTTTGAGTGTCCAATTATGCTACAGATATCACAGAATAAAGGCATTTTTTCATAGACTATGTTCATGGTGATGTCATCTTGAGGGGTAGAAAGAATCACCTTCTCAATTAAATAATAACATAAATCCACTTCAACCATAATTCTAGAAAAATTTCCAAAACTAGAATTTTGAGTGTTTGAGTCCATCCGAATAGGGATCCCAATAGCAGAGGCAGTGTCAAAAAGGATTTCAGAGTGCCAAAGAACCCAGTTTAGACCATGAACCCTAATCCATACCTGAGAAAAAGTGTCCCTAAAATCATGAAGGCTGAAGTTTGGACTCTATTCATAAACCCTTAGTGTTCCCGGATTGAGGTTAATAGAAACAATCCCCCAAGCTCTCCCCTTCAGTTTAGCCCAGTTGAACAAAACATAAAAAAAACCTCTCCTGATCGAAACACATTTAAATTCATTGAAGCCCAAAATTACAGACAAGCAGGAAACCAAGCCTAAGGTTTTACAATTTTGTATACCATTGGAAAGCTATACCCTAGCCGTAAAGGAATTCTTGCAGAGTTCTAAACATTGTAGGATAGCACCGTCCGAAGTAGAAACATGCATTGTAGATCCTTTCCTTATGATGCGTTGAACTTTTCTATTTTCTGGGAAAACGAAGGAAATTTAAGGGATTATTGAAGAGGCATAATGTTTACAATCAAAGATTTGTTCCCCATTTGAGATATTAAAGTTTTTCTGATCCAGATTGGTTCGAGAAACATAAGAGAATATATTTAAGCTCCTAGGGTGCGATAAATCGCCAACAACGGCGTAGGAGGAAGATTCTCCCTTCTCTCCAAACGGCGAGGGTTTCTCCTCTCCCATCCAATACCGAACATATAAATATTTATCTAAATGATTGTGTATTGTAGTATCATACTTTTCCTCCACTAGTATTCTATATTTATGATGTATTTCCTAATGATTTTTATGAATTACCACCCATTGGGAGATCAATTTCATGACCGAGTTGGTGCTGGTAGGAAATCCAGTTTATATTTTTCTTTACGGTATGGAACTAGTAGAGCTTATTGAATTGAATGTTTAGTTACATGAACTAGAATCTATTGGTTTCATATGGTCCAGTACATATCTGTGGGTCTCTCCATTTCTTCTCACAATGTAGGCTAACGGGAGGTTGTGCTTGTGTGTGGAATATTATATATTGAACTAGATGAAGCTCAAAAATAGGATTCCCCTCTTGCAAATTGGAAATATCATCATATTATTGATAGGTGTTAAGATCTTCTCTAATATTGATTTGAGATCAGGATACCCCTAGTTGAGGGTAAGTCCATCATTCATACCTTAGACCACTTTTAGAAGTATGTAATGATTATATGTGTTCGTAGTGATTCCATTTTGTATAACAAATACACTGGAGGTATTCATGGACTTCAGGAATCAGATCTTTCAACCTTCTCAAGGTCAATTTTGGTTGTTTTTTATGTAATATTAGTGTAATACCATTTAGAAAACAATCATTCCGATTATCAATGCATTGTCTGAAGTACATTGAGAGTGTATCATCTCTATGTGAAGCTAACCAAATATTTTTTCTAAATTTACAATGTATAGTTATTAGGTCTTGTCATCTGAGAGGTTGGATTTTCATTGGACCCTAAGAGGGTTAAATCCAAGGTACCTTTGGAATGGCTGAATAATGCCTTCCAGAATCATATATTTCCTTTTTTAGAAAGTTGTTATCATTGTTTTATCAAAAAATTATCCCATATGGTAATGCTGTTGTCTTGAATGGCTAGGAAAGGGGTGAAGTTTGTTTTGTTGAATGCTTGAGAGATATCTTTTTAGGATTTCAAGGTTAGGATAACCATATCATCTTTCCTCACCTTAAATATACACATTAAGACATATGTTGTGTGTTTTGATTCATAGAAAGATGGACTCAGAGTAGTTCTAATGTAGGATGAACGAGTAGTTGCTTAATGAACTAACAGTTGATACTGCATGAGAGGAATTATCCTAATCATGAACTAGAGTTATAAGAGGTGGTTAATTATATGAGGTACTTTAGAAACTAACATTTGGGAATGATTTTTATGGTGCATAGTGACCACAGGAGCCTGCAGTACATTTTTTATCAGTGGGGCCTAAACCTTTAACGTTGTTGGTGGTTCAACTCTCTGAAGTCTTTAAACATCTATTTGTCTTACAAACTAATAAATGGATATGTTCTTACCGATTCATTGACCAGAAATATATAGAGAAAGGATGTGTAGGATTCTTGTAATGAGTGGAGGATTACGACACTCTTCGAAAAACATGAATCTAGATATTAAGGAATCTTAAGGCCGAGTATCTCTAAATTCAATATTTCTTATACCCATGCTTCATGATAGGATCAAGATATAGAATTTATCTGATCTAGAGTTATTATCTCTTATGTATATCTTATTTTATGGGGAGGCACCATCATGATCCTCTCTTAAAACAATTATTCTCTTATTTTTCATACCTATGTATGGGTTCTTATGGTATTGCACGAGAAGCTCAAGATAGAGTTTCATGATTCTAGATGTTTGGTACACCTAGGGATTGAAAAATGTATTATGATATTCATAGATAGTACTGGGGTCCAATAATGAAGTAGGAGTAAGAAGGTTTTATGGTGAGATGTTTGACCTATCACTGGGTGAAGGTTCGGAATCAGAGGAATATGGGGATGTTGCAGCATCTTCCCATTATAAAATAGAAATGGGATTATATAACTTTGTATTTTGGGATAATATTACCCAATACCACTCATATATATGATATTGTATGGGTGATTTTGGATCAACTAACAAAGGTATCTCACTTATTACCTATTAGGGATAACATCACTATTAATGATCTGGGTGGTATTTATGTGCAAGAGATAGCCTGGTTTCATTTTGTTACAAGGATTATCATTTCTCATAGAGAAACTTATTTCACATATATGTTCCATAAGGGGAATCAAAAGGCTTTGGGATGGCAGGTTCTTTAGATCTCACCGTATCATCCAGAGACTGACGGATAAATTGAATATACTGTTCAAATTATATAGAATATGTTATGAACCTTTTTTTTTATATCATTATTTCGTTGGAGGGGAATTTAGCACTCATGTATTTTTCTTATAATAATATCTTCCATAAAATGATCTTAAAGGAACATTATGAGGCTTTGTATGGAAGAGCATGTCATTTTTCACTTTATTGGTTGGAGGCACGTGAGTGAGTTCTTATTGGGCCTAGTCTTGTGCATGAGATATTTGAGCCGTTTCAATCACTACACCAAAATCAGTGATTAATAGTGGTATGTTAGCAACTATTTAAGAAACCACCGTTAAAACAATTTTCAAAATATAGCGGCAGTTTTCAAAAATACAATCACTAAAAATATTTTTTAACTGCAACACTTCTTCTACCCCCCCACACCCCCAAACTTGACACCCCTCCCCCTCTTCCCCATACCCCATAAAAACCTACCCCTCCGACCATCCCATTCTCCCATTCTCCAAAGGATACATTCCCCATCATTGTTGCTCCACCCCACCCCCACCCCCCAAACCTGACACCCCTCCCCCCTCTTCCCCAAACACCATCATTCCATAGCCCCCTTCTCACCCTCATCACCGTCCACCTTCTCTATCACTTTCATCGCCCTATACACTCAACTTCATTACCATCAGAGCTCTTATCCTTCATCATCTAACACCTTCCCTCCCTACCCAAACATGAGCCTCCAGCCCCTATCTCTCTAAATTTTTAACTACCACTGCTCCCTAGGAAAGGTAAGGGTGTGATATCCTTCTAACCTTTATTCATATGTTTTTTAAATAAATTTCCATATTTATCAGTTTTTTTACTTACCATGGTCGATTCGTGTCTTGTTGATAGACTAGAATGAATTTTTCTTGATATTTTTATTCTGAATATTTGTGTGTGGAATATTTTTAGATCTTTTTTGTTGGTGGATGCATTAATGGGAGTAGGTGGATGTTTCAAAGTCCTATGATGGATTTATCATTGATGATGAATTAAATATAAGGCTTTAAACCTAATTTAGGAGTACATATGTCGTTCCAATAATTAGGATTTGGGAAACTATAGGATAAATTTCTAAATAGAAGGTGATTTTTGGATATTTATAGATTTCAAATTACTTAATAATTGTATGAGTCGTACAGACTCCTAGGGGTAAGACTTCGAATTTAGAGGATTGGTTAAATCATATTTATTTTATTTTTCCTTATGTAGTAATGTATTCTGATGGGGTGTTCATACTACCTTATTCAAATTTCCATTATAATATTTTTAGCATAAATAATGGGATCTAGGTAAAAATCTCTTAATCTCATTACACTTTTCATACAGTAATGAAATACAAGACTTAATTTATTTGTTGTCTATAACCAATAGTTTTTGGTTTGGACCCAGGTGTTTTCCATTAATTAGATTCTATAAAACCCATTAATTATATTTTAGTAGAACACTAAAACAAAAGTAGTCAGGTTTAGGCATGTTGATAAGATAAAGTTTTATGTGGATTAAAATTACACACTGATTGATAATGTATTTCTTATGACTCGTGAGGGTGTTTTATTCCGCTGTATTGAGTATTATTGATTTTGAATATTCTTTATCATGTTTAATTTTATTGTTAATATAAAAAAAGTATTTTATGATTCTTAATTCTACCTATTCACAGTAGGTGAATGATTCAAAGGACTCCCATATGTGGTTGAATTAGACAGATAAGGTTAGGCATGGTGATTTTATTAGTATTATTAATCAACTATTGAAGTAGAAAACATATATCATGAAATTATTATATCCTAAGAGTTTTTACAAATAAATATGAAGTCAAGAGTAATTTTATAGAAATAGAGTGGAATGTGGTTATCCTAGTGTTTGAATACATATAGTAATAGTAGGTTAAATATCATGTGAGAGAGGATGAGTTATGAAATGTTACAAGTTGGAATTAGTGAAAGAGTTATTTTCATAGTTTGGGTGTGATGGAAAAAATTATCATGTATTGTGGATTTTGAGTCAATATATACAATTTTAATTTCATAAATACTTATAACAAATTAATTTAACTTTTTTAAAAGGAATAATTATTTTCATAGAGTATTTCTTACATCAATGCTTAATTATAGATATTATCTAATGTATTGAGAACCAATAGATTCCATATAGATATTATAAAATCTATGTATTATGTTATATATTTATTAGTCTAATATGACATACACATTGTCTATCAGTTATGTTTTAGAGGCTCAAAGTCATTATTAATTATCCTCATGAAGTTCATACTTGATGTGTTCGGTTCTAAACCACTATGAATAGAAGAATCCCAAAAGAAACATTATATGTGGAATAAAAATTGAAACTCAAAAAAAAATAGAACAAACAACAAAAATGAAGTATTAGAAAAGAAAATATAGTAGTCCATAAGAAGCTGAAAATGAGGAATACCAAAATGAACGTCACCATGAAACTACAAGGTTTGGATGGTATTCCAACATCATAGAATATCTGTAGTGATTTATTTATACAAATAGGAGAATAATTTATAATTTTATTAGTTTTTATTACTCCAATGATCGTGTGACCAAAAACTATATTTTTATAGTGTCTTATAGCAGGTAAAACTAGTTCCACTTCAATTTGCTGTTTATAAGGATCCCACCATTGATCTTGGACACCTTTGATTTCCTATAGATTACACCACCTCAAACTATATATTCTGGTGAATAGTTCAATATAGTTTTATATATATACTTATGTGTTATGAATCAGATGTTGGAAACCAACCTCAATGTCTCGAAGGCCAACCATTTTTATTCAATTTTGATAATCCATGTTTTAAGGATTAAATGGGAAAGCTTACATGGCCCGTAGGCTTTGAGACATTATAGGACCAGAAGTTGTTAAAATAATTTACCCCAGAATATGAATACTCTGAAACTGACCCTCCATAGTATCTACATCGTGATCATCTCTCCACTATTTCATGGACATTATGTTAGTTCTTTTACGTAGAGATGAACAATCCTAGTACCAATGAAAAATGTCATACCATCTCATTCTTCCAAATCTGATAGCTCTCATGTAGTGAATTCTCATGCTCTGAATCAAACTCTATATCTTATTCCATATAGAATCTAGCTCATCTACAAATCATGTGGCCCAGAGGCCTTAAGGTGGCCCAAAGTCCTTAATGTAACATGATGGTCCCAAGGTGGCCTAAAATTCTTACTGACCCAAATTCCTGTGGTGGGAAAAAATCTTGAAGGAATCCAACACCAAACTGGTGGCCAAAAGGTTAATTGGTTTGGATGTTATAGTACCTAATAGTACCTACTATAGTAACTACTAGAGTTCCTTATAATGTAATTCTATAGTAACCCAGAAATATGCCTTCTCCTAGATTCGATCATGGGTCTCATGGATGTACTTAATGTGTCCTCAATAACCGAGCAGAGGATAATACATTCGAAACCACCATTTAATCTAATTCGTCAATATAATTTACCGTAAACATAATTGTCTTCTCCACTTACATCATCTATATATAGTCACTTGTCAATATCATTAATACCATTACCATAAAAAATCATATAACTATCTCTTATCCACCACCACAAGATCCAACAATGTATGAATCTCATGTTTAAGGAATTATCATTCTAAAAACAACAAATAAAAATCAAATAATGTCTTCATGAATCCTAAAAATATATAATAAAAAGATTTGATTTCAAGTATTCATGGTACTCACTAAGAAATGGAAAATTTTGAAACATTGTAACATATGCTGAAAAAATCCATATCTTTATCCCATCATCAAGTCACGCATAAAACATTAAGGGAAAATGTTTTCTAAGACTTTCGTAGAATATTTCCTTGGTGAACATGTAATGTAGATTATAACTTCTACTGAACTACTAATTTTATAGAACTCTATCATCCAAAATATTTTAAATGAAATAGTACATGAGATCAAGGAGATTTATCTATAAATGAAACTCCAGATTTATTTCTATGTAAATAATTATAAAATAATAGTTAAAAAATATTCAGTTTTTTTTATTCTTTTAATGATATTCCTATAAGCCCCAAATACATGTAAATTGTTTCCATTATTCTAAGATGGTAATGAAAGTATCTATTATTGTTTAATGTGAATCTATTTAATTTAGTATTTTAATTTATATTAATCCTTTACATTTAAAATTAAACAAAATAAATGTTAGTCTTCCATTCATCCATATCCCATCAACAAATTTCAATAATGTACCCCTATAACTTATCATACCTTTTTAAATACAAGGATTAATATTATAATCATTAATGATAGTGGAGAATCCACTTCACATATTCTAAGTGGTCCTTTCATAGATTTCATAGAATCCACAGAAAAATTCAAACAACATCACTAATGACATTCTTTATATAAATGATCAAATAAAAAACCTTCCAATTATTTATGTATACAGAACATTTCCCATGTATTTATCCTTATCTAAAATTTCTAGTTCTTTTTCCTTGGTTAACATGAAATATATGGAAACTTTGGTATTCATATGGTAACGTATGGCCATTCTAAAACTTTCAATAAACATTTAGATAAATTCCTTTTATAAAGGAACCAAATATGAGTCCTTATTATATCTCATGATTGTTAAACTCAATATAAAATTGTATTTATTTTGATACTTCATGTCAAACATTTTATAAAAAGTTACCTTTAAATATTTTATTGAATCCATATTAAAATCCACCTGTTTTATATCTACTATATGTAGTATAAATATGACACAATATATTTAAATATTTTTACTTGGAATGTAGTAGATCAATTAAGTAATATTAAAACCACTCTTTTTGGTTTGATATGTACCTTTTGTAAGTAATAGTGAAAATAGAATGTGGAATACATAAATAGAATCTATTAGATCATCAATAGCAATTCTAATGAAGATTTATGTGATACCCCCTCTAGATAAAGATGTATTATAACCCTATATCCACTTATATGGTGATAGATAATTACTAGGTTCATCTAGATTTAGTCACTCTTGTGTTTTTCTCCCCTGACTTATATTGTAAATTAATGAATGCCTGATTTTTATTTTGCTTCTATTTTATATAATACTATCCATTATTGATTTCTTTTTTTACATTGAATTTTTAGTACCAATATGACTCTTCAAAAAACTACTTGGTTTTTGTTTTTATCCCTTCCATTTATGTCTTTTCTTAATTATTAGTACTTATGTGTTTTATTTTTTTTTTATAAATTTTAGGCACATTGGGATATGGATAAAAGTTGGATCACATTTTTTAAGAACACACCTCAGTATGCTAGGGGTTTTGAAGAGTTTTTATATTTTTCATTTTAAATTCGATTCATTGATGGGAGAATAAGATGACCATATCAAAAAATTAAATTTATCAGAAGTTTTAAGAGTGTTAAAGTTTATGAACAATTCATATTGAAGGAATTACCTACTCAATATTTTTGGTAGTATTTGGCTTAGATAATATAATTCTATAGAAAGTTTGAGCACTGATTTCAATCGATATAATGAGCTCCTAACTTAGTAGAAAATGGAAAATTAAATAAAAACCTTATAATGATAAATTTTCAATTGTAATAAACTGACATAGAAATAAAAACATATCAAAACAACCAGTTGAGAGTGTTACAAATAACAACAGGACAAGTGATTTTTTTGAGACCATATAACAATAAGATAAAGATTGTAACATATCATCATATCCTTCTCTTGATTCTGTGGAGACTAATTTATGATAAAACATTATTGTGCAGACAACTACATTTCATGGATTAGGTGATGATAGAAATCAAGATTTGTATATTGGATGTTTGAAATATTCAAAACATTATTTTCTAATTAGGTTTTACCATATCAAATAACTTTTAGTAATTATAAATAAGGTGATGTATATGATATTTTTAATTTTTAGGTGATTCATTTCCTAAAGAAAAGATCCCTATGACTTTTTATGATATTAAAAAAGTTTCCATTAATCTGGGTTTGAATTATACATAAATACATACATTTCCCAATGATTGTATGATTTATTGGGGAGAGGATTCAATCAGAGAGGATTGAAAAAAAAATCTATTAAATGGAAAGATATTGGTGATTTTGGAAGTCTAAATCATTATCATACCATGAAGAAGAAGATGAAAAGGAACACACCTAAAAATTTTTGCGTTATATTGTTTTAAATCCTTGATTTCAAGAATTATTCATGTTATCCAAATCCACCAAACATGTGAAGTAGCATTCTGTAGATAATAAAAATGATGCATTAATGTGACATCAAATAGATTCAAAATCATGGAATACATTTGATTAATTGCATAAACATTTCACATCTAGTCCTAAAAATGTTCAATTAGGATTGGCTACTGATGGATTCAACCCGTTTGCGACTTTGAGCATAAGTAATGGCATTTGGTCAGGTTTTTTTATCCCTTACAACCTACCTTTTTTGATGTGCATGAAGCAAAATTATTTAATAAATTCTATGATTATTATTTGAAACAAAATACCCAGAAATGATATTAATTTATACTTTCATCCATTAATTGAAGAATTATAGGATTAATGGATCAATAGTGTTCAGACATGTGATGAATCTTCTCGAGAAATGTTAAAAATGAAAGCTTCCCTACTATGGACCATTAGTGACTTCCTTATAAATGGAAATTTAACTAGTTATAACACTTACATGGGATTTCCTTGTCCTATTTTTAACATTTATTTTGAGACCGAATGATTACCTCACAGTTGAAAATGGTTCAACATATGTCATCAAATATTTCATAATGAATCTCATAGAATTCGGTTCAACAAGTCAAAATTCAATGGTTCTATTGATTTTATACCACCTCCAATGTTTTTAACAGGTTCCATGATATTGGAATAGCTTGGAAATGTTGAAATAGAATTTTGGAAGGTGTATCATTTGAATGAAAGTGTAAATGAGTTCGAATTGCATCTTCATGTGAAATCAGAATGCAACAATGGTAGAAAGAAAGTATAATCTTCATACTTTCGTATTGGGAATATTATCTATTGTGGAATAATCCTGATGTTTTTCATATTGAGATTAAAGTTTCGAAAAATTTCATATTCACATTTCTAAATTAGAATGGAAATTTGAAAGATCTTCTCAATGCTCAGAAATACTTACAAGCAATGAACATAAAGGATTTTCTCAGGACAAATGAGAATGGAAAGTATGATTTAGAAATTTTTGCAAAGAAAAATAGGGATAAAGATTTATTCCATTAAATTTTAAAACTTATAAAGGTATATCATGTGTATTCATGTAACTTTTCAATGTGTGTTGACTTAGAGCACCATTGGTCACATGGATTGAAAAGTCACAATTCAAATAGTTTTTTATAGTAGTTACTAACACTGGCAATGCATACATTATTACGTAAAAAGGTTACTACTATTGTACTCTAATGTTTTAGATTATTCAGAAAAATATGTGAGAAAACTATAAATCCATTTGAGCTTAACATCCTTTAGGAAATATTTTTTTTTGACACTTTGTCCAATGGAGATGAACATTCCCCTATTTTTTATTGTTATGATTCATTTAACAAAACATTTGGTTGAGAAATATAAATTAGGAGGCCTCTTACATTATCGATGGATGTATCCAATTGAGATGTACATTATTTGTATGATTTAATTTAAAAAAAATTGTTGGAACTTCATTAAATACAAAATTATGTATTTTATTTTATATCACAGATATCCTGGACATTTGAAATCATACATGAAAAATAAATCTCAACCTAAAAGATCTATTTATGAATACTATTTGGCAGAGGAGTGTCTTACATTTTATTCTAGATATATGAATGATGTTTATATATGAGTCAATTGAGTTGGATGTGTTGACGCCACATCTAATCAATCTCAACAATTTGGTAAGTAGAAATTATTTCTTATTGTTTTCCAATCATTTTGGAGGAGCTCAAATGTTTCACTGATAGAAATGGAATTATTAGAGAAACATGGTTATGTTCTTCTGAATAGTGAAAATGAAGATCCATTTATTGAAGAGTTGAGGATACAAACAAAGGGATTAATGGTTGGCCAAAAATGAAATGATAAATATATAACAAAATATATTAATAATGATATTTTAAAATGGGTCGCATGATGTGTAAGTTCATAAATATTTCAATAAACATAGATATTAGGTTGAAAATATATATTTCCTAAATCTAATAATTTATATTGATTTGTTTAGATCATGAATTCTGATAATTATTCTTAGTTTTCAGAAGATTTTATGTTTCTTGCTCGAGGTCCTCTAAAACAAGCTAGAAAGTTCAATACATATGATGTGAGTGGCTTTAAATTATATAAAGTTGATCGGGAAGAGGTTTTGAAAACACATAATAGAGATATATTTAAACTTCCCAAATTGGGATACTATAAAAAGGTGACATATATTATCTAATTAAACTACCAAAAACATTTTTGAGTTGTTTTATTCAAATATAAATGGGATGATATTATTAGGGGTGTTAAAAAAGATTCCTTTCAATTTACTTTTGTAACCCTATCTCACTTGATGAAAATTGTTGATCATGAATTAAAAATATGTATATCTTATAATTTCAAGATAAAATGGTACATTATGTGGAATATTTCCTGGATGAAGGTTGGAGTGTAGCTTCTCAAATGAAACAAAAATACATGTATGATATGGGAGATGAAGTGGAAGATTTTTCCTCTAAAATTGAATCTCATCAATAGTAAGTGAAAACCATATTTTCCCATCATGGTATTGAAAATATTAGTCTTTCAAGGTTGGATGATGTAGAAAATGTAATAATAGAGTAAGAAAATGACATTATTGGAGGAGAAAATGTTTGTATTTCCAGTCATCCATTCATTTATCAACCACATATATCATTTTTGCAGTTATTCATTATCTTAGTTATGTATATATTTTTTATCATTACGGTTCATATGTTATCGTTTCTAATTTTTTTTTTCATGAATTTTTCGTAATATATGTTTTGAAGTTAATAAAATTTGATTACATTTTAGTAATTCCAAGGTGGAAGTGTTATTCTTATGTTATTTGACTATGGGTTGTTGTTCCCTCGACCATACTAGAAAATTATGGTCAATATGTTTCCATCCATAGATAATCTAAGAGATTATCCACATCCCACCTCCAATATCTCTCACGCCCTCCATTATCATCCCATCAACAGCTCAGTTGATGCCACCACATTCAGCTACCTCAGTAGTGATAGAGCATGTACCAACTCCGGGTTCTTCATAGGGCTATATGAGGGTGATTCTTATACGTATAGATTTTAATATGCCTAATGTTATTGAACATTTTTATACTACTATATTTTTTTTCAAAAAATATGTAACTAATGAAGATGCAAAGAAAAATATGAAAAGTTCATATGTCTAGAAAATGAAGTGACTAAAGGTATTTGTCATATTGGACTACTGTGTGGTCTTTATGATTCATGTTGCGGTATTATTTGGCCAGATTCTAGGACAGCTGGCAACGGAGTCCATTTCCCTTCCAATTATGATTTATGATTAGAGGAATATGTCATCATCATGGAAAATAAATTTTTTTATTCATAGATAAATTTAAATTTAAAACAATATGGTGTAATTTAATGTCATTATGTTATTAAATTATAAAATTTTAAAAATATATATATTTGTATAGATTCTTTTCCACTTTCCCATTAATGATCTTATGGTGAAAAAGTGGACATTGAAAATTTTGGGAAAGAAATTGAAATATTTTAAAATAAGATTGTGGAATGAATTCAATGATACTTCATTGATCACCCAACAACTGTATGATAAGGTAAACAATGGGTTACGTGGAGTGAAATGGAATGTTTTTATTGATAGCCATCGTGATGAGAATTACATGGTGTTTAAATATATATTATGTTATTAATATCATTTTAAATTTAGACATCCATATGAAAAGGAGGTTTAATTTCATACATTGTTATTAAATTACATTTCATTTATTTTAGGACATTTCAAAGAAGAATGTAGTGATTTGTGCTAAGAAAACCATCCCTCATGCTATAGGTTCAAAGGGTTTTTCTACAAGCTGATCGAATTTGGTAATATTTTCATTAGATTAAATATTTATAAAAAATATTATCTATTCCATATTAAATTTATGATTTATCATTGATTAATTAATTCATTGAATTTAGGGAACCAAGCCTCTTGAATAGACCTATGTTTGGATGTTTATAAAAATATGATGGGAGACATGTTAATGAGTCTACCAAAAAAATTAGGGTATGAATTCAATTTTCATTATAATAAATTATTATCAGTTGTCACCATGATAAAATATATTTCTTCAAATATGACTAATATTTTATTTACATGAAAAAATTAAAGAACTATCGTATTCCAATCCCACATAGTCTTACATAGTCTCCCGAGATTACCTCGTTGGTAAAGACCATGGGAAAGAGAATCTTGGTCAAGTGTGTGGGATAGGTTTGGGACAACTAACATCTGAGGTATTTGGTAGGCCACCAGGGATTGTATATGTATCTACTCCTGGTTGTAGTCACTCCCTAACCTGATATTCTTAGAGATAGTTTTTTTATCGGAAAATCGCAATTTAGGAACTGGGGGTTCAAATAACCACCTTGTAGAAAGTATTGGTTGATTTATATGAGAAGATGACAGGATCTATCCTCAGTTATATTACATTGAAGACTGGTAGTGAGCAAGTAAATCACACATCTTCAAAATAATTATTCTTTAAAAACTTTTATATTTTTTCAGATTAAATATAAATATAAAACATTGTTTAATTTTCAATATAATTGACATACAGGTGCCGATGGCAGGATGTAGAGATCGAGATAGAGTGGGTGATGAACAGAGTTCATCATTAGGCAGTGATTAGCGGTCTCATTGATGTCTTGGAATAATATGGAATGATAGGGTTTTTTTAGGTATCATTTGTGGCATAGAGTATTCACTTGAAATTTACATGATTTCCCATGATATAATAGGCTGAAATAATTTACATTTCAAGTAAATTAATATACCTTCTTATATAGAGTTACATTACTTCATTCATGTTTCAAGGGACTATGTAGATGAATATGGTATATGAAAAGTATAACGAAATATTTAGGATTTTTTTGGGCCTCTTAATCTCAGAATAAGTTCTCTTTAGAACTATATGTAATTAGAATTGGTGACATGTGTGATTGGATTCATTCCAAATTTGTTATTTCATGCGTGTGATTTTTCTTTCTTGTGATAGGTGATTCACATGGCCTATGCATTATATTTTTTTCAGGGTAGTTATGGTGCTAAAGAATCTGTTGTTGGTTTTCTTTATAAATAAACATATAGCATCAATCTAAACTGCCGCTAAATATGGCACAATTTTAGGGGCGGTTTAACCCGTATCTATATGATGATGGTTTTTTATTGGCGGTGGTTAAAAAATATACTAAATATGACAAATTATTATTTAACAGTAGTATTTTTCATTTTATTTGTTGTTTTTTTGATAAAAAAAACATTAGGATTTACATGTAGTATTAACTGCCTCTAAATCATCATCATTCTTATTTTTTTAGTAAAATGCCTTTAAAATGAACAAAATGCCTCTAAATATGCTTTCAGAAACGATTACTAGAAACCTTCACTGAATGGAAGAAACCTCTTCATATTAGATGGAGACGCTAAATTTAGTATCAAGTTTTTTGAAGCCATCATAGAACCATTTGGCGGCGGTTTAAATGGCCACCAAATCAAAAAGTAACAACCACTTCTCAATGATTTTCTTGTATTGAATTGATCATTAAACTATTGGTTTCCATACAGATCATGGAAAAATATTATAATGAATATCATAGATGACCCTTAGTGTTTGAGGTTTATCATCACATTTTCTTCAGGGTGTTTCCTAATTTGTGGAAACTCTCTATTTAGAAACATGGAAATATAGAACCTAGTTTTGTTGGTATGTTTGAGATAGTAAAAAGTGTCGTTCTAGTGCAATGACTATTCTCCCTTACATGGTGTTATAGTTCCTTGGACAATGTGTTACAGGTATCACATCTTCAAAGATATCATCCAGAACATCCTTGTGTGATAGAAATTGATGACATTGATATTTATGTATATGAATCATTTGAGGATCATCAAATACGAATTGTGGACCATAGTTATAATTATATTTGGGGAAAGAATCTACCTCTAGATTAAGATTAGTTGTATCATGGGTGTGTTTAAGGGGAAACCAAGGATATGGCATCTAGTATGTGAGCATATTGGATATAATTGTTTACTAAGACCCCCCAAAATTGTGTTTGGAGGTGCTTAAGTATGAGAAGTTATATGGTATAGAGGTTTTAATATCCCATATTGTTTCAAGTACATTTATCTTTGAGTTTTGGGTTGAACCTATTTTAAATTTCATGTTCCTTCTTCTTTAAAACATGGTGATAGATTCCTTTTTATGGATGGATATAATTTTCTAGGTAAAATGGCCTATAGTTCAGGGATGTATGTTAGTTTGAATTAATAGACTCCAATTATAAATGGGGTTTTGGATTTTCCGATAGATGTCAGGATGAGATCTATCTATTGTACACTTTAATGTCCGAAATATCTTACACAACATGAACATCCTTTTAGGAAAATTTCATTAACATGTTCAAAGAATTAAAATTTTACATGTCATGAAACTATTTCATTCCATGAAATGGGTTATCGGGATTATTTTACCTAAGGTGATGCATTTTTCTTTATATTTTATAAATAGAGAAATTCACAATGTAAAATGGTTTCACATATTAAAAAAATCAGGACTAGTGGTTTTAAACAATGTAATGTGTATGATTTTATTATATCCACCTTGAAACTCTCTCTCTCTCTCTATTGATCCCAAGGGAGACTATAGCTGATTTTATTGCGATTCCTTACTTTTCATACATCTCTATCGAGCATTTAATATCATGTGAGTTCCTTTTCATTGTTTTCCCCTCTCTTCCTTTTCATCTCTTTTTTCATAGTGTGGTATCATGGCCATAGTTGAATAGTGTTTTGATCATGATGTTTGGGTGATCTAGGTTTTACTGTGATCACCATAACCTTTGTCCATTATTGAAATTACCTTTTGGAAGAATTTTTTTAATCACCTGTAAAGGTAGGTGGTCTATAACAAATCCTTAAGGTATATTTCTATTTGTTCATGTATATGAAATATTATGTGATTGTGCCAACAGATTGTGCACGTTAATAAATAGAATAATGGGAAATGATAATCATGTGTATGTATTACTCCATGGATATGTTTGCATCCAATAGAGTTACGGAATTTTTTATAGATAATCGTAGGGTGAGTCTACCCTGGAATAATAATGGACATTCTAATGGATTAAAATATAATTTTTCTAGACTGAACACCATAGGTGATTTATTATGGTAGGTTAACCTTGTAAAATTTAATACTTTATTATTGAAATGACTTGTGATAATTTGATATAAAATGGGTGTGAAAACTGATATGAAAATAAATTAAGATATAATCTACTGAATGAATAGGAAATTGAAAGAAAAATGGTAAATTTATAAATTAATCATTGTTTCTTTTGATATTTTGTTCTGTTATTACTTCCATTTTTGACTTCTATTGTGAGTCATGCTGAAATTAATTTATAGAGGTCATGGCCTAGTTATGTTGAAATGGTTATATAAAGGGCTTGACCTAGTGATGCTAAAATGATTATATAATGGTCTTGTCCATGTATTGGTGAAATATGTATATAATGGGATTATCCCAATTATGAAAAAATGATTATATGGATCACTTAGTCTGGTTATTCTAAGATGGTTACATATAATGATTGTCCTTGTTATGTGGGGATTTTTATATAAATGCATTTTTTCAGTTATAAATAAATTCTTATATAAAGGGATTGGCATGGTAATGTTGAAATGTTTATATATAGGTCATAGCCTAATTATGTCGAAATTATTATATAAAGGGCTTGGCCCGGTTATGGTAAGATTGTCTTATAAATAAATAGGCATGGTGATTTTTAAATACATATATAGAGGAACATGGTCTATTTATGTTGAAATGGATATATAGAGTGATTTTTCTTGGTTTTTTTATTATTCAATGGAATTGTGATTATGGTTTCCATAGTTATCCTACATGCTCATAGATATTCTAGCGTGGTTCCAAAGTAGTTTGATTTTTTTATTTCATTAACATATTGATAAATAATCCTAATTATCACTTTATTATGTACACTTATTATCATAATTCTCTTTTTTAGACATGGTGGTGTCGAACTACTTATTTTTATTCACAGCAAATATAGGTTGTAGTTTTGTATCATAGTAGATTAGATAAATGAAATTTTGGAAAAGGGACATGGACCTTGTTTTTTATTATTTCATTTTGGATGTGTTGGTGCTTGAATACAGAATTGATATGGGTTTTAGGACTGAGGTGTTTAGAGTTTATTTTCTCCATCATGGCTTGTTATGATTATTCCTTTCATTTTAACATATGGTTATATTCGATCCTAAAATGACATGATTCGTTATTATTTGGATTACTTAGTTAATATTTTATATTCTACTGTGTAATCTAATGTTTTCTATATTTTTTTAACTCTATTATTTTTTTAGTTCAATTATATTACGACTCAATACTATAGGGTATATTATCCACACTATGTTATCTACACCCACACAGCTAGTTGGAATCCTATGACATACTAGGAGGTTCACTTTCGGTCTAGTAAACAAACTTATTTGGTCCCATGAGAGAGTGTTAGGTTGGGGGATGTTGTGCTTGGCATAATTTTTAATCCTAGTTTGGAATTGGGATTAGATAGTGATTAATTATATTGTGTATTTTCCTATGACTATGAAGAACCATGAATCCATTTGGGTTTTTACTGATAGGATAACCTAATCAGCTCACATTATACCAATTCAGATGATAAATATGGTAGAATAATTGAAAAGGGAATATATTTAAGAAGTGGTTGAGGTCCGTGATTTTCTAACATCGATTATATCAAATAGGGAAAGCTGGTAGAAGTTTATTATGGAATATCATCCTTATATGGATGGTTACTCTAAGAGAATGATCCATACAATATAAGATATTCTTCAAACCTGTTTCATAGATTTTGTTAGTCCTTGGGATTACCAACTCCCTCAAGTGGAGTTCTCAAATAATAACAGTCATCAAAATATGATTTGGATGACTCCATTCAAGTTACCTTATAGGACATCATGTCATTCTTCAATATGGTAAAGAGAAGTAGGACAAGATTATGTATTGGTCCTGAGTGTTTTCACGAAAACAAATGAAAATATTTAGTTTATTAGGATGTGGATAGAGATGTATTAGATCCAGAATAATTCTTGTGTTAATCATTATCAAAATAAAATTTTCATTATTTTTTGTAAAATCATTAATTTTTAAAGTTGTTTCCTAGGTTGGTCTAGATAAGGCTTATAAAGTAGGAAAACATTATCCCTAGACATTTGGGTCCTCTTGAAGTGATCGAATACATCAGGGACATAGTGTACCTATTATCATCATCTCCCTAGTATAGTACTGTGGAAAATATATTTCACATCTCTCAGTTTGAATAAGTACATTCTTATCCCATCACATGTTATCAATTGGGATCTGGTTAAGTCAGATCTAGTTTTATCTTTTGTTCAAAATATCAATCGTATTATAGAACTTCAAGATATGGTGTTTCATGGTAAAATTTTATTGCCGTTAATTTTGATTAGGAAATATAGTACAGTAAAATGGGATACATAAGAGATGGGGACCTCGATGAATCAATATTGTTCAGAGATGTTGTACAATAAGAACACAGTGTTAAAACCCAAAGATAGGGACTTTTATAGTGGTGAGTATTTTATGTCTCGTTGGAAGGTATTTAAAGGTTTTATTTTATGTATTATTATGTTTTGGAAATTTAGGGATGAAATTTAGTGAATTTCGGGGCAATGTAATCAATACATAGTTTTAGCTTGATTACCATAACCATGAATAATACCGAATTGGGTTTGTGTAAGGGGTACAAGTTGATAAAAAAATTACACATGGTAACTACATGGTCACCTGGTAGAATGAATTGATGTCAGATAGGTGGAATTATTTTGAGGTCAGTATATGTTTCATGGTCACTACATGATCACATGGGACTATGTAGTCTAGCCTTGTTGTTACGTAAAAACTCTATTAAAACCCTTATTTTAACATGATTTTAGTGATTTCAATCTAATTTCCACCATCCCTCATAGTTATCTCATTCATGGATGACCCATGGGGAGAGTTTGGGTTCTCTTATTCCTTTATATAACATCTCACTTAATGTTTGGTGTATTTGGTGTGAAGATCTAAATTAAATCCCTATGAAACTAGTCATCTACTCTTGTTCTTAATTTCTCATATTGAATATTCTAACTATTTTGGGTTAATGTGATTTTTTCATAATTATTGACTTAATTGTATTTCAGATTTTCAGATTTTGTGAACCTTATTTTCTATTTGGATCCTAGTTGTCTTAAAACGACATCATGTTATCGCCATTTTATCTGTAGGTGGATTCTTATGTTCACTAAATGAATAAAAATCCTATGGATTCGGCATGAATTGTTTTACCCTATTTAGCGTTCTTAACTTGTTTTATTATTTTCATGGTTTTTTTTTGAAATTCAAATGGGTTTTGGTGTGTATGTTTTTTACTAAATGTGAATTGTTGATTTTCTAAGTGCCTTGGTGTCTTTTAGAATAATGGTTTTATAATAATTAATTGTTTTAGATATTTAATTGTGGTATTGGGTTTCTATGTCTTTTTTGTTTTTATATTATTAATTTCAATGAGTTAGTGGTTTTTGGGTTTTTATTTTTTCTCATTGATATTGGTTGAGATTTGGATTAGTGATTGGTTTGTTATTGATGGATTAATCATGAGTCTTGGAAACTCTTTTGATGTGGGGAGCTTTCTAATATTGGTATTGTAATGTAGTGGAAACTCTAACATAGGTGTGGGGACCTTATTAGACATAAGAAGGTTAGTTTTGTGGGTAGCAGGTCCTCTCATGGGTAAGTTGAACCTAAAGATTTGGTTTTGTACTCATGGAATATATTTCCCTCAATTTTGTATGTATTCTGTGTTGTATGATTTTTCTTGAGATTATGTTTATGCTTTTCTTTTTTGTATTGATAACTTGACATCTTGTTTTATATTGAATCTTGTATTAGTTATTATTGTTCATGATTCATTGTTTATATAGTTTTATAAAATTTAATGTGTTGGGGGAATTTTTTAAATATCATCTCATCTTAATGGTTTTTTATATGTTAATTTTCTTTGGGGAGTTGTTAAAATAGTAATGGGTCTAGTATTCACCCTGGAATCACAAAATCCAGTGGATGAGTAGATTTTATACAACATGACATAAGTAAGGTAAATATATCATTTTTTAATTTATTTGTTATATAAATATTTATGGGGAGCTATGATAGACGATGAGTTATAATTGGTGGGGTGAATCAGGGAGATTATTAGTTGGCTTGGTTGAGCTAATGATGTATTTTATTGATGTTGTATTTTTTGGCCCTGTAGGATTTCACATTAAGTTCTTTTGTACTCTTGTGTTTTTTTAGTTCCCTTACATGGGACACATGTGTGGTTGTTTTAAATATTGAATTGAAATGGATTGTAATTATTTGCAATACATGATGTGATCTAAGTCTTTATTGGTTATGTATTAACCTATTGGGTTGTCTTCTTCCTATGGGCTTGGTATATCCGGGTTACAGACACCTCATGAAAATGATTTAGTAATCATAAACATGTGAAGGGTGTGGGATAGGAGGAGAAAACATCCACAAGTGGTATTTTCTAGATCCATTTAACTTATATCCATATTTTGGTTATTCAAAGTACCTAAAAGGCATATTAATGCTTCAATTAGATATGGGTTTGGTTGAGGGGAGATGGGTTGGGTCGAGATGTTGCAAAACTCCCCCTTCGATAAAAACTTCAATTCTAAGGGATTCATCTTATATGACCTCAAGGATAATCACCAACTACCTAGTATAAACAATATCCCTTAACATGGTCTTAATAAGTATGAGCTCACATCTCCCACCTTTTGAGCTACATCCATGTGGGGGGGGGGAAATGAGGGTCTCTCCTTGATTTTCATACGCCAAACTCCACATTATTAAATTATTAATTAAAATGATGATGATGATCATGATGATGATGATTATTATTATTATGATAGTGATGATGATGATCATTATTATAAGAACAACTCATTTTAATTTATATATTTAATTGAAGTAACAGTGCATGACATTAACATATAATTTCACCTCACTATTATCCAATATTTTTATAACCTCTTCCTATGTCAAATAAAAATTAAAATGGCTTTTTATATAATAATATTAATATACCAAACTATACAAGATACTTACTAGCACATATATTTGACCAAAAATAATAGTTAATAATTTAAAGAAACATTAATTAATTTTCTGAATATATTAAACACTTAAAAATAAAAATATAATGATCCAACAGAAGACTACAGAAATACTTGGGTAGTCAAACAAATTAAAGGTTTTGGTGGGATAAGGGGTATGGTTACCTAAACCATGAACCAACCATTCATTACCCACTATTTCAATACATATAACTCTCTTGATTTACTTTCAAGGTATACCAAACCATTTGTAGAACATGCATCAAAGAAAGCTTTCTCAAAAATTAAACAATATCCACTATTTTATCTAAAATATAACAATATAGTAATTATAAATCCAAAATAGAAAAAATGGGCATGTTATATCCTTTTTATTTCTAATAGGACTAGCATTTAATATCCTCCAAGGAATCCCAATTCATATAAAACCAAAGGAGGTATAATAAATAACCTTTGATGGTCATTTGGAGCATTAAATAAACTCTAAACTGGCTTATGTCCCAAATCAATTTAAGAGGTGCATAATTGAGCCTCCAAATTGGCTAAATATAGAAATGGGTATTTTTAAATGGTCTCTCAAGATGGTATTTTTAATTTCTACTTTGTAATGGCACTTGGTAGCCCATTACTCCAAACCCAACACAAAATATCATTTAGTATTTTGAATTTCATGATTTATATATATATATAATATAAAAAAGTATTTTTAAATATTATGTTGTCACATTAATTTTTAAACAAATTAACTATTATTTAATTAAATTTTTAAATTAAAAAAAATACAAATCATGTTTGCATTAGTAATAAACATAAAAATATTACATATAAACAGAAACATCCTGGACTCTAGAAACCCAAATCGGGTAGTTATATTACATTATTAGTATAAATTATAAGATTTATATAATGTTAAAACATCATAGTACTATTTTAATAAAATATACATACACACATTGCACTTGAAAACATGAGATACAACATGAACACATTTTGATAGCATTATTATCCCTCCCATCATATCCCCAAAAACAACACTTAGTCCTCCACTAGGTTTCCTAGAGAAAGGAAAACAAATAAGTGTGATTTTATATGCTTAGTAAGGATTAGTATACAATGGATGGTTATATAACATAAAAATGACATAATTGATATGGAAAGAATAAATTAACAACATGAATCCATAATCAACCTAAACTGTGGTAATTTTATATTTATGAAAATAAATGGAAACATGGATAATAATAATAATTGATCTCATATCAATGAAATGTATTATGTCAAACATAAAAAAGCATACTTACAAGGCCTCATTAAAATACTCTTTATTATTATGTGAATAGGATTACACCAAAACCCATCCTGTTTTATCTCATGATACTTGTTGATGAATTAAGGGGCTATATATTTTGGGCCCCACACTTCACCTTAATAAGTAAAATGAATTCCATATAATTGTAGTTATTACCTTTCATAATATTCCATGATGAACCACTTGTAGAATAAATCGTGGTTATATTTATAAGGATAAATACAAACATTAAATACTTTCCCAGTTAGTAGAATAATGTAGATGTCTTGGATAACTTCCCTTAATTAACATGGAATTTAAGGGGTATCATCAAACTAATAGGTAGTACCATTATCATAGAAATATAGGGGTGAGGGTATGTTAAATGTGATGGGTTATCCATGGAATATAGTGTTTTGGATTATATTTTTCCATGGTAGGATACTAAGTAAATAGTAGAAAAAATCCTTCATCATAGTTCATTAAGAGCGTGTGAATGTTCCAAAGTGTATCCCCTAGGAGAGTCTCACCAAGTGTGAAATCTGAAACCCACTCCTAATGAATAAATTTTATGGTTGATTCAATGATAAACCAACCCTTTTTACAGTTATGAAACCTAGGTTTATCTATATTACTTTTTTATCCACGTTACAGTATCCACTTAAGGAAGTAATTTCTATGTAATTACACATACATTTACACTACCTAAACATCGGATAATTTTTACATCATAGAAAATATAATTCTTCAATCAATATAATATAAGATATGGGTAAAAATATAAACTTTTAAATACCATATATTTCATTATTAACATTTCAAAACATATTCCATGGAAATGTATACACCACATAAATGAAAATAGATGGTGATTATAATATGAGTCCCAAAGAATGAAATTTGATATGGAAACCCCCACTTATAGAATGGGTAAAAATTAATTCAAAAGATATTGAATTAGAGGGACTCAAATTGATCCTATAATTCCATTAATAAATTATATTCATTATATAACATGTCAAATAAGAATTATATACACCACATAAAGTAATTTAGATGAAAAACAGAAAATATGTCTCTAATAGAGGAATCTGAGATAAAAAACACTTACCTCTAGTACTGACTTCCTTGAAGATAATTTTACTTACTATAAAATAAACATATCTATATTGATAACATAATTCATAACCTTAAATATAACCATTTTCATTCATACTCTTCATAAATGGTCATTCTATGTGTGAATTCTTCCGATTGTCAACATTAGTGTTTATAGTTTTGATTGTTTGTACTAGTTCACAATGGCGGTGTTTGTATCCATCATTCTCCCAAATTACATTTTTAATATTTCATGAAATTTAAAATTATGGATAATTTATAATATTTTTAATGTTAAAAATTCCTTTAATTATTTTCATAGACTATATCCTTGATGATAAAGTCGATAATAAAAATGTTTTGGTAATGTTTGATAAATTGATGGAGTTTCATTAATTGATGAAAATGATATTTATATAACATATTATGAATAAAAAACATTATGTAAACTATTTTTTCATTTTATACTAGAAATTAATTTCTCATAGTCATCTATGATTTAAATTTAGATCATTTTCCATGAAGGTGGTTAAACTGGCCCAAACAAGATCTTACCATGATTATCGGATGATTATGGGATGGTTTAGTTATAATATCACTATATGAAATAATATTTACCATATTTAGTTTTTATAATTTAATATATTATAATTAGAAGTAATTATACTAACAATTATTGTATATGAAAATATTACAGAAATTAAAATAATTGGTTTTCCTCTAAGTAATCTTCTTTTAAATGAATAAATTAACAATGATCATTTCTTCGGGGTAGCAGTCATCTGCACTATGCCGGAACAACGATGTTTTTCCTAATATATGATTCATGTGAATAAATAATGGGAATAAACTGAATATAGTGAAATTATATTATATAAATGATAATAAAAAAATTATTAGTGTTGATATAATAAATTTTAAAGAGTATTATTAAGAATAAAATTAAGTAGTTGATAATACGCACATCATGGACTTTGGATTTCCTTGGAAGTCCCCTTGAATTATATGGGATTATGCTATCTTCGAGTAGACTAAGGATTATTTTTATGTATAAAGGTTCTAGGTATAGTAAAATGTAATATTTTAAAGGATTAATGTATGGTAAACAGTGTCTTTAATTGGTGAATATGTTACACTTTTTTAAGTGAAGGGAATGGTAGTTTTGAATGTAACCCTTACATTTTCAATATTGTAAGGTTACTACACAAGTTTAAAAGGCCAGGATATGGAAAAACGTTTTGGGTAAAATGTAATGGTCAATATAAAGATCTAAAATTCACTTCAAGGAACTTTTTTATAAAAAAAATCAATTTTAAATATTTAAACTCAATTTACCACTTTTTTCTTTTATCGTGATACTTAATTTTTAGCATTAGTAATTGAATTTAATAAAAAATATTAATATTTAACATTTCAAATAACTTGATATATATAATTTAAATTGTAAATATTTTTTTATAAAAAAATCTCCAAAGGTTTTGAAAAGTAAATTTTAAAATTCATACACTTAATCTTGTAAAAAACGTTTTCTGAAAAATAATGTTTTCAATTTTTAAATTTATATATAACATAAAATTATCTTGGATAATGATTTTAATGCTATAAATTGATTTATTATCAAAAAAATAACTTTTTTAGGCATTCAAGATAATACAAAACTGAATCTTCATTAACAATAATTGAATTAATGAAAATACAGAAATTAGTTTTTTTATTAATGTAATATTTTAATTAGTTCTGAAAACATTGGATGTTGGATTTATAAATTCAAAGTAAATTTTAAAATGAATATTTTATTCCTTAATTTAATATTTGATTACATGAAAAAATTTCTATGATTTTAGTTCATTCTTAAATAATAATAAAGAAAAAAAATTACATGTTTCATGAAAACCCTATTTTCTACTTAAAACTGCCCATATCATTTAAGATAAAAAACTAATACTAAGAAATTTGAATATAAAAAATTCTATGTGATGTTATTTTGATAAATTAAAAATTATTAAATGACTATATTAAATAAATTCATAATTTGAGTCTCTTTAAAGGGAATATTTTTTATAGTTCTTGATATGGTGTTTACCTACTATATTAGAGACTAAGGTGTTAAATTCCCCCTGTGAATAATTTCATCTTGAAATTGGGGTATATATCAGATATTGAAAAAATGTGGATGATCCTTCCTTTTATATTCAATAGGATCCCATGTTTCCTCTTCTATTTTTTTAGTTCACCAAATGAGTTTTATGATTCCACCATACTTTCTCTCTAGTGTCAAGAATCTTCAAACGATACTTCGTACAAGACAATTCAGGCTATAAATAAATTACTTCAAATTTGATAACATGTTTTGTATCTTTTATTTATTTCATCAACATTTAAACATGAAATATTGATTGTAATTCATAATGTTTATGGGGGGATTCCAATCAATAAGATACGAAACCAATTCATTCTAGTATTTCAAGGTACCTAATATACCTAGGTGCTATATTATACATTTTACTGAATATTATAAGTTTATTCCATAGTGAAACCTTTAAGAAAACATGGCCCCAAACCTAAAATTCCAATTTTTTCATGTGATTATATGTATAGATATTTTATCTAGACAATCATTCATTAATGTGGTCCTAGTTAGTCCTTACTACAATAGTTGTCTCCTCTAAAAACATTGGGCCAACTAACAATATTTCTATAAATTCTTCCCAATACGTTTGAATATGAAACATTTTCCCATAAAATACTTTGTTTGGATCCATATGGATACTCAAATGAATTCTAATATTATATGATAATTACAGCAAAGATAGATATTGATTTCACGTACCTTAGAAGTCAAGAGAATGTGGTATCAACCGTTTTTCTAATGTTTAGATAGTCCTTTCAGTGTTCCCATCAGTCATGGGATAATAGGAAATAGGTAAATGGATCTCAATGTTGATATCCCTTTAAAGAATATTCCTTAATTTCGATGTGATATGTGGTTCACAATCTGATACATTTGATAGAGGCGTCCCATTAAGACTTTCGATTTCAATAATATAGAGTTGGTAAAGGCTCTCAATGGATAAATATTCTCTTATTACTATGGAATTAGATTAAATATTATATGAATCATTGATGACCCATAAAGCATTACACGTCCTTGGAGACTTCAGTTGTCTGGTGGAAAAGTCCATTGTAACATTGTACTTCTTTCATTTTGTCATATATAGAGGTTGAATGAATACCTTAAGATGTTTTATTTTATGTTTAAACATCTATAATACTAATAATTTGGATATATAGTCTGCAATTTCCTACTTTATACCATCCTACCAGAAATATTCTCTTAAATATGTATACATATTTATGTTAGGAGAGTGTATAGAGACATTTGAACTTTGTGCATCATCTTACAGTTTCCTTTTCAACTCTGGTATGTATTTAACATATAACCTCTTCCCAAACATCAACACTCTATCTATATAGAATAATGGTATTGATTTCCCATTATTGAATAATTTAATTTTCTTTTGTAAGTTATAATTATCATAATTGGACTTCTATGTCCTTTCTAGTATGGACAGTTTAATAATTGATTACAGAAGGATTGATGGGTCCACTTTCTAATAAATCACTATACTAATCTTTTTTAGATCTCTATATATAGGATCCTTGTTAACAATCATCATATTCATAACTCCCTGGCCCTTGCTACATAATACATCAACCACCATATTTTCCAGCCCATGGTGGTAGTGTATCGATCAATCATAATCCATGACTAGTTCTAATCATCATGGATATACTTGAAAATCCTAGGGTTCATATATATCTCACATATTTCACCATATAGGTGGTGTATCTATATTTTCAAATAACATATTACATCTTCCATCTAATGCTCAGGCATTGTATAGTTTTATTCATGGGTTCCAAATTGTCTTGATATATAGGCAAACACCATATCATATTATAATAACACAACCGTGAACTTTCTTCTATTCATCACAATATATAAATCATACTTTCTTACATGATGGTAGATTCAATATTGGTTCATTAATCAGTATCCACTTCATATACTCAAAAAATTCTTTACATTCCCTTATCCAAGTGAATTTAACCCCATTATTTGTTAGCTTGGATAACAGGTTGTCTGATTAGGAAAATTATTGATGAAACCATAATAATAACCTACTAAACCTAGGAAACTTCATATCCCCATTTTTTAACTAATGTAAGTCATTCTTTGACTACCATTGTAGTTTATGGGTCAATATATATCCCATTATTCTAAATAATATTTCTAAGGAAATAAAATTCATTAATCCAAAATTAAAACATATTATACTTCCCAAATAATTCATTTTTTTAGAGGGTCTCTGGAATTATTTGTATATGACTCCAATGATCTTTATAGATCATAGAGTATAATAATTTTTCTTCATTGAATAACTCCATAACTTTATAAAGATACTCCATGAATACTCTATCCATCAAATCTATAAATATAGAATGTTCATTAGTCAATCCAAAAGTAATTACCATAAAATCAAAATGTCCATTCCTTGTTCAGAATGTTGTCTTCATTATATCATCCCCCCTTAGCCATAGTTAATGATAACCAAAGGAAATATCAATCTTTGAAAATTATTGGGATCCTGGATGTTAATATCGTTAGTCATCAATGTGTTTAAAATGATACATAGTATTTATAGTAATGGAATGGATCTCCCCATAATCGATGCACAATCCATTGGACCCAAACTTTATTTTTTTAGATAAAGTAGGGGCTCCCCATAGTGAAACTCTTGGGAATGTAAATTTGTTTATGATTCTTTCATCGGGGTGGTATCCATCATGCAACTACACAATGGTTGTTCCATGCATTCCTTCTTTCCAAAGGCGGGCGGTATCTGTCGATTATTCATATAAATTTTCTCCTTGATCGAAATAGGATGATGGGATTTCAGTCTCTCCTTCAGTGGATTCATCCTCGTAATTCATTGTATAGTCCCCTTCTCCCTTATAAATATTAAAAGTTGTTAGTAAATCTCATTCTTAGTGCCATATCTTTATAGACACTGATTAATTACATTACTTCTATCTATACATTCTAAGGGGTCATGTCTTGGAAGGAACATTCGTTCAGGGGAGTAGTCACATTGGACAGCACCAGCAGGTCTGTATACTGAAACAGTGGTACATTTGGGTATCATCCAATTATGATAGGGCTTCATGAGGGCATAAAATCTCAATACATCTCATATAAAGTGCAGAGAATCATATTCTAGAGGCATTTATTTGAGGTTTTCCATGGATTATCATGTTTAACACAAGGTATTCTATGAGCTTAACGTCTAGCGGAGATGGATCAGACTGATCGAAACACTGATGGAAGTGGATCAGATGGGTACATCCCTAAGATGGGTCGCCTATAAGGTATACCGGAAGGAAGGATCAAAATTTCCAATGAGAGCGGATTGAGGGTGGTTTGTCCCACAAAAGTAATATTTCACACCATGAAAGATTATCTGGACACCACTGAGGGCAGATCTGGAAGTTGGCACCCCAAAAAGGGGACACCAAGATTCACCATTGGCTGAGATAAAACCTAAGGGAGGCCTCCTACGAACCCTATCTTGGAGATAAGGATCAAAACCCATGTAGTTCTAATGGGTGAGGAAAGATATTTGGGTTTACACAAATGAAAACAACCCAGCTATATGTTAGGTCTTACACATTGATAGTGGATCATCACCAGAGGAACACTCTTGATTTGATGATGATAGATTTTTCGGGGTTTATGCAATGTTATGTTCCCAGGTTACACAAGGAGTGGAGATGGGATGGATGACATGATCGCACTGGGGTGTGGTGGCCCTAGTATGAATCAGAATTGATGATGGATGTCTGGATGAAGTGGATGAGAGGAATTGGGTGGAACTGACGTAAAGATGGTGGTGATGTTGGGATTGAACCTAAGAGAGGCTTCTTATGTATCCTCATGGTAGTGAATCAAATTCCATGAATTTTGTTGGGGTCATGGGATGCCTGAGGAGTCAGATCATGAGAATGGATGAATGGATGGGACCCATAGGACATAGAGACCCTAGGATAAGGAATGACCTTCTCGAAGCACAAAGGCTCAAGGGAGAGACCAAGATGGGACATGAGTGATTTGATTGAACCTTGGGAGATTTACTACATGACCCCATAGTGGGGAATCTGTTTCCACGTAGTTCAGTATGGGGCATAGAAATGGGGTGTGTACAAAGGACAGCAACTCAATGACATGTTGGGGCTTATGCATGGTTACCATCCTATCACAAAGGGAATGCTCTTGGTTGGAGGAGTGCGAATTGAGATTGGGGCTATGCTTGGTTCGATACCTGGGTGTTTTTCTGATGCCACCACGAGACGGACCAAGGATGTGGTTCCCAACAAAGGGAACACCTATGTTTACATGTTTTGGGGATCCACCTCAGGGAGGCTTCCAATGTACCCTGCCTAGGAGAAAGGGGTCAAAACCCACATAGTTCGAAAGTATACAGTTTAATGGCATGCGAGAGAAAAAGGGTGTACATTTTAATGTCACGAAAGATGGGGGAGAGCTGTTGTGAAGTTGTTAAGACCGATGGGTGATGGTCTTTAACCTTAAAAAGGCTTCTTACATACCTTCCTTGTAAAGGGGAAAGGATCAAATTCTATTTAGTTCATTTGTGAGGAATGTGGATTACATTAAGGAGGAACTTAGAAGGTTCCATGGTCAATGCTTACTTTAAACCCATGTGAGTCATTCTCATTATGATAAACAACAGAAAACAAATACCTAATGATCACATTATGAAAGGTGCATCTGTGAGGAATGAAGTAGGGTTTATGTGTGGTTAGGGGCCCAAAGTGGAAATAAGAGATTACGTCAAGAGAGAGGCCCGTGTATGGGTCTAAATTTACAAGGAGGATATGGAAATCGTACATGAATCATCATGTTAGATGTTTTCGGGGCTTACATGGAGACTGCTCGAGGTGTGCATGGCAACAAACCCATAGGGAAAGATATATCTTCAAGGAACCGGTGCCCACCCCCCCTCTGATCCTCTTAGACTTGTCGATTATGCAGTGATCATAGTATAATGTCATGTGTTGAGGATGAGGTATATTGGAAGTTTAATGTTCTATTTCATGGATGGGGGGATTCACTCCACACCCTTAAGACATACATAACTAGCGCACTTCAACCCTTGGTGAAGGGAAGGAACATGTAATGTCATGTGGATAGAGGGTTTTGAAGTGATATATTGAGGGGATCAAGTTAGCATGGCTAGGAGGGGAATTAGTAGCCATTAGTGTGCTTATGAAAATAATAATTTTTTAAAGAAATGCAACATGAAGCATCATCTAAGGTACTTTGAAATTACTTTGTACAATTCTGGAGGGCCTCATGGAATCAGGGCGTAAAAATAAGGTGATATTGGAAGGAGGTGCTTCACATAGAGAATGAGCTTCGGGAATCTTGACTACTTCGCAAAGAGGAGGGGATTCACAAATCATGGCTACTTTACAAAGAGGATGGCCTTTGTGAAGGAAAGTGTCCTCACGAAGGGAAGTCTTCAATGGAGTAGGGCTTTACTTTAGCAAATACATCTTTGGTTGGAGAGTAAATCATGAAGTCTTTATGCTTCACAATGTCTCGAGCACCCCAAAGGGCCTCCTTCCTTTGTGAAGGTCATATGCCTTTGTCAAAGGAAACCCCAACATAGGTGGAGGCTGGGAAGAACACAAATAGGTATGGATTGCAGATTCCAAGTTCCTTTGGTGGTCCATCTGTGTGTTTTGAGAAGCTATTTGCCAAATGGAAGCTTTAGAAGTTCAAAGGGAAAATAAATAATGGTTTGAGATGGTGGGAACCTTTTATATATAGGAAACTAAGGTCTTTGAGGGTTTCCGAGAATTTCATGGAAAGGAGAGACATTGTGTAGAGTAATAGGTCTATTTGAATACGTTGCCTACATAGAGGGGTGTGACACCGCATAGAGGATTTCCAAAGCATACGGTGTGAGGCGGGCTATGCAGATCATGGACAACACAGAGAGGAATTAGTCCAGCATAATGCATTTGACCTATAGATGGTTTGGGGAATCTTTGGAGAGGATTGTGAAGGTGACCTCGTGGAGTTAAGATTCTCAGGACGAGAGCTTCGTGTAGGAGTCCCTTTCGTATGTTTCTGAGAGACATAGAGCCCCTCATAGTTCTTATTAACACTATTGAATTTATGGGTTCCCTCCCTTTTTCATATGAATTTCATCTCCAAAACATTCCCTCCTCATAATCTGAGTGGATGGGAAAGAGGGAAAAATTATGAGGGTAGTATGTCGAAGATACCAGGAAAATCAAACACGTGGAAAACATGTTCAGTGGGTCATGGAGGTGGGGTTGAAGTCCCATCGCACAAGCCATCACAAAGCATCCCTCATGGAGAGCCCCCACTCTGTGCGTGTACAAGGCACCATGAGCACCCCCTGAGGGTTGCCGAAAATACCACTGATGGGTCACTGTGCATAACATCCATGGTTCACCGTGAATCCAGGCCTCCAATGCTTATAAATAGGGGCCCAAGTCATTTTTCCACATCTGGATATTTGCGAATAATATTGCCATTGCATTCTCTTCACAGACCAGTCCTCTTTGTGAACACTTTTAGAGAACCAGAGTTCTCTAGTCTGGTGCTTCGTGAATGATTTTATCAAACTGAGGTATCACGATTTGGTTCATCCTATGTGATATAGGCCAAAGTCAAGTATACTTCATGGAGAAGTAGTGATTTGTAACTGTATTCGTGAAACGTCTTCTCAAAAGGCCTCCGCAAATGTTTTTTCATTCATCCTTCACACCCTGACCAAAAAACAATCTCCATGTTTTCAAGATCATGGCCACTCAAGAGGCTATGTGAGAAGTTCATGCTGATGTCACTTAGTGGGATGCCATAGAAAACAACATTAGAATTGGAGAGTACATCCAGAGTTCTTCTGATCACCAATCATGGATGGAGTGGTTGAAAAAGGTGAAAAAGTAATAACCTCTTTACAAGATCCTTCCATTTTACTTCTTTGGCATGTGGGATTAAGCCTCTATCTTGAACACCATCAAGGATGAGTCAACCTACTTATTTAGGAGTACCCTCGAGCAATACCAGTGCTACAGGGCTGTGGATGGTCATATTGGAAAATTTTATGCCCTGGTCATGGTACATTGTCTTCACAATCATGTAAAAAATAACGATGACAAGGAATTCATGCAAGAGACATCACCACCCTTGTATAAGACGATCATCAAGGTAGGGCTCAAAAATCCATACAAGGGGTGGATTACAAGCTAGGATTTGCGCTAGGGTGGAAATTTACTGACGACTAGGACTGGGCCAATTGGGTGTGTGTGTATTATGAAGAGTTTGATAATGTACTAAGGTGTGTTGGACTATTTAAAGTTTCATGGGCCACCCAATTCAGAATCTCTCAACCAATGGAGTTCATGCTAGAATTGTTTAATTCAGTGGTCGCTACATACCAACACTTTCCATCTGCATCACGGGAAGGTTCGCATCAGCCTTTGGGACCTTTATAAAATTTTTGGCATCCCAATCCTGGGATAGATGTATGATGAGTTCCTCCCTAACATGAACATCATGGGTAACATGGAGAAGATTTTGCCTTTGGAGATAGAATTGTAAAGTATAGTACCAGTTACATAGATGGATAAGTAGAACACCTGATACATCAAATTTAAGAAGTGGTTTGGATATTTCCGGTATTTTCCAGCATATGAGGGAACACTTCTAGAGAGGCCCACCATATTTCTATGTAGAGATCAGTAGGGTAAAGAGGGTTCATACTGTCAGATCCTGTAAGACAACCAGTGGAAACTATGGGGATATAGCATCAACACCAAGCAATGATCAATAGTTTGGCTGGCTGGGTTTATCTCAGTGCTGATCTGTGGGTGTATATTACTGGTAATAGATACCCACATGTGGGTGTGACATGGTAAATTTATCAGTTTGTCTCAACTGGATAGTGGGGACTGCATCAACATGGGTATAACGGTGCTGGAGAAATTGTACTATCTACTCCGGAACATTACTGAGGGAAAAGGCTGATGTGGGTGTGCGGGTCGTTCCACTTTTTTTATAGCTGGATGTTATCACACATGTGGGGATATGAATGCCTTAATGTAATTTTTATGCATTATATATAATATTTAATGTAAATTTTTAACATTGAGGGGGATATCTCCATTGAAGCTGGATGCCATGATAGTGCTCGGTAAGATGGGGCAGGCAGAAAAATTCATCTTCCACCCATTCCCTTTCCCAACCAGAGCCTATAGTGATGATGTCACATATAACATAGAGAATTTTTCATATCTTCTATACTTTTATGGTGGTGTTCTGGTGGAATGATCAGATTTTGAACATATATGTGAACTATATACACCTCCCTAGTTTGCTCGAAAATTCCGGTGCATACAGAGGCTGACTCTACAAGTGTATACAAATGTGTGTCACGAGAACCACACATGCATGTTGTGACAACTCTTTCTGATATTTACAGGGTATTATGGAAACATGTGTAATGAGTTTCCTCCATCAAATGCTATATTCGGACTGGTTCGAGAGTATGCACAGAGCTGGGAGGCTACCTTCTCTGGGAGATGTCGAAGTGATTAACTATCCGGGACAGTTAGGTGGTCCCTACACCTCGACATTGAATAGTGCAGGTGGGGGATGTCAAGAAGTTCTTGCGAACATGTGTCAAGGAAATGAGGCTGAAATAGTAGTAGCATTAGTCCATGAATTAATAGACCCCGTACCAGAGCTGGTAGGATGTGGAGAGAGAGAGGTGGTAGTGTCGAGCTCAATGGTCCACCTAGGAGGGATGAGGAGAGAGGTGAATCATCCTTCAGATTTCGTAGGGTCCTACCTCAAGATCCATTGAAGTAGCTATTTCTGGTAATGATTCATTCTAACGTCATCTTCCTGGAGTCCAGGGAATATTGGGAAAAGAGTAGCAGTACCACAACATTAACAGTCTATAGTCAAACATGAACATGCATGGGATGGAATTGAGAGAGATTTTCATTACGAAGGGTAGCTTCAACACTACCCCTGTCAAGGGAAAAAAGTTTTTAATGGATCTAGAGGATGTAATACACTCTTGTGGGGACATGCCGCCAATGATGCACTGACCGGGTAAGTGTGCTATTGAACATGACCACTCCTACAGAAATGACAGAGGCTCAACTGGAAAAGTTTTCTCCCTTGTTCGGTCTTTTAAAATAATCATGGGGGTGGGAAGCCAATGTGGGATATTTATGCTGATCAATGGATGGGACATCCAAGGGATCCTCTCCTAAAGAAAGTGAGATAGTGGCCTCAGGGGGAATCTCCTTGGTAGAGTTCTCCGCAACTTTATAAGTGAGTTTCTACACCTTTTCATTGCCCTATTTCCCTTTTAAACTTATCTTGGTTTTTAAACTAACAATTATCTGTGTAGGAGAATCTTTAATCGGCTATTCTCACTAAGGAGGAAGAAGGAATGAAAGGCGCATTAACCAAACACTAGGGCATGCAGCCGTATATATGGTGGTTGTGGGATCTAGTAATGCTGAGGGAGCAGAGATGGACTCTTCAGAATCTTTAGAGCCCACAATCATATACAGAGGGTCATGTCCTATCCTCCTTGTGATGGTAGACCTGAGGTGAGATCATGCGGCTAATATGGGTAAGTCTCATACTTCATTTATGTACCCATTTTTTGGTCTTTCAAATTCGATAATGCGACCCATGTCTTCACAGTTTTCAGGATGGTACTTACGTTGCTGATAGAAATTTCTATAAGACTCGAGTCATTTCTCCAAATAGGGGTGTTTATCCCTATAGCATCGAGTGTCATAGCAGACTAGGACATGGTTCATTATGAGTGGTCGGTGGTGACAAGCGATACTGCTAGAGGGGAAGAGTCTGGAGTAAACAAGGTGGACATAACTGAATTACAATCTAGCGATGAAGACCAGCCCAAAAAAAGATCATGATGGTGAACTCCTAGAGGAATTTCTCGAGTATGAAACCGCTGACCGAGAGGATCAAGATGAGAATGCTTCCAATTAAAATGATAAAAAGGTTGTTCAACACTGGTCATGGAAGCTGATTAGGCACCTTATCGATAACACCCCACAATCGTAGTGGATAACTAAGATGGGAAAACATTACCCCTGTCTATGAGAACTGTGCACTAGAGGAGTATATTCCAATTTCCCTCAAACTCTCATTCTAGACTACCTTGTCAAGAGGGTGTGGGAAGATGCACGTTGCTTCAGTTTTGGATGGAAGCAGAGTATGGTTGTCAATATCCAAGTACCTTAGGAGGATAATCAAGTGATCCAACGTTTGAGGGAATGTGTGAATGAACACACTGCTTTCTTCGAAGTACAATCAGGACTCATATCACAAATAAAGGCATAGCAGATAGTGGCTAAGGAACAGATGAGACGAGTATCACAAGAGATGGACATTATCTAATCTAAGGAGGGTTAGGCCTAGTTTAGGGCTGATGAGATGTGATCCATCTCTATCGAAGAAGAGTGGGAGCTTAACAGGTAACAAAAGATCCTGGATGCTACAATACAGAGAGTGGTGGAGCTTGGATGCTCTATTTAAGGGGTTAATCCATTTATTAGAGGGTCCAATCTCTGGCATCATAATTTGTGTAAACTCATAAATGTACTTTATGGTTTTCTTTTTTATTTTGGTTGTGTGCATGAGTTGTATTATCTATTTTTATTTATGTGTTTCAAACATACTTTAGAAATATCTAGCGATCAATCCTTAAGCTCGAATGGAAATTTCCCGATGTGAGAAACAAGGGATGCTCGCATCTTTATTCCATTTCAAAATTAGAATGACAACCAATATTTGGGAATTTGGGGTCTGAACAACCCCTAGTTGTTTCGGGAAAAAACTACGGGGTTATGGTCAGAGAAAGGGATTCTCAAAACTGCCAAAACTCTCTCTCCCAACATCTCTAGCACATGAGTCGGAAAATTCCAGGGGTGTTGGAATAAATCTGAATAAAGGGAAATGAAGAGTTTAAATTACGATACCCAAAATTCGGAATATAGTGAGATGCAACATGACGGTGGAGGATAACTATTGACCGTATTTGAAACACAATATCCATATCATGTTTTCCTAAACTAGGGACAAAAAAACGAGGTCCATCCGTAGACTGTATTCAAATCCTAGGACCAAAATTGAAATGTTGTCCAATATCTTCTGTAATGTTTGTCTTAAAACAGTAGGTGACTTTAAAAGCTGAGTATCCATGAATTTTGGGGGTCCCTTCAGATGTGAAAGAGGTTGAGGATCCGAAAAAAGAGAAATTAAAATCATGGGGTAGAGTGATGGGGTGTTCGAATGGATTCCAACACTCTTAGAATTACTCCACTAAGACAAAAATTCATCGGGTTAGTGTATCAGTATGAATCGAGATCAGACCTACTTATGGGAGGGAACTCTCTTGAAAGGACCTAGGATGATAAACAGTTTCACATCATGTGGTGAGTTTGATAGTGTCACTGTTTAAGTTGATATATTATAACCTAGGGGTCAGATTGTCTCATATATGGATACTACCTTACCACAACCCCTAAGCCTACTTCAGACATACTGGTTGTAGGAAACAAGGAATTTCGTCAGACCTTCCTCGGCTAATTGAGGGTGTGCAATGGTAAAAGGAAAATTCAGGTGGGGAAAATCCCAAACTAACTAGACTTCCTACTCGATGTGCGTGAATGCACAGAATTACAACACTAGTTGTGTTGAGGATCTATAAAATTAAAATTGGCATTTAACATGCGATTGACAACATCTGATATTTGGGATGCAGTGGGAGTGGCATGATAATGAATGATAACTATTGAACGTGTTCAAAACACAAAATCCTTTTCATGTTATCATAGAAAGGGAACAAACAAATTAGGTTTAATCAATGACAATGTTCCAAGCATGGAACCTATCTCATAATTTCATTCAAAATCCACTGGGATGTTGGCTGGAAGTGGTAGGTGAGCCATAAGGCAAAGCATCCATACCGATAGGGGGTCCCTTTGGATGTGAAAGATCATGAAAACCAAAATGACAGAATGAGCATAGTGAAAACACTAATCATGCAGTTTAAGCAACACACAGTACGAACACATGGGAGGATCAAAGAGGCCTACACCACACCACGTACTTTTTGGGAGAGCCCAGGCTGGAAGGGGCCGGGGAGGCAAAGGTAGTTCTGACCAGACCACAGTTGGGATGTTTGGGCATTACTAAATATTCTCTAAAGAATTTAATCAAGACATTTCTAATTCGTGGAGGTGGTATAGCAGGAGACCAATTCCAAAATGGGGTTATATCCTCTTTTAAAAACGAATGCCATAATTGTTATGCAGTTTCACTTTATGCTAACATAGATGGTAAGAATCATAGTTTATCTTTGTAGATCTCAGAACGTAAGGTGCCTAGTTTAATATCATGCACGTCAAACATACTAGTGCATCTTATTATCCTGTGGTAAGGACAGAAACATGGAGAACTCTCGAAATAGATACATGACATGGCCACTACAAGCCTGGTGTGAATTAAAAAATAAGACCACACCGCACCACTCACTTCCATGTAATCATGCCTAAATGGCATAAGAGGTTTCATTATGATGCTGCTAGACCACAAAAAAAGTTTGGGCATCACTACATATCCCATAATGATGGGAATCAATACAAATGTAGTTCATGAAAGTAGTACGACAGGAGGCCAATACCGAAAGGGGTAACATCTTCTAGAGTGAATACAATTAATGGCTAGGTTATTTATCATTGCATAGAATGGGAACAGAACACTTAGTTTAGCGCTACATGATAAATATGTAAGAGATCTTAGTTTATGGTCATAGATCTTGGACTAAAAGATGGGATGATTTGGGAAGTAGAAATATGTGATGTGTTTCCGCAAGGAATCCCGGTGTGAATGGGGACAAAATAGCCTCCACCACACCAAAATTTCCATAAGAACGCACACATTTTATTTTTATGGTTCTCTGCACTAATGGACCGAAGATCCTATTTTAAGGTCATAGAGTTCAGACTAAAAGAATTGCAGTTCTTTCATGTATGCAAAAACCTTACTCATATCCCTAAGACCATATGATCTATGCTCGATGTGGTAAACATGGGAGTAGATGACCTTTTCAATGCCTGGAATACCCATCCAGGGGGAGATAGTGTGGAGTCAAGGATGCCTCTCATGATATAGATTCACCCTTTTTAATGTGCCTATGTTCAGGGAGGGATAACACTTAGGGTGTTGAAATTCCACTTGAACATGATGTAGAGGAAGGGGATGTTAATCACATGGTCAATATTCAAAGCCTAATGGGGTTGGCGTAAAAATTTAGAATAAATGTTGACTGTGTTCAAAACACATCATCTATATCATGTGACCTGAAATGGGAACAAAAAATGAGGGTTTACCACTCACCATATTCAAATTGTGGAACTTGTCTCATAATTTCGTTCAAAATACTCTGGGACATTGGCCCAAAAAGGTATGTGAGCCATAATTATAATAATCCATAACATCTAGGGGACCTTTTGGATTTGAAAGATGATGGAAAACCAAATAAAGAGAGACGTGAAGCCTAGAAATGAATGAGATCATGTCCACGTAGAATCCAACACTCCAGGTCCTAAACCATAGTGGATCTGATCAAATTGGGGATGCATAATAGAGGTTGATAAGTCCATTTGAGAAGGGTAAAATGGGTTGATGAACATAGGGTAGGGCTTTAGGATAAAATACACGAGTGTTCCTATGTATCCCTTGAGTATGTGAATCAATCCATACATAGTTCTAAAAATGTCTTGAAGTTTGTTATCATGCGACAAGACCATAAAGATAATGGAAGGAATATCTTAAAAGGGGAAGTACATGACATGGATATTATAAACCCTAAAAGAATGAGTACATAAGTCTACACCATACCATGTGCTTTGATAGATTTGGACCAGAGGGGACCAGAAAAAAAGGCAGGATTTGAGGTACCTGGGGCAAGATTCAAAGATGAAATGTTCGGGCATTCCTACGTATCCCATAAATATGGGAATCAAACCATACAAACTTCTTTAAAACGGCATGGCTGGGTACCAATTATAGGGGCAATACAGTCATGCAGGTCTATCCCATTCACTAAAAGAAGCGACATTTGATGGAACTTGTTTATTATTTTGGGTAGATGTGTTTTTTTAAGGAAAAAACCCAACATGGGGAATTCAAAAATTTCCATAGGAATAAATACATATGTATTGTTTGAAAATTTTCCTGGTGGATGACCAATACCAGACATGATTTCCCCTCAAGCAAGAACACCGCAATGAAGTGTTTTTTCGTGTGGCCAGGACGATAGTGTTATAATTTAAGGTCGTGTGATACGACCATCCCATGAATTTTAACATCGTGCAGAAAAGACGCAATAGTTTAATGTCATGTGATACCAGGAATCATGGGTTAATGTCATATGTCATGGACACACATGGAACAACAAGGTTCTAATGGGGATGTGCATGATGTGATAAAACATACCCGATGTGGATGGTGATAAAATAATTCCACACAATAATGTGTGCAATCCAAAGGGGGGACCTTAGGCCAAGAGGCCAGAAAGGATCCAAGGACATAGGGATACAACTAAATAAAACATGTTCAGGAATTCTTATGTATCCTATGAGGATGGTAATCAAGCCAGGCGTAGTTCTAGAAATGTCATGTTGTTTAACTTCACACGGTAAGGATGGAGATAGGAGAGACTAGATCTTAAGGGAGAGTACATGGTGAAGCTATTATAGACCCAATTTGAATGAGTACATAAGTCCACATATGCAATACCACACAATTCTATAAGAGTCCAGAACAAAAGTCCGAACAGAAAAGATAATTATTGGAACATGAGTTAGACCATAAGACAAAATGTATGGGAATTCCTACGTATCCCATGAGGGTGGGAATCAAGAAACACGTAGTTATTGAAAATTTCTTGCAGTTTAACATCAAATGTTATGGATGAGGGAGTCATATTTTAAGGTCATAGAGTTCGGACAGAATGAAGTGAGGTTCCTCTAAGTGGGTGTAAACATTGACCAAGTTCCTAAGATCATGTTAGCTATACTTGATGTGGATAACAAGGGTGGAGAAGATCTTCACAACACATGGAATACATAGAAGTGAAAATGGCATGTAGCTACAGATGACACGATGACATTGACTTTTCCTCTTAACACACAAATACAAATAGATGTGGATGGTTCCAAGAATGTCAAAGTTAAACTTGAATGTGATTAAGGGACATGGGATGTGAATCACGGGACAAAATATTTGGCATGTAATAAGGATGGCATAACGATGTAGTATAATTATAGACTGTGTTCGAAACACAACATCCAATTATTGTGACCTGAAATGGGAATAACAAATGGAATTGACTTCTAACCTATTTTCAACGCATGACTTATGTCAATTTTTGTTTCAAGATCCACTAGGATATTGGCCTAATATGGTAGGATAGCCACAAGTCCTATCATCCAAGTCGTTTGGGGTCCTCTTGGATGTAGAAAATTATGAAAACCCCAAATGAAGGAATGTGAGAAGCGTGATGATGGAATGAAGGAATGTATATCTAGAATCCATCACTCTAGGTCCCAAGCCACGGTGCATCTAAGCACAATGGTGAGGCACCTAAAAGGGTCGAAGGTCCTGATATAGAGATGATGACTCAAGGTGATGAGTGGTGGAAAAGGAGGGTAGAGAGCTCCCTGGGAGTGGTATGGGGAGTGTTGATTGCAAACCCGACATGAATGAGGATGTAAGAACACACCACACCCCATACCCCATGAGAGAACCTAGGCCAAGGGGCCATAAAAATGATAAGTTTTCCAAAAATTAGGGCTAGACCCGAAGATAAAATGTCTGGGCGTTCCTATGTATCCCATGAATATGGTAATCAATCCATTGGTATTTCTATAAATGTCGTGTCATTTAAAGTCGTGCGAAAAGGACTGATATGCGATGAAGGACACTATAGAAGGAGGGTCACATGGTGAGACCATTTTAAAACTGATTTTAATGAGCACATAAGCCTATATCACACCATATTAAACCTTCAAATAAAGTAAACCCAAAGGGGGAAAAGATATTTGTTGGGATGGACCCAAAGATGAAGTGTCAGGGCGTTTCTATGTTTCCTATAAGGATGAAAATCATGACAATCATTATTCTAGGAAGGTTATATAGTTTAACATAGTGTGACAAAGACATATAAAGGAGGAGTGTAAAAATGTTATGTGTGTGGCATGGAAAAAATATCCCAACATGAATGAGAAAATATAGTATGTACCACACCGCACAATCCTGGGAGAGAACCTAGCCCAAGCAGATCGAGAGGTCAATGAACTTGAAGTTGGGTCACATATGAAAGATACGGGGATTCCTACATATCTTATATGGATGGGAATAAATTCATATGTAGTTATTAATGGGACATTAAGTTTAAAGGTTTGCAACAAGGATGTGGGAGATCTTAGTTTATGGTTGTAGAGCTCAGAACATTTACAATTTAGTTTCTTGCAGGAAATGGGTGAGCAGTTTAATATCTGCAAGGATGAGTGTAGGTAGTTTATCAACTTAGAGGATGGTAATGTAGTTTAACTCCATTAGGGATGAGTGATTGGTAGTTTTACGTCCTTCATCCTTGAAAGACCACATAATTTAACATCATGTGGTGAATATGGGAGAAAATATGTACTCTTATGTGAAATACTTCTTGAGGAATTTAGCAATGGTGGGAGTAGTAAAATTCTCACTATCCACGGTGGCCAGATATTATGCACCATTTGGGTAAACTTTTTGAATGATATATGGTCACTCCCATTTGGGCTCTAGTTTTGGTGGCTTCCTATTGGGTATCATTAACATTCTCATGTCCATTACCATGTCACCTTGTAAGAAGTATTGGAGGAAAACATTCTTCTTGAAAGCTCTATCTATCTTGTTCCGATGCCTTTCCAGATTTTGTAGGGCACAAATCATGTTCTCATAGAGTGCTTCCAGTTCATCAAAATGAATTTTGACTACATTTTCAAGTGTCTACTGATCTTAGAAAGTGGTGCGTAATGAGGGAAACTGAATATCTATGGGTAGGATTTCCTCGGTTCCGTACACTGGGGAATATGGAGTCCCCGGAGTGGAATTAAAAGACTTCATTTGGTAATACCAAAGAGCATTGGGGTGTTTTTATGGATCACTCTTCTTGTTCTGACCTATCATATTCTGAAAGATGTTATATAGGGTTTTGTTGAACACCTTGATATACTGATTTTCTTGTGCATGATAGAGAGAGGTGTGATTAGAATGGATGTTGTACATAGCATACAATTTCTTCTGTTCGGCTTCGTGAAGGTTGGTTTCATTATCAGTAAGGACGGAATGTGTGACTCTGAATATATGGATCATATTGGAGCTCACAAGGACAATGATAGAATGAGCCTTTACTTCCCTGAGCATAATTTCTTCTTCCCACTTGGAAAAGAAATCTGTAGTAGTCAGGATAAACCTGCACTAGCGAGTTGTTTCCAACGGATAGGGTCCCATGACATCGATCCCCCATACTGAAAAGGGACAAGAGTACCTGGTATTATGGGGAGGTTATGTGGGTTGATGCAAAAAAAATTAGCATGGATATAAAATGTGTGGTACCTTTTGGAAAACTTGATATAGTCATAGATCATGGTTCACCAAAAATATCTCAATCATTGGATCTGATGAGAGATCTTTGGCCCTGTCTAATGAGACCCACATGAACTAGAATTAACCACCTACATGACCTAATAAATCATGTCTCCTTGGATGAAACAGATGAGGATCCAATCAATCCTACATCTGTAGAGGTCCTTCTCAAGACCGGGACCACTCTAGAGGGTAAAGTTCACTGTGTGCCGACGAACTCGCTCACGTTCGGCTCGGTCTATCAAGAGAGTAATGTGGTGGATATACTCGATCATGGGAGTCATCTAGCCATGGGTCTCCTCCAACACCATGGTAGGGGGACATAGAGGTCCCAATTTTGAGGCATCGGTAGAAAGGTGGATTACATTTGGGCCATCAACATCATTTAGAGTGATAAGAGTGATGACTATTCGATGTTCCACATGTATAATCAAATCATACTGGTTAGGCTCTACAAGAGATGTGGCAAGGATGGACAAGTCATCATCTTGACTGTTCAATGATCAAGGGACATGAGTATCTTCTGGCCAAGAATGGAACTGTCCCATCAGCTACCGAGTGCACTCAAACAGAGGTATGATCTCCGTCTTCCTAACAACATAGTCATTGTTGATCTTCTTGATTACCAACTCAGATTCCTCTTTCACATGTAGGTGGGGGATGTCAATCTCGAGGGATATCTCAAGACAAGTGATGAGAGCCTGATACTTTTCCTCATTATTGGTGCAGCCTTCTGACAACAGGAATTAATAGGGCAGGATAACATGTGTCGACGTGATGATGACGATGCCCAAACCCACTCTATCGAGTCTGGAATAATTGATTATTCTTCCAGTAGGGCTTTTAGAAGCTCCATCAAAGTGAATTTTCCAACATGGAATGAAATGATATTCGAAGAGGAATGCCTCATCTTGAAAATCAATATCCAAAGACTACTCTGTGGAAGATCGATGGACGTAATGAAACTATGTCAATGTTTTTCCCTTGATATCCTTCTGGGAAAACACATAATGTCGAAATGTTGAAGGATCATTTTCTACCAAGCTAGATGTCCTGTCAACATGGGGTGGTTCATAATGTACTTAAGAGGATCCACTTGGGACACGTGCTATATCACATGATGCAGCAAGTAATTTTGTAATTTTTGCACTGCGAAAACTTGTGTGAGACATCTCTTCTTGACAGAGTACTATCTTGTTTCTTTATCTAGGATCATATGGCTGAGATAATATAATTTTTTATTTGTTCCCTCATTCTTATTATGGGTGAGAAAGTTGTTGACAGACTATTTCTGATTGGTCACATATAAAACTAGTGGATTTCCAATAATATGTGGCATCTGAACAAGAGGTTGTTGTAGGTGTTACCTGATTTCGTCAAAAAAATCTGGCACTCCTCATCCCACTGATAATCGTCACCTTTTTAAATGATCCGGAAAAAGGGATTACACTTTCCAACCAGATTTTTGATGAATCGACATATGTATGCTACATGGCCTTGAAAGCCTCAGATATCACGTGTCTTTCTTATAGGATATATCTGAATTATGTACATGATCTTTTCCAAATCGATCCCAATGCATCTGTATCTAACAATGAAGCTGATAAAATTTCCCAAGGTGACCTCTAAGGAACCCTTCAGGGGGTTCATCTTCATATGGTGGGAACGAAGGAAGGTGAACACTTTCTCTTGATCTTTAAAATAGTCTTGACGCAGGCAAGATTTAACTACCCGGTCATCCATGTGACATTCCACCAATGTCCAGGGGATCATCTTGAATATGGGTTTTATGGCACGTTGATAGGTGGAACCAACATTCTTTAGACTGAAAGGCATTACTTGGTAGAAAAAGGGACCTTATGGTGCCTTGAAGGTAGAATACACTTCATCCTCTGGGGACATTAATATTTTATTATATCTGTAATACCCATCCATGATATAGAGAGACTGTAACCCAGAAATGGAATCGATTAATAGTTTAGTCATAGGAAGAGGAAAGTCATCCTTCGAACAGTGATGGTTGAGGTCTCAGAAGTTGAGGCAGACTCTGATCTGTCTGTTATTTTTCCTGACAGACATAATATTATCTTACCATATGATGTAATTGGCCTCCTTGATGAATTTTCCTCTAATGATCTTATGAACCTCGGCCTCGACCATGGCATCGTGATAAGGTTTCATCTTCCTATAAGGATGTGTGATCCCGTAATGATTTGTTGGAAGACTGAGACAGTGAATGGAGTATTGAGGATCTAGCCTTGGAATGTCATCATAACTCCAAGTGAATAAATCATGGTGCAGCTTTAGTAAATAAACAAATTTTTGTTCTCTTTGACAGGCATAGTGGTGCAGATCGACGTTGGTTTTGGATCTGTCTTGTTACCGAGGTACACTAGTACCTATTCATCGAACGTGGTGGAAAAAACCTCTTCAGATGCAGGAGGTGTGTATCCTAGGTCCTCTTATTCATCCATGGTGAGACAATCATCAGTAGGAGGAAACTATTCCATGTTGAAATGTCCTAACGAGACACTGTTGTCAGCCATAGTGGTGGTGGACACCTCTTCATGGGACTCCTGCACTACTGAAACCCTAGTGACGAAAGTTGTCAACCCGATCCCATCTGGCCTTCGATCCACGAGGCCAAATTTTATGATATCAAATCAATAGTGGCATGTGGTCTTGATTTGTTTTATCCCAACCCAACTAAACAAGAAATTATGATGTATTGTCATTGGAATGGGGTGGACAACTCGATACCTTATAAGAGTAGGGGGCTCTAGGATCACCTAAGCCAGATTAGTGTAGGCATACAAGGTGATATTCCGGTATTCCTTGGACTTGGGAATGTACCTCCCCTTCATTCTTGAGACAATGAAGCATTACCCCAAGTCTAAGGTCGTGTCCTCCAATCGGTGGATCAGGAAAATGTAGGTGTCATCCAGGTATGTCAACGAGTCGGTTTCAGCTGTAGTATGTTAAAATTCATTTTCTGAAATCTACTTATCATTGATCTTGTAATATTAAGAATCAAGGTAGTAGGATTCACAAGAGTAAAAGGGAGATGAATCGCCTTGGAGTATGCCTACTCAACTGTTAGGGGAGTACTTAAGTCATTGGTGATATGAAAAAGGTACTTCCTTGTGATGTTGGAGCCATGGACTACCCATAAATGTGTTGTAAGAGGTGTCTTTTGAGACAACCATGAACTCGATGCTAAAAACTATTCCATTGAACTGGGTCTTTAGGTGAATTTTTTCAATTGGTATCTACTCTGTCCAGTCATAACCTTGAATTTTTATTTCAGAGGGTCTCATATTTAACTATGAAAAAACCCATCTTTCATAGTGTTCAGGTCAGGATAAGGTTAATCCATTATCCCATGTTGAAAATACAGTGGCGTACTTCCATGTCATTGAAATGTATAGTGATATATAGTGGGATAATGTGCCCTTGTATAAGAAACATTCATCTTCTCGAGATAAAGAGATGATGGCCTAACATTCCCCATGCTTGACTATCTTAGAATGGATGGATTTTACAACTACAACCTATGTATCAAACTAGAGGGTGATTATTAAACACACTGCAAGGGCTTCACGCATATCCACTAACAAGAGAAGAGCCTCAAGGATAGATAGATTCATAGAAATGTTTTAGATATTCTTGAGGACATCATACATCCATGCCAGGTGTATACTTCTACTGACAAGAGGTCGCTATGTGGTGGGAGGTTTGATGGGAACTGATAGTTGAACCTGCGGATGACTGGTACTGGGAATGTCTCGTTGTTCATCAGTCATACCATGTAGAGTGAACAGTGGCTAATGGCTAGGTGACTGTGGTCCATCCACAATGGAATGTTACTAATCACAGAAAGTTCATGGTGGTTCTTCTAGATTAAGAAGTAAAAACGACGGTGGATATAGATCTGTTGAAGTGGGATGAGAATGTTGTGCATTTTGAGTTCTGCACTGGGCATATTTTCTGGTCTTAGTGGCCTAAATGTCTTGGTTAGAAGAACTAAACAATGCATTTTGGAAATTCACATAACCACGGATCCATTGACTCTAGCGTTGACTAGGGATGTTGGAAGTATCCATCAATCACTCTTCATCATTGGGAACCATGTATGGGTTTAACAGCTTTATGGTATTGACTGAAGCATACCCTTGATCACCACATTAAGAATACTCTATCACTGGAAAGATTTTGGGGCTAATCACCATCTATGAGTGCATGAAATTACTGAGATAATGGGATTACAATGGCATAGGTGGGGGACTTTTCTTTCCCATGCATCGTCGATCATTCCCCTTCTAGGAAATAGAATTTAGAGAATGCCAATGAAAAAGTAGTGGATATAGGTAATGTGGTGACTTTTGAAGGTTCAGGTCAATTAAAATGTGCATGGATAATACCATGGGCATTGGAAACTTCCCTATGAGCCATATGGTCCTATAATTTTTGAGATCCGTAGTTAGAAACATGCTTCTATTCACCATCATTGTCACTATCTCTATTAGGATTAATGGAAATACATGCCACATGTGTCAGGGATGGACCTAATCTGACTATGTTTTTATCGGCCTGGTCTTTGAGCTAGTCTTTATGTACATCGCACTTCTTGAGTTAGTACCCAAGGATCCATTAATAGGGGCAGTAATTTGGGTGATCAGTGAGATATGCCTCTTTGTGCCACCTGTATTCCAGCAACCATGGGATTCCTTTGTTTAAGGAGATTCGAAAATAACTGGGTACATGAGCCTCATTAAATGGGTAACCCTAGTTCCTTCTGTTTGGGAAGGGGACTCTAGGAGAATGGCCCTGACGAGGGTCTGGGGGAGCCTGTAGAGAAGGTGGAACCTGATTATCTCTCTTAGGTGGTAGGGATGCATTATGTGGGGACGCCTACTGATTTTGATGTGGGCACTATTGGGATAGAGGCTTCACCTGAGGTGGTGGACCTCGGCGAGTATGTGGAGGTGGTTCCACTGGTAATAACTCCAGATACATGAGGGCCTCTATTTGTGCTACCACAATAGGCTCAGCCTTAGAATCTATTCTTGCAGGAACTACATGAGGCAATGGACATTCCTCCATGTCTTGATGTAAGGATTCCTTGAGACTATGGTCTTTATTAGAGAAATACAGAAATCCCTATGGGTAGTTTTGAGTGATTAGAGAAGGGACCAATTCAGTTTTGACATTCCGTACACACATTGTTAGCAGTTATTCAAAACTTAGTGGCATATCAAGGGAGTGTGTGAGGCCTTTCCACCTGGAAAAAAATTATGTGATGAATTCTTAAGGCCTCTATATTTACTTGAAGAGGTCATTAATACTCATCTTCTGGGTGGTGGAAATGAATAGGTAAAGAAACATTCCACTAAGATCCTCCCAACCAGCTATTGACCTAATAGTTAATTGGTTGTACCAAACGATTGTGGGACATTCCAGTGTCTATATAAAACATTATAGCATGGTGGCCTCTTGTTTCACTGGAGTTCCCATCCTGGTTCACACCGTGAAATAAAGTGGCCAGATGCTGCAGCGGATCCCTCATCCCATTTAAGGGGGTGAAGGTATGTTTTCTGAAACCCAAGGGAGCTGCAATATCATCCACCCCTACCAGATACTACTTGGAATCAGGTGGGTTCACCACTTTTGGGGTATCCAAATCCTCAATGCTGGCAATGAGAGTGGCCATCAGATCATCTTGGTAGGGACTCCTGTCTTGACAATGATATTTTACCACCATTACATTGGCAGGTTATTTAACATGGTAATCAGGCCCAACGGCTTGTAGAGTATCTAGTGGGATGAATTTTGGGGAAACTGGAGGGACGACTTATGGAGAAGCTAGGGAAACCTAAGCTAGGTCCCAAGGAGGGTTATCACAAAACATAGGTGGATTTGGTGATGCATATTGTGCCCTATTTCCATATAATCTGGCCTCTACCCTATCTATATGGGCCAGATGGTCAATGTCACCTAGAAGAAAATCGCTGGGGAGAGGCTATACCTACCCCTACTGCCCCAGTTGAGGATTAATGTAAACATTTCACTACTCAATAGCACATTTATCAATAAGGTCATCAACTATCTTTTTATGTTCCACGAGCTGTTGATGCAGCATAGCCTTTTTATGGTCATCTTCTATCTTTTTCATTGATCTAGATGGGCCAATGGGTTTGATAGTCCCTTTGTTCTTTTTACCCTTATTGGGGTCCCAACTGATGTAAAATGACTCAGAAGGTGCCGGAAGGGACAATAGGTTTCTTTTCTGTTGAGTAACCCTTCAGAAAGGGTCCAATAGGTGTGGCACCACATCATGGGTATATTATCTTCAATTAGTCCTAGTTCGGTCTCTTCCTCTGATAGTTCATCCATTTTAACTATGATTCTTCCTGAATGAATGTCATTAATATCACCTGGAAATTCAGGCTGGTGCTAGATAAAAATGAAATAAGGGATGAATATTTCCCCTAACCATAGATCTAGATGTGGAGGGAAGCCTCCTTAATTATTATATATAGCACTTTAAATCTCTAGATGCATCATTGTTTGAGGGTCCGATGATGACTAGTGACTCAGGGTGTTGAGTCACAAGGAGTGTAGCCAATTCAATCATGCATCATTGTTGGATGATGTCATCAAAGTGTTCCCGACTCTTAGGGTAAGCCACCTGCTGATGACGGAGATGGAAGTTCATTGTCCAATGTTTTTGGAAGAAGAACATGACCTCCTCCTAGGTGAGAGATTCTGGAGTACTGATGTTTGTAGTTGCAACTAGCTAGATCATCTTTAGGAAATGGTCGGCTGTGAGAATTTCTCAAAAGTTTCTCAGCTCAGACTCTAGATCTGGCCCTTGGCATCAACATACATTGACTGGATGTAGTTGTGGGATATTTAATGACAATGAATCAGACTTTTTTGATGGTATACTGGCTGGTGGAGAGTAAGGCACGTGAGCTGAAAAACTATTGCGTCTTGGGCTGTCTTCTGAAGAGTGCAACGATTGTGCCACCACATTCCAATAAGACAAACCAACGACCACTACTTCCCACACTAGGGATACGGTTTTTGGAAGTGTTCCATACTATTTCTTTTCCTCTATTGATCCCTAGAACAACTCTCTATGATCTATGGTTGAGCTATAGAATTATCATGTTGACGATAGGGAGGATTGCACAGCTAAGCCCTGGAAAAAGGCCAAATATTCCTCCTCCTATATGTATCTTCAAAAGGACGAATGGATGTGGTGGACCTGACATTTCGAATGGATGATGCTAATATGCCTTGTTCTTACCCCATCCCTCGACAAAAAAGATTGGGGTAAGGGTTCCATCACTGAATTGCACTCTACCTTAGAATCTAAAAAGTAGATGGGTTTAATCATGGTTTGGAACTTCCCTATAATCTTACTTTGGTGGTGGCAACTCTCCCTATTTCTCTAGGATGGTTCTTTAGGATATGGTCATTTTTTGACATGGAGAGGTCCTACATGGATATTGGTGCTTGGGTGGGGAGGATCTCCACCAGCACAGGATGGGATATGAGGAGGGCCTTCATATTGGTTGTGGCTGATTCAGGGAGGACCTCTGCTCTGATGAGCTGGGGTTCAAGTTGCATGTGGAAACATTTTGAAGAAAATACGGGGAGGACCTATATGGTTGATAGTACTGGACCAGGGAGGGCCTCCGCTAGATCTGGTAAACACTTGCAGAGGATCCTTACGGGGGTCTTTCGTAGTGCGGGGAGGACCCTCATGTTGGTTGGTCCTGGTAAAAGTGGTAAGAAGAGGGCCTTCATACTAATTATATTTTGAATGAGAAGGGCCTCCATGTTCTCTATTGATGAAGCAGGGGGGACTCCACTTTGGTGGTTTCCAGGATGGGGTGGACCTCCACCAGAATCAACGAGCACATGGGGAGGGCCTACATGTTGTTGGATGACTAGGAAAAGAGTACCCTCTCGTTAAGAACCTGGTATATGAGGGAAATTCTCATTCCTAGGGCCACGAGCATGGGGTGGACCTTCATACAAATTTCTGATGATGTGGGGTGGGCCTCTATGGGAGTTGATGATGGTTGAATGGGGAGGACATACATATTGAATGAAGGAGTGCGAAGGACCTTCACACTGTTAGATACTAGTATGAGGAGGACATCTGTATTGGGTGCCATCATTTCAGGTCGGCTTGTGATGGCTGCTTCTTGCCCCTGTAACTAGGATATCTAGTTTAACCTCCTCAATGGGTAATCGGTGCTTCAACATTGGTCAGGCAGGGAAATGAAACTGCTCTGTAACCCGGAGGTGCCCCTACTGAACAATGACCATGGGTTGATAGTTCATTTTAGTGGTGTCTTAGGCCATTGAAGCTGAGGATGATGGTTCCCCATGTTGGAATCCTTCTAAGCATGCACCTAGAAGTAATGTTGGGTTAGCCAAACTAGATCTATCTATGTAGGGGAATAGACCTCCTACCCTTCGGTATGTAGGATCAGCTGGTGAAGTTGATGTGACCGGGTGGGAGCCTTCCTTGGTAGCTCCCAAGTTGGAGTCTTGAACTGGGGGGCTTAGACACCCCTTACTGTTTCATCATAAGAGAGTTAGTTGTAGGAGTCCTCTAGGGATATACTCCTAAAGTTTTTGAAGGTCAGAGTAGGGAGTAGTGGCTCCCTGTGCGGCCCTTATGGGTGGTGGTGTTGATGGGACACTAAGGCCTCAATATCATGGTGGTCCAAGTCCCTCATTGGGATAACCCATTATTATTCATAACGTCAATCAAGTGTCTCAATCACCCTTCTCTAAATAAATTTTGAGGGTGAGAGGGGTTGTGGGTGCCCAGGAGATACAGGTGTCGGATCTATCATAGATGAGATGAAGCCATGGGGGATTGATGCATTCAGACTACCCCTGCCCCAGCATCCGTTGGAGGGAGATGATACGTTTTCTGTAGCTTGAGCTTGGGTCCTGCAATGCTAGAAAATTCACTCATCAGCACAGACAATAGGAAAGTGATGCCCAGTGCCTAAGCATGGTTTAGTCTTCCATGGATGGATAGAAAGATCCATGCTGACAATGTCACATATTTGGATTCCCAATGATCAGATACCCCAAAATTGGTGAGTTTCACACTAGGACCACTATTTTCTTTGGGAGACCAGGAACTAGATAGCTGGATGTTTTTACATGCTTACCTATTGATTTCTCAAATGCTTCGCATCTCCATATTGAGGAAAATATTTCACAATTTGTTCACCATTTCTATTTACGATGCCTTTTGGGGTGTGAATCTATCATGCTGTGATGCACTGGCTAGTTCCCCACATTCCCTCTTTCCAAAGGTAGGTAGAATCTGTCACTTCATTAGATATGTTATCTCCTTGATTGAAATGGGTTTATGGGATGTCGGTCTCTCCTTCCATGTGTTCCTACTTCAAATTCGTTACCTTGTCTAGGTCTCCATTATAAATTTAAGAAGTTGTTCATGAATCTCATTCCTAGTTCCATATCTTCATGGACACCGGTTAATTAAACTTCTTCTATCAGGACATTCCATGGGGTCATGGCAGGGTATCAACCTTCGTTCAGGGGAATAGTCATGTTGGACATTGTTGGCATGTCTGGACACTAAAACACTGATACCCATGTGTTTATTCCACTTATGATAGGGCTTTCTAAGGGAAAGGAAGCACGAAGAATCCCATTTCAAGTGTGGGTAATCATATACCAGAGGCATGTCTCCAATGATTTCCTCAACTTCTCATGTCAAACACAGGGTATATCGGGAGTTTAACATATAGAGGAGATGGATTAGATTGATTGGAAGACTTATTTGAGTGGATCACATTCACACATATTTATGAGGGATCTCATGTATGTGATATTATAATGAAGGATCAATATTCCCAATGAGAGTGGACTCAGGGTAGTGGGTCCCGCAAAAGAAATATTTCACACCGTGAAAGCTGATTTGGACACCACTGAGGGTGGATCACTGAGTGTGCACCCCAGAAATGGGGACACAAAGTTTTACCATTGGTTGGGATTCAACCTCAGGGATTTCTACAACATACCCTATCTGGGAGATAGGGATCATAACCCATGTATTTATAATGGGTGAGGTTTGAAATTTTGGTCTACACAAAGGAAAATCATTTACAGACATGTTGGGGCTTACGCATTGATAGTTTCCCATCGTAATAGTAACACTCTTGGTTGGATGATTGTCAATTTTTTGGGGTGTATGTCTGGTTAGATGCATGGGTTCCACAAGGAGTGGTGATGGGATAGATGACATGATCTCATTGGGTGTGGCAGCCTGGGCAAGAATTAGGATGGATGATGGATGGATAGATGATGTGGATGGGAAGAATGGAGTGGAACCAACATGAAGATGACAATGATGTTGGGATTGAACCTCATAGAGGCTTCCTATGTATCCTTGTGGTAGGGAATCAAAGTCCACATAATTTGGTGGGGCAATAGGAATCTTGAGAAGGTAGTCCATGAGAATGGATGCATGGATGGGACCCGAAGGACCTAAAGCTCCCTAGATAAGGTATCACCTTCCCGAAGCACAAAGGCTCAAGGGAGATACCAGTATGGGACATCAGTGATGGGCTTAAACCTTAAGAGTCTTCCTACATATTCTCATGGTGGGGTATCAAAGTCCACATAGTTCAGGATAGGGCATAGAATCCCAGTGTGTACAAAGGACAGTGACCCGACGACATTTTGAGGCTTATGCATGGTTGGTATCCCATCACAATAGGGACAGGTTTGCTTTGGAGGAGAATGAATTGAGTGCGGGGCTTATGCATGGTTAGTTTCTTGGGTGCTGGTCTAATGATTCTAAAGGACGGACCATGGATGTGGGTTCGAACAAAGGGTCACCTATGGTTAACTGTGTTTGGGGTTTAACCTCGGGGAGGATTCCTTGGTACCCTACTTAGGAGATAGGGATCAAAACCCATGTAGTTTAAAATCATACATTTTAACATCATGCAAGACAAATCGCATTTAGTTTAACATCATGAGAGATGGGGGTGAGTTGACGTGAAGTGGTCGAGAGTGATGAGTGATGGGATTGATCCTTAGAGAGGCTTCATATGTACCTTTCATGGAAAGGGGAAAGGATAGAAGTTCACATAGTCCGGTTTCGACGAATTGGTATTACACACTAAGGTGCCCCATATATGGTCTCATGGTTGATACTTACTCTAAGCCCACATGAGTCAAGCTCAGTGTGAGAAACAAGAGGCAATAAAGACCCGATGATCACGTCATGAAAGGTGTGTCCAAGAGGAATAATGTGGGGATTATACATGGTTAGTGGGCCAAAAAGGAAATAGGGGATTACTCCAATAGGGAGAAATTAGTAGGGGTTCATATTTATGAGGTGGATATGGGCATCATACATGAATCATCTCATCTGAGGGTGTCGGGGCTTACGTGGAGACCGCTCGAGGTGTTCATGGGGATAAAACCCAGAGGGCAAGAGACAGAGGGAGGGAACCTATGCAAATCCCCCCTATGATCCTCTTATACCTATCGCTTATGTGGTGATGAAAGATTAACATCTTGTGTTGAAGATGTGGGTACATAGAAGTTTAAAATCCAACAGCTTGGATGGGGGGATTCATTCCTCGCCATTAGGATATACATAACCGGCGCCCTTGAACCATTGGGGAAGGGAAGGCACTAGAAATGTCGTCTGAAGACTAGGTTGTGGAGTGATACATTGAGAGGATAACATTAGAATTTCTATGCAAAAAATCAATAGTCATTAGTGTGCCTATGAAAAAAAACATGCATAAAATCAATGTAATGTGAATCACCACCCTACGGACCTTGAAATTACTTCGTACAATCTTGGAGGGCTGCATGGAAGAATGGTGTGAAAAAAGGATATCTTAGAAGAATGTTCTTTATAAGGAGGAAAGTCTTCACAAACTTGATGCTTCAAAAAGAGGATTGGATTCACAAATATTTTCTACTTTGTGAAGGGTAGTTTATTCATGAAGGGAAGTCGTCAATGGAGCAAAGCTTCAGTTTTTCAAATCCTTCTTCTGTTGAAGATTACTTCATGAAGGCTCTATGCTTTGCAATGTCTTGAGCACACAAAAGGGACTCCTTCGTTTGAAAATTTCATATAACTTCATGAATGGAATCCTCACCATAGGTGGAGGATAGAAAGAACACAAGTAGGTACATATCATGAAGTCCAGGTACTTTTGGTGATCTATATATGGGTTTTGTGAAGCTCTTTGCGAAATAGGATTTGTATATTGAAAGGGCGGAGTAAAATGGTTTGATATGGGGAGAGAGAATTTTATTTACATGAAAAAAAGGCATGATAGGGTCTCAAGGTTTTCCATGTAATTTGTTGGAACCGAAGAGAAGACGATATATGTTGAAATACATCAGTCGCACGAAGGGTTGTGACGCCACAGAGAGGATAGAAAAAGCAGAAAACACAAGGTGGGCAGTGGAGATCGTAGAATCCATAGAGGGGATGTGGTCTGTCATAATGCATCGGACCTGCATAGGGTTTTCTGACGCCTTAGAGAATATCGAAGAGGCATCCTCACAGAGGCTGGCCGGCCAGGCCAAGAGCTTCACGCAGGAGGCCCTTTTAGAAGGTTTCGATGGATTTAGGGCCCCTCAGAGTACCGATTAACTCTAAATCATTGATGATTTTTCTCCCTTAGTGGGAAGAATTTCAGTACCAAAACAATCCATTATCACTCAAATCATATAGTTATTTCATTAACTCCACCATACCCATGAGTTCCATTCAATAAAGAATTTTAGATATATGTCTTTTATTGTATATGACATCTTTAAAAATATCATAGTCACGCTCTAGTGGACGAACATTTAATTTATTTAGAAAAAATATCAATGAATTTATATAGCATAGGAACATTCTCTATTCTTAGAATATCTTCGTTATCTATAGATAATTCTTTATCTTCTTTTCTACATTTTGGAATTAGTGACCATCATTGGTCTATATCTCTCTTTATACAATTGATTTCCATGATGGATTTTTCCTTTTTCTATACTTCCCAAAGAAAGAAATCTATTCTCTAGGGAATTAATACATTATTAATATACAAAGGGATTGTCAGTTCCTTTGAATGCTAGAGGTTTTTCTCACATGATGTGGTCCAACATATTTACACCATGATGTCTCACATCATTTTCTTCTATGCTGGTGAGATTAATTTTTATAACCTAGGTCAACTACCCGAATATAGTTACGATCTACTTATAATAAACTCTATATTAATTTTCTTGTTCGGTGGAACATCACTATAATGACTTTGTGTGTCCATAAGGCTCCCCTTCATAGTACATATTCTATATAACTTGGTTCCTCTAAATCTAGTCCCCAAGGTTGATACTAAACACTCTTTTATACCAATAGAAATATCTTAAACTCTCAAACCCAAGATCTTATAGTTATATTACATTATTGGTAAAAATTACACGAGTTTACAAGGGATATAATAGTTTGTTAGTCTTGTAATACTACATACATACATATATTAAACTTTAAAACAAAAGATAATACATGAAAAAAATCGAAAATAATTATTATCCCTTCCATAATATCTTTAAAAATTAAACACATTCCTCCCCTATGTTTACTTGGGAAAGGAGAAAAAATTATATTGATCACATATACTTAGTAAGGGATATCATACAATGGAATTGTACATAACATAAACATGAAATAAGTGATATATTAAGAATAAATTAACAACATGGATCCATAATCAACATTAACTACGGGAATTTTATATCCATGAAAATAAATGGAAACATTGATAACAATAATAATTCGTCCCATACTAATGGAATTCAAAATACCAAAAATTAAAAAGTTATTTGTGAAGGAATTCTGGAAAAAAACAATTCATTTCATTGGAAGTTACAAACACCATAACCCAACTTGAATTGTCTCATGCATCCTATCAATGAATCAGGGGGGTGTTAATATTGGGGCCCCACCAATCACCTAATTAATTCCAATGAATTAACCATAACAATTATCAATACCTTTCATACTATTATATAAGTAAACTCTTACTAAGACACAACTATCAGTATATTAAGAAATACTAATAGTAAATACTTCTTCATTCAATTGAATAATATGGACATATAGGTTAATATCCCTTAATCAACTTGGAAGTCACGGTGTATCACTAAAGTTATAGTTAGTACCCTTATGAAAGAAATATTTGGGACAGGGTACCATTAATGTGTAGTGATATCTGTAGAAGATAACATTTTGGTTAAATTGTTTTCATTGGTAGGGTACTAGTTCAATGGTAGGAAAAATCCTTCATCCTGGTTCATTTAGAGTATGTGAATATTCAAAATCACATCCCCTGGGAGAGTCTCTCTAAGTGTGCATTCTTTGGACTACTCATCAAACATCGAGGTGATAATTTATTCATTGATAAATAAACAATTTTTGGTGTGATTATCACTAGGTACATCTTTTCCACAGTTACATCCACTTCCATGTATCCAGGTAGGGATGTATTATCTAGGATATTACACACGCATTTACTTTACTATAAATTAGGATGATTTTTTCACCTTAGAAAGGGAAACTCTTAAATAAAAATAATATGATAGAGGTATAAAAATATATAATTTTAAATTAGTTAAATTTTATGAGTAACATATAAAAATTACTCCCATATAAATTTATGCACCACAATAAACAAAATAGTTTTTGATTATAAATTGATTCCCAATGAATGAAAATTGGGATATATAAAAATCACTTACTCCTTCGATAGAAATGAAATCTAATATATTTAAATAGAAATATGAAATTCCATTAATTAAGGTATTCTATGATATAACATCTCAAATAGGTAGTATATACACTATATAAAGTAAATTTGGTGCATTATACAAAATATGTATCAAATAGAGGAATTTCATTTGGAAAGCCCTTACCTCTTGTCCTAACATCCACAAATGTACTTTAAAATACTATATCATAAACATTTTAATCTTAATAGCTTAATTAAAACCCTTAATAATACCCAATTTTATTCATACACGTCATAAATGGCCAGTATCTATATGAATTCTTCTGATTTCCCAAATTGATGTTTATAGTTTTGATTGTCCATAATAGTTTCATAATATTGGTGTTCATATCAATTATTATTACAAATTATATTATAAAAAAACCATTAAAATTACAATTAATTATGATTTATAATAATTTATTATCTGTCAATTTTTATTTATGAGTATTTTTAAGACCTTATCATTGATTTTAAAGCTAATGAAAAGCATGTTTTGGTGATTTTTTTATGAAAAATGGTGTTTAGTTAATTAATGAACTAGATACTGATATAACATATTCATAATAAAAAATAAAAAATTATTTGTTGAGTTATAACATATTACTATAAAAACCAGTTACCATATTAATCAATGATGTAAATGTAAAGTATTTTTCAAGTATATGGTTCATCAAACCCAAACATGAATCTACCATGATTAGTGGATCATTATGGGATGGTGTAGTTGAAATGTCACTATATAAGGAGAATAATGATCATATTTAATTTTTATTATTATGATATATCATAATTACAAAACAATTATTTGAATAATTATTTTATATGAAGATATTACACAATTTGAAATAAAAGGTTATCTGTGTGGTTTTCTTATTTAAAATTATTAAATTAAATATGATTTTTTGTTGATAAAATAATTAATAGGTTATAAAACGTTTCATAACAAAATGTTTTTTATATTAAAAATATCATATTTTTCTTTTAATTACATCCTTATATCCATTCTAATAAGGTGGTGAAGTAAAATGAAAAACGTTTTTTCATGGAGGTTGTAGTTAGCACTATGCACGAATAATTGCTTTTTTATTAATGGATGGTGTATGTCAATAAATAATGATAATAATATTAATATAATAGAATTAAATTATATAAATTGATAATAATATAATTGCATTAGTTTTATAGAATATATTTTAATGAATACAATTAATAAGAAAACAAAGTAGTTAATAATACTCACATTAGTGACTTGAATTTTCCTTATAATACACCTTGAATGTAAATATAATAGAATAACTATGAGTGACCATGGGATTGTGTTTATGGAATATGGTTATAGGAAGAGTAAAATGGATGATTTTAAAGGATCATTTTGAAGTTAAATTGAGTCTTTAAGTGGTGAATATTTTACCCTTTTATAAGCGAAGAAAGGAATGTTTTGGGAGTAACCATTATATTTTCAATAATGCAAGGTTATTATTCAAATTTAGATGAATAAAAATGGAAACACTGTATAGGACACTCGTATTTTTCAATCCAAAACAAAATAATGAAAGTTGAGTAACTTTTTTCAAATGTTTTAGGGCTTTCCACAATTTTAAACACAATTTACCCCTTTTTTACTTTTACCAATATAGTTAATTTTTAATCTTTTTAGTTAATTTTAATGGAAAAAGTAAATATTTAAATTTTTACCAAATTTTATAATTGTAGTTTAAAAATTCAATATACTATTAAACAAATAAAAATCTTTAATAATGTTAAATTAAATTCTAACATTAATAAACATAATTACATAAAAATATCTTTTAAAGAAATATCCTTTTTAGGATTTATATTTTTATATATGAAAACATTATCATGGACACTAATTTTCATGAAATAAATTGATTTATTATAAAAACATTAATGGTTATGGGGTTTTAAAGGAAATACTAAATCGAATCTCCATTGAAAATACATGATTTAAGGAAAATACAGAACATAATATTTTATTAAAGTGGCATTTTAATTAGTTTTAAATAGATTAGACATATGATTTACAAATTCAAAAAATATTTAAAAATGCATATTTTTATTCATTAAATTCCTATTTTAATACTTAAAATATTTTCTAAACTTCTAGGTTATTCTTATATATTAATAATATCATAAAAATTTAAAGTTTCATGAAACAGTATTTTCAATTAAAAGAATTAATTCAAATAAAAAATAACAAATTAATACCATGGTTATTTGGATACGAAGAATTCAAAAATGAAGTTAAATTCTCAAAATTAAAATTATTAAATTACTATATTAATTAAATTCATGAATAAAGTTACTTTAGAGGATTAATTACAAGATAGTTCATGATATAGTGTTTATCTACTACAGTAGTGTCTCAAGTGTTACATGAACTAATCACATTAGTTTAAAAATAATAATTGGAATTATCATATGTGTGACCCCAAGGGCCCTTTCTAAATATTAAATGATCATTACTCTCATTTAGATACATGAACTAAGAGTGGTACCTAGAAAAAAATCATAGAAATCTGGATTACAAATTGGTTTTCTGTGATCAAATCAACTGCATTTCTATTAGCAATGTTCTTTTTCAGTGATATAGAAATTTAGCATGAAACATGAATAATTTAACTCTCTTATATATTATCCCTTTTCTCAATTCCCATGTAGAATAAATATTATATAATTTAATATCACATAACATTATTATAAAAGTATTTCAATTATTCAAAATTAAATTGAGGTCCTTGATATAATAACCCATCATATGGGTGGGCACATACTATTCTTGTTAATCATATCCCTCTTCTTTATTTGTTCTATACTCAATTACCTAATATTAAGATAAATTCATAAACGGATTTAGATATATATAAAAATTTGAAACCTAATAAATAGGGAACCTATTTGAAAACCACAAGTTAAAGGGATGATATCAAATGTTCACTTAAGTAACACCAATTACATATATATGGAAATCCTTGGGGTGTACTTTAAGAGGTTCAATATGAATACAATTTCATCAACTTATATCAAATGAGTGATAAATTTTATATTTATAAAATTGATTCAAATCATATTTATCTTAACATATCATCAAAACCTAATATTATGATCATCAATCAGGGGTCACCAAGTAAGACATATATTTTAGTGGTTGTTGTCATATCATCTCACATGTTCTATAAAATAAACACAAATGAATGATGATGTATTATCATTAATATACATTTAATGATACAACATGAAACTTATCCAAAAAATAGGTTCACATAGGTAATAAACATAAAAAATATCCCACTTTCACTAAATTAAATCACCCATGTATAAAATACTAAGATAATCGATCTAGATTTAATGATTTTATCGCATAAGTGAATTTGTTAGGGTCTCTGTGGTGTTATCCTCTATAGGAACTCAACATATCTTAATATATATTTTGTTAATTATATATAAATTAAGAATAAATTTATGTATAAAATGTTGTTATATTTAGTTATACTAATTTTATATAGTCTGTAAAACTGCTCCACTATTATCATAATAGTTTTCAAATAGTTGCATGATGCTTGAAAAAACCCCTAGTTCATCAACGAACATATTTATCTAAATATATTATTTTTCCACATTATTTGTTTTGAAATATTTGTTTTCTATTATATAATGATCAAATATAAATATCTTGGAACTTTTCTTTCTCACCGCTCCTAAATTAAGTAAAAAAAATATTAAATGAGATCTATAGTTAACTTTTTCAATTTAGAAAGTAGAATCTATGTACACCTTTACAACAAACTCTTCCTGGCCAAAAATTGATGTTAATACATCATTAGTTCATCTCATTTACTTAAGTGTATTATTTATATCCACCTAATTATTTTTACTAGTATTTTATTAGTATGTTCATTTCATACATAATGTTTAAATTAGATTATGTGATGGAATAACATAGAAAACATGACTGATCCAATTTTTAAGGCATATGGAATCTTTTTCAGGCAATCTTGTTCATAAAAAGTTAATTGAAATCATGTCATTAAAATAATTTTTCCATGTAATATTGTTAAAGAACCCTTTTTAGAGATTTTTATTTTCAATATTTTTAACACTTTGGAAATTTATGTGTTTTGAACAAGTAAAAAACATCAATTACATATATCTATATAGATCTTAAGACCTAGTATGTAGGACAATTTAATAATATATTTTATTAATAGTAAATTTCTTAGTAAATGTTTCACTAATTTTAATATTGGGATGGTATTTTCAATGATATGTATGTAATCGACATAAAAAACATAAAAATAACAATTTTCCCACAAACCCATTTACATACACATGGTTAATATTTATTTTATATAAATTTGAACTCTTTTATAGGTTCATCAAAATGGATGTTCTTACATTGATAATACTTTTTGAATCCTAAAATGGACTGTAGAAGCTTAAAAATATTAACAAAAAATCTTATTTCATTAAAATTATTCTCTTGTATCATATATATATCATTAAAAAAATCCCATAAAGAAACCTAGTTTTTCATTCCATTTAATATACCTCATAACCATAATATGTTTTTATAGTTAAAATAATCCTACTGAATTTTATCATATCCAATGGAGAAAAGGTTTCTTTATAGTTAATTCCCTAAATCTGTTTAAAAACATTAGTTATAAATATATCTTTCTAGATAAACACTCTACCATCCATTATTAACTTCTTGTGAATAACACACTTTCACACAATGGGTTTTACCCTTTGAAGTGGATTTTCCATGTTCCAAACCTTATTAGTGAACATGGATTGTATTTTATATTCCATTTCTTTTACCCAATAATTATAGTGGAAATCATGAAGGTCTCATGATAATATGTCAAATAATCTTCTATAACCAGGAAATCAACTTCATAATAAATTATAAGTCAATATATATTCAATTTTAGAAAAAATATACTGGAAATTATTGGTTGTTTTGGATTCTATTTCAATTCATTTTCAACAACCCTTCATGTTTCCAAATTATCTATCTAAATAATATCATCATCTTGGGGATCTTTACTGTATCAAGATTAAATATACTACCACAATATAGTTTGGAAATAAATTTCATTTATCCAAAGACAACATGTTGAAATACAAAAATGGTATGGTCTATTAAATTATGGAAATAATAACTCTCAATACCACTGGAATAACCAAATATATATATATATGATTTGGTTCCAATTTTATTTAGGTAATATATCTCACATATTCCACACATCCTTAAATATTTATAAATGATAAATTGGAATGCTTCCCAGACCACATTTCTTGTGTTGTCTTTTAAATACCCTTTGATGGAACATGGTTATTATAAATGAATCAATTTCGAGAGAATAACCTTATAATGATATAGGAATGCAGGAACGAATCATCGTTGAATGAACCATCACCAACAGAGTTTGATCCTCCTTTATGATATATAATTTAACTTTGGTGTACTTGGTTAAGTGATTTATGATATTATACCACAATATCATAGATAGTTATGAAATTATTAACTTAAATATTCACTATTTAAATATATAAATATCTGTTTGAATGGTTTTATAGAAAATATATTTCATTTTAAAATACTTTTACCATCTTAAAGGATCTTTACTTTCATTTCATAAGATATAGTTACAAATGCCTACTAAATTCATTAGTAACTTTATTTAATTATTGAAATATGCAATGATATAACTTACTTGTTGGACCACATTTTTGAACCCTATTGGTGATGATGTTGTATTTTTTTCAATAAATTCTTTATGTGGTCAATGATGTGATGATATTCATGCTAAATACAAGTAAAAATTATGTGGAAGTTTTTTTACATCATTTTATTAAATATAGAAGTTTCCAACTAGTGGAAAAATTTGAAGGACTAATTTAATGAATAAATAAATATAGTTGAAGTGAATAAAATACATCCATGGATCACTAAATATACACATTATTTTATTAGTGAATTAAAATCCTTTGGATGAGGTTTTAATTTCATTTTAAATGATTTAAAAGGCTTGGAGATTGGTGGAATGAGTTCTGTAAGTGTCTGAGTGAGGTATGTATATACTATACCTAAATGGGTATCATGTTTGACTTTTTGTGCATTTATGATGCTTAAAAGACACACATGATGTTTGAGTAAGAGGAATATTTTTTTGAATATTTTTTTATGATTTATCAAATAACCACATATGAATTTTTAACTATGCAAGACATTGAGACAATATAGGACTTTGACGCACCATTTTACTTTTTTAGGTAGAGGGTATGACTTTAAGAAAAACCATGTATGAATTTGAAGATCTAATAAATTATAAATTATTATTGAAATATGATAGTTTCCAAAATTATATATTCTTATGTAAAGGATATTTAAAACTGATGATTCGTCGAATCTATAGATCATGGATTCAAACATCATGATCATGAAAGTATAATTTTATCCTTTCCAAGACTAAAATAATTCCACATCATATAGGGTAAGTGTCACATCATATTAAATGAATTAATTCAGATAAATTAAAAGTTAAAAATTTCTAAAAATGTATATTTATTCTAGAAATAAATGACCATGCTATTTAAATATCACGTGAATATAAAAACAACCCGAGTCTTCATGGAAAATTGAAGGAGGACCTGGAGTGCGTTTTGAGAGATTTTTTGAAAGAGAATACCCCTACCATTAAGAATCATAGAGTTTTTGTTAACTATTATATAAATGATATTCATTGAATATCATGTGAATATATGAGCATATATAAAAATAGTGAAAGGTTGAGAACCTTCATGATAAGGTGATTCATGTTTGAATAAGAATCAAGAAAATGAAGAAAATGGTGATCGAAGAGGGGAGGACCAATGTTATTATTCTCTATCCAAGAATGTATGAGAAATAAATATTATTCAAGGTCTTGAAACTAAAGAATAAATTCATCATTGTTGTCCTTCATTGAGGTATGAACTCAACCATATAATATTTTTTATAAATGGAATATTGTATTCAGTTGATTATAATATAGTAACTAGTTTGAGCAAATAATTAAAATAGGTTCAAGTTTAAATACTTTATTAAGTTCTTCATGATAATAATAGGATAGCTATGATTTTGGGATAATAACCACAATTCATTGGGTAGTATTCATTCAATAAAAATGTCAAACCTAATTAACAAAAATATTTTATCTGATTATTTTCTACATCAGTGAAATGTTTTTGATTGGTGTGTTGAAAAAACAATATTTTAAAATGAATTTAAAAAATTAGGTTAAGTAGTTCACCCACGCCCCCTCTACCGCAGTATCATTGACAATTATAGTGACATTAACAATGGTTATCATAACAAGTCAATTATATGTTGTTTTTATCAAGTGGGAAAAATGAATCCACACAACTCAGTTAATAGAAAAGGTGTACCAAAATTTTATAGAAAAGTATTTATTCTCGGAAGGAGAGAAATGCACCCTACCTTATCTCTATTACATTTTACGCATATGATTTAGTTAAATATGGATTTAAATTTCTATATAAGACTTCAATATGGATGTTAGATGATAAAAACATTGAATGTTATGGAAAGGCTAAGAATGAATTATTTTATTACTTATCTGAGATGAAGATGAAACAATTCATGGGTATCAAAACTGGTAATTCTATTTAGAAGAGGATTCATGGAATATATGATGAAAATAATAAATTGAAAGAAGATAAATTTTTGATTAGCTGAAAATAGTTTTAAAACATCTATATATGAGAGGAATTAAACATTGATGAGTTGTTCTAAAGGGTTAATCGTATTGTTAGTATTACTATACAGTTTGGAGAAGCTCTTGAAAACTTTACTATTGTTAATAAAATAATGAAATTATTTCTAGAGAAATTTAATGCTAAGATATAAACAATTGAAGTTAGATATTTAGATGAATTCTCTATTGGTGACCTTCATAACACCCTCGTCAACAAACAGATAAAGAGAGAAAATAAACTCCAATTAAATGGAAGAAGGTGAAAGAATATTCATTCAAACATTTCAAGGATAAGAAGGTGGAACAGGTGTCGTAGTGCCTGCGTAGTGAAGAAGATTTGGAAGATTCTTTTTAAACATTTTCTCTTTTGTCAAGGATCTTCACACATGTTACAGTAAAGTACTAAATTAAACTACATTCAAGTGGATTAAATTACAGAACTATTGTCCACTTATCATAAAATTTACAATATAAGATAAAAAGAGAAGGTAAGGATAGAGAATTCACCAAAATGGTATCGAACAGGTGGAACTGATTAAAAGGGAAAAATAAGATTTCTCCCAATAATATCAATTGGAATTTCTTTTTAGTTAAAGAAGAAATTTCATACAATCAGGAAATTAATGATGAGAAATTATATTATCATGTCTCATAATGAGTACTCATGATACAATAATAAGAAGTGGTTTAAAAAGATGATGATATTAAATACCATAGTGAGTATTCTATAGAGTAATGAGAGACTTCCAAAGAATACACTATGATAATAGAGATAAAAAGGTTTATGAAAGAAATAGAATGGATGAGAGGAAAAAAAATAATATCAAATATTGTCCATAAATGTATAATCGATGAAAAATTGAAAATAAATATCTCATTAAATAAAATTAAATATTGAATCTTGAAATCATTAAGAGAGTAAAAATTATGGAGGACATGAATTTCAATATTATTCTTAGAGATGAGGATATAAGTAATATGAATAAAAGAATTTTTAAAAATGACAAACTAAATGGAATGATTAATGGAATATATCTATTAGATAATAAGTTCAATTCTCAAAATATAAATCTAAAAACATTATAGAAGTTCAAAATGAGGAATGTGTTGTTGGATCCCAACCCCATGAAAAGAATAAAACAATACAATTGGGAAGTTAATGTAAGAAAACTAGAGTCACCAAAAAAATAGAAAAATGAAAAAAAAATATGCTCAGTCTATGGAGGAGATACACTAAGTAAAATAGAATGAAAAAATTATAAATAATTAAGAAAGAGTTCTATAATGGAATCATATTAGACAAAGTTAATAATGAACAAAGACCAAGACTGACCAAAAGACAACTAGAAGTATCATTTATTTCAAAAAGGAAACTTTCATATCTATTTAATATGAAGTGTGATTTTTTCCAATAAGTAATTATACTATTGGAATAATATGTCTCTTTATATATTGATAAGAGATCAAGAATAAATGGTGATACATCAATCATAAATGAGAACATAGAAGAAGCACAAATAGAATGAGAAAAAGGTTGTACATAAAAAATGTTTTCAAAGACAACAAGATATATGTGGAAGGTGAGATCAAGAAGGGAATATTTTAGATTTATTTGATACATTTATTCCATTATAATTAAATATAGTTCAAAATATAAGAGAGGATAAAAATCATATCAAAAAAAAGGATAATGTTTTTGAGGATTCATTAAAGTCTTGTAAATTTGAAAACACTTAAATCAAGTATAGTGGATGTTCATCTCACATGATAGGTGATCGGAAAAACCTAAAACTTTTTGAGAAATGTGATAAAAGAGTTAGGACATTTGAAAATGATGGCTCTCTATAATTTGTAGGCATTAAACTTGTATATATTCGTAAGAATAAAATTAACCTGAACTTTTTTTGTTTGTTAATGGATTAAAGATTGATTTTTTTATTCTATCACATCTATGTGATTCTTTAAATGAGGTTGTTTTAGAAAAATTTATGTATTTTCAAGAGTCTAAAAAATGGAGAAATTGTGACAAAGAGATTGAGAATCCTAGGAAAATGTTTTCATGTTTGAGAGGCAACTAGTGAATTTTATCCAAGACAAAAAGAAGAAGGTAATTTTATGCCGCATAAGACATGGAAACCATTTCTAAAACATTATGAATAAAATCATCAAAGAAAAATATAAGATAAGTATTACCTTATTTAAATAAGATAAAACTTCAATTTTTTAAACTTTAAATAAAGGAAATATAGTAAACAAATATCACTTAGGATATGAGATTTAAACATTAGAATCTTTAAGGCTGATCCATTCTAATGCGAGTGGCCCAATAACCAACAAGTCAACGAGTTGAGAAATGTACATTATTAATTTCAGTGATGACTTAATATGATTGACATGTATCATGTTTATGTCACACAAATAATTGGCCTAATATTAGTTCAAGAGTTTTAGAAGTCTTATAGAGAAGCATATGTGATAACCTTTTAAGATGTCGAGATCCGATAATGAAAGTGAGTATGACAATGGATAATTCATTGAATAACTTGAAAAAATATATCATATTTCATGAATTTAGTTCTTTATGCACTACCATAAAAAAAATATATTACCTAAAAGGAAGAACAAGTGTAACACCCGAGACTTTTATGAGAAATATTTTGTTTTTATGTTATATAAATCATGAAATGAATCTTTCACTACGCACAACACTAAATTGGCTTTCTTTACACGCAATCGTGACCTTCCTCGATAGCTTGCGTCATACGCAATACCGAGTTTCACTAAACAACGATATGCTACTATTAAAACTAGCCATTATGAATAGTAATACCCACTTTTTGAAATTTTTTAAATTTCATCTTTCAAAATGGACTACATTTTTTGGATTCAGAAAATCGAAATTAGCCTAGGGTGAAATTTTGGTATTTTTCTGAAAACTTTCATTTTTGGATGAATAGTGAAAACACTAGGTTACTATTTAAAAACCGACTTTTTATTTAAATTATTATTTATTTTATTTAAACTTATTTTAGGTCAAAATTGATACATAATACCTTTATATGTTCAAATTAATTCATTGGAGTCATTTTATAATAATTATAGATATATACAAATTTTATTGAACTTTTAACCGTCTTTTACCAACCTCCTAGGAGAATTTGAAAATTTACATAAAACGTAATTTTACCGCTTTTGTGAGTGGAATTTCCAAAATCCGAGAGACATGGTTAATATCAAGGACTAAAATGTGGTTCAATGAGATGAAAATAATTTTTGGTGAATAGTAACTTTTTACTTTTTTTACCACGGTTAAAAGTAAATAGGGTAATTAAGGGTAAAAATGATGTTATTATTACCCTAACACATGCCGTAATTATATTGGATAAGTGTAATTCGACCAAAAACAACCTTAGGAATAGAATATGACCATTTAGGACCACTTGGATTAGATTAGGATATTTATTATTAATTTATTTAAAGAAGGGTTAAAATAGTTAAAATCAAAGTTTAATAACTAAATCATTTTTAATATAGAGTTATAAATAAGATAAATTCGACTATAAAAATTAATTAGAAATATAAAATTATTTCCTACATAATGATATTTTATTTGTAATTTTTAGACATTAAATAATTTAATTTATTTATGACATAATGATGATGCAGTAATTATCTTATTAATGAAATATTGACATAATTGATGTTTTAAATACCCAAAGAAATGTAATTTGAGACTTTTTATGAATTAAAATACTTTTCTAGGTTACGATTACATATTGGTACGGATTTAATTAACTTTTTTCAAACTAATCTTTCTATTATGATTTTCACAAAAATCAATTACCAAATAGTGTCAAAATTGACATAAAATAGTTTTTAAAACAAATATTATATTATTAATTGTTATTTTATTAATAAAAATATAAGGCTCCTAAAAATGACTTATATAAGGTTATATATATTAATAATAATAAACTTGGGGTTCTTTTGGTTTGTTATAGTAAGTTTATTAACCTTATAGTATAAGAAAACAAGAAGACACAGTAAAAGTTAAATTATCTTACTTAAAGTTAAATCTAAATGATAAGGTTAAAATAGAAACCTAAACATGACTAAATTCTATTGGATGAGAGGTTTTAGACCCATACCCACCTTAGCTTAGAAATAAATCATTTTGGATCTATTAAAAACCGAATATGACTTTATAATAAATTAATATTTTTAGTTTTTCCTAAGGTGCCCCTCTCCTCCCTTATAAAAGGGCACCTCCTCCCTCTCTTACTCACACCACATTGAGCCTTCAAGCTCGGACAAACCCTGAAAAATTCTCTTCTCCAATTCCCTAGAAACATCCTAGAGTTCCTGGTCTTCTTCAAAGACCAATTTTAATTCCCTAAGAGGAGGCCTCAAAGAGTCGCTTCAAAGAAGAGGTAATGTTCGTTACCGATTCTTTCAACTTTATTTCTTCTTCCACTTATTCTTATTTATATTTTTAATTACTAAGTAATAACATCAGTATCAATAATATACTGATATGTTATTATAAGTGTTAAACAACCCTATTTCACCATCTATCCATCCTACGTAAAAAGAAATCATCGCGCGTGCGTACGTACGGAATACCGTCTCCACGCCGTGGTGTATTCTATTTTCCACCACCACCTTACTTGGAGGGGTATAATGGTGTAAATAATGACTATATATGATTATTTTAAATTTATATTGATTATGAAATAGTATACATACACTCCAATACAATTCCACAATCATGGGAACGATATCATCGCTCATGCGTACGTACGGAATACCGTCTCTACGATGTGATGTGACTCGTTCCACATGATCTTCATTGAATAATGATTATATAAATGAATTGAATGAATTAATATGATATATATTACACTAATACCATTCTAGAAATGAGGTATCTATAATCTAAAAATAATAATAATAATTTATTCGACAAAACACGCATAAGAACAAAAAGTAATAAACACCCGAATAACAAGTAGTAATGAAATATTACTAATAAGAAGCTAAGAATATAACCATATATGATATCATAAAAATAAGTATGATTCTGTATTAAGTCAATAACATTATTTAAAACATTATACAGGAGTTTCGGACACTTACGAAATAAATCAGACCTTAGATAAGGGACAATCTCACAATCTCAATTTTTATCCAAGATTGTTTATACTTCAGAATTTACTGGGGAATATTTATCATCAAAATCCATGTTTCCTCAATGTGTAATATTATTTATATCCTCCTACAATTTTTTAAATCCAATTTTACCCTTCGGTGAGTTTTTAGTAAAATATATGAAAGGAATCTTTTGTCGTTTTTCATACGAGGTACTATTTGACTTTTCCAGCCAAAGTACGGGAAGAATGTTTTATTAACTTATACGGCATGAATGGATTTTTAGAACATTATTTCCATGAATATTCCTTTACAAGTTTTCAAGTTTATTTTTAATTAAATTCTTTTATTTAAAATTATATGACATGTTAAGAAAGGAAAATGTTTTTGAAGTAGATAAGATATTTTCCTCAAGAATGGAGTTCAAGTGTTTTATCAAAATTATTTTCCATATAAGATAATATAGGGTTCTGTTTCTATCCCTATTATTACATTTATTTGATTATTTTGTGATGGAATTATTTTTATTAAATCCTTTATCTTATATGAATTGTTTTATGATGTATCGATGTTTAAGAATCCCATTTTTATTACATGGGTTATGCTATGATGTATGGTTTATGATTTTGTGGCACACATAAGAATGGTATCATTATGAGACAGGTGGGACCTATATCTCCCTCCAATTCATTGGGTAAAGATTTATATCTCATGAGATAGACATGGATGGAATGGAAGGTTAATCTGGTTCAGTGAAACAGGACTGAAACGAGGAGTGAACTCAGTTTAGAAAAGGACATTACCCGCTAAGATAGTCTTGGCAATGAGTCTTTACTACAAAGAAATGATTTTCTATGATTATGTGTGTATTCCCCAAAGATTCTTGTTTTATGTTATGATTATTGGGATTACATTTCACTACTATGATTTATCCCATGTTATGCAATTATGATTTCTTTTGCAGGTTATGATTTCCAAAATGTTATGTTCTTATGAATATGATGTGATTTATTTTTTTCTTTTGTTTACCCTTACTAAGCATTTGATCGCACCCTTTTTTATGTTTTCTTTCCCCAAGTCAGGAATAAGGTTATTAAGTGGGATATTCCAAAAGGGACTCTAGATATGATGAAATAAATGGGAGACAATGTAGATGCTTTATGAACCAGTTGTTTATGTGTCCCAGTTTTCAAAGAAACTATACCTCTAGGATCCTTTCATGGTTCTGTTATATGTTGTAATAAGTGTACATAAATTTTGAAGTATTAACAATGTATGTAAAGTGTGGGTTGTTATAGTTGGTATTAGAGGAAATGTATAGTCAACCTTTGGAAACTAGGATGTGAAAGCCTTAGTAGGAACACTGAGGATAAGTTTAGGCATAAAACACAATCTTAGTGATTTAGAAATGGCCATGAATAACCTATGAGAAGACCTTAAGTGTAAAATTTTATTCTTGATTATGTGGTTTTCCTATTATAATTAGTGTTGCTCACACTATTCTTCTTGGTTTTAGTCAATGGCTAGAACCCGAAGGAACCGTGTTAATGCGGAATGCGACGGGAAATGCAATGATTGTCCTCCTGAGAAACCAAACGTTATGGGAGTTGGAATGAAAAATCTTGTAGCCATTCTCTCACAACTTTCACAAGATATGAATCGTGCAAGACTTCCAAATGAGCAAAGGAAGTAGAAACATTCTATTGATTCCTTCATGAGGTAGCGTCCACCCTCATTCGGCGGGTCTACTGATCCATTAGTGGATGAACAATGGATCAGTACCACTAAAAATATATTTTCAGTTCTTCAATGTTCTGAACATGATAAAGTCATCTTAGTAGTTTATCGTTTGGAAGGTGAAGTTGATCAATGATGGAATCTTATCAAGAATACGAGGCAAAGGGATGAAATTGAGTCTATGGAATGGGAAGAGTTCAAGAACATATTTTTCAATAAGTACTTCCCTCATATTCTCCGGACAAAGATGGAGAAGGAGTTTCTTGAACTAAAACAAAAGGATGATGAATCTGTTGGTACCTACGAAGCAAATTTTACAAGACTTGCAGGGTACGCTTCTGGGATTATTATCCAACGTGAGAGTAAGATCGATCGATTCTTTAGTGGCTTTAAACTAAGTCTTTGAAGAGAGTTATCCATAAGGGACTTCAATATCTACGAGGATATCGTTCGATGTGCTCTTAAGGTTGAGATAGAGATTGGATTAACCCATCATTCATATGAAATTGATAAGAAGAGGAAAATGGAATTCAAAGGAAAATATAAAGGTCACACTGAAAAGAAGATGAGTTTTCCCTTTTGCTTAATGTGTGTAAAGAAACATGGAGGGAGTTGTCTTAAAGGGATAATTAAATGTTTCAAATTTGGAAAAGAAGGTCATCGGACATTTGAATTCTGCAATGTTGGGAACAAGATGTCTAGTGATGCGAAAAAATAAATATCCACACAGAGTGCACCTCCTACACTTTAATTTTATAAGTTCAAGGAAATGGGTAATTATGCCAATAAATGCTGTAATCCATGGGTTGTTGTTGATGATCGATGTCAAAAAACTCTTAAGGCTAAAGACAAAGGAATGTCACATGAAATTTCTATCAACGATGTGGAGTACGATAATGAAGTGGTGAAAGGTACACTTACCATCCACTCTAAAGTAGCAAATGCTTTATTTGATTCTGGATCCACCCACTCTTTTATTTCTAAAGAATTTTCTAAGGGTATCGCCATATTACCTCAACATTTAGATGTTGAGTTAGTTGCGGCAACCCCTAATGGAACAACAGTCGCATCAAAAGTTTATAATACTTCTCCGATTGAAGTTTGTGGGAAAGTGCTTCCTGCAAATCTTGTGAATCTCCTAGAGTGGAATTTGATGTTATTCATTGCATGGATTGGATTTCATTATATAGAGCTCATATCAATTTCCAAAGAAGGGAAGTCACATTTCATATTCCATATCAATCTATGATCGTATATCGAGGCAAGGATGCACATAACCTTCAAGTGGAAATTTCGTCCATCTTATGGGTCTCGATTCCACTAAATGAAGGTTATTTATCTCAAATGGTTGGAGAGAAACGCACGATTAAGAATATTACCATTGTACGGGAGTTTGATGATTTCTTTCTGGAAGAATTACCGGGTCTTCCACCAAATCGTGAAGTTTAGTTTTCAATAGAACTTGTAACAGGTGCTTTTCCTATTTGAAAGAAACCTTATAGAATGGCCCCAATTGAGTTGTTGGAATTGAAGAAGCAACTCCCAGAGAATCTTGATAAGGGATTCATACGCCCTAGTACGTCACCTTGGGGAGCACCTGTTCTATTTTTTAAGAAGAAAGATGGATCAATGAGACTCTGCATTGATTATCGAGAACTTAACAAGATCACTTTCAAGAACAAATATCATCTCCCACGCATTGATGACTTATTTGACCAACTACGTGGAGCTCAATACTTTTCCAAGATTGATCTTCGTTCAGGGTATCATCAATTAAGGGTCAAAAGGGAGGATATACCAAAGACAGCTTTCCGTACAAGGTAAGGACAATATGAATTTATAGTGATGCCATTTGGTGTTACTAATGCCCCTGATATCTTCATGGATCTGATGAATAGAACCTTTAGAGACTATCTTGATCAGTTTGTGGTTGTCTTTATACACGATATTCTTGTATATTCAAAGAGTAAGGAAGAACATGAAGATCACTTTAGAATTATATTGAAGACCCTGAGAAAGGAGAAGAATTATGCCAAATTTACCAAGTGTGAATTTTGGCTTCAAAATGTTGCATTTTTGGGTCACATAATCTCAAAAGAGGGGATATCTGTGGATCTAGAAAAATAGAGGTTATCAAAAGATGGTTGAGACCAACAACAGTAACCGAGATCTGATGTTTTCTTGGTTTGGATGGTTATTATCGACGTTTTGTGAAAGATTTTTCATGATTATCTAATCCACTCACCAGGTTGACTCAAAAAGGAGTTAAGTTCATATGTACGGAGGAATGTGAAGAGAATTTCAAGGAGTTGAGAAGAAGGTTATGCAGTGTACCTGTGCTCACACTTCCTTGTAGTGGCGAAAGGTTTGTGATCTACAGTGATGCATCCAAGAAGGGGTTGGGGTGTGTTCTTATGAAAAATGATATGGTGATAGCTTATGCCTCACGACAGTTGAAAATCCATGAGCAAAATTACCCAACTCATGATTTGGAGTTAGCTGTGGTAATCTTTTCATTTATGATTTGGAGGCATTATCTTTATGGATAAAGGTGTGATATTTATACTGATCATAAAAGTTTAAAATATATTTCCACACAAAAGGAGCTGAATATGCGCCAAAGAAGATGATTGGAGATGATTAAGGATTATTACTGCTCAATTCATTACCACCCTAGGAAAGAAAACAAGGTGGCAGATGCATTAAGTCGACAAGACCATGCTAGATTTTCCATGATGAGGATCACAAAAGGTCCAATATTTATGGATTTACGATGTATGGATCTTGGAATTATAATGGAAGGGGAAAATCGTATCTTTCTCAAATGAATGTTCAACCATCTATATATGTGAAGATTAAAGAGGCACAGAAAGAAGTTGTAGTGTTAAAAAAGATGGTGATAAATATTCTTGAATTCAACCTTGATTGTGATGGAATAATAAGGTTCAGGAATCGATTTTGTGTTCCACCCATCCCCGAATTAAAGAAGTAGATGCTGGATGAGGCTCATAGTTATTCATTTTCTATTCATCTTGGAAGCATGAAGATTTATAGGGACCTGAAAGAGTACTTCTGGTGGGATGTAATGAAAAGGGATGTTGCTGAATATGTCTCTTGATTCTTGGTTTGTTAGAAAGTTAAAGCTGAGAGACAGAAGTCTAAGGGGATGTTACAACCATTACCCATACCCGAACTGAAATGGGAAAACATCACTATGGACTTCGTCACCGGACTTCCTAAAACATCCAAAGGCAATAATGCTATCTGGTTCATAGTTGATCATCTTAAAAAGTCTGCACACTTCATTGCTATTATAGATGATTTCTATCTTGATCAGCTTGCCAGGTTATATGTAAAGGAAGTGGTATGATTGTAAGGAGTACCACTTTCCATTATATCTGATCGAGATCTAAGATTTACCTCGATGTTCTGGTGAAGTCTTCAGCATACTCTGGATACAGAGTTGAGTTTCTGCACTACTTATCATCCTCAGACATACGGTCAGTCTGAGATGACAATTCAAACTCTGGAGGATATGTTGAGAGATTTCTCTATGGATTTCAAAGGTGGTTGGGATCAACACCTACCTTTGGTATAATTTTCTTATAATAACAGCTTTCACTCCAGTATTCATATGGCTCCTTATGAAGCTCTCTATGGAAAGAAATGCAGGACTCCAACTTGCTGGGATGATGTTGGGGAAAGAAAGCTATTAGGACCTGATCTTGTTGATGAGATGGAAAAAAAGATCCGATCTATTCAACAACACATAATAGCATCTCAGAGTCAACGAAAAGTTTATGCCGATAACCGAAGAAAATACCTAAAGTTTGAAGTGGGTGATAAAGTGTTCTTACGAATATCTCCTTGGAAGAGAGTAATGAGATTTGGAAAGAAGAGAAAGCTGAGCCCTAAGTATATCGGTCCTTTCAAAATACTGGATCGTGTTGGGAAGGTAGCTTACCGATTGGCGCTTCCACCGAATCTCTCTCAAGTTCACGATGTGTTCTATACATCTCTCCTGAGAAAGTACATACCTAATCCTTCACATGTACTCAGTTCAGAAGTTGTACCGCTGGAGTAAGATCTTTCTTATGATGAACAGCCGATAGAGATTCTGGATCGTAGCAAAAAATTCCTATGGAACAAGACCACTCGTTTGGTGAAAGTTTTATGGAGGAACCACCAATTAGAAGAAACTACATGGGAGCTTAAGGATATGATGAGGGAGAGGTATCCTCATCTGTTTTTTACAAAGTGACGAATTTTGAGGAAGAAATTCATTTTAAAGGGGGTAGAATGTAACACCCGAGACTTTTATGAGAAATATTTTGTTTTTATGTTATATAAATCATCAAAAGAATATTTCACTGCACACAACACTAGCTTGGATTGCTTTACACGCAATCTCGACCTTCCTTGATAGCATGTGTCGTACGCAATACCAAGTTTCACTAAATAATTATTTGTTTTATTTAAATTTATTTTATGTCAAAATTGATACATAATACCTTTATAAGTTCAAAGAAATTCATTTGAGTCATTTTATAATAATTATATATATTTATACATTTTATTTAACTTTTAACCGTCTTTTACCCACCTCCTAGGAGGATTTACAAATTTACATAAAACATAATTTTACCGCATACGCAAGTGTAATTTCCAAAATCTGAGACATATGGTTAATATAAAGGACTAAAATGTGGTTCAATGAGATGAAAATAATTTTTGGTGAATAGTAACTTTTTACTTTTTTACCATGGTTAAAAGTAAATAGGGTAATTAAGGGTAAAAATGATATTATTATTAACCTAACACATGTCATAATTCTATTGGATAAGTTTAATTCAGCCAAAAACAACCTTAGGAATAAAATATGACCATTTAGGCTCACTTGGATTAGATTAGGACATTTATTATTAATTTATTTAAAGAATAGTTAAAATAGTTAAAATCAAAGTTTAATAACTAAATCATTTTTAATATAGAGTTATACATAAGATAAATTCGACTATAAATATTAATTATAAATCTGAAAATATTTCACACATAATTATATTTTATTTGTAATTTTTAGACATTAAATAATTTAATTTATTTATGACACAATGATGATGCAGTAATTATCTTATTAATGAAATATTGACATAATTGATGTTATCAATACCAAAATAAATGTAATTTGAGACTTTTTATGAATTAAAATAATATTATACGTTAATATTACATATTAGTACTGATTTAAGTAACTTTTTTCGAACTAATCTTTCTGTTATGATTTTCACAAAAATCAATTACAAAATTGTGTCAAAATTGACATAAAATGGTTTTTAAAAATAATATTATATTATTAAATTTTATGTTATTCCTAAAAATATAAGGTTCGGCCAAATTACTTAGATAAGGTCATATATATTGATAATAAACAACATGGGGTTCTTTTGGCTTGTTATAGTATGTTTATTAACCTTATAGTATAATAAAACAAGAAGACGCGGTAAACGTTAAATTATCAATCTTAATGTTAAATCTAAATGATAAGGTTAAAATAGAAACCTAAACTTGTCTAAATTATATTGGATGAGAGTATTGCAACCCATAACCACTTTAGATTCTAAATAGATCAATTTAAAGCTATTAAAAACCAAATATGAATTTTTAATAAATTAATAGTTTTCGTTTTTCCTAAGGTGCCCCTCTCCTCCCTTATAAAAGGGCACCTCCTCCCTCTCTTCCTCAAACCACATTGAGCCTTCAACCTCGGTCAACCCCTACCAAATTCTCTTCCCCACTTCCCTATAAACATCCTAGAGGTCCTGATATTCTTCAATGACCAATTTTAGTTCCCTAAGATGAGGTCTCAAAGAGGCACTTCAAAGAAGAGGTAATGTCTGTTACCTATTATTTCAACCTTATTTTTTCTTCCACTTATTCTTCTTTATTTTTTTCATTATGAAGTAATAACATCAGTATCACGCATATACTGATATGTTATTATAAGTATGAAACAACCCTATTTCACCACTTATCCATCCTACGGAAAACGAAATCACCGTGCGTGCATACGTACGGAATACCGTCTCCATGCCGTGGTGTAATCTATTTTCCACCACCACCTTTATTGGATGGGTATAATGGTGTAAATAATGACTATATATGATTATTTTAAATTGATATTGATTCTTAAATATTATACATACACTCGAATACAATTCCACGATCATGGGAACGATATAATCGCTCGTGCGTATGTACGGAATACCGTCTCCACGATGTGATGCGACTCATTGTACATGATCTTAATTGCATAATGATTATATAAATTAATTTAATGAATGAATATGATATATATTACACTAATTCCATTCTGGAAATGAGGTATCTATAATCTAAAAAGAATAATAAGAATTTATTCGACAAAACCCGCAAAAGAACAAAAAGTAATAAACACCTGAATAACAAGTAGTAATGAAATATTACTAATAAGAAGCTAAGAAGATAACCATATATGATATCATAAAAATAATTATGATTCTGGAATAAGTCAATAACATTATTTAAATCATTATACAAGAGGTTCAGACACTTACGAAGCAAATCGTACCTAAGGTAAGGGACAATCTCGCAATCTCAATTTTTATCCGAGATTGTTTATACTTCAGAATTTACTGGGGAATATTTATCACCCAAATCCATGTTTCCTTAATATTTAATATTATTTATATCCTCCTAAAATTGTTTAAATCCAATTTTACCCTTCGGTGAGTTTTTAATAAATGATATGAAAGGAATATTTTGTCGTTTTTCGTACGAGGTACTTTTTGACTTTTCCGACCAAAGTACGGGAAGAATGTTTTTTTAACATATACGGCATGAATGGATTTTTAGAACATTATTTCCAGGAATCTTCCTTTACAAGTTTTCATGTTTATTTTTAATCAACTTCTTTTAGTTCAAAATTATATGACATGTTAAGAAAGGAAAATATTTTTGAAGTAAAAAGGATATTTTCCCCAAGATTGGAGTTCAAGTGTTTTATCAAAATTATTTTCCATCTAAGATAATATAGGGTTCTGTTTCTATCCCTATTATTACATTGATTTGATTATGTTGTGATGGAATTATTTTTATTAATTCCTTTATCTTATATGAATTGTTTTATGATGTCACGATGTTTAGGAATCCCATTTTTATTACATGGGTTATGCTATGATGTATGGTTTATGGTTTTGTGGCACACATAAGAATGGTATCATTATGAGATTGGTGGTACCTATATCTCCCTCCAATTCATTGGGTAAAGATTTATATCTCATGATATAGACATGGCTGGAATGGCAGGTTAAACTGGTTCAGTGAAACAGGACTGAAACGAGGAGTGAACTCGGTTCAGAAAAGTACTTTGTCCGCTAAGATAGTCTTGGCAATGAGTATTGACTAATAAGAAATTATTTTCTATGATTATGTGTGTATTACACAAAGTTTTATGTTTTAAATTATGACTATTGGGATTACATTTCACTACTATAATTTATCCCATGTTATGAAATTATGATTTCTTTTGCAGGTTAAGATTTCAAAAATGTTATGTTCTTATAAATATGATGTGATTGATTTTTTTTCTTTTGTTTACCTTTACTGAGAATTTGAGCTCACCATTTTGTATTTTTTCTTTCCCCAGGTCAGGAAGAAGTTTATTATATAGGATATACCAAAAGGGCCTCTAGATAAGATGAAATAAATGGGAGATAATGTAGATGCTTTATGAACCAATTGTTTATGTTTCCCAGTTTTCAAAGACACTATACCTATATGGTCCTTTCATGTTTTTGTTATATGTTGTAATAAGTGTAATTAAATTTTGAATTATTAACAATTTATGTAAATTATGGGTCATTATAACAAGAGTCTTCTTGACATGGTTATAATAATGTTTACAGATCCTGGATCATCTTGATTTTTTTGGCTATATTCTTTTAGAACTATTGTAATTATAAATAATAGGTGTATCTTGAGGAAAAATTATAACTTGAACCCTTATGATATGTGATTAAAATTGAACACATATTTTAAAAATTATAGGGTGTTTCTAATTCCATGTCTGATCAAAAAATGGAAAACATGAAAAAAATTTATGAAAATGTAGAAGAATTAATTTTTTTAGGTTATACACCAAATGGAAGATTATAAATGTTATATAAAAAGAATAATTTGTGTTTAACCTAGAAATATAATTGAATTAGTGAATTTAATGTTTTATTGTTCAATTAGGACAAACAAGAAATCAAATTAATTGTATTATTAAATGGTGGGGATAATATTGACATATATATAATTCTATAGTTACTGTCGAATGCATATAGATTCAAGAAGAAGGAAAATATTTTGATGTCCCTAGTGATAATGATGACACTAAAAAGTAAAAATAGTTTAATACCAATGATAAAAGATAAAATTATATGTCTACATATATAGGTTCAAGGCTATGGAGGTATATATATGATGAGAATATAATCGGTAACCATAATCATGGTGTATAAACTCAGAAGAAAATAAAAGTAGAAATCCACACTTGTTTGGGGACAAGAGTTGACCCAAAATCAATATAATAGGATTTTGAATATAAAGATTCGGTTCATTCAATGAATAAAAATAGACCAGATTGAAAATAATGAAACATGGGATCTTTTTTTGAGACCCACTAAAAATAATGTGATTGGAGAAGATATAGACTTTATAAATAATGTTTATGAGAATAGTGAAGTGTCTATAAGAAATTCTAGGCTCGTATGAAATGGATACTGAAAAAATAAAAGGTATTTAATTTTATGAAACCTCTTCCCTAATGGTCATACTTGAGTTTATTATAATTTTCCTAGCCATATAAATTCATAGAATATAAAAATTAGTTTAGATGGATGTAAAATCATCTTTTTTTGATTTGTGAGATTAATGAGGAAGTATGAATAGAACATAATGAGGTATATATACTTGATTATGATGAAATAAATGTTTACAAGTTGATGAAGGCACTCTATGGAATAAAACAGGCTCTAAAAATCTGAAGATCACGAAGTTCAAAAAAGAGAATGTAGAAATAAACTATTATGTAAAGAAGACAAACACTAAAACCTTTTTTTATTGTGTATATTGATGAAATAATATTTTATATCAGTAATGAATGTTTCTATGAGTATTTTTCATAGAACAAGAATGAAATATTTTATATATCAATTTTTAGAGAAATGAAATTTTTCATTGTTTTAAAATTTACCCTAGTAGTATAATACATCTTTATCTCATAATAAAAGTGGTTCTAGAGATATCATAAAGAAGTTTGATATGAAGGAATAAATATGTGGGGGCATACTAGTTTGGGTGGGAACAAAACTAAGTAATTATGTTGAAGGAAAAGTAGTAAATGAAAAGTAATTATGATTCTTGATTGGAATTATTATGTATTTTATAGCCACTGGACCAATTATTGTATATGTTGTCACTATTTTTTCATCTTCCAATCCAACTATAAGTAATAAAATATGTTTGAAACAAGTAGAATAGTGAGATACATTTCAAAAACTATCAGTTATAGGTTTATGTATAAGGATGAGGATCAAGATCTGAAAGGTTACACCAATATAGGCTGGGCTAGAGCTATAGATGATATAAAATACACATCATGTGTTGTGTTTTACATTTGTAAATGTTATGTTTCATTATTTTTAATGAATAAAAGATCAGTGATGTTGAGTTAAAATTAAGATGAGTATGTCTATATAAGAAAGCTAGTTACACAAATAATTTGTATGATAAAAAAGTTGTAGGAAATGAATATTGAAGTTTCTTATCCTCTAATTATAGGTTGTGATAATTAGAGTATAATTAAAATGTCTAAAAGTAATATGTAGTATTACAGGTCAAAGAATATTGACATAAAGTATCATTTTCTAAAAAATTGATAGTTAAAGGTATATTGAAACTAGATTTTGTTCTTTACAAGGTACACTTGGATGGTATTCTTACTAAACCCCTTCCAATTGACCTATTTGAGAATTTCATGCTAAAAATAAGAGTTAATTTAAATCTCTATCATGAAAGATTGGAAATTCATGAGTTTCCTCCTATACTATTTCATGTTTAAACTATTTTTAGAATATTTCATTTGTATGGGGAAATTGTTTCTCATTGAATTTTAGCTATTTTAATTTTTATGTAGAGAGTTGTAAGAAATTATTGGAACATAAATTCAATGTTTTTTATATTATATGATGTTGTAAATTTTTAGATTTTTTTGAGTTAAGTTGTTTGAAGATCTATATTTATGTGTGATTTAATTACTCATTTTCCACACCATGATTTCTCATATATACTTAGATATGATTATTTCGAGGATATTTTTTTGGGGACAGTTTGGGTGGATCATTAGAATTTGTTTTATTTGAAATTATTATTAATAATGGGGCAGATAAATCTATAGTATTGAGAAAAAATACAAAGGGGGATTTATAAAACCTCACAGTGATAATGGTGTACTTATTTTTAATACTTATTATATGTGATTAATAATGTTATTCTCTATATGTTAAATACTAGTACTGATTATGTGGAAGTGTTTTCTATTTAATTTTATAGAATTTTGGGGTTCTCTAGATTGTGGAAGAATTTGAATTACTACTTTAAGGTAGAAATAATCCTAGCTAAATTGAAGAAAATACATTTAAGAAATAAAAATGTATCACATTTTTTTAATAGTTTAATGAGATCTGTTATGTGAGGTTTTAAGTTCATCTAATTTTATTAAAAGGGATTGGTGATTTGTTGAATGAGTTTTGTGAGTATTTGAGTGAGGTTTGGACATTTTATGCTTAAACTGATATCATTTAGGACTTTGTGAGCATATATGGTATTTTATGATCTATGTATGACGTTTAATAATCTACATATGATGTTTGAATATATACGTATGATGTTCTAGGGGAATATGTTTGACAATTTTATTTTGTATGACTTTAATGAGTTGTATGACTTTGAGAGGCTAAGTGTATGACTTTATATCATGTATGTCTTTTTAAATCATGCATAAAACTTTAATGATCTTATAAATTATATATCCCTTCAAAAAAATTAGAGTTTAAAAGATTAAATATTATAAATATAAGTTTATTTATAACTAAAGATTCTTAAAATTTGTTCTTCATGAATTCAAAAAATCATGAACATGCATGTTTATAGTGATCCTATCTGAGTTGAGAAGGGTTCCACAACACAGAATGGAAGTTCCACATCACAATATATTAATTCATTCACATTTTAAGGAAGCTTAAAATTTTTATGTGATATGGATATTTTATATAAATGGTGGAACATACTATTCAAATATGTTTTAAATATGGAAACCACGAGAGTCTTATAGGAGAATTGAAGGAGGACCTTGATAAGGATTTTAGGTATTTTTTAAATGGTAATATCTATATCACCAAAAATCATGGAGTTTTCCATAACATATATATAAATTATGTACACATAATTTCATGTGAATATATATATATATATATGAAAATAATGATTAAAATTTTTAGATCTTTTAATATTGGGTGAGACAGATATGAAAAAACATCAATAAATCAAAGAAGGAGGTGATCGATGAGGGGAGACCTAGTTTTGTTCATCTCTATCAAAGAACTCATGAAATATAATTATTATCCAAAGTCTTACTACTGAATAATAAAGTTATAATTTTTTTCCTACATAGAGACATGAACTCAAATGGATAATATTTCGTTATAAATGGAACTGTCTATTCTTTTTTTGAAAATATGGAAACTAGTTGGACATATCATATGTAATAGGTTCAATTTCATACAATTTCCTAAGTTTTTAATGATAATATAAGGAGACCTTTGTGTGTATAATAATATCCATAACACATTGGGGACATATTAATCCTATAAAGTAGGTGAACCTCAATGACAAATTCTTTGTGTGTGATTATTTTATACATCAGTGAGAAACATGGGAGTGGTCTGTTGAGCAATAATGGGAATTTAAAATGGTTATGAAAAATTAGGGACACTAATTATCCCCCCCCCCCCACCCAGTTCTCACGGCCCTTCAAAAGATCCTAACACACATACATTAGTATATACAAGTCATAATAATTCATTATATCCTAAAACAACACACATTAAAAGATTATTTTTATATTTTTTCACATAAAGATATTCACAAACATCAAACGATTCATAGACAATTGAATCCAATAATCCATTATTATGGAGTTATTGGATAAAGTTTTATAAAAATGACTTATGTGATAATGCCCAAGATAAGTTAAATTCAAATCCTTAATGTTGACCTTATTATAATTTAAATTATAGATTAGATTATAAAGATCCAATATATATAATCCATTAAACATGTTAACAAAACTATAATTCATTCCATTCATATAAGTAAAAAAAATTGTTCTTTATTATAGATTAAATCCTAATTTATCTAATAAAGATATAGAAATAAAACAAATTGTGATGTTACATGATTACAGTATTTCATAAATAATTAAAATACACTAGTATTATATAAATTAACAATCACCTAAGGTAATATAGAAACTCATTATCCATTTTCAACTCAAAGATCTACTTCTCCATTAATTAATTTCCTCTTTTCTTTGTGGTGTCGTGAATTACCATAAATATTTTATGAAAATATAGCATCTAATACCTATGGTTCAAAGTTAGAGAAATTCCCTATTATAATTATGGGTGTAAATGATATGAGTCGATCTAAATGATAGGACTAGAGCTTGAAAAAAAGTAATACCTTACTTGAACTCAACTGAGTAATAATTGTTAAACACTATTTTAATTAAAATATATAATAGAAGGTTTATTTAAAATAATTAAATCATTAATATGATTCAAAATTTGTGTATAAATACAAACATGTGCTCAAAACATAGTTTGAATTTTCACTAAAACTCAAGCTTGAAATTAAAATTAATCCAATAAAAAATAAATAGTCATTCAAATATATAATAAATATATCCATTAACTCTGTAGTTTCATCATTGAATTTATAAAATTTAACCCCAAAACTAAAATATAAAAAATTATTTGTGTTTATATTCCCTCTTATCATTTCTCATTCTATTGATTTTAAGTGAAATGGTCTTGATATACTACCCCTTACATTTATTATCCAAAAATACATGTGTTTCTATTTATTATTGTCTCTTCTCTTTAGTATACTCTAATTTGAAAACCCTATATATCTTTTCTATTTTAAGAAAATAAAAATAATATTTTAATTTGATAATAATAATTGAACTAATCTAACAAAAAAGTTATAAAAATTCATTTGTATAATCATAACAAATAAACCACAAATATTCATATAGAATTTCAAAATATTGTATGCATCAGATGTTCAAGAATTTTTTTCACCCATAAAATCATCATTTATATGAATGAGAATATAATAAAAATTATATTAAATGTACTTTTATAATAAATAAGTTCAAAACCATTCCATTGATAAACACCTCATGTTCCTTCAATAATTTTAGAAACCCTCTAGATGAGATGATCATAATAATCATATTGATAATAAAATATGACTATGATAACCTGATTGAATATATCATATTATTAACATGATAAAACAAAATAGTAGAAATAATATCCAATGTTCAATGGTATATTAATCCAACTTTGTAAATGAATACAATATATAGTAGCATTGATAATCTATACCATATCATTTGTAAAATAAATCATTATTAATCAGAAACAAAGAAAGGAAGATGAAATAGGAATAAAAAATAAAGAAAACATTTATTTAATTATGAAAAGAAAATTTAAATAGATTTACCAAAAAATCTATCAATTTGGAGTTCTATTAAGGTTCACACATCAAAAATTTCAAAAAAAACATGAGGAATCCCATCAAAAGATACAAGAAATTATGAATATTGATATGATAAGATGTTATAAGAATATATGAAAATTTAAATAGAGTAATAAATGGAAACAAAAAACCCTATGTTATGTAATCCACCTATGTATTTATATTTCCCAATGTACTTATATGATTTCCATTTTAAATGATTATTGCATATCAAAAATGATGAAATCCGGGTCCCTTCAATTAAATTTAAATTACTTGATATAGTTACATTACTACCCAAAAGAAATTGAAGTGTATAGGCTACCATATACCACTGATTACCTAATATAATAGAATTTAATGTTTTTTAGTATCATAAAAGGTGTTCCAAACATTTTCATGATTCTCATTACCTGATAATTAATAATATAGAGAACCAAAAAATATTGATCATAATTATAAATAATATAGAAACATTAAAAATTTAAATTTTAAAAAGTATAAAATAAAAATCAAGTGGGCCTAAAACATTTTTTATAGAAATATATATGAATGAAAATAAAAACCTCCCTAAGTTGAAACATCCATGAATGAAAAAACTGTCTTACAAGTTCACCTTCTAAAATTTATATCCTCCACTATGAATATAAAACATTTTCGTTCCTTCGAACCAATTAGTGGTTTTTTCATCTCTTTTTCTTATTAATTTAGTTTTTTAAAATTATATATACCACTAATTAGTATTAATGGAATCATTATAATTATCATTGGTAAGTGAATATATGATTGTGATAATTTACACATTCACTATAACATTAGCATTATTTTTCATTCTCATTTGATAAGGGACAAAAATTATATTTACATGAAATATTTTCCAAATTTAAAAACATGAAAATTAATATAATAAAACTTATTATGACTAAAGAAGAACAATTTTATTAAGAAAAATATTATGTAAAAAAATTATTATACTTGAAAACTAATTTATACATTAAATCATTAAAATGAATACATCATAATCACATATTATTGAGAAAAAATATAGTCTATGAAGTAATACCATTATTTATTTCCATTACACATTATCTAACCTCGTAAAAAATTATAATGCCTTGAATAATAAAAAAAATTAACATTTATTGATATTAATATGGATTGATCAATGGAAAAAATTTCCAATATAAGAAGCAGATATAATACGTTGAACTAAAATAAAATATATCTAATAATTTACAATATGATTATTAAAAAAGGAAACATGTAATGATATTCGACGGTTTTTTTCAAAAAAAAAGGAAAGGAATATGAAAAATGATCTCAAAAAAATAATAAGTAAATATTTAAACCACTGAAAATGATACATGAATTACATTAAAATAATAATATTGAACCCTAATCATGTAGCAATGCACTATTCATTTCAACTCTTATAAAACTATGTTAAATTGATTTTTTATTTTTAACTCCAAATATAATAATAATTTTTTCTTACAAATTGATTCAGTTAGTTAAGTTTTATCATTGTTAAAAATGGAAATTTTTCTTGTTTTGATGTTTTTTTATATGTGGATGTGATTTGGAGGGCTTGAGATGATGTAGAAGAAAAATGGGACAAACTTCATGTAAGCCCAATGATTTTTCCCGCCTTTATACCTATTTAGAGAAGTTGGTCTACCCAATTGGGTTGAAATATTGTGTAATGATTCAAATATCAATGGGATACACATCATCTAATTACATCTGATCTTTATTCATATACTTGGTGTCCTAACAAAGTAGATCATTTTGGAAAATAGAATCAAATTGATGTCAAGAGGTTGGTTTGATATTTTGAAAATAAATATATTTATAAACATTAAATATGAAATAAAATCTATATGGTGATAGTAAAGAGGATAGAAGAAATTTATTTTCCGTTTTCCAAATATATATAAGGCTTTTTACCCATCCAAAACTAAGAGAAAATTGGTATCTTGGAATATGGGTGCCCAAAACCACCTCCCGTTTTGGATATAAAAGGGAACCTTGGGAACCACATTTTTAAGCTCAAACAAGAAGTGAAGTGATTCCATTTTTTAGTTTCAAAGTAATTATCCCATCACCTTTGAGGTTTTGTAGCTCCCTATCATCATATGGAGAGCTTAAATGAAGTAAAAGATCTACCTAATCCTCCCCCTCCTCTTGATGGTGTGCTAAACAATGGGTGGTTTATTCTAGAGAGCTACACAACACATAAATGGAGTTAGGGCATGCGTTTTTCTATTTTTTTATCTATTTTTTGTTTGAAAACATTTCATTTTTAATTAACCTATAATGTTTTTTGTTTTTAATTTATTTTCTGATTTAATTGAATGGAATATTCTTTACTTTTAATTGATTAGTGTGAGGTTTTGAGTTTGTGAATTGTGTTGTACTGATTGGAAAACAAAACAATCCTTTTCTTTCCATTTAATTTAGATTTAAAAATTATTCAGAAATTTTTATACAAAAAAACTGGGATGGAACTTTTCAATACTATTTTTATGTCAAGGGTAGGTTTTTCATACATCAATATAAAAGCTTAGAAATTAATTAGTTTTTTATTACTATGACCCAAATATTCACTCCAAGTTGATAAGAACCTATAATAATAATGAACTATAAATGTGTGTATTGAAAACATAATGACATACTTATCTTATATTTCACAAAATACACTTTTCCTCAATTATTAAACTCTTTAATTAATATTTTTTTACTTAAAACCATTTTCCAAACCACCCCTTATTCTTAGTCATTTTTATTAAATACATGCACTCTAAACCCTTTAACTCTCCATGAGAGATGACCTAGGTTCTCCATAGACTACATTTCATCTTATAAAAATTAATATATTTCTCATATTAAGGAAATGTGTAAAAATTTTGGCATTTTTTTAGGGAGATATTTTTTTTGTGTTTTTTATAATATATTGGTGAATTTTGTGAATACTTGTTTTGTTTTATATTATACCATTATATATATTTTTGTGTCATAATTTATCACTAATGTTAATTTTGTATATGATGTATTCTAAAACTGGAGATCTACCCACTTTTAAACCTAAATATAAATTATCCACCATCAGTGAAACTAAGACACAGAGGTAAATTCTTAGAATTAGGACACACAACCCATTCTCGATCCTTTAAACCATTCTTCTATTTCTTCTTTTGAATAAAAAATTAACATAACTTAAAATATATATAATGGATCAAAATATCCTATACTTAAAAAAACTAACCTCACATGATGTAGTGATCCAACCTACATATATTTAAATACAAGGTGAAGCACCAAAAAATGAACTAAGATCTGGTAGAATTCATTTGTTTCCCAAATTCCATGGATTGGATAGAGAATACCCACATTAACACATAAAGAAATTCAATAATATAGGTTCAATTTCAAAAACTACTAATGTGACTAAATAATTGGTAATCTAAAATTCATTCCCTTTTTCATTAGAAGGTACATAAAAATATTGGTTATATTGGGTTTACTCCCTAATTAGAGGTTGGGAGGACATAAAACACCTTTCTCTTGAAAACTACTTTCCTACCTCTCAAACTATTACAATAAGGAAAGAAATTTTTGGAAAAATACAATATCTAGGGGAAATACTTCATGGATATTGGGAATGATTTTAAATGGTTTTTTCATGTTATCCACACCACCAAATAGGTGATCAAATTTTGATGTAATATTTTTATGAAGGATAAATTTCAATTTATTGTTACATGTTTCATTCTACTATAGGTGGTGAAATAGTTTAAAAGACTCTAATTTTGGTAAAAAACCTCATTGAAAATATGGAAGAAACATGAAACAATTTTTTTCAATTACCAATATACCCATTGGAGGTGTCCATTAGGTGGAAAGTTATAAATATTTGAAGAAGGTGGACATGGAAATTTTTGAGGTAAGTACTCTACTCTGATGATTTTCTCTTTCCAAATGGAAATCCCAACCTCCTCATCCAATTCATTATGGTATCTATTCCGCTCACACAACTTTGGAAAATTACTTCAATTGAGAGTTTTAGGGAAATATTTCCATGAATCCCTTATAACCAACCCATTAGGAAATAAAAAAACATCCATCCAACTTTGGATGAAAATATGACCAAGATTGTAGGTAAGAGTTTATTTTAACCAACATCAACACTCCTAAAACAACCAAGTGAAGGGTAGTCAACCACAACCATGACCTAAAAATCCTCAACCACCACAAAGGCATTTCCAACAACCCCATATAAAAACTAAGACTATCCTTGAAGAAATGATTTAAAAAATTGGTTTTAAATAACATTTTATTCCAAAAAAACATTCAATTAAACATATAAGACCTAATAAATCCATTCATCCAACTCACCAACTTAGTTGGTAAAATACAAATTCAACGGTCAAGTAAACTACCTTCTCAACCACTAGTTGACCATATGTCTAAGTTAAGTGTACATTACATTACCATTTAAATTGGGAATCATCTTAAAATTCAAAATACCTTTATATAAGTCATCCTCTCCTTAGGAAACCAACATTCGAACCATTTTAAGTGTTCTAAATAGGGAAAATATTTATCCTAATAGATATCCCAAAAAAGAAAGAGATTATCTTTAAAGGAAGAACCCAAAAAAATAATTCCTCTTATATTTCCCCAAAGGACTAACAGGACAAGGAAATTAAAATAATCCAAACATGATATGTAAATCCTGGAGACATTCAAAAAAGTATAGGTTAACATTCCCTTGATTGAGTTAATGAAGAGAATTCCATGATATTTCAGGTATCCAAAAGAGATTTTTATACACCAAATGAGAATTTAAGGAGTTGAAAGGGTGATCTTGGGGAGGAATGTATTAGTATTAATAGATCCATCACTTCCTACTAAATTCAATCATTCTAGAACAATCATAATTCTATACATTTTAGGGGAGTAATTATTTTTTTTGATGTTATGATTGATTTGGGTTCTTTTATAAATTTGATGCCTCGATGAATTTTCTTTTAACTATAGGTTGGATAATTGAATCCCATTGGAGTAGTCATTAAATAATAAAACAAGAGAAGTTCACATCCTACTTGTATGTTAGAGGATGTTCTAGTGATGGTTAAAATCAAAATTTTCCCTACTGGTTTTATCTGCTTAAAATGGAAGATTCTTGGATAAATGGGAATTCCTTAATTATATTGGGAAGAACTTTCCAAGAAACCATAAAAACCATAACTAATGTATATAATGGTACATTATCTATGGATTTTGGTGGTGAAATTGTCCACTTTATCATCCTTTATGTCACAAATAACCTCTCAGAAAAGCATTCCTCTCATTTAATTAATTCTCTTGATGTACTCTCTTACTCGAAAAGAACATATTCCCTTTCCCCTAATCCCATTTATGAGTTTTCATAATTGATAGACATTTTTGGTAATAATTCTTGTTTTTAATGTTTTAATGGACTATAAAAATTTCAGGCATGTTCTCTATTTGATTGTTTCTTGAGCAATGACGATCCTATGACCATCGATGATACTACTTAGCTTATTAAATCATATTTCTCATATGAGGATGTTTCCATTGAGAAATTAGATGAGACCATAAGCCTCTCACTTTCACTTTATCACCCCCTGATCCATAATAACCATGAATTGTAACTTAATCCATTGCCTCAAACTCGAAATATTCATATCCGGTGAATAGAAATAACTACATGGAATCATTTCTAGTTCACTCCCTCCATAGTATGAGGTGTGATTTATTAAAATTTTGAGGCAGTATAAAAAGATATGGGATAGAAATTTTTAAAATTTTGGGTATTATACTATAAATATGCATGCATCAAATATTATTAAATGAAAAAGATAAACTAGTGAGATAGGAAAACCATCGACTCAACCCACCCCTTATTAATGTTTTCAAAAATAATGTACCCAAATTATTGTCTAATGGAATAATTTACCCCATATCTAATAGAAAATATGTTATTATAGTGTAGTTAGTTCCTAAAAATAGTCTTAATGGTAATAGAAAATAAAAAAAATTAATTTCTTCCAACCCATATTTATAAAAGTGTGTGTCTCTGTATATACTATCGCTAACTAAACCAATAAACTGGAATGGACCATATCCCATTGTTTTTCATTGAACGGATTCTTGTGAGGATAGTTTTAAAGTCCCATTACTATTTCCTTGATGGGTAATATGTATACTTTTATATCCATATTTCTTAATATGTGTAAGAAAAGATAACATTTACTTGTCCCCTTGAAACATTTTCATACTGTAGGATTCCATTTGGTTTATGCAATGCACTACATACATTATAGCAATTCATGGTTAGTACTATTTTTGATTACCTGGATAATTTTATGAAAGTATTCAAGGTTGATTTCACTATTTATGGTTCTTTTGGGCCTATTGTTTCATATTTTTCCAATGATGTGTCAATATGTATTTAATGAGTTTGGATAAAGTGGTGATTCTTGGAAAATTAATAAGGATTCAATTTATGGAATTATATTTCATTATCATGAAATTTTCCTTCTAAAATGTGTTGATCATTTGACTGGTCTTAATTTCAAAAAAAAATTCAAGAAGATTTCATTGTTTAGTATAATGTTTTGAAGAGAAGAATTTGAAGGCCATTGAAAATATAAGTTTTCTTGAATATTTGAAGAATATATTTTTAGGTCTTGGAATTTGGTATTGGTATTTATATGGATCATGGTTGGAGATGAATTTTATACTTATTATTTACTAATTATATTTGTATGGGTATTTACATACAAATGGTTCCATCCCACTAGCCATTATAGGCTAAAGTCATCCTTAGCATTGTGGGACCCATAGGTCAACCATGCTTATGTGAGTAGCCTAGGCCATCCCATGGGTGGAAGTGGAAGTATAATTCTCACATCATGAAGGCAGGATCATGTATAAGTCCCATAGGAGATCGTACATTAAGGTTCATATTGGCCTATGTATAGGTCCAATGGGATACCAGGGATTATATACATGTGAGGCGCAACTTGTGAGGCATATATGCATAGTGTAGTGGTTGTAGATCCCACATTACTAGCTTTTGGGTGTTTAGATATGATATCATTAATAATGGGATCATTAAGACATGTTTAAAACTAGTGTGGGATAAGATTCATTCTTTACTATTTCTCTTTCATTTAAAAATTTGAATTTAACACTCATAATCAGATGAGTTTGATCTTAGTTATCCATTTTTCATCTTCAACCTCTATTGTATCTTTGAACTATGATGGAACTGTAATCTTGAGACAACCAGAAAAATATACTATTCAAGATTCTAGTTATCTTCTACAGTGATGTTGTTCAGATGATGTATTCCACATTGAACTGAAATCATGCATGCAATCTACACCTTCGATGCATGTGAAGAGTTCAAGGAATTCACTATCATCGAATGAAAATGATATTGAAATCGATAGTTAATGTTTCCACAATTGATATATGTGATCCATGATATACATTAGGATCATACAATCATGTAATGATTGTGAAGAAAAATGATAACTTGAAAAATTTGATATTCCATGAAATACAGCATAATAATAATTGAGAATGCCAAAATCTACAGGGTTTGAAACATAGATAAATCTAAGATTTTTGGATCTTTTCTGACATTTCACAATGTAGAATTATTCTCAAATCTAATGTGGTTGATATATACATATAAAAGTAGAGTTAATCCCAAGATAGTGGTTATTGTCGACAATTCTAGAGAGAGCTCTCCTTTTTTTGTAGAAAAACAGAGTCCCCGCATATCCCCTGATAGCACAAAGAGATAATTCCTCCTCATGATATACTTTTGTTAATGAGATAAGGATCTCGTGAGCATTAAATTTGTGAAAATAACACGTTAATAACATCATGATGATCTTATTCTAAAAAACCAATTTTAGGTATGGTATTTCCTTAAACATTACACTCCCCAGTTTCTGAAAACTATTTGAGACATCGTGAACCATTGAATAAAACCTCAGTATGCTTCAAAAAGGATAAAGAAGGAACTCACTCACAAAAACAATGTTCATGAATACACATTAATTGAGAAATATAGTTTTACAATGTGTGTAAGTACAAGGTGCATGTGAAGAAACAGAGAAGAACAATGAACACTAAGATTGGAAAATGGGGGACAGGGAACCATTTATGTTAATTCATATGTGAATATAACAGTTCCCAAATGAATGTGATCATCACATACATTCATAAAGTACATATGGAATAATTTAATTGAGAATTAAAGAATAAATGAGTTTATTTTGTTTTTATATTGCATAAAATAATTAAGAATAATTTGTGTGCATTTCTAGCACACATTATGGTGAGGTTCGGATTTTAGGAAAAGAAATAATTTGACGAGCATTTTTGCACTATGGAAATTGATTTTACATAGGTGATCGAAGAAATTTGAGAAAGAACAATAGAAAATAAAGTTACTTGAACTAGTATATGATCAAGTTTGATTCAATGAGCTTATATAGGAAGATCAACATATCATTATGTGGTGGATTATCCTTGAAGAAAGGTAGAAATCACTCAGTTGAGGATTGTAGTAGTCAAAGTATTTTTATTGGATCCAAGAGCAGTAGGAGTCTCCTAGTTAGACTTTTAGAAATCAGTCTCTCAGCTGTAGTAGAGAGCAGGAGATGGTTAGGGGTATAACTAACATAGAAAGAAGAGTTGGGTTGTTGGGGAGTATAACCTGAATCAATGTGACGATCAACTACTACGGTGTTAACCTATGCCTTCATTTTCCATTATAATAAGTTATATTCTTATTGTTGAAAATCAATGTTGGGGGGAATAACCAACATGGAAAAGAGTGTGTCTTTTTATCAAAACATGAAAATAATGTGTGCTACTCTCTCTTTAATTACTACTACACACGAGGTGATATTGAGAGTTAATATTGTGTGGATCAAGAATCCTAACATGTTCTAGGGGTTGAATTCAATTGAAAATTAATTCATAAAAAACCTCTAATTCATCCCCCCCCTCTTAGTGGTCAGTCTAACCTTGTGCACAAGAAGTTATATCTGATGATAGGATTCCACTGAAGATCCAAGTGGGTCTTTATAAAGTGCGGTTTTCAAAAAATCTGGGTGTTTCATTAGATGCATATTTCTTCCAAGACTCATAATATTAGAATGAATAAATAGGAAAGGAATCTTCTGAAAAATCATACGTAAAGGGTAGAGACATTATGTAAACAAAGAGGTACATGGTGGAAAAAAAACTTTTGATTATGATTCTTCTCTTGAAGCATGTTCATGTTGTCATGATGATGGAACATTTAGTGTTCTTCAATATATATATTTAATTAATATATAAATAAAATACTTAAATAAGTGTTAGAACATATTCTTAAATACATAAAGTATCATAAGGATTAAAAATTTAGATATTGGAAAAAGTTAATGTTTTGGAAGAGGCATTGGAAAAATGGTTGGAAAATCCCAAACTTTTTGAAAACTTCTGAATGAAATAGAGGAAAAAAATTCTCTTTTAAATAAATTATTTGACGAATCTGTTGAATAATTTCAAGGAAGTGTCTATGTTAAATATTTATTTGAAATTTTTAGTATAATTTTTCCATGGATTTGAAAATTTTCACAAAGTATATATGGATTATAATACTTCTCAACAAGGGAATAAAGATATCAGGTTAAAGGAGTTTAATAATTATTTACAAGAATCATGAGACATGCATGAATAAAAAATGAATAAGCTAAAGGAGTGCTGGAAATACATGTTTGGATTAGTTTAGAATGAGAAGAAATCCCTCAACATGAAGTGTTTAGAGCTAGTGGTGATATTGAAAAATCAGGAATGACCACATGATAAAACTACTAATATTTCTAGATAAAGATACACCACCACACATGTTTGTTTTAATATTAATGACTCAAATAAGAGAATGATATTTCATTAAATCAAATAGTATCATTCTAAAATAAAATGGTATCACATAACCTAGAAACTATGTTGTGTACTAATGTTCTTCCTTGTGACAGTACAAGATCCAAACCAAACACGGGGAGAGTATGGGTGGTGAAAATACTGATAAACCCACAACATAAATGGTGGATGTAAAAATAATCATGAATATATATTGTCCATAAAATCTCTAGAATAGTGGTGGTTCCACTTAGAAACATAAAGATTCATAATCTAGGAAATACAGACATACTGTACTAGAAAAGAATAAAAGAAGGATCATAGGTTATTGTTGGTGTTGATGGGTGTTTGGGGACAAGGCATTGGAATATTGGAATAACATGTCCATTTATGAAAATAACTGAAGGTATACATTTATGGTAATAAAGGTTAAATAAAATGGAATACCATCACCGAAAAATAGAAATCCATGGGAAAAGAAACTTAAAAAATCAACCTTGGTATTTGAAAAAAATAATTACATTGTTAAACAAATTATTACCAGTTACAACAATTTGATACTATCTCCAATATCAAAGGATGAAATAAATATTTCAAGAAAATCATTTCCGCTAGAAAAAATAAGGCTCAGTTGTTTGAAGTGTAGTAATAATAGGTGTCTAGATATAATTAATATCAATATGAAATATCAATGTTCATTGGTTTTTGTTATTTCTACAAAATTCATGGACAAAAATCCTAGTATTTATGGTAAAACATATCATTTACATGAAATAGTCATTAATAAAGGGGAATTCATCGTGAAGAAATGAGAACAAGTTCTCATCGAAAGATGATTATGAATTGAAATCCATCTAATATTCAAATTCAAAAAAACATGAATTCATATAAGAAGATTGTGGTAGTTTTAAGAAGAAGGGTCACATATCTAAGAAATTAAAAACCAAAATACCTGGAGATATTCCATATGATTATAGAGGGAATAGTATTCAATAGAAAAACATTATCAAGTCAAATGAATACTCTGAGAAGATAATGAATGTCATAAAAGAATGTCTTGTTATTTTACAAAGTCAAATAAAATTGCATAATCAATTGGAAGAATCCAAGAAACATTTTAAAGAAAAAATAAATAAATTTATTATAGAAACTAAGGTGAAAATTGTTCTTACACATAAATATGATAAATTGACTAAGATTGGGAGAAAATAATGGCCCAGGTAGAGAATCAGTTCTCAGACTGCATGTTACTCCTAATTAATAAGATGGCTCCTACTTATTCACTTATATATTAATTCTTTTGTTCTAACATAAGGGGAATTGAAGGATATGGATTCATCCCTTTTGGGGGAGTATTGATGAGATGATGCGATAAAATCTTCTCTACATAGTGAATGTGGAACTTCTAAATATCTTTATAAAATTGGCATATGAGGTATCAGAATCACACATTCATCCCTCATTCTTAATCATATCAACTAAGAGGGAGTTTCTCATTGATGTTAAGATGATACAAAGGGTGAGAAATATATTTTTCACTGGAAATGTTTTGATGTGTTTGTTCAATTCTGTGCATTATTTAGAATTTCATTGATAAATCTAATCCCAAAAATATGATTTTTGAATTTCTGAGCATGATTCCACATGAATTATTTTTTATATACAATATATAGAACCTTGGTTGTATCTCTCTTGGTTTCTATACAAGGTTAGACCATTTATACATAGATATGATTAACTAATGTGTCTATGCTAATAAATCTATTTGAGATCATCCCTCTTTTATAATTGGATGAGAAATTTTTATATAATGGAGTAGATCATGTTTATTAACAAAATGGACATGAGAAGACCCCCAATTAACCTTTTAATTTTATTCCCAATAAGGTGGTGAAATTTTGATCTCATATATTGATTTTTAAGTATGTGAAGATATATTTACAAAAAAATATATATAAAGGGAGAAATTGTTAGACATAGTATTTCATTTATGTTCACGGATGTTTCAATCTGTGTTTGGTGAGTTTGGATGAAGTGGTGAGGCATAGAAATTTATTATGGATTCACTTGATGGTATTTGATTCCATAATCAACAAATTTTCGAGGTAAAATTTGATTATTGCTGGACCAATCTTAATGTCAAGTATATGTGTCAATGAGGAAACATTGTTTCGTATAACTTTTTGAATAGAATAATTTTAAGGCCATTTAAAATATTAGTTTTCATGAATCATTTATGAATAAATTTCAAGGAATAGGAATTTGGTGATGTGATTTAGATGGCTCAGGTTTGTAATTATATTTTTTACATAGTACTTAATATGTATATTTGTGTGGGTGTTTTTAAAAAATGGTTCTAACCAACATTATAGAATTTTCCAATCTCAAGAACAACATTGTGGGACCCCGAGGTCAACCATTCCCAAGGGAGAATCCTAATCCATCCCATGGGTGTTAGAGGAAGAAAAGTCCCCTGATCATGTAGTCAGGATTATGTATAAATCTTGTGGGAGAGCAAGCCTGGAGGAATGGGTTGGCCCATGTGTAGGGCCCACAAGTTGTCGGTGTGCTTGCACAGGTGAGTTGCAGTGTATGAGGTATGGTCACATAGTGTGATGTATGATGATCCCCCATACCAACTTTTGGGTGTTTCAGAATGGGATTGTTAATAAAGGATGTTTGGGGACATGCCAAAAAGTGATGTGGGACAAGAATCCCACACTAGTGTCTCTCCATCATTTTGAAATATGGCTTGATAAAATATCATCAAATGAGTTTGATTTCAGTCATCCATTTTCATCTTAAACCTCAGCTACATCATCATCCTTTAATGGACTTATGAGCTAGATATAACCATAATAAACTATCATTCATGATTCTAGGCATATTCTAATTTGATTCTGATGGGATGAGTTATTCAGTGTTGAATTGAAGTCATTCATAAAATCTATTTCTTACTTTCCTGTGAAGAGTTCAAATAATGAGCAACTAGTGAATAAAATGAAGTTTCAGTTAAAATTTTGTGCATTCACCATTGATGTGTGAGTTCAAAGATAAGCATAAGGATCATGAATTCATGGTATGCATGTAAAGAAAAATGAAAACTCACATAGAATGATGTTCCATGACATATAGTGTAAGAATCATTAAGGATTTTGAAATCTACAGGATTCAGAACATTAATATTCTCTATGATTTTCCACTCCTTCATGATAGTCCTCGACATAGAATTGTTTTTTCATCAATGTGGGTTGATATATTCTTATAAAAGGAGTTACGAGAAAAAGAGAGAGGCTTCTAAAGATCATTCACGATAGTTCTCTTATTTTTCGTAATAAAATAGAGTCCATGTGTATCCCCCTATATAAGGAGAGAGAATCCATCCTCAAGATATAATTATAGGAAGGAGATGTGGATCCCATTGGAATTCAAATTTTAAAATTAAAACATGAATAGATTCATGAAGAATCTATTCCATGAAGGCATTCTGAGGTGCATGTTTTCTTTATGTGTTACACTCTATGGTTCGTGTGAACTATTTTGGGACACAATGAACAATGAATAAAATCTCACTGAGTTTTTTAAATTTGAAAGGGGGAACTCACACAAAAAAGTCAAGGATTTCGTACACATTCATTTAGAAACAAAGGTGGATAGTGTGTGTTCGTACAAGGTGCACATAAAGAAACACAAAATAACAATGAACACCCAGCTTTCATGAAGGAGGAAATGGTATCCATGTATGTTCATTCATACATATATATAAGAGGACCCACATGCATGTGATCATCATCAATATTTATAAAGTACATATGACATAAGTGAATTGAGATTCAAGAATAAATGAATTTATTTTTTTGAAGTCATATCTTGCATAAAATAATTAAGAAGAATTTTTTTCCTTAATTACACACATATAAGTGAGTTCAGGATTTCAGTGAAAGGAATGATTTATCAAGAATTATGGCACTAAGGCAACTGATCAGACATGGGTGATTAGATATATTTGAAAAGTCCATAAGACTTCAAGGGTACATGAATTGGTACACAAGAATTTTTGATTTGGTGAGAACATAAAGGAAGATCAATCGAACATCCTACAATGGATCATGATTCAATAAAGGCAAAAAGTCACTTCATTTGAGCTGGGAGTAGTTGAAGTATTATGGTTGGAGCTAAGAGCAAAAGGATTCACTCAATTGAACCTGAACAAGAATTCTCTCAGTAGGAACTGGGAGCAATATATGGTTGGGGGTATAACTATGTGAGGTAAAATAGATGGATTTTGGGGGGTTTTATCCAGAATCAACTAGAGGATCAACTTCTAGGGTTTATAACAAGTTTTTTTCCTTATCCACTGTAATCAATGATGGTATTATAATGAATAATCCATGTTGGGGTAATACATAACTTTGAAAGGAGTGGATATTTGTATCAAACCTTATAAATAGTTTGTGATTCTATTTCCTTAATTAATACTAATCATGATATAATATTGAGATATAATATTGAGTTTATAGGGAACCATAAAAAGTTATAGAGGTTGAATTCAAATGAAAACAATGATTCACCACTCCCCTCTCAGTGATCAATCTAGCTTGGGTAACAAAAAGTTCCTCTTTTGATGAGTGTTTGGGTAGGCTTGGTTCTATCCAATATCACTGTATTGAAAATAATATTATATTAATTTATTAGAAATTTAATTTTATTGTTAAAAATGTTATATTACTTGGAAGTTTCATTTTTTGGGATGGTATCTAAGTAGATTAATAAAAATCGTATATCATTTATTCCATACCATTCCATAAAAATGTGTGGGATGTGAGGTTTTTCTTACATCATGATAGATTTTTTCATCATTTCATTCATGAATTTAGTAATATTTCACTCCATGTATCCTTCTTACCCTAAAGAGAAAAATAATATTAGTTTTACAAAGACTGTGATTATGCTTTTAACAAATTAAAATAGATTCTCACATAACCTCTGGTAATCTAACCACATCAATGGGATTAACAATTTGATCTCATATGTGATGCCTCTAACTATATAGTTAGGTAAGTGTTATCAAAATTGGTCAATAAATCTACACATTTCATATCATGTGTCTCATGCACACTGGACCCTACCCAGTAAATAAATGCCACTAACCGAAATAGAATTCCTTTCCATTGCCTTCTCTTTGGATAACTTTAGTTCATACCTTTTAAGGGTCTAAAGTAATTGTGTTTTCTGATTGTGTATATCTCGATTATATTATTATGAAACCAGAAGCCAAACCATGTATCTTTTTTCGAATTATCCAACTTGTAGAAATTCATTGTGGGATTATGGATAATAAAGAGCAGAGAATGTGGGGAATCACTATACCAGTGGGATCATTCTGAACTCAAACATTAACTCATCTCCATATATTCCCATAAATTACATGGTTCCTGATGATAAATTGTATCAAGTGAAATATCATATTCCTTAGTGTTCTAACATTTTAATTTATTCGGTTTCATCTTGTATACTTATTGATTTTAACAAAAAAAACCCAACTCATCACATGCAGCATTAGTCTCATTGGTATATTTGTGATGAACCCTACCTTTGGCGCACATGTAGTGTTCAATTCCATAGGAGTTATGTTCCCTATAGTGAGTTTCAATCCATCCTTAAAGTTTTTCACACTCTTGTAAGTGGGTTTTACTTCATTTATCAACGTACCCCTCACAATGCCCTTTGTTCTGGCCTGTTTTAGCTAACATTATTTCTTGATGCCCATGATATTTGTAAAACATTTCTTCATTATCAAAGGAACTGGAATGTCTCTCAAATAAATTAAATTCCCCAATTACCATTTCTATTTGAAGCCATTTTTTATGTATGGGTCATTGAAATTATGGGCTATTTTCTAATTATTTCGACAACTTGAAAATTATTCTAGCAATGGATTATTTTTCAAAATGGCTAAATACCCAATCCATAAGGTCTGATGATTCAAAGATAGTGGTATAATTTTTAGAACCAAAATCTTCTATATGTTTGGATTGACTATGTTCATCATCAGTGACCAGGGTTATCATTTTTGGAAATGTCAAAGGCAATCATTTTTTCATTAGTATGGGGTTGAACATTGAATTTCTACAACATATTACCCCAAAACTAATCATTAATCCAAGGTTTCAAATAGAGAGTTCTAGAAATTTCAAGAAAATATAGTTCGAGTCAATATAAAATATTGGATACTTAGACTCAATGATGTATTGTGGGATTATTGTACTTCCTTAAAAAGTACCATTGGTATGATACCTTATTGACTTGTTTTCAGAAATATTTTTCACATTCATATTGAGATAGAGTAAAAAAACTATTAGGATATTAAACAATGCAATTATAATCTTTCTAATGATGGTGATAAAGTGATGTTTAAGATTTAGGAGCAAGAGGAAATGAGAAGATACTCACATGAGAACTCCCAAATATATTAGAGGAGAACATGTCTTCCCATGACTAGCTCATTGTTCACCATCATTTCCATATTTGGAAGAAGGTCCTCCTTTTCAATTCAAGGATAAAATTGCCCTCTTGTAATATTTATTCCCAATTGTGTGATTCATATACAACAACTAATGTTAGTTCTTTTGGTGTTTCATATGCTATAAATGAAGAAGAAAATAACATTCACCATCAATCGGAAGCCACTGAATCACTTTCATGACACTATTCTAGAGTCCCCAGTGGAGGAACTCCACATTCAATAAGCTACACATTAGTGACATCAACCAGGTTTTATCCATCCTTCCAACATTCTCTTTTATTACCATGGGGACATTATACACTCTAGGTGTGGGGGTGGTTATATTCTTGTCTTATTTTGGATTTTCATCGTCATTCTTCTTTTGGATATTTTTAACTTATTATGGGGTATTTTTATGCTTTTCCTCTCACTTTTATGCTAGACATATCATTTTTGATTCCCCAATAATCATAAAATATATTGAAAGTGCGTGTTGAAATTCTTAATTATATATTGTTTAAACCTTTAATGAAAATATATTTCAATTTTGGAATTTGAGTTTTAGTATGAATTTAACATTGAGGTGTAATTTTTTCAAGTAAACTAGTTTCTTTTAAATTATATAAATGGTTTTATCTCTATGAATTCATTGAGATGATTCATAACCTCTATGTGAGTGTTTTATGGGAAAATTTTGTTACTTAATATTTTCACACATCTTTTCACCCAATTATGATGTTTGAATATCTATTACTTAGTATATAATACTTATAAGTTAGGATAATATTTATCATCTTTAAAAAATGATTTTTTTGTATTTTTGTTCTTTATCTGATCTATTTCATTACTATATCGGATTCACCTACGTGTGTGTACCTATTATCTAACTATTGTATAACCTCAAAAAACAACAAAAATAATAAATGAGGGGAGTTAAGAAGTTTAAAACATATGAAGATATCAATATTGGGGTCTTAAGGTTTGAATTTCAGGAATGCTCAAGTGAGTGGGTCATGAATTTTGATTGCAAAGAATATATGGAAAGTTCAGTGGAATGAATTTATTAAGTATAATTTTTTTAAAATAATATATATTTACTAGATATAAAACGAAAATAATAGCATTAAATAATTGTTGCGCAGGGTGATTTAAAGACATGGTTTAATTGTGAATTCCTTTATATTACTAGTATCATACAACTCCTTGAATTTCATTCTACTAAATTTTATGAGTCATATTTCTCCATGATCACTATGATTAACTCCTTGGTGATGTTTTTGAATTGAAAACAATGTTATCATGAATTAATTTTTATTTTAATGTTAAATTTTTGAGATGTTGGAAATATCTCCATGCATCATTTTTGGAAATGTGACTTTTCCTAGGAGTGGAAATGTTTAAGTGTGGGGGTGTTATCAATTAGAAATTCACTACTCATTTCCCTCTTATACTAGTTTGGTAAATTTATATTTTATTTTCAATTCAAAATATACTAATAAATTGAAATTCACATTTAATTCAATTATTTAATTATTATCACTTTTAAAAAGGTTAATTTCACTTTTTTATGTTTTCATTATAGGTGAATGTGATTTGGAGGGCCCAAGATGATGTTGAAGAAAAATGGTCCAAACTGCATAGAATTCTAAGGACATTTGTCCACTCTTTCACATATTTTGAGAAATAAAACCTTCCAATTAGGCTGATATTTTATGGGATAATCCAAAATTATGTGGTATTATATTATTTTTATGTCTCTTAAGCTTGATTCATCCATCTATTTGCCCAATCAAATAGTTCTATCTGGGAAATATAATCTGATTGAAGTCAGGAGGTTGGTTTTTTATTTTGACAATATATTCTTATATATTCATTAAATGGTTGCCAAAATTGAAATAGAAATATTCAATTGGTTGTAAAAAATATTTTCTCTTTTACAAGTTGATATACGGTCGTTTATAAGTCTAAAACTGAGACACAATTGGTATCTCAAAGTCTAGGCACCCAAAAATACCTCCCATTTTGGTTTTAAAAGGGAACCTTGGGAGACTCAATTCGAAGCTCTACCTTGAAGTAATGTGTTTCCATTTTTGTGATCCAATTAATTCTTACCACCACCTTATAGATTTTGGATCTCCCTATCCTCATAACGAGAGCTAAAATGAAGAATGAGATCCACCTGAGCCTCCCCCTCCTATGAATGGAGAGATAAATGGTTGGTAGTCAATGAGATGGAGTTACTCACCATGTCAAACGAGTTCTAGAACTAGTTTTTTCACTGATTTTATTTATTTATGGTATGAAAAATTTTTATTCAAATATATATTACGATGATTTTTATTTTAATTGTTTGTCAGATTCAAGATAATGGAATGCTCTTTATAGTTGAGTTGATATTCTTGCTTTTCCTGGTTAGTAAAGGTTCTGACTTCCTTGTCAGGAATTTTATAATCACCAGTAAGCATCACAAAGTTGTCTACTCCAGTATTGATAACAAAAGTCTTCATACGATCTCTCCAGTATTCATAATCATTACCATCGAATATTGGTGGCCTTGTAGGATTCAGATTGTCAATAGAACCAACATTAATTCCTGCCATACTAAAAGAAACATTGCACACAAACTTGTTAGTCGCTTAGAATCGAAATCACAAAGTTCGGAATGAGAAAAGTTCGGAATGGATAATTCGGAATGACAAAGTTCGGAATAGAAAAGTGAGCAAGAAAAACTTGTATGTGAGTACACGTATTTCAGTAACCTAGGCTCTGATACCAAATGTAAGAATGGTATAGAGTAAGAGGTTTCCAACCTCTGATACCAATTGTAGGATCGAAATATAATATGAGATGCTCAATATACAAGAGGGGGGGGTGAATTGTATACTTTTAAAAATTCCTTTGGAACCTTTAAAGTTAGTTATAAATAACTAAAGTTTCCTTAAGAAAAGGAAAGGACTAAGTTTAACAAAGTTAAACTAAGTAGATTCACAACACCTCTAACACCGAACTGAACTTGGAAAGGGATTCCAAAAGTAGGTTCCGGAAATATGATTCCGGAAATTGAAACTTAACAAAAATTACAATATGAGATTCTACCTTAAAGCGTATAGAATCTAAACTAATCAGAGTAAGTAAGGAAGTATAAGAAAGTTATACTTTCCTTAAGATACAAAATGCAGCGGAATAAAGACAAGTAGTAAAACTACTAGTAACAAGATAATAGTCTTTTAACCCAAAGAGAAGGGTATCCAACAACCTTGGATAAAGGTCCCTTGATTTATACTTTCAAGCAAGTCTGTCTTACCCACACCAGGGTAAGCCCTCGATACGAAGATCGGTGTCTCTGTCTTGCTATCCCCGCAAGCCCTCAACTTCAAGGTAGTTGGCAACCTATGTCTTTCTCAGCAAGAAAGCCCTCGATCTTTAAGGTAGTCGGCACCTCTATCTTCCTATCCCCGGAAGCCCTCGAATGTAATCACCAACATTCGGAGTCGCACGAAGCTTTGAGAGTTAATAAGAGACTCTCTCTCTAGAAATCACTTCAACAGCATGTAAGCACTTTTTCAACAATCGGCATATGCATCAGCATTCATCAGCATCGAGCTCTTTCAAATGAGCTCCTATTTATAGGTAAGGTCGGCTCCTCTCCAATGGTCATATTTTCCTTAAAGTTCGGAGGGACCTGTACACGTGTCACTTAGACAACGGTTAGTTTATAACAAAATGGACGACATCGTTTTATATCAAAGTAAGTGTAACAGAATGCACGACATCGTTTTAAACTCTAACATAAAGGTTCGGAATATAAACTTCGGAGTGAAGGTTCGGAGTGAATAAATTCAGAGTGTATAAAACAATGATAATCAGATTCTGTTTAATAGGTGAATTCGGAATGAGAATTCGGAATAGGAATTCGTCATCAGAAATCGTAATGAGAATTCGTCATCAGAATTCGTAATGAGAATTCATCATCAGAATTCGTAATGAGAATTCGTCATCAGAATTCGTAATGAGAATTCATCATCAGAATTCGTAATGAGAATTTGTCATCAGAATTCGTAATAGAAATTCGGAATGAGATTTCTTCATTAGAATTCGTAATGGGAATTCTTCATTGGAATTCGTAATGAGAATTCGGAATGGGATTTCTTCATTAGAATTCGTAATGAGAATTCTTCTTCAGAATTCGTAATGAGAATTTGGAATGGGATTTCTTCATTAGAATTCGTAATGAGAATTCTTCTTCAGAATTCGTATCCTGAATCTGGAATAGAACTTAGTCAGAATTCATGTCCGGAATTCGGAATGAAACTTCCTTATAGTTCTTGTCCAGAACCGAATCCTAAAACAGAATGCTTTTATATCAATGTTTTAATGACTCCGAGAAAACGAATCCGAATCTCACACTTAAGAAAAATATGAAAAATATGATAAGGATAATTTTCCTTATAAAAGTGATTTTCCTTAAGAAAGCAATTTTCCTTATAAAAGCAATTTTCCTTAAGAAAGCATTTTTCCTTATAAAAGCGGTTTTCCTTAAGAAAGCATTTTTCCTTATAAAAGCGATTTTCCTTAAAGTTAAGGTGTTTGTGATTTTCAAAACAAGAAGGAATGGAAAAGTCATAAGGAAAACCTTATTGACTCAACAATTAAGTGGAAATTGTTCACGGCACGAACAACAGTGAGATTGTACCAAAATCATGTAAGTATTTATTTTGATTTGAAAATTTTTCAACATTAGGGAAATGATTTTGAAAACCAAAAATGTTTTCCTAGTGCCCTCATATTTGATGAATCAGATGGTACCTTAGAACATCACAAATTTATTGCTTTGTGATTGTTGGATTTTTCATAGTCATGTTCTCTACCACTCTCCATCAGAACATGATGGTTAGATTTTTCTTCCATATCCATATTTTCAACTTTTTTCTCCTATATGGAAACCCATTTATGAGTTACTTTGGGTAATCGTTACGTTTCATACTTTAGTTTTTAAAATTATGTTTTAGTATTACTTTTTACGATGTGGGTTTTTATGAATAGTAAACGATTTATAATCCAGAAGAATTTCGAGGGCGAAATTCATTTTAAGTGGGGTAGAATGTAACAACCTGAGATTTTATAATATATATTCTTATTAATTTCTTTCATATCTTCTGTTGTACGCTACACCAAGATTATTGTGCGCTATTTACAACACCGTATTAGCTTGCAGTATACAAAACACTAATCTTGGATCGTGTTATACACAATTTCAAGTTTGTTTGATAGTAGTTATTATATGAAACATTGAGTGTATATATATATATATTCAATGTATAAATTAAATATGGTTGGAATTTGTTATAGGCAACAACAAAGGAGTCTTGCACTACACACAACCCTGACTTGGCTTGCATTACACGCAATCGCAACCTTCCTCGATAGCGTGTGTTGTACACAATACCAGGTTTAACTAAACAATGATATATGGTTATAATATTTTTATAAACTAGCCGTTACAAATATTAGTAAATAAATTTTGAATTTTATGACATTATAATTCATCTTACACTTTTTATAGAACATGGTATGAGAACAAAATAAATTTTTTGGGTAAAATAAGTATTGTTCAAAAAATGTAGTTTTGCCGCCTTTTGATGGTGCACCCATTTTAAATATAATTTTTGACAAGTTTATAAGTTAAATTTTACACAATAAACCTCTTCGTTTAAATCAGGATATAAAAATTTATGTTGGATAATGTTTTGATATTTTTCTGATAAATTTCATATTTTAATGAATAGTAAAAACACGGTATATTTTAATTAAAAACATATTTTTTCATCGTAATAATTTTTATGGATAAATTATAATATTGAATTGTTTTAAAGTATAAATAGAATATATTATTACCATTTAATATAATGTATGTCATTAGCATTGATTTTACATTGAATTCATAGGTAAAATCATTTCAATCGTTTGTAATGTTTTAACTTTTAAAACTCATTTTATTAACAACATGATTAATTTTAAATTAATTTCTGAAACTTTTTTGTGTTGAATTTAGAAAAATGGATTCCATATTTGGAATCAGTGGGTCCAAATTATGTTAATAGGCTACTTTTTATTTTTGGGCATTATGAATAGTAACTACGGTGTATTTTATTTACCATAGTAAAAGGTAAATCGGGTAATTAAGGGTAAGTATAATATTATAAAATTGCTCTAACACTTGTCTTAATATAATTGGATGCTGATATTTATTCTTAAGTCATATTTTTCTCGAAATGGAATCCATTGGAACCCACTTGGAGGTGATTAAGACCATTAGTTTATTTTATTTAAAGGAAAGTGAAATATGTCTCACTCAACTTTAATAATTTAAATATTTTTAATATAAGATTATACAGAATATAAGTTAGGTTATAAATACTCATTTGAAAGATAAAAAGTTTTTTTTATCATGGTAATTTATTTATAATTTTTAAGAGATGTTTAATTACTTTAATATCTTATACATTAATGATGTAGAAAGTTTTTATTTAGTGAAGAATAAGTAATATAGTTTTTATTGAAACACTAATACCCATTAAAAGGATCACAAACCTGACCAAAACTTATTGGTAGTGTATATATACACCATAGGAATCCAATGACCGAATGTATGACCGTTTGTAGTCTTACGAAAGTGATATGACACTTATATTATTTTATTTTAAATGATGTCAAAGTTGTCACCTTCATAATTTAATAAATATAACATTTTAAAATATTTGTGTTTTAGAATTTTAATCCAACTAAAAGTATTATTATAAAATATATTAGATTTATCTTAATCTTGGTATTTTAGTTTTAATTTTTATGCAACAAATAAGTATATTTAATAATTATACAAAAATGTTGTGGAATTTATTTTATTATGAACAGTATCAAATAAATGGTTTTACAAATAGTAAAATAAAAACTATATGAACTATTTAATGTGCTCCACTAATTTTTTAGAAGACTATGAAATGTTAGGAACCTATTAAATATTTTATTTCGAATATATACTCTATGTGGATTTTATTTAAATTCAAATAAATTAATAATGTCAAAATTGACACTATTGTTATTTTATAAAAATAACATATTATTAAATTGTTCAAAAATCACAAAAATATTTAAAAATTATAAATTGAAATTAATATAGTCTAAAATGTCATAAAGTATCCAATTATATAAAATTAACATCACATAAGTGATTATTTATAACCATTTAAAATTTATAATTTTATTACAACAAATAAAATTAAATAGATTAAATAAGGATAAATCAAAATGATAAGGTTTAAAATAAGATAAAAACATGTCTAAATTTACTTTATTGATGAGATTACAACCCTATCTCATCTAATATTCTAATTGAGTCATTTTTGTAGGTTTTTATGTGGGTTTTAAATTTATATTAAACTACTATTTTTGAGGATTCCAAAGGTACCCCTCTCTTCCCTTATAAAAAGGCACCTCCTCCCTCTCATCTTTACACAACTTTGAGCCTTAAATCTCGGCCAAAACCTGACCATTTCACTTCTCCACTTCCCTAGAAATATTATAGAGGTCCTGGTCTTCTTCAAATGCCAATTGTAGTGCCCAAAGAGGATGTTTCAAATAGGTGTTTTGAAGAAGAGGTAATATCTGTTACCGATTCTTTCACATTTATTTCTTCTTCTACTTCCTCTTCTTTAGTTGTTTCATTATGAAGTAATAAAATCAGTATCACTCATATAATTATATGTTATTATAAATATGAAACTACCCTATTCCACCTTCTATCCATCCTATGGAAAATGAAATCACCGCGCGTGCGTACGTACATAATACTGTCTCCACGTCATGGTGTAATCTGTTTTCCACCACCACCTTACTTGGATGGGTATAATGGTGTAAATAATAACTATATGTTATTATTGTAAAGTGATATTGATTCTTAAATAGTATACATACACTTAAATACAATTCCACGATCATGGGAACGATATCATTGCTCGTCCGTACGTACGGACTGCCATCTCCAAGAACTCGATAAGATTCATTCTTCATGTTAACCATTCATGAATGATTATAAAGTATATATAATGAATAATAATGAAATATATGACATAATAATTCTACTGGATTTATATATATATATATTTATGTCATCTATTTAATTCCATTCAATTCAATAACAAAATGAAAACAGCGTTCATGCGTACGTACGGCCTACCGTCTCCATGAATGGTGTATTTCATTCCATTTATCAATATATAATATATATTTACATGCTGATTATTTATATAAATCATGTTTTACATTCTGAAATTAAGGAAATAACGATATAAGTAATAATATCATGAACAAAAATTCGAAACATGTACAATAAATGAAATGATTTTACCCAAAACGCTGCATTAACATGGATTTACAAAAGAATGTGTAATATAAAGTCATAAGTGAACCATATATGATATAATAACAATTAATATGATTCTATAATAAGTCAATGACATTATTTAAATCATTATACAGGAGTTTCGGATATGTACGAAGCATATCAGACCAAAGGTAAGGGATAATGTTGCAATCTCAATTGTTTTCAATCTGAGATTGCTTATACGTAAGTTTTTAATGGGTTTATATATATCAACCATGTCAAAGTTTTATAAAAAAAATTCATGTATGTTTAAAGTCCTTTTACACATTTTTTACTTTTTCTATGTGGTATGTAAGGAATCTTTTTTTTTACAATACGAGGTACTTTTAGACTTTTCCGGCAAAAGTACGAGAATAATGTTTTTTTAACTTATACGGCATGAACGGATTTTTACGGTTTCATAACGCCTTATTTTAATGAAGCTTACTCTACAATATTTCATGACTATTTTCAAAAAAATCAATTTCTTTTAAAATTCCATGGAATTTTGTAAAGGGAAAATTATTTTCAGAAAGAAAGAATATTTTCATCAAGAATTAATTTCAATTGCTTTATCAAAACTATTTTCCATCTAAGATGACATTATTTCATATGTGTATGTTTCAAATATAATGTATATATTATTTAAATGGTTTCACATTTCTTATGATGAAATGATATCAATTTTTTTTATATGGATTATGTTATAATGGAATGATGTTTATGAAACCCAATTTATTCTTTGGGTTATGATGAATGATTTATGATTGTTTTGTGGCACATGTAAAAATGATTTCAATATGAGATGGGTGGGATATATATCTCTCTCCAATGAATTGGGTAAAGATTTATATCTCATGAGATAGACATTGATGAAACGACAAGTAAATCGGCTCAGTAATACAGGGCTGGAACGGCAAGTAAACCTAGTTCAGTAAGGGACTTTGTCCACAAAGATGGTCTTGGCAGCAATGCCTTGGCTAATATGGAAATCATATCATGTGATTAATGTTTCTCCACAATTACAAGTTCTATTCCCATGCTATTTTATCATGATTGATTTTCCATTATGATCTATGCCTTACATACTTCCATGGTTTATGTCATTTTCAAGATCTTGATGTTTAAACATTATGTTCATGTTTTTAAGTTCAAATATTTATGGTTTGTTTTATTTTCTCCATGCTTACCCTTACTGAGCATTTGAGCTCACCCTTTTTATGTTTTATTTTCACCTAGGATTAAAAGAAAGGTTTTAGGTAAGGAAACAAAAAGGGGAAGATCATTATGGGAGACGTTGAAGATCTTTCGACATGATTAGAAGTTTATATTCCATGTTCCCAAAGACACTAAACTATTGTGGTCCTTTGGTGTCTATTTTTGTTATTTATTAGATATTCCGCAAGAGTAGTGTAATTTCTATGTACGTCAAGCTTTGGGTCTCTACAGTTGGTATCAGAGGATTGGTTTAGTTAACCTTTGGAAACTATGATGCGAAAACATTAGTGAGATCCCTAGAGATATTTATAAGGTATGTCTAGGGATGTCCCTAAGGATAAGTATAATTATAGGTTATAGTCCTAGAATTACAGAAACCATATTAGAATTAAACCTAATATGTTAGATATTGAAGGTACTCCCTCTTTATTATGCTGGTTTCCAAGCATGATTTTTTCCTCTCACACTATTATTTTTGGGTTTTATAAAATGACTGGAAACAGGAGGATTCACGATAATGGAGGATATAATGGACAATGGAATGATATTTTTCATGAGCTACCAAATGAAAGGGAATTTGGAAAGTGAAACATCATTATTATGCCTAATCAGAAATCTCATAATATGATCAATAATCTCAACATTGGTAAGATTCCTGACTCAGCTAATAAGAGAAAGATGGAGTTTCATGATGATCATAGAGGAAAGAATGTTCAATTTCCCTCATGTAAGTCATGTGGGAAGAGGCATCAAGGGGAATGTTTCAAAAGAACTGGAAAATGCTTTGGGTGTGGAAAATAAGGACACGAAGCCAGTAATTGCAAAGGAAAAAAGTTCAGTTAACACCATGGACAAGGATAATAGTATTTCTAAGACATCAACAATGGTTAAATGTTTTAAATTTGGAATGTATGGGAATTATGAAAACCAATTCCCTAAGAGAAAATCTTATTAAGAGAACATGATGGTCTTATGGGTAGTACTTATGTTGATGATGATGAAGAGACTACAAATGGTATATGAGATTAAATAAGTGTTGATGAATACAATGATGAATCTCGGTCAATGGTTTAAGAAGGTAGTGGAATAATTTATGTTTATCAAGAGTTATGTTGTATAGGTAATGGTACTATGGAATAAAGACACATCTAAGGATTGTTACACTATTATTTTTCCTAAGTATTTGTTAATATATGTTGAATTGTACTAGTAACCATGAATGGTTATTCGAATATTTTTGGAAAGTAAATGATATGTGCATAATTAAGGGATAAGGAGAAAATAATATGTATGATAGTATTCATGAGCTCATGACTGATATAAGGACAAAGTGATATCATGGTTTGAGTATTTAGAAATTTTGGGATTTTGGTATGTGGAAAGAGTTAACATTTTACAGCATTCATGTTTTCACTAAGGTTCAATGGGTATTAATTTTTCAATATAATACATGATTAAGGTATTCACATGTTTGGAATTTGACCAACAAGATATATCGTATGATATATGGGGGATACATGATGGTATTCACATGCTAGGTAGATGAAATTTCTAGTAATTGTTTTATTTATACTATGAGCTTGGACATAAGTATTTTGGATAAGGCTAAAGATTGCAATGGATTGTGTTGGACATAAATTAGTATTGTGTAATGCCAGAACTTTTTTCAATATTATTGATGGGATGTTATAATAATGTAGTTTTAGAAAAAGGACAACCTGCAGGATGGGCGACAACCCGTCGTGTCGGACAAGGTTTCTGGAATCGAACCCACAAATTAAGTGTGACAGACCTTTATCACCTACCACTAGCCTACATGATGTCCCTTGTTAGTAGAAACTAGTTTAATTTTATTAAGCGGTATGATAGATGAAGTATAAATCCATTTTTGGAACCATATATGATTAACCACACCATAGATGGACTTATGTATATTTGGTAACTTTTTCTAACCTTTTGTTTGAAACAGATGGAATGACTCATCATTCTATCACATGATCTGCTAACACTTAACGAATCAAAAATTCAACTTTATTTCTTAAAGGGATGAAGTGGAAATTGTTCAAGGCACGAACAACGGTGAGATTGTACCAAAATCAAGTAAGTATTTCTTTTGATTCGAAAATTATTCAACATTAGGGAAATGATCTTGAAATCCAAAAATGTTTTCCTAGTGCCCTCATATTTGATGAATCAGATGGTACCTTAGAACATCACAAATTTATGTCTTTGTGATTGTTGGTTTTTTCATAGCCATGTTCTCTACAACTCTTCATCAGAACTTGATGGTTAGATTTTTCTTCCATATCCATATTTTTACCTATGTTCTCCTATTTGGAATCACAATGATAAGTTACTTTGGGTAATCATTACATTTCATACTTTAGTTTTTAAAATTAATTTGTAGTATACCTTTTTACGATGTGGGTTTCTATGAATAGTAAACGATTTACAACCCTGATGAATTTCGTTGGAGAAATTCATTTTAAGGGTGGTAGAATGTAATAACTCGAGATTTAATAAGATATATTTTTTTTAATTTCTTTCATTATTCTATTGTATGCTACACCAAGATTATCTTGCGCTATACACAACACCGTATTAGCTTGCAGTATAGGCAACACTAATCTTGGTTCGTGTTACACACAATTTCAAGTTTGTTTGATAGTAGTTATTCTACGCAACATTGAGTGTATATATATATATATTCAATGTGTAAATTAAATATGGTTGGAGTTTGTTATATGCAACAACAAAGGATTCTTTCACTACCCACAACCCTGACTTGGCTTGCATTACACACAATCGCAAACTTTCTCGAAAGCGTGTGTTGTACGCAATACCGGGTTTCACTAAACAACGATATATGGTTATAATATTTTTATAAACTAGCTGTTATGAATAGTAGTACATACAATTTGAATTTTATGACATTCTAATTCATCTTAAAAATTTTATAGAACAGGGTATGAGAACAAAATAAATTTTTCGTGTAAAATAAGTATTTTTCAAAAAATGCAGTTTTGCCGCCTTTTGATGGTGCACCCATTTTAAATATAATTTTTGAGAAGTTTATAAGATAAATTTTACAAAATTAAATTCTTCTTTTGAATCAGGATATAAAAATTTACATTGGATAATTCTTTGATATTTTTCTGATAACTTTCATATTTTCAGGAATCGTAAAAACACGCTATATTTTAATTAAAAACCACTTTTTTCATAGTAAAAATTTATTTGGTTAAATTATAATATTGAATGGTTTTAAAGTATAAATATAATATATTACTACCATTTAATATAATTCATGTCATTAGCATTTATTTTACATTGAATTCATAGGTAAAATCATTTTAATATTTTGGAATGTTTTATCTTTTAAAACTCATTTTCTTAACAATGGGATTAATTTTAAATTAATTTCTGCAATTTTTTTGTATTGAATTTCAAAAAATATATTCCATATTTGGAACCAGTGGGTCCAAATTATGTTAATAGGCTACCTTTTATTTTTGGGCATTATGAATAGTAACTACGGTAAATTTTATTTACCATAGTAAAAGGTAAATCGGGTAATTAAGGGTAAATATAATATTATAAAATTATCCTAAAACTTTTATTAATATAATTGGATGCTTATATTTCTTCCTAAGGCATATTTGGGTCGAATTGGAATCCATTGGAACCCACTTGGAGGTGATTAGGACCTTTTGTTTATTTTATTTAAAGGAAAGTGAAATATGTCTCACTCAACTTTAATAATTAAAGTATTTTTAATATGAGTTTATACTGAATATAAATTTGGGTGTAAATAATAATTTGAAATATAAAATGTTTTTATTTATCATGGTAATTTATTTATAATTTTTAAGAGATGCTTAATTACCTTAATAGCTTATACATTAATGATGCAGAAAATATTTATTTAGTAAAAAATAATTAATATAGTTTTTATTGAAATAATAATATCCATTAAAAGGATCCCAAACCTGAAACAAGCTTATTGGTAGTGTATATATACACCATAGTCATACAGGGACCGAATATATTACCATTTGGAGTCTTATAAAAGTGATTATGACACTTATATTATTTTATTTTAAATGATGTCAAAGTTGTCACCTTCATAATTTAATAAATATAACATTTTAAAAGTAGGGTGTTTTAGAATATAAATCTGACTAAAATAATTCTTATAAAATATATAAGATTTATCTTCATCATATTCTTTTATTTTTAACTTTTATGAAACAAATAAATATATTTAATAATTATACGAAAATGTTGTGGAATTTACTTTATTAAGAAGAGTATCAAATAAATGGTTTTACAAATAGTAAAATAAATATTTTATGAACTATTTAATGTGATACACTAATTTTTTAGATGAATATGACATGTTAGGAACCTATTAAATATTTTATTTTGAATATATCCTCTCTGTAGGTTTTATTTAAATTCAAATAAATGAAGAGTGTCAAAATTGACACTATTGTTATTTTATAAAAATAACATATTATTAAATTGTTTAAAAATCACAAAAATATTTAAAAATTATAAATTAAAATTAATATAGTTTAAAATTTCATAAAGTATCCAATTATAAAAAATTAACAACACATAAGTGATTATTTATAACCATTTAAAATTTAGAATTTTATTACAACAAATAAAATTAAATAGATTAAATAAGGATAAATCAAAATGATAAGGTTTAAAATAACATCAAAACATGTCTAAATTTGATTTTTTGATGATATTACAATCCTATATCATCTAATATTTGAATATAGTCATTTTTGGGGGGTTTCATGTGGGGTTTAAATTTATATTAAACTAATATTTTTGAGGATTCCAAAGGTGCCCCTCTCCTCCCTTATAAAAGGGCACCTCCTCCCTCTCATCTTTACACAACTTTCAGCCTCAAATCTCGGAAAACCCCTGCCAATTTCCATTTGAAACTTCCCTATAAATATTCTAGACATCCTGGTTTTCTTCAAAGACCAATTTTAGTGCCCTAAGAGGAGGTTTCAAAGAGGCGTGTCGATGATGAGGTAATATTCATTTCCGATTCTTTCAAATTTATTTCTTCTTCTACTTCCTCTTCATTAGTTGTTTCATTATGATTTAATAACATCAGTATCACTCATATACTGATATGTTATTATAAATATGAAACTACCCTATTCCACCTTTTATCCAACCTATGGAAAACGAAATCACCGCGCGTGCGTACGTACGGAATACCGTCTCCACGCCGTGGTGTAATCTGTTTTCCACCACCACCTTACTTGGATTAGTATAATGGTGTATATAATAACTATATGTGATTATTGAAAATTTATATTAATTCTAAAATAGTATACATACACTTCAATACAATTCCACGATCATGGGAACGATATCATCGCACGTGCGTACGCACGGACTACTATCTCCACGAACGTGATAAGATTCATTCTTCATGTTGACCATTAATGAATGATTATAAAGTATATATAATGAATAACAATATAATATATGCCATAATAATTATACTTTATTTATTTATATATATATATGTCATCTATTTAATTCCATTCAATTCAATAAGGAAACGAAAATAGCGTTCTTGCGTACGTACGGCCTACCGTCTCCATGAACGGTGTATTTCATTCCATTTATCAATCTATCATATATATGTATATGCTTAATTTTTATATAAATAATGTTTTCCATCCTAAAATTAAGTAAATCAGGATATAAGTAATAATATCAAGAACAACAAGTCGAAACATGTACTATAAATGAAACAATTTTACCCAAAACGCTGCTTTAACATGGATTTACAAAAGAACGTGTAATATAAAGTCCTAAGTGAACCATATATGATATCATAAAAATTAATATGATTCTCTAATAAGTGAATGATATTATTTAAATCATTATACAGGAGTTTGGTATATGTACGAAGCATATCGGACCTAAGGTAAGGGATAATGTTGCAATCTTAATTGTTTTCTCTCCGAGATTGCTTATATGTAAGTATTTACTGGGGTTTTATTTATCACCCATGTCCAGGTTTTATAAAAATGTTTTCATGTATGTTTAAAGTCCATTTTAACCATTTTTTTAATTTTACTACATGGTATGTATGGAATCTTTTTTTTACCATACGAAGTACTTTTTGACTTTTCCGACAAAAGTACGAGAAAAATGTTTTTTAAACTTATACGGCATGAACGGATTTTTACAGTTTGGTAACGCCTTATTCTAATGAATATTAGTCTACAATATTTCATGAAAATTTTCAAAAAAAATCCTTTTCTTTTAAAATTGAGTGTAATATTGTGAAAAGAAAATGATTTTCAAGAAAAAATGATATTTTCCTCAAGAATTCATTTCAAGTGTTTTATGAAAACCATGTTCCATCTAAGATGACATTATTTCATATGTTTATGTTTCAAGTATATTGTATCTATTATTAATATGGTTTCACTTTTCTTATGATGAAATGATATCCATTTTTTTATATGGATTATGTTATGAAAGATTGATGTTTATGAAACCCAGTTTATTCTTTGGGTCATCATGAATGATTTATGATTGTTTTGTGGCACACGTAAGAATGATTTAAATATGAGAAGGGTGGGACCTATATCTCCCTCTAATGCATTGGGTAAAGATTTATATCTCATAATATAGACATGGATTAAATGTAAAGTAAATTGGTTCAGTAATACAGGGCTGGAACGACAAGTAAACTCGGTTCAGTAAGGGACTTTGTTCATTAAGATGGTCTTGGTAGCAATGCCTTGGCTACTATGGAATTCATATCATGTGCTTAATTTTTTTTCCACAATTAGAAGTTTTATTCCCATGCTATTTTATCCTGATTGATGTTCCATTATGATCTATGCCATACGTACTGCCATGTTTTATGTCATTTTCAAGATCTTGATGTTTAAACATTATGTTCATGTTTTTAAGTTCAAATATATATTGTTTGTTTTATTTTCTCCATGCTTACCCTTACTGATAATTTTAGCTCACCCTTTTTATGTTTTCTTTTCCCCCTGGATTAAAATAAAGGTTTTAGGTAAGGAAACAAAAAGGGGAAGATATTTATAGGAGATATCAAATATCATTCAACATGATTATAAGTTTATATTCCATGTTTCCAAAGACACTAGACTATTACAGTCCTTTGGTGTCTATTTTTGTTATGTATTAGATATTCCGCAAGAGTAATGTAATGTCTATGTACATCAAGATTTGAGTCTCTACACCATTACTATCCATTTTATGTCTAAATTAAGTGACACCAATTTCATTCTAATTAAACTCTTTCATGAACATTTATACACCATTGTTATGCTTCAAAACTTTCACAAAGGTTTTTCATGCCAAATCAATTATTTAGTGAAAAACACACCCATTTACAATAATTTTTGTTCCCTTTATACACATATACTTATTTTATTTTGTAATTACTTGTATGTATTACACACTCCTTGATTTTGTAATAAAATTAAATAATCAATTGTTTTATGTTTTATTATCTATGTGGCACACTAAAGCATTAGAATGAAATGAAAGTGACGAGTCCATCCAGAATTATATAGCACTCCAATGAATTGGGTGATGTTTTAGTCTCATGAAATTTCATGTAATGGATAATGCAGTAAACATAATATATCTTGGTTATTTTTCAATCATGATGTATTTTATGTTATTCCTGACCTATTTTATGATGCATTGTTTTATGTTGATGCCTCATTGTTCATGTTTATGATTCTCACCCATTTTGTTCCATATTCATATACCTATTGTGTAAGATGTATTACTTTCTTCATGTTATTTCATGTTTATTCCCTTTATAAAATTTATATCTCACCCCTTTCATGTGTATGTCCCCAAGTTATCCCATGCAGTTTTAAGTATGATGGAATAATGTGAACATGTTAAGTGTATTTTCAATAATGGCGATGTACTCCCAAATTTAAGTTGTTATGTAATGTACTTAATTCCCAAAGAAAATATACATCTCTATATTTCAGGTTGTATTATGTGTAAAATTATTTAATAAATCATGAATTAGTGGGTGATAAAGATCAGGTTTTACATAGTTGGTATTAAAGGGAAGTTTAGTTATTTTTTTAATTAGGATTAAAAAATCCTAGTGAAATACTTCGGGAAAAAACTAAGTATAATAAAAAATTCCTAAACTTTGGTAAAGTATAGAGTAAGTTTTTTATCGACAAAATACATCCATGTTAGGATACTACAAGTGGGTGTGGCTCTGGAACAGATATATAAAGGGATAAACCCAGAAAACACCACATAGTGGTAGACTTGACAAGGATCTAGGGAAGGAAAATGGGCCATTCTACAAACCTTCTTTGACCCTCCTAAGGGTAATGATTTGGTAAATTAGTAATCTCACTAAATATCCTTATTTAGGGAATACAAATTCCCATATGTTTCTATATTAGGGATAACAAAGATTAATGCCTTAAAATTCATAAGTTAATAAATAAATTTCATTTATTGGTTATGCTTTTAATGTTATTGGATTCTCATTTATTTGTTTCATTGGTTTAAAATTATCACCCCAAAGTATATTTTGGATTATGTAAATAATTATAAACAGAATCAAAAAGAGAATGGTTTGGTTATCATCCATGGTTCTACGCATTCCTTCACATCATAGAAGTATAGTAGAACTATTAAAACACCACCTGAAATCAAGGATGTAGAGCTAATGGTGAAAATTGAAAATGGAGAATTTATTGAATCCCAAGTATATAAAACCTCCCCTATCAAAATATTTAGGATGAGATTCCCATAAAACATTGTGATACTCCCTTTAGTGGAATTTTATATAGTTTTGGGAATGGATTGGTTTTCCTTATATAGATCCAAAGAAAATACGTGAAAAGGAAATCAGTATCTGTTTCAGAAATTTTCATCCAATTATATACAAGTGAAAGGAGAAGGATGAATATTATTTAGAACTAAAATCTAAAGGATAGAGGTTAATTCCCTATAAGAAATATTATCTAGATCAAATTAATGAGTCAAAGTAAACTATCATTTTTAAAGACATACCCATTGGGAGTGAAATGCAGATGTGCTTCATGAAGACTTTACTGGTCATCCTCTAAGATGAGAGGTTGAATTTTCAATCGATCTTATACCTGGGGTGTTACCATTATTCAAGAATATATATATAATTGTTGTTTTATAACTTGAGGAGCTGAATACATAATTACATGAGAATAGGGATAAAAGCTTCACAAGTCCACGTGCTTTGACATTGCGTGCACCAGTCCCCTTTGTTAAGATGAAGGATGGGTCAATGTGCCTTTAAATTAATAATCATGGGATAAACAGGATCAAAATAAAGAAAAAGTTTCATCTATCATGGATTTATGACTTGTTTTATCACTATGTGGACCACAATACTTCTCCAAGGTGGATCTGTCATCAGGTTATTACCATGTTTGGGTAAAGAAAGATGATATCCCAAAGACTTATTTTCATTAATGGTATGGGAACAATGAGTTCATTGTATTTCCATTCAAACTCCCTAATTCTCTAATAATCCTCATGGACTTGATGAATAGATTCTTTAGAGATTACCTAGAAAAATATTTGGTATTGTTTATAGATGATATTCTAATATACTAAAAACAAAGGATGAGAATGAGGAGCATTTAAGCACCGTGCTAAAGACCTTACAAAAGGATAAACATAATGCCATTACAGAGAATGTGAGTAATGGTTTATGTATCATTATTAGGGAATGTCATGGTAATTAATGGGTTATCTATAGACCCTTAAAATAAAAATCCAATTGAAGGATGGCTAAGGAAAACATTTATGATATTTATCCATAGTTTTGTTGGATTAGATAGGTACTATAATTTATTTGTGAGAAATTTCTCATTATTTTAAAACCCACTTTCCATGATATCTAATAAGTGTGTCATTTTTTTAGAATGATTAATGTCATGTTATATTAAAATACTTCAAAAGGTGGTTTATCACTTCACCTATACTAACACTATCAACAAGTGGATAAATTTTCATGGTATTCAATGATACTTCAAAGAAGGGATGGTGTTGTGTGTTAATACCTAATAACAATTTGATATCCAATGCCTCAATTAAATTGATTATTCATGAATAGAACTACACAATTCATGATTTATAGTTGGATGCAATGATCTTATTATTGAAAATGTGGTGGCATTATCTCTCTAGGGATAATTGGGAAATAAATATGGATCGCAAGAGCCTTAATTGTATATTCACATAGAAAAAGATGAATATGTACTAATAAAGATTGTTAGAGATGATAAAGGACTATGACTACTCAATCTTGTACCATCCTTGGAATGTGAATAAGGTGAAATATTCTCTATGGAGAAAGGATCCAGAAATTTTATCATTACTGAGAATTGAGAAGGATCTGATCCTATTAGACTTAAAAAGGATGTACATGAGAATAATAATGGAGGGAACATCATCAATCCTTTAAAAATTGATTGTCCAACCATCCCTTCTAGAGAAGATAATGGATTCTCAAATAGATGATGTAGGAATTAAGAAGAAAGAGGAAGCTATAAGAAATGGGAAGTCCTTATAGTTCTATGTTAATGAATAAGGAGTTATGAGATTTCGGTATTAACAATGTGCATAATCAAATCCTGAGTTAAAGAAGGTTTTTTGGATGATACACATAGCTCGACCTTCTTTATCTATCCTGGAATAAAAAAGATGTATTGAGATTCAGGAGAGCACTATTGGAAGGAAAATATGAAGAAGGAGTTCATGGAATATACATCAAGATGTCTTGTATTTCAACAAGTGAAAGAGGATAGGAAAAAAAATCCAAGGTTATGATAAAACCATTACCCATACATACATGAAATGGGAAAACATAACCGTGGAATTTTTTCACTGGACTTCTGAATACATCAAGAAGAAATAATGTAATATATGTTTTGGTGGATTGTCTTATAATGTATTCTCATTTAATTTCAATTATAAAGTACTTATAACATGATCTACATTAAAGGATATAAATTAGAGAAGTGGTGAGGCTACATATAACATCACTATCGATTGTATTTTATTGAGATCCAATATTTACCTCCATGTTATGGACGAGTCATTAACATTATCTAAATTCTGAGTTCATCTTAAGCATGTCATATCGCCCTCAAACTGATGTCCAATCTAATAAAACTATATAGACACTCTAGGACATGTTGATAGCATGATCATTTTAATTTAAATGATGATGGGACCAAAATATTCCTCTGGTCGAGTTCTCATTCAATAATAGTTTCCACCCAATAATCTTAATGTATCCCTATGAAACCCTTCATGGGAAGAGGTTTAGAACACTTACATGCTAGGATAATGTTGGGGAACTCCAACTACTAGGTTCTGAAATGGTTGAGGAAACGGTGTAAAAGGTCAAGATGATTCAGCATCACATCAAGGATACACAGAGTTGAAAAAGGACTATACTGATAAACGTCAATGAGATCTAGAGTTTTTGGTATGAGACAATGTATTATTTTTCATTTCTCCATGGAATAAATTCATGATATTTGGGTAGAAGGGAAAGCCTAGTCCCAGATACATCATTCTATTTATATCCTTGATTGCATTAGAGTGGTTGCCTATCAATTAGCACTCTCACTGGACCTATCTCAAGTAAATGATGTGTTCCACATATCCATATTGAGGAATTATATACCAGACCCATCACATGTACTCAATCCATAGGTTGTACCATTTGAGAATGATATCTCATTTAAGGAGAATTTATTAGATATCTGAGATGAATAGAAACGTTTCTGCAAAATAAGACAATGAACATGGTAAAAGTGATGTGGAGAAACCAAAATTTTGGAGAATAAATGTAGGAACTGGAGGTAGTGATGAAACATAATTACCCACATCTATTTTAGTGGGTGAAATGAAAATCTTTTGGGTGAAAGTTTTGAAGGGGGGAAGACTATAAAGACACAAACAGTTATAAATAAAATTTCCCTTATGGTTTAATTAAATGTATTATTACATATTATGGATATATAAAACACATTAACTTATTTGGTTTTATTATATCCTATAATTTTTAAATTATTTTTAATCATATTTACCATTAATGATATAAAGGTTGTACAATGATCTTATGATTTGAATAATGATAGGGTTTTTGAAAATCCAATTGACATAGACCAAAGAATTGATGACCTCAACTTGTTGAATAATACCATATGAATCCCATTTATGAGGGATTCCATAGGAGATAGCATCAATAGTATTTTCCCTCGAAAAATTACAAGGTGGGATCCATCAACTTAAGCATGATTGAAACTATTTATTGGAAATGTTCATGTTTTTCAAGATCATGGCACAAGCCATGTATGATAAACCACCCCATGAAAATCTCATCGTCTTGCACCTCAGCCTTAGGGAGATTTTTGGTGTATTAATGGGATATGTATCAAGACCCTAATAATATGAACATGTATTTCATATAGAATAATGAATATATTTTTATTTTATTACTGTGAATTTGTAAATTATATGGGTTTAAAAACTGTTATTGTAAAAAAATTCTTCATTTCTCAATAAATGTTTATTATCTTTTAAAAGTGAACTTAGAAATTTATTTTGATAAAATGGATATATTTTTTTGAATCATAATATCAAAATTATCTTATGGTTAATTTTTCATAAATTTCTGACATAGTAAAATTTTCAAAAAAAAATAAATACGGTATAACTATATTGTGTGTATCGTGACGTCATAATGACCCAAACTGATATAATAAGTACTATAAATGGTATAAAAGACCAGATATATTTTTTCCCTATAAAATAGTGTGACTTTTTAATTTATTTTATTAATTTTCTAAAGCCTTTATTAATCCTCCAAAACCAATAATATTATTTAAGGTTTTAAAATCATTTATTTAAGGATACGAATCACTTCCACATCAGCAAGAGAATTAGTTCAACAAGTTTGTACATTTGAATAATAAAATAATTAAAAACCCAACTATTTTGAAGAAACCATGGAAAATCCATTAGAAGGTTTTTGGTTTTTTTATTTTACTATACAGAGTCCAATACCTAAGATTGAAAAATAATAAAGAATTCCCCACTCATTTCCTATATAATCCCACACAAGATCCCATTTATCTACACTAAAATATATTGTAACATTTCTTTAATATTACTTATCCTTTATATAGTCCTCCCAATGTTCCCCCAATATTTTAACAAGCTCCTCCCAAGCATTTGGATTCACCTTCTCAAGGTAAGGGAACCTTTCCTTCTCCTTTTTATCCAAGTTTCATCATTCTCTTATGTATTTTATATTTAATTCATAATGATGGAATATATTCTTACATTTCTCACTTAATATACATTTTATGTCTAAATTATGATATACCCCAATCACTATCATTAATTCCTTCCATTAACATTTTTACACCCCCTTATTATGCTGAAATTTCACTATGATTCTCCATGCAATAACAATTGTGTAGTGAAAAATATACCAATTTCCTATCAAGGGTGTTCACCATTATACACTTATAAAAATTTGATTGGAGAATTAAATTTATCTATTCCCCAATCCTTTATCATTGAATAAATTTTAATGATAACTAATTCCATGTTTTATGATCTATATGGAACACATAAGCATGAGAATGAAATAAAAGTGATAGGTGTGCCCGCAATTATATAGCACTCCAATGCTTGGGTAATGTTTTAGTATCATGTGACATTGGTAACGGGATTATTGAGGGAACATAACTCATTATGGGACTTTTTCAACCATTATTTCTAATAATTTATCCATGATCTAGATTATGATGTAGTTTTTTAAGTTATTACCACATTTCCCATGTTGCCTTCATGTTATCATGATATATCATTCCCCATTATTAATATTTATGATTCTCACCCCTTTTATTCCCCATTTATAAGCATATTTTCTAACATTTATTACATTCCTCATGTTATTCCACGTTTATTCTCTTACTGGGATTTATATTTCACCACTTTATTGTGTATTCCACCATGTTATCCCACATAGTTTTAAGTATGATGGAATTATATGAGCATGTTAAATAAGTTTTCAATAATGGTGTTGTATTCCATAATTTTTGTAATTATTTAATGTACCTAATTCCCAAATACACTAGACTTCTTCATATTACAGGTTGAATTATGTGTAAAATTTTGTAAAAATTCAAGAATTAATGTGCAATAACGATTGTGTTTGTCATATTAATTTCCTAGTTCCTAATTTATTCACATATCCATAATCATTACTTGCATTCCCTTATCAACTATTGTTTTCTTAATTTTCTTGAATTTTTTTCTTATCTACTTCATCAAACACACTTATTTGATATCCTTACCAGTGGATAGAACCCTATTCACTACTTTAATGGTTTTTAATAGGCTTTATAAATAATTTATTTTCCAAAAACCTAGTTAACAACCTAAGGGCCCAGTCAAATTTTCGGTTTCGTTTCCTGGAAGGGGCACATGTAACCGTGTTTATAAAAAAATTAAAAAAATATTTTTCAAAAAAATGAAAAAATATATATGTAAGTAAAAATTCAAATAAACTATAATCAAATCCAGAAAATACTTATGGCATTGATGAGTGCTTAAAAACTAAGACATCATCTAAAAACATAGAGCCATTCATCATTGATAAAAACAATCACCTAATTTCTATAATAAATAACAAAATAAAAAATAAATTTAATGAAAATGGGGGTCAGGGATGAAAACCTAAACAACCAACCAACTGAAAATCAAAATTTCAATCCACCATAACCTAGAAATGTGATAATAAATATAGTTATAATAAGTAAATTTCAAGAGACAAATATTTCAAGAAACTCACCATGCATTAGGTAAACCCATAGGTCTCACAATTATGAGATCAAACAATCCCACATTTTCATATTCTCATCCTTCAATGTAATTCCCAATTAATATTCTCTTGACCTCATTAGTGACTTGTATTACGTGGTGCAACAACAGCCACTAAGAGGGTTGAGTGAGGAGGAACTAAAACTTAGGGTTTTCCTATTCCGTTTAAAGGGAATTTCTATGAATTGGTTCCAATAGATGGATTAAGAAATATTTAATACATGGGACCATTTATACAAATATTTTTTATGAAATATTTTCCTGAGAGAATGATCATTTATATAAGGCATAAAATCATTGGTTTTCTTCAGGATGAGGGTGAACTATACCATAAAACATGGGATAGATTCAGGGGTCTACATAGTTAGTTTCTCAATCACTAATTCAATTCAAAAATTATTATGGACATGTTTTATAATATTCTCACCCCACACTACCAAAATTTAGTGGATCAGTCTTCTAGAGGGAACATTAGTGATAAAACTACTGAAGGACCTGAATATATTTTCAATGCCTCATCTCAAAGTTCATAGAATATTTGTTCTAGGAGTAGAAACATTTTTAATAATGAAACCTCATATTCTTCCCTCATTTAAATTCAATATCTTGTATTCTAAACTAAAAATAATCAAAACACAATTTGGGAGCAATGTCACCACTATGGCATGTTTGGGCCTTTATAATCCAATTTTCTAAATTTTAACAAGCCTTCCTAGGTCCTTAATAGTGGAAACAATATTGGCTATGGTCTTAGAATGAAAAAAGGATGAACCATTCTTAAACACATATAACCAGTGTATAAATAACCACCCAAATCATTCATGGATAGAGAAAGGAGTGTTTAGACCTGTGGATCCCCCAAGTTTACAATAGCCTGGGAAACAAGTCCAACCCCAATAAAAGGATAAAACTTCTAGTTACCGAGATAAATTTAGGGTTTTTTAAAAAATATTTAGACATATTAAATGAATGGAATACACAAATTGTTTTTGATAAATCACAAATAGATGCAAGGTTTCAAAACATAGAGTTCTTAATGGGGTAGTTATATATAAATATATGTGGTAGAGACAAGGTTAAGCTATCAAGAACTATTAATGTGAACCCTAGAGAATATTACAGATCATTAATAATAATAAGTTCTCTAAAAATCCACTAAGAAGAAATGAAAGATCCTAAATCTTCACAAAATGTAAATCTGGATGAAACTGAAACCCAAAATCTTGAAATATGGATAACAACATAGAAAAAACATTTAAAATTTATGTTCCAGATGAGAAAATAAGAACAAGAATTGAAAATAAAATATAATAAATATAAGAAAAAACCATGAATAATAAGTCGAGGTAATACTTATGATTGTGATATAAATCCCCCAACCCGTTATTCCTTTCCCAGAAAGAATAAAAAAATGTCATGAAATATATCTTCTAAAATTTCATGAAATGTTTAGTAAAATTCGTATTGACATAGCTTTATAAGAATTATTAATTTAATTTTAATATTATATGAAATAAATTAGGAAAATATGTTCCAAAAAAATAAATTTTGAATAATTATCTACATATATTCTCACAAAGGAGTGTAGTGTTTTCTTGAAAAACATGATACCTCATAAGCTCCAAGACATAAGAAGCTTTGTCATACCACGCACACTAGGGGAGGGTGGATTGATTAATAGTATTTGTGAACTTAGTGTGATAATCAACATCACTTATGTATTTTTATTCAAAAACATGAGGTTATAAGAAACAAAACACAAAAAAAAATTCATTCAAATAATTGATCGGTCCATTACTCACCCAATCGATAGATTTGAGGATTTGTTGGTGAGAGTAGGGAAGTTATACTTAACCACTGATTTTCACAATTTGTATATTGAGTGTGATATATAAGTACACATTATTATGGAAATTCCATTTCTTCCATAGGAGTGGTAGTTATTAATGGATAAACTCTTTTTTATATTTGGAGATAAAAGAGAACATTTTAATGTATTTAAAAATGATTGTGAACCTCCAATTGGAGAGAGTTTTTCAATAGTTTATTTCCATGAACTACATGACTCGTTTGATCCTATTGAAGAATTGGATAACCATGAAGTGGGTAAATAAATCCCTTTTTAAGGTGAAATTGAGTCTTCCTAGTATATTGAGAATGTCAAAAATAAGGTTTTAGACATTGTTATAGAGAAAGAAAATAGTTTTGACCCTATTTCCATGATCCATTTTATTGATCAATTCTCTATTTATGAGCATAAGGAATTTATTAGAAAATTTAAAGATCTTTTTTACCCTAATTGATGTAAAACACCCTAATAATTATGAGGGTTATATTTTAAAATGAAATTATGAGTTTATTGGAGATTCTACTTTAAAATCTGATTTGTGTTTAAATAGGAGTACAATATCCACTCAAGATAGCAGTGATTACATGCTTGATTATTACCTCAAAATTCCTTATCATTCTATCCTTAAAACTCACTTTAAGAATCCTATTGAATACCTTGAACCTAATATTCCCAATATTCTACCATTTTGTGAAAAGGAAACTAATATAGAGCTAAAACCCCTTCATACTCATTTGAAATATTTGGTTTCGGGTGAATTATCAACATATCTTGTCATAATATCTATATGTTTATTGGAAATTAAATAAAAAAGTATAATTAAATTCATGGAAATTTTATATCTATTTTTTCCTGATGCATTTAGTTGGGGTCAGTGCTGTCATGCTAATTTTTTCCCCACCTAACCACTTTTGAAAGGTGGGTGGCTTTCATCACATTAATCAATGATGTTGGCTTTTTAATTGAAATAAAATGATGAGATGTAGGTTCTTCCATCCGTGGATTCCTCCTTAGAGATTCTCACCTAGTTTGGGTATCCCTCATAGATTTATGGAATGTTCATGAAAATCATTACTAGTGCTATTAAAGGTGGAAACCAATTAATTATTCTACTTCTATCTCAGAAAGGTATAAAACATTGATTATATTATGTAGTAACGATTGGCATGTTGGTAATGCATGGACATTGGGTAGGTTGGTCAATTGTAACTTATTTCTTTTTTGGATGGAATATCATTTGTAAGTCATATTAATCATAGAACCAAATGAATCTTGTGTCACCCATGAGGTTGTTGACATCAGGGGCATAAGTATTTTGAGGCTTTTTACATCAGGTATCACAGGTATATTTTATGGGTTAGAGATTCTGGATCAGGTCACAAGTTAACATCTTTTGGGCATGGATGATTCACCAAGTTTGTCCCCATGGGGGAAATTTTACACTTTTAATTTGGTTTAGCATGTCCCCACTGGGGGAAAATTACACACTTGGGATGGTGGAGTGTCTCCCCCCAATGGGTAAGATTTTACACTTGGAAGTGGGAATGTGTCTCCCTCCATGGGGGGAAATTTCACAGTTCGATTTGATGGAGTTTTTCCCCCTATAGGGTGATATTTCACACATCTTTTTGTTCGAGTTTGTATCCCTAGGGAAGAATATTTCACACTTGGATTTGAAGGAGTCTGTCTTCTTAGGGGGAATATTTCACACTTGGATGTGGTGGAGTGTTTCCCCACAAGTCGAAGATATCACACCTAGATTTGATAAAGTGTGTCTCAATAAGGGGTTATATTTGACACTTGGATGTGTTGCAGTGTGTCCCCATAAGGGGGAAGATTTCATGCTTATATTGGATGGTGTGTCTCCCCCAAAGGTGGTAGATTTCAAACTTGGATGGTGGAGTGTGTCCCCCCAAGGGGGTGATTTCATAATTGAATGTTATGGAGTGTGTCCCCAGAGGGGGGAATATTTCACACCTGGATGGTGCATTTCATCCCCCCAAGGGAGAATATTTCACACTTGGATGGTAGAGTGAGTGCCCCTAAGGGGGAAGATTTCACACTTGGATGTTGTTGTGATTGAAACTCACAGATATAACCTGTGTAACCTATTTAAGAGACAAGGATAGAAACCCACATAGTTTAATGTCGTGGTTTAAGATCATATAATAGGACCAGTCCATGCAGTTTAATGTCATTTGGTAAGGATGATTTTGTTACAGAAATAGAATCAATGAGGAATAGTGTGGGGATTACAAATGAAAGTAGCCTGGGTGTTCTTGAAGAAGGGTGACATCCCATAGAGGGGGACTCGAGGGTACTGTCTGTATGGTGAAATCCCACATAGGGGGAGTAGTATAATCCCATGATGAATATACTTGTGGAATCCTTTATTCATCGTAAAGGGTAAGGATATAGTTTAATGTCAGGTGTTGAAGACAATTTCAAGTAGTTTAATGTTGTATGAGTTGGACATGGAGCTATCTAGTTTTATGACTATTGGATCAGACATGTATGGGGATACACCCCAAGATGGACCAAGTCGACTGGATATAATGATCTAGAAAGGGATCACTATTTTTATAGGTAATCCATTTCCCTCAATGATTCCACTTTTAGAGAATATGTTTCCACTTCTCATCTGCCTTTAGGCAGGGAATGAGGGAAAAACTACCATGAAGGAGTGGAAATCATGAGTCTCTATGTTAGGGCACCTATTATTTGGAGAATGAGCCATTAGAAATATATTATTATGAGAGAAATATAGGGTAATGGCCCAAGCCACAGTTGACTCAATGTGGACAGACACAATATTAGGTGTTACAAGTCACACATGGATTTGGGGTATGGTTGAACTGGCCCTATATTGATATGGGGGACCTAGAAACTCACCATTCAGGAAATGGTTTTGGTTGAATGGGGGAAACATAATTATGCATAATGGATGGGTTTCATGAAGGTTTTGGATTCATGAAATTTTGGGGCTTCGTGAAGGTGGGGGTCTCGCAGATATGATGGGTCTTGTAATAGAGTATGTTTTAGGAAACAGGATGACCCTACCTCAAAGTTAAATTTTAGATCTTATGGGGTTAGTTTCACGAAGTATAGTTATCTTATGAAATAAAAAGACACACAATGGGATTTATTCTTATGTGAAGTACATATAACACCATTAAAGGAATCTCCACCATGATTTGAGGGTCATAAAAACTCATGGGAGGTGGTTTCAAAAAATATGGATACATCTGGAGGCTCATCCCATATTTTACTCACGAAGCTTCTGAGTGTCTAAAAAATAGAGATTTTCTCATAAGCTAAAAGGTTACGTCCTCTTAGATGTCAAATATATGATTTATTTATAAGCCTAGTAGATGAAAGATAATTGGTTTCATGAAATATGTAGTCTTTCACAAAAGATTATGATATTTGTGAAATGGAGGTGATTCATAAACTAGGGTTACACTGCTTGAAGTTTAACATAAAACCTCCAAATGTTCGAATGTTTCTGAAAAATAGACCTTTTAAAATGATATTTATTTTCATGGAAGTTATCATTAAAGATCTACATGTTTGAGGACTTCTGTGAACTACTTCCATTCATGAAGTTCTAGAAATTTATAAATCTAGAACCTTAATTTGGGTTTTAAGCTATTTTAGACCGAATTCTCTTTGAACCAATCATAACATATTATACCTCTCATGTGATATACATATTTCATAATCAACACTATTAATGGTTGGTCCATATCTAATATCAAGGTTATAAGTCCATCTTACTATATACACAAAATTTCTCTTGGAAATGGACCACAAACCTAGAGTAGAATCCTAACTAAGATTGAACCTGAACATTATAGAAGTTATTAGAAATGGAGTGATTAGATTACTTGATTTTGGGATCATTTACCCCATTTAAAATAATCCATGGGTGATTCATGTTCAGGTTATCAATTAAAATAGTGGATCCGCAGTTGTTATAAATGAAAAAAATGAGCAAGTTAAAGTTAGGACATAAAAAATGGATAGTCCACAAATAATATATAAATCCCAATGCTACAACAAGAAAACACCATTTACCAAGTTCATTTTCTTAACAAATATGAGAGATAATTTTTGGGAATAAATTATTATGCTTATTTTATGGATACTCTAATAACAACAAGATTTCAGTAAATCTTAAGAATTAGGAGAAGACTACCTTCACTTTTCCATTCCGAAGATTTTCCAATCGATGATTACCCTTTTTCTTCAGTGGTTCCACAACCACTTTTTAGAGATACATTCGGGTTATTTTATCAAACATGGTTTAAAGGAAAACTAAAGTTTTTATGGATTATTTTTCAATAGTTTGGAGTAATTTTTAAATCGTTTCACAAAACCATGTAAATTTTCTTAGAGACGTGTCAGGAAACAAGATTTTTATTAAACTAGGATTTGTACCAATTAATGGTTACAAAAGGGATAGTCTTATGTACCAAGGTTTCCAAGAGATGTATTATATTTGGAAAATCTAAAGTTGAAGTGATCCAAAATCTTCCACTTCCAAATAATTTCTTATAGATTAGAATAATTTTAGGCCATTTTGTTTTATATAGGATACTCATCTAGGATTTTTACAAACTCATAAGGACTTTATGTTTACTACTTATTAAAGATGAACCCTTTTTTTATGATAAGTTTCTTGATTCATTTAACATACTAATAGTTAAACCCACAAATTCTCCAATTATCACTACCTATTGCTCGAAGTTACATTTAGATTTTATGTGTGATGCTTCAGATGTAGTTATTGGTTTTTTTGGTAGATAAAGGAAAAGAATCTACATGTTATTTTTTAGTCTATAAATATATTTATTCAATCCCAAATTAATTTCTTTAAAAATGAAAAGGTATATGTTTTTGTGACGTTTTCTCTAGGAAAAATTAAATAAAAATTGATGTGGTCCAGGCTTCTCATTTTCATAGATCATTCATCACTCAAGTGAAAACTACCCAAGGAGGACTCAAAACCATGGCTTATGATATGGACCCTTTGGTTGTAGAAGTTTTATTTAGAAATAAAGTATAATAAAGGGGATAAAATTTTGTTTTTTGGTAACTTTTATAGTCTTGTTATGACCCATATTGGGGAAACAAAAGAAATCAAAACCTAGTTCCCCGATGAGTAATAGTTCTCTACCTTAGGGATATAATATTATTGGTACATGTACTATCAAAATTTCATATTTATAGATGTTATTCCCAATAAATTTTTACAAAACCAAAGGAAGAATTTTATATCTAAGATCAAGTTCTCCTTTTTGGAGGATCCTCTCCTCTTTAAGAGATGTGATAATGATATTGTAAGGAGGTGTGTTCTTAGGGATAAAATGTTACCCATATTTGAAATAAATTATTCATATCCTTGTGTTGGACACCATGGGGGAGAATAATCTACCCAAATATTCCTCCATAAAAGTTTCTATTAGCCCACACTATTCAACGATTCTAGGAGTGTTTTGAAAGGTTGTGAAAAGTGTCAAAGGCTAGGAAATGTAAGAAGATGAAAAAAAGTATACAAAAAAATTATTAAAGTATAAGTTTTTGATGTATAGGGTTTGGACTTTATGGGATTATTTCCATCATCTTATAGAAATTATTATGTACATATTTCTGTGGATTTTGTGTCCAAATAGGTTTAGAAAATGGATCTTCTGAACTACTTTGCTTCTAGTGTGGTTTAGTTCACCAAGAAAAATATCTTTTCAATATTTTTCATACCCAAGTAATTCATCAAGGCTAATTTAAATAATTTCATGAATTATAATTTCATGAATTTAATGGTGAAGTATGGGTGTGATCATGACATTATAACCACATATCACCCACAATCTAGTAAAGAAGATGAAATTTTAAATAGAGATATTAAACAATTTTTGGAGAAACTTATGTCATGTTCTAAAAAAGACTGGTCATTCAAATTGGATGAATATTTGTGGTACAATAAGACTCTTACAAAACTCCCATAGAGATTTCTCATTATAGGATTCTCTTTCAAAAAACATTTCATCTACCTATATATTTATGTAATAAGTTTTTCTTCGTAGTTAAGGTCCTGAACAATGAGTTTAAGTCTGTTGGAGAGGGATTATTTCTAGAGTTTAGTTTCCAGGAAGAAATTATGATAGAATTCACTAATAATTATCTGATTTAAAAGGATATTAAAAAAATATTTTCATGAATCCATCATACAGAATAGGTGCACTAAGGCAAGACAAAAGGTTATGTCATTCAATTCTATGATGATCTTTTTCCTATGAATTTGAGAACCAAGTCATATGGATCATTCACCATTCTAAGAGTGATTATTAATGGGTTCATTAAGTTAGTTGGGGAGGTCAATTATCCCTTTCTAGTCAATGGTTATAGAATAAATAATTACTTTGAGGCTTATATGAAGGTCATAGATTCCATATTTTCATTGACAATTTATCCATTAATGAAGTCTAACTGAAGACTAAAAACTCACTGATTCATGGGAGTCAACACGTAGTTATTTGTATTTTTTACCTTATTTTATTTATATTTAAATAACTATGATACTTATACTAGTCTTCCTAGTTAAAATATACTACAACCTAGAGTTTAAAAATATAAATCTACTATGAAATCCAATGGATAAAAAATTAAACTGATGTCAAAGTACCAACTGAATTTTTTACTAAAGAGTTCTAGAAAAAATTATCCAAAACATAAACTTATGGATAATTTATTTCTCAAATTTTAAATTCTAAATTCGTATATTCCTATGATCGTTTTTTAGAGAGTAGGTTATGCTAATTATAGGTACTTCTTATTCAAAATATAGGAGAGTGTATTTTGCTTGATAGAGATGATGAAAGCTCCACATTATGGGGAGTATTTCTCTCATTTATGAAAACTTTTATTCTTTAAATTCATGTTGTATGTTGCTATGAATTATGTGTGGTGGAATACACTATGTTTCAAATTGAATTTTGTGAATTTTTGTTGAAGGAGTATGTCTCCTCAGGGGTAATATTTCACACATGGAGGTGGTGGAGTGTTTCCCCACAAGTATAATATTTCACACCTAGATTTGATAAAGTGTGTCCCCCTAAGGGGGTATATTTAACACTTGGTTGTGGTGGAGTGTGCCCCCATGAGGGGGAATATTTCATGACTATATTTGATGGTGTGTGTCCCCCAAAAGGGGTAGATTTAACACTTGGATGGTGGAGTGTGTCCCCCAAGGGGGTGATTTCAAAATTGAATTTTATGGAGTGTGTCCCCACAGGGGGAAGATTTCACACTTGGATGGTGGAGTTCATACCCCCAATGGAGAAGATTTCACACATGGATGGTAGAGTGAGTTCCTCCATGGGGGAAGATTTCACACTTGGATGTTGTTGTGATTGAACCTCACTGAGGCATCCTATGTAACCTATTTAAGAGACAAAGATAAAAAACACATAGTTCGATGTCACACTTTAAGATCATGTAATAGGGATAGTCCATGTAGTTTAATGTCATTTGGTAAAGATGATCGTGTTATAGATATATAATCAATGAGGTATAGTGTGGGGATTACAAATGAAAGTAGCCTGGGTGTTCTTGAAGAAGGGTGACATCCCATAGAGGGGGACCCGGCGGTACTATCTGTATGGTGACATCCCACAGAGGGGGAGTAGTATAATACCATGATTATCATACATGGGGAATCCTATGTTCATCACAAATGTTAAGGTTATAGTTTAACATCTAGTTTTGAAGACATTTTCATGTAGTTTAATGTTGTATGAGTTAGACATAGAGCTATATAGTTTTATGACTTGTGGATCAAACATGGATGGGTATACAACCCATGAGGGACCATATTAATTGGATATAATGATCTAGAAAATAGATCACTATTTATATAGGTAATATATTTCCTTCAAGGATTCCACTTTTATGGATTATGTTTCCACTTCTCATCTGCCTTTAGGCAGGGCATGTTCGAAAAACTACCATAAAGGATTGGAAATCATGAGTCCCTATGTTAGGGAACCTATTATTTAGAGAAAGAGACATTAAAAATCTATTATTATGAGAAAAATGTATGGTGACGGACCAGGCCACATTTTATTCAAAGTGGAAAGACACAAGAGTAGGTGTTACAAGTCACCCATGGATTTGGGGTATGGTTGAACTGGCCCTAGATTGATATGGGGGACCTAGAAACTGAGCATTCATGAAATGGTGTTTCTTGAATGGGGGAAACATAAGTAGGCATAAAGGATGGGTTTCTTGAAGGTTTTTTATTCATGAAATTTTGGGGCTTTGTGAATGTGGGATTTCTCAGATATGATGGATCTCGTAAAAGAGTATGTTTCATGAAACTGGATGACCCTACCTCAGAGTTAAGTCGTGGAATTATGGGGTTTGTTTAATAAAGTATAATTATCTTAGGAAATAGAAAGACACCCAAAGGGATTTATTCTTATGTGATGTACATAGAAAATTATTAATGGAATATCCACCATGATTTGAGGTTCTTAAAAACTCATGGGAAGTGGTTTCACAGAAGATGGATACCTTTGGAGGCCCATCCCTTATTTTACTCACGAAGCTTCTGAGTGTCTAAAAATTAGAGATTTTCTCTAAAGCTAAAAGGTTACATCCTCTTAGATGTAAAATATAAGATCTATTTATAGGCCTAGTAGAGGAAAGTGAATTGGTTTCATGAAACATGAAGTATTTCGCAAAATATTATGAGCTTTGTGAACTGGAGGTGTTTTATAAACCAGGGTTACACTGCGTGAAGTTTAACATCAAACCTCCACATGTTTGATGATTTCTTCAAAATGGACATTTGAAATAATATTTATTTTCATGGAAATTATCATTAAATCTACACATGTTCGAGGACTTTTGTGACCTACTTCCATTCATGAAGTTCTAGACCTTCATACATCTAGAACCTTAATTTGGGTTTTAAGCCGTTTTAGACCGAATTCTCTTTGAACCAGTCATAACTTATTATACCTATCTTGTGACACACATATTTCATCATCAACACTATTAATATTTTTTTCATATATAATATCAAGGGTATAAGTACATCTTACTATATGCACAAAATTCTTTTTGGAACTGGACCACAAACCTAGAGTTGAAGCCTAACTAAGATTGAACCCAAACATTATAGAAGTGATCAGAAAGGAAGTAATTAGATTACATGATTTTGGGATAATTTACCACATTTAAAATAATCCATGGGTTATTCATGTTCAGGATATCAATTAAAATAGTGGATCCGCAGTTGTTATAAATGAAAAAAAATGAGCAAGTTAAAGTTAGGACATAAAAAATGGATAGTTTACATATACAATATGAAACATAATTCTACAACAAGAAAACAACATTTACAAATTCTATTTTTTGAAAAAATATGGGAGATAATTTTTGCGAATAAATTATTATTCTTCCTTGATGGATACACTAGTTTTAACCAGATTTCAGTAGATCTTGAGAATCAGGAGAAGAATACCTTCACTTTTCCAATGGGGAGATTTTCCAATCGCTAATTACCCTTTGTCTTTGGTGGTTCCCCAGCCACTTTTTAGAGATTCATTTTGGTTATTTTCTCAAACATGATTTAATGGAAAATTGAAATTTTTATGGATGATTTCTCAATAGTTTGGAGTAATTTTTAAATCATCTCACAAAACCCAGTAAATTTTAATAGAAATGTGTTAGGAAACAATATTTTTATTAAACTAGGAGTTCTACTAGTTAATGGTTACAAAATGGATAGTATTATGTACCAAGGTTTCCAAGAGTGGTATTATTTTTGGAACCTCTAAAATTGAATTGATCCAAAATCTTACACTTCCAAATAATTTCATGTGGATTATAAATTTTTTAGGCCATTTGGGTTTATATAGGATACTCATCCATGATTTTTCTAAAAGTAACAAGGACTTTATGTCCAACACTTATTAATGATGCACCCTTTTTATGATAAGTTTCTTGATTCATTTAACATACTCATATTTGAACCCACAAATTCTCCAATTATCACTACCTGTTGCTCGAAGTTAAATTTAGTGTTTATGTGTGATGCTTGAGATGTAGTTATTGGTTTTTTGGGTAGGTAAAGGAAAATAATCTACATGTAATGTTTTAGTCTACAAATATATTTATTGAATCCCAAATTAATTTATCTAAATAAGAAAAGTATAGGTTGTTGTGATTTTTTCTCTATGAAAAATTAAACAAATATTGATATGGTCTAGGGGTATCATTTTCATAGATCATTCATCCCTCAAGTGTATACTAGCCAAGAAGGAATCAAAACCATGGCTTATGATATGCAACCTTTGGTTGTAGAAGTTTTATTTAGAAATAAATGATAATAAAGGGGCTGAAAATTTGGTTTTTAGAAACTTTTATTGGCTTTTTATGACCCATATTGGGGAACCAAAAGAAATTAACACCACATTCCCCTATGAGTAATAGTTATCTACCTCAAGGATATAATATTAGTGGTACATTTACTATAAAAATTTCATAGTTATAGATGTTATTACAAATAATGTTTCACAAAACCAAAGGAAGAATTTTATATCTAAGATCAATTTCTCTTTTCTGGATGATCCTCTCCTCTTTAAGATATGTGATAATTATATATTAAGGATTTGTGTGTCTAGGGATATAATGTTACCCATATTTTAAATAAATCATTCATATCCTTGTGGTGGACACCATGGTGGAGATGGAACTACACAAATATTCCTCCAAACAAGTTTCTATTGGCACACACTATTCAAAGATGCTAGGAGTGTTCTGAAAGGCTGTGAAAAGTGTCAAAGGCTAGGAAATGTAAGAATAAGGGAAAAAGTATGCACAAAAAGAATTCTTGTAGTATAAATGTTTTATGTCTAGGGTTTGGAATTTATGGGATCATTTCTTTCATCTTCTGGAAATTATTATGTACATATTTTTGTGGATTTTGTGTCCAACGGGTTTAGAAAATGGATCTTCTGAACAAAGTTTCTTCTAGTGTGGTTATGTTCATCAAGAAAAATGTCTTTTCAATATTTTTCATACCCAAGTAATTAATCAAGGATACTGTAAATAATTTCAAGAATTATAATTTCATGAATTTAATGGTGAAGTATGGGTGTGATCATGATACTATAACCCCATATCACCCACAATCTAGTGAAGAAGATGAAATCTTAATTAGGGATATTAAACAAATTTTGGAGAAAATTATGCCATGTTCTAAAAAAGACATTTCATTCAAATTGGATGAATTTTTGTGGTCGAATAAGACTCTTAGAAAACTCCCATAGAGATATCTCCTTATAGGATTCTCTTTCAAAAAAATTCATCTACCTATAGAGTTATGTAATACATTTTTCTTGGTAGTTTAGGCCCTGAACAATGAGTTTAAGTCTATTGGAGAGGGATGATTTCTAGAGTTCAGTGAGCTTGGAGAAATTATGATAGAATTTTCTGATAATTCTCAGATTTAAAAGGATATTAAAAAAATATTTTCATGAATCCATCATATAGAATAGGTTCACTAAGGCTAGACAATGAGTTATGTCATTCAATTCTATGATGATATTTTTTCTATGAATTTGAGAACGAAGTCATATGGCTCATTCACCATTCTAAGAGTGATTATTAATGGATTAATTAAAAAAGTTTGGGAGGGTAATTAACCCTTTCTAGTCAATGGGTATAGAATAAATAATTACTTTGAGGGTTAGATAAAGGTCATGGCTTCCATCTCTTTTTCATTGAAATTTTATCCATTAATGAAGTCTAACTGAAGACTAAGAACTCAGTGATTCAGGGCGTCAACACATGGTTATTTGTGTTGTTTAGCTTATTTTATTTTTATTTTATTATCTATGATACTTCTAATAGTCCTCCTAGTTCTAATCTACTACTACCTAGTGTTTAAAAATTTAAATCTTCTCTGAAATCCAAAGGAGAAAAAATGAAACTGCTGTCAAAGTATCAACTAAATTGTTTACTAAAGAGTTCTAGAAAAAATTGTCCTAAACATAAACTTATGGATAATTTATTTCTCAAATTTTAAATTCTGATATTCTGATATTCTTATGATCATTGTTTAGAGATTATATCTATCTAAATAGAGGTACTTCTTATTCAAAAAATTGGAGAGTGGATTTGGATTGATAGTGATAATGAAAGCTCCACATTATTGAGAGTATTTCTCTCATTTCTGAAAAATGATATTCTATAAAATCATGTTGTATACTGATATGAATTATGTGTGGTGGAATACACCATGTTTTAAATTTAATTTTGTGAATTTTTGTTGGGGTGTGGTTTGTTGTTTTCTAGATCATTGGAAATCCAGTTGAACAAAATTTCCAACTTCACTACAAAAATTAAAATCCATCCCATTCAAATGTTACTGTACACAGTTTTTTTAACCCTTCTTTTGTATGGGTTAAATAAAAAATAATTTTTATTTTTATAAGGAATCAAAGGCAGGAATGTTTATAAATATTTTTTGGATTTAATTGGTTGGATTGGAAAATTTTATTGTTGAACATTCTTTTAATCCATTTAAAAATATTATGGACTACTGAATTTTCAATCTGTTAGAATAAAAATATCTTCCCACCATAGTATTCAACATTAGAAAACAATTTGAGTTTTAAATTTTTTGTAGAGGGGAATTTCATTGTGCTATGGTGTGTTTCAATGACTGTACACATCAAACTCCAATAATATTTTTCAAAAAAAAATGTTAAAAATTATTCAAATCTGGGTGTATCTTTTCTTTAATTGGAACATTAATATTTTCATTCATAAGGTATAGGAACATGATGGTTTTGAGGATGATTATTATTTTTAAATTATTGGGTGTGTATGATTATTGAGGCTTATTTAACACTATTTTTATAGATGTTCTGTTTGACAACTAAGAAAGGGAGTGACCTAGGATTGATCTTTTTGGAATTAGGATTATAACTAGAGTAAACTAAATGTTGAACATTAACATAGGGTAAATTACCTTTTTAAAATAAACTGTTCAGGTATCCAACTCTAAATATAGTAATATAAGTCCTTTTAATAATGAATAGAATGAGAAATTAGGATCCCACAATGAATCACTATGAAATTTGGCACTAGGTGTGTCATGTAAATAAATAAAAAACATTTTTAAATTTAATAAGTGCATTGCAATGGTCTGTGAACTAATAAAAGGCTGGTAAAAATCAATAAAATTCCTAGTTTTGAAAATTAATTCCATTAAGTTAATTGGAATATTGGACCCCAATGGAGAAGGTGTCAATTGACTTATAAGATAATCATTTGAATTGAGTCAACGAATTTCCAAATGAATATTGGATTTGTGAAACCTATTGGAGAGTGATAATTCAAGGTTCCCCTTGTTAATATTTTAATCCCACTTAAATATAACCTATCAACACTCCCAAAACTAGAAATTGAATTGGAGTTTAATTAGGGTGGTGGATGAATTCATATATGATTCATGAAATTTTAAATGGTGAATAAATATTTGTTTCTTTGATTTCAATTGTGTATATGAATTTAGGTATGTATTTTTTTGAATTTTCATTGAGAATATCAACCCATTTTAAAACCATGTCGCTTCTAAATAAATTTTTTACCAAGGTATATTGTGAACTAACTATGAAATCTTGTTTTCTTGTACAAAATTGAACACACATATTGGTTGAGGACAGGAAAATTGTCTAGTTTGGGGGGGGGGGGTTGATATGACATAAGTTAATACACTTTACCACATTGGTTTTAGTGTAATAATTGAGTTTTTTTGGAAATAAAAACTATAATTGGGGAATTAATAAATATTTGATTATATTTTATTGGAATTGTTATTCATTGAAAATCATATTAATAATGTGGATTTTTTTGGATTATTGTTTAATTGTTTATCTCTTAAATTTCAAATTATTTCAAAAAATATATATTTTTTATGGTTTTGAATATTCATTGAGAATATTTTGTCTATGTAATTTTTAAAAAGTTTTTAATATTCAGAATTTATTCTTCTGTAATTATTTTTTTAATTAAAAATATCTTGCAAAAGTTTTGTATTTGAAAGTGAAGTTATTTTTGTGTATTTAAATTTTGATTTGAAAATTTCATTAATTATGAATCATTTTTTATGTTTAGTGCATATGGGAAATTTTTTGCAAAGGAAATTGACCATGGCTAATGGAATTGATTGACCATTCATGACTAATGAGAACCCCTGAAAAATTTGGAAAAGGGTCATAATGATCATGCCCGTATTGAAGCAACCTCACACTAGGGATGGAATAATCATAAATCTTTCGACTGAAACAAAAAATCAAAACCATGGTCGACCAAATGTTAAAGATTTACCAAACTGCTGGAATTATTGTGCCTATGAAATTGATTCACCCAAAAATTAAACTTTTCCATGAGATGTCACACATTGAAAAATTAAAAAAGGTATAAAGTGATGGTACCATACAGAAAAGACCACATGAAATGATTTTCAAGTTTACATAAGTGAAATTTTCTAAAACACCTCAATTTTTCATGCTATTGTTTTCTATTTTTTAAATTCATCAACTGACCGCATACCTTCCTTCCAACAGACCATGATTGTAAAATCAATCCACCATGGGTGAAAATTTTTTAAACTCCTCAATAAACCATATGGAAGTAAAATCAACTCCATAAAAATATTTTCATATGTACTGGAGGAATCATAACACACTGGATCAATCGTAAATACTAATTTGATTGAATAAAAATCCAATTCTATACTCACAGTTGACCGTGAAGGTTGATTACAAATGAATGTGATACAGCCATTCCATATCAGCTAATCGTAGAAAATTTAAGTTGTAAATGTGTGAAATAGAACAAAATATCATTTCAAGAAGGGAGTCCAGTCCAATTTAGATGAAGATATTGAGAACCAATCAATCTCAAAAATTGATATCATATATTTAATCACTTGTAATCTGAGGGATAACTAATGTCAACATAGATTAAGGATCTCAACTTGCCTCACATTGTGTAGTTGAGTCAATTGAAGATTATTGAAACTATGAATTTTGAATCAAATGTTAATATCTAGAGTTGGGAATATAGAAATTTCTAAATCAAGAGTGATTGTCAGTCCATGACCTTAAAATCATCCGTTCCATTCTTAGTTCCTAAATCCTTGTAATTAAAGAACATGAACATGGTGAAAGGATTGTTGGTTGAGGAATATAACCTGAGGATAGATGTGAAGCAGAACAACCTATTCCCAAAACAAGAACATGATCTTCATCCAGACAAAGAAGAACTTTCATCAGTTTCCATGTTTCTAGATCCCTTAAAAACATATAACCCGGATTTTGGAATTTTTTAATATAAGATAATTATGAGTTTTGATGATGAATCATGAAGTTTGAGCTACACCTATAATCCCAAATGAGGTAGATGATGTTGGGATCAAATCGTTGTCGTGGATTGATATTATTTGAACCCCAGATTCTATGATATAGATTTCCTTGATTTGTTTAATGAGGATAATTCATCTGATCATACTGTGAAGATAGTCGATTGAATCCAAATTTTAAATCCTGGGTTTGATCAAAACTAGATTAAAACTTGGATTAGGTTACTCTTTTCAATGGATTATGATTGAAGTATAGAAATTATTTTAATCTATGAATGGAATTAAGATATGTCACTAAGTTAAATCTAAAATTAAAGGGCCTTGAGTTCGTGATATTTTTTGGGTGGAGTGATAAAAGTTAGAAATGAATAAGGTACTATAAATTGAGCTTCAAATCAAAAAAAAATAAGATAAACTCTTGTGTTCTCTAGTTCTTATTCAGTTACAGAGATGATTCAAAGGCTTGGAGAGAAATAATTACATCTGAATACTAAGGATTCATTGTTAGATTGAAATACACATGAGGTATCGAAAAAATTATCAATTGAAATTCCTTTTCATTATTCCATTCTTTCATATTTAATAAAAAAAATCTAAAGATTGAAAAATACATCACTATTAAAATTATTTTTGTTTAAGGACATGAAAATCAAGCCTAATCTAGGTTATAAGGATTAGGAAATCGTGATGAAAAATATCTACCATACTGAGTTTGATAAAATCTATGTTTGGTATTTTTTCATTACTATTATAGGATGAGGATGATTGAAAAATTTTATGAGTTTGAAGAAATAAACAATGACGTCCAGGACCAAGTGTGAGTTTGGACCCAAACAAAATTCTATGAGGCCCATGAAATTCAACAAAAATAATCAGGGGCTATATGGAGAAATACTTAATTTCCAAAATTGATTAGATCATTTTATGGTCAACTTCGCTCATTTTATATTTTTTTTACATCAATCATGAAAATTATTTCAAGCGAAGGTGATCATCAAAACCGAATCGGGGAATAAAAGATTCATGTATCCCCCCTATTGTTAATCACAACCATTAAACTTTTCATGTGGTGATTATTGGTAACTGATATCGTGGGAACTTTTCAACTCAAAATTTAAAAGATAATTCATTTGATTATGCTGCGTTAGCTAGCATCACGAAATGCGTATTTTATATAGTGAACGTTCCTCATGGAGTCCATGGAGAATTTTAGGGGTTGTGGTTGTCTGCATAGAGTGGAGTATCTGCGTGTGATTTGTTATTTATAGTAAAGAAGAATATATAAGAAAGTTCTGAGAGGCTGTAAGAGGGAGATGGAAAACACCATAAAGAAAAATCAAAAGAAGAGAGGTCGTAGGATATTTTGAAGTAAAGATATCTAGACTAAGATATAGTATACCACTAGTGGAGCTTGGGAGAAGTAGTAGATTTATTTTTTGGAACATCTTTTACCTACTTGATTCTTTATTTTCATATGATTCAATGTCTGTTTTGAACTTATTAACTCATTTTCATAAAATAAACATGGTCATGCGATAAAATAAAATAACGTAATTAGATTGGGTTTGTTAGTAATTTAATTTTTTTCATATGAAACATATTTATCGAAGCGTCCATTCCCTTATTTCATTGAGTAATGAACATATTTGAAACATATAAAACCAATGAAAATTTTTCTCAGATGAATGTCTTTAACTACATGATCATATTAGATCCCATATGAGAAGGATACATCTCAAAAAGTGTAGCACATTAGGATTAACTAAGAATATGATCTTGATGTAAAAAAATATATCATCATTGTGTGGATTAGTGGATGCAGTAGTTGAGATACTGTAGGATTCAATCACCCATAGGTTGGGAATTTAAAAGAATGTGTCATCCTCTTATCACCATGTCAATAAATATTTGTAAATACATTACGGAAGAAAAAATATCTAAAAACCCATTAAAACTATCTAATCAAATTCACATGTCTAAAATTTGGATTGTTTCTTATTTTAATTTTCTATGTGTTCTCTCTTGCTCAATTTACTTTCTTAGTTCCTATTTTTTTCACCTCATCATAATCATCAATTTCATTTCCTTGTTAACTATTTTTTTCTTATTTTTCATGAATTTTTTTGCCTGTCTACATGGTCACACACACATATTGGGTGTCCTTCCCTATGGATCGACCCTTATTCACCACATTACTAGTTTTTAAATGGGTTAATAAATAAATAATTTACTCCAAACCATTCTAATAACCTAGTTACATGTTCACTAACTTCAAAAATTTACAAGAACCATTCATGTTTAACTAAAAACAAGGGGAGTGCCTTGTGAACATCCTAGGAAACCTCCTTCTATACCAATGGTCCATTCTTTGGCCTATGAAACCTCTTGTGTAATACCCCAAGCTTCCACAGTACACTTCTCTTCGAATAATATAATAGCTTGTGTTGTATGTAGCATCGAGTTCTAGCACACCAAGGCCAATCAAACTAGCTGTTTAAAAAGAAGTTATGAATATTAACACCCAATTTTTTAAATATTAAAAATTTTATTTTTTAAAATATTCTACATTTCTGGATTCGGAATAACAAAATTATCTTAGGGTGAATGTTTTGTATTTTTCTGAAAACTGTCAATTTTTTATGAATAGAAAAAAATTGCATTATTGTTTAAAACCGACTTTTTATTTAGATAATTTTGTTTATTTTTATTCATTTTAAAAGAAAAATAGAAACATAATAGCTATATTATTCCAATATAATTCATTGGATTCATTTATAAAAATATTATATGCATAAAATTTTAATGAACTTTTTAACGTCTTTTACCCACCTTTTAGGAACATTTTCAAGTTTGTATAAAATGTAATTTTATCGCTTTTGTGAATTAAATTTTAAAAATACGATATACATGGTTTTCATCATCAAGTAAAATGTGGTTCAATATGATGAAAATATTTTTTTTAGTAGTTTCTTTTGAATTTTATTTACCATGGTTAAAAGTAAATAGGGTAATTAAAGGTAAAAAACATTATAATAATATCAAATTACCCAAACACATGTCCTAATTTTATTGGATGATTGAATTTTTACCAAAATAAACCTTAGGACAAAAATATGATCATTTTTCCACTTGTATTAGACTAGGATATTTATTATATTTTATTTAATGAAGTGTTAAAAGTGTTAAATTCAAATTTTATTAATTAAACAATTTTTAATGTAGATTTATACATAAGGTAAATTATACTATAAATATTAATTATAAAACTAAAAAAATTTCCTACATAATTATATTTTATTTATAATTTTTATACATTGAAAATTTACGTTTACTTATGACACAATGATGATGCAGTAATTACCTTATTAATGAAATATTAAAAAAAATGATACGATAACTATCTCAATAAATTTAAATTGACACTTTTGATGACATCCAAAAAATTTATAGGTGAATATGACATGTCAGGGTTTATTTAATGTGTTTTTTGGAAGTAATCAACTATTTATGACTTTTACAAATACCAAATACTAAATAGTATCAAAATTGACATAGATGAGTTTTTTAAACAAATACTATATTATTAAATAATATAACATTTATAAAAATCAAATATTTAGCCGAAGGACATAGATAATGTTATATATGTAATTAATAAACCACTTGAGGTTTTCTTGGAATTTTATAGTAACTATATTAACCATTTAGTGTAAAAATAAAAGAACATGTCGTAAAAGTTAAACTATTTAACTAAGAGTTAAACATAAAATATAAGGTGAATATGGTTCCCTAACTTGTCTAAAAACTTCTTTAGAGGATTTTGCCCCATCCCCCCATTATATTCGAACTAAATCTATTTGGAGCATTTAGAAACCGAAAATAATTTTCTAATAAAATATTATTTTAAGCTTTTCCTAATGTTCCCCACACCTCTATTATAAAAGGGTACCTCCCCTTCTCTTAAATCCACTCCTCCAAAGCCATTTGAATCATCCACCCTCTACCCAAATCTCCTCCCAACTATACTCTATTAATCATAAATTCCTTAATTTTTTCAAAAATCAAACCTAAGGAACCCTTTTTTCAAATCAAAATCAAGCACCCAAAGAAGAGGCCATTATTTCATTACCTCTTTCAAATATCTTTTCTTCTTCCACTCTATCATTCTTTGTTGTTCCCATACCAAAATAATTAATCCAGTACCTTCTAAATATTGTGATGTTATTATAAATATTGTACAACCATATTCATTATTCTATCCATTCTTTGAATGACAAAGTCACCATATGTGTACACGCACGGCTTACCGTCTCCACATCATGGTGCAATTTGTTATTCAACACATCATTATTTGGATGGGTATAATAATGAGTATAGTTGATGTAAATAATAAATATAAAATGTTAATTATTATTTATATATAATATACCATCTAACTACATTTTTTTCACCAACAATAGATTGATATTGTCGCTTTTGCGTACGTACGGCTTACCGTCTCCACGACGCGATGAGATTTCATTCCTCATCATAACCAATCAATAATAATTTTAATTTGATGATTAAAAAGAATGTTTAATAACTTAATATAATTATAGATATGAATAAAATACATCCTATTCATTAAAAACTTTACTTACATAACAAAACATATAATGGAAAACAAATCAGTTAACACCCGAAACAATGATACTACTGAAATATTATTAACAAAGAAATATTAGAGGATCATATATGATATCATATTTTTTTATTTTTTTATTGTGTAATTTAATAAAAATTATTTAACCATTATAAATGAGGTTAACCTAACCTTGATTAAGGAATGCTACATGGTAACGGATAATTTTACAATCTCATTATTAACAGAAGATGTTTGTACGTAAGTATCTACTCGAACTTATTTATCATCCACATTCGTGTTTATTAAAAATGTATTTCAATTTTTTTTACTATTTCCTGGACTATGGGTTAAATTCATTTACACCCTTTTTTTAATTTCTATAAAATGTTTTGAAATGAATCCTTCTGCCATTTTCCATACAAGGTACTTTTTGTCCTTCTCATCAAAATTAAGAAAAGAATGTTTTTTAAAAATTATATATCGGGTGCGTCTATTTTACACCGTTATAACACCTTATAAGCTTCCCTTAAAATATTATAAGAATATTTTCAAAATAAATGTTTTATTTACTTTTAAATGATTTCAAATTAAAAGGAGATATTTCACTCAAATATTTTTTGGATTGATTTCATTTATGTCATCTTCCTTTTTTGGATTATACGCTTGTTTGAAGTTGATTTATTATAATAAAATATTCAATATTGTATTGAAGGTTTTGTGATATTTTTTAGTGTGTATGTTCGATTTTTATACCATTCATGGTTTATAGTAAAAGTATTAACATTTTCTATGCTAGTTTTAATACGAATGTTTATATTCTATTTCAACTTTTTCGTATGAGGAATGCATTAGATGAAGTAAGTGATGGGAAGGACCCGCTATAACTACTCGATGCATTGGTAGGTCTCATGAGAAAAAATAGTGCCTTGGCACAAGGCCTTGACAATATTTTTATTTTTAGTCTTGGAACGAGGCCTTGACTATGTGGTTATGATGCCAAGAATTATTCATTCCATCATTATGAAATTTGTTATAGATATTACTTGTGATTATTCAACTAGTAGAATATCCATTTGAATAAGTAAACGAAATTATTTGATTTGTTCTTTTCCATATTATGTTTATGTTTATGTTAAAAGTCTTGTGTTTTTGTATTATAAATTTCATTAAATGTTTATACTTATCTATGATATTTTCAGCTATATTGTTATCTTTTCTGAACATCTGATCTCACCACTTTATTATATTTTATCTATCCTTGGATGCAAAGAAGTTTATTATGACCGAACTGCAAGGATAGTCTATGGTACATGAATGTTTTCAAATGAGACATAATTTTGTGCTTTTTTCATTTCATAATGTAATGTAAAACTTTTGTATTTATCTATTACTTCCAAGGTTACTAAACTGATTGGTATTTAGGGATTTGATCTCTGTGATCATTCCAATGTAATATAATAATGCACCGACTATGGGAAACTATGGTTGGGGAATTACAGTTGTTATTAGAGGAAATTTAATAAAAATCATGGGAACTAGATTTAGAAAATCTATGATTATATAACATTACCTTAAAAGAGAATTTCAGGATTCGTATAGAAGAACTTCCTAGAATTTTGGTAATGTATAGATTATATGGGTTTTCTAAGAAATGCATCCCTATTTGGATAATACAAGTGGATGGGGTTGTGAAATAGATTTACTTAGGAGTGAAAACTATAACATGGAGTTTTGTCCTTGACCAAGGATATCCTAGTACATGACAACGGGCCTTACTGTGCACCGGGTTTGACACTCCTGAGAGATATGCTTAGGGTAATTTACATTTTCCCTACAAACCATTATAAAGGATTTATTAGTAAATACTTCCTCAATGAAAATATTTTTATGATTATGGAATATATGTATAAACTGTTCATTTCATGTTAAGTATTTTACAAGTTTGGAATTATTCATTATGATCCATAAACTAACCTAGTGTATAAATTGATTGGAAATGAAGCCTAGTGGAAGGAATGGAAATAGTATCTATTCATGTAATCCATGTAGTTATTGTACTACTTATAAAGATAATTATAGTGTACCCGGTGATGAAACAGGTACTGAACATCTTATATCCATACTGGGAAAACATACTCAGATTATGAATAATAACCTTACCCATATGGAGCACCCTGATCTACAACATGGAGGATTAATGATAGACGGCTCCATGAGGCAGCGACCACCAACATTCAATGGGACTAAAAATCCATTGGTATATGAGCAATGTCTAAGTTCCTGGGAGAAACTATTTCATGCTTTGGGGAGTAGTGGAAGGGAAAAGGTTTTCATAGCAATTTATCACCTCTCTGGAGATGCAAATCACTGGTGGTCATTAATTAAAAACACAATGGAAGATGAAGAAGTATCAAATATGGAATGGAGGGAGTTTAAAGATATTTTCTTAGAAAAATAATTCCCTCGTGAACATCAAGATGATATGTAAAGGCAATTTCTGAGTCTACAGACAAAGGAAGATAAGAATGTGGCAAAGTATAAGGATATCTTTACTAGGTTAGCATGGAATGATGAAGATTATATATGTAACCCAAGGAGTAAGATTTATCGATTTTTTGATGGGTTAAAACCATTTCTCCAACAATCATCAGTCTCACAATAATTCTCATCATATAAAAATATTGTCTCTTGTGCTATCAAGATAGAAAGGTAATTCTCTAAGTCTTACGACATTAAATTAAAGCAAGAGAAGAATAGATCTGTTGAACACTCTAGAAATGGAAAAAGGGGAAGAAGGGAAAAGCTGATTTTCCACCCTATAATAAATTTGGGAAGAAACGCACCAATACTTTTCTAAATGGAATGGGAGTTTGTTACAAGTGTGGAGAAAAAGACCACCAAGATTAGGATTTCAAAGGGAAGAAATAGGTTGTCAACGATGAATTCTACAATTGTAAAGAAATGGGGCATTATGCAAATGAATGTCCTAAGCATTAAGGAAACCTAACTCAGAAAATGATAAGGGAGAAAGTATAATCATATGAAATCACAACTGTTGAGGTTGAAGTTCTGAATGATGTGGTCATAGGTACATTAATCATTTCCTCAAAATTATCCAATTCTTTAGTTGATTCTGTATCATTGAATTATTTCATATCTTCATAGTTTTCCAATAAAATTAGATATTACTAATTTGACTTAACATGGGAGTTGTCAGTGAAAACTCTTAAGGTATGTATCATTGTAACAAAGATTTGTGAATATGTTACCATTATGGAATATAAACGTGCTTTATCTGATGATCTTATTTTGATAACCAAGACTTAATTTGATATAATCCTCGAATATGGATTGGTTTTTGGACCATGATGTGAAGATTTATTGTAATAAAAAGGTTAAATTTTTTGCTGATGAAAAGGAATCCCTTATCATTAGAGTAGAAACATCACCATCTGATTCTCATCTAGATCCAGACCAAGTAGCTCTTCTAAATTAAATTATTAGGGAGGAAGGGAGTGAAATAACTATGGGTGAGAAAAGGAATGTACAAATAAGGGATGTACCTATATTCCAATAATATGTCAGCGTGTTTCCAGAGGCTTTACTAGTAAATCCTATAGAATGAAAAATTGAGTTTCCATTGACATAATTTCTAGTTCAAGGGCCATATCAAATACCCCTTATATAATGGCCATAGTGGAATTAGTGGGAGAAAACAAAAAACTAGGGGAATTGAGTAATAAAGGATTTATTTTCCCTAGTGTTTCTCCATGGGGATCCCCTATTATTTTTGTTAAAAATAAATATGGATCTATGATGTTATGTATTGACTATTGGGAGATCAATGCTATAATAATAAAGAACAAGTATTCCATACCTCGCATTGATGGTTTATTTGAACAACTTCATGGAGATCAATATTTTTCAAAGATTGACCTTTGATATGGAGATCATTAGTTGTGTGTAAAGAAGGATTACATTCCAAAGACACCATTTCGAACAAGGTATGGGCATTACGACTTTATAGTAATGACTTTTGGACTGAGTAATACACCCTCTATTTTCTTGGATCTAATGAATAGGGTTTTCAAGGAATATCTTGAGGAATTTGTAGTGGTATTTATTGATGATAATTTGGTATACTCCAAAAGATATGAAGATCATGAAAATCACTTGCACGTAATTCTGAAAACTCTTAGAAGAAATGAATTGTATGGGAAACATAGAAAGTGTGAATTCTAGATTCCAGAGATTTATTTTCTTGGCCATATTGTCTCTAAGGATGGTATCTATGTTGATCCTTTAAAGACAAGGTCAATCCAATAATGGTCTTCACCGTAAAGTATAACTGAGGTATGCAGTTTTATTGGTTTAGTAGGTTATTATCGGTGTTTCATCCAAAACAATTTCTTGATTGGCTAACCCATTATCCAATCTCAGAGGTAAAGGGGATAAATTTATTTGGGAAAAATAGTGTGAAGAATGTTTTGAAGAATTTAATAGAATATTAGTCAATGATCTTATCTTGACTCTACCATCGGGGAATGATGGGTTTGTTATTTATAGTGATGCATCAAAGAAAGGAATTGGTTCTGTCCTTATAAATAATGATAGAGTTATTGCTTATGTATCACTAAAGCTAACAATTCATGAACAAAACTATCCCACTCATGATCTAGAGTTAGGAGATGTAATCTTTTATCTGAAGATATGGATATATTATCTCTTTGGTGAAGAATGTCAGGAATATACTGATCAAAAGAGTTTGAAGTGTATTTTCTCACAGAAAGAACTCAATATGAGGCAAAGTTGATGGCTTGAACTACTCAAGGATTATTATTTCCCAATACACTACCACTCAGGGAAGGAAAAAAGGTGGAAGATTCTTCGAGAAGGAAGGATCAGGGAGTTCTAAACAAGGTGAGAGTTGAAAGGGATAATGTGGTCATGGATATAGTAAATATGGATATGGGAATAATCATGGAAGGTGGAACATCAGTACTTTTTAAAATGGTTTCCAAAATATCATTACTATAAATGATAAAAAGTTCTTAGATTGATGATGAGGAGTTTGAAAAGAAAAATAAAGTTGTGAATGATGGTAGATTGACTGACTTCTTATATGAGGATGGAATTTTTAAATTTGGGAATAGAATTTGTGTTCCGTACATACCTAATCTAAAAAATTAATTGTCGGATGATTCTTATAGCTCCAATTTCTCTATACACCCTGGTAGCAATAAGATGTATAATGATTTGAAGGAACATTTCTGTTGGGACAACATGAAGAGGGAGATTTATAATTATGTGTCAAGATGTCTGGTTTATCAATAGGTGAAGACTGGAATACAAAATTCTAGAGGAGTTGTGAATCCTCTTCACATACATGTGTGGAAATAGGATGACATTACGATAGAATTTGTTATGGGGATACTAAGGACTCCTAGAAGGAATGATGCAATATGGGTCATTTTTTATCTTCAAACCAAGTCAAGAAATTTTCATGCTATAAGAGAAGATTTACTAATTGAATGTTTAGAAAGAATATATATTAATGAATTTGTAATACTTCATGGTGTACACCTATCAATTGTTTCTAATTGTGATCCCCATTTTACATCAAGATTCTTAAAAATTCTTCATAAAGCCTTGGCTACTGAACATTGTCTGAGCACTTCCTACCACCCTCAAACCAATGGACAATCAGAACAGACTCTTCAAACCTTATATGACATGTTGAGATCTATCTCACTTGACTTTCAAGGTATGTGAGATCAATTTTTTCTCTGTTATAATTTTCTTATAATAATAGCTTTCATTCACGTATTTAGATGGAACCATATAAAGTGTTATATGGAAATAGATGTCTCTCGCCAACTTGTTGAGATAATGTTGGTGAAAGAAAAATCATAGGCCCAGAACTTGTTGAGGAAACAATGGAAAAGGTAAATATTATCCAAACCCACATCAAATAATCTCAAAATAGGAAAAACAATTATACTAATAACTGAAGGAAGGATTTGGAATTTCAATTAGGGGATCATGTTTTCTTGATAGTATCTCCATGGAAGGGTGTTATACGATTCAGTGAGAAGGGTAAATTAATTCTCAGGTACATCGGGCCGTTTGAAATTCTAGAATGAATTGTAGTTTTAGCATACCATTTGGCAATGTCGTTAAGTCTCTTCAAAGTTCATTATGTGTTCCACGTATCACATTTGATAAAATACATGTCTGGCCCAATGCTTGTACTCACCTATAAATAAATAGAACTGGAACCAAATCTGTCTTATTGTGAAGAAAATATCAGGATTCTTGACACCAGAGAATAAGTGTTCTGAAACCGGATGACTTTTCATTGAAATGTTTTTTGGAGAAACCATAAAATGGAAGAGGAAACATGGGAGCCTAAGGAACTTATCATGAAGAACCACCCGAACCATTTTATGTATTAATATTCTATAAATTTTGAAGAAAAAATTATTTTAAAGAGGAAAGACTATAACACCCCAAAATTCAATGCAATGCTTCTCTTTGAATAATACAATATCTTGTGTTGTACGCAGCTTCGAGTTCTAGCACACCACGACCAATCAAACTAGCCGTTTAAAAAAGCCGTTATGAAAAGGAATACCCACTTTTTAAAATTTTATAGATTTTATTTCTCAAAATTGAATTCATTTTTGGATTCAGAAAATTAAAATTATCTTAGGGTGTATTTTTTGTATTTTTATGAAAATATTCAATTTTTGATGAATAGTGAAAAGCATTGCGTTATAATTTAAAAATGACTTTTAATTTTAATAATTATTATTTTTATTTAAATTTATTTTAAATTCAAAATAGATACATAATAACAATATTAGTCCAATTTAATTATTTAAAATAATTTTATAATAAGATTAAATATATAAAATGTTATTGAACTTTTTAATGTCGTTTACCCACCTTTTTGGTGCATTTTCAAATTTTCATAAAACATAATTTTACTTCTTCTGTGAATTTAATTTAAAAAATCTGATAGACATGGTTTTTACCACTATTTAAAATTTTCTTCAATAGGATTAAAATAAATGATGGTGAATAGTGCCTTTTGAATTTTATTTTCCATGGTTAAAAGTAAATAGCGTAATTAAAGGTAAAAATAATATTATAATAATATCAAATAACTCCAACAGATATCCTCTTTATATTGGATAATTTTATTTAAAACAAAATCAACCTCATGAAAAAAATATGATCCTTTTTTATCCACTTGGATTATATTAGGACACTTATTATATTATATTTAAAGAAGTGTTAAAAGTGTCAAATTAAAATTTTATTAACTAAACCATTTTTAATATAGAGTTATACATAAGGTAAATTTGACTATAAATATTAATTATAAATATAAAAATACTTAATACAACATGGTATTTTATTTATAATTTTTATTAATTAAATAATTAAATTTATATATGACACAATAATGATGCAGTATTTACCTTATTAATGAAAGATTAAAAAAATTGATATTATAAATATCTAAAAAAATATAAATTGAGACTTTTGATTCCATACGCGAATTCTATAGGTTAATATGACATGTTAGGTTTGATTTGATGTATTTTTTTAAGTAATTAACTTGTTATGACTTTCACAGTAACCAAATACTAAATACTGTCAAAATTGAAATTAATAATATTTTTATAAAAATACTATATTATTAAATGATATGATATTCCCAATAATCTAATGTTCGTCCAAAGTACATAGATAAAGTTATTTATGTCATTAATTAACCACTTGGGCTTCACATGTCATTTTATAGTAACTATATTTACCATTTACTGTAAAAATACAAGAAGTCATCGTAAAATATAAACTATTTAACTAAGAATTACATCTAAAAGATAAGGTTAATATGTTGACCTAAACTTGACTAAAAAAATTTAGAGGATTTCTACCCATCCCCACATTATCCTCAATATAAATCATTTTTTATCATTTATAAACTGAAAATAATTTTATCATAAAATAATATTTCAATCTTTTCCTAAAGTGCCCCTCACCTCTATTATAAAAGGTTACTTCCACTTCTCTTAAATTTACACCTCCAAAGCCATTTGGCTCGGACACCCCTACCCAAATCTCCTCCCAACTACCCTCAATGAATCCGAGAGGCCTTACATTGATCATAAATCCAACCCAATTAGCCCTTCTTTTCAAATCAAAAGGAAGAAACCGAGGAAGAGAAAATTATTTCACCACCTATTTTAATGATCTTTTCTTCTTCCACTTCCCCTTTATTTTTTGTTCCTTACCAAAATAATAACTCTATTAACTTATAAATATTGTTATGTTATTATAAATTTGGTACAACCAAATTCATTATTCTATCCATCCAATGAATGACTAAGTCACCATATGTGCATACGTACAGCTTACCGTCTCCACGTCAGGGTGTTGTTTGTTATTCAAAACATAATTATTTGGATGGGTATAATAATGATTATAATTGATTTAAATAATAAATATTACATGTTAATTATTATTTATATATAATATTCCATCCAAATAAATATGATTTCCCTATCAATATAATGATATTGTTGCTCGTGCGTACATATAGCTTACCGTCTCCACGACGCGATGAGATTTCATTCCCCATCGTAACCATTCAAGAGTAATTTTTATTTTACGGTTAACAATAATGTTTAAGAACTTAATATAAATCTGGATATGAATTAAATACATCAAATCCAAAACAAACAGGACTTACGTAACAAAACATATAAAGGAAAATGAATCAGTTAACACCCAAAACAATGATACTACGGAAATATAATTAACAAAGAAAAATTATAGGATCATATATGATATCATATATAGGTATTTAATTCTTGAATAATTTGATAACAATGATTTAACCTTAATACAGTAGGTTAACCAACCCTTGTCTAAGGAAAATTACATGGTAAGGGTAAATTTTATAATCTCTTTATTATTCGAGGTTATTTGAACATAAGTATCTACTAGGACTTCTTTATCAACCACATCTGTGTTTTTTAAAAATGTATTTCAAAACATTTTACTATTTCTTTGAATATGGGTTAAAGTAATTAATACCCTTTTTTTACTTTTTATAAAATGTTTTGAAGGGAATCCTTCAGTCATTTTCCAAACAAGGTACTTTATAACCTTTTCGACAAAATTATGGAAAGAATGTTTTTTTAAAATTATACAGTAGGTGTGGCTATTTTCTACCATTATAACACCTTCTAATATTCCCTTATAATCTTATAAAAATATTTTTAAAAAATATTTTCTTTACTTTTAAATTTTTTTAAAGTAGAAAGAGATATTTCACTCAAATAATTTTTGAATTGATTTCATCTATTTCAACATCCTTTATTAGATTTTACGCTTATTTGAAGTAGATTTACTATGATACAATCTTCTATATTGTATTGATGATTTTGTGATATGTTTGACTATGGATATTCTATGTCTATACCATTCATGGTTTATAGTTAAATTATTAACATTTCGTTTGGTAGTTTTAATATGAATGTTTATGTTTTGTTACAACCTTTTCATATGAGGAATGCATCGGATGTAGTAAGTGATTACCAGGTCCCACTATAGCCACTCGATGCATCGGTAGGTCTCATGAGACATACTAGTTTCTTGGAATAAGTCTTGGAAAACCTTTTTATTTTTAGTCTTAGCACGAGGCATTTTCTATGTGGTTATGATGTCTGGAATTATGAATTCTATCATTATGAAATTAGCTATTGATATTAAATGTGATTATTTGAATAGAATAATATCTATGTGAGAAATTAAATGTAATTATTTGATTTATCTTAGAAATATTATACTGAATTTTATGTTTAAAAGGATTGTGTTTTAGTCTTAAACATTGACTTAAATTTTTATTCTTATTTATGATAGTTTCTGCTATATTGGTATCCTTACTGAGCATATGATCTCACCCCTTTCTTATGTTTTATCTTTCCCATGATGAGAATAAGTTTATTATGAATGACCTGTGGGGATAGGCTAAGGGATATGAGTATGCTCAAAGTAGACACAATGTTTTTTTTCATTTCATAATGTAATGTAAAATAAATGTATGAATCTTGTACTTCCAAGGCTATCATTATTTTGTGACTTGATTCATTGTTATCATGCCAACGTTATGTAATAATGCACCTACTCTGGGAAACTAGGGTTGGGGTGTTATAGTTGGTATCAAATTAAGTTTATTAAAAACCATGGTAACTATATTTAGAAAAAAAAATGATTAGATAACATTACCCTAAGATAGACTTTGAGGATTAGTATTGAGTAACTACCAAGAATTTTGGAAATGTATATATTATCTGGGTTTTCCATGTAATACATCCATGTTTGGATACTACAAGTGGAAGCGGTTGTGGAACAGATGTACCTAGGATTTAAAACTCAGACATGAAGTTTCAAGTTTGACATGGGGTATTCGGGTACATGAAAATGGGCCTTATTGCGCACCCAGTTTGATACTCCTGGGGGATATTCTTATGATAATTTACATTTTCTATACAAACCATTACGAAATATTTATGACTAAATACTTCCCCAATGATTTTTTTTTATGATTATTGATTATATGGCTAAACTGTTCAATTAATGTTATGTATTTTAAAGTCTGTAATTATGCATTATAATTCATAAACTAACCCAGTGTATTCCTTTTTTTAGAAATGGAACCTAGTGGAAGGAATGGAAACTATATCAATGCACATAATCAATGTAGGGATTTCCCTCCTACCCAAGATAATTATAGTGTATCTGGTGATGCAACTGGTACTAAATAGCTGATAACCATACTATGACAAATCACTCTATTTATGAATAATAACCTTACCCGTATGGAGCACTCTGATCCACAATGCGGAGTATCATTGTTAGACCACTTCATGAGGAAGAAATCACCAACATTGAATGGGAATAAAAATCAATTTGTAGTTAAGCAATGGATAAGTTCCTTAGAGAAAATATTTCATGCTTTAAGGAGTAACGAAAGGGAAAAGGTTGTCATGGCAGTTTATCATATCTCAGGAGATGCAGATCAGTGGTGGTCATTAATTCAAAACACAAGGAGGATGAAGAAGTATAAAATATGGAATGGAGGGATTTTAAAGAGATTTTATTAGAGAAAAAAATTACCTTTTGAACGTCGATATGATATGAAAATGTAATTTATGAGTCTGATGAAAAAGGAGGATGAAAATGTTGCAATGTATGAGGAAAACATTAAAAGGTTAGAAAGGCATGTTGCAGATTAAATACATAACCCAAGGAGTAAGATTGATCTATTATCTGATGAGTTAAAACCATTTCTCGATCAAGCATTAGTTTCACAATCATTATCATCTTATGAAGATATAGTCTCATGTACTATCAATACTGAAAATGAATTCTCAAAGTATTACGACTTTAAATCAAAGCACAAAAATAAGAGATCTGCTGAACACTTTGGAAAAGCAAATAATTGAAAGGAGGGAAGAGTTTAATTTACACCTTGTAGTAAATGTGGGAAGAAACACCCCAGTACTTGCCTAAAGGGGATGATATTTTTTTACAAGTGTGAATAAAAATATCACCAAGTTTGTGATTGCAAGTGAAATAAAGAGGCTGTTAATTTCGAATGCCACAATTGTAATGAAATGGGGAACTATGCAAATTAATTTCTTAAGCATTAAAGAAACCTACCTCAGAAAAGGTCAGGGGAGCAAGGCTAAGCTTAAGTGATCACAACTACCGAGGTTGAAGTTACTAATGACATGGTGGAAGGTACATTAATAATTTCCTCAAAATTATCCAATGATTTATTTGATTCTATATCATCGTATTCTTTCATATATTCCTAGTTTTCCATGAAAATTAGATATATCCAATTTGACATAACAAGGGATTTTTCAGTGAACAATCCTACGGGTAGTATCATTGCAACAATGTTTTCTGAATCAGTTACAATTAGGTCATATAAATGTGCTTTATCTACTGATCTTATTGTCATTCCCATGATTGAATTTATTATAATCAGTGGTATGGATTGGCTTTTAGACCATGATGTGAAACATTATTATAAGAAGAAGGAGGTCACGATTTCGGTGATGATAAGGAATCCCTTATCTTAAGATTAGAAACATCACAATATGATTATCATCTAGATCCACCCCCATTAGATCTACTAAATTCAATTATTGGGGAGTAAGGGAGTGAAATTACTTTGGGTGTGGAAAGGAATGTAAAAATAAAGGATGCACCCATTGTTCACAAATATGTTGATGTGTTTCTAGAGGATTTACCTGGACATCCTCCAGGATGATAAATTTAGTTATCCATTGACTTAATTTTGGGTTCATGGCCCATATCAAAGACACCTTATAGAATGGTCATTGTGGAATTAGTGGAACTAAAGAAAAATCTAGAGGAATTGAGTAATAAAGGATTTATTTTTCCTATAATTTCTCCATGGGGAGACCATATTCTTTTTGTTAAGAGGAAATATGGATCTATGAGGTTTTGTAGTTACCACAAGGAGATCAATGATATAACAATAAAGAAAAAATATCGCCTACCTCGCATTGATGATTTATTTGATCAGATTCATGGATCTCAATATTTTTCAAAGATTAACCTTTGATCTGGATATGATCAGTTGTGCGTGAAGAAGGAAGACAATCCAAAGACACCATTTCAAACCAGGTATGGGCACTACGAATCTACAGTAATGCCTTTTGGACTGACTAATACACCCTTTGTTTTCATGGATCCAATTAATAGGGTTTTTAAGGTATTTCTTGATGACTTTGTAGTGGTGTTTATTGATGATATATTGGTATAATCCAAAATATAGGAATATCATGAAAATAAAATTCATGTTATTATGAATACTCTTCTAAGAAATGAATTATATGGGAATTTTAGCAAGTGTGAATTCTGGCTTCGGGATATTTCTTTTCATGGCCCTATTTTCTCTAAGGATAGAGTCTATATTGATCCTTAAAAGAAAAGTTAAATCCAAGAATGGCCAGCACCGATGAGTCTAACTGAGGTACATATTTTTATTGGTTTATTAGGTTATTATCGGTGTTTCATCCAGAAGTTTTTTTGATTGGATATCCCATTAACCAAGATCACACATAAAGGGGTTAGATTTGTTTGGAAAAAAGAGTGTGAAGAAGGTTTTTAAAAATTGAATAGAATATTATTTAATGATCTTATCTTGAATCTACTGTCAGGGAATTGTGGGTTTGTTATTTATAGTGATGCATCAAATAGAGGACTTGGTTGTGTCCTTTTCCAGAATGATAAAGTTATTTAATATCTTTCACTCAAAAAAAATTCCTGAAAAAAAACTATACCACTCATGATCATGAGTTAGAATATGTAATATTTTCTATTAATATTTAGAGACATTATCTCTATAGTAAAAAATGTGAGATATATACTAATCACAAGAGTTTGAAGTATATTTTCTCATAGAAATAACTCTAGATGGGGAGAAAGAGATATATTAAACTACTCAAGGATTATTATTTAACAATACACTACCACCCAGGGAAGGGAAATAAGGTAGCATATGCTTTGAGGAAAAAGGATCATGGAGTTCTAAATAAGACGAGTGTTGAAAGGGATCATATGTTCACAGATATAAAAAAGATGGATATGGGAATAATCATGGAAGGTGAAACATCGATACTTTTTCAAATGGTTTCCAAACCATATTTACTAGAAAGGATAAAAAGTTCTCAAACTAATGATGAAAAGTTTGAAAAGAAAATTAAAGATATGATTGATGGGAGGTTGATTGAATTTATATATGAAGATGCAATTTTGATATTTTGGAAATGACTTTGTGTTCCTAACATACCTGATATAAAAAGGTAATTTTTTGATGATTCTCATAGCTCTAATTTCTCTACACATCATAGAAGCACTAAGATGTACAGAGATTTGATGGAAAAATTTTTGTCGGACAAAATGAAGAGAGGGATTTCTGATTATGTGTCAGGATGTATGGTTTTTCAACATGTGAAGACTAGAAGACAATACCCTAGAGGAATCATGCAACCACTTCCCATACCTGAGTGGAAATGGGATGATATTACGATGGACATTTTAATGGGGCTACCAATGACTCATAGAAGGAATGATTCAATATGGGTCATTGTTGATCATCTTACAAAGTTAGCACATTTTCTTGCTATAAGAGAAGATTTACCAGTTGAACGTTTAGAAAGACTACATATTAATGAATTTGTATGACTTCATGGTGTACCCCTATTGATTTTTTCGGATCGTGATCCTCGTTTTACATCAAGATTCTAGAAAAGTCTTTAGAAATCCCTAGATACTGAACTTCATTTGAGTAGTGCCTACCACCATCAAACTGATGGAAAATCATAAGGGTTTGTTCAAACCTTATAAGACATGTTGATATCTTTCTTGATTGACTTTCAGGGTATGTGGGATTAGTATTTACCTCTGTTAGAATTTTCCTATTACAATAGCTTTCATTCAAGTATTCACATGGCACCATATGAATTGTTATATGGAAAGAGATGTTACACAGAAAATTATTGGGATGATGTTAGTGAAATAAATCTCGTATGCCCATAACTTGTTGAGGAAAAAATGGAAGAGGTGAATATTACCCAAACCCACATTAAAGCATCTCAAAATAGGCAAAAGTGCAATCCTGATAACCGAAGGAAGGATTTGTAATTTCATGTAGGTGATCATGTTTTCTCGAAGGTGTTTCCATGGAAGAGTGTTATACAAATAAATAATAAGGGTAAATTAAGTCCCAGGTACATAAAACCTTTTGAAATTATAGAATTAATTGGAGTTGTAGCTTGCCATTTGGAAATACCGCCATGTCTCTAAAAAGTTAATGATGTGTTCCACGTATCACTATTGAGAAAATACATGCCTAACCTAATGCATGTACTCACCTATGAAGAAATACAACTGAAACCCAATATTTCTTATTGTGAATATACTATCAAGATTCGTGATACTACAGAACAATTATTGAGAAACCGGATGACTCTTCTAGTAAAATTTGTTTGGAGACACCATATAATGGAAGAGGTAATGTGGGAACCTGAGGAACTTTTGATGAAGAACCACCTGAATCTTTTTATGCAGTAATATTCCAGAAATTTTGAGGACGAAATTATTTTAAGAAGGATAGAATGTAACACCCCAAGCTTCCAGGGTATTCTTCTCTTTGAATAATACAATAGCTTTCATTGTACACAGCTTCAAGTTCTATCACACCACGACCAGTCAAACTAGCCATTTAAAAAGCAGTTATGAATAGTAATACCCAATTTTTAAAATTTTATAAATTTTATTTCTCAAAATAGACATAATTTTTGGATTCAAAATATCAAAATTATATTAGGGTGGTTTTTTTATTTTTCTAAAAAAAATTAATTTTTGATTAATAGTGAAAACCACTATGTTATTATTTAAAACCGACTTTTTATTTAAATAATTATTATTTTTATCTAAATTTATTTTCATGTCAAAATAGATGCATAATACCTATATTAATCCAATTTAATTAATTAGAGTCATTTTATAATAATATTAGATATATAAAATTTTATTGAACTTTTTAAAGTATTTTACCAACATTCTAGGCACTTTTTAAAAAATATATAAAATGAAATTTTACCACTTCTGTGAATTTAATTTCAAAAATCCATCATACATGGTTTTTATCAGTAAATAAAATGTTGTTCAATAAGATGAAAATAATTTTTGGTGAATATTAAGTTTTGAATTTTATTTACCACGGTTAAAAGTAAATTGGGTAATTAAAGGTACAAGAATATTACAATAATATCAAAATACTCAAACACTTGTCCTAATTCTACTGGACAAGTGTATTTTGACCAAAATCAACCTTAGGAGAAGAATATGATCTTTTTTATCCACTTGGATTAGATTTGGACATTTATTATATTTTATTTAAAGAAGTGTTAAAAGTGTTAAATTCAACTTTTATTAACTAAACCATTTTTAATATAGGTTTATACATAAGATAAATTCGACAATAAATATTAATTATAAATATAAAAATGTTTCTTACATCATGGTATTTTATTTATAATTTTTAGGCACTAAATAATTATTTTTTTATGACACAATGATGATGCAGTAATTACCTTATAAATGAAGGATTAAAATAATGGATATTATAAATATACAAATAAATGTAAATTGAGACTTTTAATTCCATAAAATAATTTTTAAGGTTAATATGACATGTTAGTGTTGATTTAATGTATTTTTTTTGAAGTAATAAACTTGTTATGAATTTCTAAAATACCAAACACTAAATAGTGTCAAAATTTACATAAATGAGTTTTTAAAAGAAATACTATATTATTAAATAATATAATGTTCTTAAAAATATAATATTCGTCCAAGGTACTTATATAATTCTATATTTTTCATTAATTAACCACTTGTGGTTATCTTCACATTTTATAGTAACTATATTAACCATTTAGTGTAAAAATACAAGAAGACATCGTAAAAGTTATACAATTTAACTAAGAGTTAAATCTAAAAATAAGGTTAATATGGTGATCCAAATTTGTCTAAAACCTATAAGTTGAATTATTTAGATACATACCCCCCTTAGCCTCTAAATAAATTCATTTTGAGATTTTATAAAATGAAAATAAGTTTATAATAAAATATTTTTTCAAGCTTTTCGTAAAGCGCCTCTCACCTCTATTATAAAAGGGAACTTCCCTGTATATGAAATTCAATCCTCCAAAGCCATTTGGATCGGACAACCCAAGACCAAATATCCTTCCAACCACCCTCAATTCATCTTATAGGCCTTAATTTTATAATAAATCTAACCTAAAAATCCCTTTTGTTAAAATCAAGAGGAAGCACCCGAAGAGGACATAATTATTTCATCACCTATTTCAACATTATTTTCTTCTTCCACATTCTATTTCATTTTTATTCCCTTACCAAAATAATAACTCTATTACATTATACATAATTTTATTCTATTATAAATATGGTACAACCATATTTATTATTCCATTTATCTTATGAATGACAAATTCACCATACGTGTGTGAGTATGACTTACCATCTCCACGTTGTGGTGTAGTTTTTTTTCAACATATCAATATTTTGATGGGTATAATAATGAGTATAATTGATTTAAATAATAAATATAACATTTTAATGGTTATGTATATATAATATACCATCCAACTACATATGATTTCACCATCAATAGAATTATATTGTCGCTTGTGTGTACGTACAACATATTGTCTCCATGACGCGATGAAATTTAATTCCCCATCATAACCATTCAAGAATAATTTTAATTTGACGATTAAAAAAAATTAAAATATAATATCATTATGAATATGAATCAAATACAACCTATTCATAACAAACAGGACATGCATAATGAAACATATAAATGAAAACGAATCAGTTAACACCCAAAACAATGATACTACTGGAATATTATTAACAACGAAATATTATAGAATCGTATATGATATCATATTTATGTATGTGGTTTTTATATAATTCAACAACAATTATTTATACATTATACAAGTGGTTAACCAACACTATACTAAGGAAAAGTAGAAGGTAAGTGTTAATTTTACAATCTCTTTTTTATTCGAGGTTGTTTGTACGTAAGTATCTACTTGGACTTCATTATCATCCACATCTTTGTTTCTTAAAAATGTATTTCAAAACATTTTTACTATTTCCTAGACTCCATTTTAAAGTCATTTATACCCTTGTTTTACTTTTTATAAAAAAAATTAAAGTAATCATTCCTTTGTTTTCCAAACAAATTACTTTGTGACCTTTTTAACAAAATTAAGGAAAGAATGTTTTTTAACTTATACGATGAGTGCGGATTCTTTTCGATGTTATAACACCTTTGAAGCTTCCCTGAAGATATTATAAGAATATTTTCAAAATAAATTTTTTATTTACATTTAAATTATTTCAATTTATAAATAGATATTTCACTCAAATAGTATTTGGATTGATTTCATCTATGTCAACATCCTTTATTGGGTTTTATGCTTGTTTGAAGTTGATTTATTATGATACATTCTTCCATACTGTATTAAAGGTATTTTCATATGTTTGACTGTGGGTGTGCTATTTTTATACCATTAATGGTTTTCGGTTAAAGTATTAACATTTTGTATGCTATTTTTAATAAAAATGTTTATGTTATGTTTCATCCTTTTCATGTGAGAAATGCATTGGATGTAGTAAGTGATGGGTGGGGCCCGCTATATCCCCTCGATGTGTTGGTAGGTCTCATGAGACATACTAGTGTCTTGGATGAAGTCCTTGAAAATATTTTTATTTGTATTCTTGTAATTAGGCCTTGAATCTATGGTTATGATGTCCGACATTATGCATTCCATCATTATGAAATTATCTATTGATATTACATGTTATTATTTGACTATTAGAATATCCATGTGAATAATTTAATTGAATTATTTGACTTATTATTACCATATTATTCTTACTTTTATTTTTAAATGGATTTGGTTTTAGTATTATACATTTAATTAAATGTTTATACTTATTTATGATAGTTTTTGATTTATTTTTATCCTTTCTGAGCATCTGAGCTCACCCCTTTCTTATGTTTTATCCTTCCCAAGATGCGAATAATTGTATTATGACTGACCTAAATGGATAGGATAAGAGATATGAGTGTGTTCAAAGGATACACAATGTTTTTTTCATTTTATAATGTAATTTAAAACTTATTAATGTATCTTTTACATTCAAGGATACTAAAACCAATGCATGAAAAATAATCATGATGACATATATTGAATACACAATCAAAATAATGAAACCTTGGGGGTGGCTTTATGAACACATACCTTATGTTAGAGGATATCCACAAGTCATGTATTGGAATTCATTTTGGGTGGATATATAAGAAAAATAGAAACTAGAAAGAAGATCTAAAAATGGGGTATTTATTCTAAACAAGGATGGAGAGATATACAAGGCAATGAAATGTGAGATCAGAAGCTAATAGAGGAATAGAAATATGATGATCCTTTAAATTTGATGAATATAAGTAAAAACATATGTGGAATGATGGAGAAACACCCAAGAGATCAAGGAGAGAAGTAATAGTTTCACAATTCAACAAATATCCAAAAATAAGGAAAAAATAGATTAAATGTTGTTAGTGTCATAAGGTATTTAGTCAATTTTTACCTTTTTACTGGGCTTCATGTTTTTGGTTCATGGTTGCCCAAACTGAGTACCAATTGATAAAATACTATTATCTGAAAAAACCTCACTTCACATAGTTGGGCACATAAAAACCGTGTACAACCCATAAAAAATATTATGTTATAAGTTATAGGATTTTACAAGGTTTCCTAACCCTTGTCACATGTTTTAATAAATCGTGATCCCCTTTTTCTAATATGTATTGTTGGGGTGAAAGGTTATATAAAACCATTAATTAACATTAAACCCTATTTGACATCCCCAAATCTATAAATTTCAATACTCGAACCCTATAAGTGTTCCCAGGGCCCAACCATCAACAAAAATCACCCCCAATATAAATCCATAAGGGAAAATATGATATTAGGGTGAAAATAAAAAGGAATGGACATCATAAAAAATTCAGGTTCCTACAATCTCCCCACCATATAAAAACTCATACTCAAGATAAATTATCACATGCCACTAATATCCTCAATGAATAGTTATAGCCATTGAGCCTGCATATCTAATTATATCTCCCATATTTCCTCTTGAACATGATAGTTTTTCTACAGAACATAAACTAGGGGGTATATTTTCCACTGAGTGTCTCTTCACTATGATCCACAATACAAACCGGATCCTACTTGAAGGATGAATTTGACTCAATATCTATATCATCAGTATCAAGATCATGATATGGATTGGAAAAGTACCACCATAGATGAGATATGTAAAACACATCATGCATGACACTGCACCGATGTGGAAGGTCCAGTTGGTATGCCACTAGGTTGACCCTTTACACAATCTAAAAGGGACCCACATACCTATTTACTAGTTTCCCTTACCTTTTTAAGTGATGGTTTCCCAATATATCTAATACCCATAAGAATACACAGTCACTTATATCAAACTTGAGAGGTTAGATATGATGATCTACATAAGACTTTTTCCAGCTCTATGTTATCACTGTATGTTTATAGATTAAGTGGACATGTTTGGTTGTCTTTTTCATGAGGATAATCCTAATAATCAATGCATCACCTATATCTAGATAGTACTGGGGTGAAAAAGATTCCCATATAATCATTTTTAAGGCACCATGTGAATGGTTTTCTGGTAGTTGTTATTATAGGATAATTCTACCAAGTTAATGTTCCTTTCCCTAGAGCCACCAAAATCAAGGATGCATGCTCTCAGAATTTCTTTCTGTGTATTTACATTTTACGTTGACTACTCATTAGTTTGTGGGTGGTGTGATGTTCTTAGAATCACATGTATACCTAGTTCTTTTTATAACCCCTACCAAAAGTGAGACATGAAATAGGTATCTCTATCCAAAACTATGGTATGAGGTATCCCATCTAATTGAAAAACATGAGAAAATATAATTTTCTCATATCATCCATAGATAAGGTATCATAGATGTGTAAAAATGAGTGAACATAGTAAGAGATCTACAACTACACACATGGTTTCAATCCCATGGGGTTTCCTTAGTAGAACAATAAAAAAATCCATACTAAAGTCATCCTACTTAAACACTGGGATAGGTAATGATAAAGGAGACTTGTGAGCTAATGGTAATCTACCCTCACTTGTTAATAGGTGGATCGCGTCAAGAAAAATCATGTTATTTACTTCCTAAATCTTGGACAATAGTACATTCAATGTATATCCCGACACATTCTGGCAATCCCATGGTGAATTTCTCACTTAAAAGAATGAGACACTCTCACTAGCTCTTCCAAAATGTCTCTAGGAACTAATAACTAATAGTGAATATAAAGGATCCCATCCTCATTAAGAAACTAGTTAGTTGGAAGATTCAGACCATAAATGTTATCCCAAAATTCTAGTACTCCATATCAGATAACTGTCTCCTCCTAATCTAATTAATAAGTGAAGGTACAATAGATAAGGACATGAGAGATGTTTAACCTAGATACTCTTGTACTTCCTAATGCATCTTGATTGATAGAGTCATCAACCACTATTCACTACTAGTGTCCTTAACAACATGGTCCTTAGTCTTCCTAAATAAGGTGTAAGAACCCATGTTTACCTTTTTATAGCTATAGGACAACTACAAATTCAAATATTTTAGGTATTGTATCCACCTTCATTGTTAAAGGTTCTAATTCCACCATGAGAATATATATTTCATGATTTTATGGTCCGTATACACTATAAACATACCCCCCTTAGATAATGTCTCAAGTATCCCAAAATATGTACTACTACTATTAGCTCAAGGTCATGTGTCAGATATTTTCATTCATGTGGCCTCAGCTTCCAGGATCCATAAAGACACAACATATCCTCCCTACATCAGAACTATTTCAATATTGATCATTAATTCATCACAAATATAGTATACTCCCTACCAGGATTAGCTAGGGATAGGACATGCTTCATGTTCAATATCTCATTCAACCCCTTAAATTCATCCACTAATGATTCATACCATATAAACATCATCCCCTTACTGGTTAGGCTCATCAACGGTGATTCTATGTGGGAGAAATATTTAATACACCTATTATATTATCCTTACAAGACATAAATGCTACATATTTCAAAAATATTCTTAACCTACTCCCATGATACCATAACTTAATCTTTATCTTGATTAGTAGACACACGGGTCTCAAAGATAATACTCTCTTAAAAGTGTACTTGGTCCATTTCGAAACATAATTTAGAGTAAATAACATAAATTTTATGGTCCCTCAGTGTGCCTAACATAACCTTAATATATTAGGCATGTTATTCCCCTAAACTATAGTACATTAAAATTTAATCAATGAATAAAACAATAATCATTAATTAAATGAGTGAAAAAACTTATTCTTTAGGGATAAAATCATGGCTAAAATTTTAGTTAAGTTGAACGACATGACCAGGTACTCAAAAATATCATATCTACTTCTAAAAGTTGTACCATACACATTTGAGGGTCTTACCCAAGCCTGGTTTTATCCTGACTGTAGATTTACCATATAAAATACAAAGTCTCCTCTCATCAAGTCAAATATTTTATTGATCCTAGGAATCAGTCACCATTTCTATACTTACATTTTATTCGGCTTCTAGTAATCGATACATAACTACATGCAACCATCATCTTATTCAACAAAAAGAACTGGAGAGCCTCAAGGAGAGGTAATCAGCTGGATGAACCTCTTAGATTATAATTCATCTATCTATACTTTAAGTTACTACATATAATCTAGGTCTATCCTATATGGTTGAAAGGAAATAGGATCTACACCCAATACAAGCTCAATCATGAACTCGATTTCCCAAATCTTATGGTAGTCCCACAAATTTCATTAGTATCACATCTAGGGACTGATCCACCATAGGTGGGAAGACATACTTCTAAATACCACTTTCATCTAACAACATATCGATAACATGGGAAATCACCTTCCCCATCTGCTAGAAATCTAGTCCCATGCGACTTATATGTATGTCCCATTCTTTGACATGTATGTGTTGATAACCATCAAGGGATGTGAACATTACCCACCTTAGGTAGAAATCAATATGATATCAGTATGGAACTAGCTAGTCCATTTTGATAATCAAGTCAAAACCAATCATATCTATGACAAATAAATATAATGAGAACATATAGCCTCTAATATCTAAGGCACACTCCCAACTAGAGTAGTTTCCCTCTAACTATGCCCGCATTGGAGTATCGATAGATATATCTCCGTACTGTCACCATGAGGATAATCCCAAACCTTCCCTAAAATGAGCCAATATAAATTAGTGATATTCCCATATATCAAACAAAACATAGGAAAAAGTTAAATCCATCATGATCATACCTCTGATTATGGACTACCCAGCATCCTGATATGTGATAGTAAACTCCACCGCATGTAACTGGCCTACACTATAGCCCTATGATTTAGTCTAACTTTAAAACCCAACACTATCAAACAAGAACTGATGCTTCTGAACCTGTACTCCATGTCCTCTTCTCCACCTTGATAGGCCCGTTGTGCTCCAACTACCCACCTCCCAAGATGTAGCTAAACCAACCCCATAACCCTACATTAGTTCAAATCCTCGATCACTCAGTGCCTACTAAATCATCTTATAGAACCTCTGAAGTTGACCCATCAATATATATGCTTTCAAATCCACTATTTATTGGTCCACTGATGTCGAATATCCACTATCTACCACACAAGTGACACTTCAGTGAACTTCCACCCTAGTTGACTGACCCACTACTGATCCGGTGGTTCCCCTCATAATAGTGTTTTTGGCTTCTATACATCCAACTATAGGTCCCTATAGAAGTATACTACCTCAAGACCTTTCCATTACTTTGGTTCCATTCATAGATATGTTTTTGGTTCACCACTATGGAAAATGTGCTATGTTTTAATACATTCACCTACACATGGATTGAGCTACCTCATCCTCTACAATTGAAGGGGTGAAGTGAAACAAGTCTGTGTATTTGTTAATATACTCTATAAAAGACATACATCCATACATTAGGCATAAGACCTATTGAGTGGCTCCTTCAACATATTTATATTTTTATAATTACAAAAATTTATATGTTTTATTTACTTAAAATGTTTTTATAATTTGAATTGTTTATTGATTAATGCATTTTTTTCTTTATGTATATCATAATATTTCATTACATAAAATATCTTTATATATCATGTTTTGAATGCTAATGATAGGTTCTACAAGTGCCTTCCAGTGTTCCTATGATAAATACATCATATGGGACCTTAAAATATCATTTAGACATTCTTCGCATTATTAACATACATAAAATATATTGTTCACCACATATCCAAATCATAATCTACATAGCCAATATGTAATTCATATTGCCATTTTGAAATCCACGTAGATGATTTCCCAGAATCGGTTACCCACATTATTTCGGCCAGATCATGGGATAAGAAAATTCAAATTGAGTGATTCCTTTTTTTTGAAATATAAGAAGATTATCTACATTTAATTATAATAAATCATCTTTCGAATCGACCTCTGTCAGATCTAAAATTAAGTTATAATTTCTGTAAATTTTTAGTCTATTTTTTATAGTTTTCCAGAACTATTTTAATCCTTTTTTTAATCATTACATAAGAAATATAGATCTAATTAATGTGATTCTAGATTATTTGGAAAGATAATGAAAATTTCTAAATTTAATTCAATAGAAACAAAACCCTAGTAATCCTTTATCAATTTATCTATTAGTTGTGAAATTTTAGAATTCAATATATTCACAGATTTCATAATTTCAGATATGTGAGGAATTCATATACCTGACCGATTCACCTTGGCCAAATTTCCTATGTGATTTATTTCCTTACGTGAATCACCTATCAGAATCAATTATGTTGATGCACCTATATGTTCAATTCACCTACATAGATAAAAAATTTATGTGAAAAATACCGGGGGAATATTTCCATGTAGATCAGTGAATTTCTACAATTTTTTCTAAATTCTTGAAATATGATATCTTTGGTATTTTATTTGTATTTCAATTTATTATATGATTACATCAAATATTTAATTTTTTCTAATGACTTTATACATTCATATTAATTATATAAAACCTATGTGAAGTTTTTTCATTGTTTGAAACTTGTTTTTATGAAGATCAAAGGGTGTTTTATCTTCACACATGAAACATACATCTTGAAACTAAAAAATCATTTTTTATTATTTTATGTTTTTTCTTGAATCAAATTATTTATAAATTAATATTAGTTAGTATTAAACTCATTCAAACATGATTTAATATTTTTTATGTAATCTTTTTAATTTTTCAATTTCTCTGTATGTTTACTGCTTATTTTAAAAGGAGTTATATTAAATTTAGTATTTCAAATTCAAACTTGGTATTATCATGGGATCATTCATTGAACGGTTATTATTATTTAATAGATAATTTCAAATTTTTTTGAATTATTCTTTATTTTTTAAAATTTTGTTCACGAATTTAGCAATATTTCCGTAATTATAATTTCTCTCTTTCTCTCTCTCTTTCCGATAATCTATCATTATCAATTTTCTAATTTTTAATTATATAACCTCTCACAATTATGTTAATTTTATTTTGTTTTAAAATTATTTCAAGACATTATAGTGTTTGTGGGTATTATTTTATACTTCTTTGACAAGAGCTCACGTATTTTAAAGAAATACAGTGCGAGGTGTGCGGTGGTGTTGATACAGTGAATTTTGTTACTTTCTTCCTATGTTGAATATTTCTCACCACATGTGGATGATCTCTCAAGGGATGAAAAATAAACTTCTATGACTTCTTATACTTCCTTGAAGAGATAATCAAGCTAATGAAGCAGTCGAGAACAACTATCTTTTTTAATTCTTCTTTTATATTCTTTTTTATAATTTCATGTGTTTGTAATGCTTATTACCATATATCACATGCCTTCACTTTATCTTTAAGACATTTCATGAAAAATAATTCTCTATATTTAGGTTATGAATCATAGATTCTAAATTTTGGACCATTCAGGTTGTGATTCATTGTATCAAAATTCTGTTTTCTACTTGGCTTGTGACTCCCTGTAAAAAAGTTAGGTTAATTTTTTTATAATATCACTAGAAAAAGTAGGTTGTAATTGAGATATATTTACCCTTAAAAATTACTATATGTAACAATGTATATATAACTGCTAAGATAGGTATAGCTGTTGAGTTTTTCAACTTTGTACCAAACTAATATGAAAAACATTCTTGTTTTATTTCTATTATTCTTTTAGTAATTAAATATATTAATTAAATTTTATAATTGTTTTTAATATTTAATTTATTCATTTATGAAGTTTAAATTTGTCTATTCACCCTCCACTCCCATCTAGAACATAATTAATATTACTATCAGACTTAATAAGACAATTATGACCATGATTGACCTTAGAGTTTCCATGAAGAAATGTTCAAAGAACCGGGTATCAAAGTCCTTCCAAGGCATTACCATGTATTGACCGACCCAGACTAAGATTTCCCACCATCGTCTCACCGACCCCTATAGCATATAAATTTCCATATTCACATTCATATCCTGATGAGTCTAAATAATCTCAAAGATAGTTCTAATGGATATAATCTAGAACTCAGCTACCTTGGGGCCACCATCCCTTATGGACATTAGTGAATGTTGGAGCATAAATTCTCCTCTAAACTCTGACATTAATTAAATAGTTCAAGGAGGATCCATATCCATTGCATGTAATGCTTATAAAAGACTCACTTAAAGTTTATTGTCAGTAACTATACATATTTGTATGGGAGTACTTACCCTATCACCACTAGGGGTATGCTGATCTACACCCTCCTGGTGCTCAATCAAGGGTCGATGTGGTGGAAGTTTACTATAATATCATGTACACTTCTCGTATCAACACATTATAACTGTATATGATATTACAATTTAAATAACACAATAATTGGTATGCCATCCTATGAGTCTACACACCATACATCGACACACACCTATAACTCGGGCTCTAACCCTAGCCCATCATTCCCGTGCTATGGCCTAATCATAAGAAGTAAGATTCAACTCTATCATACATTTTGTTTGTTTTTCTTTAATACTTTAAAAAAATTCAACAATGGTGTAGTTATATAGAGCGTCAATCAAAATTTATTTGGGAAAACAATTCATAGGTTTTCATTGGAATCCCATTTTACTATCACAAATAATTATATAAAGCATTTTAAGTACTCAAAGTAAGGGTTTTACCCACTTATAGGTTCAACTAAATATAGTATCACTATTAATTTATATGAAAACCCCATATAAATTGATGCATAAATTTTAAATAACCTACCTTTCCACCATTACAATATAAATTAATTAATTATCATATGTTAATTTCATGAATCCCAACATGCATGAATGATGCATGAAGGAACTCCTTTTTCCACTTAGATACAATAGTGAAAACCCCATATAAATTGATAACATCACCCCAAAGTGCACCACTCAATGTGGAAATAAATCAATTATAAAAATTGAAGATGAAGTAAAACAATCCCATTCCAAAGTGACTTGTATTTTCCCCATGCTTGAGTTAGCTACTCCCAGGAATGATCTCATTACCAAACCTCAACAAGTCTTATTCTCCTGTCCATCATCCCTAAAAAGTATGGAAAATAAAATATAGATTCCACTTTGTAACATCCCACGCTATGATACACTAAATTTATTCTTTGGGCTAGTTCTCCAAAAGTCCTCAAGTGAACCTCCACACATTTTAGATGTTTTCATTAGAAGTGAAGGACCATGAGGTTACCGTGAGGAGACTATTCCATCATGACAAGAGTGTGAAACATGGAAGAAAATAAAATAGATGTCCTCTAACCAGGTATAAATAGGAAATTAAATTTATAAAGAAGGTAACAAGTAAAAAAGATAACCCATTCTAGAAAAAAAATGCATTATATGCTCACCATTGATCCAAACATATCAAATTTATATATACAATTCCCAAAATAACCAACTGAAAAATAGGAAAAACCATAAAACACCCCAAGAGGTTTGAGTATTATCCCATCCTCTATATCTTAAATCTATCCCAACTAAAATAAATCATCATAATCCTCCAACAGCCTAAAGGCCTTAATTTTTATTGATTTTTGATAATCCACCTTTCAAGGGGTGAGGTAGAACCCTTACAAGGCCCGTAGGCATAATTATTACATGGCCCATAGGCCATAGAGGAATTCATTGAACAGTGGTTTCAAACATTACCTAAAACCCAAACTAACTACTTAGAACTACTCCTCCCCAGCATCTTCATTGTGAAATCACCTCTCCACCTTCGCATGGCTGTTCGGCTAGGCTTTCTCGTGCATGCATAGGCTTGTTCCAATGGTAGGTACCATACCCTCTCATTCTTGCAATCCATTTAGCTTCTCCTATGGTTAAAGCTCCTTGCTCCTCCTCCTTCTGAAGTTTGTTCCTTTGTAGTTTTTCTAGTTTTCATCTACACTTATGGTTGCTCAAAGGCCTTGAGGTGGCCCAAAGGCCTTACAGGCTTGAAGTCCTGGGTGGCCCGAAGGACTTAAAGGACTCAGGGAACGAATTGGTAGCCCAAAGGCCCAAACAGGGGAATATTCCCTGCTGATATAGTGCCAAATAGTGCTTTCTACAGTTCCTACTACAGTTATTACATAGGGGAACTTCCCTTATCCAATCTTGCATCTATAAAGTCTACTTGGGTACTAACATATGTCCTGAGCAGGGTGTGAGTAAAATTTAGTAGGCCACCACCAATGGTGTATAAAATCATATCTAATTTGATCCAATAAAATGCATGATATTTTATGACACAAAGTATGTAAATAAAGTAACTAAATAAATCAAATAAAACACCCTAAATTATCAGGATCTACATTTAAACTTGAGTTAATCATACCTACTTCATCAAATTCCATATGGATTTGAGAACATCATGATGATCGTGACAACCATAGTCACCACATAGAATCTATAAACTATCTCATCATTCCAAATATCATACATCTTATATAATCCATGTACAAATTATAGAATCCCCAAGTGTCTGGTATCATTTTGAATTTGTAGATCTCATCTAGTCATTCCTAACTCATATACCATATTGAATCCAAAGAGCTCATCACGACATTTCTATTCACTTAGCATCATCTTTCACTCAAAATCAAAGAATATCATCCTGGTATTCCCTTTTTAATTAATTAACTCAATACATAAAAATATATTTTGTTGTATCTAAATACGTGCCTCTAGACAAATCAAGGAACACAACTTCCAGTTGAGATGAAATAAACACACAAACTATCCAAATATCATCAAAGTGGTGTAACTCGTGAAGCACTTTCACATAGCTCCCCATTCTCATGAACACAAGAGGAATTGAAGGTTGGATTCATGTGTTCGAAGAGCCCTATAATTTCCATGAAGGAAGTTGACAGCAGGCTCTATTAATCTAATGAGTCTCGTAACTACTTCCATTCTAGTTGATGGTGTCCTCTATGAGTCCAATGAGCCCCACACCACATCATGGAGATCATTTTTTCTCTACGGCATGCCTTCGAGAATAAAAATACCCAATTACCTATAAATAACCATCTCACCCACCTGATTATCCAATAAAAATACATATTTTAATTATATTTTAATGGTATTAAATGTTCATTTATGATCTTATGGGCCAGAGTTAGTGAATTTTAATTTTGAACATCCATTCTCATCATTCGTGCACTTCATGCCTAATTTACACCAATTTAGCCCAAATGATTCATCTGATTTTAAGGAATGTAATTATAAATATTTTAATTTGATATTTTGCGAGATTTATCTACACTTAAATATGAAAATTTTTCATTCAGGGGTCAATGTAGGATTCATAAATGAAGATGGAGATATTTGGAAATTAAAGGAAATAATTTTGGAGAAGGCGGGTTGGACACCAGCCCACTGGTGATAATGTGGGGCCCAACATACAGGCCCAATGAAGCCCAAATGTCATGGAATTCTAGAATAAATATATTGTAAATAATAATTATTCAGGATACAAGGCTAATTCGGCCTCCATGGTGGTTATTCAGGCGGCCCAAGTTGAAGATAAAATTCTGGTCCAGATTCAGTGGCCCAGACAAACAGCCCACCATTTTACACATATCTCATTTACCATAGACTATTTTGGGTGGAAACATTATATAAGGTTAGTGACATCCATAGATTCATATTTTTCTTCTACGACCCACTCCAATTCGGCCATATAGAAGGCCTTATAGGCGCATCTGTTTTGTGGAAGCAAGCTGGCTTCCACCTTAGGTCAAGGGTGGAAAAATCAATGCTCCCTCAACTTTCCACCGACCTATGACCTACCACAATTAATTGAGGAGACTTTTACTATTGGAGGTTCTACCCAAGCCTTCAAAAATTCCAATTTAAGGTAGTGGTGTTTGAGGAGTTTAGGATCATTGGTGCTTGGTTTCATTGTAGTGTTATGCTGCTGCTTTGTGTTTGTTATCACATTTCTTTCTCTTGTAAGTTGTTTAATTCACCTTAGTTTCTTAATAAAAGTTCTTCCATTACTCTTATTATATTATTCTGCATATCACGTTGATACCTTTGGTTCAAGGTGTGAATTTATTCACACCATACTTTGTGATATTTATCACACAATGGTGGAGTGATCGATTTTTTTTGTTATTTTTACTTCTTCAATTCCACCCTCGTAAGTCAACTTCCCGCTTCCGTTGAAGACATGTCATCAATGGAGGGCCAACTCTTTTATGGGTTGATCCAAGGGAGTATAAAGGGTCATAGATTAGATGTTATTGTAAAGACCCATAAATTTCAAGGAAATTTTTTTCTTATTTTTTTGGAATTTTAAAAGAACGCAGTTTCTGACGGCACATGATTCCGAGGCCCTGTGTGCCTGAAATCATCTTCCAAAGTTTGGCTCGGGTACGTTCAGTGAACGGACGAGCGGGTTTTTCTAACTTTTGAACCGGTGCTCGGAATCGAATTCTGAGGGTGCCGATGGAATCGCAGTGCCGGTAATTTCTTAGAAACGCCTCTTCCGGAGTTGCATTTGCTCGGGTGTGGTTTTTAATTTTTGGGCTTAAAGTTAAGAAGTAAAATAATTGGTATGACAAACTTTATTTTATTTCACTTAAAGCCACTTGAAAGCCACATAAAGCTGCTTAAGCTGAGTTGATGCGGATAGGGTGCTATCCAAAAATATCCCACCCTCCTGGTAGGATATTTGTGAGGTGGGGCCCGCACGAGCCCCACCGTTTCTTTTCTGAAAAGTAACCCTCCTGCGAAAACCCGTCATTATGAAAGTCAACTAACGCATTTTCTTAATTTCTTAATGCACCAATTAATTGGGTGATTTTATTCATTGAATTAATTGGGCGGTTTTATTCAAAGAATTAATTCTATGAATTAATGGGTTGTTACATATCACTTTTTTGTTTTTTGGCATGTTAATAAAATAAGACCAACGCTTTGTCTCTTTAAGTGTTTTTCGTTGAGAGGAATTGACAGAAACCTCAAGTTCTTCATCGTCCATCGCAAAGAACGTGAAGAACTCCGGCCGTCGACGAAGGGTGACAAAGAACGCAGAGCCCTCGGAGATCGACGACGCGACGCCAAGTACCGCGACGCCGACGATTCTTCTTCCACAACGTTCTTCCGCGAAAATCCAACCCCGCGACAACCTTCGATCGACAACGACAAGGTAGGGGGTTGCGCTTCTTTTAAATCTCTTTGTGAGTTATAACAACATCATAGATTTAATTAATATAATTAAATCTGTTGTTTCTTGGTCCTCGGAGGTCGTCGAAGCAACTCCGGATACCGCGACGATGCGACGATCCCCTCCTTCTGCGACGATCAATTCCGTGAAGAACGCGTGTGCGACGACTTGACGGGGTAGGGAATTTCATTTGAGAACAATCTTTAATTCCCGTGATTGTTTCTTTTAAAACAGAGAACCTGGTTTCATAAGAACAATTTTAATTTATTAAAATTGTTATTTTATATGTTTTCTATGTATTGATTATTTCTCCCGAATGTTATCATCTAACGCGGAGAGTGTGGTCCAAACAAACACGGTCCGACAACCCCTCGCAGTTCTTCATTGGTGCGCGGATTGGCGGGCGACGACAAAACATGCCGCAGGGATGATCCGTTGTTTCCATAGTGAAGAACGGGACCCCAAAGGAGCTTCGGCGCAGACGAGAAGGAAATCAGACCACTGGAGCAACTCCGATGGCCCGCGGAAGACACCGGCGGCGCCGGTGGCCGGAGGCGGCGGCGCCCCAGTGCGCCGCCAGACAGGGCCGCCGCAGCTGAGGCCGCGGCGGCGGCGGCCAGCGGACTCGTAGCCGCGTGGGTCCGGCACGCACGGGGGGCAGCATAGCCGCGTCCGTTGACTCCAGCGCGGCCCCACGCGGGGCTACAACACCATCTTCTCGCGGGGGCAGCGCCACCCCACGACTCCCTCGCTTGGCCGCTCGGCCGAGCTGAGCCAGGTCGGCCCGACCGGCAGGGTCACGCCCTGGCCGGACCGGCCCACGCCGAACCGGGTCCGACCCGGACCCAGGACGGGTCGACCCAGTTCGGGCCGACCCAGGGAGTTGGGCCGGGTCGGTCCGGGCCCAGACCCCCCGTCTTCGGACCGTTTTCGGTCCAAGTCATCCATGAATCGGATGAGGACATCTCATAGCTGGAAGAAGTCTTACGCTGACAGGAGGCGGAGGCCACTAGAGTTCGAGGATGGTGACCACGTCTTCTTGTGTGTCTCACCTCGACGTTGATTACGGAGATTAGGATGAGGCGGCAAGTTGTCTCCATGCTTCATCGGACCATTCCAGGTCATCTTCAGGATTGGCGAGGTGGCTTATCGCCTGGCTCTACCACCTCAGTTGCACCGGGTGCACGACGTCTTCCACGTATCTCAGCTGAGGAGATACGTGCATGACCCGACGCACATCACTAACCATGGGAAGCTAGACTTTAAGGATGGGGTGACCTTTGCGGAGGTTCCGGTGGAGATCGAGGATCGACAGGAGTGGGTGTTATGTGGACGATCGATTCCTCTTGTGCGCATCAGATGGCAGCACGGGAACCTCCAGGAGAGCACTTTGGAGTGGGAGGCTCAGATGCGTGCTCAGTACCGCCATTGTATCCCTAAGTTTGTGGTGAAGCTTTACGGAGACGTAAAGCCCTGTGGTGGGAGTAATGTAAAGACCCGTAAATTTCAAGGAATTTTTTTTCTTAATTTTCTTTGGAATTTTACAAGAACGCAGTTTCTGACGTCACCTGATTCCGAGGCCCGGTGTGCCCAGAATCATTTTCCGATGTTTGGCTCGGGTACGTTCAGTGAACAGACGAGCGGGTTTTTCTAACTTTTGAACCGGTGCTCGGAATCGAATTCTGAGGGCACCGATGGAATCGCTGCGCCGGTAATTTCTTAGAAACGCCTCTTCCGGAGTTGGGTTTTCTCGGGTGTGGTTTTTAATTTTTGGGCTTAAAGTTAAGAAATAAAATAATTGGTACGACAAAAATTATTTTATTTCACTTAAAGCCACTTGAAAGCCACTTAAAGCTGCTTAAGATGAGTTGATGCGGATAGGGTGCTATCCAAAAATATCATACCCTCTTGGTAGGATATTTGTGAGGTGGGGCCTGCACGAGCTCCACCGTTTCTTTTCCGCTAAGTAACGCACCCGCGAAAACCCGTCATTTTGAAAGTCAACTGACGCATTTTCTTAATTTATTAACGCACCAATTAATTGGGAGGTTTTATTCTTTGAATTAATTGTTCGGTTTTATTCGTTGAATTAATTCTATGAATTAATGGGCCGTTACTTATCTCTTTTTCATTTGTTGGCATGTTAATAAAATAAGACCAATGCTTTTTCTCCTTAAGTGTTGTTCATTGAGAGGAATTGACAAAAACCTCAAGTTCTTCATCGTACTTCGTGAAGAACGCGAAGAACGTGAAGAACGCCGGCCGTCGACGAAGGGTGACGAAGAATGTTGAGCCCTCATATATCAACGACACGACACCAAGTACCGCGACGCCGATGATTCTTCTTCAGCGATGTTCTTCCGCGACAATCCAACCCCGTGACAACCTTCAATCGACAACAACAAGGTAGGGGGATGCGCTTCTTTTAAATCTCTTTGTGAGTTATAACAACATCATAGATTTAATTAATATAATTAAATCTGTTGTTTCTTCGTCCTCGGAGTTCGTCGACGCAATGTCGGATACAGCGACGATGCGACGATCCCCTCCTTCCGCGATGATCAATTCCGCGAAGAACGCGTGTGCGACGACTTGAGGAGGTAGGGGCGCGCCGCTGGACAGGGCCGTCGCGGATGAAGTCGCGCGGGTCCGGCATGCATGGGACGCGGCATAGCCGTGTCCGTTGACTCCAGCGCGTCCCCACATGGGGTCGCGGCACCATCTTCCCACGGGGGCAGCGCCACCCCGCGGCTCCCTCGCTCGGCCGCTCAGCCGAGCCGAGCCGGGCCGACCCGATCGGCAGGGTCGCGCCTTGGACGGACCGGGCCGCGCCGAACCGTGTCCGACCTGGACCCGGGTCGGGTCCACCCGGTTCGGGCCGACTCAGGGGGGGTTGGGCCGGGTCGGTCCAGGCCCAGACCCCCCCGTCTTCGGACCGTTTTCGGTCTTTTACCCGTAACATGAGCTACGGGCCTCCAAACGACGCGCTATCAGTGGTGCTGCGATCCTTGGATCGAGACGGTCATTTTGGTATATCGCACTCAATGTTTAGGAATACTTTGGGTTCGGTCGGGTTGATTCGTACACGAAACCAACTGGGCCCTCGGAGCGGAAACGCTCATATCTTGAGCTTCGGACGTCCGATCGACGTGCCGTCAACTTCGTTGAATTCCTATAAGTGAGAAGGATATTTTGGCATACTCTGCCTGAGGTCTGGATGCAGGTGGAGTACGGTCGGGTTGGTTTTTCCTTAAAAACCAATCGGGCCCCTGGGAGGAAAAAGCCAATATCTCTCAGACCGGGCGTCCGATTGACGCGCCGTCTGTGACGTTGAGTTCCTGTTGACAATACGGGACTTTTGGATACATCAACTCTGGACTATGTGTCAGTTGATGTATCAGCCTCTCGGCTCGTGGAGCGGACCCTCCCGAATGAGCTTGTTGTGTGCAGGGACCCTAGAGCTGGCTGCGACTGCTACTGTGACGACAATGATTGTACAAAGATCCTCAGTGGATTCAACTGCGATGATGATGAAAACAGTATGAGGATCCTCCTTGTTTTCGGCGGTGACCACTACGGTGCATCTTGGGATACATCAACTCCGGACTACATGTCAGTTGATGGATCGACCTCTTAGCTCGTGGAGTGGACCCTCCCGGAACGAGCTTGCTGTGGGCGGAAACCCTAGAGGCGGATGAGACTTGACGATTGCCGATCAGACGACACGGTGTGTTACGGATATCCCAGTGGGGAGCGCTTGGTTGTAGCGGCAAACCCACGGCGGAGGAGTGCTTGGTTGTAGCGGCAGACCCACAGTACTCAACAGAAGGAGTACCTCTGGAGGCTATGAGGGGGAGCGCTTGGTTGTAGCGACATACCCACGACAAAGGAGCACTTGGTTTTAGCAGCACCGGGGAGCACTTGGTTGTAGCAGGAGACCCACGATGGAGGAGCGCTGGGTTGTAGCGGCTGACCCGTGGTACTCAACAGAAGGAGTACCTCTAGAGGCTATGAGGGGGAGCGCTTGGTTGTAGCAGCAGACCCATGGTGGGAAGCGCTTGGTTGTAGCAGTAGGCCCACAGTACTCAATAGGTGGAGTACTACAGCAGTCCAAGGTGAGAGGGAAGCACTTGGTTGTAGTGGCATAACCACTGTACTTGATGAAGAAGGAGTTTCCAATAGCTATGGTTTCAACTTCATGATCGATCCTATGTGGGTCATTACGGGGGTTAGTACCTACCGATCCTTTGTGGGTCCGACGGCTTAGATGAATCAGTGGCTAAATCTGATCATCTCTATCGTCTTACGAAGAAGTATATCATGTGTGAGCTGAAACTCTGTTCTAATTTCCTTTGTGGATTTTGTTGTGCTATACTGTGTGGATTTAAGTTTCACTTTCCATGTGGATTGTGTTGAGATATCCTGTGTGGATTTCACATTTTGCTTTCCTATGTGGACTGGGTTGTACTTGAGCTCGGATGTTGGAGCCGAGCGAGAATTGATGACTTAGGTATATGTATGGGCATATACCTAAGTCGTGTCAGATGTTACTTCGTGATTTTATCTTTCCTTTGTGGATTATCCTTTGTGGATTCTGGGAGACCTTCGGGGGTCTCGGGGTCCCTATGGAGTAGCTTATACTCACCCCTGCATGGGCTATGCCCGCACTACATTGTGTAGGTTGCAAACGACGGACAGCGCTGATTGTGGTGGAGGCTTGCGGAGCAGGACGGTACCTGGAGGTGGACCACTAGGCGGGACATTCTCGGAGAGGTCGGCTAGACCCGAGGAGCAGTGGAGGCTTTCTGTACCCACCCTTCAGGTGGGACTTCCATTGGACGGCTCGACGTCGCGGTTTTACTTTTCAGTTTTTGTTTTCCCCCTTTCAGTTGTACTTTACAGTTGGGCTTGTATTTCCATCCCCCCCTTTACTTTTCCGCACATACTATTGTACTGGCTTTTACTTAGTGTGTACTTCTTCCGCTTTCTTACTATGTGGTGCTTGGTTAATTTACAAAGTCAATGCCTTCCCTTTTACCGGGATTTACGCCTTGGTGCTAGTCGCCAGCCCCTGGCCTATGGAAGGCGGGCTTGGGGTAGTCACGGCACGGGCCCTGAGGATGGGTCGTGACACTTATTTTCCAATCCATTAATGGCTAATCACTTCTTTTAAATGAGATTTTTATTTTATGATTTTAAAACCTCTTCATCCTTATTGAATTTAAGGTCACACATTTCAAGTGCTAATACAAACCTTTAACTTGGAGGGCTCAAAACATTGATCCTTCAACAGTATAGGTGATTAGTGTTAGTGTTTTTAGGAATTAAACCAGTATGTATTGATTGTCTTTTATTTTCTTAAATGAAACCATCTCAAATATAAGAAATTGAAATCATTAAAAAAGTAATTCATCCAATCTACCCCCCGCAATAACCTAGGATCAACTCATTACCTTAATTTAAAATAACTTAAATCTGTTAGTGATCCTTTAAAACCATCATAAACCAACTCAATTTGGCCACTTCATATCCAAAAACAATCCATATAATTTATGTGTCTGTAGGTACTTCTTAGGTCACTGAAGATTCGACAACCCAAGCTAGACTACACGGACTGTCTTACCTTCTTCTCTTGGGTAAATCTGAGCATGAATTAAATTTCGGCACTGTTCCCAGGGACCCAAGTAATTCATATAAACACACATTCTATTCTCCCCCATTTCTTCTATTCTCACCCAAGATCTCTTATCTTGTCCCTTTCTCATTGTTTCCCTTTTGGTGCATGTCCGGCTACACCCAGGATCAATAAAAGCATCTAGTTTTGGTGGAAAGTCCTATGGTTAGGGAGTCAAGTGAACATAGGGGATTTCTTCCATTAGATCCTAATCCTCTTGATATTCCAGATTCAAAAATGGATCCCATTTCAATGGAAGTTCTTCAAAGAAACCAACTCATAATCTCGAGTGGAAACCAAAATGGAAACCCAAATGAGGCAGCCCCAAACTTGGGGAATGGAATTGATCAAACCATGAATGACTACCTCTCACCTGCCTGGACCAATTCCCCTTCATGCATTAGACACAACTCCCTAGGATATTTCAACTTCATCTTTAAACCTCATGTCCTAAACCACCTTCCCACATTCCATGGAATGGAGTCCGAGATGCCCTACCTTCACATTAAGGAGTTCATTGACATTGTAGAAACCATGTGTCCCCCACGTCAACTAGAATCTTCATAGATGAGTCTATTTCATTTTTCTTTAAAGGATCTAGAAAAATATTGGCTAAACAATTTTATACCATCATCCATAAACTCTTGGGATAAACTACAAAGAGAATTGTAAAAAAAATACTTTCCCCACCACAAAATAATTGCACTTAAAAAGAGCATCCAAAAATATTTTAAAAAGAGGGAGAGTCATTCTATGAAACACGAGAGAGGTTGAAGGACACTCTAAACATGGTTCCGCACCATGGTTTTTCTATTCCAGAACTTGTGAGAATTTTCGATGAAGGGTTGAGTATGGGGAACAAACAATTCATTGACATGATGTGTAATGGTACCTTTAAAAAAAAGCCCCAAATGATGGTTACGAGTACCTAGAAATCCTTTCTAAACAAAACCAAACATGGGTAAATTCACCTTATTCTGAAAAGCCACAAAGAACTACTGGAATTTATAAACTTAGAGAAGAGGAAATCCTTTGGGCTAAAATCGCAGCACACTCTGGGAATGTAGACAAGATAGACCTTAGGAAAGTCCATGAAATCCAAACTGTAGTCCATGTTTGCACAATTTGTGACAAACATGACCATAAGACAGACAACTTCCCAAACATTCCATCCATCAAGGATGTTATTTTAGGAGGACCCCCAGTGGAACTAAATTATTTGAACTTTCAAAAGTCTCTATACCAAAATAACTTCAACCCAAGGTATAATGACCACCCAGGCTTCCACTGGAAAGATAACGAACAACCTCGCCAACCACATGCACAAAATACTTACCCCCATTAGAACTACCAAACACATAACTAATTCAAAACCCAAACTATCCAATACCAACAGCCATCGGTCCATTTTCAACAAACCATCCTACCTCTAAAATATCCCCCTCGGATAAACCAATCTTCTCGTGCACAAACCCAAACTGTTCCACAAAGCCTACTAGAACAATTGTGCAAACGAATATAAAGGATGAACTCGAAAGTCTCTTCCATTAAATAAGAACTTAAAACCATCAAAACTGGAAGGGCACCCATGCCTACTCAGGCGATACCATCCTCAACTTCAAGGGGAGAATCATGTTGCACTCAAATAGTCATGAACAACTAAAGGTTGTGAATATTTTAAGAATTGGGAAATCAATTGGGAAACCTTAACAAATAAGTCAGAAACCATGTGAAGATTAAAAAACTAATGAAAATTTAAATGTACCACAAGGTAAAACAGAGTAAACTGATAACAATGTGAAATAAACAACTCTCCAACAAGAAACCCCACAACCTGCACCATTTCGTCAATGCATGAGGGGTAAAACCGAGCTTTAATTGAGTGAAAAATTGAGGGAAATATTCTCACAAGTCAAGTTGAACATTCCCCTTCTCAATTCAATCATACCATACCTTCCTAATCAAAGTACCTTAAGGACTTGTGAACTTTTAATGGAAAATGTTCACATAAAAACCAAGTCCTTTTGGCTACTAATGTGAGTACCACCATTAAAGGGACTATTCCTCCTAAGTTGAAAGACCCGAGTTTCCCTTATATCAATGTTGAACTATGAGATAGAAAATTTTCAAGGCCTTGTGTGACCTAGGTGATAATGTCAACCTCATCCCCTATGTTGTGTACTACTAGTTAGGACTAGAAGAGATCCCACCCACATCTGTCACACTTCAACTTGCTGATTGTAGCATTAGGATTTCAAAGGGGATTTTAAAGGATCTTCTGGTAAAGGTTGAAATCTTCATCTACCCTACTGACTTCATTGTCCTTGACAACCATCCAAACATAGGAAATAAGGAACAAGCCCAAATCATCCTTGGTCATCCCTTCCTTGCATCAATCAACTCTGATATACGAGTCTGAAATGGGAACATGACCATCACCTTTGGAAACATGAGTCTAGACTTGAACATCAATTATTAAAGATAAAAAATAGGGGATGGTGAGGAAATTCATGAAGTAATCATGATAGGAATCATTGATAAATAATCGATAGAACATCAAGGAATATTTGATGGATGTTTAAGTTAGGATGAGTTTGATTTCCTTTTTTCACATGAAGTAATTTTATCTCCTTGGCTTGAATCATTTCAAAATTTTTCTTTTGATGAAGTCTTAGGTCCAAAAATTAGTGAAACCTTTCAGGAAACAACTTTCATGGAGACCACTCCAAATTCTTTCAAAAAAATCTGATCATTCCAATCTTGTATTTGAACCTTCTACGTGTGGGGAACCAATCCAATCTAAAACTCTAGGAAACAAATTGATCATGATCCAATTTCCCAATCTTCTGCTGAAATTATGAACCAACCTGATCTTTAATTTAAGGAACATCCCGCTGCACTCAAGTATGCCTTCCCAGGGGACAATAAAACACATCCTATTGTCATTTCTTCTTCTCATGAATCCAATCATGATAGGATGCTTCTATATGTCCTTAAGAAACATTAGAAAGCCATTGGTTTGACCCTGTCTAATATTCCTGGGATTATCCCACTTATCGGGACTCATAGGATTGTTCTTGAATCTGATTCAAATCCATGTCGTCATCCTCAACGACGACTCAATCCTAATCTCATGGAGGGAGTAAGTAAGTAACTTATGAAATTGTTAAAATCTGGTATCATATATCCCATAGTTGAGAGTGAATGGGTGAGCCCAATCCAAGTGGTTCTAAAAAATTCTTGAATCATAGTGATAACCAATGAGGATGGAGAGATTCTTCCAACAAGGGTGAGTAATGTCTGGAGAGTATACATCGACTATAGGAAGCTAAACTCATTTACCAAGAAGGACCATTTCCCCTTACAATTCATTGACCAAGTCATTGAGAGAATGGAAGGTCATGCCTTCTACTTTTTCTTAGATGGGTACTCGGGTTATAATCAAATTGAGGTCTCCCTAGAGGATCAAGGGAAGAATACATTCACAGGTCCATTCGACACCTTTTCATTCAAATGCATGCCCTTCATGTTATGCAATACCCCTGGAACCTTCCATCGGTGCATGATGAGAATATTCCTAGACATGGTAGGGTATTTTCTTGAGGTCTTCATGGATGACTTCTCTATGTTTGGGGATACATTTGAGGGATTTCTGAGAAATATGGAGAGAGTACTATCAATATGTGAAGAAAAGAATCTGGTCCTAAACTGGGAAAAATCCCATTTCATGGTTAAATAAGGACTAGTTCTAGGCCATATAGTGTCAGGTAGGGGGATTGAAGTTGATAAAGTTAAGGTTGACATCATTTTTTACCTTCCATCACCCAAAACTTTCAAAGAAGTGAGGAATTTCTTAGTACAATCTAGTTTCTATAGAAGATTCATCAAGGACTTTAGTTCAATCTCCCATCCTCTTTGTACTCTCCTAGTAAAGGATGCTCCATTTGTTTGGACAGAAAGCTTTGAGGGTTCATTCTAAACTCTCAAATCCTCTCTAATCTCTCCTCCCATTATGAAATCTCCAAATTGGAACCTTCCTTTAGAACTTATGGGTGATGTTAGTGACTTTATGGTGGGAGATGTGTTAGGAAAATGTTTTGATAAAACAATGTATGTAATTGCTTATGCAAAAAAATCCTTAAATGATTCCAAAATCTACTACACCACCAGTGGAAAGGAGTTACTTGCTATTGTGTTTTCCTTAGAGAAGTTTAGGTCCTACCTCTTAGAATCCCCCCTCACTGTGTTCACTGACCATTCTGCACTAAAATACCTCTTCCAAAAACAAGATTCTATGTCTAGAATAATTAGGTGGGTCCTTCCCTTACAAGAATTTGACCACACAATCAAGGATAAAAAGGGTGTTGAAAATGTTGTAGTTGATCACCTCTCTAGGATGGAATTCAAGGACAACTAAAATCACCTTTATGTGTCCAATTCATTTCCTGATGAACACCTATACTCTATGAGTGACTGCCCTTGGTATCCCAACATAGCCAATTTCTTAGTTACCGGAGTCATTCCAAAATTCATAGGGACTCAAGATCGAAGGAAATTTCTATCTAATGTTAGACACTATGTGTTTGATGATCCATACCTCTATAAGTTCTGCCCTGACCAAGTCATTAAGAGTTGTGTCCCAGAATCTGAACAAGAGTCCATCCTTAAATTATGTTATAGTGAGGCATGTGGAGGTCACTTTTCCTCTAAGAAAACATATTCTAAGATTCTTCAGTGTGGTCTCTTCTGGCCCACCCTCTCAAGGGACTCCTACACATTTCGTCAAATCTTTCCTAGGTGTATACAAGTAGGGTCCATCACAAAAAGGAATCAAATTCCACTCACTCCCATCTTAGTGGTTGAAATCATTGATTGTTGGGGAATTGATTTCATGGTTCCCTTCCCAAAATCAGGGGGATATCTTTACATTCTATTATCTATTGATTATGTCTCAAAATGGGTTGAGTCCATTCCAAAAAAATCAAATGATCATCAAACTGTGATTAGATTCTTAAAACAAAACATCCTCTCTATATTTGGAATTCATAGGGCTATCATTAGTGATCATGGAACTCATTTTTGAAATCATCCATTCTCATCACTCATGGAAACGCATGGAATTTCTCACAATGTGTACACTAATTACCACCCACATACCAATGGTCAAGCTGAGTTAGCCAATCAATAAATCAAACAAATTCTTGAGAAAACCGTTAAACCATCTAGGAAAGATTGGTCAATCAAACTCTTAGATGCTCTTTTGTCATATCGAACCGCTTATAAAACCATTTTAGGAATGTCCCCATATAGGTTTGTTTATGGTAAAGCATGCTATTTCCCAGTGGAGATTGAACATAAGGCTTTTTGAGAAATTAATAAAATGAATTAGGTCCTCTCATTGGCTGAAACAAAAAAGGAAATTAGATCCCAATGCACTTGAGGAACTTAGGATGGAGGCCTATGAAAATCAAGGATCAATAAAGCTAAAGTACAAGCCTACCAATATCGAAATCTTAAAACCAAACACATTTTACTAGGTAAACATATTCTATTGTATCATTTTAATCTTCATTTACACCGAATAAAGTTGAGGTCTAGATGGTCAGGTCTATACATAGTGCATAAGGTGTACCCCCACGGGGCTCTAGAAATTCAAGATACTACCAATGGTCAAACCTTTAAAGTTAATGGTCATAGAGTCAAACCATTCATTGGACCATTTCAAAAAAATAAAGTTGATGAAAACCTGTGTGAACCAACCTTAGATGAGGAAAATACTTAAATAATTAATGGTCTAAGTCAAGTTAGTGACATTAAACCAAAGCGATGCACGGGAGGCAACCCGTGATTTTCATCTTTGCGAATCATTTTTTTAAATAGGATTAATGAATCATTTTGATGTTTAAAAAAATATACTATTGACATGTTATTCTATTATATGTGTGGATGGGTATGAAAGGGGAGCACCATATTTATCTGTGTCATGTGGTGTGATCCTTGAGTAATACCTTACCTAGAAATTTAAAAAGAAGACAATTTATCATTCGTTAGTTTTATTTTTATGTGTTTTTAGGTTAAAATAAAAATAAAAAAATAAGAAAAAAAATATTAATAAAAAAAGGGGACACATCATAGGTCGTGGGTCAAACCCCATCAAAACAGGAGAAGCCACGGGGAATCGAACCCAGGATCAAAGGGAGATAGGGGTGCACGCTTACCATTGAACTATGACTTTTTTTACTTCCTTATTCTATAATTTGTATATATATAGTTATATTTTACTTTATTTATTATATAAATATATATATATAGTTTTTGTTTTTTTTTGTTTTTTTCACTATGGAATTCTCATAGTGACATCGAGATCAAGGGATTTAAAGGGAGAAGAAATAATTTCAACTTCAACCACCATGTGACATCATTCCATGATCCTCATATTTCAATTTCCTTTTTGAACTTCCCTTATCTTCCCTACTCCTTATAAATTTTCATTTCGTCAAAGACTGGGGACATTGTTATTTTAAGTTGGGGGAGATGAAATAAAAAAAATTCCTTTTGTGAAAAAAATGATGATCTGAAAATAAAAATGTGTGTAAATGGATGGAAAAAATCCATTAAATTTGTACATCATAATACACATTGCACACTTGGAAACTGAATATAAAATAATTTATCATTCTTCGATTCTCATTTTAATCCTTGTATAGTTTCATGAGCATAGATTTTGGAAAGTGTCGTTGTCCAATGTGATATTTCATGGTTTATATTTTCATCCAAAACAAAAGATCACAATGCACGTCCTTTGGATAGTGTGGTATTAGTTTGAGTTCAAGGGGTCCCCCAAATAAAGATCATAGGTTTGGTAATCATTTTAGTTCTACTATGAGTATTCAATAAAAATTATTAAAAAAATAGTAAATTTGTTCTTAGAGAAATGAAATGACTTAATGCATGGCTTTCGGCACTTAGGGATTGTGACTCCATAGTTGTCTGGCCCAAAGTTAGTAATTTTATCTCTATTTTTGGTAATTTGATTTTTTTTATTGAGTTAACTTGAGATTATGCCTGAGTATGTGGGATTCACTTGGTTCCCTAAGGTCTTTGAGCCAGGGAGTCATCAGCAAAGTCTCACTACATGGGTTGAATCTTTCTAGTGCAATTTCAATTACCATGGAAACATTGAAAAAAAACAAAAATAAAATAAAATAAAATAAATATTTGAATACTCATATTAATATTGAAATGTAATTCCACCTAGAACTTCCATCATTTCCCTCTTGAATAAAGATGAACCCCCATGTCTAACGTGATGCACAACACATCATCACTCTTAATTGATATTGGATGAAATATGGAGATGAATTTGAAAAAAGGAATGGGATTGGGATTGGGATATACTTATGAAACTATATTTTATTAAAACATATTGATGGGTTTCAAATTTTTTTGGTATAAGGGTATTTTTGTGATCATTTTGTATTAAAATGTTTTTGGAAGAGGGAATTCGAATTTCATATTGTTGAGATACATTTTGCACGGGACAAGAAAATCTCAAGTTGGGGGTGTGATTAGAAAATAAAAATACATATGTTAACTAAATTTTAATGGTATTAAATGTTAATTTATGATCTTATGGACCTGATTTAGTGAATTTTAATTTTGAGCATCCATTCTCATCATTCGTGCACTTCATGACTAATATACACCAATTTTGGTCCAATGATTCATCTTATTTTAAGGAATTTAATTATCAATATTTTAATTTTATATTTTGGAAAATTGATATAAACTTCAACATGAACATTTTTCATTCAGAGATCAATGTAGGATTCATAAAGTAATATGGAGATATTTGGTGATGAAAGGAAACACTTTTGGAGAAGGAAGATTGGACATCATCCCACTGATGATAATGTGGGGCCCAACATACAAGCCTAATGAAGCCCTAATTTCGTGTTCATCTAGAAGAAAAATAGAGTAAAAATTAATTATATAGGATCCAATGATAATTCATCCTCCACTATGGTTATGCAGGCGGCCCAATTTGAAGATAAAATTCCGGGCTAGATTCTCAAGCCCAGAAAAATAGTCCACCATTTTATACATGTCTCGTTAAAGATAAACTATTTTTGGTTGAAACATTGCAGACGGTTAGGGGACATCCATGGATTAATATTTGTCTTCTAGGGACCACTCCAATTCGGCCATCAAGAAGGACTTATAGGTGCATCAGTTCATTGGAAGCAAGGTGGCTTCCACCTTGGGTCAACGGTGGAAAAATCAACTCTCCCTCAACCTTCCACCCACATACAGCCTACCAAAAATAATTGAGGAGACATGGACTATAGGAGGCTCTACCCGAGTATTAAAAAATTCCTATTTAAGTTAGTGGTGGTGGAGGAGTTGAGGATCCTTGGTGCTTGGTTTCATTGTAGTGTTATGTTTCCGCTTTGTGTTTGTAATCACATTTCTTTCTTATGTAAGTTGTTTAACTCACCTTAGTTGCTTAATAAAAGTTCTTCCTTTACTCTTATTCTTTTCTTAAACATATAATGTTGATACCGTTGGATCAAGGTGTGAATTTATTCACACCATACTTTGTGAAATTTATCACATAATGGTGGAGTGATCAATTTTTTTTATTGTTTTTACTTCTTCAATTCCACCCTCGTAATTCTACTTCCCACTTCTGTTGAAGACATGTCATCAATGGAGGGATAACTCTTTTATAGGTTGATCCATGGGAGTAGAAATGGGCTGGATTGGATGTTATTTCTCACTCCATTAATGGCCAATCACTTCTTTTAAATGAGATTTTTATTTGATGATTTTAAAACATCTTCATCCTTATTGAATTTGAGGTCACATATTTCAAGTGCTAATACAAACCTTTACCTTGGAGTGATCAAAACATTTATCCTTAAAGAGTATAGGTGATTAGTATTAGGGTGTTTAGGAATTAAACAAGTAAGTGATTATTTTGTTTGATTTTATTAAATGAACCCATCTCAAATATAAGAAATTGAAATCATTAAAAAAGGAATTCATCCAATCCACCCCTAAAGATAACCTCGGATCAACTCATTACATTAATTTGAATTATCTAAAATCTGTTAGTGATCCTTTAAAACCATATTAAATCAACCCAAGTTGTCCACTTCATATCCAAAAGCAATCCATATAATGTACGTGTCTGTAGGTACTTCTTCGATTTCTGAGGATTCGACAACCCAAGCTAGACTACAAGGACCATCCTGCCTTCTTGTCATGGGTAAATCTGAGCATGAATCACCCTTACAAACCATTATTACTCCAACCTTTCACCTTCTAAGCTCCCTTTGGGTGAATCTCCAGAGCACCACCAACCCGGGAGAGAAATTAATTCTCAAATTATTTGAGAGCCACGAAATCCCCTTAACATTGTTATTGTTTACCCCAACCTATGGTAGGGAAACCCTTCTTTGAGGCCTACACCCCTCAAAAAGGAGAAATTCCATCTAAGGTAATTGAGGCCTCGCAAAGCATTAAGCCTTTGTGAAGCACTACTTTTCCACCTCATGCCAATATCCCAAGGTAAGGTCACCCAACTTCACAGAGCTCCAATATTCTCAAAGCTGCTGACCTCCATGAAGCACATGAACATTGAAAAGAACCTCTCAGCGAGGTCCCATACTTCGCGAGGCCCTCTAATATGAATCCCTCCAGGCCTGTTCAAGTAATTTATTGGTCCCTCGTGTGGTGTAACTTATTGTGTTTCTCTAGATAATGCTTCCTACCCTAGGTATTCTAATTGATATTGCTTTTTCTCATAGTTATGATAATGAGGAACCATCATTTAACCACTCCTCCACCTTTATCTATTCTATCATTACTAGTTCCTTCCCTTCAATAAGTGTTAGAGAGTTCTAGTTGCATAATTCTGAGGGGGGGGAGTGAGTGCTCATCATCCAAGCTGTATCACATTAAACTACCAAGAAACAACATGCTCAACACATGATGTCAAACTATGGTTTTCACATGTGTGGAATGTCTGAGAAGATTATAGAGAAGATGGGCACCTGATTCCTCTCACCTCTCTCTCCCATTGGGCGTTGTCTGCAAGTGCGCCTCTTGCAGTCTCCATGTAAGCCTAGAAACACCTTGATAGGGGGTTTTGTGTATGACTACATTGAATGATATCTTTATCACTTGAAATGACATCCTCCTCATACAGAAATACAACCTCCTTGGGAATCCCTCTTTGATTAAGCCCCAGTATCCATCTCCCTAGGCCAGTTTAATGTGTAATCCATAATCTATCTCTCGCTGATGTATCTTTCATGATGCGATAGTCTGGTATAATACTTCCTCTTTTTTCTTAAATTGATCATGAATCATGTGATCTTAGAGGTTAGTAGTAACTGTGACATCCCTCCCCATTAATTCATCCTAGAGTAAGCCCCAAATTCAACCTTCATGGTTAGCTAACCATGAAAAATCCCCATCAAAAAAACATCATGGGTTTTGATCCCCATCTTTTACATAATGTACCTAGGAATCCTCTTGTAGGTTTGATATCAACCATTAGTAAACCTTGGTTCCCTACTCCCAGGGGTGAACCTCTAGGATCTTAGTATCCACCATCACCCATTTCCATCTAGATCTTTCCCTCGAGCCACCATATATCATGAGGGTCATACCCCACCCTATGGTCACATCTCATTCTGGTCCACATGGGCAGCTAACCATTCGTAAGCTCCAACCACATGTCCCATTTTGGTTGGTAGACTAACCATGCATAAGCCCCAATTCCCCCATCATAACTACAAGGAATTTAATTCCAAATTATTTGGTATATATAGGAAACCTCCCTAAGTTTCAATCCCAACATCATCATCTTCACATCGGTTCCATATCATTCACCATCCACTTAATCCAACCCTCTATTGTCCATCATGATTCTCACATGGGCTACCACATCCTATTGGTATCACACCCTTCATACAGGTTCCTCCCATGATTAATCCCATTCAATATACTCCATCACCTAAACCTTATCATAGCGGGGTCACATAACCCACATGGGCTGCCTTAGCACATACGCCCCCACTGAACCCATTGCTACTTATTGCATCACCTTGGAAGCCAACCATACGTAAGCCCCACAAAATCCACATTAATTCAACAAAGTGTGATCCTCTTATGAAGGGAAGCAACCCATGTGTAATCCCTAAATCACCTCTTTGAACTACAAGGGTTTTTCTCCTTGTCTTCTACATGGGGTATGTAGGAATCCTTCTCGAGGTTTAATCTTAGGCAATGGTAAATCTTGGTGAACCCCTAATTGGGGCCCACTCTCCTTGATCCACCCTCAGTGGTGTTTAGATATTCCATATTGGTGTAAAAACTCTCCTTTATAAGACACACCACTCTCTGATACGTCATCAAAGGGCGTTCTAATCCACCAATTCGGTAAACCCTCTAGGTGCCCCCTCTGATGGTTGTGCCTATCTGATCAACTTTCATAAGTGTTCTTATCTGTCAAATCCATAGCTACTATATGTTAAACCCTTGTTATACCCCCCATGTTAAACATGGTATGCTGAGGAAAACCATAGATATTCCCTTCTGAAGCCCTCTGATGAGGAAGAATATAGGTGTTTCAATGTTTCAACGTCTAGACATTCCACATATGCCCGACGTAACTACTCTCTTGACCGAAGGTTTCTTCCATGACTTGACCTTTGGAATTTCATAACAGAAGCATCATAATTAACTAGAATCCATAATGATATAGAACCAGGATGATTTTTAAAAACAATGTGTTAATCTATAAGGGAGACTCCGACTATGTGATGAACTCTGAGGAGGAATCCATGGATGAAGGAACTGACATTCCATCATCCAATTTCGATCAAGAAGAAAACACCTCTAAATAATTGATGGATGTATTCCACCATTATAAATCAGTAATGCAGGTACAATTCAAAGTCAATGAACATCAACATGCTCATATAGAGTTCCTTAGAAGAAATCATCAGAAACTGAAATGGTGAACCCTGTGTGCACCATATATAGCTATCTAGAACTGGGTCCTACCAAGAAAATAGTGCGCCTACTGTGAAACACACCAGAATTTGCGGCAGTTAATCATTTGGAATTCCGGTCTGTGTCATTGTTAGCATGGATATCTCTCTCCAACCTTGGAATACTGAATAGTGTTGGGGCATTTTTCATTTCTTTTCTAATATCCATGTTTATAGTTTAATATTTCTACTTTTTAAGACCCAATATATAGGAAATCAATCACCCCTACCCATAGATGTAGGGTTAGGTCGAACAATAATGTGGTAGTCTCACGTGGCCCCACCTCTTCCACGACAACGTTCACGACCATGGCTACTGGCCACCCGCACCTTATCTCACCATTAGAAATTTTTCATAGAAGGTTTATATAAATTATTTTTAGATTATATGAGTAAGATATCATCATTACCATGAAGGATATGTCTCTCTAGGACCTGATGTCATTTTTGCCTCATCCCCCCCCCCAAGGGCTGTGCATAGAGCCATTTCTCCCTACTGCAGCATTCAACCATTTCAGGAGCCTATCCCTAGAATGTTCCTATGACTCATAACCCTATTCCAATGAAGTGAGGGATTTATGAGTCATCCTGGTCAATACTACTTCCTAAGAGATACCAAGGAGGGATCCCACTATGCCACATGAATGCTGCCAATTACTGATCCTTCAGGCTGAAGAACAGGTGGTCTACACCTTTTCTCCACTGGCCCTAGTCCAGAATACCCAACACCAACATCAGGAACGAGCTCAGGAAAGCACCCATTAGGGGGTGTCATACTTTATAGATTCAGTGGAATATTCCACCCCTAGAACATTTTATCTGGTCCCTAGTATTACAGATAATGGATCCATCAATGCCCAATAATGATCAAGACCACAGCCACCCCACTAGTAGGTTTTGTTTACTCTTCTGGTTGTCGATATGATAAATAGTCATCATAGGCCAACCTGTGACAATTAGGTCTAGTATGGAGGTCCTATATATACCATCAATAGCCATAGTATATGTTCTAACTACTCTCACACATAAAATGGAGTTCTTACTCATGTTACCAGCACCAGTACAAGAAGAGGTCCTCCCCATCTTGTTGAAATTCAACATAGGGGTCCTACCCATGCCTATGATCCCAGATACAGAGGTTCTCCCTATGTCTCATATCTTCAATGTGAAGGAACTCCTCATGTCATTGTCATTATCTCAAGAAGAGGCCCAACCCATGGAAACATTGACTAGGGTGAAGGTCCTCCTCATTCCATCATTAGTCATCATGGAGGTCCTCCCCTTGTTCATATAACTCTAGAAGAGGTCCTCCCCACTCTATTAGCCATAAAAGCAGACGTCCTCCCCTCTTTATCAAAAATTATCATGGAGGTCCTCCCCATGTTCAGTTCTACCAGTATGAAAGCCCTCCTCATGCTACCACTTCCATCTAGTGCAATGTTCCTACCTATGATATGGGAAGCTTACATGGAGGTCCTCCCGTTGTTCTCACCAGCTCTAGCAGAGGTCCTCCCTGATCCAGTACTCCCAACTACAAAGGTCCTCCCCACACACCTAGAAACTAGTACATTGTTCCTCCCTATAATAACTCTCATCAACATGTCATCCCTCCCTGTGTTCCATTTGATATATGAATAGGTGCTCCTCATAGCTTGGCTCACCAAAGTGGAGGTCCTCCCCACTCCAACAACAACCAATATGAAGGTCCTCCACATGTCATGACCATCTCAAGAATATTCCATCCCCACTCCAGCACTAGCCCACACGGAGGTCCTTCCGATGCTGAAGATATACTCTATACTGAAAAATTTTCCCAAAGAAGAAGGGAGAACCATCGCCGCAGGAGGAAGAACCTTGAAAAACACCAGGTCATTGTCAATCCAATCTGCTTTTTTAGATTCTGAAGTAGAATGTAGCTCAATGATGTATCCTTGACCCTGATCCTCTACATCATGGTCTATTCCAGGAAATTTGTGCTTGGGGTTTATCATCCAGGAAAGTGATATGCACCAAATACCCAAAACCCCCTACATGTACATGTAGGAGAAGGTATAGTTGGATTCCTTCTAGGGTGTTTCCATGTAGTCCCCTCTACCATCTCCAGACTCATTCTATAACTCAACATTAGATCTTGGAGAATTGTTCTGGGGTTTGGTAGACAATGTTCACTATCTTGATCCACCACCAAATGACCACCACCTTATCACATGAAGTGGTGGTAAACACACCTCCCTACAGGGACATGATGATGTGGTATATACTGTCCCTGAAAGATGACCTAGTGAGTAGTTTCAAGTGATATCTTATAGTGTTCTCTCCACTAGATCATTCCTATCCACAATGGTCTATATCAGTGTTGTTTCCAATTCCTTAGTCGCCCCCAGTTGAAGAATGGGGAAACCAGAAGCCATACTTACCTGGACAGGGTCCATGGTTGATGAAGAAGGATCATGACATAGGTTTGTGGCCTCCATTACACGGTGGAGGGGAGCTGGCCTAACATCTCCCCAAGTGGGAGAGTGTATGTCATAATTTGTGGCAGTGGGGGGTCTGCATTCCCATGACCTCTACTACGAATAAAAATGAAAGGAAACTAGAATCCATATTCCACTTATGAGCATAGAAGTTTTTTTGAAATTCTTGTTTCCAATCAGTTTTTCAAAATGTTATGGCCAATCTACAATTTAAATGTTGCAATTCTGGAGTCCCTCACACAGGATGAAGTCATCTATTTATACTAAAACCTCCAAGAAACACATTTCTGCCTTCAGGTGCGATGGATGGCTTATCCAAAAGGCCGAGAACATTATTATGACATTAGTCAGAAATGTCGCATGGTTGACCTAGATGTGATTCCCATGGATTAGTGCCCTAAATCACCTAGATATTTCCAAACTCTTAAATAGAGTTGTGTTCTAAGATTCCCTATTCTCTGTATAATTGTCAAAGAGGCATCTTCGTATGTACATATTCGAGGTTGGGGTTAATATGTTACACTCCAATTTAATTCAGTCTTATAACAACCATACCTACCAATATATATTGAAGATATTCTTATATTAATCATCATAGTAATCATGGTTGACCATGAAATATTCATAGAATGGGGGTCATATAGGGTTGGATGGAGAGAACCTAACCCCTGGGGCTGCACAACACCTACTAGACCCCCCATCCATTATCACTCATAAAAAAGGCATATTCTAAGACATATATATCAATATGAGTCACTTACCTTAGGTAGAGGCACAAACCTTGGTAAAGGAAAAATTTGGATATTTCAGCCCTTTGACGCATCTGGTTCAATGTAGAAGATAGAGGATGATCCTAAAATGGGTGTGTTTCTCCAACAGGTTGCAAAATAGAGAAATCTCATCGATGATTTCCTCATTGAGAGCCTTGTAGAATGAATTCCAAAATACGGTGATCCTTAGTATGATCATATCTATCTTCTACTGGGGAAGTAAGGGGAGACATAGGTTCTTCTTGGAGAGTTAACTCCTATTGATCCCAAAACTCCTACATATCCTGAAAGGGTAGAGTGAAGAGTTTATGGAAAAAGACCATGATATGCATCAACAGATCCACCTAAACATCATGAGAACCCTCCTCAAGACCCATATCAGGTTTCCCCTAGTAGTTCCTTAGGATGTTCCTATAGTGGATCTAAAAGTTACTCGAGTAAATCCATGAGTTTCTAAGTTGACATATCTTGTTGAAGAATCTACCACTGCACTAGTGGTTAGAAATCCTCACCAGGACAGGAATCACCACCAGGGTGATTTGATGGATACTCTCATTTCCTGCTTTAAGGCCCTTGTAACATGATAGGTGGTGATCCCACCTGATGGAAATCCATATTTGAAATGGGTGGATGATAAGTAAACACCGCTGGGTTTTAGGAATCCTAATTTCTCCCCTTTACATGAAATGGGAATCCTGCTGCAGTATCCATCTTGATTCATTACAAGGTGTGAACTCTTGCTGGTAACTCCATCACAGCAGGAATTCACCAAGCTCTGGTGCTTCGTACAGACATTGCAAGGTCATGAATTCATCTGGTACAGCTATTTACCCATTGATTTTTTAGATAGTTTGGAATATCTATGTAGAAAATTTATTTATCAAATCAACTCCACCACATGCAATACTAGTATTTCTAGCCTCTTCAATTGAAAACATCGTCCAGATAAGCACGTTTCAGACATTGTCTCCAAGTGGAAGGGTCTCATGTATTCACTCAATATATCACTGACTCAATAATAGATATTGATGATTTGTGTGGGGAACTTAAAGACTAAATTGGTTCCATTCCTTATCATCCAGAATATCCTAGGTGGATTCAGATATTTCATTGACAGGGCTCTAAGCCTAGAATTGTCCTTGCAGAAAGCCAAACAGGCATGCTTGTTCCCTACTACAGTGCCTACCAGAAGATCTTCCAAGGCTGAGACTACTTCCATCACATAGGTAGAGGCCCCCAAACCACTATAATTATAACCAGTGGAGTCTCATCCATATTCTCTTCATGGAAAATAGGCTCAGGTCTATCCCCATGCATAGAATCTCCCACTGGAAAATCGTTTAGCACCACCACATTAAGCATTATCGCCTAGGTGAGACAATTAGGCTCTGACCCCCTATCAGGCTCCAAAACCTATTTAGGTCCATGCTCTTAGAGTTCCTTTCCCCAATATTAGAAACTAAACCCCCACATTTGATGAATCTCAAGTCCTCATTTGTTTCCATATTTCCTTGTATTAGGGAATCCTAATGTTGTCGGAATGCAGGAGTCCCCAGAAGGCTGATCCCATGGATAGGCCTGACTAATGCCCCTATCAGCGATTCCTTGGACACACCCTTATGCAATGATATGTTTTTAAAGAAGATCTATAAGACCATATTGATAATAGTGTGGTCATATTGGGTCCCTTTTGAACAAATGTGGTGTGTGTTTCTGCAAATCCTAAAAGTGAGAGAAAATATGAATGTAAGAAGGACTCTGGCTATGGGTAATTGAAGTATGATGATTGGTTTTCCTGAAGATTAGTCACTCTCACCCATGGTTTAATTCATTCTTGATGAAATAGTCCTAAGACTCCTAAATTCACTGCACCTCTTTTCACAACTACTTCTACTTCCACATCTCACCCTTCTACTTCTGAGAAGATTATGCACTGATGGTGTAAGGGAAAGTATATCCCATTACACCATGGGGTGAATCATCGGGTGTTGAAAACACTGAGACGAGTGATGGATATTGGGTCTACTAACAAGAGATAGAGTATGGGCAAGACTCCTTTGAGGAAATGAATATTGGATCCAAACTGAGAAAGGGAAAATAAGGAAACATTAAATCTGGGAATTTCCCAATTCAGAAGGGAGGGAAGAAAGATAGACCCCGCAAAGATTACTCGCAACTCCCCAAAACAATTGTTACCAGATCTTCAGGTAAGAATGGACAAGAAGAAATAAGAGAAATTGAATTAGCAACCACAAAAACAGAAGCCGGAAAGTGGAGAACAAAGCGAGGAAATAGGGAATGTAGAAGAAGATGAAGGGGACCCTTTGGAGCTCATCCTTCACTCTCAGGAAGAGATGCTTGAAAGTGTTTTTTGGGTCAATGCACCCAAATAGGAGGTTAGAAAAATTTATGAAAGAAGGTTGCGAGTTGATACTAATGAGAAGCAAGAAGAATGGATAAACAAGCAAGATCGAATACTGGTGCGGGGCTTCAATAAAGGTAAAATCAACACTGATTAATTCATACAGATAATAGATAGAATGGCTAATCATTATGAAGATCTTCTCAATAAAGATTTGGATCTTTAGGTTAGTCCACTTCATTGGGAGTTCTACAAAGATTCAAAGTCAAGCAATTTTAGTCTTGTTTATAATCAATTTGTGAGCTCCTTCAGTACGTAGTTCTTCGCCTATGTTGATTGAGGTTTCCCACTTCTCCTCAAAGTGGCTTTTTCAATAAAAAAATTATATTTGGTGGTAAGTAGATCCCCCCATCAGTTCCATGGTCATCTCGCACTCTCGGAAACTCTATGCCCTCAAAGATGGGAATCATCCCTAGAATTCTCCCAGTATTGTAGGATTCCATAGGTGATAACTAGGAGTATACCTTAGTGAATACTATCAAGTTGGTAGACCCTTACATGGTTTCCAGTGACGAGAAACATCAAGAAGGTCCTCCTAATGTTCTTGGTTGATGCCATCTTCGACAAGGCCGTGGATATGTGTATCACTATAATGATCTAGATACTGCTTCCAGCTAGGCCATATATGCTATTGATGCCAGATAGCATGATCAGCATAATGATTAGTATGCACAGTCCTCTCATCCCATCTTTTCAGGTTCAATTCCAGCACAATTTGTGGTACTCGATCAGTTAGAGCTTCCGCGACCATTTCATGTTCAGTTGTGTCCATTTGTTGTCAGACCCTAGTCATCTGATAGCATGTCCGTATCAATTTTTCAAGATTCATCTATTGAATAGTGGGATATCCCCAAAACCATCTAGAATCTTGTAGTTCGATGAGAAACATCCATCATGCTTCTGGATGTTAGGAATGTGTTCCTAGCATTGAAGTATGATGTGGTTAAGCATCTTTCCAACATACTTATAAATCTCTCAATCCTCAAGGCAATATATATATAATAATAGATTCATGAATCCATTCTAGAGGTTTTTAAAATTCCTCTTTAGTTTGAGATAGAGGTAGAAGATGCAGATGCCTTCCATGCCTAGGAAGTTGAGTGAGCAGAATTCCAAGCCAGCATTTTGTTCTCAGGAGAAGATGAAGGCTCCCATGTATAAGTGAATCTTTGTTCGTTGTACATCACTATCTAGTTTAATTTATTGGAAGTCCACTAATGTATTTTAGATATAGGTTCTTGGATCAATATTGTCCCAAACTAGATGCTCTACAAGCTAGGACTATCTAAAGAAATTATGAGTCCCTCTGACCTAAATATTTAGACAGAACTGAGCAATGATCGTGTGGAAAGTTTCACTTGAATACCTAGTTTGGTGGAATAGTTTCTAGTAATAAATTCATCTTCATAATGAAAGAAAAAACCTATAATGAAGTGATGGGTAGACCATGGCACCATCTTCATGCAGAAGTTTCTTCCTCATATCACCAATTCCTCATGTATCCCCATAATGGTTGAGTGGGTGTGCTCCACGGTGATACATATCCATTTTCCTCTTGTAAATCCTACTATATAGATGTCACATATGATAAGATCAAGTAAAAATAGGTTCAAATCCATTAGGATTATCACACTACTTCCATGGCTGACTCGTGGGAATATTTGAACAATGCCTTCATCCTCCGGATTCGCCAGTTAGAGGACACAACCCCAGAATTGGGGTACTACTTTTTCACTTCTTAAATAATGGGAAGACACATTCTAGGGTACAAGGAAGGTCATAACATTACCTCATACTCCTATAAATTTTATGATTGGTTAATAACATAACCCCTTACTCCTCTTAGGTATTGAGACATTCTCCATATGGATATAGTTGTTTGCAAGACTTGTTTTTTCAGCCGATCTTGTTTGAATCAACACCAACCGACGCGCCACCACTACTTTGATATCATCAAGTGTGGGACACTTGGTAAAATTCCTAATGTAAATGGATAGATGGCCTTATTTTCCATTATTTATACTATGTGAAATTATCCCAGTGAAGATTCAACATCCACCCAATAAGGCACCAGTTTTCCCCTGGATTTGTTGGCTTGGTTGAACTATCCCCTACCGTCGATCCTCCTATCTCAGATGATGAGGAATACCTAGAAGATGCCCCTCCTAAATTAGAAGATGGTTTATCTACCACCATAAATGAATTGGTATAGGTGAGTATTGATACCAAGGTAGACCTAAGGCCAACATTGATCAATACAGCATGCTTGCCGAAGAACTGCATCAATATGTGTATTTCCTAAAGAAAAATTGTGATGTATTTTCCTAGAGTTATGAAAATATTCTAGGACTATAACCTCATCTCTCTATCCATCACCTCGGTATCCTAGTGATGCATTGTGTTTTTTAAAAACATCTCAGGAAGATGTACCCCTCTCATGGTACCATGGTCGGGATGAGTTTGATAATATCATCAAATCCAACTTGTTAAGGTGGTAAAGTACCCCGGATGGTTATCCAATATTGTTCTCGTAAAGAATAATAATGGATATATTAGAGTCTATATCAACTTCTGGGAAATAAACCATCATCGCATGAAGGATGATTTTCCCCTTCCTATGACAGATCTATTAATCAATGCCACTACTAGGTTCTAATCCCTCTCCTACATGGATGGATATTCTGGCAATAATAAAATTTTGATGGCCCCTAAAGATAAATATTCCACCACCTTCAATGCACTGTAAGGTAGATTTTTTTTATTAGGTAATTACCTTTGTTTAGAAGAATGCAGGAGTTACCTATCAGTGTGTTGTGCACTTAATATTCAATCTAATTCTCAGGGCGCTAGTGGAATGATATGTGGACTATTTATTGGTCCCATCCTATCAGTGTTAGGATCATATCAAATATCTTGAGAAACTGCCCGGCTTCCCCTACTCCCTCCATATGAAGCATAACTCCTTGAATTGTGCCTTCATTGTTAACTATAGTATGTTTCTCATATTTATTTTCAATTACATAGGCATAAAGATCGACCCTAAGAAGATCAAGGATATCTGTTAGACACATTCTCTGAGCAACCTTTGGGAACCCTGAGGCATTCAAGGCCACATAGCCTATATACTCCTATTCATCGAAAATCTTGTTGTAAAGTGTAAAACTTTTTTTCAGACTCATAATGAAAGGTGTCTTCTACCAATGGGATGAAGAGTGGTAGACTTATTTTGAGGTGATCAAGAAGTATCTTCCACAAACTCTGGTTTTTATGCCACCGGTCTCCGAAAATTCACTGGTCATTTATGTGACATTCCTGGAATGATCTCTTGTCTTCCTTCTCCACATGAAGAACCATGAGGGGACAAAGAATAGTTTATACTATCTCAGTAACATGATTCTTAACACATAGTCATGAAACTATCCTATTGAGAATAGCTATCTCACCCTGGTTTTTGTACTACAGAAGTTGCAGCATTATCGACAGCTTCGCAAGATACATCTAGTGTCCTATAGAGATCTAATGAAGTATATTATAAACCACCCTATGATATCATTCCATCTAGATTGGTGGTAAATTATTTTTCAGCAGTTTGAAATTAGGTTCATCCCATAGAATGAAATCAATAGTCAGTCATTGGAAGATTTTCTTACCACTAATCTGGAACCCATAGAGTATTTCCTGGATCTTGATTTTCAACATAATTCCACCATCTCTGTGGATCAAGCCATGCCATTTTGGATGATTCACTTTGATGGTGCCTCATGAAGTTTGACTAGTAGGAGGCTCAATGATCCCATACTCAATAGGGTAGTCCTGGGTATTGTCTTCATCACACATACACAGATGTTCATGTCATATTAATTCTTATTATTGTAAGGTTGCACCAATAATGAGGTAAATTATCAGGCTCTCATATCTGATCTCAAAATGGATCTCGAGATTAATGTTACCCACCTACATGTGAAGGGGGGCATCAAGTTAATCATCATGCATATCAATAGTGACTACATCATCAGGATGATGGAGATCATTCCCCTATTAGATCACACCCAGCAGCAGATGTCCTAGTTACCTTCTCAACCATAGGTCACTCATGTTCCACAATAACAGAATGGTCGAGCTGATCCCAAGGACAATCTTGCCATTTCACTCATAGATCCTGACCAGGACACCCTATTTATCTAGGCGGTGCAATGTAGGGTCACCGCTCCCATCCCTGGAATAATAATGAGAACTAGAAGGTAAGTCATGTTAATATAGTCACATCCACATTAGGACCTACATATCCCTCTATTATAGTAGAAGAGACCTCTGATTGGAAAAATCATTTCATCATGTATTTTCACCACAAAAATCTCCTAATAGACAGAGATGAACTTGAGAACATCTGTCAGCATGTAGTGTAGTTTACCCTCTATATTGGTCCCAACCTTGAGAAGATCCACTATAAATTTTGATTTGATGGAAATATCCTCCACTGCATTTAGAGAGATAAAATTACCTAGGTTATGTAGTAAGTTCATGCTATATCTTATAGGGGCTATCAGACAGGATTGAAACTCTATCACTAGATTCAAAGGTTGGGGTACATCTAGCCCGCCATGGTCTATTACAACATCAAGGTCTCCAAGAGGTTCCACACGTGTCATATTCCTTTAAAATCTATTCATTAACTTCCAGATCCCCTCCATTCCACCTTGTATTCTTGGACCTATGTGGCCTAGTGACTTGATGTTGTGGGACTATATTCTCCAGTAACAACTCACTGATGTTGTTTTATTCTGACCGCAACAGATTTAATTTCCAAGTGGGAAGATGTGATTCTACTCAAGGAGGTCAAGGCCCATTATATTTTTGAATTCATGTGGTCTAATATCATCCATCGATTCAGAGTCCCTCACACAATTCTCATCGACAATGGAAACAATTTTTGAGCAGCTGAGCTGAAGATATTATATGCCAAGTACATCATCCAGTCCAACCACACTTCTTACTACCATGCACATGAAAATGGGATGATCGAGGCATTCAAAAATACCCTCTCCAACATTCTGAAAATGATGGTATGCCCAAACTAGAAGAGTTTTACAGAAATGATATCCAATTCCCTTTGGGATTATCATATGAAAACTCATAATTCCATCTAGGTTACCACTAATTACTTTATATATGGAATAGAGGCAGGCTTTCCCATCGAGATTCAGTTTTCATTACTTCATACTACTATTGAAAATTATTATACATTAGAAAAAGTGTTATAAGTTCATCTAGATAAGCTAGAAGTCCTTGATGAGGATAAGATTCGAGCGTTGCATAATCTGGAGAGCGACTAGAAAAAGAAATCCAGAACTTTCAACAAGAGAGTTCATCTCTACTCTTTCCTCCAAGGTGACATGATACTGGCCATGATGATGCCAATGATATCTAAAAAATAACTAACAAATTTGAGCCCAAATAAGAGGTACCCTATATCATTCACAAGGTTTACCCTAATGGTGAATACTCTTTGGTCACCCTAGATGGTGAGTAAGTCAATCCAACTAAGAATGACGTGTTCCTCAAGTAGTGATTTTTATAAGAACCTTTTACATCATCCCTCATGACGTTAAACTACACAAGACTTCCCAATATTACCATATGACATTAAACTTAATGGGACTTCCTGATCGTCTTGCATAACAATAAACTAAATGGTCACCCAATGGTCCAAGCTCTGTGACCTTAAACTAAAATCTCCTTCATCTGAATCACATGATGATAAACTATAAGATGCAATGTCTTAGTTTCATGACATTAAATTTCATAAAATCCTTCATCTATGACACATGAAGTTAAAATACATGAAATTCCAGAACTATATGTGGCTTGATTCCTATCCTAATGTGATATGTAGGAAGGCCTAGATAGTTCATCATTGGCCCCAGCCATGAATCCAACTTTTTGGCCTTATGGCCTTTGTTTGGTGAGGAAGTTTGTATTGTGGTGTTGAGACCTCCTTGGTTCTCATTCACAATATGTTTCTTTATGGCACAATACTACAAATCCCTATGTCGATATCTTCACCTTATGGACTAAGCTCTATGACCTTAAACTAAGATCTCTTTTGTCTCACATGACATTAAAATACACGATAATTACTGATCACCCTGCATGACTTTAAACATCAGGGGACTTCCGAGTCATCCTTAATGATAATAAACTAAATGGTAACCCAATGATCTGAGCTCTGCAACCTTAAACTAAGATTCCTTTCATCCTAATCACATGATGACAAACATTACGATGCAATGTAGCAGTATCATTACATTAAACAATGTAATATACCTCGTCCTTGTCGTATGATTTTAAACTACATGGAATTGAAGAACTATAATTGGATTGATTCCTATCCTCATGGGATATGTAGGAATTACTAGACCGTTCATATTGGGGACCAACTGCAAATCCAACTTTTTGGTCCCATGGCCTGAGTTTTGTGAGGATGTGTGTGGGGAGGTATTGAGACCTCCTTGGTTCTCATTCACAACAAGTTGCTTTATGTCACCACACTACACATTCCTATGTCGATATCTTCAACTTATGGTACAAGCCCTATGACCTTAAACTAAGATCTCTTTCATCCTAGAAACATGATGTTAAACTATATTTTCTCATCCCATATGATGTTAAATTGTTACGTCCTACTTACAAGATGTTAAACTGTATAGAGTTTATGGACCTTTCTACATGACCCCTAAAAGGAAGGTACCCATTTCTCCTATATGAAATTAAAATAACCCATCCCACATGATGTTAAACTGCTTCTTCATCCCAGCTGCACAATGATAAACTACAAAGATCCTTGATGTCCTCATCGGAGAGGAAATTACCTTTGGAATTGGTCACTCACCATGCCATATTTAATAAATATTTATGGATTGATTGCCATATTTATGGTATAAGTAGGAATTAATAGACATTTATTATATGTTTTAGCCACAAATTCCTTCAAATTTACATTCGAGGTTCCTCCCAGGAGTACATGATGTGGTATGTACTTCCTTTTCCTCATTCATATCTGGGTAAAACATGAATGCCATATAGCTCCCTCAAGGAGTATTCCTTTTGACTTCACCCTTATTGTATGATTTTAAACTTCATGGAAACCAAAGAAAAAAATTTGGCTTCACTTCCATACTTATGGGATATGAAGGAGAACCCAAACATTTAGTGCTTGGGCCCAGTCTTAATTTCATTATTTTGTCCCCTTGGCTTGATTTCTCTATTAGGAATGTGTGGTGTGGTGTGGATTTTCACAATCCTCATTCATGTCAAGTTTATTTTGACACTCTATGGGCATCCTCTTTGAGATACCTTCCCCCTTAATGTCTTAGTCATACAATAATAAACTACGGTGTAAATACTTCCATACTGCATGACGTTAAACTACGTAGAACCTAAAGAACTACATATGGATTGATTCCTATTATTATGGGATATATAAGAATTCTTGAACATTTTTTCTTAAGAGCAACCCAGTTTCAACACCCCATTTTACTAGGAATACGTGGTATGGAAATGGGAATCCTTGGTCTTCATTCACATCAGTTTTTTCATCTATCTATGCTATGTATATCCATTAGAAATGCCTCATGCTTTGGTACAAACTCCATAAACATAATTTGGAAGTCCAATTCTATGCATTGTGACTTTAAAATATGCATTCATCCTATTCAAATGATGATAAACCACATCAAAACCTATGTCATTACCACATGAAGTTACAATACATAGAATCTGAGAACTACGTGTGCCTTGATTCCCTTCCTTATGGGATACTTAGGAACACCCGAACATTTTCTCTTTGGGTCTAGCCCCTTGTTCATTAACCCTCTTTTATCTCTCCTCCCCTATTAATTTGGAAATTAAACACTACCATGACACATCCAGGAGCCCTCTCAAGGATTCCTCCCTTAATAAGGGGTTTGGATCCCTCAATATGATATGCCTCATTATTGTTATCAGATCCACTATGGCATAGATCCTCGATTGTTGGATTCTGCATGGACATTATCTAATTCAATCTCCATGCGATATGTGTCCCTTTATGTTTTTTCTCTGTCATCATTCACATCTGTAGGGACCCCCTAATGGAAATATTTATATCCATATGGATTTCCTACCATCCTAAGACAACGCCCTAAAAGATGTTGAATTCCATTTTGAGAAAAGTCCCACATTTCAAATATGGTCTGCCACCGACCCTCATTTGTCTGTTCCCATCCCATATTACATGATATGGATACTATATTTTAAATAAGGATAGCAGTTATGCTTCATCATTATTTCACCCTCATTGTCTCTTAAATATCAAAAACTATGATTCACATCCCTTTCCACATCCTTATGTCCAGGATGAACTTTAATTCCTTTAGTGTTACCCCTCTGTGCACTTTCACATTTTGAGAAAGCCGATCAACATCACCAGGATTACCTTAACTTAACTTCTTTTTTCCCTTTCTATTTTCTTCCATGTTTTGTGAGGATCCTCTCTGCCCCGTATTTCCAACACCGAGTGTGGATCATCCGAACTTAGGGGTCTTGATAGGGTTTTTACCCACATGGTATAATCTCACTATCCTATGGTCCAAACTCTATAACATTAATCTAAGAGATTACATCCCACATGAATTTAATGTGATCATTAAATTATAGGTGTCATGAATTTAAATATTATACATTTTCTCTAAATAATGGTTGGCGTGGTATGGACTCCCTTGGTCCTCACTCACATCGAGTTACTTAATCATGCCACACTACAAATTTCTCCTTTGGAATGGTTCGTTATCTATGACCATAAACTAAGATCCCTAGCATCATTTTTGTAGAAAGATAAACAATGTAACAACCCTCATCCTCATCATGTGATGTTAAACTACACATTCAACATCCAAGATGTATAATGGTAAACTACATAGCACTATGGTGTCTTCACATAAGATGGTGTTTCCCCTTGGCAGTGGCCATCTTCCATGACATCTTCAATAACTATGTGTGGATTGATTTTCATATTTAGGATATATGTAGTGATGCTTGAAAATTTTGTTCCCAGGACCAGCCACATAGTCATGAACCTTTTCACCCCCTCTTGGTCTTTGTTTCCTCCTTGAAAAGGTGTAGTTCAGTGTATACCTATTTTGTCCTCACACACATTGGGATACCTTATTGTGTTGCATTGAACATGTATTTAAATTATGTTCCAAGATATACATCCTTAGGCTAATATTTTTAGTGTCCTAGTTTTCATGAATGAAAATGGTGTAATAACCATAATTTTTTCATTTGAGAGGATATCACCCCTTTTTCGCCCTTTTCTCCAAGACTCCCCTTTGTGAATGTATGGTGTGGGTAAGGCATTTTTTTCCTCATTCAAGTTGAGTTATTTACCACACCGTACACTTCTCCTTTGGGATTCTCATGTCCTAGTAACATGATGATAAACTGTGTGGTTTTTTAATCACCACCGCATGATGTTAAAATGCATGGGTACGTCCCACTCACACAAAATTTAACTGGGAACCTATGGTACACACTATATGAATTTAAAATTAGAGCTTATAGTATAAGAAACATGAAATTTTATGTTTTCATAACACCCATTTGAAACCCAGTCCTTATGGTTGGATCTGATCCCACCTACTGATGTTTAACCCTAGCATGTCTAAATGTGTCATGGTACAAGACCTGGAGCATTAGATTCCATAGGTACATTCCCCAAATTCACTTCCATGCTTCACAAATCCCCTTATTTGGATCTCCATCATCCTTCACACCTGAAGGGACCCCCTAATGGCATGGTGTTTAGCCAAAATGGATCACATACCATCCTAGGCCAATTCCCTAGAAGACATTGAACAACATTTTAATATAGGTCCTGCATTTCAAATACAGTTAGTGTTCGACCCTCATTTTTTTGTTCACACCCGCAATAACATGATATGGATGTTGTTTTCCAAAAAAAATGTTAGTAGTTATCCTCAAAAGTTTCACCACCCCCATTATGTATCAAATATTGGGTGTTGTGATTCTCATTCTATTCCCCCTTCTATTCTTGTGGACCTCTAGTATCCCAGGTGATGTCCCTCGTGCATTCACGCACATCAAGTAGGAATTTTGGTGTGTTTGGGATTTTCCCACCAAACCTTTCTATTCCATTTGTTTTCACTTCAATGTGATGGGAAATCCTAACATCACTCCTGGTTTTCCACACCAATCATGTCTCACATGGGCTTAGGGTTCTTGGTAGGGTCATACCCACATAGTGAAACTACACAACCATATAGTCTGAGATCTATGTCCTTAAAATAAGTTCTATTTTGCCTAAGAAACATGAAATTAAATTATTTTCCCATACCACATGATGTTAAACTATTGTTTCCTTACCTCATGATGTTAAAATGCATAGGACGGTGGTGTCATACATCATTAAACAGCAGTATCATTATCTTGGCCACACTCTGAATAATATAACAGCATTGTGGTGTTATCACTTGATTGGGTGTCACCCATGGAACTAGTCATCCACCATTCCACTTTTCAAGACCTACATAAGTATTTATTCTTTTAGTGACACTCAAACTTTTCATCATGTTATAGTCTCTAAAAAACATATGGAAAAAGAAAAAACAAGGAATATATAATACATGTTGTCTCTATTCATGGGTGTGACCTACATAGAAAAATTTCCCATAAAGAACTATTTTATGTTTGATTCCCATTCTTATGGGATTAAAATGGATGCTCAGATCATCAATCTATGGCCCATCCACAACATTATTACCCTTTCCACATTGAATCATCTTCATCATTACTATATGACGTTAAGTAAAATGAATTACATAACTACGTGTGACTTGATTCCCATCCGTATGGGATATATAATGGTGCCCAAAATTTATTTCATGGACACATTTACATGTTTATTAATCTTTTTAATCATTTTACCTTGATTATGTTCTGGACTCTATGAATTTAAATTAGGAGACTCACAGGGATATGTGGTGTGGTAGTAGGTTTCTTTGGCCCTCATTCATTTCAATTTTTGTCCCTCACTGTCACATATTCCTTTTTTCTATCTATTACTTGGTATTTGTTTGGAGAAGAAGACTTATTTGGTTCATTCACGTTCAGTTCATTCCCTCCGCACCATGCAAAAATTATAGGAATAGACGTCATAGTTTGTATAACATGACATTAAACTATTATCTAAGGTCTGATAAGTATGAACCTAAACTATGTGAAAACTTCCTAACCACATGATGTTAAACTATGGTATTTCTTAATCACATGATTTTAAATTGTACCATGCATTGACCTCACTACATGACATAAAATTGAAAACCAGTTTAGGCCCTCATCTGAGAGGTCCTCTCCCCCAATGCTGGTTTTCTACAGCATTGTTTACATCTTCAGTTGTCACTTGGAATATGAGGTGATTCCCTCTCTGTGAGATAGCTTCAATCTTTGTTCAGAACAATACACCTACACTAATGTGCTCTAAGACACAATGGTGTAATTACAAGAGTTTCATAATCACTTCGAACATTATACCAATCCAATTCCATGCTTTTAATTCCTCTTTATTCAAATCCTCATCCTCTTTTGCATCTGAAGGGACCCTCTTAATGGTCTAGTATCATTCCATTTCATCTCACCTACCATTCTTGGCCAACACCCTAGAAGAATTTGGTTGAAATTTCAATTTTTGGTTATGTGTTTTGAATATGGTTAGTTATTGTCCCTCATTTGTTTGTCCCCACTTCAAGCTAGCGGTATAGAAACTGCATTTCAATCTGGTCAGCAGTTATCTCATAATGGAATGACACAATCATTGTGTTCTGAATTTTGGAAAATTTGATTCACACATTACATTTCCCCTTTGTTCGGATTGATTCCAACACCCCTAGAATTATCCTTCTTGTTCACTAGAGCACATCGAGACTAGAAAGTTGACTATTCCAAGAGCCTTATTATCCAATCACATCCTCTCTTAGTCCAAATACTCTAGGTGGTCAGTCAATAATACGATACCTCAACTATTTGATTATTGGCTAGCACTCTCATACAGAGTGATTGATTATATGGTCTTCCCTTGTTTCTCACACTGATAATAATCCATGTGAGCATAGGGATTGATCATTAGTTTATTCACAGATAATATTTAGATGAATTAATTGAAATAACGAAGATATATGTGCATACACACCATTCATAACAAGAAATAAAGTAAGAAAATATGTTTCAGATTCCTGGAAATACATGGCCCCAATGTATTTTCCCTATTAATTGAGTGACTTAGATCTACCTCCCTGTGACGTGTCGCCTATTAGATTCATTGTCTTTTACTATGATCCCTTTAATCTTTATTTTACATAGGTATTATTTCATCATCTTTGATCAGTGCCTATTCATGCTCATCTCAAAGGTAAACCACTTGACTACTCTCCTGCCACAACTACCTTTGGGCTTCCCCCATCAAGACCTTCAGTAGTATGATGAGTTATGACTGATCATTGATGAAAGAGAAGCACTCGCATATCTGTCCTTCTAGGAGATGGATCTCTTGTTCGACATCTTGGAGCATCCATATTTTTTCATATTTTTTCAAGAAATAGGTAGGATCCATATGTTGACTACATTCCCATATCATATTGGTAAGGTAGTCTCATATGAGTATGTGAAAATATTGAGTGTTCATCCCTTGAGCGTATAGGTCACGTATCCAGTAGTAAAGTTATCATATCTGGACTATCCACTCAATTTTGTAGTTTTTCAATGAAATTGAATATCAACTTCCATGATGGGCGTTGAGTAGCCCGGCTATCCATGACCACATCAGAATCAAATTTGTCTAGCGCCTCTAGGTCTTTAGGTTCGTACTCTCGGAATACATCCAGGAATTTAGTTGTCGGTTCTTCTGCTGATATCATTTCAGTTGGATCAGGCTTCATATCATGAGGCTGATCTTCATTAGTTTATTATACCTTGATAAGGTAGTTCATATTAGCCCCACTTGTGGCGCCACTTGGGACCACGATCAACCAATCATTGGAGGCCATGGCTAGGTTATCTTGGACACTTGGCTCCACATGAACTGGTACCCCTCCCAAGAAAGGGGCCTCAGATTCCCCATCCATCATCACCAGCAGAGCACCCACCACATTGAGGAATATTCCGGGGGGAAAGGTATCATTTAACCTAATTTAGTAAACAACATTTTTGAATATGTGGGTCATGAATCTTATAGTGTTCAAACAATGGTTTTTCATGCTCTCGCCTTCAACTTTTCATCATTAGGATGCTAGGATGTGGCCCCTCATATATGATCACAGGTTACAAAGGTTTCAGAGAGGCCACCATAGCCTCCAAGCATTGCTAGACTCTAAAAACACTATTTTTTTGGATGTGGGTCCCGATGCTTGGTTCTCTATGCCTGTCCCCATGCCTCCACTACTTAAATAGGGGTATCTTATGAAGGTTCTCCAATACAAAGAATATGTCAGTAGAGGGACCTGGATAATCATAATATGGGAGGTTTTACTAAGGAATGAATTTGATCTTACTTCCATAACTTTAAAAAATCCTCCTAAATAAGTTTCCTCTAGGGTATCAACCTCAACTTCTTCTAGAGGGTTCCCTTTACCAGCATCTTCCCCCCAAGACCCATCTGATTACTTGGGTAGAAGAATGCACACCACTAGATCAGTAGCTGGCATTTGTGGTGTGGATGTTAGATCTAGAAATACTTTCACCTGAGCCGTAATTGGGTGTGTAGTGCCTCAAGATTTCACTAAGTTATCTAGCTCAGACACATTCCACTCCCCCTCTACTTGGGATACAAGGAAGCCTGCTTTAGCATGACCAATTCTTGGAAGATCCATCCTAAACTGGTTGAGGTGGTCCCACATTTCATAATAATTGATGAATTTCCTATTGACATCCCAAGATTCCCAGGCCTTATGGTAGACAACATCCTCATGTATATCCATGCAATGCATCCGCTTCTCAAGAGCATGGGTAGATATTATTTGTAACCCTCTTGATGGCCCCCCTTCAATCTAATTATGCTCAATGGGGTCCACTGAACCTACTACTGTAGCTTTTCCTCCACTTCTAGCCGGTGCAGGCCTTGGAACCATTGGCTCTACTGATGCAACTCGACCAACATGATGCGCATTAGCTCTATAACTACGACTCACTTTCATCACTATTCAGCCTTGACCTTGAGGTGGAGGGGACACTCCCTCGTTAGATCAGATGGTCTAATGTTTCAGCATTTCTCCTGGGTATGCCACCTTATAGCTCTGTAAATATGCCTAAACAATCCCATAGGAAGTAGTGGGTGACGACATATCAATCCAAAACATCGCATCTTCTTGTGTGACCATGAGACAAAGCTAACTCATCACACACATGTTATCTTCATGATGTACCCCCAAATACACCTTCAAGGTTAGTTATTGTAGGAATATACACTTCTTTATGAATCAATACGGGGTGTGTGGTTCACATATTGGGTCATAATCCACCCAAACCACCATCACTCTACCTCTTAAGGCCAGAAGATATGACTGTTGCTCTTTAATTCCCCATCCATTATAAGTGAATACTCTCATTGTCGAAGGAAACATATGGAATATAAATTTTTCTACCCTACAGACCATATTCAGTATCATCTTCATGTTTGAATTGAATGACAAACTTCCTACAACATTTAATATTGTATGGTGGATGTTTTTCTCTAGTGTAGTAATGGGGTTCGGGTATTCTAATCCCTCCTTGTGTGCTACCATCCATCCATATAGGAAGTAGAGTGGTCGGTACACACAATGGATTGCTTCCATCACTGATATACGAGTGTACTTTATATAGATTTTAAAGCTTCTAGATTCCAAGGTTGATGAGATTCCCTATTTCTAGCACTACCTCCCTGATGAACGTTCTTGGATGTGCACCCATATGTGCATATATTAAAAGTAATATCCACCTGCAGATGATCACCAATATTAACTCGGATAACCTGACTATCAGTTGATGCTCAATGTTGATGATAATACCCCACAACAGCCATTACTTTTCCTTCAAGATTCACCGATAGGAACCTTCCTTGCCTCACTGATCCCCTCTTGGGTAGGTATGAGGTTGAATGGGAAATTTTAGGTGTTCCTCTTCTCCCTCAGCGGGCCTCTCTATATGAAATTTTATGAATTGACAAAATCACTACTTAAAGTGGATGTTCCTCATTTTCTTTATGTCTTTATCTATTCCCAACACCAGATCTTGAAGTTTCTTCACTTGCCCTGTCATCTGTTCTGGATCCTCCGCTTAGGATGCACATACCCAGTATGCCCAAGCACATTCCTCTATAAAATTTCTGCCCTAGTGCAGTCCCAATCATCAGTACATTCGTTTTTTGGGTTCTCTAACCCATCCATGAAGATGGTATGATATTATTGTGGAGATTTATCTAGTTTTTTTGCTTCCCCATCGATGTTGTTGAGATAGTTACAAAGAAATTATGATATGATAGGTTAATGATACTGTTAGGTATGGCCATCAGTAGACCCGTAGCACTAGTACTGACCTAGTGTGCCTCAAAACTAGTAAACCGGTTTATCCCTGGTGATAACTAGGAAGAATATGTCCTCCCTTAGACCAAATCCATACAAAGGAAGCCTCTTGAAAAGATGATAGTCCTTTTTAACTTCTTTCAACATCTCTATCAATGTCTCATGATTAGAGTGTCTTTGAACATAATCCCCAATCATAATATTTTTCATCAAATATTCTCTCTGGGTGTCATACGCAAGATACTACTAAGTATATTTTTAGGAAACCATAATATTTGAGGCTTTGTTGATTTTATTGAGCTTGGTTGTGAGGATCGTTCACAAATCTCAATCATAGAGAACTGGATCATGGAGCCACAACAGAACCTTCACGTATTGCATAGAAATAGAGGATTGTGATGCCCAATTTTTCTATGAAGTGTTCATAGAGAAATCGTCTGCTGGACCCAGTTCATGAAGATGCCTTTCCAGGGTAGGTTAATTCATGAAAAGGGGGCTCAGGCATATTCGTTTGTGAATATCCATTGAAGATAATGGGTCCCTCACGCCCTATTTATAGGTTACAGCCCACCGAGCTTCACGGAGGACTTCATACTCCTGAGATTCATGGTGTCCTTCACCCATAGGAAATTTTATAGTAGTTTTTATGAGTTCGATGAGCCCCGTGATAGCTTCCAAGCTATTTGACATTGTCCTCTGTGGGTTCAATGATCCCCAGGCCGCTTTGTAGATAACATTTTTTCTCCATGGCAAAAATTCGAGCCCCAAAATATCACTATTCCTATATATAGTCGGCTCACCCCCCCCCCCCACCACCCATCCAAACCATTATTATTCTGACCTTTCACCTTTCAAACTTACTTTTTGTGATGCTTCTGAGCATCGTGAACCTGAGAGAGAAATGAATTCACTAGGGTATTAGAGCACTGCGAAAGCCCCTTTCCTTTATTCTAGTTTACCCATCCCTATTGTAGATATTCCCTTTAAAAATCCCTCTACCACTCATGATGGACGAAGTCCCTCCAGGATACTTGAGGCCTTGAGAAGTATTAAGGCATTGTGAGGCACTCCTTTTCCAACTCATGACTCTATATGAAGGCATGCTCACCCTGTTTCCTGGAGCTCCTATATTTGTGAATCTATAGCCATTTATTAATAACCTGAGCATCATGAATAACCTCTCAGCAAGGCCCCCTTCTTTCCAAGACCCACTTCTGTGCACCCCTTAAGGCTTGTACAAAGTGATTTACTAGTCCCTCATGTGGTTCTCCTTGTTACTTTTCTCTACCTAATGCTTCTTCAAATAGGTACACTAATATCTATTACTTCTTCTCACAGATATGATAAAGTGGACCCCTCGATTGACCAATCCTCCACTGCACTTCTTTCCATCATTTATGATGCCTTCCCTTCAACAAGGGTTAAATATCACCAATTATGTAAGTCCAAGGGGTGAGGAGTGAGCCTCATCATCCAAGATGGATGACATTAAACTGCCTAGCACAGACATCCTCAACACATGACTTCAAAATTTGGCTTCTACATGTGTGAAAAGCCTGAGTGGATCATATATAGTATGGGTACTTAATCCCTCTCACCTATCTCTCGTGTTGAGCTTTGACTCCATGTTCACCTCTAGAAGTATTTATGTATGCCCCAATACACATTTATAGGGTGTTTTGTGTACAACTAACAAGGAATGATAACTTCATCACATGTAATGACATCATCCTCATATACATGGACATCCTCCATGGGAATCCCTCATAGAGTAAAGCCCAATATCCCTCTCCCTAGTCCACTTCAATGTGTAAGACTCGCTCCATCACTCGCTGATGCATCTTTCGCGATGTGATAGTCTGCTCCACCACTTCCTCTTATTTCTCACACTGAGCCTGACTCACATGATATTAGAGGTTAGTATTAACCATGAATTCCATACATGAGCATCCATCTATAGTAATCCCAAATTTCCACATTCATGGGTGGATAACCAAGAATAAGCTCCATCAAACAAAATACATGGGTTTTGATCCCTATCCTCTACATAGAGTACATAAGAAGCCTCTCTGATGTTCAATCCCAACCATTGTTAAACCTTGATGCCCTCCTCCTAGGGGTGCACATCTCGAATCTTATTAACCACAATCCCCCATTTCCATAATAATATTTCCCTCAAGACACCATATCATCAAATTATCACACCCTACCTAGAGGTCAAATAGTTTTCAGGTCAACATAGGTCATTAACCATGCATAAGCCCCAACCACATGTCCCATTTTTTGTCAGGTGGCTAACCATTTGTAATCCCCAATTCCCCTATCAAAACTATATGTAATTTTATTCTGAATCAGCTGGGATATGTAGGAATCCTCATTGAGGTTCAATTCCAACACCTTCATCTTCAAATTGGTTCCATCTCATTCAACATCCACTTAATCCAACCCTCCATCATCCATCCCAATTCCTACCCATTCGGCTACATCCTGGTGGGATCACGCTATTCATACAGGCTGCTCCCATGAATAATACCAATCCATCTACTCAATCACCTCACCCTTATCATGGTGGGGTCACATCATCCACATGGGTAGCCTTAGATCGTTGTCCCCAATCATCCCATTGGTGCTCCTTGTAGTACCTGGGTAGATAACCATGTGTAATCCCCACACAATCCACATCAAATCAACCAAGAGTGATCATCTTGCGAAGGGAATATATCCTTGTGTAATCCGCAAATCACACCTTCAAAATTAATGAGTTCTGATTCTTTTCATCTATACAGGGTACATAGGAAGCCTCCCTGATCTTCATTCCCATCCAATGGTAAACCTTGGTATCCCCCTCATTTGGGATCACTCTCCTTGATCTGCCCTCAGTTGTGTTTAGATCAACCTTCACAGTGTGAAACCTTCCCATTATTGGACACACCACTCTTAGATCCATCCTCTAAGGGTATTGTGATCCACCCATTTGGTAAACCTTCCTAGTGCTCCTTCCTAGAGAAGTTCCTATCTATTATACTTTCATAAGTTTTCGGATCAATCTGATCTATCTTCACTAGATGTTAATCTCACAACATAACTCATGTTAAACATGGTATTCCAAGGAAAACCATGGACACATGCCACTGGAATAAGATACCCTATGACCAATGTGGGAATCCTCGGGTTTCTATGCCCTTGATTATCCTTATAATGAGGAATACTATAGGTTTTTCAATGTTTTAGCATACAAACATTCCACAAATTCCCAGTGTGACAACTCTCCTGACTGAAGGTTGTTTTGTTAAATTTACCCTTGGGAATGTCCTTATAGAAGAATCATATTTAACCAAAATCCAAAAATAGATGGAATTTGGAATGTGTTTCATGAATACTTACTTAATCATTAAGTGAGACCAGAACTAGGAAACTAACACTGAGGAGGAATCCATTGAAGGAGGAACTGACATCCCATCATCTCATTTTGATCAAGGAGAAAACATCTCTAAAGAAGTTATGGATGTCACTCACCTCTAGAAAGAGGGAATTTAGGGTACAACGAACCATTATAAAACACCAACACACTCGTGCGGTTCACCTTGGTGGAAAGAATTGGAAATAATATTCCATTTATTTATATTTTGACCCAAGGCTAAATTTAAGGAAACATCCCTTATTTTCTATTTCCAATATCTCACTTGATTTTTATTTAACACGATGTCATCAACACACCCACTTAATTACACTATTTTTCAAGGATATATTAATTACTCATTTGAAATGATTACAAAAACCTATCATGTTTGACTAAAAACAAGGGGATGGAATAATGAATATAATAACCACCCTCACTCTAAACTTATGGTATATTATTTTAACTTGAACACCTCTTGGATGTATATTTAATATAAAAATAGAAATAAATAACATACTCACACCCTAAAGAGATATATAAGGGCCCGATTAAAATTACCTAGTGTCAGTTTATGTCTTTTATGCTAATATAGAATCATTTTAGAGAGAAAATTAATTGAATTTAGAATCTAGGTAAAATGAATATAAAACTAGGATGATTACTTACATGGTACATGATATAAAAATGAATAAACCTTTAGGGATAAATAAAATACCACCTACTATATGTTAGAGGAGGACCACTAGTCGAGTATTGGAATTTAGTTGAAGATGAAATGGATGAAAAAAAAGAAACTAGAAAAAATTGTGAAAATAGGGAATTAACATTAAACATGGAAGGATAGATCTAAAAGGAAATAAAAAGTGAGATCGACAGCTACCAGAGTCATAGCCTTACTGAGATCCATACAACATGACAAGAAAAAGCTGAAATAGAAGAAAGAAAAAGGAGAAAAAATAAATGGATGAAGGAGCAAAGATATATCTTTACATTTCAATAAATGGAAAAAATGTGGCAAAAAATAGAATAAAAAGAGATTAGGGTTTCAAGGTAAATTTTGTAAATTTTTACCTTTTTATTTGGGAACACTATTTAGCCACATGGTTGGTCAAACTGTACACCAACTGTGTAAACCCTACAGTCTAGAAACACCTCACTTAGCACTGTTAGATAAACCATGTGAAAACCTTTTTAAATACATATAAAAATGGTAGGATTTGTTATGGTTTCCAATCCCCCATCGCATGGTCTAACAAACCTTTCTCCACTTTTTTATACCAACATGGTTGGGATGAGCGGTTAGTGTAAACCATTCACTAACCATGGAGCCTATTCTGACTCCCTTAAACAATAAATTACATGTCATGAACCCTCAAATAATTCACAGGGAACCACCATTAACTAAATTTTTTCCCAATTTACATTCTCAATGACAAATATATGATCTTAGGGTGAACAAACCAATAATAAAACACCTCATATATAAGTTGTGGTTTTAAACTTTGGGGGAGAGAACACAAACTTGGGGAGGATTTTATATAGAGGTATTCATGGCTCAAAATCAGAGTGATAGAGATGACTCATATTTATATCACTGAAGGAGAATCATTGGATTAGTCGTATGGGTGTCCTAGAAGTTAAAAATAGAAAATATTGGAGAGTATATTTGGATATGGGAGATAAGATGAGTGTAAAAGATAGGGGTGTGATGAATATTGATGGAAGAGGAGAATATCTCAAGAGATGGGGTTTCAACAGAGATTTAGGGGAGAGGAGAGGGGCCTATGATATGGGGTGTCAATACAAAAGAAATAAATAATAAGTTTATGGGGATTCAAGGGAGGGGGGAGGAATATAATAAGGTATGGTAGGCTCTTTCTATTGGTATCGGGGTGTACAATGGAAGACAATGTGCTGGGGATTTAAAAATATTCATCATAAATTTGAAAATGCTACAATTTATTTAGTTATATGAGCCCCATTATAGGTATGAAGATCTAATGTGAAAATTTCAAAGTTCAAAAAATAAACAATTATCTCATTTTATTCGACATCATGTTTGACTACAGCTCATAGCTGATGATTTTTTCTTGAAGGATCTAAGTTCTAGACCCCATAGATCATCCACACATGCTTCAATAATATTCAAGGATTCTAATCATAGATTTTTGGGTGCTCGAAAAAAATCTCTGATGGTTCCTTCAATGTCATGAAGATCACCTCGATCCAGTCTTGTCGACCCATTAAGGTGTTCTTAGATCAATTTCTTGAATGAAACAATTGTCTCTCTATGATATGGGAGGATATGGATTCCCTAAATTACATTGGAATGAATAGTCTTGGAATGAGAGTTCCTATTTTTCTTATATAGTGAGATTCTCAAATACCTATAATGGTTCCTCCTACCCCCAAAAATAAAAAACCCACTAAATAAGAAATAAATGACATGTTTGGACAAACTAACTGCAACATAATTTCATTTATATTTTTATCACATACTAATAATACATAATTAATATATTATGTGATAAACCTAATTCATTAACTCAACTCTTAATTCCCAGAAATATAAAAATAAGAATGAATATTGAAATAATATTTGGTCATATAATATTCCACCATGTATTTACTAAATACCTTATGAATACTTTTAATAAATAAATTCATCCTAGTTTTCATATTCTCTGATAATAATCAATTTATTTATTCATTAGTGATCTTTAATAGTTGGGAAACTCATGTATCCCATGGTGGGGCCCATAATGTCTTATACACCTATTCACCAAAATTGGGAATACTCATGAATATGTTATTGTGTATGACTATAAAGTCCCTTATCTTTTTAGTAGTGAATACCATTTATAGAAAATCAGTGGAGTCTAGTAACAAATTAAAGCCCCTAAAGATATAAGGAAAATACATAGAAATGAAAACTATCCTATAAACTTGCACTATGTAATATAATATCTTTATCTTATAATATATTATAAAGCAGGATACATAACAATTTTCATCATCCATTCTTTATTTATTATTTATTGATATAACTAGACATACTTACCTCTGACTACCTTGGAAAAGTATTTATGAAGTTACTTTCATCTTGATCAACTAGGCATGAGATATCACTTTCTCAACTCAAAAGTGAAGAATTATATCTTGGTCATTCAACCAATTCCATACCACCAAAGACACACCCAACACAAGATACCATTCCATGACTTCAATTTCATGGATTTTTCCATGCATAAAAGTGTATAATCAAATGTTTGACAATGATAATTATCTCAATTCATGAGACTAATACACATGTTCATATATAAGAACAACCAATTAATCCTAAAACATATAGTGTTCCTAGTGGCAGGTATGTCCTCATGTTCTCACCTATTAGAGATCCCTATGTTTGAACTTCTTGAGAAGAAGTCTCAATGATTATAATCCCCCAAAACCTAATAGTCATTCATCAACTAATCCCAATTAGTATGACGTATCTAGGCCATAATACATATGTTTAAGATTAATTTCATTGTATTATAAAGTTATAATTAAATTATTCTCACTACTATTAACTTTTAATATGAAAAATGATCTAAAAACATTAAATTTTAGATAGTGGATGAATAAATATCACCACTATTATGGTAAGAGTACATCAACCTTAAATCATTGTATGCTTGATACAGTAATCTAAATTATTGATAGAGTTGGGTATAGGGAACCTAATTTTACAACACTTTCACTTGAATGAGATCTAATTTTCTATGGAACCTTGTTATCTCTCACATAATAATATCATGTTTTTGATGAATTGTGTCTTTATTCATTATTCCTACCATATAACCACTAAATGGCTATTGACACCCACAAAATGAGCTTCAGAAAATCTAGAAGGGAAAAATACTTGAATCATGGTTATTATCTTCTCTATAAAAAAAATAAAGAGAAGGCAGATAAATCACATAGATCTTGTAACCTTTATAAGGATACATGATCTCATTACCCTTATATTTTCATGAGAATGAGTCATGTATAGAGCATGATATGATCTTGATCTTGATGATCCCATTTGACAAGGCTCCCTATTCTTGGGAAAGAACCAATAAAATCATTGATGATCACATGAAGGATATTAGAAAGGCTCTTTCTATCACGCGACTTTTCAACTAGTGGATTCCTGATAATAATTTAGAAACCCTTTATAAAATAAAGGAAGAGTAGGGTAGAAGCATCATATGATGGATAGTTACATTGGTCTTCATGCGATGTGCTCATGTAATTCAAAAGACCTTGAAAATACCAGGGTTCCATTTATACCCTATCACGCAAAATTATGTTGGTGTGTCACCTTCATTATGAAAAGGTCCTCAGACATAGGCATCCAAATATATGCGAATCTCCTCCATCCCTATAGAAAAATAGTTGACTTTTGCATGGAAATGCTTGTGCATCCTCACGAGGACTAGTATTGATCATGCGACTCATCATAGACAATGACTGTGATTGTATTAGACAATACATGCTTGACGTGGAATGATCACCTTACCCTATAGAATAAATAATGAAACAAAAATAGAAAATTTTAAAGCTTCTAGTGAAAGGAAGATATGTTGAACTTCACATGAAGGGGTTATATGTTCTGAATGATCACTATTGATCACAAGGACATACCTCAACATGTCATCCTAATATCACAGAGGCTCCCTTCAAATGTCTCCTTAGTCTCACAATGGGCCCCTAAAAAGTCACATTTGGTCATTTAATATAATTTCCATAGGCATCCTGATCTCATGAAGACCCCTAAAAATGATATCCCAACCTTGTTAAATCCCCTTGATATGTCAACATGGTTAGGATAATTCCCTTGTATCTTATGGGTCAAATAAACATGGAATAGGTGGAACATTCTCATGGTCACTATCATCATGTGGAGCCATGGATGGCCCATAGTAAGATCATACAAAAAGATTGATGCCAAAATCCCTCCACTGACTCCAACTCATGTCTGAAAGATACATGCCATGAAATGAGACATATAATTGGGGCAGTGAGGCATATAAACCACCCCCCATCACAAAAAAATGAGACACATGGAATGAGAGAACTAAGGAAAACCCATGGGTGACTACTACACAATAGCAGAGGATAAGACTTCCTAGAGTGTCCAGTCATGTAACTGAAAGGTCTTACACTAGGTAAAATACGGTGAATGACCAATGTTTTCATGAAAAATGAGTGTTTTCTTTACTTGATCAATCAATAGATCATTCAAAGGACTTTTGGTGTGTCAGTAAGATTATACAAAGGGGGTCTCGCATGTCAACTAGGTCATGAAAACCCTAAAATAAGCTAAAAATAGAAAAAAAAACATGAGTCACATATGAAATAATGGATTTAATAATGACTAAAAGAGATGGGGGACATTTATGATGATAAATAAACTGATCTTCATGTGATTTTCATAACTATCCCAGATCATGTAACTACACCGGGGAATGTCTCCCAAGACATTTGACACTCCATAGACATTCCATTTTAATAATGTGATATCCCTTGGCCATGAAAATAAATTCATATGATTCCCTCCAAGAATTTAACCAAAGTCTTGTGAATACCTTAAGGATTTCTATCCCTTTCTTGTGATGTCCTCTAGACATGTCAATAAAGTTATGAGATGAAATTAATATAGGGCAGTTTGGTCTCATAATGTCCTCTGGAAAAGTTATCTAGGTCATACATTACCATCTAGATATGTCAACCTAGATCAAGTGATGTCCTATGGACCTGTCAACTAGGTCATGTGGCACACTTTAGACATGTCATCTTAGATAATATGTTGTCCTTCAGATAAGTCAGTCAGGTCATGCAGCACACTTCATACATGTCAGCTCAGATCATATTGTGTCCTCTAAATAAGTCATCCATGTCATGAGTTACCCTCCATACATGTCATCCTAGATCATAATATGTCCTTCCAAAAAGTCATCCAGGTCATGTGGCACCCACAAGACATGTCATCTCGGATCATGTGATGTCCTAAGGACAAGTTATCTAGGTCTTACAACACCCTCCAGACATGTCATCATGGATCATGTGATATCCTCTAGACAAGCCATCCAAGTCATTTGGAACCCTCCATACATATTATTCTGTATTATATGATTTCCTCAAGAAAAGTCATCTAGGTCTTAGAATGTCCTCCATAAATGTCAGTTTGGATCACGTGATGTCCTCTGGAAAAGTCAGCTAGGTCTCATGATTTCCTCTAGAAAATTCATCCTATATCATGAAATATCCCCCAAACAAGTCAACCAAGTCATGTAGAACACTCCAGACATATCAGCTCGGTTCATGTGATGTCCTTTGGATAATTCAGCTAGCTCTCACGATGCCTCCATACATGTCATCCTATATCATGCAATGTACCCTAGAAAATTTATCTAGGTCTCACAACACCCTACATCCATATCATCCTTGATCATGTGACATCCTCTAGACATGCAATCAATATTATGAGATGTCCTTTAGACAATTCAGTTGGATTATGTGGTTGTCGTTGGACATGTAGGACATGTCCAGACATCCTCAAGCATGTGAGTCTAATAATTAGGATATGTAAAGAAGAAAATGATGAAATATTTAGAAGATAATTAGGATATGTCAAGTAGTAAATTATGAAATGTCATGTAAGCATTATAGGGAATTATAACCTTGTCCAATGGATATATTCAGGCATACCCCCAAGTGAATAATGGTAATAATGATTCTTACAATGACATAGATTCAATGGTTTCCTTTACAAAGACTGATCTCTAATGGGAATCTGACTTAGTGTAAGGACTACTATGTCTCTGAAATTTTAACAATCAAGACCCAATCTCTCCCATGGTCTTATTATCATTCCTCATCCACCATTGGGATGATATGGAAATTTAACTATGATGACTCTGATTCCTGCTATAACTAGGATACGTAGTATTCCATCCGAGATCTTAAGATCCATATCAAGCATCAAAAGGGCTTCCCCTATGTATAAGTCCTACATCTGTATGCAGTGATACTGATTACTTTCTATCCCTTATTTCTCACACTGACCATGGATCACACGGACTTAGGGATTCTCAATGATCATGTCATTCATATCATGAGTCTCCCCTAGCCAGTTAAACCTCATAATTAAAGACCCATTCAGTTTCATGACATGAAAACTCTCATACAATGGTATCCACCTTAAGGTAGGTCCTGAAGGCATAATCAAAATATGATGACTCATATTTCTACCATAACCATGATATGTTGGATAATTTCCTGAGGGTCAATATCAATATTTGGTTCCTAAGTTACCTTATATATATATATATATCCTTTCCACATTATATTAAATTTCATGGGTTCAAAAAATAATTTGTGTTTTGATTCCCATTATAAATAGGACACATAGGATGCCTCGTGATGTTTTAATCCTATCCTCAAAATATTAATTACCTCCCTAGATGGAATTAAACTCTATATTTAAAGATTATATGGATTTAGAATATAAGTAGCAACCCAATAATGTGTAATGGATAAATAACCTTAGATACATACAGAAGGACCCATTAATAGACCCCCCCTACACATGGAAGGATTTAATAGTTGATCATTTTATTAGGGTAACAGGTCTTGTATTAGGATTATGATGACATTTATGAAAATATCTTAAATTTATAAGAGAGTCCTAGAGTAGGAAATAATTCTCCCCAAAAGGGTGTGAGGAACCCAACCTCACATCCTCTCGACTAATGTGAGTTCCTAAGTGTCTTTGGGTCGAATACCCCATTTGACTACCTACCTTTGAAAACAATGTCTCTACTCAATTATGGATGTGGAAACTATTGGTATATTTTTTTAAGATCAATAATAGTGGACAAGACATAAATTATTGTACAATACATTGAACCTCCCCACAATCAACCGTCAGAAAAAATGACATGTTTTTGGGTATTTTCCCATGAAACATATAAGGTGAACCCAACATGGATATCTCAAATAATAAAAATTATAGACTGACCATGCTTCAGGAAAGTTTTTTCACATCCTACATAATCAAAAATTACATGCCTGATGTGAAATTTTCAATTATTCGGGTTCTTGTGAAATAATTCCATCCTCACCGTGATAAGTCCATGAGAGAAGAATAGTAGGGTTGCGAATAAGAAATGACAATCGTGAAACCTGTATATATATTACAGAGAACATATCGTGCAATATATGATGTGTATATCAGATAAATTGATCCTTATTGTCTTCATGACTATAGATACTTATCCCACAAACAACACCCTGACCTGAGATCATGTCTTCATCCAACGACTATTTTGGAAAATAAGCTATGAAAGCCACCTCTATGAGTCTCATAATGACATCACCTTCTTGAAACTATTATAATCAAGTGGAAAATACAATTCTTTTAAAATACCATAAATATTATTCAATTCCAGCCCTTGAGGATACATGAAATGGTCTCTATACACCAAAAATGGTTATTCTTCGTCGTCCAAAGAATGCTGTAGTGAAACCAATGGCACTCTTTTCCACCACCATCCACTTTAGAGTATTATCCCTGAAGAGAAAAAATCACAAACTTCATTATCTGATGAAGGGGGGGAAAGGATTCAACGACATCTCCCTTTCAATTGAAAGTCTACTAAGGAGGGCTCCTATTAACTGCTACCACCAATTCCATCCCATTGATGCCCTTATTCACCTTTTGGGGAATCAAAAAATACATTCTCACTTATGAAAATCATGCATGGGAATCAATTAATGAAAGTAAGGAATGTAAATATTTGGATAACTATGAGTGGGATCATATCCCCACTTCCACTGATGAAGCATGCAAGATTATTTCGGTGGTAGCTAGAAAGGAGGCTCATATCCCTAGACACTCAGATAAAGTAGGCAGGCATATTCATACAACTTGCATGGGGGAGGCACATATCCCTATCCCCACACACAATGTTCATCATTATATTATAATAGAATAAGGAGGAAAAAACTGGTCTCATATCCCTGATTAAATTGAAGATATCTGCCAGTATAAATTGGAGATAGAAAATGTGCATGCTTACATTCTTGTGCACAATTGGGAAAAATGTCACCAAATTCTGGAAACAACAAAATAACTCCATCGAAATATTCTAGAACTGTTGTTAATACATGTATTGTAATATATCCCAATTCTTATAGCCAGGATACCACAACACTATGATCAGCATGAATAAGTATTTGATCTAGAGAAAGATCACATTCTTTCTCTCACCCATGAGGATTATTGGAATATTCTAGTAATGGAAGAGGTACCGTACATGGATCATATTCATGTTACAATTTTGGATCACCAAGTTAGATAGGTACATGCCTCAGGATATCCACACATTCATATCGAAAAATACTATTGTAATACACCAAAGACACTGGATAAGGATCATATTCTTGTTCCAACCAGGGATCACTAAGTGAGAGTGTTATATGCCTCAGGATAGTCTCATATACCAATAAAAAAAGACAGGTAACATATTCCAAAGTCTCGAGATTGGGTTTATATCCACGCTCCAACCAGGGCCCACCAGTTAAGAGTGAAACATGCCTTGGGCATGCTCATATTCCTATTAGGTAAGCTTCTTGGAACACTCCAGTAGCTCATGGAAGCCATGATCATACCCCAAATTTTTCTAATGAACGACTACACCAGTATCTTTTAGAGGCTATATAAAGGGTGGATCATATCTCTTATCCTGTTCCAGAGGTCCATTGGAATATTCTAGTAAAAAATTCATATTTGTATTGGGCTCATATCCCCGCCTCATACAGTTTCTACCCACATATTCCAAAAACCTCCCACAAGAAGGCTCATATTCTTAATGATAATATAAAATCTGATAGGAATATTTCAATAGATTCTCTATAGTGGGATCATACTCCTACAGTACTAGGTGGTGATCATCATATTATGGAATATTTCCTACATCTGGCTCACATCCCTACACAATCCCAAAAGGTAGGTTTGAAAATTGTGGCCATGACGTAGAATGAGGCTCATATTCAGAACTTGTTAAATGGTATTGTCCATGAGGTTGTTCGATGAATATCTACAACCACTCAACGTTCCATCGACTCTTCAACTGAATAAGAAGATGATCATTTCCATGATATCCCTCCTCATGGTAGTTTGGAGATGGATCGTAAGGACTCTACTCCTGTCATCCAAAATGTCCAACCTCCCTACAGTGATATCTCCGATGAATAGGGAAATCATCTCATTTCATAGAAAACTCTATGTAGAGAGGTGTTCAAAAATCATACACCTTCATATAGAGAGGTTATCAAAACCTTGGGGTCAATCGTATATAGTTCCCTATCAACTTACAACAACCCTTAACAGCATTCATCATGTGACCGTAAGAAGCAATTCATGTGGTCTAACCAAGTGGAGGCCTATAAGTATAATGAGGAGATTGGTGAAATTGGCATATAGAGATATTTATCTAGAAACAACCTCCTAACCTTGTTTTGGCCCCTCTCCACTTTGGACTCTGAGATCCAAGATGAGCTGGAGAAGGAGTGCATGCCTTACCTACACCAAAATATGTGGAAAACTCATCAGCGGTTAAAGTCTAGACACCTACTATATCTAGGATATAAGGTCCACCATCAGACCATCAATATAATCTATTTCCAGCTATACCTGGCTATTTTCCCCATGGACTAGGACCCAAAACCAGAAAAGCACAATGAAAATATACATTACGCTTCCTACCATTGCATAATAAATATTTACAAACTAATCCCTTAAGCCTCTTCCCCGCTCCCTTAGATTAGCAGAACTCCACAAATGAGGCATCCTATAATTCCATATCCTTCGGTGATATCAAGGGACCAGGTAATGCATGAGAAAATTAGTCACTATAATGGAATTCCCCCACTTTAATGATGAAAATACATCAAAAATGGAGGGACAGGGTTTCCAATAGATCTCTGACCTAGGCCCCTCAAAGAAAATATAAAAAATTCCATACACATAAGATAGAGTTTTGGTCAACCTGAAAACATCCCATAAAAAATAAATCCCATTATGGGATTCCATTTCATCCCTCTCATATACAAGAACAGCCACGCTAAGTCAAAATGGTTGTAATATCTGCTTCTATGGAAGTCTTTTAGGAATGAACCCAACCCACCATGCTAGGGGGAATATCTACCACTACCTCCTCCCCTTGGATCATTACTCCTTGATAGGATTTAGAACATATCATCACTAAATTCAAATAAAACCCACCCCCCAACACTGTGAGAATTTATATCTTAATCACCATCACCAGGTTCATCACACCTTGAGAGGACCCTGGGGAATCAATGGTGGTTTCATATCAATCCCATCCCACAAGGCTATGGGATTTATATCTTAGTACCCATCTGAAGTGTCATTACACACTCAACCAAAATCATAAAATATTTAATAGAAGAATAAAAAAATACCTATAGCAGCCCTGAATAGTCCTCGTCCCATAGAACTAGGGGAATTTTCATCACCATCATCACCATGTAGATAATTAGTCTTCTCTTTGTTGTGAGGTAAATATAAATAGTTAGTATCCCATCTATTACTCCCATAATAAGACGACACTTTTCCATTCAGTGCCCATTCAAAAATCATGACTGTAAAATCTCTCATGTTCATTACTCATAGTTAGAGAAGGGAGGAATTTATGATAAAGGGAATCAAAATCTGCAAGGTTCGTAAGCCAAAATGGTCCAATATGGAAAAGGGCCTGAGAAATGATCCTAGTGAAAGCAGTTCAGAATCACCTTATTGCATTGAGACTAATGTGCAAATACCATTACTCAATATACCTATATGAATTCCATCACTGTCAACACAACAGATAATGTGGATTAAGATGAAAATGCTGATGGACAAAATATGAAAAATATACCCAAATAAGAGGGTGATATAGATGCATTAATTGAGGTTGAACGTACATAAAACTAGACAATATTCCAAAACATGGATCCTATGAATATTGGGTTTCAAACTATAATGTCGAACACTACTAAGGATAAAGGTAAATAAGTGTTCATATCCCCATCATCACCCAGAAGAATCGAAATTCCATCCACAGAGGAGTAGTTTGAAAAATATGATAATGAGATAAGAAATTTTAGACAACTCACTGAAATACTATTCAAGGGAAACATTACCATTGGGTATCATCTCTAGGTTGTGGTGAATATACCTCCTCCCATAAATTAGGAAAGATTTGATCCGCCTACAAAAGCAGAATATATGGGTCAAAATGGATCTAGATCTAGGTAGTTGGTCTACATAAATGGAGAGGTCAAAGATGATAATGACTTCCCTCAATTACAGTGAAATCCTCTCCCTCATCAGGGAAATCATTCATCCCTATAATAGATTTAGAATCAATGAGAGATAAAATACGAGCCGCCTCATTAAGCCTCGCCCGCTCCGAATAGATGGGAGGTGGCCTAGATAGAAATACCCTTATAACTGCTCAACAACAATGAATCCCTAACTAGTCTAATTTAATCTGTATAAGGGTGATGTTTACCTATGAAACTCGAGAAGAATCCATATCACAAATTGGTGGATGACATTTTTTCCCCCGCCCAAATTTGTAACTCCTATCATCTCTACCTTTGATTGTGCGGGAGACCCAAAATAGAATCTCGCGCACTTTGTGTCATAATAAAATCTGATGATGGTTCCATGAGATTAGTATAAGGAGACCAAGTAGATTTTTTTTGTACAAACATTGATAGGACCCTAATTTTTTGGTACAGTAGCCTTCCACTAAGTTCTGTTGTAGAATGGGAAGATCTTAATCATTAATTCTTTTATCAGTTCAACTCTATACTAAGGAAAAACAAAATTAATAAGCTAAAAATGTAACAAACACATAAATGTGAGTGTGAAGGTATTAATATAAATTTATAATTTTTAGCCTATTTACTTATCATCCCTCTCACACAAAAAAATTACTAGAACTCTTAGCTGAAAATCTTCAAGAAGAGTTGCAGATTCCACTGATCTCAATGAAATGACAATGAGGTTTTTTGAATTTACATAAATAACATAGTGATTAGAAAAAGTCATTCAATATACCCATGATTAATTTCATCTCATTCACTCATCATAATGTAAATGGATCATCAAGGTAGATACTACCATTATTACCTTCAAACTAGTAGCATTACCCATTCAAGCACCTAGTTAGGTTCCAAACCACCCAACACCTCCTATTGAGCCGAAACAACAACAAAATTGACCTTGACCATAACAAAAAAGATACCAAGTTTGTCCAGGATATTAAGAAGGTGTGAATAAATCTTATTCCTTTTGAAATGAGCAAGTCCCTAGTTATTTCCTTGTATTAATGGAAAATGAAGTGCTCATCTATCATAGATTATGAAAACCAATGAGTTCAACATTACTGATCATCCCAAATACATCCCATTTCATAGAGGGCTGGGTTGCAACATCAAATATTTTTTCATCTTCAATGAAATCATCCAAAGCATGTATGATTACATACAAGTGATGTTGGAAAAATCCATGGTGCAAGTGAAATATGTAACCAATATCCAATCAGATGAATTAGGTGATTGTAAAAAAAGTGTAGGTCTATACAGGGATAGAAGTTGGATAACTAGATGACTTGAAAGAAAGTTGAATGTGATCATGCCACCTAGAGAGCACCGCTTTGCAAACCCATAATGTTTCCATCTCATAGGCAGGTGGTATCAAATATTTTTCTCGGAGGTGGATGCAATCATTGGAAAAAAGAAGTTATAGAATAGGAAGATTCATATTTGGATATTATACAAGCTCTACCTCTTGCAGATTTCATTCCTACAACATCTGAAGAATGATAACCATCCAACTAAATTGAACCTCCATAATATGAAGAGAACATATTTGGTTCTATTACCTTAATACACTTTGAATACTACTTCTCCAATGATGAATATGCCTTTGATTATGTGTTCCCTAAACCTAACCAGGGAATTAGAGGATGTAGGTGTAAGAGTCGATGATACAGGGGATAACACGGGAATGGTTGAACCCAATATCTTTTTCATATCCTCTAAAAGGATATATATTCATATGAGAACCATGGGAAATAACTCTAGTGAGATCGAAAGAAAAAGGAATGCGCTTCAGATCACTCTAGTGGCTAATCTACCCCAGTCATCTTCCATGACCGTCTGGTAGCGATTTTATTGTTCATTCAGCCTAAACAATGGGGAAGGATGACATGTCCTAATCAAATTAAAGTAGATGAAACCTTTACCACTTCATAAGAAATAGTATTTTCTACCTAAAATTTCACTACCCATAAACCACATAATAATAAGAAACCCCATCTTGGGAAGCACCAGCCTCTATCTCAAAAATATGACATTCCGAAGTAGCTTGTGATTTTCCTATCCAACATCTCAATACATGATGTGCTCTATTTTAAATTGAACCTAGATAGGCACTCATCAAATCTTCCTAGATCCCACAATATTTCAATATAGAAGTCTCTATAGCCTACATTTATTATGTGGAAACTATGCCATCAAAATATCATGTATCTATCTAATTCATAGAACATGATTCAGAAGAGGTCATCTAATGACACATTAAACCCCTATATATTTCTAGAAGACTTTATAATTTTGATGTTCGAGGGTCCCTGATTGAACTTGGTTCAAGGATAAACCTCATCCCAATCTAGACCCGTTGAGATTTGGGATATAGTGAATGGGGTTATCTTCTAGAAATTTCACCATTCAAGGGAATGATAAGTGTAAAAAAATACCTCTTAGGAAGATCAATCTAAAGGATCAGTTTGGCGATCTCACATCTTACTTTGAGTTTATTGTTATATATTAAGACACTATATACAATTTCCAGATCAAAATTCCTTTCCTTCACATCCATGTGGTGGTACCGTTAACATTTCACCAGTTTTTGAAATAACCCAAAAATGTATTGGTCGGAATATTTCATGTTAATAACACTTAATTTATGTATTGTGAATCCACATATGTTGAGGCAGGTTTCTAGAACATTAGCCTTAGCCTAGTTGGCGAGGACTCGGAAAGTATATCCAAGAGACCTTAGATCCAACCCAAGTGGAGGCATATTTTCTATATTAATATAGTAGTTACTGTAGTAGGTACTGTAGTGGTTACTGTAGCACGTAATGTAGCAGGTAATTTTTGGTACTGTAGTATTCTGAACTATTTATATGTTTGGGCCTTTGGTCCACCGGTTTGGTATTTAGGTCCTTCAAGTCCTCCAGACCACCCAAGGCCTTCAGTCCACCTCAAGGCCTTTGGACCACATGAACAATTTAGTTTCCCAAGACATACACTATAAGGATCAGCTCTAGATGAGGATTCATAGAAGGAACATTCACTAGAGAAAATAGAATGGATTTGGATGAATGAGAGGGTATGTCAATGCCATCGGGACCAGCCTATGAATATATGTGATGCTTAGGTGAACAACCATGTGAAGTTGGAGTGTTTTAATCATGATAAATATTCTGGGGAAGGGCAGTTCCAAGTTGATATGGACTGGTTGAATTTCTCTAAGGCCTTAAGGTCATGTAATGTCACAAATCCTAATATCCATGTAGGGTTCCCCTTCAACCATTAATATAAAAAATGAATAAAAATAAGACCTTCAGGCCATTCAAATTGAGGTAGGTTTCTACAAAAGGGAAGTAAAACACCAATGGTGGATGAAAATATATAGGTTTCAAACATAAAAATTTTGGGGATCTCTCCACGGAATTCTTAGAGTTTGTTGTTTAGTGATTATGTGCTACCCATAAATCTAATTGAGGTAATGGAATTAATCATAGATTTCCAAGCACCTTTTATCCCTTGTGATAGTGTAAAAGAAAATAATCAGCTCTCAAAACTCTCTACAATGACTCTAGCAGTATGGGATGATAGTGTCTCTTCCCATTACCTCTCTCATCCTGACAGTGATAGATATTCCCTCATTTTTCCTACCTCGCCTAAAGATGATTCCACTGAATTAGATGTGGAATAATAAGGGTATGACCTCAGGAATGTCATCCCCTCATTTTTTAGAAGGCATCTCCACCACCATCGATGAACTCATGCAGGTAAATCTATGAATAGAAGAATTTATGTGGGTTATATTGATTAGTGATTCCATGAATCTCAAAAATCAAAGGATGTGAATAGAATTTATAAAGAAACATAGATATGTGTTCTCTTATAATTATACCAAAATTTCCAAACTAAACACAGATTTGGCTACATAAAATATAGTCTTACCTAACAACCATCGATGTTGTAAGAAGGTGCTCAGGAGGCTTTTCCCCGCGCATGATACTAATGTAGATTCATAGTTTTACAAATTGATCAAATAAAATTGTGTCCATGAATTGAAATACCCAATATAGCTCACAAACATTTCCTTTTTAATGAAATATAGTGGGAAGATTATGGTATTCATCAATTTCGAAGATCTTAATCGACACTTAACAAAGGATGATTTCCTATTACCTGTCAAAAACTCTTGATCGATGCAACAACTATATTCCAATATCTTCCCTTCATTGATGGGTACTCAAGGAATAATCAAATTAATATGGCCCCTGAGGATGAGAAATCTATAGCCATCAGATAACTCCAGGGGATCTTATATTATTAGGATATTCCCTTTGGATTAATGGATAATTGTGTTACATATCAACACTCCATCAATCATACCATATTAGGATGAATATCCAAATTTTATGTAGGCCACATGGTGGTAAAATCATAATAATGTTGTGATCACTTCACATATATTTAAATAGTTTTCCATAAGTTATGGAAATAAAACAGGAAAATGAATCTGTTAAAATGCACTTTCAGGGTAACACAAAAGATATTATTTTTTATTTTTGGTACAACACTTTTCCATTGAAATACTAATGAAATTCTATAAATTTCACCACCATAGAATCTCAAAATGCTAAGGGGGATACAAGGGAACCTCACCAACATTCAGCATTACATAGAAAATCTGGCTAGAGAATATATACATTTTACCAAGCTAATAAAGAAGGGGGTAACCTACCAATGGGATGATAAATTCCAAGAATCCTTAAAGATTATTAGTAAATACCAACTGAAACCACTATTCATGATGCCACCAGTGGAAAGAATTCTACTCTTCTTATTTGTGGCCACCATGGAATGATCACTTGGCACTCTCCTTGCATAGAAAAATAATGTGGTGAATGATAAAATTCTCTATTACCTCATCTGAATGATGCTAGGAACTAAGACTCAATATTCTTATATTGAGAAGAAATTCATATCACTCATCATTGCATTCAAATACTAAGACATTACTTTTTATCCTGATGTCATCATTTTAGAACTCCTCACCTAAGGTTGTTCTAGGCTATCCGCAGTATGATATTCAAGTATAATTACTCCTGGCCTAGGAACCACAATTCCTGATTGAAAACATTTTCATCTCCCACTTAGAAGAATGTTGGAATACTCTTGACCCTGGTATCTTATATAGGCTATTGTTTAACATTACAATTATACTAGGTCAACATGCATCGTGGCCTTTAACTACTTTCACTTTGGTCAAATATTTATGAACTTAAACATTATCTTTCGATGTTCTAAATCACAAGACCCTAAAACTAATATTAAAAGAGAAATAAAAGGTTTTAGGTTAAAAACTCAAAAAGGGTGTTCTGAGAAAAATTAAAATTTATGCTCTCTAAAATAATTATATATAGAGTTTTGGAAAAAGTTAGAGCATAAATGAATGAGGTGTAAAGTTCATAGATCTCCCTTTGGGGCCCTATTAAAATCCAAGTGATTCTTGTTAGACCCTGTGTTCCATAGAATAGTTAGAGAAATGATTTTTACATATCCTCACTATGATAACATGTTCACTAATAGGCGACACAACTTTTAGGGTGCTCTAATCCTTCTTGAATAATATATTTTCCATAAATAACACTTCATGATTTGAGTGCCTTGGGCTACCACAAACCTTGCATAGACCATGGAAGAGGATACTCGGATTTAATATAACCTTTGTTTAATTATACATTAAGTCATATGCCACCTGCATATGAGCTCCCAGTCATTAACCAAATGTATTGTTACCATGAAAAAAGTTCTTTCCAACCCTTGTGAGCCCTAACGTCACCATGTTATAATGAAACACCTTAGCTAGTTTTGGGTCATCCTCGACATGATGATCCCATATCAACCTCATGACTCTAGAGGCTTGGATAATGATTTACAATACCTATGACTAGAATATTTAAGTGTATTCAACATCCTTGATGTTATGCCACCATTTTTTACCCTTTCCCAAATATGGAATGTGATGAACCATTCTTGAACCTTTTAATGGCCCAAAACCATGACTCAAAAACCACATGGAATATGACCTGAGATTCCCAACTAAGAGATAAACATACCTAGCATTCTAGAAACCTTACTAGATATATTTAATTTCAATTAACACTTCATCATAAACACATTTAAAACTTCAAAAAAAATTCATTACCATCATAAAAAGAGTTGGAACACCTCTTCTTTACCATGCTATAGATGTATAAGTTTTTTGACATTATATCTAGATGAATCCCATCCTTCTAGGAAATGAAATCCAATCCTTTTGATCCAGGGTAAAACTATGGAAGAACCTATAACCTTAGGGTTTTATGTTTCATATTAGACATATCTTATCTCATTATATATTCATTAGCTTAAACATTTGGGTTATGAATTACTCCAATGATACTCTAATTATCTGATCAGACTCATTTTCCCTAATATTTCACCATCAACCAATAATATCCACATAAATCATTTATATCCCTTAGAAAAGAGTGGTGACACCTCTGTTCAACTATGATATCAGTTCATAAGGTCTTTAACCTACTAACTAGGGGCATCTTCTCTTTATAGGAAATGAAGTCCAATCATCATGAGCCTTGGAAAAACCATGGAATAACTCAAAGCCTTAGGGTGTTTTGGGTTATCCTTTGCATGTTTTCTCCATTTGATATTCATAAATCATGTTATAAATCCATTAATTTAAACTTTATAGTATTGGAGGTCCTATAATTAATACTTTAAATTGAATAACATATTTACATCCCCACAAAATTATATTAAACTATATGGATGTTGTCCTTACCACATGATATTAATATGTACATAATATTTTCTTACCACTAGACATTAAAATATGTGTATAATTATAATTCAAAAATATAATATTACCAATAAAGGGATATACAAGATAAAATACCCTAAAATACATCAATAGAAGGTCCAATCTAAAAGACCCTAAACTATACCAATAGAAGTTCGGAACTAAAAGACCCTAAACTACATCAATAGAAAGTAGGAGGTAGAAGACTCTAAACTATAGCTAATAAATGGTATAGTATTCATGACTTTAAAATATTCAATCAAATGGAAAAGTCATAAAACTTATCAAATTGAAAACCCATAAGAGTGAGGCCTGAGAAAAATATGATTCCATGCCCACTAAGCCTTACCTGATATGAAGCTTTGGAAACAATTAAGGAAATATGAAAGAAATATAAACCTTATAGGGACCACAAATTTTCCTTAGAAAAAATCAAGATATTCTCACTAATTACACTAAATTCAGAAAAATATGGAGCATTATCCCTAGATGACATATATTCTACCAAGATTTCCATTTTGAATCATGAAATCTCAAGACCATTAAAGCAGTTATATCAGTAAGGAATCTCATGTTGGTTGGAATTGATGAGTATTCCTTGAGAAAAATAAATTATGATTTAAAAATTCAAATCCCTAAATTTATATTTACATTAAATTATGAAAAGTATGGGTATTATAGATGATATATGCAACATCATACCAATGAAATGTCATGCATATCATGAATAAATGAAAATTGTACAACGAAATATAATGTATAGCGAATTTATTCATTGTTAAGAAGAAAAAAAGCAGAAATATTCACATTTTGGAGCCTATTTGAAGATTCCATCACAAATTGAAAAATTAGTTATTAGACTATAGTAAGAGTTGATTAGTTGGATTTTAGATGTTGGTTAGAGTCTGATGAGAAGCGTCGATTGAGCACCAAAGCATCGCCTACCCCGATTCTTCCACTACTGCCTAAGGATGAGGTTCCTTGATAAGATAAGACAACTCCTCAACTCTTTTCTATGTATTAATTAATGAGGATTCTGAAATTGATAGATAATCCTTTGATCAAGTTATTATCTCCTTGTGTATTTTTATTTTTGTGGTCAAGTAATCCATTTTTGCATGTAGCTCATATATTATCAGATGAATCTATTTCAATGCTTCTGAAGATCACCTCATTACTTCAGCTAGAGTATCTATATCATCAAAATCATGAAATAAACTCTTATGAGTAGACAACTATTTCATATTCAATAAAATTTTTCTCATGATTTCATATAATGGATGGTGTTCAAATATGCCCACACCCAAGTCATGAAAGAGCCAGTGAATGCGTTCTTTTTTATCAATGTTCCTAAGGGAGTCTTAGTGATCAGGGCGTGAGTCTGAATCTAGATTATCCTATGCCATGTCTGATCCTCTATAAATTCTTGATTGGGTATGTCTGAAAGGGTACTAATTGGATAAGCTAGAGAAGAAGAAAGATAATAATATACATATGCTCTTCTCTAAAAGGATACATTATCCATTGCTCGTACGGAAGGGTCGTCTTCCTCTGTAAAATTTTTCCAACTAATGGGATGGTCACCATAAAGATGATAAATAATTCTTAAAGGCTCTACCAAGTCTTATATCAACTATATTATTACTATAGATAAGGGTTTAATGTTTCCTCATGCGGAAATATAATCCAAAGTTGGCAGATAATCCAAGGAATTCATTCCCCCTGCAAGTGAGTTGTGGGGAGGGGAGAAACCCTTTGGATACAAAAAAGTTATCTGGTTAGCCAATCAGGTTTATATGTCTAAAAATAATTATATCATCCAAATTATCAAATATAACCCTATATCTAATAGAGATTTTTTAATAAATTTTATCAAAAGAACAACCAACATTATCGACAGTTAGCATGGTCAGTGAAAGATAGAGAACAAAGTTGAAGTGATCAGACTGACATATCATTTCACTAACCTCATTAGGATCTAAAGGCATTACCTCAACCCTATAAATGTTCAGTGTCCTAGGATAGATCAAGTCACCTAAGATCCTGGTAGTGTTGTAGTATTTTTAGCAGTACAAATGATACCCCCAAATAGAAATTGTAATGGGATGTCGATCATGTAAGTATTGATTCCCTTTTAGATATGGACCAGGAGCTAGTATAGGGATGAAAGAGTGGGTATGGATATATTATGAGGAAACGCCTATTATAATTGATTTAACATCACCATTATGCCAACTTATATTCCAAAACATGCATCCCCAGGTGGGAAAATCCATCTGTTCGGAGGCATGGCCTTGAAACCCATCAGACTAAGGCTCATGGACATATCTATTATCACCTAGTATTCTTAGGAGTTATACTCTCCGACTTCTAGGATTTCCAAATATAATTAGGCACTTTCCCAAACCATCCTGGAATGGAGACGATGAGGGCGTATAGAGGTCGGTTGAGCTTCGCTATAAAAGAGAAAGATATTGATCTAGTCCTTGAAGGAGTTCAGTGATCACATATTCACCTACTTCCTTAGATTCTATTTTAAAATATTAATCATGTACATGTCCAAGACAATAGTTTTTTTTGGGTCATCCCATACATCCATGATTGGAAGTAACTCATCACACATCTTCTCAAGGGGGGGTATCCTTCCCGGTCCATAGATATCCCAAAGGTTGGTTCCTTCTTTTCCCTGGGATAGATAGAAATAATTAGTTCTTGGGAACCAGCAACTAATAAGTTATTTTAGGAGATTTCACCAATGATATATAATGAAACCAGAAACCAATATGTCCATATAAAGGTGGATAACTTATAGATGATCAAGAATTTATGAGAAGATGTGTTTAACCCAAAATGGCCACGCCCATTCATCAAAAATATTTTCACCAAACCGTATGTCCCATTTTGAGTTTCATATGATTCTTGTATCATTAAAATAGGAGAAAAATATGCTTTATTAACTTTAATAAATGGTTGGTTGATATAATCATAACAAGTTAAACCCTTAGGAGAGTTCTCTAACACGTAGTACAACCCCTAGTACTGATCAACTACCAATTGAATTCCTCTGTAAATTGTCACTTAGGAAAAATTTAGGGAATATGAAAACCAATATGGATGAAAATTGTGGTCATGTGAGGGAATGGAAGCATAATCCAGCAACATGAATCCATATAGTGGAAGACAGTGTGATAAGTGATAGATCTCAAGTTTAGACAGAACAATCCTATTCAAGACCTCATTATTAGAGAACATAAGATATCGAGGGTCAGAATTATGATTTCAAGAAATAATAACCCTCTATATGTCTGTAGTTGAATATTTATGGGAATTGAACACCATTTTTATGAATGTAATAACACATATCAGACAACTGATAAATCCCGAAAAAATATATGCATGGCTTTAGAAGAATCATATGAATCACATGAAGAGAAGGTGTCCGACTCACACAGATCGTGCAAACTTTAGAAGGACATGAATTCACATGACCCTTGAAATGTCAGGAAAATGGGGTATTTGAAATACATGATCTTCTATTGATCATACAGAGTCCCTTTTATAAGACTCTATGTTCATACGAAGGCACCCAAAGACTCTCTGATGATCGTGTGAACGCTACCAAATAACCTCTTTAGATCATATGGTTTTTCAATTGCCAGAATCCTAAAAGTAATCAAAAAACAATTTATAAAATAATGGTGGTGAATGGAGGAATCCTCATGGAAAGGAGAGTTATATTGATCTTCATGCGAGGTGATCATGTGATCTACAAGAACTCATGAATCCCCTAACAACGTGTCTACCTTTCCATGAACATGTCTGTGGGAATGTGACCTTTATCATGTGAAGGGAATTAGACATTGGTATCCAAACAAATGTGCTTCACCTTTGACTCCATAGGCAAATAGAGGAGTTGTCCATGGAAATGATCAAACATCATCATGAGGCCCAAAATTGATCACATGGATCATCGTATGCAAGGAGAGTAATTTTCCTCAACAACACTCACATGATGTTGTGATATCCCCTAACCTTCTTGAATAAATAATGAAATAAAATAGAAAAATGTGAAATCTTCTCGTGAATATAAGATACGTTGACCTTCACATGAAGAGGAATAGAAATTCTGAATGATCAACATTGATCACATGGTGACCATCGACATATCAGCCTATTCTCATAGAGACTCCCTTAACATGTCTCCTTAGTCTCATAAATTACCCCTAACAAGTCCTCTTCAGTCATGAAAAATGATACCCATAGGCATCTTGATCTCATGAAGACCCCTAGAAATGTCGTCCCAACCTTAAAAAATCCCCTTGATATGTCAAAATTGTTAGGAGAATTCCCTTTAATTATCAATGGTCCAATAAACATGGAAATTGTGGGACACTCTGGTGGACACATTCATCATGTGACTCCATAGATAACCCATGACAAGATCATACAAACTACATGACACCAAAATCCCTCCACTATATTCAGTTCATATCGGTGTGATATAAACCATGAAAGGTAGTGTATAACTGTGGTGGTGAGGCCTATTAATCCCCCTCCCCCAAATGAGACACCTGGAATGGGATAATGTAAGATAAACCATGGGAAACTACTACATTGAAGCATTGGAGTGGAATTCTCCGAGCTTCAAGTCACACAATCACAAAGTTCTTCCACCATGTCAAATCAGGGGATAGCCTAAGGGATCACATGGTATGATTATCGTCTTCATGTGGTCAATTTATAAATCATTAGAAGTACTTGTGGTGTATGAGTCATATTTTGCGAAGGAGGTACCATGTGTTTCTTAGGTAACATGAAACGTAAAATAAGATAACACTGTACAAAACCTAAGGTGTATATTCTATAATGGCTGGAATAAAGACTAAAAAATAGGGGAGACTTATCTGAATATGGATATGGTGATCTTAATGTGCTTATTATAACCTACAAAGATCATGTGACAGCATCGAGACATGTATCCCAAGTCATGTTACACTCCCTCGACATGCTATGTGGATCATGTAATGTACCTTGGACATGTAAATAATGTAATTCAACTCCCTATAAGAATGACACCCAAGTATTGAGAAGTATTATGGGCTTTCCAACCCAATATTATGATGTATTCTAGACATGTTGACCAAGTTATACGGTGGCACCATGACAAGTCAGTTAGATCTCATGATTTACTCCAAACAAGTTAGTCAGGTCATTCAACACCCTCCAAGCATGTCATCCCGGATCATGTGATGTCCTCCAAACACATTAGTCAGGTCATGTGTAACCCTCTAGACATGTCAGTCCTGATCATGTGATGTCCTCTCGATAATCCAGTGAGTTCATGCAGCACAATCTAGACATGTCAGCCAATATCATTCAGTGTCCTATGGAAAATTTACCCAGGATATGTGGCGCTCTCCAAACATGTCTTCCTAGATCATATGATGTCCTCCAAAAAATCTAGCTAGGTCTTGTGGCACCCTCTAGACATGTCAGCCCGGATCATCTGATGACTTATGGGAAATTCATCCAGGTCATGAGACCCTATCTAGACATTTCATCTCATATCATGTGATGTACTCCAGACAATTATTCCATGTCATGGGAAGCACTACACACATGTCAGTATGGATCATGCAATGTTCTCCAGATAAGTCACCTACATCTCATGATGTCCTCCAGGCATGTCAACCTAAATTATTCAATTTCCTCTGGAAGATTCTTCCAGGCATCAAGTTGTCCTCCAAACATGTCATCCTTGATCATACAATTTTCCCGAGACAAGCCATCCAAGTCATGAGACACTCACTAAACATGTCATCCACAATAATTTGATGTCCTCCAATAATGTTATCTTGGTCTTACAATGTCTTCCAAGCATGTCATCTTGGATCATTCGATGTCCCTGAGACAAGTTATCTAGGTCTCACAACACCCTTTAGAAATGTCACGCTTAATCATACAACATCCTCTAGACATGCCATCCATATTATGCGATGTCCTTTGGAAAAATAAAATAGATTGTGTGATTTTATTTAGACATGTATGTTAGGCAACTAAGAATTGTACAAGAATCTTCATTCATTTTAGGCAGACAATTATGATAGGTCAGGTAGATAATCAGGAGATGTTAGGTAGACAATCAAGATATGTCAAGCAGAAAATTAGGACCTATCATGTCGGCACCCTGAGACATGGAAAACTTGTCCAGATGATATATTTGAGCATACCTTCGAATGAACTATGATAAATATAATTCCTACAATAAATTGGATACGTAGTATTCCATTCAAAGACTCTCTAATGGAAATTTTCCTTGGGGTAATCCCCTCCATACCTCCAACATTATAACTATTGGAAACCAATTTTTCCCATAGGATTATCATTCTTCCACATCCACCAATAGGTTGAGAAGGCATCTGAACTATGATGAATTTGATTCCTACCATATCCAGAATACATAGGACTCCTTTCTAATTCTTGAGATTCATATCAAACATCCAAAGGTATTCCCCAGCATACAAGTCCCTCATCCATATCTAGTGATACTTATTACATATTATCCCTTGTTTCTCACACTGAGAATGGATAACATGGTGTTAAATATGTTCAATGATCATATCATTCACATCAGGAATCTACCCCATCTAGGGAAACCTCGGATTTTAATCCCTATTCAGAAGAATTATATGACAACTCTTATACAAGAGTATCCACCTCTGGGTAAGTCCAAGGGGAACGATCGATCTGTGATGACTCTGATTCCTGCCATAATCGTGATGTGTAGGATGTCTCCCTAAGGCTGAAGCTCAATATCCAATGCCTAAGTTCCCCCATATATATCCTTTCCACATGATATTGAACTACACAAGTTCAACACACTATGATGGATTTTATTCCTATTATAAGTCAGATATATAGGATTCCTCTTAAAGTTTCAATCACAAACATAAAATATTAATTTCCTCCCTAAATCACAGTAAACTCTAGAATTCCTAGTTATATAGATTCATAATATAAGAATCCTCTCAATAATGGGGAATGGAAGAAGAACCATAGATACATATAGATGAAGTCATTAATAGGACCCCCTTTTACACATGAAAGGATTCAACAATTGATCATTTTATTATGGTAAATGGTTTCATTTTGAGGTTAGGGAGAGATTTGAAAATGAATTTTAAATCTATAAGAGAGTCCTTGAGTAGGTAATAATTCACCCCAAAAGGTTTTGATGAGACTGGCCTCCCATCCTCTTGACCAATGTGAGTTCCTTAGTGCCATTTGGTTTGGAACACTAGTTTGCCACCAGCCTTTGGAAAGAACATATGTACTCAATTATGGATGTGGGAACCATTGGCAGTTTCAATAAAGATAAATAATGGTGGTCCGAACATAAATGAGTGTAAATGAAACTGACCCCCCCCCCCCACAATCAACTGTCAAACAAATTGGCATGTTTTCGCATCTTTTACCATGAAATCATGGCTATTATACTATCTCTGACCTCACCTCATTGATTATGACTACTAAATAGATATAAACCCTGATTATATATTCTTTTGATCACTATCAGAATTTAAAATCTTGGATAGTACTTATAATATAATTATCCAAATTTATATTTTGATAAAACATTACTTGGTGTGATTCTAGGAACTGGAACAAATCATTGTTTAATATACACTTATTATTTAGCTACCTTAGAATCCACAACACACTCATTGTTTTTAGATATTCATACCGTTAGATTGAATGAAATTTTCTTGCTAATTACCTTTTTATAACAATGATATTGGTTCATATTGATCCATTGGATGAATATTTTGTGTACCATTATTACTAGTTTCTCTTCCTCTACATAAACCAGGTTCATATCTTCTGTACTTCCTTAAGAATAATTTTATTTTTTTGATTTATTACTTCTCATTTATCCTAGATATAATTTATATTTTCCTACCATTAATTATATTATGTAAATATAAAATATAGTAAATATCATCAAGTATGTGATATATCCATTGAAAGATATTATGGAATTCTACTCACCACTTTAGTCTGCTTCCATGCATGTGCATATATTGTTGTAAAGATTTATTCCATGTGGAACTAGTAACAATTCTCACTCAAATTGATAACTCTTGTGTTTTCCAATACATTTTCAGTATATGAATTATGTAATTGGTCTAAGAAAATGTTATATCCACCATGGTAGATCATGTTCCCTATAAATTAGTTTGACACTATAAGTCAATATCTAGAGAATTAATTTCATTCTGGTCTCAACTAACTATAAGAAAAATGAAAGTTTTCCATATGTTACAAAAAATATTTTACATGAAATACAGTGGAACTCTCACAAACCTTTCTCAGTCATCCTAAATGAAAATTCTATGATCTTGTTGCTTACATCATTCCAAAATTGTATTTCTATAACTTGAATCCCTTATTGGAATTTTATGGTGTCACCAACCCTTTATGGTGGCATCATATAAACACATTCTATGATTGGTGGCCTTTACATATAATTCCCAATTTAATGATCATATAAAGTATCTATGAAAAGAAAAATTCTAATGAATTTAGGCATAATGATCTAGTATAACCAATCAAGCCTTATTTGTGCCACACTTATACCACCCACGTATAATCTCACTTCAATACCCACCATAATATGAAAAATAATAATACCATGAACTTTGATACATGGAAACCATTATTTAACTTTTACATATCTTGTCAATTTTATCTAATTTCCCTATGAGGCTTACATATAGGAATTATTATTATAAATGAATAATGTTTCACTAGATGCGGTGAATATAAAACCACCACTATGGTTTCATCCTTTTTACACAGTATGTGTCTCTAGAATATTTCTTTTTTCTACATTCTCTGGTGGAATTTGTCCCTATGTCAACTATTTGTGCAACTATAGAATTTACTAAACCAAAGTCAATCTCTCTACCACTTTTTCTAATTGTGATATTCACCCTTTTATAAAAATATAGCCTATAACATAACTATCTCATTTTTATATTATGTATTTAAATAATATCCTTAAAACCATTAGGATAACTACTTTACAAGTATATTGTTTTTTTCTTTATTTAAGTCTATTTATATCTACAAAAAAACTATTTGAATCTAAACAAATTTTCTTATGAAAATATATTTATATCATATTATAACTCATATGGTATCCATTTTTCATTATAGATGGAATATTTTTATGGTATAACACTGTTATTTGTGATATGTGCCTTGAAAAATAAGGGAAGTATCTATATGGAAAATAAATTTTAACATTGATTCTCCTTTTACTTACATCATGACTTTGATGAGTATATGTAAATTTTTCTTTAGGAATTACTTGAAACTAAATTTAATTAGTCAATGTTAACATGTAAGGCTCATCATCAATATTCCTTATTATTATTATAGTTATGGTGTGGATAAGGTAATGTGTGTTTTGTAATTACTCCACACTATATTATAATTATTGATGAACACTTGGTCAAGATATTCTTTGGCAAGCCAGTCTGAAGAAACTCATATCTTCTAACCATGCATATACCTTAATTCACTATCATATTTTGTAAAAATCATGAAGGAATTTTATAAAGTATATTTAACACTAGAATAAACTTGGAATAGTTTAGGCACTCAAGCTATCCTAATTCTAAAATAATTATGAATTGCCTTTGTTTCTAATGGTTTTTTTTCAAAACTATGTATGTAAGTGTTTTGATAATACCTAATGTATTTAACTCCAAAAAATTCCAAAAACCATACTGAGTATATCGTTAACAACTACTTCATTTTTCATAAAGTATTATATTTCCATAAATGGGTATATAAGTCTTACATTTTATGTTCATCATGTATTGCATATGATTTTGGCATCACTGAACTATTGTTTGAGTATGAGATGCCATAACCAACATTCATTCTTTAATGTCCTGGTAGAATTTTGCACATAATTATAGTTTTACAAGAATTATTCACTTGGAAATAAATGTGTGTGCTTCTCACCACTTATATAATTATCACCCTTCCTCAGATTCTTAGAGAAAACACCTTGACTATTAGTAATGTTTCATTACATCCTTGGTTCCTATATTTAGAATTAAGTATTTAAGTACATTTTTAATCAAATAAAGAAGGATCATATATAAACTATTTCATTTAATGATAAATTTACCTGCAGTAGAAGCTCATTATTGTTTCTCATTTAATTTATTGTAGTTCCTATTCAAGTGACCTATCTTTCAACATAAAAAATAGCCACATGCTCAATGGTCTCCCTCTTTATCTTTCGTTTATTAGAAAAGAATTGTGAAGGTGCCTTCTGTAGTATACTTTTAATCGTCCTTTTTTCCTCACCTTTTTGTTTTTTCACCTCTAAAATTACATATTTAAATTTCTTTAAACTCTCATATTCTTGGAAAACCTATCCCAAAACATATTGAAGTTGTTTTCATAAACTATTCATCATATAATTATCAATTATACTACAAATAATGGGCAGCAAGGATGAGATAATGAGATGAACAAAAGGATATTGATTTGACATAAAACCCAATTCTTGTAGTCGTCCAATGTACTTTATCATCCTGAGTACATGATTACCATCTTGAGTTCCAACATTCAATCAATACTTTATTAGTTTGACCATTATCTCATTGATTTATCATTTTAGTTTCTCATATAAGCATATTTCTCATCCTCAGTAGCTCCCTATGGAGGCTGATTAAGTTGTGAGGACTTCATCATATATAATTTCCTTTTGTACTACAGTACTATGCAAAATCACATGTACCACTCTTGGAAATTTGTGTCGGTGAGGACATGATATTTTTCTATTATGGAAAGTATAGTATCTGTGGTTTTATTTTCCATTTCCTTCTAAATAAACTCTACAAGATTAGTACTTTTATCTTCATTATTTATTTAGACATTACTGAATAAATTAATCACTAAATATCTCCTAATATTGTATTGATCTCTATAAACCCTCTGTACTAGAATTAGAATACTTTTTTGCTTGAGTATTCTAGTCTAAAGGATCCTTGAAACCTCTCCTCATTGTCTAAGAACTATGGCTACGACACTAATAAATGAGTTCAAGGTATTTGTTTGACTAGACCACCATATTAAATCATGTATCCTTGATCTTTGGATTGAATTCCCAACTTATAAATTCATAAACATGATTTACACAATGATTGCCTCTAAATATGTAACAAGCCATCCATGGATACATATTTTCTACCATCGTTAGTTAATTCAATTCATCATTCTTATTAGAAATCTCTGGTAGTAGGAGGCACCCTCAACATGGGATGATGAGAACCTTTTATACCTGGTTGTTTTCAAATTACAATGATGGAGACATTTCTGAATTGATATTTCTTTGAGGGTTTTAAATATATCTCAATGAATGTAACCTTTTTTTATTAAATATTTTCATACCATGTTGTCTCACTCACAGGTGAACATGCATTTGTAGAATAAATTTATCACTTCTTCATGCATTTGTTCATTTTTTTTTGTTCCCACAATAAATATGCACAAGCATAAAATAATAAACAATGGAAAACCATATAAATTACCTGACTGGTCATGGAATAGAATATTCATTGATCCATTTAAACTCAATGGATCAACCATGACATATGGGTATCATACATGAGTTGGTTCTTGACTCATGTTACAGCTCACCCCTAGTCTAGTGTTTTCACTTGTCTTCTGGGATATTGCCTCATCGTGGCATGGTCAACATATTACAGCATCATCATCAATATTACAAATTTACTTGGATGTAGGTGAGGGTTCTAGGGAAGCATAAAATAAATTTAGTAATAAACTGATGGATATACGAACCCTTATGCATATTTAAATAAAGAAGGCAATTCGTAGACCATAAAAAGATTTAATTAAATATTACAAACATTACACAAATGTAATAAATAGTTAAATAAAATAAAACCAGGCGTGGATGGTCAGCCAATGCTCGAGACTAGTCTAGGGGTAAATAATATGACTGATAAAATTACAATGAAATAAATTTAACTTCTAAGGAATATAATAAATAAAATAAATTATTTTAATTCAAAAAATATATTTTTTGTTGGTCTTGAATTTGAATTTTATTTTATTCCATATTTAAATTATTCAATTAATTTTATTTTATTGCAGAATTAAATTATTATTTATAATAATAAAATTGTGATAATTTTAATACAAAAATTTAAATAATTAATATTTAAAATATATTAAAACAAATCTGGCCCCAATACCCCACCCAAACCCGATGTTGATCAAGCAAACCCCGTTCCACCAGTGTAATCTGGCAGGCAACCGATCTGGGCTAGATTGTGGCTATAATGGGTGGTTCATGGAAGGGGATTGTGCCTTGAGTGGAGGAGACTGAAGGGAACGGTGAATGGTTGTGTGGGTGGGATTTGGTGAGGTCACATGTGCTGGTGCACTACCATGGTTCTAGGAAAGGGATTCACTGGGTTTTATTACTGCTAAACAGAAAACCCTGATAAAAGGGATGCCTTTATCAATACTAGTGAAAAGCACTAATAAATGTTAGATTTAACAGCAGAATTTTTAGACCTAATAAATGTTTTTAATAAAATGATATTATTAATTTATACCAAATTATTATATTTATATTCAATAATAATTTTTATTTGTATAAAAACACATTTTTATAATTTATATATATATTTTAATAATCCAAATATATATATAATAAATTTTATTAAATAATTAATATATTTATTATATCTATTATATCAATTATATATATATATATAATTATATATTTATAATTATATATTTATAATTATATATTTATAATTATATATAAATACTTTTTAAATATATATATTTTTAATTATATATAAATACTTTTTAAATATGTATATATATAATTATATATAAATACTTCTTAAAAATGTATATTTATAATTATATATAAATACTTTTAAAATATGTATATTTAAAAATATAATTATATATGTGTGTGTTTCCAATGAATTTGGTCAATTGATATGTGAATATAATTGACGTTCATATGTAATGTATTCATCATGAATGTTCATTTCTACATTACACGCTCGTTACCATTCATGTTGTCCATATATATGATGACTCATTTTTTATGATCTACACTTTTACTCGGTGTATATGATTCATTACATTCCCATGAAGCTATTATGTTATCATAAATACATAAAATCATGATAAATATATTTAAATAATAAATATATTTATTATATTTATAATTATAAATATTTAGTTATATATAAATACTTGTTAAAATATATTTATAATTATAATTATATATTACTAAATATAGATATATATATATAATTATAAAATTTCAATATTTTTTGAAAATAATAAATAGATTTATTATATTTTTAACTATATATAAATACCTTTTAAATATATTTATTTAAAATTATATTAATAATTATAAATATAAACATATTTAAATAAATGTATGTCTTTAATGAATATATATATATATATATATATTCATTACAGACACATATTTATTGTAATTTTATTAAATCATAAATATATTTTTTATATTTATATTTATATATACAATTTTTGTAAAAATAAAATAAATACATTTATCATAATTTTATAAATATATATTTATATATTAATATACATATATATATAAATAAATAAATATATTTATAATTATATAAACATATTTATAAATATATTTATTTATAATAATATTTATATATATATATATAATTAGAAAATTATAATAAATATATTTATAATAATTATAATTTTATAAATATATATAATTGTAGAAATATATTTATAAATATATAAAAATATTTATACATAAATAAAAATATTGCAAATTATATTTATAAATTATATATATGTATATGTAAATAATTATAAAATTATTATAAATAAATTTATTATATTTTTAATTATAATTATAAATAAATTTATATTTATTTATAATCATAAATATAAATATTTTTTAATATATATTTAAATACTTTGTAAGTGGAAATAAATATATTAATTATATATAGTCATATATATATATATTTATTTAAATACTTAGGAAATTAAAATTAATATATTAATTATATATATTTTTTATAATTTCATCATTATTTAAATATGTATATGTATATACATTTAAATAGATATAAAATTATAATAAATATATTTATAATAAATATATATATTATATATATAATTATAATTATAAATATATATATTTATTTATAGTCATATACTAATATATAAAAATACTTATGAAACTAACATAAATATATTAATTATATATAATTTTTATAACTTTGTAATTACTTAAATAAATATATATTTATATTTGAATAATTTTGAAATTATAATAAATAAATTTATATTTTTATTATAATTTTATAATAATTTAAATATAAATATATATTTATGTAACTAATTATGAAGTTATATAAAATACATATAATTAAAATATTTTATCTTAGTTTCATAATTTTTTATATATGTATATATATGACTAAAAAATTATATATTTTTTTATAATTATAATTATATATATAATAAATAAATTTATTATAAAAATATTAATTCTACTTTTCTAATTATTTAAATATAAATATATATTTACTTAAATAATTATGAAATTATAAAAATATATATAATTAATATATTTATTTTAATTTCATAAGTATTTAAATATATATCTATATATATAACTATATATAATTAATATATTTATTTTAATTTCTTAAATATTTAAACAAATAAATATATTAATTTATATTTATAACTGTAATGAAAATATATATTTAATAAATATATATTTATAATAAATATATATAAATTTATATTTATTTAATAATTATAAAATTATAATAAAGATATTAATTAAATATAATTATACATATAATAAATATATTTATTATAAATTTACAATTATATATATTTATATATTTATTATATATGTAAATACAAATAAATATAATGTTTTTATTATTAAAATAATTTTATAAATATATAAAAAAATATAATTAATTTATTATCATTATAGTTTTATCAGCGCTAAAAAATAGCTGATAAAATGTCTCTTTATCAATGCTACAATTTTAGCACTCATACAGGGCGTTGTTTATTAGTGTTAAAAAAGCACTAATAAATGCATGTTTTCTCTGCTCTTTCTATTTTAGCGTTGACAAAACAAACCTTAATCAGTGCCTTTCAGCTAGCGATGAGAAAAAGGTTTACCCAGTTATATAAAGAAGCCCTATTAGTCTCCTCCTTCTCTCGCACGCCTCAAGCTCTCACGGAGGCCGAACCCTACTACTGACTCCTCCACCTCCTCCTCATCTATTATCGTCGACTCCTCCTCCTCAAATGTCGGTGTCACTAACTCCTCCTCTGCATCCTACACTGTCACCTCCTCCTCCTCCTATACCGCCTCCTCCTCCTCCTCCTCTGTTGCCACTGACTCCTCCTCCTCCTCCTCCTCCTCATCCTCCTCCACATCCTGCTCTTCTACCAATGAATCCTCCTCCACCGCCGCTAATATGAATCCATCATCCGCCATCGTGAATCCCTCATTCAATGTCATGATATCCTCCTCCACCGTGAACATCACCCTCGCCATAATAAATCCATCCTCCGCCACCGTGAATCCCTCCTCCACAATGAACATCAGCTCCACTACCAAACTGCACCTCTACTTTCGAACCCCACCTCTGTTGCGAGGCCCTTCTCCTTTGTGAACCCACCTCCACCATGAACCCAACTCCTCATGTGCTCACACATTGAGTATTCTGGTAATACTGTTATTATTTCCTTTATATTTTATCATTATGGAATTTTTGATGGTCAACTCTATAAAAATTGGGTTTTTCAATTATTTTCATTTTTGTTGGGTAATTGACTGTCTTGATTTCCTTGTTTTTAAAAACACAATATAGTAATGATTTTTTTGATTTACTATTAGGGAGATTATTATTTTTTATCTTAGTAATTATTATATCATCCAATTATGTGTTTTGATTTGGTGATGAGTCCACTAGCTGAAATGAGTTGATTATTTTTTAATGTATCAATTTAAATTTGAATTCCATATAGATGGTAAGCAAATCAGATGATATAAGAAGAAAAATATACATCAGACCAAAGAGTATAATGGGTGATTTTGTTGAAACAGAACTAGGAGAACTTGATTTCAAGATATTGATTTTCATTACATAGACAAGTAAAAATTACACTTGTGGTTTCCTTGAATATGAGAAGTATAATATATTAAAATTTGTAGAATTTTGATTACTAGTGATGTTATGAAAACATTATATTGTATTTTAGTTCTAATGTTTTTAATCTTTCTAAGTGTGATATTAACTATGGGATATGCGGTTTGTATTATAATGTGCTTAGTTTTTAATATTATAATCATTCATCATCATATCCTTCATGATCGAAGTGCTTTAAGCCAATGGATGTAGATTTCTTGTTCCATGTAATTGAGGTCTGATGAGGATATATATAAATAACCATTATGATATGGTTATAGTCAAGGAATATCATGGGGCATGATCTTTTTTTTCTAATATTATAATTGAGGGACTCTAGGTAACTTAGGATAGATTGTTTTTTATAAGAGGAAAAACCACTTATTTAGTGTATAGTTAAGGTTGATCTAGGATTAGAATGGGGGTACCTCGATCTTCTTTATAGATCCCACTAATTACCTGTCAAAAATTTAAGGACATATATGAATTATAAATAAGTGGGTAATTAAAATCCTTTAAAATACTTTAATGATTGTTATTTTTAAGTCCATAGATTTTTAATACATTATTACTTTATCTTTTAAATTTTAAATGTACTTTTTTTTATGATCATGTCATAGTTTAGCTTCCAAAAATTTATATTCTAATGAATCTATACTCTTTATAATCTAATTTTCTATGATGTTATATCATCTAATCAATATTTTCTTGAGGGGTAAAAATTCCTCCTAACTTTGTAGACTATAAATATGAAACCCCTCTTATAGTTCCATATATACCTTATGTGGGACCAACACTTCCTCAATTTTTTTTCATTTTATTGAAGGTTTGTGATCTTAAGATGTCATGTAATTTGAAAATAGTTCCATAGTATTCCTAGAAGGATTATTCATGGATATACTTATTTTTTTGAAAGATATGGTCTTACTTACTGGTTTTTAAATGTGGAATATGGAGGATGATCAGTTCAGTACTTAATAACCCATTATTCATGGTAATCCCTTCCTCGTGACTATATAGGAAACCAACCATTTTCCTACTATATAAATTGTTCTCCTCGATGGGTGGAACTATATTTTTTGAGGGCGATGATTATGTCTATATTAGAGAGTATGATTTTAAAACTAGCTATGTCGGACCTTTATTTCTCTAACTGGGTAGAAATGAACTTATATCAAATTCTACATATTTATGGACTATTTCATCAACTTAGTGGTTCTAAAGCGTTATTTAATACCGATTTGATATGAAGTTATCATCAGTTTATGGTGAGGTATATTGATATACCATATACTATATTTAGGAGTATCTATGTATTGTATTGGTATCAAGTGATGTCATTCAGTTTGAAAAATAAAATGGTAGTGTTCATGGATGAGATGAACTGAGTCTTACATTCTTATTTAGATAATTTTGTATCCATATTTTTCAATCATATCATCATTCATTCTTAGTTGAGGGAGTAACATTCATTATATCTAGATATCATTTTCAGAAAACTTGGGGAGCATCAACTATATTCCATGATCTGAAAGTGAATGTTTTGGGTTGATAATGAACACTTCATGGGGAAAATGATATTAGTGGATATCCTATTTTTGTAACCTAAAAGGTTTGATTTTATAGTTTATTTAGAGATGCCAAATAATGTTTTTGATATCCAAATATTTTTGTGAATTTCCATTTACTACCAGTGGGTTAACCAGGATTCCTCCTGATTGGAAGTGCTAAGAAGGCCTTAACTAAGAATGTGGTATGGTTCCTTTTCTTAGATGTTAGTAAGAGATCCTTCTAAGATCTTTATGAGAGATTTATTAAAACCCCAATCTTAACCCTAAATGCGTAGGGTAATGAGTATGGATTATATTGTGATATATCAGGAGTTAGGATTTGAATTGTTCTTGTCCATTATGGTAATGTGGTTGCTTATGGGTCCAGATAGTTAAGGAAACACAAGAGAAACTTCCCAAATCCTTTCCTATATTTTAAAATATTGATTCTTTCCATTAGGTGTTATTGGTATTATCTTTATGGTGGGATATTTTTTAAATAAAAAAAAATATGTTTGAAATATATTTAATCACAATGTGAAATGAACCATTGATAGTGGATAAGATTTGAGCACCTGTAGTCCATTAACTTTAAATTAATGTTTGAACTCATTAAGGGGAATAGTTTTTATAATGTACCGTATTGGAAGGATCAAGCTTAGGTAGTGCATGATTCAAGGACCAAGTGTAATATGGTTTTCCACATTGAAGAGATATGACTTTATTTTAAAACTTATGATGGCCAAGTGACACTTATGTCCTTATCTATCACATATTCACTCCTTAGTAGTATTACGAGAGAAAACTATAGAATTCATACTATTTGTTCATGAGAGACATGATAAAAAAAATTAGAATTATATTTTATAAAATATTGTTTAATTATTATTCATGTTTCCTTTATAATGTTCCTCTCTTGGGATTTATGTCTTTGTGAAAATACCTAAGAAGCTCTTTTAAAATGATTAAAGTGTTTTGAAATGTTTATTAAAAAATTATAAGTTTTCAACATACCCTTTCTTATTTAAAATATATTTAAAATGATTTAAATATATGGAATAGACTTAGGTTTCATGCCAAGTGTTTGTAAACTCACCTAATTGGGTTTCGGAAAGGGATGTGAATGTTTTGAAATTGTATGTAATGTTGGTTTCAATTTAACCAGGGGTCTGTGAAGTTTTAAAAGAAATTTTGTAAAATATAGTGGGTTGTTTCTCATTTTAAATGATTAATATTATTGGTTCATGATGTTTCCTTGAGATCATTAAAAAAGGGTTGGGGTTTTGTGAACGAGTATTTGGAACTAATTGGTTTATTTTAAAAATGGTATGTTATTTTAAAGAGGTATTTGTGTAAATGGTTTGTTTTTTCAATGGGACTTCAACAGTGATTTTATAAATAGTTATCAATGGAAATATAAAATTTTGTTTTTTCATATTTTTTTATTATTGGATTTTTATAGAATTAGTAAAACAATTACATTATATAGGGAAGAAAAGTAGATCGATAATAACACCCTGGAAGGGGTAAATGTATTTTAATAATTAGAATGATTAAATTTTAGTTAGATCTTTTCTCATGCTTTAAATCATATAATAATTTAGATGGTTATCAGATTGGTTTCCATTAATTTTTTATTTATAGAACAAATGGATGTTATTTTTATATTCCTTTATGGAGATTTGGAGGAATAGATCTACATAGATAAACTGGAAGGCTTCATGATAAATGGAATAGAACATTCATTTCTAGTCTCAAATGAATCTTTTCTGGGCTTATGTAGGCACCAATATAGTTTTACTATAATTTCAACACTTTTATAGTAGAATTAATGTTCATACAGTGTTATGTAAATAATGGCTACTTTATAAAAGGTGTATTATGATGGGAGTTTGGTCATTTTACTTATTTATGTTGATAAATTTATCTTAGTTAGACCAATGAAGGAATGACTAGAAGAGATGATGATTGATTTATCTATAATATTCCAAATTCAAAACCTTGGTTTAGGAAAGTGGATATTGGGGATAAATATTGAAGGAGACTTAAAGTCTATAACATTTTGTTAGCCTTGGTTAATATTTATATCATTGTTTTGTGTATTTATTTTGTTAAATATTAATATTACCGAATCAAATATGATGGATATGGATAATTAATGGATGGATCCCAATCATATTACAAAAGTGTATGATGTAGGAGTGAAATAGTTCATCAATTTTTCAAAGGTTCATGAATATGACCCCTCTCAAATCCTTTGTTTGTGTTTATGTTATTTTTATTCAATAAAAATTAGTCCAGAGGAGTTGTAAGAACAGTTGATCTATCATGAATTAGATTAATTTTATAAATGTTGGAATAAACGAAAGAAAAACTACAATGTAACTAGGGCTAGGATAACACTACATTTTATGTATTGTCTGATTTGATTACAAGTGTGGAAAATGAAAAAGTTTGTATCAAGGATGTCATTACATATGTGACTTATGATGAATATTGTATTGAGGGAATGATAAGGACAATTGAAGATGAACATTGTGATTGCCCAAAATTGTTTGAGAAGTTAAGGAGTTTTGAAAAGACACCATTGTATGATGGTTGTGATAAATATACAGCATTGTCAGCCATACTGAAGTTGTATAATCTAAAAGCATGAAATAAATGGAGTGATGCCTATTTTATGGAATTACTTTCCCTCTTGGATGACATGATCCCAGAAGATAATGAGAACCCAAGATGCATATACGAATCCAAATGAATGCTACACTCAATGGGTATGATCTCTAAAAGATTACATGCATGACTGAATGACTATATACTATTTCACAACTACCATAAATCACATAGATAATACACAAAGTGTGTTGATTCTCGATACAAGAAAGATTAATATGGTCCTATGAAAGTTTTGTGGTACTTTACAATCATTCCAAGGTGTATGTGCCAATATGGAAGTGAGAATACTATAGGGAAATTGATGTGAAACGTAGATACAAGAAATAAAAATGGGAAACTACATCAACTGATAGACTCTCCTCAGGGGTAGGGAATTGATCATGAGTATACAGAATTTGTAAATGAGCTGAGAAACCTTAGCCTTTTTATCTATATATTGAGTGAATCCTTTTGGTTTTTAAAGCATAACTCGTAGTACATGGATGGTTATGTTTTTTTAAAGGTTAGGGACGAAGCCTCAAAACAACACAGTAATGATATTGATGTTTATTTAGATCCATTGATTGAGGATTAGAAATTATTGTGGGATTTAGGTGTTATGTTGTATGATTCTTTCATAAATGAAGATTTAACATTGATAGCCATATTGTACGAGATGATAAATGACTTCCTTTCTTATGAAAATGTATCATGATGTAGCATTAAAGGAACTCAAGGGTGTACTATTTGTGAACAAGGTACACAGTCAATTAGGTTGAAACATTCATCGAAAACCATGGTTTTAAGACATCATAGATTTCTACCCCGATGACATAAGTACTGATACAAGATGACATCATTCTATGAAATTTCAGAATAACATACAACACTCTCTCCACTAACAGGTGATCAACTATTTGAGAAATTAAAATATGTGGACACCGGTTTTGGTAAACTATTTTCGAAAAATCATACAAAAAATAGTTGGAAAAAGAGATATGTTTTTTTTAATTACCATACTGGAATTGTTTGTACGTTAGACATTTTCATGATGTTATAAATGTTGAAAAGAAATATTTATGTGATAGTGAAATAGGCATGTTTCTAAATGCACCAATAAAAATAAAGTATGTAATTAAGAAAAGTTTGGACCTAGTTAACATGGGAATACCAGAAGAGTTGGCATAAGTGAAGGGTGAAAATAGAAATATTCTTCCTCCAACTACTTACACTCATTCTAGTAAGGAGATATATCAGTTGTAAAACTTATTGTATGATGTAAAGGATCTAGATGGGTATTCATTGAATATCAAGAACATGGTTTCAATGACCAATTTAAAGTTAAAGGGTTTGAAATCACATGATTAACTGTTTTAGTGCAAGATCTAATGACTATATATTTATGTTTAATTTTTTAAGAATTTCCATCATACATTAACCAAACTTAGTTTCTTCTTCTAGGATATATGCAGTAAAGTTATAGACCTGAAAAAATTTATAACTATAGGAAGAGAAATTGTTGTCGTATTATGTGAATTAGAAATGTTCTTCCCGCCAAAATTCTTTGATATGATGGTTAATTTTATGGTTCACTTGGTGAGATAGATTTCACTATGAAGTCTTGTACACTATAGATATTTGTACCCCATTGAATGGTATATGATGATTTTGAAATGGTATGTAAAAAAGATTAAATTTGGTTATAGGGTTGTATTACGGAGTGATATATTATGAAGGAAGCCGTTGAATTCTGTACCGAATACCAGCCCAGTGTGGAAAGCATTAGTCTACCAAAATTTTATCACATTGGGTAGCTTGTGGGTGAAGAAATTTTGGGAAGATTTGTTATCACAATCAATATTACTGATTGGGAGAAGGCCCAACTTTATGTTTTGAATAATAGTTTTGATGTTTCCCCATATGTTGAAACCCAGTAATAAATTATTCAGAATTTTAATCCATCAAGGGAAGAAATATGGATATCAAATACACATAATAAATAGTTTATAGGATGGTTTTAGGACCATATCTTGAAGAAGCCGGATGAAAATCCAGACTCAATTTCAGAATGAATATGAAGTCTTTTTGAAGGACCAAGTGTGTTTGTATTATCTTGAAATGGTTATGTAATTAATGGTTATATGTTCTATAAAAATGGGCATGATGAAGACAGTATCATGAAAAATAGTGGAGTTACACTCATGGCTAAATTGATGCATGTTTCTGGTACAAATGACAAAAATCTAATTTACATAAATATTTCATAATTTGGTCTCATCGAAAAAATATGGGAGTTGGATTATACAATATTCCAAGTGCTGATTTTTCAATGAAAGTTGGTCGATAAAAGGAGTGATATTAAAATAGATGAATTGTGATTTATAAAAGTTGATTTCTGTAAGGAAGGGTACAAAGATGAATAATTTATAATGGTATCATAGGTAGTATAAGTATTTTATGTTCCAGATCCCACAAATTGAGAGTGGTAAATTGTTCTGTTATTGACCAAGCCCGCTGAAGGGTTAGATAAAAATTCAACTTAGGACAACTCTTTTGTTGGAACATCGTAATCATTTCACAACAGTCCAAATGTAGATGACATTTTTTATGTCATATGAGACCACAATGAATAGATTTGGATCAGCGATAGAGGGTTCAAATCCCTTAAGCCTTTAAAAAATAAAAATAGATTCCAATAATATTTTTCTTGTAATATAAATTATGTTACCTCATGTTATTATCCTCTTATTGCTGCATTTATGTACTCTAAATTAAATTTTAAACCACTTCTGCGAATAATAATTTGTTCATGTGTCGGTGCTCTCAATACAGAATAAAATGAGGTCTCTCAACCTACTATTTCTCACAGTGAATAGGGACGACCTTCTTCATGTGTTGGTGCTCCCATTCATGAGGAACAATTGGTTTATCAACCTATAGTTCCACCCAGTGCATAGGTACAATGACCATCTACACATGTTGATGCTACCACTCTAGACGAACATATTGGCGATCTTGTTTTATGAGGAAATGGTAGGTGATGAAGGATATTCAATTAAATAAAATAGGAGTGTCATATTTTAGTGGTGTTAGAAAAAATTATTAAGGTGAAAGTAAAGGGAATCAAATTTGAGTTTTGATGGAATGTGTGGGGTCATCATGTGAACCCCAACAAGGCCATATTTTTCAGTTATATTGGAATCGTTACTCAACAACTTGTGCCAAATGATTTAGATTTGTGGAATCATGTTGTGCCAAGGATGAAGACATTTATGTGGGAATAGATTACAGTAACATTATGATATCATTTCTTTATTTTACTAAAAAATAAAATGATGAAACATTGACTTACTCTTTATCATCCATTGTAGAGTGCATTTATAGAAGAAAACTCTGAAAAGATATATTTATTAATGCTTTCTGGAAGGATTCATATAGTATTTCACACAATTATAACAAGGCAACTTCATTAATATTATAAAAGGAAAATAAACCCGCACCCAATGGTTATATATGCCCACCTGATAACCCAAGAATCATGGGAATAATTTACTGGTTGTTATACGAACGTGACTTTTCACATACATCGTGGCTAGTAATACATTGTTTGATGATATGGGTATTTATCACTTTGAATGACAATATTTTATTTATGAAACAGCAATCATTTGTGGGAAATAAGAAATGAAATGTAAAACTAGCATAACCCTGTCATCAAGAAAGGATGGTGTATGATTCACTTGAAAAACAATTTGTACATATTTTTTCATATGTAATGATTTTATGTGACATGAAACATCACCATTATTATGTTTCTCTATTTATATGCATATTGATGACTCGAAACCCAAATCCACTTCTATCCCATTCCATTTTCTATAGATGGAGGCACATGTATATAAAGGAAGGATAGTGATAGATGAAAACAATCAAAGAGTGTGGGAAACATGTGTAAGTATTACATAATAAAAAAAATTCTTTAAATAGATATTACATATCAATGATCACTTATTTTCCTATATTTTATATCTAACATAGTCACAGGAACTAAAAACACCTATTTCTGAATAATAGAAACTATCGGTGGCCTTGAAGCAGCAAAAAGAGTATGGTTGCATCAATGGTACGGGTACTGGGGTGACACCTTGAATATATTTTAAGAAAAAAAACTAGAGAATGATCAAAGTGAATTAATAAAACAGATGAGAGAAATAATATCTACACATAAAGAAGAATTTCAATGGTAGAGAGAGATGATGGAAACATTAATGGGGGGAAAAGAGAAGAACCAATTCAAGAAGAGCCACTATGTTGAGATCTCACCCCAGCCCCACCAGCTATGGGGCTAACCATTCCCCTCAAAGAGATGTGTTAGAAGAGGTAATAAATGTTCTAATAATTGTTTCTATGAAATATAAATTAGACATACACTGATACCTTTATTATACAGATATTCTACTGGGTGATAATGACTTTGATTTATATCTACCAACACCCACCCATCACCTTGTAGTGAGGGGTACAATGTTCAATGTTCAAAATGACATGCTACACAGCAAACCAATTCCAAACGTTCATGTGCTAGTGTTTATTAGAGTAGCCCCTAAGCTGACTGAAGAGCTACCAATTCCAATTGATGAATAATATATTCATATAGTCGAAAACGTTGTTATAATATTCATCGCATGGCCATCACATCTTGTAAAAAATCATGTCGACAAGGAGGTATTCATTTCCAACTTACTTTTCAAGCTAAAACTTTAACAATTAAGGAAAAAAGGTTTGAACTAATGAATGTTATTACATACAAATAAAGAGATTGGGATAAAATAAAATACCATCTCAAAACTATATAAAGGATCAACCAACTAATTAATAAGATCTACCAAAATCTCTATTACCCCACCTGTTCTATATCCACATTTACTATAATTAATGTTTCATGTGGATACAAAGTTAAAACATGGTCATAATCACATATTTGATTTTGAAGAAAATATGTATGTACATAAAGATCAAGACTGCATTGGTGTTTAGTGTAAGTGAAATCCTTGACTCGGATTGGCAAGGAAATTATGTTGTAAATGTATACATGAGGTATGTTTTCATGATTTTATTTTCCAAAAGTTGAAATACTGTGTTAATTATGACTAAATACATTTCATATTTTTGGAAGGGATATATATGAAAAAGAATTTAATATATTTGTCTATGAATGAAAATTTTTACTTTTTTAATCATCACATATCCTCTTCAGAACAAAAATAAATAGATAGAAAAAAATGGGTGAAATAGTGGCAAGTCTGATCAAATCATTTAAAAGAAACTTTCCCGATGATGGAATATATTTAATACCAACGATGCATGGGTAAGACTCTATAATTTAATAATATAAAATATATTTTCATTTCTTTCATTACTTATTCCTTTTTGTGTTTTTAGGCTGCATTGGAGGCTCATTTTGGTAAATTTGGATACTTTAAATATTTATTTCCTGGATTCAATTCATGGATATACAGTAAAACCATCCACACATGATGGAGTTTGTTAATTTTTAATACACTACTTTAACTTCAATTTTTATTTTTATCTTCCTTAAGTGTTTTTTTTATCCTTTGGGTGGAAGTTGGGTGACAACCCAACTTCCCTTGGGAGGTTAAGTGGGTGGTGGGGCCCACATGAACCCCACCCCTTCATATTCTCTAACCCTCCCCAACTCACAATTAATGATGTAAAGTTATAACTTATGTCATTAATAAGTGAGTTTAATTAAAGTTTTGAAATTCAAACTCTTGAATTTCAAAGGTTGGTGTTGTGTTAATAAATTAAGTATGAGCTTAATTTATTATGTTTGGGTTAGTCCCTTTGTTCCTTGAGAGGTGGAGAGCATTTTCTTCTTCTTCTTCATCTCTGACGAAGATCACGAAGAACGCTCAACTTCACGAAGAACGCGGCGTCCTTCTTCCATGACGTCGGACTGCAACGCGTTGGTTTTCCTCCACGACGCCGCAACGCATCCTCTCCGCGACGTGCTTTCTGCGGCGAACCTACGTCTGACGCCGCAACGCACTTTCCGCGACGTGCCCCTCGCAGCGAACCCGCGTCCGTCTACCGCGATGCCGACGACGTCTTCTTCCGTGACGACCGACCTCCGTGATGTCCGATCTCCGTGACGCTCGTCCTTCGCGGATCGTTGACGAGCTCCGCGAACTTCCTTCGAGGTAGGGGTTGTTGAATATTGTTAATTTATTCCATTTCTTTCTCGTGGATCGCATGTCTACGTGAGGCTTTTGAATATTTTATATAAGTGTTTTTGTTAACGCGAGGGGGGCCGGACCGCACGAATACGGCCGAAACCCCTCCATCGTTCTTGTTTATTTTTGCGGATGGAAGCAAGTGGCGTGGTGCCGTCGCACCACGCGGATGATCGTACTTTTATTTTACGCGGCTCCGTCGCGCCACGCCGAGGTAGAATCTTCAAGAACGCGACGCCGTCGCGCCGCGTTGAAAGGAATCAAGGTACGGCGAAAGGGGCGTGGTGCCGTCGCACCGCGCCGGACGACGAACATCGCGGCCGGTTCCGGGCCGCGGCGGGACGAGGAGACCGCGGCCGGTTTCGGGCCGCGGCGGAAGAGAAGACCGGCGGCCGGGCCACCGGCGTCGGAAGCCGAAGGGGGGACCGGAATTTCCGGTTCGTTTGAGAAAACCGGCCGGCCAGCTGGCCGGCCGGATGTCTTAAAAACCGGGGGAATTAATCCCCCGGCCAAACCATAGAAACCCCCCTCTTTAAGAGGGGGGCGGTTCTTTAAAGGAGGGGGAGGGGGGGCAGCAGCCCCCCGGTTCGTGTCCAGCCGGCCCCCACGTGGTGGGGCCGTTTCATGCAATTGGTGCGGCACGAGGCTGCGCCGCCTATTCAATCAGCGGGGGATTTAATTCCCCCGCGCAGCCTCCTTGCGGCGACGGCCGCCGCGGCACCCCGCGCCGCCCCGGGGGGGGGGGGGGGGGGGTCGGGCCGGGTCGGCCCGGACCCGGACCCCCCCGTTTTGAACCTGTTTTGGTCTTTTGGCCATAACTGGAGCCTCGGACCTCCGAATGATGAACCTTCTGCGGCAACGCGATCCTTGGATCGAGACGGTCTTTTCGGTATATCGCACTCAAGGTTTCGGTTTACTTTGAGTTCGGCCGGGTTGGTTCGTTCACGAAACCAACCGGGCCTTCGGAGCGGAAACGCTCATATCTTGAGCTACGGACGTCCGAACGATGTGCCGTCAGTTCTGATAAGTTCCTCTTAATGAGACCGATCTTTTGGTATACTCCGCCCGAGGTTTGGGTGCCGACGGAGTACGGCCGGGTTGGTTCGTTCACGAAACCAACCGGGCCCTCGGAGCGGAAACGCTCATATCTTGAGTTCCGGACGTCCGATTGACGTGCCGTCGACTTTGATGGAATCCTCTAAGTGAGACGGATCTTTTGGCATACTCCGCCCGAGGTTTGGACGCAGGTGGAGTACGGTCGGGTTGGTTTTGCCTTAAAAACCAACCGGGCCCCGGGAACGAAAATGCCAATAACTCTCAGACCGGACGTCCGATCGACGCGCCGTCTGTTGCGTTGAGTTCCTGTTGACGATACGGAACTTTTGGATACATCAACTCTGGTCTTTGTGACAGTTGATGTATCAGCCTCTCGGCTCGTGGAGCGGATCCTCCGAACGAGCTTACTGTGTGCGGGAACCCTAGTGCTGGCTGCGACTGTTACTGTGACGACTACTACTACTACTGCTACTGTGACTGCGACGACGACAGTACAGAGATCCTATGTGGATTCGACGACGACGACTACAGCACTCAACGATCCTACGTGGAACAATGCTACCGAACCTGTGTGACCTGAATCTTCTGTTGATCTTGGGTGGTGGAGCGCTTGGGTGTAGCGGCGGACCCGTGGTACTTGACAGTGGTGGTGCGCATGGATGCAGCAGCAGACCCTTGGCGGTGGAGCGCTTGGTTGTAGCGACGGACCCGCGATACTCTACGGAGTGTGTGCGCTTGGTTGTAGCGGCGGACCCGCGATACTCTACGGAGTGTGTGCGCTTGGTTGTAGCGGCGGACCCGTGATACTCTACGGAGTGTGTGCGCTTGGTTGTAGCGACAGACCCGCGACGGTGGGACGTGCGTGCGGAGTACGGAGACCGTGTAGCCGACTGAGACCTGATGACTGCTTGACCGACTCGACTTGGAGTGAGTCGACTAGCCCAGTGGACGGAGCGCCCGGTATTTGGCGGCAGACCCACGGCGGACGGAGCCCCTAGTAGTTGGCAGCAAACCCGCGGTACTCGTCAGGAGGAGTACCTCAGTAGGCTATCTGGGTGAGCGCCCGGTATTTGGCAGCAGACCCTCAGCGGACGGAGCGCCCAGTAGTTGGCAGCAGACCCGCAGTACTCGACAGGAGGAGTACCTCAGCAGTCATAGGTTAGTGAGCAGTACCTCAGAGTCGTGACAGGACTATTGCACACTTCAGAGACGGGGCTCTTCAGCAGCTACGGTTTCGATAATAAAAATCCTGGTTTGAGTTGAGTCCTTGATCTTTGTGTTTCCTCATGATTGAGATGGGTCACTTGATAACTTTGGTATATGTATGGGCATATACCTGGGTAATAGTTATCCGTTGATTTCATAAACTTGTTATAAACCGTGTGGACTTGTACTGTTATCCTATGTGGATTTTACTGTTTACTCTTCTTTGTGGATTGGATTGTTCTTGGGCTCGTGTTGGAGCCGAACGGAAATTGGTGACATAGGTATATGTATGGGCATATACCTAATCAATACTGGATGTTACTTCGTGATTGTTACTTTTCTTCGTGGTTTATCCTTTGTGGATTTGAGAGACCTTCAGGGGTCTCGGGGTCCCTACTGAGTATCTTATACTCACCCCTGCACGGGCTATGCCCGCACTTCGTTGTGTTGGTTGCAGACGACGGACATCGCTAACTGCGGTTGAGGCTTACGGAGTAGGTCGGTACCCGGAGGAGGACCACTGAGCGGGACGTGCTCGGAGCGGACAGTTGGACCCGAGGAGTTGTGGAGCTATCTGCACCTACCCTTTAGGTAGGATCCATGGTGGACGATCCAGGAGCTGAGCCATCTGTACCTACCCTTCAGGTAGGAATCGAGGAGGACGTCCCAGGAGCCGCTTGTACTTTCAGTTGCTGTTTTCCCTTTCGAGTTGTACTTTACTTTACAGTTGGGCTTGTATTTCCGGCCCCTTTACTTCAGCACAGTTGTTCTAGTTTTGTGTACTGCTTTACTTCCGCTTGTTACTCTGAGGTGCTTGTTTACTTTATTAAGGCAATGCCTTCCCTTTTTACTGGGATTTTACGCCTTGGTGCTAGTCGTCAGCCCCTGGCCTATGGAAGGCGGGCTTGGGGTAGTCACGGCACGGGCCCCGAGGGCGGGTCGTGACAAATTGGTATTAGAGGAGTTCGGTTCTACCGCAGACTCTGGTATTTTTTCTATGTGAAGCAATAGTGTTTAGTATATTGAGTGTGGTTATCAGTTCAGGGAGTCCAGTGTTGGTGCGGCGGCCGACGTATCCGTACACCAGGACCCTGACTTCTGATTTCCGACTTAATGCACGAAAACACTGATTGCGTGTGTGTTTCCCAAAAGGTTTAAAGTCAGCTCAAACCAGGTCAGCTCACCAGGTATAAATCGTTGACCGTGACACAACTGTTTAGAATGTCACCATGCAGATAGTTAGCTGGAGTTCCGAGAGAGTTCTCGATGATGGCCCACCGAGCAGCGAGACTCCGGTGCAGGGCCCCTTTTTCAGTGTTGGCACCTTCGGGTGGTGTACCAGCAGCACCACCACCCGTTAGGCAGCAGATGCCACTAGCTGACGGTGCACGCTAGCAGAGCGCGATGCACGAGTTCCAGCAGTAGAGGCCTCTGAGGATACGAGGCGAGACAGATTTCCCAGGCAGCAGTGGACTGGATGGAGGCGGTTGCTAGAGTTCTACGCCTAGCTTGGATACTAGTAGAGCGGATGATGATCTTAGCTCCTGTTGTTTCCAGTGAGTGACCATGAGGTTGGTCCTTATAGTAATGAGGCTTCGGTACGCGAACCGATACCTGGGATAGTACCTACGGGTAGTACGCCAGCTATGTCACTACATGTTGGTCAGCAGACACTACCGGCGGTACCGGTAGCAGAGACTCACAGGCTTAGTGCCTTACATATGTTTTAGCACCAGATATCCCTCAAGTTTCGAGGTGAGCCTGACTCGTAGGCGGCTGAGGACTGGCTTGAGGAGGTGGTTGTGAGTTTTCTGGAGCTAATACAGCTTCGACAGTACGACATGTCGGAAGCAGAGCACTCAACGTGGCTTACTAATCAATCTTGGTACTCGTTGGTTACGTTGTGATCAGTTCTTTAGACTCGAACTTCTGAGTGAAGTGTGTCTAAAGGACATCTGAACCATTACTTTTCCTCTATGCATTTCTACCTATGCTAGGATGCTAGAGAGAACCTTTGTGGTTGTGAACGTTAGCAGTGAAAGGCAGGAAACTAGCGCCAGTCTCAGAGACTCGGGCGTGTAAAATGTTTTAGGAGGAGGAAGTGCTAAGGACAGATGTATCTGCAGGGTAGCAGACGTGGAAGCGGAGCTTAGAGAGCAGCATGTGGTGGTGTACATTTCGACATGTTACGACCACCCGAATTAGTAGTCCCCGCCAGGCTCAGGGAGCAGGAGGGCTGGGGAGGAGAGTAGCTGCATTACGGTCAAAGAGTGTGACCCAGGAGCTCTAAGAATGATTCGGGGTACGAATTATGTCTACTACGAGCTGGCATATCTATAGACATAGGAACCAATCATTCTACCCTTCCACGAATCATGTCCCAGACCTAGAGGTTTCGGGTAAGCCGTAGACTTGACCCTCACGTCTGGAGATACCTTTGGGAGGAGACTCGATAATCACACTTACGCTGACGGTGTGATTTGACCTCGAGGCGAGAGTTTCGGTTGGAATCTCTTGGTGGCAGCGTAGAGGCCTTACGACGTTGATCTGGGTATGGTTTTGATTCTCAAATCATACCCCGGTTGACTGTTTTAGGCAAACGTCGGAATGGGTTTTCCTTGGTCGGCGAAAAGGAAACCCTGGGCAGCACATGTTAAACTCAGGCATAAGAGGGTGTGGCCGATCACTCTTGAGTTGGTCAACCCTACCCTTGTGGCAGCAAGAGTTTTGAGTTTCAGTTCTAACCTAAAAAGGGAAACCTCTTGAATTCGAGGGTGACGAACACGTTCTTATACGGTCTCAACCCGATGAGGTTTCGGAGATGTGGCCGAGGCGGCATGTTATCTCCGAAGTTCGATGGACCCTTTTGATCTTCAGCAGGGTAGGCGAGGAGGTTTACCGCTTGACCCTACCACCTCAGTCGCACCAGGTGCATAATGTCCACCACGTGTCTCAGCTGTGGAGATACGTGTATGTTTCTTCACACGTCATCGACCCCGGGGAGTTGGACGTCGATGACAGGGCGTCAAGCACAGAGGTTCTAGTAGAGATCGAGGATCGACAGGAGCAGGATCTACGTGAACGGTTGCTTCCTCTGGGGTGCTTCTCGGGTAGCACGAGATCTTCAGGTGAGCATATGGGAGCGTAAAGCTCAGTTGCGTGCTCAGTACTACCTTGTTTCCCTTAAGTGTGAGTTGAAGCTTTACGGGGACGTAAAGCCCTGAGGTGGGAGTAATGTAAAGACCCGTAAAATTCAAGGGAAATTTTTTCTTAATTTTCATTAGAATTTTACAAGAGCGCGGTTTCAGATGGCACCTGATTCCGAGGCCCGGAGTGCCCGGAATTAATTTCCGAAGATTGGCTCAGGTACGTTCAGTGAACGAACGAGCGGGAATTCCTAACTTTTGATCCGGTGCTCGGAATTGAAATCCGATGGCACCGATGAACTCGCAGCGCCGATATTCGCTTAAGGAGACCTTTCCCAAAGTTGCGTTTACACGAGGGGAGTTGTAAGAAATAAAATTGTGAATGTTAAAATAATAATTTAACTTCAATTTTTATTTTTATCTTCCTTAAGTGTTTTTTTTATCCTTTGGGTGGAAGTTGGGTGACAACCCAACTTCCCTTGGGAGGTTAAGTGGGTGGTGGGGCCCACACGAACCCCACCCCTTCATATTCTCTAACCCTCCCCAACTCACAATTAATGATGTAAAGTTATAACTTATGTCATTAATAAGTGAGTTTAATTAAAGTTTTGAAATTCAAACTCTTGAATTTCAAAGGTTGGTGTTGTGTTAATAAATTAAGTATGAGCTTAATTTATTATGTTTGGGTTAGTCCCTTTGTTCCTTGAGAGGTGGAGAGCATTTTCTTCTTCTTCTTCATCTCTGACGAAGATCACGAAGAACGCTCAACTTCACGAAGAACGCGGCGTCCTTCTTCCACGACGTCGGACTGCAACGCGTTGGTTTTCCTCCACGACGTCGCAACGCATCCTCTCCGCGACGTGCTTTCCGCGGCAAACCTACGTCTGACGCCGCAACGCACTTTCCGCGACGTGCCTCTCGCGGCGAACCCGCGTCCGTCTACCGCGATGCCGACGACGTCTTCTTCCGTGACGACCGACCTCCGTGATGTCCGATCTCCGCGACGCTCGTCCTTCGCGGATCGTTGACGAGCTCCGCGAACTTCCTTCGAGGTAGGGGTTGTTGAATATTGTTAATTTATTCCATTTCTTGCTCGTGGATCGCATGTCTACGTGAGGCTTTTGAATATTTTATATAAGTGTTTTTGTTAACGCGAGGGGGGCCGGACCGCACGAATACGGCCGAAACCCCTCCATCGTTCTTGTTTATTTTTGCGGATGGAAGCAAGTGGCGTGGTGCCGTCGCACCACGCGGATGATCGTACTTTTATTTTACGCGGCGCCGTCGTGCCACGCCGAGGTAGAATCTTCAAGAACGCGACGCCGTCGCGCCGCGTTGAAAGGAATCAAGGTACGGCGAAAGGGGCGCGGTGCCGTCGCACCGCGCCGGACGACGAACACCGCGGCCGGTTCCGGGCCGCGGCGGGACGAGGAGACCGCGGCCGGTTCCGGGCCGCGGCGGAAGAGAAGACCGGTGGCCGGGCCGCCGGCGTCGGAAGCCGAAGGGGGGACCGGAATTTCCGGTCCGTTTGAGAAAATCGGCCGGCCAGCTGGCCGACCGGATGTCTTAAAAACCGGGGGAATTAATCCCCCGGCCAAACCATAGAAACCCCCCTTTTTAAGAGGGGGGTGGTTCTTTAAAGGAGGGGGGGGGGGCAGCAGCCCCCCGGTTCGTGTCCAGCCGGCCCCCACGTGGGGGGGCCGTTTCATGCAATTGGTGCGGCACGAGGCCGCGCCGCCTATTCAATCAGCGGGGGATTTAATTCCCCCGCGCAGCCTCCTTGCGGCAACAGCCGCCGCGGCACCCCGCGCCGCCGCGCCGCCGCCGGCCACCGCGCCGCCCCGGGGGGGGGGGGGGGGGGGGGGGTCGGGCCGGGTCGGCCCGGACCCGGACCCCCCCGTTTTGAACCTATTTTGGCCTTTTGGCCATAACTTGAGCCTCGGACCTCCGAATGACGAAGCGTCTGCGGCAACGCGATCCTTGGATCGAGACGGTCGTTTCGGTATATCGCACTCAAGGTTTCGGTTTACTTTGAGTTCGGCCGGGTTGGTTCGTTCACGAAACCAACCGGGCCTTCGGAGCGGAAACGCTCATATCTTGAGCTACGGACGTCCGAACGGCGTGCCGTCAGTTCTGATAAGTTCCTCTTAATGAGACGGATCTTTTGGTATACTCCGCCCGAGGTTTGGGTGCCGACGGAGTACGGCCGGGTTGGTTCGTTCACGAAACCAACAGGGCCCTCGGAGCGGAAACGCTCATATCTTGAGTTCCGGACGTCCGATTGACGTGCCGTCGACTTTGATGGAATCCTCTAAGTGAGACGGATCTTTTGGCATACTCCGCCCGAGGTTTGGACGCAGGTGGAGTACGGTCGGGTTGGTTTTGCCTTAAAAACCAACCGGGCCCCGGGAACGAAAATGCCAATAACTCTCAGACCGGACGTCCGATCGACGCGCCGTCTGTTGCGTTGAGTTCCTGTTGACGATACGGAACTTTTGGATACATCAACGCTGGTCTTTGTGACAGTTGATGTATCAGCCTCTCGGCTCGTGGAGCGGATCCTCCGAACGAGCTTACTGTGTGCGGGAACCCTAGTGCTGGCTGCGACTGTTACTGTGACGACTACTACTACTGCTACTGTGACTGCGACGACGACAGTACAGAGATCCTATGTGGATTCGACGACGGCGACTACAGCACTCAGCGATCCTACGTGGAACAGTGCTACCGAACCTGTGTGAGCTGAATCTTCTGTTGATCTTGGGTGGTGGAGCGCTTGGGTGTAGCGGCGGACCCGTGGTACTTGACAGTGGTGGTGCGCATGGATGCAGCAGCAGACCCTTGGCGGTGGAGCGCTTGGTTGTAGAGGCGGACCCGCGATACTCTACGGAGTGTGTGCGCTTGGTTGTAGCGGCGGACCCGCGATACTCTACGGAGTGTGTGTGCTTGGTTGTAGCGGCGGACCCGCGATACTCTACGGAGTGTGTGCACTTGGTTGTAGCGACAGACCCGCGACGGTGGGACGTGCGTGCGGAGTACGGAGACCGTGTAGCCGACTGAGACCTGATGACTGCTTGACCGACTCGACTTGGAGTGAGTCGACTAGCCCAGTGGACAGAGCGCCCGGTATTTGGCGGCAGACCCACGGCGGACGGAGCGCCTAGTAGTTGGCAGCAAACCCGCGGTACTCGTCAGGAGGAGTACCTCAGTAGGCTATCTGGGTGAGCGCCCGGTATTTGGCAGCAGACCCTCAGCGAACGGAGCGCCCAGTAGTTGGCAGCAGACCCGTAGTACTCGACAGGAGGAGTACCTCAGCAGTCATAGGTTAGTGAGCAGTACCTCGGAGTCGTGACAGGACTACTGCACACTTCAGAGACGGGGCTCTTCAGCAGCTACGGTTTCGATAATAAAAATCCTGGTTTGAGCTGAGTCCTTGATCTTTGTGTTTCCTCATGATTGAGATGGGTCGCTTGATAACTTAGGTATATGTATGGGCATATACCTGGGTAATAGTTATCCGTTGATTTCATAAACTTGTTATAAACCGTGTGGACTTGTACTGTTATCCTATGTGGATTTTACTGTTTACTCTTCTTTGTGGATTGGATTGTTCTTGGGCTCGTGTTGGAGCCGAACGGAAATTGGTGACATAGGTATATGTATGGGCATATACCTAATCAATACTGGATGTTACTTCGTGATTGTTACTTTTCTTCGTGGTTTATCCTTTGTGGATTTGAGAGACCTTCAGGGGTCTCGGGTTCCCTACTGAGTATCTTATACTCACCCCTGCACGGGCTATGCCCGCACTTCGTTGTGTTGGTTGCAGACGACGGACAGCGCTGACTGCGGTTGAGGCTTACGGAGTAGGTCGGTACCCGGAGGAGGACCACTGAGCGGGACGTGCTCGGAGCGGACAGTTGGACCCGAGGAGTTGTGGAGCTATCTGCACCTACCCTTCAGGTAGGATCCGTGGTGGACGATCCAGGAGCTGAGCCATCTGTACCTACCCTTCAGGTAGGAATCGAGGAGGACGTCCCAGGAGCCGCTTGTACTTTCAGTTGCTGTTTTCCCTTTCGAGTTGTACTTTACTTTACAGTTGGGCTTGTATTTCCGGCCCCTTTACTTCAGCACAGTTGTTCTAGTTTTGTGTACTGCTTTACTTCCGCTTGTTACTCTGAGGTGCTTGTTTACTTTATTAAGGCAATGCCTTCCCTTTTTACTGGGATTTTACGCCTTGGTGCTAGTCGCCAGCCCCTGGCCTATGGAAGGCGGGCTTGGGGTAGTCACGGCACGGGCCCCGAGGGCGGGTCGTGACAACTACATCCATCATTTTAGAACTAAACATCAAGGTATATAATTTATATTATATTTTAATGAGGATTCTATTATGATAGGGTGGTCCATCACTATCGTGAAGAAAATAAGGAATGAGGCTAGGGGCTAAGCACAAGGTCAAAGGAAATTTCTCCAAATGGATAAGTATCAATGTATATATAATAATATTTCACTATCCAAACACATTTCAAAAGAAATTACATATTCTACTCAATGTTTCTGCAGTGTCTAAAAAACCAATAGAAAAGATTGTGGTTATAATGTTTCTAAATTTATGAGAGATATCATATTCCATGAATAAACTATCATCATAAAAGAGATATTTTTTAAGATAATTACTATTAAATTTAACATATTTATTTATCCTGTGTGTATTTATATTTTTCTAGTACTACTATGACATTCAAAAAGACTCATATTCACAAGACGATATCGATGTGTTCCGAAACGAATAGACAACATGCATGATGGAAGAATGTACACAAATAGCATAAAGATGTGAATTCAAAAGAGGTTGTGGATTATTTAGTATTTCTATTTAATTTAATTATTATTAATATTACTCACCTAAGAATTGTTTTCTTATACAGATGGATTCTTTTTTTTTGAGCCAGGGTGGTTCGTTCAAAGATACTCATGCTCATGAGAGATAGGACTTCGAGGCTGCAACTCATAATTCAATTAGAAGGTAATGTTATTTTAAAATATACTACTTTTTTCTTCATAATATAATCTATTATATAATGAATTAAAATAATATAAATTAAATGTTTGGCTCCTTAGGAATACAAAGTTTTTCACATATTTATTCTCCAACAAAACGTTTTTCACCTCTACATTATCGACGTTTATTGCTTTCTTTCCGAGGTGGTGGAGGAAACATTAAGAAAAGCGATAAATGTAAACAGTTAAGTGTTTTTATTTTGAAAAATATAGAAAATGGGTATCATGGTAATACATGATGTGGCTAGTATGACTCAAAGTATCACTTTTTATTTAAAATTTACATTAATTTACGTAAAAACAACAAGTGACATACTAAAAACCAAAAAAAACACATTTGGACTGATTCATATTTTTTAAAAATAATATATTAGTCTTTTTTTATGTGTATAAATGAGACTCACTTTAATATGACACACGATGTGGTCGGTATAACTCAAAGTGTATATTTTCATTTAAAATTAACATTAATTTAAGTAAAAACAACAAGTGGAAAACATAAAACTCAAAAAACACATTCATATTGTTTTGATACATTATTAAAACAATCAATGAGTAATTTGTGATGTGTAGGATTCAACCACACCTCAATATGACACATTGTGTGACCAGTATAACTCAAAGTGTCTCTTTTTATTTAAAATTGACATTAATTTAAGTATAGGTAATAAGTAACATACTCAAAACTAGGAAAAAACTTTAGGATTATTTTTATATTTTAGGAAAATGATATATTAGTCATTGTTTATGTCTAGGAATCAGTTTCACCTCAATAAGATGCATGGTGTGGACAGTATAACTCAATGTGTCTCTTTTTATTTAAAATTGACAATAATTTATATACGAGACAACAAGTGACATACTGAAAACAAAAAAACATATTTTTATTATTTTATATTTTATGAAAATGATATATTAATCATTTTTTATGTTTAGTAATTATCTTTACCTTACCACAATGCACATTGTGGCTGGTATAACTCACAATGTCTCTTTTTATTTAAAATTGACATTAATTTTAGTAAAAACAACAAGTGACAGACTAAAAACCAAAAAAAGGAGTTAACATTATTTTGATAATTTTAGAAAACAATAAATAAGTTATTTTTAAAATTTATAAGTAAAACTCACCTCAATCTAATGCATAGTGTGACCGGTATGACTAAAAGTGTCCGTTAGCAGTTTAAAATTGACATTTTAGTTCAAAACTTATCACTCACTGAAAACCAAGGAAATGCACTATGATTGCCTTGATAATTTGGGAAAGCAATTCATAAGTAACGTTTTATGTGTATGAATAATTTTCACATCAAAACGAAACACGATGCGACTTTTATGACTCAAAATATGTGATTATAGTTTGAAATGAAATTTTAGTAAAAAAATACAATTAGCATACTGAAAACTGAGAAAATGCATTCGGATTGTTTTAATATTGAAGGAGAATTATCTATTAGTCATTAGTAATTTTTTTTTAATCATCCACACCTTAATAAAACACATAGTACGGCCATTATAACTTATAGTGTCTCTTTTTATTTAAAATTGACATTAATTTAAGTAAAAATAACAAGTGACATACTGAAAACCGAACAAACACATTTTGATTAATTTTATATTTTAGGAAAATGGTCTATTTTTTATTTTTGATTTTCAATAATCATTATTATCTCATTTTTACACACGGTGTGGCCAATATAACTCAAAGCGTCTTTTTTTATTTAAAATTGACATTAATTTAAGTAAAAACAACAAGTGACATATTGAAAACTAAGAAAATGCATTTGGATTGTTTTTATATTTTAGTAAAATAATATATTATTCATTATTGATGTTTAGGAATTAGACTCACCTCAATAGGATGCATTGTGTGGCCAAAATCACTCAAAGTTTCTCTTTTTATTTAAAATTGGCATTAATTTAAGTAAAACAACACTGATATACTGAAAACCAAGAAAATGAATTCAGTTTGTTTTTATATTTTATGAAAATGATATATTAGTCATTTTAACATGTGTAATAATCATCCAAACCTCAAAAAAATTCACAATGTGGGAAATATAACTCAAAGTGACTATTTTTATTTAAAATTGACATTAATTAACGTAAAAACAACAAGTGACATAGTGAAAACATAGAAAATGCATTCATATTGTTTTAATATTTTAGTAAAATGATCTACTAGTAATTTTTGACTTGTAGCAATCGGTAGCACCTAAATATGATGCATGGTGTTCCTGTTATAACTCAAAGTATCTCTTTTTATTTAAAATTCACATTAATTTAAGTAAAAAAACAACTGACATACTAAAAACCAATAAAATGAATTGGTTTTATTTTTATACATTAGTAAAACTATCCATGGGCTATTTTTTATGTGTATGAGTAAACCACACCTCAATATGATGCATGGTGTGAGCGGTATGACTAAAAGTGTATGTTATCGGTTTAAAGTTGACATTTTAGTTCAAAATGTGTCACTTACTAAAAACTACGAAAACATGATTTGATTGTCTTGATAATTTATAAAAATAATTCATTATTCATTTTGGGTGTTTATGAAGTAGTATCACAACATACCGGTGCATGATGCGACGAGTATGACTAAACATGTGTGTTTCCAGTTTGAAATGACATTTTACTTAAAAAATAACCTACATACTGAAAACCAAGCAAACACATTCAGATTGTTTTGGTACTTTAGAAAAATAATCCATTAGTAATTTATGATAGGTCGGAATCAGTCCCACCACAATAATACACATGGTGTGTCTGGTATAACTCCAAATCTGTCATTGTTAAAAAGGGACATTAATTTTAGTAAAAGAAAATGTGACATACTCAAAACTGAGCAAACAAATTTGGATTATTTTTATATTTTTTTACAATTATCCATAACTCAATTTTTACAAGTAACAGTAAACACCACCTCAAATTTATGCACAGTGTGACCAGTATAGCTTCAAATGTGTCGTTTTTATTAAAACTGACATTTTATTAATGTTGTATTTCATATTAATGATTAATTTATTTCTTTATTTAATTACTAATATAATATTTATTTTTTTATATAGGTTGAAACTTTTTCTTAGGTTTAGATTATTTTTTAGGAAACTAATACCATTGGGGGGCGTTTTTTAGAGGGGATCACAGGCATCAAAATATGAAATGTTAATGTTTTAGAATATTTTTTGGATAATTGTAAATGTAAATATATAAAACATTTTGTTTGAAATTTAAATAGTAGTGTGTGTTTTTGTATATACCATGGGGGATATTTTAATATTTTTTATTTCAATTTAATATATATATAATTTTTTGAAATTATATAATTATTTCAAATTACAAGGAAATTGCAGGTTTTTGCTTTTGGGTGTGATGGTATATTAACACTACATGCAGGTGGCTAGACCTTTATCAATTTCATTTTTAGTACTGATAAATGGGATATTTTATCAGCTCTTTTTCTTTGCGTTGATAAAGAACCCCCTTTATCAGTGCTTGTTTATAATTGATAAATGGGACCCCTTATCATCGCTGCGATTAACATCGCTTTTTTAGCACTATTAAAAGTCGATATGTGCGCTGTTAAAGTGAATATATAGAGTAGTGGTGGCAGTCTATACCATAGTAGGTGACAAAATCTGATGCATGGTGTTCCTGGTATAGAAAAACATTAAGGCATATGGGTGCAGGAGTAGTTGGGTGAGGCTACAATGCATAGTTGGAATAGGTCAAGAAAGGGAATTGTACCAAGAACTAACGACGGTGGCCGACATGACGAGGCACTAGGGGGGCTCGACTAGGTGGCACTTATGGTTGGATATGGATACATGATAACGGGAGGAATCAAGGTCATTCGGGTTGAATAGGGCGACACCGGTGTTCTAGGGAGGAAGAGAGGTGCGACAGTGAGCTGTTTTTCTAACGGGGTGGTGCTCAATAACTATAGAGGGAGGAGCCTATAACGATGAGGAGAAAATAGTGAGTGGTATTCTGGGGAAAGAGGAGGACAACTGGGGTCCTAGTACCTTTTTATTGTTCTAATTTTTAGGTTGATTTTTACACATACCCAACACATGCCACCCCAAAAAAATTTCCCTTCATTTTATGTATTATTTTTTTTATGATTATCTTTTAGGATTCATATTTAATCAAGTAGCTACTACCACTTTTAAAATAATTTATTTTTTAAAGGTGTGTTGAATCACTAATAGGGACAGCCCTGGGGAAAGCCCCACAAGTCCCTAGACTAGGTAAACACACCAGTAAGGCAAAAATATATAAAGACAAGGGAATCAATTTTATCCATTTATTGTACCTCTCAATGAATTTAATGCAGAATTTCTGATGTTGATCTAGGGAAACAGAACTTTCCGAGCCATTCTTTCTCACCAAAGAGTCCATTTTCCCAGTTATTTTTTTCTTAGCCTCATTTTTAGGATATTTATCATTATAGTTTATTCACAACCATGCAGAAAAGTGTCTGTATGGAGTTCACTATTTAGATCACTAGAATCTAAATGGAGCTTAGGGTTATCAATGAAAAATTGTTTTGACAGCACCTATGGTTCATTACAACATAAATATACATAAATATGTTCTTTAAAATAGTACCTTATAAAATCATAAATGACTAGTATCAATTTTTTGGGAAGGTCATAACTTGTTTATCCGAGATTTTATTTATGCATGGACAAATAAATTGGGAGACAATTAAATCCCCCTACTTAATTTAATTCAAATTAATTTTTTGGGGTCAAAAAATTCATGTGATCCATATGATATAAATTTATAGTACTAGAATTCATAGAAAAAACTATTGGGTTGTGTTTTTAAAAAAAATTATCACTGAAGTAATGATATTACATCATATCTGGTGATCTTAGCCCCATTAGAGGTTCAAGGATCTCACATGAACATTTCAAAGAAATAAATCAAATAAATGATCACTTTATTAAATTCTGTAGAATTTTCAATTATATCTCATCAATGATGATTTTTTCTTGAAGTATTTATGATCTAACACCTCTATATCATCCACACACACTTCATAAATCTACACGGATGCTGCTCATTGAATTTCATGTGTTAGCGTGAAGCTCTGATGATTCATTCAACAATTAAATGATCACCTTGATCTCATCCCATTGATTCATGAGGGTGTTCTTTGATTGATCACTCAGATGGTGACTTTCTCTCTTTGGGGTGTGGGAAGAGATATATGTTCTCAATTCCATTGGAATAAATATTTATGGAATGTCATTCTCTCTTCTACTTATATAGTGATATGTTCAAATACAGAGAAAGGGTTCCCCGACACTTGGGAAATAGAATTCCCACTGAATAAGAATTAAATTATTAGTTATGATGAACTAACAGTATCATAATTTAATTTATATTTTTATTACATAATTTTAATATATAATTAATATATTATATGATAAAACTGAGTCATTAACATGACATGTAATTCCCATAAATTTTAAACGAACCTTAAATATTAAAAAAATATGTTCTCATATAATATTTCTCAATGTATTCACTAAATACCTTGTGAATACCTTTAATAAATAAATTCAACCCAGTTATCCTATATTTTAATTTTAATGAATTTATTTACTCATTGGTGATCGCTAATACATGGACAACTCGAAGACTCTATGGGGAAACCAACAATTTCTTATACACCTATTCACCGGAATGGGGAAGACTCCTAAATAATCTATTTTTTGTGACTCTCTAGTACATTATCTCTATAGTAGTAAATAACATTCACAGACCAAGAGTGGAGTCTAACAACCCATTATGTCCCTTAAAGAGATAACTAAAATTCAAAGCAACGACAATCATCCCACATACACGTTTTGTGTAATATAATCTCTTTATCTACTGATATTTCATAAAGCAGGATGGACAACTTGTGTCATCATCCATTCTTGTTTTATTACTTATTGATCTAACTGGTCAGACTTACCTTCAACAACCCTAGCTAATGATTTATGATCATACTGCCATCCTGAACAACTAATCCATAGATATTGCTTCCTCAACATAGAAGTGAAAAATTATATATTAACAATTAAACCAATGTCATACCACCAAATACGCACCCAACACAAGGTATCTAAAAACAACTTCAATGCTATGGATTTTTCCTTACTTCAAACCACACGATCAAATGGTACGCATTTAAAATGATCTTAAGTTAGGAGACCAATAAACATGTTCATTAATAGGAACAACCAATGACACCTGAAACATGTGGTGTTCCTATTAGTGGGTCCTTCCTCTTGATATCTACTATAAGAGACCACCATTTGTGAACTTAATTAAAAGAAGTCTCAATGATTATGATCCCCCAATTCTTTATATTCACATATCAATTATGTCAAATCATTATAATGTATCTAGACAATAGGAAATATGTCTAAGATTAATTTCATGGTATCTTGAGGTTCTCATTATAGTCTGTGAACTATTATAAACTTTTGATATGGAAAATAATCTATGGAAATTATCATTTAAATAGTGGATACAAAAATATAAGAACTATTATGGTAAGAGTACATCATGAATAACTCACATTATGTATGATATGATAATCTAAATGTATCAAAAATGTTGGGTCTAGGGTACTGTAACACCCTGAGATTTAATGAGATAAATTATTTTAATTTCATTGATGTCATGTGTTTTACACTACACAAATATTAGCTTGTTCTATAGGCAACACCTTATTAGTTTACAATATACACAACATTATTCTTGGCTTGTGTTACTTACAATTTTAATTTTTTTGATATAATTCATTTCACACAACACTGATTATAGATTTTGTTCAATGTATAAATGAACTAATTTTGGATTATTTTATACTCAACACCCAATGAATATTTTACTATAAGAAACACTGACTTGGCTTGCATTACACGCAAGAGCGACCTTCCTCAATATCCTGCATTGTACGTGATACTGAGTTTCACTAAACAACGATATATTATTAAAATATTATTATTTAATGGGTGATAAACAAGACTTTATGAATATTATAAACCACATTTTTAATTTAATATAACATTAACATTAATATTATGTATTTTCTAGACATGATATAAGAACAAGTTCATTTTTTATAATAAAAGAAGTATTTTTCCAAAAAATCAATTTTATCACCTTTTGATGCCGTACCTAATTTAAATCTAGTTTTTGACACTTTAATAATATAAATTTGACAAAATAAACTTTTTATTTGGAATAAAGACATAAAATTTTACTTTTTTTGAATTTTTAGAATTTTTCTGATAAAATTCAAATTTTAATGAATAGTGAAAATACTACATTTTAATTCAAAACTACCTTTTCATCAAATTTATTTATATAGTTAGATTATATTTTTAATCAGTTTTAAAGTTTAATTGAATTATATTTTTTTATTTAATCCAATTTTGGTTATTGGAAGTAATTTCACTTTTAAATTTTACATAAACACATGTCAATCTTTTGAAAGTTATTATTTCCGAAAAACTCCATTTTTGGTTTCAAAAACAGGAATTAATCTTAAATTTATTACTGAAACTTTTGTGTTTTGAATTAAAAAAAAATGGATTCCATATTTGGAATCATAAGGATCAAATTTTGTAAATACATACCTTTTATTTTTAGACATTATAAATAGAAACATCAGTAATTATTTTATTTTCCATGGTTAAAAGATAAATTTGGTAAATAAGGGTAAAAAATAATATTATAATAATACTAAACTTTTCTAACACATGTCCTAATACTATTGGATGATATATTTCAAACCATGGGAATCCTTGGGTCTATTTTGGGATCCCATGGATTCACTTTTATGTGAAAATGACATTTTATAAGAATTAATTTAATGTAAAGATAATTATAACCTAAACATATAACTTTTACTAAATCGATTTAAATATAGTGTTAGGAAATTTATATATACATCCATAGATATTAATTATTAAGATAAAAATATTTCCTACATCATGGTATTTTATTTATAAATTTTAGACCCCAAATAAATAAAATTACTTATGACACAATGATGATGTAGTGATTACCTTATTAATGAATGATTTAAATAAATGAGATTATAAATATTAAAATAGATTTACATTGATCCTTTTTATGCCATCCAATAATTTTATGGATGATTATGACTTGTTATATTTTAATTAATGAAATATTTTGGAATGAATAAAGATTTTATGTATTTTTAAAAAGTCATGATATGAATAGTATAAAAATTGACATAAATGGGTTTTTAAACAAATACTATTTTATTTAATAATATAATAGTCCTAAAAATATAAGATATGGCCAAATGACTTATATAATGTTGAGAATGTAATTAATTAAACAATTTATTTCATATTGGAATTTTATAGTGACTATATTAACCATATTGTATGAATTTATAAGAAAACATGGTAAAAGATAAATTAGTTAACTAAGGGTTAAAGCTAAAAGATAAGGTTAACATTGAGACCTAAACATGTTTAAAACCTATTGGTTGAGAGTATTTAGAACAATAATCATATAATATTCTAATTAAAAGAATTTTGGGCCTTTTTAATCTGAAAATCGTTTTATAATAAATTAATTTTTGAAGTGTTTTCTAAAGTGCCTCTCTCCTCTCTTGTAAAAGAGAACCTCCTCCCTCTCCTCTTCATTCCGTTTTGAGCCATCATGATCAGCCAACCCCTGACCATTTCTCTTATCAACATCCATAGTTACGTTACATAGGTTATGGTATTCTCAAAAGACCAACTCTAGTGCCCTAAGAGAAAATTTAAAGGAGGCACGTCGAGGAAGAGGTAATCTCTTCTACCGATTGTTACAAATTTCATTATTCTTAAACTTCATCTTCATTAGTTGTTTCATTATAAAGTAATAAAATAAGTATCACTCATATAGGTATATGTTATTATAAATATTAAAAACCCTATTTCAACTTCTACCCATTGTACGAAAGATAAAATCATTGCGCGTGTGTACATACGACTTACCGTCTCCACGTCGTGGTGTAATCTGTTTTTCACCTCCACCTTACTTGGATGAGTATAATGGTGTAAAAAATAACTACATATAATTATTATAACATGATACTGATTTTGAGATATTATATATCATCCAATTCAATACCATTCAACAGTTATGGGAGTGATATCATCGCTTATGTGTACGTACAGCTTACCATCTCCATGACGTGATGAGATTTATTATCCATGTTGACCATTAAAAAATGATTATAAATTATATATAATAAATAATAGTGAAATATATGATATAATAATTCTACTATATTTATGTATATATATTTCATTTACTTACTTTCATTCAATTCAAAAAGGAAATGAATATAGCCTTCATGCATACGAACATCCTACCGTCTCAATGAACGGTGTATTCCATTTCATTTATCAATATTATATATATATATATATATTCGGAATAAATATTATATATAAATCATTTTTTTCATTATGGAAGCAAGTAAATCATGATATAAATTAATAATATCAAGAATAAAAATTCAAAACATGTACGATAAATAAAACGATTATTACCAAAAACGTTGCTTTCACGTGGAATTGACAAATGAACGGATAATATGAAGTCACAACTGATTCATATATGATATCATAAATATTATTATGGTTCTGTTAAAAGTTAATAATATGTTTAAACCCACTATACAAGAGTTTCGGTAATGGTGTAATTTTGGCTCGGGCATGCCCTGTAAAAAATCGGGTCGCTAACCCCTATTCGGGCCGGGCTGGGCCAGCCCAAAAAACCCCATGAGGTGGCCTGAGTCTGACATCGGGCCATCCCAAAACATCAGGGTGGCCCATTATTTTTTGGGTTGGGATGTTTCGGGTCGGTCCGGGCTTTTTCGAGTTGGTCCATGGTAGGCTTTTATCGTTTTCAAAATAATTCTTTGTTTTAAACCATTTTTTAAACATTTTTATTTAAATATTTTTTTTACGTTTATTTAAAATGTTTAATGAATTTATTTTTAAACACATTTTTTTTGTAAAAACATTTATTTTATTTTTTAGTAACATTTCACAGTTGGTGGATATGTTATTTTTTTGTCTAAATATATTTATATATTGTGAATCGAAATATATTATGTGAAAGTTTTAAAAAAATTAATGACAGGTTGGGGGTGCACACTAGTGGGTGAATTTAAAGCATTGTAATTTAAACATTTTTTAACATTTATTTAAAATATTTTTTTACATTTTTTTAACTTATTTATAATTTTTTAATGAGTTTGTTAATTTTTTTATTTAAACAATTTTTATTTAAACTATTTTTTAACATCTATTTCAAACATTTTTTATATATTTATTATTAAATGATTAATTTAAAATGTTTTTTAAATTTTTTTAAATGCATTCCTTTTACAAGTATTTTTTTTAAAACATTTATATTTTTTCAAATTTTAATGTAAAAATTTATATAAGTGTTTGTTTTAAAAAAATAATTTAATGTTTGTTTTATAAAGTTTTTTTAAATGTTTATTTAAAAAAAATTTATTTAAACTTTTTTTGAACCATTTTTTAAAACTTCTTTAAAACATTATTTATATCTATTTTTAGACATTTTATTTATAATTTTTTTTTAATGCGTGTATTTTAAACATTTAACATGTTTTATGTAAAAACATTTTTTTAATAACATTTTAAAGTGGATGAATATGTTATTTTTTATAAATAGATTTATATATTCTTGTGAATTTATATATATTATGTGGAAATTGAGAAAAAAAATTAATGATGGATTGGGGGTGCGCGCTTGTGGGTTGGTTAGAAGCGTTTTCATTTATATATTTTTTATCATTTATTTGAAATATTTGTGTACATTTATTTTTTAAATTATTTTTGAAAAGTATTTTTTAAGAATTTGTTTAATTTAAAACATTTTTTTAAATGTTTTTTAAATGCATGTTTTTATATGTATTTTTATTAATCGTTAAAATATTTTGTTTTTTAAAAACGTTTATTTCCTATTTTATTGAAATTTTATAGTGGGGATATATTTTTTTCTAAATAGATTCATATATGTGAATCTATATATATTATGTGCAACTAAATAATGAAAATTTGGGGGGGCAGTAGTGGGTGAGTTTTTTTTTCCTAAATATATTTATATATGTATATATAGTATATACAATATATGCAAGTTTCATCAAATTAAAAAAAAAATAATGAGGTTGGAGGGTTTACGAACAACATTAGATGGGTAGTTATTTTTTTGTTAATATATAATAAGTTATTATATATATCATGTTAAATGATTGATATATATATATAATACGAGAAAATTCTAAAACAATTTAGGGGTTGGGGGTGTGCCGCAGTGGGCGAGTTAATTTTTTTCTAAATAGATTTATATGTAATATATAAAAGTAGTAACATACTTAAAAAAATTAATGAGGTTGGGGGATGTGAACGAACATCATTAGGTGAGTGTGTTTTGTTTTGTTAATATACAAGACGTTATTATATATGTAATATTAAATCATTGATATATATATTATTAATAGATTTTTTGTATATATAGTATTAATGGATATTTAAATACCGTTCTTAATTGATATATATAATTAATATTTTGTTGTATATATATATATTATCATATCATTTATATATATTATTAATATATTTGTTTATATATCTATATATAAGTTTATATAATATGTATGTTTCATCATATTTAAAAAAATATGGAGGTTGAGGGATGTGCCCGAACATCATTAGGTGGGTGTGTTATTTTCTATTAATATACAACAAGTTATTATATATATATATATAATATTAAATCATTGATATATATATATATATATTAATAGCTTTGTTTATATATATATTATATTAAATTATATATATATATATATATGTATTATTAATGTATTTTTAAAAGCCACACATAATTGATATATATTGTTAATGGCCTTGTTTATATATATATATACATTATTATATATATAATTATATATTGTTGTATATTATATATATATACACACACACATAAATTTTAATTATATATAATAATAATTACACGTATATATATACATTATTATATAATATATATATTGTTACTATATAATGATATATATATACATATATACATATATACATATATACATATATACATATATCATTAATATATATATATATATACAGTCGGGTGATAACATAAAAGGTGCAGTGCTTGGACTAGTTGGTCCAGGCGCAGCCTTGGAAGCTTGAGGTAGGGAGGATCGAATCTCCCTACTAGCAGTTTCTAGTTATATTTTTTACAGACATGCTTCGCACGAGTTGGGCTTCATGCGGGCAGGGATTTTTTCGGCTGGCTTGAGCTGGCCAGTGGTCCTTCTTGTATAGGCTGAGGCCCGATCCGATGTACCTACGGCCTGAGCCTGGCCTGGCCCGAAGCGGACTGGGTTGGGCCAGGCTACATGGGGTTTTGGGCTTAGCGTGTCGGGATTTTGGAACAAAATTACACCCTTATGTTTCGGACACGTACGGAAGAAATAGGATCTAAGGTAAGGGGTTAGTTCGTCTCACTTTTATTTCAGCGAGACATATGCCTTAAACACCACCTATTTTTTTTGTGGTGTTTATGCTTCCAATGAATGTTTTATGATATTTATTATGAAGGTTATTATGTTTACGTATGTATGTAATTTTATTCATTTTATGAGGCATATGATTCTTCTGATTATAATTGGTAAGGGATAACTTTGAAAATCTCATTTTTTATCTGAGATTTTTTATATATAAGTATTTACTATGGCTATATTTATCATCCATTTCCATGTTTTATAAGAATATTCTCATAAAATTTTTACTATTCTTCTATGTATGTTTAAAGTCATTTTTACCCACTTTAACTTTTACAACATGGTTTGGAAGGAATATTTCATACGTTTTCCAAAAGAAGTACTTTTTGACTTTTCCAACAAAAGTAAGAGGAGAATGTTTTTTTAACTTATACGGCATGAATTTATTTTTATGGTTTCATGATACTTTATTTCTATGAAGCTTCATATACACTATGTCATGTTTAGTTTCAACTAAATTATTTTCTTTTAAATTTTCATGACATTTTGATAAAGAAAATGTTTTTCAAGAAGAAAGGATATTTTCCTCAAGAACTAAGTTCAATTGTTTTATCAATATTATTTTCCATCTAAGATGATTCTTTTAAATAGGGTTATTTTTCTATCCCTATTATTACTATGATTTGATTTTTTTAATAATAGAATGATATTTTATATGGATTATGTTGTGATGAAATGATATTTAAGAAACCCATTTTATATCATGGGTTATGCTATGATGAATGATATATGTTTTGTGGAACATATAAGAATGCTTTCATTATGAGATGGGAGGACCTATATCTCCCTCCAATGCATTGGGTAAAGATTTATAACACATGATATAGACATGAGTGTAATGAAAACTAAATTTGGTTCAGTAACACAAGGTTGTAATTACAAGTAAATCTGGTTTAGTAATACAAGGTAGGAACGACAAATAAACCTGGTTCTGTAATGGACATTGTTTGCTATGATGGTCCTGAAAACAATGCCTTGGATACTATGGAAATCATATTATTTGCTTACTAGTTTTCCATAATTACATTTTTTTTATTCCAATGTGATTCTATCATGGTTAATGTTCTTATAGAATCCATGCCATACATACTTCCAAGATTTATTTTAAGTTTGATGATTTTGATGTTTTTATGTTCAAATATTTATGGTTTGTTTTAGGTTCTTCATGTTTACCATTACTTATCATTTGATCTTTCCCTTTTTATGTTTTATTTTCCTCAGGTTATAAAGAAAGGTTTCAGGTAGAAAAACAAAAGGGTAAGATCTTTAGGGGAGATGTGGAAGATCTTTCACCATGTTAGAAGATAATGTTTTGACTTTACAAAGACACTAAACTAATATAGTATTTGGTAATATATTTTGTTTAATGTATTAAGTATTCAACAAGGGAAATTTGAAGTCCATGTACGTCAAGATCGGTTCTCTACATTTCGTATCAGAGAAAAGGTTTAGTTAACCTTTGGAAACTAGGATGTCAAAACTTTAGTGAGATCCCTAGAGATATTTCTAAGGAATGTCTAGGGATGTCCCTAAAGTTAGGTATAAGTATATGTTACAGTCCTATAATTATGGTAACGATCATGAATAAACTAGGATTAAACCTAAGATGTTAGGGATTTAAAGTTCTCCCTCTTGGTTATGTTATTTTCCTAGTATGATTTTTTCGTCTCACACTATTCTTTTTTGGTTTAAGAAAATTGTCGGAAATAGGAGGATTCATGTTAATGGAGAATATTATGGGAAATGGAATGACATTCTTCATGACCAACAAAATGAAATGGGATTTGTAAGGAGAAACATAATTATTATTCCTAATCCAAAATCTCATAATACGATCAATAATCTCACCTTTGGTGAGTTTCCTGAAGCAGCTAATAAGATAAAGATGGAGAGTCATGGTGATCATAGAGGAAAGAAGGTTCATTTTTCCTCATGTAAATCATGTGGGAAGATTCATCAAGGAGAATGTTTCAAAGGAACTGGATGATTCTTTGGGTGTGTAAAAGAAGGAAATAAATCCAGTAATTGCAAATAAAAAGGTTCTATTAACTTAATAGACAAGGATATAGGTATTAATAAGACATCGACAATGGTTAAATGTTTTAAATGTTTTAAATGTTGAATGTATGAGCATTATGCAAATTGATTCCCTAAGGGAAAATCTCATGAAGAGAATCAGCATAGTCTTATGAGTAGTATTTATTTTGATGATGATGAAGTGACTAAAAATTATATATGATATGAAAAGGTGTTGAGGAATAAAATGATGAATCTCAGTCAATTGTTTAAGAAGACAGTGGAATGATTTCATGTTTATTAAGAATAGTGTATGGTGATATGAAATAAAGAAACATCTAAGGATTGTTACACTATTGTTTTTACAAAAGTACTTGAATGTGTATTTTGAATGGTATTGGTAACCATGAAAATTTATTCAGATATTTTTTTTGAAAACACGTTATATGCACATAATGAAGGGATAAGTGAGCTCATGATTGATATAAGGAAAAAGTGATATCATGGATTGAGTATATGGAGTTTTTGGTATTTCTGGTGTGTGGGAAGAGTTTATTTTGACAGAATTCCTGCTTTCACTAAGGTTCTACAGTAATTCATGTTCTGAGAGAATACATGATTAAGGTATTCAAATGTTTGGAATGTGACAGCAAATAACTTCCAAATGAGATATGGGAGGAAAATTTTAAGTTGAATTAGTTCACATCTTTATAAATGTTTATATTTTTAGTTTTTGGAAGGATCGTATAAGTTATATTCTAGTTTAATTTTGTTAGATTAATATATTATCTCACCATAGCTGGCCTTATACATATTTGATTACCTATTCTAACATTTTTGTGGAGACAGATGGAGTGACATATCATTCTATCGCATGATCTGCTAACACATCAAGAATAAAAAATTCGAGTTTATTTATTTAAATAAGAAATGAAGTGGAAATTGTTCAAGGCACAACAAATGGGGAGATTGTACCAAAATCAAGTAAGTATTTATTCTCATGAAAAATTCATCAACATTAGGAAAAGGGTCTTGAAACCAAAAATGTTATCCTAGTAGCTTATAATCCAATGAATCAGATGGTACCTTAAATCATCCCATATTTATAGATTTCTGGTAGTTAACTTTCTCCAACCTAGTTCTCTATCAATATCCATTAAAACATGATGGTTAGATATCTCTTACATATCCATGTTTTCACTTCTAACCTATGTTATCCTATGTGAAAACACATTGATGAGTTAATTTGTGTAACCATTATGTTTCTAAATTTCCTTTTTAAAATGATGTTTTAGTATCCCTTTTTATGATGTGGGTTTCCATGAAAAAATCATTCAAGTAGTAAACCATTTATATCCCCGATGAATTTTGAGGGTGAAATTCATTTAAAAGGGGGTAGAATGTAACACCCCAATATTTTATGAGATATATTCTTTTATTTTATTTGATATCATGTGTTGTACACTACACCAAGATTATATTGCGCTATACACAACACTGTATTATTTTATAGTATATGCAACACTATTCTTGGCTTGTGTTACACACAATTTGAAGTTCTTTTGGTAGAATTCATTTCATGAAACACTGAGTATAGATTTTGTTCAATGTATAAATGAACTAATTTTGGATTATTTTATATGAAACACCAAAGTAATCATGCACTATATGCAACACTGACATAGCCTACGTTACACACAAGAGAGACCTTTCTCGATAGCTTGTGTTTTATGCGATACCGAGTTTCACTAAACAACAATATATTATTAAAATATTGTTATTTAATGGGATATAAACTAGCCATTATGAATATTATAAACCATGTTTTTAATTTTTTATAACATTAACATTCATCTTATGTATTTTCTGGACATGATATAATAATAAGTTCGTTTTTTTTATAAAAGAAATATTTTTCAAAAAATGCAGTTTTACCACCTTTTGATGGAACACCCATTTTAAAACAAGTTTTTGAAACTTTTATAAGATAAATTTTAAAAAATAAAATTATTATTTTGAATCAGGACATAAAAATTTACTTTTTTTGAATATTTTGTATTTTTCTGATAAAATTAACATTTTAATGAATAGTGAAAATACTGCATTTAAATTCGAAACAACCTTTTCATATAAATTATTTATATAGTTAGATTATATTTTTAATTGTTTTAAAGTTTAATTTGACTATATTTTTATCATTTAATCCAATTTTGGTCATGGGAAGCAATTTTACTTTTAAATTGTACATAAACACGTGTCAATCTTTTGATAGTTATTACTTCTTAAAAACCCGTTTTTTGGTTTTGACAATGCGGATTCCTATTAAATTAATTACAGTAAATTATATATTAGGAATTTGGAAAAATGGATTCCATATTTTGAATCAAAAGGTTCAAATTGTGTAAATGCGTACCTTTTCTTATTAGACATTATAAATAGTAACTTCAGTTATTATTTAATTTACCATGGTTAAAAGGTAAATCTAGTAAATGAGGGTAAAAAATAATATTATAATAATATTAAACAACCCAAAAATATGTAATAATCCTAATAAATGAGATATTTCCATCCATTGGAATCCTTTTTTCCATTTTGGGACCCCATGGATTCACTTGGATGTGAAAATGACATTTTATAAGAAATAATTTAAAGTAATGATAATTATAACCTAAACATATATATTTTACTACATTTATTTAAATATAGAGTTTTTTAGTTGATATATATATCTATAGATATTCATTATAAATCTAAAATATTTCCTACATCATGGTATTTTATTTATAATTTTTATACACAAAATAAGTAAAATTATTTATGACACAATGATGATGTAGTGATTACCTTATTAATGAATGATTTAAATAAATGAGATTATAAATATTAAAATAGATTTACATTGAACCTTTCTATTCCATACACAAATTTTATGGATGATTATAACTTTTTATATTTTAATTAATGAAGTTTATTCTAAATAATCATGTTTTTATGGATTTTTAAAAATTCATGAAATGAATAGTATAAAAATTGACATAAATGGGTTTTTAAGAAAATACTATTTTATAAAATTAAACAATAGTCCTAAAATATATAAGATTCAACAAAATGACTTATATAATGTTTAAATTGTCATTAATTAACCAATTCAAGTTCTATTGTCATTCTATACTAACTATATTAACCATATAGTATGAATATACAAGTAAGAGTTAAATTAGTTAACTATGGGTTAAAGCTATAAGATAAGGTTAACTTTGAGACCTAAACTAGTTTAAAACCTATTGGTTGAGAGGATTTATAACAATAATCATATTATATTCTAATTAAAAGAGTTTTGTACCTTTTTAAATTGAAAATCATTTTATACACTACGTCAAAATAAGCATTTAGAGGTGGTTTTTTTGCGTTTCGCGGCGGTTTAAACCGCCGCTAAATGGATTGGCGGCGGTTTTCAAAAACCGCCGCTAAATGTGGCGTCGGGAAACTATTCGCGGCGGTTTTCAAAACCGTCGGAACGTTTTGCGGCGGTTTTTTAGCGGCGGTTTAAACCGCCGCTATTTTAATTTTTTTTGATTTTTTTTTTTTGATTTTTTTTGAATTTTTTTGAATTTTTTTGATTTTTTTATTATTTCTTTATTTCGTTTATTATTTCTTTATTTCGTTTATTATTTATTTATTTCGTTTATTTATTTATTTATTTATTTATTTATTTATTTATTTATTTATTTATTTATTTATTCCGTTTATCATTTATTTATTCCGTTTATCATTTATTTATTCCGTTTATCATTTATTTATTCCGTTTATCATTTATTTATTTCATTTTTTATTTATTTATTGCGTTTTTTATTTATTTCCTTTTTATTTTATCTAATTCACTTTTATTTTATTTAATTTTGTATTACTTTATCCATGCATGCATGCACATGCCCATGCAGCTGCCTGCATGGCAGCTGCCCATGCAATATAAATAAAATCTGCGTCTGGTGAGATTTGAACCTCTGACCTCTTGCTTATTATTCAAAGACTTTACCACTCCAGCAAGCCCGCCATGTGGTTAATAAACAGAATTTAATATACTTATATATATTAATTGAAAAAACAAATAATACAAAACTAATAGATAATAGATAATAAATAATAATAAATAATAAATAATAAATAATAAATAATAAATAATAAATAATAAATAATAAATAATAAATAATAAATAATAAATAATAAATAATAAATAATAAATAATAAATAAATAATAATAAATAATAAATCGTAAATAATAAATAATAAATAATAAATAATAAATAATAAATAATAAATAAATAATAATAAATAATAAATGGTAAATAATAAATAATTAATAATTAATAATAAATAATAAATAATAAATAATAAATAATAAATAATAAATAATAAATAATAAATCATAAATCATAAATCATAAAATATAAATAAATAATAAATAATAATAAATAATAAATAATAAATAATAAATAATTAATAATAAATAATTAATAATTAATAATAAATAATAAATAATTAATAATTAATAATAAATAATAAATATTAAATAATAAATAATAAATAAATAATAATAAATAATAAATCGTAAAATATAAATAAATAATAAATAATAATAGATAATAAATAATAGATATTAAATAATAAATAATAAATAATTAATAATAAATAATAAATAATAAATAATAAATAATAAATAAATAATAATAAATAATAAATCGTAAAATATAAATAAATAATAAATAATAATAGATAATACATAATAAATAATAAATAATAAATAATAAATAATAAATAATAAATAATAAATAATAAATAATAAATAATAAATAATAAATAATAAATAAATAATAATAAATAATAAATCGTAAATAATAAATAAATAATAAATAATAAATAATAAATAATAAATAATAAATAATAAATAATAATAAATAATAATAAATAATAAATTATAAATTATAAATTATAAATAAAAAATAATAATAAATTTTTAATTTTTAATTTTTAATTTTAAATAATTAATGTTAAATAATAAATAATAAATAATAAATAATAAATAAATAATAATAAATAATAAATCGTAAAATATAAATAAATAATAAATAATAATAGATAATAAATAATAAATAATAAATAATAAATAATAAATAATAAATAATAAATAATAAATAATAAATAATAAATAAATAATAAATAAATAATAATAAATAATAAATCGTAAAATATAAATAAATAATAAATAATAATAGATAATAACTAATAAATAATAAATAATAAATAATAAACAATAAATAATAAATAATAAATAATAAATCATAAATAATAAATAATAAATAATAAATAATAAATAAATAATAAATAATAATAAATAATAAATAATAAATCGTAAATAATAAATAAATAATAAATAATAAATAATAAATAAATAATAATAAATAATAATAAATAATAATAAATAATAAATAATAAATAATAAATTATAAATAATAAATAATAATAAATAATAAATTTTTAATTTTTAATTTTAAATAATTAATGATAAATAATTAATTTTAAATAATAAATTATAAATAATAAATTATAAATTATAAATAATAAATGATAAATGAGAAATAATAAATAATAAATAATAAATAATAAATAATAAATAATAAATAATAAATAATAAAGAATAAAGAATAAAGAATAAAGAATAAAGAATAAAGAATAAATAATAAATAAATAATAAATAAATAATAATAAATAATAAATCGTAAATAATAAATAAATAATAAATAATAAATAATAAATAATAAATAATAAATAATAAATAATAAATAATAAATAATAAATAATATATAATATATAATATATAATAATAAATAATAATAAATAATAAATAATAAATAATAAATAATACATTATAAATTATAAATAAATAATAATAAATAATAAATATTTAATTTTAAATAATTAATGATAAATAATTAATTTTAAACAATAAATTATAAATTATAAATTATAAATTATAAATTATAAATAATAAATGATAAATGATAAATAATAAATCATAAATCATAAATCATAAATCATAAATAATAAATAATAAATCATAATAAATCATAAATAATAAATAATAAAGAAAAAATAATAATAAATAATAAATAATAAACAATAAATAATAAATAATAAATAATATATAATATATAATATATAATATATAATATATAATATATAATAAGTAATATATGATATATAGTATCTGAAACACATGAAAAAGTATGAAAAGGCGTGATAAGGGATAAAAAATCATGAAAACACATGAAAATAGATAGAGAAGCATGAAGAAGTATTAGAAAGCATGAGAACGCATGAAAACTCATGACAACTCCTGAAAACTCTGGAAAACCTCTTAAGAATTTAACATAATCATCATAATAACCCCAAAAAACCATTGATAAAGATAAGAAGTCATAGAAACCCAAATAAATAGTAATAAATAGAGCAACCATTAATATATATTTATAAGATTAGTTTTAAATACATTTATAAAATTTTTTATGTGTGTTTACGAATAAATACATAAATACATCTATACATACACACAATACACACACACACACACACACACAGACACATATATATTTACGAATAAATACATATATGTGTGTGTATTTGAAAATCCATATAATGTTAAAACAACCATAACATATAATCTAGAATCCTGTTTCAACGCCACAACCAGTCAAATCGAAGAAAATGAAACAATCTACGATATGATATGTGGTACAGGCCTAACGGACATCCGGATCGGAAGTTATACCTGTTTGAATTTTGAAAAATCGGGGTGCCCCGGCTAAAAACTCAGTTTTGGAGGCCTTCTAGGCATTTTTTGGGGTCGAAAAACCCTTGACTGGGCTAGCCCGAGTCATAGCGACGTAGAGCTCGTCGCAGGCTTCGATTTGATATGTGGTAGAGCTCAAACGGACACCCGGATCAAAAGTTATGGCCGTTTGAAGTTTGAGTTCCGTTTTCAACATGTTTTGGATCTTTTTTTAATTTTTTTTACCCTTCAAATTGTTATTAAATGTTTTTTAATCGATAATAAATAGAAAATTATTAATTAATAATATTTTTTAAAAATATTTTGAAGCCATTTTCACTAAATTTCTTATATATTAAATGTAGTAGTCTATTTATATTTATCTAAAACATATTTATAATATATATATTATATTTATATCAATATAAATGTATTTATATAACAATATATTAGTTTTTTTTTTATTATTTTTATTTTTTTCATTTCACTTCGCGGCAGTTTTTTAAAAAACCGCCGCTAATCACCGAAAAAATTAAATTTAAAAAAAAATTGCCGTTTCGCGGCGGTTTTTAAACCGCCGCGAAACGCCACCCGGATTTTTTTTTTGCGGCGGTTTTAAAAACCGCCGCTAAAAAACCGCCGCGAAACGTCGGTTTTTCTGTAGTGATAATAGACTAATATTTTGAGAGTTTCCTAAAGTTCCTCTCTCCTCTCTTATAAAAGGGAACCTCCTCCCTCTCCTCTTCACCCCATTTTGAGCCTTCAAGCTCGGCCAAGACCTAACAATTTCTCTTATAAACTTATCTAGTTATGTTATATAGGTTATGGTCTTTTAAATAGACCAAATCAAGTGCCCTAAGAGGAAATTTAAAGGAGGCACGTCGCGGAAGAGGTAATATCTTCTACCGATTATTACAAATTTCTTTATTCTTCTACTTCCTATTCATTAGTTGTTTCATTATAAAATAATAACATAATTAACACTCATATATATATATATATATTATTATTATAAATATGAAACAACCCTATTTCAAATTCTACCCATCTTACGAAAGACAAAATCATTGTGCGTGTGTATGTACGGCTTACCATCTCCACACCGTGGTGTAATCTGTTTTTCACCACCACCTTACTTGGCTGGGTATAATGGTGTAAATAATAACTATATATTATTATTATAAAATTATACTAATTTTAAGATATTATACATCATCCACTTCAATACCATTCAACAATTATGGGAGGGATATCATCGCTCATGCCAACGTACAATTTACCATCTCCACGACGCGATGAGATTCATTATCCATGTTAACCATTCAAGAATGATTATAAAGTATATATAATAAATAATCATGAAATATATGAAATAATAATTCTAATGTATTTAATTATATATATCTAATTTACTTACTTCCATTCAATTGAATAAGGAAACTAAATAGCGTTCTTGCAAATGTACGGCCTACCGTCTCCATGAACGGTGTATTCCATTTCATTTATCTATCTATAATATATATTTATTTATTTATATACTAAATATATATGAAATATAAATCATGTTTTGCATTATATAAGTATGTGAATCATGATATAAGTAATAATATCATGAATAAAAATTCAAAACATGAACGATAAAAAAAAGATTATTACCCAAAACGTTGATTTAATATTGAATTGAGAAATGAACGGGTAATATAAAGTCGTAAGTGAATCATATATGATATCATAAATTTTATTATGGTTGTGTTAAAATTTTATAATATTTTTAAACCCACTATATATGATTTTTTAACTTATATAGAAAAAATTGGATCGAAGGTAGGGGATTATTTCTTCTCATTTTAATTTCTGTGGGACATATGCCTTAAACACCACCTATTTTTGTGTCTGTTGTTTATTATTCCCATGAATGTTTTATGATTTTTATTATTAAGGTCAGGATATTTACATATTCATGTAATTTTTTTCATTTTATGAGGCATATTATTAAACTGATTATAATTGGTAATTGATAACTTTGAAAATCTCATTTGTTTTATCTGAGATTGTTTATACATAAGTATTTACTAGGGGTATATTTATCATCCATTTCCATGTTTTATAATAATATTTGCATAAAATTTTTACTAATATTCTATGTATGTTTAAATTCATTTTTACCCTTTTTTACTTTGACAACATGGTTTGGACAGAATCTTCCATACGTTCACCATATGCAGTACTTTTTTGACTTTTTCAGAAAAAGTCCGAGGATAATTTTTTTTAAGTTATATAACATGAATTTATTTTTACTATTATATAACAATTTATTTATAGGAAGCTTCCTCTACACTATCTCAAGTTTACTTTCAATTAAATTCTTTTCTTTCAAATTTTTGTACTATTTTCAGAAAAGAAAATGTTTTTGAAGAATGAAGGATATCTTCCTCAAGAACTAAGATTAAGTGTTTTATTAAAATTATTTTACATCTAAAATGATGCTCTTAAATAGGTTTATGTTTCTATCCCTATTATTTATATGATTTTATTTTATTAATGACGGAATGTTGTTTAATATGCATTATTTTATGTTGAAATGATATTTAAGAAACCCATTTTATTTCTTGGGATATGCTATGATGAATGATTTATGATTTTTGGAACATGTAAGAGTGATTTTCTTATGAGATTGATGGGACCAATATCTCCCTATAATTCCTTGGATAAATATTTATGTCTCATGAAATAGACATGATAAGAATGGAAAGAAAATCAGGTTCTGTAATAATAGGCTGGAATGACAAGTAAATCTGGTTCAGTAATATAGGGATGGAGCAACAAGTAAACTTGGTTCAGTAATGGACTTTGTATGCTATAACGGTCTGGGAAAAAATGCATTGTCTATTTTGGAAATAATATTATTTTATTACGAGTTTTCCATAATTAAATGTTTTATTCCAATGTTATTCTATCATGGTTAATGTTCCTTTATGATCAATGCCTTATGTACTGCCATGATTTATTTCATGTCTCAATATTTTGATGTTTTTTCATTCAAATTTTTACATTTTGTTTTATGTTCTCTATGTTTACCCTTACTGAGTATTTGAGCTACCCATTTTTATGTTTTCTTTTCCCTAGAATATAAATAGAGGTTTTAGGTAGGAAAACAAAAGGATAATATTTTTATGGGATATGTTAAAGATATGTTACCATGTTAGAAGATAATATTCCGAGTTTCCAAATACACTAAACTAATATGGTCTTTGGGAATATATTTTTTGTAATGTATTAAGTATTACTCAAAAGAAAGTTAATTTCTATGTATTTCAATCTTGGGTCACTACAGGTACCCACTTTTATAATACTTTTAGGTTAGGTTCTTTTTTCACACTACTCTGAAAAAATACAATATAAGTGTGTATATATATAATATATTAAAATATAAAATTCTCCATTAATCTCATGAGCTAATTCATTGTGGAATTTTAATGCTCAAATTTTAATTTAGATTATACTTAAGTATCTTGATCTCAAGATCAGCTGAAAAAAATATATCTAAATTTGATTTTTCTTCTAGTCGAGCCAAGGAAGCTTACAAGTGTCGTTGTATCATTTCACCCATACCTATAATGAATAATTATTCACACATATAAATATTTCATTTATTTTTAAGTTAGTTAGTCACATTTTATGATACCTTATCCTCACAGATAATTTGAAGATTCAATATGATAGTTGATATCAAATGATATCATATGTCATATGCATCCTTATGATACTATTCATAAACATCATTTCCTTTTTATGAGGTAGAATTTAATTTCCTATATGGGGTGGATTTCACTATAATGTATAAATTATCCTATTTTTTAATAAATATTTTCAAGTTATGTTTCCAATCAATTAAATTATTATTGTTAATTTTTTCCATCTTAAAGAGTCGTATTAGATTGTAAATAAGAAATTTGAATTTGTATTATTTGTTATCAATGTGTTGATAAGGAGTTAATTCAATATGTATATTGATGTTGGGTGATGATTAAGATCCCAACATGAATTAAGAAGTTTAATATATTATATATAACATGAAACTCATGTGGATCACTTATAATATCAATGCCTACCATTGGGAATGCTGATGAAGATCCATTCATATGATGGAAAACGAGTTTACTTGAGTTGAAGCCGTTATGAATACTAGGAAAAAAGAATATGGTTTTTATTATTTAAGTTCTTGAATGAATATATTCATGAAATCATCTTATGCATCTTATTATTATAGCATTCATCTTCATGAGAATCAAATTTAGGTTCTAATGGAAGGTTAAATCATTTTATACAATATTTCATAGAAATTATAAAGACTATAATAGAAAAATTATATGTTTTTACTTTAAATTATTGACTAGATAGATTCAAGAATTATCCTATACATTTAATTATTGTAGATATGACCTTTATAATAATCAATGATAAGTGCTAATTAACTGTGAAATAATTGTATACAATATTTTTCTTATAAAATTGAGAATCTAGCTATTGATAATATCAAGGAGTTTTGGGAAATAAATAAAAATGATAGATAGAAGATTGAGAATACATCCTTATAATATGAATCATGATGGAAACAATAATTAATAGTACTATATCACTTAGATGAAGATTTGAGAAAGATGAGATATATGAAAGTTTCCTAGAGATGGGGTCTTGAAAAACCATTTCTAGAAGATATGTACATTGAAGATAACCAATAAGTAATATAAGAAGTCAAATTATGAGTTAAGAATTCAATGTATTTTAAGGATATAAATTGTTTAAGTCCAAAATAAAAGATGTTGAGGAAATTATAAATTCATGAAGTTCAAAATTTCATATGTTAAGTATTCTAAAAGATAAAATTAATGATTAAATGAAAAATTCCATTTGAGTTTACATTGAATACATAAACATTTTTATATGATATGTGATATTTTCTAGTGATAATATATCCATATTCATCTAGAATATACTTTCTAAAGAAATATGATAATGGTAAAATACATACATATGAGTCATTAGTTGGAGAAAATAAAAAAAAACCCTTACATGATATTTAAGAGTTAAAAAATATTTATATAAGGGTCGTCATTTAGTGGAAATGTAGATAAGGGAAAACTGAATGTGATATATATGATTTAACTAAATTTTGAGAAAATTGGTAAAATACAAAATTAAATTTTGATATGTAAGAGTATCAATTTTTTACATAATTGTTACTCACTAGAAATTCGATAATTTCTCAGACCCACACAATGATACATAAGAGTAACATTATCTCATATAAAGTTTTATAGGATTAAATTTAAGGGTTTTAAGTTTGAAATATTTAATAAGTTAATGTTATTATTGAATATATATCTTGATGTTAAGTAAGTCAATGTTGAAGGTATCCCCTATTAATTAATAATCACAATGATTAAAAGGAATATTATGATTCAAGAATAATGTCTATAATATTATCTTCATCTAGTGTATAGGAGTTCCATGGTGTAACAAAGTAGGATGTTAAGAATATTATATATGATCTCATGTTGTGGAGAGATATCCACACTAAAATGATCTATGTAATTAGAATCACATATTATAGTCACACTTTGATATGAGATTCTATGTCACAACTATACTATCAAGAGAAAAGTTAAGATTTCACTCAATGCATGAAGATTTTATTGCACTATAAAGTTATTTTTGTAGGACCCTGCAACACTATGAGAGGGGAGGGGTGAATCAAGGCTTAAACTTTTTCTTTTAAAGTGATAGATCTTGTTCTTATGTTTTTGGGAACTCTTAAAACTTGTATGATGGATTCGATCAGAAATCAAACACTCACATGCATAAAGGTAGCTCAAAAATTTTACTTTGTTCAACACTAAGGGATAGTTCAAAGATCATATGATGAAAATGTTTTGGTCATACCAAAATTAACTAATATTCACTAGTTTTGGAAAACAAGATTCCAGACACAATCACTCTGTTCCATGTACACTCCATTTACAATATTTTAGGGATATCACCCTGCATCCCTTGAAACACTTTCATCGACTCCCCCTAGCTCAATGATTTGAGAGAATTATAACTCAGTTTATCAACATGAAGGAAACTTCAATTGATTTTCATTAATGTATTTATCCCTATCTAGCATAAGACTCTTCTTGTAACGTAGAACTAAGTTGATGCACTCTAAAAGTACGGTTTACTTAAACCTGTATTCCAGAACTGCCTTTCACGAAGCTCCTTTGTTAAGAAACACCGTGACATTTCCAAAAAAATGCTTTAGAAAATATCACTGATTTAATAAGGAATACCCCATAATCACAAAGCACCCTTATCTCATAATCATTGGAATTAGTCAATACTAAAATAGTCTTTTGGGGATGCATAAGATCACATAGAATGTCAGATTCACAGAACTCCCCAGGATTCATGAAATTAGAGAGATTCGTGATTTTCTTTAGAAACTTTCATGTCAATGATGTATTGGTAGCCTTATATTTATAGGCTCAGCCATTTATGATGCTCCATCACCTTTAGAACATTTTCTAGATCATTTTAAATAATATTCGCAATGTTCTTTTAGTCACGAAGCTCCATTGAGATTTGATATTGTCATGAAGATTTTCATCAAACCATTTTGCACTCCAAATTATCTAATTCTCATAATCATATAGAACACATTAACCTTTCATGATGTTCTAATTCTAATAATCACATAGAACACCTTTACCATTGGGGATGCTCTAATTCTCGTAATCATGGAGAACAATATCAAAATATTTGTGCCTTCGTGATCCTTGTCGTAATCATGAATCTTTCCATCAGAACCTTTACACCTTCAAGAACCACCCTTCACGAATCCCATTATTCAAAAAACTCATTCATTTCTCATGTTTTCGTATGGCATTCAAGGAAATCCACTTTTTGTGATGAATTTTGTCCTCCAAATTTTAAACCCCAAAAATTTAGCAAACACTGGGATACGACTCCACCTTCAATACTACTGTCAGATTAAACTGTAATATCCGATTCCTTGAAAACTCCCTAGTATTCCATGTGAGTATTGAAAACAAACACAAACCAAACTCCATTTCTAGAAAATAAAATATTTGGTTCCAACACATTACATGTTATCAAATAGATATAGAATTTTATTTATTTTAGATTTTTTTGGATGTTTTGAAGAAGGATGATACTAGGTCTCATGGATGATAAAATAGTCATATATTTGACTGGGGATTCAATGATAATAAATATTTTTATGATTAAATTATGATATTATGGACCATATTAAATAAGGAGACCATGTTTCTATGATTGAGGGAGTTTTTAATATTCAAATATATAAAATATATTCATCTGATTCTGATTATAAAAGGTAAAAGAATAAATAGATAGTTAAATTTGAAGATAATTTGATATTTTTGTCATATAAAAGATGTAATTTATTAAATAGAGAGAAGAGGGTGATAATCTGAAAGATAAAACACTTAATTTAGAGGATGTATAATAATAATAATAATAATATAAACAAAATTTGTAAAATAAGGAGAAGGCATTCCCAATTATATATGTATATCATATAAAAGAAAGAAAAAAACCCTATGATAACATTCTTTCATATAAGACGATTGAGATAAAGGAGAAAAAGAGTTAAGAGAGAGGATAAAAGGAACCACTAATATTTTTTATTAGATTTTTCATGACTATTAGATATTTAGATGTTGTTGTGATTGATTTTCATAGAACAATCAAAGAAAATTGACTTGTGTGAGTATAGTGAACTCAGTCCTGAATAAGGGCTAGATTCATAGATACATGAAGACGAAATCATGCATAAAACTGGAGAATATTATCTTATTTGCCTAGAATTTGATTTTATAAGAATCTCATGTTATTATGATGTAGTTTTATTTCAATTAAAAGTTAGTTTTTTTAATTAGGGAGTTTGGAAGGATCCTCTATAAATTATAAGCTAGTATAAAGAGTAAATAAAGAGACTATAAACCATTTGGGAAATAGAATAAAATTTTAGAAGATAACCTAATTGTATTAACTTGTATTCTATTGTAGAAATATATGTATCATACTCAACCTAAACAAAGTAAGGATTAGATTCTCACAATGGGGTCAAACTTTGTAAAAATACTACATACTGATCTCTTGTTTCCTTTAATACATTTCTTGTGGTAATTTTTTGTCTGTTAATCATAAAAATATTCATATAAATCTAAAATAATAACAGTGGTTTGATTGAACGAAACTTTTCACGTTTCAATAGGGAAAATAGAATTTGTTAAAATAGTTTAACACTGATTAACCCCCCGGTGCACCGGCATGATATTAGAGCTTATCTAGGTTTCCTCTGATAAGATATGTTTCCATTACTAGTTGATTTTATCAAATATATATATATATATTTATAAAGATTATATTAAAATAATATTAATAATTTACTTAGAGGGAAAATATAGTTCTCAACCCCGTCAACAACAATATTAAAAATTCAACCAATACCTTAAAGAACATGCAGAAGAAATATGAAAAGAAGTTAAGAAAGATTTCAAATATGAAAAATATTATACCATTAATTGAATGTAATAAAGGTGGTATTTTATCAATTAAATTTATTTATTATGATCCTATAAAAGAATCAAGTTAATTTTATGAATAGTATTAGTATGTTGAAATAATTGAAGACCATTATGAAAGGACTATACATGATCTATGAGAGAACTGAGAGGGGGTAAATCAATGGCCTTCATTTTGATATTTTTCCTTAAAAATAAAAACCTTTGCCTCTCATTAGAGAGTATTACCACCATTGAAAAATAATTCATAAGAACACCCAAAGTAAAATTGGAGTTTACAAGTTTCACTACACAATAAAAGTATCTATTTCTTGGAATAATCTAGAAAAAATATGAGACTACACATCAACTAGAAAATAATTTGTTGTGGTTTATAGTAAGAAGGGTATATCCATCACTTGTTCTTCAATATATTCCTTTTTGAGTTCGTGTTCACCTTGAATATATAATATGATATGAAATATTTTTAAACAAAAAACTGAACATTCACTAATAGGCTTGAAGGAATCATCATCGTGCTAATTTATGTCTTGACACCTTCCCTTATTAAATATAGATCTTATTCTACTTTAATTTATTGCATATTAGAAATAAAGTATATATCCTTTTTTCTTTTTCTCTCTTTCATACAACTCTATATTTTCCAATCTATAAAAACAATAAAATATATATCCTGATATAAACAATACCTATTATATTATTCTTTGTTAAAAAAAATTATGAAACCATGTAAAATAATTTTTAATTTAAAACCACATAAATCATGGATCTATTCTTCGCTGTAAATTCCAAAAGAAACTAATTTAATAACTGATTGTAACTACATTGTAACATATAAATATATCAAGGCCTATTAATTCTTCTTTAAACCCTTTTTTTTGTTGAAATGAATCCACTTGTTCTTTCTAACTTCACTCTTGGAATTATTCATCTAAAATACCATTGAAACTAAACCTCTTTCTTTTCATGATAATTGTGCAATGCACCGAATGCAATTATCATAAGTATATTCATTCATAAAACTTATTGTGTCATAATATGAATTCTGACCTAAGGATTTCCAATATACCTCCTTCCAAATATCATCAAATAACATTAAACACCTTCTTTTAAAATGTGATCTAATTGGAAAACTTATCACTTATTTCTTCTTCATGTTAAATACCCACAACATATATTTTACCTAAAATTTCTTCATATAACTATGAAAAATGAATTGGGTCTCTCATATTTATTTTATCTTCATTGAGCTGACTACTTTTCATGAATAATGATAGTATTTATCATGATATTTAAGCTTAAAAAACATAATGTTCATCATCATAATCAATTCATGGTAGATCCAACTACCATACAACTCAAAATTTCTTAAATTATTTATATAGTGGAGTGTTTCATCATGTGGTCGATCTTCCCTTCTTTTAGTTTTTGTCTCACGATCACTTATCCTACCATGTCTGTCAATATTGCTACCTATTTTCAATTGATTATGGTTACTTAACCTACCATGTGCACCCATATTTCTTCATGAAGTAACTTTCCCATTATCACTTAACCTACCATGAATTTCTATATTTCTTCATGTGGTCACTTTATCATTATCACATAAAATATTGTGTGTGTCCATATTTCTTCATGAAATCAATTTCTCATGGTCATTGTATTTACCCTAAAAGACAACATTTTTTCATGTTGTCACTTGTTTCATCTCATAATATTTTCCTATCAAAACTTCTGGATTTACGTGTTATAAAAAATACATAAACTATTCCTCTTCTTGTTAACCATATTCTTCATCAACCAAACAACAAATTGAAACAACTTCTTCTTGAAAATATCCCCCTTTGGATCTTTATTTCAACCACGGAAGATAAATTGATAAAACTTTAAAACTCAATAAATGGATCACTATCCAATAATTCTAATCCAATGTGATCTAGCTTGGTGTAGAAATAAAGTATCATTTAACAACAATGTCATGTTTTCCATAAATTGGTGATTGAAAATTATTACCCACTTCACCTTAAACTCAAATATTAATCATCACAAAGTAAAAAAACATCAACCTATAAATAAAATGTTCTTTCTTTTACTTCATTTACCATTTCAAACAATTCATACGTTTTTAACTCACAACATATCCCTTTTAAAAACTCCCCCTAAATATAAGATTTCCCATAATAGGTAACACATATATCAATGTATATATTTATGTTACATATTTTCTTCCCCTTTGAAAAAACTATCCAAATAAAATATTAGAGAGGGGATAGATTAAACATACCATATTATAGTATAGGGTGAGGTTGAATACCCAACTTCCACCTCAGGTTCTTGAATTATTCTTTAGAAAATGTCTTAGTGAACACATAAACAATGTTACCATATAGAAAACTCCAAATTAAATTCAATTATCTCTATAATATCCCTGATAAAGTGATATTTAATATCAATGTTCTTCTAAATATAATATTGAATAGTATAATTTAAAATATTGATAACACTTTGATTATCAAAACCAAGAATATGTGGTTATATCATTTGAAATTTTAAGTCTTTTAACTACACTTTCATCTATATTAATTGATATATGGAATGAGTTACAACCACATATTATTTCTTCTAAATTCTTAAGAATTCCATATTTTAGTTATTAGTGTTCCAAAACACACACCTATCACCTAAAAAGAAATATCCAAATGAAGTGGACGTTCTATCATCAACATAGCCATCTCAATTTTCATCAGTATAACAAAACTTTTATATCTCTCTTGTGCTTCCATATCTGAACCTGAAATAAATTACGCCTTTAATTTCTCTGATAATTATTTTTTTAGACCCAACATGGGAATATTTTGGATCTCTTTGATTTTATCACAAAGTGTAACATAATACATTGAGTCTATCCTTGAATATATGAGATATAACTTGTTTTCAATGAGATTCCTATACTCTTTTAGATCAACATTCATTCCTTGATCATTATTTGATAACTTCGTTACCACTAAAATTGGTGTAAATCAAGATTCAAATTTCATATCCCAATCCTTTTCTATAGTAAATTAGAATACTTCTCTTGAAAAAGTAAAATATACCTTTTCTATTTAAATATTTGTAGGTAAAGAAAGTGTTTCCTGTTTCACATAATAAATCTTTCAAATAAATCTTTCATCTATTTAGAAAAATTCACACACATTTCATTATTATTTATAGTAAATATGATGATAAATACATTAAAAGTAAAAAAATAAATACTAATTTTTCATCTTTGATGTAGAGTTTGATGTCCACTCTTCCCTTTTTTAAATTCAAACTCATCAAAAAAATCATCCATCTTAGATTACGAAGATCCCAAATGTTGTTTCAACTCATATAAGACCTTATTTAACCTAGAAACATAATTTTAATATTAATAAAAAAAATATACCACATGATTTATCTATATATACCTCATATACAAACTCACCCTTGAGGAATGTAGACTTGACATCTATTTTGTGTATGTTATATTTCCTTTGTGTTGTAACAGAATGAAATATTCTCTTGGTTTTAAGACTTATAACTAGTTAAAATGTCTCATCAAAATCCACTCCTAAAACCTGATAATATATTTTACAAACAAGTCTTGATTTATTTCTTATAAATTCACCCATTTAATTGAACATATGATAAAAAAATCCACTTTTCTCTAATCAAATTTTTTATCTTCAAGCTTCAAATCCAACTCCCATGTCTCATTTTTCTCAATCTGATTCAATTCATTGAACATTGCATCAACCCACACTTGATGATTCATAACTTCTTCAACATATCATGGATCCACTATGAAAATAAAGTGGTATGTTTTGTCCTAAAATTTATTCTATTTTATACCTATTTTCCTTGATCTAAAATGATATTCTAGACCTCTACTTTCTTTCTTAGCCTAATATCTAATAAATTTTTTGTTCTTCCTCACTTTAAATTGGTAAGTCTTTTTTCCCTTACAAAACATTAATAATTACATTGATATCAATGATTTCATCTTACTACTTAAAATATATAGATCTATTTCCCCCCTTTAAATATAAATTTTATTCTGCAATTTCCTCTATTGAATTTTCTGACACTTTTACATCACATGAATCAAACATTCCATCATTATCCTTGTTGAAGTATAATTATCCTATATCATTTGGATAGAATCCATGAAAGATTCCATCAACACTTCTTTGATCAAGCTTCACAATATTTTCACCTTTGATTTTGATAGTACTGGTGATTCCAAGTACTCTTAAATATTTCAATCTTGGTGTCTTTTTATAATACATGTCATATGGGGACATATGTAATTTTTTTTTATAGAAGTAGTGATTTAAATGTGAATTTTGTTTCTCTAATAGATTTCCTCCAAAATAACCGAGAAGTATCATGTTCAATCGACATAGTTCAAGCCATCTCAACCCGACCTCTATTGTTTCTCTTATCCACGCCATTCTATTATGGAATGTATGGTGCACCATACTCATGATGAATACCATGCTACTCAAGATAATACTAAAATTTTATATTTGTGTATTCAATTCCATTATTGATCTGGATTTCTATTAAATAGTATCCACATTCCTTTTCATCACTTCTCCTAAAAAATTTCATAATATAAAAAGCCTCTAATTTATGTTTTAAAAATAGAATACATGTAATACACGTAAAATCATTAATAAATGAAATAAAATACTTATTTAAAATTTTGATTTCATTCTAAAATGACCACTTATGTCAAAATGAATAATATCAAAGGGATTAGATTCATGTATCTCAACCTTATTATGTAAAGAATTTAAATATTTTCCTTATATCATATAGAACAACACCAATAACTATTTATTTTCAATTTAGCAATATCACAAACACTTCATATGTGTCTTAACTTGTTCATGTTTCTATGGAATATAAGGAGAAACCTTTTATTCCATAATTGGTTTTCCTTTTTCATACTATGATAAAAAATAATTATGTATATCTCTAACCAAGAATAGGATCCCTTAGTTACCTTTTCTACTGTCACAACTTATCCATCTTTAATCCTTTAAAAAATAAAACTACCTATTCAAAATACAGCTTTATTTCCTTCATCACAAAGATATGAAACCAGTAAATAGATTATGTTTCAATCCATAAACAAATAATGCATTTATGGATTTCAATATTTCTTTTCCAATGGTAGTAGATCCAATTCCGTTTATTCTAAGTGGATCACCATTTAAGAAGGTCGCTATTAAATATTTGTATTATTTCAAATTATTTAATTGTTTCATATATGATGTCATATTTGCAGAACATCCATTGTCTAATATCTAAGGTTTTCCCTTTTTGTTTATTTGAGTGCAGTTTCAACAACAATAGCTTTATCTTTCCCTTTTTATTCCTTCTCTAAATGATTTTGAGTTTTTTGTTAATTTTTTTGGTTGTTAAAACCATAAAGAAACCTTGTTAAAGGTTTTAGGACTAATCACACATGTCCCAGATAGTTCTAAGAAGTTAGATTTTTTTCTCAATATTCAAATTAGGTTTTTATATTATTGTTGAGTTTGTCTTCTTTGAGTGGGATGACTTCTTCTCAAATACAATCTTTAATACCACCTATATCTATTATATTATTAATGATTGAACCAAAACATCATTAATGTATTCATAAATCCTCCACAACACCATAAATATCAATGAAAATCATATTTTCCATTATAACATTCATGTTGTTTAGAATTGAGTAACAATATTCACACATATTTAGGATGATAAATCCTGGATCCTTTTTATGAACCAAAATTTTGGTAGACTATAGATATCTTCTTATTCCTACTATTAATCTTCTTATCCATCAAAAAGTAATCAATTATAACATTTTTAAATAACTTTATATTTCTCGGAGATTCCAAAATTCTGGAATTCACGTTAATTTGATACATGAAAAGTTCATTTTGACTTTTATTATAAGACACTTTCCCTATAACACCCCAAGTTTTTAAAAAATAAATTCAAATGCATGAAACATTGTTTTAATTAGATATTTATAAAAATACACGAATCATAATTTTTCTGCTTCTATGTTTTGAATTTCAAAAAATGATCATCTACAATTGTGATCAGTATGTTATTTAGAGTCTGATGGAACCATTTTTTTTTTTGAATAGTAACATACCCTTATGAATAGTAATATGACCCTAATGAATAGTAAATTTTATTATTATTTTATTTTCTTAAGGATTTAAGATAATGACAACTTGATTAATCTTTCAAGGTGTTAAAAAATGAGTTATTGATTTAAAATTGTTATTTCTGAATAAATTATGATTTTATTTAAAATTTTAAATAATAACATTTAGAAAATTATTTTCAAAAAAAATTAGTTCATTTTGGAGTTCTACATGTAAAAAAATGGTTAGGTAAATTTTTGGGATTTTTCAGAAATTGATGAATTTTGGATGAATATTGAGATACGGTAAAATGCCATATATTCAAATTATCAGTTAAATACACTATTTATGAAATCATAAGTGATGTAAGTCCACTTGTTTAAAACTCACATTATTTATTTACTATTTTAATCACAATAATGGAGACTATTCATAGTCTTGGACAAAAATAATAAAATAAAGATTAAAATAATGTAATATCCCTCCTCTCATCCACTATAAATACCACCCTCATTCCCCTCTTCCTCACACACCTCTAAATAATTAATCCTTTTCTAAGTTCTACCCAATAATCCTCCCAAGACCCTTCCCCATGTTCAAGACCCACGGGTCTCACCAAAGGGCCAAAACCAAGGCCCTTACAGAGGATCTCAAGCAGAGGAAATCAAGAGGTAAACATTCTCTTTTGTTTTCTTTTTTTCTTTTCATTTTTTTCTATTCTTATTATTTCCTCACATACCCTTATCCAAGTAGAATTAATCATCCTGTATCTTACATATTATATATTTAATCATGTTTATGTAAGACTCACCATTATACTTCTTCTCCTCTCCAACTTATTCAAGAAATTAAACCACCGTATGTGATGTGTCTATTTACTGACATAGTGGACGATGTGATTTAAATTTATTTTAATTCATTAAAGATTGGTCATGAAACCATTTTTATGGTTGAAAAAAATTATAATTTATGTATAATATCTTATATAAGGTTCTGGAATCATTTTTTACACATGTTATTAATTTATTAAACAAAATGAGTTTCGTAAGATCGAGGAATCGCCAAAATGACCTAAACAAATATCAATAATGTTTTAAATATTGAATCATCCTCATGTCAGAATTAAAAAAATGATAAATGGTATGATTTATGGTTCTGGAAATATTTAAATACCATTCAATTATAATTCTGGAGTTTCACTTCCAATCGACATGAATATCCATCCTGAACCAGTTGGGGAAATCAGGTAAAGAACGCACCCAAAACAATGGAAGGAAAAAAATACTAACAATTAAAGGGTTAAATGATATAATGAAATGATAATATAAGGTATTATAAACATGAATATGTTTTTGTTATATATTAATAAAAACCCTTTTATCCATTATACCAGAGGTTTAAATAATTTTTATGTAAGAAAAACCTAAGGTAATGGAATTCTTAACTAGATTTCTATTTTTTGTGTTAACCTTCTACTTCATTATCTATGTGGTAAAAAAAATTGTGATGAATTATGATTATATTAAGTTTAATTATGTTTATTTATAGTTTATATACATATTCAATCTACTCTCTTAAGTTAAATTCAATTATATGATATTTGTAAGGGGTTTTTCTTATAAAATTTTCTTTTAAAATTTTGTTTTACAAAATTCAAAAGCAATGTTTTTATGAAATTATTCATGTTGTATGATTATTTTCTGGTTCTTGGGAATTGATTATTATGAAGGGTGAGACCTATATCTCCCTCCAATTCATTGGGTATTTATAAGTTGGAGGTTGGCCGTATGGTTACTCCGAGTGTAACTGTGATGGTTACGCAAATTGTAAGGTAGTCGTGAGGGTTACAAATTATAAGTTAGTTGTCATGGTTATAAGATTTTGTAATTAATTCCCCAAGACACCTTTATTGTTCTATTTATGTTCTATATGTTATGTTTAAATATCATATAAATTTCAATTTTCACAAATTATGTCTATCTGGGTAACAAGTATGTCTTTTTGGAAAATGATTTCATACGTTTCAAGTTTTCATAGACTAATGTTTTCTTTCCTTCTTCTTATATACCTTACTAAGATTTTTTTTCTCATACCAAGTTTTTAAATGATTTACACAGGTTATAAGGATGTGTAAGGCAAAGGCTAAATCCAGGTTAAATGTTATGAATATTTTTCAAAGAAATCATGTTTTATTTGAAAAGATTTATATTTTAGAAGAATTGAATATTTTTTTATGGTATCCACTCTGTATTAATGTGGAATTTTATGAATATATTATGTCCCAATTATCTAAATCTATAAACATGAAAATATCCTCAATATGAAAGATAGTGAGTTCTTGACAAAAATTCAAGATTATGTAATGTAATAAGGCCAGGTCCTTATAGTTGGTATCAGAGGATGGTATAGATATATTTAGGGATTAGGATGACGTTAATAGAATACCATAAATTATTTTTACTCTAAGATTAATTTGAAATATTATAGAATTTAAATATTACCATTTTTCTTTAACTATGATATGTTTTTTCAGAATGGTTATGTGCTGGAGAAACTGAGAAGCTGAAGAGGAGAGGCATCGATAGAACGATGTCCTTCCAAATATACAGCATTAAATGTTAAGGATTGGAACTAAGAAGATTGTGACAGTAATGGATCAGTTAACATAGGAAATAAATGGTGGTGGAATCCTTGAAAGAGAATAATCAGAGCTACCACAACAAAACATGACAATAGTAAAACATTTAATGAGACAACACCCTCCTTCTTTCAATGGATCTTCTGACCTAGTAGCAGTTGAAGGATGGATTAAGTCCATTTAAAATATGTTTGATGTTATGGGTTATTCATATAATCAAAAGGTAAGTATTTCCATTTATCATTTTAAATGTGAAGCAGATCAGTGGTGGTCAATGGTAAAAAATATCAGGTATATAGAGGAGATTGACACCTTAGAGTGTGATGAATTAAAATTATATTTCTAGAAAAATATTTTAATATGGTGGTGTGACATAGGATGGGGAAGAAATTCCTTAAATCGAAGAAAAAGGAGGTATATTTAGTGGATTTATATGAAGAAAACTTCACTCGACTAGCAAGGTATTCTCTGATTCTTATCCTGGATCTTGATAGAAAAATAAACCTCTTTTACTCAGGATTGAAGCCAAGGCATTGAAGGGAATTGGACTTCCATGAATTAAAAAGTTAAGAGAAAATTTTCCAATTTAATGATAGGGTAGAGATGGATTTTTCTGATTATCAAATGCACTATGAAAATAAGGAGAAGAAGAGATCCAGATGGCAAGCAATGAGTAAGAATAAGTCAAAGAAATATGATTATAAGAAAATCATGTTTCCAGTTTTTTAAAAGTGTGGCAAGAAGCACCTTGTGGAATTCCATACCAAAACTAGGAATTATTTTCAATGTGGGAAGTTTAGACATATGACCCGATATTTTAATGAAAATGATCCTAAGACTAAAACTGATAAGAATATTGTAAAATATTTCAAATTTGGTGAGATAGGTCATTATAAAAATGACTTCCCAAAGAGAGATATGAATGATGCAAAGAAGACATACTATAAGAATAAATGTGTAGTGAGATCCTTTGAGACTATATCAGTAGAGGTCGGGCAATCCAATGAATTTGTAACAAGTAAATTGTCTATTAACTCATATTTTTATAAAGTATTGTTTGATATGGGGTTGACACATTCCTTTATTTTTGATGAATTTTCTGGTAAATTGGAAATATCACCACAAAAAACGAGACTTAAACTTATTATAAAAACACTATGGGGAAATATTATAGAAAAGAGTAATTATAGGAATATTTCTATTGTGTTATGTGAAAATACATTACCAACAAAACTTGTTGTTTTTCCTTTATAAGAGTTTGATGTCATTTTGGGAATGGATTGGATTTCTATTTATCATGCTAATATTGACTATAGAGCCAAAGAAGTTGTTTTTAAAAATGAGTTCCAGTTTTTATACAGGAAAGAAACCATACAATTGATAACATATCAGGAATTTCAGAAACTATTGATAGATGGAAATGAATTTTATCTTGCTCGTATTGTTGAAAATAAGGGATATGTTCAGATTAATGATGTTCCTATAGTAAATGAATACATGTATGTTTTTTCTAATGAGTTAACTAGTGTTATACCTGATCAGGAAGTCAAATTCACAATTGAAATAGTTCCTGATGCTAATCCAATTTCAAAACCCCCTTACCGAATGGATCAAATAGAACTTTTATAGTTGAAAAATCAGTTGCAGGATTTTCTTGATTAAGGATTCATTCATCCAAGTAATTCACCACGGGGTGCTTCTATTTTGTTCATTAAAAAGAAATATTGTTCCATGATACTTTTCATTGAATATAGATCCTTTAAAAACATTACTATTAAAACCAAGTATCCTTTGCCTCCCATCAATGACTTGTTTGATCATATCTAGGGAGATCAATACTTTTCCAAGATTGACTTGAGATCCGGATACCATTAGCTGAATGTGAAGGAGTATAACATCCCGAAAACATCTTTTCATACTATATATGGGAATTATGAATTTGTTGTTATGTCATTTGGGTAAACTAATGTGCCTGCTGTATTCATGAGTCTTAAGAATATAATATTTCATGACTTCTGGGATAAGTTTTTTGTTGTGTTTACTGATGACATTATTTTGTTTTATAAAATTAAAGAGGATAATGAAAACACTATAAGGGTTGTTTTACAAATTTTAATGTAAAATAAAGTTTATGGAAAATTCAGAAACTGTGATTTTTGGTTGCAACAGTTTTATTTTCCTGGGCACATTGTCAATAAAGATGAAATAACAGTTGATCCTACCAAAACAAAAGTGGTTGATGAATGGGTGAGACCTAAAAATGTAACAAGGATTTATAGTTTTATTGTATTATCATGTTATTACCGATGGTTTTTTAAAAACATTTCTTGGTTATCTAGACTTCTAACTAAGTTGACGTGAAATGGGGTTAAATTTATTTGGATAAAAGAATGTGATGTCTGTTTTTAGGAACTGAAAAAGAGATTGGTGAATGCTCCAGTTTTTCCCTTTCCTTCCTAAATTGGTGAGTTTGTGAACTAAAATTATGCTTAATTTAAAGGTCTTGGTTGTGTTTTTAATGTAAATTTATTAGTTAATTGGATATTATTCAAGACAACTAAAAATTAATGAGTTAAATTATCCTACACATGATTTGGAATTGGTAGCTTTGGTTTTTGCTTTGAAATTTTGGGGACATCATTTATATAGATCAAAATGAAAAATATATACTTACAATAAAAGTCTGTGGTATATATTCACTCAGAAGTAATTAAACATGAGGTATAGAATATGTATTGAACTAATAATGGATTATGATTGCACGATCAGTTACCATCTAGGAAAAGAAAACAAAGTGGTAGATTCCTTGAGTCAAAAACATCATGCATCATTAACCATGTTACATTTCATACATAATCCCTTGATTAATGATTTGATGAATTTTCTATTAGAAGTTGTTGGTGTAGAAAATAAATCTATTTTGTTTTAGGTTTCAGTGTAGACATCTTTATCAGATAGAATTAAGCATGCGGAGAAGGAATACTATGAGCTACAGAAAATGGTAGAATTGGTTTAAATGGGTTTGTTTTAAAAATTTAACCATGATAAAGATAGTGTTTTAAGATTTGGTAAAAGTTCATGTGTGCCTTTTGATTCCCAAATGAAGACAGAAATGTTGTGTGAAGCTTATAGTTCTTCATTTTAGCTCATCCTGGTAGTACCAAGATGTACAGAGAACTTGAGTAGTATTACTGGTGAGATAGAATGAATAGAGATATCGCTGACTTTACCATGAAATGTTTGACATGTCAACAGTTTAAAGGAGAGCGGCAGTTACCAAATGGGATGCTTCATCATTTTCTAGTTCCATAGTGTAAATGGGAGAATGTATCCATGGACATGGTGGTGGGACTACTTAAGACTTCTTAAGGTAAAAATATGATTTGGGTTGTTGTTTAACAGCTGAAAAAATCTGTAAATTTTCTTTCTATTTGAGTTACAATGTCTTTGGATGAAATTTCTCAACTTTAACTCAAAAAATTTCTAGGTTACATAGAGTTACTTTTTCCATTATTTCTGATTGGGATCCTAGGTTAACTTATAAATTTTTTAAGGGCCTTCAAAATTCGTTGGGCACAGAATTAAATTTCAGTAAATCATTTCATCCTCAATCTGATGGGCAGTCTGAAAGAATGATTCAGACTTTGGTAGATATTCTTTGAGCTTGTTCAATGGACTACCCGAGAATTTGGGACCAACATCATTATCTAGTTGAGTTTTCTTATAATAATAGTTTTTATTCCAGTATAAATATTGAACCTTTTGAGGCATTGTATGAGAAGCGGTGTCAAACTTCATCTTTTTGGGATAAAGTTGGGGAAAGTAAGTTGATGGGACCAGAATTAGTAGATTAAGTGGCTGATAAAGTGAATATGATCCAGAAACACATGATGATAGCTCAGAGAAGGAAGAAATGATACGTAGATAATACGAGGAAATAATTTTCTTTTGATTTAGTTGATCATGTTTTTCATATAATCTCACCATGGAGAAGTGCTATGAGTTTTGGTAATAAAGGAAATCTAAGTACACGGTTAATTGGACCTTATGAAATCCTGGAGAAAGTTGGACCAGTCACCTACTGAGAATATTTTCTTATGAGTTTATCTTAGTGACACAATTTTTTTCGTGTTTCGATGTTGAGAAATTATGTGCCATATTCATCTATTTTTTGAGCCTAGAGACAGTTCAGTTGGAAGAGAAAATTTCTTATGAGGAGAACCAGTTCATATTCTTGATCAAATGGAACAAGTATTGTGATATAAGGAAATCCACCAAGTAATTTTTTTTTGGAGAAACCACATGGTTGAAGAAGAGATAGGGGGATCTGAAAATGTTGTGAGAGAAGGGTACCCTCACTTGTTTAATGAGTAAATAAAATTGTAAGGATGAAATTTTTAGAAGGCAGAGATAATGTAACCCCCCAAATTTTTAAAAAATAAATTTAAATGAATGAAACATTTTTTTATGTATATATTTATTACTAGCCTTTAAAAATAATTTTTTCACCTCTATGTTTTGAATTTCTAAAAACGGTCATCTAAAATTGTGATCAGTAAGTTATTTGGAGTTTGATGGAACCAACTTGTTTTTTTGGTGAGTAGTAACATTCCCTTATGAATATTAATATAAATATTAATATGTTGATAATGAATATTAAATTGTATTATTATTTTGTTTTCTTAAGTATTTAAGATAATGACATCCAAATTAATTTTTCAAGGTGTAAAAAAATGAGTAATAGATTTAAAATTGATCTTTTTTAATAGATTATTATTTTATTTAAAAATTAAATTAAATATATTTGAAAATTTATTTTCAAAAAATGGATTTCATTTTTTAATTCTATACATTGAAAAATGGGTAGGGTTCTTTTTTGGGATTTTTCTGAAATTCATGAATTGTTTAATGAATAGTGAAATATAGTAAAATACCGTATATTCAAATTATCAGTTAAATACACTATTTATGACATAATAAGTGGTGTAAGGACATGTTTTTTGAACTCACATGCCCTATTTACTATTTTAATCCCAATAATGAAGACTATTCATTGTATTGGACAAAAATATTAAAATAATGTAAAATCCCTCTTCTCCTCCACGATAAATACCACCCTCATTCCCCTCTTCCTCCCACAAATTTCAAGAACCGATCCATGATAATTTATACTGAATACTCCTTCCAAAACCCTTCCTCATGTCCAAGACCTTCTGGTCTCACCAAAGGGCCAAAACCAAGGGCCTTAAGGAGGATCTCAAGGAGAAGAGATCAAGAGGTAAACATCTTCGTTTGTTTTCTTTCTTTTCTTTTAATTTTCTTTTCTATTATTCTTATTTAATCACCTACCCTTATCCAAGAGGCATGAATGATCCAATATTTTACATATTCTGGATTTAATGATGTTTATATAAGACTCACCATTATACTTCTTCTCCTCCCTACCTTATTTAAGAAATTAAAACACCATCTGCGATGTGTCGATTTAGAGACATAATGGATGATGTTATTTAAATTTATTTTAATACCTTCATAAATGGTCATGAAACCATTTTTATAGCTGAAATAGATTATAATTTATTTTTTATATCTTATATAAGGTTCTGGAATCATTTTTTGACACATTTTATTAATTTATGAAACAAAATGATTCCATTATGATCGAAGAATCGCAAAAATGACCTAAACAAATATCAATATGGTTTTAACATATGAATCATCCTCATGTTAGAATTAAAAAATGATAAATGGTATAATTTATGGTCCTTAAAATATGTAAATACTATTCCCTTACAATTCTTATGTTTCACTTTCAATCAATAATAATTTCCACCATGAACCTATCCTGGAAATCATGTAAAGAACGCACCAAAAACAATGGAAAGAACCAAATACTAACAATTAAAGGGATAAATTATGTAATGAAATGATAGTATACGGTATTATAAACATTAATAGGTTCTTTAAGATATTAATATCATTCATTTAACCATTATATAGAAGGTTTAAATAAGTTTTAAGTAAGATAAACCAGAGGTTAGGGAATTCTTAACCTGATTCCCATTTTTCGGTTAACATTCTACTTCATTATTTATGTGGTAATAAAAAAAAAATCTATGATTAATTATGATTATATTATGTTTAATTATGTGTAATTATATTGTATATTCATATTCCATCAACTCTATTATTTCTCACTTCAATTATATGATATTTGAAAGGGGGTTTTCTTATAAAAATCTCTTTTCAAATTCTGTTTTACAAAATTAAAAAGAAATGTTTTTATGTAATTATTCGTGTTGTATGATTATGGTACGGTTCATGGGAATTGTTTATGATGAAGCATGTGACCTATATCTCCCTAAAATTCACTGGTTATGGTTAATTTAAAGGTCATTTGTATGTTTACTCAAAGTGAAACTGCGATCATTACAAAAATTGAAAGGTAGTCATGCGGGTTACAAATTATAAGGTAGATGTGAGGGTTACAAGATTATGTATGTAATGGCCCAAGATACATTTATTATTTTATTTATGTTCTATATATTATGTTTAATTCTCATGGAAATGTCATGTTTCACAAAGTATGTTTATATGGGAAAAAAGTATGACTTTTTTTAAATGATTTCATACGTTACAAGTATTGATGGACTAACGTTTTATTTCCTTCTTTTTATATCCCTTACTGACCTTTTTGTCCCCATATCAAGTTTTTAATTGATTTACATGGTTTATAATGATGTTTAAGACAAATTAGGAAGCCAAGTTAAATGTTATGAATATTTTTTAAATAAATCATGTTTTATTTGAAAAGATTGATATTTTTGAAGAAATGAATATTGTTTTTATGGTATCCAATCTATATTAATGTGGAATGATATGAATGTATTATGTCCCAATTCTGTAAAGCAGAAAACTTAAAAAATATCCTCAATATGAATGATTGTGAGTTCTTGAATAAAATTCATGATTATGTAATATAATAAGACCAGGTCCTTATATTCCCAATATTGTGATCCTTGTTATAAACCATTGAAAATGATATTTGTTGATATTTATTATATTTATAGAGCTTTCACAAATTTAGATTATTAAATTTTGGATATTAGATAATCCTTTTTTAGATTCAACCAGTTTTTCTTGAACATTACCAAATTATTTCTCATTTTCCATCATATTTTCATTAAAAATGGTTTTTTGAGCTTTTTCATCATTAAGAAACATCTTCAAGGTTTCAATATACTTTATAAATCTATATTTTTATTCAAGATCCAATTCCTGATTTCTTAAAGAAAGATCTTCCCTTTTTAACTAATTTTTCTCTTTCTTAATAATTTTAGTTTTTGGAGATACATTATCTAAATTCTCTTTTAATCTGAAATTTAATTTTATTTTACTCTTTATTTTATTTAAAGTTTCTACTTTATTCATTGGGAAAATTATCATCATTCACCTTTGGAATAAGAAAATTCTTAGCATCTTCAACACAAGAATATTTAGCTTCTACTTCTTATTCACTATCACCATCTTTCTCATATTTGGAAAAGATGTTTCTATATTTATATTTAGTGAAATTATTATTCCTTCCTTTAGAATAATACAATGACTTGTCAACCTTATTCTTTAGAGATCTACATGGTCTTATTTTATCTTCACCACTATCTTCATCTTCCTTCAATCTTGTATAATTTTCTTCCAAATGTCCAATAACTCCACAAATAAATAACTCCAATGATAACTTTCCTTTATACTTCCCTACGAACATTTTTACATTTCTATAAAAAACACATTAATTAATCTATCTTATTACTCATTTTATATTTTAAATCATAATTGAAAAAAAAATTAAAAAACATATTTCTTTGTCATTTCCTATTTAGTAACTGTAAAGGAGATTCATTATCAGCCTTTCCCTTTCTCTTGATATAATTCTATTTTCTCACATCATATGTAATGTCAATACAATGAAAATCATCCATAGATAGTTTCTTGATCTCTTTATCTTCCAAAGATGAAACTTTGGAATTAAATTTAGTGGGAATAATTCTCAAAGTCTTTTCAACTACTGTTGAGTCTTCCAATTTTTCTCTAAGGATCCTTAAGGTACTTATAATGTGATTATACCTTGTGAAGAACTCACCAAAAGACCCTTCATATTCCATTTTCAAATATCCATACCAAAAGCTCCAAATTTGAAACTTTTCTTTCTTCACATTCATATTCCCTTCATAAATGTTCTTGAACTTATCTAAGATTCCTTTAGCAGTTCCAATTCCTTTTGCATGGAGAAATTTTCTTTACAAGAGAGTATAAATAATATATTTCTTGTCTTTTATATCATTCTCAAGATTCCTCGTATATGAATCTATTAAGGGAGAACCCTTATAAGAAGGATTTAAACGGTTTACATCAGTTCCAAGAACTTTATAGCCAATGGGTAAAATATAGGGAATCATTCTATCCTTCTAGATATAAATTTTCTACCCATAAAAGATAAAAATCCCCAGATTGTTTACTACTACATATCTAACATATTTCATGAATCAAAATGGGATTTTTCATCACTAAAAATTACTAATATTCTAAACATTCCATAAGTCCTTCAGCCTTTATCATCTCTTTTTTTGAGTGTTGATAAAAGCAAACAAAAAATTATAAAAATTATTCATTTATCTTAGAGACCTTTAAATCTCATTCTATCAGTGCTCCCATATCACCTTTTTCAACACTATATACCCCCTCACACACCAACCCCCTCTTTATATTTGCTCACCCAGTGCCCCCCATCCAACCCTTTATTAGTGCTTTCCAAACCATATATCATCACTTTCATACCATCTTCATACCTGTTCATTCTAGGAATCAAACCTGAGACCTCTACCTTCATTTCCCAATGCCTTTACCGCTCCTTCATCCATATTTCTTTAATATTTTTGGATATATCTATTTATATATATGTGTATATACATAATTATTTTTAATTTAATTATTTATTCATATAAACATATAGATTCATATAATTATTTTGAAATAAATTTTTAAATTATGTTTGTATATATACATACAATTATATATTTATATATTACTTTTTTTATAATTTATTTTCAAATATTTATTATAAATATATTTATATAACATATTTCTATAATATATTTAAATACTTTTTTCTTTTGTTTATTTATATACATTTACATTTTATATTTAATGATAATGATATTTTTATAAAATTTTATTTATATTATGTATTTACACAATGTCAACACACCCACGGGGAAATATTCACGCACATATTTACACACACACACATGTACATATTTATATTTCCCACATACACACATATTTATATTTATATTTATATTTCACCAACATAGAGAGACACACACATAATTATATTTATATATATATATTTATATACTTATCTATAGAGTTCATATCACTATATTTTATATATAAAAATAGTTTGGGGAGTGGTACAATGAAATAAAGAAAATCCACTGCACCTATATTACTTGGGGAGTCTCGAACCCAAGACCTCCCACGAGACACCTCAAAGGCGCAACCACTAGGATACACCCCCAGGGGCACACTATATTCTATAATATATTAATGAAATAAAACTTATATATATAATTATAAATAATTATAAAATAATGTTAAAAAAATAAATATTGTATTTAATTAAATAAATATTTATGGTTATATAAATCATGTTTATTAATATATATATATATATGTTTGTATATATAAAATATATATTTAAGGTACCCATTATGTGTGCTTATTTATTTACATATATTAGAATATACACATAAATGAAATTTTTTTATTTATAGACACATATTTATATAAAAATAATATTATTATACACTTGTATAAGTATATATATTAATAAATTTTTATAAGGTAAATAAAATGGATAATTTATTATTTTAAATAAAATTTAATAATAAATATTTATATTCATATTGTTTATATATTTTTAAATATATTTTTATATAAAAATTCTTAAATATGTATTTATAAAATTAATTTTTCATATGCATGTATATGTAAATATGCATATATTTAATTATAAATAAATGTACAATGTGGAAAATTATAAAATTTTAACACCATAACTTTCGCATGAAAGTAATACTTGTTAATAAATTTATTCTCCATTGAAAAAGGACAAGAATAACCTCTTAAATGATAATGGAATTCCATCAAAAGTTTAAAAATCAAGTAACCCCAATACAAAAACTCAATTTTAGAGGACTTATATGCCATTTTAACCTAAAAAAACACTAACCAAGGCAACCAAGAATAATGTTTCATAGATCTTTTTGCAAGATTTGATTTGATATGTGATAAATCTGAAACAAACATCGAGATCAAAATTTAAGGATGTTTAAAGTCCAATATATTTTTTCAACTTATCTTAAATCATCCATTAATTTATTGAATTTTTTTTTCATAAAACTGTTATTAAATGACTATTGATCAATAATAATTCTGATATTATTAATAAATATTAATTTATAATTTTTTTATTTTCCATTTTTCACTAAATATCTTGTATATTGAGTGTAAATGAATATTTTGTCTTGTATAAGTCATATTTTATAAAATATATTTTTTATATAACACTATAAATATATTTACATTTTAAAATATGATTTTTAATGATATATAAATCTTTTTATGAGAATTAAATTTTATCAGTATGGATAATGGCCACCCTTTATCGGCACTAAAAATGATGCAAAAAGTGACAATTGTTATCAGTAAGTTATTTGGAGTCTGATGCAACCAACTTGTTTTTTTTGTGAATAGTAACATATCCTTACGAATAGTAATATGAATAGTAATATGACCTTGATGAATAGTAAATTTTATTGTTATTTTATTTTCTAAAGTCTTTAGGATAATTACATCTTTTTTAATTTTTCATGGTGTTAAAAAATGAGTTATAGATTTAAAATTGTTATTTTTGAATAAATTATGATTTTATTTAAAAATTAAATTATTAATATTTAGAAAATTATTTTTGAAAAATGGAGCTTATTTTTTGAGTTATACACATTGAAAAATGGTTATGGTGAATTTTTTGAATTTTTTAGAAATTCTTGAATTTTTTATGAATAGTGAAATACGGAAAAATACCATATATTCAATTTATCAGTTAAATACACTATTTATGACATCATAAGTGATGTAAGGACAATTTTTTAGAACTAAAATTCTCTCTTTACAATTTTTATCACAATAATAAAGACTATTCATAGACTTGGACAAAAATATTATAATAATGATTAAAATAATCTAAAATCCCTCCTCTCCTCCACTATAAATACCATGTTCATTCCCCTCTTCCTCCCATACCTCTCAAGCCTTGATCCTCACCTACGTTATTCCCAATAATCCTCCCAAGACCCTTACTCATGTCCAAGACCATCTAGTCTCACCAAAGGGCCAAAACCAAGGGCCTTAAGAAGGATCTCAAGGAGAAGAGATCAAAAGGTAAACATCCTCTTTTGTTTTCTTTATTTTCTTTTCATTTTATTTTCTATTATTCTTATTTCCTCACATAGCCTTATCCAAGAGACATGAATCATCTCATATATTAAATATTCAGTATTTAATCATTTTTATGGAAGACTCGCCATTATGCTTTTTCTCCTCTCCCACTTATTCAAGAAATTAAACCACCATCTCTGATGTGTCTATTTACCGACATCATGGATGATGTGATTTCAATTTATTTTACTTCCTTAAATACTAGTAATGAAACCATTTTTATGGTTGAGAAAAATTATAATTTATTTATAATATCTTATATATTTTTGTGGAATCATTTTGTACACATATTATTAATTTATGAAACAAAAATGAGTTCATTACGATCAAGGAATCCCCAAAATGATCTAAACAAATATCAATAATTTTTTAACTTATGAATCATCCTCATGTTATAATTAAGAAATGATAAATGGTATAATTTGTGGCTTTGGAAATATTTAAATTCCATTACATTGAAATTCTTGAGTTTCACTTCCAATCGAAAATAATATCCATCCTGAACTGATCATGGAAATCATGTAAAGAACACACCCAAAACAATAGAAGGAACAAAATACTAACAATTAAATGGAGAAATTATGTAATTAAATGATCATATAAGGTATTATATACATTAATATGATTCTTTAATATATTAATAACACTCTTTTAACCATTATACAGGAGTTTTAGACAAGTTTAATGTAAGAAAAACCTGAGGTAAGTGAATTCTTAACCCGATTTCCATTTTTTGTGTTAACATTATACTTCATTATTTATGTGATAATAAAAACAATTGTAGAGAATTATGATTATATTATGTTTAATTATGTTTATTTATAGTTTATATACATATTACATCCACTCTAATAAGTCTCAATTCAATTATATTATATTTGTAATGGGTTTTTCTTATAAAATCCTTTTTTAAAATTCTATTTTAAAAAATTCAAAATCAATGTTTTTATGCAATTATTCATGTTGTATGATTGTCTTATGGTTCATGGTAATTGTTTATGATGAATGGTGGGACTTATATCTCCCTTCAATTCATTAGGTTTTTGTAATTTGGAGGTTGGCCATATAGTTACTCCAAGTGTAACTATGATGGTCACAAAATTGGAAGGTAGCTGTAAGAGTTAAAAAATATAAGGTAGTCATGGTGGTTACAAGATAATGTAAATAATGACATAAGATAACTTTATTGTTCTATTTATGTTATATATGTTATGTATAAATTTCATGGAAATTTCATGTTTTACAAAGTATGTTTATATAGGTAACAAGTATATATTTTTTGAAAATGATTTCATACATTTCATGTTTTCATGCACTAATGTTTTCTTTATTTATTTTTTATATCCCTTACTGTAATTTTTCTTCTCATCCCATGTTTTTAAATGATTTACACAGGTTATAAGGATGTGTAAGACAAGTGAGGAATCCATGTTAAATGTTATGAAGATTTTTCAAAGAAATCATGTTTTATTTAAAAAGATTTATATTTTGGAAGAAATGAATATTGTTTTTAGGGTATGCACTCTGTATTAATGTGGAATGTTATGAATGTATTATTTCTAAATTATCTAAATATATAAACTTAAAAAGATCCTCAATATTAAAGTTATTGATTTCTTGACTAAACTTCAAGATTATGTAATGTAATAAGGTTGGGTCCTTATAGTTCGTATCAGAGGATGGTTTAGATATATTTAGGGATTATGATGATTCTAATAGAATTACATAAATGATTTTTACTCTATTATTAATTTAAAATGTTATATAATTTAAATATTACCATCTTGTTTCAACTAAAATATGTTTTTTCGGAATGGTTGTTTTTAGAAGAAACTCGAAAGCTGAAGAGGATAGGCACTAATAGAACAATGTCCTTCTAAATCTGAAGCTTAGAATGGTAGGGATTGGAATCGAGTAGTTTGTGACAGTAATGGCTCAGATGATTCAAGAAATAAATGGTGGTGTAATCCATGCAAGAGAAAAACCATATCTACCACAATGAAAAATGACAATATTGGAACATTTTATGAGACAACACCCTCCTATAAATGGATCTTCTGACCCAGTAGATTTTGAAGGATGAATTGAGGACCTTGAAAAGATATTCAATGCTATGGGATATTCATATAATAAAAATTTAAGTCTTTACATTAATCATTTTGATGGTGAATCTTATCAGTGGTGGTCAATGGTAAAAATATCAGGTATAAATAGGAGATTAAATCCTTAGAGTGGGATGAATTTGAAATTATTTTCCTTGAAAAATATTTTCCTAATGTGGTGTGACTTAGGATGGGGAATCAATTCCTTAAATTGAATCAAAAGGAAGAATATTCAGTGGATTTTTATAAAGAAATCATCACTCAACTATCAGTGTATTCTATAAATCTTATTCCGGATCTTGATAGAAAAATAAACTGCTTTTACTCAGGATTGAAGCCAAGGTATCAAAGGGAATTGGCCTCCCTTGAATTAAAAAGTTATGAGAAATTTTTCCAATGTTCTGAGAGAGTAGAGATAGAGTTTTCTGATGATCAAGTTCACTTTGAAAACAAGAAAAATAAGAGGTCTATATGGAAACCGATGAGTAAGAATCAATCAAAGAAATATGATAGTAAAAAAATACTAACTCTAGTTTGTATAAAGTTTGGCAATAATAACCTTTTGGAATGCCTTACCAAAACTCGGAAGTGTTTTTGATGTGGTATGTTTGGACATATGGACTGAGATTGTAATGAAAATTTTCCTAACACTAATACTAATAAGAAAACTATAAAATATTTTAAATGTAGTGAGATGGGCCATTATGAAAATGACATCCCAAAGATAGATTCAAATGGTGCAAAGAATCCAGACTATAAATAAAAAGATGTAGTGTGATCCTTTGCGACTACATCATTAGATGTTGGGCCAGCTAATAAAGTTTTATTTGGTACTTTTCTTGTTAACTCAAATTTTTCTTATGTTGTTTTTGATACGGGGTTGACACATTCCTTTATTTCTAAGGAATTTTTTGCTAGATTGGAAATATCACCTCAAAAAATGAAACTATAACTTCTTGTTAAAACACTAAGGGTAATATTATAGAAAAGGATAATTATAAGAATATTTCTATTGTGGTATGTGAAAATACATTACCTAAAAAACTTGTTGTTTTCCCTTATTAGAGTTTGATTTCATTATGGGAATGGATTGGATTTCTATTTATCATGCTAAGATTACCTGTATTGAAAATGAAGTTGATTTTCTGAAAGAGATTTAGTTTTTATACCAGAATGAACCCATACAATTGATAAAATATCAGTAATCTGAGAAAATATTGAAATATTGAAATGAAAGTTATATTTCATATATTGTAGAAAATAAGGGATCTATTCACATTAATGATATTCTATTGGTAAATGAATATGTTGGTGTTTTTTATGATGAGTTACCTATTTTCATACCCTATCAAGAAGTAAAATTCACAATTTAATTAGTTCTTGATGCTAAGATAGTATCATAACCCCTTACTGAATGGCTCAAATGGAACTTTTAGATTTGAAAAATTAGTTGTAGAATTTGATTGATAAAGGATTCATTCATCCTAGTACTTCACTATAGGGTGATCCTATTTAGTTCATTAAAAAGAAGGATGGTTCCATGATACATTTCACTAATTATAGATCTCTGAATAACATAACTATTAAAACCATGTATCCTTTTCCTCACATTGATGACTTGTTTGATCAGCTCCAGGGAGCTCGGTAATTTTCCAAGATCGACTTGAGATCTGAATACCATCAGCTAAAGGTGAAAGAGGATGACATCCCAAAAATAGATTTTCATCCTAGATATGGTCATTATTAATTGGTTTTTATTCCATTTGGGTTAACTAATTCACCTATTGTATTCATGGGTCTTATGAATATAATATTTCATGACTTATTGGATAAGTTTTTGGTTGTGTTTATTGATGAAATTCTTGTGTTTTTTAAAAGTAAATAGGACAATGAAAAACATCTAAGTGTTTTCTTAAAATATTAATGGAAAAGAAACTGTATGGAAAATTCTGAAAGTGTAATTTTTTGTTGTAACAGATTTATTTTCAAGGGAATATTGTAAATAAAGATGGAATACCTGTTTATCCTACCAAAAAAAGTGGTTGATGAATGGAAAAGACCTAAAAATGTTACAAAGATTCATAGTTTTATTAGATTAGTAGGTTATTACCAATGGTTTGTTAAAAACATTACACGGTTATCTAGTCCACTAACTAAGCTAACATGAAAAGGTGTTAAATTTATTTTCATAGAATAATGTGATGTTTATTTTCAGGAACTAGAGAAGGGATTAGTGATTGATCCAGTTTTGGGCTTGACTTCCCAAAATCGTGAGTTTTTCATCTATAATGATGCTTCATTGAAGGGAATTGGTTGTTTTTTTAATGTAGTATGATTAGTTTATTTCAAATTCTTCAATACAACTAAAACATCATGAGTTAAATTATCTCAAACAAGATTTGTAATTAGAGGTTTTCATTTTTTATTTTCAAATTTGGAGGCATCATTTATACGAATCCAAATGTCAAATATATACAGAACATAAAAGTATGATGTATATATTCACTCAAAAGTAATTAAAAAGAGGTAGAGAAGATGGTTTTTAATAATAAAGGATTATGATTGCATGATCAATTACCATCAAGGAAAAGAAAACATAGAGGAAGATTCCTTGAGTCGAAAACAAGATGCATCATTAACCATGTTACATTTGGAACATGATCCATTGATTAATGATTTGATGAATTTTGGATTAGAAGTTGTTGGGGTAGGAAATACATATCTTTGTTTTAGTTTTCAATGCATTCATCATTATAACATAGAATTAATCATGCGTATACAGATGATTGTGAGCTATAGAAAATGGTAGAATAGGTTAAAATGGTATGTTGCCAAAATTTAACCCTGATAAAGATTGTGTTTTAAGATTTGGTAAAAGGTTGGGTGTGCTTTTGACTCCCAGTTGAAGAAATAAGTGTTATGTAAAGAATATAGTTCTCCATTTAAGTTCATCCTGGTTGTACTAAGCTATGCATAGACCTTCATGAGTATTACTAGTGGGATGTAATGAAGGGAGATATTGCTGACTTTACCATGAAATGTTTGACATGTCATTAGGTTAAATAAGAGTGCCAGTTACCGATGGGGATGCTTCAGCATTTACCAATGATATATTGGAAAATTGAATAATGTATCCATGGACTTTGTGGTGAGATTTCCTAAGACTTCTTGAGGTAACAATGCCATTTGGGTTATTGTTGATCAGCTGAAAAAATCTGTACATTTTCTTTCTATTCGAGATACAATGTCTTTGGATCAAATTTCTCAACTGTAACTCAAATAGATAGTTAGGTTACATATAGTTCCTATTTACATTGCATCTAATCGGGATCCCATGTTAACTTATAACATTTATAAGGGCCTTTAGAAGTTTTTGGGCACAAAATTAAATTTGAGAACAAATTTCCATCCTCAATCATTTGGGCAGTCAGAACGAATGATTCAGATTTTGGAAGATATGATTCGTGCTTGTTCAATGTACTACTACGGTTTTTGGGATCAACATATTTATCTATTTTTGATTTATTATAATACTAGTTTTCATTCCAGTATACATATAGCACCTTTTGAAGAATTGTATGGGAAGTAGTGTCAAACTCTAGCTTTTGGGGATGAAGTCTGGGAAAGGAAGTTGATGGGACTAGAATTATTAGAGGAAGTGGAAGAGAAAGTGAAGATGATCTAGAAACACATGATGCCAGCTCATAGAAGGTAGAAAATTTATACAAAAAATATGAGGAAATAATTTTCTTTTAAGGAAGTTGATCATGATTTTCTTAAAATCTCACCATATAAAAGTGTTATGAATTTTAGTAAGAAATGAAATCTAATTCCAAGGTTCATTGGACCAAATGAAATCCTAGAGAAAGTTGGACTAGTCTCCTGCTAAGTAGCTTTTCCTCTGAGTTTATTTTAGGAACACAATGTTTTTCATGTTTCAATGTTGAGAAAGTATGTTCCGAATTCATCTCATGTTTTGAGCCCATAGGCAGTTCTACTGGAAGAGAACCAATCTTATGAATAGAAACTTGTTGTGATTCTAGATCGAAAGGAACAAGTATTGTGAAATACGGTAATCTACTAGGTAAAGGTTTTATGGATAAACCTCATGGTTGAAGAAGCAATATGGGAATCTGAAAATGCTATGAGGGAAAGGTAACCTCACTTGTTTAATAAGTAAATAAAATTGTGAGGATGCAATTTTTAGAAGGTGGGGATAATGTAACACCCCAAGTTTTTTAAGAAACAAATCGAAATGCATGAAACTTGGTTTAGGTAGATATTTATAACTATCCTTGAAATATAATTTTTATGCTTCTATGTTTTGAATTTCAAAAAAAAGTCATCTACAATTGTGATCAGTAATTTATTTGGTGTCTGATGAAACCAACTTATTTTTTGGTGAATAGAAACATACCCTTATGAATGGTAATTTAAATATTAATATTTCACTAATGAATATCAAATTTTATTATTATTTTATTTTATTGATTCTTTAAGATAATGAGATCTGGATTAATTTTTCAAGGTGTTAAAAAATGAGTTATAGATTTAAAATTGATATTTTTGAACAAATTATTAATTTATTTAAAAATTAAATAAACTATATTTAGAAAATTATTTTCAAAAAATTGAGTTCATTTTTTAATTCTACACATCAATAAATGGGTACGGTGATTTTTTGGGATTTTTCTGAAATTCATGTATTTTTTATGAATAGTGAAATACGGTAAAATACCATATATTCAAATTATCAGTAAAATACACTATTTATGAAATCATAAGTGATTTAATGATACTTGTTTAAAACTCACATGCTCTCTTTACTATTTTTATCACTAGAATGGAGACTATTCATAGTCTTGGACAAAAAATATTAAAATAATGATTAAAATAATGTAAAATCAATCCTCTCCTCCGTTGTTAATACCTCCCTCATTCCCCTCTTCCTCCCACACATCTCAAGCCTTGATCCTTACCTAAGTTGTACCTGATACTTCTTCAAAGACCCTTACCCACGTCATAGACCTTCTGGTCTCACCATAGAGCCAAAACCAAGGGCCTTAAAGAGGATCTCAATGAGAAGAGATCAAGAGGTAAACATCTTCGTTTGTTTTCTTTCTTTTCATTTCATTTTCTTTTCTATTCTTCTTCTTTCCTCACCTCCCCTTATCCAATATGCATGAATTATCTAGAATCTTACATATTCTATATTCCATCATGTTTATAGAATAATCACCATTATACTTCTTCTCCTCCCCCACTTATTAAATAAATTAAAGCACCGTCTATGATGTGTCGATTTACCGACATTGTGGATAATGTGATTTCAATTTCTTTTAATTATTTCAAAACTAGTCATGAAACCATTTTTATGGTTGAACTATATTATAATTTATGTTTTATATCTTATATGAGGTTCTGGAATCATCTTTTACACATGTTATTAATTTATGAAACAAAATGATTCCATAATGATCGAGGAATCGCCAAATTGACCTAAACAAATATCAATAATGTTTAAACTTATGAATCATCCTCATTTTAGAATTAAAAAATGATAAATGGTATAATTTGTGGTCTTTAAAATATTTAAATAACATTCCAATCCAATTCTTGAGTTTCACTTTCAATCGAAAAGAATATCCATCATAAACCTATCACGAAAATCATGTAAATAATGCACCCAAAACAATGGAAGGAAAAAAATACTAACAATTATAGGGATAAATGATGTAATGAAATGGTCATATAAAGTATTATAAACATGAATTTGTTTCTGTAAGATATTAATAACACTCATTTAATCATTATATAGGAGGTTTAAATAAGTTTTAAGTAAGACAAACCTAAGGCTAGGGAATTCTAAACCTGATTTCCATTCTTTGGGTTAATTTTCTACTTCATTATTTATGTAGTAATAAAATTGTTCGTGCGATGAATTATGACTATATTATGTTTAATTATGTGTCTTTGTAGTTTATATACATATTAAATCCACTCTATTATGATTTATTTTAATTATATGATATTTGTAAGGTGTGTTTCTTATAAAATCATCATTTAAAAATCAGTTTTACAAAATTCAAAAGCAATGATTTTATGAAATTATTCATGTTTGTTAGTCGGAGTGGATACTCAAGAGACGGGGTGAATTGAGTTCCAATTAAAATTTTTGTTAAAAATATTTTTCTTAAAATCCCCCAATTTAAAAATCTAAATTAAACTATAGTGAATTTATACAGAGTGTAAATGTTCAATCAGTTTCTCAAATATTGATTAGGTCTCAGTTAACTTAATCAGAAGATGAAATTAACTTTTGAAACTAACATACTGGTTTACAATAAGTATAAACACTTGCCAATTTAACTATCAAAGTATCTTTAAAATAGATTTTTATTTCAAAGTAACAGCAGCGGAATATGAAACATATATATAGTATACTTATCACTTAAACTAAAATTCAAAGTAGAATTAACCAAGAGGTTCAGTCTCAAGACGAGACTTAGTCCTATCAACAATTTATATAAATTGATCCACACCCTGGATTAGGGTAAACAACAGTGAGAACACTGTCCAGGTACTGAGACCTCTAACACAGTTCTTTATGGGAAACAAACCACAGCTCATAGCTGTCTAGGTCTTAGTCGACCTTTACTACTATCAATAGTGGGAAACAAAGAGTTATAGAGTTTGAGTGAGGATTTAAGAATCCTCCAGTTTAGCTCCGGAGATAGTGTGTGTGTAAAATAGATAGGTTACACACACTGCTAAAAAGTAAATAAAAGAATCACTAAAGTGATTGAGAATGAGTTTAGAAGAGCTTTAGTGATCGATAGTGTAGCTCTGGACTCGTTTGGTTGGTTAGACAAGCTTCTGGGTCCTTATCTAGTTTCTGTTCAGAAAAAAGAGTGTTGTTTTCTTCATTGTTCGAGGTATAGGTTATCAGCTTGAGTGCATGAAGTTTTTGTTGTAGTTCTTCACTCAAGATGCAACTTGTGGTTTCCTTCAGAAGAGTGGATTCAAGTATATCCAGGATTCTTGAAGTATGGATATAGCCTTTTGTGAATGTACCACGTTTGAATGATGATGAGCCTTTTTCTTTTTCAATCTTTTTGTGACATCTTAGTTCCTTGGTTATTACTGTTTCATCACGATGACACCACCACCTTTTAAACTAGGTCATTATCTTTCATTTTATAGCTTTCAGCTCTGGTAAAAAGGAATGATCACTTTTTTCATGGGTACTAGGTACGGTTTCCTGACATGGCAATAGAGATCATTAAATAACATTAAATACATTAAAAACATCGAATGTAACAGTTAGCTTAATAAATAAATATTATTTAGAGTATAGAGTTTTACTGGTTGTTCAATCATTAGTAGCCTTCTGTTGGTAGATGTGTATGGTGGATTTTGTGTAGCAGTCCTTCCATCAGTAACTTCTTTGAACTTGCATCGGCAGCTCTTTGTATCGGTAGCTCTAGGTATCAGTAACTCCCTCTATCGGTGGACTTACTCTATCGGTAGCTCAATGTATCAGTGACTCTGTACTTGTATCGGTAGATCAGTAGCTCCTTGCTTCGGTAGCTATTTGCACTTGTATCGGTAGACTTACTCTATCGGTAACATTCTGTGAACTGGTTATATCGGTAGACTTCTTCATATCGGTAGCTCTTGTCTGTTCTATTGGTTGACTTGATATCTGCTTACCGGTAGCTCTGTTTATATCGGTGACCTTAGTGTATCGGTGATTCTGTCTATCAGTAGACTAAGTCTATCAGTAGATTGAGTACCGATAGCTCTTTATCAGTAGCTATATGCAGATTAGTGACTTAACACTTATCTGTTTTGTGAAAAACACATCCAATTGAGATAGAATTAATTTATAACTTATATAATCATAGATAACCATTGATTAACATATCTCAAGGATTATTTTAACATTATGATCATCTTGATAACAGAATATCATATATTGAGAGAATTTGAATATAGATAAACATTAATTGGGATTATCAAAACATATGAAATCATAATTGGGATTATCAAAACAGGTGATGTCAACAATGTTGTATTATTATGTTATGATTATTGGGAATTTTTTTTATGAAGGTTGGGAACTATATATCCCTCCAATTCATTGGGAATGTGTAAGTAAGAGATTGGGTGTATTGTTACTCCAAGTGAAACTGTGATGGTTACACAAATTGTAAGGTAGCTATGAGGGTTACAAATTATAAGGTAGTTGTGAGGGTTACAAAATTATGTAATTAATGCCCCAAGATACCTTTATTATTTTATTTATGTTCTATATATTATGTGTAAATATCATTGAAATATCATGTTTCACAAAGTATGTTTATATGGGTAACAAGTATGTATTTTTTGGATAATTATTTCATCCGTTACTGGTATTCATGGACTAATGTTTTCTTTCCATATTTTTATATCTCTTACTGAGCTTTTTGTGCTCATACCAAGTATTTAAATGATTTACATAGGATATTAGGATGTTTAAGACAAAGAAGTAAGTCAAGTTAAATGTTATGATGATTTTTCAAAGAAACCATGTTTTATTTAAAGGATTTATATTTCTAAAGAAATGAATATTGTTTTTATGGTATCCAATATGTATTAATGTAGAATTTTATGAATGTATTTTGTCCCAATTCTCTAAAGCTCTAAACTTGAAAATATCCTCAATATGAAAGGTATTGAGTTCTTGAATAAAATTCAAGATTTTGTAATTTAATAAGACTAGGTCCTTATATACCCAGTATCGTGATACTTGTTATAAACCTTTTAAAATGATTTTTGTTGATATTTATGATATTTATAGATCCTTCACAAAATTTCATTGTTAAATTTTTGAGATTAGATAATCCATTTTTAGCTTCAACCAGTTTTTCTTTACCATGATCAAATCTTTCTCCTTTTACCTTATATTTTCTTTAAACTTGATTTTTTGAGATTTTTCATCATTAAAAAAACATCTCCAGGGTTTAAATAGCTTTTATAAATCTATATTTTTCTTCAATATCCAATTCCTGATTACTTAAAGACAAATCTTCCCTTTTTAACTTATTATTCTCTTTCTTAAGAATTTATATTTTTGAGAGACATTCTCAAAATTCTATTTTAATCTAAAATTAAATTTGACATTCATATTTATTTTCTGAAACGTTTCTACTTTATTCATTGGAAATATCCTCATCATTAACCTTTGGAATAAGAAAATTCATAGAACCTTCAATACAATAATATTTAGCTTTAACTTCTTATTCACTATCATCATCTTCCTTATATTTGGAAAAGATGTTTTTATATTTATATTTAGTGAACTTCTTATTCCTTCATTTAGAATAAGACGTTTAATTTTCAACCTTCTTCTTTGTAGATATACTTGGTCTTAATTTATCTTCACCCCTATACTCATCTTCGTTAAATCTTGGACAATTTGCTAAAAAAATCCAATAACTCCCCAAAAAAAACTCCAATGGTAACTTTCCTTTATAATTACCTATGACTATTTTTACATTTCTATAAAACAAACACATTAATTCGTCAAACTTATTATGCATTTAATATTTTGAATCCTAATTTCAAACAACTTTTTCAAAAACATATTTCATTGAATTTTTTTATTTAGTAACTTTAAAAGAGATTTCATTATCATTCCTCCCCTTTCCCTTAATAGAATTATATTTTCTAATATAGTATGTAATGATAATACAATGAAAATCATCCATAGATATTTTCATGATATTTTTATCTTCCAAATATGAAACTTTGGCATTAAATTTAGTGGGAAGAATTCTCAAAATCTTTTCAACTACTATTGAGTATTCCAATTTTTCTCCAAGAATCTTTAAGGTACCTACAATGTGATTATCTCTTGTGAATAACTCACCAAAAGATTCATCATATCCCAATTTCAAATATCCATACCGAAATCTAAAAATTTGTAACTTTTTTTTCTTCACTTTAATGTTCCCATCATAAACGTTCCTCAACTTATCTAAGATGCATTTAGTAGTTCCAATTCCATTAACATGAGGAAATTTTCTTTACAGGAGAGAATAAATAATATATTTTTTGTCTTGTATATCATTCTAAATATTCCTATTATAGTAATATATTAATAGAGAACCCTTAGAAGAAGGATTGAAATAGTTTACATCAGTTCCAAGATCTTTATATCCAATGGGTAAAATATAAGGGAGCATTCTATCCTTCTTGATATGAATTATCTACCCATCAAAGATAGAAATCCCCATATTGTTTACTACTATATATCTAACTTTAGTTATGACTCAAAATGGGTTTATTCATCACTAAAAAGTACAAATAGGATAAACACTCTTAACAGCCTTTATCCTTTATTAGCTCTTTTTTTGAGTGTTTATAAAATCCAAAAAAATTATAAAAATTATTCATTTATCTTGGAGACCTTTAAATACCCTTCAATCAACACTCCCATATTACCTTTTTCAACACTATATGCCCCCTCACACAACCACCACCTCTTTATATGTTCTCACCCAATTCCCCCACCCCACCCTTTATCAGTGCTTTCCAAACCATATATTATCACTTTCATACAATCTCCATCCCTGGTCATGCTAGGATTCGAACCCAAGACCTCATCCTTCGTTGTCCAATGCCTTTTCCACTACTCCATCCATATTAATTTAATATTTTATTTTATATCTATTTATATATATGTGTGTATGTATATACATAATTATTTTTTATTTTTTTATTTATTCATATAAACATATACATTTATATAATTATTTTAAATAAATTTTTAAAATATGTTTGTATATATACATACAATTATATATTTATTTTTTTATTTTTTTATAATTTATTTTCAAATATATATTGTAAAAATATTTATATAATATATTTCTATAATATATTTAAATACCTTTTTCTTTTGTTGATTTATATACATTTATAATTTATATTTAATGATAATGATATTTTTATAAAAATATATTTATATTATGTATTTACACAAATCAACACACAAACATGCACATATTTATATTTCCCACTTACACACATATTTATATTTATAATTATACTTCACACACATATTTATATATATATATATATACTTATCTATAGAGTTCATATCACTATATTTTATATATTACAATAGTTCAGGGATGGGGCACAAAGAAATAAATAAAATCTACTACACCTACAAGTACTTGAGGAGTCTCGAACCTAGGACCTCCCATGAGACACCTCAAAGGCGTAACCACTAGGCTACACCCCTGGGGCACACTATATTCTATAATATATATATGCAATTATATTTATATATATATTTATAAATAATTATAAAATATTGTTAAAAATAAATAAATATTGTATTTAATTAAATAAATTTGTATTCTTATATAAATTAAGTTTATTAATACATGTGTGTGTGTGTGTGTTTATATAAAATATATATGCAAGGAACTAATTATGTGTATTTATTTATTTACATATCTTAGAATATACACTTAAATGTATATTTTTTGTTGACAACAAAAATTTATATAAAAATAATATTATATATACACTTTTATGGGTATATATATATTAAGAAAATTATAAGGTAAATAAAATGGATAATTTATTATATTAAATAAAAATGAATAATAAATGTTTATATTCATATAGTTTATATATTTATAAATACATTTTTATATAAAATTATTTTCATTAAAGTTTGGGGCTGGAGCCTCAATTTATTATTTAATGAAAATACCTCTTTAGACTGGGTAAAGGGAGACCCATTACATAGCCCAAAGGCCCAAAGACAATTGGCCTAAATACAAGACTTCAAAGCCCATTTTTTGGACCAAAGGACCCCTCGGTGAACAGTACTACTATAGTACCCATGCTGCTATAGTGCCTGATATAGTACCACCACTGCTACTATGCCTGCTACATTCCCCATGCTGCTACAGTTTTGTTGCTGCTATAGTCCGCCGCTGCTACAATACTACTACAATAGCCTGGAAATTCACCATTACCCAGATTTGATCCTAGGCCTTTTGTATGCCAACCAGGATCCTGAACTACTAGGGTACAGGCTCGTTGGATTTTTATATAAAATTATTAAATATGTATTTATATAATTAATTTTTTATATGCATGTATATTTAAATATGTATATATTTAATTATAAATAACTATAAGATGTGTAAAATGATAAAATTTGAACACCAAAACAATCGCATGAGGTTAATACTTGTTATTAGATTTAATATCCATCAAAAAAAGACTAGAAGACCCCCTTAAATGATAATGGAATTCCATCGAATGATAAAACAATTAGGTCACCCCAACAAAAAATCAGTTTTAAAGGACTTATGTTCTATTTTAACCTAAAAAAATTCTTACCAGGGCTACCCAAAATAAATTTTCATAGATCTTTTTGAAATATTTGATTTGATATGTGTTAAATCCTAAATAAATCCTAAGATCAAAATTTATGGATGTTTAAAGTTGAATATATGTTTTCAACTTATCATAGATCATCCATTAATTTATTGGAATTTTTTTATCATAAAATTGTTATTAAATGACTATTGATCAATAGTAATTTCGAAATAATTAATAAATATTAATTTATAATTATTTTATTTTCCATTTTTCAGTAAATATTATATATATTATGTTTAAATGATTATTTTGTCTTATATAAGCCATATTTAATAAAATATATTTTATCTATAACAATATAAATATATTTATATATTAAAATATGATTTTTAATGATATATAAATCTTTCTATGAGAATTACATTTTATTATCATTGATAAAGGCCACCATTTATCTTTATTAAAAAATGATGCTGAAAGTGAAATTTATCACTGCTAAAATAAGTGTTTACAAATGGGTTCTTTTATCAATGAAGTATTTTAGCACTAATAAAGGGTAACACATAATATCACATTGCCTCCTCTTCAGTTTACAAGGGTCTGTGGAATAGTGGCTCTTGTTCTACAATAGTCTCCTCCCTAGTTTTCTATATTTTTTGTATGGAGATATTTGAGGTTCTCAGAGGGGTTATGATTGTCCAGGCATTGGTGTGGTCCCTTCCCTTTATACCATAGTCCTCCTCTTTCTAGTAGTCCTATGGAATGGTTTTGGGGGTTGTTCCATGGTCATGTATTTTTCTAGAATCTAATAAATTATAAAAGTCCTTCAAATCCTATCATTATTTCATTTTTTCTATCATTTCATGGGGGACCCAAGTGCATCCCAAGGAGACATTTTGACCCCCATTTAGTGGATTTCAAACCTGGCCTTGGAGAAACAATATGTGTTGGCTTTAGACAAGTCCACTTCTTTCCTTATCATAGTTTACATCATGTTCTTAATCTAGATATGGATTTTCCATTGGAATATGTCTTTTGGATAATTTTTTGGTAATAAGATGATTTGGTAGTTGTTTCAGAAGCTGGTAAAAGTGTTCTCTTTCACTGTGGTGCTGTCAGTTGTCACCCTCTCACTCTAAACTTGTGCAACGAATCAAAAATATTCATTTGAGGTAGGTGATCCTTCATTGCCCATTTATTTTTATCAATTGGTAGTAGTTATACTCTTTTTATATTTTTGGAAGATAGTATGCATCCATCCTAATGAAGATAAAGAATCGGGTAAATTAAAATTGAACGGAAAGGAGTTTGAAACCCATGTTTTTACATTTTTTGTTATTATTTAATATTGTGATTGTATGAGATTGATGCCTAACTAGAAATTATTGTCTTTGTGGCCTTTTTTGTGTTGTGGTTATTATGATATGCAACCCTTATTGTGTAGTTATTTGTTATCACCTAAAATGGAATTGGCTAACCACTTATATCTGACTAATGAAATGGTTTCCTCTATAAATTAAGATTTGTGTGAGAATTAATTTAAAATATAGAAGTAGAAGTTATGAAAATCACCTTGAAAAATCTAAAAAATGATGTTTGGGTGTTATGTGAATATTTTTTTGGTGAGTGGTTGTAATTTGGGGACATTATGTGTAGTTTTAATATGGGGAGGTAATGTAATGATAAGTTGATGTGGTACAAGGAAGTGTTGATTTGGAAAATAGATGTGATATGAAAAGTGACTATGGTTGTGAAATAGTGTTAATGTGGGAGGTTGGTGGGTTTTTATATAGTGTGTTGCTCTAGTTACCCTGATATTAACAGAATAATTTAATAATGATTAATTAAAATAAAGTGGGTTGAAATGGTATGGAAAAATAATGATTAATGAAATCTTAAACTAATATGGTAACTTTGGTTAAAAATGGGAGATACTAAATGTGATATAAGTAGGGTGGAAATATGAAATGAATTGTCTATTTAAATAGATTTTTTTAGTAATGGGAAATTTAGAAAATGGATTATTTTGAATGGAGTGTGGATTGTGGCTCAGTTGCATATTGTTATGCATTTATTTGTTGCAGTCAAAGTTGCATAAATTGGGAGGTATTTTGGTGATGGTGTGAGTTGATATGAGGCGCTTTTTATGAACACATAATACGTTATTGTTTGTTATGATATATATCTAAATAATTTTTATATTCCATGGGATTTTGATATGCTCCCCACCCATGTTGATCAGTATATATTAACAAACAAATATTTTGGGGTTGTTTTTTCCAACATCCAGATGAAGAGGATGGATGGATGTCTACCCACTCTTCCCTACTCCCACTTCTACATGATGATACATGCATGTGATTTGATGTCCATAAATAAAAAGTTTTTTGTGATGATGTTTTATGAGATTATGAGATGGAATATGGTGAGGGTCATGTATGTTGGGAAGATGGAATGAGGTTGATAATATTCAATTTCCTGATACCTTACTATTCTGATTACATCTATGGTTAATATGTGTTATGATGGCCCATGTTTCTATGGAAAAGAAGTGATGTGATGTAATATTCTATGTGTCTTTGGGAAATATGTTATATAGAATAGGTGGGAGCACCAGGATGTATGTTTTTTGGGTGTGAGTGTGGAAAATTAGTGGGAAATTGGTATGGAGTGCCCTTATATAAATATTATTTTTATTATGCTAATATAATTAGATGTGTTGTTTGGTGATACTGCCAATGTGAGGATGGGGATTGGTTAGTTGACCTACTTATGTGTTTTTAGATATAATATTTTCACACCAGTACATTAGTATGATATTTTCACATGAACACAAGAGACTTTTGGTATGATCCTACTGAGTATAATTTTATACACACCCTAGGTATATAAAAACTATTTCTTTTGGTTTCTATGAGAAATTTGTGGGTCGTGTTGAACATTTCTAGCTTGGTATTTGGATCTTTCGTGATGTCTCTGCCTAATATTTCCTTTTAGATATCTATTTAGAGAATTTTATCTATAACTATTTATTATATACAAGAATTCTGGGATTCTTTTGGTTTCCTTTAACTTTTTTGATTTCATAAATTTGATTGGTCAATGAAATCCTATCTCATAATCCTTCTATAATAGATGGTAACTCCTTCTATTTATGTGATATTTTTACACCCATGGTGCTTATCGCAAACTCGAGGCCTACTGAAGGTAGGAATCAGGAATCATTATCTCTCTTTCATATTTTTTTAGAATAAAGGGACACCTTTAGAGGGAGGTGGAAATGATAGAGTGGTATCAGAGGTTTTGGTTGAGGGATAGGATGAAGTTTAAAGTTTGGAATGGCAAGGAATACCTGGTTTGGTAGGGAAACAATGTCAGATGAACTTAGTGGAGGACATAAACTGAGGAAGACTAGATGAAACTTAGTATTTTAGTTCCCCCATGATCTTATTAAATTACTCTAAGCTTACCAAACAACCAGGTGAAATGGTGTATATTTCAAGGTAGAGACCATAGAGATGTACATGAATCTTGATTAACTTGTGTTCTTGTTTTAAAAGAGAGGTTTTGGGAAGTTTAAATGAATTAAAATGAAAATTAATGATATTACGTACTAATGGTGTTTGGAAATACTTATTTTCCATCAATATATGGATCATGGTCATCATACATGTGTGTTTTGAGTAATGGAGGTTTAGTAGGTTGATCCAATTGATCACTGGAGGGTCAATCCAGTTGATGAGCATGATCAGTGGAAGATAATTCTGTGCACTTTTGTATTGATGTATTTAAAAAATTATGGGGTTAGATTCTCGGATATAAAGACAAAACACTAGTTGGAGGAGCTTTAGATCTCTTTTGGTTTGATAAGTAACTAAGTTGTGTAATGGGTCTCATTGGAAGTTAGTCAGATGTGGGTATCTTCATGTTAGTGGTGGATGATATTTCATTATGAGAGGATGGAATAAAATGTGTTGTGTTCATACCTCTAGATGGAGTTCCATTAAAGGTTTCAATCATCGACCATGAGGGAAGAGAAGTGGCAGGATATTCTCTCTCTTCACTAGGGGAGCATGTTTGTGTGAGATATTTGGATCATGTTCAATGATCTTCTATGATGATCCCTTGATCATTTTTCTAATGAGGAGTAAAATACAATACTTCTTAATGAGGAACTCCATCCTTCTATCCAGTACATTGTTACTGTTTTTACATTTCCAATGTATCTAGAAGTTCAAATGAAGTAAGATCTGATCGAGATTATTCACTCACTATTAGGTTTATTGTGAGATGGGAACCCCTAGAGTTCCTTGATGGGAATATTTTTTAGTCACATGTTACAGGTGTTAGGGCCTTCGAGGTTTCGAACAGTAGGAAGTCAACCTTAGTAGTTTCCTTTTTAACCTTATGGGCCCTATGGTTTCCATAATTTTCCCAGGATCTTGGGGTATTGGTATTTTCTTATGGAGGTTATATCCATAATCTGGATCAGTTACCATTAGTTCTTAGGGTTCATCTTGGTAGAGGTGTTCTGGTTCCATGTGAGCCTCAGGAATAGTTTCATATAAGTTTATTTCTGCAGTAAGAGCAGTATGATTATTCTCCACCAAGAGGAGATGGTGTGGGTAGAGGTCAACATCTGGATTTTCCTCATAATCAAGGAACCCAACCTCATTATAGAAATGGTGTTGTTCATAATCAGTGAGTTAGAGGAGCTATGAATGATCAGTAATATATAGTAGAGGTTACAGTGCTAGAGGGTTCAGATATCATGAGTGGTATTATCATTTTATCATTTACCTTTGTTTATTTCTTATTTGATTTATGATCTTAACACTTATTTGTTTAATGTTATCTATTCTGTACTTTCAGACTAGACATAGAGAGTCTTATCATGCTCATGGTATTGACTAATATAGTCATAGGCTAGACCATCTTGCTTGATGTGTTCTAAGGGTGTAGGCCAATGGTGGGGTCATATAAGTCATGTGGGGATCTTTTCTTTCTAAATATAGAGACATAAAATGTTGTTCTCAACATTTATTGGTTTCATTATATGAATATTATTATCAACTACTTATATATGATAGTAATGTTCTAAAATTTGAATGTTTAATGTATTGTTTTAATTGCAGAGTGGGTTTATCAGGTGTATAGTAGATTCATGGATCCCATTCTTTAGTTAATGGATGAGTTGTTGATGAAATTAATATATTCTAGGAAAATGGAGGTTACCATGGTTTTGGAATGTTTCTATATGTTTTACCAAGGAGTTTGTGACCCTAACCCCTTGAAATTATATTGATTTTGGGATATATTTTTTATCATATTGATTCTCTGATTTCTATGGCCTCTTATTGGATAACACCCTCTAAGTTGTAGGATTTGAGGATTCAGATAGATAATCTGATGTAGAAAGGTTTCATCTGGGCTAGTGTTTCACCATGGGATACTCTAGTATTGTTCTCCAATATGGAAGATGGTAGTCTCATGCTATGTATAGACTAACAGGGGATAACTTAATTTATGATCAAGAATGGCTAGACACTTCTGAGGATTGATGATTTTTTTTTGACCAGTTGAGGGGAGCTAGTTGGTTAAGATCAATATGCAGTTTGGATATCACCAGTTGAGGGAGGAGGACGATATCTTAAATACTTAATTCGTATGAAAAAAATTACACTTTTAGTTCTTGTTATTTTTGTTCAATGTTATTAACACGTCAGTTGTGTTCATGAGGCTCATTAAATTTGTGTTTCTTATGTACTTATAACAGTTCATTGTCATGTTCATTGAATATGTCTTAATTTGATCAATGTTAGATGAGGAGAATGTAGATCATATTAGAGTTGTCCTATAGGTTATTTTACACCACTAATTCTCTAGAATGTTATCCAAGTGTATGTTCTAGAAATGGGAGGTGAATTTCCTTGAGTACATAGTGTCTTAATAGGATGTGGTTATGGACCCATCAAATTTTGAGTAAATTTTTTCATTGGATGAACCCAATAATGTGGTAGAGGTTCATAACTTCATTGGCCTTGTAGAATATTATCATAGTTTAATGACTAATTTCTCATGGATTGTGGCCCCATTGATAGATCAGACTAAGGGAGAGAAATCATTTATTTGGACTGATCAGTTTCAAGTGGCGTTTAACTACTCAAATGGGAGATTGATTAGTACTCTAGTGCTTTAGTTTACATTTAAGGGTGTGATATATGATGTGTTCTATGATTCTACCCATCTAAGATTAGGATTCATCTCGATGCATTATATAGTAGTGATCTCTTATAGGACTAGGAAGTAATTCCCCAACAATAATAACTATTCAACCCATGATCTGGAGCTAGCAGTGGTTGTGTCTGTGTTGAATTTGTGTCTATATCTCCTCATTGGGGAATGATTTGTGGTCTTCAATGATCACAAGATATTTATGTATATTTTTTCTCAGTGTGATTAAATTTTTTGACAGTTAAGGTGGATAGTGTTTCTATAAAACTATGATTTCAATATCCTTTATACATTAATAAAGGGTGATTTTATGGTTGATTCTATGTTAAGGAAGTCGTGGAAGGATGTTTTTTGAGATTCCAGAGATTCTTGGAAAATTAATGGAGTTGGAAACTATACACATATATGTGATGGTGGATGATGGAGGAGAAGTCTTGTTTCAAATGAAATTTTACACTTCTTTGATATAGTGGTTTGAGGGTTCTTAGGGGTGAGACTCAAAGGTAGAGGTGATGCACAACTTTGTTGGCCATAGTGATGCTTTAAAGGGATGGTTAGAGGGTGGTCGGAACCGAATGTTATTTCAAGGAAATATATTTTTTTAGTGTCAATAGAAGAGGGATTCCTTTATGAATTTCACATATAACCTTTGGTGGAACACCTGAGAGTATCCCAGATGCATCAGCAATTGAGGGAATGATTTTTGTGTTCAATGATGAAACGTGTGGTGGTGGTGTTTGTGGCTATGTGTCTGGTTTTATAGAAGGTAACATTGGGCACCATGTTCTTATTAATATTTTACATCCCTTATATTTTCCTTTATGAAAGTGGGATGACATATCAATGGACTTCATCACAGGGTTACCCAAAGCTCAGGGAGGTGATGTTACAATATAGTTATGATATTATCAGATGCCATGGATGTATTGGAAATGAGGAATGTGGATGGGGTAGTGAGGCTCCATGGAGTCCCGAGGTCCATTTTCTTAGATCAGGATGCTCATTTTACCTCATTATTCTGGAAAGGATTACAATATTCTATTATCACTTAGTTACACCTCATCACTACATTCCACCATCAGATGGATGGGCAAAAAAAGTGGACTATCTAGATATTGGTGGATATTTTGTGAGATTTTATCTTGTACTTCAATTAATATTTGGGAAAAATTACTTTTTTTGAGTTTTAATATAAAAAAATCAATCATTCGTCCATTTCCATAGACCTATTTGACTCTTTGTATGGTGTTCATGTCATTATCTGTCGTTATATGCTGAGGTTGGGGAGTTGTAATTTATTGATCCTGATGTGCTATAGAGCATGATCGAGAAGGTTCAAGTTGTTCATGAGAGAATGAAGATAACATAGGACTATAAGAAGTCATATGTCAATCACATGAGTATTACATTAGAGGTTTTGTTAAAAGACCACATATTCCTAAAGGTTTCTGCTCATCGTGAGTATAAAATTTTTGGTAGGGGGTAAGATCTTACCTCGATTTGTTGGGCCTTTCATGGTGTGGGGGTGCATTGGAAAGGTGGAATATTGTTTGAAACTCACACCATTAATGGTCTAGATTCGCAATGTCTTCCATGTCTCTCAGCACCATCAAAATCTTTACAATGAATCTCATATCATTAGATGAGGAGAGTTGGGTATCGACGATGACGTGACGTTCATGTAGTAACAAGTAGAGATCCAAGGTTTTTGGGAGAAAGATTTTCATGGATGGGCCAATAATTTGGTTCATGTGTTATGGATGCATGGTTTTTTAGAGGAGATAACTAGGGAGGATGAGATGCAGATTCATGCCCAGTACTTAGAGTTTTCTGGAGTTTTATCTTTTTTCTATTTATTTTGATGATGTGATGTTGGGATATTTATGTTTTATGAGATTTTATTTTTTCTTTTTGATGTGGTGGGTGATTAAATATTCAATTATAAGAATATGGGAAGACCTGATACCAAATCAAGATATGTTATACTTTTACATGATTATAACTAAATGGGTGAGTCAATACTACTCTAAGTGGGTAATATCTTGAAATGGGAGATGGAATTCCATAATTTCTGTGCTTGGGGCCGTATTGTGCAGTGGTAATGGGGGTCAATGTATTGGGTCGTATGTTGGTTCATATGGTAATGTGGATGGGTGTGGAAGAGAAGTGGAATTAGTTTGGTTTGATGGTGTAGTTGTGTGAGGTTTTTTAGATGTTTTCATTTGGTTGATATGTTTGGCTGGTGGCAGCATTTATCCTCTAACGAGATCCTTGAGAGGTATCACATAGGGTTGTTGTTTGGACCCCTTTTACCTATATTTTTAGGATTGATCTTCGATTATTGGGGATAAAAAATAGTTTGATTGGTATCTAATTCAATGATTGAGACCTTTTTTTATATTAATCAATGGATATTCTAGTGGTGTAGGTTTCCAGGGGAAGTCCTTATAATTATGGGGGAGTATTTCAGAGTTTGGAAGGGAAAAATATGTGTAGGATCTAAGGCTGTGGTGTACAGCCTCGATTGTGCCATAGTGGTGTCCACTACAGCATATATAGGATGGTTTCAATGTATTCTATTGTTTTTTTCGGCCATGGAGGTTCTGGCTATGGTGTAGGGTTCCTGGGAGGTGTTTTGGAGCTACTAATAATTTCATCATGTTTATGGTTTGGAAGTTCTTGCTACAACATGAGGGCCTCATGGGAGAGTTTTGGTGGTTAAACTATTTTGGGGGTAGTTGTGTCATGGAGAGAGGCAATAGTGTGGGGGTGTGTTCTTACTTGAGTGTTTGTGATGTAAGTTTTTTGGCTAAAGTGTACATACTTTTGATGGTTCTGGATTTTTTGAGGTGGATGCATTATGGAGAAGGGTTGTGGCATAGCTACCTCTTCAATTGTTATTGGTCTGCAACATAGGGGATTTTAATGTGACATGGTCTCCTACCTATTTTTTTGGATATGGAGTGTAGAGATAGTCTGAATTTTTATAGAGGATTTGACTGGCTAGGATGCGACATGGTCCCATCTCTTTGTAATGTAGTCTCCCCCTTTCCATAAGTCATGCAACATGGTGTAGGAAGCTGCATCATTGTCATGTTTTTTCCAAACTCCTATAATTCTAAAATTATCTCTAATCCCCCTATTCTCCTATTTTTTTATCTCTTTTTCTTAGTGACACAAGTGCATCCCTTGGATCCCTTTTGACCCCCTTTCAATGGATTTTAGCGATGTCATTATATAATAGATCCATGGTGGTTTTAGGTAATTATGCATGTTTCCTTCTTCTAGTTTTCCTCTTATTTTTCATCTGGGAAGGGTTTATACTAGTGGAATTTATTATTTTGAATAGTGTTTTGGTAGAAAGATAATGTGTTCACTGTTTTATAGGTCGATAAAAGTGTTCTCCTTCATCGTGGTGTTGATAGTTATCTCCCTCTCGATACAACCTTGTGTATAAGATCGGAAATCTCTATTTGAGGTAGGGGATCCATAATTTCTAATTTAGTTGTATCATGCGTGATGGGTTATTCTTTTGTTATCTTTTGGTAAGATAGTATGCATCCTCTCTAACGAAGATAAAGAATTAGATTAATTTAATTAAAAGGGGAATGGGTTTGAAATTTTTTTTTATATATTTTGATATTATTTGATGTTTTGATTGTATGGGATAGATGCCTCAATTGAAATTATTGATGTTGAGGGATTTATTTGTGCCGTGATTTTTTATATGGAACCCTTGTTATGTGGTTGTTTGTTATCACCTAAAATGGAATTAGATGACCATTAATATATTGTTAATTAAATGGTTCCCCCTATAAATAATGGATTGTGTGATAATTCTATTAAAATAAAGAAGAGGAAGTGATGAAAATCCCCTTCCTATATCTGAAAAACAATGATGTTTGAATGTGATGAGAAATTTTTTGTGGTATGTGGTTGTGATGTGGGGCGGTGATGTGTAGTTGTGATGTGGGGTTGTGATGTGATAAGAAGTCTATATGGTATGTGGTGGTGCTGATATAGAAAAAGGATGTGATATAAAAAGTAGGTTTGGTTGTGAAATGGAGGAAATGTGGGGTTTGTTGGCATGAGGAGGATGGTAGTTGTGTTGTGGTGTGTTGTGCTAGTTTCTTGGGTAGTAATGGAATAATTTGATAATGATGAATTTAAATGGCATGTGTTGAAATTGTATAGTGTCACACCCTGACCATGAACTATTATTTTATAATTATTTAATTATATTCATATTTTTTTACTTTTGAGAGGAACCATTCTTATATTTTAAAATTTCTAGATTTTCATCATAGGCGCATGGTTGGTGCATAGTTAGTAGAAACCTTTCACGGACCGTGTGAGGGTGGGTGTAGTCTTTAGTAGAGTGGACTACATGGTAGGAACATGAATTCCTTAACATTGTTCCCTACCCATGCAGGGGGTCCATAGGCCCTGATCAGGTTGCACAGTTAGCACATGGTTTGGCCAACCGTGCATCCAAACCATGTGAGATGAAAAATAAATAATAAAATGATTATATAAAATTAATAAAAATAAATTAAAACCTATATATACCCCCCACCCCCACATTTTACTCCCCACACCCACCCCCACCTCCACCTATCACTCCCCAACCCCACCCCCTTCCCTTCCTCTATGGTTCATGGGATACACTACACCCATAGGGGCTCCCGATCATGTGTGCCTCCTCCTCATCTCCCTCTAAATAGTCATTTTTCTTTATGAATCATGCCATAATGAGTATTACTCATCATTTGGTTCCATATTAATACATTTGCATTGCATTTTTTCTTCATCCCCTTGTGGTTCATGTGACTCATCTAAATCCAAACCCAATTTGGTTATTCATTTTGGTTGTTTCTTGGTTCCTAGGGTTTGTGGTCTTCAATTGAGGACTGTTCTTGCCAAAATCATTAAAGGTAGTGAGTTATAATTTGGTTTTAGGTATGTTTTATTTCATTACAATTCATTACCCTAATTTTATATTGGTATTTTATTCCTTTTGGGTTTCTTGTATTTTTTTCTAGTGAACCATGGACCACCTTGAGGAGGGTTTGGGCCATCTTTGGTAAAGTCGACAACTGGTGGCCCCTCGGATGCGACCTACACTCATATACATATATAGGTATGTATATATATACCAGCATTTTATATCATCCAAAATAGTGATGGTGACATATACACCTGACAAGGGATATATATATATATTTCTAAGTGTATGTGTGTATAGGGCTTGCGGCTTAGTCTTCGGGTTCTCCTCATGTCGTGCTTGGAGTTTAATTTCATTTAATCATCCTTAAGGTAGGTGTTTCCATAAATTTACTTTCTAAAGTATGTCTCTAAATTATCTATCTTTCCTAAATTCATTTCAAATGTTTTTTTTTATTTTATTGTGTTATTAATATTTTTTATGGTGTTTCCATGCTTGTAGCCTGATAAAAATGGGTTTTTAAAGGAATTTTATAACTATGCCTATATTTATTAAAAGCATATGTATGAAAAGTATATGATAAAATTACAAGGGGTTTTAAAAATGGATTTAGGTATTTTGAAATGGTTTTTTGTAATTGTTTTAGTTCTGGTGTAATTGAATGATATGTGTGTAATTGTGGTTGGATGGATTTTGGTGCCTCTTTATGGTTGGGTGCTTATTTGTAAACCCTTGGGATTTATTATGATGTTCCTTAGGTTTATTTAAAATGAAATTTAGGAATTCACATTTATTATCATATATAACCTTTTGGGATATTTTAATTTCAATATACACATAGGGTGTTCATATAGAGGTACACAAGCATATGAATGGTAGATTCCATTGAATCCATGTATCCCAAAACCTTGTTTCCTCAAATTTTCTTCTAAAACAATAAATGTTTTCCAAATGGATCTTTGGTTTTTAAATAATTTTAAATATGGTTTAAAAAGTGTTTTTTAATCTTGGACCACTTTGAACTTTTAAAGTATTATTTGATAATAATTTTACTTGTAGGCTCATTTAGACCATTGGAAGTTATATTTGAATAATAACTTTGGTTTTGAATGTAGTCTCGGAAAAAAGGTGGTTTCCCTAAAAATGGATTGGAATTTCAAATAATAAGGTGAATTTGGTACCTTGAGATGTTTGTTTAAAATGGTTTTGAACATCCATGATGTATAGGATTGGATAGAAATTGAGAAATATTTTCTATGTAATGGGAAGCCCTACGGTTTTCCTCCTCTAGAGAGGGTTTTTTCATAGATGGTTTCAAAGAGTGAGAAAGGCATGCATGACAGAATTTGCATGTTATATTTTATTCCATGCATGTACTGAAATCCTCACTTTACCTTTATACTTTTATCATTGTATTTATGGATGTCATTTTTATGTTAGAGTTATAGTTTCTATCAAGTCTTTATTAGATGGATTATATCCCCATAAATTTTTCATGTGGTTTATAGCACTAGTGAGGCTAGGTATAGTAGCCAGATTAGTTAGTCACTATGGATTGCATCATATGTAAACATATGGGTCTGAACCAAATATATTCAGGGATACTCTGGAGATGTTTAGTACATTCCCAAGACTAAATATCTATATTTTTATATTTTATTTTTCATCACTTTGGTTACTTGTTCTACATATGTTTTTCTTCTTATACCTGTATGTTTTCGTTTAATTTTGGCCTTACTATGATATATCCTGCTATTTTTGTTTAGTTAATCCCTTATGACATGTATTTACCTATTTTGTGTATCTTTCTGGGTATTGGTTTTCAAACTAGGTTATGAAATTGAAATTTGTTTTAAATGAAAATTAAAGTTCTATTTTTTGAAATTGGATTTTGGGAAATCTATGTTTGGTTAACTAAAATGATAAAAAACTATATTTTTTTGTATTTTCAAACCATTTTTTATCGACTATTTCAGGAAAGGATATGTATGATTATGTGGTGATTACCTACTACGTTGTTTTATGCTCACAATCTACTTATTCCACTCAACATAGGTAGACATGAGATGTTTTGTAGGTTTAGGTTCTAGATTATGTTTAGGTTCAGATTCACCCAGGTGATGTTCGGTCTTGTCGATGGTGGTGGCCAAGTGGTCACATGGAGGTAAATCTAATTTTATTTCATTTAGATTCCATTTTTTACTTTATACTTATTATTCATTTTTATCTTTTTTTTATAGGAAAAATAATACCCAATGATTTATTTGTGATGTCCTAATGCTTTTAGTTATCCCATGGTGATTGGGTATTCCCTTTAGGAATTTTCATAGACTGATTGAATTTCCTGGTTTGGGGTCAACCTGTATTGGTTCATGTAAAAAATGGTATCATAGAATCCCTTGTTATGAGGGGTGTCTGGTAGACTTGAGATAGGATTGCCGGTACTCATGATTTAGGTATTAGATCGGTTCTTGATGACCACTGCCTATGACAAGACCTATGTTACAAGGGTGTATCCAAGCTTTTAGACTTCTATTTTGATTTTTGGGATCACAATTTTGGTGATTGGTTGGTTTAATGAGATTTTGCATGTCTATGAATGATAATGGAAGTGATTGGTATCACACAATGAGCTTACATGGAATAAAAAACCATGTGGAGCCTGAGTGCACAATTCATTATGATTCCAGTGGTTAGTGCATGCTTAGCGCATGGTCTGTTAAACCATGTGGTCAAGTCATGCATGGTCAATAGTTACTTTTTTGGGATATTTTCATGTGTGTGATGGTATTTCTATAAATTTGGTTGGTGTTAGTGGATATAGAAAATAAAATGATTCTGGGAAATGGTTTTTCATTGAAATTTCTTTTTTCTAACGATATGTGTGGTTTTAAAGAAAGTTGATTTGGGGGGCTTAGATAAGTAATATATGGATGTTTTTATTCTAATAGGAATTAAAATTAGAAATTTCATTTTGAAATTGGTTTTAGTATTGTGAAATTGGTCATGGAGAAAAATGATTTTGAATTTTGGAATGAAAAAATTGTGGTTTTTTAAAGGGGGGTTTGATTTTATTTTCAGCTATGTTTTGATTTATGAGTTTGGTGTTTTTGGGTTGAGGATTTTCCTTGAATTATTTTTAATTCAATGTTAATTTTGGTTTGGTATTTTTATGTTTTTTAAAGTATGATACTCTAAACTACCTAGATATTTTTCAAGTATCTAGCTTATTTTTATTTATAATTAGTTTATATAAATCAACTAGAATCTCTTATCTCTGTGTGGGGTCTCCATCTAGAGGTTAGTAATTGAGATATCTCGTCCCAAAAATTTTTTTTCAGGGTTTTTGTAGATGTGGTGATTCTATATAAGAGGGTTTTCATAGGGCAGCCTATTTTGGATAGCAGGTAGTTTCTCTTAGTGCTCATTATGGTTACCAGTCTAGTGAGGGGTGTGAACCGAAGGAACCTATTCATGAGTATTCTTCTTCTATTACTTCCTAATTTTTGTTTGAATGATTTTTCACTTTTTTTCTACCAGTGTAGTTTTTTTGGGAATCCTAGGCCATCTCTCCAAATTTCCTTGAATGATCATTGTCATTAATGATGTTTGGGACACCTAAATAACTTATATAATTTATGTTACCAAAATAGAAAGTTTTTTTTGTAGATTTTCAGCTCCTGACTATTGCACAATAGATGGTTCAATACATTAGGGCCCCATCCATGGGTCTCAGAATGAAGTTTTTCACATTGTTCCAAACTTTCCAGATGTGGGGGACGTACATAAATTTTTTTATTTTAAATGTCAGAACAATTATAATGGAATCTATTTAAGTTTCCTTGTGTTTTAGTTTTCTTCTCTTAGGAACCTTTTCGTTTTTAAGGTATTGGTGGACTCATTATTTTTTGGGATCTTTGCATGATTTTTGGGATGAATCATTATTATATAATATTTATAGATGCATGTGTATTTTGTGAATTGAGAGTTGTAGGTTTGTTTATTCTGGCATTTTTTTAGTTCCTTTACTTTGTTTTTCATTAGGGGGAGGTTCATTTCATGTTAATTAGTTTCTTAAATAGTGGGGACACCACTCCTCCCTACATGGATATTTTTGTATTTTTCTTCTTGATATAGTTGGTTGTGGCCTTTGGTGTTGAAAGGTCACACCAGGGTTGTTGGTATTCTTTAGTTCTTGGTTTAGTTGAATTTCTACACTTAGGTTTAGTTTGGAGTTCTTTTCAGAGGGTCTTTCTTTTCATGTCTGAAGTTTCAATTTTCTTCCTCATTTAGCTGGGTGATATTTTAAGGGTAGAATGTTTTCTTGGTGGGGAGAAATGTCTCACCCCAACCATGATCTATTAATTATTTTTAATTATTTAATTATTGTCATATTCTTTTTTCAGTTTCAAGCTTAATATATATTATATTTTAAAATTTGTGGTTTTTCATCATAGGAGAACATTTGGAATGCGGTTAGTAGAAATCATGTGCAAACCATGTGAGGGTGTATGATGTTTTTAGCAGAGATTATTGCATGATAGGTGCAGAGTTTCTATAACCATGTGTCTTTCCCATGTGGGTGTCTAGAGGCGCAGAGTGTGTCACACTGTTGGTGCACAGTTTGTACAACCATTCGTTCAAACCGTGTGAGATGAAAAAAAACAAAAGAAAAATTAAATCTACCCCCCACATGTCGTACCCACACCCTTTCCCTTCCTCTATGTATCGCGAGAAACACCATGAACAGAGAGGCTCCCAACCACATGTGCCCCCTCCTCCTCTTCTCCCTCTCCCTATGAATGGTTGTTTCTCCTCCAAAATCTTTGCGTGACCATCTCTAGTGAGTACTCCACCCCCTATGCTTCCTTCTTCTTCCACTTTCATTGCACATATTATCCTACCCATTATAGCCCACATAAACTGTATGAACCCTAACCTAGTATGGGTTTCATTTAGGTTGTTTCTTGGTTCCTAGAGTTCATGGGGTTTGATTGAGGATTATTCTTTCCCTTTCCATTGATTGAAGTGAGTTATCCTTTGGTTTCAGGCATGTTTTATTCTATTCTAAATATTTTACCCAATTTTATTTATGGATTTTTAGAATTTTTGATTTTTGGTATTTTTTTATAGTTCCCCTTGGACCACATTGAGGTGGGTTTGGACCATCATTGGCGAAGGAAACAACTTGTATCCCCATGGATATGACCTACACACATATAAATATATAGGTATATATATATACACCATCTTTTTACATCTTTCCACATGTAGATAGTAACATATACATATGACAATGGATATATATATATATATATATATATATATTAATGTGTGTGTGTATCAAGGAGTATATGTGTATATGGTGTGTGTCTCAGTCTTTGGGTTCTCCTCGTGTCGTTCTTGGAGTTTCATTACATTCACTCATCCTTGAGGTACGGTTTTGGTCCATTTCCTTTCAACAGAATGTCATTAAATTCTTGAACATTCCAAAATTGATTTTGAAGGTGTTCATTGTGCTTTTAGTGTGTAATTAATATTTTTTATGTCTTTTCCATGGTTGTTTCTTGATAAAAATGTGTTTTAAAAGTAATTTAATTGTTTTTACCATATATATAAATTGTATATGTATGTAAATTGTATAATAAAATTATAAGTGGATTTAAAAATGGATATGGATATTTTGAATTGGTGTTTGGCCTTGTTTGATTTTTCTTGTAATTGATTTATGTGTGTGTAATTTTTGTTAGATGGATTTTGGGGACTCCTTATGGTTGGGTGCTTATATGGGAACCCTTTTTCTTTATTATGATGTTCCTTATGCTTCTTTGAAATTAAATTTCGTAATTATCATTGATTATCTTGTATATGCTAGAAAGATATGTGTATTTTTATATGGTAATGTGGTGAGAATATATAGGTACACACATATAAATGGTATATTCTAATAAATGTTCATATCCCAAAACCTTATTTCCACAATTATTCTTCTAAAACACCAAATGTTTTCCAAATGGATCTTTGGGTTTTAAATAATTTCAAGAATGGTTATCAAATGAATTTTTAAATCTTGAACAATTTGGCACTATAAAAGTATGATTTGATAATCATCCTACGTTTAGGTCTGTTTTGAATATTTGAAGTTATATTTTGATAATCACTTTGGTTTTGGAAGTAGTGTTGGAATGAAAGTTGGTTTCCTTGGAAATGGTTTTGAATTTAAAATGCTAAGGCCCATCTAGTACCTTGGGATTTTTTTTAAATATTTTTAAAATTCCATGATGTGTAGGCCTAGTTGGAACATTGGAATGATTTTTTATGTGAAAATTACCCCTATGGTTGTCCCTATTTGTATAGGGTCTTTACATAGATGGTGTTAGAGAGTGGTAAAGGCATTCAAGATGGCATATGTGGTTAATATTTAATGAAAATAATTTGATTACCTCCTCACATTACCTTTATAGTTTTATCATGGGATTACTAGATATCATCTTGAGGTTCGAGTGATGGTTTCTATCTAGTCTCTATTATATGGATTAGATCCCCAATGAGTGTCTATGTAGAATGTGCCACTAGTGAGGCTAGGTAGAGAAGTCAGGCTGGTTATTGAAAGTGGATTGCATCATATGCTAGAATATGGGTCTAAATCGAGTCTATTTAGGGTCACTTGTATATATGTTTACAACAGTTCCATGATTATATATCTTTATTTTCCTATTTTATTTTTCAGTACATTGGTTTCTTGTTCTTCCTATGTTTTTCTACTTATAATTGTACTATTTTCATTTACTTTTGGCCTTTCTTTGATATATCCTATTGTTTCTGTTTAGTTTATCGCTTATAATGTGTATTTACATAATTTATGTATCTTTCTCAGTATTGATTTTCAAATTGGGTTTTAAAACAGAAATATATTTTAAAGTAAAATTCATTTTCTATTTTTCAAAAAAGGACTTTGTGAAATCTACATTTGGTAAATTAATATAATAAAAGACTATTTTTATATCTGTATTTTCACAATAGTGTTTATGTACTATTTTATTAAAGTAAATTTATTGATTATATGGTGCTTACCTACTGAGATATTTTATGCTCACACCCTACCTGTGCTACTCCACGTTGATAGAACAAATTTTTTTTGCAGGTTTTGGTTCTTGTGGAGGTTTTTGTTTGGATTCTCTCTAGTGCAGGTCAATATTGTGGATAACAGTGACTAAGAGATAACATGTAGGTATGTATAGTTTTATTTCTTTCTTCCACTGGTTTTTATTTTATCCTAGTTTTTCAAGTATTTTTATATGTTGTTTCATGGTTGAAATAATCACAAATGATTTATCGGTGATGCTCAAACTCATGTTTTCATCCCATGGGGATTAGGGATACCCTTCAGGCCATATTGCATACTGTTTTGGGTGTATGGTTCACGGTCGACCTAGGATATTTCATGACATATAGAATTATAAATATTAATTAAATATTGAACTAATAATTGAAGGGTGCTTAGAAATATGTGATTCTAAATGTGAGATAAAGGTTTAGGAAACATGAAATGGATGGATTGTTTAAAAAAATTTCTTGATAATGGAAAATATGGAAATTGGATTAATTTTAATGGAATGTACATTGTGTCTTATGTATTGGTTGTGTGGTGTTATTCATTTAGTTGTGGAAGTGAAAGTGGCAGATGTTGTGAGGTGATGTGCTGATGTTGTGAGTTGTGATGAGGCTATTTTTGAAAACCCAAAGGATAGCCTTGTGTGTTATAATGTATATCCATATACTTTTTATATTCCTTATAATTTTTGTATACACTCCACCCATGTATTGCACTATATTTTGACAACCAAATGTTTCGGGGGTGTTATTCCCAAAATCTCGATGATGAGGATAGACAGTTGGCTACCTGCTCTTCCTAACTACCTCTTCCAGTCAATGATACATGCACATGATATAATGTTCAGAAGTCAAAAGTGATCTATAGTGATTTTTAATGAGATTATGAGATGGTATATGGTGGGGGTCATGCATGGTGGGAGGAGGGAATGGGATTTATGTCCTTCATGTTCATGATACCATACTTCTTTGGTTATAGCATTGGTTGAGATGTGTTGTGATGTCTTGGGTGTCTATAAGTGGGATGTGAAGTTATGTGTTGTGATGAGGTTTCTATAGGTGATTTGTGATGTGATGTTATGTAATGTGACAACTTAAGTGTCTTTGGTTAGGTTGTTATATGGAAGATGTAAGAGCTCCAGGTCGTACGACATTGGGGTGTGAGAGTAGTAAATAAGTGGGAATGTAGTACATGGTACATTTGTTCTTATTATGCTGCTAAACATGGATGTGTTATTTGCTGAGTGTGTCATGGTTAGAATAGGGATTGGTTAGTTGACCTACTTCGGTGTTATTGGTTCTATTGTTTGTTCATTGGTGAATTTGTATGATCATTTCATATGTACAAACAAGAATTTGGGTACGATCCTACTCATTATACTAGTATTATCACCCAACATATATATAATTTTTTTTCAACAAGAAGGACTTTGTGGATTGTTCGGGACATTTCTATCTCAGGATTTAGTGTTGTTCCGATGTCACTACCTTATATTTTTATTTGTGTATTTATTTGGATATGTTTCACTATAATTGATAAATTTATATAAGCACTGGGGGATGGTTTTGGTTTCATTTATCTTACACTATGTCTTGGATTTTATTTATTGATGATATCATATCTCCCAATCCTATTATTATAGAGGGTATCACCTTTCATTTTTCTGATATTTGTATACCCCCTGTGGCGGTCACCAACCTGAGGCCTACTAAAGGAGGGAATCAGAGGTTATTATCTCTCTTTCATGATTTCTGACCTTGGAGGGATACCTTTAACGGGAGGGGTTCATGATCTAGCTAGTTAAAGAATTAGTATATATGAAGTATGGATTGGATAAAAAGATGCAAAAGAAAAAAGCTCTAACCCAACTTATTGAATCCAAGGAACAATCCTTATTTATTTTCAAGGAAAATCTCTACATGGTTATATAATAAATAAAAAAGGATAGTTTTTGAGAAATAAAGGTTAATAAATATACATTATAAATATTTACATGAATTGAAAGATATAAATATAGATTCTATGAATTTTAAAGATACTAAGTTGGAAATTAAATCTAGGACAATAAAATATCTCGATCAGTCTCTAGAGTACATGACTAAGATTCATGAATATTATATGGATATCATAAGAAATGATTGTAAATATAAGTTCAAATCCTTATAATATCAAAAGAAAATTCTATATCTAAAATTTCTAGGGTTGGAGGTGAATTTGAGAAATCTAAAAATCAACCAGGCTAAATAATTACATGAATCTGAGAATAGAGGTGCTATAATAGAATTTTCATAAAACAATATTCTCTCTAAAAACACTCACATTAGTAGAAAAAATGTCTTGAGATAATCTAATCATCAATACACTACAAGATCCTAGAAAAAGGTATATATTTTCCTCAAAAATGATTTATGTATTAATTTTGTTTCATCTTATAGTGTAGGAAACAATTCAAATCTAGAAAATTTTGGGTAGATATAGATTTTAAGAAATCCTCCATAACATCAAGGGTGGATGTGTACATGATCAAGAGTAGTGCTTCCATATGAAAATTAAAATAACAACTGTTTAGACCAAAAATAGTAAGGTGTAAAATCTATTCAAATTGCAACACAAAGGAATAAAATATGACTTATTATCCATTACTTGTGTCATTACAGGTCTGGGAATAGTTCTATTGAATGCTGGAATAATATATCAATTCATGAAGAATGTAGAAAGAATGTATCAATGGAGAGAAAAGGTACACATAATAAAAATTTCATGAAGAATATGGGATTGAATCTATCTATCAATAATAGAATTGAATAGTTAGAATATTTTGGTGATGATTACAACAGATGTATTCATATTTATGATGAATGATAGTTCACCTTAACCAAAAAAAATTCATAAGATGATGGGAAAATAAGACCATAGAAGATAAATATACATAAAAATCAATTGAGTATATCTTGGGGAGTAAGTAAAAGAAATGTGTTAAGAAAAAACACCCAAGAAGAATGCTCATAAGGGTGTTACACCAAGTAGAAAAAGATTATTATAATATTAAATAAGTAGTCACATTATAGACCATTGTAATGAATTCCTAGAAATAAATGTTAATGGAGGAATTATAAAGTAATAAAATCAATAATTAATCCAATAGAGAAGTAGAAGGGTTGGTTTTTTGGAAGACATTCAGGAAGAATAATTTAAATCTCATGAAATGCTTCCCATTTTTGGTACCATTGAGATTCATGAGAAACCATATGGATAATAAATTAAGTTGGATAAATTATTATAGAAATCAAGTTTTAATGTGAGATGTGTAATTCCACATGAATACGAACTCAAACATTTATGACTGGTTCTGTAAAAAGGATAGATCAAGAGCGTTTAAGGAATTATGTGGGTTGTTTAATTTTGGGAACCCTTTTATAAAATATATAATATGGATACCAGGATTGAAGGATTCTTTGAATAAAGGATCTTCAACATAGGGAGATAGAAAATCTTATTCTTAAGAAATACATTCTCATATGGCCATCATAGTTGGAAATGGCTAAAAGGGGGAGAAAATATCATAAAATACGAGTTCCTTTTAAAATAATGTGAAAAATACATTTTCTCATAATAAATATTAGTAAAGAAATAATTAAAATCTTCTCATGAATAAGTGATATTGTAAAATCAATGTTAGAGAAATATTGAAGAGTTGTCTCTAAACTAAGCTAAGAAAAAAACAGTTCCTGGGACGAAAATGAAATTTTGACTTTATTTCTCTCACTAAGGAGCTAATAAAAAGATCACCTTATTCTTGGTTGTTTGTTTCTTGTTTTTTCATGAATGGATTTAAGGTTATGGATATTGGGTATAACAAGATGACTATTTTGATATCTATATAGTATGGGAGTCCATCCTCATAGAGTTCTTGATGACTCCTTGAAACATTTCAAGTCATATAAGGGGAATATGTTTGGAGTTTACTTTGAAGAATATAATTTATGATAAATAAATATAGAATGCTTTCCTTATGGTGGATTCAGGATGATCAAGCTGCTAAAAGATATTATTTTATATGAATATAGAAATATTTATATCTCTTAGAAAAATATAAGGTTGATGAAAGAGAACCATTTTTCCCATACTTATTTTAACTGTATCAAATGTAGTTATTAAGGGGGAGTTTATGTCGAGCAAGAAGATCATTTGAATGGATAGTAGTCTTCCTTAAACTTTATTTCATCGAAAAATAGCATGAAATGGGTTTCACCTATCATGATACCATAATATCATTTTCAAGAAACTCCCAATGTTTCCCCCATCCGTAGCTAGGTACGGACCTTCTTTCTAATGATTGGCAGTGATCTGGGTTTTCAGGCCCAACAACTCTTAGGGACTCATATTGGTCGAGATGATGGGAGGGTGGGCTCATCACACCCTTTTGGGGGGAATTTCTTCTTACTTTGGGACTCTCTAATATATTTAAGATATGTTTGTTAAATCATTCCCATATCCTGATATGGGACTAGTTACACCTACATCAATGGCTTGATTATGAACAAGTATCGATAGGGATGATCGTGTGCGTATCATGGGGTTTTCTATCGCTCTCTTACTTAATTATGATGCTTCGGACCATGACCATGCTTGAACACTATGGAGTTTATTATTATCCAGGGGGATGTCCAATGTTTGGGGTATGTGATTGAACCTCTACAAGGTATCCTACAAATCTTGTGATAATGGGAATCAAAACCCCCATAGTCTAATTGACATAGTTTAAAGTCATATGGTTGGACGCACCCATGCAATTTAACATTATATGACAATGATGTGAATATTAGGATCAAACATTAATAAGTTATCCTACATATCATGTTTAATATAGGAAACAAAGTCCATTTAGTTCTTGAGACAAGTTTCGGTGTTGTGGGAGATGTAATAATAGAGGCTCTAGGAAGGACTTAGGCATATGAGACTACCCTGGATTGCCCCTTTGGGGATATAGCCCTATGAGTGGAGATGGGATTGAATGATACTTACATCCAAATGGTGAGAACCCCATATTTGGGTTACTTTCTTCATGTTATTGGTATAATTATCTTTGGTATCTAAGTCCACGTGAGCCATGCTCGATGCAAGATATGAGAGATAGTGGTAGATTGAACACATTGCATGAGAGCATATCCATACGGGGCATACACATTAAAGTTTCGCATTGAGAGGAATGATCACCCATCTCATGGAGGATATGGTATAGTTCTTAGGCCTTAGGAAGGCTTCCTACATATCCTAGATATGGCGAGAATCAAAGTCCTTGTAGTTCAGTTCATCCCAAACCCGCTGATGGATTTGAGGTAATTGGGGGCATGATCGGGATTTATACATAGAATGAGGCTTGTGCATGAGTCATCTTCTTGTCCGCTGATGGATGAACATGAATGGCAGACATATAGGAGGACTTAATCCTATAATATATGAATAATTGGAATGAGAAGGGACTTACACTGATGTGGATTACCATTACAGCTCGGGCCTTAGAAAGGCTTTCTACATATCTCAGTTATGGTGGGAATCAGAGTCCTTATAGTTCAGTTAATCTCAAACCTACTGATGGGATAAGGGGGATGACCATGCTCAGAGACATTATGGATATCCTCAAGGTTTTAGGAGTGCTAGGGGATTATACCAAAATATATGTCCTATAGTTGGGGATATATTATATCATGTCAGTAGTTGGGGCTTACAAATTGAGGTTTCATGTTTGGTCTAATCCTTTTTTATCTTCCGAAAAATTAAATAAAGGTTGTGATGACCATGGTAGTCTATCAGAGAGCTTGGTGTTGGTGGGATCATATGAGTGCATGACCCTAGCTCAACGAAGACACTTCCCTTGGAAAGGGGGTATATGGATGAAGGTTCTTATCCAGGTTCCACGTGGCATGAGTCCAAGTATGAATGCGAGATATGGTTGACATGTCTTGGTCATATATAAAGAATGTATAGATTTCCTATATGATATGTTAGGACACTAATCCGACATGGAAGACACGTCAAATGGTGGATGCCTGATCAATTTCCATGCCATGGACGTCTTCGTATGAGCGAAGTAGACATATATGAGGTGCTTTGCATGACCAAAGCTAGCTTGTCATGGGTCTCATGCTTGATCACCTAACTTGTCATAGATTCCTTGTCCTGATCAAGGCAGGCATGTCCAAGGTCTTATGCTAGATCTGAGTATGCATTTCTGGATGAATTTTAAGGAGGACTTGGTTTGTCGTGTTGCATATGTTCTAGGTGCATCACGTGTCTCTTAGTGATCTCAAACACCTCTCACCTCCTCCTTTTTTATCTCCTTTGTTTTATTTTACAGAGTTAATGGATTGTGAGAGTTTGTACGTGTAATGTATAGGATTTTTACTCAATTTTTTGATGATGCTTCACGTGACCAATATGGGTCATGTGGAGAGTATGCAAGCATGTCATGGACAAATCTGTCTACTTATCCTTATGGCGTTTTTGAGTTTCCTGGGCATACCTGAGGACTTCCATGTGGCCAGGAAGATATGTTTCTGGTCATGTGCATGATCAAATTAGTTGTGACTATATTCTATCACATGATCAAACTGATTTGTCCTCAAGGTGTCGCATGTCGACGTGGACATGTCTGTGGACACTAGTATGATCCTTCTAACACATCAATGACTTATTCGCAATGTCATGCTAACTTTTCCATTGCTTGTCTTGTGATGATGAGGATGTGTCAAGGGGCTATCGCTTGATCAATTTGGCTTGTCCTTGGGTGGTCACATGACCATGGTGACATGCCAAAGGGGTTGCCACGAGATCAACCCGACTTGTTTGAGGCTTTTCTTGAAATTAACAAGGAATGTCCAAGGTTGCCTAAGGATATCACGAGACCATCGAAGGGTCTCATGATCGCATGTCCTCGAATTATTCACTTGATTGGGTCTTGAATATATGCTTAAGGTCTTGCATCTGTCTGAGTCCCGCAAGTTCACATCAAAAGGGATTATGTCTAAAACTTTCTAGAAAATATTTACCTAAGTAGAGGGATGCATGGCCATCAGAAGGCTCTTCCCATGGGATCTTGGGTGTGCCAAGGTCACACACATGTTTGAGGGGGAACAACCAATGTGAAGGCACTGTCTGGGGCTCATCCACTCATGTGACCGCATGTCTTCAACCGTGGTCTTGCGATAGGCCCTGTGGTGATACACGGAAGCTGTATACCAAAACCTTCACATTCATGGATAAAGTAATGTGTTTCGTGGTGAGCAGTACATGGCCCATGGTTCGCACACCCTCAGTTTTTGTTTTCATCCTAAGGATGTCAGTGGGGATCCCCCATGTCGAGGCACCACATTCAATGATGCATGTAGACGTCGTGACTCATGAGGGCTTCTCGCATGATCAAGGATGGGGTTTTGCAATAGGTCTTGTGGTCAATCATGGAAGGGAATGTATAGAAGCCTTCATGTGCATGGGTGAAGGCATGCACTGCATTTAGAAGAGGAATGAATATCCCATGCCATACAACGTGAGTCCAGGTAGGGGTTCCATCGTAAGACTCATGGTATGGCTCCTTAACCTCCTATGGAAAAGTGAAACTCATCCAGTTCCTACCCATGCACTACATGGTCGCGTAACCATCATGTGAGTGCATGATATATAAGGGATCACATGGTGGACTCTTCATATGTGTGCGGGGAAGTTCTGCCGGTACCGCACATACATACAAGGGTTCTCGGTCGAAGGCAATCGGATCACCTTCATGCATGGAGTTCAGGTCCTTGGAACTACTTTCACGTGACCAGGGACTCGAGAGGCATTCCCTATTGAAGCCACTGCTCCCACATGTTCAGGTATTTCATAAATTAGGGTTTGTGCATGCCTACTGATATCTTAATTTCAGGGTCAAGGGTCGGTGGCACCGCATGAGTTGGGGCTTGCGTATCCACTGTTGTAAAATTGTAGGTATCAGCATTTTCTGATCGAAGGAGTCTTGTTGGGGAATGACCACGTGATAAGATCGTAAGAACCTCAATACCCCCGTTGCATAGAAAATATATACACCAAAAGATATGGGATATGAGGGGAGTGCATGATTTTTTTTAAATACGTTTTTTCTAAAAAATATTTTATAAAAAACGGTTAGGTAAAAAAAATTAAGTAGGTGGTTTTGAAAGCTTATAAATTATATTTCATGAACATTTTTTATGATTTTTTTTTTATTTTCAACTATTTGTTAAATTTTTAATCCATGTTTTGAGTTTCATTTATATCGTTTTTATAGTTTATATTTAATAGGATTTCAAAGTCACATGTTTGAAACATTTTTTAATTTCATGTATGTGTCTTTGAAAACTGATAAATTATTTTCCATCAACATTTTTTATGAAATTCTTTCTATTTTCAACTATTTTTTATATGTTTAATCCATTTATTACATTTCATTTATATTTATCTTGGAGTTTATATTTTATAGGCCTTCAAAGTCATGTACTTGAAACTTTTTAAGTTTCACTTAGGTGGTTTGAAAGCTTATAAATTATTTTTTATCATCATTTTTTATGAAATTATTTTTGTTTTCAAATTTTTTTTATATGTTTAATTAGTGTTTTATGTTGCATTTATATTGTTCTCATAATTTATATTTTATAGTCTTTCAAAGTCACATACTTGAAATAGAATCTCAAATCGGAAATACAGAATGTTCTACAGAGAAAAGAGAGAACCAAAATCTCATATCGGAAATGCAGAATGATTTATAGGGTTAGCTCTCTTATAAAGTGGAGATCTTGGTGAGATCTTCTATTAGAATTCAGACTGCTATAATGGAAGTATTTCTGGATTTTATATAGTGGATAAATTCTTCTGAAATATTTATTTTTATTTTTATTTTTATTTTTATTTTTTGTTTATATATATATAAATAAACAAAAAAACAGAAAACAAAAAATTTAATTTTTTTTGGGTGGGATTTTAGTTGAAAGGCAGAATCTGTTATTACTCCTTTGATGATTAGTTTTAACAATATTTTAATCCGAGTTGTTTTTAAAATAATATTTTATTTTAAAACGTATTAAAAACCTCGGGGAACGCAGGTCCTCAAGTTTATACTACGAGGCCAGGTGGAGGAGTGTTGTGAGATTGAGAAACGGGTCACCGTGAGACCAAGGAGGAATTTTTCTATACTTCATCTTTAGACTGCACGATCTTCGAGGAATCATGTGAGGGGCTCCACTAACATGCGCTAAGGCTGCATGTTGGTTCCACACACACAAAAAATGTTTCGATTGAATACTTTCGGCCAACCTTTGCATATGGGGTTATCATCTTGGATGTCTCCTTCGCAAATTCAGGGACACATGAGACATCATATATTGAATCTATTTCCTTTGTAAATTTATTCAGGCATCACGAATCTGAGAGTCTGTGATGCTTCGAGGTGTATGCCCGCTGGTATGTGCCTGTAGACACCATCTTGAATTTTTTTATGTCCAAGAGCCTGTCATGTCGGGTCATATATGAGATTGCGTGATCTGAAAAGAGATGGTGAGAGGGGCTTCATGAGCTTCCATGAGAGGATGATCTTATAAGGAATACACGATGGGTTTTCTTAATGAAATTCTACCTGTTAGTTGTCACAACGAGAGTTACCTGAAGTAGATCTATGGCGACAGTTTCCATTCCACTATTTTACTGCAGTGTTTCTCCATTGGTCCCTCTTTTCCAGAGATCCTTTTCTCCCATCCCTTATTTATTACATCGGTCAGGGGAGGGGATAAACAAAGGAAAACCTAGATAATTGCTCTAGGTTGCGCCCATGGGGAACATTTTCTCCCCTCCCTTGTGCATTCCTTTTTTTGGATGGGAGCAGGATCATATAGACTGTATGAGGCCAAAGGTTGCACCACTTTTCCCGGAGAAGGTTCCGTGTTGCACCAGTAAGGCGGTGATAGTCAAATCGCATGATCATTTCATTTGATCAGGCGATGCCTTTGATTTTCAATTATTGAATTGTGTAATCAGAAAAAAAAACTAGTTTAAATTGGATGGAAAAATAATCAAAGGCGGAAGGGGTTTGCGGCAGTAAATAAAATGCTTGTCACACCTCTTCTGTCTTTAGTTCAGTCGCATGATCAATGGATGGTCATGCGATGACCTTTATTGTAGTCAAGAGTCTTGCAAAAGGAAACTGGGGATTGTATAGGCATCTGCTGGTTGTCTTCCATTCGGTCGCATGATCAAAGAATGATCATACGATAGCTTCGAGTGTTTTCGGGGGCTCTCATGGAAGGCCAGTGGGGCTTGTGGCTTGGATCTTGTGGTGGCTTTATGTCGGTCATCTTGGAATTTCTCGGATATCGACAAAGTATAGAAGATATGGTAGTGACTATGATAAAGCATCAGGTGTGCTCCGTGATGTAGAACCAGTGCATTGGGAGGTTGATGTTGGGGCGCAGTGAAGGTGTTTGGAAACGAGAACACACAAAAACAGAATCATACATGGATTTAATGTGGTTCGGTGAGTTGCATACATCCACGGGATAAAAGGGTTTCTTCTCTATTCACTGTTCTTTAGTTCTCGTCGGAGGATCACCAATACACATGGATTACACAAAGATTACACAAATTCTTACAAAGGGATTTGATTCCCGTTTTATAGAGATGAACAAAAACCAACTTTCTTAAATGGTTGGGGGTAGTTCATCTACCCATGCGAATGCTCCTGCAACCTGCTGTAGTCTGCCTTGACTAAACACCAAAGAAGACCAGCAATAGGGTTGTTTTCCACCCTCCAAAAAAAATTCTTGCCGACAAAAGACTCCCCCCCGCTAAATCCTCCCAAATTTGGGAGTGGCCCCCACAAATCTCCCCCTCACGACCAATTTGCGTTAGAAGATTGACATGAAGTCTCCTTGAAAGTGTTAAGAACTTCATCAGCAAATAGAGCATTCTTCTTCACGCCAGAAGACGTGGAACTTCCATCAACTTTACTTGACCTCAGGCTGAATGCGGTCCCCATCAAATGATACAACTCTTGAAACTCCTTCCTAGTAAGCATCACTACATCCCCACGTGAGACTTCCAACACTCCACCTGCTATGGAAATATTGAACTCTTTTTCTTTGAGCCTACTTAATGATCCTAGGTTCCATCTCATCCTCAGAACAAATTTCACATCAGTCAGTTTACGAACTCCTCCATCAGGTGTCTTTAATTTCACCATCCTGACTCCTCGAACCTCACATGTTAACCCATCACCTAGTCTCACTGAGTATCGCACATGCTGAAAATTATCAAATGTACCCTTGTTGTATATATGTGTGGTGAGCTCCCCGAATCTAGAACTCATCTGCCTTCCTTTGGATTTTGAGCTCGCTCATTCTTCCTCTTTAGAAATTGGCATTCTTGCTTCATGTGCCTGTATCTTTTGTAGTAATGACACGACACTTCTCCTCGTTCAACTCTCTCATCTGATTGCAGGCTTCCCATTGTCAAATAGACTTTATAATCTTCCGATAATTCTATGTTGTTTTCATCCTCCTCTTCAAATTTCTTCTTCCCAGCAACATATCATTTGCGCTCTCCACAATCAATTTTATAGTGACCCTTTTTCTCACACCAAAAACACATGATTTCACTTGGATCACATCCTCTTAATTTTGGCCTCCATTCTTTACCTCTTGAATGCTAATGTCGGCTCCTCCCACATTGATCATCTCACATCACCATGATTTTCTCATCTGAATTTGTCGTGGGTCTTCAAAATGCTTCTAAATCTTGAAGTGACATCATCTCCTCATACAGCTTCAATGTTTCCTTCCCCATGATCAATGCAGTCACAATCCCATCAAATGAGCATGGTAGGGATGACAAATGCAAAAGTACTTTGTCTTCCTCTCCAACCTTCACACTGATCCCAAATAACTGTGTCGATATTTTTTTGAATTCATTGGTATAATCCAACAAATTTTCTTCCCCATCCATCCACAACTGGTACAATTTTTTTTCAGGAATAATTTTTTACTGAGCAACTTCTCCATATAAAACATCTCTAACTTTGAAAAGATCTCTTTCGGTGAGGTCTCATCCAACACCAAGTATTTTACCTCATTCGCTAGACACAGTCAAATTGTGCTGACGACCCGCATTTCGAGCTCTTCCCAATCATCTTTAATGTTTGTCTCGGGCTTCTCTCTGATCAATGGTATGATCAAGCCCTATTTCACCAAAATCTCATTCATTGTGGTTTTCCACAATCCAAAACTATTCCGACCATCAAACTTTTTGATCTAAAATTTTGGTAGTGCTTCGCCACCGGCCATCATCGTTGCTGAAAAATGCGGTCACCACCGTCAATGTCATAACATTATGAAACCACTACTGAAGTGATACTTTTGAATAAATAACCATATGGATGCGTCTGGAATAGTCAAAATAGTTTGAATCGACTCTTGGCTCGCCTAAATCAGACACCAATTGACCGAGATATGGTCAAAACACGTTCAATAGTTTAGATAGCCTACTGACGTGGTATTGACGTGACATTGACATGGAGCTAACGTGGCACACCAAAGTTACTGTCGAAATCTTGCTGGAATTTTCACCGGTGGTGTGAACAATGTAGTCTTCTCTAGCACGAGGGTACAGTTCACCCACGATTTTGACCAAAGTTTGACCGAGCTTACCAAGCTCATTTCAACTCTGTTTTAATTGCCGCTTGTGCTGTTGGAATCATCTCGCTATCCTCTTCACATATCTGGCCTCAGAAAAATTTTCCGACCAACTTCAATTCTACGATCACCGGAAAATTCGATGCCACCTCGCTGTCTCAACTCTGTTCACTCTGACTCGCCTCTAATACCACTTGTCGGGGCGAATCGGAGGGGTGTGGCAACCAGAACACACAAAAATGGAATCAAACATGGATTTAACGTGGTTTGGAGAGTTTCCTACATCCACAAGAGAAAAGTCATACTTCTCTATTCGATCCTCTTCGGTTCTCATTAGAGGATCACTAATACACAAGGATTAAACACCGATTACACCACTTCTTTCAAACAAAGGGATATGATTCCTGTTTTATAGAAATGAACAAAAACCATTTTTCTTCAGTGGTTGGGGGTAGTTCATCTACCCATGTGAAATCTCACACCACCAGCTGCAATCTGCCTTGACTTCCCACCAAAGAAGACCTACAACAAGGTTGGTTTCTACCCTCAAAAAAATCTCCTGCCGATAGAAGACTCCCCCCGCTGAATCCTCCCAAATTTGGGAGTGGCCCCCACAGTTGAAGATAGTGGATAGATGAGAGGTTGAAGACGATGGTATCACGGTGCACGGGATCACCTGACTTGAACTTCCAATGAGATGGATTGAATTAAATGGCTAAGATCAGTAAGAGGTGAGATCGGACAGCACAGATCATCGGGGTGTCTGATCGAACGGCGCAGATTCGATGATGTGGAAAATGTTTCCTCGCACATCGAATTCTGGTCAAGCCTTCCCTTCAGTATATAAACCATTCTGTGGATAATTATTTTTTGATATGAGAATGGGTTAGTACCCATACTATCTTTTTTACCTCCTACCAGTGGGAATTGTCTCACATTTATGCCCACACTCAGCCTCTGTGGGCATCCTTAAACCCTAGGTCTTCATGAATACCATGTCCAGATGTTTATTCCACGATCCTTATCTTCTATGTCTAAGTTTTAATGCAAATATATTGTTTCCAACTCACTTAAAAACAAAATAGTGAGTTTTTAGATTAGTGATGGTGTTAATTTGTAAAAGTACTTGAATAGACCCTAGAAAGTGATATTTGATATTGGTTTCACATGTTGAACAATTTATCAATGGCTTTGATGTCTAGATTAATCACTTTTTTTATATCAAGATAGAAAAAGTAGACTTAGAGTTGATTAGTATATGGATCCTTTATATGTTATATGTTATTCCATCCTTCACTCCATAGAATCAAACATTTAAATTTTATATAAATCGGAGAAGTTGACATCTCAAGAAATGATTGAAGCATGAGATGATTAGTAAAATCCCTTACACACACCTTTACATTTATTATCAATAAAGGGGATAATAATAGTAACCTTATAAATGTAATTGGTAATGAAAACAAATATAAAGTGGGTATTTATGTTCCTAATTGGATTATGAATATGAAATCTACATTGGTCGTATTTTTTATCAATGTGTTAATAGGTAGTAATGTCAATATATATACTCATGTTTGGTGGTGCTGAAGAGACCAATATGAATGAATATGCTTAATATGTGAGATAAATCATAAAATTTCTATAGATCACATGTATTGCAGTTTCATTCCATTGGATATGCTGATGGAGATCCACTCATATAAGGGAAAAGGAGTTTACTTGAGTTAATTTAATTATAAAGACTGGAAAGGAAGAATTTGATATTTTTTCTTTGATTTTGTTAATTAATATATTCAAGAAACAAACCTTAGTATCAAATGATTATATATATTATCTTAATAAGAATAAAAAACAAGTTCTAATAGAAAGTTAAGCACTGTTAATAACATGATTCTTTCATTAAGAAGGTTGTAAAAGAAGAAGATATTTATGATTTTAGTTATTGAAAAAATAAATTCAAGAAATAGTCATATACATCTAATGATCCTAGAGATGATATTAATGATAATAAAATAAAAGTGTTAATGGAAGGTTCAAGAACTACTTAAAACATATTCCTTATAAATTTGAGAAACTTTATATTGAAATGATCAAGGATATGTGGTTGAATTAGGACAAAGGGTGGCTAGAAAAATGAGAATCTATCATTTGATTATCAAAAATGAGGGATACTATAATCAATAGGATAAGATCACTTGGATGAATATTTTAGAAAATTTACATATTCAAATGTTATCTTGAGATGGGATCTAGAATCACTATTATTATAATACATATACATTAATGATAACCCATAAATAATTCTATAAGTCAAATGATGAGTTAATCTAGAAATGTAATTATAGGAGATAATTTTTGTATGTTTAGAATACCAGAAGATGAATGGAGAATATGTTGAGAAATTTAGAAGTCCAAAAGTTAAGAATCCTAAAATTTATATGAGATTAAGAAAAAGAAAAGTCGATGGGAGTTTATAATAAATACATTACATATTTTTTATAGTACATAATATCTTCTTATGAAAGGTAATATCTCCTACTTCATCTAGAAGATAATTGTTGAAAAAATATGTCAATGTAAAAATACTTAAATAAGGTTCACTAGTTAAAGTAAATGTGGTAAAATAAAAAAAACATACATGATATATATGAGTTAAAAAATCCTTATGTAAGGGTCACCAGTTATCAAAATTTCTATTTAGGTAAAACCCTTACATAATACATTAGAGTTAACAAACGCTTGATAAAATTTGAAAATATTGTGATATATAAGAGTAACGTATTTTTATGTTTGTTTTACGGACAAGAAAATTGGTAAAGTCCTATACCCATACTATAATATATAAGATTAACAATCTATTAATAAAAGAAAAATAGGATGATATATAATATTCTACCAATTAGAAACGTTTTAAAATTAAATAATATTACATAATATGGATCTAGAAGTTATGTTGAATGATATTGAAGTTGTTCTAAAATGAAATAAACATCACAATTATTCAAAAGGATATTATGATTCAAGCTGAGTGTTGATAAGATGATCTTCATTCTGTGAGGAAGAGTGTCATAGCTCAACCAAGAATGTTCTTTATAAGATTAAAGATGATCTCACCCTGTGATGGGATATCCATGCCATAGTAAGATATGGAGTGAGAATAATTGATTATATACATGTCATGATATGATATTCCATGTTAAAATATTTTTATCATGAGAAAATTTGATATTTTAGTCACTCCAGGAATAATTTTCTTGTACTAGGAATTTATCAATATGTATATCATACAGCCATGGAGTTTGAAAGCATATGAATTTCAAATAAATTTTGAATAATGACAGTAATGAGACTTATGGAAGATTAAATGGTGATATCTTTAACTAGGGATTAAATAGGAATAAAGAGATGGGTTTTTAAAGGATATTATTAATTAAATTAATGATGATATCATGTTGTTATGATTGTATGAGTTTTCGATCTTCAAATATAGAAAATATATTTACACTATTCTTATTATAAAAGTTAAAAGAAGAAAGGGAGAGTTATACTTGAGGATAACTTGATATTTTATTCCTATATAAGACTTTATGTATCAAAGACATATACTTAAGGGATATTATAGAGGGTAATATATTTTTTGTTAAATAAGAATAAAAGGAAGATAAGATAAGAAGGAGAAGTAGGAGAATACATTTACTAATATATCCTTATATTTTAGAGACCAATGAAAAAGAATCCTTATAATATCATTCTATTGTATAAGGTGATCAAAAAAAGGGAGAATAAATTTTAGATAGAGACTGATATTAACCACTATTATTGTTATTCACCAATGTCAAGACACTCAAATATTATGGGACTATTATGAATTAAGTTCGTATAATTCTCAATGAATATTGAGATAAGTAAGGCTGATAGTCCCGATCATGAATAAGGTTTGAATGCTTGGTTACCTTATGAGTATGATGTGAATTCAACTAAAGAAGATTATCTACTAGATATATTCGAATTTTATTGCTGAATAAGGTATTATTATTTTGATATAGAGACATCCCAAGTATATGGTAGATCTTGTTTATTAGGGAGTTTAAAAGGAACCATTATAAATTGATGGGATCCAGTCTAAAGAGCAGGTCTGAGACTATAAACCTATTGAAAGATAGAAGATATTTTTTGGGAGATAAAAAAAATGTATTTACTTGTGTTATATAGTTGATATTTATATCTTGGAAATCACCCAAATGAAATAAGGAGTAGATTCCCACATTCGGCTAGAACCTTTTAAAAATGCGACGTGTTGATCACTTTCTTTCATTACTACTTTCTATGTGATAATTTTATATTAGGTAATCATAAGAAGATCCATATATATCTTAACTAATATCAGAGGTTTGAAAATAAAAAGTGGTTAATGGTTAAAATATAAAAAGGAATTCAGTAAAAGTGGTTAACACTGATTCACCCATGCCTCCTCATGGTGTACCAGCATAATCATGCTAGGGAATTTCAGTTCTTATAGTGCTCAAGGATAAATTTTAATTTGTGTATTATGCCATGAATTTATAAAAAATATATGTTTCTTCGTTATTATCATATATTTTATTATTCAATATATATTTTCAATTTAATATTCTCAAATTAAAATAACAATACAAAATATTATAAATATAGTGAGTTGGGATAGATATTTAATCATAAATTAACTCAACTAATATCAATATATTAAGTTATAAATATTTCAGTAACCAAATTTGGTTAATTTTAACTAATAAAACCATTTTATTTTTGACTGAATAACATATTACAAAATTTATATCATGAATATACCCAAAACTGTGCCTCTAGGTTTCAATTTGATTAGACTACCTAGTCAAGTTTCACTCAAAAATAACATTAGAATAACCATTACCCTTTTCTCATAACCCAATATATATTATTGATTCCCAGATAAGCATGAACCATCTATTTGATTGAATATGGTCATAAAAAATTTATTCTTATTAGATGAAATATAACACTTTGATATTTAATTATGTATTTTAAATTTAGTCTCATTGCTAACATTTTATGTGTCATATATATACCATATATGATTATATTAATAGTAATTCAATAGTGTCTATCATATACAAACATAATGCATATTATATAAAATGATTACTTAATTTAACTCTCTTTTTATATCATATGATGGTTAATACTTTAATCAAATTACATAGAATAATTATTTTTATCTATATCAATTTTAGTAGGATGTAATATCCATCACGCTTAAGGGGTCTGATGTACTAAAGAATTAGACATGTGATATTTCACATAGGTTTTTAGTGGAATCCCACTACCTATAATTTATATTAAGGGGATGATCAGATCAAAAAACTTTCCATCAATGTTTACTGTGAGTCTTAAATTAATTTTACATAATTTTAATATACAGTTTTTTAATATACAGTTTATGTATTATTCATTTATCATGTATGGATATGATACCACTATTTGGTGAGATAAAATCTCTCATATGAACATGTTTAATATGAAATTCATATGATCCTATCATAGTACTCTATTTCCCTAATAAGTTAGGCTATGTAACTATATGCATTCACAAGGGATCTCATGGGTGGAGATATGTAGTTCATCACATGTTCATGTGTGATTTCACAAGAATCAGTTAACCAATAAACTTTCCCTCAATACTATTGTAATGTTTTAATGATTTCACCAACCCTTGATACACAATGGAAGCAATTATAAAACTCAACAAATAACATAAAAAGTAAATAAAAAACACAAAAAAATACAATTAAAAAAAGTTTTAGAATATTTTAAGTAAACCTAAATTGATAAATTCAAGTCTTGTTCGATGTCTATAGATAATTACAATCACCAAAATGTTAGTGGTGATCTCTTTTTATTCATGTGATTCTAGTCACTCCACTGAGAAAAAGTATGGAAGGATTAAATATAAATACACTAGAGAACCTCTTGGATGAGGAAAACCATGGAACTCTCTCGGATAAGGAACACTATATAACACTATGCACCACATTTTCATGTTCTCAATAGAATGGAGATTTCACCTATCCTCCTTGTTATTTATAAGAATAGGGGAATTCAGTGGCATCTAAGTAATCAATGTTTGTATTAAAATAAAGGATGTGTAATAAATAGCCTTCAATGGTCATTTGGAGCATTAAATAGTCTACAAAAGTGGGTTAAGTCCCAAACCATCTTAAGAGGTGTATTATTGAGCCTAAAAATTTGTAAACTATAGTAAAAGAGGTGTTTAAATGGTCTATTAATGTGGGATTACAAATATTCTACAAGAAACAAACCTTGGAATCCCATTACTCTAAGCCTAATCACATATCTAAGTTGGGATTTATCATTTCCTTGTGTTTATTTTTTAATAATATAAATGACTAGTTATTTATATTTTAATGTTATATTAATTATTTAATTTTAAAAATATTATTTAATTTAATATTTAAAATACATAAAATACTATTTTTATTTGTATTTATAATAAAAAAATAAAAATTTACATATGAACTAATCACGTTAGTTCAAAAATCGCAATTATCATTATCTTATGTGTTACTCCAAGGGTCCTTTGTAAAGTTGGAAATGATCATGAATCTTATTCAAAATCATAAACTTCAAGGGGTATCTAGACTCACATCATAACTATCCAAATTACATAAGGGTTTGGTGTGATTAGTCCACCACATATCACTTAGTAAAATTCATTTTTCCTTGACATCAATATTAACCATGAGAGATGGATAATGTCAATATTGTATATCTTATATGTTTTCTCAATTCTCATGTTGAATAAATCGTACATAATTATATCACATCTAGTTTTATTTGCATGGCCATGCACTTTCATAGTCAAAACTCAATTGAATCATTCCATGTCAAAACCCTTCATATAGAAGGAAACACCCTATTTTAGTGAATCGAATCCCTCTATTTAATTAGAATCATACCCAATTTCATACCATTAGGAATAATTAACAAATGAATTTAGATAGGTATTAATGTATGAAACCTTAAAATTAGTGAACCTATTTGACAATCTCATGTTGAAGCATCAATAGTCAATGTTAACTTAAGTTACACCAATGGAATATATATGAAAATCCATATGGTGTAATTTTAGTGGTTCAATATGAATACAAGATCATCGACTTATTTCTGATAAAAGAGAATCCATATTTTACTATAAATGTTTAATTAGAACACATGTCCCATTATTTCATTATAGTAATACAAAATTACTATATATTTATATTCAGTAGAAAACTTATGAATAGTAATGTATGACAATTCAAATTAAGTATAAATACACCTCTTAAAACTGAAAATAGTGTAATTTGATAATAAATACAAATAAATAACATAACTAGAATATGGAATACTGATGCTTTATAATCTCTTATAATTATTAGACTCTCGAAAAACACTATTAAAATAAAAAAAACAATATAAATGTGATTATAATTTTGTATAGAAAAGATTAAGAGAAAAATAAGAGGGTGAAATATATATATGTACATACATATAATAAGAGGTATTTAAAGGTTGTAAAAGGTTTATATGATAATTAGAATAGTAACCGACCATTATAATAGTAAAATATCTAATAATAAATATTTACAATGAATTAAATAAGTAAACATAATCACTAGAATATCCTAAAATTGTATTATAAATTATATAACTCAAAGTATGAAAGATCAATTAAATATTTTTAATATATTTAGTAAAACTTTTAATTCTTAAATTCATATTTAAATATTAAAAATACATAATTTAAAATTTTATTCTGATAAAATAAACCTTATTTTTTGAATCGTCAAGATGAAATTTTATTAGGGTGATGTTTTGTATTTTTTTGAAAAAGTTCAATTTTTAAGGAATAGTAAAAAATAATGTTTTTTCATATACTATAAGTTTTATGAAATCATAAAAATTTCAAATGGAATCAATAATTTATCAAAAAAAATTCATTAATCAAAATAATTTATTTAAAAATAATTAACTTAATTATCAAACATGAAAATGATTTTCCAATGCAAAAATTATTTTTTATTCTAAGAGATAATAAATTTTATTCTATACTTTTAATTAAATATAAAAGTGATATAATTTTGTTTTGTGAGGGGTTAAAATATGATAATATATCTTATAATTAAAAAATATTATTATTCAAAAGGATCAAAAATATTCATAGGCTTAATAAAAAATAATTAATCTATAAATATTTTATTCAAAAAATATCATCCCATTTTCCTATAAATATAAACCTTCTAAATCCATTTCTCTCGACTTAAAAAATACCTTAAATTGAAAATTACCTACCAAAATTTATACCCAAACACTCATATAAATTTTGGGATGTTCAGGTTTCCTTAAAAGTTAATTCCAAGAAGCCTTAATGTGTAATCCTATGGATCCATCTCAAGGAGAAAAGTAATCATTTTAATTTAAACCCTTTTAGTTCCTTTATTTTTATTCCTTATTCTTTCTCTTTTTATGATTAATACAATATCATTCCATCATCAAATTTAGAATATTGTTCTACTAAAATATTAACTATATCGATATATAATTCCAAAAAATCCGTGGAATAGTTGTTTATAACATTTTTCTTATCATGGTGTGTTTTAAATTCCTATTTGGATAGTGTTGTGAATCAAAAACTAACACCTTACATCGATAGATTAAAATAATAATATAATGGATAAATACAATATTTATGAAATAATAATATATCTTTATCTTATTAGCTTCCCTCTCTCAACAATGACTGATCTGGTCGAGGTCAGCCTTGACGGCCCCTCCCTCATTGATTAGGGAGGGGGACCTCTTACTCCTTAGCTTCATATTCCTACCCATAACTGGTGCTCAAAGATTCTGGCCATCTAGCTTGGCCTAAAGGTCCCTGGGATCTCAAAGGTTGTTCACATTGTGGTGATGTTTCCTTGGAATTATCCCTCAACTAAGATCGTCTTGTCTTGGTGTTGGTTTCTCTCTATGGTTGCATATACCTATCTTTTCATGATTCCTCACACCACATATGGTTGTATTGGGGTTTGAAGCACTATGCCTCTATTGGTATTCTTTATTTGAGGGGTTTCTTTCGACTTTTTCAAGCATATAATGATTTATTGAAGGTGTGGTCGCCACAATATTGGTATTTTGGTCCATTCAAGTTTATTTAATTTAGATGGTCGATCAACTATCATATGGTTTAGGATCCAACTTTAGCTATGGTTTGGGTGATCCTTTTAGGTTTACCCTCACTTTATTTCAATCCATCTATTTTTATGCTTTTTGTAAATTCTTTCAATATATTCTTATACTCAGTTTTGTGTTCGACATCATTACAGAATCCTACTTATGCATGCCTATGTGTGGAAGCTGATTTAACTAAATCACTCCCTTGTTTTATTTAGATCAGTATAGTAGGACAATATAAATTTAGGTAGCAGCTGATTTAAAAAGAAAGACCTCTTTTATACAATTTGTTTTCGGAAAGGTCATGCATTTGATGAATGTTGTAGGGTTTCCTTGGGGAAGTAATGGGATACAACTCATTTTGAGGAAGTTTAGAGGGTTCATACTTCTTATGAGATTAGGGATAAACATATCTTGGGTGCTCACCAACTGAATGCACACCCTATAATTGAATTACAATCTGAGTTCCAGTTGGGGTCGAGAGTGTACCCCAACCCATAGTAGGTTAGTAGTTTCCCCCCAAGAGAGTGGGTGTGGTGATTAATAAGACAATGGCCTCTTCCCTGGAGGTTAGTGAGCCTTATCTTGTGTATATTTCATCCCTCCATGGTGACCCCATCACTATAGTTATGGATTATTCTCAGTGGAAGAAAGGGTATTCTAGAATGCAAGAAATTTTTTGGGGGTATTATATCATATTTTGAAGGTAATCATGATCAATCCAGGAACAGTAATGGTCAAGGTAAGAATTATATTTTGTATAGGGTGTTGATAGATATGTGTTAGTTCCTGTTAAGAGACATCCAAAGGGTGGTGTTTAGTACCCACAATAAGATATCAATTAAGTACAAAAAAAATGTATATCCTAATGTAAAGTCGGGATGAGTTCGAATCTCATTGGTCCAATTGGACAACTTATTTGGTCCCTATAATAGTTTTCCCCAACCTCAAATGAGTATTAATGTTGGAAATTAGTCGGATCCCAAAATAAGAAGAAGAATTCATGAGGTGATGATAAAATTCATGTGATAGACAATTATTTTTATCCAAAAGTTAATCATGACAATGGAAGAGATGTTAGTGAATATTATACTAATACACTAGAATGTAAATATGATGATCTTGGGGAAGTTTTTTTATTTAGGTATGAATAAAGGGAAAAAGATACTAAGGATTCATGGGAATTTTCATCCCCTGCCTAGAAGAAGACATTGAATTCCAAAGACTACTCCTACCTTCCCAAACCTATGTTCACTATATCAATGGGGAATATTGGTGTCCCCTAGAGATAATTTTACAAAAGACTCAACAGAACATGACCTCAAGGGTTCCCTTATACTCAAACCCCCCAAATGTGTTTGATCCATTAAAAGGTCAGAATAAGGGAGATTGTATGAGAATCCCAGTTCCCAATTCCATGATGATAGAAAATTTTAGTAATTTCATATTCTAAAAAAGTATAAATAAATAGTTAAAGACTTTCGGGGTATTCCTTGAAAATGGAGGGGTGTAAAATTCTTAATTAGGGGAGATATCTAGAAAATCTCATCTTAGAATAGATGGCATAGTACACCTCATGACTCAATGTCTTGTTTCTTGATGTTTGGTTCTCTATTTGACATGGAGTAATTTAAAGAGTTTACTAACTTTATTTCAATTAATTTATAGGGATATGTTTACTCACACGCATAAAAATATGTTATACTCTTATCATGGATGTACTAGACTATTATGGCTAGGCGGGCTATACAGTGATTCATGGGTTTTTTTCTTAACTAGTTGTTTGATTACTACATTGGTATTTCATTTAAATGAGTGAAACACCTTGAAGAGTCCATAATTTGGAAAATAGGGATTACATACCTTTTTTATGATTTTATTAGTTTTTACATGTTCTCTTGGTGATCTTCATGCTGGAGCAGCCAAACATATGAATTGTGAATAGGTTGTTGTATGCAGCCGGCTTATCTAGACTAATGGAGATAAATTGTTCCCTTGATATTTATAATGTACTGATTCACACTTGTTGGGATATTTTCTATATTTTTTTGAGTGGAATGTCTATAAACCAATTTGGCCTAAGCATGGCTATACAATGGAGTCTGATGAAGGAAGACAACATAAGGGTACTCTGTAGGAGGATTTTATCATGGATCATAAAAATATGGGTCTATGTATGGGGATTATAGATCTTTGTTTTGTTTTTGTATTTTCTTTTTGGTTTTTGAAATTTTGTTTTTTACACTTTGAATTTTGTTATTTTCAGTTTGTAATTTAGTATGTTGGGTTACATTCAAGTGAGGTAGGCATTTCTATGAGGGTTCACACTTAACCCATATAAATTATTCCAAACAATACAAAAAACATGGATTGGGAGTATAATATTTTTGATATTATTAAAATTTTATAAATATAAAATTTACATCATATTAATGATATGAACAATTTACAATCATGGGAATTGAAACTAACTGAAGAAAGATTATTGATACAAATTTCTTAATCTACAAACATTATGGGCTATTTATTGAACATGTAACTTTCATGCCACTATAATGGTTTAAATAAAATTACCTTTACACTTATTTATCTTGTAAAACAATTATACAATGATGTTTTACCAATACCTTTAAATCTAAGTGATTTTCAAACTATGATCTGAACACCCTCAAAATAGTTGATAGAATAAAAAATAATCATTTAAATGAATAATACTTGATAATAATTAATAAAATGAATAAAAATATTAAAATAATGATGATAAATTTTCTAAAGGAATTAAATATTTTTTATTTTTTATTTAGGAAGTTTGAGGACAAAAAATGTGATCCAAGACTCGAGGTAATGTTTTATAATCAAAATCCACATTATATCATTGTATTATTTCTCTATTGTTTATATTCTCTTCTATATCTGGTCACTAAAGTATAGAAATTATACCTTACTATGTTTCCTATAATTTTGAGGTATTATTTTCTAGTTACCTCTCATATTTATTTAAGGGGTTTCTCCCACTCTTTTTTCTATTCTTGGGGTTATCTTCTCTATCACACTCTATTTATCTCTCTTGACATTATGTTTTTAATACATTTCCATATTCTTTAAATGACTGATGTATTATATGAATTTTATACTATTTCTGTGGATTTTATAATTTTAACTTAATTGTATACTATTTAATCTATATGGTGTGGATAAACAATATTTTATCATCCATATTTATAGGTGTTTACCTAGAGAGTTATTATATTTATTTGAAAAGGTAAATATTGAAAATCTATATACTTGTTTCTTAAATATAAATAAATATTGATTACTTATCCATTTTTATATAAGAGGTTCCTTCTATAAAATTATGTATTGTATTATTTATTCATTCCTTTCACATTATGAATGAATTGGTCTTTTTATGTGATGGGTGGGGACCATAATTATATAGACTCTTGATGAAAAAATCGTCTCATAAGAAAAACTAGATTGGGTATGTGGTTTGTGTATTACTATTTATGTAATGTTTCTTAGCATAAGGCCTTGAATGTATGGTTATGATGTATGGCATTATGCATTCAATAATTATGAGATATATTATTATTATACATGTGGACATATATTTATATTGGTATGGGTATGTTATTATTATATATTTATTTGTCATTTATTTGACTATTTAGTCCTACTATATTATATATGTTATGTTTATTCCATGTTTCATTCCTTTGTACACTACCCCTTACGGGGCATCTGAGCTCACCTATTTCTTTTTTCCCCCATTTCCCAAGAAACAAATGACGTAATAATGAATATTTATGTGTTTTTATGTTGTAATATAAGTATCAATGTAATATAATGATCAAAGATGTATATAGTCTCTCGGGACTACAAAAATGTTGATTCTATAATTTTTCAATATAATAAATGAACTCGCACTTCATGTCAGAATATGGTTTTGTGTGGTTGGTATTAGATTAAATTTAGTAGAAACATTATGAAATAGTTTTATAAGAAAACATCTAGAGAACAAGATTTATTACAAATCCTAAGGAAATTATCGATTTTTTTAGAATGGATATCATATTGGTATAAATTTTTAATAAATTAATACTATTTATATAATATGATTCATAATTCATAGTGTTATTAATGAACAAATTTTTATATTTAATTTTTTTAAGGGGTGTTTCTAAATGGGAGGACCAGAAACCGTGTCAACACCCATAATCAATGTAGGAATTTCCCTACCACGAAAACTAATGAATCTGGTAATGGATATGGGAAAATTAGTACTATATTAGGGTATTTTACTTAGGTTATGACATAAAATCTTTCATATATAGGTCAAAATTTTGAGCCTCATCTAGGTTCTATAACATTAAATTGTTTCATTGGGAAAAAACCACATTGTTTTAAGGGAACAACTAATATATTGGTAAAAAATAAATGGATTAAATATCTTAAGAATATATGCAGTTCATTGGGATGTTGTGAAAGGGATAAGGTTATTATACTTTGTATATCATTTAAATTACTATGTTGATCAATGGTTTTAATTGATTCAAAATACCAAAGAATAGATAAATATCATGGAATGAATGATTTTAAGGTATTATTGCTTGAGAAATATTTTCATTAATAAAAATGGGATGATATGGAAAGAAAATTTCATAATTTATGAAATAATAAAGGTGAAACTATTGATTAATATGAGGATAAAATTACAAGATGGCCAAGGCATGTAGCAGATTTTATACACAATCTAGAATTTAAGACTGATTGCTTCTATGATAGACTAAATATAATTCTCATATGAGGATATACTGAAAATTTCCTTTAAGAGTAAGGATTTATCAAAGTCTTATATTATCAAAGGATATCATGAAAATAATAAGATGTTTGGATTCAATATAGAAAGAACTATGGTGATGAAAAATAAAGGAAGAGTAGATTTTCCATCATGTAATAATTATAGTAAGAAACCCCCTAGGGCACACTTGAAGGGATTTTAAGTTTATGTCAAGTGTAGATATAATGTCCCTAAATCTCACAAGTTAAAATTTAAGATGGATTCTACAAATATCCAATGATTTAATTAATAATATATGGGAAAATATTATAAAAAAGTCCACAAACACCATGGGTATCTTCCTCAGATGAGGTCAAGGGAGAATGTTTTATCTTATGCAATTACTATGTAAGAATTTTAAGTCTCAACTGAAATTATAGTAGTTGATTTGATCATTAAATCAATGTTAACTATTAAATAATTTGATTTCTAATATATTTACTCTTTTATATTTTTTAAACATTGATTCATCCACTGATTCATTGAGGAAGTATTTTTCAGTTAAGTCATTGAATTGAAATATTATTAAAATAAAAATACATTTCACAATTATTGTTATAATAAATGAAATTTATCTTATTAAAAACCTATTTATTATAATAATTGTTGTCTTTGATATAATTATTGGGATGTATTGGCTATCAAAGTATAAGGCAATAATTTTTTATAGTGATAAATATATTATAATATATGAGGCTGGTATAGAATCTCTTATTTTTAAAAGATTAAATTAATTACCTAAAACATGTTAGGAACCTCATAAAGTTACCCATATTAATGAAATTATTTGAGAAGAGAAATATCAAATTCAATCTATGAAAGAGAAGGATATTCTAATAATTGAATATGTATTGGTTTTATAAGATTACATTGATGTATTTACTAGGGAATTGGTTGAATATCCACTTGATCGTGAATTTGAATTATATATTAATTTCATCATTGATGTAAAATATATTTTTAAGCTGTTATATATAATGAACCTAGTGTAGTTAGTGGAATTAAAGGAGAAACCACAAGATTTGTGTCATAATGGATTTTTACACCCTTGTGTCTCGCTATCTAGAGCACATATCTAATTTACAATGAAGAAGGATGATTTTATGATCTTGAGAATCGAATATAGGGAAATTAAGATAATTATTATTAGGGAAAAGTATCATTTTTTCATTATGTAATGGTTTATTTGATCAACTTTAAGAAGGTCAATACTTTTAAAATATTGACCTTCCTTCTAGTTATCATAAATTGTATGTTAAGAAGGATAATATAACAAAATGAATTTTAGTATGAGGTATGAGCATCATGAATTCATAGTAATGAATTATTTATAAATAAATGAAAATAAGTATTTTTTATATTAATTGATACTTCAAGGAAAGGAATGGTATGTACCCTTTTGAAAAATTATATAGTTGTTTATTATGCATTAAGTAAGTTAAATACCCATGAGTAAAATTATCAAACTCATGATCTAGAGTTCGCAGTAGTAATATTTTCTTTAAAGATATTGAGACACTATATTTATTGTGAAATATGGGACATATATATGTGTCACAAGAGTTTGAAGTATATATTCATGCATAAAGATCATAACATAAGGAAAAATAGATAGCTGGAAGTACTGAAGGACTATTACTATATAATACACTCCCACCCAAGGAAGGAAAAAAAGGTGTAAGATTCCTTGAGTAGGAAGTAACAAGGATTCATATAAATTTTAACGATGGATAAGGATCTAATATTAACTAATTTAGTAAATATGGACATTTAAATAATTAGGTAAAGAATAAAACCACTAATTTTTCTAAATAAACTCCCAACCATCATTACTAATGAAAATAAAAAAGTTTCAACAAGATGACAAGTGTCTATAAAAGAAAGATAAATCTATATAATATGGGAAATTTATATAATAAATCTATTAATATATAGTTTTTATGTTTGGTAAGATATTATATATATCATTATAAAATGAGTATAAGAAATAATTTTTATATGAATCTCATCGCTCAAATTTTCTTATAAACCCTAGTTTCACTTTGATGTATAGGGATTTTTTAGAACTATTTTGGTGGGACAAAATGATGTGTGATGTCACTGAATATGTGTAAATATTTTTCATATTTCAAAAAGTAATGGTTAGGTGTTGACTTTCAAAAGGTTTCATGAAACCTATCCCTATACCAATGTGAATGTGGGGAAATATCACAATGGGTTTTACAATGTAATAACTAAGATATCCAAGAGGAATTATGCAATATGGGTTATCATGCATTGCCTAAAAATGGTTTAAAATTTTCAAGAAATATAGGAATATATACCTCTCAAGTGAATTATATAAATTTATATTAATGGAGTTATGAGGCCTCATGTTGTAGCATTATCCATTATATCTAATTATGACCCTCATTCCACATTAAAATTTTGGAAGATCCTTTAAAGGGTATGAAAATTATGATACATTTCAGCATGGACTATCATCCTCATACTGATATATAGTTTAAATGGACTATATAAACATTATTGTATATGTTGAGTTCATGTTTTCTTAACATCTAAGGAACTTGGGACCTGGGATGACCTCGGATGGAATTCATATATAATAAATGTTTTACTACAGTGTTTAAATTGCAGCATACGAATCATTTTATGAGAAAAGATTTCATGCTACCACTTGCTAGGATGAAGTAAATAAAAAATATATATTTATTCAAGAACCATCTAAGGAAACAACTGAGAATGTGTGGGACATCCAAAATTATATTAAGATATAATAAAAGAAAACAGAAAAGTTACAGTGATAATTGAATAATGGGCTTAGAGTTTCAAGTATAGGACCAATACTTCTTAAAGGAATCTCCATGGATGGGAGTTCTACAGTTTCATAAGAATAGAAATCTAATTTCATTTTACATTATATAATTCAATAGTTTTTTAAATAATTTTTTATATTTCGTATATTTTGGAATGATGACTTACATGTGTCATTGTTAAAGAAGTATATTCTAGACCCATATCATGTACTCACCACTAAACAAATAGAGTTACTACTATATTTTTCCTATGAATAATAACCTTTAAATATTCTTAATATCATAGACTGTGTTTTGTGTAGTTAGGAAAATCAACTGGTGTAGGTACTTTGTAGGTTTCATAAGTTGTAGGATGTAAAATTGGTGCCTGGGTGGAAAGGATGAAAAATTACCCACAATTTTTCATAGATTTATGAATTCCCCAAATTTCAAGGAAAAAATATTTAAGGGGGAAAATATATGACTAGAAATTATACTCTAAATATTTTATTGCAAAACATGTGCTATTATAACATAATATACTAGTATAACACTACTACAGAGTTACAGTCACTAGAGAATCTATGACTAGTATTCTTAAAAATTAAAAATTATGTATAGATACAAATAATAAAATTGAAAATACTATAAGGTGAAAAAAACTAGTAAATAAAAAAAGTAACATTTTAAATTTGGGTAAATAATGGTCACCATGAATTATCATGCCAGTAAAAAACTCTGTAAAAATAAAACAAAACAATGAAACATGGATGAAATTATTATATAGATAATCTTGAGAGAAAAATAAGTCATTTAAACATTAATGAAATAAGGTGAGTTTATAAGAGTTTTAAGTGTTTTATTATTGTTAAAATAGTATTGGATTATTAGAATTGTAACTCAATATTGGTATAGTAACTAACCATTGAGAATAATAAAATATATAATGATCAATATTAATGATGATTAAAATAAGTAAATAAAACTATTATAATATCTTAAAATTATTTATCAAATTATACGACTCAAAGTATGACTATGTGTACATTTTTAAAAAAGTATTTTTAACATATTTATTAAAAAAATTAAATTTTATATTAAAATGTAAATATTTTAATTACATGATTTTGAAATCTATTTCGATAAATTAGACCTCATTTTTGAAATCAACATACTTTAATTAGATTAGGGCAAATTTTTTATATATTTATGAAAAGGTTGGTCTTTTATGAATAGTAAAAAAACATTTGTGTATACTATAGGTTGTACGAAATTATAAGGATTCCAAAAGGACTCAATAAATTTTCAACAATTCTTTCCTGAGTTAAAATAGACTAAATGAGTAAAATAATTCCTTTATAAATAATAAGATTAATTTCCAAACCTATAAATGAATTTCCAAAGAGTAAATTATATTTTTTACTAATAAAAGAAATCATATTATTTAGATTGAATTAAATATAAAAATGACTTGATATGGTTTTATGATTTTTTAAAAGTAAATAAAATATAAATTTTATAATTAAACACTATTATTAGTTTCAGGAATGAAAACTATTCATAGTTTGGACAAAAATAATAAATTAATCGCTGTTTTATTCAAAAAAACTCTCTACTTCACCTATAAATACAAACCTTCGCATCCCATTTATTTTCACTTAAAAATAACTTACAATGTAAAATATATACCAAATACCTCCATAACCCCTCCTATCCATGTTTTTAAAATTTTGGTCTCATCAAAAGTCTAATCGAAGAATCCTTTGTTGAATTGGATCCATTTTCCAATTTATTTATTAGACTTTTTGATAATTTCAATAACTTTAAATTTTTTTTCACTGTAAGGTTTGTTTGGTTTTTATTATATTTGGATAAATCCACAACTGAGCAGATAAATAAAATCAAGTGTCCTTGTGAAATGACATTGTGAAGTGTCCTTGTGAAGTGACCTCGTGAATTTACTGTCACAAGGGACCATGAGAAGTGATCATGTGAAGTGAACGTGATAGGTGACCTTGAGAAGTGACCTTGATAAGTGACCTTTAGAAGTAACTTGGAGAAGTGAGCTTCAGAAGTTACCTTGAGAAGTGACCATAAGAAAATTTACCTTGCGTGAAAATTTGACAAAGTCTGTAATTGACCACATGAAGGAAAATGAAGTGACCACATTAAAAAATGAATTGGCCTCATGAAACAAATATTAAGAGACTACATGAACAAAAAAACTAAAAAGAATGTGTTGAACCTACCTTATAATGTTTAAATTTGTAAAATTGATAAACCTACCTTATAACCTACCTACAATCACTTAATTTTTTCTTCATGTTTTAGTTCAAAACATGCTTTGTTTTATTTATACTTCTATATTAAGAATTATTGTATGTTTTTTTCACATGTTTATCTTGATTTAATTATTTATTAAATTCTTATTAATTATTTCAATATTAATGAATGTTTTTTGTATCAATTAAATACAATATTAAATGCTCATCACATGGGTTAAATTCTCTTGTTGGTTTCATGGGAAAATAAAGATTTTAAATTTAATTTTGTTTAGATTGGAAAACTTTATCTCTTATAATTTATGGGAGTTTTAAATGAGAATTTAATGTTGATTATAATTTTTTTGTTACTTTATTCACTATTATAACATTCTATCACCATAAAAATATTTTTTTTAATATTACATATTATCAAAGTGACCCACATTATTATTATTTTTCATGCGTATTCAATGAGTAAATCATAAGTTTCATTCGAAAGGATGAAATTCAACATGCTTAATGCTTTGAATCTATTTTCTATATAAGATATATATATATATATATATAAGTAGTTTAAAATATCTATATCAATATAGACAAGTTTGATCATTTTATTGTTCTATACAAGTGATGCATAATTTAGTGATCGATTCTTTAAAATGAAGTGTAATCATTTGATCCTTTATTACTAAAGATAAAATTGTTACTTCAACACTCAAATACTAAATTTTGTATATATTTCTCTAGTTTTTATTAATTCTATTCTTTTTTGTGAATACCAATGAAAAGGTAGTATATTGTCATGAATCATATCGAAGGGGCCAATGATGCAACTCCCCAATTCCTCCACCAATAGGCCAGGAGGTGGAGACTAGCACCGAGTAGACATATCACTAACATGCGAGGAATTATCCTAAGTACCTATACACACACATGCATCTCCAAGCTCATACAATGATTAAATGTAAAATAAACTAAACCACCATGCATACATACATTTAAATCCCACAACTATAGTATAATAGGAAGTAAATGATGGTAAAAAGGGCCAAATAAAATCCCACCATAAAGATTCTTAAAAAAAGTTTAGCCTGAAATTATATTAAAGACTACAATAAATATAACTTAGGAACACACCTTAGTATGTCTATTATCACTAACCACCACCTAGTCTTGGTCCCTCTAGGAATATTTCAAATTGTCGATCATCTGCACAAGATAAGACACATGCGGGAAAATCTAGTGCAGGGATGAGTATAACAATGCCTAGTAGAACACCCCAAAACCAAAAATCATATAAAAGGGAATAATGTTATCTCTACACAAGTATATTTGTATAGTACATATAACAAGAATATCTAGATATATACAACAAAGACACATAGTCTAAAGGTAAAGTCAAAACCATAATTTCAGCTCAATATTCCAAGTTAAAGATTTAACTTAGCACAAATCTATGAGAACACACTCAATGAGTCTGATAGTACTGATGAAATATTCCTAAGAGGTAATTATTATCGGGTCACATCATAGGAAGTATAAACTATAGTTTGAAGTGATAAGATACAAAAATGAGGATCACACCTAAGGAAATTAGGTATACTAAGAAATCAATTCATAACAACCTGTTATGTAGGGGATCAATGTCTGCATAGTGTTGGTTGCGATGACACCAAGAACTCTACTTTGGGTACGAAGATGATAAAGGATCTAACTCTAGGACTCATGTAAGGATTCCAACAACTCTATCAAATAATTCCTACTGAAGGGATCATTGTTCTATGTGTTGGAGGTGATTCCATACTAACCCTTAGGGAATGGATATGGGGAACGCACCCTAATTAAAATTTTATAGGACACAAAGTAATATGTCTCCAATACAACATTTAAGGAGTACATGGAATGTAGTAGGTGTACACATCATACCTATTTTACCCCAAGGCATACCCATATAAATGGCTCGTGTCCATGTCTGTGTAACTGTACACAGTGTGTGACCTATAGTTTAATCTTCTCATGTACCATTACATGACTTAGACCATGTATATTCTAGTTTTTCCATGTATATGTAGAAGTAAACAACATGCCCATGGTTTTGTACTCTCATATCATGTCCTTATACCCTATGAGGTACACACTAATCTCACCAAATGGGAACACATTCCATGTGACAAGGTCACATGTCATGTGATATATATCTTCCTCCAAAAAACATACCCACTACTGAGAGGGGACCACAAAGAGTGTAACTACACTATAATTTCCATCTAACACGTAAAAATATAGAATTCCTGATCTGGAATAGCATAACTTCTCTATTTCTCAAGAAACCAATCTGGTCATTCCCCGTACCAAAATCAAAGAGTGTCATAGATCATTCCTTTCCTCCATTGAATCAATGAAATCTTCCGATCAATATATTTGGTAAAATCATTTGAATGGTGTTCTTCATTACGATATTAAGAACTCAAAAAACAAGTTACTACATCATCTGATCAGTTATGATCTCTAACATTACACCACTATCACATCATTCTGTGACTGGATCAATGATTTTTAACAGTTTTACCATGAAAAGGGTTCACAATGTTCAATTTTCCGAAATATGATGAACTACGAGACAAATTAAGAACACCCATGATGAACGGAGAATTAGGGGAGAGTATCACAAAGAAAAATCATGTATAACAGACCTTGGTTTATGTTCACATTGAACTCAATTTTTTTCTCTTAGAATGAATAATGAATGGAGAAAAAAGTAATCACAAAGAAATTACTCAAATAAATCCCCTTAATAATCCCATACCAAAAAATGACTGATCCAAGAATCATTCTGTTGGACGATTGATTCAAATTAATCTAATAAATAGAAAATGGTTAAATAATCCAATAAAAGAAACATCTTACCATGATTCAGATCGATCCCTAATGAATAATAGAGTTACACAGTGAATGTTGGATAGATCCTCAGATTTTGTATCACACCAATCATCGATCTTTGATCTGGTTATCATTCACCAATGGAACCTCCTCTAATGGCTCTCCAACAGTCCACTAGATCTCTATTTTTTAGCAGCTAAACCAAGGAATTCCCCATACGCATTTATTTATAGAATAGGTTAGTTCACTACATCAACGAAACAAAACAAAATAATTTGTGTAATTATTTTATTAATTTTACACCTATGATATCTTTTCTATAAATTCCCCATGCTAAAAAAGGTTATGTCCTGCCTAGGGTAAAACCTATATTCTAAACTCAACAGTGCCCTAATATTTCTAATCTAGGCCCCATTTAGAAGTTATTCCTCTTTTTTGTTAAAATAGTGTGTGCATACTATTAAATATATTTAATATATTTCAAACATTTATTTTGGGAACAATGGGCCTCATAATCACATTCCATCACAACTCCTAGTCTCAAAAATATTCCATACGATATGAAAAAGTAGTGCATGGAAAATTTGAGTCATTATATTCTCCCCACCTTGGAAATTTATATCCCAAAAATCCAAAAAAATGCTACGCAAAGAGATGTGGGCACTGAGCATTAATCTGAGTCTCTCCCTCTCAAGTACTCTCCTATAGATTTCCATGCTTCCACTGGTCACACACTAATGTAATTACTCTCCCACAAAGAATCTTCTACCACTGATCCTCAATCTCTATTGGGTACTCAGTAAAGGTATATCCATCCTTGATGTTCGGATCACCCGAAATGATAACATGTGATGGGTCCTCCACACACCTCCTCATATGCAATACATAAAAGATGGCATGTACCCAGACATACTGTATAGGTAGATCTAAGTGGTATGCCACACCATCAAATATAAATGGTCTTTGTAAGGGCCAATGAATCACAAAGAAAACTTTCCACTCCTACTAAATATATATAATCCATTTCAAGGTGAAATCTATAGGAATATATGACCTACATCCTCAAACTCCAAAGGCCTCCATCATCAATTAGCATAAGACTTATAATGGCTATGTGTATTCCCCATCCACTCCTGGATGATTTTCACCTTCACTATAGTATCTCACACCAATTTCGGGCCCATAAGTTCTGACTCTATTGGTTTATTCCAGCAATATGGTGATAAAAAATGTCACCCATACAAATCCTTTATTGGTTTCATACCTATGGTGTAATGTTATCTATTATTGTATAAAAAATCCACCAGTGGTAGGTGGTCCTCCCAGCTACAGACAAAGTCCAACATAATATCTCACCATATATCCTCCAAAACCTGAATGGTTTGTTCTATCTAGCCATCGGTCTGGGGGTGAAACATTGTAACCAACCATAACTGAGTCCCAAAACCCTCTGGTAATCTCATCCATAACTGAGATGTAAAGTGACCATCATGATAAAAAATAATCATCAAGGAGACACCATGGAGTCAGACTATCACATGCACATAGAGGCATCCTAATATCTCTACTGAAACATTCTATAAGATACATAAGAAGTAGAATGACATGTGGATTCAGTCTACAATAACTCATATCAAATTGTTTGCACTCGATGTGCATGTTCAACCTATCATGAAGTCCACAGATATCCCATCGTACTTCCTCATTTTCACCTCATGGGGTTGAGCTAAATGTTTTAGAACTTGGTGAACATTCTTCACTTGATGACAAGTAATTCATCGAGAGACAAACTTTGTAACTACCTTCTTTATCCCTGGCCACAAAAACTAATGTCGGAGGTCTTGGTACATCATTTCCACACCTAGATGTAATGACCATGAATACATAATAAACACTCTCAGAACCTCCTCCTATAAAGTCACAAATACCAACATTTATCCTCTAAAAAGAATGAAATTCTTCCCACCTTCCTAAAATCCATCAAGATAATTATCAATGGTTATCTGAGTATGTAGGGTATCATAGTTGACATCCCCAAATTTTCCCTCCATGAATCACTATAAAATCAAAGGGTTAACAATCATCAACTGGAGTTAAGAGGCTCTACCTTCATCCAGAATGGATTACTACAATGAGGATAACTACTTTAAATGTGTCGTTCAACAATTGTGGACAAGATCTCATACTAAGAGCATCTTCTACCACCTTCCCCTTCCTAGGAGTGTAGAAAATCATGAATTCATAATCCTGGAGGAACACTAACCATTTCCCCTATCTCAAGTTAAGATCATTTTTATAGAATATATAATTGAGACTCCTATGATAAGAATAGATAATAATCCTCTATCTAATCGGGTAGTGTTTCCACATCTTTACTTTGAAGACTACCATTTCTTACTCAAGATTTTAGGTTGAATAGTTCTTCTCATGTTGTCTCAACTGAAATTAACCATAGACAATAACCATCTACCTCTATATAATAACACAACCAATCATGGTTCCTAATTCATATTATAAAACTATATACTCGACACCCTCCTCTGAAAATTTAAATATGGGAGCACTCATCAATCTCTGCCTCAACTATTAAAAATCTAGCCAGAACCTCTCTATCAACATGAAAAGATACCCATTTTAGGTAAAATGTTTCTTGGGGGAATATATCCTAGATAAATCATGTATAAATATCTGGTAATAGTTTTTTTCAACCCAAGGAAGTTCCACACCTCTATCACGCTCTTAGGAGGCTCCCAAGATAACACTACCTCGACCTTGGTTTCATCCACTACCACTCCATATATTGAGAAAATGTTTCCAGAAAAGTGGACTTATAGTATCTAGAACTGACACTTTGATAGATTTTCATAAAGCTGATTCACCCAGAGTATATCCCTAACATCCAAAATTGTCTCGCATGACTCCCCTTGGATTCCTAGAACACTGGGATATCGTCGATGGAGACTACCACACACCAATCTAAGAAAGGATAAATGATATGTTTCATGAGTACCATGAACATTGTTGGTGAATTCTTCATGCCAAAGGGCATCACCATGAACTCATAGTGATAGTAGTGACATCTGAATGTCTTCTTTGGTATATATTTATCCCATACTTGTAACTGGTGATAGAGAAACCTGAGGTCAACCTTTGATAACCCTCATGCCCCTCTCAATTGATCAAATAGGTCATCAGTCATCGGTATTGGATACTTGGTATTTATTTTCTCCTAGTTCAAGAATCATTAGTCCACACATAACCTCAATCTCTCATCCACCTTATTATAGAATGAACCTGGGGCTTCCCAGGGTGAAACACTGGGTCTAATAGATATCTTCCTCTAAAAGTCCTCCAACTGCACCCCCATCTCAATAAGCTATGTGGGAGCCATCTGATATGCTGGAATAGAAGTCGGTTTCATCCTGAGGTGGAGATCAATGTAGAAGTGTATCTCCTGGTGAGGAGGTAAACCTAGAACTTCCTCTAGAAAGACATCTGCATACTCTTACACCACTATAGGGAACTGAAAAATCATAACATCCAATGCACCAAGGGTTTTTAAGCCAACTGGTAAGAAATTGGTTTCACCCTCTTATATAAGAGTCAATCCTGTGATGCATGGGTTTCCTTTTCATGAACAAATAATAACATATTCCCATTTCTAAGGAAACACTACATCCACCACATGAAACAGTCAATCTGGGCATGAACTATAGATAACCATTCCATACCTAGGATGACATCGTTAGGCTTTATCACTACTATAAATAGATCATAATAGAAACTCTAACATAAAATATTGAGGTTACACAATTGGCATATGTGTGTGATTTCCAAGTCATCTCCAGTAAGAGTCTCCATACGCAAGGGTCAAGCCAGGGGCTTAATCGGAATCTCTAAGTCTTAAACCATATAGGAAGTATTTATGGAATGACTATGACCTATGTCTATGTGTAATAAATATATGGTATAAAAGGCACAAATCATAACTCATATCATTATCAAAGCCTCTGGCTCATAAACCTCGACCACATTCAGCTTCCCCCACCCATGTCCTCCAGCTCCTTTAGCCTAGTTCAAACCACCTAAGGGTGGTGGTGCTAACAAGTAAAAGCATCTACCACCTCCATCTTCTCTCCTAGATCCTCTTCCACTTATCCATCCAAACAAACCTTTCTTCTCCTTCTGATTCCTCTACCTTAGTGGCACATCCATGATCTCTATATCTGTCATACATCAAGTTCGACAATCTCATGAAAGATTTCCCCTTCCATCACATGAGTATCACCATCTCTCCCTGGGTTGAATGGACACATCCTATGAGCCTTGAACCATAAAACCCATATCCTAGTACCTCCTCCTAAAATTTATTACACATCCAGGTCCTAGATAATAACATCATCACCCCAATGTCAATGTATCTTCTCCTGTGTGCCAACTTCTGACAACCACTACAAGCGTCTTCTAAACCAAGAAACTCTCAAACAACAAATATCACTCTATAAAACCATTATATGTTGAAATTAATAGAGGTATAACACTATCTTGGATGTCTCTATGTATTCCTCACTTGAAGATCTGATCCTGGAAGAACTGATCCTAAACCATATCCATCGAGTACCTAGAGAGGTTAGTAAACCTCAATGAATAATCAACTATCTCATGCTTCCCTACTAAAGTTTTTGAAGCTCATGGATATGTACAACACTCAGAATAGCTAGAAATAACTCCTCTATGAAAAGGAACTCAAGAAATGATTATGCTAGAGTCGCCTCTTCGAAGGACTAGGTCACTAACCCCCACCATCATTATGATAAGTAATAGAGAAGGCTCACCGATAAGACCACCATCTGATCTATTGTTATCCTAACCAGATAGAAAACTAACATCATAACCTCAAGCTAGTCCTGGACTTCCTATGGTCCAGTCTCACCTTGGAACCTGAGGAGTCACTGTCACTGAATCTCATGAAGTCCGCTAATCATGGGTACCTTATCTGTTCGTATAACGGGTACCATCTTCTTATAAACAGGTGGTGGTATATACGGTGCACCACCTAGAGGTAACATCTCTATAACTAGTCCATGTATAAACTCAACATCACTAAGGGGATCATCCTTGACAACATGATGCTGAATCATAGATGGCATATGTTTCAAGGGCATCCAAAAATAAATATGATATACTACATTCAAGAAGTATATCTGGAGAGATGACTTAATAAGAACATGGAAACAAAAACACATTCCAATATGATTCATGTTCCATTGTTTTACCTATAACCATTGTTATCGTGTATCAATTAAAAAACAGATGATCAGATTCTTGGTGTATGGATAAGTCAGTTTCCGCACTAACACTGGATTCCCTAGCCTCAGATCCAATCTCAAAAATCTTAACACTATTGCCTGAAACCAATCTCACAGACACTATTCATAAGGTAGAACCCACTCCTTTGATACCACTTTGTCACAACCTATCTCAAAAGGTCCCATTATATAACTCCCTAAGCCAGCCTCTAATAGGATAGGGTCTAGAAACTAACACTGCGTAGTTATATCAGTAACATGGGGAGACTTAGCCTAAGTAACTATACCCATGAACATATCTTCATGCCCATACAATACTGAAATATAAAAAAAAACTAAACAAACTTTCATGCATACATCTAAATTATAAAAATAGAGTAGAATAATAACTACAAGAATTCGAACAGGTCCAAATAAAATCCCACTAAAAAGAGTATGAAAACAAGCCTGACCTAAAAGTAAACTAAGTATTGTTGTCAAGATATCATAGGAACACACCTCGGTTTTTCCGATATCACTAAGAAACATTTGTTTCTAGTCACTCTAGAACTATTTAAATGGTTTTATCTTCTGCATAAGATAGGATATGTGTGGAGAAAATCCCATTCATGGGTGAGTATAACAATATCCACTAGGAAACCCCAAAACCACAAAGAATATCACAAAATAATTTCATCCACTCTGCATAAGTATATGTCTATATCACATATAAAAAGAATATATAAATATTATAAACAAATGCACACAATATAAAGGTAAAGTCACAACCATAATACTAGTCAAGGATTCCATATTAAAGATTCCACATAACACTTGTCTGGGAGAACACACTCCATGAGTCTGATAGCACTGATGACTTCTATCTGAGAGGTAGTATACATTGAGTCTAATCATAGGAAGTATACGTTGATGTCTAAAGAGATATGATACACATATAATAATCACACCTAAGTAAATAGAGTATACCAAAAACTAAATCTTAAATGACACGCTAAGTAGAGGATTGGCGCTCTTGTAGTGTTGGTCATGATGATGCCTAGAACTCCACCTAGGAAAAGAAGATTATAGAGGATCTCACTCTAGACCTCAAAAATGGATTCCAACAACTCTATCTAAGATGTCGTGCTGAAGGGATCACAATCCTATGTGTAGGATGTGATTTCACACTAACCCTTAGGGAATGGATATGGGGAATGAACCCTAATAATCCTTTTCAAGGATATAGAGGATAGGGGATCCAAGAAAACATTTATGGAGTACACTCCACGTGGTAGGGGTACACGCCATACCCCTTCAACCCCGAGTCTTGCCCATGTCAAAGGTCAGTGTCTATGTATTTGTAATAGTACACGGAATGCAAGTTTTTATATAGTATGTTTCTGTACAAATACATGTCTCATCTCGTGTATACACAAGCCCGATCATGTCAACATAGGATTACATAGTGTGCCCATGGCTATGTACTCTTATCCTATATCCATGTACACTATAAGGTACATTTTGAGATCACCAGAGTGGACCACATGCTATATGATAGGGTCACATGATGAGTAATACCTATATTCCTACAAAAATCATAGACGCCACTAAGAGGGTCCCACGCAGTGTGTAGCTCCACCTTACACACTGTGTAATGTGAAAATTTATAGAATTATAAATCTGGAATCATGCATCTATTCCAATGCTCCAACAACCAATCTAGCCACATCCCTAGGAGGAATCAAATAGTGTTGTTAGTCATGACTTACCAATATTGAATCATTGAAATCCGACCATCAATCTATTCGGTAAATGCCTTCAAATGGTTTTCTTCATTTCACACTAAAGAACATGAAAATCTGGAATCTACATCGTCTGGTCCACTTCTTTCTCTACCATCGCACCACCATCACATCAGGTTGAGCCCAAATCTATGGTTTTGAAACATTCCGCCATGAAACAGGTGTGTAACATTATATTTTCTAGAATATATTAGACCACATGACAATTGAAAAATTCCTGCAATGAACAAATAATCAAGGGATAAAATCACAAATAAAAAATAAGAGGAATGGACATCAATTGAAGTTTGAATCAACATTGATTCATTTCCATTAGAATGATGAGTGAAGAGTCAATAAAATAATCACAAATAAATTCTCCCAATAAATCCCTTTAATAATTTCATCCCTCAAAATGAATGATCCATGAATAAATCCATTGGTTTATTGATTAACCTTCATCATAGAAATAGAAAATAGGGAATGAATCCAATCAAAATAATGTCTTACCTTGATTTAGATTGATCACTGAGAAAGATCAGTGTTGTGTCATGATCATTGGTGAGACCCTCTAATTATGTCTTGCACCGGTTTTTGATCATTAATATGGTCATCACCCTCTAATAGAATCTTCTAAAATTCCTCTCTAATGGTCCTCTCGATCTCTAGTTTTTAGTGGATAAGCCTATGAATTTTCCATAACCATTTATTTATAGAAGAGATTAGGTCATTACATCAACAAAAGAATATAAAATAATCTATTTAATTGTTTTATTAATTTTATTAATTTTATTCCCACAAAGACTATTCCAAAAATCCCTGTGAAAAATAAATATTATCTTATTCCTAGGGTAAAACCCATCTTTCAAACTGAATTATTCCATTAGATTTCTGATTTGGGCCTCCATTGGGAATTTATTAAACTTTTCCAGGGAAACTACGCATGGGTACTATTAAATATATTTAAAATATTTTAAAATTTTATTCTTGATACACTAGGCCTTGGAATCATAGATAGTGTCTGAAACTAGTCTTGAAAATAATCTACACATTATCCAAAAATTATAAATGGGATATCTGATTCATTGCCTAAATTGGGTCGTGAATCCTAAAAAAAAAGACAATAATTGGGTTCTTAAATTACCAAACAAAGGACGGAGATTCATTTTTACCTAAGACTGGTTAAAAAATAGGTTTATATTCTACCAACACTTTAAAATTTATCTTCTATGTTGTGCCTCCATGTGTGAAAAAGGAGGGGTGATCGTGTTAAGTCACCAGGTTTGAAAACAAATATTATATTGGGTTGTGCCTCTAGGGGTTAAAAAGATAGTTGTAAAGGGATGTGATCTCACTTCAAAAGTTAGTATTCCATTATAGTGGGTTTCATATCTCTCATTTAAATAGAGGTATTAATATTAGAGGATTATCATTTAAATATGAACTACTATAAAGGTCATTGTTTTCATTTCTCTTTATTTTTCCTCTTTATTAACATAACTTTGATAAGTAGTTAAAATTATTTTAAAAAGGTTAATTCACTCCCTTATTGACCAATCTTCCATTTTCATTAGGACCTAACAATTGGTATCAATGTTAGTTACCTTAATTTAGAATATTTTTTTATTATTTCTACTAATTAAATCTTGAATTCAATAATCAAAATGAAAATATCTATTTTGAGATGGAAGGAATGAATTATAATGATGGATGGATGCCTCAAATAATTAATCTCTTTGATGGAACTGATTATATCTCCTGGAAATATCATATAGAAGTTTTTCTTAAAAACCATATAATTGATAGTTTCAAAATCATAGAGAAACCATACAAGCTGCCTGAAGTAGATCTTGAAACATTAGTTGGTAATGATTCTGTAAATTATGTGCTAAATTACATGGTGATGAATATTATATATTTTGAAATTGATATGAATGTTTATAGTCAATTTTTTTCATTCAAAACAACACATGAAATTTGTAAAATACTATAAGTTATTCATATGGGTTTTGATAAGATTATAAGAACAAAATTGGGGAAGTTAAGAGTTGTGTATCAAGAGTTCAAAATGGGATAAGAAGAGATGGATAATCAAATGTTTCATAGATTTACAAGTATTATAAATAGAATGATTACTTTGGGAGAAAACATAGAAAATTATGTTTTGGTTAAAATGGTTTTAAGATATTAATGTAATAAATAGAATGTTTTAAAGGTATAAATTGATTAAAGTAAAAAATTTCAAATAATATACATTATATGAGCTTATTATATCTTTATTTTAATATAGATTAGAAATGAAAAATATTTCTCAAGAGAATAATTTGAAAAGTAAAACTACTTATTTTAAATCAAAAGTACATGTTACCACTCACTCATCTAATCCTAAATTTAAATGTTCTAATATAGACCAACTTTTAACGGTTTCCCAAGGAATAATAAATAAAGGATACTCAAGAAGGAACAAAAATAATAACCCATGAAATAAAGGAATAAAATAGGGTAATGATAATGATGAAGTTATATATTATGAGTACATATAAATAGGTCACATCAAGTATAACTTTTCAATACTAAATAATGATAAGAGAAAGAGATATCAATATAAGAAGTAAATGAAAGAAATAAAAACTAGTTGAAGTTACAATTTGGATTCAGATTCAAGTAATGAATCTATTATAGGAAAAGAATCATCAAACATATACGTTATGGATTCTAAAAAGTAGGTAAGTGAATTTGATTTCTATTCCACTTCTAAATCTGATTTTTTAGAAGATGGGATGCATAAAGATGTTTATAGACACAATCATAAATTTAGAAAAATTTCCTGATTATTCAAATATCTTAAGAGAAAATATAAGGATGTTCTTGATGAAAAAAAATTCAAAATATTCTTCTAAACTAAAATTATAAATCAAATATATATTTGTAAATTGTTTAACTAGAAAATCTTAGATTTTATATTTTTATTTCACACATCAATAATCTAAAATAATTAGGGTTGATTCTATTTTGTAAAAAATGATATGCTTGGAAATGAAGTTGAAAGGTTAAAAACATATCTTTCTATATTTTTTTATGGAAGGGAAAGTTATGAAATGATGGTAAGAATGAAAAAATTGAATAAATAAAATTATTTTATTGGTTACAATAAGAAATTCTCCAAAATTTATGCGACCTTATTTTTTAAAGGTTCAAGTTGAAAGGGATCATGTGTTATACGTTTTAGATGTCACATGAATAATCGTTGTGAAAATGATTGTTCCTCTATATTTACACAATCTATTGGTCACTCCAAGGATGTTTTCTGAAAATCATTTTCTACTAGACTTCCTATAAACTCTTTATTTAAATTAATTTTAGTTTCCAAGAATTCTTTCTTTAAAAAGTTTGGGCCATAATTTTTATGGGTAATAAAGACTTCATAAATTCTTTTTTGTAAGAAACATGTCTGTGAAGAATAAAAAATGATGCGTGGTACATGGATAGTGGATGTTCATGGCATATTACTGGTTATATTTATAAATTTATAATCTTTAATAAATATTATAGTGTTAGTATTGCTTCTAGTGATAATTAAAAGGTAATTGTAAAATATTACGGAGAATTTTTTATTTTAAATTCATTTGTTATTTTAAAATTTTTTTTTGTTGAAGGTTTAAAACATAATTTAATAAGTATCTCACAAGTTTTTTAATGATAATATGAAAGTGAAATTTGAAAATTAAAAATGTACTATTTTAAAATAAGAATATTTATTTTTTATGAAAAAAGAAAGAGAATGTTTATTTAATTAATTTTTCTAATTTCACTGAATAGAATATCAAATTTTAAAATATTGTACAATCTAAAAATATCTTAAGGCATTGAATATTGGGAAATTAAAATTTCAGGTTGTTACCCAATATTTTCAAAAGTTAAAATTTGTTTTATTTTCTTTATTTGAAACTGGATAATAAATATATATGTGATTCATTCTTAAGATATAAAAAAATAACGATCCATTTAAATATATCCAAGGGGAAAAATTTCCAAACCACTTAAACTTTTATATTTCGATATATTTAGAGAAATAGAAAATTATAGTATTAGAGGTAAAATATTTTTTTTATTGTTTATGACTATAGTAGATTTACCTGGACGTATTTTCTTACACATAAATATGAGGCTTAATATAAATATATTTCATATTGAAAATTGGTTACAAATGAAAAACGTTATCCAATTTTATCAATTAGAAGTAATAGATTAGGTAATTTTTCAAATCATTAATTTGATAAATTCTATGGAGATAACGGGTATAGTCATTATTTTTCATACCCTAGGACTCTGCACCAAAATAGTGTGGTGGAATAGAAAAATGTAAATTTGTAATAAATTTCCATGACAATGTTAAATGTGTACCCATTATCAAAATATTTTAAGGAAGAACTTGTTAATTAATTTTGTCAAGTTTTTAATTTAATTATTCTTTGGACATTTTTAAATAATGCACCCAAAAAAATATATAAAGTAACCAAAGAATAGATTTGTTAGAGTATTTAGATGCAAATTCCACATTCTTAAAACCATTCACTAGAAAATATTTATTCAAAATGAGATAATGGTATTTTATAGGATATTATATGTCAAGTGAGGAACATATAGTTTATAACAAACGAGAATTATTGGTAAAATATTATATCCATGCTAAATTTTTTGAAAACCATTTAATGGAAAATAAATCATATTTGGATGAGGTTGAGAAATAAATTAATGATTTTAACTTTTTTAATGCTAAAAAATCAGAGTTTGATGAATCTATTGATTGAGGGATTACTTCTCATAAACAAATGTTAAAATTCCATAAATATCATTAAGTTAATAATGTTATTGGAGATATAATTATTGGTGATAAAACTAAAATTTCTTTAATAATTGTTGGTGTTTATCAACTTTAATTTATGATTTTGTGCTTCAAAATATTGATGAATGTTTTTATGATCCAAAATAGATTATTGAAATGCATAAATAATAAAATGAATTTTATAATAATAAATTTTAGACCATATTTGAATCCCTTAATGATCAAAATATTATTGGAACCATGTGAATCTTTAGGAAAAAAAAGTTTGTTGAGTCAAGTCAAATAATTAGAAACCACACTAGTTTAGTGGGTTGAGGATATAATTAAGAATAAGGAATTGATTTTGAATATTCTTTTTCCTTAGTTTCTTGATTAAAATCTATAAGAATTATTTTGGAATATTCATCTCATTGTGGAATTAAATTTTTTTCGACGGATATATTTCTAAAGTGTTTATGAAAATAAGACTTCTAGTTTTGATAATGAATCTAAATAAAACAATGTTTGGAGACTCTAAAATTCTATTTATAAACTAAAATAATCTTCTCAGTATTAGTATGAGAGGATGCCTCTATTTTTTTAAATAGAAAATTTTATCTAAACATATTCATTAAAGTGTAATCAAAATATATTTTGATAGTCTGAATATATATTGATGATATCATCTTTGGTTCTTTCAGGGATATTCTTTTCAATGAATTTTCAAAGATAATGTCTTCAGAATTTGAAAGGCCTCTTATGACTGAACTCAAGTTATTTTTAGGTTTGAAAATAATTCAATAAAATTATGGTATCTTTCTTAATCAATCAGAATATGAAAAAGAATTAATTAAGAGGTTTGTTTTTTATAATTATACAATATTAAATATTTCAATTAGAATTCCTTATAAGCTAGACTGTGATGAAGCTGTAAAATATATTGATAATAATTTGTCAAGATCTATTCTTGTTATCTTGTTTTATTTGATAGCATCTAGACTGGATTTGATGTTTTCAGTATGTATATGTTATAAATTCCAATATAATTATAAAAAATTCATTTAAAGGTAGTTAAAAAAGTAATTAAGTATGTTAAAGGAACTATTAATCTCAAATTAGTTTATCCTACACATGATTCATTTGAGATAACTATTTTTAATATTCTAATTTTGGTGGTTTTAAAATAGATAGAATACAAAAAAAAATGTATGTGTCACATTATTAGTAAGTTTTTAGTTTCATGGAGTTATAATAAATAAAATTCATAGGATTTATTAACTACTAAAAGTGAGTGTGTTGTTACTAATTCTAATTATTCACAATATTTATATTTTAAACAAACACTTTATGGTTTTGGTTTAATGTCATGAAGATCAAATTTTATTATTATAATAATTCTATAATTTCTCTCTCTAAATATCCATTACAACATTCTAGGACAAAACTGATTGATATTAGGTATCCCTTTCTTAGAGGTCATATTCAAAATAGAATTATTTTTTAATAATCTATTTCTAAAAAAGGTTAATGTGCTTAAATTTTTACTAAATCCCTATATATAACTAATTTTGTTTTAAATGAAAATTGAACTTTGAATGATGAAAATTTAATCACATATCATATATATAAGGGGGTTTGTGACTCCGTTTTTGATCTAAAATGTTAAATCTGTTCTATTCTTCCAATGAACTTATTTTATATGTTTTCACATCTCACTAGAATGTTAATATTTAGTTTTATATTATTTAATTAATTGAAAATAATTTAATCATTCACTAAAAATATCTAATTTTTTCATAGATACTTATGGATTCCAAAATATATTTTAAAAAAATAATTTATACCATTATACACAAATAGATTTTTAGGTCTTCACATACCATCTGAAAATGTATGAAATTAGGGGATTCTAAGTTATGTGTATGAAGTAACTTTTAGGGTTATTTTCTTTCCAATTAATTGTTAATGTGGAGTTTTTCATGTTTGATGTTAACATTATAAGGGTTACTTTATTTCCTAATAATAATTTTTGTCGAGAATTTTTTGGTATATTTGATGAAACAATTGCTAAATATTATAAAGGTGGAGCATCTTCAAGGAATAATCTATAAAATATTTTTTATAAATTTCAAAAAGGGGGAGAAATTTTTGAATTTTCATATATTTTAAAATTATTAAAAATGTGGATAATGGTGAATTGGTTCCCTGGTCTAATTTATTTATTAGTATTTTGGATAATTTTAATATTTATAATTTCCCATACATTGTAAGGTTTGTATGTGTTTTTTCATATGTGTATAAATCCTCAACTAACTGAATTAATAAAATCAAGTGACCTTGAAAAGGGATCTTTTGAAGTGAACTTGAGAGGGCACCTTGAGATGTGACATTGAGAAGTTTCCATTAGAAGTTATCGTACGAAATGACTATGAGAAGTTCATTAGGAAAATATTTTCAAATATTTTATAATTTAATTAAATTTTTATGAACCCACCATAGTGTTATTTAATAGGAAATTCTAACATATTTATGTTTTTTTATTATTTTGAGCCTAAATGCAAAAATGGCCTAATTCTACAATTTTAATAGATTTTTATCACAGGGGTATTCTTGTCATTTATCTTAAAATATATTTCAAAGTTTTTTGATTATAATTTTATTAGAATAGTTATTATATTTACTTTAACATTGTCATCAAGACTAGGGTCTGATTCATGCATCTAAAGGCCTAAAAAATTCAATGAAATTGATGATTTTTCTAGGTGGACTGAGTGGACCCCACCTTCATAACGGAAACCCAATGTGTCCTACACACCAAAAAATGATATGATTAAACTTTTAAATGACAAAGTACTCCAATTATCATTCGAAAATTTAATTTCATGGCGTTTGGAATCCATTATAGGGTCTATTGAACGACATAGTTTTGAAGGAACCTTCATGGAACCTGCATCCAGAAAAAAAAACCACTAATGAAAAATTAATAAATCCAACATACGGTGTCCAATTAATATGAAATTTTGAGGGTGAACGGACAACAAATTTATAAAAAAAATTATGAATATTTCCACGCCTTAATCATTCAATTAATGTGATAAAAACATTACTACTCTGAGAGGATGAAAACATCCTATAAAAGGACAGGAGCTCCGACCTCTCAAAGCATTCCATTCATCACCACACCATCCATCACAAAGAGGTTAGATTTAGAGATAAAGGGAAATAATATGAGTATTATATTATGTAATCAATCTATGACGGGCTAACACCAAGCGGTGGTGGGTAGCAGAGAACCGAAGATATTTCCCCTTTTGAATTTTTGTTTTCATTGTAAAATATTTTCTGTTAAGCTATCCTGGAACATGTTTTCAGGAATTAAGGAGGTATATTTATCTTTTGTTTTCAATTTATTATAAATTATTCTATATTTCTTATCTTCTAATGAATTTAAAGTGGTTTTCTTCATGGATTAAATTTCTTTGGTGAGGTCTTGCCTTTGAGCATGATGAGTTCAACTTGTTTTGGTTACTTTGAGATCTTCAGGTAATCAGAACACTTTCATAAGAATATAGACACCCATGTTTGAGGTTTAAATATGGAATCAAGATAATTTAGGTGTATAAATTGAGTTATTAATATATAAATTCGATAATTTAATTAAATATATTTGTAAACAATGATAAAGGGAGTGTCTGGCGATTAACGTTTGTCCACCATTGCAATCTTTAGCTAGTTCTTTCTAGCTCGGTCTTCTTTGGTATTTTAATTGATAATGTAGCATTAATATTTAATTTTGATTTTATTTTCATAATATAAAACCCCCCATATATATTAGATAAGATAATATCATATTAGTTAAATAATAATAGTGACAATAGAAATACTTTTTGTTGTAAATGACCTCCTTGTGATCGACCCTAGGTTGTGCCACTATAGTACACTCTTATGAGAATAAGAATTTAATTGAATAGGGTAAAGTTATATAAATCCCCAAAAACAATTTGGAACCATTTCTATAGAGTCCAAGTTCTTACACATATTTTTTTTCATAAAAAAAATAAAAAAACAAAGAAAGATCTTTGTTGTATACCATTCATTTCATCAGCCAATATGGAATTTTATGGGAATATTTATATTTACTGGAATGTGGATGACTTTTATGGTGATCCATGAAGGAAAAATACATTTAAGATTCAAATTATTGAAAAATCACATGAATTGGAAGAAAATTCCTTCATAATTCAAGAGAATTATAGAATGATGGAAAAGGAAAGAAAGATGATAACATCGTTGGCCGCCCAAGTTGAAGAAGTTAAAGTCTTATTGATAGAATAGTGACAAAGACAAGATGAGGAGAATGAAAATCCTGGTCCACCTATAATACAAGATGAAATTGGCAAGGTTGAAGAAATTCTTTATGATCTGATTCCCTCTCCAAAAATGAGTTCCTAGCTACCTTTCATGAAGAAAAAGAGCCTGAAGGTGAAATTTATGAGGGAGATTTTATTTTTGAGCGTTGTTTTTATTCAAATTTATTTGATTATTAATTTAAAAGTAATCTTCATTGTGAATATATCTTATATTTATAACCACTACTGAAGGCTCTGGTTTAAGAATAATACGGTTCTCATGTCGAGGAGGAAATAGAGGTGCCTTTTGAGTTGTGTATTGGTGCATTTGAGGATGATGGTATAAAAAAAGAAATCTATGAAGACCCAATTTACGATCCAAAAACAGAAGATAATCCACTTCATGTTTTAATACTTTCTCCACCAGTGGACACCACTCCTCCAAATGATCAAAACAGGGAGCACCTCTTTATTCTTTTCCCTCCGCCTCTACAACTCAAATTGTTTCTTTCATCTCTTTTAGGGGTTTGGGATATTTTTATTTTCATTAGAGTTACTTGCTCTAGGAATATATTGATGGATTTAGGAAAAAATAAAATGTGGTGGTTTCAGAGCAAAAAACCCCAACCACCTTAGTATTGGGGTTATCCTTTTGCAACTGCCTGACTAGGGGCAGGAAACACCTATCACCTACTTGGGGGTCAAACAAATAATTATCCCTCTCATTTCCCCTTTATATTTATTTGTCTTTATTTTTATAATGTATTTCTTTATTTATTTATTTTAATGAATAATTATTATCATATAGGAGAATAACTCAATGATTCCCAAAAAATGTAGGTTGTATCATTCCTTCTCTAAAATTTTTATTACCTTATTTATATTTTTTTGAGCTAAAATTAAGGGTAGAGAAATCTAAGTGTGGGGGAGTTTTAACCTGCTTATTTTTTTGTGTTTTTTTTTTATTTTTCATTTTTTAGAAACCTTGATCTTTAATTAAAATTCTGATCACATTTCACAGATTAATTTGTTTAGAGAAAATTGAAATTATTTATGAAAAAATTGATTTTAAATTATTGTTGATGTGAAAAACATTTCTTTGAATTGGATTTTCAATCATTTTTATTAGTTTAACTAATTTTGGAAATCTATACCCATGAAACACTAAATAATAATATTTTCCCTTCCCATGAGGTATTATAAACCACTTTAAATTATTATTTCTAATAACCACACTTTCTTAAGGAAAACATGGATATTGTGTGAGAACCATAATTTGTGATTTTTCTCTTTCAAATATTTTGATTTCATGAAATTTTTTTAATATGATTGAGGAACATATTTGGCTAGAAACATATTAACATGAGATCTAACTTTACATATATCCTTCATTATCCCTTATATTCCATGAATTTACATATAGCTTTAATCCAAATTACAAGCCGATTTATCCTTACCTACCCACACTCTTGGTATTTTTTCATTGATACTTCAAGTTTGAGTGTGGGGGAAGTGCCTTTCATGTGCGTTCATTGGGATTTGTTTCATTAATGGTTGGTGTGAGTTGTTATTTATCCACTTATTTAATGGATAATGAAATAATTGGTATTCATTCATCATTTCATTATTCTTCATTTTTTTAATTCGATTCTTCTTTAAAAAAATATAAAAAGAAAAAAATATGCATTAATGGATCTTTACAAAAAAAATAAACAAATGAAAAAAATGGAGAGAAATTGGAGTATATAATTCATTGAAATAATTTATTGGATCATGTTCCATGCCAAAAACAATTTTGGTGTTGGGTTTCATATTCTCAAGGAGTATTGAGTGAGGAATTTCATGTGTTTTCACTTTATTATTCATCCATTGTACTTAAGAGTCAAAACCCCTCTTTCTAGCCTTGATTTTTTTTAATCATATACCCACCAACCCAAAGCCATAGATTCATTTGAACCATTAAATAAAGACCTCACAATTAAATTCATTTTCATGTTTCATGATTTAGAGAAATGAGAATTGTTACAAGTCTATGGTGATACATGCAACTTTCACGTATGAGTATAACTCAAAAATCAATTACTCTTGAGTGAAGAGTGGTATAAAATTTAATGTGAGGTAGGATGTGATTGGGATGTAGATGGATTTATGAGATTGAACAAATTTAAATTTGTGGAATGAAAATTAAAGGAAATTTTTTTCTTATAAGAGACATGATGAAATTCTGTTTTTGATAAGATCAAGAATGATTTCTCATTTTTTATTGTCATGTGAATTCTGATTTGAATATATGATAATTGCTCAAGAGTGAAATGCCTAAGTGTGTGGGGTTGATGAATCTAATATTTTTACATATTTTATACTTTAATTTAATGGTTATGAACCCACCATAGTGTTATGTAATAGGAAATTGTTACATATTTAAGTTTTTGTGTTATTTGGAGCCTAAATGCAAAAATGGCATAATTATACAATTTTAACGGATTTTTATCACAAGGGTATTTTTTTCATTTATCATAAAACATATTTCCATTTTTTATTATTCTAATTTTTTTATAACCATTACTTTATTTCTTTTAACTTTGTCTTCTAGACCAGGGTCTGTTTCATTCATCTAAAGGCCTAAAACAATCAATGAAGTTGCATATTTTTTTCGGGTGGACTACGTGGAAGCCACCTTTGTAATAGAAACACAATTAATCCTACACACCTAAAAATTAGATCATAACACTATTAAATTAAATAGGACTCCAAGTTTCATTCACAAACTAAATTTCATGGCATTTGGAATCCATTATGGGGTCTATTGAACGACATATTTTTGAAGTAACCTTCGTGAAACATGCGTCCATAAAAAGAAACCTCCAATGAAATATTTATAACTCCAACATAAAGTTTCCAATTAGTCTGAAATTTGGAGGGTTAATGACCAAAAAATTCATGAATAACTTTTATTAAGGTTTCAACGTGTGAATCATCCAATAAATGGGTGAAAAATGCAACAACTTTGGGGGGATGAAATATTCCTATAAAAGGATAAGAGCTCCTACCTATCAAAGAATTCTATTCTTCACCACACCATCCATCAAAAAGGTGATTTTATTGAGATATATAAGGAAAGAAAATGATTATTCCATGATGTAATCAAGCCATGATGGACTAACTCCAAGAGGTGGTTGGCAGCGGAGATCTGAAGACATTTCTCCTTTTGAGTTTGTGTTTTTATTGTAACATATTTTCATTTAAACTATCCTGGAACTTGTTTGCATGAATTAAGGAGGTACATTTATCATTTGTTATCAATTTCTTCAAAATTATTCTATATTTATTATCTTATAATTAATTTAAAGTGATTTTCCTCATGGTTTAAATTTCTTTGGTGGGGTCTCGCCATGGAGAACGATGGGTTCAACTTGTTTTGGTTACTCAGACGTCTTTGAGTAATAAAAACACTTTCATAATATCAGAACCCATGTCTAAGGTTTCAATATGCTATATAGATAATTTAGTTGTATAAATTAAGATATTAAGGTATACATTGGATGATTTAATTAAAATATATTTATAAATAATGATAAAGGGAGTGTATAACGATCAACGTTTGTCCACCACTGCTATCTTTATCTTGTTTTTTCTAGATCAGATTGCTTTGGTATTTTAATTTCTAATGTAGATTTAATATTTCATTTTTATAATCAAAATACCCCCATATATATATTAGATAATCTAGTTTTATATTAGTTAAATAATAATAGTGATAATAGAAAGGATGTGTGTTGTAAGAGACCTCCTTGTGATCAACCATAGGTTGTGCGAGTATGGTACACTCATAGGATAATAAGAAATTAATTGAATATGATAATGTGGTTGAAACCTCTGACATCAGAAGTGACCATGAGAAGTGACCATAACAAGTGACCATGAGAAGTGAACTTGATAAGTGACCTTGAGAAGGGAGCTTGAGAAGTGAACTTTAGAAGTGACCTTAATAATTAATTGTGCGATTTGACCATAATAAGTTACCTTGATAAGTATCCTTGAGAAGTTACCTTGATAAGTGACCTAAAATAAATTGACTTTGAGTGAAAATTTGAAAAATTTTGGAACTAACAGCATGAAGGAAAATGAATTGACCATATAAAAATAAATGAGGTGATTGCATGAACAAAAATTAAATGAATGTAAAGTGTTTAACCTACCTTATAAAGTTAAAATTTTGAACATTATTGAACCTTCCTTATCACCTACCTATGTTCACTTAATTTATTTTTGATATTTTAGATTAAAAAATTATCTATTTTATTTAAACATCTATATTTTGAATTACTACATGTTTGTTTCACATGTTTCTATTCATTTAATTATTTATTAAATAATTATTAATTATATCAATTTTTTAAAAAAAAATTGGAATAATTCTATGATGTATTAAATTCTCATCATATGAGTTGAAGTCTCACACTAGTTTCTTTGGAAAACATGAGTTTTATAATTAATTTGGTTGGGGTTTGAATATTTTATATTGCATAATTTGTAGAAGTTTCCCAAGTTAATTTAATGTTGATTATAATTTTTTATTGTTACTGTATTAATTATTTTAACATTTTACCATTATAAAACATTTTTATGATATTACTTATTATCAAAGTGGACCATGTGGGTATGCTTTTCATGTGCATTCAATGAAGAAGTCATATGTTTCTTTGGGAAGGAAAAAATTTAATTGGATTCATGATTTAAATCTGATGTGAATATATAAAAACTATATGAGGAGTTAGATAGATCCATAATAATAGAAAATAGGTCATGTATATTCTTGAACTATGCATATGATACATACTTTGGTGATCAACTACTACTTCAAACCGAAGTAAAATTATTTGAACCATTATTGTTTGGGATAACATTGATGCATTGACACTTAGATCATAAATGGTTTATCTATTTATATAGTTATAATTACTTATATTCTTTTCTATGTGAAAAACATTATTTGGTTATACTTCCCATTAAAATTTAAGATAATGGGTTTTAACTCCAAATCAAAATTTCAGAAACGGGTTCTACCATAATTTCAAAATTATTGTGGATTCAGTCATGTCTTGGAATAATAGGGTGACATACCTCAAAATAATCTATGAAAAAATTTACAAAAACATACTTCTAAAACCTCTTATTCAAGATACACACCAAATTCCCATGAAGTAGGATGATTCAACCATGCTTTGGTGGGATCATCTCTCTAAAACCTAGGCTGGGAAAACCCAAATTCAAGGAGGAAATGGAAGAGGAACAAGGAGGATAAAGAGAGAAGTTGTTGGAAAAAATCCCTCAAGGCATCCTCTCGGTGTTTTTGGGAGTGAATGTGTTTGTTTAAAAATACAGATGGTTGGGAATGAAGACGGTTGGTGTTTTCCAAATAAGGTGTCTAAGGTGGTATAGTTTTCCTATGTTTTCCAAATTTTTGGGGTCCAAAATTTTAAGTTTATCTAGAATTTTTAAATATTTATTTCCTTGAAGAACTCATCCTAATATGGAAAAGTCATGAGTTTTTTGAGTATCAGATTCATGATTTGTGTTTCATGAAGGATCAATGAAATATGACGGTCATCTCTGTGACTACGATGAGCATCGTGAACAGTGAAGGTAAGGAGCATTGTGAGGGGATCATCATAGCGCCGAATTTTTTTTGATGGAATGATTTTTTATTACAAAGAGTATTGAGAATGGGAAGTATTCATGGAGCTTCAAAAATATAGATCATTGCGGTGGAAAAGAGGAAGATTATCAAAATGGTGATTATGTGGCCTGAAAGGTTCTGGAATTAGTGAGAATGCCTATAAATAGGCCTTTACCCCGTCAGAATATTGATCAAGACTCGATGAAAATTATAAGTCTCTAATTTTGTGAAGGTGGTATAAAAAGAAGTCCGTGAAGGCTTTAAAATACAACCAAATGTTCTGAGCATCACAAAAGTAAGGGAATTTGTGAAGGCTAGGTGAGATTCACAAAAAAGAAGGATCTTCACAAAGGTTAGTTGAGATTTACAAAATAGGTGTGATTCATGAAGGATAAGTGAGCTTTGTCAAAGTTTAGGAGCATTGTGAAGACAATTTTGAGCATCGTGAAAGAGGATATTCACAAAGAAAGAAAACTTTCTGAAAGTTGTTTAAAAGGCATTGCTTAGTAATTCTGTGGTAAAGGGGTATTCATTAGTGGATGAAAGTTGGAATTCAAAAAATCATCTACAAACAGTGGAGGATGAATTCATCTGTGATGATGAAGGGAACTACATTTCCATAAACTATGAGTGGATCCCTTCCAATAGCAGTGAATGAAGAGTGTGGAATACGGTTCTCCTTCCTACCGTTAGTGAGCCATAGGAAGAGATATAGGGAGTAACCCTTGTGAATGAAGTGAGAAAACCCTAAAAATTATAATGGTAGTGATCCTAAGCATAGAAGATCTAGCATGAACCTTGTATACAACAGTTCACTTTTAGTGGATTTGATACCTCGTCACATTGATATTGTATTCTCCATGGATGTATCCCAGTATGGGTGAACCAAGTAAAATCGATGTGTTCTGTGCATAATTTAATTTATGTTCATATATTCCTATAGTAGGAAGATAGAAGTGTGTTTTATTTAATGAAAAAACAAGATCAAAATGTGAATTAGTTTTAATATTTCATAACCTGATTCCCCCCCTCTCAGGGTATTCAATCTAGTGGACCTAACAATTGGTATCAGAGCCAGAGGATGAAAGTTATTGGTTCTCTCCCAAAAGAAGAAATAGAGGTGGTCAATCAAAAAGAAATTTTAATCTTCGTTGGGAATAATTTTTCATATGTGGAAGAATAATATTCAACACTACTTCCAATTATTGGGAATGGATGTCTTCGCAATAGTAAGTCAGGATATTTCGACCATTATTGACAATGGTAATTTATCAGAATCTGAAAGAAAGAAATTGGATGCTGATGTCAAATTAGTTAATGCTTTCGAGGCAGCCCTATACAATGAAAATAATATGAAGGTGATGTCATGTAAAATATCACATGCAATGTGTAATAAGTTTATGAATATTTATAAGGAATACTCAGAAGTCAGTGAAACAAAACTGTAGGTTTTATGGAACAAATACGATAATCTCATAATACGCCCTAATGAGTCTATTGATACATTATTTTAAGTGGTAAATGTGATTTTGGAAGACATGCATGGTCTTAGAGTAGTCAATGAAGATATAAATATTTTTAATTGTATATTTAGTAAACTTCCACCATTTTTTAGTCTAAAAGTTTCAATATTGGAAGATAAATATCTGAATGAAATGACATTGGATAAGTTGTATAGTACCCTTGTAACATATGAAATAAAAATTATGGTAATTATGATGTAGAAAAGGGGAAATCAAAATAGGTGGAATTAAAGGCCATGAAAAATATCTTCATTGAATATGGATAATAATATGAAGAGAAGTATGAGATGATGTCATTATTTTCCTCAAATATTCATAGAGGAAAAGGTAATTTTAAAGGGAAACTTCCACTTGCATGATTTTGATGTGGAAAGGTTGGACAGCTTGTAGCAAGGTACCCAAAGAAGATTAAAAAAGATGAAGAGGTAGAATTTGAAATTCCCATAAATAATTATCTAGCCTATATGAAAGTAAAGAAAAACATTTAAGAGGAATTTCTCAAAATAGAAGAATATGCTTTCAAAAGAACATGACAGTTTAGAAGAATATGGGGCATAAGAATTAGAGGACTGTAAATATCATGAAGCTGATGCTATGGTATTTGTTGTCGAAAATACTATAACAAAAGAATAAAGTGACATTGAAGACGGGTAATTTTAAGGAATATTTGAAATTCAGGTTGAATTAAAAGCTGATATTGATGAAATATATGTTTGGAGAGCCAAAATAAAGAAATAAAACAAAGTGGTTTGGAATGGAAAACATTATATGTAGTAGTAGGAAGAATAAAATTATAAGATCAATGAAGATATTGAAAAATTTAATTCCTCAATGCCAGAGAGTTTAAATAAGGTTTTAGAGTACAAGTTAAAAAATAAATAATAGAAAATAGAAATCGATAGTTTGATTGAAACTGAAAAAGATTAGATCAAATGTATCGAAGAACATGAAGAGGATGTCGTTAGTCTCTAATGAAAATTCAAAGATCAAGAAAAACAGTTGACTCTTGGTACAACATTGGGAAATAATATAATACAACCAATATAGAAGATGAATTTTAGCATAGTGGTACAGTATAATAAAAGAAACAGTAAAATCTGAATGAAAAGGATAAAATGGGGCTTGATCAAGAACAAATATTAGTAATGGTTAAAGTCGTACCACAATTACCCACTCAGATATTGAATATTGTTTTGGGTATGAAGGATAATAAAAAGATTCAGAGAACCCAACGGACAACTAGTGGTGTAGTATGTCCCGGCAGGAATGCACCCTACATCTGGCATTATTATTGTGGAAATATGGGACACTTATATAATGCGGGTTCCATAGAAAAGAGATATCAAAGGGAACAAGAACAAAAGTGGAATCTAAACAGATCTCATTACTCTATGATATCTTTTTAGGGACATTATTTTTGCTATAGAGTATTTGGGAACATGTCTAGATATTGCACGTCAAGCATACAGAGGAATGTTCCAAATTAAAACCAAACCAGTCACAAGAAGAAATTAAATGAACCAACAAGTGAGATGAAAGTGAAAATAGGTCTATAGTATTACAGGATGAATATGATCAATCACACAACAAGGAAGATAAATATTATCAATATATAGCAAGAATTAATTCAAAAACATGGATTAAGAAGAAAAGAGTCGAGCAGGTATTTGTTGCAGATATTTCATTTAAAACATCATATCACACTAGAATATGGATCATTGATAGTAGATGAACCATGCATATGATAGGAAATAAGGATCTAGTGACCGAGATTAGTTATGATAAAGAAGGTATTGTAATATTTGGTAATGATGAGTGTTTTAAAATTATTGTCTCTAGAAAAGCAATGTTTGGGAGAAAAGACATGAGACGTGTAGATGTCCTTGCTATTGAAGGACTCAATCACAACTTACTAAGTGTTATTAAATTATGTGACTCAAGACATGTCATAATATTTTCTAGGAAATTGTGTGTCATCAAGGGAAAATATTGCGATTTTGGTTTATGGGGAAAGTGTACAAAAGGGAATCTATACACTATAGGTGGAGAAGAAGATATGTGATATTTGTCCAAGGATAAAGAAAATAAATTATGGCATAAACATATTGGTCACTTAATCCAAATATCCTTATAAGATTAGGTGAAATATTATGCAACTCAAGATCTAACTAGATTATCACATAATTCTACTCATACGTGAGGCTCTTGCCAACAAGGGAAGATCATTATGAATATATATAAGCCAAAGGATAAAAAGTTAATAAAATTTGCTCGAGTTAATGCATAATGATGTGAGTGGGACATTTTCACCAAAGAATATTGATGGATAGAGGTATTATGTTATCTTCATTGATGATTACAGTATAATGGCATGGGTTTCAATTATCACCCGTAAATATGAGGTATTTAGCTGCACAAAAACTTATCGAAGGGAAGTTGGGAATATGATGGGTCATACAATTCATAATATTTAAAAAAATAATATAATAGAGTTAATAATCAACCAAGTGGAGTATTTTCTCAATAAACATGGGATAAGACATCATGTTTCAGCAGTATGAACTCTAAAGCAGAACGGTGTAGTTGAGAGAAAAAATTTCATCATCAATCAGAGTAAATCAGAAATTTCTTTCAGCTCTGGAGTTCCCCAGCCGAAAAGAGAAGATCTCTGCTCTTTAGCACGCATTCCTGGGGTCGATAAGCACCAGAAGTATCTTGGGCTCCCGACGGTGGTTGGACGGTCAAAGAAAGAAATCTGTTCAGCTATTGTGGATCGAATTGAAAGAAAAATACAAGGTTGGACCCCTAAAAAAATCTCCAAGGCCGGCAAGGAAATCCTCATCAAGGCGGCACTTCAATCTTTCCCCAGCTATTTGATGTCTATTTTTAAACTCCCTGACGTGGTGCTTTCAAAGATTCAATCCAGTACATCTAACTTTTGGTGGGGACGAAAGGACGGAAAAAATAAAGTCCATTGGATCGCCTGGTCTGCTCTCTGTCAACCAAAATCTGAAGGCGGAATGGGCTTCCGAGACCTTTCTCTTTTTAATGATGCTTTGCTGGCTAAACAAGGTTGGCGTATGATTAATAACCCATCATCCCTATGCACGCGTGCTCTCCGGGCTAAATATTTCCCACATAAGGATTTTATGGATTCCCATCTTGGCTATCGACCCAGTTTTCTCTGGAGAAGCATTTGGGGAGGTTGTAATCTACTGAGGAAAGGACTAGGCTGGAGGATTGGGAATGGTTCTACGGTCAAGATTTGGACCAATCCTTGGCTTGTTGATCAGACAGGCACGAAGGCGTCATCCCCTGTTTATCCAGGATCCGAACATGCCACAGTCTGTTGTCTTTTTGATGATCAAGGGGCGGGATGGTGTCTGAAAAAACTCTTCTCCTGGTTTAATGAGAGGGATAGGAGAATTATTCTGAGTATTCCCTGTGTGTCAGACGCAGGGCCAGATCATCTCTACTGGACAAACGACAGCTCAGGTGAGTATACAGTGAAAGCTGGCTACCGGCGATCTCTTTCTGCTCATATTTCAGAAGGAGATGCGAGGCCCTGGACATCAATTTGGAAGCTTAATGTTCCCCCTAAAGTTCGCTTTTTCTGGTGGCAGGTGTGTACTGGTATCCTCCCAACTAAGAGCCTCCTTGTCTACAGACACTTTTCAAACGACAACTCTTGCCCTTTCTGCCCTTCTGTGACTGAATCCCCTTTCCATGCTCTTGTTCAATGTCCCGGGGCTCAGGAGATTTGGAATGGCTGGGGATCAACTATAGAGTTGTTCCCGGACACCGCCTCAGATCTTACATCTCTCTTGATGCGATGGTGCTCCTCCTTTTCGCCGGCTAAAGAAGGCGCCCTGTGCATTTTGGCTTGGATTATCTGGAATAGGCGGAACGAGGCCATTTTCAATCATTTCCGGAGGCCCCCCAGATTTTGGATTGACCGGGCATTGTCATGGATTGCGGTATGGCAGAACCACCCTGAACAACAAATACTTTCCACCCACCCTCCTCTTCCCCAACATTGGTGCCCCCCACCAGAAGGGATTTTTAAGATCAATGTGGATGCCTCTCTCCCTAAGGATGGCCCAGTTGGACTAGGTTTACTGGCCTGAGACAACCTGGGAAATCTTATCGCTGCCAAATACGAAGCACGTTATGCACTTTGGGAGCCCTCAGTCGCGGAGGCCGCCGCCATCCTTGCTGGATTAAACTTCGCAAAAGATTGCGGTTGGGATTCCATTCACATCGAATCCAACTGTCTCACTGTAATCAATGCCATCAATCTCACTGACGGCGGGCTTCAACCTTTCGGTCCCATTATCCGGTGTATTCACTCGCGGAGACAAGGCTTCAATTCCTGCAATTTCTCATTTATTAGAAGGGAAGCGAATGAAGCCGCTCACAAGATGGCAGGCATTGGCCCTCCCTACGAGGATTTGCTCTGGTTCAATCATTTTCCATCGTGGTTACGTTCCTGTATTTCTGCTGATCTCCATCATTAATGGATCCGTCTTATTTTGTCAAAAAAAAAGGAAGTCTACACATAAAATATAGCATTACTATGTCTGAAATAAGAGAACACTCAATATGATCTATGTTATGGAAGAAATCCATCATTTAGTACTTTAGAATCTTCAGAAGTAAGTGTTTTAATTATCAAGAATGATAAAAAAAGGAAGTTTGAATCCCATGGAGATGAAGGGATATTTCTTGGATACTAAAAGAAAATAAAATCGTATAAATGCTTCAATAAGTGGATAAGAAAGATTATTGAAAGCCATGATGTAACAATAGTAGAGAATGAGCAGAACTGTTAGTAAATATATGATCAGTCTTACGAGAGAAGTGATGAATAGATAAGCATATTAGGGGATGATACAATTCTAGAGGCTGATTCAGAAGAAGACTTGGATGATGAGAAGGGAGAGGATAAGTCATTATCTACACAAATATTAGAGAGAACAGTTGAAATAAAAATGAAAAACATAATTAGTAATCAAAAAGCTCCAGTGTAGACAAGGAGGATGAAGACTCTATAGAAATAATCATACTTATCATAGGTAAAGCCTAAATTTTTTAGTGAAGTAGTTGGAGACAATAATTGGGTTCAATCTATGAATTAAGAGCTTGACCAAATTGATTATAATCAAACATGGGAATTTTTTTTGAGGTAAATAGTTAATAATGTCATTAGGAATAAATGGTTAGTTCATAACAGGAAGAATTAATATGGTGTAGTGATTCTAAACAGAGCACAAGTGTGCAAAGGTTACTCCCAGATAGAGGGTATCTATGTCAATGAGACACTTTCACCTATTACAAGGCTAGAGACAATCAGATTATTCTTGGCCATTACAATGCAAATGATGTTAAATATTTTCCATATGGATATCAATTCAACATTTTTAATGGGGTTTTGGAAGAAGAAGTGTATATTTAGAAGCTGTATGGATTTCTCGATCATGAATTTGAGAAAACTATTTTTTGTCTGAAGAGGGCACTATATGGGTTGAAACATGCACAAAAAGAATGGTATTCAAGACTAGATCAGTATTTGATGAAGCTTGGATTTCAGCGTGGTGGAGTTTCTTACAATCTCTATGTCAAAAAAGATATTAATCAAAGGATTATTGTTTTGGTTTACGTCAATGAAATAATATTTGGTGGATCAGATGAAGCACAGTGCAGACATTTTTCTGAATTCATTAAAAGTGAATTCAAAATGTCAATGATTGGTGAGATGACATTTTTTGTTGGTTTATAGGTGACATAAGGAAGGAATGGAATTTTATTTTCTCAATATAAATATTCCAAAGAGGTTCTGAGAAGATTTGTAATGGATAATTATAAGGAGATGAAAACTCTAGTGGCTACCTAGATGAAATTATCACAGGATGATGAAGGCAAGGTAGTTAATATCACAGAGTACAGGCAAATCATTGGATGTTTATTGTACTTGATAGTGACAAGTCCTGATATTTTCTTGTCCACATGCCAAAAAGTGTGATATCAAATAAATCCCAAAGAAATACACTTAATTGAATTAAAAAAGAATACTTTGGTATATCAAGGGAACTATGGATTTTAGTTTTACGTAAAATGAATAATCCTATCAATATATATTGGGATATATATATACAGATTGGGCCGGTTCAGCTGATGATAGAAAATCAAGGTTATGAAGTGATTTACGTCTTGGTGGATTCTTTATTTCTTGTATAAGAAAGAATCATGATTATATTTAATTGATCACCACAGAAGATGAACATATTATGGCTACTCAAACATGTACAGAATTATTTTGGATGAAGCAGCATCTTGAGGATATGGGAGTTAAAGTGAAGTATCCCATAAAAATACATTGTGATAATTAATGTTCTATAAATATTAGAAAAAATGGATTCCATTACTCAAGGACAAATCCCATTTAAATCAAGTATCATTTTATCATGGAGAATGTGGAGAAGGGGCTTGTAAAGTTGAGATATGTGCCCACAAAATATTAGGTTGTAGATATTATGACAAAGGCTTTAACCAATGAAATGTTTGAAAGGAATCAACTGGATCTGGGAGTTTAGTCGACTCCATGCACGTGAAAAAGTATGTATGTGGGACCCCCTCTCTTGAAGGTATTATGTGTTTTCCCTAATGTACTCATTTGTGTTCTTTACCTTTTTATAGACCGCAAATGAGTGACCTTTTGGTTCATTAAAAAAGGGGGAGAAACTGTGGCTATTAAAAGGGAGAAAATCTCTTTTTCAAGACACGGGGAGCAGCTAACTAGTTGATCAGTGAGATAGGAGGAGTTTTTCAAGTTAGGTGGAAAGCTTATAGGGGGATTTTTAAATCTAACGATGCTAGAAGTGATCGATCAAAGGATATATATCACGACAGCAATGGTTCACGGAGAAATTAGAAGTGTGGTTTTTGAATGGAATGAAGTGTTTCGTTGATTAAATATTCATTATAATCATATTTCTCATGTTGATAATCTCTCATGTGGTGTTAGAGTATTTGTTTAGTAAATCCTTAATCACTATATTAATTGCAAGAAGTGAATGCTGGTAAATGACTGATAAATATTTAACTAGGTATAAATTTATTAAAAAGTTATAAACAAACCCGAAGGGGGGTATTTATGTAAATAGATCCCTCAAGGAATCTTCTTAGTGTTGTTTGGTTGTGATTCTATTTTTTGACAAATCTAGATGACCAGTAGGGAGGATGGTTGGTGTTTACTGAAGCAGGTGTCTAAGGTGGCATAGTTTCCCAGTGTTTCCCAACTTTTTTGGGTTGAGAATTTGGAGTTTTTATAACATTGAAAAATATTGATTTCTTCAAGATCTCATCAAGATATTTCAAATCCATGAGTTTCATGAAGATGGGCTTCGTGAGTTGTGTTTTGCAAAGGATCAAAGAAATAAGACGATGATATCTGTGAATATGATGAGCATTACAAATGGCGAAGTTAAGGATAATAGTGAGTCGAGCATCATAGCACTGCAAAGGTTTTTATGGAAGTCAATTCGATTACTACAAGAATTGCGAATGGGAAATAGCCATAGAGTTTCATGAAAAAGGGATCATTGTGGCGGAAAAGAGGGATCCTCGCAAAATAGTAATGATGTGGCCAAGAAGGTTATGGAATCAGTGAAAATTCCTATAAATAGGCCTTTATACCCTTAAGAAGATTTATCAAGGATCAAATAAGATTCTAAGTCTATGGGTTCATCATTTTTATTCATGAAGGTGGTATAAAAAGAATTTTTTGAAGGCTTTAAAATCCAATCGAATATTCTAAGCATTGTGAAATTAAGATAATTCAGGAAGGCTAGGTGAGCTTCGTGAAAAGGAAAGATCTTTTTGAAGGATAGTTGATCTTCATGAAATAGGTGTGCTTCATAAATTTTAAGTGAGCTTCGTGAAATGGTAAGAGCTTCATAAAGGCCAGTTTAAACTTTGTGAAAGAGGAGATTCATGATGGAAGTTGTCTTTGAAAAAAACAATTAGAAGGCACTACCCAGTAATTATGTGGTAAAGGTGTATTCATCAATGGATAAAAGTTTTACTTCTATAAAACATCCACATACAATAGACGATGAATTCATTAGTAATGATGAAGGGACATAAAGTCCATAAACTGTGAGTGGATCCCTTGTAAGAGCAGTGAGTGAAAGAAGAGGAAGACGGTGCTCTTTAACACTGGTAGTGGGCCAGAGGAAGATACATAGGAAGTGTCCCTTGGGAATGTAATGATCAAACCATAAAAATTTTCAATTAAGTGATCCTAGGAATATAAGATCTAGGCCAAACCCTGTATACAAAAGTTCATTTTTAGTTGATTCTATACTTTGGAACATTGTCATTGTATGCTCCTTGGACGTAGCCCAGTGAGGGTGAACCAAGTAAAATCAACGTGTTCCATGAATGATTTAATTTTTGTTCATATATTTCTATGGGAGGAAGAGAGAAGTGTATTTTTTAACAAACAAAATATCAAAAGGGCCTGTAGTTTTAGTCTTTCATGCCTAGATTCACCCCTCCCTCTCAAGGAATTCAACCTAGTGGACCTAACCTAAGTTTTACCTCAAATTAATGCAATGAAACCCTCTCAAAAAACCTATATCAAGAGGAGGTAAATATGGAGATTATGATATCTAAGTTTGGGATATCCCCCTTCATTTAAATGGATAGAGACAAGGGATCCCAAGGGGGATTCCAAATTAAAACCCCCAATTTTACCAATTGATCCATCTAAAAATAAAAATTTGGGTCTATTGCAGTGTGACGAAGGGGGTTATAGAATAAATTCCCACCCATATAGATGTATTGTGGCATAATATAATGGTTCATAACAAAATATACATCAATAGGAAAGAACCTAAAATACTTCATCAGATGCTTCATGGAAAATCCCTCATAGATTGTGACATGTCCAGGTGATTTATGGTGAAATCCCCTTCACCGGGATATAATCCCTCTCTAGACTCCAGAACTAATATTTTCACTAGATTTAGGGTTCCACGGTGTAACCCCCCTATTACAGTATGATGCTTCTCTAAAACAAAAACATATTATAACATAGGGTACTCACAATTTAATTCCCAATGTTATTGTTTAACCTTTACCAACTCCAAAAAAATAATCATATCCAGAACTCCTCCATTCCACAACACCCCATGTTGTGATGTAACCTTATTCCTATTGTATAATACATCCAACCACACATGAGATCTTTATTAGGGTGTTTTATCACAAAACATAAACTCTAAAAATCCTAAAATACATCTCAAACATGATCCAAACATCCACCCTTTGATCTAAATCCAAAAATTCAAAATCACCCATCCAAAAAAATGATGAGTAACTTACCCTTCCTCTTAGTTCCCCAACAATAATTTTTTTGGTCATTATAAACCCCCTAAAATAACACTTCTTTTCCTAAATAATCCATAGTGGTCCTTTAATCATAAACCCTATCATAATTTATTCATCATTTTATCACTAATCTATTGTGTTCCATTTACAAATGCTAATGTAATTCTCGATGTGTAGCTATAAATAAAAAACACACTATCCCATAAAAACCTTTAAACATGAACAATAAGACTTACTTTAATGAAACAAAAATCTCCACCACATCATTAGTTATTCTTCACACTAATTTATCCCTTGAAACTCTTTGAATCCAATTTTTTCACCCAAGAACCCCACCCATACTCAGCACCAAGACTCTAATATTGTTTACAACGCACTCATTGGCTCCAAAACACTAAAATATCATCAAAAAATCCACATTAGGCACTATTAAACTCCCCACCATGAAGAAAAACTATTGATGATTGGTTTTAGATGATGTTTTTTCCACCGTAGGAATCACTTATCTAACCTTAAATCTACTAGTCCAAATTGTGAAACCATAAAACAACCACACCTAGCTACTCAATCCCAACTCCAAACACCGATTATGAAGATCTTATAGTGTTATGGGTCAAGTATATTGTATATTTTTTCAATAATATTTTTTAAAATACAATATGGCAGTTGAAAAAGAAAGATATGGATTATAATATGTTTGAAGAAGTCTATTGATAACCTTAAGTTAAAATCATCATAAGTATAGCAGTGATGTTGTGAGTTTTTGGAGAATCTTATGAGACTTTCCTTATTGATGTTAAGAAATTTTCAATATAATGTTTTGAAGGTGGATACAAAATATTTCCTTAACCATGTTTGTAATAATTCTTAAAAAAGTTAGATGATGTTGTTTTTTATTCAATATTTCTAAAATCATGAATAAAACTAAAGATCCAAACTGAAGTTGTACACTTTCATACAAAGAGGTATACATTCACCAGTATCATCAAGAATATATCACTAGATGCATCCCACTGATCACAGATCACCAGACACAGTTCACTATTTGAAGATTTCGAGTTTTGGATCACCGAATATACAATTTCAAAATTTATTGTGTTAGGGTAGTGATACACTATGTAATGGTTATAATTCACTGGGTAAAGGTAGTGGTTTTTATCGGATGGATATCAACAAAAATACATATGTTACAAGTTGGTACACACTTGTAAAAAGTGTAATAATTACAAAGGTGTAATTATTACAAATGTATGAAACGTTTTATGATTTATTAGATATAAAAATTTGAATCTAGAATACCAGATAAAGAATGGACATTGTAACTAAAAAAGGGTGAAATTCTTCTATAAAAAAAGTCATTAAATGTTATAATAATGTTATCAACTCTTAATGGATCAAGCTCACTAGATGGTGGAAAATATAGTTTCTAAATATATATTTTGTATAATTTTTTTACATGTAAAACTTTATGTTTCAAGCTATATGATAGTTGAATTCGTGATGTTTTTTTCATTATGAAGGTCATCTGTTCAAGTCTATCAGATGAAGAACCATCAGATTGAGGTGAATGATATGTAAATATAACTCTTACATGTGTTGTGTAATGGTAGTAGAAGATTCCTATATCTAAGTAAATGTTATCTATGATTTAAATTACCTATATAAAGGTACACATGATATATTTTAAAATCTTTAAGATGGAGGAAATCCAAGAAATGCACAAGATGTATGAAGACTAAGATAAACCTTGAGTTCTATTAAATGGAAAATAAATAAAGTCCTATCTATTGGGGGATTAGAATCTGTATCAAAAATATAATGTCAGTTCATAAAGATACTAAAAAATATCATTGGATATATGAACATTGGACATATCAATGTGATATTATCAGATAGATGATGTTGTGAAGATGAACCAGACTGGGTTTTGTAAATTTATGAAGTTTTTTATAAGGAAGGATGATTGGATGATGTCATGAGGACTCATCAAAAAACCACATTGGGAAAAAAATATTTAATTTCCATCAGAAAGAGGAAGAATATAAAGAGAATTGGAACAAGAAGAGGCGATTTCATCAAACTATGGTGATTGGTAGATATCAATCAGATATAAGGGAGACAGAGTAGAGTGAGGTGAAATTATCTGAATTAAATCGTTGAAAAAACATATATTGTGTGGAGTATTGAGGATATTTATAATTCTTTGTAAAGTCCTCAACATGATGATGTGATGTTGAGTTTTCAGTTCAAGTTTATCTAGAAAGATTTAGAATGTCCATAGAAGTTCCTTAACAATTAGGTTAAGGAAGTTCAGAGAAGGTTATAGATGGTGAAATTTTCATGAAGATTTAGGATAATTATAGAAGATTTTATAATCACCTAGTGAATTTCAGTTGAGTAGGAAAATAAATTTGAATACCTTTCTTATACGGGAACACCTATAAATGGGGGGTTCAAGTACAACCCACAATAACACTATTTATTCATATAAAGAAGCCAAATTAATGAAGTTATTTTTTGAGTAGAAAGTGTTTAAAACCAAGGAAATACTTGTTTGAATAAGAGTAATTGGATAAAAGTACAAATTATAGGTTTAATGGATATAATTTTTGATTAGAAATAGAATATGGATTTTTTCTAGTTACAAGTTCAATGGATAGTGTGTTTTTAGACAAAGGTACCAGTATAAGGGAAATTTATTTGAATCGCATCAGATATAACATTATTGAATAGAGTTTGAGGAAAATAATTTTGAGGTGAAGAGCTCAAAGGTGAATTATATAGAGGATGAATGGATAAATGGTTAAGTGGATTTAAAAGAGTCATACTGGATAAAGGTAGAGGCACACCATTTAGAGTACACTAGGCAGAGTTATTGAATGGAAATTTTCTTGATGAAGTTTTCATTAGATACTTCCATTTTTTATCTTAGGTTGGGTCAAAAGATATGTAGAGTTTGTAGTTGAATAGATTCCGTATAGTAATATGTTAGGAGACATAAGGATTATAATGTAAGTTAGATCAAGTGTATTTTCTTATTATGATATAAAAAGATATTTTGGGTACATAACTCAACTATCGGATGTTTTATAAATATACCTAACTTGTAATTGATAAAAATATTATTAGTGAAAGAATCCATGGACCAATGGTAGTCTCCATGGAAAGGATATAAGTTCCCACACTAAGGTTAAACCTTATAAACGTACATGTCTATTTTTTCATCATATTATCTACATATCATAAATACAAAAACATGTAGAAGATTTTATAAATATCCATATGTTCTAATAGATAACATATGTTTAATAAAAATAAAAAAATAAAGATTTTAAGCTGATTATAATATGTAAAAAGTTGGTCACCCCTAATTCTCCCTCCCCCACCAGAGTGATTGTGTGATCCACCTATGAATCTTACGTTCCATGATCTTAAAACATATAGATCACTTTAAAATATTTCAACAGAATCAATAAACATAAATTTCAAAACATCCATTTTACTCTCAATCCAACCACTAAAACCTAAGAAACATAGTTTACAAAGGCTTTAGTTTCTTATTTAAAAATAAGGTCAAATAAATTATTACAAACTAAAACTCACATTAGTTTTTAGAGACACCTATTAATAGGGTGTTCTCCAAAAACAAAAATCCCAAAATCCTCAACCTATCTAATATTTTCTTATCCCAAACATAGATCTTAATTTTAAAATAAATTTTGGAAATCTAACTTCAAACACTATTTTACTCAGATTTCTAAAAGACTAAAAATTATATAAGATTTCAAGGTCTCTAGCTCCAGAATCTATTTTATATAAAAAAGAAATATAAAAAACCATTTTATACATAATTAATTCCACCACATTATTATTATTAATAAAATTAGGGTTTTCTCAAAATCTACATCATGTTCAACACAAAATAAGTAGGAGATAAACAGTTTATTTTTTCATGATAACATTTAAGGATGAAATAATAATGAATAATTTCAGAATAAATATTTTTTACACTAAAAAATTAAACTAAAATCATGTTTAAAAAATGATCATGTTTCTTTCATAGTACATGAATGACTAATAAGGTCATATAATAAAGAAGTTGGTAGAGAATAAGAAACTCCCTTTGTTTAAGCTTTCTATAGTCAATATTTCAACTCCATACTTGAATTCATCAATTGAGATCTTCATCTGGATGTTAGGTCTCTCATTTTTATGAATTGTGTTAGATTGGGTGTGGAATAGATAATCCAAAATCCCCTTTGAATCTGTCCAAAATTCCATTTTATAATCTATGAATCCTCCAATTTATTGTTTGTCTTCATCATTGGTTTATTGTAAAAAACCTAAATTCATCTAGCGCCATTATAAAAAACCATTAAATCCTTAATAATAATATAAATAATAATTGAAAAATATTTAAAAACATTATTAACCAATGAGTTTAGATTTTTTTTTCTTTGAATAAATATTTACATCAAAATTATTCAAACAAATATTTGTGAGGAAAAGTTATTATATTGTTTATTTTTTCCTATGAAACTTAGTTTTTGGTTATTTTAGTCCAACTTGAGGATGATTTAATATATATGTGAGGTGATTTTAATCCAATTCGTGAATGATTCATATAGAATCATTCTTATATAGATTCACACCTATTAGTTTAATCTGATGTAAGAAATGAATTAATCTCACATAGAGACTCACACTCAGCTTCGATTCCACTTAGTAAATCTTTTGTATAAACCTAAATATATTATGAATTCTATTTAATAAATTATTTGGTATATTCACCATCTTACATTGGATTTTTGGTATCATATACAGGCTCTTCAGTGTTTGAGTTAATCATAGAAGAAATAGAATCAATCTAACATGATTCATTTCTAAAATTATTTAATCACATGTGAGGCTTCCTATCACTGTTTTAATGTTACATTAGGCTTGGATTAATATTTTTCATGTAAATTTTAAAAACATTACAAAGTAATGAATATTATGAATCACTTGTATATCTTATATTATCTTTCATATCCCCCTGGAAAACAAATAAATCCTATGTAAAATGCTTAAACATGGAATACTTTAAAACTTAAATTTCAATTAAAATTAAAAATTCACCATGTAAGAGTAAAATAAAACCTATGTGAGAATAAACTCAACAATCCAAAGTCTTCAAAAATTAAAAAAATAAATTCTAACTAACTGTTTATAATTAAAATACAATTCATACACATTATAAAGCATAAAAATAGCTCCCAAAAAAATATATAAGATAAATTGAGGGAAATTTTTACATTTTAATTCTATGAAAAATTATTTTCACCAATAATAAAAATAATCACAATTCCAAAAAAAATTATTTTCAACCCAAATTAAGAAGAAAATCATTTCCTCAAAATGATATCTCAATAATGATGAATTAAAAAATTAAAGCACAATTTAACACAAAACATTAATAATTTCATAATATTAAGGATTAAACATCTTTAAAAATAAATACACATCAATAATATTCTACCCTTGAGGGTAACCAAGATATCTCCTACCATAGGTATCGACACACCATCAAGAGTTCGACCACATAGTAACAAATCCTATCTGGAAATGTGCCCAGTCACACTATATCACAAGAAGACATATTCGACATCAATTAGGATGTAAATTCACCATAAAAATCTCAATAATATAATTAGGCATTAACTATATCATATACAATCTTTGGGTCCATACTAATGATCAGCATGTCATACGTTCTTCTCTAAAGAACTAATGAGGCCCTGAAAGTCAACAATAATTCCAAGAATAAACCAATAACCTATGGTGAACATTCCATCAATCACTCAGCCACCATCAAGGTCTCACAGCCACCCCAAAGGTATCACAAGGTTCCTATGGAATTATTCTAAAAGGAAACATGACAAGAAACATAATCTAGTATATCCAACCTATCACCCAAAGGAAGGTTTCTACTATGGATCCTTTGTTGTCAAGCATTATTCTACAACAATATATAACAAAAAAGGGAATAATAAATTAAGAGGCTAACAAAAACATACAAGGTTTTAGAAAATAGGGCATCCCCAATACAAGGTCAAATATACCAAATAAAATAACAACAAAACCCTTGTATATTTTATTTATAATAAAATACAATGCCCTTTTAAAAATAAATTTAATGGAATTATATTATATATATACTGATTCTAGTACATTGGAAAAAATATCATTCAAACCCATCTCTATAATGAATCCATTCACTTTAAAGTCCACTGAAAACCATTCATTTAAAACAACCAATTTCCTTTTGAAAAAATTATCCAAAGCCACTTACAGCACCATAACAAATACATAATTGGGCAACTATAACTCATTCAAAAAAGGTTACACCAATGAACCATTTAGTATGTTTTAAAACCCTTTTTTACTATTAGATTTATGTGATCCCATTCTAATTTATAAAATAATATTACACAATATCTTACCATATTCTAGGAATAATAATCATGATCACACAAATCTAATATAATCCAGTTAACCAATATAATTTATAATGTAATGGCCACCGACATCATTTCTTGATATAATTTAATCCTAATAGCTCATAATATAATTTTCTAATACCATGAGAACCTACCCCATCCATAAACACCATCAAATTAATAAACCATTCATTTAAAACTAATTTCCAACATTAGATAACTGATATAAAAATCACATTTTATGTAATGACATCAAACCCATTTTCTAAGAGGTTTGTTCCACTCTATATGCCTCCATAATCCTAATAACTACAAAATACCCAAATTATAATGATAATTTAAGGTAAAATTATACCTAAATTCACTAAAAACACTAAATAAATCCATGGGGTGACATATGTCAATCTAAATAATGAACGGCAGTATGGAATTCTTCTATAAGCCCCACACAAAAGCTCCAATAAGCACGATGATTCCTCCATTCTATAATGGAATAATATCTCTAAAATACTAGTAGAGAAAACGAAAATTAGATGATGTCAGGGAGGAAGAATATTGAGGAAAAAGATATAGTTCTTACCATGAATCCATAACATGAATCCCTCTCAAATAATTGGGGTCAAGGGGAGGCAAAGTTGAATATTTGGAGAGACAATGAGGATCTCCCCCCTTTATTTGAATGGATGGACTTAAGGGATCCTATGGGGGGTTCTAAATTATAACCCCAAAATTTGTAAAAGGCCCCTCTAAAAATAGAACATGGGGTCTGTCGTAGTTGTCCTAGTGAGATCATGGTGCAACACCCCATTCTGAATGACATATTATAGTGTGACCAAATGGTTCATGAAGCAACATCATTCCCCAAAAAAAACTTAAAATTTGTGATCATGTGTTTTTCAATTCATTCCCCATAGATTTTGGAATAATCAAGTGAGTCACAATGCAATCCCATATTGTTACATGATCCCTCTCAAGTATCCAAAACCAATATCTTTAGTAAATTCAGGGATTCCTCACACAACCACCCTGTTGTGGCATGATGGTTATCTAACTCCAAAAAATATTATAATTATATAGGATCACAGAATAATTTATCATGTTTCGTAATGGCCGCCTCCAAATCTAAAAACATAATCTTATATAGAACTCTTCCATGTCACAACACACAATGTTGCAATATGACCTTCTACCTACAACAGAATTCATCCCCCAACACATGAGAACTTTTTTGAACATTTTACATCCAAACCTAAACCTATAAAATATCAAAAAAAATCCCATACCTGATCTAAATATCCTCAATTTTATCCAAATCAAACAAATTTAAAATCACTCATCCACCAAAATGATACGTAACTAATCTTTCCCCTTAGTACACCAATAATAAAATATATGGTTTGTTATAATATTCATATTGTTAAGTTTAATAAAGTTTCATTAAATAATTAAATTAAGAAGATAATGTTACTATAATATAAATTATATTATTTTATAATTAATAAAAATCCATTTCATTTCTTTCTATAACATTCATTACTTCATGGACAGTTTAACTACCTATGTGGTTGGTGTTATGAATCTGCTACTACCAGCTTACAAATATAGTTTAAAATATAGATTGAATAAGTATATATAATATTTATGAATTTATTATGATTATGTAAATATAAATTATAAATTATACTAATGATATTAAAATTAATAATCATGGTCATTTAAACTACCAAAAACAAACATACCAGTGCGTGTTTTGTAATAAACATACATTTTGGACTATATGTTGAACATCGAAGTTTTATACCAATACAATTACATGAATTATGGTACCTTGAAATTTTTTTTAATCTTATATAACCATTAGATAGTGACATTTTATCATTACCATTACATCGAAGTGTTTTTGTAACTATTGTAACTATGAACCGAATAACCTCAAAATGACAGACCAAAGAAAGAGTAATCCTTTAAATGTATAATAATTGATAATAAATAAATTTAAATGAATACTAATTATGAAATAAACCTGAAATAGATTTTTAAACATGTAAATAATTAATATATTTTTATTCTTTATGAAGTTATTGGACATATGAAGAGATCCAAGACTCAAGGTAAGGGTTTCTCTAACAAATCCTCATCCAATCCATGTATTATTTTTCTATTTTCTATGTTATATTATATTTAATATCACTACAATATTAAAATTATAACTTAATTATTTTTTTATTTTTTTATGTATTTTTGTCTTTTTACCTCCCATATTGATTTAATAGTTCTCCCCTCTCCTTTTTCTTATCTTTTTATTATGTTCTCTGACTCTTTTTTATCACTTTTGACTTCACATTTTCCTTACAGGTCCACGTTCTTTATCTCATAGATATATTCTATAAATTTTTCATCTATTTATATAGTTTTTCTATTTTTTACTAAAATGTATACCATTTACTCTATACATTGTGAATACCCAATATTTCATAATCAATATTAAAGGTCTTTTACCTACAGAATTATTCCATTTATTTTACTGGATAAATATTTATAATCTGTATACTCGTTACTTCAATATGGATTACTATTGATCACTTATCCATGTTTTGTATAGGTTAATTAAGACCATTCATATATTTTATTTTTTATTCATAAAATTTATATGAGGTATGTGATGTAATTATTAGTAGTTGGGGCCTAGAATTATATATCCCTTTGATGTGTCTATAGGTCCCATGTGACAAACTCAGTTGGGTATATATTTTATATAATATTATTTATATAAGATGTATTAAAAAAATTCCATGATGATGTGTTTATAATATCTTGGAATAACGAATCGATGGTATTTTTATGGTGTTCAATACTATGCATTCCATCATTATGAATTCTATTATTGTTACCCTTGTAATAATTTATTTCTATTGTTATGGTTATTCTATGCCTTTGCATTCATTTATATGGAATTTATTTTATTATTTATTTATATAATTTAATTAATGTTATTATTATTCTATGTTGGTTTTCAATTTACCCAACCCCTTATTGAGTATCTAAGGTCACCCCTTTCTATTTTCCTACCATTACCCTAGGAAACCATAAAGAAGATTGCATGTAATATAATGATAATAAATGAAGGAATAATGAAGTTTTTTTTATGATGTAATTTTTTTATGTAATGTAATGGTAAAATATGTATCTAGTCTCTTTCTTCTACTAAAATTTTTATTTTTGAAGTTTCTAATGTAATATACAATCATCGACACCATGTAACTTGAGGCGGGGTTGTTCAAATCCTACTTATACTTATCTCAACATATCATCATAACCCAATAAGATGATCGTCAATCAGGGATAACCTGGTAATGGATATATTCTAGTGTTTTTATTATATTATCACTCATTTTATATACAATAAATATAAATTAATTATAATTAATTACCATTAATATACATTACATGATATAGCATGTCCCTAAGCCAACAACACTTGATTGGATTTAGGAAACAAAAACTAAAAATTATACCCATATATAACCTATATATGCCCATGAATATGCACAACAAATAATTTATTAACACTACCTCACCTTATTCCTAATAAGTTATTTCATAATATTATTTCTTATTAGGGTATATATTCAAATAAAATACAGAATCTAACACACTCTTTTAAGCTAAAATATGTTTAGACACATTCAATACCTCATCACTTTCATAACCAACATTAGTAAATAAGGAATGGTCACTAAAATCCTTAGTATATTCCTTATATTTAAGTTTAGGGAAATAATTTCTAACAAGTTTAGGTTTCATATAATAAAAAAAAATTCCTTTAAAGTTACACTAATAATAGTTCTTTTAGACAGACTATTTTTCTTCTAATTATATCTTTTTTTATCTCTATTTTTCCCAAAACATTCATGCCTTACTCTCATATTCAAACCATTATCATCCAACTTAACATTAATTTCATTACATAATTCATAGGATATTAGTTAATATTTAAACTCAACTAAGTTTTAATAATCATTTACATACATCATAGTGTCTCTATCAATGTTATAATAATTATCAATACAAATAAAAAATATTAATGGCTTGTTTTGTATCATTAATTGTGACATTAATGATTAAAAAATCAAGTAAAATATTGTTAAATTAATCAATATGTTCTTAAATAAAATTTATTGTATACATCCTAAATTTGTATGATTTATGTTTCTTATAAATATGACCAAGAAGAGGAGTTTTCATGAATAGAGCTTCTAATTTGGACCAAATACTAGCAATAAAATATTTATATAAAAATTATTGTAAAACTTTATCAACAAAATATTATAAAATATAACTATAAATCTTTTTTAACACATAAATAATAATATTAAAATATATATTAATAGTTTTTCCATCATCATACTGATTGGTGACATTTTCCTTTGGTCTAGAGAGGGCATTGTAGTGCCTAGTAAAATATATAGTCACACTAAGAAGTGGTGAATTACTATTGACAGAATTTTATTGATTTATTTTAAAAATTAATGAATTTGAAAACATTTTCCTATTATTATGTATGGATATCATATGTTTTACTCAATGAATTCACATTTCATGCATGATAGAATGTAAAGAGTTCATGGAATATGGTATTTTTACAACGTTCAGTCCTATTGTGGGTATCTACTCCTCAATGTGTTTATGTCAAGTACCTAATGTGATTGATTTAAAAATAATTCAAATAGAATAAAAAACTATCTCCCAAAATATTATATTCTCCCATATAGTTATTTTATCTATCTCCCACCAGTTTACAATGGTCCTACTCTAATTCTAACTAATGAATAAGATCTTCTAGAATCTTTAAAATGTTAGTCCATCAAAAGGTATAACTTATTCCTCAACTCTTTATAAATATGACTACCAATTAATGTTTTGTATCACATCATTCAAATGTAAATCCTTCTCAATCAATCAATAACTTCAATAACTGGTACATAATCCAGTGGCATTATCATGTTGTTCATTCACATTTTGTTTTTTTCTGTTTTTTTTTTCTTATTTGATTTCTTCTTTTTCTTCTTATTTTACTTATTATTATTATTTGACACTTCAAAATTATAGTATCTATAATCTATCTTACCATACTCCTTTTTTTCATTGATATAAATTATATAAAAACAATCAATATTTATTACACTCCCTACTTCCATGCTTCTCATGTCTTTTGTTTATTTTATAAGTAGAATCTTTCAAATGTATAATATTATTTCATATTTTAATTTTAAACTTCATTAAATTCCCAGAAACATAATTATTATTTAAAATGGTCAAAATAATCTTCCAAAAATCTCAGATTATGATCTTCATAAAAATTGAGTCAAATATGGGTATTTAAATCACATAAAATGTCACACCAGAGTTCGTCATAAAATTCTACTTAAATAATTATTCACTATATTTATTTATCACCTGTCAAATATATTCTAGAAATATCATAGATGTAATATCCTTAGTATTCTCCTTTTTATTATCATTCAAATTAATCAAAAATTAATATTTAATTAATCTTTTAAAGGACTTGTTCTCTTTCTACTTCAAAAACTCCTCAAATATAAACATTCTTTTTCTTATGAATTCTCACATTAACTATATAAAACTTTTGACTTAGATTAACCACTATTAATTATTCATGATTCTTGGATTAGATCTCCCTTGAATTTCCCCAAAACGTTCACTTGATTAATCCACTTCTATATGAATGTATGTAGTTTACCCTTACGATGTAAAACTAAATCATAACATTATTATCACTCTCATTATCAAAAGATATGTTGTAATCACAACTTTATTTCCATAAAAGAATCATGATTATTTTTCATTTAAAATATCATGACATCACCACAATTATTTCACTAATATTTATTCATCATTTCATCATTTCATCATTTCATCATTTCCTCATTTGAATTGTCATAATATTAACCTTCTATTATTCCTATAAAGTGAAGTTATCTCATTGTTTATACTCATAATCCTTATGTGTCATCATAATCATCTTACATTTTACCTATTTAATATTATGTAAAATTAAAAAAGATATTACATATAATCTCATAAATCCTAAACATCCTATGAATGTTCTATGTGAATCTTATGATCTAGCTAATAAATATTATGTACATACTGGATCTAAAATTGAATATTACATATCATCAAAATATTTCTTATATAATATTAAATGATTCTTAAGTTTATTTTGAAAAACCAATATTAATATTCTACAACATTGTTTCATTCCAATGTATCCCTTTTATCTATGGGTTTACTCATCTAATGAAGCCTTCATAAACTCCTTATTAACATAATGTTTCTCCTGTTTAATATAAAATAACATAGATTCATGGCACTTATTGTTACATAGCTCTTTTATTGAAAGATTAATCATATATTGAAATTTTTCCATGCCATCTAATCTTATACATGAATGTTTATCCTATTAAATTTTATAGTGAATAAATTTTATCCTTTATATCCTTTGGAAAACAAGTATTAATCATATATGAAATTTTGGTATATAATATTTAAAATTATGTAATCCAAAAATTCCAAAACTCAATTTAGAGGATTCTCAAATTCACTGCAGACATCTTCAAACACCTCTATCCAAATTAAATCACTTAAAAATTCCTATCATTACTTCATAAAATTCCTAATAATGTTTCCAAAGAACATTTAGAAAACGTAAAACTCTATTTGATTATTTCAATTAAATTTTACTACTTCAATTAACTCTTTATATTTCAGCCTAAAATTCCTTCAATAATAGTGAATAATTAATCACCATTAAATGTGAATCCATTTCTACCACCTAAAATAGAATCTTAATCATGCTTGTTATTCTTCAATAAATTTTAGTATCCATATTTCTAATGAAAACATGGATGGAATTATCATTATTCTGGCCACCTTAACTCTCCTTAAAACGTGGAATGAGTTTTTAGTGTACACTGCTTCAATCACCAACCTATCATCACTTTTCAGGGACCCATGAAAATATTAGTTCTATAATAATCATAATTATTTCCTTAAATCTATTTAAACTATATTTTTAATATTTAACATCTTTTTTTCCTATGGAAATATCTCAAACTCTTGTGTTATCATATGAATAGATCTACAATGGGTAATTTAACATAGATCAAGTCATATTTCTTTACTATTCAGTGAGATCTACACTATAGAAACTAACTTCAATCTCTAATTGGAATTTCATTTTGACTTTACCTCTTCATCATTATAGTAATTTTATTGAAAACTAATACAACCCTCATAATCCAACAACCACTTCAATATCCCCCTTTCAATTTGTTGTTAATACCCAATCTATTAATAATTTTAATTTAAATTCAATGACAAATAGATCTCATTTATCTTATTTATTAAAAATAAATACAATGGTACTAAATTATAAGATAATAATATTAATATCATGCTCCAATCATGATTGAAATTTTATCTTATCCTCATTATTGTGAGTAAAACCTAATTCACTTCAGAAAAGAATGGAATCTTATTTATCTAGTAAATGATCCATAAATTAATAAACACTAAGATTACATGAATAATACCAATGTAGAAAACAATATATTTAAATATATAAATATATTCTATCCAAAAAATTACACAAAATGTGATTCCAACTAATAATTTTCTCTTACAGGGGTTGTTCAAGTATATTTTCAATTTATCACATGCACTGAACTTAATAAACAAATCAAAAAAATCAAGTACAAGTAAGTTTCTCAAATTTCTAGTTACTTTCCATATCAACCATATAAACATAATTTCTCCCTCAAAATAGTAATTTATTTAACTCAAAAAAGGATAATAAAATGTTTTTAAAGCATACCTTAAACACAACTTTGTCCAAAATTTTAGACTTTAATATGAAATAATAAATTTCTATCCGCTACTCTACTCAAATTCCTATAAAACTTCATCAAGGTGGATCCATATTTATATTAACTCCAATAATATACTTACCAAGTAGTATTTAAGAATTGATGAAACAAGTGATAGGTCACTCAGAGACAAACTTCTCTTCCTATTGTACAATCATCACAACACTCATCATGTTTTTGCCGTATATGAATCATCTTAAATTTTCTACACACATACACACAAACAAAGAAATATATAAAAATAAGAAGGATTCTAATTTACACCTTTTGGTACAAAACAAATAGAGTCAATTATAAACCAAGAAAATCCTTTAATTTTTTCTCCTATTTGCTGAGGACACTTCATGATTACTCATCCTTTTATTTTCCAAATGTGGATCTACCTTGAAAATACTTATTTCATTATTCATATTTCTTCTTATGATGAATTCATTTTTCAGATCAGATAACAGGGTACATGAATTGTGTTATGATTGGTCTATTTTTATTTCCTTCTCCATCTCTGTTGGTCATATTTTCAACGTTGGACTCGTGTTTTAATCATGTTTTAATGATCACAAATTGTTACTCCTATTTAATATATCTCATATAATGTGTAGATATTCTTGTTTTCTTTAGGAATAAAATAAATTTTCTCAATATCTTGATTCCTATAAATCATTACTGATTATCCTAAACTATATTTAATATTGTTCTATAAATATTTCTTTTATGAATGATTAGGTCTAATTTATTCAGTGAATATTAGTACTTATTTCTATATACAGATATTTGGATAAGTCTGAGAAATCGTGTGTCTACCACCGGTTTTGGTTTTCTGGAAAAGGACCCAGACACTGTAACCCTAACACCGTGACACAGACACCATGATCCATACATTGTGACCCAAACACCATGACCCAGACATCGTGACAAGACACTGTGACCCAGACACCATGACCCAAACACCGTGACCTAGACACCGTGACCAGACACTGTAACCCAAGCACTGTGACCCAAACACCGTGACCTAGAAACCATGACCCACACACTATGACCAAACATTGTGACCAGACACTATAACCAGTTCGAGATCTCATGAATTCTGTAACACTGGTTCTTTGATAAGACACCATTCGAATTTTGGAAAAAGACCAGACACTATTATCCTAACACTGCATCTCTAATACCAATTCCTGGTCTCAATACAATTATGCCATCATGAGTGTCTCACCACTCAAAGTCAAAGAAGAAGACACCATTTTGTGGTGACACTGTTTCCAAGTGACGCCATTTCTAGATAGACTGTGACACCATTCTTCAATCTGTTTTATCAATTTCAATTTAATTTCTAATAGTCATATTTGAGTCTTTCAAGTTCACTGACATAATTAATATTTATTTGTAGAAATGTCAACTAACAGAACTAGGTACGAGGTGCAGGATACATGCATCCTTTTAGATCCAACACATGAACTCCAAGAATAAAAAGAAAAGTGTGTCCCTCAAACAAGTTATGAGTAGTATTGTGTAGCAGAAGCACGAGTATTCTTGAAAAGTGGACAGATACATGCAACAAGATACATATGAAGAATACACAAAGCATTCTTGAATCAAAAAGCTGCAATACGACAAATCAGAGCCAAAAAATCTTCACAATACCAACTCCATGAAGAACACAAGCTAGATATAACTGGAAACCAAGTCACCAGACTTGTGATACTCTATTTCTCACAAGAGGACTTGATATTTTTATATGGTTCATCCTAGAAGTCTAGAGTTGCATAGAATAACACTCAGATCACTTCTAAGATTATCTCATCATCTTTTTCTGTTGTGTATTTTTTTATCTTTCAAGCAGTGTCTGTGTGTGTTTTTTATTAAAAACACATATTGTCTCCTACACAAAATTAAAGGATACAAGATATCCTTCCTTTCATATCTTTTTAAACTTGTTTACTCCCAAGGATAAGGGTGGAAGAGGTCCTTGTGTGGCATGATATTTTTTAACGACGAAGAACTGTGGAAGAGGTCGTGTGACCTCAACAGTTCTGTGAACTATTTTTTACCCCGATCCAGGGTGTGGATCAAGTTTATTAATATAAACTTCTTGGTGGAAGGTGATCACCAAGTAAAGGGGATTGGGTCTCCCCTTGAGACTGAACCACTTGTTTTATTAACTGTGTTGTTTAATTTAGTCTTTCCCTGTTTTATTGTATAATTCAGAAATCACTAGATTTATTTTTATAGTTAATCTTGGATATAAGTTATAATTGTTTTTCTTTATTAGAATAGCTTCAAAAGTAATATCAATAACTCATTCTGATTTTAGTGAGAATTAATCATTCTTATGATAGGTTATTTGAAAACTCAAACCTTTATAACCGTATTACCTTGATTGACTAGGTTGTATTTATTTTTATTGGGGAACCTTTTTAAGAAAACTTTTAACAGAAATTTGTATAGATACTCAATTCAGCCCCCTCTTGAGTACTCTACTCCGAACAACATTTAATATCAGAGGATTTTATTAAGACTCTATTGTTTGAACTATTCAACTATGATTTTAGTTGCACTTTAAAGATCTGTAAATTTTTGTCAATTCTAAATTTAAATCTCTTTAAAATTATTTCTTTATTATAGATAATAGACTGGAAGGTTCTACAACAAATAGACCACCATTCGTTAATGGAACAAATTATGCCCAATGGAAGATTAAAATGAAAATTCATTTAGAATGTATGAGTTTTTAAATTTGTTCTTCAATTATAGAAGAGTATAAGATTCATGGTACTAATAGAATTACTTGGTAATACCTAAACAAGAATTCCTACAATAAAAATTGCAAAGCCATTAATGCTTTATATTTCTATTTATTAGATGAGGAATTTAACAGAATTTCTACTTGTAAAAATTCCAATGAAATTTTAGATACTTTGTCTCTTTCACATAAAGGATCTTCTAGTGAGGAAGAAATGATACTTGATAGTTATACTATTAAATATGATAACTTTAAAATTATACATGATGAGCCTATTTCTGGAAAGTATCGCAGGTTCAACGAAATTGTCAACACAATGATTTCTCTTGGAAGAGAAGTTACTGCAAAAGAATAAATCATAAGGATTCTCAGATGCCTACCTGATAAATAGATATGACCCTCTATATCTATTAGATATTCATGTAACATCATCAAATTACCTATCAAACAACTCAATAGGAAACTAATGATGTATGCTGAGAAGATGAAAGTAAAAAAGGAAGAGGAGGATGGACCCAAAAGAAACTTTGTTTCATTTAAGACCACTACCTCTAAACACAAAGAAAATGGGAAATTGGAAGTATATGTAGAATGTTCTAGTAGTGAAAAATCCTCAACTTACTGTGATGGGGATATGGCTCAATTAGCCATAAGGTTTAAGAAATTTTACAAGAATAAAAAATATTTCAGAAATCCTAACTTCAAAGGAAGATATGATCAAAAGGACAGCTGGAAGAAATATTGGAAAAGAAGTGACAAGTCTGATGAGATAGTATGCTATGAGTGTAAGAGAAAGGGACATGTAAAGGCTGACTGTCCCAAGCTCAAGTATAAAGGAAATATGAGGAAAAAGATAGAAAGTATAAAAAGGTAATGAAAGTAACTTGGAGTTCTTCTGAGGAAAATTCAATTGACTAAGAGTCTTCACATGATGAAAAGACTAACAAAGACAATATGTGTTTCATGACAAACACATCTGATGTAAACATGACATCTCTTGTACAAAATTCCTATTATTTTGGAGATGAAAGTGATTCTGAGAATATGTCTAAAGAAGAAATGTTTGAGTATTTCAATATTCTTGAAGTGACATGTAATGAACTAAAAGATAAATACAAGTGTTTAATGAAACAGGCTGCTCTAACCTCATTTGTTAAATCTGAACTTACTGTATAAAGAGAGAAAAATGTTCAATTACTCAAAGAAAACAATTAACTAAATCTATCTAATGAGCAATTGAAGACGTACCATGAAAGTTTTACTAATGCTAAATATACTTTGGTACAAATGATAGGTAAATTTATTGATCCAAAATATACTACTGGTATTGGAAATCAACCTGATAAATATTTTTTTTGGAAAAACCAATTTTGTTTCTAAATCTAGGACATACAGCTTTACTCCTAGTTCTGGAAAACATTATTCTTGTTAAAATTATGATACACACTCTACTGTTTCAATATTTTCTGGACCAAATAGATTTTATTTTTCAGGTACCTTACAAAATGCTTATAGGAAACCTTGAGGCAGATGTGGGTTCCTAAATCACTAGTCACTAATATTACTGGACCCAAATAAATGTGGGTACCAAAGTTTGTTTTCATTAGAATATTTTTTAGTAAATTTTTTTAAAGAGATCCTATAAAATCTTATGGTATTTGGAAAATGGTTTTTCAAGACACATGATAGGAGACTATTCATGCTTCAATAACTTAATAAAAATTGATGGTGGACATGTCACTTTTGGTGACAATGCCAATGGAAAAATCATTGGCCTTGGCCAAATCGGTAACTCTAACTCAGTTTTAATTTCCAAAGTAGTTTTTTTGTGGATTGAAATATAATCTCCTTAGTATTTCAAAACTATGTGATGGTGTATTTCATGTTAAAACTGAAAATGATGCTTGAAATGTTGTTAATTCAAAAAATGTATTAGTGTTTTGTACATTGAGAAATGAAAATGTATACTCTGTTAACATAGATTCTTTAGTTTCTAAAAATACTTCATGTTTAAGTGTATTACACAAAGAGTCTTGGCTTTTTCATAGAATACTAGGACACTATAATATTCACTCTCTTAGAAAGCTAACTAGAAAAATCTTAGTCACATATCTTCCCAAACTTGAGTTTCTAAATGATAATGTGTGTAATCCTAGTCAAAAGGGAAAAAAACACAAAATTTCCTTCAAACCAAAGAAAGAAGTGTCAACTTCTCAACCTCTCGAATTGGATCACATGGATTTTTTTGGACCATCTAGAGTTTCTAGTTTAAATGGGAAGCATTATGTTTATGTTCTTATAGATGAATTTTCTAGATATACTTAGACTTTCTTTTTGGCTCACAAAAGTGAAGCCTGCTCTCATTTCACCAAATATTCTAAAACTATAGAAAATCATAGTGGATATAGAATTAAATCCTTAAGAAGTGATCATGTCCGTGAGTTTGAAAATCAAGAGTTTGAATCCTTTTGTTCACAAAATGGATATAGTCATAATTTCTCTTCTCGTAGAACACCTCATCAAAATGGATTTGTAGAAAGAAGAAATATAAACTTGAAAGATATTTCTAGAACTATGATTAGTGAATATGATTTACCTATTTATTTTTGGGTTCAAGTAGTAAATACAGCATGATATATTTTTAATAGAGTGTTGATTAGATATATTATTAAAAGAACTCCATATGAGTTATGGAACAATAGAAACCCCAAATTAAGCTACTTCAAAGTTTTTGGTTTCAAAGTTCATATCCTAAATACTAAGGAAAATCATGATAATTTTTCATCCAAGAGTGATGAAGGAGTTTTTCTAGGATATTCAATCTCTTGTAAATCCTATAGAGTGTTTAACAATAAAACTAAATGTGTGGAAGAATATGTCCATGTCAAGTTGGATGAGATATATCCACATGACCCTAAGACCACTCTAGAGAACCTGGAGGATGATATGTCAAATTTGTACATCAATGAAAAATCCTCTAACCATCCTATAAAGAATTTTGTGAAAAACTTCGTGTTCTTGAAATTATCCAGATTCAATTCAAAATGAACCTGAACCTACTGATGAACCTGAAACCACAAGACCCTCCTTTTCTAGATCTATTAGAACACTCAATAATCATCATTTATATGTTATTATAGGAGATGTAGATAAAGGAACTCAAACTGGATCTTCTCTAAGAAATCAGGTTGAACATCAAGTTTTCTTGTCACAACATGAACCTAAAAACATTAATGATGCTATCAATTATGAATTTCGGGTGATTTATATACAAGAAGAAATTAATCAGATTGAAAGAAAAAAAGTTTGGAAACTTTTTGATAGACCCAAAGACATATTTACCATTGGCAATAAGTGTGTGTTTATAAATAAGGTAGATGAAGCTGGAGATAAAGTTAGAAACAAGGCTAGATTGGTTGCACAAAGATATATTCAAGAATAAAGAACTGACTCTGAGGAGACCTTTGCACCATTAGCTAGACCTGAAGCCATCAGAATCCTACTTTATTATACAGCACATCAAAATTTCAAACTATATCAAATGTATGTTAATAGTGAATTCCAAATGGGTATATATCTGAGGTTTTATTTTTTGAACAACCCCATAGTTTCATAAATACCCACTTTTCAAATTGTGTTTTTAAATTATCAAAGTCTTTGTATGGTTTAAAGAGATCTCCAAGAGCTTGGTAAGATAGATTAAGTACTTTTCTTATTTCAAAAGGTTTAACAAAAGGTAGATCTGATCCTAAACTTTTTATAAAAATAATTTCCAATGATTTTTTAGTAGTTCAAAATATTATCTTTGGATCTTTAAAAAATTCTTTATGCATTGAATTTTTAAAAATTATTCAAAATGAATTTGAAATGAGTTTAATGGGTGAACTAAAATTATTTCTTGGATTTCAAATATTTCAAAATAATTATTGTATTATTTTGAATCAAAGAAAATATACTATAGATCTTCTAAAACATTTTGGCTTGGATACACTATAAGTAGTGACACTACATTGTGTACTACTTGTAAGTTGGATATTGATGAAGATGTAAAATCTTTTGATCAAACCACTTACAGAGGAATGATTGGAAGATTAATATACTTAACTTCTAGTCATACTGATATTATGTTTAGTGTATATAGGTGTGCTAATTTTCAAGAAAACCCTAAAGAATCTCATTTAAATGTTGTTAAAGGATTTTCAAATACCTCAAACATACACCCAATCTATGACTTTTCTATCTGAGAGGAAAATAATTTGAGTTAGTTAGCTATTTGGATGCAGATTTTGGTGGTTGTAAGTTAGATAGAAAAAGAACCTCTGGAACATGTCACTTTTTAGGCAAGTCTCTGGTATCATTGTGTAGTAAGAAACAAAACTTTGTTGCATTATCTACTACTGAGCTGAATACATAGCTACTGATAGTTTTTTTGCACAAATTTTGGTGATTAAACAAAAATTACTAGATTATGGATATCAATTCAATAATGTACCTATAAATTGTGAAAATAAAAGTGCCATTAACATCTCAAAATATATTATTTCACACTCTAGGACAAAATATATAGATGTAAGACAACACTTTTTGAGAGAACATTATCAAAATGGTGATATCACTTTGTAATTCATTAGAACTGAATACCATCTTGTTGATATATTCACCAAACCATTAAATTATTAAAGGATAGGTTATATAATACATGAATTAGGAATGATAAATCTTAAGTATAAAACATATTTATTTCAAAACTTACTATCTCATAGCTTATTGTATTACCATAGAGTAAAAATCAGTTATGGTATTCTATTAACATCATCCTAACCCATAAAGTTATCTAGACCATCCTCTGATACCAACTATAAGGACCAGTAATCACATAATTTCACATTGAGGATATTTTCAAGTTTATATTTTTATAGATTTGGGATATAAAACATAAAAAACATTCCACATTTATATAGAGCGGATACCAGAAAAATAGTATCCATTTCTTCCAAAATGTAGAACTTTTCAAATAAAACTTGATTTCTTTGAAAAATCTTCATAACATTTAACTTGTATCCATTATTTATCTTACACATACTTATGACCTATAAAAATAATTTAAAAATTTGGTATGAGCACAAAAAATAGAGTAAGGGATATTAAAAGAAGTAAAGAAAACATTAGTCCATGAATACTTGTAAACGTATGAAATCATTTTCAAAAAGACATACTTATCACCTATATATACTTACATTGTGAAACTTGAGATATCCATGAGATTTCTAAAAAACATAAAGAAAATAAATAGAACCATAAGGGTATCTTGGTGAATTACTTATATTTTAACCATTACGTCTAACTTATGATTTTTAACCCTCACAGCTACCTTACAATGTAACCCTCAAGGCTACTTTATTGTGTAACCATCGTAGTTAAACATAGAGTAGCCATATGGATGAACTCCAATATACACATACCCAATGAATTGGAGGGAGATATAGGTCCCACCCTTAATCATAAAAATTACCAAGAACCATAACATAATCATACAACATGACTAATTTCATAAAAACATTGCTTTTGAATTTTGTAAAACAGAATTTTTAAAAGAAATTTTTAAAATAAAATCCCCTTAAAATATCATATAATTTAAGTGAGACTTACTAAAGTGGGTGTAATATGTATATACACTATTAATAAACATAATTCAACATAATATAAACAAAATTAATCACATAAAAAATTTTAATATCACATAATTAATGATGTACAAGGTTAATCCAAGGAATGGAAATTGGGTTAAGAATTCCCTTACCTCGGTTTTATCTTACTTGAAACTTGTCTAAACATCCTTTATAATGGTTAAAATAGTGTTATTAATAAATTATAGAGACATATTCATGTTTTTAATACCTTATATGGTCATTTTATAACATATTTCTATCCATTAATTTATAATATTTTTTTCTCTATATTGTTTCAGGTGAGTTCTTTACATGATTTTCCATTTTGTATTTGATTTTCTTGTCATATGGAAATGAAATTCCAGAAGTGGAATTAAATAGTATTAATATGTTTAAAGAATATTTAATGACACCATAAATTATTTTTGTTATCATAAAGGATGATGGGTCATTAGATAAAACATTAATGATATTTTTTTAGATCATTTTTTGTCGTTCCTTTATAATCATGAACCTGTTTCATTATATAAATTATTGTTATGAATATAAGTTCATTACAGAACACAAAATAGGTTACATAATAAACTTTAAATTCTTTTTCAACCCTCAAAATGGTTTTACAAATAGTTTTGAAGGAATTAATTGAAATTGCAAACAGATCATCCACGATTTTGGTAAACAACACATCACGAACTGTGTCTTTATAAGAGGGGGAGGAGATGAAGTAAGTTGAGGAATGTTCTCCATAAACATGATAACGTCCATAATATATAATATTTTTGAGCTTTAATTCCTCTTGGATAAGGATAAAATAATAGAGTATAATATAATAAAAATAATTGAAAATAAAACACATAAATAAGAAAGAGGATGTTTACCTCTTGATATCTTCTCCTTGAGATCCTCCTTAAGGCCATTGGTTTTGGCCTTTTGGTGAGACCAAGATTTCTTGTATGTGGGGAAGATACTTTGGAAGGATATTGGGTAGAAAATAGACAATTCAAAAATCTTGAGAGGTGATAGAGGAATATTGGGGTGAGGGTGGTTTTATAGTGGAGGAGAGGACAAGTTTTACATTATTTTAATCATTAGTTTAATATTTATTCACAAGACTATGAATAGTATTGATTAATATGACCCAAAATAGTAATGCATGCATGTGATTTCAAACCAAGTGTGCTTACATGAGCATTAAATTACATATGATGTAGTAAAACTAGTATTTAGCATTTATTGTAATTTATCATATTTTATTATTCATAAAAAATTCAAGAATTTTAGGAAAATAAAAAGAATCACCGTAACCATTTTTTGATGTGTACAATTGAAAAATTAATTCCATTTTTTGAAATTAATTTTCTAAATATTATTAATTTAATTTTTAAATAAAATCATAATTTATTCAAAAATAACAATTTTAAAACTACACCTCACTTTTTAACACCTTGAAAAATTAATCAAGATCTCATTATCTTATAACCATAATAATAATAGATTCACTATTCATAAGGTTCATATTAATATTCATTAGGGTAGGTTACTATTCACCAAAAATTAAGTTTGTTTTATCTGACTCCAAATAACTTATTGATCGCAATTGTAGATGAAATTTCTTCACAATTCAAAACATATAAGTGGAAAAATTATGTTTTAGCGACTAGTTATAACTATCTAATTATAATAAGGTTTCACACATTTCAATTTATGTTAAAACATTGGGGTGTTATACATATAATATTTTAAAAACTCTTTTTTAATTTTATCTGTTGTAATATGATAGATCAAATAGCTTAGTCATTTGAATATTTTTAGGGGTACCCTCCACATACTCTTGTAAAGGACCCTCCTCATTCCTCTATACATTATCCTTTTACTTATTCAGTGAAAGAGAAGGCTTCTAGGGTTGGTAAAAATTGTAGCACACATTTACATAAATTATCATTTAATCATATAAAGGAGTAGAGGATATATATTAAGATTGATGATAATGGTAATCATGAAGGTATAGATTCAATGTAATTTAAGAGTTTTATTTTGATGAAGGATATAGAGAATATAATTATTATGATTTTTAATTTGATAAGTGTTTAATGGGTGATGCTAGGTCAATAATGGGAGACCATTTTGTAATAAAATTTTTTATTATTATATTTATCATGTAACATTTTTAGATATATATGTTATTATTACTTCTCAATTTCAGATAACATATGATTTAACTAAACTAAAGAAGTCAAGAGGAGATTTTTAACTTTTTATATATTGTTATGTAGATATTTTAAATAAAAAATAACTTTGGATTTAATATATATTGAAATAAAAAAAATGAAAATCCATAATAAATATACATGGTTTTAGATAAAGATACATGGAGTAAGTTTATCGAAAGTGGGAAGAAATAATCATTATTGGTAAGTGAAATTTCAACTGTTTGACATGATTTTTTTATAATCACAAATAATGATCATATTAATGATTTATTTTTCCTTAATTAATAGTAAATGAGGATATATCATCAAAAGATATAAGAGAAGAATGTATACACTCATACATTTTCTCGTAGAAGTTATTCGTTACTAGAATAACATATAATAGGTAAAAAGTTTAAAATATTGAGATCCAACTCTTTAGGATATGTATAGATTTCACCTACCCTCCCCCCATCTAGACATTAAAAATAGAAAATGGATCAGATTTTAAAAAGGGAAAAATATATTATAGATTAGTTGAAGTCTATAACTAATAAGATTATAAGAAGTTATTTAAGTTATTTCTAAAATCTTTTTATTTTATAATTCACTACTAAATATTTCAAATATTATTTACAGGAATCCCTTGAGGAGAAGAAAACATGGGGGAAATTTAAACCAGAGGGTAGGAAGGATATTTTGGCTATTATATTAGGAAAGATAGTAAACACGAGTCATGTATAGGGATTTTAGGTGGGCATATCTGTTAGAAATGTGTTTAATAATTATCAAACTTCTTCAAGGGAGGATGTATATGAAGAAAAAATATAATCTTTTGAAGATAATGTTTGAATATTGGTGAGATGATATAGGATGGGATTATATCCTTGGTAGAGTCAATGAATGTAGATATTTAATAATAGTTTCAGGCTGTATATGCCACTCCACCTCTGCTTGCATATCCCACTCCTCCACCAACTCATCCACAATTTCCCATCTATTGTGATTTATATATTGAGGTACCCCAGTATCATATTAAATCATATGTTATTATACATTATATTGGGGATACCTTACATCATCATCAGATATAGATTGATTATATAAGGTAATCGTATAAGATATTATAAATGCATCAGCTAGAGTATTTTTCCCCATGGATGAGGTTTATATAGTTTGATAAATTGTTAGACATTTTTTAATTTGGATGTATAAACTTTCCCAAAAACATACCACTATGGTATTAATATATTATATATTTTATATAATATTGATTATAAATTTGTATCTATATTTTAATATATATATATATATATATATTAGGAATACATTAAAGGAAAAGAAATGTTGTATAAAAAGAATCAATATGTTGAGGATACTTCAACTTCACATAATATTATTTATAAAGGGATTTATAAATGATAATCACATGAATTTATGTTTTTGGATGTTTATGAGCTTTCAATAAGTGATGATATTTTTGGGTGTGATTATATATTGATGATTTGAAAGATTGAAGTCTTAGAGCTTGTAATTAAAGATATGTTAAACCTTTCAGTGATTCAAATCTTTTTCATCTAAGGTAATTATCATATTTTTTCAATTATATAAATTTTATTTAACTTAATACCTTTTTTATATTTTATTAGGAATATTTATACACTTTTAACTCAGTATGATACAATATCAGTGTATGGATTCATAGACCCACAATTTATTTCTCCAATAGTGCAGGAAAATTCATATGAACAAATAACACAATATCTTTCCCAAATATTTCAAAAGGATGGAATTAAGTGTTGTATAATTCCTTATCTTGATGGATATGAAACATATATTTCATAAATTTTTGTTTCCCTTAATTAAATAACCACTAGTATTATATTTTTATATCAGTGGACATTGGATGTTGTTTTTTTTCACTAGAAAAGACCACTTACTGGTTAGGCTTCATACATGGTGTTGTGAAAGAAAACTTTAAAGAATATTATAAATATAAGTTTTATTATTTAAATATTTATATATTATAATAAAATTTTATTTTATTTTATAATTATTATTTACAAATTTTCCATAGAAAGAATATAACTGATCATTAGAAAACATGAAAAGAAAGGCCAAATATATGTATGCAAAGGTGACTTATTTTATAAGAGATATAATTAATTAGATACATAAAATATTATTTTTAATTGATAATTCTTTTACAATAGAATTCATTTCATCAAGTTGTAATCTAATATAGTTATTATGTTCTAAGATTTATATATAATATAATTAAAACTACAACAATTACAAAATTTGATAAGGTTAGATTTTATTTTAGAATTTTATTTTTTATCTTATCAATATATTGAGAATAAATTTTGAATATTTAATTTATAGTTTTTATCCTTTTGATAATCCTCATACATATACTGGAAAAGAGATAAATCTTCTATAGGGAGCATGTGCTGATTATTTCACACATTTTATTAGGTTTTAGTTTGTTATTCTATTTTTTTAATATAAATTTTAAAATTATGAAGTTTTAATTCTAATAATTTTTTGATATAAATGTTTATTATATAATTTTAATGGATTTTTTTGTTGTTTACTATTGTATTTTGGTGTTGTTTTTTTGTATTTATCTCTTAATACAGGTTTCGGTACTGTATTTTAAAAAAAATTAAAAATAAATTTTTAGGTCAATTATTTTTTATACTAATGTAAAAATAAAAAACTATGTTAGTTATAAAATAATTAACATGGGTGACAATGGGAGTCTATTTGTTAAATTTGTTAAAAAAAATAACAAATTTAAAAATGATTCATCCATGCTAGTTATAAAATAACCAACCTAGAAAGAACCCACCCCCCCCCCCAATTATCCTTCTGGGAGGATTTTCAATGTTTTTATAGTAATAACCAATGTGGAAATATAATTTTTAAATTAGTTATAAAAACTGGAGTAAAAAATTACAACATCACTTACAAAGACATCAATTATTAATAAATTTTAAAAATAAAATAAAAAATGGAAAACTCTTATTTTGTATTAATGTTAGCTATGGTTGTTTCTTATATTAACCCTTGATGATCTTTAGAATTAAATTGAAAATATCATGAGTGTTATTTTTCAAATAATCATTTATTTTAGAGAATTTATCATCAAGTTACTCAATATCCATGTACTCTTCACAATATGGACTAGATTCTCTAAGAGGATTGTTATCGATAGATATGATAAATAAATGACCAAATCAATTGCCTTAAACTAGTGGTGAACTCAGTTTCCCTATTCTCATTTGATTTATCATTCACATCTTATTATATTATCTCTTATTCATGTTTTTTAAGGTTTCGGTAAAAAGGTCATCATGTTTCTTTTAATAAGGAAATCAGAAATTTCATCAAAGTTTCACTTCATATGTAACATATAAAGAGATGTAGGAAAAAATAGATCCAATTAAAGATATAACCTGAATTTGATACCACTTGTAGTACCAAAAAATCTATACAGTCACACTGATAGGGGGTGAATTAGTATTAATGTAATTTTATCAAATTCTTGTCCACATTAATGTATTCAAACTTTTCACCTATTAAGATGTATAGATCTCATATGTTGCAGTCAACACATTTAGACCACATGTAATATAGAATGTAATGAGGGCATAGAACGTAATATTTTTACAAGATTCGACCCTAATATGGGAATATATTCCTTATTGCATTTGGGTCAACTCTGAAACATTGTTTATTCACTAATATTTCAAAGTGAATACATGAGTATCTCCTAATAGATTATTGTCTCCCAACTAGATCATTGTATCAGCTCCCTCTAGTTTACAATGGTTCTCATTCAATTCTCACTAATGGACAACATATTATTGAATCTCCAAGATTTCACTACATCAAAATAAAAATATTATTCCTAGAATCCTTAGTACTTTAACTATTAGTGAATTTTTAAAAACATGGAATATGCATCGACATTCTTATCAACCAATCGAGAACCTCAACATCTAGTAGATAGTCCAGTCACAACACCATAATGATTTTTATCCTCTTATTAATCTTCTTGTTCTTTCTCTTTTTATATTTATATAATTTTTCTTATTAAATACTTTTTATTTTAAATATTCTCAAGTCAGTTTCCAAACCTTTATAATTTCTATTTGATACAAAAGATATTCAAAATAATCAGTATTGACTGCACTCACTACTTTACTGATTCTATTCTCTTCTACTTATTTTAAAAAAAATCATTCACTTGGAAAATATTATTTCATATTTGATTATGAAACTCTATTAAATTCACGGTAGCATGTATATCACTTAATTTATCCAATATAATCTCCAAGATAATCTCCAGTTATGATCTTCATAAAAAAGAGTCGAATGTGTGTATTTTAATCTTTCGAAATATCTAAAAATGGTCCCTAAAACATTCTCATCAAATAATTATTATTGGTATTTATTTATCACTAGTTAAACATATTCATGAAATATCATAGTAGTGATCTCCTAAATATTTTCCTTTTATTCTCATTAAAATTAGTCAAAACAAATTTAATTATTCCTTTAAAACAACTAGTATCTTTCTTCTTTAAGAACCCCACAAATCCTAGATTTTTTTTCATTTGAATTTTCACATTAAATCACTATAACATTTGGCTTCATTTATTATCCATTAATTCTCCATGATTGTCAAATTATATATCCCTTCAATTTCTACAAAATGTTTACTTCATTAATTCACATCTTGATGAACACTTTCAACATACCCTTGGAACTTGAAACTGTATAACAACCTTCTTCACACTCTCATTATACAAATATTAATTATAAATCACATATTAATTTATATAAAATAATCATGGTTATTTTTCATTTAAGAATGGATCGACATCATCATATATTTGTTATAATTATATTTCTTCTCATTTCCTCATTTAAATTCTTATAAGATCATCCTTTTATTTTTTCTCAAAACTCAAATTCTCTCATTTTTAAAATAGATAATACTTAAATATCATCAGGATCATATTAAGTTTCACTTTTTTAATATTATGTCAGATTTAAAAAGAAATTATGTATCACATAAATAATCATACACATCCTTTGAATGTTCTTAGTTAATCTTACATACCATACAGAAAATATTACATATGCACTAGATTTCAAGTTGAATATTATGTATCATAAAAATAAATATTATGTAGAATTAAATGATTCTTTTATGGATTAAAGAAACCCTATATTAACACTATTTAGTTATTTGTGATTCTTGCATAGACCTTTTATTTTCGGTTTTACTCTTTTGATGCATCCTTCATGAACACTAGATTAATTTAACACCACTTCTATCTAATCTGATGATGCTCATATTTTGAAAATCGTATTATTACATATCCCATTTACTAAACATTTAATCATACATATCAAGGTTCATGAACCATATAATCTTATGTAGGACAATTTCACCTATTTTATCTCACAATAGAGAAATTTCATCCTACATATCCTTTGATGAAATGGGATTAATAATATGTGAATTTATAGTATATCATATTTTAAAATATGTAATATATAACATATAAAACTAAATTTCAAGGCTTCTAAACTTCACTTATAACTTATTCAAACACCCCCAGCCACATTGAATCATATAAAAACACATCACATTTCTTAAAAAAATCATTGGAATATTTCTAAAGCTATTATAAAAAAGTAAAACCCCATTTGATTATTTCAAGTAAATTTTACACCTCTAATTGACTCATTTTATTTTAGCCCAAAATTCCATCAATAATAGTGCATACTTAAGCACCATTAAACACAACACCATTCTTAACACCTTAATTAGCATATTTATCATCCATTTGATTCTTTTATCAATTGTAGCGGTATGTATAATAATAAATATAGGGACACAATCCTCATTATACCAACCATAATAAATATCCATTAAACATATATGTAATTTTTAGAAGAAAAAACTCCAATTGATAAACTATAAATAATTTTCATTAAACCATTAAAATCATAGCACAACAATAAATAAAAAATATTGAATCTATTTATAAAAAATATTAATCATCAATATCTTCTTCTTTTCTTATGGAATCATCTCATACTCTTCTGTTATCATATGAATAGATCCAAAATGGGTTATTTAACATATTATAATTACTATTTTTTACTTATGTATTGATTTATCCAATCTAGAAACTAAATTCAATATCCTATTGGTCAGAATATTGACTTTTCATCTTCATCATCATAGGTATCTTATTGACAGAAAATAAAATCCTTACAATCCAAAGGTCACTTTTGGCTTCAAGAAATACTTGATGGAACAGTGACACACATATCTTGATTATATATATATTAATGTCATTATTTCTATAAAACTTGTCTGTATGTGAGGAATTCAATATTCAACGACCAATCAATAATTGAATACACAAGCATTTCTAAATCATTCATAATAGCATAAGATGGTTATCATAGAAAAAAAAGAAACATAAAAGGAGTTATTCAAGATGATTCTATAAAAAGAAAAGAAAATAGAAACATGAAGACATGATATAACAATATTTATAACACATTGGTCTTATGTACATGAAAATAACACCACTCACATACTCACTTTACATTTAATAAATGCTTAAAATGGTGATGAAGACAAGTAGAGATCACACAAAAATACAAATAACATGAAATGAGACATCCAAAATACATGAAAAATAAGAGGGAAATTAATTAATATTGACCTTTCAAACATAAAACTAATTGGGTTTCTTATTGAAGGTGATCTTTGAGGAAGTTATCTCCAACACCCCATGGATCTCAAGAACACTAACCTAGGTATGTACATGTAACTTCTCCTCATGGGGTAATATTTTTGTATCTTGAATAGTATCTAACTCCAAGGTTAACTCTGTACAAGGATGAAAAGGTATAAATTAACTCCATGAATACTTTAGTAATCCCCCTAAAATTATTGTATATGTTATCTATCAAAATAAAAATTTCAATGGCAGTAATACCATCGATAGAACTAAAATGTGTGGGTATTATTACACTAGATGAGGGACTTAAAGAGTGGCAGTAACAAACCACAAAAATCATAAAAATGGTAGATGACCATGATTTCATAGAATAATATTGAACATCACATGGAAAAAATGAAGGCTCGACACATGTAAAAATCTTATTAGATAGGTGGATATAGTTGAGATTGGCCACTAAAAGAAACAAAAAGGGCATATGATATGACAGTTCAAACAAAATAAAAGAATGGATCATATTATCCCTATAAAATAGAAATGATGTGAAGAGTATAGTGTCACAACCCAAATCCTACCTGAGTTAATAGGTCACATATGAATAACCAACCCATAGTTAACATATAACCAAGACGAAACATAAAAATTGAATATAAAAATAATAAAATAAGTTTAATATTGCATGATGGGATAAAAATATGTAATTGGATTAATTTGTAAATAAAATAGGGAATTAAATTCATCATTTTTGATGCATGACCTATTTTATACAAGGATGGACATTATTCTTGTACTGTAGGTTGTCAGTGGATTCATGTCCAATCCAAGGAATGAACATTGGAATGTTGTGAAGAAGATACTTTGATATATAAAAAATATAATTGGATTATATTTTTGTTTTTGAATAGATAAACCATTGTAAGGATATGTGGATACAGACCTCGGTATATATTTTGGTCCCAATAAGAGTTCTCCAGGTTATGTTTTCACTTTTAGAGGAATGAAAAATAACTAGTTATTATAACTAATATCGGTAGTATCATTCTTAACCCTAAAATAATTATGTGTTGTAAATGGAGGCTTAGAATAAGATGATATAGCTGAAGGTTCAATTGGAGGAACTCAAAAGGAGTAAAGGGAAGATAATTTTATTTTGGGTAGTAAAGGTAAATTCCATCTTACCAATAATCTGGAGTTTCAGTCATAGACAAAAAATATTCAAAATAAGTGTTAATTCATCTGAGGACTTCTATAAGATAATGTGATAAAACTTTGAAAGGTTAGTGAGAGTGAATAATAAGTGAACATGTTAAAACGGGTCAAAATCTAGGAATGTTTGGGGGTGTTGTTCCAATGTAGGACTTAGATTATAAAAGTTGAGATCACTCTAAATCAAAAAAATTGATAAGATGGGGTTTTTATAGAGACTGAACAATATTTCCATGAAATATTATTTATGTGATAGATTTTTTTGTGTGAAATCAGTTTCACATGGGTTCATTGTTTAGTTAAGTGATTGAGTGTTGTAATGGATGGACTAATGTTTCAACTGGGGGATGAAAAACTATATGTTTTTGGGTGGTGAAGGGATACTCTGATCAATGAAAAAGTGAATTGGAGTGGTAGATTTTTGGTTACCATAATATTAATGGGTATATTGTTGTTTTTAGAAGCAATATTGGTCAATAAAAAATAGAAATTATCTAAAATATTTATTCTAGGTTCTGAATAGTGGTTTCTTAGATGATTCCAAGTTTTCCTATAAATGGTTGATCCTTACATGGTATGTAATCGATCATTGAATATTTTATTTGAGTGGGTTATTAGTTAATCACTTCAAACTTTATTGTTTCATTATCCTGTCTCTTAGATCCTATTTGGTATAAATAAAATGAGGACTATGAGAAGGGAAAAAAGAATTTAAGTTTCTACATGTGCTGGTAGACTGTAAAAAGATATTTTAGGGAAATTAAAATATGATCATATGATGTAATTTTTATTCCCATATGATCAGACAAAAAAAAGAATTCTTCCATGGAAAATATATTTTTTTCAAAAAAAGGTCCCTATAAAATATAAAAATACAAATATCCTCCCTCATCCTCCCTTAATCTTGATGGATGTTCTATCACAAGGACCTCAATAAAACTAGTTTTGAACCCAAATGAATGTTTTAGTAGTGGAATTAGGTAGTTTCCATAGAGGAAAGTGTTGTAGATGTATTCTTCTTTTGATTGGGGTGTTCAATGTGTGAATAATATTTTTAGATTGAAATAGATTGGTTTTAAATTAAATTTTAAAATAAGTGCACTAAACTCATATATATCCTTACCTTCCCCCATTAAATAATTATTTTATTATTTACTCTCCCATTTTCTCTCTAATCAAGTTCAATATCACTTGATTATCCTCACATTTAAGGTTTAGTTTAATCGAAGGGATGTAATAATGAATGCATCCTCTAATATCCAAAATTCTATTAATCCAATATCACTAATTACCCTTAGTCAAACCACATCTCATGATATCGAGTAATGTAGAGGACCTAAGTGGTCTATATGTGTGATTCAGTGAAGAAAGAAATATGAATTTAAAATATTAGAAATAAGGAAATCCTTGAAGGTCTAAATTGTTAGAATAAATATAGAGAGATTAATAGAATATAATGAACTATTAAAGTTTGGTATTAATGAATAGGGGTATATAGAATTTCCTCATCCTAGGCACTAATGGATTGTTGCTATATCATTGGAGTTATTATAGAAAAATTAAATGGAAGAAAGAAAGAAATATTAGTGGCTGATCTATCCCAGTGATCGAAGATAATATCCCTCACAGAGGTGGATAGTTCTCCATCTATAGAATAATTCTATAAGATTCTTTGCACACTTTTCAAGTGATCATGGGATCATAATAGGTTTCTTCAACTTCTTTAGGTGACTCCAGAATTTAAGAATGTTCCTCGATTTCAGTTCCCAGCCTTTGTGAATTCTTCTTCATTGGATGATCGGTGTGTTTCCATTTTAGGGTCATGATTGGTTCGGTTGAGAAAATCCTCATAATTTTTTCTAACTCATATATTCTTCCCATAATATATCCCAAAACATATTCAAGAATAAATTAAAGATAAAATAATTTTTTTCTAAAGTGGATAGAAGTGGAAATGAAGTCATTCTTGAATGATCACATGAAGGATGATTTTATTGATATTTGTGGTAGAAATGGGGCTTGTAGAATTAGGAATTTGTAGGAGGCTTGAGATTAAGTGACGAAGTCTGTCTTGAATATATTGAGGCATTATCTTTAACATGGTCTTACAAACATAAATAATTATCATAATTTAATTCAAAATATCAATTGAATTATAAGTTGTGTTGTATATAGGGATTGGGCAGGTTCTAATCTTCATCAACATGGATTTTATTTGTCCTAAAAAATTTCAATCATGTAATTCATCTTCAAATATTATTCAATAGTGGATTCCCAATTGAACCAATATCAGAACCCTCTTTTCATCTTTATTGGTTTCATGAGCAGAAGAAAATCATCAAATTTCACCAACTTTTAAATTTTCATTTGATTTTCAACAATTCATAGTTGAATCTAGAATAGCAGGCTTGGTCCTGGACCATGGATTCTTGGAAAGTGGATTTTTAAGGCTCAAATTTATAGGGTATTTCATATAACACCAAGTAATAATGGACATTGGTTTGGTGTTGTAGGTTGTGAGTCAGGGTCATTGGTGTGCGGCGACTTGGATGCGACATTTGAACAAACACCTAGTGTAATTTTTTTTCATTATCACGGCTGAAAAATGTGAACTAATGAGGCCTCATCATATTTTAACTTCTAAATATAGAATATAGGACAAATCATAATTTCATTAATTCAGTATCCCTTTCAATTGAGCTTGATGGGGTTCATCTCATCTTTAAATCTTTCACTTCATCCGGTAAGAATATTCAAAAATCGGTTCTTTATTTTCTGTCAAATGGGTTTGGATTTGGCTTACATCTGTTCATATCTATGGAGTATTCAATAGGGAATAAGGGATTTGAAACTTCAATAGGCTTGGTTTCCATTTATAGAACTGATAATGTAATATTATTTGATCTATCATTGGTTTCATGGGTATTCTTCAATCTCAGACTCACACAGCGAACTTGATATCTCTGGTTTTCATTATCTTGCTCAGTGGGTTTCAGATACTTCGCATTTGATATTTGATTTTTCATGCCCCCCCACCTCCAAATCTCTTTATTTTCATTTTATGAAAAAAAAAATCTTTTATGTTTGAGTGGGAAACCCAAAAATTCCACCATATCAAAAACACTTACACCATAAAAAAATCAAAAGGTGTAAAAAAAATCAAAATGCTCCCCAAACATATTCAAATTCAAAAGGTTTCAAATACAACACATGTCATTATCATCATGGATGAAACTCATCAATTTAAAAAAGGATGTTGATGGTTAAGTGACATTAACATCAATATTTAGTGCCATCAACACCAATATTTGACAACTATAATTGATTTCCCAATTTCATACATCCTTATCTTCCAAAATCAGTTGTATATAAAAGTAGATATTGGGTTTACAGGGTTGGAACATCATCTTGTAGTAGGATGGAGAAAACATAGTTTCTTGGAAATTTATTTGTGGTCAATCGTAGCTTTCTGTGGTAGGTTAGGATAATATTCACACAGTCAGTTGGAAATGAGGAGGATGCCTTCCAGAAGGTATATTTATTGTGGGAAGAGATTACCTTTTGGTAAATTATTAGATGTGGACACACTTTTTATTGGTATTTTATCTTGCAGATAGTTTCAAAAAATAGGTACAGTTAGTAGAGTGATCATAGAGAAATAACTAGGTAAGTTATATCTCTTTTTTGTTTTAGTATGTATCCTATTTGTGTGTGCTTCATTATGAGGTAAGTATGACACTATGCCAGATTTTGAGTGTGATCACTAAACTAATCGTGAGAGATGTTTCCTTGTGGTAGCTAGAGCTACCATGCACCTTCACTTTATTAAAATAACATTTAGGCATATTTAAATTCCAAATTCATATTAAATTTTAATTAAATGCCCAATGATATTTAAAAAAATATTAAAATCAAAAAAATATCAGTAAAACTAAATTATTGTATTTTCCCATTAAAAATATAGATTGAAATTAAACACCCAAATACATAAAATAATTTCAACTCACACAATTAAACCTTAAATTAAATTCAACAATTCCCAATTTCAAAATCACAATTTAAACTAGGTTTTTTTCAAATTAATACAAGTTTAGTTAAAAATCATATTTACTTCCATATTGATGTGTCATTATTTAAAACTCATAGTTTTAAATCAAAATCAAATAAATTTTTCAATTCAATATATGGATTTCATTTAACTCAAAAATTAATAAATCAATTTAAACTCATAATTAAATCCATTTAAAAAGATTCATTCCATATTTATATTAAATCAAATAATAGAGATTAAATTCCATTAAGTAATTACATTTATGTTCTATAAAAATTAATCTCTATCAATTAATTCCCAAAAATTAATAATTGTTTAACTTGAATATTTTAATTCATTCAACATTTACTTCTATATTTCACAGAATTAATAAAAATGACAAATTTTCCTAGGAATTTTTTAATTTTTGGGGTGATTATAAATAAATATCAATTCAATTTTTTGAATTTATATCTCTTAACAATTACCCACACTTGAACTATTTCATTCTCATGAAATAAATTAAATTATAGTTATTTAAAAGGATTATTTTCCTATATAGACCTAAATATGAAATCCATAGAAGAAGAAAAACACAGGTTCCTCCATTATTTCAATTATCATGCCTCTTCCATGATTTCAATTCACTATCACCCTTCAATTAAATTATGAATTCCAATTTTGGAAGTGGGAAAAATTAGATCTAAGTGGAATCAAAATTTTAACAAGAAGAACCTCTATCATCCCTCTCTCCTAATTTTATTAAACCAAAGTTTTATTTTCAAATTCATTGAGACAATTCAACTTAATTTTTTATGTTTCAATTTCCCCTTCCTCATTTAGGTCCAATATTTCCCTCACATGAAAGAATTCATTTTTTTAAAATTAGGCACATTATTTATTTATTTTTTCTCATTTTTATTTTTGAATTTTTCTAAGAAATGTGTGCGGAAAGAATTGTAAAATATCACTTATTAGATATGTAAAAATTGAATTTACTCACACACTTGGTTTATAATTTCATATAGATTTATTATGGGATCCCAATATTCAATTTAATCCAGTTTCAAAGGACTTATATCAATTAATTTTGAGTTGGATTCCTTAGGTGTTCTTTTTCGTAGAGGCCAAGTTACCACATATTAAGTTCTAAATTATAGTCACCCCGTTTTCTATTTCTGATTCCATAAAAATATTTTCCCTCACACTCATTTTTCTAGTACTAAGGGAAATTTATCTGTGAAGACAGTGAAAAATCACTCAACAATCCTCTATCTCTCACCATTTTAGAACCAGTGAAATTTCTTCCACTATAGCATGGTATTTAAACTATTAAGGACAATAATGAAGTTAACTATTGTCAATATCTAAAAAATAATAAAAACATAAAATCATACAAAAAATATGTACAAATTCCTAGAATAGATTTTTAATTTTTATTATTTTTAATTTTTTTATCACAGATGATATATGTAAAATATACTATGGGTATTTACATCCTAGTATACTTTGTCCCTCTCCCCCACACTTATCACATATACCATTCCATTTAATTACAACATTAATTTTTTTTCCTGGGAATATGGAATTAAAAATAAGTATCTAGTAAAATTTAGAGATAATAGATAACACGGATTTTCTTTATTCGATGCTAATATTGAGGAGTTTGGAATCCTTTGTGGTTATTCCCAGAAATATTTATAAAAATGCTTCAGCTAATGGACATTTATCTTGAAGGGGTATGTGACTCATCTCCCATAATCTCAAAAACACCAAATAGAAAAATGGTAGTTACTATATAAGGTCTAGTCCAGTTGGAACAATTTTTACAAGGAGTCAACTTCCTTCTTGAAGAGTTAAACAACACTTTGTCTCTAATTTAAAAGTGAATTTTCATATGAGTCTGTCATGGATAGAATAAGATTTTTTCTTATAAACCAGGGTGTTTTCATTAGATTCTCTCCTTGATTTCTCAAATTCCATCATCTAAGTATTCCTTCTCTCTTAAGTCCCCCCAAAATTAGGGTTAACATTTTTAGAATCCTATTAGGATTTATATTGTAGATTGATAGAAAATTAATTATTTTATTTAATAAAGTAATATCCTAAGTGGGGTGGTGGAAACTTCAATTCCAATTTAGGTGGGTTTTTTAGTAATGATTTGAACTTATTTTTATCCATAATTGTTACATAATCATGTAAGGTAGAGGTGTCAATAAAAAATTATAGTAATCCATATAAATATTTCTCATCAATCTCTTCTAATCATTCATCACAAAAAATAGATTCTTGATTTAACTCATTTTCAAAAATATATTCAGTATTAAAATCATGAGATTCCAAAGATTCTTTTAGTCTAATTATTTCATCCAACATTCCAACTTATTATATATAAAAACATGATAATTAAAAATGGTTCAATATAAAAATAGATTGTTCTTCATGGGGGTATTTCATTGAGTCTAAAATGATAAAATTTAAACAAATTCACCAAAATTCATAGAAAGAGTTACTTTATTAACATTTATTGTTATTTTGATTTTCTTTAGAAGTGTTCTACCTATGATATAAATTAGAAGGTAATAAAAATCCTTTTACATTCACTAGAAAAACATTGAGTACACCTACTAGGTAGGAAATGGCTTGGTTGGAAAGTTTCAAAATCACTCAGCTAGGTTTGAGTTCTCTTACCTATATAGATGGATAAACTGAGTAATGAATTACATTAATTAATGTTTCTAAATCACATAATTCATTGAAAAATTTCGGTTACCAATAGTGAAATGGATAGTGAAGGTACCTGGATCATAGAATATTTTGGGGATTTGTGGGGTTACAAGCACGGAAACAATTTTACCTAAACTCACCATTTCATTACCTCAAAATAGTTTACTCCCAGTGCATATATATTTGATTATTTTTTCATACCTTGGGATCTAGAGGATAGTTTCTAGAAATGGGATTTTATTCTCTTCCTTCTTGAATATTTACAGAATTTTCTCTTGTATTATTACTTCACTAGGCCTCTTGGGGTCTTTTCTCTAGATGGGAAGGGAGGTTGGGTATGATGTGGGTATTCAAAATAAAAATTACCTTTATTCTTCTTCATAGGTTTTGTTTCTATAGGTTCTTTATCTTCTTTTTTATGGATAGATTCATTGGTTACAATTGGTTTTTCACTTCTAGTTTCCTCCCATAAAATGCTTCTTCACTACATACCAACTCTTTGCCACTCCTTCATGAAATATATCTATCATCTCCCTTAGATTTAGGAATTGATTATCCAAGGAGTTTATTTGAACCTTTATTTTTCAATTAAATGATCGTTTTTGGTATTTTTTCATTGAACTTCACAAGTTCTTTCATCAGGTAATCCATTAAGGGTTCTTAGTATTTCATTATTTGGTAGATTGTATAAAGTTGAGAGTTCTCTCTTTGAAAGGGTAGTGGATGGAATGATGGTTGATAACCTTTTTGAAAAGGTGGCGTTAGCACACCACAAGGGATCCAGAATTACTCCTCATACACCAGAGGCTGCTAACTTGTGGAGAGGTCCTGGGATTTTATCATGGGGAGACTATGTCCTCAAGTACAAATTATTTATAGGAAAAAAATAAAGATAAACATATATAAATAAAGAAACATAATAGATAAAGTATCCCAATTGAAAAAAATATTACAATATCAAAATCTTAAAACAATTGTTATGTTATTCATGTTATGTATCCCCCATGGATGGCCCATATATAGAAGTATAAAACCCACAAAATAAAAAAGGAAACAATGAACTCCTATAAAACTAATCCTGAGTACTTCCTGGTCCCATTTTCCATACCCACACTGGCATATTATTCCAATTATTTCCAATTTCAGTACATTCCCTATACTTATAACCTATGAAAAAATAGTGATATATACTTGGGTACTCAATTTCCATGGAAGCCTGAGTATGGGTGTGTGTAAAAATCAGAAGTTCACTGACAATAACGTCATTAAATTAACCTGTCTGATATAAAATTGTGTGAGGAAGTGATCTCAGTAAATAGTTTAACATTTATATAAAAATTTATATATAATCATGAAATAAATAAGGTGATGTAAAATAAATAAAAAAATAAAACTCTTGAAGTCCTAGGCTACTCAGTGATGCCCAGGGTTGATCATACCAGCATCGTCCAGTGTATGGGTGTCTCTGAGTATGTCATGGTGACCGTTCCTCCATAAGAAACCACACAGAATCCAGGTTTCCATCCTATAATTCCCATGTATTATAAATTATCCCACAAAATCTGAGAAATCATCCTAAAATTACCCTATAATCTGGCACCCATGTCAGTATTCCCCAGATATCATGTGTCATGCAAACTCTAAGCACCTATCATAATAGTTCCAAGCATCTTGTATCATGTAGAATCCACAGATATCATCTTGTAATTCTTAATAATGGTCTATAGGGAATCCAAGTAACTCATCCTAGAATTCATAATCATCAGTAATATCATTGAATCTAGGTGCACATACAAGTATTTTCAAATATCATTCATCACATGGAATCTAAGTGCTCATTCTGACATTACCGATCATTATACACCACAATTCAAGTTTAACATTTTCATTATGTAATTTAAATCGCCAGTTCATTTTATAAATCATCACTTTAAATAATTCCTTAAAATTCATAATCACCATTAAACATTTTAATAAACTAAACCAAATAAAACATAATTTTGAATTTTTCATAACCAAGGCATTTCATAAAACAGGTGTTCTAATCATAAATCATTTAGGTTGTACAGGGAATATGGTTAAAATTCCCCTTAAAAAGTGATTTAACCAATTAAATTCTCAACTCATAATTAAGAAAATCAATTTAAAAATGTAGATAATCAATACCAAAACATAAACCCATTCCATTTAATAACAAATTTGGTTAAAGTTCCATTTAAAGATCATTAATGATTGTGAAATTTCATTTCGCAATCATTGATTTTAAATTTAATTTCTACGTTCAGAATATTAACCCAGTTACTCAATTCATCTCACCAGTTATATTTTTGAAATCCATAACACTTAAGCTTATGAATTTAACTTAGACACGACACAATTCAAAATATTAAATTTAATATTAGGTCAGTGCACAATAAGGCCAGCATTACTACACAATGCATCATTAAAAAATGAGATAAGACTATTGGTTAAGTATAGGTACCACCATCTTCTTTCCAAGAAAATCCCACTCATTGAGTATTGGCTACCGATTCATCCAGAATCAAGATAAAATGAGAAACTAGACAAACACCATAAAAATATGGCATATAACATAAATCTAACATAAAACCTTTTAATAGAAAAATAAAAACAAAATATAAATAATGGGAAAGTTGTAATTACCTAAGGCTCTCAAAATTAACTGATAGAAGTAGAAATTAACAAAAGATGGAGGAGATCCCCAAGAATAAGAGAGGGAGAAGGGAGGGTTCACATGGAGGTATTCTGGAAAAGAAAGGGTAGAAAAGGGGAAGTTAAAAATTAAAATTCTAGGGGGTAATTTTTTAAAAATTACAATTTTTAAAGAGGTGTATGGTTTGGATGCATATTTTTCAATACCGTGCACCAACTATGATAACCTCACTGTCCAAGAATCACCCTTTCACACAATTAGTGGTCATGGTTTGAAAAACCATGCACAAACCCTATGAAATGCCTCTATAATTTTTTGTATATTTTAAATCCCCTTTCATGATTTTAAAAAACATGAACCAATATAAATAATGCCACATAATTGGGGTGCACATTTATCACTAACTGTGCGCTGATCATGTGCCCCAAGTTATTTCCCCTAAAACTAAAATTTTGAACCCCGATGCTCTTGAAACTTATCCAGGAACCTGATTCACTTTCTAGTCCCCAAACCATACCCAAAAACATCCCTTTAAGATGCTATGACACTCAAATTCACAATCTGAAAATTGATTTTAAAAATGGACCATTCCACTCAAAATTCAAAATTTTCCCAAACATCCCAGATCATTTGTACACTCATGCCTTAAAAACTCCCCATCATAGAACTTATAATTCTTGATAAGTCCTAGTGGTCATCCAACTACATTACCCAACCCATTCCATTCATCAACTCTCCTTCAAATAGCACTATTTCACTCTTGAATGCATGAAGTGCTACCTAATACTAATCTCCAAATGAAAGGCATAAGGCTTCATGAACCCAAGACGATGCTCAAATATTTTTCCAAATACCAAGATAACACTTTATGGATCCCCTATAACCTAATACACCCATGTTTCATTGTAAAATTGATTACCTAGCTCAAGGTTATCCCTGTTGTAGTAATTTTCTCAAAAGGAAAATTCCAACCCCCATCACCTTCTACCATCAAAATTTATTAGACAAATCCTATTCTCAGTATTCCACTGACCCACTCAAAACAGTTCCCAACACAACATAACTCAATATATGAGATCACCAGTAAACATTGGTACCACTCCCATTTCTAGCTATGAAGCTAAAATGGGTGTACCTTCACCATCCAAGTACAACTCGAGCATATCGAATATTCCTTAAAAATCCCCAAACAACTCCAAAACAAGGTCTATCACATGTCCAATGATATGTATGATGTTGTTAGGATCCCACTAAATTGAAAACCATGAAAAACATATAGTCAAAACCTTCTCTAAAAAACCCCCTATAAAAACTCCCAGCTTCCATCGTCGACATGCCTAGAAAACTCATGGCAATGATACCCTAATATCTATAGGTATATCATGTTCATCCCAAGCACACACCAAGATATATCCCTGGAATTACTAGTGAACTTACATGGTTAAAACACTAATCACATGAAATAATCATCATGCTTCCACCTAAGCACAAGCATGCCACCACACCAAACCAATCTTAGATCAAGACACTCCATCATAAGTTTAAATAAACTACCAAACTCATATAACACTTCATTAAGATTAACCTTTGGAATTACATTAGGTAATATAAATTTCATTTTCACCACCTTTTAATTAGTATTTAGTTCTGTCATGAATTTTTAAAGATCATTATCTTGAATCAATAACCCTTCCCACATAAGGGTCACAAACTGATGACTGAGAGGAAACTCTCTACCACAAAAATGTATGTTTTATTACTCCAATGGGTCAGCAAACCACTCTCATGGTACATATCTCATCCATAACTAAACACAATGGTCATATGTGTCCAAACCCACTCACTCCCAAGCACTACTCCACGCAACGAACACTATCAACTTCTAGCTCATAGAACACCATTCTTGGTACTCACCAAATTTCATTCAAAGTGAGGGTGACACCCTCCACAGTGTATAGTGGACTCCCCGAAAAATTAATTTCCAAACACTACTTCTTATGCACTGACCCTGATGGGTCACACATATACCACATGTGTGTAACTTCTCTAGAGAAACACTCACTCTCTTATCAAACCTGACCAAGAATAATCTCTCGAATCGACCATACTAAATAACTTAGATCCATTATTGTGTCACCCCTCTAGAATAAGGGTCTTTTTCTTTTGTAACTCAACCCTAAAGTATCCAAAACATTGTGTCTCTTCATATCCATCAGCCCACAACTATCACATGGATACTTACTAACCGAGAACTTAGGAGACATTATGCTTACTAGTACACATTTCCTTAATCCAGTGAAATAAAATGAGAACACACTTTGGTGCCACCCAATCACATCACCTGACTCATGCTACCACAAGTCACACTATATCCAAATTGGGCTCTCATACCAAAACCACCAACCATGCTCACATGCACATCACCCTAATTCTTCTAGTAGTGTTCTTTATAATCATCTTCAAAATCAGGAACTCCACATGTGACAAGGTCCAACATATGACCGCTCACCAACTGGGGTCATTTAAAAACTACAAGCTTCTATCCCCACTCACACCAAACTACATGAAGCACACCCCAAACTTAATAGGTCTAAGCACTTGACCACTCATTCCCTAACCCTAAACTTTGATACCAAGAATCATCACCCCAGGTGCTTTCACATTTAACCATTTGAGGTATTGCAAGAAAGTTTACATATATGTAGTTACACCTCATGTGAAATAATCCAATATCCAAGCATACTCTTATGATTTCATCTAAATTATGGGTGCTCACTCTTGCACTATCCATCCTCATTGAGACTCAAGGTTCATACGCTCCACTAAAACTACTTCACAAAACCAGACTCATCATCCTATGAGTTCAGTGTCATTGATCCTAGGATCACATGCCTAACCAGGAAACCAACTATGATTCCAGAATGTTTCTTCCACTAACTATAAGTATAAAAATACTCATATATAATATTCCTAACATCATACACATATCATGGTCGAGCACACCACCACTCTTCAACCCAGGGGGGTCACTTATATAACATGAAACACTTACCTACACTAGAACCATTTACCTAAGGATTGCCTACAACTTCTAGGGGTTGATATTTGAATGATTTTTCCCTTATAAACCATCCTAATTTGAAGAAACCATCACTAAATGTGATCAAGTGGAACTAACTCCACACTTATCAACATATAACATTCGCCAACTACATAACCAAGGTATCCAACCCTACCTCATACCCCTAAGGCATGTTAGAAGATTGTTTTAACCCATCAACTGAGGTCTTAATAAATCCATAGCTCATAGGATGACACTCACCCAAACCACAAAGTCACATGGAATCAATCATTTCAAACACCAAACTCGGGTTTCCCATAATCCAAGATCTCTATCTATCCCCACTAACCCTCACCAAGTTCAATCCAAACTCACAAGGCCTTTAAGACACCACAACCTACAATAATTTTTGTCATTCTCAATGAATTATTCATTATTATTTAATCCATAGAGTTCACATTTATAGTAGGATTCACATCCTTTTAATTCCAAACCCACATTTCAGAACCATCAAATTAATTTTTTTTGAATTCACTAATTTATAAATCTCACCTTTAAAACATTAACATTTAACAAGGCCTGCACTTTTAAATTCCAAAATCTCAAAGGATTCACAATAAAAAAGTTTTTATAAATTCCAAAATTATGAAATTTTCTTGACGATTGGTTAAATTAAATAAATTTCACAGAATATAAAGGAAAATAATTATAGTTTGCTTACTAATTTCTTATTTAATTAGACTACTACCAATCCATTTATATCTATCTATTTATTAAAAAATCATCATGCGAATTGCTCAAGTAGGATGACACCATTTCAATATATGAAAACAACCATCTATGATGCTGATGCCATTTTAAATATAAACCCACTTATTTCCAGAAGAATATAAACCATAGGTAGATAAAAATCAAGCTTCTATAACTAGGGAAAAATAAACATGGGATTAAGTGAATACATGGACAATACAATTCACAAGAAATATGCATTTGACATCTATAACCCATGTCCCTATAATGAGACTTTCCATGTTAATCCCTGCATGCAAAAAATGATTCATGAATGAAGCCACACCATCTTCCCTTACCGAGAAAAGAGTATAAATCCCACAAATCATCTCATCAAAAATCAAGTGTGTCACATGAAGTGAAAATCAAATACAACCATAACAATAGAAATCCAAAGAACAATAAGCCCTATAACTGGTGACTTGGGTTTTCTCCCATGTGTTGGTTGATCACACTCAGGAATGATCTCATTACCAATATTTGACACATCCTAATATCTTGTATATCATACACAAATAGTAATACAAATGAAAATAGATCTAATACCACTTTTTAACACCCCATCCTAGAATCCAGTAAATCGGCTCCCCAGGTCGGCATGATAAAAGGACTCAAGAACACCTACTCATATGCTAGTGACTTATGAATAGAACTAAGGACCTATGGGGTTACCATGGGGAGATTATTCCTATAAGATATAGTATCTATAATATTGTAAGTAATTAAAAATATATATAAATCAATAAACATTATAGATAAAGTAGAGAAAGTACCAGAAATAACTACAGTTTCAAAATTTAATAACAATGGGTATGTTATAAATTTCAAGGACCCCAATGGTTAGATCATATATAAGAGAAGAAAACCCCAAAATAATAAAAGAAAATTATAAAATCCTACCAAAATTATTCCAAGTATTTCCCCGTCCCATAATCCATACTAACACTGGAATATAGAGCCAACTATCATCCATATCAGGCCTTTCCCTATACATGTAAACTACAAAAAAAGTGATATAGGCTTGAATACTTATGTGACATGGAATCCCAAGAAGGTTACGTGTAAAAATTAGTATTCCACCACCAACAATGTCACTAAATTAACATTTCTGATATAAAATTTCATGCCGAAGTGATTTAAGTAATCATGTAAAAAATTATACAATAATTTATATATGATCATGAAATAAAGTAGGTTAATGGGAATAAATAAATAAATAAAACTCCAAAATTTTTTATCTTTGTGGTGATGTCTAGGATTATTCCTACCTAATTCATCATGTTTCAGGTTGTCTCTAAGCATATCATGAAGATTGCAACTCCATAAGTAACCATACAGAATCTAGGTTCTCATCCTAGAATTCCTCTGTATTATAAAGAATAACACAGAATATGAGTGCTCATATTGAAATTCCCCTATAATCTGATTCCCTTGTTGGTATTTCTCGGATATCATGTGTCATGTCAGTCCATGTACTCATCCCAATAGTCCCAATCATCTGGTATCATGTGGAATCCATGGATATCATCCTAGTATTCCTAATAATGTATTTTATAGATTTAAAAGAGATCTTCTTGATATTATGAATGATCAAGAGTCACATGGAATTTAGGAACCTATCCTACTGTTTCTATATATCATCCATCACATGGAATCAAGGAACTCATCCTGGCATTTCCAGTCATTACACACCACAATCCCAGCTTAACATTTTCATGATTAAATATAAATACTCAATTCATTTTATAAAGAATCACTTTAAATCATGAATCATGATTAATAATCACTATTCCACATTTTAATAATCCAAACCAAAAAAATCATGATTTACCATTTTTCAAAATTGAGGCATTCTATAAAACATGAGTTATACCCATAATTCCTTTATATTTAAAAAGACAAATGGTAAAAATTTCCATTAACCAAGTGATTTACCCAATTCACTTCTCAAACTATAATTAAAATAATTAATTTACCCAATAAAAAAACCAATACCAAAAAATAACCCATTCAATTTAATAAGGAACTATATCAATCTTGAAGTTACATTTTAATATATTCAATGACTGTGAAAATCCATTTCAAAATCACTGATTTTAAATTTAATTAATCACTTGGGAATATTAAGCATGATACTCAATTTATCTCACCACTTTAATTTTTGGAAGCCATATCACTTAAACTAGTGCATCTAACAGGTTCATGACATAATTTAAAACATTTAATTTAAGATTAGGTTAATTTGTAAAAAGGATACCATGAACACGTGATGCACCACTTGAAAAATGATTTAAGACTATGGGTTGAGTATAGGGACCACTAACCTCATGCCAAGTGAATCTCACTCATCGAGTATTAGCAAATATTTTGGTCTGAATTGAGAGAAAATGAGAAAATAGACAATCACCCTAAAAATAGGACATATTATATTAATCTAATGGAAAAAAATTGAAAGAAAAATAAAAACAAAGAAAAGGATGATAAATGTTTGCCTTACCTGAGGCTCTCCAATGTGGGTGATAGAAATTGAAATGGACGGCTAAGAAATAGGAGAAAAGGGGAGTTAAATTTTAAAATGTCGAAGGGGAATTTTGTGAAATTGTACTTTTAAAAGATTCCCATGGTTTGGAAGCATGGTTTTCAAAAACACATACCAACTATGTGAACCTCACTGTTCAAAACTCTCCCTTTCATGTGGTTAGTGTGTGTGATTTAATGAGTCATGCACAAACCATGTAAAATGTATCTTTAAATTTTTGAAGAGTTTTCATAGTTTATTAAATTCCCTCACACAATTTAAAAAAACTCTGTTCCTATAAAAATCTGGTTATGAAATTGGGATGCACAATTATCACTAACAATCTTCCCCAGGATGTTTCACTTGAAAATAAAATTTGAAACCCCGAAGATCTTGAGACTTATATAGGGACCCGGCACACCTATAGGTCCCCAAATAGTGACCAAAAACATCCCTCTAATATGATCTAACACTCTAATTTATAATCTGAGACGTGATTTTAAAAATATTTCATCCACTAAACACAAAATTCAATGTTTTCCTAAACCTCCAGGATCATCTATACATCCTTACATTGGTATTATATCTGATAAATAGAATCATAGTTTTCTTTCACCTGTAGGAAACCATCGTTATAGTGGTAGCCCATGGAATGATAGATTTGGCATATACATCGGGGTGTCATAATCAAGGTTTCTGGAACTTTGTTCAAAGTTGATTGTCTCACAATAGATATTAGATCTTCTTTTATTTTGAATAATGGAGAGTTATAAATTTTTACCTCATGTGATCCACTTGTTGTAGTTATTGTGCTAGATTTTTGAGAGTTTTGGGAGATCCTTTTGATCATCTCTCTGACTTCAGTAAGGGGTTTATTGATTAGTGTTCCACTAGTGGAAGAATTAAAAAGTTCCTCATCACTATCTATCAAACCTTGGTAAAATAATTTCAAGAAATGATGTTATTTATAGAGTTTGTGTGGGTATGATATTGGTAATTTCTTGAATAACTCTCTAAAAAAACTCATAAATTGTCTCTCCACCTGTTTGACTGAATATATATCCTTCCTCAGCTTAACACTCCTTGATATAGGGAAATACTTCTGTACTAAGGCTCTGTATAATTCATCCTAGGTAGTGATCTCTCCAGGTTGAAGGTTGTAGAGTCACTACTTTGCAGATCCTTCTATAGAGAAGGGAATGGTCTTTCAACTAATCTAATCCTCATTAGATCATCTAGGTTTGAATCTATTGCAGAATTCTATAAATGATCACAAATTCATGTTGGGTTCTTCTCCCAAAAAACCATGAAACATAGGATGATGACCTAGTATTCTAGAATTAAGACTATAATCATGTTGATCATTCATTTGTAATAGCTGGTTGTTGATGTTGAAATTAGTTTCAGACAATTATCTTAAAGTTGTATTCAATTTAGATTTATTATCTTCCATGTTTTCACTTCCTAGGGTGACTATAGTGGATGAGGAAGCTGAGTAGGGGGAACTTTTCAATTGAATTGTGACAAGTTCTCTCACATCTTTTTCATTGAATTTTAATATTCTCAATCCTTCCTAAATAGTATGTTAATCCATTTGATCAAAATAAGTGAGTTGAGATTAACAAGATTTGATCTTGTGTTTCATTCATTTTGAAATAAAAACAAGACAAAAACATTGGCCTCCTTGACATTGGTGTTCGGTTTGATGAGTGGCCTATCACAGGGTCCTCAACTAAACAAATTTTGAACATGAATGAATGTAGTAGTGGTGAAATCAGGTTGTCTCTAGAGAGGAAACTGTTATAGATATGTTCTAATTTTTTTGTGAGTTAAGTGCCCTAAAATATTTTGTGAGATTGAACTGGATTGGTTTTAAATTCAATTTTAAAAGAAGTGTTCTAACCATGGATATCTCCTTACCTTTCTTGTTAAATCATTTTTTCATTTCATAGTCTCTAATTTTCTCTCTAATCACATGAAATCTCACTTGATTACCTTCACAAGGAAGTTTCAGTTTAATTAAGGGGATGCAATAATCCCAAAAACCTCCAATATCCCCTAGCCTATTAATCAAAGATATCCAATTACCCTTAAGTCAACCCGCTACTCATGATCACAAGTAATTGGGAGGACCTGAGTGACTGGATGTGCGATCTAGTGAAGAACGAAAGTTGAATTCAAAATGTACGAAAGAGGGGAATCCCCTAATGTATAAATAGTTTGAATGAAACTAGATAGATTAACAAAACGATTAATGATTAATGTGTGGAATTCATTTACTTGGGGATAAGGAGAACCTTCTCATTTCAGTCACTAATGGATTAGTGTGTCATCATCAGAGTTATTACAACAAAATGAAATGGAAGCAGTAAACAGTAGCATCTCATCTCTCCCTACTATAAGAAAATAATTTTTTTGTAATATGTTATTTGTGATGGACTAAATTTTGTCTCAAATAGTTCAGTGGGAAAAAATTACGATGGATAAGAAAATTTATTGCAAAAAAAAATTGTGGCAGAATGCCTATTTTTTCACAAAATGATTCGGTGGGCCTATGCTCACTATGTCGAGAATTAATTATTTGCGATGGGTTTTCAAATCCATCACAAATTATTTTTGTGGAAAAACATTTTGTGATGGATCTGTCACAAATAAAATGATGGCAGGTTTATTAGAAATAGATCATCCATTGCAAATAGTTCTAGATAGGTATAAAATATTTTTTTGCGGCGCTTTTTTATGATGGAACTTTATTTCGTCGCAAATACTGTAATGGCCCGGACCTCTCTGGTCCATTAGTTTGTAAAAATTTGATGTGTTCAAACACGATGTGTGTTATAATAGTAATAATTTTTTATAATAATAATTAGTAATGGTGGCGTGAAAATATTTGATGTTAATTAGATTAAATGGTTTTAATTTAATCATTGTGAAATAAAAGAAATAAAGTTGAATGTATTTAATTCAATGAGGGGAGGTGCATGGTTTATTTTTGATTTATTTAAATTTTAATAAATAATATATTATGTGTGTAATGGGAATATAATGGGAGGCACATGTAATAAATTATAAAAGGAATAAATTATAATAAATGAGGCGCATGTAATAAATTATAAAGGAATGAAATGTATGGGACGCATGGGCGTGAACTTGTACAGGAGGTTTTATGTGGTTCTCTGTAATTAAAGTTGGAATTGTGTAAATAAAATTAAAAGGGTATTATTATATGATAATTTTTTATAATAATAATAACAAGAAGAGGCGCATGGAGGGAGGGCGCAACCCCTTATGGGTGAATCCAACTTGTATTTTGGAATATTAAAATAATTATAAAAATATTCATTTAACAGATTATAAAAAATAATAAAATGATAATGAAGAATATAAGGGGTTCCCAACCCGTGTGTGAATATCATGTGATTGGAGAGAGGGAGTGTTATCCTCCCTTTATAAGAATTTAATAATAATATGTGTAATATAATTTTGATTTAATATATTATAATAGTAATTAAATGATAAAAGATGAAAGGGAAGGTGCATGGAGGGGGGCTTCCAACCCCTCATCCATGAAGTGTTTTGGATGATTAAAAGAATATAAATATAATAATAATAATATAATAATATTTTTATTATTTTGGGTTATAAAATCTTAAGTAGTCCATAACTTCTTCAGATGATATCAGATTGAAGAACTGTCAACGGCAGCATAACCTTGAAATTATGATGGTCATTTTAAGACCAATGATGAATAACTTGTTATGACTCATATCTCGGGTGAATAAAACACCTATTTTTAATTGAAGTTATTATTATCATTAAACGCATGGAAACTGTGTGATGTGTCCTATGTTGACCAGTCAAACAACGTAACAGTTGTACGGTCACGTCATGTATTCATTAATACACGCTGCATACCATTTTACCTTTTTATTGCCTATATAAGAGAGGGTCACGTGTTATTTAAAGACCCCTCTACTTCCCCGCACGGCGACACTCTAGGATGACCCCAAAGCCTTCCTTCTATCTTCTTCATCCGAACTCTGATCGACGATCTGTCGATGGTTGTGGGATCGTGTCGATGAGGCAAACATTGTGCACCTCATTCCATTCCCTCTTCTTCGACTTCCTCTTCGCAGTTTCCTATTAAGGAGATTGATGATATTTGATGGTAACGACGCTCTTCGACGAACTTAATCTTAATGGTACGTTCTACCCCGTTCTTATTCCTTCCCTAACCTCCTCTTTCTTTTCCTCCTTGTCATGGTATGACAAGTGACACCTTAAACCTTAATGGAGTCTCTCTTGGTTTTTAGTGTGGTTGTGTCGCAGCATCCATGGGAGGACGTAGTCGTCGAGAGGAGTGATCGAGATCCTCGTGGTAGTTGTTCTCGCAGAAGGACATCAAAACATGTTCAAGTAGGGATCTTACCTTCGTCTCTCTCTCTTTTTTGCATCATGCAGGGTGGGTATCCTCTTGTTTTCGTGAGATACGGTTAAACCGGTAAATAAAGATAATAACTGGTTAAAGAACGGGTTTGGTGAAATTTTGTTGATATTGTTGTTTTATTTACATCAATTCTTATCCTTTTATTATGTTGTGAATTGAATAGGCTTATGCCTACTAAAAATCACGGTCGTTGGGGGCCTTTTCTTGCGCAATTAAATGTTGCCCAGTTTTTCTGGATTGTTTTGTGGATGAAATTTCATAGAATGTGAAAATTGGTTAATCATGTAAAGTTGGATGATTAAATGAATACTTGGAACCCTTGTATGATCACCCTGGTTAAACTAAATGAAAAAATAAATTTGTGGGTGTTGTTTGGGGTTTAATTATTTTAAGGGGCGTTTCATGGGTTGTTGTGGAATGGGTAAGCAGCGGGGCAGCGGTTGGCTAGGTTGTGGGTTGGCATGTATGATATGGTTATGATGGGAAGCGGAGCTGCGGTAAATGGTATCAAATGGATGCTGATGCGGTATGGGTGTTGTTTCTGATGTGTTTGTGGTTATGGTGGTTGGCAGTAGGGTTGCATGGATGGGTTTTGCATATGAATAAAAGTGGAAGAGTTAACTAATGAATTGTAGGTAATGGTAGTTGATTAAATATGGAAAATCAATGGAATTGATTGGCTCATAAAAGAAAATGGTATTGTGTTGCTTATGTTTTCCCTAAATTTATTTGTGGTCAGCAGAGATATGTTTTATGAACGATTGATCTGGTTTAGTTTTTGTTAGTTTCTCAATAGTTAAGGAACTAATAAACTAAAACTGTTGAAACATGAAAATCTTAATAGGGTTTGGGGCTGTTTATTGTGTGCATACTTTCGAGGTAGCAGTGTCGAGGCATGTGCTCAGATCTTTTGTGTAAAAGCCTTAGGATGGGCTGAGTGGTTGATATAATTATATAAATCTGTATGTTTTATGTTTCTTTACGCACCCCACCCATGTTGAGCACTACGTGCCGAACACCTGTGGGATGGGGGTTAGATTCTCAAACATCTAATGGATGGCTGGTTATTGTTCTTCCCTATGCTCTCTCTTACAGGTTCTATAGTCAAAGATCCTTTGGGAAGGTCAAGACAGATGTTTCCCAAGAGTCTTAGGGATGAGGATGTGATATATTCCCAGGTGTCTTCAGGATGATCTGTGATGTGGTTCACAGGTGTATTTGGGATGAGATGTGGTTACGGATGAGGATTGAGTGACAGCGGGATACTATGAGCTTTGTATAGCCAGGTTACGGCACTAGCTCAGGAAGAGGGGGAAGCATCAGAGTGTTAGGCATGAGGGCTTGAGAAGTATTCAGTGGGAAGGTGGTGTGGGGTACCAATACTTTGATAATATTATTATACTACTCTATTGGCTTGCGATATTTGGTGAGTGTGGCTTGTAAGGTTGGGTGGATAGATTCCTTGATAGGATTTGGTTCCTTCTGTTTCCTCATGGGGAATTAGGATGTCTCCCCACCTGTGCGTGAGAGTTTTAGGTTTTCATACTGAGTATACTTGTATGATCACCCTAAGTTTACTTTTAGGTTTTCAGGAGGACTTCAGGGACCATGAGGGACCTTGCTAGTTGGGCGTTGGAGTTTTGTTGGTCACAGTTTTTTATTTATTTATTTATTTGTATTGTACATTGGAGATTTTCTTGTACTTGTACTTTTGTTTCAGTATTGTATAAAATATGCATATGGTTTTGGTTTGGGGTTTATTTTCATTAACTTGTTCCGTTTTCTTTTGGTGTTTGACTCATCCTATTTCCCAATCTAAAATAATAAAAAGGGTAATGCCTACCATATTTGTGAAAACTCATACCCTTCATGCTAGTCGCCACTCTGGGGCCTACTGGAGGCAGGAATCAGGGGTCATTATCTCCCTTTCACTATTTCCAGCTCAGGAGGGGCATCTTTGGTGGGAAGGGGTCATGAAAGAATGGTATCAGATGGTGGTTGTTGAGAGATAGGATGGAGTCTGGAGTTTGGCATAGTGAGGATTGCATGGGATGGTAGGGCAACAATGTTGGCTGATCGTGGTGTGTGACATAGGCTAGGGAAGATCGGCTAGGACATAGGATTTTAGGGGGCACGTGATCTGATGCAAGGACTCTGAGCTTACCAAATGACCAAGTAAAACTACACTGATTGCAGGGTAGAGACCCTAGGAAAGGTACATGCATCATCATGATTTGTGTTTTACTTGATTTGGGTGTTCTGGGAAATAAATTGAAATAAAATGATAAAATGAAACCTTGAGAAACTTTCCCTGCTACTTGGGCTTAGGCATTATTTGTTTACCGCATAGTTATGGCACCTGGACGTCATTCTCGGGTGACTCGGGCAGTCGAGGCCCAGCAGATTCAGACGGTCGATCAACTGAGGATTGACCAAGAGGAGGAAGATGACTTTTGGTAGTGCATGTTTCATGCTTTCCAGCGACAGATCTTGAAGAAGTATGAAGGCAGCACTTCGGACACGGAATCAGAGAGTTGGTTTGAGGAACTGGAGATCACCTTTGGGCTGATCAGGGCTTCATCAGAGTACTGGGTTCCTCTATTAGTAAGCCAGCTGGGAGGAGTGGTGCGCCAGTGGTGGATGCTTTACTTTGGGGAGGGGAAGGAGACAAAAGTTCTATGGGCCAACTTCGAGAAGGAGTTCTGTGAGGAATTTCTTTCCTCAACGAGGAAGGCTGAGAAGAGGCAGGAGTTATTGTATCTCCAACTAGGAAGCATGTCAGTGAGGGAACTAGGGGTCAACCTCAAGGATCTCCTCCGTTTTTTCCTGAATATCTTCCCAGATGAGGATTCCTAAGCCAGACATTTAGATGAGGAACTTCACACCTCTATTCAGTGCGTGGTGACCCCTTTCACCTTACCAATGTACCTGGAAGTATAGAAGAAGGATGAGATAATCGAGAGGATGCACTCGCAAGTAGGTCCACTGCGGGAGAGGAGTCACCCAAGTTCGTCCAAGAAGGATGCGGTCAGCAGTAGTTCTCCAGCAATAGGACCGTCCAAGTTTCAACCGGTATGGAGAAGACTTTAGCAGGTCCCATACCAATCTCATGATTTCCGCCCGTTTTCTATGGGCCAGGGACCGAGGTGCTTTGCATGTGGGAATCGTGGGAATATTGGCAGACATTTACCTTTTCAGACTCAGTATGGAGGGACTGGCCAGGTTCATCCCCATCTCCAGCAGCAATCCCTAGCCTGACCCTTCCAGCAACAACAGGCTTCATTCCCTCCAAGGGGAGCTAGAGAAAGTGGTGGCCAACCACAGAGAGTTCCTCAAGGACCCCAACCGAGACGTGGTCGAGGAGGTGTTCGTCAACAGAGAGGTAGAAGAGAGGGATGTGGATAGTTTCACGCAATAGAAGTGGAAACCCTAGCAAGGCCAGATATGGGGAGAGATGTTTTCGGTTTTACTAAAATTCTCTCGTTTATGTTTTGTTTAAATTCAGGAGCATCACCCTCCATTGTTGAAACTCATTCTCGCCCATGATTTGGGCCTGGACCTTTATTTTCATGAGTCTATAATGCTAAGTTGTTTCCCACTTTCCTTTAAATGTGTGTGAAGATTCCTAACATGTGGGGGGGGGGGGGGGGAGGACCCGATCCCTAATCAAGATGCATTAATGTGGATGTGATTAAACTCATGTGGGCGAGTCAGTGCCGCCCAAAGTGGATAGTATCTTGACATGGGAGAAGCAATTCCCTAATCCATGTGTTGGGGCAGCGTGTTTCTTGTTTTGTGCGATGTTAGGGGCAGTGTGTGTTTGAGAAATCCTAAATTATAGGGGTGGGAGGACCTAATACCTAATCGAGATACATTAATGTGGATGCGATTAAACCCGTGCAGGCGAGTCAGTGCCACCTAAAGTGGACAATATCTCGACATGGTGAAGGAATTCATTGATCCATATAATTAGGATAGTGGTTGGATTCTTGTTATGATGAGAGCCCTGAGAGGTATCTTGCGGGGTGGTTTTTCGTACCATTCCCATTTTTATGGGTTGGTTTTTAATTCTCGAGGACGAGAATGTTTTGAGAGGTATGTGATGTAATGGCCCGGACCTCTCTGGTCCATTACTTTGTAAAAAATTTGATGTGGTCAAACACGACGTGTGTTATAATAATAATAATTTTTGATAATAATAATTGATAACGGCGGCATGAAAATATTTGGTGTTAATTAGATTAAATGGTTTTAATTTAATCATTGTGAAATAAAATAAATAAAATTGAATGTATTTAATTCAATGAGGGGAGGTTCATGGTTTCTTTTTGATTTATTTAAATTTTAATAAATAATAAATTAAGTGTGTAATGGGCATATAATGGTAGGAGCATGGAATAAATTATAAAGGAATAAATTATAATAAATGACACACATGTAATAAATTATAAAGGAATGAAATGCATGGGGCGCATGGGCATGACCTTGTACAGGAGGCGTTGTGTGGTTCTCCACAATTAAAGTTGGAATTGTGTAAATAACATTAAAAGGGTATTATTATATAATAATCTATTATAATAATAATAACATAAAGACGCGCATAGAGGGGGGGAGAAACCCCTTATGGGTGAATCCAACTTGTATTTTGTAATATTAAAATAATTATAATAATATTCATTTAATAGATTATAAAAAATAATAAAATGATAATGAAAAATGGAAGGGGTTCCCAACCCGTGCGTGAATATCATGTGATTGGAGAGAGGGAGTGTTATCCTCCCATTATAAGAATTTAATAATAATATATGTAATATAATGTTGATTTAATATATTATAATAGTAATAAAATGATAAAAGAGGAAAGGGAAGGCGCATAAAGGGGGCGTACCAACCCCTCATGCATGAATTGTTTTGGATGATTAAAATAATATAAATATAATAATATAAATATAATAATATTAATATAATAATATTTTTATTATTTTAGTATATCAAATCTTAATTAGTCCATAACTTCTTCAGATGATATCAGATTGACGAACCGTCAGCGGCAGCGTAACCCTGAAATTATGACGGCCATTTTAAGACCAATGATGAATACCTTTTTATGACTCATGTCTCGGGTCAATAAAACACCTGTTATTAATTGAAGTTATTATTATCATTAAAAGCATAGAAACCGCGTGACGTGTCGTGTGTTGACCATTCAAACAACGTAACTGTTGTACGATCACGTCGTGAATTCATTAATACACATTGCGTACCTTTTTACCTTTTCGTTGCCTATATAAGAGAGGGTCACGTGTTTTTTACGGACCCCTCTTCTTCCCCGCACGGCGACACTCCTGGATGACCAAGAAGCCTTCCTCTTATTTTCTTCATCTGGACTCCGATCGTCGATCTATCAGTGGCTGTGAGATCATGTCGATGAGGCGAAAAGCGTGCACCTTTTTTCATTCCCTCTTCTTTGACTTCCTCTTCACAGTTTACTACTGAGGAGATTGCTAATATTTGACAGGAATGACGCTCTTCGATGAATTTCATCTTAATGGTACGTTCTACCCCATTATTATTCCTTACCTCTTCTTTCTATTCCTCCTTGTCATGCTATGACAAGTGACACCTTAAACCTTAATGGAGTCTCTCTTGGTTGTTAGTGCGGTTGTGCCGCAGCATCCACAAGATGACATAGTCGTCGGGAGGAGTGATTGAAATCCTCGTGGTGGTTGTTCTCGCAGAAGGACATAAAAACCTATTCAAGTAGGGATCTTACCTTCATCTCTCTCTCTTTTGTTCATCATACGGGGTGGGTATCCTCTTGTTTTCATGAGATGCGGTTGAACCAGTAAATAAAGATAATAACTGGTTAAAGAACGGGTTTGGGGAAGTTTTGTTGATATTGTTGTTTTATTTCCATCAATGCTTATCCTTTGATTATGTTGTGAATTGAATAGGCTTATACCTATTGAAAATCACGGTCATTGGGGGCCTTTCCTTGCACAATTAAATGTTTCCCTATTTTTCTGGATTGTTTTGTGGATGAAATTTCATAGAATGTGGAAATTGGTTAATCATGTAAAGTTGGATTATTAAATGAATACCTATAACCCTTGTATGATCACCCCGGTTAAACTAAATGAAAGAATGAATTTGTGGGTGCTGGTTAGGGTTTAATTTTGTGAAGGTGTGGTTCATGGGTTGTTGTGGAACGGGTGAGCAGCGGGGCTGTGGTTGGCTGGGTTGTGGGTTGGCGTGTATGATATGGTAGTGATGGGAAACGGAGTTGTGGTAAATGGTATCAAAGGGATGATGATGTGGTACGGGTATTGTTTCTGATGTGTTTGTGGTAATGGTGGTTGGCAGAAGGGATATAGGGATGGGTTGTTCATATGAATAAAAGTGGGAGAGTTAAATAATGAATTGTGGGGCATGGTAGTTGATTAAATACAAAAAATCAATGGAATTGATTAGCTGATAAAAGAAAATGGAATTTTGTTTCGTGTGTTTTCCCTAACTTTATTTGTGGTTGGTGGGGATATGTTTTACGAATGATTAATCTAGTTTGGTTGTTGTTAGTTGCTCAGAAGTTAAGGAACTAATAAACTAAAACTGTTGAAACATGAAAATCTTAATGGGGTTTGGCGCTGTTTATTGTGTGCATACTTTCAAGGTAGCAGTGTCGAGGCATGTGCTCAGATCTTTTATGTAAAAGCCTTAGGATGGGATGAGTGGTTGATATAATTATATAAATCTGTACATTTTATGTTTCTTTATGCACCCCACCCATGTTGAGCACTACGTGCCAAACACCTGTGGGATGGGGGGTGAGATTCTCAAACATCTAAAGGATGGCTGGTTATTGTTCTTCCCTGTGCTCCCTCTTCCAGGTTCTATAGCCCAAGATCCTTTGGGCAGGTCACGACAGATATTTCCCAAGAGTCTTCAGGATGAGGATGTGATATGTTCCCAGGTGTCTTCGGGATGAGATGTGATGTGGTTCCCATGTGTCTTCGGGATTAGATGTGGTTATGGCCAAGGATTGAGTGTTGGTGGGATACTATGAGCTTCGTATGGCCAGGTTGCGGCACTAGATTAGGAAGAGGGGGGAGCATCAGATCATTAGGGGTGAGGGCTTGAGCAGTATTTAGTGGGAAGGTGGTGTGGGGTACCCATACTTTGATAATATTACTATACTACTCTATTGACTTGCGAAATTTGGTGAGTGTGGCTTGTAAGTTTGGGTGGATAGATTCCTTGCAAGGATTTGGTTATTTCTGTTTTCTCACGGGTCATTAGGATGTATCCCCACCTGTGCACGAGAGTTTTAGGTTTTCCTACTGAGTATACTTGTATGCTCACCCTACGTTTACTTTTAGGTTTTCAGTAGGACTTCAGGGACCGTGAGGGGCCTTGCTAGTTGGGCGTTGGAGTTTCACTGGTCGCAGTTTTTTCTTTCTTTTTTTTGGTATCGTACTTTGGAGCTTTTCTTGTACTTGTACTTTTGTTTCAGTATTGTATAAAACATGCATATGGGTTGGGTTTTGGGTTTATTTTCATTTACTTGTTCCTTTTTCTTGTGGTTTTTGACTCATCCTATTTCCCGATCTAAAATAGTAAAAAGGGTAATGCCTCCCATATTGGTGAAAACTCATACCCTTGGTGCTAGTTGCCACTTCGGGGCCTATTGTAGGCAGGACTCAGTGGTCATTATCTCCCTTTCACCATTACCAGCTCACAAGGGGCATCTTTGGTTGGAGAGGGTTGTGACAAATACTCAGTCAATCTCAAGAAGTACTTTTTACAGCAGAATATCTGTCAAAAAAATCTAACTACAAATAGGTCTCCTCCCATCTCATTCACTCATTCTCTTGGGCACTCTCTTATTCTCTCATTCTCTCCAAGCACCATCCAGTGTTCAGATTTTCAATGCGACAATTCTGGTCTATTTTTTTACTTTATTTAATAGTTATTTTTTGGTTTTAAATTGTTATTAGTTTTACAAGTTTATTTTTTACTTATTTATTTAATTTTTTAATTATTTTAATATGTTAAAAAATACTCTAAATTAATAAATATTTGTATAAATAACTAAAAATTAATATACATTATTAACTTTTAGTATATTGTTTTCTCTAATTTGTATAATTAACAAAAAATTAGTATAAATGGGTAAAATTAAAGAAAACTATTATATATTTAGTAAAGTTAGAATAAATTGATAAAAATTACTACAAATTTAATGAAATTAGTTTAAATTAATAAAAATTTGTATATATTAATAAAAATTAGTTTAAATTATTATAAATTATAATAATTTAATAAATATTAGTATAAATTAATATAAATTCATAAAAATTATTATAAATTGCATAAAATTAGTTCAAATAAATTAAAAATTTCTATAAATTAATAAAAAAAATAGTCTAAATTTTTATAAATTATTATAATTTAATAAATATTAGTATAAATTATTAAAAGTTAGTCTAACTTAATAAAATTTAGCATAAATTTATCGCTAATTAGCATTATTAATATAAAATTTGTTTAAATTATTATAAATTAATATAATTAAATATAAATTATTATAAATCCAATATCAACTAGTTTAAGTTATCAAAAATTAATCAAAAAATTATAAACTAATATAATTTATAATAACTTGAAATTAATTGACAAAAAATAGTATAAATGATCATAAATTAATAAAATTACTATAAATTAGTATAAATTAGTATAAATTAGTATAAATTATCACAAAGTATCAAAAAACAAATTATTTAATTTACAATAAATTGATATAAATTAGTATAAATTACTATAAATTGGTATAAATTAATAAAAATTAATATAATTTAGTATAAATCCGTATAAATTATCAAGAATTCCGAAAAAAAATTATAAATTGATATAATTTACAATAAATTGATATAAATTAGTATATATTATTAAAAAATAGTATAAATTGGTATAAATTAGTAACAATGAGTATAAATTTATAAAAATTGATATAATTTAGTATAAATTTTCATAACTTATAACAAGTTAATAAAAAAATATATATTGATATATATTATAATAAATTGATATAAATTATTATAAATTATTAATAAATAGTATAAATAAGTATAAATTAATAACAATGAGTATAAATGAGTATAAATTAATAAAATTTAATATAATTTAGTATAAATTAGTATAAATTGTCAAACACTACTAAAAATTATAAATTGGTATAATTTTCAAAAAATTGATATAAGTTAGTATAAATTAAAAACAATGTGTATAAATTAATTTAAATTTAAAAAATAGTATAATTTAGTATAAATTATCACAAATTACTAAAAAAATTAAATTGATATAATTTACAATAAATTGGTTTCAATTAGTATAAATTAGTATAAATCAAGAACAATGGCTATAAATTAGTATAAATAAAAAGAAAATAACAAAATTTAGTGTAAATTAGTATAAATTATCAAAAATTACTAAAAAATTATAAATTGATATAATTTTCAATAAGTTGATATAAATTAGTATAAATTCTTAAAAATTAGTATAAATTAGTATCAATTAAGAACAATGTGAATAAATTTGTAAAGATAATATAAATTAACATAATTTAGTATAAATTAATATACACTATTGGAAATTATTAAAAAATTAAAAATTGATATAATTTACAATAAATTGATATAAATTAGTATAAATTGGTATCATTAAGTATAAATTATTATTAATTAATAATAATTAATATAACTTAGTTTAAATCAGTTTAAATTATCACAAATTACTAAAAAAATATAAATTGATATAATTTGAAATAAATTGTTATAAATTAGTACAAATTGGAATAAATTAGTATAAATTAATAATAATGAGTATAAATTAATATAATTTAATATAAATTATTATAAATAATAAAAATTACTAAAAATAATGATTTTATATATTTTTCAATAAATTAATATAAATTATTATAAATTATTAACTATTATTATAAATTAGTATAAATTAATAATAATGAGTCTAAATTATTATAAATAAATAAAAAATAATATATTATATTATAAACTAGTATAAATTATAAAAAAAATACCAAAATAATTATAAATTTATATAATTTACAATAAATAGATATAAATTAGTATAAGTTATTTAAAATTAGTATAAATTAGTATAAATTAATAATAATAAGTATAAATTAGTATAAATTAAAGAAAATGTAATTTACTATAAATTAGTATAAATTACCACAAATTACTAAAAATTTATAAATTTTATAATTTATAATAAATTGATATAAATTATTATAAATTAATAATAATGAGTTTAAATGATTATAAATAAATAAAAATTTATATAAATTATATAAATTAGTATAAATTATCCAAAAACACTAAAAAATTATAATATTATACAATTTATAATAAATTAATAATAATTATCATAAATTATTAAAAATTAGTAGAAATTAATATAAACAAATAATGATGATAATAAATTAATTTAAATTAATATAATTTAATATAATTTTGTTCAAAAAATCCAAAATTACTAAAAAATTTAATTTCATATAATTTACAATAAATTAATGTAAATTATTTTAAATTATTAAAAAATTTCATACATTAGTATAAATTAATAAAAATTAGTGTAAATTAGTATAAATTAGTATGAATTAGTTTAAATTAACAAAAATTAATATAATTTAGTATAAATGAATAAAATTTAATAAAAATTGTGTATACATTTTAGAATTTAACATTTTTTATGAATTTATTTATATGTTTAATATAGCTCAGAATTATGATGAATTTATTATTTACTTGAATAGGGATCTGTTATCTAATGATGAGCATCCTGCTTAGACATCTGAGGGTGTTGATATGAAAACACCTATTATGAGGGGTGGGGTCCTTGTGCGATTGATCATCCAATATCTCTTTCCAAGGTGAATTTCATCTCATGACTTTGATCCTCATCAGAGAAAGAAAATTCAAATAATATTTTTATTTAGTTTACATTTTATTTAAATTATTTATTATTTATGTTTCTAATTATTCTTATTTTCATATTTTTCATATATAGTTTTTCCTCATGATAGATCTATTTTGAGAAATTATTTTTTTTATCTCCATGGGTGTCATGGGATCAAGTTTCTATAGAGTTATGCCATTGTATGTTTGATCACTATTTGGTAGGTAAAAATGTATTTTATTTTAAATATATAAATTTTATATTTCACTATATTATTAAATATTTATAGGGTTTATGGTCCCCTATTGCTGAGAGTATTAGAATCTCTTTTTGGGTGGAACTGAAGGATTGCATGAACGATCATTTCTATCAGTTTTTACACAATATTCAGAGGAGAGATATATAGAGAGAATCTTTGACTTTATCTGATGAGTTGTGTAGGACTCATCAACCTAATTATGTCCCCACTTAGGCTAGGGAGGGATATGAAAATACTGGATTAGATAATATTTCTTGAGGAGATCCAGTTCTGATTTCTAGAACCATTGGAAGTCTTACTTTTAGTATACATCATTATCATTTGGTAAGTAATATTATGTAATAATTTTATATATTTATATTTATATTTATATTTAATAATAAATGTATTTGATAAATTATTCAGTCTACAAATAATCCAAAAATTGTCGATTATGATATGTACAAGAAGTTATACAGTGATATTGTTGGACAGGTTATTGGTGAGAGACATTGTCATATTGTGGTTTATATTTTTTTCCTAGTTTTTTCATTAAAATAATATTTTTCATCTTCTTAATTTATATTGAAAAGTGTTGGGGATGTGTTATAGGTAAGTCCCTATTCAATATCCCCAGATTTGTTTGTATTATAACCTTGGATTTCTAAATTCCGGATGAAAGATAAAGATCATGTTTTATATTCAAAATAGTAGCCAAATGAAAACAAAACTGACAACAAAACCTCAAAGAAAAAGTAGTACACAATGATTCCAACAGAACATAAGAAAGACATGTATATAAAAAATAGGTTCATAAAAAAATGTTCTGGATTTATCTTAAACAAATAAAAGAAACTCCAAAACTAATAAAAAATCAAGAAACAATTTAAATTGATTAACTTGGAATCAATTCTGACAATAGAATCAGATGGAATGATCATCATCATCTACTGGTTAACAAAAGTATTTAATAAAGTAATAAAATAACATCTATATTTTTATGTGCTTCGTCCAATTGGAATATGTGCATCGGGTAAGGGCACCAGGGTTCCACTATGAAATATAAAGACATAAAAAAACATGAAGCAATGAACAGGACCAAAGAAAAGGAAGATGAGAGGAAACTATATGATATCTGGGTTATTTCACCCCCAAGACTCACGATGAATCTAATTTGAGTGAGGTTCATATACCACATTCCTTGGATGAACTCAATCACCACAACCAAGAAGAATTAAAGGAACAAGAAATCAGAATCCCTCTAGAATTAAAAATAGATAAACAATAGACCAAACCCTTTATTGAGACTCTATCTCACCTATTTATCATTGACATAGAGCCTCCACATAAAAATTGTTCCCCGATGTCATCAAGAACATCCTGATCCATCCTCTTATATTCATAGTTCGGGCCTAATGAACACCACAAAGCACCATAATCTCATCAAAAATACTCACCAAGAACCGATGATGGTTGCCTCTGGTCCTATACCAGCCTATTGATTCAATAGGGATCTAGGAGAAATCCTATTATCCTCCTCCTCCAAACCTCCCTCTCATTAAAGCCATAACTCCCAAATCCGATCACCACCAAATTGAGCGGTACTATGAAAAATTGAGGAGATGATCCCTAATAAAGCTGCAATAAAGTATAAAAACTGATCCTAGGGAAGCTATCATAGGACACACAAGTGGTAGAGATTGAGCCCTATCGAACCATTGAACAAACTCAAGAACATAAGGATTTTAATGGGATGAACAAAAAATCAATCCATCATTTATATATATATATCAATTAAATGAAATTAAAATTAATTCCATGAATAGAATGAAAATAATTAAATTTCATAGAAAACCCCATTTAAATTTAAAAATTACATAAATAAAATTCATAAATCTCCACCTTGAAAATTAAATGCATGGACTTATGCACTTGATGTACCTGCACCACCTATCTCATCACATTGATTCAAGAAAACCTGAAATTCTAATAAATTCTAAGAGTACAGTAAATTTCCATCTATGTTCATTATAGTTACACACACTATAATGAATAATGTCATCTTATTTTAACTGCTAAAACATGCTTATAATAACATGAAAAACTAATAAAAAATATTAATTGAACTCATACCTTCACTTACCTGAGCTTCCTAACATCACATACTCAATATCTAGTTGAACTCATGTCATTATATGTTTTAAAACCTCAATTATTACTATAAGAACACAATAGAAAACAACAGTATCATTCCTCAAACAAAACAAACATTGAAAACATAAATATAAGGTGTGAATAACCTAAAAAGGTGAAATAGTTTGAATGCAACAATAACATAAATAGAAAACATAGGTAAAACAATAAGGATCTGATCATCTAAAACACCTAGACACTCACCATGAATCAACGTAGTCCCATCCATTATCACAGATCCTCTATTAGTCCAATTCAAAAAAAAGACCCCTAGAAATGTAATAAAACCACATTGGTTCAGGTATAAGGCCTTGTAAACATTTTCCAAAAAAGGGGATAACATGAAAAATAAATTAAGACTTATTTAATGGCCACAAGAATCCCCAATGAGACTAATTAATAACCATATCCACCTAAAGAGAATATCATGCCTAAGTTACACACCACCTAAAGGGTGTTCCAACAACAAATAATTGCCCTATGGAAAAACTCCAAGAGCTCAATGTCATCTCTAACCTAAATCTGGATGAGGTATAAAAAACCTGGGAAACACCTTACCATATCTCAACCATGTTTTTTCCATGCCAACACCTACACAAGCTACCCATACCCTCAAATCACAATGAGGTACAACAAGGAGTAAGAACAAGCATACAAGTTTTTCGATCAAAAGAACGGAGAGATGAGAAGGCCACATAACAAAACAAATACATGACTATTTTGATCGAAGAAATAAAAAATAAATTTGTAAAAAATTTCATGCAATAGAATAATAAACAACGCTTTTTGTTATGAAGAATTACTTCCATATCGTCTCTGATACCAATTGTTTGGGGTTGTGTGTAACGATCCAAACTTTTATAAATGAACATTTCTCTTGATCTAATTAAATGTATTATTATGTAAAATGGTTATATAACAAATTCGCTTCCTTGGTTTTATGTTTTTGGATTCTAAAATACCGTTAAGAATGGTTACCATTGCTAATATAGTTGTTGAATAGTGACCACATGATTAGTATAAATATAGAGATTTAATGAATCTAATTTACTCAGAAAAAGGATGTGATGACCTCATCCAGTATAATTGATCCCTACGAATCCCATTTTTGGGAGCTCGGGAAGGAGGTAGCATCACTGGGATTCACTCTTGGCCAAGCCCAAGAATAGCTTCAACACTTTAAGCTTGAACGTAACCACCTACAAAAGAAGTGGAAGTTAACAGAGATTACCACTCGAGCGATGTTATCTGAGCCACCCCAAGAGTCTATCATCATCGTAAACCTTACCCTTAGGTCTTATGCGGGTGTTATAATGGGTTATGTAACAAGACCGAAACGCTATGTTTATGTACATTATTTTTTATAAATAATATACATTCATTTTTATCATTGTTTCTTTATAAATGGTTTTTGAAGCACAAATCGTATTTTTAGTTAATATTCAATTAAAAAATCTATTTTGATAATTTATGTATTTTTGAATTAAATAATATTTTAATTAAATATTATTACTAAATTTCTTTTTATTAAGTATAAATGATCATATAATTTTTTAAAAATACAATTGTAATTTTTATTAAGGTTTGAATATTGTTTTTGTCAAAATAGAAGAATTTTCAATAAATGTCGGTTTTTATTTTAAAAGTAAAAATTAAAATATTTATAAAATTATTTTGATACAATTAATATTATTTTTCAAATCAGGGTGTCAAAATTATCTAACGGTTAATTTTTCATAATTTTCATAGACAGTTGAATTTTTGGGTAAAAATTAAATACAGTTTAAATATATAATGTGTTTTATAACATCATAATGACCCAATAGTAATGTAAAAAATACTATAAAAATATGTTCAGCCAATATTTGTTTTACCTTTAAAATAATATGATTTTATATTTGTTTGATTAATTTTATGGTGCCTTATTGGACCCTCTAAGATTTATAAAACATTTTAACTTTTAAAATGATTTCCTTGAGAGGGTGACTCACCTTCACATAATCAGACCAAATATTTTAGGAATTTCGGCCATTTCCCTTATAAAATAATATTTTCCACTCCCCTTTGGAAAAAAAAGGGCAAAACCATGGGTTGGTTTGTGGTTTTGATTAGTTTAATGTGTGATGTCCAAAACCTAAATAATAAAGAATTCCCTCCTTTTTCCTATATAAACCCACCCAAGCTCCCACCTCTCTTCACTAAAAACCCTTATATCACATCCCTAATCTTACCTACTCTCTATATTATCCTCCAAAGTCACCCCAATCTCCCATGAATCCTCTCTGAAGCATTCCCAATCCTTTGGATCACACTTCCAAGTAAGGGATTTCTTCCTCTCTCATTTGTGTCCAAGTTTCTTTATGTTTCTATACCCTAGTATTTTTTATTAGAAATGTTGGGGTATGATTTTTCACCTCCTCTATACTTCCCTTATTATTCTTTAATTCTTATAGACACCTTTATCTCTCATTAATTCCTCTCATGTACACATGTTACCATGCTGAAATTCCATAAGGGATTTCTCTATCCTCATTTACATTCAGGAAATTATTTTGTATTATGAATCTAAATTCCATTACGTATTTTGGGACATGTATTTATATGACCCCCTTACATTCCATTTCATATAAATATTATTAGACACCCCCTTTCTCTCTCATCATCCATTTTTATGAATTCTTATGTCACGTCATTATACTGCCGAAATTGCACCGCGATTTTCCAAGCCAAAGTCACTGTGTAGTGAGTACCATGCCCACTTCTCTATCAGGGGTATTCACCTTTATGAACTTTTACTTATTGATTATAGAGTTCAATATATTAATTCCACATTCCTTTATCATTTAATAAATTATGATGTTTACTAAATCCAATTTATATGATCCATGTGACACACTTATGCATGAAATGAAATGATTAAGAAGGGTGCACCCTAATAGCGCTCCAACGCATTAGTTAAAGATTTGTATCATGATAAGTCAATTACAATGAGGGTTTAATCATGATAATTCAAGCTAAATTTGGGTTTACTCATGCTCCATGTGAAATGATCCTTGGCTCATACTAATATCATGTTAAATATTGTTGCCACATTTCCATGTTAGGATAATCATACTATATCATGTATTTATGTTCATGTTTCTATTTTGATCCATTGATAATCCTATTTCCTAAAATGTTTTGTATTATTCATTTTATTCCTTGTTTACTCCCTTACTAGTATTTATATCTCACCCTTTTCTTATGCATGTTCTCAGGTTATCCCATGAAATTATAAGTACGAAGGAATGTGTGTGGTCATGTAAAATAAGTTTTCAATAAAGATGTGTATTTCATGTTTTAAGCTATTATGTAATGTTCCTAAGACCCAAAGACACTATAACTCTCGATCTTCTCTGTTGTATCAATTTAATATTTTATGTAATAAATTATTTTTAACTTTTAAATAAAGACAAGGGTTGTTATAGTTGGTATCAGAGGATAGGTTTAGTTATTTTTGGGATTAGGATTAGAAAACCCTAGTGAAATCCTTTGGGATAAGACTAAGTATAATAAAAACATACCTAAATTTTTTTTAGTATTGGGTAAGTGGTTTATCAAGAAAATGCATTCCTGCCCAGATACGAGTAGGTACAGGTAGCTCTGGCGCAGATGTATATAGGGGTAAAACCAAAAAACACCACTTTGAGATAGACTCAAATGGGAACTGGTACATGACAATGGGCCTTGTTGCACTCTTGGTTATGAAACTCCAGTGGGATATGCATTGGTAAATTCATAAGATTAGTATGAACCATTATTAAGGGAATAAAAAACAACCCCTAAGAATATATGTTGGGAAGTGGATCATGGATAACATATATTGAAGCCTATGAATTCATATATTAAGGAAAAAAATGTAATTTATAAGTTATCCCTTTTTTTATTTGGATCCCCCTTTATGTTTTACCCCTAACTTTACTTTTATTCCAGCCAATGGCCTGTAATAGGAGGAATCATGCTAACAACCGATGTGAAGATCAATGTGATGACTCTTCTAATGAGATGCCCAATACTATGGGAGTGAGAATAGAAAAATTTGTCATGATAATCTCTATGTTAACTCATGTTTTTAATAGAAACATGGATCAAGTGGAATTTTCAACCCCCCTAAGAAAGAACAAGCCGTAATAAAGATCTTCATGAGAGAAAGTCCTTCTACTTTTAATGGATCATCTGATCCCTCAATCTTTGAACAATGGATCAACTCCATTGAAAAGATCTTATCCATACTTCAATGTTCCAAACAAGATAAAGTTATTTTGGCTTCTTATCATTTGGAGGGTGAAGCTGATCAATGGTGGACATTGATAAAAAATATATGAATCTTTAGGTGGATATCAAGGCATTGTAAATGAAGGATTTCTTGAAAATGTTTTTTGATAAATATTTTACTCACACCCTCCGAATTAAAATGGAAAGGTACTTCCTTCCCCTAAAGAAAAAAAGATGACGAATCAATCAGAGCATATGAGGAAAACTTCACAATACATTCATGATAAGCCTCTGTAATTGTCATTACCCACGGATGATAAGTAGACCACTTCTTTTGTGGGATAAAACCTAGCATGTGAAAATCCCTAGTGATTCGTGACTTAGATAGAAATGAGGAAATTTTCTGATGTTCCCTCAAGGTCGAAATAGAGATCGATGAATCTGAGGGGTATCATGAGAATAAGTAGCATATGGTGGAATTCAATTCTGGAGATCTGATGGATAAATCCAATGGTTCTAAGAAAATCCATCACCCCACTTTCCAAAGGTGTGGAATGAAGCACCCCAAAAATTTCTTGAAGGGGACGAGGAAATGCTTTAGGTGTGTAAGATAAGGGAACCTGGCCATTAACTACTGACATGAAAAACCCGTAGCTACGACATAGGAGAGGAACACTCTTTTCGACCCTCAATGTGTTGTTTATTTCTTCAACTACAAAGAATTAGGGCAATTTTCAAACCATTTCCCTAATCTAAGGGTTTTTAGAGGCAACCAACAACATCCAAGGTAGAAAGTGTGAGATTTTGTCATCACTACCATCGAAGTGAACCCCAAAAATGAAGTGGTGATAGGTACTATAGTTATTCATTCAAGAATATCGAATGCACTTTTTGATTCTGGTTTGATACATTCTTTAATATCTCTAAATTTTAGTAGAACAATCCCAACACCACCACAAACCATGGAAGTAAAGATGTCGGTGAGAATAGAAATTGGGGAAATCATTGCATCCCAAGAATATAACTCATCCCCTTTCATAATTTGTGGATTGAACTTTCTAGTGAACCTCATCATACTCCCTCTAGTGGAATTTGATGAAATTATTTGCATGGATTGGATTTTCCTATATAGATCCAACAAAAATTATCATGGGATGGAAATCACTCTCTTTATGGAAAATCAAACCCTGATTCTATACATGTTCAAGGAGGAGGATGAATCATCGTTAACATTGTCATCTCAAGCATGGATATTACTGCCCTATGAGAATTCCTATCTTACTCAGATGATTGAGTTTATGGAAGCAACCAGCCTTGAATACATGACTACTGTGAGGGAATTAGCTGAAGTGTTTCCTGAGGATTTGTTTGGTCTTCCCCATAGAAGATATATTGAACTCTTGATTGATCTTATACCTAGGTCATTTCTAATATCCAAGACTCCATATAGAATGGTTTTTGTGGAGCTTGTGGAGATGAATAAACAACTACAGGAGAATCTGGATAAAGGGTTTATACACCCAAGTGCTTCACCAGGGGGTGCACCAGTCCTCCTCGTCAAGAAGAAGGATGGGTCAATGCACCTTTGAATTGATTATCGTGAGCTCAAAAAATCATGATAAAGAACAAGTATCCTCTACCTTGAATTGATGAGTTTTTTGATCAGCTACGTGGTGCAAAATACTTCTCCAAGGTTGATTTCTGGTTAAGATATTACCAAGAAAGGAAGAAGAAGGAGGATATCCTCAAGACTGCTTTTCATACTAGGGACAAGCACTATAAATACATAGTAATTCCTTTCAGACTCACTAATGCTCTAGAAATATTCATGTACCTTTTTAATAGAGTCTTTATAGATTACCTTGATAAATTTGTGGTATTCTTTATAGATGATATTATAATATACTCTAAAACCAAGGAGGAGAGTGAGGAGAATCTAAGAACTATACTAGAGACCTTGAAAAAGGATAATCTCTATGAAAAGTAAAACAAGTGTGAGTTCTGGTTGAAGGAAGTCTCGTTATTGGGTCATATCATCACCAGAAATGGGATATCTATGGACCCTTACAAGACAACTACAATCGAGGGGTGGCTGAGGCCAACATTGGTAATGGATATCCATATCTTCTTGGGCTTAGCTCGATATTATCGCCGATTTGTGAGAAATCTATCAAGATTTTCAAACCCTCTTACCAAGCTAACTCGGAAGGGAGTCAATTTTTCATGGAGTGATGAATGCAAAGAGAGCTTCAAGGAGTTGAAAAGGAGGATTATCACTACACTCGTGCTCACACTACCCACTAGTGGAGAACTTTTTGTGGTATTTTGTGATTATTCAAAAAATGTCATGGGTTTTGTGTTGATGCAAAATGAAAAATTCATTTTCTATGCTTAAAGGAAATTGAAAGTTCATGAGAAAAACTATCCAACACATGATCTGGAGTTGGATTTAGTAATCTTCAGTTTAAAAATTTGGTGACATTAACTCCATGGGGAGAAGTGTGAAATATATATGAATCTGAAAATTTACAAGTATATATTCACATAGAAAGAGTTGAATATGTACCAATGAAGATGGTTAGATCTAATCAAAGACTATAACTTCTCAATCCATTGCCACCCTAGGAAAGTGAACAGGGTGGCGGATTCTCTAAGTAGAAAGTACCAGACAATTCTATCATTGATGAGAATTGAAAAGGATCCAATCTTCTTATATTTGATGAAGATATACATGTGAATTATAAAGAATGGAACATCATCAATCCTTTCACAAATTATTTCTCAACCATCTCTTTTTGAAAGGTTAAAGGATGCTAAAAAGGATGATGTGGGAATTCAGAAGAAAGTAGAAACTATCAGAAAAGGGAAATCCTCATAGTTCAATGTTAATGAAGAAAGAATTGTGAGATTTGGGAGAAGAATATGAGTTCCATCAAATCCTGAGTTAAAGAATGAACTTCTGGATGATTCACATAGTTTGAATTTTTCTATTCACCTAGGAAACACAAAGATGTATTGAGATCTTCGAGAGAATTATTAGTGGGATAACATGAAGAAGGATATCACTGAGTATACATCAAAGTGACTAGTATGTCAGCAAGTTAAGGTTGAGAGGAATAAGTAAAAGGGGGTGATGCAACCATTACCCATACCAAAATGGAAATGGGAGAACATCATCATAGACCTTTTCACCAGACTTTCGAAGACATCCAAAGGAAACAATGTATCTGGGTTGTTGTGGATCGTCTTACAAATACTGCACACTTCATTGTAATTTGAGAGGATTTCTCATTGGATCAACCTGTATGGATATATATTAGATAATTTGTAAGGATTCATGTTGTACCACTCTCTATTCTATCCGATCAAGATCTAAGATTCACCTCTATGTTCTGGAAGAGTCTTCAACATGCTATGAATACTGAGATGAACTTCAGTATGGCTTATCTTCCTCAAACTGATGTCCAATATGAGCGAACTATCCAAACACTTGAGGACATGTTGGGATCATGCTCAGTGGACTTAAAAGGGGGATGGGATCAACATCTTCCTATGGTTGAGTTCCATTACAAAAATAGTTTCCACTCAAGTATCCAAGTGGCTCCTTATGAATCCCATTATGGGGAGAGGTGCAAAACACTAGCATATTGGGATGAATTTGGGGATAGAAAACATCTAGATCCAGAAATGGTCGAAGAAATGGTTGAGAATGTTAAGACCATCCATCGGAACATTAAAGCTACTCAGAGTCGAAAAAACAGCTATACTGATAATCATCTACGAGACCTAGAGTTTTATGTCGGAGACATGGTATTCCTCCACATATCACCATGGAAGAGGGTTATGATATTTGGGAAGAAGTTAAAGGTTATTCCAAGGTACATCGGCCCTTTTGAGATCCTTGATCGCATTGGAGCAATGTCTTATCGACTAGCACTCCCACCGAACCTGTCTCAAGTATATAATATATTCCATGTATCTCTCTTAAGTAAGGACATACCTGACCCATCGCATATACTCAATCAAAAGGTAGTACCATTGGATAATAACATCTCCTATGAAGAAAAGTCGGTGAAGATCTTAGATAGTTGGGAAAATTTTCTACGTAATAAGACAATGCTCCTTGTCAAGGTGTTGTGGAGAAACCAAAAGTATGAAGAGGCAACGTGGGAATTAGAGAAAGTGATGAAGCAGAGTTAATCTCATATGTTTTAGTGTGGGAAAAGGAAATTTTGAGGTCGAAATTTCTTAAGGGGAGAAGATTGTAATGACCCAAAAATTTATTAATGGAAATTCCTCTTGATCTAATTAAATGTCTTATTGTGTAAAATGGTTATACAACATATGAACTTCCTTGGTTTTATGTTTTTGGATTTTAAAATACCATTAAGAATGGTTTCCATTTCTAATATAGCTTTTGAATAGTGACCACATGATTAGTATAAATATAGGGCTTTAACAAATCCAATTTACTCAGAAAAAGGTTGAGATGGACTCATCCAGTAGAATATCTATATACAAAGCCCATTTTTTAGAGCTTTTAAAGGAGGTAGAAACACTGGGAGTCACTCTTGATGAAGCCCAAGATGAGCTTCAACACATTATTCTTAAATGGAACCCCCTACAAGAGAAGTGGAAGTTAGTAGATATTACCATTTGAGCAATGTTATTTGATCCACCCCAAGAGTCTGTCACCATCGCACACCTTACCCTTAGGTATTATACAGGTGTTATAAGGGGTTATGTAACAAGACCCTAGAACTATGTTTATGTACATTATTTTTCTATAAAAAATATACATTCATTTTTATCATTGTTACTTTGTAAATGGTTTTTGAAGCAAAAAAATTATTTTTAGTTAATATTAAATTAAAAAATCTATTTTGATGAATTAATGGATTTTTTAATTAAATAGTATTGTAGTAAAATATTATTACTAAATTTATTTTTATTAAATATAAATGATCATATAATTTTTTATAAATACAATTTTAATTTTTGTTATGGTTTGAAAGCTATTTTGTCGAAACCCAATAACTTTTTATAAATGTCAGTTTTTATTTTAAAAGTAAAAATTCACATATTTATATATAATTTAGATAAAATTAATGTTATTTTTGGAATCAAGATATCAAAATTATCCAATGGTTAATTTTCCATAATTTCTGGAGATAGTCAATTTTTTTGGTAAAAAATAAATATCGTTTAAATATATAATGTGTTTTATGAAATCATAATGACCAAATAGTGATGTAATAAAATACAAGAAAAAAAATTTCAGCCAATATAAGTTTTACATTTAAAATAATGTGATTTTATATTTTTCTGATTAATTTTATGCGGCCTTAGTTGACCCTCCAAGATTTATAAAACATTTTAAATTTTAAAATGATTTCATTGAGAGTGTGACTCACATCAACATAAAAATGCCTAATTTTTTAAGAATTTAGGTCATTTGTCTTATAAAATAATGTTTTCTGCTCCCCTTTGGAAAAAACCATTGGCAAAAACCATGGGTTGGTTTGTGTTTTTGATTAGTTTAATGTGTGGTGTCCAAAACCTAAATAATAAAGAATTACCTCTCTTTCACTAAATAAACCCACCCATGCTCCCACTTATCTCTACTAAAAACCCTTATATCATATACCTACTCCTCCCTCCTCTCTCCATTATCCTCCCAAGGCACCCCAATATCCCATTAATCCTCTCTCAATCTTCTCCCAAGCCTTTGGATCACACTTCTAAGTAAGGGATTTCTTCTTCTCTCATTTTTGTCCAAGTTTCTTTATATTGGTATACCATTGTATTTTCAATTAAAAATTTCAGGGTATAATTTTTCACCTCCCTCATACTTCCCTTATTATGATTGAATGATGAGATACCCCTTTCTCTCTCATTAATGCCTCCCATGTACACATGTTATCATGCCGAAATTCCATAAGGGATTTCTCTATCCTCATTTATATTCAAGAAATTCTTTCGTACTATGAATCTAAATTTCATTACATATTTTGGGACATGTATCTATATGACCTCATTACTATCCATTTAATTTACATATTATGAGACACTAATTTCTCTCTCATCAACCATTTTTATGAATTTTTATGTCACATCGTTATGCTACAGAAATCGCACCACGATTTTCCAAGCCAAAGTCATTGTGTAGTGAGTACCATGCCAACTTATCTATCAGGTGAGTTCGAATTTATGCACATTTACATATTGATTATATAGTTTCATTTATGAATTCTACATTCCATTATCATGGAATAAATTATTATGTTTAATGAATCCATGTTACATAGTCCATGTTGCACACTTATGCATGAAATGAAATGATTAAGAAGGGTGTGTCCTGATAGCACTCCAATGCATTGGGTAAAGATTAGTATCATGATATGTCAAGTGAAATTATGGTTTAATCATGATAATTCAAGTCAAATGAGGTTTTACTCATGATCCATGTTCAATGAGCCTTGTTCCATAATAATATCATGTAAAATGTTGTTACAGCATTTCCTTGTTATGATAAGCATGCTATATAATGCATTTATGTTCATGTTTTTCTTATGCTCCATTGATATGCCTATTGCCTAAAATTTAATGTATTTTTCATGTTATGACTTGTTTACTCTCTTACTATGATTTATATCTCACCCTTTTCTTATTCATGTCCTCAGGTTATTACATGCAATGCTAAGTATGAAGGAATGTGTTGTGATGTAAAATAAGTTTTCAATAAAGATGATTATTTCATGTTTTAAGTTGTTATGTAATGTTACTAATCCCAAAATATACTATACCTATATATCTTCTATGTTGTATCATGTGAAGATTTTATGTAATAAATTATGTTTAAGTTTGAAATAAAGAGCAGGATTGTTATATTACGTTGTAGGGGAGTCCCCATTCAATAGACTAAGTGATGAGTAGAATGTAATATTGGATCATAAATTTATAAATTAAACATAAGGAATATGTTTTATATTTTAAATATTAGTAAAATTAACACAAAACATGCAAAAAAACGTCAATGTGGAAGCAATATACAATGATCCCAATTGACGAGAACCAAAATGTGTATATAAAAAACCAGGCTCATAAAAACAGTGTTCTATATTTATATTAAACCATTTACATCATCTCAAAAACCAATAAATAAGAAAGAAACAATTTAAATTTATTAACTCAATATCAATTCATAAAATAGAATAAAATGGGGTGAGAATCAACATTGACTGATTAATAAAAGAGGTAAAGAAAAAAAGAAAAAACACCGGTACTTGTACTTGATTTTTCCAATTAGACTACATACACTCGGTAAGGGCACCAGGATCCCACTATGAAATATAAAGAGTAAAAAATACAAGCAGTAGTGAATAGGTTAAAAGAAAAGTAAGAGGTAAGGAAAATATCCAAAGCCTGGGTTATTGCACCCCCATGAATCATGATGAAACCAAGATGAGTGGGGGTTATATACCACACACCTTGGACTAACTCAATCGACACAACCAAGAAGAACTTAATAAACACACAATTGAAATCCCTTAATAATTAAAAAGAGTTAAATAATATATCGATACTCCCTTACTGGGGCTCAATCTCACCTCTTTTCATTTAAATAGATCCTCCATATGACTAGTGTTGACTGATTTCATCAAGAATGTCTTGCTCCATTCTTTTCCTCATCATCCCAGAACAAGGAACCCCAAAAAACACTAGCAGCTCTACATATTTACTCACTAAGCACCAATGATAGTGGCTTATGGTCCTCTACCATCCTTCTGATTCAACGGTGAGTTAATAGGATGCATGTAATGTTCCTCCTTTTCACCTCCCTCTCACCAAATCCATACCCCCCAAAACCGATCTCCCCTAAATTGAGTGATGTTATTAAAAATAGAGGAGATGATCCCCAATAAGGCTACAAGTAGGCATAACAAACCAAGGCTAGGTCAACTGGCATAAGTAATGTAGAATGATAATATTGAGTCCCCTAAAACAATTGAAAAACTAGGGAACATGAGGAATTTACTGGGATGAAACACAAATAAATACATCATTTATATATTTCAATTAAATTAAATTGAAACCAATTACATGCATAAAATTAAAAAAAATTCATAGAAACCCATGTAAATTACAAAATTACGTGAATAAAATTCACAATAATGTTTTAAGAGACATATTAGATAGATGCTTCTCACATGTGTGAGATTTGAATAATTACATATGGTAAAGATGAGGGCTCATGTGAGTCACATTTTTATGAGGAATATTGCGTGCGAGCGATGGTGAGTGGCCTTCAAAAAGTTTGGGTTATTAGTATTAGTTCACAATCGACCTTGGGTAGTTTTTATGGCACTGAAGCGATGCCATCATATAATTCAAAGGGAGCATCATCTTCATCATCATTTTCTACTTTGGAGTTTGAAGTAAGGTTGTGATCTTTATATGTGGTCATACATAGATTGAATAGATAGTAAGAAAATCAATGACAATAATAAGATCACCAACATGATGAGATGATGGAGTATATGTAACATATCACATTTGGTTTACGTATGGAGTTCCCTCCACCAGCTAGGCTTGATTTCCCAACACCTCAATGAAATTTTATGATGTATTTTATATTTAATTATTTTTATGTTTCATTTTAGTTTTAATTTTATAATTAATGAGTTTTATTTTCAGTTTTATTATTTAAGATTTTTTTATTTTTCCATTATTTGGAACGGAATAACATTTCCATTACAAATATTAATATTTTCTATGAAATTAAGGGTTATAACCTATTTGTGATGGATTTTCATCACAAAAAACATTTTTTAATGTAAATATGTCACAAAAAGGTTAATTTTTCTAGTGCCTTATTATTGAAGAGAAGATACCTCCCAAAAGTGAACAGTTGTCTATTTGTTTAAGAATGTGTGAAGATTCTTGGTGCACTTCACAGTTTAACACGTGAGCAGAATGGGTTTCTTTAACTTATTCTGGTGAATCCAAACTTTTTTAATCTTCCTTGATTTTAGTTCCCCACCATGGTGAATTCTTCTTATTTGGATGATCGATGCATGTCCATTTCTAGAGTCACTATTGATTCAGTTGAGATTGTCCCCATAAATGTTTTCATCTCATAAATTGTTCCCATGATTGAGCTTCGTACATCTTCAATAAAAATAAAAGTATGAAATGGTTGGTGAATCATAAAGTAGTGTAAATCTAGGAATGATCATGTGACTACATGATGAATGATTTTAGAGTTTCATGTGCTAGAAAGTGAGACTGTTGAATTAGGCCTTTTGGAGGAGGCTTGATCTTAAGCTGAGAAGGTATGATTGAATATATTGGGGAATCATCTTGAACTTGGGCATGAAGATAGAAACAATTAGCAAAAATTTAGTTCAAAATATCAATGCAATTATATGTGGTATTTGTGCAAAGGGATTGAGTAGGTTGAAATCTTCATCATCATGGAACATAGTTTTCATAAATAGTTTCAATACTATACTTTAGCATCAAATAATCATCAAAAAAGGATTCCCAATAAAACAATGGTTTGAACCCTCTTTTTATCTTCATTGGTCTTATGACTAGACACAAATCATCGTATTTCACCAACATTCAAAATTTCGTTTTATTTTTAGTGGTTCAGATTCAAATCTTGCATGGTGGAATTGGTCCTTGACCATGGCTTCTTGGCATGTGGATTTATATGGCTTCACTTTACTGGGTAATTTCATTGAACACCATATAAGAATGGGCACTAATGTGGTGTTATAGGCTGTGGGGTGGGGTCATTGGTGTGTAATGACTCTTTCAGGAATTTGAACAAACACCTATTATTCATTGTGTAATTTCTATGATTTTATATGTATTTTTTTCAAATATTATATAGAATTATTTTGAGTCCAATCTTTATGACAGTGTGTGATTAGGAGGCACGGGGTGCCTGAAATAAATTTTTGAAATAAATTAAATTTTAAGTATTGTGTGTGTGAGGTTTTTTCTTAAAAAAGTTGAATAACTTTTAAATATGTGACCATATCAGAAATAAGAGGGTACCATTTCATTCAGAGAAGCGACTTTACCTTAGGCAGGGCCTAACATCAAATGGTGTTGGTCAGCAGCAAAAGTTAATTTATGGAAGTTTTAAAGGAAATAAAATAATTAAATAATTTATTTTATTTAAAATATTTTAATTAACGCCACTAAAAGTTTGTTGGATTTAAATAACCATGAGCCCGAGATTAGTCTCATAAGTCTAGTAAACATTCCTTTGACTCTCTAGAGTTTTGGAGAGGTTCCATCCTTGGAGGAATTTTGATGAACAACGACGAGCGACGACACATGGATCGTTGTGTAGTGAGATCAAATGCCAACCAACGACCGCTCTCCATCTTCATCAAAAATCAAGGTAGGGTTTGTTGTTTTGATTTATTTTTTCCTTGTTCTTGGATTTAATGATGAACTCAGATCAACCCACGAATAGGTTGACTCACGGATCGTTTGTTCTTACAAGATCTGATTTTACTGGGTTTTATTTTGGGGAATCAATCCATTCTAATTATGATTCATATTTTTATTTTCTCTATTTGATCCCTTTAATGGGAGTGTATAAACTCCATGGAAAAGGATATTGAAGGTTATTTCCTTGATTTTCTATTTGGATTTTCTTCCTTCTTTTTGACCCCACGTTTTTCACGTTTTTTGTGGGGTTATGAACAATGGATCGTTATGCGTCCATTTTGCAATGAAACGATCCCAAATTGGAGATATGACATCATGAAAACCTAGAAGTGGTGCGGAGATGATGGAAGATGATGAATCAACATAGATTAAAATAGATCATTCTTCTACCATTCTTCACACGGATTATCAAAACACGTTTTGGGAGCCGATCGACCAGTGGAAACTTACCGAATCGACATTTCCATGATAGGACAACCCATGATATTGAGTTTTGAGGAGATTAAATGAGTAGATCCATAGATCAAACATCAATGGAGGTGTGAGGAGGAAAAACAGTGATTCTCGAAAATCGTGAAGAACACAGCGTGTTCTCCAAAGAACACGGCGTGTGGAGTCGAATCTATGGAAGCTTGGGTTTCGCGATGCAGGAAGCAATGAAATGACATGTGAAAATGGTCACATGGCATGTGGGAACTTACATGGGACTCAGTGTGTATATTGGATGATACAAGGACATGGGGTGGAGTACATGGCATGTACTCCACCACATGGCCAGACTAATCTAATTATGCAGGTTACCCCATGTACCGGTACACGGGTTGGCATACACAGTTCGAATCCATGTATGGGAACATGGTTAGTGTACATAGAACAATACCCAGATAATCCAACATGGCATGTTACCATCACTACACGTTGTGTATGTTCTTTTTAAATGACATGCCTTCTAACTTGGGATGTTTCACACAAGCACTACCCGAAGTCAAGGGACATGACATGTGACCTTGCTACACATCGTGTACTATCTTCAACATGGATTGATCTCAATATTCACCATTCCTTAGAAATGTTTTTTTTGGTTAGTTCCCTCTTTTCTCATTCCCTTGAAGGTTAGGTATCGTTTCCATCCACAGGAGTATGATTCCTTCAACAGGAAATTCTGGATATAGTCATAATCCCTCCAAGAGGGAAAGAGCGAGATCCTCTACCCATTCTTATCCCTAAATAGAGTCATGTATCGACATGAACAATATTATAGGGTGTCAATCCTCTACTTATCAGGTGAATCTGGTTGATTTTTATTATACTCCAGGGCCATTGATGTTATCTTTATTAATGTATTATAATATTTCCCCACTCAAGTGTGATTTATCCTATAATGAGTGTATCTATTCATTCTTCAGATCTATCAGTGCTTCTATCTCTCTCGTGACACTTACCAACAAATGTACTTCTCGGCGAAACATCCTTAGAGCTATTAGGATTGTAGAGTGAGTTCTTCCAGATGATTTCTTCATGTAATCTTCAAACTGAATCCCTAGTGTGGGTATGTGGTCATTGTGACTTACCTCTAGACCACAGCTCTGGGTTTCAAGTATACCAAGATATATTTCTCTTATTATATGTTCTTTATAAATATATTGTGTAGAGGTGATTGTACCTTTACCTTGTGTATTTTTTTGTGGATTTCGGGGTTCTTTACTTAGTATTGTTAAACTCACCCCTGTACGGGCTCTGCCAACACATGTTGTGTCTTCTAAAGACAAGTGTCCTTTTGATGGAATCTAGGAAAGAATAGGACCAGACCAATCTTTGTGATCTTCCTTACTATGGCTACAAGAAGCAGTCTCAGTACCTATTTCTTGCTTACATGTTGTACTTTTTAGTTTTGAAACTCTTTCTTTTGGTGGGAGTGTATTCTAGGACATTTTACTTTTCTCACTTTACTTTTTTTTGTACTCTGTTGGTTGGGTTTATTTGTATGAATGCATTTTGTTACTTAGTGTTTTTGACATTTCAGAATTTTTGGGCTGGGAGATGTGTTTGTGTGTAAAGGTACTTAGGAAATTCATCCCATGTTAGTGAAATTTTTACTTGGTGCTAGTCACCAGCCCCTGGCCTATTGGAGGTAGTCTTGGGGAGTAACAACATAGGCCCCACTAGGATGGGTCATGATTGAGTGGTGTCAGAGGTGTTCAGTTCTACCTTAGGACCAAGAGTCTGTGAGATTGTTTTGGGGAAACAGTGTTAAGTGTTTTGAGCTCAGATTTCAATCCAGGGACTCCAGTGTTGGTATGGAAGGCCGACGTAACCATACATTAGGAATCTGATAAGCTAGTTTTTGACTCGGTACATGATAACACTAGTTGAAGGGAAACAGAAAAAAGGTACATGCATCATATAGGAATGGGTTGTGTTTTCCATGTACTTTAGTGTCATATATCAAGATATACTCTTTGACCATGGTACATATTGTTTCATTACAAGATTCCTCTATGACATATATCATGTAGGATTCAGTAGCTCAATCATGAGGATAACCCCCTCAATGATGAGGCTTTAATTCATGGACCAGTTCCCCATGCATTACCTCTAGGTGGTGCACCTACTATACCACCACCAGTATAGTAGCACAAGGTACCTGCTGTACTAGATGATGGGGAGCATAGGCTGAGCACGCTCCATGAGTTTCAGTGATAGAGACCCCTCAGGTTATGAGTTGAGCCGGATCCTCAGGCAGCTGAGGACTGGCTTGAGGCGGTGACCAGAGTTTTCCATCTAGGGGGGACATCAGTGGACGACATGGTGATCGTAGGAGCAAGCCTTCTTTAGTGTTTGGTGGGATGATAGCAGAATTTGACCATGAATACTCACAATTATGAGACACATTCGTGGATGGAGTCTAAGAGAATCTTTATGGAGGAGTTCCCTCCAGTTACGCTAAGAGCAGTGCGTATCCAGAAGCTTCTTCAGCTCTAGTAGGGCAGTTCAATGGTGGATGACTATTCATCAAGGTTCACCAACATAACCAGGTACTTGATGGATATGGTCAGGTATCATTACTTCAGATCTCATACCTTTGAGTGAGGTCTATGATGGGGAATCCAATCTAGTGTCATGACTCTATGTATTTCGACTTATGTAGAAGTGATCAAGTGAGATTTGGTGGTTGAGATCTTCTTAGATGAGCAAAGACATCCATTGGAAGTCAGCATCAAGCAGACAGGTGCAGAGACATCAGTAACAGGGATCTAACATCAAGCACAGGGATCAGGACTTGGGATACATCACAGAAGAGCCCAAGATAGGGGATCTAGGGTTCAGGGATCTTGGGCTAGATCAAGTAAGGATATGGAGAGGCGATTTTACTCTTATGACGATATGGTACATATCGCTAGATATTTCCCAACCTGTTGAACTGCTGATAAAGAGGTGGTGGATGGACCACCGAGGTAGAGGTAGAGAGTGGAGCAGGCAGACCCACCAGGTGGCAAACATTGTAGAGGACCAAGGAGAGATGTAGGATGTAGTAGACACTTTGACCTACTTCCACCACCACCCTCAGGAGGTCCACACCAAGCTCAGGGAGATGGGGGATAGGGGTAGGGGCAGCTACATGCGGTCAAGGCATATGACCCAGGGACTCCAGGGATGATCTGAGGTATAATCTGTTTCGTTTATACCTTATCTTCCATACTTATAGACATAGGTTACAGTCATTCTTTCATCACTACATGTCTTCTGAAAAACTATGAGATTCCAGTGGAGTCGTTGACTCGACCCTTATGCTTGGAGACACCTACAGGAGGAGAATAGATGATCACATACTTTTCCAACAATGTGATATTACCCTTGGAGATGAGATTTTTGGTTTCAACCTCTTGGTGGTAGAGTCGATGCCTTATGATGCCATTCTCAGTATGGATTGGTTATCTTCAGTCCATGCTCAGATTGATTGCTTTAGGCAAAGAGTGTGGTGTGTCCGCAATGATGGAATGAGGTTTTCCTTTATTGGTGAAAATTAAACCCAAGCTGCATAGAATGGGATCATTCTTAGGGAGGTGAAGTTGATCACTCATGAGTTAGATAGCCTTAACATTGGAGAAGAAAATGCTGTGAGATTTCGTTTACTAGTAGTAGTGGCGGAGTATGGGGACGTCTTTCTAGAAGATATTTCAGGATTACCTCCCCACCGATAAATCAACTTATGCATTGACTTACACCCCAAAATAGAACTGATATCCTCACCATCATATCATATGTCTCACATAAAGCTTCATGAGTTGAGGGTGTAGCTGGAGGATTTGAAAATGAAGGTCTTTTTAAGACCCAGTGTTTCACCCTAGGTGGCCCTAGTTTTGTTTTCCTATAAGGTAGATGGGTGTTTGAGGTTTTGCATGGATTATTGGGACCAAAATTAGGTAACAGTGAAGAAAAATTATCCACTACTGAGTATAAATGACTTCTTTGATCAACTGATAGGGGTGTGATGGTTTTCTAAGGTTGAACTTCAATCGAGTTACCACCAGTTACAAGTACGAGATGAGGATATATCAAAGACAGATTTCAGATGCTACTACAGTCACTACATGTACTTGGTGATTCCAGTCAGCATGATGAATTCCCCTGTAGTGTTCATGGGACTTATGAACTAGATCTTCCAGTCATAGTTAGACTAGTTTGTAGTTGTCTTTATCAACAACATCCATGTGTACTCAGTGTCAGAGTATGAGCATGAAAGATACCTACGGATGGTTCTAGATGTACTCCGAGAGCACCAGATTCATGGGAAGCTCTTGAAGTTGCAGTTCTAGATATAGGTGGTCCACTTTTTAGGACTTGTTATCTCATCAGATGGAGTATCAGTGGAACTAGCCAAGGTCGAGGAGGTGTTAGCATGGGAGCCACCCCAGAGTGTGATAGAGGTGCAGAGCTTCCTTTAATTGCAAGCATACTTCCGAAGATTTATCCCTAATTTCTCTCAGATATCAGCACCGATGATAGCCTTGACCCAAAAGGGAATCCTTTTGTAAGAATAGAGAATTTCCAGTAGGCTTTCGAGCAGTTGAGTCAGAGTTTAACGAGCATATAGATCTTGAGATTTCCCGAAGAGGGTGTCGAGTATGTAGTTTTCTATGATGCATCAGGGACTAGGATTGGAAATTTCCTAATGTACAGAAAGGCATTGATTTCTTATGGTTCATTCCCACTAAGGCCATATGAAAAAAACTACGTTATCCATGATCTATATTTAGTAGCGGTAGTCTTCGTATTGAATGTGTGGAAACACTACCTGATGGGAGAATGGTTTATCGTCTACAATGAACAAAAGAGCCTAAAGTAAAAATTCTTACAAAAGTATTTGAATCCGAGGTAGAGGAAATGGCTAGAGTTCCTTCAGGATTATGACTCTGAGTTCATCTATAATCCAAGGAAGTGGAATGTAGTAGTTGATGCTCTCATTCATATATTGATTTCATAGCTATTGAGGGAGGTGTCAGAGCTGTTAGCCTCATTTTAGTTATCTTTTGTAGTTAGGGGGTGCGAATTATCTTTATTTGATGGTTGTTACCCCTCCACTCATGCAGCAAGTTAGGGAGGTGCAACTAGGGGATGTTAACTGTGATACATTACATACTCAGTTATCCATAGGACAAGATCCTAATGGATATTCACAAGGTGGGGAGCATGTCGTCCTTTTCAAAGGATGAATAGTTGTGTTGGTGGCATTGGGGGAGGGGGTTCTAAGGGAGTTTCATACATCCCCCTTGCTGATACATCCTAGAGTGTAAAAAATATTCAGGACCTCCAGGGTTAGTTTTGGTGTACAGGTATAAAGAAGGCTGTAACAAAGTTCATTTCTTGATGCCTTACATGCTAGTAGGTGAAGGCTGATCACCAGGTTCTAGTGGGGTTATCTCACCCCTAGAAGTTACAAAGTGGATGTGGGATGGAATATCAATGGAATTCATGATGGTATTACCATGAACGTCTAGGAGACACGATTCCATCTCGGTGATCTTTAACCAACTCACCAATTAATCCCACATTCTAACTATTAGGGAGAAGAGTTCTGCCAAGATCTTGGGTCACCTCTGTGTGCATGAGATAGTTCATCTTCATGGAATCCCTTTGATTATTGTCTCATATCGTGACACTCATTTTGCATCCTGGTTGTGGGAGGGGTTGTATGAGTCATTTTAGACTTAGCTACATTTGAGCAGTGCATTCTATCCCCAGAAAGATGGTAAGATATAGAGAACCATTCAGGTTCTAGTGGATATGTTGTGGGCCTATATCTTGGACTTTGGTCACATTTGGGAGGACCACCTACCACTGGTGGAGTTCTCATACAACAACAGCTACCACTCCACAATCATTATGGAACCGTTTGAGTCTTTATATGGGACCCCTTTCCGATCACCACTTTGTTCGAACAACCCCGTAGAGTCAGTACTCATGGGTCTAGATTTGGTGAAAGCTACCACCGTGAAGGTGCAGATCATCCAGGAGCGGACGAAGACTGCATAAATCTGACATAATTCTTATGCTGATAGACGGTGGAGACCTTTGTAGTTAGAAAAGGGAGACCATTTCTTCCTTAGGGTCTCACCTTGACAAGGGTTATAGATATTTGGTTGGGGTGGGAAGTTGTCTCTGAGGATCATCGGCCCTTTTTAGATAATGTGCAGAGTTAGAGAGGTGGCGTACAGCCTAGATCTACCACTGCAGTTGCACCGGGTACATGATGTCTTTCACATGTCGTAATTGAGGAGGTACGTGCATGACCCATCAGATTTCATTGACTAGGGCATGGTGGACATCAAGGATAGAGATACTTTCACAGATTACCCAGTGTAGATCAAGGATCTACATGATATGAACCTCTATGGGTGATTGGTTCCCTTGGTGCATGTTGGGTGGTAGCACGGGAACCTTCAGGAGAGCAAGTGGGAGCAGGAGGCTCAGATCCAAGAGTAGTACCCACATCTATTTGAGTATATATTTTTTGTCTTTACGATGACGTAAAAGCCTTGTGGTGGGTAGAATTTAATGTCTTGTATTTTCCATTTGTTTTTTTCAAATATTATAAGGAAGTATTTTGAGATAAGTATTTATGACGGCGTGCGATTCTGAGGCACGGGGTGCCCAGAATAAATGTTTGAAATAAATTAAACTTTTAAATAGTTAACAAGAGTAGTTTTCCTAAAAAGTGTAATAACTTTTAAATGGGTTCCCGGATCAGAAATTTGAGGGCACCGTTACGTTCTCAGCAGTGACTTTACCTTAGACAGGGTCTAACATCGTACAGCATGGGTTGGCTGCAAATGTTAATTTCTGGAAGTAAGGAAATAAAATAAATTAATAATTTATTTTATTTCAAACATATTAATCAACACAAAGGACAATTTGTTAGTATTAAATAACCAGGAGTCTGTTATTTGGTTCATAACCCTGTAAAACTTTCCTTGGACACTCAAGAGATTTAGAGAGGATCTATCCTTAGCGGAATCTCGATGAATGACGATGAACGATGATGTGTGGATCATTGCATAGTGAGATCGAATCCCAATCGATGACCTCTCTCCCTCTTCGTTGACGATCGAGGTAGGGATTGTTGTTTTTATTTCATTTTTCCTCATTATTTGATTTAATGAAGAATGTGGATCTATCCACAATTATTTTGACCTGTGGATCTTTTATTCTTACAGGAGGGTATTTTATTAGGTTTTATTTTGGGGAATCAATCCATGCTTATTCTGATTCATATTTTTATTTAATTTGTTTGATACCTATAACAAGGGAGAATCAATGCCGTGATGAATTAAGGAGGAGGTTTGACCCTCGATTTTCTATTTGTAATTTCTTCCCCCTTTTTTACCCTCCATTTTTCGCGTTCTTCATGGGGTTATGATCAATAGATATTTATGCATCTGTTTCCCAATGCGACAATCCCAAAGTGGAGATCTAACATCGTGAAAACCCATAATGTATTTGAGGACAATGGCAGATGACCAATAGATGAAGATCAAGAGAGATTGTTCTTCGGAAGTTCTTCACATGGATGATAGAAATGCATTTTTGGAGCGGATCTGATGCTCGAAACTTACTGAATCGGTGTTTCCATGATGGTACATCCCAGGATCTTGAGTTTTGAGGAGATTGAACTACCATATCAATAGATCAAAGATCACCATAGGCACGTGGAGGACGAAAAATGATTCTGGAAAATTGAAAATAACACGGTGTGTTCTCTGAAGAACACGGCGTGTGGTGTCGGCTCTATGGTGGATAATGTTCTGAGATTAAGGAAGTGATGACATGATGTGTAAAAACATTCACATGGTGTGTGGGTCCTTGAGTAGGACTCGGAGTGTATCTTGGATGATACATGACATGGAGTGGATTACACAACATGTACTCCACCACACGGCCAGACCAGGCGAGTTACACGGGTTACCCCATGTACCAGTACACGAGTTGGAATACACGAGTCGAAGCCATGTACAAGTACATGGCCATCATACACAGAGTAGACCTCATATAATCAGACATGGTGTGTGACCTTCACTACATGTAGTGTATGAACTTTTTACACCACATGTCTTCTGACTCGGGTCATTGCACATGGGAATTACATGAAGTCAAGGGACATGGTGTGTGACCTTGCTGCATGTTGTGTACTCTCTTCTACATGGATTTCTCTCCTTGTCCACCATTACTTGGATATGTTTTGTTGGGGTTAGTTCACCTTTTTCTTGTTCCCCTAAAGGTCAAGTATAGTTTCTATCTATAAGAGTATGATCCCTTCAACAGGAATTTCTCGACATAGTCAGAATCCCTCCGATAGGCCCAGAGCGAGATCCTCTACCATTATCGTCCCTAGGTAGAGTTAGGTATCGACATGAACAATCCTACAAGATGTTGATACTATACTTAACAGGTTAATCAAGATGAGTTTTGGTATATTCCAAGGCCCTGGCAGTGATCCTCATATGTGAGTCATGATATTTCCCCACTCAGGAGTGAGTTCTCTTGGAATGAGTGTATATGTTCTCTCTTCAGATATATTAGTGCATCTATCTCTCTCATGACACTTCCTGATGAACATACATCTCAGACAAACATCATCAGTTCTATCAGTCTCAGGGAGTGATTTATCCTAGATGAGTGCTTCATGTAATCTTCGAATTGAATCCCTAGCGTGGGTATGTGGTCGTTGTGACTTACCTCTAGACCTCTGGTCTGGGTTTCAAGTATATCTAGTATGTTTCACTTTTTATATTTTTTGTATACATATATTTTATATAGATGATTTTACCATTAATTTTTTTATTTGTTTGTGGTTTTTGGGGTCCTCTACTGAGTATTGTTATACTCACCCTTGTACGGGATTTTCCCACACGTGTTGTGTCAGGTGAAGACGAGTGTCCTTTTGACGGATTATAGGGTAAACGAGGACCATACTAAGATTTTTGAACTTCCTTATAGGCTGAGGTATTTCTATGTCTACAAGCTTCAATCCCAGTACTTATTTCTTTCTTACGGGTTGGAATTTGTAGTTTGTAGAATCTTTCCTTTGGTGGGAATTTTTCTGGCCCAATTTACATTCCACACTTTATTTTCTATTGTACTCTATTGGTTGAGTTTAGTTGTATTCATGAATTTTGTTCCTTATTAGTTTTTAAATTTCATCATTTGTGGGCTTATAGATGCGTTCGCGTGTACATGTACTTAGGAAATGCCTCCCATGTTAGTTAAATTTTTACTTGGTGCTAGTCACCAGCCCCTGGCCTATTGGAGGTGGGATTGGGGTGTCGCGGCATGAGACCCACTAGGATGGGTCATGACACATTGTTTTTCATTTTCATAGCCTCAAAAAATGGGGACCAATGAGGCCTCACTATCTTTAAATTCTTACATAGGGAACATATGAGCAAGCACAATTTTAGGAATTTGGCCTCCCTTGGTATTGATTTCGATAGGGTTCATCTCATTCTTGGAAATCTCACACTTCTTTTGACAAGAATAGCTGAAAATTGGTTCTTTATTTTTAGTCAGATGGATTTAGACATGGCTCAAGCCTATTTATCTTTGGGGAATATTCAGTTCAACAAGCAACATTCATAACTTCAAAATTCTTGATTTGAATTTTAATACCTAATAATTCAATAATCTTTGCTTCATCGTTAGTTTCTCAGGTATTCTTCATGATAAAACTCATGAGGCCAAGTGGATGTCTCCAGTTTGCATCATTTTCTTGGTGGGTTTTAGCTGCTTAACATTTGAGATTCAGTTCTTCATATACTCAATACATGTAATCTAGGTTATTTTTTTTGTTTTTATGATATTTGATCAACCTCTATGGGATCTTCATTATTCCCTCTTTGAACTTGGATGAAACTTGCCGCTTGAAAATAGGATTTTCAGGGTTGAGTGATTTTAACTTCAAGATATAATGGTGTCGACTCCAAGCTTCAAAGTATCAAATTGATTTCATTGTTTCAGATATCTTCATATTAAATATTAGGTTGTTTTTCAAATTCGATCTTGGGTTGACAGAGTTGATACATCACCTTGTGGAAGAATTCATGAAACACAATTTATTAGAAATTCATTTTAAGTCAGTTGAAACTTTGTGTCGTGGACTGGGATGAGATTCACATAGTCAGTTGGAATTCAGGAGGATTCCTTATGGTAGGTATACCAGACATTGGAAGAGATAACCCTATGACCGGTTTTCGAAAGTGGCCACTTGGTCAATTGATGTTTGATCTTATAGTTGGTTGAAAAAAATAAGCATGGTTAAGAAAGTAATTGTAGAGAAACAGTGTGGTATGTTGGATCTTTTTTTCTTGTGATCAATATTCTAACATTTGGTGTTTTTGTGGTAAGTATTGCCATGTACCTTCTCAAAATATTGAGTGTAGTCACTAAACTGGTCATGAGAGATGGTGTCTTGTGGTAGCTTGAGCTATCGTGAACCTTTACTTTATTAAAAACACAATTATACAAATAGACATTTCAAATTTAGATTAAATTTCCATTAAATTCCCAATAAATTTTTCATAGTTTCTTGAATCCCCTCACATAGTTTAAACAAACCATGTACCTATACAAATCATTTTGCATGGTTGGGATGCATATTTAGCACTAACTGTGTGCCCCGAGCTATTTCCTTGAAACATAAATTTCAAACCCTAATGCTCCTGATACTTATCTGGTCACCCAGCACACCTCTCGGGCCCCAAACCATAACTAAAACATCCTTTTAAGGTAATCTAACAGTCTAATTTCTAATCTGATATTTATTTTAAAAACGGATCATTCAATAAACTCAAAATTCAAAATTCTTCAAATACTCCAGGCTTATTTTACACCATTACACTGATATTTTCTCTGATACATAGAATCATAGTTTTCATTCACCTATGGGAAATTATCAGTATAGTCCTCCAAGGAATAATAGAGTTGGAATATATGAGGGGGTGTAATAGGTGTCATCTCTGGAACTTTGTTCAAAGTTGATTATATCACAATAGTCATTATTTCTTCTATTTTTTAAATAAAGGATAGTTAAAAAAATTCACCTCATGCACTCCCCTTGTTTTAGTTCTTTTGCAAGATTTCTAAAAGTTTTTAAAGATCCTTTTGATCAGCTCTCTGAATTAAGTAAGGGATTTATTAATTAATTGTAATCTAGAGAAAGCATCCAAAAGGTTATCATCTCTATATATCAATCCATGGTAAAAATATTCTAGGAAATAATGCTATTCACAAGGTTGGTGTGAGTAGGATTTTGTTGATCACTTAAACATATCTCTTCCAAAACACGTAAATGGTTTCTCCACTTGTGTTATTGAATATATCTCCTTTCTCGGATGGAAACTCCCAGATGTAGGGAAATACATATAGAGGGAGGCTATACATAATTCATCCTAGGTAGTGATCTCTCAAGGTTAAAGGTGTAGAGTCACTCATTTGGAGATACTTCAAGAGAGAAGGGAAATGTCTGTTAGCTAATCTAAACCTCATTGGATCATCTAAGTTGGAATCCATTACAGAGTTCTCTAAATGATCACAAATTCATGTTGGGTTCTTCTCTTGAAAACCCATGAAACTTAGGCTGGTGACCTAGCATTCCAACTTTATTCTTGCAATCTTTTTGATCATTCATTTTTAATAGCTGGTTGTTGTTGATGAAATTAGGGGCATACATATCTCTTAAAGTTATATTAAATTGATATTTATTATCTTCCATGATTTTATTATAAGGGTGACTATAGTGGAAGAAGTAGCTTAGGAGGGGGTACTTATCAATGGAATTGTGAAAATTTCCCTCACCTCTTATTCATTTAATTTTAAGATTCTCAGCCTTACCAAAATAGTTTCTTCAACCTATGAATAAAAATTAGTGATGTGAGATGAACTAAAACAGGTCATGTGTTGCATAAAAACAAGACACAAACACTAGTCTCCCCTGAAATGATGCCAAGTTTGATGATAAGCATGTCGTGAGGCCCTCAGAAAAAAAAATTGAACATGAATAAATGTTGTAGTAGTGGACTCAGTTTTTCTCCAAAGATGAAAGTGTTACAGATGTGTTCTTCTTTTTTTGTGGGTTCAGTGTGTGAAACAGTTTGTGAGATTGAACTGGATTGGTTTTAAATTCAATATTAAAAGAAGTGGTATAACCTTGGATATCTTCTTACCTTTAATGTTAAATCTTTATTTCATTTCTTACTCTCATTTTCTCTCTAATCAAGTGAAATCACACTTGATTACCTTCACTGGGAAATTTTGGTTTAATCAGGGAGATGCAATAACCACAACAACCTCCAATATCTGATAAACTAGTAATTAGAGATCTCCAATTACCCTTTAGTCTACCCACTACTCATGATCACAAGTAATGGAGAGGACCTGAGAGACTTGTGTGTGCGACCTAGTGAAGAAGGGAAGATGAATTCAAAATGTATGAAATAAGGAAATCCCCTAATGTCTAAACAGTTTGAATGAATCCTGAGAGATTAACAAAAGAGAATGAAGGATTAAAGTGTGGAATTCATTAACATGGGGATACGGAGAATATTCTCGGTTCAATCACTAATTGATTAGTGTGTTATGGCTAGAGTTATTACAGCAAAAAAGAAATGGAATGAAGCAGTAAACAGTAGCATCTCGACTCTCTCCACTATAGAAAAATCATTTTTTTGTAAATAGTTTTTTAGGATGGACTAAATTCAATCACAAATAGTTATATAGGAAAAATTATTATGATGGATAAGAAATTTTATTGAAAAAAATTTTAGGTCGAATACCTATTCTGTCAAAAAAAAAGTCTTTTGAACACCTATTCTTGCTATAGCGGGAAATAATTATTTACGATGGATTTTCAAATATGTCGAAGATAGTTTTCGTGGAACTAATTTTTATGACGGATTTGTCAAAAATAACTTGATGAAAGGTTTATTAGTGACAGATCATTTGTTGCAAATAGTTTTGGATAGGTGTAAAATAATTTTTTTATGGGGCTTTTTTGTGACAGATCTTCATTTTGTCACAAATACTTAGTTCATCGCAATATTTACTTTTGGCAATAGAATATCTATCATAAAAAATATAACTATAAATAGGTACCCTCCCCTATCATTATCAGATTCTCTCTCGCACTCACTTATTCTCTCATTCTCTCAAAGCGTCTTCCAATGTTCATATTTTCAATGAGGAAATTTTGAGGTACTTTTTTACTTTATTTAATTGTTTTTTTTTTGTTTTTTTTATTATTTTATGTTTTTTTTCATTTATTTTTTTGGTTTTTTTAATTAGTTTAATATGTTAAAATAAGTATAAATTAATACATATTTGTATAAATAACTAAAAATTAATATACATTATTAACAACTTGTATAAATTCGTCTCTAATTAGTACAATTAAGAAAAAATTTGTATAAATGAGTAAAATTAATTAAAAATATATATATTATGTAAAATTAGTATAAAGTTATAAAAATTAGTATAAATTTAATAAAATTAGTTTAAATTAAAAAAATATAATAAATTAATAAAAAATAGTCTATATTTTTATAAATTATAATAAATTAATAAATATTATTATAAATTAGTATAAATTCCTAAAATTTAGTATACATATAATAAAATTAGTTTAAAAAAATGTATAAATTAATAAAAAAGTATTCTACATTATTATAAATTATGATAAATTAATAAATATTAGTATAAATTAAGAAAAATTAGTAGAACATAATAATAATTTGTATAAATAAATAAATATTATTAAAATTTTGTATAAATTTATCGCTAATTAGAAAAATTAATATAAAATTAGTTTAAATTATTATAAATTTATAAAAATTAATATAAACTATCATAAAGTCATTATCAACTTGTATAAATTATCATAAATTAGTACAAATTTATCAATTGATATAATTTAAAATAACATGAAATATATCAATAAAAAATAGTACAAATGAGTATAAATTATTAAAAATTACCATAAATTAGTATAAATTAAAATAAATTATCGCAAAGTGCTAAAAAATTATAAATTTATATAATTTATAATAAATTGATATAAATTAGTATAAATAATTTAAAATCAGAATAAATTAATAAAAAATAATATAATTTAGTGTAAATTAGTATAGATTATAAAAATTACTAAAAAAATTTAATAGATATAATTTATAGTAAATTAATAGAAATTAGTATATATTATTAAAAATTATTATAAATTGTTATAAAGTAATAGCAATGAGTATAAATTTATAAAATACTAAAAAGTGGTATAAATAAGGATAAGTTAATAACAATGGGTATAAATGATTACAAATTAATAAAAAATAATAAAATTAAGTATAAATAAGTATAAATTATCACAAATTACTAAAAAATTATAAATTGCAATAATTTTCCATAAATTGATATAAATTAGTATAAATTAATAATAATGAGAATAAATTAGTAAAAATTAATGTAAATTAGTATAAATTAGTATAAATTTTCAAGAATTTTATATAATTTACAATAAATTGATATAAATTAGTATAAATTATTAAAAAATAGTATAAATCCAGAACAATGGTTATAAAGTGGTATAATTTAATAAAAAATATAAATTGGTATAAATTAGTCTAAATTATCACAAATTACTAAAAAATATAAATTTAAATAGTTTGCAATAAATTGATAAAAATAAGTATATATTATTATAAACTAGTATAAATTAGTATAAATTAACAACAATTTGCATAAATTTTTATAAGATAATATAAATTAATTTGAATTAGTATAAATTAGAATAAAATGTTGTATATTACTAAAAAAATTATAAATTAATATAATTTACACTAAATTGATATAAATTAGTATAAATTATTAACATTGAGTATAAATTAGTTTAAATTAATAATAATTAATATAAATTAGTTTAAATTCGTTTAAATTATCACAAATTACTAAAAAAATTATAAATTGACATAAATTACCCAAAATAGTTATAAATTAGTATAAATTATCATAAATAAGTATAAATTAATAATAATGAGTATAAATTAATATAATTTAATATAAATTATTATAAATAACCAATAATTAATAAAAAATATATTTTAATATATTTTACATTAAACTGATATAAGTTATTGTAAAGTATTAACTATTTGTATAAATTAGTATAAATTAATAATAATGACTGTAAATTAGTATAAATCAATAAAAATTAAAATAATTATGTATAAATTATTATAAATTATCACAAATTATTCAAAAATTATAAATTATTTTAATTTATAATAAGTTGATAAAAATTAGTATAAATTAATGACAATGAGTATAAACTAGTATAAATTAACAAAAATTAACTTAATTTACTATAAATTAGTATAAATTATCACAAATTTATAAAAATTTATAAATTCTTATAATTTACAATAAATTGATATAAATTAGTATAAATTATTAACAACTAGTATAAATTAATAACAGCGAGTATAAATGAGTGTAAATTAATAAAAAAATAATATAATTTAAGATAAATTAGTATAAATTATCCAAAATACAAAAAAAATCAATTTAAAATAAATTATTATGAACTAGTTAAAATTATTAAAAAATAGTATAAATTAGTATAAACTAATAAAAATAAGTATTAGTTAGCTTAAGTTAGTAAAAATTAATATAATTTAGTATAAATTATCCAAAATTACTAAAAAATATAATTTGATATAATTTACAATAAATTGATATAAATTAGTATAAATTATGGAAAGGTATTATAAATTGGTATAAATTAATAACAGTGATTATAAATTAGGATAAAATAGTAAAAATAATAAAATTTAGTATAAATTTATAAAATTAATATATTTTGGGTATATTTTTTACAATTTTAAATTTTTTATAAATTTATTTATATGTTTCATATGGATCAAAATTAAAACAAATTTATTCTTTCCATGAATGGGGATATGTTACCTAATTATGATTAACCTTTTTCAATATCTAAGGGTGTTGTTGTGACAACATCTACTAGGAGAGGTGGGGGCCTTGCGCGATTGATGATTCTAGATATCGTTCAAAGGTGATGTCTATCTCTTGATTTTGATCCCCATCAGAGAAAGTAAATTCAAATAATATTTTTATTTAGTTTAAATTTAATTTTATTTATTTATTATGTTTCTAATTATTCTTATTTTCATGGTTTTTCACATATAGTTGTTGCTCCGGATAGCGCTATTTTGAGAAACTATTTTTTATCTCCATGGGTTTCATGAGATTAAGTTCCTAGGGAGTTACATCACTATATGTTTGATCACTAGTTGGTATGTAAAAAACAAATTATTTTAATTTAAAATTGTAAATTTCATATTTGACTATATTCTTAAATATTTGAAAGTTTTATGGTCCCTTATTGGTGAGAGTATTAGAGTTTCTTTTGGGAAGGCATTGGAGGCTTGCATGCAAGATTGTTTCCATCAGTTTTTAGATATTATTAGGAGGAGAGAGATGTAGAAAGAATCTATGACATTAATTGATGAGTTTTGTAGGCATCATTGACCCAATTATGTCCCCACTTAGTCTTGGGCGGGACTGTTTAAAAACTAGATTGGAGAGACATTCTAGAGAAGATCGAGTTATGGTCCCCAGAATCACTGGAGACAGGATGTCACACATAGTGCTGGGAGTTATACTTTTAGTATACATCATCAGCATTTGGTAAGTAATATTGTGTAATAATTTTATATATTTATATTTATATTTATATTTATATTTATATTTATATTTATATTTATATTTATATTTATATTTATATTTATATTTATATTTATATTTATATTTATATTTATATTTATATTTATATTTATATTTATATTTATATTTATATTTATATTTATATTTATATTTATATTTATATTTATATTTATATTTATATTTATATTTATATTTATATTTCTATTTCTATTTATATTTATATTTATATTTATATTTATATTTATATTTATATTTATATTTATATTTATATTTATATTTATATTTATATTTATATTTATATTTACATTTATATTTATATTTATATTTACATTTATATTTATATTTATATTTATATTTATATTTATATTTATATTTATATTTATATTTAATACTAAATGTATTTTATAAATTTATGCAGTCTACAGTTGATCCAAATATTACTGAGTATGATGTGAACAAGAAGATGTATAGTGATAGTATTGGACAAGTTTCTGGTGAGAGATAGTAGCATATTGTGGTTCTTATTTTTTTCTAGTTTTTCAATTAACATAATATTTTTTTATCTTCTTAACATATATTCATAAGTGTTGGGGGTTACGTTTCAAGGTAGTCCCCATTCAAAAACACAAGAGATGTGTGGAATATAATATTGGATAGATAAATTCCAAAATAATGATAAATAACAAGTTTTTCATTAAAATTATTTGGAAAATGAAAACAAAATTGACAACAAAACCTCAAAGTGGAAGTAGTAAAAAATTATTCCAACAAACTAGAACCAAAAAATGTATATACAAAACTAGGTTAGTAAAACAATGATCTAGATTTATGTTAAACCATTAAAAGAAACTCTAAAAGAAAGAAAAAAATAATAAACAATTTAAATTAATTAAATCAAAAATTAATTTAGGCAATAGAATCAAATGTAGCAATCATCATCATCACTCAGTTAAAAAAATTAGTTAAGAATGTAAGAAATTACCATCTATATTTTTATATACTTTTCCAATTGGCATACATGAAAGGAGTAGGGGAACTAGTGTTCCACTATGAAATATAAGGAGATAAAAATAAATCAATAAAAAATACCAATGAAAATAAAGACAAGATGAAACTTTATGATGTGTGGGTTATTGGACACCATAGACTCAGGTTGAAACCAAGCCTAGTGAGGGTAATATACCACACACCTCATATTAATTCAATTGACACAACTAAGAAGAACTAAGTAAACACACAAGTTAAGTCCCTCAAGAATTAAAAATAGATAAATAATAGAACGATCCCCTTACTTAAGCTCTATCTCACCCCTCTCTCATTGAAAACGATATTTCACATAACTAAAACTATCTGATATTGTCATGAACATCTTGATACATCCTCTTCCTCATCATATGTGGACAAGGAACACTAAGAAACACCAAAATATCATCATAGCTACTCACCAAGAACTGATGATGGTTGCCTCTAGTCCTCTACTTGCATGTTGCTTCAATGGAAATCCAGTTGCAAGCCTGTGATGGTCCTCCTCTGCAGCTCCTTCTCATCAAATCCATAACCCCCAAACTGATCACCCACAAATTGATTAGTGCTATGAAAAATCAAGGATATCATCCCTAATAAATTTGTAAGCATGCATAAAAATTTGATGTTAGGGAAGCAGGCATAGGACACACAGATGGATGAGATCGATCCCTCTCGAACCATCGAAAAAACTAGGGAATGATAGTATTTTAATTGTATAAAAAGAAAATCCATCATTTATATATATATATATCAACTAAATTAAATTAAAATTAATTCCATGAATATAATTAAAATAATTAAATTGTATAGAAACAAAATTTAAATTTCAAAATTACATAAATTAAATTCAGAAATCTCCACCATAAAAATTAAAGACATGGAACTATGCACCTCATCTCCCTATGCCACATAACCAATCATATTGATTCGAGTGAACATGAAATCCTAATAAATTATAAGAGTGAAATAAATTTTCTTCTATATGAATCATAGGAACACACAATATCATAAACAATGAAATCCAATGTCAACTACTAAAATGTGCTTAGAATAAAATGATAAACTAAGAAAAAACATTAATTGGACTCATCCCTTCACTTACCTGAGCTTCCCAACATCACATACTTGATATAAAGATGAACTCGTGTAATAAGAGGTTTGCATAACTTACTTGTGACTAAAAAATCACAATAGAAAACAATAATATAATTCCTGAAATAGAAAAAACATGTTAGAACATCAACATAAGGTATGAAAAATCTCAAAAAAGTGAAACAGTTCAAATACAAAAATAACAACAAAATAAAACATGAGAAAAAACAATAAGGATTTGAGCATCTACAACACCTATACACTCGCCCTAAATAAACATAGGCTTATCCATCTTCGTGGATCCTCTATGAGTACAATTCAAAAAAATACCCCTAGAAATGGAATAAAATCACATTGATCTGGATACAAGGCCTTGTAAACTTCTTCCAAAATTGGGGACAACCTGAAAACTACACTGAGACTGATTCAATGACCAAGTGAATCCCCAATGAGACCAATTCAAACACTTCTACAGCTAAGGAGAATAATATTCCCAAGTTATACACCACCTAAAGGGTTTTACAACAAAAAATAGGTACCCTACAGAAAAAATCCAAGAGATCAATGTAATATCTAACCTAAAGGTGGAATAGGAATATAACACCTGGGAAACACCTCACCAACTCTAAAATATACTATTACCATGCCAACACCTACACAAACTACACAAACCCTCAAATCACAACAAGGATGAATAGAGAGTAAGAAAAAGCATACAAGTTTTTTGATAAAGATAACCAAGAACATAGAAGGCCACATGAAAAAACAAATATATGACTATGTTGATCAAAGCATTAAAAAATCAAGATATAAAACAATGTTAAATAATATAATAATAAATAATGAATTTTGGGATTCAAAATTACTTCTATATTGGCTCCGATACCAATTTTTGGGGGCTATGTTAAAGGGTATTACCTATTCAACAACCTAAGAGATGTGAGTAATATAATCTTGGATAAAAAAGTTCTAAATTAAAGATAAATAACATGTTTGATATTCAAAATAGTGGGAAAATGAACATGAAACTGGCAACAAAACCTCAAAGAAGAAGTGGTACATTATAATTCCTACATACCAAAACCAAAACAAGTACATAAAAAACCAATATCATTAAAACAGTGTTCTAGATTTATGTTAAACCATTTATAGTAGTTCTAAAACAAATATAGAAGCAAGATAAAATTTAAATTGATTAAATAAAAATCAATTCAGAAAACAGAATCAAATAAAGTGAGAATCAACATCAACCGGCCAACAAAATCATTATAGAAAGAAAGAAAATAACACCATGATTTTTAAATGCATTGGCCAATTGGCCTATGTTTGCATGAAAAGTTCACCAGTGTTTGTTGGGAAAAAATCCTCAAATATAACATTATAGAATTTTTGGGTTGATTGTGTTTTTTGAAAAAATTGGTTTCCATGGTGTTTTGATGAGTTCCAGAGATATTGTTGAAAAACAATGTTGGAAAGTAACTATAAAAAAGGAATGAAAGATCTGGAGGTGGTACAAAAAGAAAAAATACAAAGTGGTGCTATTTTTTAGTTATTTCCAAATTTTTGGGGTCTAAAATTTGGAGTTTTGAAAAGCATAATGATAATTTTATTTTCATAAAGATACCATAAAAATATAGTAAATTCTTGAACTTCTTGAATATGGGATTTTATAGGTGTGTTTCGTGAAGGATCAAAGAATTCTGATGGCTATCTTCGCAATTATAAAAAATCATTGTGAAAGAGTATTTTCTTGAAGGCCATATATAAATATGGAAAAGGAATGAATGTCATGAAGACTGGGGTTTCATGAAGGGTGGTTCATGAAGATGTGAAAATTTTTTATGGTGAACTCTGCGATTATGAAAAATCATCTCAAAAGTGAATTTTCTTTAAGTCCGTATGAAAATATTTCTATGTCATTAGTTTCGTGATAAATGGGAGTTCAATAATGGTGTTTTGCGAAGACGTGATGGTTTTTGATCGTCGCCTCTATGAAAAAGGGAGCGTAATGAAGGAAAAAAAGGTGCTTTATGAAATTGTGATGATATGGCTGGAAGGTTCATTGGAAATGCCTATAAATAGGCCTATACACCCTTAAGAAGATGTGAGAGCAAGAATCAACAAAAATTCTAAGTCTCCAAGTTTGAAAAGGTGATATGAAAATTTATTTGCGAAGGTTATAATCCAAACGAATGTTCTGAGCATCACAAAAGAAAGGATGTTGAAAAGGACCTAAAAATACAACTGAAACTCATGAGCTTCTCAAAGGTCAGTTTGATCTTCATGAAAGAGGTGTACTTTGAAAAGTATAAGTGATATTTGAAAAAAGGAAAGAGATTTGTGAAGTCCAGTTTCAAATTCATGAAAGAATGTTCTTCGCGAAGGTCTATTTGTGCTTTGCAAAAGAGGGGATTCATGTAGGTAGTGATATTTCCAAAAAGTGGTTAAAAGGTATTTCCCAGAGTTCTGTGGAAAAGAGGTATTCATTTATGGATGAAAGTGGGACATTAATAGAGAATCTACATACATTGGAGGATAAATTAATTATTGATAATGTTTGTAACTACAAGTCCATAAACTATGAGTGGATCCCTTCCAAGAGCAGTGATCAAAGGAAGAGTAAGATGATAATCCTTCCCACTAACAGTGATCCTGAGTAAGAGACATAGTGAGTGACCTTTGGTAATATAGTGAGCAGACCCTAAAATTTTTAAAGGCAGTGACCCTAAGAATAGAATATATATCCTGAACCTTGAGCTTTAGTGGATTTGGTAAATATACACATTGTCATTGTATGCTCCTTGGATGTAGCCCAGTGAGGGTGAACCAAGTAAAAATATCAATATCATGTTATTTCATTCATGCATTACTTTAAAATAAACATCATTAGGTAAAGAAGAAAAGAAGAGATCATCATAAAAACACAAGTAAAAATAATGTGACCCTTATAATAAAGAGGTCAAGATCTAGTGGGGCAGGATTATTTAGGGAAAATAATATATACACCCTGATTCACCCCCCCCCCCCCCCCTCCGGGTATCGAGGCCCCTTTTGGACGTAACATCATTCCACTAAGAAATATAAAGAGTAAAAAAATACAAGCAGCAGTGAACATGAGAAAAGAAAAAGAAGAGGAAAGGAAAATATCTAAAGGATCGGTTATTACACCCTAAGGACTCCTAATAAAACCAAGTGAAGAGAGTGTCATATAACATACACATTAGACTAACTCAATAAACACAACCAAGGATAACCAAAGAAACACACAAGTGAAATCCCTCAAGAATTAAAGAGATATAAACAATAGTTTGAGACTCACTTACTAGGGCTCTATCTCACCTTTTTTTCATTAATAGAGATCCTCCACACAACTAGTGTTTTCTGATGCCATCAAGAATGTCCAGATCCATCCTCATCATCATTTTCCAAGAATAAGGAACCCCAAGAAATACTTGTAGCTCATTAGAGTTATTCACTAAACACAAAAGATAGTTTCATATGGTCCTCTACCACCCTTCTACTTCAACAAAAATATAAGAACATGCTTAGAATGGTTCTCCTTCATACCTCCCTATCACTGAAGCCATAAAAACAAAAACTAATCACCCCCAAATTGATTGGTGCTATGAAAAAAAGAGGATATGATCCCTAATAAGTCTCCATGCGATCATAACAAACTGATGCTAGGTCAGCTAGCATAGGACAAGAAAATGCATGAGATTGATCCCTCTCAAACTATTTTACAAACTGTGGAACACAAGGATTTTAATGGTATGAAAAAAAGGTAAATTCGGTATTTATATATATCAATTAAATTCAATTAAAACCAATTCCACACATATAACTAAAATAAATAAATTTATTATGAGACCCATGTAAATATTAAAATTACGTGAATAAAATTCACTATAAGGTTATGGGAGACATATGAGATAGAGGTTTCTCACATGCATGAGAGTTGGATTGAGTCATGATGTGGCTCTATTTTAACATAGTTTTGCCACATCTTTTATTTAATTTTTATCAATTTAATTAATTATTTTGACACTTTTTAATTAATATTGGCACTTTTGTAATTTTATCACTAAATATGTTAATTAATAATTTTTTATAATTAATTATGTGTTTTTAGTCTTTAAATTGATAATTTTAATCTTACTAAACTATTCAACTTTAATTATGTCTTATTTAGTTTGGTTAATTTAAATCTGCTTAACTTTTTAATAGTTAATATTTATTATAAACAATTATTTAATCTATGTAATTCAATTTAATTAACTTAGACCTTATTTTAATATTTAATCTATTAACTTAGTTTCATTAGAATATATTAACTTTGTAAATTAATTTAATTAATGTTTCCTTCTAATCATTTACGTATGTAATATGTGTTTTTAATTAAATTAAATTGTTTTCTTTTAGTTTATTATTTAATTAGTTTTTAATTTAAGTGTTATCTAAATAATAACCTAAGTTTTGTTTAAGTTTAAGTTAGAGTTTAATAAAATAATGTCAAGTTTCATTTTATCATCTAACTAATTAACTTTTTTGTTTAATAAGTTTAGTTAATCCTAATTATTTTAATTATATGTTTTCAGTTAATTAATTGTAGGTGTTCTGCATTTGTTTATACTTATTTTAAATTAATCTTAACTTTTATATTCTTAGTTAATAATTAGTTGCTTTTATTTTTAATTTGCTAAATAATTTGGTTAGTTTTAAGTTACAGTCAATTAATTAGTCTTTAACAATTTAATTAACTTGACTTTTTTTAATTTTTTATTCATTCTATTATTTGTTGTAAATTAATATTTATTGTTAATGTTTTTAATTTAATACTATCGGTGAGTCGTGACTCACCGATTACTTCAAAACACCATCGGTCTCTCACGATGCACCGTTTTTGTCACACACCGATGTTATTTGGAACCGTTGTTGCGACTCACCGTTACTTCCATCAGTTTCACGTCATACTGATTACTCTATATTTTATCTATCAGTTTCTCATTTATTTTAATTATCGGTGAGTCGTCAATCAACATTCTATTTATTTTATTTTGTTTCGCTGCTACCGAATCTCTTTTTAACTATTGGTTTCACAATCTTTATTTTTCCCCATTGGTCTCTCATTTTTTTCCCACGCACTCACCGTTAGTTTATTATTTTATCTTTTGGTATCTCATCTATTTTTACTATCGGTGAGTTGTAACTCACCGATCCTTCACCCTTACGACACACCGATCCCATCTCCCTTTTCCTTTTCTGCTACCGATCCTCAATGGTCTCACCATTATTTCACTCACCGACCCATTCCCTAACTATCGGTGCCACCCCTGCTTCAATACCTATTCTCACCTCTACTTCAACATTTTCACACACTGTTTTCCATCCACTGTAAACTTCACAATCCGGTGCCACAGCCTTCATACCGTCTCCTACAAATCTATCCAGTAACACATCATCACTTTTCACAGACTGATTCAATCAATCTACGAACTTCAATCTGAAAATATCTCTTCACAGATCTGCACTGTTCCAACTCCCCGAACTATTTCTATCAATTTATTCTCCATCCTACTCAAACCACAAACTCCATACACATAGATTCAATATCACAAGAACATGAATTTTATCACAAAATTGGATCTGAATGAAACCTCTGTTGTGGAATCCGAGTAGGAGTCCGACGCCGCAGAGGGTGATTCTGAGCCAAGGCTGGGGCTGTGCCGCTGTGAGAAGAAACGACTTGGTGCAAAGGGGAACTGCTTGTAGTCGATGGGTAAGGAGGAGGATTCGATCGTTATGGTTAGAGAAGGGCTGGCCGAGTTCAAGATGAGGTCGTGTTGCGTTGGAGACTGAAGCAAGAGATGACCTCAAGCCATAGACCGATACATTGTGATGTGCCGCTGAGAAGGACCTGTTCTGCCGAGGGCGAGCGTTGGATCGTGCTGAAGATTCGGTCTGTTGTGTTGATGTCCGCTGAAGAATCGCAAGAGGAGGAGTTCTGCCTCTAGGATAAACCCAGGACCACTACTGTGTAGCTGTAATCGAACCGAGATGGGATCTGCGAAGAACTTCTCATCGCTGATGTCGGACGAGGCAGAGCAGAAATATGAGGGATCTCCCACTGGTCTACAAGCTGGAGTCCACCACCACTGAAGCTAACGCTGTCGGGAGGAAGAAGACGTCGCACCATGCCGGAGCTGAGGGAAGACCACATCGGACCAGCTTGTGGCGCTGGAGAAGAAATCGGTGATCTCCTCTATTGTGCACCGAGGGATTGGGGAAAAAGAAATCGGAAAATATATATATATATATATATATATATTATAAAAGTAAATTAACATAAAGTTAAAATAAAATAACATAACATAACTAAATTTCTTAAACTTTAATAATTATTAAGTAATAAAAATATACATAAGATAATTAATTAAACAGAATTACTAAATTAATATTAGTTATATTTAACTAAACTAGATTTATTCCTAAATTAATTTCATAATGATTTAATAAAAATTATCAATAAAATATATTTTTTTATATAAGAATTAAATCATTACAAACTGTTCTAATTAAATAGAAATAACCTTACTTTTCAAAATAATAATAATTAACTTAATATGTATAATTAAAATTAGTAATAATAATAAATCATAAATACGAACTCTGTTATTTAAGATATCTTTTAAACTAAAATTTTGACAACTTACAAATTAAATAAAGTAACTTAATTTAATTAGTGGACCATTTGATATTTCATTTTCATAATTAAATTAACACAAATAAATATATTAAATTAAATTAGTCAATTACTCAATTACTTAATAATAATATTTAATAATTAATAATTTAAGTTTTAGATTAACTAAATTAAATACCCAGCTAATATCGGTTAAGTGGATTATTTTTATCAACTATTTTATTTTCATATTTTAACAACCTTAACATTGTTTTGATTTTATTTACTTTATAGGTTCATTCAAGAGTCTATTATACGTATAGATTCACTTAACTTACTCAGTGGGAGTTAGTTACGTGAGAAAAACTAGTGTGACATGCTTTTTGCGGAAAAACACACGTGTGCGGTGCACACCTGAAGGAAACTTAATGTCGGTGGAAGGAAAGTGGCGGCATGCAGTAGATTAAAGTAAGGTTTAAAAAGTAGATCAATCAGCAGAATTTGGGGATAGACTCTTGGGACTCTCATTCGACATTCCACGCCAGAAAATATGAGAGCAGAACTCCCGGGAGATGATAGAGTCAAACTGGAGACTAAGGAGCCCGAAGGCAGAGCGATATTTAGGGAGTCTTTCTTCCTCTTTTATTAAAGTCTTGTACTCTTTTTTCGGATTGTTTTCAATGATAGATTTCATTATGAACATGAGTTGATTTTCCATCTCGGGAGCTTTAATATTTTTTGGTTTATATGTTTAATTTTTCACTTACTCTTCGATTGACATCAGAGTTAATCGGTGAGGTGAACTCCGATGTTAGGTCAAATTGTTCACACCTTACTGCATAAATTTCATAGTTTCATGTTCAATTGGCGAGATTGAACTTGATAATTTTTAAGTTGATGCATTAATGTCATGATAGTTGGAGTTTCACGAAAAGTTTAACTTCAACTATTTTCTTTTTCAATATTTTAACAGATGATGATCTTTAGAGTGGTGAACTCTAAATTCCATTCCTCTGTTTGATGTATCTTCTGGAGAGGAAGATATATCAACCAATTTCTAAGAAGTGATTCAATTAAATTTAGTGGAGATTTATCCTTTAAACCATCATGTTTGGAATTCCTGAGAAAATAGTTGTTCTTAGCTCCTTGTCTTTGCTGCTTAATGTTAGTTTGATATAATTCTTAGTTTAACAGTACTTAGTTTAATTTTATCTCCTTTGTAGAAAATCTAGTTTCTTCATCCTGTTTCCATTTACAGCAATAAATATTAAAAAAAATGTAAAAAAATGTCTACCTCACTGCTGACAATAGTGAGGTTTTTTTTAGTTTAAAAACCTTAGAAATCACTCGTCTGTCTTCTCTGTCATTCGACCCTGCACCACTATGCGAGTGTAGGTTAATAAATTTAATTTTGAGGGCCATGACTACCTACGATCGCTTCAAAATTTGGCACCATTTCCGTGGAAGGCACGCACTGAGAGTCTAGGGTTTTAAAAATAAAAATAAAAAATCAATAAAAAATCATTTAAAAAAATCTGTTTTAAAAAAACTGCTTTGAACTAGAACCTACTATTTGTTTGTTATTAAAAAAACCTGCTTCACTATGAACTATTGTGTGTTTAACCTCAACTGGTTTTAGATTAAAAAAGGATTTTCCTGAAAACTGGAATCAACCTGGACCTTACTGTGTTTGTTGTGGTGATTATGGACATACTGCTTGGCAGTGTGTCTTTAACCAGCCACAACAGATTTCTTTCATTGAATATAATAAACAAAACTTTGAATTTAGTCCTGACACCCTAGCTAAAATTGACTTAATTGATTCCAAATTGGATTCTAGGGTGGAACAAATTAACAATTGGTTAAATAAAACCCATGAAATTCAACTTGTAGATTCTCAAGAGCGAGATCAAAGACTAAAAAGATTAGAAACCATGCTCTTGGAATTAAAAAAAATGGTTAAAGAACAAGAAGTATTTGAAGAAAAGGTAAAATAAAATGTTTACAAAAGATTTGAAAATCAAGTGGAAGAAGAAATTGATAATGAAACTGCACAAGAACCCATTCACTTTGAGAAATCTGACTCTGTTGAACTAAATCTGGAAATAACCAACTCTCTAAATAAAGAACACATCATTGAAAATCCAATAAAGAACTTTAATGGAATTGAGTTGGACAATTTTTAAGATGAATTGAAACAGATTGAAAAAGATAGCTCAGTTCTTTTCATAATTCCTACATAAGAGAAAAATCATTGTTTTAGGAGTTTTGAGAATGAGGTCACTCGGGTTGAAGATATACTTGAAACTGAAAACTTGAATGTAAAAAACTCTTCACCCAAAATTTCTGAAATTCTGAACATTGAGGCAGAAATTGATATTGGGCTTAATCTGGAAGAGAACTTTAAACTGGAAGTTAACATTGAATCTGAAATTTTTGAAATTGAACTGAACACTTCTCTTCCATGTTTTGAACCTGTAAACCCAATCATCTATGAAATGTTGTTGGATGATTAAGTTGAGGGAATTACATTTGAAGAAAAACTAACAGATGAGTTCTCATTTCCCTATTCTAATAGTAATCACTTTTTTGAGTCATTGTGCAATGAAATGCAATCCAGTGTTTGCCAAATTGAGGAGAATTGTCTTAATTTGAACATTCTGGAAACTGAATTTATTGATGCTGAATTGGACATTACTCCTTTTGATTTAAAATTTTTGCAACACTCAAATGACTTGGTTTTAGAAAGTGATCCTTTTGAACATGAACTTAAAGTAGAGGTTGAACACACACTTGATCTAGGCAGAATTGATTTGATAGAAGCAGTAGATGTTCAATGTGATTTAACAGATGAGGATCTCTAGGAATAGATTTATAGCATTGTTAGTCCTGAATCAAATTGTGATAAAATAGATTATCTTCCCTGCCTAGCACTTCCATCCTCACCTGTCAAGGGTTCTGAGTCTTCGCATGTTACTGATAGTAGTCTAGAGGGAGAATTAGAATTGAGTTCCATTGTACATGATTCTTTTCAGCACTCTATTGAATCTCTTCTTGAACCTACTATTCAGTATTCACCCATATGCACCCATGAATTTGAATCTTTTAGTGTTGAAGTTGGAGAAGATAGATCTGAGGACATTTTCATACCCTTTAAAACACCTAATTTATTGCTACCACTTCCTGAAATTGTTAATATTGTCAAATCTGAAACAAATTTGGAAGTGGACAGCACTATACTCACAACTGTTAAAGGGTGTTTCTTGGGGATTTTTACAGCTGATGAGAATTTAGTTTTTGTTGTGCTAAGTCTTGAAGCCCACAATTTTCATTGTTCTATTAAAGATAATTGGGCTAAACACATGTGGTGGTTCCTACTAAGGAAACAACTTTCACCTAGTGACTACGGTTAGTTCCTAGGTGAGTATGGATGGGGACTTTAAACCTAGCGTTGCATGGGAGGCAACCCATGGGCTTTGTCTTGTTAATAAATAAGCAATTTGTGATTAAATAAAGTCTAACTGAAGACTTAAAAATCAGTGATTCATGGGAGTCAACCCATGCTTCTTCTTTGTTTTCATTGTTATACTCTTTATTGTTGAATAAAGTGTTTCTTTGATTGTCTTCCTTATGCTCTATATCTGCTAAAAATTTTGTTATTGTCTTACATTCTCTTTTTTTCAGGATGTTGCTACTTGTGTCAATAAAGGAGTGGAATTCCCATGCTGAGGTGTAAAGGCATCATATATTCAGGGAAGTACCTTAATTCTCTGCATTTTATTTTTTTCTTCTGTGTGATTTAATAAATTCTGTTTGTTTTAAAAAAATTCTGCTGTATGTCACTATATTAGAGGGAGAAAAAAATCTTCTTGTACCTAATTTTTAGAATCTGTATCTCATTGATAAAATCTTTCCACTGTTTGAATTTAAGTATGGGGGGTACATGCAGAGTGTAAATTTAGTTTCATTGAAATTGTTTTGGCTGATGGGTGTGTAGAATGCATCATTCTACCTTATTTAAAACCCATTTGAACCCAATCTGTTAACTTGCTACACCCTTGTCATTATTCACCCACAAAAGTTACATGAAATCGTTTAAACTGCATTGAAATTTTCTTTTACTGGACTAAATTTTTATGAAAATACTTGGATTTGAACCTACTGGTTATTTATTCAGTGTGGCAAACAATCTTTTTGAACTTCATTGGGACCCTTTATACATGTCATCAATCTACTAAATTGAAAATCTATTTTGAACCATAATTGATTAACTGTTCTTCTCCATACTTAGAAGTCAATTTTGGGGACAAAGTTGGGTTTTAAGTGTGGGGGAGGGGGTCAATTCTTGACTGTACTAAACTATGTTTAATTTTAAAGCCCATCAATTCCCACTGCTTATTCAAACTTTTTGTTAAAAGTGGTTTTTTTTTTCAAAATTCTTGCATAATTTTAGACTTTACAATTTTTCTCAATTGGGTCTTTACTTAGGACAAGTATCTTGTTGTAAGTTAATATTTGTATTGAATATGAAATTAATGAGTTTGGATGATTGCTAAGTGATCTTTCTTAGTGAATTGATGGAAATCTTGTTTAGATTCTACTTCTGAAAGTGATTTGGGTTACATGTTTATGGAGTTATGGTCATTCCTTTTGGAACTGGAAGTTTGATTCTGATTCTAGGGGCGTCATTAATCTTTAATTTATTAAAAGTAATTCCTTTAATGAGCCAATGTAAATAAATTTTATATAAATATTTTGAAACTTGAGTAATTTGGACATCTGGGATCCCACGGTGAGTCTCTGAGACCCTAGATGTTGGGTGTGTTTCTGTTAACTAAAACCCTCTGTACACTTTGAATAAGTGCATATTTCACAGTGCTTAGCACAATGATACATGGCTTGAGAAAAATAAATAAAGTGTTTAGGGTCAAAAATGATCTCATTAATGTGAGGTGAATGATGAACACCAGATGAAGAAGGGATCAATTGGTTTATATGAGAGTCATTTATGTTGTATAATTCAGGTGATTCACAAAAAAATACTTTTATTTTTGGAACCTAGATGAAAACGTCAAAGTACAAAGTTCCATGGTTGAGGTCTTAATTCCATTGATATTTTATCTCTTATCATTTTTGGACTTAGAACCTAAGTCTGGATTGAAGTGAGTCACTAAGTTGTATCACATATGAGGCATGGAATCTTATTTGATGGATGGTCCTTGTGTAATTAATTACCCTTGAGTATTTGTTTTAGGGAAAGATTCATATGAGTAATTCATTTTCTAAGAGCCTCCTATTATGTGTTTTCCTCTGTTTTGAGTGCTGGACATATTACAGTTTGATCTAGATCATAAATACACTTTACTGTTTTTCAAAAGAAAATAAAACATGGGATTGTTTGAGGACAAACAATGTTTAAGTGTGGGGGAATTTGATGTGGCTCTATTTTAACATAGTTTTTCCACATATTTTATTTAATTTTTATCAATTTAATTAATTATTTTGACATTTTTAATTAATATTGGCACTTTTGTAATTTTATCACTAAATATGTTAACTAATCATTTTTTAAAATTAATTATGCGTTTTTAGTCTTTAAATTAATAATTTTAATCTTACTAAACTATTCAACTTTAATTATGTCTTATTTAGTTTGGTTAATTTAAATCTGCTTAACTTTTTAATAGTTAATATTTATTATAAACAATTATTTAATCTATGTAATTCAATTTAATTAACTTAGACCTTACTTTAATATTTAATCTATTAACTTAGTTTCATTAGAATATATTAACCTTTTAAATTAATTTAATTAATGTTTCCTTCCAATCATTTACATATGTAATATGTGTTTTTAATTAAATTAAATTTTTTACTTTTAGTTTATTATTTAATTAGTTTTTAATTTAAGTGTTACCTAATTAGTAACCTAAGTTGTGTTTAAGTTTAAGTTAGAGTTTAATAAGATAATGTTAAGTTTCATTTTATCATCTTACTAATTAACTTTGTTGTTTAATCAGTTTAGTTAATCCTAATTATTTTAATTATATGTTTGCTGTTAATTAATTGTAGGTGTTCTGCATTTGTTTATACTTCTTTTAAATTAATCTTAACTTTTATATTCTTAGTTAATAATTAGTTGCTTTTATTTTTTAATTTGATAAATAATTTGGTTAGTTTTAAGTTACAGTCAATTAATTAGTCTTTAACAATTTAATTAACTTGACTTTTTTTAATGTTTTATTCATTCTATTATTTGTTGTAAATTAATATTTGTTGTTAATGTTTTTAATTTAATACTATCGGTGAGTCGTGACTCATCGATTACTTCAAAACACCATCGGTCTCTCACGATGCACCGTTGTTGTCACACACCGATGTTATTTGGAACCGTTGTTGCGACTCACTGTTACTTCCATCGGTTTCACGTCATACCGATTACTCTATATTTTATCTATCAGTTTCTCATTTATTTTAATTATCGGTGAGTCTTCAATCACCATTCTATTTATTTTATTTTGTTAAGCTGCTACCGAATCTCTTTTTAACTATCAGTTTCACAATCTTTATTTTCCCCCGTTGGTCTCTCATTTGTTTCCCATGCACTCACCGTTAGTTTATTATTTTATCTTTTGGTATCTCATCTATTTTTACTATCGGTGAGTTGTAACTCACCGATCCTCCACCATTGCGACACACCGATCCCATCTCCCTTTTCCGTTTCTGCTACCGATCCTCAACGGTCTCACTATTATTTCACTCACAGATCCATTCCCTAACAATCGGTGCCACCCCTGCTTCAATACCTATTCTCACCTCTACTTCAACCTTTTCACACACCGTTTTCCATACACCATAACCTTCACAATCCGGTGCCATAGCCTTCATACCATCTCCTGCAAATCAATCCAGTAACACATCATCACTTTTCACAGACTGATTCAATCAATCTACGAACTTCAATCTGAAAATATCTCTTCACAGATCTGCACTGTTCCGACTCCCTGAACTATTTCTCTCCATTTATTCTCCATCCTACTCAAACCACAAACTCCACACACATAGATTCAATATCACAAGAGCATGAATTTTATCACAAAATTGGATCTAAATGAAACCGCCGTTGTGGAATCCGATTAGGAGTCCAATGCCGCAGAGGATGATTCTGAGCCAAGGCTGGGGTCGTGCCGCTGTTAGAAGAAACGACTTGGTGCAAAGGGGAACCTATTGTAGTCGATGGGTAAGGAGGAGGAGCCGATCGTTGTGTTTGGAGAAGGGCTGGCCGAGTTCAAGACGAGGCCGCGCTGCATTGGAGACTGAAGTAGGAGATGACCTCGAGCCATAGACCAATATGCTGTGATGTGCCGCTGAGAAGGACATGTTCCGCTGAGGGAGAGCGTTGGATCGCTCTGAAGATTCGGTATGTTGTGTTGATGCCCACTGAAGAATCGCAAGAGGAGGAGTTCTGCCGCTAGGATAAACCCAGAACCACTACTGTGCAGCTGTAATCGAACCGAGATGGGATCTGGGAAGAACTTCTCATCGCTGATGTCGGACGAGGTAGAGCTGAAATAGGAGGGATCTCCCACTGGTCTACGAGCTGGAGTCCACCACCACTGAAGCTAAAGCTGTCGGGAGGAAGAAGACGTCGCACCACGCCGGAGCTGAGGGAAGACCACATCAGACCATCTTGCGTTGCTGGAGAAGAAATCAGCGATCTTCTCTGTTGTGCACCGAGGGTTTGGGGAAAAAGAAATCGGAAAAAATATATATATATATATATATATATTATAAAAGTAAATTAACATAAAGTTAAAATAAAATAAAATAACATAACTAAATTTCTTAAACTTTAATAATTATTAAGTTATAAAAATATATATAAGATAATTAATTAAACATAATTACTAAATTAATATTAATTATATTTAACTAAACTATATTTATTCCTAAATTAATTTCATAATGATTTAATAAAAATTATTAATAATATATATATTTTTATATAAGAATTAAATCATTACAAACTATTCTAATTAAATAGAAATAACCTTACTTTTCAAAATAATAATAATTAACTTAATATGTATAATTAACGTTAGTAATAATAATAAATCATAAATACGAACTCTGTTATTTAAGATATCTTTTAAACTAAAATTTTGACAACTTACAAATTAAATGAAGTAACTTAATTTAATTAGTGGACCATTTGATATTTCCTTTTCATAATTAAATTAACACTAATAAAAATATTAAATTAAATTAGTCAATTACTCAATTACTTAATAATAATATTTAATAATTAATAATTTAAGTTTTACATTAACTAAATTAAATACCAAGCTAATATTGGTTAAGTGGATTATTTTTATCAACTATTTTATTTTCATATTTTAACAACTTTAACATTGTTTTGATGTTATTTACTTTACAGGTTCATTCAAGAGTCAATTATACGTCCAGATTCACTTAACTTACTCAGTGGGAGTTAGTTACGTGAGAAACACTAGTGTGACGTGCTTGTCGCGTAAAAACACACATGTACGGTGCACACCTGAAGGAAACTTAATGTCGGTGGAAGGAAAGCGGTGGCATGCAGTAGATGAAAGCAAGGTTTAAAAAGCAGATCAATCAGCAGAATTTGGGGATAGACTTTTGGGACTCTCATTCGACATTCCACGCCAGACAATACGAGAGCAGAACTCCCGGGAGATGATAGAGTCAAACTAGAGACTAAAGAGCCCAAATGCAGAGCGATATTTAGGGAGTCTTTCTTCCTCTTTTCTTAAAGTCTTGTACTCTATTTTCAGATTGTTTTCAATGATAGATTTCATTATGAACATGAGTTTATTTTCCATCTCGGGAGCTTTAAGCTTTGTTGGTTTATCTGTTTAATTTTCCACTTACTCTTCGATTGACATCAGAGTTAATCGGTGAGGTCAACTCCGATGTTAGGTCAAATTTTTCACACCTTGCTGCATAAATTTCATAGTTTCATGTTCAATTGGTGAGATTGAACTTGATCATTTTTAAGTTGATGCATTAATGTCATGATAGTTGGAGTTTCACGATGAGTTTAACTTCAACTATTTTGTTTTTCAAACTTTTAACATATGATGATCTTTAGAGTGGCGAACTCTAAAATCCATTCCTTTGTTTGATGTATCTTCTTGAGAGGATGATATATCAACCAATTTCTAAGAATTTATTCAATTAAATTTAGTGGAGAGTTATCCTTTAAACCTTCATGTTTGGAATTCCTGAGAAAATAGTTGTTCTTAGCTCCTTGTCTTTGCTGCTTAATGTTATTTTGATATAATTCTTAGTTTAAAAGTACTAAGTGAAATTTTAGCTCCTTTGTAGAAAATCTAGTTTCTTCATCCTGTTTCCATTTACAGCAATAAATATTAAAAAAATGTAAAAAAATGTCTACCTCACTGCTGACAACAGTGAGGTTTTTTTTAGTTTAAAAACCTTATAAATCACTCGTCTGCCTTCTATGTGGTTCGACCCTGCACCACTATGCTAGTGTAGGTTAATAAATGTAATTTTGAGGGCCGTGACGACCTACGATCACTTCAAGTCATATGGTGGTGATTATGGATTGTGCGAGTCGCATTTTGAAGAAGCAGATTCAATGTTGGTGATGGAAAGTGTCCTTTATGAAGGTTTGGTGATCAGTATTTGTTCACAATCAACCTAGGCTATTTTTTATGGCACTAAAGTGATTTCATCATATATTTCAAAGGGATTACCACCATCATCATAATTTTTTACTACATAGTACGAGGTGAGGTTGTGATCTTAGGATGAATTCGTATAGAGATTTACTAGATAGCTAGAAGACCAGCGATGACAATGAGATCAGCAGTATGAGGAGATGTTAGAGTATATGAAACGGCTCACTCTTGGTTTAGAGATGGAGTTCCCTCCGCCAGCTGGAATTGATTTCCCACCACCTCAGTGAAATTTTATGATGTATTTTATATGGAATTATTTTTATGTTTTAATTCAGTTTTACTTTTACAATGAATTCGTTTTATTTTCATATTTATTATTTTCTATTTTTATTTTTCCATTATTTACAACGGAATAACATTCCCATCTAAAATAGTAATATTTGTAATGTAATTAATGGATATGAACTTTTTTAAATGTATTTTCATTTCAAAAACATTTTTTCAATGGAAATATGTTTTAAAATGTGAATTATTATAGTGCCTTGTCATCGAAGAGAAGATCCCTCCCAACAGTGAATAGTTCTCAATTTATTGAAGAATTCTCGAAGATTCATGGTGCACTTAATAGTTGACCATGTTAGTAGCATGAGTTTCATCAACTTCTTTAGGTGACTACAAATTTTTTGAAACTTCCTCAATTTTAGTTCCCAACCTTGGTGAATTCATATTATTGGGATGATCGATGCATGTTCATTTATAGGATCATGATTTATTTAGTTGAGAGTATCCTAATAAATTTTTCTATATTAGAGAGTATTCCCATGATCTAGCCCCATACATATTCAACAACAATAAAAGGATTAAATTCTAGGTGCATCACAGATCAGTGGAAATATGGACATGCTCATATGATCACATGAGGAATGATTTTAGTGTTGCATGTGCTAGCAACTGGGTCTTCGGAATTAAGACTTTGGAGGAGGCATGATCTTAATCAGAGAAAGCTTACATGATTATATTTAGACATCATCTTAAACTTTGAAATTAAAATAGAAATATTTAGAAAATTTTAATTCAAAATATCAATGCAATTATTAGTGGAATTTGTGAAGTTGGCTTGAGTAGGTTGAAATCTTCATCAGTATGGATCGTATTTATCCTAATCAACTTTGGTACAATACTTCAGCTTTTAATCATCATCAAAAATGTATTACTATTCAAACACTAGTTGAAACCCTCTTTTAATTTTCATTGGTTATACAAGTAGAAAAAAATCATCTGATTTCACAAACTTCCAAAATTGCCTTTGATTTTCAGTGGTTGGAGTTGAATCTAGAATGGTGGGCTCAGTCTTATACCATGGATGATTGACATGTGGATTTTAAATTATTCACTTGACTGGGTAATGTCATTTAAAATCAAGATGTCATGGGAACTGGTGTGGTGTTGTAGGCTATGAGGTTGGTACATTGGTGTGTAATGACTTGGTTTATGAATTTGAACAAACACCTGGTGTGTGTTGTTTTGAATTGTCACAACTATAACAATGGGGTCTAATGGGGCCTATTTGTCTTCAAATTAAATATTAGGGAACATATGAGCCTTCCCAATTTCAAAAATTCTAACTCCCTTTTAATTGAGCATGATAGGGATTATCTTTTTCTTGGAAAGATCACACTTCTTCTGAAACAAAAATTCACAAATCTGTTCTTTATTTTAGGTCATATAGATTCAGACGCAGCTTGAGTCTATTTATCTCTATGGCATCATCAGTTTAGCAGTTGACATTCATAAATTCAACATGCTTTATTTCAATTTTTATACTTGATAATGTAATACTATTTTTTCGTCATTAGTTTCTTGGGTATTATTCATGCTCGAACTCATGTGGCCAACTTTATATCTCTAGTTTGTATCATCTTCCTCAAAGGGTTGTAGCTACTAACATTTTCCCTTTAGTAGTTAGTATCCCCTATCCATGGAATCTCATTATGATTTTCTAGTTTGGTGAGATTTAGTTGGCCTCCATGGGATTTTCATTATTCCCTCTTTAATCTTGGATGAAGTTCAGCACTCTAAAATAGTATGTTTAGGGTTAATTGATTTTAACATCAAGATCCAATGTCATTAACTCCAATCTTTGAAGTCTACAACTGAATTAATTGTTTTAGATATCCTTATATTCTAGCTTCAATTGTTTTTCAAAGTAGATATTGGGTTGACATGGTGGATAGATCATCTTGAGGTAGAATGCAGAAAACATAGTTTCTTGGAAATTCATTTGCAGTCAGTTGTAGCTTTTTACAGTAGGTTAGGATGAGATTCACATGGACAGTTGGAATACATGAGGATGCCTTTTTGTAGGTGTACCAACCATTGTAAGAGATAAACCTATGATTGGTTTTTGAAGGTGGTTACATGGTCGGTTGGTGTTTTCTCTTGTGGCTGGTTGAAAAAAAAATAGGCATGGTTAGGAGAGTGAAAATAGAGAAACAATGTGGTAAGTTGGATCTTCTTTTTCTTTCGATCAATATTATGACCTTGGGTGTTTGTTGTGGTAAGTATTACCCTTTTACCTTCTCCAAATTTTGAGTGAATTAACTAAAATGATCATGAGAGATGGTGGATTTCAGTATCTTGATCTACCATGCACCTCTACTTTATTATAAACATAACTAGATAAATTTACATTTCAAATTTAGATTAAATTTCTATTCAATCCCAAAAAAAATTCCCAAAAAAAACTAAATCACTCAAAATAAAATAAAACCAAGTTATTTTATTTTTCCATTAAAAAGATTAATTGAAATTAAACACCCATATATATAAAATCATTTCACCTCACATAGTTCAACCACAAATTAAATCCAACAATTCCCAATTTTAATATAACAATTTAGACTAGGGATTTTTAAATTAATTCAAGTTTAGTTCAAATAAATATTTACATCCAAATTGACATGTCACCATTTAAAACACATGGTTATAAATCAAAAATAAATTCAATTCTTGAAATAAATTAATGGATTTCATTTAATTTAAAAATGAATAAATCAATTAAAACTCATAATTAAATTAATTTAAGTAGATTAATTCTAGATTTAAATTGAAAAAAAAATAATTAAGATTAAATTGATTCAAACAATTAAACTCAATAATTTTATGAATTATATAATATGAAGGACGTAATGATTACAAGAAAACAAGAATGTTATAAAGGATAGAATGATGCATTCATAGTTAATTCACCCCCATGAAAAATAAATTCCAATTCTGTAAAATCAAAATTTACTATCTTCAGAATAATTTTAGTTATCCTCAACTATAATATATACAACCCAAAAAATTTTATATACATTTAAAAATATATTTACAATTAAAATTACCATTAAAAATTGGTAGCATAACGTAATCACTTTAAGAATACACATACATACACACAATTCTTGTAATACACATGAGTATATAAAGAAGTAAAAAAATCAACCAAATAATATACTAGAAATATATATCAAACATTGAATAGAACATCCAAGTAACAAAATTTCCCAAGACATCATCAAGAATTCCATGAACCACCCCATGAAAAAAATCAAGAGTATAATATCACACTTGATAACTAGAAAAATCAAGAAATCAAATATACATAGAGATGGACACATTATATCCTCCTATAAATAGAGACATAAAAAAGATAAATTAAATTGATGGAATTCCAGAACTTTAAATCTTACATGACATGATCACCTGTAGAGATTTAATTCTTAAATTACTTGACCACATATAGAATCAAATCATTCCAATTCTTCAAAAATTCTAGTTGAAATTCATGTGCCTATATAATAGCCTCCATATCCACAACCAACATCTCCAACCACCACTCCTCTAGCTCTACTTTTCTGCATTTCCCAATAACTCAATCCCCTTCTTCATGATATAATAGCACATAAATGGATCATGTTCCAAATTCTTTAAGAATCAACCATTCTGTTTGGATAGTTAAGTTGACCACCTGGATCTATAGAATTCAAATTGTTCTTGATTTTCCCATTGGTAAAAACATTTTTCTAACATCTAGAAGGAACATTAATAGGACCAGAAACATTAAGAAGAGAAGGAACTATTTCATCACCACTACCCCATATATTCTTCGACAGTTCAAAAGATTCATGTTCATGGGGTTTAGAAAAGGACCAATATTCACCTTATTTGGCCTTTATAAAGTAGTTCCTATACTTCAACTTCAGTTGCATCACCTTTTCCACTACCTGAATCTTGATAACAGAAATTTGGATATGCTTCAACATGAAATAATATAACTTGTTAGTGTAATACAACATTGTTTTTAGGATCAAGATCACATCATCATCGCTCCACACCCTGCGATTTAATTTATTAGGGTCCTTGTATTTTTCCACTAAATTATCATGAGCATAATCCAATGCCAGATCTGAGACCTACTTCATCAGCTTCTTAGACTCCTTCTATTTAGAAGTCTCATACATGGACTACTTGGTTACGTTGCTGGGATTTACTGGTGAAGCAGCAACTACAACCATGGATCTAGGTTTCTTATCCATGTGGGTTTTTTCAGTGACTTTTGGTTTCATTGTCAATGGATTATAATCCATAGGATTTACTGATGGATTAGACAATATGAAGTGGTGCTGAACCCTTTCCTGGGATAAAACGGAATCAGAATCAGTGGTGGAATTGGAGTCAGATAAAGTAATCAAGGCCTATTTAATAGAACCAGATCCACTCTTCTTTGAGGTAGAATTCTTAACGAGGGGCTCAGGGGGTAGATCTAAAATAGTGGTCACCTCATGTTAATACTCTTAAGACTCTTAGGGTTCATCGATGTCCCCTGAATCTCCCAACTATTCTTGGGTGGATTCACGTTCATCTGTAGAATAAATTGGTGATAGAACCCCCCCCCCCCCCTCCGCAATGCAATATGGTTCCATCTACAGACCCAACACCAACAAGTATAATGATAACAAAATAGGTTTAGTAAAAGGGGTGATAATCATAGGTCGAGAGAGGAAGGAAGAAAATTTTGTCGATCACTCATGTTTAAATACATAAATCACCCTCCAAAATGATTTCCTATGGAAATTAAAATATCACAAATTTGTTGACAACATTATAGATTTACAATAGTGATGCCTCATTTATTCAACCATATATTATTTTTTTAAACAATATTATTAAAATATAATTTTTAAATCATAGTTCTTTGTAAAACCAAGGTTAAAATGATATTTTCAAGTATAAGATATAGCCATACATAATGTGATATCGAGCTAATGTAATGCAATGACATAAAATTATGAATGTATAATCACAATACAAGAAGTATAAATAAAATGTTGGTTAAATGTTCTTATTTCATAATCATGTCAACATATATATAAGATACATGTGAATATAATGAATGATGTGGATTAATACCTATTAACTAAGAAATATATGATGTCTATAATCAATGATATGGGATAATTGATGGAAATTAAAGATCATGGAAATCTAAACCCACGGGAATATAGGTCATGAGAATTATCAACCATGGGAAAAGGTGCATCAATAATTATTGTTTAATATGTCACCTTAGATTCCATAAGTTTCATTGAATGTTATTTATCATTCAATTAAAAAATTATGAGAAACAATAAGAGACATAAAAATAATCGAGTTCCATGTCAGTTTTAGACACCTTATTAAAACTATATCGTGAAAACCTTGTGGTAAAAAACTAATGAGGTGGGAAAGAGTACAATATTCTCAACTCCCCCTGATTAAATCATGATATAAATTATAGTTTTAACATCCTAGTTTTACAATTCAATTTCTCAAAAGTTACTTTTGGTAATTTATTTGTGAATAAATATCCAAGATTATCACACAATCCAATTTGGTGAATATCTACATCACCATTCCTTTCAATCTTATGGGTAAAAACTATTTTTATTGATATATCATTTTTCTTATCACCCTTGATACACCCACCTTTTAATTACATAACACAAGAAGTATTATCTTCGTGTATATTATTTAATTATTCATATTTTATTCACAATTGTTTTTGAAAAGATGAATAACTCATCTCATCCAAACATTCATTCTACTTACCTCATTAATTTCAATCAGCTCAACATGATTTGAGGAAGTCATGAAAATGATTAATTTTATAAAATGTTATTTTATAGTCATTCCATCACCTGTGAATGAATATGTAATTTGAGATTTGGTTTTATGTGGTCGGGAAAATATATAGCATCAATATAGCCAACCAAATTTGATTCTAATTCTTGGAATACTATTTCATTTATACCCTTCAAATATCAGTGAGTAATTAAGAAAATAACATTATTGGGTCAAAATTTTATGTAATGACATTTTTTATCAAAAAAACATGTTGTTTACTTACTGGATGAATTACATCGTGTTGACTTTACCAATACATTTTCTCTAATATCCAAAAATGATTCCTTACACATTTTATTATAATTAGTAGCTCATTTTTTACTTTTAATTACAATAAATTGATGTGAAAACTACATTTATGAATAGTGATCTAGATGAGGAGGCTTACATGAAACAACCTAAATTATTCCTCTCTAGTAATAGTGAGCCTTTAGTGTGAAATCTCAAAAGTTTAATCTATGGTTTAAAACAAACACCCCAACAATTGTATTTACAATTTCATGATGTAATTACTTTATTTGGTTTCAAAGAAAAACGTATGGATCAATTTATATACTATAAGGTCAATGGGAGAAAATTATGTTTTCTTTTTTAAACATGGATGGAATTTTACTTAATATCAATAATAAGGATTATCTATATGATGTGAAAAAGTTTCTCTCAAAAGTCTTTGACATGAAAGATACGGGTGATGCATCCTATGTCATTGGCTTAAAGATTCATAGAGATAGGTTGGTAGGAATCACATGATGGTCTCAATAAACCTATATCAATAAATTTTTTGAGATATTTCATATGAAATACTATGCACTAAGTACAAAACCCATTGATAAGGGTGATAAATTCCATCTAAACCAATTACCCAAAAATTATTTGCAATGAGGAAAAATGAAATCCACATTGTGTGCTTTTGTTGTAGGTAGTTTAATGAATGATCAGGTCTACACAATTCCTAAAATTTCATTTTTAGTTGGTATGATGGGGTGAAATCAAACTAATCTCAGAATAAACCACTAGAAGGTCTTGGAGAATTTATTAAGATACAAATAGAGGACTAAAGATCATATTATAATATATAAATGAACCTAAAATTTAGAAGTTATTAGATACTGAGATATAAACATTGATGGATTTTTTGATTTATAAAAATCAACCTTAGGTCACATTTTTTGTTTTTTGACAGAGCATTGTCATAGAGAAGCACCAAACAGACACTAACAATTAATTTTATCATAGAAGTTGAGTTTGTTTCATGTTTTGAGGCCACTTTTCATGGTGAATGTATAAGAAGTTTCATTTTGGTCCTTAAAGCAATGGATTCTATTTCTAGGAAATTAATTATATATTTGGGTAATTAAACTATTTTATTTATGGATAATAATTAAAAAATTGTATTTGAAGTAAACACATCGACATTAAGTACTTAGTCGTACGAGAACATGTTAAAGATAAGAAAATGATTATTCAGCATATCATCAATGAATTGATGATTTCAGATCCTTTAACTATTTTCATGCCTCAATTTAAATTCTAGGATCATACAATAAGCATGGGATTAATTTATACCCTATTGTTTGTATAAACATATTTTATTTGAAACTCCATATATATAAACATTTCTCTCTTAAATTTATGTGCACACATTCATTACCAGATAAATATTTCTGTGTTATATAATAATCCATGTGGTTAATTTTATTCATATTATTATTTAACATACATAACACATGATGATACATGAAAGTTAATACTCATTATCCTGAGGACCCACTGCTATGATTCAAGTATTATGTTTCTTACTAAAGTGAGAGATTGGTTTCATATATTCTCATTAATTGGTATGAACCATGTGGGAGAATGTAATAAATGGTCCATAATATTAGTTGTGGTATAAATTACTATGGACCATAAAATTAATTAGTCCAATTATGTTAATGAGATAAATTATGGTCTATAAAATTAATTATTTTGATTGTAATCAATCATCGATGCATTGACTCTATTTATCGGTGGAGTGATTTGAGGTGGGATTTGATGACATGACCCACTATAAATATTAAACCCATACACTTAATATATATAATGGAAATAAAAAGTATAGTCCTTTGTGTAGAGTTTATAAGGCATTAATGTTTTGATTTATCATTTTCTTGTGTTTTTCTAAAATTTCTAGAGGTAAGTATCACATTCGTTTCTAACAAATAAATCAACTGATTCTAGAATATTTTTTTATAAATTATCTGACATATGTTGCATCAAATTCATTGTAATAATACATAATATTATTTAAAAGTTACATAAGAATATGTACATTCATATCCTTTAGGGATACGTAAAACATGTTTTTATATTTAATCCTTCGAGGATTAATAAAATGTCTTTTTATTTTTAATCCTTCAAGACAAATAATTTATTCAGTATCTTATCATGAAAAAATTATATAACTATTCAAAGAAATATATTAAATTATTTATTAATGTTATCTTCATAATTATGTAAAATATTTTTAGAATTTAATATTTTATCTTTGGGATGATTAATTTAAAAATAAAAGAATATTCCTTATAATTTGATGATCAAATGTTCTACTAATTTAAGAAACTCACTGGGATTTTTTATGTAATTTAAAATATCATGATAGTATGATGATTAATGTATATACATTGAGTTTTAAAAACCAAGTAATTAAAGGAATAAATTTATATTCTTCCTTATTTGAAAATTTATTTAAATGTCTATATCATATATGTCTTATTTAGTTCAACCAATATAATAATTTATCAAATTGTGTGATGATTTCAAAATTTTAAATATTCTTGAGGTATTTTGAACCATCCAAGGAATCATATATAGATATTATAATCAATATTACCACAAATATAAACAAGTAAAATCAATTGGGAGGAACCTTTTTATCATAATCTCATCAATGTTTAAAATTCTTAATACTTTGGATAACCAATCGAAACTTTCATATGTTAAAAATATTACAAATTCCATTGGTTATTTTTTTCCAATTATTTTAATATTGAAATATATTAAAATTCATTATTGCTTATTAGTATTGAAATAAATAAAAAATATAAATATATCATCAAAAATATTTAATGAGATACTGTAATTTATTTGGTACTAGTTCTAGTTTAGTAGTAAAATCTATAAAAACATGTTGTTTTTTATATATTTATTTTATATTTTTTTGAACAATTAATTTGTTACTCATAATGAAAAATGATTCTATATAATTAGTTTATCCATACCTTTTTTCATATAATATGAAAATTCAAGTATTAATCTTCAACACTTTGTAGCTGAATTATTATAGGAAGTGTTGTGAGAATCTTATAAATGATTTTGATGGATCATTTTATATAAGGCATGTGATTCTAAATATTTATTTTAATCATCATAAATAACATAAGATATATATTCAACAATAAATAATAACACATGTAACCATTTCATATATGCACCACTCATATGACATTTAAATAGTTCACATGGTAGGAAGGTAAACTCATATACATTTCATAATTGATACTTAATATAAATATTTAAAATTCTATTTCAATATAGATAGTGATGATATAAATAATTTAACTTAATAATAAGTAACCCATGGTATCTTTTCATATAGGGTCATTCATAATATCATGATTAGAATGAAAAATTCTCTTATAAGTGAATTTTTTTATATATACATCCATTAAATAAATTCATGGTTGTCTCCCTAGTGTATGTATATAATTTTATCAATAAGAGGATATTGATGTATAATTTTATAAATATTTTTTCTTCACAATTTATCCTAGATGAATCAGATTATCATGTTATATAATTAATTTATTTGTTTCAGTAAAAATCTCATTTACTATAATTGATCCACCGCCAATGTATGATTTTTTGTATTTTAATAAAAGAATTTTCATTATTGAGTGTAAACCATCACAAAAGTACCAAACCTCATAGGATGATATAACCCAATAGATAATAAAAAATCCATAGGCATAATATAAAATTTAAATTTCTAACTTTAAAAGGGAAATTCCTGAAACCTTCCCACTCACTAATCAAAACTCAAAAATAGAAGCTCTATTCCTTTAGTCATCGCCTCTCATCATATTCAATTTTATCATTGTCAGAACCACCACACACAGTTCAAGAAACATTTTTTCTAGATAATAATTGACATAAAACATGGAAACAAAACCACTAGAACAAAATATGGCGATCTCATCATCACCAAATTAGAAATCATAACCTAAATAGAATGAATATCCACAAAGATACAAGAGAAACATAAAAATTATACCAAATAAATTTTTTTTCTATTATGAATAATTATTATATATAAATTAATCCAACACCTTGTTCATACATGGTCTTCACATAATATTCATTTTCAATAATATCTTTAAATATCAATACATTTTATCAATACTTAAGATAAAAATAAATAATTGTTTATTTTAACTAGGGTGTTGGCCAAGTGATACATCATGTCCATGTGTCATCCCTGGATAATAAAAATTTAGGGATCTTCATTGGTAGTTTATTCCATAGCAGAGACATTGGAAATGATGTTGGCAATGGAGCGATGGTGGAAATGGAGCAATTGGTTAGTTGGCTAGTCTTCATGACGGTCGTGGTAGGGTTCATGATACGGTAGCAAGGGTGAGCCATGATGAAAGGTGGTGGCCCTAAGTAGTTTATGTGAGATGTAAGAATGGTGGTAGGGTGTCTGGAAGTGGATGAAATAGGCTCTATTGAACACAGGTGGTCCAGTAGTCGGTGGGAAACAAACACAGGGTTTTGTGGACGGGAGTGTCATGTGGTTCATAAGAAGAGAGGATGTTGATGTTTGTTCTATAGGTTAGGGATTTCAGACTATTTTTTAGTTTTCACTTGTTCCCATTAGTTTCTAGGCCATGTAATGGGTTTCCCTCTACCCAAAAATATAGGGTTTCATTTTTTTAATAAACTAGAAGGGGATTCCCCTAGATTTTTAAATAATGATAATAATTAATAATTTATTAAAAAATGTATACCACTAGGTTGGAATATATTCGATCTTATAAATCCTTTAATTAATCTTGAACTTCTAGTTAGGGTCTTAAATGAGCATGTTCAAACTCTTCTAGAGATTTGATTAATAATAGACATATATGAGTTATTTTTAATCATTTAATTAAAATAATATTTATAAAAATTATACTTCATGATAGACATATAATATCTTCTAGAACTCCTACTATGGATATTTAACAGATTCGGGGTTTGTAATGAAACCTTAAAATAACACATTTATCATTATTATTATAATTATTACTTCTAGTGGTTTATCATTAATTAATGAATTCATAATACAATGATAAGGGGTTAGGACCATCACCTAGTGGAGATCGTTTTATATGGAACTTATGTTTTTAAAATATTTGTACCATGTATAGTATCCCCTTGTATTTATAGGCAGATTATAAAACGTTCCTCATCATGACCCTGATAACAAATCATAAAATGATTTTTGTAATTGTATTCACTTCAGGGAATGAAGGAAAAATTAGTTGATCTAGATGTATGATTTCTCAAATATTAATGGTTAGTAACATAAATTTTATAAAAAAATTTATTCACTAAACGGAATTAAATAAAACCATTAAAATTACATTCATAAGAAACTATTTTGAGAAATATTTTATCAGGTTTCATCATTCCTAATTATTCATTATTTAAAAAAAGATAATTTTTTCCAAAAACACTTATTATATTTATAAAAATGATCATCATTTAACTAATTTGGGTAGTAATAGGTGCTTAAAACATTTCTCAACCCCAAAAAGAGGTTTTTCTCTAAAAAAATATACCACCCTTCCCAAATGACCATTTTTGTGTCAAGGGATTAAGGGATCACAACATCTAGTCATTGCATACAAATCTATGTTTAAGTGCGCAATTGACATGTGTGTGAAACTCAATGACGAAGAATCCAAGTTTATCAGGTTCCCTAGAAGATATAGATTCATAAAACATGGGTGTACACACTATTTTTTCCATGATTCCAACCCTGAAAATTAGTTCATAAAATTTTTGTTTGAGAAAGGTGACATTGAAACACTCACTTACATGATCCTTCCATAATGGAAAAGGAATAGGGAGCACACAACCAATTTGTGTTACATAGGGATATTTTCATACCCAAATCTGTCTGTTCTAGCATTAAATAGAGCATTAACCCCCCCCCCCCTAATTTCATGGAAAAGTCTCTAGAAGTTTAAGTGTTAGCTATGGTTTGAGATTTAACTTTATCCATGACATCACACAACTATATAAATCTAATGGACCCCCAAAGGTAGATAACTTGCATGAATAACCTTTCATGGGACCCAACTTGTCTTGGATTATGTTTGATATTTCCTCTCACAAATTTCCCTAAAGTATAGGTGAGTGCACATAAGAAAAGTTTCCTTCAGGTAACCCCATATTTTGTGTGACTCTAGAAGTTTCATGAACATGTGACTTAATGGTTTATATAGTATACATATGATAGAACCTATGGTTCATGAAATTAAATTTTCACACACAACTATAGATTCATACAAAAAAATATATTTGTCTCTGAACCAATTCCCCCTTTCACTGAGCATAGATGCATGAAAGTTATGTACTCGTGTACCTTATTCTCACTCTTACTAGGTTTTCCTACACCTAGATCACTTTCCCAATTGGTATCATCAACACTGGTGTCCATCCTATTTTCTATAAGCATAACCTACATAGTTTTATTTCCTTTTTCTCCAAAACATAGGTACCCCCAATGCCACTTGATCATAAGAATAGGAACCCTAACATCAGGATCACTATTTTACACTTCACCATGGTAGTTTTTACACCCTTCACCACCCATATATTTTTTTCATAGTAGACACGTGTGCCTAGAAGGTGGCATCATCAAGGGAAACTAACCAAATTTACCCGTTGGAGGGTCTGTTGATGTATCCTTCTCTCCTAATTTGAAATTGGCTCCCTGGGTATGGGTCCCCACCACATCTGAGCTGCATGATGTAAATCTTTATTTCCCACAATCCTAGTTATATAATGTTAAAATTCATGATAATTTCCTCAGCATGTGATGTTAAAGTGTTGTCTTACCTTATGTTAAGAACATAGGATTCCCCGTGTATGATTGATATGGGGTTACTCCACATCTCCTACCCTATTTGATGAACACAAGATGCACCATATATGAACATCATGGGATAAAACCTCCTTCCCCACCATGGGGTGAAACTCACACACTTAGAATCCCTCATGTGTAAGCCCCACACCATCCTTTCCCACCATGGGATGAGACACCTTCCACTGGAAAACCATATGTGTAATCCCCACACCATTCCTCATTAATTCTACTTCCATGATGCGAGAATCCTTACCGTATGATGTTAAACTGCATGGACTAGTTCTATCACATGACCTTAAACTATGCACTCAAGATATGTGGGTTTTGATCTATAATTCATAAAATAATGTTTGTAGGAAACCTCCCCGAGGTTTAATCATGAAAACCTAACACATCTGGGTTACTTCCATTACATTCTATCATAATGTTCCAATATTCCAATTAAATCAGCATGTCTCATCCCTAGAAGACAAAATCTCAAATGTGTTATCATATTCCCCATGGGAACACATAAAAAACCAACATTCCCTCCTAATACATTAAACCTATGACCCATATATCCCCATAAGAAATTAAACTTGTGACCCACTTATCCCCATAAAATGTTAAACCTGTGACATACATGTCCCCAAGAGATGTTAAAATTATGACTCATTTGTCCCCAATAGACTTTAAACATGTAACCAACCTATCCCCACAAGATGTTAAACCTATAAATTGATCCATAATAATCACCTCATATGATAAATATGGGATTAAATAGGTGAAAACCCTAAAATTTATGATGCCTTGGTTTTGATTACCCCATGACCGACACAATATTCCTTAGGTTTTGTGTCAAAGATTTCTAATATGAGAGATACTTACAACCTTAAAAGGAGGACTGTATAGGTTCCTAGTATAACCAACATCCCAAGATGCTTAGAAATTCCCAACATTGCCATTTAATTTGACCGTAGTTTTATTCATTATTGTGACATAACCAGCATAATTAACCAGCATCCACCTTGAGATGAAACTATGAATGTGTTTCACAAACATGAATCAAATTTTCTAGGGAGACAGATGAGTAAATGGGACCCAAAGAGGAATCTATAAAAGGAGGAACCAACATATCATCATACCATTTAGATTATGAATCTGACATAAATAAGCATGGTGGTATAGGTCACCCACCTTTGAAAAGTGAGAATGTGGGGAAAAGGAATGATGCGTTTGAAGGTTCTGGGCACAACGGAAGCATGGTTGGGATAGAACCCAACTTTTATTTTTACCATGATCAATGATTATTCCAGTATCAATACGACGATGAATTTCAGTCTCCGTGGAATAGAATCAAAGATCTATATAAATAAATAATAGGCATGAAACCTTTAAATAGGATCTTGAACATCATGTTTATTATTAATTTAATTAATTTCATAAAGACAATAATATATGGATCTTTGGTATTTTCTTTATTGATGATGTTGATCATCCGGAATGACCCTATTGAATTATTTTTTAGAGATTGCAAGGATCCAAACTAGAATCCCTCTTGTAGTGATCCATGTGTGCTCTGATGGCCTCTGATCGACACCACTCGTTCTTCGGGTGCTAGCACGGCGAAGCGAGTGTCTTGTGTCGGTTGTTCTTGATCGCTTATTCATCATCCTTGAATAACATCACTTGTTCTTGAGAGGGGCGGGAAGAGGATTCAAGAGAGAAATTTTTTAACTCGATAATTATTAATTCACCAGTTGTGTGGTTTGGTACATGACACAGTAAATGTATGTGTCTATTTATTGACATGAGGCATCACTTACAATATTTAATTGGATAACATCAATTAAATACATTCATAACCTTAGAGAAAACCCATGATATTAATAATAATACCACTTTATTATTTATGGTGTGCCTACTTGGGAAAAATGAAATTATAAAAAGAATTTTGTGTCACAAAATAATAGCAGCGTTATTTAAATTTGTACCAACTAGTTAAATAATTATTTATCATCTTGCAAATAATTATTTTACTACCAGAACGGCCTTGGTCCTCTCAAACTCCACTTCAATTTATTGAACACTCTAATAAATAAATAAATAATTTATTCTCTTAAATAAAAATTTTATTTACACACTAGTAAATAAATATTTATTAAATGTTAAATAAAATAAATAGATATATTTTACTCACAATCCGGAGAATAAATATTTATTTAATTTATGAAATCATTTTAAATTGAATAAAATTATTCCATTTTATTGATAATAATATTTATTAATTAAATTCAAATAGAATTTAATCGAGACCACCAGAAACACTTACTGTGCGGCCATCTAGGATTCTTTCCCATTGGAATTAGGAGGGCTTTCTTAAATTCCAAGAGTAATGTCTAAAAACGGGTTAGGGAACCCAAGATAAAGACCATAAAGTAGCAATAATGACATCCACATATGAATGCTCGCTGTGTAATATAATACCTTTTTCACAATATCTCATCAAGCAGGTTTCATGATAGTGTCATCAATTTTTATGCTTGATACATCATTCTTTGACTACCTGAAATAAACTCATCATTAGACCATGGCCATGTAATTTCACATGACAGTTCTATTTCAATCAAAGGTCCAAGATATCAACATCCATAAATATAAGGGATGATTCTTTCCTCGACTTATCCATTAATAACATGCCACTCGTGATGTACCCAATGTGCCCTACTTCCTGCCAACTATCTACGTGATGGTTTTAGTAACTATATCAAAGTGTGTGAGTCATGACATGTATTAATGATAATATTAAAGTCTAAGGATCATTATACACACTCATGGATAGAAATATATGATGACACCAAAACATGAGGAATTTCTACTGGTGGGTCTGTTCTCATAATCTCTTGTCTTGGACATTACCAAGTACAAACTTGGAAGTCTCATCTACTTATGAGTACTCACATCTGATAGTATTAATGATATGTTTTCCATCATAGCATGTCATCTAACCATAGAACTATATTTAAGAATATTTTTATAGCATTTGAAGGTTCTCATCATAACGGGGAACTACCATGACCTTATCGATGCAATAAATACTCTATGACATTATTACATCATAGTCATGAAGAATAATGAACAATATGTAATAAGATGTTTAATATTTAAATACATTAAATATACTTGTAATAAAAGTACAACCAGTTGGTTCCAGGACACCAACTCTTAAAAACTCTCACTTGAACTAGATCCAACTGCCTACGAATTTTATTCTGCTAGACCTCACATGGTGATCATGTTTCTACTAAGTCAAGGCTTTAGTAAAGGGGTACTCCATGTTGTCTTCTATGGAAATACTACTCACTCCAACTTCACCTCTCTGAAAAAAAATCCCTCAAGAGATGATACTTCTGAAGTATGTGCTTTGTCCGCTGATGTGACCTTGGATCTTTTGTGAGAGCCACTTTTTTAATATTATCACAGTATAGTGTGATGGGATATTTACTACTAGGTGTCACATACATCTCCTAGATGAAGATTTTCATCCAAACTACTTCTTTATTTGCCTCAGAAGCTGCGATATACTCAGACTCTATTGTAGAATCTTCGACCACACTCTACTTTGAGCTCATCCAGCTTACTGCATTTCCATTAAAAGTGAAGATGTATCCATTTTATGATGTTATGTCATATTTATTAGTTTGGAAACTAGATTTTAATATCCTATGATGAATATTTCCTCATATCCTCCATAAAATAAGAACATATCCTTAGTATGCTTTAGATACTTTAGGATAGTCTTGACTGCCATCCAATGGTGGTCACTTGGGTCAGCTTGATATCTTCCTACTGTACTCAATATGTAGGTGACATCCAGCCTATTACAAAGAATGGAATACATGACTGACCCAATCGTTGATGCATATGGATTCCTTGTCATTATCTTTATTTCCTCATGTGTCTGAGGACACATTTTCTTAGAAAGATGAATGTCATGTGATACTGGAAACAATCCCCTCTTTTATTGTTCCATAATGAATCTATTAAGTATCTTATCAATGTATGTACTTTGACTTAGGCCCAACAATATCTTGGATCTATCATGATGGATCTTGATCCCAATAATATATGCTACCTCATCCAAGTAATTCATAGAGAAGCATTGATTAAACCATGCCTTAACAGACTGTAAGACTAGTATATTGTTTCCAATAAGTAATATGTCATCAACATATTCTATTAGGAAAATTACTACACTCCCAACAAACCGTTTGTAGATACAAGTCTTGCATTCATTCTTTATAAAACCAAATTTATTTACGGCTTCATAAAAACAAATTTTTCATGACCTGGATGCTTTATTTAATCCATAAATGGATTTTGAAACTTCCATACCTTACTGGAATCCTTTGGTGTCATAAACCCTTCAGGTTGTGTCATGTAGAAATCTTCCTGATGGTTTCTGTTAAGGAAGGATGTTTTGAATACCATTTTCCAAATCCCATTTTCATGGTAACCAGCAATGACCAATATAATTCTGATGTATTTTAGAATTGGAACTGGTGAAAATGTTTCATCGTAGTAAATTCCTTGAGGTTGTTGGAACCTTTTTGCAACCAGTCGTGCCTTATAGGTACTGAATTGTCCTTCCATTTCCAGTTTCTTCTTGAATACGCATTTTTAACCAATAGGATTTATATAAACTAGATGATATACCAAAATCCAGACTTGGTTTTGGTACATGGAATCCATTTTAGAATTCATGGCTTTTTCCACATGGAAACATCTGTGCCACTTACTGCTTCCTTGTAGGTTAGAGGATCATTATTATCAACTAATAATGAGTCACCATCCTGGGTAACTAGAAAACTGTACCATTCTGGTTCCCTAACCTCTCTTTTACTCCTATGCATCTCTTGTGTCTCTAGAACAGTTCTTTCTTCCATGAGTCTTTGTGGAATTTTCTCATGTACCAACTCTTATATAACTTGATCCTCAACTTCATCGAATTCTAAATTTCTACCACTATATCTTTTAGAGATGGGATTCCTCTAAAGTAATATGGCATGTCTTTCCACTGTAACCTTTTTTATGAGGGGTTTTATAAGTAATATCCCATTTTTTCCTTGGGGTATCATATAAAGGTACACTTTTTGCCTTGGGGTGATAGTTTGTTACATGAAGAGGTCTTAAAAATTAATTGCTTCCATGAACATTTAAATTTGATAATATGTCTTTATTTCCACTCCAAAACTCATATGGAATACCATTTATTGATTTAGTTAGTACTTGGATTAGTATGTGCTTCATTGTTTGTAGCGCATATCCCCAAAAGGATAATGGAAGACTCGCATGACTCATCATTGATCTCACTATGTACAACAGGGTGTGGTTCCTCCTTTCGCTCACACCATTACATAGGGGAATTTATGGAGAAGTGAGTTGGGATAGGATCCCAAACTCCCATAAGTGATCAATGAAGTATTGATTAAGATATTATCCACCTCAGTCTGAGCAGAGTTTCTTAATCTTCTTCCCAAGATGGTTCTCAACTTCATTCTTGTATTCTTTGATCTTATCAAAAGAATCCGACTTATACCTCATTAAGTATACATATCTATATCTACTAAAATAATTAGTAAAATTTATGAAGTACGAGTACCCTCCCCTTGCTTAAAATGTAAATGGTCCACACACATCGGTATAAACCAATTAAATAAGTTATTTATCCCTTTCACATTTCTGACTAAATGGGGCTTTGGTCATTTTGCCTTATAAACATGCATGACATACACCAAGTGATTTTAGTTTGAAAGAATATAAATATAAATCTTGATGTAACTTTGTCAAGAGTTTCTCATTTACATGACCCAGCTGGTGATGCCAATGTTGGTTGTGGTATGAGTCATGAGAAGTATCATTGTTATCGATTGCCATTACTTAGTTTTTGTAATCCAACACGTAACGACCATTGTATTAATGTGCCCTACCAAAATAAATTTTATCTTTGTAAAAGAAGCATCATTCATTTACAAACTTGAAAAAAAAATCCATATGTATCTCATATAGATAAATAAATAATATTTTTAGTAATAGATGACATATAATAACAACCCTTTAACACCAAGATCATCACAGTTGGCAATGTGAGGTGGTATTCCCCAACACCTACAGCCATAAGTATGGCTACATTGGCTGCCCTTAGATCTACCTCACATCGATCAATCTTCTTGAATCTACTTGGTTCTTGTATTTGGATACATATGTGAGCACCAACAGTTGTATCTAATACCCAATTTATAGAAATAGATAGATTTCATTCGATAAAAATGCACCTAAAGCTTCCCCTTGCTTCTTAGGTTGGATACATTTATTCTTCCAATGGCCCTTCTTGCCACATGAGAAACAAAAAACCTCATTTTCCCTTTCCCCCCATTTGATATTCCTTTTCTTGGAAGGTTGTGAAGAAGTTTTGGGATTAACGCTATTCGCCTTCCCTTTCCTCTTATTCACCATAAGGACAGAATGATTTTTGTGATTCATATCTTTTTACACTTTGAGAATGAGTATAAGAAGATCTGATAGAGTCTTCTCAATGTTTTTCATATTGAAATTGACAACAAATTTATAGAATCTCTAAGGTAGTTATGGGATAATGAGATCAGTGCCTAGTTTATCAGGGAGTTTAAACCCTAGAACCTTCAGGCGCTCAATGTAGCCAATGATCTTGACTACATGAGGCCCAAATGGGGAACCTTCTTCAAGATTACTCTGAAAGAGTACCTTATAGATCTCAAACCTTTCCCACCTTTCTCTCTCCTGGTAAAGACCACGGAGGTGATCAATCATGCTATAAGCATCCATGTTTTCATGAGTCTTCATGAGCTCACTAGACAATGATGATAGCATCAAGCATTGAACGCTGATCACATCATTCATATGTTTCTCATAAACCAAGAAATCCCCATCACTCGCCTCTTTGGAAGGTGGGTCAGGTAATGCCGACTCCAGCACATATGACTTCCGTTCATGGTGTAGGATAACCTAAAGGCATCTAAACCATTCCAGAAAGTTGCTTCAAGTGAGGATGTTGTCTTGATCCAAAATTGATCATAGGGATAGTGTGGTTGAAGAGCTTGTCATTTTTATTCTACAATTAAAATAGCAGATCATTAGTACTTTCATGATTTCATTTTATGATAAATAATAATTTTTATTAAGTCTTCCATTATATTATCAATTCCCAAGCCCTCACCATTGAACTCAGATGTCCAGTTTCCATGAAATTCTAGTGGAAAGGGTCCATATTCCCCTTCGCATAACCCCAACAAGGGTTGGTCAAGCTATTAGAAGGTATTTAGATTGGTAGGTATTTTCCAACTATGGTCTTGAAACTCCTTGATCTGTTGAGTGGACTCCCCAAACCTGAAATTATGACTTTGGATTTCTTCACCTCTTGCCTCTAATATTACCATTACTGGGAATTGATGATATAGCCACACTTATATAGACATGGTTTAAAAAAACTATGGCTATAGGTTCAGGTAACGCCACGGGTCATAAAATACCTATGGCTTTACCCCTGTTCTTCTTATACGTTCGTGATCCCCACCGCCTTCCTCCCGTGCGATCGTGATCCCCACCCCATTTATGCCCTACTCCTCGCTCGTGATCCCCACCTCCCTCTCTTTCTGCCCTACTCCCTTCGACCCTCATCGTCTGGCGTTGTTACCCAAAACATCTATCATTCTACTCTGACGACATGGCCACCCACCGTGGTATGATTCTCTTCCAATGATGCGATCACCCCACCTCCCCGTCGGTGTTCCTCTTCCTCTCTCATTGCTTCGCCGCAGCCAGCCCACCTCCCCACCGATGTGGCTCCGATGCGTCCTCCCCACCTTCCTGTTGATGCAGTTCCGATGTTTTGGTGTGAGTTCGGCCGAACCCTAAGGTACTCATATGGTCCGATTTTTGTGGGTTCTCCTTAAAAGCTAGGATTTCTTCCATATTGTGGGCTTCCTTGGTCCAGATTGAGGCCGGATTAGGTCTCACTTGGACTCGATTGTAGCATGATTGAACTCAGCTCAAATGATAGTGATTTCATCACTTTCTAATTAATTCAACATATATTTATGCTTTAAATCATATGAATCAAATACTCACCATTAAATATTGACACAAAATACATTATCATTCTCAAATGGTTTGAACTCTGGGTTGGGAGTTTACACTTGGGAACACACCTTTTTTGACCATTCATCCTTGTTTGGTTTGAACAGAATGATAAAATCACATTTTTTATCACTTTCACCTTGTAAGGAATTTTTTGAATGATTTTTTCTATATATGGTGTTTTTTTTGTTTTTTTGGATTATCTTGTGTGTGTTAATGACTCTTGTAACCAGGTTTAAGTACATATGCATGTTTATATAGATGTACCCCCTCTTATTGTATATATATCTGGATGACCAGGTACCTATGGTGAAACCCAACATTACTTGGGTTTGGTATTCTATTTACCCCAAGGGTCATGCTAAATAGTTAGTATAGAATACCCTTTGTTATATTTCCTTCCCATGGGAGAAACCACCTACCACATTAGTGTCTTCTAACCCTTGAAATTTATACCAACCTCTGGAAATTAGGATGTGTTCCTAACAAGTTGTCGAGACCTGACCCAGTGATGCTTGGGTGATTGGGTCATAGTTGTTAAATAGTATCAAAGCCCACACTTTTGGGCTCTTGGTTTTGTAACTCAATATTATCTTGGAGGAAAATGACATTTAACATTAATTTATTATAGAGTATGCCACCGATATGGCCACTGCTTGCCGATAAGGACAGATTAGATGAACATGCTCCACCCAGTCCATCTGTAGTGGACCCTTACATTTTCACATGTTTTACATGATTTCCCTAAGCCTTAAAATTGGACTAGTAGAAAATTTAAACCTACTCAATAGTATAAAATTAAATTTCCTTCACTTTAGAGATGATAATATCCTCATTTTGAGAAAAAGTAGGGTCGCTATACCCAAGGGAGTCATACATAATTTATTGATCACAAAAGGTGTGGGGGGCTGGGTGGGGGGGAATAGTGTGGTGGCTAGGGGGACTGGTGCGGGGGGGAGGGGGGAAGGGGGGGTACTGGTGCAAAGGGGGCAGTGGGTGTTGGGGGGGGAGGGGGGCTAGAATAAAAGAAGGAAAATTATCTACTTTATAAAATTGATAAACCTATATAAACTAAGAATAAAGGTGAATTCTAGAAGAATAACATGCTAAAAATGAGGTTTCAATATAGAAAATTAAGAAAGGATATATGCATGAAGAGTTTTAGGTATTTTATACATTCAAGGAATGGATTTTATAGGTTAAGAACAATGTCTAATCCCTATTTCTCACTTTTAAGTGATGATGGAGGTTTACTTTATTCTCATATTTTGGTGATTTTTGATTTTTGAATAGGCAATTGAAGGTGATGTTTGAAAAATAAAGATATTTATTAATGATCATGTTGTTTAGTATTGGGATGTACATATAAATTTGAATATTATTTGTTCATTGTTGGTTATGGATTCATGTATCATTTATCATGTAAATTTGACACACTGATCACTTATATATAAGAATTTGTTATATCTCATTTCTTTTCCCACTATTTTCTTATTGGTGGTTTCTTAAGATAAGACTGGTTCTATCCACCACCATCGAAGAAAATGAGTTCATGATTTGGGTAAGGTTAATTCTATTTTTATTCTTTGGCCCAAATTTAATTAGGGATTTTTCAATTTTTGGGTTCCTTATATTTTTGTTTTGTGTTATGGATTTCATTGAGGTGGATTCAAGTCGCCGTTGACAAAGGCTTACATGTGTATGCATAGTTAGGAATATGCATATATAATTTCCCCCTTTATATATATTCACTCATGGGAGTATGAATATATATATTGGGGCTTGGTGTGCTTATATATAGATATGAAAAATGCATACGCGTGTAAGTGTAAAGAGGTATATGAAAGTATAAACATATATATAAGGACCCCCTTGTGCATATTTGGCCATGAAAATATGTACATAGGGGCTAGGTGTCCTTATATATATGTTAAGTTGCATATGCGTTCAAGCAAAAAAAAGAAAGATTCGAGTTGTCGTCATCAAAAGCAAATGTGCCTTGAGGTTGAGGTAGGGACCCTCTCCTAGCCTATTTAATTCAAGAATGTTTTAAATTGCATTTAGTTGCCTTCTTAATTTTTCATGTTTATATTAAATTGCAATTCTTGAATAAGTTTTAGTTAATATAATGGTTTTGTTTGATAAATAAGTCATGGTTTTGTAATAAAACCCCTCCAACGGAGGTGCGCTGTCTGCGAAAACTCACAGTGGTATACCTTGCTTAACATTATTGCATTGATGTTTTCGTTATACTTCATGTCATTGTTAGTAATAAAGCACACATTGTACTTGACCCTTTTTATGTCCCTATAGAGGGTTTCCCTCTTTTTATTAAAACGGTTGTTTGAATCAAGACACTCTTTAAGTGTCGTTAGACTTTTAAGATGGGTCCCATGTTGTGTGACCATGTAACATGGAATGTGATTTTTAAATCCAACCAAAAGCCCAGTTCCATAGCCCAGGGGTCCCACAGTACCAGTAATGTTAGATTACATGTTATATAACCTGTGATTTTATTGATCCCAAGGGGTATTCCTCTAGGTATTCCTACACATTGCTAGATCTTCAAACCCCATCGAATTAGGTATATCAGGGGTCATCCAATCCCCTAGTCATCACAGATTAGCATTCATTTCTTTAAATATTTTGAGAAAACATCCTCGCATGCCATCCATATCATCCAATTTGAAACTAAGTGGAAGATGCTGCCCCGCGGATGTCGCTGGACCAAGACAACATGCTGCGGTCACGCCGTGGTCACGCCGCGGCCACGTCGCGGTCACGCCGTGATTCGGCCCTACTCCAAAACGACACCCTGTGGTGGTTCGCAGTGATATTATTCCATGAGTCTTTTGATCAATGTTGAGACTGACTAATCACAATTTCTACCAGGTGGGCGACGACTGAAATGTTTCCCCGCCTCCTCTTGTTCCCTTCGCTCATGGCCGGAAGATGCTGCCCCGCGGATGTCGCTGGACCGGGCCAACACACTACGGTCATGCCGTGGTCATGCCGCGGCCACACTGCGGTCATGCCAGGGTCACGCCAAGGTCACTCCACGGTCACACCGCGGTCATGCCGCGGTCACGCCGCGGTCACCTCGTGGTCACGTCGCGGTCACGCCGTGATTTGGCCCTGCTCCAGTCACATCCATCCCACACCAGGACCCTCCCACCTTCATTTCATCCCACTACCACCAGCATTCCAGCCAGAAACAACCCCCCTGCCACCTTCGAATCAGCCTGCACCATCCCCCAGCACCTACAATCAGCCCCCTTCCACCAGCATTCCAGCCCCCTTCCACCTGCATTCGAGCCCGCACCAGCCCCCAGCCACATGTAATCCAGCGCGTACCATTTAGGTCATGCCCTTTGGATTAAATAATGATGACACTACATACCAACACTACACACATTATATCATTAATACCTTCTTAGAAAGAATAGATGAATGATTTTGTTAATGACATGGTTATCAAATCTCAATAGAGATGTGATTATTTCAAAGATCTTTAAACAATATTTATCAAGTTGCAGTAGCACAACCTAAACATGAATCTCTTAAAATGTGTTTTTAGGGTAACACTAGGTAAATTCGATATATTTTTGGTGTGATGCCATGAATTTGAGTTTGAATCTAAAAAAACAAGTTCATTTTTATCAATTTCACTCCCTCAGATTCTTAAAGAATTGAGGGGGCTCTATGGGAACTTTTCTTACATTTATAACTTCATAGCTAACCTGGTTGACATGTCTCTATGCTGCTGTGAGATGTTGTTTGGAAGGGGGGATATATATTTTTTTAGAAAACGGATCTGTTGTGCAGATACAAGGGCAGTGGCCCTCGGCCTCACGGTGCAACCACGGGGAGTCCTTTCTGGTAGTGGAGGAAGAAATAAAATGAAAATGATCGTTGATGAACATGGCCTCTTCTTGAGGAATCTTCCTTAATATTTCACTAAAGCCACATAGGGTTGGATTTTTATCCAATATACAGATTCTAGTATTTTGTTAGGGATGTTGGTAGGTGATTTGGGTAGAAATTATTTAATCCAAATGGTTTTAAAGGTGTAAATTAGTGGGGTGATTCAGTGCCCATTTATAGTTGAGGAGGGGTGAAATTATTATAAATACTCAAAATTATTTACTATTTGGTGGTAAATGTTTCCTCAAGAAAAACAAAATATGATAATTTATGTTTTTGAGGGTTATATATTCTATGAAAACCTTAAATACATAATGAAAAATAGGTTATAAAATATTTATTCATTATCTTTTATGTATATCTATTACTACCATTTTTATTTTTAACTACAATAGCTAGTTTTAAAATAAAAAGGTGTCAGGAATACAAGGGCTTATTACATAAGCGATTGTGCAACATGCCACATCTATCTGCATCCACCATTGGAGCACAATAATCAGGGGCCATGAAAGACCACATCATATCAAGATCAAGTATGGCCTTTTTTGCCAGTGTATAAACAACCTGATTGGCCTCCCGATACACATGAGAAACAACCATATGTATTTGATTGGTTTGGATGAGGAATTCAACCCACTGAGGCATCACACGCCAAGTCACATTACGCATTCTAGTACTTAGTGCATGTACTGCAATCCTTGAGTCAGATTCAATCCAAATCCATTTCCAGTTAAATTGGACAACATACCTTATCACATGAATCATAGGCCATAGCTCAGCTTCAAAAGCAGTGCCAAGACAAAGGTAGTGATAAAAACATCCCTTAACGAACCCATGAAAAGTGTGGAAAACTCCTTCACATCCAGCTGGACCCGACGCACCTGACGCAGCTCCATCAACATTCACATTGAGTCATAGTGTAATCAGTGGTATCCATCTGACATACTTAAGCATCTGAGGTCTGTGTGGTCAGCACGAAACTTCGAGAAACCTAAGAGTTTGTAGGTCAGAAATGGCGTTAGACATCTCACCATCCTGGACCACTGATGCAGTGTACACGTCCCTGTGGATGGAGATCATTCCCTTCCGGACAGCATCATGCGCGCCATTAAATAGAGCCATGATCCTCAAATCCCAAAAGGACACAATGACTGAAACAATAGCAGTAGTGAGGAGGTTTCCCAAATGCTCACTGCAGCGCATATGCAGCAGACCAGGCATCAGATCCATAAGCAGAATGCCAGAGTCCACCGCAAGCCCAAACAGCATTCCCAGATAACTCCAGAGTTGTCGGGCCTGGCCGCACTCCATAAACACATTTTGTGTGGTTCCTTATGAAGCCCTACATAAGTCACACCTGGAGGCCATCTGAAATCCAACTCAATTCAATTTTTTAGAGGTAGGAAGTCTAATCTTTAAGATTATTCAAAGAAGGAGAAACTGGGATGGCCGAATGAATAGAGCCCTGAACTTCATAAGCTAGGTTGGGGCGTGGTCAGTACCGCCACATGCAATCATGTAAAACTATTTGGGGTCAAAAATCCCAATCCTTCTATAAAGCCATATTATTTTTTAACAATCCATAAATGCATAATTATTAACTTGAGACAACACATAGTCAGAAATATTCAAATCATGTGAAATTTGATATGAGAGAAAACCCAAGATGGACAGTGAAGCAAATTCAGATGGGACATTCATAGAATGCAAGGGATGATCCTACCAGAAGGTGTTCCAGCAACTATGAGTGGAGTCTCTACTGACCAACCATTTAGTATCCTGCATTATCATTGCATAGGCCTACTTAAGGGAAGCCCATACCGAGGATTCAAGGTAGTATTTATATCCATTATATAGTCATTTTTTGAACCTTCTTGATAGAATCTCATCATCTACATCATTTGAGATCAGACTCTAAGTGAATTTTCCAATCAGACCATCATTAATGGTACAAAGATCCTTGACCCCTAATCCTCACATTTCCACAGGTTTTATGCATTCTTTCCACTTCACTGTGACCAACTTCCATTCAAAGATTGATCATGTCCATATAAATTTTCTCACCAGGCTTTGATGTTCCTTAATAAGACCTCATGACCATTTGTATCAAGTGAAAGGGAAAGGATCCCCTCTTCACCGCAAGATATTGAAAGGTCAAGGATCCCCTCTTCACCCCAGGGTATCAAGTTATCATGTTCTTTTTTCCAATAGGAATTCCATTGCCAAAAACAATTGAAGATTTGTACTAGCTTATGGCCTATCCAGTCACATCCTCATAGTGAGTGAAAAGATCCATTATATAGGATATGGTTCTCTTTAAAGCCTGCCCCATCAATACAATTTCATCAGCATAGAGAAGATGGGGTGGGTCATGATCATTAAAACCAGCTCTAATCCTCTTATAAATACCCAGATGAGCAAGCTCATTAATGCATCAGCTTCTGTAATCCTCTACAATTTCAAACAGTATACCCAATAAGGGGTCACCTTTTCGTACACCCCATGATCAAGAGAAGAACCCTCTCGGTGCACCGTTCACAAGAATTGACATCCATGAGGATCCAAGAATAGTGTTAAACAGGTTCAGAAATCTATTCGAGAACCCATGTCTGCGAAGTATCTCAATGAGAAAACTCCATTTATGGATAACAAAAGCCTTAGAGATGTCAATCTTAAGAGCAAAGTTCCCTTCCTTTGACTTCCATCGCATGAGGTTAACACTCTTAGAGGCCATGAAAAGGCATTATTGTATGTTCCTTCTCAAATTTATTAGGAATATAAATGTTATATGAAGTCTGAGAAATACCATTAATATGATTGACAAAAAGGGGAGAAGATGTACCTGAAATATTTGTAGCAAGGTTTTCATGTGAAGTGCCTGAATGTTTTTCCATATTTTTTCTAGAACCTGGGGGAATTTGTGGTGTGTCCACCAGGTTCGGTTTCTCTTGATAAGATGAAAATATACACCTCTAATTCTTGACAAATTCAATAGGCAGATTTGGGTTGGAATATTTCTAATCTTGCAAACCTCAAATTTTGATTTGGGTAACTTTCCAGAGTATTCTTTGAAACACCCAGAACTTCAGGTGCCATGGCCATCTCCTTGGGAGATGCACTGTCCTAACCAAGTGGGGGTTAAGGGGTCTGTTCATATCTAAAGGCATTCTCCACATAAGGGTCACTGCTCAAGTGTAAACCCCCAAGAGGGTTGCATTTGTTCTACTTATAATCATTATTCAAAATCGTCTTGGTCTGGTCATCTTGTCTGTCAAGTAGTGTGCCAACCTGTTTTGATTCACAACCCAAAGAAGAAGAAGGGTATGAAGATTGACCATTTTTAATATTCATACAATTAAAAGGATCATTATAAATGTGATGTGCTTTATTACCTTTAGAGGGGTACAAAAGAGTATCCCCTGCAGCTAAAATTGCCAAGGTAGGGTTTGTCGTAATATGCAGGTCTCGAGGCAGTGATGAGCCTGTATGATCACATGCATTCAAATCCGATTTAATATCCCTATCCAGACCCAAAGGTGGGTTTGAGTGGTCTTGCATGCTGGGTAAATTGGTAAACATGATCTAATAAAATAGTAAGCATAAATAAATCCAAGAGAACAGCCTAAAGCCACCAAGAAAACTAGTAAACCCATCATCTCCATCACCACTAAACCCCAACCTCCCAGCTTTCAATCAACAGCCAACCCCTAGTGGAACTGGAAATAGTAGTATCCCACTTGAAACCAGAAGCACTCCCCACCAAGCAGCAACCAACTATAATCCAATAACACTATCCAATAGCACATGTACTAGAGAAAAACCCAATAACAATCAGAGTTTTAGCAGTAACCCACTCAACAGTAATAACACCAACACCTATAAGCCAACAGCAATGTCCAGCCACTAGTAATGTACTAAAATTTACATCCCAATCCACCAGCACCAACCCATGCCACTCCTATAACACACCCCATCAAAGATGCATTCTGTACCACACAAAAAAACCATCCAACAACCCATTTACCAACTCATAGTCAACAATAGCACCCAATCTCTGTTAACAAACTAGTCCATGGAAACATAACATCTAGCACCTCTAAGCCAACACCAGCCCTAACTTTAGCCTCTACACCCATCCATCACCAAAATTCCTTCTTTATGTTCCTATATAGAAGCTCACAGAACTACTCAACAACATATCCCAGTATCTGTAGCACCAAAAATAATCACCCAATATTTTGGAAATCTCCCAGCAACCACACCACCTCCTAGAAACCAAGACATCACCCAAAACCCACCTACACCATCATCAGGACCCAAAAATAGTAAAAAAAATAGAATATGGACACTCTACACCAGCATCCACTGTTATAGAGTAATATATCATAAAAAACTAAAACTCCCACCGGGGGAGTTCTATCCAGGGGGGTTTAGCAGGGGGGCTGTTGTTCGGGGGGGCTGCTATCTAGGGGGGCTGCTGTCTAGGGGGGTCCAGTAGCGGGGTGGGGGGGTTGTCCATGGGGTCCAGGGGGAGCTGTTCAGGGGGGAGCAGTAGGGGGTCTAGTTGTTCCCACATCACATTAAACACAGGGTTAAATTCTATACTAACCTTCCCCCAGCCTATATGAGATGATATGGTAACTAACGGGGAAAATCAATTGATTCCTGGTCATTAGAATCATTCATCATCCAATTAGCATACATGATCATAATGTGTTATTGTTCTTCAAAATTCTTTTAACCAAGTTCCAAGGGGGGAGGGGGCAAGGGGCTGGGGGTTTTGGGTTCCTTTGCAAGGGTCAGGGGTAGGGTGTAGGGGGGGGTGGTGTGCAGTTGGGATGGGGGGGAAGTGCAGTGGGTAGGGTTTGTGTATAGGGGGGAAGGGGGCATGGTGTGTGCAGTGGGCTGGGGGGTGCAGTGGGTGTGTGCGGGGGGGGGGGGGGGTAGGGTAAGAGGGCAGGGGGGGAAGTGCAGAGGGCTGGGGTGGAAGTGCATGGGGTTTCTTGTGATGATGCTGGTTCTATCCACCACCATCGATGACAGTGATTTCAACATTTTATTTGGGTAAGATTTATTTCGTTTTTATTCTTTGGCCAAATTTTAATTAGGGCTTTTGTGATTTTTGGGTTCTTTATATTTTTGTAGTGCTTTCTGATCTCGTTGAGGTGGATTCAAGTTTCCGTTGATAAAGGATTACATGTGTATGCATAGTTAGGAATATAAATATATAAGTTACCCCTTTATATATATTCACTCATGGAAGTATGAATATATATATTAGGGCTAGGTGTGCTTATATATAGATATGAAAAATGAATACATGTGTAAGTGTAAATGGGTATATGCAAGTATAAACATATATCTAAGGATCCCCTTATGCATATTTGGCCATGAAAATATGTACATAGGGGCTAGGTGTCCTTATATATATGTGAATTTGCATATGTGTTCAAGTGGAAAAAAAAAGTAAGATTCGAGTTGTCGTTAAAAGCATCGCCTTGAGGTTGAGGTAAGTTTCCTTTTCCTAACCCTTTAATTTGAATTCTATAATTTCTCGAGTATTTTAAAAACTTGTTTTCATTATTATGTAATGTTTATATTCTATTAAAATTGGTTGTGGATCTTTATAATGACATTTTCACCTATTTTACATGATTTCCCTAAGCCTTCAACGTGGACTAGTAGAAAGTTTCATCCAACTCAATAGTAGAAAATGAAATTTCCTTCCCTTTAGAGATGATAGTGTCCTCATTTTGAGAAAACATCAACCGAGAATTCTCATAAAAATCTAAAACATAAAGAAAATATTTTATTTCATTTCATCAAACACAAACAACCGGCTTTGAAAACATGATACTTTCTTCAGTAACATCATTGTGAAACACTTGACCCAGAAAAAGACAGAATTTAACCTATTAAAATAAATCCACCTAGGCATGAGTCATGGTGTGACTAGGGGTTTCACACCATGAATCCCTACCCTTGGTAATTTCATGGCTTTAACTGAGCTTCACAGATAGAAATGTTCTAGATAGGGGGGTTCACCCCTCAACTAAACATAATGGTGCTCCTAACCATATGAATTTTTCAACTGAGAAATGATCTTCCAACGGTCTATCGACCTGGTAATTGGATTTTTGAAAAATGATATCAATGCGGTTTTCATCTCACTGCATCCAACCCCACGAAAAAAACCAGTTCATTCTCCTCTAGATGATTTTTCCTAAAATTTCTTAGTTTCACCCGCTGGTGTGCTATCGCATCTATCAATAAATATTAGATGATTCCCTAAGGACATATTAAACCCCAAGATCCATCGATGTATTGAACACAATCTTGAAGCATATCCTCCAATATATGTATCATCTACTCTTAGTGTTTGTCTATATATTGATGGTACGTTGTGCTCAATATTAGATGATTCTCTAAGGTCATATTAAACCCTTTCCAAAAATCATGGCATAATATGTACATCTCTCTCTGATATAATTCTTAAGGGAGATCCATGATAGTATTAGTCTTCACAGATATAAAACATTCCTATATTTTCTACTTGGTCCATGGCCACCAAAACAGACACCCGAATTCATCACCCATATTTGTCTCTCTAGGATTCATAAACCACATAGGTATGACAATCTCTCATCAACTATTCCCCAAATGATTCATGTACTATAACTCTTATAAAATTGTAACACATCATCCTCAAAACAATGAACATTCAAGTGTCAGTTTACCACTTTCTAGTTTTTCCTGCATCACATTAAACACAGGGTTAAATTCTATACTAACCTTCCCCCAGCCTATATGAGATGATATGGTAACTAACGGGGGAAAATCGATTGATTCCTGGTCATTAAAATCATTCATCCTCCAATTAGCGTACATGATCATAATGTGTTATTGTTCTTCAAAAGGCTTTTAACCAGGTTCCAAGGGGGGGGAAAGGGGAAGGGGGTGTGATGGGTTCTTTTGCAAGGGGTTGGGGTAGGGTGAAGGGGGGTGTGCTGAGGGGGGTTGGTGTGCAGTGGTCTGGGGGTGCAGTGGGTAAGTTCAGGGGGCAGGGGGAAGTGCAGTGGGCTGGGGGGAAGTGCAGTGGGCAGGGTGTGTGGTGCAGGGTGTGTGCAGTGGGCTGGGGGTGCAGTGGGTGTGGGGGGGGGGGGGGCAGGGGGGAAGTGCAGTGGGTTGGGGGGGGAAGTTCAGGGGGGCAGGGGAAGGGGGCAGGGGGTGTGCAGGGGACAGGGTGAGGGGCAGGGGTGTTTTTTTGGGGGTAGGGGGAGGGAGGCAAGGGGCAAGGGGGTGTGCAGTGGGCTGGGGGGGGAAGTGCTGTGTACAGGGGGGACAGGGTGGGGGGGGTAGGGGTGGTTTGTTGGGGCAGGGGGGAGGGGGAAGGGGGAGGGGGCAAGGGGGAGGGGGTGTTTAGTGGGCTGGGGGGAAGTGCAGTGGGCGGGGGGTGTGCTGGGGAAGGGGGGATGGGGGGAAGGGGTAGGGGTGTGCTGGGAGGCAGGGGGAAGTGTAGTTGGCTGGGGGAGGAAGTGCAGTGGGCTGGGGGGGAAGTGCAGTGGGCAGGGGTGTGTGTGTGGGGGGTGCAGTGGGCTGGGGGGAGAAGTGTAGTGGTTGGGGGTGTGTGCAGGGGGGGCAGGGGGTGTGCAGTGGGTTGGGTGGGGAAGTGTAGTGGGAAAGGGGGGTGTGCAGTGGGCTTGGGGGGGAAGTTCAGTGGGCAGGGGGAAGTGTAGGGGGGCAGGGGGAAGTGCAGGGGGCAGGGGGGTGTGCTGGGGAAGGGGGCAGGGGAAGGGGGGGCTGTTTTTTTTTTGGAATGGGGGGACATATAGCCACAGTTTTAACCCATGGCTATAGGGATATAGCCAAGTTTTAAAGACGTGGAAAAAGTCCTATATCCACGGTTTAAAACCGTGGCTATATATATTTCCTAACTTAGGATTCTGCCACAGTTTGGAAAATTGTGGCTATAGGGTGTTGCCACGGTTCAAACCGTGGCTATAGGTTTTTCCCTATAGCCACGCCAATACCAGCCATGGTTTATAAAAACCGTGGCTATAACCTATAGTCATGGTTTTTGGGACTATATCCACAGTTCCAAACCATGGCTATAGCCTTATTTTGTAGTAGTGTACACCAAGTCTAGAAATGGATACACCTCTTGATGTAATATGGTTAAGTCAGTCTGAAACCATTCATAAGGGCTTAATTTATAAAATTAAGTGTCCCAACAAGGGTTGTTCAAACACATAGTTTTTATTGAGTTTTTTCCTTAATCAAGTAACAGAATGCTTGGTATAACATAAAATGTTATTTGATGGATTTTTTATATCTTATGTGTGAATTTCTTATTATCATTATCACATACTTGTTAACATTAAGTGGAACTTACTTAAGTGATTAACCATGAATTGATAATATGTACTCATAAGTCTGGTTTATTTTAGT